>OW284511.1:58432828-63432828 GCA_935413205.1 Polydrusus cervinus | reverse complement strand
TTTAATTAAAGTTAGAGAATATTGTCTATCAATAGACAGTTATAGAAAAATCTTAATTAAATTAACGAATATAATTTTTCTTGAGCAGTATAAGCTAAGTGGTAAATTATCTGTTAGCATTGAATTTAGATTCAAGTTATACTTTTGTAGATATTTCAAAACAGTTTCTGAAAGAACTTAATTATTTAGTTAAATAACGTTCTTTTGTCATAGTTATTCGAATGAAAATCGATCAATCTAAGAAAAAAAAATTTGCATCATCATTTTCGTCCATATAACGAGGTAAAAGAGATATTGTGATGTCAGTTGTTTTGTCAATAATTACCTCGAAAAATACTAACGTTAATTTGGGCTAAGATTTGGTGTAAAATTTCTTTTATATGCTGAAGCATATTCATTCCAGAATCTCGTTTTGTGCCCCACTACAGTTATAGGTTACTTTCGATGAAGTACTTTCTAGATGGTTGTTAGGAGGGTGATCACCACTTGCTTTTCACAAGAAAGGTAACAGTTCTCTAAAATTTCCTTCAGTAATTGCTGACTATTCCTTCTATAACGATGACTACTGGTATATTTTGCTTTCCCAAGAAAGTAATTGATGTAATTGATGAAGTAAGTGTCTGTCTGAAAGCTGTTTCTTACTTGTACATGGATGGTTTATTATTTTATTACTAATTCTGCAAAACCCAAATGCAGCTGTAATAAGAATCGCTTTTACATTAGATAGACAATTAGTTTTAAAAACTTTGTAATACCTAGTTCTTTTAGCTAATAGAACTCAATTTGATATCCCGACTATTTCTACTAATCTTGAAACTTATTGCATTTATTCGTAGAATTATATTTACAAATTCTTGCTTATTCTTAGCAAGCATCTCTAATATGTCCAACTTACCCCCGTTAACCTTTTTTGTTCTAATTGGACTTTTATATTCTCCTCCCGATGTTAATGATGATGTAATACTAGGCAATCTAATATCCAGATGGGAGCCCTTTGCTGTCACTATTTTGTTATTCATGGCGTATAACTTTGTTGTTATATCTCTTGCTATTAGGGTTGTTAGAACTGTTGCTATATAAGTGTCTTTTACAAAGAGATATTCCAGGGAGGATCTTTGCCAGTACAAATATCTGCAAGAACTGGCTGCTACAATAGATACCTAAAAAGATCGTTTCTAAAGTTATATAAACGGTTTGTTCATCAATAACGATAATAATTGCCATCCAATTCACAGGGGTAAAGGTTAAGAATATTATTTAAACAAGCAGTTAAATAAGAGTTTGAACTGTGAATTAGCATAAATAAAATAAAAGAAATTGTTCATGCTTGAAGTGAAATAAAAAAAAATTAGATACTTGATGTCTTTATCTACTAATATATTAATAAAAAAAATTAAGTTGTGGTCCTTCATACAAGTTTTCGATATAGTCAAAAATAACGGTAACTTACTCTTAAGCTAAATTCATATTTTTTAAGAAACGTCGTATACTTCTAAAAAAATTTAACATCTAAGGGTTGCATTTTAGGTTTTAGAATATGCAGAACTTTTTATGAAGAATAACTTTTTTTCGTAAAATTAATAATTAAAAAGTTTTTCATATGGTGCGAACAAGCAGACACACTATATATTTTTTAAGATCCAAGCCCATTTTGAAGCAAAACATGATATAATTGATTATTTTAAAAATATACTTTGAAGTGGTTTACCCCTTAACACTTTTGGACATAGAAGGGAGCATGAAATTTTATTTCACTGCCACCTAAAGACATTAATTGAGGTGAAATATTAAATAATAAATAGGATCTCCTCATGAATTTGACAACCCATTTAATTGGTTACGATTCAAACTCCCTAAAAAAAGGATTTGTTTTTAAACTATTGATGTCTTATTGGTGGACTAGAAGTACAACCATGAATTTTTTTTAATGTTTCCAAATAATCCTTATCCAGTTAGAGGACACCCTCTTTAAAGGCCCTCGTAGGGACATTTTGAAACTGAAAATTTAAAAAAAACGTATATTATGCTATATGACCATTTTTTAAAATTTCGCACAACACAAACATTCACTTAAGAAATTATTTTTTATTTTAATTTGTTTGTTCCCCTGTGACAGACGGAATCCCTATAAAAACAAACCATTATTTTTTAAATTTATATTTAACAGCTAGTAGGGCGGAAAAAAATATCTTGTACGAGGCGCGCAACCCTCCAGAAATGGTCCTGTGGAACATACCACAAAATGTAAATGTATGTTAATAAATTTTCTTTAACCAAGAAAGTTTTAAAGTTCTCTCGTCTTTCCATACCATTCACCAGTTTGAATTTGGTAGAAGATTTCTTTACTCACATTAATAAATATTTCTTAACATAACCGTAAAGCTCTATTAAGATTACATTAACCAATTTTCAATTCAACCTACGTCCTGATGATGGAGGTAGCCTCCGAAACATGAAGGGTTGCCATTTATTAATATATTAGTGGAGGATGTCTTCAAATGTCTCATTTTTTGCTATTTAAAACATAATTACTTTGCATAACTGACCTTAAACTTATCATCAACGGTGTTTCGACTAGATTCGAATTCTGGTGAATCCATAAATTCGCAGGGTAAAATTGGATGTAAAAATTGATTATCCGATAAAACATTAACCTAAAAATATGTTTGTCATAAAATCTAAACTTTGTTGATCGTATCGCATTTCTAAATTTTTTTTTCTGTTTCTCTCGAATATCAAAACTCATTTAAATATTAAAATACTTTATATTATATTGCTTTGTTTTCGAGAAACGCTAAATGGTTATTATTGAAAAAAAGAACAGTACATTTAGAGTTTCTTAAATATACTATACTAGCTTACTTTTCCTGAAAGTAGTAAGCCGAGTCTATCGGTTCGGGTAAGGTTCTGAACTGCATATGCTTCTCCTGCATGTAATGACATTATTTGTGCAAAATCTGAACTAACCATTCGTTTAAATTGGAGACGATTTAACTAAAACAAAAGTTTAATATAAAATAGGCATTAAAAAAAAATGGGTATAATGCCGCTGCCTAGTATTTATATCTTTCAAACTTCACAGCTACAACAGCTGAGGCTTAGACAGGATAATTGTGCACTGATTCAAATTAAGTAAATCAAAAAACAATTATCTTTATCCCAACTTATGCAACAAGGACGGTATCGAACCCTCGATGATGTCTGATTCAAATAATACGTCAAGCAGCATTTGCATTGGAGCACTGCTTTTATTATGAATACCCTGTGGCTTCCTGGTAAGTGTTGCCTAAAAGCTTTGCATTGGTGTAGTTTTACCAATTATGTCTCATGCAATCACTAATTATTATTTTCTTTATATATTTGTGCATAATTTTTCTGTATCCTATTATAAATAATGTTGAATGATAGAAGAGTTTTTGACTTGCATTGTCTTTATTTGTTTTACATCACAACGTTTCAACTAGTAAGTATCTCCAGTCGTCTTCAGGTGAATAAAATCAGGTGCAGCTGACCATGCCTGGACACACGGTCATCACATCAAATGGACAAAGGCTCGAATCCTGCATAAAGAACCACATTGGAGGAAAAGGAAGTTCAAGGAAGCTGCTACAATATACCAGAACCCAGATTGTTTTAGTAAACCCTCACTAGATATAAAAAATATCTGTAAACCCTTGTTAAGTAGATGTAAACTTAAAATATCGCATACGAACTAAACGCATGACTGCACCCATCTCAGTCATGCTCCAGTGCATCTAGCCAGTATAAATAGAGCTGTATAGTTATTTTAACTTCTTAGTATTCACCTGAAGACGACTAGAGATACTTACCAGTTGAAACGTTGTTATGTTATGTAAAACAAATAAAGACAATGCAAGTCCAAAACTCTTCTATCATTCAAGAAACATCATTGTCTCCAACCTTCAAACAGACATAAGTAATGTTATTTTACACTAGATGTATGATAGATTATATTAATTTATATATTTTTTGTGACGTGCTATAAACCATGTGTGTAAGTAGCAAATACAACTTTGACTTTGATTATTTAGTTCTTTCATCTAAACCTGATTTAAATTAAATCTAAAAATTAAAAAAATTGTAAATGAATGTCATATTTATTTAAAACTCTGAATATTTTGTTGTACTTAAGTTTCCAATCTAACTACAGGTCTTTACTTTTCAGTGTTGTGCGAGTTAGATTTTTTTTTTGGAAAATTTAGGTATTTGGAGATATTTTATACGTTTTTTTTTTGTATTATAAAAGCAAAACATTATCCTAATAGTTGGTTAACATGAGATAATCTGGATCTGTGAGTGCTTTAATTTTTTAAAAATAATGTGTACTTACACTACACATATAAAGTAATTATTTTTACCTTAAAGGGCTCAAATAAAGTGTGATATACTTCCTCTAATTCTGGATCAAACTTGACTGGCCTAAGTTGATACAGAATGTGAAATACTTGTGCCATATTCATAAGCATAAAAGCAAAGTTCCATGTGAAAACATCCGGAGCACAAATTATATTCCACGCCCATGTTGAAAATAACATTAGACCTAAAATATAGATAACATGTAAAATAAATTATACTAAGAGTGAAAAGATTGTGTATTATATACCAAGGGATTTCAGTAGCCACAAAATTTAAACCTGTGAAAAATAATAAATCATAGATTGTCATAATACCAGTTTTTTTGTGTTAGCTTAAAAAAACAGGAATTTTTTTAAATATCAGTTCTGGAATAAAAATTTTTTTCTAGAGGTAAAAATTTAGTTGACCCATATTAATTTTATATCAATAACATTAAAAGTATAAGAGTAAAAAGTATATTTACCAGAAAACTGGAGATACTTACGAGTTGCAACATTGTAATTTAAAAACAAATAAAGACAGTGCACGTTTACAAATTTTTTAACGTTCAGAAAAGTATACAGGGTGAGTCGGGAGAAACGGACCAAATTTCAGGAGTGTATTACACGCGAGAACAATGTAAAAAAAACCATATGTTGTTATTTGATATTCATTTGTTTTTAAGTTATATTTTTTTTCTACATTTCACTTTTATCAAAATTTTCATGTAATTAGAGTATGCCATGCTCAAGACTCTAAACTATTTGACATCTATGTTGTCTTGACAATGTATCTGTGTATTGTTGCAGTAATTAAATGTTTATTTTCAAGTTTAAGTGATTAAAGTGTTACAAAATGCCAAACACTTATTCAAATAAACAAATGAATATCGGATACATTGTTTTTTCTCGTGTGTAATACACTCCTGATATTTGGTCCATTCCTTCCGACTCACCCTGTATATAGTAGAAAGAAAAGTTAGCGGCAAGCGGACAAAGTTCTGCTATATCTTTTGCATTAAAGTACACAGAGACCCCAAAATAGTGGGTTGCCTAGGGCACAGGCATTATTTTATTATTACGAACACTAAACTTCTACTACTCTAGTATATATAGTCTTCACAACCAATTTTATCATTTTCTGACAAACAAAAATAATTTGTCATCGATCAGCTAATATCGGGACATCATAATTTCTTCAATTTTTTGTGAGCAGTAATTTGCTTACAAGACACGTTGTGTATTATGTTAAAGAAAGTAATCATACCATAATTCACGTGTCTTTGACTCCATTTTACGAGAGTACTTAAAAAAATTACTATAGTTTGTATCTATCTCACAACAATATTTATATAAAATAAGCGAAGTGTGAAAGAAAAACTATGGCCTTTGTTGTCTTAACTTAAAATTTGGATCCCATCAATTTTTGCAGCTACTAGTTGTCCATCTTCCATCAAAACTATGAAAAAGTATCTTTTAAGACCAAATCCTGTACTTATAGGTACTAACTTTCGGTCTGAATTTTAAAAACCGCGTTACATTATAGGAGTGATTAATTACTAATCAATATCCTGTCTTTTTGTGCCAACTGGTATCTTATTGTCACCAACGTTTAGGTTTTTAATTATAGTATAATTTTTATAAGTTCATTTTATTGCATATAATTTATTGTTGGTGTTTTTTTTTCACAAATCAATATATGTAATATTATTATTACATATAATACAGATACTGTAGTAAGTATAATTTTATTATAATAGAAGGTTACAAAGATACTATAAATTTAAAAAATACAAACTTACCGAATATTAACCAGCAATGCATAAAAAGAACCCCCTTTTTCGAACATGTTGAAGAATATGCGAGTACAAAGCATACATTTGCCAGCTGATACAAAATATGCTGAGGCTCTTTCCAATAATCACACCAGGGCCACCAAGTACCTAATTAAAACAATTGGTTATAATTATTATTATTGCTATTAGAAAAATTGGATTTTTAAAAAGATAGTTAATAAACTCCAACTACATTATAATTCGGCCTCAAAATCGGTATTTTCGAAAACAAATAAACAATCGACTGTGTAAAATACTGAAAGCTTAACACCGATAGATGATATTCGTATGGCTCGGTCGCCAATCCCGGTGGCTTGATAGAAACTAAGAAAATATTTTTTTTATTGGAGTAAGGATTGGGCGATGAAACAGGCAAGAAATTTAAAATAATAGTTTGACATTTTTGCAAGTAAGAAAATTAAAATGTCTAATTTTGGTGGCGTATAAAGATTATTTCTACTCCCGCATGGATATTCTCTATTCGTTTATAACCAAATGACTGGATAAATGGGCTATGCCAGTTAAGTGGATTAGAAGAATATTTCTAAATTCTTCTCCAAAGCTACTAGCTCCATGCGAAATTATATCTATATATATTAAAAACATTGCATTGCATTTTGAACCGAATCCTATCCATGTTTATTGACGGATTAAAGCGGCTATAAAAACAATACAGTTTCTACCAAAAATCAACCAACCAGGAAATTTAATAATCATTGTGAAACATAACAAGAAATTCATTTTTTATTTTTCGTGTATCCAAATAATGCTTTTATTCGATTGGTTGACGTAACTTTATGCGTCAATGTTACCGCACCATACAGGAGAACCGACCGATTTGAGCTCAAAATTTAGATTTGGGTAATTCAGGAATTTTTTTAATTTTAGACAAGTGGCTCTTGCTGGTTCTATCCTACACCTGATTTCAAGCTTTGAATCACATGCACTGATCATTTATAACCAAAGCTGTGAGTAACTTAAAGTAACGAAGTTACAGTTCCTTTTGGCATACTTCAAAAAAGAACTAAGTTACTTAAAGTAACTAGATACTGTAACTTCGTTACTTTTGAAAAGTAACTTGTATCCAGTTACTTTTTAGGAGTAACTATACACTTAATAAGTAACTAGATACTTTAAAAGTAACTAAGTTCCTTTTAAAGTAACTAAGTTACTTTTAAAGGAACTAAGTTAGGTACTTTTAAAGTTCCTCTAGGCCAGGATACCAATAATGCACACGTGCCGTCCATCAGATGATGACCAAGGGACGATCGGCGGCCGTTAATCAGATTTTCATGAAGTGACGAGCGGCGAGTCGCGAGCGTCAAACAGCAAACGGTTGGTAAGCGAAATTTCTTGGAAAGCATTTTATTTACTTGTTCGTTGTTCGAATTAACACTTCTCTTCTTAGTTTAGTTTTCTGATGGTAATAGTGGTAGTGTGTACAGGAAAATGAATTATCACTACCTGGTAAATTTATGGTATCTAGTTCAAAAGCATCTTAGTAACTTTTAGAGTTTCATAGTTACAATTAAAATAGAAAGTTACTTAAAAGTATCTTAGTTACTTTTAGTAACTAGTTACTTTTAGTAACTAGTTACAATCAAAGTAACTAGTTAGTTACTTTAAAAGTATCTTAGTTACTTTTAAATTATCGTAGTTACAATCAATGTAACGAGTTACTGTAAAAGTTACTTTTATCTTATTTTATATCTTCTGTATCTGTATCTTAGTTCTTAGTTACTTTAACTAAGTAACTAAGAACTAAGTTACTTTTAGGTAAAAGTAACTATTCCTTATAAGTATCTAGATACATTTGTGCAAAAGTATCGAAAAAGTAACTAGTTACTTTTCTGAAGTAACTTTCACAGCTTTGTTTATAACACATCCTAAGTACTTATTAGCTTGCTTTATTCGCTCCCCATTGAGTTAAAGATATACGATTATTTATCGAAATACCATTAACTTTAATAATACCCATCATGAAGAATGTATTCATAATAAAATTAAATTTTCCGAATATATGAAAAATATTCCGAATATATGAAAATTATACCTTGATGATAGTCGTGAAAACCCCAAACTTTGGATAAAAATCTAGTGATGTCCTTTTGCAAAGGATAAAAAGTGACAATGAGTATATTCTCATTATTTTTATACACTGTATGTAACGCCCCCTATTTTTTCTGTACCAGGTGTAGGTACATATAACTAAAAAGGGATGTCGATGCCGGTTGTACTTTGGGAAACATTAATCTTACAGCTTTCGATTTAAAAAAAAAAAAAAGTGGCTAAGAGACATCGCAGGAAATAAATTTTAGGTTCCTCATATGGCATCTTGAGGGCGTAATAATAATGATCAACTAAGAAAATGCAGCTTTATCCTTAATATGCCTACTTAAGTCTTACTGAAAATACACTTATGTGTTTTAATTTTGAAATACTTATCAGCAACTTTATTCAAACATTTCTTACTCCAGTTCTGAGGGAACATTTTTTGGAAAAAAATTAAGTATAACTTCGTTTAGAGTCAACGAGAATTATCAAACTGGTCTTGTGCAAGCAATTGTTTTATCATTTGCATAAAAATTGTAATTGAAACCTGGTTCGAATTTTACATGGTCAAAATGAAAATTGAAAGCAATCCTTAAAGCTGTAAAACCACAAGTTATTATTTCTTTCCTAGCTAAAGTTATTATTAAAATATGTTGTGAAATTAGCATCCTAATTCAAATTCAGGTAGGTGGGTATTTGAGGGTATAGGACAATAAAAAACAATTCCTTCTTAATTAAAAAATTGCCGACGTTTCGACCTTTATTTGGTCGTTATCAAGGATATTTTAAATGTTGCTACTATCTAAGAGATTAACAGTACTAGTTGTTGTTGTTCCGCCATTGTGTTAAATGTGTGTTCCCGATTGAAGATGATTTTAATAGTTATGTTGACACATGTCCCTCTACTTCAGAAATAGCCTTGACAAAGGCCAAATAAAGGTCGAAACGTCGGCAATTTTTTAATTAAGAAGGAATTGTTTTTTATTGTCCTATACCTGCAAATACCCACCTACCTGAATTATCCTAATACTTTGGAAACTCCTAACAATTAAATAATGATCTCTAGTTGTCTTCAGGTGAATGCTGAACACGACTGGAGATACATACCAGTTAAAAAGTAATTTAAAAAAAAATGAAAGTCCAACACTCTTCTGCCATTCAATAGGGTTTTACCTTCATTCGCTCCCTGATGGTAGTAGTAGAAGGTATGTTTCTATAGTTTTGTAGATGTGTAAGACTTTATTTTAAAAAAGATAAGACATAACTATGTTAAATTGCAAATTTTATAAATCCTTTAACTCAGTTGATTTGTAAAAGCATTTTAAAGATGTGTACCTAATTATGACAAAATGTGATACTGTTTTTCATGCAGATAATGTTTGATGTGCATTTAGAAGCTTTAAAATATTATTGTATACTAATTTAGCATTAATTTACGAATTATGAATTCCAAAAGCTTGTAATATATTAATACAGAGCGTTAAACTATTAGGTAAAAGCTTGAAATTGTATTGCTGTGTGCACTTGTAAAGCATATATTCATTACTCTATTTTTAATAAACTTTTAAGGCTCTTGGTGTATTTTAATTAATGTTAAAACTGTAAGTTATAGATTTATATTAAGTATAATGTTACAAGTACAATAGCATAATGTTAAGCCTAAAGATAAACAAAATTCTACCAAAAATCTTTCAATAAAATCAAATTTACTAATAACAACAATCGATATGTTATAACATAACATTTTCTTAAAAATTCTATCCTACTCTATTGTGAACTTTCTTTTTTTGATGTCTTTATTTTGTTTAATAGTTTTTATGTGTTTAACTGTGTAAAATATATAGAGTGAAAATAAAAAATAAAGTAGAGTATTTATGTACCTCCTGTTGTTGAGTTTGCGAAAAAGACATCAAAAACATTTCGAAAAATCTCACTAAACTTACGACCTTCACTGGGATAATAAATTTCATCGCAGACTGTGTAAATATTAAAAATAATGTGTTTTAAAATAATGTAAAACATAACACTCTTCACTACTACAATAAATTACCACATATGTATATGCATGGCAAAAACCATAAAAGCTACTGATGTTTTTATTGTGCTACTGTTTTGTTTACTAAAACAGTAATTTTGATAAAATCCAGTTGTGACCATATCACACCAGAAAATTATATTTTTATTATATAGGAATGAGTAATTAAATAAAAGTTTTTACTAACATTAAAACAAATTTTTGCTTGCGGCTCACGGCACTATTTTATTAATGGTATAGTTTTATAGTAATGTTATTAATATTAGGATATTTATACATTTTTTATTTTGAAAAGGTTTAGCCTTCTTTCGGCTCCCTTTTATTAATAGATTTAATTTGTGCATGTTACATATTCGCGGTATTTTTTTAAAAATTAGGAGTTGAATGTAATAAATTTATACAGGGTTATGATAAAGAAATGTAAATAATATAATTATATAGGTATCCATATTTTATGCAACTTTTTCTAACTTTCATAACAAATTTCGCTCGCGACGCTATCTTGACATGACTTAGACCAACTTTGACAGTGGTTATACTATCTTGTAACATATCTTCGCGTAGTTTTTGCAATACATACACAAGTTTCTTAACGTGTAAACTAATCTATTGCAAAAATATTCATTATTTTATGTCATAGATTTTTGGGCACCTTAAATTACTATATATTTTATATATCATCTGTAAATGATAGTGGATTTTAAGAGTTAGTTGGGTTGCACAAAGATTTTAAGCATTGAATGATTAACTAAGCAACTTTGACATGAATGACATACTCACAATAAAAGTTGAATGCTTGGTAAATCAAGAATTAATCTAACTAAGCCAGTGAGAAAATGATGCCAATGTCATTTTTATCACGGTCAAAATTGCATGTTTAGTAAATTCTTTGTCCAACCCAATATTCGATTTCAAAGTTAATGATGGGCAAAAGTTATATATTGGCATGTTCGTGATAATAATAATAATGTTGTGCTTATTGTATTTTACAAGTCATAAACCCAAAATTTAAAATAGCAAATTATTATTAATTTTTATTAAAATTATGAGCAACAGCTTGAAAAAAGGCAAATTTATACTTTTATAAAGCAAGCAAATTTGTCGTTCACCTGCTTTAATATAAAACAAAACAATTACTGCCTACGCGTTTCGGTTAAAACACCATCATTGGGGCTGGCAGGTCAAAAACTTAGGCACTAGAAAATCAAAACACAACACTGGTACACAGGTAAGAAATACTCAACAAGTGTTTCTTGATAATTTTTAATAGGATAAATCATTTTCGAGAAAATTTCCTAAACCGGTTTTTTGTACGCCTTTGGACAAATTTAAGTGGGAATTAAAATTGCTCAGAACTCAATAAAAAAAAATTACGTGATATACCTTAATAAATTGAAAAAGTTACTTACGTGCCGTCCCCCCCCCCCCCCCCCCCCCTACGAAACATACTAAAAAAGATTCCTGTGTTACCTTGCAGAATCTTAAATTGACACTTTTTTTAATTTAAACAACATAATCTAATTTAAATTGAGAGTTATATAACATTCCATTCGTATTTTAATACGAATACAACAACAACAAACAAACGACCCTACATTTATGACCTGCTAGCCCCGATGATGGTTTTTTAACCAAAAGGCTAAGGCATTGTTTTGTTTTATATTAATGAAGGTGAAGGACAAATTTACTTTCTTATTCAGTTAATAATGCCCCTTCTGGAGAGTAGATATGATTTTGTTAAATGAAAGTATCAACTGTAAATTTTCAATTAAATTTATTAAGTAGTTATATTTTTGATGCAATTCCAAAGTGCCCTAATCAAATTCAATTCAATAATGCCATATATAAAAGCCAAAAAACAACACAGTTATTTAAAATAAGCAGAGTATTTAAAACAAAAACTTTAAAAATATTTAAGAGGCTGTGTAGATGGTGCAAATGTGTTTACAATTTTTGATAGATTACCTGAAGGAATATGGTAACTTATATTACGATCTTTTTCTGGCCATGACAAATTGACACCCGGACTCACGTATAAAATACTGGGACGATCTTGGTTTGGTTCAAGACCTGCTTCCGCTGCTGACGGCATAATATTTAACAATAATTTAAATTAAACTATTTCTTATCAAAATTGTGCATTCCACATTGCATTTATGTTATTAATGAGAAAAAAAAGAAAAACTCTTTAAGCGCTGCGCATAGATCATAAATCGATAATTTTGGGGTTGAGTATAAAATGTATGGGTATAGAAAACAGTTCCACCCTTACTACAAGTTAACCCTGTTTCAAATAGATGTCAGTTTAATGCCTAAATCTTGAATTATATATACATTTATTTAATAACGCAGAATTAATAATCGAGGGGCGTTTTCACCCAACTCGACATTCATAGTTTTTTTTTAATTACATTTTTTATATAACATCGTAGTATTTAGGGGTAGGTTTAGGTAATCGAAAAATGTTATAAACTCTTTACTGCACTGAGTATCTACCTTAGTAATTTAATGGCGAAATACAAATAATACAAATAATACAAATAATTTTATTTATAAATTTAGTAGAATACACTTTTAATCACAATGAAAATATATTTTAAAATAATAAAGAATTCTTGAAAATAAATTAGTAGTAGTTTTATTTCCACTATGAGACATAGAGAGAAGTTTCGCCTAAGCCACATAGAAGTATGGGTTTGTGTGTTAGAACTTCTCCCCTTGCTCGTGATGGCAGTGATTAATATAATATAACATGAAAAAATAAATAAATTAAATAGTATTATTAATATCATTACAATAAGTAGAAAATAAAGAATAGAACCAAAAATTAAAACGAAGTGAAATACATGGGCAGGATAAACATAGAAAGCAAATATTTGTTAGTTATTAGTTAGTTATACATGCAAGAGAGCAAAAAAATGAATAAAGGCAGCAGAGGTAGAATAATTTAGGTGACAAAAAGGAAAAAAACACTCCCTCTTACTATTATCTAATTTTTTTTTAATCAAAAAAGATTTTTAAAGACGTAGGGATTATCAAGGATAAACTTTTTTGACAGCTTTTTGAATAGGTTTTTATTTTGTGTAGAACCACGAATATGTAAAGGCAGCAGGTTAAAACATTTAGGACCATAGTATAATGTTTGCAAGACTTGTCAACTACGACAGTTAACAAAGTTTGTAAAAGATTTTAATATTTTTAAATTTTTTTTTATTTATTTATTTTATCTTTATTTCAAAATTACATTGATAAATACAAAGTAAAAAGAAATGTCGTCAAAAAAAAAACAGAAACAAAGCAACAATAGTTACAATTCACAAAATCTTAAGTGTCTAAGTATTAACTTGTAGGGTTCTAAATCAATTAGAAAATTTTTCAGTTTCTTCTTAAATAGGCGTTCGTTTGGTGCGTCCTTAATTCTAACATTCAATTTATTAAACATTCTAATAATAAAACATATAATATGGATTTTTTTCGGACAATGTTATTCTCTGTATTGGATAATTTATATCTCTCGTTCTTGTATTATAGTTGTGATAAATAATTGTATTAAACCTATCTTTATTTTTATAAAAAAATAAAACGGCTTCATAAATGTTCAATGCATAAATAGTTAACATTTTTTTGACCTAAAAATTATTTTCAATATCTCCGAAAATATTTTTTATTTATTATAATAGAATATTAGATTAATTTACTAAAGGTAAAAAAAAAATGCAAAATTCTTATAAAACGTACTAACTACCGTAGTTGACAAGTTTTGCAAAAATATGAGTTTCTTTTGTAAACATACGCGTGTTAAAAGTACATTTTTGAAACATTATTTTAATGTAATTCATGTAGCAGACAAGGCACATAAATCACATTGGTAAAAAATAGTTTAAGAATTTTTTCCACTTTTACCATATCCACATGGTGAAAACTTTTCAACTTCGACTTTATTTGACAAGAAAAATTCCGATATGGCCAGCTATAAAATAGTTTGGTGTCACGTTTAGTTTGTTTGATGCAATTAAGTTGCGCTTTCCTAGTTCATCTTTCTTTAGAACTCCAATCATAAATGCACTAAATAGCGACCATAAACATCTGTGCATTTGTCAACAAATAAAAATCATTTACGTTAGGGACGAGTTTAAATTATCTTAGGCGTTAATTTTGTCTTTTTTTTTACGAAATACTAGCTGGGATCAAAGCTTTATACAAGTCGTGATTAAATTATTTTTTAACCTGTCGTTTTGTAACTATTGCTTTAAAATAACATTTCAACAAATTGCTGAACTGGTCTCGGTTATATTTTGTGAGGCTTCGCTTTATGCTATGCTGTTTTTACGTTGAAATTTATTACTATCGAGCTCCAACTCGCAGAATTTTTTTTATCCATGGAGCCGTTTTTGGTATTTTAAATATTTATTGCGTCAGTTACATGCACAGAATCCCACGGAAACCGCGGATTCAGCAGATTCCCAGGCTCATCTTTCCAAGAAGCTCTTATCTGTGTTCCAAGCCAAGTATCACTTTTATTGTAAACTGAAATCATTCTCTGGCTATATTCTGTGGTACACAGTCAATTTTTTATAACTTGTAATTTATTTTTTAATAAATTGTTTTTTTTTAAAACAAGTTTGGGTGTTCGTGTTATTTAAGTGGCGCAGTCGGTAGGATTGGTACGGTGGTGTTTTTCTCAAATTTTGAAGAATTCCGACCACTTTGCGGTTTCAACCCTTAAGTGCTGATCCGAAAGAACCAACATCGAACGACCCAGGACAAGTATTGACCAGGCCAGAGGATCGGGAAAGGACAAGGCTCTGAACGAAGACTTCGGAAAAAGTAAGTGCCATTTCCTTTTCACCCTTGTCAAACCCTTCGATTAGGACTTTGATAGGGATAGTTATAGAGCAGTGTATAGCACACAGTTTTTTCAGTCTATTGTAGACAAATTAGTTTTAGATTTTCTCAGTCTATGGAAGACAAATTAGGGTAAGATTTTTGCAGTCTATCATAGACACGTAAGTTAAGATTTTGAAAAATACCTTCTCGCAGAGAAAAAAAGGAACTTTCATTTTTGCAGTCTATTGCAGACAAGTAGGTTAAGATTTTTGAAATAATATATATATTTGTACACTTCTCGCAGAGAAAGTAAAGAAAAAAGTAATTTTCTTTTATTAAAGAAATATTGTTTATTCTAGTATTGTTTTAAATAGTAAATTATTCTGTTAATTTACTGAAGTAATTAAATTTAAGAAAATGGCTACAAAAGAGGCTCCAAGTGTAGTCAAAACTGTCAATTGGGATTTATTTAAATCCAAAATAGAAAATATTAAACCATTCAATGGGGACAGTAACTTTTTAGCTAGATTTGTCAAAAGATGTGACGACCTTGTTAATAAATATAAAACTTTTAATGACGATGATCTAAATCAACACGTATTTGAATGTATTCAAGAGAAATTAATTGATAAAGCCGAATACATGGTTGGCAGACGTGTCGAATTAGATGATTGGGATAAATTAAAACCTGCATTATTCCAATGTTTTTCTGATAGAAGAGATATTGATTGCTTGGTACAAGAATTGACGCGTACCAGACCCTATAAAAATGAACACCCTGTAGATTTTGGTAACAGATTGCAAATTTTGCGTAGTAACGTTATCCAACGTATTAGTAATGATACTACCTTATCTGACGAACAACGTAATTGCCAAATTGTTCATTATGAAAAAACAACATCTTTAGAAGATGCAATGGCTTATATTAAAGAATATGAAAATTTCGAGAAATTATACGGAAATATTCCAGAAAGACCAAATCAAACAATAAATTTACCACAAATTTTGTTCCAAATCAATATCAAAACACGCCAGTTCAAAGACCCCAGTTCTTCCAAAACTTTCCAAACCAACAATATTACCCAAGACCAATGTGGCCTAGCCAACCAATTAACTTACAACCTAGACCAGCACAATCACGAAAATACCCGACAAACAGACAAGTATTTGGACCCCCGCAAAATGTGTTTAGACCCAACCAAATACCCGAAAATCAAATGCCAAAACCAACCCCTATGTCGACAACTTCGCGAAACCCTTCCGTAGCTACAAATAGAAATCAAAATTCCCAAAACCAAAATTTCCAAAATCAAAATTTCCAAAATCAAAATTTTCAAAATCAAAATTTCCAAAATCAAAATTTTAGATACCCACAGTATCAAAAACCTCATTTGGTTTTCGAGGAGCTTTTTTCAAACGAAATCGGCGACAACACAGAACAAGATGTAGCGACGCCGTTTACCGACTCTTATTATCAGTACGACCCAAACATGCCGTACTATAATGAAATATAATGAATCATTTTTTTTTTTTTAATTTAAAACTTTCATGTGTCTCTATATTAAAACTAGTCTAAAAGACTAACCATTAATTTTACGCTAATAAGGCTTAAAAACTAGGTACTTATCTAAAGTCAATCCAGTGATATCCCATAGGTTTATCTATCAATTATTTACTGTCTCACTCGCGCACTGGCCTGACCCGCACACTACACAAGATCAAATGGTTTGGTCCTCTTCAATCTCCGGACTTGGCCTTGGTTGTCAAGCAGTTGAAGGGCTTCCACGTTGTCATGAAGGTGTAATCTTGCCTCATGTTTGACAGCATACCTTCTAATCTCTTCTTTAACATTGGGCATTTTTAAATCACGATGAATATCCGCATTGCGCACATACCAAGGGGCATTTACAATATTGCGCAAAACTTTGTTCTGGAATGTCTGAATTATTTTTATATTACTGTCTTTGGTACAGCCCCATAGCTGAATGCCATATAGCCACACTGGTTTAAATATCAGCTGATAAATCAATAACTTATTATATATCGACAATTTGGAATTTCTACCAATAAGCCAATAAAATTGTTTATATTTCAGGCCCAGTTCTGTCCTTTTTCTTTTAACATGCTCTTTCCATCTTAACTTGGCATCAAGAGTTATACCCAGATACTTTGCTTTTAGGTCATAAGGAACAATTTTACCGTCGATGTTCAGAGGAAGAGGCTGTGTTATTTTTTTGTTAGTAAAATTAATATGGATGGATTTTAGTTCGTTAAGTTTAATCTTCCATTGTTTGGTCCATTCTACTATAGAGTTGCTAGCTCATTGCAATTTTCTAGTAGCTCTTTCTTGATCATGATCAGTTGCAAGGAGACATCGGCAAACGTAGCCAGGGTTGTATCTTCTTGAGTTGGAAGATCACTGGTATATAATAAATATAAAATGGGACCTAGGACACTTCCTTGGGGTACCCCGGCTTTTATTTCCTTTAGGTCGGAATATTCGTCCTCTTGCTTTATTCTAAAGAGCCTGTTTGAAATATATGATGTTAGTATATCTGCATATTGCTTTGGAAGCATTTTATTCAATTTATACACTAATCCTTCGTGCCAAACCTTATCAAAGGCTTGGGCGACATCTAGGAACACTGCACAGCAATTTCTTTTTCCTTCAAGGGCACGCTCAATGACATCTGTTATTCTATGGACTTGATTAATTGTTGAATGTTTCTGTCGAAACCCAAACTGATAATCTGGAATTAATCTGTTTCTTTCAATCAGAGGCCTTAACCTCTTAAGCAGAAGCTTTTCAAATAATTTTGCTACAATTGGTAAAAGTGATATAGGTCTATAAGATTGGACATCATTTGGCGGTTTCCCTGGTTTCGGAATCATAATTACTTCTGCAACTTTCCAGCAAGAAGGGACATATTTGAGTCTGAAGGCTGCATTAAAGAGGTAAGTAAGCATGACAACTCCTTTTCTAGGTAATTGCTTCAATATTTAACCAGTTATCAAGTCAAATCCTGGCGCTTTCTTTGGATTCAGATTGTTTTTAATCTCCTCGGCAACTTCCTGTGAATTAACAGGGGTGATGTTTTCCGAAATTAAGTTGTTGAATAAAGGCAAATTATGTTGTACTTGAGACTGATTAGGTGTAAAAATTTCAGCTAGATGTTCAGCAAAGAGGTCTGATTTTTGTTTATTGTCTTTAGCCCATAACTAAATCATGACGAAGATGAACAACATAGTTCTGAAAATTTTCGGGACACGGGCCCAGAAAACCCTCAAGCCTGATAGAAATTAATATTTCTTCAAATAATACACTACCATACGTAGCAATAAAAAAACCCAAAATTAAATTATTAATCGATACCGGTAGTTCACGATCAATATTAAAACCATCAATAGTCGAAAAATTCTACCCGAATTGTATCTATAATTTAAATAATACAATCAAAACAGCCCTAGGGAGCCAAACCACGCAATTTCAAGCTATAATACCAGCATTCACAGAATTTGGCAGTAGTCACGAAATAACTTTTATTTTATTTGATTTTAACGATTATTTTGATGGAATTTTAGGACTTTTAGATTTAATAAAAATGAATTTAAATATCGATCTAGTTAACAAAAAATTAGTCGGAAAAAACAGTCAAATTCCGTTTCAGTACAGAGAACCTACCGAAGTTAATTTTTCTTTTTCAGTTAACCCCCATGAAAAAATTATAAAAAATATTCCTGTCAGTATATATAACGGTGAAATTTTAACAATACCTGGAAAAAATAATCAAGCCGCAGATGCGTTATCAAGATATCCAATCGATAATGATCTAAATGCACTGGAGACTCAATCAATAGACAATAACCCCGGAGACATAGACATCACAGTTGAGGACTACTTACAAAACGCAGATGTACTCCCAAATATTGATCATCCAAGAAATCCTTGACCCCCAATTTGAACAAACCCGAATTAAAATACTTTCGGACATTCAAATTGCACCCTCCGGTACACCCAAAGACCACAATATCACAGAGGAGTCACAAACAGTACACACTTCTTTAGAAGAACCAATCCTTAATATACCTATATCGGAAAAATCTCTAAATACATTTAAAAATCAAAAATAATAACCGAAGGTGACATAGACAAAATTCAATGTAAGTTTAATAAAATATTTCAAAATACGCGATTGTATATATCTGTTTCTAGTAGAAATCCAACGCCCCATTTTGTACAAATTTTAAAAGAATATATAGAACCAAAACAAGTATACGTAGTATACTTTAGGAACCCAACACTGGCCCAAAACTTTGTTATCACGGTCCAAAACCTATTTAAAAATTCTTCTTTTAAATTAATTCAATGTACAAAATTTTTACAGGATGTTGAAACCCTAAACGACCAAAAAGAAAAACTAGAACTATACCATACCACTAAAACTTGTTGGATAAATGAAATGAAAATTTCTCTTTGTGTTAAATTTTATTGGCCAAAAATGTCCGTCGACATAGAAAACTATGTTAATAATTGCGAAACATGTTTAAAAAATAAATACGACAGAGACCCCCCGGTAATAAAATTTAATTTGACACCCACTAGCTCAAAACCTTTCGAACATATTCATATTGATACTTTTAAAATTTCAAACGAAAGCTATTTAACTATAATAGATTCATTTTCAAGATACGGACAAGCCTATTCGTTAAAAAGTCTAACAGGACCCATGGTAATAGAAAACCTCCTAAATTTTATATCACACCATGGATTGCCACAAAAAATAACTGCTGACTTAGGCACTGAGTTCAAAAACAAAGAAATCGAAGATTTTTGTAAAATATATAAAATCGAACTACATTATACTACCCCCAAAAATAGTAATTCAAACTCCCCTGTTGAAAGATTCCACTCTACAATAATCGAACACTATCGGTGTCTAAAAGAGGAAACTAGTACTTTTACCCCCGAACAGCTGATCAAACGAGCTATACTCGGCTATAATAATTCTATACATAGCGTAACGAAATTTACACCTTTTGAAATAGTTAAAGGACATATACATAGTACCGACCCATTCGATATTAATGACCAAATAATTATATCAAATTACGTACAGAAACATAAAGAAACTGCTAAAGAACTTTACAGGAAAATTCAAGAACGGAACGCGGAAACTAAAGAAAAAATTATATCGAAAAGAAACAAAAATCGCCGCGAACCACCCGATTTTGATAAAGAAAAAGTAGCTTACATTAAAACCAAAGCTCGAAATAAAGCCTTACCTAAATTTAAATAGTCACCAATAAAAGGACAGAGTAATATTAAATTAATTACGCACAAAGGAACATACCATAAAAGTTTTGCTAGAAAACCAAAAATTAAACAAAACCCCTCTTTACAGGTAAACAATGAAGCTAATACTTCTAACACTGCTTCCGGCCCTTCAGATACTTCCAGCCAACAGTGAACAGACAGACATACAACTAACAACAATAAAAAATCCCATTTTACCCATCCAACTTGGCAATGCAAAAATTATTTATAATAAACACACCTTTTTACACTATATAGATTTAAATCCAATAATAACGCAACTACAAAATATTGAAAAATACTTTTTTATAATAAAAGGCAACATTACAACAAAAAAACCCAATAACCCAATCTCTTATTAGGGCTTAGCGGAAAGTCTCCTTTTACGTACCGAATTTCTTATTCAAACTACACAAGAAAAACTCGAAAATCTCCACCCACACATACGCAATAGACGAGGTTTAATTAATATAATAGGTAAAACATATAAATGGCTTTTTGGCACGTTAGACGCTGACGATGGTAAACGTTACGACGAGGCGATCTTAAACTTAGCTCAAAACCAGAAAAATATAAAGAAAGAACTTAATTTACAAATATCTCTATCGAAAAATTTGATTGATAATTACAACAAAACGATATCGACTCTGAATAAAAATCAGAAAGAACTGGAATACAGCCTAAATATCTTTCAGGCAACAGTGCAAAATTCTTTTATTTACAACCATGTATGTAATAATGACATTTCACCTATCTTTGAAAGGTGGAAAGTTGACGTTTCTTGACTTTTACTTTCCACCCGGGTGGAAAGTGCTCACTTTCCACCCGGGTGGAAAGTAAAATTGTTATTTTTTGTAATTTTATTAAAAATCGATATCTCAAAATAGTAAATTTTTTTTTTTTTTTAATTTTAATAAAAATCGATATCTCAAAATAATATACAAACACACCAACACACAACTCATTACACAAATTCAACAACAATAATTTTATTTTTTATTTCTTTAAATGAATTATACCTAAATGACATTTATAAAAAACAAAAAATTAACATGGTTTATGTTTTACTTATTTACATTAAATATTACATTGGCATTATTGTAGGCAGTCACAGATATGTTTAAACCTTGCTGAAATTCTTCTTTTGAAAGGTTTATTTCATGATTATTTGAAGTTAAAGTAGTGTTAGTAAAACTTGAACTTGGCTTTGAAATCAATTTTGCCGTATTAACCTGAGTAGAAACCGAACTGTCTATGTATCCCTCAGCTACTGTGCTAGATTTCCAGCCTCCTAACCGCTTTATTTGCATAAGATCGCCACCGTTATTTGCGAGCAAAGTAGCCGCTGTTCTTCTGAAACAGTGACCAGTAAAACCTTCAGTATTCAGCTTCAGAAAAGCTGCAATTTTTTTTGGAAACTGACTTAAAGTGTTGTGCCCAATACATTGTTTACTAATTTTTCCATATCTTATTTGCATAAAAAGCTTTCCATCCTGTATATTTTTCCGTAAAGTTATGTACTCCTTAAGTGGTGCAATCCATTTATTATCAGTTATCATAAATGATCGTGGCTGGTACGTTTTGCTATTTTGTATTTCAATCGCGACCTTTTCTTCTAAAAAGTGAACGTCTGTTGTTTTCATTTTGTATAATTCATCTGATCGGCAGGCGCCTGAGACACCAATAACCAATGCGACCTACAAATGTATAAAATAATAAGTTAATATAGAAATAGTCAACCTTTTAGCCTAAAATACCTTTTGAACAAGAAATTCCATAGGTGCTTGTTCCAAAAATGTTTCAATATTATCCATAGACAGTGTGGTCGATTTTTTCGGCTTGTATCCTTTGTTTTGCTTTTTTAAAAATGCTAATAGCTTTGCGTGTTTAGATATGTCTACTTTTTCCCTAATTGATAGAGTGGTCCTCAACATTGAATATATTGACCAAAGCGTTGATATTTTCTTTGTCTTGGCATTTTCACTAAAATAAGCTAGTAGCGCCGATTCAGAACCAGGATTTTGAACTTTGTTTCCAATACACCATTCTTTAAAACAGTTATATGCCTTGTCATATCTCGGGCGGCTTTTAGTTGGCAGAAGATCTTCTTCTACTATTTTTGCTGCTTCTCGAATTTCTGGGGGAGTAGCAGCCAAATCAAATTCCTCATCTGAGAGCATTTTTTTGGTGTTTTGTAAAAACTTTGACACTAACGTTTTAAAAAAATAATATATTGTTTAGTGACATGGAAACCATATTCCAAAAATGATATTTGCCATCTTGATGTGTATTATTACCTACGTTATTTTATCACCTGCGGTTATTTGAAATTCTAAATGTCTGTCTACTTTTGCAATGGAAAAGTCAAAATGACATTTACCTTTTAATAATTATTTGAACTCAAAATAATAAGAAGTGGATGTTGGATGTGGTTGTAAATAAAATAGTATACAAACCTCGGTGAAAAGTTTCATTACTGTCTCTGAGATATAGTTTACCTCGACGCTTCGCGTCTCGGTAAACTATCTAATCTCTCGACAGTAATGAAACACTTTCCACCTCGGTACGTAATATACTATTAATAACCTTAATCATTATATAACATTTCAAGGCGTCTTATCTCAAATAAATCTAGATTGCCAAAATTTAATTACCTTTGTTGACAATCTAGAAGATGCAATAATGTTTGCTAAGCTAAATACACTCCACAATTCTATAATATCTAGTCATGAATTAGAACAGACGATAACCTATTTGAAAACGATATACAGCGAAAATCAAATTCCAAATTTCAAAAATATTTTATCATACTATCAAATTTTAAGCACTCAAGTCACATTTTCTAAAACAAAATTAATTTTTGCTATACATGTACCTATAATTAAACCTGGAACCTATACCTTTTCCCATTTATATCCCGTGATCCAAAAAGGCAAGGCATTTATCCCAAAATACCCTTATTTGGCACAAACCCTTAAAGAAGTCCAGTTCGAAGAAAGTACTTGTCCATCAGTAGAAGATACCTATTACTGCATGGAGAAATTCTACCCACCAGACAGTTGTACCCTTCAACTAATGGAAGGCACCTCCACCACTGGTTGCAAAATTTTAGAAATAAAAATGTCAGTCAATCTTTGAACAAGTTACACCCGAAGAAAGTCTTGTCCTACCATCACAAAAGGAAAGAATTTTTGCCCAATGTAAAAGCGATCAATATTTGGAAATCGAAAACCCAACATTGATCAAAATTCCGAATTCTTGCAGTATTCAAGCAAAATACAAGAAGTTTATCCATGACGTCAAATTACAGCAAGGAAAACCATTAATACTAACGACTGTTGAAATAGCCACTATGGACACAACAAAGTTGTACCGAACACCAAATTACACCGAAATAAATTTTGAAGAAATCTATCGACTAAAAGACTTGGCCAATCAACTATCGCCAATACAAGAAATCAATCAATCTATCGAGAGTCCAATCACATTCAGCCTATTGACGTTCGTTATACTGATCCTATTATTATGGATCATTTTCAAGAAGAAACAATATATTGTCAGATGGTTTAAGAAAAAATCCAATCAAGCCAGAAAAACCGAAGATATCGATGACTTTCAAAATCCATCCTCAATTTTGTCAGCTTAAGAAGGGAGGAGTTACATGCACAGAATCCCACGGAAACCGCGGATTCAGCAGATTCCCAGGCTCATCTTTCCAAGAAGCTCTTATCTGTGTTCCAAGCCAAGTATCACTTTTATTGTAAACTAAAATCATTCTCTGGCTATATTCTGTGGTACACAGTCAATTTTTTATAACTTGTAATTTATTTTTTAATAAATTGTTTTTTTAAAAACAAGTTTGGGTTCGTGTTATTTAAGTCGTCCAACTAATAGCACATTTAAAATATATATTTAAGAACAAGCAAATGATGCTTTTTAATATTATATTAATATGCGTTCGTAGTTCGTCGGTTAGTACCGATGTCCCACAATAAACCTGGACCTACCTTAACCACTATTAAATTTATTATGTGGTATAATAGAGTGTACAGCCGAGGTGAAATTTTAAATTTGGTTAATTAAAATCCTGAAACATGCATAATTATTTATTTTATGCAAAACTTACTAATACACACAAAAAATATGCATTATGATATTTCTAATTATTTTTAGACCCAAGTACAATTCACTTTTCGTTACTCCATATGCGCTAGATAATTTATATTTTGTTGCCGAATCTTAATTTTTTTTATGAAGTACCAGAATGTTAATTTATTTTATGATTAAAACACAACAAGGTTTTGTTATCCCGTGAAAGACTGCATCAACAAACTAATAACTGCAGTAGCAGCAAATAGGACTTTAATAAAATTACTATGCAAATAATCTACAACTTGAATCAGAATTAATTAAAAATATATCTGTATTTGCTTAGGTGTATCCATTACGACAAAAACCTACAAATAACATAAATTTTTTGCTATATTCATTCACACGTGCTTATAGTAATATTAAACGGGTATTAGTAATAATGGATGGTTTTTTATATTTTATTTGGTTTATTTGAAACAATTATTTACAAATCACTTGTAAAGCTTACTTGTTCGTAGATAACAGTCGATAATCACTGTCACCCATGGTCTACTGAATTTAATTGCTTTTTTCTTAATATTTTAAGCCTTTTATTAGCTTCCTATTGCTACTGTAATAACTGCTATAGCGAGTGAATTAGTGGAAATAATTAAATACTTTATTTTGTCTTTTATTTATAATATATATATTAAAGTATACTAGATTAAAATTATAGTATTATAATTATCTCTATTTTCTTGTAATAAATTCTGTAAAGGTATTTAATTAATACTTACTATAACCAGTCGCATCGCTTTGCGAACAGACCTGTTGAATAATTGAAGTGATAAAGAAGGTGATTGACAGTTCTCTAATAGTGCGTTTGATTTCTCTCGATGTTTATGATTTACTGATAATAATTAAAAGTGATATCCAGTTTGAAAATATTTAATATTTAAAATTTTAAAAATATTTCAGTTCTTTTATAAAAGGCTCTTTAGTACAATACATTATACCTATTGTAATATTACTTGTAAAAGGTAACAAAGTAAACCTCAACATATAATAAAAAATTCAGTAGATATTAATATTTTTATTAGTAAAAATTTATTTTATTAATTTCATTCCCATATAATAACTACTATGTATATATAATTGTCAAAATGTATGAGGCAGGATCAAAAAGCCATACGTAAGAATCAATGTTAAAAAACCTTAGTTCACCTAAATTATTAGTTTTCTATATTCCACTTATAAGTTTTACAGCCAATCAAAATACGGCATTTCTATGTTGGAGAGCATAACGATTTTTAACACTAATTAACTTGACGGTGACATACATGACTTTGGCAGCAATACTTTCCTAACAATCAAATTGGCCAGATTATCTGCCTAATTTTTCATTTATTAATCAGGCAACTTTGATTGTGAGAAAAAAATGCCTGTCAATGGTATTTATATTATATCCAAAATTGTTGGTTAGTTAATTATCGTTAAACCCAACCAGTTTTATCTGTATGACTTCAAGAAAACAATGTCATAAAAATGGATTTTTTTCGCTTCTATTAATTATATTGCAAACTTTAACAACCTACATCTTTTTTAATAGGCAAATCTTTATTACCATGGTTTTAATTATTGTTATAGCATAATTAATACAGATTATTTATTTGTGATGTGGTCATGACATGACACATGGTGAATAACATTCGTGATAAAAACAAATTCTGAAAAAATTGTTTATATTTAAACTGAAGTTTTTTCATTTTTAGTCATATCTCGTATGACTGTCATTTAAGTAATTTACATACAAAAACCTTTGTTTCTAAAGAAATAAGATTGGCATCAAGTCATTTGTAAAAGACTTTTGAAGTAGGTACCTTTATTTCCACAATTTCCTTCATACGGTGTACCTAGAATGCAATTTTTACTTAATGTCAGTAAAAATTACCTACTCAGCCTGATTAAGCAGAAAAACGCATTGTTACACAATGATTACGATCCTGCACATTGGCGTCAACTACATTTTTTTTTGTCAGGTATGTCATTAAATCTTTATTTTATAACTTTTTGGCATTTTTATTCAGGAAATAGTAAAAAAAATGGTTTGTACATATCAAATTGTTCAAAAATAATGCATTCAGGTTTGTTTTTCTAGAAAAATTGCTTTTTTATATTGGTATTGTTATTTTCTTAAGCCCTACGGGTCGGGCACTTTTTGTCAAATAAGAATAAAAATGCATTCAGGCTGTTTTTAGGAAAGTAAACCTTAATGTATTATTTTTGGCAATTTCATTCGCACTTAAAATACTACTATTGAAAATGTCTTTCATAAAATTACTCAACAAAAAGCTTTGGTGTATAATAATAATAATAATAGATAATTTTTATTTGTTTGTTCTGGGTTACTGATGGTCACTTGTTCTTTCGAACATTTAGCCAGCTTGCTCTTGGACCTACAGCTTAACGTGGGTTCCGAACCACGATCCTCAGTCATGCGACACCCCCCAAGGGATATCAACTCGGTTTCTAGCCGATTGGGGAGTGTGTACCTTCTTCCTCACTCCACGAGATATCCGATCTCATCCGGCTTGGTTACCGGCATGAGTGGGGTGAATTAGGAGATGATACATTTTACACTCTTCCCTGCATTCTTAAACCTACTAAATTTTGGACATACCTACTTTTTTTATTGTGTGTATGCCCACTCCGAGGATGGAACTCGGATCGCCACAGTTGAATGCCAGTAGCTTATCTCTGAGCCACTGCCGCAGTAATCGAAAATTTTGTATTTCTAAAAAAATGTGGTGATTTTGATCAGCTTATAATTTCATGGCCACGGCAATATGTTAGATTTTATGAATCCCGGCATAAACCCTTTGAATTTTTTTTTAACGCAATCTGATAACATCTGCTTAGAAAATAAAATTGTTAAATGCAATAAAATTTTCTGCTACGATTTTTTCCAAACATTAAATTTTTCATCGTAACGAATGCTTTTCAAATATTTGTATTGAATCGAGCAACCCTTTCTAAAGCTGTCGATTAATATTTATTGACATTTTTATGGTGAATTCTGCATAGAAACAGAATCACAGAAAGTTTGGATGCGGTCGTAAACTAAAAAAGGGGTAGTGCATTGTCTATTACTGGTAAATCATAAATAAAACTAGTGCTATTTTTCTAGAGATCGGTCATATCCGATTTATTATATTATATATTGTGTTAGTATGAATATTTTCGAAAACTGACTAAAGGTTAATTATATTATTTATACACAATACATTACATTTTTTGCTTACATTTTTTTATTGTATATTTTCTAAAAATTGTAATAACATGTTAAACTTCATCGTCAATTTCCTGATTTTTCTAATTATCAATAGGGTAATATAAGATGTATTTAGGTATCGGTTATACAGGGTGTCTCTAAAAGGTGCGGAAAAAAAGCTACCACAAGTTCCTGAGGCGTAAATATCACGATCTAACCCAACTTACCTTAATCCAAAAGTGATGATTTCGAAGATACAGAGTGTGTGAGGGGGGGGGGGCGGGGAATTAGAATTTGCTCTCATTTTTATTGTAAAGTTTAGAGGGCGCCACCTGCGGTACCTTGCGCACATTTAAAACAAAATAACTTTTTTGAGCCACCCTATATTTAACTTTTAAATTAAATTCGGATTCTCCAACGTCTTTTACCTAAAAAAGATATACGTGGTGAAAGTTGATTTGAGCAGCTGTTTTTGAGGTACCTATCTGAATTTTAAAAATTCACTTCGTGTACACAAGTCAGTTTTTAGTGACGTTATTTTAATTTACCGCCTACGCTTCAAATGTGTTCAATTATTACAATAATTTAAAAAGGCCATAAACGAAATGAATTTTTAAAATCCAGATATCTCTATTGCATTGCATTTATAATAGTTTTATCAATAATGCAACCTGCTGAATGTGTAGAGAAAATTAATTTCATAAAGCATTGTTATTGAGTTGGTTTTACCTCAATTTCTAACATGAACATGTGGCCAAAATGACAAAACGGCGAACTTTGGATCCAATGGTCGTGAGTTCAAGCCCCGCAGCCTGAAATCTTTTTTTAACATTTTTTAGCATGAGGTTTGTAAGTTTGGTCGTAGAAAAATTTTACTGTTCAACTTGAGTAGATTATCCATATCGCACCCGGCAGCAATATAAATATTTCTATGCGAAAACAGTCTAGACATATATCTTATTGAGTATGTGCCATATAATTTGACAATCAAACATGGGAAAAACATTACAATTATTGTTTTGTGTAGCAGACTTTAGTATTTGGGCGCATAAGTCGAACAGACGCCAATTACGATGCCCAACACTCTAAAGTAACTTACCCCATAAAGATCATGTACAAATTTTGGCAAAAGTTTTTTTGCGTACCTAACCTAAATTCAGCAGACGGTCAATCAAACAGAGCAGACGCTCTAGAAAATTGCACGGAAGGATTTTTACGTTAATATTGTGTTTTATTTTTATCAAGAAAACCTCAAATGTAAGTTAAATTTAAGTAGATACAAAATAAATATTAAAAAAAAGTTTAATTTGTAGCACGCTCTACTAAATGTGAAAATCGCTATTTAGGAATTAAAATTTTATCGGTTAATTCTGCTGGCTTGTATTAAAAATTAGTATTTATATTTATTTAGGTGAGTAAAAGACCTCAAATATTTTTTAACAAGTTTTCAAATATATAAGGTATACAGAGAGTACTACAAATTATATTATACAATTCGAATGGATTGTCCATATCCGCTTGAAAGTTTGAGCACTCTGTCTGTTATTTATATAGATTTAGACATCATATCTATTCTTATTATACAAAGTACTATTGTGGCGGCTGTCACTGAATTTTGAGAAATCAGGATATATGAGAAGAAAGAGATAACCTTTATTTATTTAGTTTTATGATGAAAACAAGTTGAAGAGAAAATAAATGAAAATATCATAAACCGTGCTTTAAATTATTTTCCGTGAGGGAATTTATAAGGAATTTTATCGATGATTTAAATTTTAAAAAAGGGGTTCGTACAATAAATAAAATACCTCTTGTAAAACTGGCTCTAGGTTATTATTTATACAAAAAATATGATTCGTACCACACTATAGATAATTCTAAAAATTTAAGTCAAGTTAAGAATGCCTTCTGATTAAAAGAAACTATGAAATTTTAAAAAATCTTACAAATAAATAATTTTTAGAATTAAATTTTACATTAAAGAGATTCTCATAAAAAAAAATTCTATAAAAATGTTGTGTTATGTTTTTTGTAATCTTTTACACTTTTTAAATCGAAATTTTAATTTAAATTATTATAAAAAGAATATTTTTAAAAGTACATTACGAGATGCCATAAGCGATGGAAAGAAAGAAGAAAAGAAAAAGAATCAGAAGTGAACACAAAATCTACTGGAGCAACAGACAGGGATTACACCACAGCAAAAGCTTCATTGGGGATCCAGACCCAAGACTTACGAAACGGCCGCTTCAAATGAATAGGAATCAGCTGAGAACCATTACAGAAATTCTGACAGGACATATGGCTGACAAGAACTATCTACACAGAATGCAAATGTACAATGGAGACCTTAACTGCAGATTATGCGGACAAGTCAGGAAAACTGTACAGCACATAGTTTGCCATTGCGAGTCACTAGATCGGAAGAGGCAACAAATACTCGGGCCACCAAATCTGTAACCAGAAGACATCCTTACCCTCTCCCCAGTTGACCTACACAACAAGTGCCAGAAACTGGGATTACGAAGTGGGTGTAACAACCAAACAGGGTGTGTACAATGGGCCAAACCTGGCCTAAGTGCATCTGGTGCACGGACGGGCCCTCGTAAAAAACATTTTTTTTAATGGTTGTTTCTGTAAATGGGAAACTTCATTGTCATTTTTTTTTCCTTGATTGGAGATACTTACCTACCAGTTGAAACGTTGCGCTTTAAAACAAATTAAGACAATGCAAGTCCTAAACACTTGTATCATTCATTCATTTTTCTATTATTCACATAATTGCCTCCAACCTTCAAGCAGACAAAACTAAAGTAAATTCCCTCTAGCATTATTTTCATTTCTAATTCATTTACGTATTTTACATTGCAAACACATAGTATATTATTCAAAATCGATAAACATTACATGTCGATTAGAGGCTATTATTTATGGACCAGTTGCAATGTTTTAAGATTAAACAGATTACAGCATTGTTCAGTTTCGTCAGTTAGACTGTAGCCAGGCTTTTCGGCTTAAACAGGTGGGGGCATATTATCCGTCCGACAAAAACGTTCTAGTAAAAAGCTTCAACGTGCCATTGTTGGTTTTCCTGTTCCCTTTTAAATATAAAAGCGTTTTGTACTGCATACATTTAGATAAAGCTGATGGGGAGTGATAGTACATGTCAGATTGATATTTTATAAGGCGAAAAAAAACCTGGAGTAAATGAGGTGTGGTGTCTTATTACAAAAAGTAACTATTAGCAATAAATTAAATCTATTTTGGACTGAGTAGGGTAAAGTCATGACCAATGACACACCTTAATCTTAAAAATTTTAAAAATTGTAATTGAAGTGGTAGGAAGTAAGTGAAGCTCAAAGTTAATGAGAAACCTCAAATATTTGAAAAAAAACTGAAAATTATTGTTGAACAATTTCTTTCCACATATCTTTATACCAACGCACTACATGTAGGTTTATGAAACTATCTTTAATATTTAAGTAAGACTGAATGCAGTCTGGATGGGAACTGTTGGCCTTGTCGATGCAGAACCTATCAGCTAAATTTTTTAATATATGAGCAAAGCTTCTTCTGTGTTTTCTCCTAAAACCGACTTTCCATCCATTCCAATATTCTTAACATTATTGCATTCGAAATCTTACAGCGCGTTCATTTACATTTTTTTCTCTGGTGGCTTGTTTTCTAATTCGAATTCCACGCACTCTTACTGCATACACACCTTCTATCAATTTTACTTCTGTCCATCTACCATTTGAGCTTTTCCTGGGTCCATAAAATATTGGTATCTTCAAGCATCCAGAAACATAACGTCAGGCTATATAATAACTCTTGTTCAGACTGCGTTATCTCTCCTCATAGATGATGCACCTGTTTAGTTTTAAAATGAAAGAATTAAACAGAGCCCTCCGTAAAAAATTGAGTAAAACGGAGGTCTAAAATAACCTAACTTTATAAAGACAAATTATTTTTTACATAACTAACCGTTTTCGCTCCTCAAAAACTTTTAATTAAAGTTTAGACAAAATTTATGGTACTTACTGTTTAATAATATTACAAAATTCACTTTATTTCTTATTTATTTTATTTGAAATATATCTTAAAAAGGTTAATGGTTAATGGCTGTCAGGACTAATTTATTTGCCATGTTAACACCGGCTTTTTGGTATCATCTGCCCCTATACGTCATCTCTTCCGACTTTACCCTATGTTAACAGAAAACAAAATTAGATTGAAAATAAAAATTTTTGTAGAATATTTCTTAAATGCAAATAACCCTTATAGAAATATAACGACTTAAAAAAGGATCTATTATATCAAAACTATTTATGTGCATGCCAGCTTATGTCAGTTATATTACATGTAAATATAGTAAATATAATAAAAATATACATATTTTAGCCGCAATGTAAATTTTAACCTTTTTTATAATATTAAAACAATTGATCTAATAGTCTCACTGTTTTGTTTTCACCGCGGCTTTATGTTATATGCCATATGACGCTTTTGTGTTAATTTGACCGGGATCTTGTTGCAAATACAGTTTCAGTTCTATTAAAGAAAACAATATGTACTAAAATACTTGAAGAAAACTCAAAAAAAAATATTTTTTTTAGTTGACTTATTCTAACATTTATCAATTTAAACCCAAAGCTATCAGTTTAGAACGGGTTTAAAGGACCCCTCACAAAGCTTATGGGAAATGGATTTCTGCTAATTTTTCTAAATTTTGAGTATTTATAAAATATTGATATCCTGATTAAAAGTGTACATGCCCGTAATCCAATCCTATGACTAGTTATTGAGTTATTTATTTTTAAAGTTGGCATTGTCACTTGTTTCTTAAAAACTATTATTTTTTATTTTTCTTTAACGGTGAAAAATTGAGCCTTAAGTTTTCTTTCACTTATATAAAAATAGAGAAATAAAATATATGCAGGATGTTGAATAATTTATAGGAGGATTAAATAATTAATAAAATTTAAAAATCGTGAAAGTCCGAAAAAAAATTATTACCTATTTTTTGTAGTACCAACCTAAAGAGAAAAAAATGGGTTGATATAGAGTATATTGCCTGGTATTTTATTTCTCAAACAAAAATTAAAATTTACCGGAAAACGTACTAAACGACTTTAATTTCTGTTATAACTAATTAATTCAATAATTTATTATCCAATCTCTCACATTTTTTTTATTAGGCAAGGGCCTGTCGACATATTAAGCATCGGTTCCCGCAGATCACCGAAGTTAAGCTGTGTCGAGCGCGGTTAGTACTTGGGCGGGTGACCGCTTGGGAACACGGCGTGCTCTTGCCTCAGGGAAGAGTGTAAAATGAATCGACACCTAGCCATCCTATTCACGCCGGACAGGCCGGATGAGATCGGATATCTCGTAGGATGAAGGTGCCGTTTCACACTCCCCAGTCGGTAGATCACATTTGTGGTCGATGACCGGTTCAAGATGGCCTACGTAGTCGGCGAACCGTAAAAAAAAACATTTTTTTTACAATAATTATTTTTTAACACATTCTTATTTGAGATATACAGGGTGATCCAGTTATAATAATTTAGAAGGGTGAAAGAGGACCATCCAGACAATGCAGAAAACCTCGAAGTAAGAAGTTTCCAACTTTAAAAGGTTATACCTTAAAAACTAGTCATTGGATTGGATTATGGCCATGGACCCTTTTAACCAGTAGGTCTAAGATCTACAAAATACTACAAAATTAGCCGAAAGCCATTTTCCATAAACTTTGTGAGGGGTCCTTTAGAACCCTTTAGTGAATACGGCTGTTGCATTTTAAAACATTAATACCCGAATAGGCGAAACACAATGACATGTAACTATTTAACATAATATCTTTATTACACATATTTAAGACCGAGACTTTGGATCTTTTTCCGCCTCAAATCTGATGTACGATTTATGCTTTCCGAACACTTGACAAATATATAATTTATCTCTACACATTGGTACGCCATATAAGACTAAATTGACGGCGACTACGTATTTTAAGAAGATGAAAAATATTCTGTACATAAAAAAAGATTTGAACTTAACCTGTGGTTCATGAGGCATGACACAAACCGTTGATTTTTAGGTTTATTATCGACAGAAATATGCAGCTGAATTATTTAGATTTTTTTTTAAATATTTGCTGGTGTAATTGTTTTGTATTAATACACACTTACATTGAAAGAAATAAGAAATTTAAGATCACATAACTAAGAAAAATGCTTTCCAACACAAATTTAAATTATCTATTAGAGGTATTGGTAAAAAAAAATACTTACATACTCAATTATTGCTACAAAAATATTTATTTAAAATATAAAATATCTTCTAATATAATGTATATTATACTAAAATTTATACAATATCTTATACAAAAAAATCACATTTTTTAGACTAGTAAAATAAAATACAATAGAGACTAGATCATTTACTGTAAAAAAATTATATTCAAAGCAAAAATCAAAATTAAGTCTTATTCATATGCAATGTTTTTCCAGTGTTTGCTATATTATATAGTCTTTAATAAATTAGTATTTTGTTACTTTATCTCATCCTAAAACTGACTAAATATTTTTTTATTTGGGATGTTGGTTGAGTTCAATTACCTGTTTCAACCGTACTAATTAAATTAATATTATTAATTTTTTACTTTGACACTTTAAACTGTAAGTAATTGGTCCTAACGGTAGGCTCTTTCGCTTTTTTTTGATAAAACAACAAAGTAACGAAATATTAATGACGAAATGACAGGGCGAATACATACTTCTTCCTATTTAGAACCTTAATAAGACTCTATTAAATGAGACTGGAGTGTCGAGTGGGAAGGGCATTTTTTAAGTAACTAGCGCAGACGAATCCTTACAATATTGGTGGTGTGAAAATAGTCCATTTCTCGCTGGAGTGATATTATAATGGAAATATTAAAACACAGTCTACTTACTCCACTATGTATGTCAATAAATAATGTTTCAGAAACAGTTTCCATCTTCAGCGGAAAAAAAAACTTTTATTTGTTGTAGTACAGGAGAAGCAGCTCTTGACATTACTTGACTTGGATATTATTAAAACGGGAGAGCAAACAAGAAAAACGGACAACATTAAGAGTAACATTAAATTTAAAAAAGTTGCTGCTTTTGAACATGCAGGTACGAATTATGAATATACAAACAAAATAAACGATGTGTTTCAATATTTCCAATAAATTTAGTTTGTTGGAAGGTCTATACACAGCGTGATTTGCGGAAAGTGACCATTAGAACTTTTGGTAAAACTACTGAAAATATTTTTTGCAACATTTATGTTGGGTTGCACAAGGATTTTTACCAATAATTAAATAACCAGCAAGTTTGACTGTGACATAAATAATATTGACAGGCAGTAGGTACTTATAATCGAACTTGCCCAATTAGTAAATTAATTGTGAAAAAAATATTATTGCACATGTCATATGTGTCACCGCCAAACTAAAGATGCTGGTTAGTTAATTATTATTAAAAATACAAATCCAACACCCTTCCGGTTGTACCATTGTCAACTTTGTTATTTTAAATAAGATATGATAATTTATAAAAATAAAAAAATACAATTATGGGAGTTTGACATGCCAAAGCATCTTAACGGTGCATCTTAAAGAAGAAAGGCTTGCAAGTGTTGGTTTCTCAAAGTATAACTTCCTGTTTAACCGAAAGTTAATGTTTTATGTAAAAAATAAAAATTGACTATACGAACGTCACAGATGCATCGTTAACCCATATAGCCCTAAAACTATTTTTTTTAAATCAAAATTCTTCTTTTAAGTTCTATTTAAAAAAGACCCTAAAGGTTGGAAAAAAGTAGTAAAAAAAATATGGGACCCATGGATTGGCTACATCTAGGTGTCCTTTTTAAAGGATACCCGTAGTGACATCTAGTTTCGGAAAATTAAATTTAAAAATTTTGGCGCCAAAATGTATTGGCCTTTATAAAGGACGGTAGGTTCATATGGGTTTTAAGATGCTACAGTTTGAAAAGAGTGCCAAGAAATATAATTTGTCAAATGCTTATATCTCAAGAACTATTTAGTTTAAACTTTTGAGCTGGTTTACAATAAACGTTTAGAATCTTAAGATAATTACAAAAAATGCAATACAAATAATTATATTCGATTTAAAATAAAGTTGACAGATACTTTCGTTATAATAAAATATAATTTACAAAAATATATATATTTTTAAAAGTTTCCCAAAAGCTTTAATAAACGCTCGTCGTGAATTACCCTGTATAAATTTTTATATGCAACAAGTTTGAAGTCGATAACTTAAAATGGTTAAAAAAATGTAATAACTCGCACCGAAAAATTCTTAAAGTAAGCATTGCAAACTTGAATTTAAGATTTTGGTAATATATAAAGTCAATGTAAATTTAAAATATAAATTTAGAGCTTATAAAAAACTTGCAACACCCAAAAATGTATAGGTATTAATTCTTCAAAAAAAAAATCATCTTTTTAGAAATGCTATATGTTCCGGACTTTTAAAACTTTTGCCAACGTTGGTTACATATCTAAAATATTTAGACCTTATAAAGAACTCACATTTAAGTTTGTAACGTTCAATGAGTGTTGTAAACACTATAAATATAGGTATACGTTATTTAAAAAATATATGTAAATTTTGATTACTATGTTTCCGACTTTCAAACTTGTTGCAAATCTAAAATATTTAGACCTTATAAAAAGCTTAAATTTAAATTTACAACATTCTAAAAATTGATAGGTGTATGAGTTATTTTAAAAAATCTGTTTCCTCTTCTATGTTCCCGAATCCCGAACATTGTTGCACATTCATATTTAGGCCATATGAAATATCTAACCAAAGATTACATATGGGCGTCCATGGGGTACAGTTGAGGGGGGGGGCAACTAGCCAAAAAACCGTAAAACTTCTAAAAAAACGCACCCGCTTTTCTTATCGAAAGTGACAAAAAAAAGTTCTCGTAATTTCTCCTCTTGTGAAAAGTCGCTGCCCTATACCTAAGTCCTTTCCCAGATCCCATGGGGGGGCTAACTGCCCCACCTTACCCTTCCCAATGGGTGCCCATGTTACGTCACCTTATGAATTATATAAATAAGTAGATCTAAGTTATTAAATAAGGTCACGGTCCTTTTAAAAGCCAGTTTTTAAAATTATTAGGTACTATTTGTGTTCTTTTAAAAGAACACCAAATTGTAATATGCTGGTATATTAAAATTTAAGATAGCATCATATCAGTTCAACAGGAGGGCCCGAGGAAGCTGTTCTGATTAAGTACGTATTACATTTATTTTTACTATATTATAATTTGTAAACCTATTATCCTTGGCTAAATTAAAAAAATTAATCAACTTGTCTCGGCCCTTGGCATATAATTAACTACTTATTCAGTACCATACTATTGCAATTAAATTAGAAATTAAATACAATTTTTACATATTTGGCTCATAGGCGTAGTTAGACGGTCAACACTAGGGGTGCTGAAGTCCTAAAAAAAACAGAGTGTGTGTATTTATTTAATTAGGTATTTTATTTTACCTTAAAGAAAAGTAAATGTAAATTTTTTTTGGGGGTGCTAATTTAGATTTTGGGGGTGCTTAGCACCCCCCAAGTACCCCCCTAACTACGCCTATGATTTGGCTCTTAAAATAGGTACCCTCTCCTCCTTATGGTTTGGTATTATTTTTAAGTTATTTCATTTTGGAATACCTATTTTAGAAATATAACTAGTCTTTAAAATCTATAGGATAAGTTATCTCACAAATTTTAATACAAACATTTATGGGAAATTAACGAAAAAAATAATACCTACTTAATAATTTTAAAATGTGACTAATTTATTACTTATTTTAAATGAAGTCAATTGACAGGATCCTTCAATTAATAACAGACCTACGCTATTTTTTTGTTTCTGTTATGATTATGTATTTGCGAGTTGTGATGTGCATCCAGCCAGTAATTGTATACTATTATGCAGTATTACTATTTTTAAATTTTAATATTTAGATATGCCTTTTTAGGGTTTTAATGACACATCAAACTTGACTTGAATAATTAGATTTTTTATAATTTAAAAGAATTTGTTAAACTAATTTATGTAGAAGTTTATTAAATTTGTGCTAGTTCTCGATTTTATTAGTGTTTTAAATGTTTATTTTTAAGACCAAGAAACTAATTACGTTAATAAATCTTTAAAATATTTAAAAAAATAAGATTTAAAGGAAACGGACCATTTACCTTTTTTTACGAGTTATAAATGTCAATAAAGATTTAAATAAAAACAAATAAAACAATATTTTAAAAAAACACTGTAAAAATTAGGAGTTAGGTTTGAACTTTCATGTAATTACCATAATCATACATAACATTATTATTATATCCATGCCCTGGATAATGCACATTTATATTATTAATGTTGTATGGCTCATAAGGCGGACTATAAGTAGAATTATAAGGCACCATTTCATTGTGATAATAAGGCACCTGATAACTTTCACCTGGACTAGAAAAACCACTATTGCTATTACTATAGACTGAATTATAATCTTGCATAAAACTGGCATTTGTTATATTACCACTGATCACTGACGCATTCGATCTTCGTTCTTCATAAGCTTTTGTAATATTAGAGCCGTTTTTACTTATTGATACCGTAACGTTTCCCACATTAACTATAATACTATCATCAGTTGAATATTTGTCAATATCTTTCGCTGCTTCAGCTAAGGCATGGATATAGTTGTGAGCAAATCTCAAAGTTTCGATTTTAGTGAGTTTGGTATCTTCAGGAAACGTTGGAAGTACACATCTTAAGCGTTCCAATGCTTCATTAAGCATATGCATTCTGTTTCTTTCTCGGTCATTTGCTTTCATTCGCCTTACTCTTTTTATACGCATTATCTGAGTAGGACTTTTGGCTCTAGACACCCGATTTCTTCCAGTAGCGTATCGTTTCCTCGGTTTCTCCTTTATTTCTTCTTTGACAGAAACTAATATATTGTCAGTGTTTTGTATTGCAGGATGCGCTAGTTCTTTTTCTTCATTAAATTCATTAAGAAGATTTCGTCTACAATGTGAAGGGGAATCCCAATGATTTTGATAGCTTGGTCTTCGGTCGAGTTCGACCAAACTGCTATAAAATGCTGAATTAAACTTGTTGTATAGGGTGGTATTTAAGTTTGGTGTTTTTGGAGTTTTGGTTGGGGTAGTAAGTTCATTATCAAGATCAAACAAGTCGCTTTGGTCATCTATTTGTTCTGTGGTTTCAGATTTGAATGAGAATTCTAGGCCAGAGTCGCAGCTATCCTCAAAAGCAGTTGGTTCGTACTTAAAGCTTCCATATCCGGACATTCTACAAAGTAATAAAATAAAGTTAGTACAAAGTATCGTAAATAGATGATGTAAAAAATAATCTACAGGTGGACGTAGAGATTAGCTAATACACTATAAAATGTTGTGCAAAAGTTGAAGAAACACTAGTTGACTTATAATATAAAATTATTTCAGACTCGACACAGCATAGCTAACACTAATTTTTTGTTTAAATCAAACGTTCTAGATTTTATATTTTTTTTTAATTATAGAGATTAAACTAAGTAAAGTTTCTATGCCTAAAACCTGCCCTTTTTAAAGATATTTAAATTTAAACAATGTTTTGACAGGCTACAGCGCTTATAAGGTACAATTTGGAAAAAACGGCTTGCGCATGTCTACCTTAGTTTTTCATTCCTTTTTAGAACAAAATAGTTATTTATGACACATGTGACATTTTATTTTGTGAGAAGGAAAGTTTGGGACGCAGCGCCGAAGGAGGAGTGTCCCATGCCTTTCCAATGAAATAAAATTACTTTTTGCAAATTTGCCATACACATCGACATTTCGAATTATCGTTTTCGTATAATCTTTTCTTGAGATGGTGCATGTGATTTTAAAAATGTCAGTGGCAAGTTCAGTGAAAAAGTGCTTTTGGAAATCATCAACGCATTGGTCAAATTACTCCATGATGAAGGCGATGATGAACATAACTAATTAGAACATTAGCAAATTTTACAAGCTTGTTGTCTTTCGACCGTCAGGTCCATTCCTAGACGCATTTCGCCATATCATGGCTCATCAGTAGAGCAAGGATCTGACAAAAGAAAGGAACAGCTCGAAACTGTTGAAGCAGTATTTAGTGGAACGCACAAGTAAGATGTTGCACATAGCGACATGAGTGTCGTAATTAGACACTCTTTAGCATATCAGCACCTCTAATAAATTTACAGAAATAAGCTAAATGTTAAAAGGAAATCACTTGTGAAGATATTCGTCACAATTACAGGAGTAGCGCTAGGCAGCGCGACCTGTAGGTATTGGTTTAAAGTTCCGAAAAATATAAATATAATGATTGATTAATTTTATTCCATCTTCGCACCAGTGTTAAAATGACTTTTAACACTAACACCAGACATTTTAGACACTCACAGCATGCGTTAAAAATTATAATTTTACTGGCGTGTAAAAAAATACTAATAAAAGAATATTAGAATAGGTTCTCATATACCGGGTAACCGCGAAAGGTGACTCGCCTCCAAAACTTTTTTGTTTTTAAAGATAGTGGAATTAAATTTGGAATACACGACTTAAAACTACATTTTTAAAAAGGTGACTCAATTTTATAGAACTTCTGGTTTAACCAGAAGTGACATAAACTTTTGCAGCCATATTCACTAAACGGTTCTAAATTTAAAACCGTCATAAATAGATAGTTCTGGGTTTAAAATGTCAGAATAAGTCAACTAAGTTTTTATAGTTGTTAATTTAAAAAGAAAGAAGTATTTTAGAACATACTATGTTCTTTAATAGAACTAAAACTGTATTCGCAACAACATCCTGGTAAAATTATTTTTTCGGTAAAATAACTTAATTACAAGAAAATTAAATACATACAAAAGCGTCTTATCCATATCCATCACAATAATGATACTGTGAACATACAACTGGGAGACTATTAGACCTAAATATTTCGATGGTCTAAATTTAAACCCCTTTAGTGAATACGGATGTAGATTTTTAAATGGTACATCTGGTATATTTTTCGTTTTTTTTCCATGTGACATTATAGATTATATAATTATAATCATGTATCACTTTTTACTTGTTCTCACCAAAGACAAAATGGTTAATTTATTTTTTATCTTTAGGGCTATGAACACGTTCAAATCACTAATTTTAGCCCTTACATCTAGGGAAGAATACAACATTACTAATTTCGGTAAAAAGCGATCTGCTGTGGTAAATTTAATTTTTAAATTTGTATTAGGTACCTACTCATTTTATTCAAATGGCGACATGTGGTTTTTTTTTATAATGTATATGCAGCAAATCGTTGGGAATGATTTGAATTTTTTCATACCAGACAATTTTTACCATAGATAGTTTTGTCCATTTTGATATAGTATTTATTCCCAAAGGCATGTTTTTGTACCATATTCTTTTTTCGCAGTTGGGATGTACAGTTAAAAATAGTATCTGTGTTGTTAGGTTAGAATTTGTTGCTCTTTTTTTTTATAAACTTCAGATATAATCGGACTGGACACAGACTTTTCGTTGATTCTATTTATTACTAGCTTTTTATTATTTGTCAAATTTTTTGAGCCTTCTTGGGTCTTCGAAATTATTGGATTATATGTTACTCTTCAAAAGATTTTTTATTTTAAAGATATTTTTAAAAGAATTCAATCTTTAAGAAATAAAAAAAAATATTTATTACTGAGTTACCTGCCTATAAGTACAAGTTTTTTTTAAATAAGTACTCTATTGTATAATTTACGGCTTTATTACCACTTTAGGTGAGCTTAAAGGAGCAATTTGTGAATTTTTTTATATTTCTTCTGGATCATTGTAGAATTTCCAAAAGATCTTTAGTTGGAAATGCATTCGAACTTTATTTTCTCTTTTCGACGCTTCGCAGCGAACTGATTTAAAAAGAATGTCTTGAAATAAATCATTATTCCTTCCGATTTCCTTAACACACTTATTTGAGATACTACATTTCAGAAGACTTTATAGTTGATTCTTTATAATCCTGGTAATTTTTCTTTTCATATTACATCCATAATGTTCCAGAATCTTCTGGAGAAGTATCGTTTTCAAATTCAATAAATTGACAAAAAATTTTCATTTTAGAATGTGGCGTCATTTTATAAATTGCTTTTTTTATTTGGGTAAAAAAAAACTATTTCCAAATCTATTTTCACTTGATGAACTAATTTTTTTATTGAAAACTCTAGTAAAACATGTCATATTGACATTAAATATACTTATATTATATTTAAAAATAATCTGAATTGACATTATGGCAATCAATGACAGATAAATTATCGATTATCAATTTGTTGGCCATTCAGGGTTAGATAAATTTCCGATTATCAATTTATATGTCATTCAGTGACAAATAATTTATATATATATATGTATAGATCGGTTTCAAAACGTCTTTCGCCATTGTCCGATGCCTAACTTCCAAAAGTTTTTGTCATCCCATTGGCCATCTCTCAAATCTCTTGAGCTCATTGCTCTGGCTACACTTTCTTTCCAGGTCTTTCTAGGTCTTCCTCGTTTTTTCCGATTTGGTGGTATCCATTGCATAATTTTTTTGGGCAGTCTAGATTTATCCATTCGTTGGACGTGACCGTACCATATTAATTATTTTCGTTCGATATCGGTTGTCAATGATCCCTCTACTCCCATTCTCCGTCGGACAAATAATTTTCGGATTATAAATTTCCCGTGTAGGGATATGTTTACTTAAAAATTCCCTAGAGCATGAATTTATACAAATATGATAACTGTAGAAATCGTGCTTTTTGGAGAAATTTAAATCAAAGCTATTTATTTCACGTTTACAACAGGGTAAACGATTTCCGACATCTTTGATACCTTTAGTTGCCTAAAGACCATAAACACTGGGCAGAAAATTAGGAGGTATGTAGGGGAAGACGTCTCTGAACATGTCTATTTGTAGTGTTATTCAGTATTAACAACTATTTGATGAAATATTAAAAAACTTAATTAAATAGTCCCTATTATAAGTTTGCCTAAAATTTTAAAACCATTTAAGTATATATACCCACTAATACGAAATATCTTGAATGAGTTTTGAACTCAAACAGACAATACTTACGAAACGTATTAATAGTCTTAAGTTATTAAAAATTATAAATATATGATTAAGTAAATGCTTGTCAACTTAAAACCTCATTAGTCATCAGATTAAATAATATAAAATATTTAAAAAATTGACTTTGATAATAATAATAAGATATCCTCTTTAAATATGTATATTAGAAAAACAAAAAGTAATAACAAAAAATTTAAATTAGAAGCAGTGCTCAAAACCATCTTTTTAAACATATTTAAATGATTTCCTTTATTTTTAATAGTAACGCTTTAATAATAAATAAAAAGGAATAATAATGTTAACTTACATTAAAAGAGCAATCACAAATTATCCAACAAAAAGGGGTAAAAGTTACCACCAGCGACCGTGAAATCACGCAATCGTGGCAAAAACCGGCACATTGACACACTACCACAACTAACTCCGGACCCCGTTAGGGTTTTTTGCCAACTAGACGGACTTTAACCAAATAATGGGGTGGGTGATTTATACCATGGCCCCCTCCAGCGTTTAAGCTCCGATTTAAAGAATAAAGGCAAACTATTCATTGGTTGACGGATGTTTAGTTTGGGAGGTGCCCTATTAGGGTAATTTTTTACGTAAGGTTTTGTGCCAGAAGTCCGATATACTTTTTTTATGCTTAGGTGAAAATATTTTTTTCGGAAACTATGTTATGCTATTTTGCAGAATGAATAATAAACTTATGATGGAATCGTTTAAAATTTACAAAAAAAAATTTTTTTTACTTTCCTCGAAAGGTATCGTGAAAAATTTATTTTTGAGATATTATCTGATATTGACGTTTTAGGGTCCCTAGATCGTAAAAAAAATGTTTTTCATTTCCGTCGATATGTCTGTCGGTCTATCTATCGGTCTGTTTGTCGGATGGTAACCGCAAACAATAATGTTTGCGGTTACTCTTATAATATCGTCAGTTATTGCGAAGTGCTTAGAAGTGTTGGAAAAAAGGCCGGAAGCAATGGTACCCAAAAAAACTAAACAAACTTAATAATTTTAGTTAAATAATGCATAAAGTCCGTACAATTACTGGCTGGATACACGTCACAGCTTCTGACGTTATTTTTGATTCGAGTCATGTCGTTGACTAAATCGTATATTTTTTCAATTTTGTCAGGATATAGTTAAACTTCAAAATGAGCTTTTCGTGTTTTGCTGAATTATAAGACATATTTTTAGAATATGTTCCAATTAATTATTTTTCACTTTAAATTTACTTTTGCATGTAAAATGTAAGTTCTTCGAAATGAGAAAAGTTGGCAAAATGAATTTTACGTCAATTGACGTGACCCTTTAATTAATAGCATACCTACCTTATTTTATGTTTCTGTTATGATTATGTATTTGCGAGTTGTGACGTGTATCCAGTCAGTAATTAGTTGAATTATACTATTCTTTTTTAGTTAAACTGATAGGTATACATTTTACGTAAATTTGGTCATGTCATATTTTAACTGTTTTAATTTGTAGTTTTTGAATAAATGGTAATGTAATTTTGTAAATTGGTGTCTCATTTCATTCTGACTTTATGAAATATAAGTACTATAAAACCATATTCTTTGTGTTTATAACCTCTTGAAAATTGTGGTTTTTACTTTTATTCTGATGTTTTTAATATTTTTAAATTAGCTTATCTACATATTATTTGCTGTTACACAGTGGGTTTTTTCTCTTAATTAAAGTTTTGGTGGTTGTGTAAGAGATAGCCAAAACAAGTATCTCTAGAAAAACATTTGTGGAAACAAGTAACTAAAGTTTATCCACATGGGTTTATCAATTAACAAATAACGGAAAAGAGACTTTATTTTATGTATTTACCCTTAAATTATTTTATTTCACCCCAAGAAGGACAATTCTATATGGCATGAAATTGCAAATTTTATGGAAATCCACGAATAATAGAAACGATTACTTAGACTATTTAAGCAAAATCTATTACCCAATTTGTATTTTAGGAATGGATGTGTATGAATTATACAATGCAGCTTAGTCACCCCACAACGCGGAGATTATGACGGATTTGGGTCTTAGTATATTTGTTACCAAGCCCACTATCGTAATAATCCTTGTGCATTTTGGCAATTTTATTAATTGACTATGTACTTAAAAAGCTTTAGATTCTATCTTAGGTACCGGGTGTTTGTTATCTTCCTATACAGGTGGGAAAGAATTAGTAGCCTGAAAATTGGTACATTGTAGGCACCAAGTCGCGATAGATACAAGTGTATAACATACGCTTTATATTAATTCAAAGTTTAGTACATGGTGAAAAAAGCACCAGACCTAGAATTATATTTAATATAGGCACTAAAAATAGGGTAAGTACTAAATCTTGACATGGGCGTCCAGTAGGGAAGGTGCTAGCCCCCCCCCCCCTCCCTGTAGGCTGACCAAAAAATTATCCAACATTAACATTTTATAAGAAGTTATTTCGAATACTTTCATTTAGCAATAAAACAAAAGAAAGGAAGATTGATTCAGACGGCCACCTTTAAAACAAACGATAGTGTGTAATATGTCATAGAAAAGAGAATCTTCTATAGAGTTTAAATATAGGATAAAAATAAGGGATTTTTATTTCAAATTAAAAGTTGACTTCACTTCCGGTTATACCTGAAGTGGTTTCGAAGGTTTAAATTGGTCGAAAAATGGCAATTTGACTTATTAGAGTCTCATAATTTTAAATCTTTACCGCTAAAATGACGATAAAAATTGGGGGGGGGGGGGGGGGGCATAGTTTTTAAAATTTAATTGTAGGTACCATTCAATAAAAATCAATGTTTTTTGGGTATATTTCCTACACAAAGCGTTTGTTCTAAAAGTCGGGCTTTTTTAATATAAAATTGGATTATAAAATTTTTGTATTTAAAACATTCGTTAACAGTTTATAGTTTTATTTTGTCAGATAATAAATTATTTTTCAAATTTCATAGAATAACTTTTATGAATAATCTATAGTGTGATGATAAAACATAGGTATATCCTCACATGGGAAAACTTAAAAAAAAAGTGTAAAAGCTTGGAAACTAGAAGACTGGGCGACTAGGCTACTTGAGTTGTATCTCATCCTCACTCGACCGATACTATAATCACGCCATCGCCAGCTAAAGGCTGCACATAAATCTTAGCTTCCAGTCACTGGAGTAGCGTGGCGACCCATCATGCCGAGTCGCGAATACTCAGGTTGCCAGTCGCCACATCTTAGGTAGTGCCATGTCAGTAGCGCCATTCAAATCTACATATTGGGTGACCTAGTTGCCCTATCTCCTAGTATTTAAGTTACTACAGATTCTTTTAAGTTTCCCCGTGTGAGGACTGCCTAAATCTTCATTCGGCGAATCTTACATATTTACTTGCTCCTAGTACCATTACACCATTGTAGTATTTCTTCTAGAAATTCAAATTTTCCTCTTAAAAATCTTATGCCCAACTTTATTTAATTATTTATTAATTAGCTATCTTAGTATCTTTGCGGAATTGCATGCGGAAAAGTGATATCTTCGGAACACAAAAGATGTTTGAAGGGTGGAGACAATGATGTTTCTTGAATGATAAAAGAGTTTTGGACTTGCATTGTCTTGACTAGTCATTAGTCATGCGTCACTGCACCTACCTACCTAGTATAAATAGAGCTGTAGTTACCTTACTTATTTGGAATAGTGATGCAAAACAAATAAAGACAATGTAAGTACAAAACTCTACTTCCGTTCAAAAAACGTCATTATCTCCAACCTTTAAACAGACATTGTTATCATTGTTTCGATAACCCAATTTTTTTTTCTTCCGAGGGCCCGTCCGTGCGCCTGATGTACTTAGGCCAGGTTTGGACCATTGTGCTCACCCTGTTTGGTTGTTACAACCACTCCGTGATCCTAGTTCCTTACAGTTTGTGTAGGTCAACTGGGGAGAGGGTAAGGATGTCCTCTAGTTCCAGTTTTGGTGGCCAGAGTTTTTGCTGCCTCTTCCGATCTAGTGACTCGCAATGACAAACTATGTGCTGTACAGTTTCTCTGTCTTGTCCGCATTATCTGCAGTCAAGGTCTCCATTGTACAGTTGCATTCTGTGCAGATGGTTCTTGACAGCCATGTGTCCTGTCAGAATTCCTGTAATGATTCTCAGCTGGTTCATGTTTATTTAAAGCAGCTGTTTCGTAAGTCTTGGATCTGGATCCCCAATAAAACTTTTGCTGTGGTCTAATCTCTGTCTGTTGCTCCAGTGGATTTTGTGTTCTAACCTGATCCATCGCCTTATAGCATCTCGTACTGTGCACCTTGGTACTCCGAGTGCCGGTTCTGGACCAATGAATGTATTTTCGGAGCCTTTTCTTGTAAGTATATCGGCTTTTTTGTTTCCTGTAATACCTTTGTGGCCTGGTACCCAGTGCAGATTTATTTTGTTTACCTTTGCTAGGGCCTCCTGTTTCTCCTGACATTCCCATACCAGTCTTGATAACTCAAATGAACAAAGACAATGTATAAATAGGAAACCAGACTAGAGACCTTAGTCAGGTAGGAGTGCGTTTTTAACAGAGCAATCGGCTGCTGCCATTGCTTGGAATTGTTGTTGACGTCGTTAATTCGCGTATTTTTTATTAGAGAGCGTATTTTGTATAATTACTTTCTTAATAAATAATTGAAAGATTTAAAAACTGAAACCGTAGAAATTTTTTTATTAAACATTTATTCTTCAGATTACATGTAGGTACCTTAAAAAATCTTTCATGCCATCGGCATCACTATCAATTTTGTTTTACGAATTACATTTGCGCAGGTAGTACCTATTTGTGAGTGTATGTGTTACAATTAAAAAATAAAATTGATTTTAATTTGTTAAAAAATAGATCTACAAGTTTTCCATTTCCCGTAAAGATTTAAAAAATTGAGATTACGATGCTTTTGTTTTGTTGCATAAAGACTTTTAACCACAATTATTATTAAAGTAGTAAGTTTGACTGTGCTATAAATGACATTGGCATGCATTATTTACTCACAATCAACGTTGCCTAATTAGTAAATTAAAAGTAGAGGTAACCGAGCCAGTATGATTGCGAGAAAATTATTCCTGCCAATGTCATGTATGTCACAGTCAAACTTGCTAGTGAGTGAATTATGGTTAAAAATCTTTATACAACTCGACGAACCTCTGTAAACGGACGCTATGTTAATTGGGGAATTTAATATCACGTCAATCCACACGCTTATTAATTAGATATAACAAAATAGTCCAAATTATTTATTCATGGCAATGCAGTCAAGTAGATGTTTGATCTGCATGAAATGCGTTTGGTGCTAACGATTTTCACCCTCTAGTTAACGATAACTACCTCGCCTTAAGACCCTTCGCATAAGGGTTAGTTTGGACCAGCGTGAGCACAATGCATTGGGCTCAGGCACCCCACTGATTGCCAATAGCAATTATTTGCTCCCTTTGAATAATTAAATTTCCACTGTGCTCGATTTTATGGCCATCTGTCTAAATCTTTTTTTGATCTGACCAAAATATAGAATTACCTAAAAAAGTTTTATCAATATTTGGAATTTCTAACAAAGTGGGAACATACTTTTGGGAAAGGGGCAAATGAAATTTTTAGCAAATAACGCAGAATATACCTACAGCAATGTTAGTTATCTTGTATTCTTTCTGAAAAGCAGAAAGTACTGTTGCTCGGTACTTTCCTCTCTAATAATATACAGTGTGTCCACGGATGTTACCACTTTAAAATTTGTTATTTTTCGTTTAAAAAAATAGCCACTCTTTATAATTTCTTTTGGTTGTTATATAAATGCGATTCACATTAAAAACCATTGATTTTGTTATACAGGGTTCGCAAAAACTATAAAAATTTGGACATAAATTGAAAAATGTTCATTTAAACTTTTTTGAAGCATCGGAATAAAGGAGCTTTGACGAAGAAATCAAAAAACAAAAAAAAGTTTCTTTACGTTATAATATATAAAGATATAATTTCCAAGACTTAAAACGGAGAAAAAAAAAGTCATTATTATTTGTTATTTAACTTATTATAGTACATTAATAATAAGCAGTAAAGTTTTATTTGACATGAAACCGTTCATCATCAATGAATTTCCCCATTCTTTTCCGATATTCGTAATACACATTGCGAATAACATGTCAATGTGGCATCCGTTTTAATTCTATTTTTAATATCAAATATATAGAAAAAATAACTTAAAAAAAATAGTTATTTATTATACAAGGGAAAAAAGCATTAGATTTTAGCTCGAGGTTGTGTGACAAAAAAGCGAGAGCTAAAATCTAATATTTTTCCCGTGTATAATACACTATTTTTTTCTGTGACGGGAAAAACGACGATATTATTACAATAAGTCAGAAAAGTATCGATGTGAAATTTGCCTTTTTAAACTAGTAGGTAGGCTGTTTTACTTATAGCGACAATTGGACCTGCGTTTCTAAGGAAACCTTTAAAATAATCAAATATCTGTCAATTTAATTCCGTGATTTAATATAAAAAGTAAGAACTTTAGTGGTTAATTAGTAGTTATATTAAATAATATAAAGTTTAAAATCTCTGATTCTGAGTTTTCTCTGACTCCACCGGAATTAGTAGAAGCAGCGAAAGTAGCGTCACAAAAATTATTGCCAGCTAAATCGCGCAAAATTTACGAAAACGCGTTTTCAAGATTTATGGAATGGAAGATGAAAAAGGCTTGCAGTTCTTTGTCGGAGACGGTGTTATTGGCCTATTTTTCGGAACTGACACAACAACAAAAGCCATCAACAGTGTGGTCGAATTATTCAATGATTAAAAGTATGTTACAATGCAATAATAATGTAGACATTTCAAAATATTTCAAACTAATTACATTTCTAAAACAAAATGGGAAAGGTTACACACCCAAGAAATCTGCGATTTTTACGAGTAAAAATATTAGTGATTTTTTAAATAATGCTCCCGATGAAGTTTATTTAATGGCCAAGGTTGTTGTTTTACTTGCGATTGCAGGAGCTTGTCGAATTTGCGAAATCAGCCAGGTAACATTAGATGATATTGAAGATTCGGGAACGTTATTAATTGTGAAAATTAAGCAAACAAAGAATGATGTCAACAGGAGATTTGTAGTTACTGAAAAATATATTAAATTTTACCGAATGTACATAGCCCTTCGTCCAACAGCAGCAAAGGATCGCCGCCTATTTTATGCATATCACAATGAAAAATGTATCAATCAAGTTGTGGATAAAAATCAGTTTTATAAGGTACCCCAAACAGTAGCTAATTTTCTTCAACTTGAAAATGTTACCTTATACACGGGTCATTCATTTCGAAGATCGTCTGCTACACTTTTGGTTGAATCTGGGGAAGACTTGTTGACATTCAAGAAACATGGCGGTTGGAAGTCATCAACAGTCGCTGAAGGGTATGTTGATGAATCGGTAGCACACAGGACAGAAATAGCTAATAAAGTTTTTAGAACCTGTGGCAGTGCTGAAAGAACACCCGATTTGCGACCAGGTACATCAACGGCAGTTGTGTCCATGGCAGAAAATATAATTACAACACGAGAAAATTCGATTGTACCGAATAGTAAAATGAACATGTCATGCATGCAATGCACATTTAATAATTGTACTTTTTGATTTAAAGAAAATGTAACTTTTTGTATAATAAAATATTCTAAAATTAAATATCTACCTGCACTTCCTTATGTGTGTATATTATATCCGGGAAAAAAGTAATCACATCACTTTTTTCCCCGGGAAAGCGACATTTTTTTACCTGTCAACAGAGATAAAATGTCAAACTTTTTTCCCGTCACAGAAAAAACAACTTTATTTGACTTTTTGATTTATTTTTCTAAGCTCTCTTATTCGATGCTTTAAAAAAGTTTAATGTTTTTGATACAATTTAATAACTTTTATCTTCCTTACACTTCATTCTCTATAGTTTCTGTAATTACCAGCCTACAATTTTCTTTTCTTAAATAATTATTATTATCCTTTTCTTTTTTCAATTTCACATAGGTATATCCACTGTTTTTCTCATACACCAATGTTATACTTTTTATTTCATATTTAAACTCTTATAGTGCCCTGGGCCTTAATCACATATATATTTCTTTTTACAATGCAACGTGTGTATTGTTTTTCCACCGTTCTACTCATTGAACTTAAAATTTTGATGCTCCATTAAAGTGATATCTATTAGTTTCTTCTTTTTCATTTATTCCCCTGAAGATGAATGCTTCTGCATTCGAAACATGTAGAGAAAAACCTTTTTCTAAACCATAAGAATTTTATTAAGTGGAGGAAGACTTTGTGTTCTTATTTCTTTCCTTCTGAATTTCCACTCCACTTTAAGTATGGATTACTTCTTCAAGTTAATAGAAAATATTTACATTTCAATCGTATTTTTATAAAAAACAAAAAAATTGGCAAACTCACTCTATTATAGCATACAATAGGTAGCACTTTTGATCAGACTTTTTGACCGATTTTGCAATAAAATTTACACCGAAGCTCAAAAATGTGACAACGAAAAAAAAAAATGTTAATCTGTCGGTTCATTTTGTTATTTTTTATATTTGAACAAAACATTTATCCCAAGGCCTATCCTATAGCATATATTAATTTTTCCCAATGGGGACACGAAATGGTGCGAAAATGAAAGATATAAAACTATAGATATAATATATATAAAAATATAGTTTAACCGAACGATTCTTAAATATTTCTGCCGAACTAAAGATTTGTGTACAAATGCACTTTCTCTTTTTAAAAATCTTTAGTTTTCCACTCATTTTGAGGCAATTATTACAAAACTTAATGCATAAAATGTATATACAAAATGAACGTTTGATGTACATACTTACGTTTTTTGTCATGGGCTCCAACCTTAACCGACCTTAAACTTTACTATCCCCCTAAATTTTTTTACTATCCCCCTAAGTTATTATATAAGTACATAAAACCTGATAAAGCAAAAAAAATATAAGATTTTTATATATCTTTCTCAGTTTCTCTGGATAGTTTTAAGGATATGTTATTTAGTTTGGTTTTGTATAGAAGAAAAAGAGTTTGTTACGTAAGATGCAGGTTATAGTTTAGAGAAAGATATCAATTTTTATTAATAAATATATCATTTTTTGTCTGTTATTCTGCAAAAGGCCAAATGTGAGGAAGATAGATATATTCAAAGTGATTTTGTGTAAATATAAGAATAATCAACAAATATGTTACAGTGTAATTTGGTTTATGGATTTGTCAGCGAAATACATTTTTCTTCAATTGTTTTTTATTACTATTCTCACAAATCCACGGTGGACCAAAAAGTTATGATGCCTGATTTAAGTTATTTAAAGAAAAAATTGTGTAAAGTTCGGAAATTGGGTCGTAGAAAAAATATACTCTACAACTGGAGCGGATTGTCCATATTTCAATTGGAAGTTTAAGCACTCCGCCTACGGCGTCGTGCTCAATTTACTACTACCTTGTGTGATAAAGACATCATATCCACTCTTATTCTACAAATTACTATTATCATTTTTAAACAATTTTCTGTTCATAAACAAAACCAAATATAATTTTTAATTTATCCAGATTTGGTAATTATGTCTAAAAATGACAAGATATTAATATGTAAATAGTCAAATGTCCAACCGAATTAACCATACACAATATCTTAAAACGCGAAATGTAATCTCATGAACACCAATTATAGAATTACTGACAATTGAAATAAAATAAAGCAGTTTATTTGTTTTGTTTTTTAATAATTAAATTTTTACTTTTCCCCATCTGTTCAAACGGGTGCGTTTTTAATTTGACCAATCTCGGAGGCGAACGCGTCCCGGAGAGATCAACTTAGACGAGTTCTATCAATATTTGGAATTTCTAACAAATTGGGGACAAGCGTTGGTAAAAGGGACAACTGATATTCGATATCCCTCTTGAGCTAGTAAAGTAAAGAGAAATTTTGTACCTTTTAATTACTATTTGTTTTTAATTAATAAATATTACTTGTTAAAAATAATATCTTTAATTATTTTAGTGCCCACTTAAATAAGTTTTACGATTTGAAAAAATCAAATTTAGGAAGTACAAAAATGGGGGTCCTCTAGGGGGGTCCGAGTTACTACACAAAAGTGTCACATACAGTTTAATAATTTTTAAATTTCACACGAGGAGTGTAAGAAAGTATTTTCATTAAAAGATATATAATTTTAAATATTTTTAACAATACAATGAAATTAAACAATAATTTTAATGGTTTTCATTGGCTTATATTCTTTTCCTGGATTTTTTTTGTGCATGAAAATAACTTTCTCGTCCCCCAATGGATACCACCTTTCCATTGGTAAAAACAGAAATTCAATAGGAATAAATAAAAGCATGAAGTCTTTTTCCACTGGTTTATTAAAGTAATAAAGTTAAAATGTGGTAGGTATTCTACATGTTTCGGGTGTAGTTACACCCATCATCAGAAATAAAATACAAAGAAAAAAATAGTTATAAGCGAGAGAAACAAAGTTAAATGGTAAATGGTAGTGAGAATCGATGGAGCTCTCATCGACCCATGAAAGGCCAAAAACAAATCTAACACAATTCCCTTGTACCTGTTGTATTCTGTGCCTGGTAGCTACATCCAAACAAGGCCCGTAAATTACACTACCATATTAGAATATTGGGAAAACAGTACATTCACACAACATTTTCCTAAGTCTATAATTAAGAAAATGTCTATTGGCATATAATGTTCGAAGTGCACAATAAGAACGGCGTAAAAGTCCAAAAACATGCTCAGAAAAGCGTAAGTTTGAATCAAATATTAAACCTAAATTACGAGCAGATTCTGTATGTGGAATTTTTTCATTGTTTACTATTGGATTAAAACCACTATCCAATAATAACCTTCGCTTTTTGGCATTTCCAAAAAGCATAAAAAGAGATTTCTTCGCATTTAAAGCTAGCTTATGAGACTTTGAATAATCATAGATTATATCCAAGTCACGATTTATGCTATCATTGGCATCAGCAGCTGCTTCTGTAAAAAAACTAAAAAATAGTTGTATATCGTCTGCATAACCCTGTTTAGAGCAAGTTAAAAGTTTGTTAAATATATCAAATGTATATATTAGAAACAATAACGGGCCAAGAACAGACCCCTGTGGTACTCCAGTTTTGACACATAAGTATTCTGAAAACTTACCATTAATCAATACCTTCTGCTTCCTGCCAGACAAATAACACCTAAAGAAGTTAAGCGAGTTATCCCCAAAACCAATATACTTTAATTTGGCGGCCAACACACCATGGTCTACTGTGTCAAAGGCCTTAGAAAAGACCAGCAGCACGAGCGCAGTGTTCTTCCCGGCATCAGTTGCTTTAAAAATATCATTACTAACGTTTAAGAGTGCTGAAACTGTGCTGTGGGCCTTTATAAAGCCCGACTGAAATTCATTAAAGATTGGTATGCTTAAGTCTTAGCACTGACCATGCGCAACAGGTAACAGTGGTAAGAGGAGGCCCGTTTGGGCAAAGAGAAAAATATAAGAAATATAAGAAAAATGGAGATTCACAGGTCAAGAACTTTCATCCCGGAAACCATGGGGAGAAAGAAAGGTTGTTTATTTAACCTTTTTAGAAAAATTATTGCATAGTATGATTTTCAAACCGATTCATTTTTAAAACAACAAATTTTGTTGATTTTACTGGCTGCACAATATTCTTTATTACAACAAAATGCGAGTTTTTTTGTTGAACTGTCAAAATACGATGATCACAGCCTCCAATGATTGACGTTTGCTGACGCTGCGCGCTGGTTATGAATTCCATACCAATAAAGCGCGTATGAAAAGTTAATAAAAACGCAAAAGAGCAAGTTTCTACCACTGGTAGTTACTCAGAACTTATGTAAAATTAAAGTGTCTTGAGTTGGTATTTTCGTACAACTACAACGAGTAGAAATCAACAATTTTAAAGTCTAAATTGCTGCCAAAAGTGACGAGCTGTAAATCTGTTCATGCAGCGTTGTTGGAAATCGAAAAATAAATTTTAATTATTTTTTTAAACACAATTTGGTGTGGAATTTTCTTACCGAATACCACACGAGGCCAAATTAAATCCGGACATTTTTTCTCGCTCATTAATTAGAAAATTATTAATGAGCTCGAAAAAATTTTCGGAAATAATTTGACCTCTAGTGGTATTATAAGTTAAAATTAAAAGATCTTTTATATCTATACTAAATGACGGCCATACTTTCCTAATAATAATTTTACCAACTTATAAAATGTTGATAAAATATTTAGTTATTATTTTTATCTAACACGAGCATGTCAGCTTATGAGGCTCTTTTACAACCCAATATCATAACACTTTTAAAAAAGTGTGACCAATATGTAACTAAAAAAATATTAAAGGGTATCATCTATTATTAGCAATATCACTCGGCTGAATAAACATTAATAGATCCTTTAAAAAATGTCTCAAAAAAGTTTAGTGCATTACTAGTCTATTATATATTAATATATTTTTAATGAAGACACAAAGCAACACTGAAACACTTCCGAGGAAGTGTGACCAACACGTGTCGTAGGATTTACCCGACTATGAGCCCATAAGCCACGTGCTTCGCACGTGAGAGCAGTTATGGATATGTCAGTCTTATAAGTAGTAGGTGGTGATGTTGTTGTGGTTTAATAGATATGTATGGAGTTAAAAATTACCATAAGGATAATTGTACAGATTTTGAATGAACCTTGTTATTAGTATGGGACTGATTTTAAAGAGACTATTAAAGTTTTGAGTGTGATATTGCTATAGAATTTAAGGACTTTTTGAACTTTAATAATATTCAATAACACTTAAGTAGTAAGTAGTAATTTTTAATATTAAAAATCCTATTATATAGAACATAAAAAGTACAAATTGCAAATTTTCTTATTGACATAATACTTAACATTTCCATAGATGATAGGACCCGCGGTTATGTTTTGCAGCATTGTTTATTAGTAATAACACAGAAATAAAACGCTATTGTCGTGTTGCAAAAATATTTTTAATTTGACAAAAAAAGACCCATTACTCAAAACTTTTCCGACCAAATGTAAATTCTAAAAAAACGTGTTCCTCCAGAAAGTCGAAAAAGTACCAAATATACTTACTATACTCGATTCTTGGTCTTAAAATTTATCACTTGACCACCCTCCAGGTGGCCTTTTTCCTAATCTTCAACAAAATCTGAAATTTATATTCTTGACCCATCAAACTCAAATAATACTAAGCCACAGCTATTTTCTGAAGTTAAACTAAATGATTTAGTCAGAGATTTAGGATTTGCCAAATATATCTGTGAAATTGTAGGATCGACACAAGGAGTGAAGGTTATTACATCTTAAGGAGTGGATGCTACTAGCTAAAGAAACAAAAATTTAGACTTTTAGGAAAAGAAATGCTACATTTTACAATGTGAAAAATTCGTAATGTGTGTGTGTATTGATATGTTTTATTAAAGAATGGAAATTTAAAACCATCTATACCGGTTGCTTATTTAGTGACAATGGAAAAAACCTATGAAAATATACGCATCCTTAAATTGAACTACAACCGCTACACAGAGCAGATATTTGGGATTTAAAAGTTAAAAGTTAAAAGTTCTTTGTTTGTGGGATCGTCGTGCAGTGGCAGAAAATTATGTTACGAAAATTAGTCCGGAAAAAGTGAATATCAAAATGTTAAAAGTATGCCCCCTTATGGACTCAATGAATATCCTTTTTTCTCCATCACATGAAACTTGGACCGATGATAAACTTTGTGAAAGGTCTTCGTTTTCCAATTCAGTGACGCCAAACCAAATTACCGCATTTTTAATGGACCACAAATTAGAAAATTGCTGGACGATGTTAATTTTATAGAAAAACTCACCAAGCAAGAACTCAGAGCTTGGAACTCTTTTGTAAGGGCAATGAGGTGATTTTTAGCTAATAATGTTGCTGCAAACTACGAGCAACTTGGTTGCCTATTAAAAATTCACTTTTTCCGTTCCGATTTATAATTTAATATTTACTCATATTGTTTTACGTTTTGTTTAAACACCTCACGTGAAGCAAATTTAAAATCAGCATATCTTAATTACTCAAATTCAGTTTCAATACTCAATGAATATTTGATAAGAGTATTAAAACGCAGGCCTGTTTAATTGTTGTTTATGGACATTTAACGCATAATTTATTCAGAAAATTTCGCACCTACTTTTTCTAATCAATCAGAAGATTTCATTTTGAATCATTACCACGACAACGAAGAACATATCCGTAAATACTCTTGCTCTTTGAACTTCCGGCGGCTAAATTACACTGAAAATTTCCCTGTCACTTTCGTCAAAACAATGACACGAAATGACAAAATTAAATTATTTTTCAAGGAAAAAGTCATATTTTGGTTGCGAAATTTTCTTACCGCATCTCGCTTGAGCTTAAATTATGAATCCGGAAATTTTTCCTCACTCGCGAATTTTTTAAGAAAATTTTCAAATGATTCGAGACCTCGAAAAAATGTTCGTAAATAATTCATGCTCTAGGGAGATTATAGGTGATAATTTCTAATAGATGCCATTTCATTCTTTAAAGGTGGTCCGTGTAGTAGTTTTCAAGCATGATTGATTATGTATTAAATCACTCTAACCGACCAAAAAGCTGTGTCCGCATCTGTGATGTGATTAATGGTAAATGTCAATATTTCGAAAAAAAACTAAAAACGTTTAATACCCACACTACCTATTCGGCGTAAAAACGAATTTAATATTACAATTTTGAATATGGATTATGGCGGATCTAAGACCTTGTATGTATTAGGATTAGAACTTTGTCTATCCGCCATTCTGCATAAGGTAATAATAAGTAACTACAAGGTTTTAGAAATAGCTAATATTCATAATGTACAAAACACTGAAAATCCATTTGTGCATGATAACTCTCGTTTTGCTCATTTTTACTCTTTAAATTTTGTTAAATAATTATGTTTTAAATCACGTACGTACAACTGAATAAGCTATCGGCAACACGTGATGCACGATTTACTTACAATACATGCTGTATCTAAAGCAACTCATACTTGTTTACCGAAGGAGCATATTCAAAATTCAGAGTCAATATCCAATTTAAAACCAAAAATGCAATATAAAAGTAAAATGCGCCCTTTGAAAAATTTATTATAAAACATTATTTATTGAACGGCAGTAGAGTTTTGGACTTGCATTGTCTTTATTTGTTTTGAATCACTATACGTTTCAACTGGTAAGCATCTCCAGACCTACAAAACAATAATACAATAACATCTGAAGCCATAGGCCATCAAAAAATGGGGAAGTAATCAGTCATTTCAAGCAAAAAGGCAACCAAAAGTTAAAAAAAATACTTTGGTGAACGTTCTTTTGACCATGGTTTTGACAACAGAGAATAATATTTATTACTTTAATATTGACATAATTACTAAAAGATTTTCTGCATTGGTCACGGTAAAACAAACTTATGATTTTTTGAAAACGCATTATTTAACTTAAAGCTCGAAAGAAGAAAAAAATTTCTTCTTGTAAAAACAAAGATGTGAAGAATTGACTAAAAAATATCCGAATGTTTTGACCAATTGTTTGGGAAATCAGTTTTATATGTTGCTTGATTCAAGAAAACATAATTTTAAGAGATATTTTCAATATTATATTAAAAATTACGCGTGTATGGAAGCAGGCTTTTGTAAAGTTTATACAGTTTTTTATTTTTTAATCTTCCTGTTACGGTAGCTTCTTTGGAACGATGTTTTAATAAACTTAAAATGTGTTAAAAAAAGTGTATAAGATCTACGAGAAGTGAGCAGCGATTGCGTGGTTTATCAATATTGACTATAGAATATAAAATTGCATCCAACTTGGATATCATCCATTTAATAGATTGAAGTGAAAGAAATTTTAAGAGGTATAAGATAGCTCTGTTTGTCACTTTTATAAAGATTGAACCCTACAGTATAAATGAATTTTTGGAATATGTATTTTAATAGCACCTAAGTGTATGTTTTTAACGTGTATGTAAACAGTGTTGTGTATGCAAAATTTTAACTTTTATTTTATTTTTTATTATCTAAGTTTGTTGCGTATTAAAGTTATTGTGAAAGTTGACGCCAAATCAACCAATTGATATTTTATAAAATGTCTTATTAATTCTTGTGATTAAAGAATTTTTGATTTGATTTGATCACTTTGCAACTGCCACAGGTAGAGAGGGGCCGTTATAATAAAAACACACTTATACGTTGGCTTCTCTGCTCGATTGTAAAATTTGTAAATTTTTAAAAAATACACGTTTGCTCTTAAATTAAATAGTACAATTATTTGTATATTTTTAAAAGTTTTGGCTTGAAGGCAAAGGTACATAGGCCCACAAGCTAGTTTTGCATCGAGGCCCACATCTGACTATAGAGCCGCCCCTGTGTATGATTTAAAAAGACTTAAGATTACGTTTTGTAATAAAGAAAATAATCATTCATTTTATTTTTGTGGCCCTTTTTATATTATGTCAACAATTTTTGGATTTAAATTCATTCTCCATCCCCAAGACTCTTTGTCCATATATCAACTTAAAAAAATTTCCGTGATATACATTTTCTCGGAACCGTTACAAGGTACGCATAATAATTATACTTATAGTTAGATATTATGCTGAAATATCTTTGCAAGCTAAAAAACTGTTACGGCTAACATCTGCAACCTCCCCTAAAATTTCATTATTCCAAAAAAACTAAAAATCTATTATAATGGCACCATGCCGCGTAAAAAACTTTGTCGGTAATAGGAATAGGCATGGTTCATAAAATACACTTGGATTAGAGAGGGTCTAACACCTTTTACGTATTTAAATTTATCTTTTTATATGATGTCATTTGGAATAATCCACAGGTAACATTGTTATTGGTCCATGTCATGTTTTGTGGGGTACGGAAATCATTTAAGGCTCTTAGTAATGACACGTACATTTATAGGCAATGCATCGGTATAAAGATGTATGTATGTACATATGTCGTATGTAGATATCTAGGTACTTGCCTATATTTTATACATTTTTATTTTTTTTTTATTTATTTTTAAAAAATTATATTTTTTTGATTAACCGGTTCTGCACATTTTGTTGTGTGAGGTAAAGGGGATGACATATTTTTATTTTTATCAAAAACGAGTGATATATGGTTTTACGATTATTAAGGACAATGAAACCCCTTTAGAGGGATACATTCCAAGAGGGGTAGGAAGGTATTGTAGCTATGTTTTTAATCGTAACGATGTAATTTTTGAGGTTATTAAGATAAAAAAGCAAAATTCAAAAAAAGTTAAACAGTAAGTAAGGTGAAATAAAAATGTTAAATGATATGCCGTTTCCACAGATAATTAACAAAAGGCAGATAATTGACGTTCTATAAGGCTTATACACTTAGAAAATACTGGCCATTTGGTTTCAACCAGTGCCTTTAACCAGGGGCGGTTCTAGACCCAAAATATTGGGGGGGCACCACATTGGCGTAGCCAGGAAATATGCTCGGGGGGGGGGGGGGGGGCGTAAGTAGGACATTTTTTTTTCTGAAGAGGGGGATAGTCCATATGTAGGATGTGATATGTAGTCCATGGTATTGTTCCTAGCGAAGAAGGCAGAAGGCGTAAAAGCGCCGCAGGCGAAAAAAAAATTTTCGGGGCTACGCCCAAAGTTCGTTTAAAATACAACTACTATCAAATTTCGAAAATTATTATTACCTCTCCCCCTTTGCATGGTTGAATTAAATTTTAATGTGTTTTTTTGATATTCCTAGCTGGCTCTTTATTAAAAAAACAACATTTTTTATAATTGTGAAAAATATGAATATTGGTGTCAATCCAAAATTTTAACATAAGACGTATGTATGACTCTAACCAGCGTTTTCCGGGCTCGATTTTTCATGATTAAAAAAAAAGTAAATATCGCTCACCACGCCAAAATTGATGATTTTTTCAGAAATCATGTATTTTAGGAGCGCAGATCTAAAATCAGTTTTTGGTGCAAATGCTTAGATTTGGAAATACTCCTTCTTAAGTGCCGTATATTTATATTCCTAATAAAGCATTCTCATTTCATCCCGCACTATTTTTTTTATTATAAATTATCACACTTCTTCCCTAAAAAATGTTTCAATTGAAATGTTTACCTTAATTTTTCTCTCATGAAATAAATACGTTATTGTTTTTGTTGTAAAAATATTTTATTGTAGGCAAAAAAAGTATCATCCACCAAAATGTCCAGTGAATAGGAAATTTTATTGATAGGATAAATGACATGTTACATAAACATAACGATTGTGAGATATTATGCGTCACTGAACATTGGAAATCAGAAGCACAACTCGGGAGTCTGGCTATCAAAGGTTTTAAATTAATATCAATGTTCTGTCGGGAAGAGGCGAGACATGGTGGTTCGGCGGTTTATGTTAAAAAGAAGGTAAAGTGTAAAGTTCGGGCAAAACTAAATAAGCTTTCAGTAAATGGTGTGTTTGAATGCGCGGCAGCCGAATGTGAATTTAATAAAGCACAAATAATAATTGTTTCAATATATAGGCCACCCTCTGAAAGTTTAAACATATTTATGGATAAAATGAAAGAACTTATGGTAAATATATTTAAAGAAAATAAACTTATTGTTATAGTAGGAGACTTCAACATTGAGATGATCAAACAGAATAAAAAAACTTTTATCTATAATGAACTCATTTAATTTAATTTCAACCATTTCAGAAAACACACGCATATCCAGCTACAGTGCTAGTTGCATTGATAATATTTTTACAAATGCTGATTTTTTGGAAGCTTACCCATTTGAAAATTTTGTATCGGACCACATGGCACAGAAAATTATTTTTAGGAGTGAAGTCAACCCCCGTAGGGAGTTAAAATATAAAAGATTGTTTTCAATGGAAAATAAAAATAACTATCTGTGTTCTTTGAGGTTGGTTGGAGGTATATGATGTTAAAAATAATGATGTTAATGAGCAGTGGGTTGTTTTTATGAATAATTTTATGTTAATATTCAATGAGAGTTTTCCTTTAACATTGGTAAGTAAAAAACAAAAATTTACGGCAACAGAGAACACTGACCTCATAGAATGCAAGCGTAGATTAGATATTTTTTTGTCCTTAGCAAGGCATAACCCAAGATATAAAGATCTGTATAATAATGAAAAAAAAGTATACGATCAGATTTTAATTAAGTCGAGAGCAAAAAACTATGAGGATAGAATTAAAAACTCCGACAACAAAACTAAATGTATGTGGTCGATTTGTAGAGAAATAAATGGCAAAGACGGAAAATTTGCAGAGAGTAAGTTAGAGGGTGACCCCGAGGTTATTGCAAACAAATATAATCAACACTTACTGTCTGTAGTTCCGAATCTGTTAAATGATTTAATAAATAAACCCTTTAATTGTGACGTGAAGTATAATGATAAGTCTATATTTTTAACTCCGGTAACGACAGATGAAATTTGTAAAATAGCAAAAAATATAAATAACAAACATAGTAGTGGTATAGATGATGTTCCAACAAGTATTGTTAAGTTAGCTACTAATGATTTGCAGGATGTATTGTGGTATCTCATAAATAACTCTTTTAAATTTGGCATTTTCCCTGACAATTTAAAAATTTCATTAATTAAACCCTTATATAAAAAAGGAGATCCTGAAAGTCTAGACCTATTAGTCTGTTACCGGGATTCTCTAAGATTTTTGAATCAGCAATTAACAGTAGATTAGTTAGCTTCATGAAAGAATGCAACATATTTACCAAATATCAACATGGTTTTATTAAAGGAAAATCCACACAAACTGCTATCTTTCAGTTTATACAATTTATTATTGAACACCTTGAAAAAGGCGAAATGGCTCTTGGGATGTTTTTAGATCTGTCAAAGGCATATGACTGTCTAGATAGGGAATTATTAATAAAAAAACTAGATCTATATGGAATCAGGGGGAATGCCAAAAAGTGGTTTGTATCGTATCTAAACAATAGAAAACAAACGGTATCTATCACTAAAGGAGGTAAAACATGTAAATCAGAATTACTTTTAAATGATATAGGAATAGCACAGGGTAGCATTTTAGGGCCAGTTTTGTTTATACTGTTCATCAATGACCTGGATTTCATAACTAATGGACCGAATCAATATATTGTTAAATTTGCAGATGACACGAATCTAATTATAGGTAATGAAGTTTTAGAGATCCTGCTCACTGAAGCAAAACATTTTTTTGCAAAAGTGACAGATTGGTTTACAAAGAATAGGCTTATATAAATAAAGATAAAACAAATATTATTTTATTTAGAACAAAACAGTCAACAGTAGAGAAACCTCCAACTGTAGAACTAGATAATAAAGACGTAAACTTTTCAGAAAATACAAAATTTTTAGGTATATTTGTTAATGAAAATTTTGATTGGTCATGTCATATAGATAACTTGGAGCAAAAACTTAATTCGGTTTGTTATGGAATACGGGTCGTTGCTAGGGCTGGGCGATTATCAAAAAAAATAATCGATTTTCGATTATATGAATGAATCGATTATTTTCGATTAATCGATTAGTCGAAAATAATCGATTAATCGAAAATAATCGATTAATCGAAAATAATCGATTAATCGAAAATAATCGATTAATCAAAATAATCGATTAATCGAAATAATCGATTAATCTTTTTTTTTCGAATCGCCTTATTGAAAACAATCAGTTAATATAAAAAAATCAAATAATCGAAAATAATTATCGATTTTTTCATTATATACTTAAATAACATTGAAATAATATCTAAATCATAATTATCATTAATTTTGACAAGGCAAACTTGAGGGTAATACATAATAGAGGCCTTAAGTTATATCGTTGATTTTGTCGCAAAATATTTTTATTAATCTATTCGATTAATCTAAAAATTGTTATTATTCCGATTAATCGAAAAAGACATATTTTAATCGAAATTATATCGAAAAGTCGAAATAGTTGTTTCGATTTTTTGATTAATCGAAAACATTTCGATTTTTCTATTAATCGATTAATCGAAAACATTTCGATTAATCGAAAAATCGAATAATTTTCGATTAATAATCGATTAATCGATTTTTCGATTAATCGATTAAAAATATATCCTTAATCGAATAATCGATTAATCGATTATTACATGATTAATCGATTATTTTGCGCACCCCTAGTCGTTGCGAGATATGTGGAAGAAAGGACTCTCAGGATGCTTTATTATGCAAACTTTGAGGCATTGATACGATATGGGGTTATTTTTTGGGGCAGACACAGCTCAATCCAGAATATCTTTGTAGCTCAAAAAAGGATAGTAAGAGTTATAAAGAAAATGGAATATAGGGAAAGTTGCAGAAATGTTTTTAAAAATTTAGGAATGTTGACGGTATATGCTATCTATATTTATGAATGTTTAATGTTTTTCTTTAAACACAGAGATATGTTCAATCTAAGGGTAAACCATGAATATGGAACAAGAACCCTGGATGTTTCGTATCCAATACATCGATTAACTCTTACTGAAAAATGCCCCCATTATGTGCTTAAAATTTTTTAATGCTCTGCCGATTAGAATAAAACAAATAAACTCACAAAAACTTTTTAAAGTGGAAATTAGAAAATTGTTAATTGATTTAGAACCCTATAATTTAGGTGATTTTATTGATAGTTTATAGTGTGAATTGTTTATAAAGTATTTCCATTGTTTTGTTATGACGTCATTTCATTTTGTATTCTTCTTGACTATGACTTGAAATAAAGAAATTTATTATTATTATTATTGCATTGGGTTATATTTTTGTTGATTTAAAATAGCTCTAAGAAGGGAAAACGGAACAGATAAGTATATAATAGAAAAATTCTATAAAATGTTATTCTTTTTACTCGTTTTCCTTTAAAATTGCATCAAAAATCAATAACAAAAACGAAATGCGTGTGAAACCTTAATCTCTATATAAAACAGGACTTTTAGAAGGAAAAGTTTAAAAGCTAAACGTTTCCTACAAGACCTTTGTAATCTAAGCCAAGAATACATTATTTAAAGATTTAAATTAAATTAAGAGTCCATGCGTGAGATGAAAATGCAGCCCGACAGTCCCCCCCCCCCCCCCCCCTTATATACGCCACTGGGCGCAGCCACAATTTTTGCTGGCCTTCATAAGCAAATAACGCCACAGCCCAAAATTTTTTAGGATCATGCTCAAATTGTATCAAGTTATGTAAATAATAAAGCACCCGGAATTTTTTTTATCAGTGGCATGAATTTTATAGTTTTTTTCAGAAATGTTGGAGGGTCCTGGGCCCCCCCAGGCCCCCCCGTAGAACCGCCCCTGCCTTTAACGTAATACGCACTGAGAAAATTAAAATAATAGGTTCTCAATAAAAAAATTGTGAATATGATGTTTTTGTATACTAACTCAGTGATCTTTATTAATTAAATTATTTTTTTTTAACTCAAAATGTTACCTATTTATAAACTGTATGTCTTCTAAAATAATACTAAATAAATGCAGATAAAATAATAAAGTTTCATTATAAAACTGATGTAGGTACTAACATATCTTTTTTGAAAAAATTTTACAAAAAACCGTTTTTGTTCGTGGTGTAATATATTTTATTCTTTAATTATATTATTTACGGAATATGTATGTTACCTATCAATATTTGGATAAAGTAAAGAACATACATATATTGAGTGATGAAAAAAAATTGGTGCACTGAGTGGTGAATACTACTTACTGCTACTTGATTTAAGTAAGTACCTAAAAATATTCTTGGAAGTAGTTTTTATTAAAGTAACTATTTATTGTTAGTTTTTTTAACGTTGTGGTTTTCGGTAACCATTTGCTAATAAAATTGAGCCCTGCCCTTCAGTTTTCTCACCTTTAATATTTCTGATCTGAGAGTCCTAAATCCTAAGAAGTTCTAACTTAAATGATCGAAGAGTTGTGGACTTGTATTGTCTTTATTTATTTTAAATCACAACGTTTCAACTCATAAGTATATCCAATCATCTTCAGGTGAATATTATCAGTATTCACATGAGGACGACTGGACATACTTAACAGTTGAAACGTGGTGATTTAAAATAAATAAAGACAATGCAAGTCTACAACTCTTCATTTATTAAAAAAAATAACTAAAATGAAGGGCTCTATTTGTTAGCAAAATGGATACCGGAAACAGCAATTTAAAAAACTAGCAATATATAATTACTATAATAAAAACTATTTTCAAAAATATTTGTACTTGGACTACAATGAATGATTCTAGTTTCCATTCAGTCAATAATTTCTCCATATCTTGCATGAGGATGTCCCACACGTGTAAATTGTGGCGACATGCAGGAAAGCACAATCCGTCTAACGACTCGTGAAGAAAAGTTGACACGTGACTGGCGTGACGCGTTTCCCAAGAAAAACAAATATTAGATTAAAGAGAGTTATTAATATTGTTCGAAGAAGATAATGCTTAATGCAAATGTACTATTCTTATTTGAAGTATTTATTATTCTCCTTTAAAATTAAAACATTTTATTAAAAAAAAATCCACTAAACTTAATTGAAATAAAAATGTGGAATAAACCAAAACTTACGATAATTATATAAAAAATAAAATAAAATATAGTTTCAAAACAAGAACGGTAGCTTTTGAAAATTAGGTAGATATAAGTTCTTGATCGAAATATTGACTCTTTGTCGTATTCTTTGTTCATTATAACTTCGTAAATTGAGCATTTTTCAATTTTTTTTCTTCAAAATATAAAAAAACTCTTTTTAGCGTGTTTATTAAAGTCAAAGAAACCAATTTTGTTTATTATTTACCAAAAATAATTAGAGAAGTGCAGGTAACAGAGCTAAAATAGCACTAAAAATTAAAGGGGTAAGTGGATAAAGGTGTTAACTGACTTATTTTTAATTTATATTTTTTGGGGATAAAAGTGCTAGAACTGGTGTCCAACTGACATTTATGTCTTACAACTTTGGGAATAGTAATAATTATATTCACAGTATTGTAATGTTCAGTTAACAGAATTGTAGTGTTACTTTTATTCACTTACCCCTTCAATTGTAGCAAACTTGTTAATAATTACACAGCACTAGAAAGTGTGAAATAATATAATTTTAAGGATATTATAACGGATTATCAAAAGTATGACTTCACTTATTAGTTTATTATGCTTCTTTTTAGTTAATCATACCGAACTGGCAATGTTGAGCTGGTATCATCAAAATAAAACGTACTTCAAAAACGCTCCTATAAAAATAATATTAGTGATTTTCAAAGAAAAATTAAATCAATTAATTTAAAATCAGCTATAAAATTCACAAAGTTTCCCAATTTAACCATCTTCCTAGCTTTAATAACAAGTGATATTGTCAACCGCACTGTCTATTGAAAAAATAAACTAATGGTAACGAATAATGATGCATTCTTTTCCCCTAAGGAAAAACTCAGATCTGGTAGTTTTTTTTATTAGACCCCTCAGTACACGCATAAAATGTCGTTATCTTTTTAGAGTAGTAATAATAGAGCGGGTCGGCCAGTAAGTGCCTCACGGGACCTTTACTTTAGAATCCTGACCCTAAATATCTGATAATTTTTACCCATTGTCTCCGAGTCTAACAGAAGATTAGGGTTGGGGTGGTTTAAAACTTCCGAAGGTACTTAACATGCTAAAGTAAACAAAAAGTTACAAACCAATAATGTTGTGAAAATACATACCAAAATTGCAAGTGAAATTTGAGGCTGACTGGGGGACATAAAGTAAATATATGGTGATAAATATTTAAATCAAACAAATACATTCTAACACACCTAGTTTAGAAAGTCGTAAATATAATTAGCACTTACTTATTATAGTAACAATATAGTTTTTGTTGGACTTGTATTGTCTTTATTTGTTTTGAATCACTACGTTTCAACTGGTAAGCATCTCCAGCCGTCTTCAGGTGAATACTACCTACTGAATAGTATTCACCTGACATACAAAATAATTAATTTTACGCCCATAAAATTTTCATCTTATGATTTATAAAATATTAATATATAATATAATATAATTATTTATAGTTGTATCATTAGCAAATAACCTAATTTTTCCTTTGGATTTAAATATTTATTTAAAATTCGTCATTATATATTATTTAATTATTTAAAAAATATTTATTATGCGTTAGTATATTTAAAAATCCAGTACCTACCTAGTACCTATCTTATTTTAATTTGGGTTCAGCTCCTTTAAAATATTATAGTATAGGGTTTGTTAAATGTATTCATAAACTTCTGCACATAGAACTAACAATTAATGTATACAGACTGAATAAATAGATATAAATAGTTTATATAATTTGATATTCATTTCAACATTATAACATAACCTTGAACATTTTTCATGTACCTACACATAGATGTTTTTGTCTAAACAAACTATCTTTTTACAAACTATTAAGATAAATGGTAATTTTGGAAAACGGTGATTGTTAAATAATGAGTTAATATTATATAATTTACTCAGACTGAAAACAATCTAAATACTACCCTTATTTAAATTTAATTTAAAAAATATTTCCTAAAATAATTGTTATCTTTGAATTATACGTCACGAATCACAGAATTTAAAATATACTTTACCGAATATGAGAATCAGATTTTATAAAATGGTTTATTAAAAAGTTTATATTTTTTAGCTGTCTTGTTTATTTTTTGAATACTGTTACTTTATATTGTTATTTAAGTTAGTTGAATTTTATCTTTGCAATCATAATTAATTAAATAATTGGTTGGGAATAAATAAACTTAAAAAAATATTTTTTAGGAAACTGGCTATAAGGCAATTATTTATAAAAAATGTTCCATATTACCTTATTTTAAATATTAGGTGATATTTTTGAAATAATTTCCACAATAAGTTTTTCCTAAAATTCGGGCATTGTACTTTAATGAGAAATTAAATTATAAAAAATAATTATTTCTTCGATAATTGAATCCTGTAATATCATTGATGTTATTGAAACATTTTTTCAAAAATTTTATGGATTTTATAAAGATTGGGGTAACTTCTTTCACATTAGCGTCATTTCTCGGCATTTCCAATGCATTTTTAAAATGATCTATATCTCAATATGAAATATATTTTGTGTACAAATAATTCCTGTGAATTTTTATAATTATATACATTTATGGTTACAGTAAGCACTTAGTTTAAAATTGTAATGTAATGAAATGGTAATATTCTTGGGCATACGGTAAAAAGGTAACATGGACAATGAAAACTGATTTTATTAACTAACCAATGCGAAGAAATAATATGTCAAACTCAAATTTACAATAATATACCTTTTAATATTTATATAGTTTGAATGATAGAAGAGTTTTGGACTTGCATTGTCTTTATTTTTATAAAAACAAAACAGTGGTAAGTATCTCCAGTAATCTTCAGGTGTTTTTGTAGTTTGTCTCAGAAAATATTATAACCACTATGTAATTTACAAAATTGGGGTATAATTTTACTTTATTTACTCAAACTATTATTATATTAACAAGCGTAAATTTTGATTTCACGGCTGCAACCAAAACCAAATCAAAGCTAGAAATCGCAGTTGCCCTGGAACAGAAACGGTAAAATTGCACCGATAGTGCAGCTGCCTTGATCAACAGACCAGAACAACCCCCTTTGCTCCGGGATACCTTGCTCTGCTCCAGGGTAGGATTAAAATGGCTTTTATGTGATTTTATTGTATTTATTTTGAATTGTTTGGGTTTTGTGTTGTTTGTTTTGAAATGGTATTAATGTGACTGATTTTATTACTTTACGTTACGTGTTTTTAGATCGCAATATCAAACAACAAATTAACAACATAAAAATAATTTATTAACGAAAAACTGGGTTTTTAGTTTTACTTTAAGAGTAGAACCGAAAATTTAGAGAAAACAATTGAAGACAACAGATAAAAAACGTGTAATGTACATTTTAACTAGTTTTGAGAAATCGCGATTTTAAACTTTGAAACCAAACGAGTTAAAATCGGGTAAAGATATATAGATTTTTTTACAAAATATAAGACCAGAAGATTGTTGTCCTGTATTTTTGGTTTAAAATAAGTAAAAGACTTTTTACTTTGTACCTAAATTTATTGAAAAAAAAACAAAAATACATAAAGTACAGGGAAAAAATGATACAAGTCAGAATGTTTCTTGTAACATTGAAGCATAAATGGTAGTTAGCTATTTTCTAGTTTGGGTTTTTATTGTTTTTTAGTTTTGGTGAGTCTTGGTCGAGGCTTTGATCAAAGTTTTGGTCGAAGTCTTCGTAGAGGCTTTGGGCGAAGTCTTGATCGAGGTCTTGGTCAAAGTTTTGGCCGAAGTCTTAGTCAAGGTTATTGCAGAAGTCTTAGCAGCTGCCTTGAACGAAATCTTAACTGATTCTCTTTTAGGCAAATTTTCATAATATTGATGAACAGAGTAGCCGCAAAATTCCATCAGCTTCTGAAGATTTTTGTATATTTTCAGTGTAATCGGTAATCGCTCTGTAATAATAACAATAATTCTTTTGTGCTTATGCAAGCCATACACTTACCATGATAAGCTCTCTCTGGCTAAAAGCGGTGGCCCTCGGGTTGGAAGAGTCATGATGGAACTTGTCCAATTTCCATTATATGAGTCGCGATGAAATATCATACGAGGATGATTGGCAGAAAATCTCGAATCGGTCTGGAGATAAATGGACACTTTTTGGTGTATTTGAAACAGAGAAAACTATTCCAGTTCCGAACCATGCTTTTATCAACCTCTTTAATTTTAAAAGGAGCTGGTTTGCATCAGGCTGCTATAAAAACTTCTATCCAGTCCTTTGGATGCTGTGTTTTGGCCTTTCACTCAACTCAAGAATATTCAAACACGCGTTTCCTGACAGCACGTTACTTTCCTGTTACGCGCTGAATACACACGTTTTTTCCCTGTACAAAGAAATTTTCAATGCAAATATCTCCTGACACCGAGCGTTTTTAACCGAACCATTTTCGCCACGCCAAACTACGGATATTTATCTACTATTTACCAGTGTTAGTCAAAAATAGCATAAAATTGACTTTGCACGTTCTTTCCCTGTTGTCTTCAATTGTATATTCCAAAATTTAAAAAATTAGCATCAACTTAATTGTTTTAAATTCAAAAACACCCAGTATGTTATTTTTTTTTTAGGTTTAGTTAGAAAGACACTTTGGTTCGGTTTCAAAAATATTTATTTTCCTTATCTCTGCGTTTCCAAATCTCATAAAAGTATTAGAAAAATTACAGAAATTAATTTAAAAAAGGGATTTTTTTAATTAATTTTCTTAACACATAATACCATATCCTTTCACTTACATCGTTGCCTCAGAGAGAGACAAGTATGTGTCAAAAAACTCAATTAAAAAAATATGCCATAAAAGAATTGGCGTGAATTTAGTCAATCGAACTGGTTACTAACATACCTTTTTAAGCTTTATAAAAATGTACCTACTAATTAACAAAAAAATATCAATAAGATATTAGAAAAAAAGTTACTTGACCTACTCCATTTTAGTCAGATATCTTACTGCAATACTAAACATATTGTTGCCTTTATCCTGTTTTTGATCTATTTTCACTATCAAAATAAAACATATTTAATTTTAAAAACCCCACATCAAAATCAATATATTTTGATTTGGATGGACAAGGAGATTGTAACTCATTTTCATATTTAAATTTTTATTTTCCAGCTACTGTTTTATACTTTGATTTTTTTTAGCTTCATAACGAAAACTTAATGTAGACTTTTCAGTCTCAATTTTAAAAACAAATACACTACACCAAATAACAATTAAATGATAATTGAATAAGGCTTTAAAACTAATGATTTTTCAACGTGGTTATCATTCTAAAGATTTCATTTTTATTTAGGTATTAAAATATTTCCAAATTTAAAAAAAACTTAAGATTATAGATTTCTAATAATAACACCATCAAAAAAAACCTTCGTTTACTTAAAAAAAAAACAGGTGAAGCCGCCGCACCATATTTGAATCTATGATATTACTTGCGGTTTTCTTTTTTTTTATTATTCTGTATTATCAAGGCATATTTTGGAACTAAAAAAATATTAAGATTGTTTTATCACTGAGTGATCACATTAACAAAAACAAATTTATGGAACAGTAACCTACAGCATTGCCACATCTAGTAGATTTCTACTTTTTTGGTAGATTTTCACTCTTTTTCAGAAAATTTTAGTAGGTATATTTTCTTTAGTAGATTTTAATATCAATTTCAATAATGTAAATATGGCATTAACAATATATTTATTGTAAAAATTATTTTAATTAAGTACTTATTTCCTTTAATTTCTATGTTGGTAGACGTGTAACTAATTTGCTATTTTTATTCATTTGGTTGCTTCGCCTGCTTTTTTGTCGGTGATTCCTCTTTATGCCTAATGGGGGTTCACCGTTGTATTTCCCAACAACTGAATTTATTCTAATCGCAACACGGTTTTCGCTTTATACTAAATAGTGAAAACAAATGCGCAGTGTTAAATTGTTTTTAATGTGAAAATTATGAAGCGAGCTTATGAGCAATCGTATTGAGCAGAATGGGAACAGAACCACTTGGCTTTGTACTTGCATGGTCTTGCACAAATTTTGAACTCGATGTAACAATGATTAAGTTAATGGATGATAAACCTTTGTATAACAATCTATATTATAAAGCTGACGAAATTCAAGATCTTTTTTCTTTTTATTATTCTAGTATTATGATTTATATGTTTGGGTTTCGCCAATAAATAAAAAAATTAGACCAATTCATTATTTTCAGCCTTTTTTTGTAAAGTAGATTTTTAGTATTTTTTTTAAATTTTTGAGTAGATTTTAGTAGATTCAAGCATAAATAAAGGTAGATTCGCCAAAATAAATGTGGCAACGCTGGTAACCTATATTGTTGTTCTCGTGTTACATTATATTAAAATGGTAGGGCTTAGACTACACAAAATAGCACATTTTCTGAAGAATATGGTATTTTTTTAACATATCTGAGCGTTTCATCTATGTTCACCTTTGGAAATAAGATTTTTTTTTATTCAAATCTATTCATCCACCCATTCAAATTCAAAAAGTAGAAATTTTAATAATTTTTAATGGAGGTTGTCGTATCTCTAAAGATGTCTAGTGGCTTGAGATTAATACACATACAAATTACAAATTTTAATTGTTCATTTTAAAATAGAAATATCGTGAAAAACTGATTTTTTATGACCTCAGGACATATCCGTTGTAAACAATTATTCGCTGTTAACATAAGTGATAACGTAATTAAGCTCGTGGCTTAATATCCCAAAGCCTCCTTGGTTTCGAAGCCTATGAATAGAGGTTTATAAAAAAAAATAATATACCGATCTATATTTCTCTAAGTTACTTTAACTATTCTCATTGAATTGTTTTTGAGGAAATAACTATTGTAAATACATACATTTTCTAGATTTTTTTTTACAATCCTTCCCTGTAAACTATCGAAATTGTAGTTTTATTTATTCGTGCCAGTTTAACAATGAAAGACCAACAGGGGTACATTCAAGCAACTCGTACTTCAGTGTTATATATTTTGTAGTGCTCCCGAGTCAAACCACCCTTGGGCCATGGCACGTGGAGGGTGGCACACAGTGGCGTAGTTTTTACATATATTATGTTTTAATGATTATAAAGAGTCTCGGTGGATGTTTACCCGTGCGTCATAACTTATAAGTTATTAAAATCGTATGAATCAAATGGAAAAAAAATTTTGCCGAAACAAATTCTAATTTTATAAGGATTATAATAGATGTGTTATAACGTCCCGATGTGCGGATACCTAAACGTTGTTAAACGTTCTGAATCAAAAATTTAAGTCTAGTACAAAACTAATATTTTATCCATACTTACCTTTACAGGTCATGCAAAAGCACTTTACAAAATATTTTCATCAACAAAGTAGGTATACATGAATCATAAATATTAAAATTTTTAATATATTTCCATAGTCAATAATCTGTATTAGGGTTCATACATTTATGCAAAATAAATAAAATGCTTCTGGTGTACGAGTTAATAAAGTATGACTCAGATCGTCTACTTCAATTTTTTCAAAGAATGGATAGCTTCTTTGTAACCGAATTTCTTCCAGTTCCTGTATTACGGCCTGGATAAAATGGTATATTTATAGAATTAGGCTGGACGACACATTTTTGTCGGGTCGCACAAAGAATTTTAATAATAATTAACTAACCAGCAAGTTTAACTGTGACTTACATGACATTGGCAAAAATAATTTTCTCTTAATCATGCTGGCCCGGTTACCTTAATTTTAAATTTACTAATCAGGCACCTTTGATTGTGAGTAGATAATGCCTGTCAATGTAATTTATGTCAGAGCCAAACTTGCTGGTTAGTTAATTGTGATTAAAAATCTTTGTGCGACCCAACATTAATTTTTTTGACGATTTAATCTCTATCTTTTCGACATACGAAGGTTATCATTTTTGTAAGATAATATAGGCTAGTTTTTTTATGATTATGTAAAGTTTTTATAATTTTTGGCTATATCGTTCCAGAAACTATCAGCCGTATTCACTACCTTTAGATCCCTTGATCTAAATTTAAAATCGTCCTAAATTGACAGTTCTAATGCCACGGTAAACAAAACTGTGATACTATAGATCTAAATATTTCGATGATCTAAATTTCAAACCCCTTTAGTAAGTAAATACGGGTGTCAATGTTTAAACCTACACCACTGGAATGAATGGTAATGTTTATGTGGCAAGAGGGCGATAATAACCACCCCAAACGTAGGGCGCACCTGTTAGGCAAATCGTAAAGATTTGACATCGAGATTTTAACGCTTATCATTTTATTGGTGCACGCGGTCTGTTAACGTTGCCACTTTATTAAGAAACCATTAACATGTTTGTCTTTTGTGTTGACATTTGCTGCATTATCTTAAGATTCAAAATTTTACAAAAGTAATGAGCTAATACTTATAATTTTAAAAAATTAGGGGTAAAGCGATCTCACCCTTTTTATTAAGTATATTATATTTTAACAAATACGTAACGGTCAGCAGAAGAACCTTAAACTTAATATTTAAGGGGATATATTGATTGGTATTGGAAACATTTTTGAAAATAGGTAAATACACTAAATGTTTTTCGTATCACAGTGTAAATAATTGAGAATATTAAAAAAAGCAGCAAAATGACATTAAAGTTTAAAAAGCTATTCTAATTTTTCGAAAAACTATTCAATTTAAGATACCTCATTAACAATTTTTTGAAGTACAACGCGAATTTTTTGGTTACATATTTTGCAATATTATTGATTTAAAACATTTTTTTTTGTTAGTTTAGTTTTTATCTGAAACTTGAAATAACTTTGAAAAATTGTTAGTTTCCTACCTTTGCAATGAATAATTTTAATACCTCATTAAAATTATATTAATGTAATGTAATGTCACCTTATCCTTTTAAAGTTAAAACTTTTTACAATAAACAAACTGTCAATTTAAGATTATATAATATGGATTGTTCGTGCTTTCTTCTCCAAAAAGCTTTGACATCATCCCTAATCCGAAAAATTCCGTAAACATTTTTTTATTTGAATTATTTATTATTATAGTTCAATAATCAATTATTATAAAACATAGAAATTAAAAGTGCAATGTTCTTTAACACACTCTGAACTCTTTGGTAAGTTTGTTTGTTTGTTTATGTTACATCAAATGGTTTTTTTTTCACTAATTTTTTTTAACCTACCACACTGAGCAAGCAATATTAAAATTTTCTATGGTTCCCGCTTCTAAAATCTTGAATTATTTACTGAGAAATTAAGATTTTCTACAATAAAAAAACGATGACATTTGGAACTCAAAGGAGAAACTTTCAAAACCCTTAAAATGAAATAGTTTCTTAATTACAATTTCTCTGTCCAACACGATTGGCAATAACGTATTTTAGATTAGAAAACGGGTTATGCTATGCCTTTATGCTATAAACAAATGTATAACAAATAAAGATGCATGGGAAGTTGTAAATCACTGTGTCGCTTTATCGTTGAGCGATTTGACGCACTGGTAAAGATCCAACGGGATTGCTGTATGTTGGTTTGCATAAATATTTTAAACAATAATTTACTAAATATTACATGGGCAGATATTATTTATTCACAATAAAAACTGTCTAATTGATACCTAAATCAAGAAACCGCCGAACCTGACTATGAAAAAACCTTTATGCCAATGTTATATAATGTAACATTCAAAGTTTCCTGGTTAGTTAATTATTGTTTAAAATCATTTTCAACATCGGTGTCTTAAAACTTTAAATAATAATAAGCATGTTTTATGCATTTAAACGCTTAACGATGTAACGAGCGTAAAAGCTTCATTGTAGCTTACGTACACATACACATGCTTATGAACATAAAAAATACAGGACAGGGTGTTTAAATTCTGCATGGTTAGACCGGGAATAATAGACAAAAGGGGTGGATGAAAGCAACCCTTTTAGGGCCTGTGAGGCGTACCGTTTTTCATGTCGAAACTATCTGAGTTATGGCTGGTGCACTCTTGAAACTATTTTGCATTTTTAATTTAGAAAAGTTTAAAAGGCTCTCCTATATTCAGTAACATTGATTGATGAGGCACATTAGCGAGTTGCTTTGGTGCTACGTGAATAATGCATATTGTTATATAAAATATGGTGTTCTCTCAGCAATAGGTACATACTTTTTTTACTCCCACATGGATTTGATGTTTCTTTTATAACCAAAATGACTGGATAAATGGGCTATACCAGTTAACTGAACGGTTATAATTTCATATGTATCCTTGTTAGGATATGAAACTGACCATCAACTACAGTCAGTCGTTAGATCATGAACTGAGAAGAAGAAAATAATGAAGAAACCCAATTTACAAGTTAATTTTAAACGTCATTTTGACACTTAAGCAAAAATGAAGTTAAGAATATGTTTCGTGAAGATGTAAATCTGTCTGTCTAATAATTATCAGTCAGTTATTTGAACCAAAACATTTATCCCAAAATATGCGTACACCTGCACCATTTTTTTTTTTAGATACCGCGGCAGTGACTCAGAGTTCAGTTACTGGCATTCGACCGTGGCAGTCAGGGTTCGCTCCATTCCGGAGGGTCCTATGCACAAAAAAAAAAGTATGTCCGAAATTTAGCAAATAAGAATGCAGGGAAGAGTGTAAAATATATCATCTCCCAACCCACCCCATTCACGCCGGTAACCAGGCCGGATGAGATCGGACATCTCGTGGGGTGCGGAAGAAGGTAATCGGTAGATCATGCAATGGCAAGAAACCAAGAATTGATAGCCCTTGGGGGGTGTCGCATGACTGAGGATCGTGGTTTGGAACCCACGTTAAGCTGTAGGTCCCCTCGGAAATGGCCCTGGTAGCGAACAAAGAGGAAAAAAATACACAAAAAAAAAATTATAAGATTTATTAATTTTTAGGTCGGGTTGCACAAAGATTTCTAACCAGCAAGTTCGACTGTGACATAAATGACATTGACAAGTATTATGTACTCACAATAAACAGTACCTGATTAGTAAATTAAAAATTAAGTTAACCGGGCCAGTATGATTGTGAGAAAATTATTTCTGTCAATGCCATGTATGTCACAGTTAAACTTGCTGCTAAGTTAATTATATGGTTAGAAATCTTTATAGAACTCGACGAACCTCTGTAAATGGACGCTATGTTAATTGGGGATTTTAATATCACGTCAATCCACACGCTTATTAATTAGATATAACAATAGTCCAAATTATTTATTCATCGCAATGCAGTGAAGTAGATGTTTGATCTGCATGAAATGCGTTTGGTGCTAATAATTATTATTAAAATTCTTTGTGCAATGCGACATTAATGCTTTATCAAAATGAAAGTTTGTAGGTACTTGCCTTTGCTATTTTTTTGCGATGTAATTGAAAAAAAATAATAATGATATTTTCAAATTGAAAATATATTGAAGTGTAATTTGGTCCTTGATTTTCCAATAAAATGAACTTTCCTTCCAATAATTGTTTTTATCATCTTTCTAAAAAGTTATAATTTAAATAACCTTCTAAAATATTTTTAGTATAAGGTTTGTAAGTGGAGTCGTAGACAAATATACTATACAAGGTGGCCCATTTGTCTGACAAAGTAATATACCGTCTCTACTATTAAAGATATCAAAAAAAAGTTTTTATAAAAGTTGTGAGGTACAAAAAAATATATGTTCTAAAATTATTTTTAAACATACAGGATGGTCCAAAAAAGTAGGACAATAAAAAGATACTTTTTTTTAAATGGAACACCCTATATATTTTAGCATTTTTTGTTATCTTACAAAATTATCCATATGACGCCATATTTAGTTTTTTAATTTTTTGCAACGTTGCCAAACAAAATGCAAAATTCTTAAAATTTTAGAAAAAACATGATAGTAAAAAATTACCTCAATTTCTCAATAAGATTATCAAAAATCCAAAATTTCTTGTAAGCTCTTAAGTTTAGGGATAGATAAACTGTCATAAATCTTTAAGTACTGAAAATTTTGTAGAGGGTGTTTTCTGCTGACATCCAATATACAAAATTTTAAAATACAATAACTCTGTTTTTTTAAATAAAACACCCTATATTTATTAGGCTCGTCTGATGGACATTGTAACTATCTTTTATTATTGTTAAGTCATACCTATACCTAAATTTACTAGTTTTGGCAATATTTCGATTTTTATTTAAATTTGGTGAAAAAAACTATAATTTTTATTTTTCTAGTAAGCCATGACCAGCAAACTAAAAACAAATGTAATTAAATTTTATCCCATATTAAACTAAATTGATAACCATAGTTAGTTACGTATTTATTTAATTTAATAAAATTTTGTTTTTATTACGCCACTTGATATTGAAAGTAAGTTTAGAAACATAATAAATATAAATATAATAATTATAAATATGACATTATAGTCAATTACATTTGTTTTGACTTTGCTAGTCATGGCTTACTAGAAAAATAAAAACTATAGTTTTTTTCACCAAAATTTAAATAAAAATCGAAATATTGCCGAAACTAGTAAATTTAGGTATAGGTATGACTTAACAATAATAAAAGATAGTTACAATATCTATCAGACGAGCCTAATAAATATAGGGTGTTTCATTTGAAAAAACAGAGTTATTGTATTTTAAAATTTTGTATATTTGGATGTCAACAGAAAACACCCTGTACAAAATTTTCAGTACTTAAAGATTTAAGACAGTTTATCTATCCCTAAACTTAAGAGCTTACAAGAAATTTTGGATTTTCGATACTCTTATTGAGAAATTGAGGTAATTTTTTACTATCATGTTTTTTCCAAAATTTTAATAATTTTGCATTTTGTTTGGCAACGTTGCAAAAAATTAAAAAACTAAATATGGCGTCATATGGACAATTTTGTAAGGAAACAAAAAATGCTAAAATATATAGGGTGTTCCATTTAAAAAAATGTATCTTTTTATTGTCCTACTTTTTTGGGCCATCCTGTATATTTAAAAATAATTTTCAAAAATATATTTTTTTATACCTCACAATTTATATATAAACTTTTTTTTGATATCTTTAATAGTAGAGACGGTATTTTACTTTGTTAGACAAATGGGCCACCCTGTATATACAACTCTAGTGGATTGTCCATATCGCGCTCAGAAGATGTTTCTACTATTACTTAATGAATTAACTTGTGATACATTTCTCGAAAGGATTTTTCTACTAGTTGTTGAAATGAACCATTTTAACGTTTCCAATTAAACCGGAAGTTGGTTTAAAGATTTGAATTGGCTGAAAAATTAGCTCCTAAAACTTTAAAATCTGTATTTCTAGGATTACAAAAAAATGTGGGGGGGGGGGGGGGGGGCGACAAACCCGAACACACAAACTACATTTTACCTGGATATTTTTACAATGTTGTATATTTCTGTTTTTTAGTCCTGGGGAAGCATTTAGATAAATGCGAAACGTGAATAAAGTGAGAAATCCAGTGTTTTATTTTGTCCAAAATACCGAAGAATAAATAAATAATAAGGACACGACCTAGGTCTGTTTAAGTACATACATTAATATTTCAGGTGAAATACTAGTACTACGGTTCATTTATAGCATAGGTGTGCCTAAAAACCATGGCAGATTTTGAAATAAAATAGGGATTCATTTATTTAATAAAGTTTGAAAACTTCTTTAATTAATTTTATGAAGTTGGTATTTAGGACGAATAAATTATAAGAATTTTAATAAAGAAGAGTTGGTTGATGATCTTTGTATATGGTAAGGGCGCCCTAAATACAAACTTTTTAAATTAATTACAGGCCTTGTTAAAATATAAAAAAATAAATTCCTATTTAATTTCAAAGCCTACCAGGGTTTTAAGCCATAACCGTTTTGCTATTATTTCACCTGAAATTTTAAGGGTTGTAAACCGATTTTTTTTAGGTAAATGGCAACTTGTGCACAGATCAAAATATAAGACGTTTTAAACATTATTAATCTAGTCACCAATACTGAAAGAGAATAAACTCTATTTAAACAACATAATTTATATTTGCAATTATTTTAAAAACGGCTGGAAATATCTTCTATGCTTGTATTACAAAAAAAAATACTTGTAAATTAATTGTAGTCAATTAGCCAAGTAATAACAGGGTGTTATATTTGAAAAACAAGAGAAATTATTTTAAAATGTGTATTTTCGAAACCTTATTGTCAACACTCTGTATAGTAGATAAATATTATTAGATTCGTAGTATGTTCAGATCGTTTGTCATAAATCTCACCCAACGCCATGGTTTAAAAAATTATTTTAGCTTGTTTTAAAAAACATTTTTTTCAAGACTGCAACTTCTTTTTTAGTTTTTAACTTATTACTCTTTGAATCAAGATTTTTAACTACAATTAACTAACTAGCAAATTTGTCTGTACCACAAATACCGTTAAAGATCATTTTTATTATTTATGATTCGTAAATGTTTTCATTTCATTTAGTAACGCCTTGGTATATGTCAAATAATACCAGCTAATGAACGCCCTCGTAACGTTGACTTCGACTACCTGCAAGAACGGTTCCTCGAAAAAGCAAAAAGTAGTTCAAGCTCGTATTTACAAAGGGGCTAACGCAAGTGAATCTACTGGTCTTTACTCTATTTACTGTGGGACAGGCACATCAGGAAGAGATCCAAAGGGAAGTAGAAAAGCTGTGTTTAGGTTGAATATCAAATGAAGAATTAACTAACTGAACAATTTTAATAGGTCACTTGTTTGTAGGATAACGCGTACCAGACACAACCTGTTTGATGAAATAAATATTATCGAGGAATCCGATTCGAAGTCAAAACTGTTTCTTTTGAAAGAAAACTACTCAACTTAAGACAATTATGTATTACACACAAATAAGAATTATATCTTATATGTTTAATGGATAAAACATTTTTAACCTACTTTAAATAACTGTTATATTTTCCTTCTTACAAGCACCTTTCAAATAACTGTGTTGCAATCTTAAATAATTCTGGATCATGCCTCTTCGGCGCCTCAACATAAGTATCTTTAATAGGCAAATTACTTAAATGCCGTCTAATCATGAGATCTCGTCGAGCCGATAAAGCTCTACGATGCGGCCCAACACTTGTAAACAAAGTTCGTCGAATTTGCTGAGTTTCTTGATTGGCCACTTGAATTGCAGCTATTGGATGGGATATATTCATATCTTCAGGATCGAATCTAGGTTCTTCTTTTGGTTCCTCTTTAATATATTCTACAGGTTCTTCCTTTATTTCCTGTTTAATACCGTTAATGTTGACTTCAGTGACCTCGGTTTTTACTTTGACGTTTTGTTTACCCTTTTCTTCCATTTCCAGCTTTAGTTCTGCCTCAGCGTGCTCTTTTAAAATCTCCTTAACTAAATCTTCTCCTGCCAGCCTTAGCGATATACCAAGGTTAACTAATACGTTATGTGGTTCCCAGCGGAGTTTTGCAGAGCTCATAGGTTTCACTCGGGAACGCGACTCTGCCACCAAACTCGCCCAATCCACGCCAAGGGCATCTCCTATGCCCTTAACTCTTGATTCTTCATCTAGTTCGTCTTCGGAAATTTCTTCAAAATCGAGATCCATGTTATCTCCATCGATTGATTCATCTTTTTGGACACTTTTAGCCGGCGACTGAACTGGTGACTGGGACTTTTGCGATGCAGTTGTCGATGAAACATGTTCGTGCGTTGATGTTTGAACTTCGGTTTCTGCAGCCCGGGGTTGAGACGGTTCTTCTATAGGCTCTTCTAATATTTCCTACAAATTTTTTTTTTTAGTCCATTGAAGAATTTCCCTAAATTCTGGGGGTACTGATAATAAGAAATAAAAAAAAAACAGAACCAAACGGTAGGTAAATACTTTGCTAAACAGTAAAATCTTGTAATAATTTAAAACCTATGCCGGTTTGCAGTAAAATTTTAATCAAAAGAGTTAGCTAACAATGCCGGTTAGTTAATTTTTGATTAAAATCCAGTGTTTAATTAAACCGTTTGTCCGTGTATGTTTTGGTTTTATACAAGTACTCGCCAATGTTTGCCCAGGGATATGTTTAACTCTGCAGTTTGCAAGTGCAGAGAAATGTAGTAATTTGCAAGTGCTGAGAAAGGCACTAAAATTAAACCGAAACGCTGATAGCAAAAAGTATTTTATTTTATCCCAAAATCTATTGATAAAATAAATCTTGAGCTTTCAATGTTACTTTTAGCTTTTCTTTTGTTCCGAGAGAAAATATATTTTCGCGAGATAAAAGCATTTTTAATTTAACCCTCATATTTGGCAGAAGACTTTTTGGACAAAAAAAAAGAAAAGGAGTTTAAAAAAAAGTTTTTTTTATATAGTGAAAAATCGTTATGCGGGGCTGGTACTTATTTGGTTGGATAATAATGCGCCTTTAAGTTGTCCATATAAACGTACAGTGGCGTACCCAGGCTGAACTATATGATATATTGGATGATGTTCTGAAAATGTTGGTATCGGGGTGGATTGAAAAAATTTAAGACATCCACAAACTTAAAAGACGTCAGTGTAAATGTGGTGTGTATCAAAATTCTGCTTAATTTTAGTGAGTAAGTATATAACTAAAGTAACTATTAAAAACTCCTACCTCATCTCTGTTGAGTATTTCATCAGCATCGTCACTAATTTCACTTAGATCATCTTCAAGAACGGGAGCTGGTTCGGCTTTAACACAAGCTTTTTTTGCTTCACTTAAGCTTTCTGCCGGTTCTTCTGCTGCTCTTTTTGGTGCAGCGGAGCCAGTTTCTGATTCTGGGTTTGTTGTTTGGACTAAAACCTAAAACAAACAAAAAGTTGGAGGGTTACCACCGGATTTACTAAAAAGTTTCAAATTTAGACCAACGAAACTTTTAGATCTTATAGTTTCACCGTGGCATCATTTTGATATGCCATTGAGGCTTTTATGTTAATTTGATCTTTTGTAATTAAATAGTTTTACTGATAAATATTTTTACTGGGATGTTGTTGCAAATATAGTTTTAGTTCTATTAAAGAACACAGTACGTATTAAAATACTCTTTTCTTTATGAATCTAAAGAAAACTTTTAAAAATATAATTACGATACTAAACTTAGTTGACTTATTCTGATACTTGTCATTTTAAACCCAAAACTGTCAATTTAGTATGGTTTTAAATTTGGAACCCTTTAGTAAAGGAGTGAGATTTGTATAATAAACTATCATCTCGACTTAAATGTAGAACAAGTTTTTTCATTTTGATTGATGACACTGTCTTGTTTTTGTGTATTCAACATAATCATTATAAATTCCAGGAGAAAAAATATCAGCAGCTTAAACACTTTCGCCGTCGAGCCCCTAGTGCATTTTAAGGGGTAAGGTGACCATTGGAATTTCGAAAACTATAAGAGTTACGAGTTTAAATTGTGTCAAACTTGTAGAATTTCGTGCTCAATCAAATGATGTAACTTTTCGTCGAAAAGTTCAGAAGTGTGATATATTTTTGTTTTTACTAGAATGACGAGTTGATAATAGGCCCTAAATATCGAAACGTCGGATTCAAAAACTGATGCCATTTTGTACAGAAGAAAAAGTGGCAATAAAAAATTGCAATTTATTTTATAATTTTTCTTCAAATAAAAATAAATTCTGAAAATTTGGTTTTGTTTCACATATCTCCAGATGTACTAAAAACATCCTCAATTTTTAAAAAACATTTGATTCAGCTGAGCACAAAATTATGCAACTTTTCCAAAATTTAAACGTGTTTGTATCTCTTATAGTAGCCGAAATCCCAGTGGTCACCCTCGAATTGTTGTTGAATTGCTGAAGTATTTTCATATCAGATGTTATATTGAATCAATTAATTTGCATTAGAATGGCTTGAAAATATTTACATTGGATGTTATTAAACATAACTGACCTGTTTTGGTTCCACAGCAGGTTCTGTTATAACTGGCTCAGTTTTTTGTTGTGGTGCACTAGTTGCTAATGTATCCTTTTTACGTGCCTCGATATTAGAGTCTTCTATATATAAAAAAAACAGTTTAATATGGATATGTGCATTTTTAGACGATTAATTATTTATAAAATATTTAATTTGAGAAAAGCTATAAAAAGTTTTCTTCCTAACACAAAACAAAAGGCTTTTCTTCTATCTTTTGCCCGGCACATTGCTTATGTTTAGTGGTTCACACTATATCCAAAAGATGCGGGTTCTTCAAATACTTAATGCAATATTATTTCTTAAAACTGGTGCCGGTATATATTTAATAATATTGTAAATAAAAACAGTATGTTTACCATTAGAGGCAGGTTCAACACTATGCGATCCCGCACTTCTAGGCCTAGAGTTGTCCCTATTTCTCCAGTCATTGTTGCGATTTGGCCATCTTCTTCTTTTGTCATCTGGAGCCCAGTTGTCCATGCCGCGATTATAATGTCTCCATTCTTCCTCAGTTGGATGAGGCCTTTCCATGTTATCCCAACCTTAAAATAAAACATTTTCTTTGGACTTAACACAAATAGATGTTTTCTAAAATTTGAACCCCGTTATTTTTTGCTAAAGAGCCCATTAAATTAGTAGATCTTATAATTTGGGTTTGTAACCGACTTAACTGTTGCTTTTTGACATCAGGTAAAAACTTATTTTGGTTTAGTGGGCAGGAATCATACATTTATTTTAACCAATGCGAGACACAAAATATTAGTTGAATATTATTATTTAGGAATTTTAAGACTGCTTGCTATCGTACTGCATCGTCAGTTTTTAATCACACCTTAAAATCAATATTTTTACGATGATGATTTTCAATAAAAAAGTCTTATTTCGCAATTATCATTTCCAAAGTTGTCCATTATCTGCTTCTACTAAGGATATTTTTGGAGCCAGTAGGCGACGGCCTGGGTTGATTAAAATTTGACGGAGACTGATCATCAAAAAACAAGAAATTTTGTAAAATTTGCAATTTCGCAATTTTAATTTTAAATGTATTTTCAGTTAAAAAAGTATGCAGGTTTATTTCAAAATTGAATACGATTTAGCTTTTTTACAACAAGTTAACCTTACTTCTTATTTTAACTTCGGGAACCACAAAATAACAAGTTTATTTTCTGGCCAATTCTAAAAATAGATAAAAGTTGGTCCTGCCAAGTTTTGCGACTTTTCGGGGCACAGTGTTATTTGTTTTAGTTTTATATACTATGAAAGGTGCTCCTCTAAGGAACAAAATTTACTCAGTTTGCCCTTTATGCCAAATCCCTAAAGTTGTTGATTTTCTTTACTGTTATTAAAGATTAGGATGAATAAAAAACTTTTCTGAAGTTCTTCGCTGGTCGAAAATAAATTAGCTTAGAAATACCTAAAAACAAAATAAAAAATATTTACCTTCTCGATTTTCCCACTCCATGGGTCTTCTACCTCTGTTGTCTCCCCATTCATGGTCCGGATATTCCGGCTCGACCCAATCACCGCGACCTTTCATTGGACCTGGTCCGGGGGGTCGGCCCTCTCCCCTCCCGTAGCCTCTACCCCTAGGATTAAATTCTCTGGTAAAAGTAAGTACAATATAAACAAAAATGACATATAACGAAGTCTAAATAATAAAATTAAAATTAATTAAAATATAAGTAGAGATTAAGTGATCAAGTTTTTTTAATGTTACCGGTATTATAAACATCACAGGCTTTTTCAGATTTCTAAAAAATTATTATTTCCCAGTCAGGGTGTCTAGCAAAAATCGAAAACAAAATTCCCGGTCGGTTTTTGAAAATTTCCCGGCTGGGTTTTCCCAAAATAACAAATATTAAATATGTTTTAAATTAAACCCTAAACCAAAGTACAGTATATATATTTTTTTAGTGGGGTTGGCGAAAGAGTCGGTATACTTAGGCTTATAAGGCCCATTGTATCCCCTATCGTCTGTGTAATGTCAGCCAGACGGGACCTTCAGCTTAACGTGGAATCCGAACCACGTGTATGCACTAGTTATCCTTTTCTATCTTAATCTTAGACTAATACTATGCATACGGTGAAGCTTCGATATTATTACTTGCTGCTCTATAGTAACTGAATTTTTAAATTCCGCGCCCTATAAAAAATCATAGCGCCTACCCTATAATAGTCACAATAACGACTAACGATTTCCCTCGCAGCATGTAATATGAAGTATCTAAAACTAAAAAAGCTTTTCGATTAGTGAAAGTTACCTGTCTAGTTTTTCAACTTCCAAGGTCATCAGCGTTTTTAAATATATTAACAAAAAATAGCACCAGTATATGCCAGGAAAGAAGCGCCTAAGTGTGTTTTAAAACAAAAAAAAAAAACTTATCGATAGTAGATAGCTAGATATTAAAGTAGATATAGCAAGGTTTTTAAAAAGGCAATTCACATTTTTTTGAAAATAAAAAATTTAGTTACCATAAAAAAATGTCGTATCTTATGATTTCTAATGGGCCATAATGACACTACAGCTACAACACTACTCCAAATATTTTCATAAGTCTTATTCTACCCCTTGATAAAGCAAAATTAGTTTCTCTGACTTTACTAGTCCTGAAATTGATATTAATATATGTGACAATAGGTTTGTTACAACTAATTGAAAATGTATCATCAAAATTGGTATTGTGGTCCATTCTTATCTCCAACTTCTTAACTTTTTTTATAGTTTATTTCTCCTTTTTCACCTTAACGTGACATATGACTCATTTTTTTACAAAAAAATATCTTTGTCGGTACATGCCATTACTTTTTTAAAAATTCCTTACAATGAGGCCACCTTGGGAACCTACTTAACCACGTACTACACAAAAATAATAATTATTCATTTCGGTTGAGCCAGAAAAAAAATAATGCGCGAACATAAAGAAAAAGAGGACCCTGATACAGGTCGAAAACCTCCCTGTGACTGTGACGTGATCATTAATAGTTCATTTTATAATTCAGTTTACTGTTCCAATCTTTATAAGAAAGCTACTATAAACCATAGAGAAAGTAAACCAAGATAAACCATCCAATATAAATATGTTACCGCTAATAATTTTGGACGTGCTATGCCAGATATTGTTGCGGGTAAATATCTATCAAACGCGAACATTCGTCTAAAGTCACTTCGCTTCTTGGCATTTACATTGCTGCCGGACGCGTCGCTTTCTCCCATTTAGGTGGGATGTCTAGGTTTATTTAGTTTACGTTTCAACCAAAGCGTGCAGGTGCAAACAGAGTGTCGAACTATATAAAACTTCATATCCCTACCGGTCCATATCAGGTCTCTCCTCCCTCATCTCCCACATATCTCTTCTGGGGCCCCTTCTGTCGTCGACGTAATCTCTTCCATCCATGGGCATTCTGTCCTCTCTGGGACCTTCACCATAATGGTCTTCCATTTCCATGTATCGTCTATCGTCATGCCGGTTTCTATCGTAGGGGCTGTCATATTCCTTATCATCGATTCTATAAAAATATTTGTATTGACATTGTGGTAAATAAATTAGCGCTACAAGAGTTTTTAACTCATTTAAAACGTTTATATGGAAAAAAAACTATCGTTAATGTTTTAGCCCGTATATATTTAAGCAAAGTATCGCACAGAGATATTTGCAGTTTTTCTGAATATAATTCTTTTTAAAGATAAAGATAATCGTTATTAAACATAATTTTTAGAAACTTTTTTGGAGTACTTACGATTTTTTAACTTAAGCTATATTTATTCCCCCCAATTTAAAATTTCATCATTTAAATGAGATTTAACTGCCGCCAAATATAACATTTCCGGATTTTTTATCTTTAAAAACGTTTTAATGTTTTTAAAAATCGGCAGTAAACATCTTAATTTTTTAATCAAGCATTCTACTTTTAAATATTATTAATGGGAAATATTAGGAAATAATTTTTGACAGTAAATTAAAATGAAAGTTTTGTCATTGTTAGAGATGTGTCACTGGGAACGTGCCCCAGAGAACGTTGCCCATTCACAGACATGCCCGGAAATTTTCCCAACATGCGAAAAAGTTGTCAAAAATTGGAATGGTTTTTAAAAACAGTGGTTATATACAGGGTTGCCCAGAAGTCCGGAATAAAATTAATATAGCCTTAACCTGTAACTTTTGGGGAAAACGCTCGGACACATAAACTTAGTTTTATATATGCTCACATTTTGACGTTATTCGTTTGTTTTTTTTATTGACATTGTCAAAGATATGACGACATCGATCTTTTTTTTAAATGGCAACATACAGCTTGTGATACATTATTTGAAAGCTAATATCTCGTACAGTATAACTTTTAGCGCGAGTCTGTCAAACTATTATATATTATAAAATGGCGACTGTTAAAATTTTTAAAAAATCTTTATTTAAATAAGCGGAAATGATAAATCATTGATGTTTTTTCATCTTTCAAGCTGAGAAATCTTCTTTGTTTCACGTTCTGACATGTGAATGAAAGGTAACAAGAACATCAATGATTTATCATTTCCGCTTATTTAAATAAGAGATTTTTTTTAAACTTTTCACTGTCGCCATTTTGAAATAGCTTGACAGAATCGCGCCAAAATTTATGAGCATACTGTATGAGGTATTAGCTTTCAAATGTTATGTAAGACAAGCTGTATGTTTCCATTAAAAAAAAAGATCGATGTCGTCATATCTTTGACAAATGTCTATAAAAAAACAAACAAATAACGTCAAAATTTGAGCATATATAAAACTAAGTTGACTTGTCCGGGCGTTTCCCCAAAAGTTACAGGTTAAGGGTATATTAATTTTATTCCGGACTTCTGGGCAACCCTGTATAGTTTCAAAGGCCTAACACAAATAAGTGCCACTCTAATGCAAACTATTTTGCCATACCATCAAATTAATCGTATCAACAATTTCTTACCTCCGTTCATCCCTCATTCTACCCCCCATTCCATATTCCCTGCTCCTCTCATCGTGTTCCCTATCATAACCTCTCTCGCGATCGTAACCTCGTTCATGCATATCTCTGTCCATCCTTTCATGTCTGTCTGGGCTATTCCTTGCTGACTTTCTCGTATCGACGGAATGCCCACGTCCATCCCTGCGATCAACACGGTCTCGTTCCTGTGAATGTCTGCGACCTGGCGGTATTCGATCTTCAGGAAGGGGTAAGAGACGCTCTACTCTGTCACCTAAATTAGAAATTATACATAGATACTGTAGAATAAAACTAAACTTTTTTAAATTTCGTTTCAGGTATGTTATTATGGTACAGTTTATAAACGAATGCGAAATCCGCTAACGTTGCGGAAACTTCAATGCTAAAAATCTCGAAAATCGTTAGGGCTCTCAAAAATATAGTAAACCTGTTTTTGTATATTTTAAAATTATTTTTGGAGTCAAATCTTGCAAGAAAATGTAATTAAAAAATTCGATTAGATTTGTCTATCTTTGGAGAATTTCCTTGACTTTGACAAATAAGTTTGGAATTAAAAATAATAAATCTGAAGCATTTACAATAAATATACCTGTCGGTTTGTCCAACCCCCTATCCTCTCTTCGCCCTCTATCTCTTCCTCTTCTCTCATTTTCTTTCTTCTCAAGTTCTTTTAACCTTTCCCGTTCTCTCTGTCTCTCTTGACACCTAGCCAAAGCTTCTTGTCTTTCTTTTTCACGCGCGGCCTCTCTTTCTTCCCTCATTCGTCTGTCGCGATCTCTATCTCTGTCTCTTTCTCTGGAATCGCGCTTGTCTTTACGAGATTTGTCGATGGGTCTTTCTTTACCTTTAGACCTGAAAAAAAGTTTTATATTGAACTATATATTAGTAATTATAATTTTTTTTACATTGAATACAAGTTTTTCCGTGATTCTTAAACAAAGAGTTTAGATGTTTGATAAATGAGGCGACCGACGCGACGAAAGAGTTGAATTCAGGATTACTAAACAAATCCTTTAATAATATTTTAAGAGACGTGCTTATTTTGATATTGAATATTGACATTTAAAATTTTTCCGTCAAGGTAAATTTTGACCATTTTTTTATGGTTTAGCAACTATTTCTTTCAAGCCTTGTAATATAATAAGCCATTTACTAGACTCAAATTTATGAATTTAAAACCAAATTATGCCGGACAGTATGAACTAATAAAGGAAATATTACGTTTCTCTTACCGAGCTCTTTCATCTCTCTTATCTCTCCTTTCTGGACTTTTTTCCCTTTTTGAACTAGTACTAGCCTTTGAGCGGCCTGGGGAACTCTTTCTATCTCTAGAGTGATTTGAATCAGGCGACTCTCGTCGTTTTGTATCCTTGATACCTCTGTTATCACGTTTCGGTGATCTCGAGTCTTTTTTCTTCTCTCGTTCCCGTTCCTTTTCGCGTAGCTTGGCACGGTCTTTTTCTCTTTCCCTCTCGCGTTCTTTCTCTCGTTCCTTTTCACGCTCGCGTTCTCGTTCACGTTCCTTTTCCTTTTCTGTAAAATTACAAATAGATTTTTTGTATATACAGTAAGAAAAACGAACTAAAACAGGGATGAAGCTTTCAAAAATGTCTCAAATAAAATATATACCTTCAGCAAGGCGCAGAGTGAAGTAAAATACGGAAAGAAACATTTATTGTTTGGGTTGCATTATTTAATCAAATTAATTTCGTTGCACGTGTAATAGATAGGCCTAACGTTAAATTATACTTAGACGGGTTTCTTAATGAATCATTAAATTACAATTGAGAAGATGTGACAGAAGCTAACAAAATTAAATTATATCAATCAAATTCTGATCTTGATAACATGAGAACTACCAGTCACATAAAATTTGAGTTCTTTTAATTTTGCCTCGTCTTGTCACATTATCACTAGGTTAGCAACACATTGAGAAATCCATTTTTAAGGTTTTTTTTTTACCTTGGAGCTGTATAAGGCGAGTATATGCGAAGGCGTAGAAGGGCCACATTCCTAATATTTTATTTTACACTCAAATTCCGAGCTGCATCTCGGAATTCCGAGTTACAACTCGGAATTTGAGTGTAAAAAAAATATATGAGATACAAAGATGAGATAAGTGCAAAACAAAGGCATACAAGGGCACAATTCCAATATTTTTTAAACTCCTAGTCGTAACTCCGAGATACAATAGAATTGTGGCCCTTTTACGCCTTCGTATTGCACTTATCACATCTTTATTTTTGTAAATTGGTAAAACTGGTTGGACTTAAGTCGAATAATATAATGGTGGTTGTCACCATCATCACAAAAGTCCACAACCTATAATTTTATAAAGCGGGACAACCCCTCCTAACAATATAAAAACACTGGGCCGATGAACCACTGTATCACCTAACTGAATTACCTCTTTCACGTTCGCGTTCCTTTTCTTTCTCTCGCTCCTTTTCCTTTTCCCTTTCTTTGTCCCTGGAAACCTTGGGACTGGGTGTACGATGTTTTTCCTTACGATCACTGGACCTGCTAAGGGGCCTAGGTGACTTTGTATCCAAAATATCCTTTTTCATAATGACTTTCGGTTTGATGGGCGGCGTTTCGCTTTTCTTTCTTACCCGTATTGGTGATGGAGACTTGGCTAACACTTTGATGCTATACGACAGGCAAATAAGAATGCATCAAATTAAAAAACACAGGATTATTATTATTATTATTATTATTATTATTATCATATTAGTGTAAATGAAATGCAATTTCTGCAATCCCAAATCTGGGGATAACATTAGGGGCTGTGGGGTGAAAGGTGCTGGAATAAAGAACTGTTTAACGTCATAGAAGGTAAGTGAAAAATTGGTTTTGCATGCACGTTTTTATAAAAAAAAAACAATTTTCTGCTAAATTAATTCCGGGAAAATGACCTTCTGCCATGGTATTCAACGTTTCAACGCCACAAGTCGCGAGCTGCTGATTTTACATTATTGTAATGTATTCAACAAATCAATGCATTTTTCAATCGTTTCTGACAATGATTTTATATAAGGGTCATTCTTAAAATTGACAACACTATGTACCGTATTTTAAAAGTATTTAAATCTGAAAGTATTTAGTCAAACAAAATGAATAAGATATTACTGAGAGCAACTAGTTCCGAGTTAAAACCTAATTACAACTTATGTCAATATCTCTTTTATTTTACAAACAAAACTATAAAATTTTGAAAAATCAATTTTACATTAAGAGTTAGGTCCAGTGGCACATTCGGCATTTCGTTTTTGGAGCAACATTTCATTTAACTTTTATCCAATAATTAATAAAAGTAAAAAAATAAATATAGACCAACTCAACAATATTTTGTTTTGGATAATTTACACATATTTTTTAAAGTTTACTACCCAGGATCTCCCAATAAGTCAGACCAAAAAACACACATTAAAGGGTGTTTGAATTAAATAAATAGAACGTAGGATTATTAAGACTATAACTTTCATGAGTATATGTTCAAAAACTTGAAGTAGCTTGAAAATCAGTAAGGTATACTTAAAAACCATTCATAATTATTGAGCTCTTGTATTTAACCAATTCAAAATAAGAATAATACCCAATCAGACTACAGATTTTAAAATGTTTAGCTGATTTATCAGAGAATGTCAATAACGCAAAAAACAGTAATAAGTTACCTGTGAGGTTTGATTTTCTTTAATTTTTCACGAGTGGCTGATTTGGAACCATGTTTCATTTTTTTATGTTTGCGACCGCGTTCATCAGAACTTGAGGAGCTTGCTCTTTTGCTTTTAATCTTTTTGTTCTTCTTGCGCTTGGTTTCAATAGAAGTTGAACTGGTCGAGCTTGATTCATCACTGCTGGTGCTTGAATCAGAGGATGTAGAGCTTGAATCGCTAGATGGGCTGCTCTCCCTTTTACTCTTTTTTTCTTTCTATAATAAAGTATAATTTTAATAAAATAGGGCAAAAACGAAGCTACATGCAAACATAGGTTTAGAAAACACGACATCTTGACAGTACCAGCTACCTTCCTTGCATATGTAATATTTTTCTTAGAGCGTTCTTATCATAGGAAGTTAATAGCATATTAGTTAATTCTCTTTTTAACCATATGTAATCTGAAATTTTTTTTTAAATAAGCAAAAGTTTATTTTGCTAAGAAAAAATGTTTAGTTTAAAATGTTGGAAAGTCGTATGGTTGTTTTAGATGCCGGCTGTGAGTGCTCAAACATCTAACTGTGACTTTTCCGGTTCAAACGAAAATATACTGAACTTTTTTATTTTAAATAAAAAACACCGTGTATTTTTTTAAATTTATATAGTATTAATTTATTGTCTATTGGTGTCACGCTACGCATTTATTTTTATTCAATTATTATTTAATTTGGATTCTATGTAACATTCTAAGAATAAAACATGTATCATTTCCCATATCTATCTTTAACAGTTGTAACCGTTGTAAACACTTTCTTTAATACAAAAACAATATGGCAAGTTGTAGAATAATCTAGAAGGCGTGAAAAAACATAACAACATCAAACACCTCAACATAAATGATAGCTATATAACTAATTCCAAAAGGTAGTAATCACTTTGGTTCATTCTTTGTATCCAGTTTAAAAAACTAATTAATCAGACATATCCACCACAACTAATTATATACCTAGGAACAATAGACACAATTGTATTTTTTCAATACTACATACATTTAAAAATACAAACGGCTGTTGTAGTACAGATGACATTTTATTTTTGCAATGATTGCCACTTGGGAATAACCTAAATATCCCCTCTATTATATCTTTACTCTTTCCATAACTGCAGGTATTTTTCCTGATGTTCCAAACTAAATATATATAAATAAAATAATTCCACTATTTAAAAAAGGTGATTCAGATTATGTCAAAAATTTACGGGCTACAACTCTTTGCCTTCAAACAAAAAACACTCTTTCACAGCCATTTTCTATGTTCCACCAGATGGCGTTATTCGTTTTTAAATTCGACATTTCGTTCTTTAGATACCGACTTCAAGTCAATTTTTTTTAAATACGGACCTGGAATTTTAAATACAGTTTTAGACAATTTTAAGCTTCTATATTTATATAATAAAATTTAAAGATTTTTAAAATATTCAAGTTTCATATTATCCTGTTTTTACTATTGGCATTTATTTTTAGCATTACTTAAATATTAAAATTAAATTACAGGGGTTTGGGCCATTTATTATTTTAAAAGGATTTAACATAACACTACTCTAGGCTAGGCTCTAGGAAGTAAGAAAGTTATTAAGGTGTGAGAAGTAATTCTAATTATTCTTAGTTTATTTTCATTTATTAACATTAAAATGTAACATATAATTCGTATGGTTTTTGCCTTAGACCTGGAAATACTGTAAAACAGAAAAAAACTTCTTTATGTTACTGTGATGCGCTTATGTTTGTTTCAAAAACAATTTTAGGTTTTTTTAACTGTTTATAAAGTCTGATAATGCCAGTTTTAGGCGAAACATGTAACAAAAATAAACAGACAGAAAAATATTTGGGGCCGAGACGTTGGGTCTTTTTTCCTACGAAATATCAAATATCTTTGACTATAAATGGACTAATTCTTCAAATCACAAATCTTTTTTTTAGGTTGGCTTTAAATGTTCAGGACCGTAATGATATCAAAAGATAATTTGAAAATGCGTTATTAAATGACAAAACGATAAAATTTCAAGAAACCTTGAAATTGAATTAAACTTTTAAAGTTAGTCCCTTAAGTTGTATTTAAAATTCCAGGTCTGTATTTAAAAAAAATTGATTTGAGGTTGGTATCTAAAGAAAGAAACGTCGAACTTGAAAACTAGTAACGCCATCTTGTAGAACATAAAAGACGGCAATGAAAAAGTTTCTTGTTTTTCCCTTTCCCAAGTCAACCATGAAGGCACAAAAAATTAAAAACCAAAACTAAAAATTTCAACTTTTTCGGATATCTCCGAGGGTATTCGGAATATTTACAATTTTTTTCATCAAATTATTAAGCTCCAAAATGCGCAACTTGACCCCAATTTAACCATCTTCGTACCTCTTAACGTTTTCAAGAATTTGTAGCATCCTGTATACTAAGTGTATATTTCTCATTATTAAAAGCTTGCTATTATTGTAGTTTACCTTACGAGCTTTGTGTTCCATCTTCATTTGTAATTCTAATTCCCTCTGCAATTCCTGTCGTTTTCTCTCAAGGTCATCAGGATCGGCGTCTTCTAATTCGTTTGGGTCCCACCGGTCCCATTCCGCAGGTTCTCCAGTGTGAAGTCTCTTGTGACTTTCTTTGGCATGACGCTTTTTTGGTTCTGTTTGAATTTTTGCAGCACGTTGTTTTGATGGACTTATCAAGGTATGAGTTGATGAATATTTGCAACCTTTATACATATACACAAAAAGTTTAATTATTATACATGGCATTAAGAAATTTTTTTTTTAAATTTATTAACTCATTAATCACCAGCAGCAGATTCTTTTTTTGAAGTTCCAAACTAAACTAACCCCTCTAACTTCATGGTATAACTATTATTCTTTATTCAACTACAGATAGTCCAGCTGAGACATAAAGTGATGTGAACAAAAATGAAGTATGTGCCAATACTGTAGGTCGTAGCATTTTCTGTGAAATATTTATATGGATAATTCATGTTGATTTATACAGGATGATGTTGAGTGGCCGATTAGAATATCTCGTATACAAGTAAAGTTATCTTTATAAAAATTTCGTAGCAGGCATAATTGATTTTGAACTTTTAAACTATTATATTTAAACTTTTGCATCACTTCCGGTTTTACAAACGTCAAAAGCAAGGCATTTGACACCGTAAGTCATCATATTCTGGCACAGAAACTGAAGTGCTTTGGCTTTTCCGGATCCTTACTTAATTGGCTAATATCTTATATAAGTAATAGAAAACAGTTTGTTAAGGGTTTTGTTTACATCTGGTGTACCGCAGGGCAGCCATTTGGGTCCCTACTTATTTATCATCTTTATTAATGACTTAAGGTCAGTGGCGGCTTAACAATAGGGTCAAATGGTCATTGACCTCCCATAAATAAAAAGTCAATATGACAATTTAAACACTCTAAATTTAACATTTAACCCATCCAAAAATATCTAAAATCGTATCTTGAACATCTGAAATCTTCAATTTTCACGCTACAACATCTTAAATGTCGTTCATATTATTCCCCGGTCAAAACTTAATTTTGCCCAATATAGCCGGCTTATTTAAATGTAAAATTCTATTTGCATAGCGGCCCGTGATTTATTAGAACGAGAAAGAATCATAGAAGAAATCAACGCGTTAAATCGAGAGAAACTGCTACGCTAGGCATTGACCGCGAGATCACTGGTTCCATGCGATAGGTCACATGTCATGTCTAGTCTAACCTCCGACCTATGCACCCATGCGTGTCTCTCTTCGATCTCCGATGCAGATTGACAAAAGGCTGACGTCTATCGATTATTAATCCGTGATATTGATTATTTCATATGGAAATTGTGGGTGGCAGTCTGGCAGTGTTCACATAACACTGTGTTTTGACTGTTTTGTCGAGCGTGGTTCCAATTACGCTAATGGAATGTAATTTCGGTAATATTTAATTAGTTTGTTTTTTAATTAATTAGGTCTTAAACAGTTAATATGTCGGACCGCTGCGTTGTTTGTGAAATTGTGTATTTAAAAGAAAGCAATGGTTTCGAAAAACGACTGGAATTTAAACAAATGTAAAACAAAAAATACACAAAGACAAAACGACAACAACGCTAATACAAAAAACATTTTTTATTAAAACGGCTATTGGTTCATACTCGGATTCATAATTTTGGCCAATCCAGTATTTTTGTTTGCCTTGTCATGTACCGGCCCACAAAATGTTAGAGGGTAGGTTTTTTCTTTTTTTGTTCTAATATATATATATAGTAAGTTCCGGATTATCTGCTTATATTTTTCCTTTTCAAACACAAGAAATATTAACAAAAAAGGGCGTGACACCTAAAAATTTTTGCCTGCGGCGCATTTCTTTTCTCTGTATTGACCACCCTGCTAAATTGACCAAGAACCGCCACTGCTTAAGGTTGGAAATATTGTTTTCACAGTCTCTGTTTTTTGCTGATGATCTAAAATTGTTTGCCATAGTTAAGTCAGTGTATTAATCAATCAATCAATCAATTTTTATTCATGTTAAATACCAAAAGGTTTACATTTGTCAAAATACAATACATATATAAAAAGGTATACCTACAATTATAAAATTTAAAATACAATACACTATCCTATACCTAGCAGTAAAACAGGTTGTGAAAGTAATTTATAACTAGAATCTTTAAAACAATCCCGTAGGAGACTTTCCTATTCCTCATCCACTCTTTAAAATGTAAAATTTAAAAATTCGTCAAAAGAATAAAATGCATTTTTTATTAGGAGACTTTTTACCCTGCTATAAAATAATCTCTGAGGTAGGTCTTTAATATGTTGGGGAAGGGAATTAAAAAATTTGATAGACCAATATCCAGGACCGTCCTGGCACCTTCCCAGACGCCAGTAGAGGGGCACTATGTTATTCTTACCACGTGTATTATTAGTATGGATGTTTTCATGGGTTTGGAAATGTATATTATTCTTAACAAACATGAGATTCTCTAGGATATATAGGGATGGTAATGTAAGTAGTCCAAGAGAAGCAAATGCTTCTCTGCTATCATTCCTATATCCTAGGCCTGCCATAACCCTTACTGCCCTTCTCTGGATTGCAAATAACCCACGAGCCCCAGAGGAATGTCCCCAGGCCAATATCGCATAAGCTATATGAGAATGGAAAACTGCAAAATAGGCTGTTCTAAGGATCGAAAGTGAAACACATCTCGAGAGATTTCTGATGACGTACACACCACTATTAAGCTTTTTAGCCACTGTTCTAATGTGTGTATGATGCTTTGAGAATCCAAGATGACTTAAACAGAGTGTATGACTGGTGTGTTAGAAATAAAATGGACTTAAACATTAAAAAATGTAAAATTAACTATAACTATAAAATAAATGATTGTATTTTGAAAAGAGTTACCACTGTGTGTGGCTTAGGTATTCACTTAGATGGATTTTCATAGTCACTATGAATACATTGTCAATAAATCTTTAAAGTTATTAGGTTTGATGTGTAGGAATACTAGAGATTTCCAGAATATTGTTAGTTTAAATACGGTTTACAAGGCTCTTGTCAGGTCATGTTTGGAATATCTTTCTTGTGTGTGGTCACCGTCCTATTTAATACATATCCAAAACATTAAAAAAGTTCAAAACAAATTTGTTAGATACATTTCACATAAATTTAAATTACCTGTTGACTCCTATGATGGTCTAAAGCGGAGACTGAGCTTGGACTTACTTTCTGATCATCGGATCAAGTATGATATATATTTTTTATTTAAATTAGTCAATGGGATAATCGAATGCCCTGACCTTTTACATCAGATCAATTTTCGAGTTCCACCTAGGGACACGAGAAATCTTCTTTTTGCTCTTGACCATCATAGAATACAATTTTTTTAATACCTCCCTCGCCTCTTTTAAGAGAAATGTTTCTCGAATTTTGCTGTACTTAATTATTGTCTATAATTTAATATAGATAGAGTTAGTTTCAATCTGTTAACGGTTTAATTATTAGTTTGCTATGTAAAAATTGTAAATGGGTTTTGCCTGTCAATAAATAAATAAATAAAATATAGTATTTAAAAAGTTTTTAAGTAAAGTTAATTATGCTTGCTACCAAATTTTTAAAAAGATAACTTTGCTTGTTTCTGAGATCTTCTAATAGGCCACTAAACGTGAATCACCCTGTATACTTTGGTATGTGGTTTGTTTTTATCATTGAAATAAACACTACCAAGAAAATGCTAAGTTTTGAAGTATTAACACCTTTTAATTTTTATTCACCTATAATGAGCGGAAGATGTCATTTGGGGCTGTGTCTGTGGGGGTACCCCAGAAGTGTAACCTTGGCCTGCTCCTTTCTATCATTTTTTTAAACTGTGATTTTGGAAAAGGAAAACGAAGTTATAGTACTAAGCTTTGTTGATATCTATTCATATTTTAATATTGGGTAAAAATTATGAAAACATTGTATAAAAAAATCAACATCAACATATTGATTAAGTGAAATTTTTAGGAAACGTTTTCCACCACATAATACCCATATATATGTAATACAATATAATATTTATTTATACTTAGTATACAAAAAATTTTGCATTCAAATAATTTGTTTCAAGTGCCTTGACCAAAATCATAATAATGAAAATTATAGTATTAAAGAAGAAAATGTACTTTTAAAAAAAAGTATTATTAATATCAGTGAAAAAGTGGATTTTTTGATGAAAAAAGTAGAAAACTTAAAAATATTAACAAGTAAAATCTTAAATGAAAAGAACAAAACAGTCCAAAACCAGAAAGTCACACATTTTGAAATAGTTCAAAAGTTTCCTGAAAATAAAAATATATAAAATGAATAAATAAATTGAAATAAATAAAATAAATTAACTATTTGTAATAATTTACCTGTACTAATAATAAAATTCCAAAACAAACAAACCAGCAGGCAAATGAAAATCGAGGTCCAAAATGCAGGTGTGCAATCTTGTAACTGTTCAGGCAACAGTAAAAAAAGTCAAAGAAATAAAGAATGGTGGGATAATTATTAAAACAAATACTCAGAAAGAACTAGAAACATTCAGAGAGCTATCAGAACATAAGTTAAATGTACATTACAACATAGAAGTATCAAAGATGAAATTACCAAAACTGGTAGTACTGGGAGTATCAAAAAAATACAGTAACGAAGAATTAAAAGCTTTAAAATACATAGATACAAGATAACCTGAAAATTAAACATACATGACAATCAAAAATATCAAACAAATATATTATCTATTTGGAAACTTCTGGACAAACATTTTCAAAATTAGTTAATAAAGACATTTTACTGGAATAGAACACAACATGCAACATGTAAAATAAGAGAAGATTTTTAATATTTACATTATGTTACAAATGCTGCGTATATAAGATAACAAAGTATTGTTCCAAAAATCAAATATGTTGTTTTTGTACTGAAATACATACATATTGGAAATGTTATCAAAAAAATCCCAAGTGTATTAACTGCTCTTTTATGAGCACAGGTTATAACGAAAATATAAACTGTAGTCATGAAGCAAATAGTGGAGAATGTAATATACCTACAATCTAAAAAAAATTCAATAAGCTAGAGAATGTAGGTATAAATTATAACTAAACCATATTCTATGTTTTGTAATAGGAATAAACAAACTAATATAATTAAAATTTTATTTTTAAATGATAGATTGATAAGAAATAAAATAGGACATAGAACTACTTATAAATGATGGAAACATTGACATAATGGTGATTACAGAAACATGGGTTATGAAAAATGAATAAAGCATTATAACTTCAGAAATTTTAAGTCAATCTATGCCACAAGAGAAAGAAGAGGTGGAGGTTTGGGTGTCTTTATTCATGACTAGTTTAAATTTGAAGTTTTAGAAAAAGTAGAAAAGGAAGTGTCTTTTATTGTCATTAAAATTAAATTTTGAAGTTGTTGACTTTATATGAGAGCAGTATCAACGGAATCATTTTTGATTTTTTTTTAGTACTTACCTACTTAATTGTATTTTTAAAGTTTATTTTTAAATTGTTGGAAATTTTGATCTGTAATGCTTATTTTATATTAGCCAGATGCTAAATAAAGGAATAATGATAATAATTGTAACTGATCTGAGTGAAGTTGTGTGCATTTAAATATTAGACCATATTGAAAATCATAATTTTTTTGTCCTCTTAAACCACCTATCCTGGGCCACACTGTTTATTCTTGAAGATGAAAATATAACGCTAGTACCTATATAACATTCTCTAATAGAACTTTTCTGTAAAACAATGGGCCCAGGTGTTACCAGGAGAATTGAATGAGAAGCGTGTGATAAGCGAAGTGACTTTGCAAGGGTATTCGCGTATAATAAATATCTTTTAATTTTTCTATATGTATTCTAAATATATTAAACAAACCTTTGCCGTATGGGCACGATCCGTTCTGTGCCCAGTGATGACAATAATCCTTGTGCGTGGTAGTTCCTGTTCCTGCTTTGATTCCTAAACGGTCAAAAACACTTGGACGAGATTTAGTTTGAGTTTTGCTTTTCTGGGTGCTGAGACTCACTGTTATTTTTCGTTTTAGTTTATTAGACATCTTCACTCACAGTTTGAATAAAGTTTTTGGCTGACTGTTTATTTGCACTGAGGCCTACCATATTTACTAATTTTGGTTTTAAAGATGTTTTCCTTTGCCTTCTGTTTTTTTACACGCTAATTAAACCAAAATCAAACTACTGCAGGAAAAACAGAAATTGAACTGACAGAACAGATGACACTTGACAGCACAGAATTAGGGATACACGCTAGTTATCGATACGTCAAAAACATCGATACATTGAAGACATCGATGTTTTGTTGGAGTCAATGGTCTAACATCGATGAAGGGTGCAACAATGTTCATCTTCCAAGGCGACCTTCCCAAAAATATGATACAAATCATAAATTTTATGTTCAAAAACCAAGTATATATCCACATGCTTAAAACAAGGCAGTAATTATTCTCATCCCCAAACCCAAGCCTCAAGTTTCCTCAAAACTGGAGGCCAATAAAGCCTCATCTGACTCATCTCGTTTGTGACAAAAATTTTCGAACATATATTCCTATCAAGCCTATGGGATATAGTTAACGAATTCCGCATAATCCCACATGAGCAATTTGACTCTAGAGCAAGCTATTCCACGGAAGACGAACAAAAGTAAAAAAATTTGGCCATGGACTACCTATGGTATAATTAAAGCAATTAGAGGAAGAGATGGTATAAAAGAAAGATTACTATCACAGATGTCACACCCATACTAGAAAAAGATTATTATTATTAAAATGTTATTTATTGGTCACCCAATTGGCCTTCGACCGAGGTCCTTCAGCCGCAATAAAGTTTACATATTATTTCTATTTGATATACATTGTTGTATAAGTGTAATTAATAAAAAAAATATTTGTTCGAAAAAAAAAGTATTAAGTATAGTATCTTAAGGCCTAAAATGGCAATAAAAGTTATTGTAGTTCCATAATGTTTTCATAGGTTGTTTAAATTGTAAATCTATATCTGGACTGCCTGTCTTCTCTTTTTCTGCAGTGGGGTTCTATTAACTCGATATTATGTTGTTTTGGAGCAAACTTTGTATTTAACTGTTGTATTCTTTGTCCGATAGATTTGTATGTGTATTTTTCTGTACAGGAGTTCGTTGCTGGGTTTGTGCAATGGATTATGTGGATGTCTCATCTTGGTTATAGCACGCAGAGCTGAAGTTTCTGAGACATGAGATGTTCTTCATTATCGATTATGGCCTTAGATTTGAAAATATCATATGCCCGTATTCCAAAATGGGTCTCCAGATAGATTTATAAATATTGACGGCTGTTCATGTGTTTATTACTTGATTTTTAAAAGTTATAATGATCGGAAGTGTTTGGCTCGACTGATTGTTTTGCTTTTAATTGATTTTGTATGTTTTATAATAAAGGCCGGTCCAGACACAACGTCTTATCAAACGATTTATCGAATCAGACAAGTCGTATCAAGTAAAACGGCGCGTGTAGACCACAAAACGTACGTCTTGCATGATCGAAATAGGGTTGTACGATAAGTCGAAAATTTGAAGTGCGAGGCATCATTTTATAAAAATCGATTCGACAAGTTGAAGCGTGTGGACAAACTTCAGTTTTATTGGAAATCGTTTTAAGTTATTTTCGTTGTACGTCGGCATCGTACTGCTTGTTGCTTTGGGCAATATGTCTGATCTTCGGCAGTGTTCCCGCCAATTTTTAAGAGAATTTATTGAACTCTATCGTAGTTTCCCTTGTTTGTGGCAAGTTAAAAGTGCCGAGTATAGTGATCGGAATAAGAAGTCACAGGCATATGAAATAATGATTGAAAAATACAAGGAAATTGATAAAGCGGCAAATAAGGAGACAGTTACCAAAAAAATTAACTCTTTACGTACCGTTTACAAAAAAGAACGCGCTAAAATAATGAAATCTACCAAAAGTGGTGCTGGTGAAGATGATATCTACAAACCGACGTTATGGTACTTTGATTTGCTTGAGTTTCTGAGTGACCAAGATCAAGTAAGACAGTCGACAAACACTATCGATGATGAGGCACATCAAGAAGAAAGTGATAAAGAGGTAAGTCATTTCTATTTATTAAATAATAAAAGTAAATTTTATAGGTATTCAAAGCATTTTATTGTCCAAAATTATTTAATTCTCTTTTTATAACGTGTAATACAAACTATGACCTACTGAAAAACTAAATTATCCTGCCATGGGACTGAGCCCTCATTGTTAAAATAGCCACAGAACTTTTCTCTAACTATTTTTGCATCATTACAAATTTGGCCTCTTCTTCCTCTTTGAAGGTTATACATTAAATTGGGGTCACACCTGTCTCCTAACTCAAGAGAATAATCTGCAGAAATATTTTCTGTATCCATACTTTCTGGAGGTGTGTAATTTCGTGGAGATTTCTTGCGAAGATAATTATGTAATGCACAACATGTCAAAACAACCTTGTCAATGTTTTCCATCTTCAAATTTATAGCGGTGTGGAAAACTCTAAATCGGGACGCTAAAATGCCGAAAGTATTTTCAATAGTCCGCCGGGCTCTGGATAACCGGTAGTTAAAAATTCTTCGTTCTCTATTGAGTGTTTCTCTACTATATGGCTTGATAAGATCGGGACGCATTGCAAAAGCCTCATCGCCAATAAACGTATATCCAAGAATTTCGTTAGAATTGGGCATATATTCTGGATTAGGAAGTTTCAGATCATTATAAACTAGTTTTTCATAAAATGTGGTATTAACAATTACTCCACCATCAGAGATTCTACCATTTGTGCCAATATCGCAGTAGATAAACTCACAGTTCGCATTAGCTATTGCCATAAGAACTATACTATGCGTCTTTTTGTAGTTAAAGTAATATGATCCGCTTCCCTTGGGAGGAACAATTCTGATATGCTTGCCATCAATACTGCCCAAACAATGCGGAAATTGCCAGTTTTTTTCAAAGTCGGCTGCTATTTGTAACCACTCCTGTTCGCTTTTTGGAAACTAAAACAAAAGAAATTACATTATTCTTACCTTTATTTTATAGTAACTAGTAAATACATGTTCCTATCGTTTAGTTAATTTTAGCGATGACATTTTAAAAAATGGAACTGTAAATGAGTTGATCGAATTTTGTTTTGCATCAAACATGCTTCAATTTTTTTTATACATTTTCTTTACGGTTGTATTTTTATTTTCTTATAAAACTGTAATATGTTGTTGTTTCAGGTTGATTTAGAATCTCAGAGTTTTCCTACTACACCATCTACCGGTCGCCCATCTACTCCAACTAGTGACACCACTACTAGTGCCCTGCTACCTACCCGCACTTTAAATCGCAAAAAGAAGGCGGCCTCAAACAACAATGAAACAGCCGAAGTTATGTCTAGAATTAGTAAAAAATTGGATTTGTTGCAGGAAGATTCACATGACCGATTTGGAAAACATGTCGCTGATAGACTTCGAGCAGTCCATCCTGATCAACTTAAGTTTGCAATGAAACTTATCTCTGATGTTTTATTTGAGGCGGACATATTATCCTTAAATAGATATTCCAAAATTATGACTGAAGACCAACACCCTCCTCCTCAACAGTCTCAACGAGAAACCACACAGCAACACTTTAACCATTATGCGCCACATTCTGTCACCAATACCGAACCAAATCGACAAATTCCAAGTCAGGGCTGGCATCAAAGGTATTACGCAGCGGAAATCGGCCAAAAACAGCATGCCCAACAGCTACAAATAATTCATAATACAACCACACAGGAGGAACCCGCTAACACAAATGTTACTCTTTCCAATATTGAACAGAATCCATGCTTCACGTCATTCCATAACCAGCAGCAGACACCACAAAGGAGCATCTTTCCATCAGCTACGCAATTTTCACAACAAGCGAACCAAGCAGAACATCACTCACTACTTGAGATTGGCCAGCAGCAAGTCACAAAGCTGGTATCAGAAGAGGACACAGATTCCAATCCCAAAAATATTGTTCAGTATGTTTTAAACTTTAAACCCAATGAGGGTGTTTAAATCAATAAGAAACATGTTATCACTAAATTAATTATAGGTAGTATTTATGTATTTATTATAGAATACGTCTTTTATTTTTTACTTTTCTTTCTTCAATAATGTTTACTTTATTTCTTTTTCTAATAAAAATATTTTTTAAAACTCACCTTTAGGTAGTCTTTTTTTAAAACCCTGTAGATAGCATCACAAGTTTCGGGTATTATTTCACTCAGTGATTGCTTAGACATGATGGTGGTGAATTCCAAATCTTTGTAGCTTCTTCCTGTTGCAAGAAATCTCAATGTGGCAGTAAGTCTCTCATGAGCCGAAATAGCTTTTCTCATGCAGGTGTTTTGCCTTTTAATGTAAGGAGTAACAGATTCTAACAAATGGGTGTAAGTTTCAGTGTCCATCCTCAGGTAATTACGCCAATCATCTGGTTCAAGTTCTCGTAATAATCTGACATGAGAAAATTCCTGTCTTTTTAACAACCATTCCCTCGACCATCTTAATCTTCGATTTTTTCGTGTATTTCTGCTTTTTATTGCAATGCAAATAGCAAAGAGCGACCAAAGAAGCGCTTCTTCCATGACCAAAAATGTCGCGAAACTAAAATATGACCGATTAGTTGGAAACGTGCGGACGCACTATCTTTTGTACTTTTTATCGAACGACTTGCATGACCATTTTATTGTTCGATAAGACGTTGTGTCTGGACCGGCCTTTTTTTTAAAGTTTAGTTTGGCATCGATTTCGATATCCAGATATTTTGCTGATGGTTTTGGCTTGATCAGCTGATTAAGGGTGGTAATAAGTTTAATTCTTTATATTCATAATATGTAAATCTAATGTAAAGATAATTATAATTTTATCTACTTAAGCAGTTAACAATATTTAATATCTAAATATACTTTTGTTAATTTAACATTGGCAAGCTATTATTTTCCTCATACAAAATCCTGGTATCTGCATTCCCACTATCATCAAATCGGAAACATTCTCACACGCGTCGCATATTTGCGCTAGACAATAAAAGAATATATAAAACACTGCGCAGAAAATCGCTACAGGAAATGCACCAGTGGCTAAAACTGCAAGCCATAAAAGACCTCCTAATAGGTTTTTCGCCATTTATAAAAATTATATTTCTGATCTCTTGAAGGAACAATGACATTCTGATATTTTTAAATGTCATCTGTTAGCCTGTAAAATATATATAAAATTAAAAAGGGTAATGTGTAGAATGTGATAAATTGCTTGGATTAAACGGTGAAACAAAACGAATTGTGATTTGCGTGGATTTGGAACAAGACGCCAGTTTTGGAACCAGGCTTCTGTGTCAGTTATTAGACTTTGTAGGTTGGCTACGGCTTTTTTGCTTGTTTCTGCTTGTGTGATTAGAGTCATATCGTCAGCGAATAATAGAAGGGTAGATAGGTATATTGACTTACTTGGTCCATGTTGGTGATGCTTTCTGTTAAATCATAGCAGTAAATATTGTATAGTAATGGTGACAGTGGTAAACCTTGGGGAACTCCTTGTTCGGGGGTAAATTCTCCTGATTTGTGATTGTTTATTTTAATCGAAAGTTTCCTGGTATCTAAAAAATCTTTAATAATGCTAATAAGATACAGAGCGTTCAGTTTACACAGAAGACCTCTGACCTCTGTGCCAAACACTGTCAAAGACCTTTTCGATATCTAAATGGTTTTGGTGTTTGGCTGTTTCGATATTTGAGGTAAAAGTATAGTCAACGGATGAATTGTAGAATATTTTTCTTTAAAGCCAAACTGGTGTTTTGGCATCCTTTCGCCTACTGTGTTTGTTAGAATATTTCTTATAATTTTCTCATAGATTTTCCCTATATAACAGGTAATAGGTCTGTAATTTTCTGGTTTTTGTGATCACCTTTGGCCTTTGGAATATTAATATTTGAAGGGCTCGGTGCAAAAACCGGTCAATTTCATTTTTTATAATTTGTAGAAAATCAATAAAAGCTTTCCAACATTGTTATATTTGTTAAAATTTTCTGTCAAAAAAAATTTAGATTTGATAATTGGTATTGGGAAATGATTTAATACTAAACTGATAACAAAATATTTTTTCTACACCATAGAAAATTTTTTTGAAAGTCTTGGAGTTGATCGTTTCTTGCACCGAACCTCCAATAAATACACAAATAAAGCAACATTATTTTGTTCGACATTTATTTATTGGTGAAACACCATTATTTTTTAAATGAAAGCAACTCTAGAAACAATAAGACCATAGAAAAGAAAACAAATAATGTGGTAAATATATAAAAAACACCTTTTAGGAAAGAAAACTGATCAACATAAATAAAACTAGAAATCTTCAGTTTCAACTTCGTCATTGTCACTGTCAGGTTGCTCTTGTTGTTGTTCTTCATTAGTATTTGCGACTCGGATTTGCTCGTAGTACCACTTATGTATTGGTGGTACATACTGATCTGCCAAAGACATGACATTTGCTATTTTTTTGTTTGAATTGAATTTTTTTAACTGTTTGAATATTTGAAGTTTCTGTATTATTACGCGCCAACCTTTCTTGTTGCTCATTTATTTCACGGATATCCTTTTTAGCCAAAACAGAATGCTTTGATCGCCGCCGACTAGGACCCGAACATCAGAAGCAGAGGAATCCGATGATAACACGTAGTCAGTCCCAGAATCTGCATATGGGTCTTCCTCGCTAATCTTACTACTTGAACTACTACTCATAATAAAACAGTATTTTTTTACACTTTATTAGTACTTACGACCGCACTAGTGCAATGTTAAAAATAAACTAACATGCTATTCCGCTTGCTGTTATGCTGTTGCTCGTGGCCTGATGCATTTCCAATGTTGCCAATGTTGTTGGTGGCAAGAAACAGCCATCTCCTGGAGTTGACCGATTCTTGCACCTAAGTATTGGTGCAGTCAACTCCTTCGCCTATATATCTACAATAAAATTTGTCGGAGATGGCTGATTCTTTCACCAAAAGAAGCGCAAACATTTCTTCTATAGGATACATATAATAACTCAATTTGGGTAAAAAGTGGAGTTGACCAGTTATTGCACCGAGCCCTTCAATTATTGTACCTCTCTTCCACTGATCTGAAAAACAGTTTTTGTTAAAGCAATATTCTATGATTCTTATTATATATAGTCATGTATGTTTACTTCTAGCTGTTTTATTATATTCCATGGGAATGATCCCGGGGCGCCATTTTTTTGAGAATGGATTAATTTGAAATATTCGTTTGAATCTTAAAAGTTTATGGTTAGCCGCTTGGTTATTGAAGAAGGTTCGATACCAACGGTTTATATTTTCCTTGTTGGTGTTGTTGAAACTAGGGTGATTTTTCTCTTTAAAGTGTTTAATATTCGTAAAATGTTTTGACTTTTTCTTGATCTGTTGAGAATATTGTTCCATTGTCTTCCAGGTCGGGTGATGATGTGATGAAGGAGCTGCTTTGTACCTATAGTATGAGTCTTTCATATAGAGTGTGTTGGTTTGACGAAGTTAGGGGATACAATTCCAGTGTTTTTTTGAAATTTTAATAGAGCAGAATATTTATTTTCGTGAAATTTTTTTCCTCTGACTTCATATAAGCCGTTGCTCTCGATATGAAAACGATGAGTCACTGACTATTATTTCCGACTCATACTATAGTGAGTTTCTTACTCTTTTTAAAAAATTATTCTTTGTTCGTCGTTTATTTCTTTGCACGTATTTAGCCACGAATTTTCTTTGTATGTATTGATTAGTCCTTGTATGTACTTACTAAACTTATTGATTTTAGTTTCAACATCAGGATCTGGTCTGGAATAGTAATCTCGAAGCATTTTCCTTTTTTCTTTAATTAGTTTAATTATATATGGGGGTAGTGGCGTAGGAAAAGTATTGTTGGGTAAGCCCAAGTCAGTGGCGGATCCAGGGGGGGGCGAAGGCAGTTTCGCCCCCCCCCCCTGAGCCTCACAAAATGGGTGTTTTTTTACCTTGAGCCTTAAAAATTGTAGGGCGTGTGAAGGGTCAGAAGTTTTTTGAGAAATCACATTTGAGAGTAGGAATATTTTTAGAGCCGGGATACGCTCTTTTTTATTAGAAGTATTTTTTTTAAACGCCGCCCCCCCCCTCAACAAAATCCTGGATCCGCTACTGGCCCAAGTCAGGGACAACTTTAATCTTTTTGAAACATTCTTACATATTTCTAGAATATATTATGGAGTCTGGTCATTGTTTTGCATGAGAAATGTTGGGCATGTTTCAGCTTTAACGAAGTTTGCGATGAAATCTTTCAGCTGCTTGTTTTTTTTTGTTGAAGTTCCAGTCTTCGATGATTACCGAATATTTGTAGAGGGATGATTTAATTAATATAGTTTCTTCAATTTTCGAAGTGGGATGGATGTAAAAAAGAATATGTGTAGTTTTTCACGTTTATATGGTAGTGAAAAGTGTTAACGTTGAAGATTGTATTCATTGGGAAACACGACCTCAGGAAGTTCATTCCACAATGAGTACTAAGCTGAACAACATATGGATGAGCGGCAGCGGTTCGCCGTGTATTTCTGTTTTGCATTGCTCTAGGTGGAATCAAGTCGGCAATGTCAGTCGAACACCTGCCATGGAAATATCTGTAAAAGAGAGTCAAATCACCAACCTGTCTTCGATGCTCCAGGCTATCGAGGGTCTTGGTCAGCTCGGGGTCGCCGATCAGACGAACGGCTCTCCTTTGAATGGAATCGAGTAGCCGAAGGGTGTGCTTGGGTGCAGAGCTCCAGACATGAGAGCAATATTCTAATGATGGTCGAATCTGGGCTTTGTAGAGTGTCAAAAGTTGATGAGGTGTGTACAACCTTTTGGTGCGGAAAAGTACACCAAGTTTCTGTGCAGCTGCCCTGGCAATTGCGGCAACGTGATCATGCCAAGACATATTCCCTCCCAGATTGACCCCCAGCAAATTAATAGACGGTGCCAGGGGAATTGCGTGTCCTGCCATGACTATATCCGGTTCTGCAATGTTAACCTTTCTGGAGAAGACTGCTGCCTGTGTTTTCTTAGCATTAAATTCGACTTGGTTACTGTCACTCCAAGCCAAAATTTCTTCCAGGTCATTGTTGAGGCGCAATACTTCATGCTGCCTGCGAAGATGTGCGTCGGCAGCGGATGTTTGGGGAGTCAAGGTAAAAGATGAGACAAGTGTGCTGTCATCAGCAAAGCTATAAATTGGATTTTGGGTTTTCACTAGAAGGTCGTTAATATACAGTAAAAAGAGGGTAGGCGACAATATGGACCCTTGAGGAACACCGGCATTGATGGTGAAGGTGTCTGAGAGAAACCCGTCAATCGCCACTTGCAGAGAACGGTTCTTAAGGAAGCTGGTTAACCATAAACAAAATCCATTAGGCATACCGTAGGATCGCGTGCCAAACACGATCAAAAGCCCTAGAGATGTCCAGTGCAACAGCCCGGGATTCTCCATGATGTTCGATGGTGTTGCTCCAAAGATGGGTGACATATGCCAGAAGGTCACCTGTTAATCTGGACTTTCGAAAACCGTATTGATGGTCGCTGATAATGTTAAGCCCTTCCAGATACTTTAGGAGTGAGCACCAATCCAATTGTCCTGTCTATATATGTGCGTATGCATGTACTAAATTTGACGTTCGTACATAGAAAACCATGATACAACTATAAAAGGTATGATATCAACAGGGTGCGCAGTGGATCGTGACGTCACATTGTGACGAATTTTCGAATTGAATTATACTGCAAAGCAAGGAAATTTTATATGAAATTTTTAATAAATTTATTTCAAATCATATTAGCCTTAGAATTTTTACTGTGACTTAGATATTGAAACATACATTTTAGATTGATTACTGAGATCATGAAGAATTAAGGTTATTGTTGTTTTTATTTTTCTTTTTCTAGAAATTATTGCATCGTGTAATTTTATATTTAGTTCTCTGATACGAAAATACATCCTACATCTAGAAACTAACATTTTTGTCTTATCGGAACATAATACCGAACTAAAACAACGGAGAATATCGCGATATTGCGGTTTTTAGGCACAAGTGACGTCACGAAAACCTGCGCGGTATCATACCTCTTGTAGTTGTATCATGTAGAAAACCTAAATGTGAACTATTAAAGGTTCTAGAACCCAGTCTCATTATCCAGAAGAGTTTCCCAAAATAACTGATTCTGAGTGCTTTATACTTTATATGTAGTAAAACTTAAAATTAAAATTCAAAAATAATATGCCGTCTTCCAGGATAGTAAGAAAGTATTTATTAAATTATGCAAGAAATAAAAAGTTTTTTTGATTGTCTACAGCGATTCAAAATTACAAATAATGTTAAAACACTTTTATTACCAACGCAAGTAAAAGCACCTAACCACTTCCTAAAAGGCGTAGAACTGTGCAACATCCAAAGTGCAGCGTTTCAGGAAGGCTGGAGGGGACGCCAGGGATTTTTTTAGAAGTCACTTTTTATTTGAAGAAAACATTTTGGGAAGTAGGAAGTATTTTTTTGTAGAAGTAATTTTTCAGAACGATCGATACATCGATAAATCGATGGATTTGGGCAGCAAGATAGAGTCGATATGTATCGATGAATTAAGTTCTACATCGACGGTAAAAATTTCTTGCATGCCCCCGATCCCGATCCCAAACCAGATATATATACAGAAAGATCGAGTTGGTGAAACAGGCGAAAGGATGGGTGCATAGGTACCTATATTGGCAATATATTGGTTTTATGTATATTGTTTTACTAGCAAATAAAAAGTTTTAACTAATAAATTCAGTTAATCTTACACAGATTTTTTCGTTGGTTTCATTTTATTTTTGCCAATGCACGCTAATTGCGATTACGTGGAAAACAAAGAATAATGTTAAAGTGTAATGTCGTGGATTAACTAAAAGCTCTATTACGGTTATCTGGAAGAGCGTTAGTGTAAACACACCGATCCCAAAATTAACATAGAGTCACATTGTCTGGCAAGCGCGGTTTAGTTTGTTAGTGCCAATTTTGCCAGAAAGCTTTTGAATAATCCGCCCGGCCTTTTTTAAGAATTAATTTTTCTGAGAAATAGGATAAGATTAAAGGACATAATATAATTATAATAAAAAATTTTAAAAGAAACAACTAACTTATTACAAAATAAACCTTAAAAAAATACCTACCCCAAAATTTAAGTATAGGTAAAGACAAATGTTATTAAATTAAATAATTATTTCTTCGAAGCAGCAATTTTCTCATTAACAGTGCCGTTTTCGTATATTCTATCGCCCCGAGCAATAAAATATTTGCCGCTCTACTTTTGAATCAAATTTTGAATTAAAAATATTGGTTTGACAGTCACGTCGAAAAACCCCATCATTTTATTTTATGATATTTGATAAGGAAATGAACCAATATTACTTAACAAACTTAAAAATAAATACATAAACAACCGAAAAAGCACAAAAATAAAATAAATATGTTCTGCTGTCCGCTAATATAGGTTATAATATGTATATCTACTTAGAATATATTAAAAATATTATAAAATATAAATATAATAAATATATTAAAAATTACATTATATTGATTTATAAAATGGTATTACGAACGAAATTCCGCCCCCTAATTCCTGCCGCTCCCGCTCCGTGCTCATGATGCATCCCTGCCAAAAACGGGCCAGTTCCGTAATCACCTAGGTAGGTACATTCTTAAACTATTTTAAAGTATTTTATAAATCACTGACTAAAACAATAACGATACGGTGGTGCGACGAGGGGGTCGTCTGCTTCCTCCCGCGAACCTCGAAAAAGGGGTGTTATTGTTCACTTTGAATTTTTAAAATTGAGGGGTGAAGGGCATCGATCCCTCTCTTTTCTTTTTCTCGCCACAGTCTGAGGTTTTAAAAATTCATAGAGTGTCAATTTCGATAGAAGGTACATTATTGGTTTTGGGACAAAGTGTTTTTTCTTGTAGAAGTGACTTTCTTTGGATATGAGGAAGGTTTTTGGAACCAAGGAATGTTTTTTTACGAGTTAAGGTAATTCCTCTGCTTAAAAATATTCATATCACCAATTCTAAATACCTTATTTTTACATACTTACCTTTATTCAGGACATAAAAATTAAGTTTTTTGACGTTTTTTGTTCTAACATAAAAATTTAAAATTTAGCCACCATCAATCACTGGGGATAAATGTTTCCAATTCATGGAGAATTTCCGGTTGATATGTCATCGCTATCGCCTGTCGCTATACCCAGGAGCTCTTTTGTGGACCCGGTCCTGCTTACATTGCGACGCATCATGGCATCAGCTGGTCAAAATTTGTTGTTTATCATACACATAACATCTAAAATATGTGCTACATATTACGCATGCTCCCGCTCCCGAACACGATATACCGGGTTAGTCAACGATTACAGTAAAGTTTATTTTCTCCTTTATCTTAAGAATTTAAAAAAATCAAAATACAAAAGTTTCAGAAATCATTGAGGTGTACATTTTGAAATTATACTATAGAGTATACGGGGCCTAAAAAACGTAGCGAATATGACTTAGGTTTTTTCAAATGGAACACCCTATATATTGTACCTATTATTTTCTAATTCCCCACTAAATTCTACACTTATTTTGTATATAATGTCATATATGTCTAAAGTTAATAGTTTCTGAGATATTGACGTTTAAAATACGGCATTTTCAGACTTTGACAGGCTGTAACATTTCACCTCCCTATCTAATGTTAAATCGTTGGTCTCTTTGGATAGAGAATAAAAAACTAAGATAGGGAGGTGAAAACCATTTTTCTCTAAGTCTAAGATGAACCATTCTAATATTACAGCTTGTGAAAGTCTAAAAATTCCAAATTTTAAACGTATTCAAAAACTATTGAAATTAGACATATGACATTTACAAAATAAGCGTAGAATTTTGTGGGGAATCAGAAAATATGACAATATAAAGGGTGTTCCATTTAAAAAACCCAATATTCGCCACGTATTTTTGGGGAATCTGCCACAACAGGACGCGGAAATTTGGACGCGCGACAAAAGGACGCGCGACAAAAGGACGCGGACATTGGACGCGAAACAAAAGGACGCATCAACAAATGGACGCAGGGTCAATTGGACGCAAGTCTTTAGGACGTGGTCATAAGGACGCATATAATAAATATATATATTAATTTAAAATTTTTATTAAAAAAGATGCAATTAAATAGTGCTAACCTTATACGGAAGAAAGCTAACATCGCTAAAAGGTTGAGCAATTAATAGCCGGTTGTACTGTACCTTCTAAAAAAGTTTAAAGTAATCGTTTCAAACTATGCAAATCGACCACTTTTGGAATACTTGCGTGGAATCGCGCACAATTTTCAGTTGCAAATATAATATAATATGTAATAAATAAGGTTAGCTCTATTTAATTGTATCATTTTTAATAAAAATCTTAAAATAAATATCGTCAAAAGTGTATTGATATTTTAAATAGTTCAGGAATATATGCCTCAACACATGATTTGAAGTTTCAAAGTCCTACGCATGATGACGCTGGAATCAGATGCTTCACGCGGAACTCCGCGGTATAATCTTTAACCGATTTAAAATTAACATTCCCTGAAAAATTAATTATTTTGAACAGTCTATGGTACAAAAAGTGAGTGAAAGCTGTACAGAAAACAGTGTGAGTAAGTAGAGATCCAATTATTTGAATAATTTCTGGAAATAGCTTTTTCTATATTTGAAATTATGTGTTCATAATAAGGCCACAAGCAAAAATTATGAAATGCCCACATTTTAAACGCTGGCCTTATTAGGAACACAACACAAATATTAAATTATTAAAAAATACATATTTGCAATAGATGAACATCCATATTATTTTCCTATTAAAGTTCTGTTCATTTAAAAACAATATAGAGAATGAAATAAAGACATTTATTTCTCACATTTGGTCTATGGCCATATTAGGAGCTGGTTTTCCTAATGAAGCCATTTGACATTTTTTTTATTTCCCAAAAATACCATGGACCGAAAAATACCACTTAGTTACGAATCTCTAAAATCACTCTTATAAAGCCAAACTTTATGTAAGTATTCAAATTTTTATAAATTATTGTTACATAGTTACTAGGATACAGTCAGTTAAAGCTTAAGGTGGCCTTATTTGGTACATGTACCTTATATTTATTATATGCGTCCTTATGACCACGTCCTAAAGATTTGCGTCCAATTGACCCCGTTTCTATTTGTTGATGCGTCTTTTTGTTTCGCGTCCGAATATCCGCGTCCTTTTGTCGTGCATCCAAATTTCCGCGTCTTTTGACGCGATACCATTTTTGGGCCACCACGTATACTCCAGCATAATTTTAAAAAGTGCACCTCAACTTTAGTATTTTTATCTAATTCTTAAAATAAAAAAGAAAATGGCCTTTACTCTATCAGTAACTCACCCTATACATAGAAGACTGAGTTGTGCATACATTGGCAATATATATATTTTATATTTATGGTTTATACCAGTTGTTTTAAACAGAGAGAATATTTATGAATGGAATATTAAGTTTAACTTAAAAGAAAGGAAATATGTATTGAACAGAACTTTTTTCCACCCTTCCTTCCACCACCCTTCCTTCCACCCCCCCCCCTCGCACGCGACCTAAAAAACATAATAAATATAATAAAGCCACTGTTATTTACCTTATTGTTTCTTTCAAGTGACAAAATACTAGTGTCGGTATATTGATGGCAAGTAAATCTCACTTTAGATTTAACACAGTGTATTTTAATATCATTAAAGTCAAGTAAAGTTACTAAAATGGGTCCTATAAGGTACCTGAAACTGTTTCTGAAATATCGATATGTGAAAAATGAGATTCTACCTCATAGGTACTTTATCATAAGGGTAAAACTTGATTTTTTATAATTTTAATATCTTGGAAACGGTAAGCTTCATAGATATAAGAAATATTATTAGAAATAAAAAATGTTATAAAATCTAGAGTATCCCTCATTTTAAGAAACAAATTAATTTTGGCTTGTTTCACTTTTGTGAGCCAATCCATATAATTAAACATATTTTTACATTACTCTATACTTACTGCCCTTTAACTTTTGTTTTATTATTGTGTTAGATATATTAAATAACAATGCATCTATTAAACTATTGTACCTACTTTGTCGCACTACATGTTCGCCCTGTACATACTGTAGAGATGGTTATTCTAAAATACTCTAATATTTTCAACGCTAAGAACCCAGCAGAGTAATCCCCATTGCAGATAACGTCTATAAATTGACTTAATTTCCAATATTTCAAAAGTGACTTTCCTCTATTCTTTATTCTTGCAATTCTGCAATTCTTAAGATAAGCTTAAAGGAAAATAAATATAAATAAATCGAGCGATGTTTCAGCCTTTCTATCTCTGCATTCCCTTTTTCCTCCACGTCAGTGAATCTTTTCAGATCCATAAGGAAATATGAATTTGTTTGCGTTGTGCTTTAAAACCATATAAAATAATAGACATGAACAAGAAAACATATTTTTTAGTTTGAATGAATTCATGCATCTTAAAGTGGAATGGAAGTATAAATGAAAGGAAATGAGACACTGTAAGTCTTCCTCCGCTAGTTTCTTTAAGAAAAATATTTACCAAAAGCGATTTTTACTACTTGCTTGAGAGTGACCTTTTGAAGCATCTTCTTCAAAATAATATATTTTCGTCATTTATTCCAATGACAAAAATGTCTTTCATTACTGTCGAAAGCTCATTTTCAAAGCCATATTTGATGGTATTTTACCTTGGCCTCCCAATCCGCTACTGACTCATTTGTCTCCCTTTTATAGTTGTAAAATTTAAATCTTTCGGCAAAATATGATTTCACTGGAGAAAAATGCTCCTTCAGTAATTTAATTAGTTCATCATGACTTCTAGATTCTGGCAAATCTGATACACACAGATTCCAGATTAAAAAGTAGCACTCTTCCGAATGCGTATTGAGTAAAATGACTTTCTTTCGTTGATCATCCGAAATATTGTTAGCAATAAAGTAGTAGAGTTTAGTGTCCGTATAATTAAATAGAAAAGAAGGTTTTTTAACGGCAGGCGGACAAAGTACTGCATCAATCTTTTGCATTGAGTACACAGGGACGCCAAAGGTAATGGGTTCCCTGGGGCACAGGTAGAAAATGACAGGCTGTTTCGTTTCGTCCCTGTGTACTTAATGCAAAAGATAGATGCACTACTTTGTCCGCCTGCCGCTAAAAAACCTTCTTTTCTATTTAATTATACGAATACTAAACTCTACTACTTTATTTTAAAAACACGGCATTGTATTACGGGTTGGCAGCGCACATTGGGTATCTGCAGCGCGAACTTATTTGAATCTACAAATCCGTAGAAAAATTGGGGGATGCGATAAATGTTGCCTATACTGGTGTGTTGGCCTAACGTATTTGGTTTATTGTTGCTTCGTCACGACTATCTTTTGGATTAAGTTGATTCCTATAGATGGCGTTACTGTTTTTTTTTTATCGCGTTTTTATTTCTTAAAAATGCCTTGAAAGCATAGTCTCGCTGTACTGAGGGTCGCTTACAGGTTATGGTTTTTATGGTTATGGCTTTCTGATGAGTTCTAATAAGAACGAAACAGCCTGTCATTGTCTACCTGTGCCCCAGGGAACCCATTACCTTTGGCGTCCCTGTGTACTCAATGCAAAAGATATATGCACTAGTTTGTCCGCCTGCCGCTAAAAAAACCTTCTTTTCTATTGTTAGCAATAAAAAATTGCTTCAATCGTTCACTAAAAACCGAAAAATCCGAAATTTTTGGATCAAAAGTGTTTAACGAGCCAAGCAAGAAGTCCGACCATTTCTACTTTAGTCTCCATAGCATTGGTGTTTCCGATTGGCGGCGCCATTTAGTAACGTAGCAAATCTATTTTCTAAGAAAATATTTAGCTTTTTACAAAAATCACTTTCCGATACCCGCCGAAAATAGTCCGTAGTCTTTTTTTATTCATTACCTCGTCGCCAATGTTATATATTTGGCGTAATTAATAATTTGATTAACGAGCGCCTTAAGAAATAAAAAAGCCCTAATCTAAGTGACGACCTATTTATTACTGAAATTCAAAAGTAGGACAAATAAGGTAAAACGTTTCAGGTACTCATAAAAAAATATAAATTGGTTATGTTGTGATTAGAGACCTATTGCAGAAATCCATAAAATAAATAATATTTTATGGGGATATATTACAAAGACGCTGCAATTCCAAAACTCGTCTACATTCAATAGTCATTAGGATTACTGTTCCCTAGTACCCCCCTCATATGCGCCCTTGGCCTAGATGTATATTTATAGAAGTTTACTTAACGTAAATTATAATAAAATTGCAAAACTGTTCTTTAGTTATACAATAATGTTACATTTTTGCGAACAGAAAAAGCAGTCAAAAATAAAAATCCAGCACGTCTAAGCTCTTTTGCATATGAAGCGTTTTGTTTTCATGCATTCATATTAGGACGTTATGCGATGTCGGTTCATTGAGAAGCTGGTGCTGTTCCTTTATAACATCATTTTATTTCCATGTCTTTGAGTTTAATTTGTTGGAAAAGACGCTCTAGAACACTGTGGTCTTGAAATAATGTGGCGTTATATTATTTGGCTGCGAATTAAATGAACATTTCTATTCATGAAAATGCTAAAGAGAAATGATTATGTGAATTCTGAATATTAACACCAACTTATAATTGCAGTGGCTGGTAACATCTTGTCTGTGATATTATTAAGTTTATATAGTATATACGGGGGTGGCATTATAAGTTAAATTTAGGTACTTTTGCATTTTTATACTTTATATTTTAAAAGCATAATGGCACATAACCAACCATGGATATAGATTTTGGGAGTTAAGTTTTTAGCTACCTACACTACATTGTGCACAACTCTTTTATCCTTTAATAGAATTTAATAATTTTTAAATAGTATAGTGTGAAACAGGGGGACACCCATAGATATTTTGGGGGGGGGGGGGGGCAATTATTAATAATTTTATATTAAAAATTTTCTTTTTTAGATTTATATGTAATAAATATTCTAACCTAAGTATCGTTTGATCTTTGTAATCTTCCCAATTTTTAGATTTTACATTTTATCCTTTCCCTTCAAAAAAATTAACACCTAATAATACCACAACCTTTGTGTTAGACTAGGGAAGTTTCTCAAACTATTAACCTCGTAACATGATTTAAATTTTATTAACTTAAATTACACTTTTCACATTTCTTTGTTTAACCGTTTACATGAACAATTTTCTAAAAGTTCCATTAAGATGATAATCAACTTCCTTTATAATTTTATCTTAACTACAATCTGTTTATCCTGATGATGAATCTTTTTACATTCGAAACATATAGAAAACTATCGTTTGAGGAAATAATTTTAACGGGATAAACATTTCAGCCTATATAAAACTGAATTAGAGTCAAGTGCGTAATAATTTAACTAACATCATTTCGGAACAATAGTGCTTAGGTTTTGTAAATCCTGCTAGAGGGACAATATGGTCCTACAAAGTCCCTTACAGCAAGATAAGTGCTTGTACGTTTTACTATTAGCAGTGTGATAGCCATGGTTTTAAATTTATCTCAACAGCCCGAATAGGAGACAATAAAGAGGGCAGTAAAGTTGACTTACAGGAATTACGTCACGCGCTCTCCAAGGCTATAATATAAATTCGGCCAAAGTTGCCTATAAACGAGACTATTAACGTCGTCCTTAAAGCAGGATAACAGTTCCTCATTAACCGGAGCCGTTCGAGCACGGTCACATATCCTGCTGAACATAAACAAAGATGCATGCATATTGTGTTGAGCGCACGCGGTGCCTATGTTGGCGAGCACACTGCAGATAGATTTACAAATGTTGCCTTTAGTCAGGAAGAAGTAAGAAAAAGTATTTAAAGGAAATGAGGTGATAGACGTAGTGTTTTCTTTGACAGAAAAGCATATTATATAATACTTTAAGACAATAATAATTCTTATAGAAATTTATATTACGATCCAGGACGGGAAATATTTCATTATCATAGGGAGTTTATGAGACAGTAATGATTTTTTCCTAAATCAACAATCAATTTTTTATTTTTAAAGCCGCTTGTTATCTTTGTCGTGTGTATATTATTTATTCTTTAAACTCTGGCATAGGCAAACCTATAGAAACAACATGCAAAAACTGTATTTATCGCTTAAGATCACGTTAGTTCCAAATTCTTGACTCTCTTCGTGTTTTACAAATATTTTACATTGTGAAAAAAATATACTTTCAATACTGTAATAATGATTAGGTTTTCTTTTTTTTTGTTAATATAATTGGGTGACATAAGGCTCAATTTTATAAAGTTCTCCCTAATCTAGGTTTAAACTGAAGAATAATTCTAAAATCGTACCAACGTCAGAAATTGTCAATTTGTAATACGAAATTAATACCAAAGTTCAATTTAAGAGTAATCAACCTGGTCATAACTTAATATGTTATATTTGGAGACAATGATGTTTCTTGAATGACAGAAGAGTTCTAGACTTGCATTGTCTTTACTTGTTTTGAATCACAACGTTTCAACTGGTAAGTAGCTCTATGGTCCTTTTCAGGTGAATACTGCTTAATAAAATATTCAGTTAATACATACACAGGGTGATGAAATACGAAAGTGTCGGTATTCGATTAAACTTTAATTAATGTAAAACCATGACATTTATTCGAAAACTCCGAAAGTTGTTCTTTACAATTAAACCAGTGATTCTTGTAAAATTGTAAAATTCAGAAATAAAGAAAAAGTATTTTTGGAAAAAAAATGGCGTCACCGTGAAATTTTGTGAAAATTCAGTTACCATCATGTATTGTGGAATTACAATCCATACAAAACAAAACTAATCAATTTGTCCTAAGACCAAATAATATCCCCTTATATGCTTCAAGCTGTGTTTAAATATGCCTTACGTTTCCTGAATATTTAATTTAACATATGACTAAAAAAAAAATTTTCCTTCTAAATTGTCAGCAGTTTATTTCTCGAAATCCAAAATTTGTTATACCTCTAATATTTTTTTATTGTTTTAAAGGCAAAAGTTTTTTATTTTTAAATTTGAAGGCTCTTCATCAAATTATGACTATATTACTAAACTGACAAGTGACAATATCTACTATAAATAAGAACACTTTAAGAGCAAACAGTAGTCGATGAGTTATCACGAACAAATACTGCATTTCCACCACATCGCGCATACTTTACCTGCGTGTGGCGATGGCAATAATCTTTCTTTTTTTATATGCAAAATATTATATAAACTAATTTCACGAGAATTGAGGGGTGCGGCGTCAGTGGAGATTTTGAATTTTGTAAATTTAATGGAAAATAAAAAAATTAAAATGAATAGGCCGTAATATTTCAATTTTTATGTTCTGTATGGCGGATGATATAATTTGAACCTATATAATTGAAATTTTAAAATACATTTTTAATTTTTTTTTAAATAAGGTATCATCCGCTCAACTAGAAGTTCTTGTGAACCCCTTAGTAAAATTTGTGTATTAAATTTTTAATTAGACATGCCAAGAAATGATGCCGCGTTTCACGCTTCTATGGAAGGCTCTTAAGGAGTCAGGTTAATCTAACCTTATTTACTTTTAATTACATACCAATAAAAATAATTATATATTATGTATAGGTATTGAATATTTCATTTTTCAAAAGTTTAGAGATTCGAATAGTTAAATCAAAAATTGTTTTATCTTTAAGTAATCAAACTAATATGCTCTTTTGGCACTAGAACATGGGCTAACAAGCAAACTTCGAGATATGCCCTTTTCGCAATTCGCGATTGTTTACTCATGTTTTTTCTAAATGTCCTCGACTATCAGCACATTATTTTAGTATGCCAGAGAGGGGAAACGCGACGTCAGGTCGCGACGAAGCTGCAGCCGCAGTTCGGCACGAGCGTCGCGACGCATCGCGGCGCCTGCCGTTGCCGTTCTGGCAACCTCGAATTTATCGAAAAATGTTCTATAAGTAACTATAACCTTAGTTTTAAAATATACTAATATTGTTTGAAGTTAGATGCAACAATTAGAAAAACTGGCTTGGAGATGTAATGGAATAAGGGCCAAATTACAGTAAAAGAGACAAAATGAGGATAAACTATTTTATAAAGGTAAGTTCTATATGTTAATTAAGGTAAATAATAATAAAGTAACTTTAGTTTATACTGAATAAGCCCTAACTTAAAACAGAGTTTCCAGTATATACATATTTAGACGATTTATTTGAATGTATTGTTTTTGTTTCTTATTTCTCTCAAACAAAAATCACCTGTCATTAAATAACGCACTTTACAAAATTACTCTAGAATTGCAATAAATAGGGGAATTTCTGCATTTTAAGGGTTACTTATATTGTTGTGCGATGTTGATCGGTATTAGTTGAAACGGCCGATACTTGGTATGGATCAGTACGCAAAGTTCCACTGTACTGACAAAAACTTGATATGTTTCGCTACACAGTCACTTAATCAGAAGACAACAAAGCACAGTTATAATGTCAATCGAATTGACAATCCGACTAAGGATTGATTGATAGAAATTAATTGATTGCAGGAAATTTTGAAATCCGTCAATATGATTGATTATTGATTTAATCAGACAGTCAATCCAATTGATAATGTAACCCTTTGCAGATGCTTACCTACAATAAATTACCAACTATTATTGTGTATTAATTCATATACTAATATTATTTTCTAATAAAGGTACTACGGCTATTGTGTAGCGAGTCAAGTTTTTCGTCAATATATTGGAAACCCATAAAAATGGTAATCGATATATTTTTGCCAATATTCTTGCCATCGATTACAATGATTATAAACATCCATTTAGACTTTGACGGTTGCCTTTCAATACTCGATGTTTGTAATTCATCGAAAATATATTTTCCGGAAAATTCCACATCTGTAATTTTTAACCAATCAAAACGTGTATTTTTGACAGATTATCATGACAACGAATGAATTTTAGTAGAAATTTTTTCCTCGTTGGTACCCAACAGCGAATTATACTGGACATTTTTTGACGTTTATAATGACAGGATATTTTTTTGAAAATCTGGTTCTTATTTATTTACATAATAATTTTGATACATTTCAATTAGTACAAAGCTAAGATGTTTTCTATATTCTTTGGACACCTCCTTTCTTCTTAATGGCGAAAATGCAAGACTTGGAATGGAATGAATTAAATGTCTAAATTTTTAGACACTATTCTATTCACCTTTTTTCCATTTAGCACTTTGAATTTTAAATAGTTTAGATGCAAATATTCGTGAACAATTCGAAACAAATTTTCTTTCTTCAAGTAGGAGCTACCTCCTATTAATGCGGATAAATAAGTCATCGCACGATGATTGATCATTAATCAGACAATTTAACGCATATTTTGCATATAGTATGATTTTCAAACCTATTCATTTTTAAAACAACAAATTTTGTTGGTTTTAGGCCCATATTATCCATCTCTTGGTAACTTTACCAGTCAGATAATTTCTATGGAGACAATTGTCATAACAATGGTTTCTTTGGAAATTATCTTGCTGATAAAATTACCAGGAGATGAATAATACGGGCCTTACTGGCTGCACAATATTCTTAATTACAACAAAACGCGAGTTTTTCTGATGTTTTGAACTGTCAAAATACGATGATGACAGCCTAAAATAATTGACGTTTGCTGCGTTCCGAAAAACCTTTTAAATTATGATTTTCTACCACTTGTAGTAAGCCCAAGTAACTATAAAATGAAAAAATATAATATTTTAGATCCTAAAATGGCACTTTTGACCTACTACAATCAGTAGAAATTCGCGAGTGTCAACTGCTTAATTTCCTGGCGAATATTTTCTTTGCTTTCTTGACCGAAGCGAAACATTTTTTTACGTCGTGCCTCTTGACAGCTTAAAAACTGAAATAATTTTTAGGTTAGTGTTTTACTTAGTTGTCATGGTAACTAAATAATTAAGTCGACCAAACCTTCTATGTGTTGCTAGTGCTTGATGAAGACGAAAATTGACGTAGTTGGAAATCGAAAAATAAATTTTAATTATTTAAACACAATTTGGTGTGGAATTTTCTTACCGAATACCATACGAGGCCAAATTAAATCAGGAAATTTTTTCTCGCTCATTAATGTTTTTAAAAAATTATCTCTTGTTAGGGCAGTCTATTACCTACATATCCTCGGGCATAAAAGTTTATTTTTCTGACGATATTTCTATTTAAATATAATAATTTAAAATTCAGCGAACATTAATTTTTGATGCTAATGTAGTTGTTCATCTGTAGAGATACAAAAACCTTCTTTCTTTCCCTAGAACATTTTTGGTCCATAGATAAATTTGGAAATAACTATTATATTTCTAGGGGTTGTGTAACTTTTTTTCTTATCCTCAAGGATGGACAATAAGTAGCTCCTTATCAACGGTGACCAAACTTTAATTTTTGATCAATATTATCCTTAAAAAACTTCATTTGTATGCCCTTAGAGAATAAAGGATACAATACCTTAAAGGTTCTAAATAATATCGTTAATATTGCAACGTTAACAGAGTGCGTTATAAATACGAATTTAATAATAAACAATAATTTTATCTTGAATGGTTTCGATATCTAAGTGGCGTCTAGTTCAGTGGACACGTACATTTTAGTTTTTGTCCTTCCATGTAATTATTTGACTGTAGGTATAACACTTGTAATACAACCCTTATGTTGGGTTGCATAAAGATATTTAACCATAATAAAATTAACTAACCAGAAAGTTTGACGGTGACCTATTTACTCACAATTAACTTACACTCACAACTCACAAATTAAGGTAACCGGACCAGTATGATTGTGAGAAAATGATTTCTGCTAATGTCATGTATGTCACAGTCAAACTTGCTGGTTAGTTAATTATCGTTAAGAACTTTATAAAATCCAACATATTACTACTAAACTCCCAATGTTTATATTCTAATACAAGTTTCTAATTCTGAGAAAAATATATGAGCAATTGAAAGTTGTTTCGATGCTTGTTGTGGCTGGCAGAAACTGATTACATCAAAGAGAAAAAACTAGGAGAAATTTATGCTAGGTGTTCAGAATAAGGTAACCAGAATTAAAGGTAACCAGATTTTTTGTTGAAGTCAAAAAGTCAATTTAGAATTTATTTTTAAGTATTTTTTTAATTAGGAAAATGGGGATGGTGAAAATGTCAATATAGATTTTTAGGCTATAATAGACGTCAACACGATATTTTAACTTAAAAGTTACCGAACAAGAACTGATCAAGTAAAAGTTGTATACAGTGTGTGTATATTTTAAGGTGACAAATGGGAAACATTTTAATTATTGATTTTCAATTAAAATTAAGTATTTTATAAAAAGTTTTCCTTTGATTCAAATACCGAACTGTTTTATTAAAATTGACTTTTTGTCTGGCTATCTTTTGTACCGATAATATACCATGCTTAGATACGTTGTAAGTGGAAATACATATTATTATTATTATTATTATTATTATTATTATTATTATTATTAATTATATTGGTTCGAAAACACTACTTTACGGAAATGACCAAATTTTGTATGTTATTTGAAATTCTGACAGTCAAATCAAATAAATTTGCTATCTATAAACATCCCGCGTTTATCATGGAAAAGGTATTAACAATGAGATTAAGAGAGACATTGAAATTTAAAAAACTGAGAATAACTTTGATTTTGACATCTAAAATCAACCACCACTTCCACCAACAATCTTGGCAAATTAAATTATCTCCATTCCACAGTCTAATGTTAGATTTCATAAAGATTTTTAACCACAATTAATTAACCAGTAAGTTTGATTGTGATATAAATGACATTGACAGGCATTATTTACTCACAATCAAAGGTGCTTAAGTAGTAAATTAAAAATTAAAGTAACCGAGCCAGTGCGATAGTGTCACAGTCAAACTTGCTGTTTAGTTAGTTGTAGTTAAAAAATTGTATACAACCCGACATACTTCATACTATCATAGGTTAGTCACATTTCTATTAAATAAAGACAATTTTGTTAAAGTCAAGTACCATTACACCAGCGGCGGCGCCAAAGGAGGGGGGGGGGGGGGGGGAGGGGGGTGGCCCCTAAAAAAATTGAGGGATTCGGTTTTGTAATGGAATTTCCGTGGGCAGGGTCGAGCCTAGGGTATCCGCCGCCCGGGTGCAAGAACAAAATATGCCGCCCTATTAGCGTACCTAGTCGAAATTTGATTAGTGAGGCGAGATATGAGGTAAATTTGTAGTCTAGTCGGATAGAAAAGTACCTACCTTCCCCCGGAAAATATTCATTAGTAAAAATCGTCTCTATCTAGCAAATGTGTCTAGATCTTATTGCAGATAGGAGTAATTGGGTAATTCAATGCCGATTTTGAGGTGTATGTATGACGCACCTACTGTTTGCATTTTAGATTGGGAAAATTAATAAAAACACATTTTTCAACATTATTTATTGACAAATATTTAAAAACGTAATGAAAATAAAATTTACATTCTTAAGGTAGTAAAAGAAAAGAAAAAATCAAAACAAAACGAAAAAATAACAAAAATATATTCCAATTCCTAGATGGGTTTAAATGTTAAAATCTACTTTTCTTGCCTTCTTTAAAGCAAATTCTTTAATTAAATCTGTAACATCTATACTGGAACAAATATCTTCCTCGATACTAATTACCGCTAAATTTGTAAGCCTCGATTGGCTCATATTTGATCTTAAGTAGGTTTTAATAAGTTTTAGTTTCGAAAATGATCGCTCCCCATGTGCCACAGTGACTGGCATGGTTAAAAATATTCGTAAGGCTACAAATAAATTAGGGAATATTCCTTTTAAATCGTTAATGACGAGATATGTTAATACTTCTTTGGCCGACATATTATTTTTATCAATAATATGAATTGACAGTGTATCAATTTCGTTGCAAAGATCAATTGCACTTATATCGATATTTCCTGTTTCTGGATCAGTTAATTTAATTTGTAAGTTCTTACAATATCCCATTATTTCATTTTTAGTTATTGCACCTAAATTATTTAAAAAGCCAAAAGAGTCATTATGTTTTTCGAAATCTTTAAATCTTTCATCTAATTTTGAAATTGCAATATCGAGAATAAAAAAATAAAAATGTACTTTGAAATTTAGCTCTGGAGATTGAATGGGTTCATCTTCATGTTCATATTCAAAAAAAATCTTTTTTTTTTCTTGGTCTAACTAACTGAACAGCTGGGAAACAGATTTCAGAGTCTATTTCTTCGGAAATTTTTTTGGCCTCATTAAGCATGTCTATAAAACCATTTTCAGATCTAATTTCGGTTAAAAATATTTTAAACTTAGATAAACACGAAAACACCGCATTGGAAAAATAAAAAAATCCCACATTCTCAAAGTCGGTAAAGAGTTAAAAGCCAGAAGAAAAGCCGCGAGCCGCGATCCCTTTATTCAAGTAATCTATGTATTAATATATTCTGTCGTTTTTGCGGCAAGCGGCTATTCTTTATTATTACCTATTTATTATCTTTTTTACGCCGCCGCCCGATTCGCCCGAACGCTCAACGTCAACGCACTATTTTGGTATTGTTGTAATAATAAGAAAACAATATTTCGGAGAAATGCCGCTATCAAAGAAAGGCACTTTGCGCTTTGCGACTAAATATTTTTTGCATGACGGGGTTCTGTTATTTTTTTTTAGAGACATTTTGCCGCCCCGTGTTAGTGCCGCCCGGGTGCCATGCACCCCTTGCACCCCCGGCACGGCTCGGCCCTGTCCGTGGGGGAAGGGGGATTTGACTATGACATTTTTGATGCGAAAGGATTGGTATTATAGAAGGATGTAATAAGAAATAAAGAGAACGATGATGACATTTGTTTTTAGACGTCAGTTTGGACAAGAGGGGAGTTTTGTCGTTTTTAAAGTCATTTTTGATTTGGATAGTGCCCACCCTAAAATCATCGGGCCCTCTTGTGCCCACCCATCCCAAAAATTCTGGCACCGCCACTTCATTAAACAAATAGCAAAAGACAACAAACTATATTACTATTTAGTCAAAATCAGGCAGTCTTAATTAAAGACAATATTTTATTCTGGAACTGGTCATTATCAAAATCAGGTCTTCATTAGGGGCAAGTCATAATCTGGGCTTGTAGTTATGCATTTTTGATACAAAAGAAATTAGGAAAATCATCTTTAAGATTTTGTTACAAAATTAATTTAAAAAAAATGTTTAAAATAAACATTTAAGAATTTGTCCTTTAAGCGAAAAATACATCAGAATCAATATCTTTCAAACTTTAAATAAAATAAAAATGGTAATAAAAAAAAGCTCTATAAATATTTTCCGCAGTTCAAAACAAACAAATTATTGTTCTAGAGCTTCTGTTCATATTTTTAGCCCCATATGCAAAGCAAAGCACAAAACGCAATGACACGCTGTAATGCATCCTTAATAATGAACTTGATTTATTATTGTGTTAGTTACACAAAGTTAGTCACATTTAATACTGCTGCACAGTTTAAACTATTATTTATCCATAGGAATTTATTACTGCAGCATATGTTGGCAGTTGTCTACATGCATTAAAATAACGATTTTATCTGCTTCTTAATTAGATCAAAATTTTTTGTTTTTCAAAAGTATACAAAGTTTATGATACCTGTTGGTATTACTGTTTTTTTGATCGTTGATCTTAATTTTTGTTAGAAACCTCACTTCCTTAAACATACATACCTTAATTTACACGCATATTTGTACCATAAATAGGTAAAGTATACCTAAAGTAAAATATATAGTAAAGTAAATTTTATCCAAGTGCAACCATATCTTTATTCAAAGAAAGGCAAAATTTTGGCCAACACTTTTTAGATAATTAAAAGACGCTTAGGAAATAAAAAAAACAATGGTAAATAAAGTTTTCTACCACATAAATAAAAATTAACAGATTTTTGAATCTCTTTTTCTTTTTTATATCACCATTACTATCTAATAAATATTTTAAATCTATTTTTGGGTTTTCTTGCAATGTATGCCAATGTGTTCTAGTGACCAATGTAAAAATATTATTTTACGAAAAGATAAAAATTTAATATTTTTATTCTGACCGCATATATTTGATTGATGCTTTAATTTATAAATAATTAGCACATATTAGCATCTAAAATTGGTCTATTAACATAGCATACTTTGAAGGTAGAAAAGTTTGAACTTGCATTGTCTTTCTTTGTGCTTTATTTAATTAGTATTCACCTGAAGACGACTAGAGATATTTACCAGTTAAAACGTTGTGATTAAAAACCAATAAAGAAGACAATGTAATTCCAAAACTCTTCTGAATTTAAGAAACATCATCGCCAACACTAGAAGCCAGGTATGGACCCGGTATAAGGTATAAGTGATACCTAAGTTCCGTAACTACGAGACATTTAGGGTAAATTTAACAAAGCCACATTAGAGATAAAATGCATGACTCACTCACAGGTATGCGCATGATTCATCTCAGTTATGCGTTATTGTACCTGTGACGAGTATAAAAATAGCTATAGTTATCATATATGTAATCAATATCCACCTGAAGACAATTGGAGATATTTACCAGTTGAAACGTGGTACCTAATTCAAAAGAAATAAAGATAGTGTAAGTCCAAAACTTTTCTACATTCAAGAAATATCATTGGTGACATTTTGCAAACCAACAAAATCCCTCTAAACGCTATTTCAAAGGTGATTTTCTCGGAATATACACAAACAATTTTTTAAAAACCTATTTCATCATCAGCGGCAAATATAATTATTTCCGGCGAATCAAGAATTCGGTTTCAGGTAGGTATCAGCCAGTGTGAAGATTTTACGGCCTGAAAAATCAATTAGCGGGATTTTGTTGGCTTGCAAAATGTCACCATTGTCCCCAACTTTCAAATAGACACCATAAGCCCGGGATGCATCCGGTATGATTGATAAGTTCTGTAACTACGAGAAACTAAGGTAAAATTAACAAGACCCCATAAAAGTTAAAATGCATGACTGATCAGGTATGTGCATAAAACTCATCTCAGTAATGCGTCATTGTACCTGGCGAGTATAAATAGAGATGTAGTTACCATATTTAATTAGTATTTAAGTACCTGAAGACGACTGAAGATACTTACCAGTTGAAACGTTGTAATTCGAAACAAATAAAGACAATGCCAGTCCAAAACTATGCTACATTCAAGAAACATCATTGTATCCAAACCTTCAAATAGATAATAGTAAACTTTATTACACAATTGATTAAATAGTTTGGTTCTAATGGATCATATTTTATTTTTTATAACTTAACTTTATTGTAATAATTGTTTAATCTTCCTGAAATACAAAAATTAAGAGACACACCTCCAGGTTTTGAAAAACTTCTGCATGGTCTAACACCTACAATAAAAGAATCAGATTACTGATTTTTGCAGTTGTGTGAAGTTTGTTAAAAAATATGAATTTTACTCTAGAGTAAAGTAACTCTTATTTATATCGAAAATTGTTATAAAAAAAGTTGATCCGAATTAAAGGCTATATTCAAATATGAAATCATATCAAAAAACATTACATGTAACTACGGGTTATATTATTGTAGAGATAAGTTAGTTTGTAATTTTAAACAAACTTGGTTAGCAATACTGAGAAAAAGCTGAGAATAACGGTTTATTCTTAAAATTAGTATTACAAGTCGTTACCGTTTAAGTCACATAAGTAGATACTAACTTCCTGAAAACCGCGGCAGTGGCTCAGAGGTAAGGTACTGGCATTCGACCGTGGCGGTCCGGGTTCGATCCCCGGAATGGGCATACGAATAATAATTTTTGAAAAAATTTAGTGGGTAAAAGAATGCAGTATGCTACTAGTGATTCCTAATATCGGGACCGAGAAGGGCGTTATGGACCTCTGGGGGCGTAAAAAGGATAATTAGTATATACACGTGGTTCGGATTCCACGTAAAGCTGTAGGTTCCGTCTGACTGACATTACCCAGACGATAGGAGATACGATGGGCCTTATAGGCCTAAGTATACTGGCTCTTCCGCCAACCCCAGCCAAGAAAAACTTCCTGAAATGACCTATATTAGCCTTTCTACATTAATTATGTGAGATTCTAAATTCCTTATATCGCAGAAGAAAAAAGAAAAGAAAACAGAAATAAATCCTATAGATTATGAAGACAAATTTAGTAAGATGACGTTTAAAATTTTTTTTTATTTTTTATAGAACTGGTTTCCATGCTGCGCTCGTAAGAAAATAGGAAAATTTATCTTTAGAAATATAACTTGATAGCTCAGAACTATTAAACTACTTTCATATTCATTCAAGTTTCCAAACAACTCTTTGACCCATATAATCCTTATTTTATAGCTCTCTCAGCGTAGTTATTTTTATGTTAGAGGTACACTTAAACTATACCTTTTAAATTTTATTGCTCTGTATTGTCAGGATCAGGTTGTTATGGTAATGCTAAAGGCAGTTATATTTTACTTACAAAATTGCGTTTTACTAGTATTCAAATATTTTAATGGCAAAGTATAGGTCTCTTGACAAATTTGGCAATAAAATTAATCTATGAAACTTTAAAAAGTTAAATCTCTATCAGCAATAAGTACTTATCAGCAGTGCCGGATTCAGGTCTTTGGCCGCCGGGGGATTATTATTCATATTACCGCCACTTTACAAAACTAAATAAAATAGCATTTTTGATTAAAAAATGGAAATGGGAAGAATTTCCATTTTTTATCCGAGAATTCGGAAAAAGTGATTGCATTTTATTGCATTTTTCAACTGCTTTCTTTAATTAATTTCGTTTTTCTATGTTCTTTCTCTTCCAAAAAGTAAGTTTTTCCTTTCATCATTGTTTTTCCAAACTTCAAAAGCAAAAAGATACTTCTACAACCTCTAACTGACACTAACCCAAATAAATGCGCATAAAAGTAAGAAAAACTGGTAATTCATAAATAAATCCTTCTATATTTTTTAATAAAATTCTTGGGAAAGCCGAAAGTTGAAGCGTAACCTTTGGCTTTGCCTGCGTAAAACGTAAAACGCAGCTGATGGAGCCTGATATTGTCGCGAAAGCCGACCTGAGGTAAGAGCGAATGTAATTTAAAAAAAATATAGTTAAAATTATATAATAGTTGTTATTATTATTAATATTATTATAATTAATAATATTATTATGTTTTCAATGTTATGTTTCACAGCCTTTTTGTTGGTATTGCTCATAGTACAACTACAAGAGATATCATACCGCGCAGGTGGGCGTGACGTCACCTAGCGATTAAAAACCGCCATATTGCGATATTCCCATTGCTTAAGTTAGAGTTTGAATTATGTACCAGTCGTTTATTTCTGATAACTGATTTGTAAAGTTACTGAAAAATTAGGTGTGCGGTAGTTGGTTGTATAATGTCGATAATAAATACAAGTTTTACGCCTGATGTCCAATTTTAAGGAATATTACCAGGTGTTTGGAAGCATGTGTGTAAACGCAACTCTAAGTTTAAAATTAAAAATGCTGGTGCTTGCTCTAAACATTTCAGCGACGATGACCATGAACGAAATTTTGAAACACAAATTGTTGAAAAATACACCTGACAAATATCGGTCTTATTTTTTTTTACTATGTGCGTATTCATTCTTGAATTAGCTCTTCGATATTATGTTCGAAGGGCAAAAATGTTATTTTTTGATGTAAGATGTATTTTTTTTATAGCAGAGCATTAAAATGATGCGACCCTTTCTAGAAAAAGAAAAATGATAAAAATAATAACCTAAATTTAGTATTAAAACTTTTTATGTGAAATAAATTCAGATCAATTTTTTTTTGAACGAATACTCAGACACAGGTAAAAATATTTTAGGCTCTTTTCTATACAAAAAAATATTGGACAGTGTGTCGTTTTCCAATTTCCATATTCGCAATGTATACCTACTTAAGTTGTTCGTGTTAAGTATACCAACTTTTAGAGTGAACGGTTAAATATTCATTCCTATTGTCTATTTTTATAATTATTTTAAATAAAGATATTTCTTATTATTGTTATTTTTATTAATATTAACTTTCCCAAACAATGCCATCATTTATTATTAATTCTACTTATGCATATCATCTTCAAAGTAAGTACTCCGAGTTAAAATATTTTAATTTTCAAATAATTTAAAATTAGAATATTTTTCATTTGCTTGTAAAATAAGTAACATGCTGTTCCCATGTAAAATTTTGGTCTAAATGAATTCCTACGTACTTTAAAGAAGTTTTCCTTTTAGCATAATCACATCTAAAAGTTTGAGTTAAGGAAGGTAAGTAAAAGGAAGTTTTAAATTTTGATCACAATAATCAATCTATCTATATAAAATGTATGTTTCAAGATTTAAGTCACAGTAGAAATTCTAAGGCTAATATGATTTGAAATAAATTTATTAAAAATTTCATATAAAATTGCCTTTTAATAACGTAAACTACGCTTTGCCGTATAATTCGGCACGTTCCATTCAAAAATTCACCTCTGTGTGACGTCACGATCCACTGCGCATCCTGTTGATATCATACCTTGTATAGTTGTATCATGGGTATTGCTAGTATTATTTAAGAAATGTATCTTAACCTGTACTGTATAGAATATATGGCACGTTTGAAGAATGACGCTTTTCTGAATTTGTTGTTATAAATAACCTGAAAGGCCAAGTTTTTCCAAGTTGGGCTTGCCATTTTTCGTCATAGCTTCCTCCACCGATATTACGATCGGAATTATGTGTATTATATATCCGGACGGTTGTGGTCTACTGTTCTATCCGTTATTAATGGCGTGTCCCAGTATAGGAGATATTCAGGGGATTCAAGAACTGGCTCGGGTGAATATTGGTAGTATGGTGGATGGTTTTCCTTTAGACCTAGTTTATGTTCTAGTTCCTTGTGGATGATCCTTACCACCTGATTATGTCTCCCCAGATACACGTTGGGTACCATAGCACCATAATCCGCCGTAATATGTTCTATCGTTTCTCCGGGGCAATTGCATTTTCTGCACACATCTTCCAGATTTCTTTTCAAGATGACCTTTTCATAGTTTCGAGTTCGAATGACACGGTCTTGGATAGAGATTATTAAAACCTTCTGTTTCAGCGTGAAGCTGCCTTTTTTCTAACCAATTCAGTGACATTTCTCTATCTATGAGTGGATTTTAAAGTGCAGTAGAGTATTTGCCATGTAGAGCTTTCTCTTGCCAAGTAACAAGCTGTTAATTTGGCGGCAGGTGGATGATGTTAGGTAATTTGTTTTGCTTTAAGTTAAGGGCTGTATGTCCAGCGTCTGCTGCTACCACTTTTTGTAGAATTTCCCTATTCGACTCTTGGAAGTATTTTCTCAAAGAGGTCTCTTGCGACTACATTATATTAATGAGACCTCTTCCTCCCTCCTTTCGTTTTAGGTAAATTCTTTTAAGTGCAGGAAGTGGATGATGGAATCTGAATTTTGTCAGCAGCCTGCGCGTAAGTCTATCTAGTTCGGCAAATCCGTGTCTGAATACTTAAGAATTCCGAATGAGTAGGTAAGTATTGGTATTGCCCAGGTGTTGATGGCAATAGTAAGGTTACCAGCATTCAGGTAAGTATTAAAAAGCTTTGAGAGTGTGCTTTTGTATTTGTCCCTTTTTTATTATTTTCTTAGCCTTACGACTTTTACATTTCCTTCCACACAGGGCCATTAACTTATCCCAGATATCTTCGATACCAAAATAATTCGGTCCACACCACGGCAATAATATTCGTTGTTGTGGCTCACAAATATTCTAATTATTGTCCTGGTTGTATGGAAAGTAGTATTGGCGTCTGTATAACCCTGTAGAGATTGTCGTTAAGTCGTAGTAGAACCACACCAGGTTCATTGTCAGTGCAGTCGCACGTCGAGTCCTCGATACTTTGAGATTTTTTCAGCGTTCTTCACAATCAAGTTGTTAATATTTAGGATGGCTATTTCGATAAGCGTAGTATTTCTGACTCGTCTATTCACTAAGACAAGATCGGGTCTATTATGGTAACAGTTTGGTCAGTTAAGATGATGCGGTCCCAATATAGCCTATTTTAAATGTTAGTAAGGAATTTTTAAAGTATTTCTATAAAATATAAAAGTTGAGGATTGTCCAAAACTTTTCTATCATTCAGAAAACGTCATTGTCTCCAATCTTTAAACAGACAACAATGGCATATTTCAGGAGAGCCCGCTTTGGTTCTGCTTAGCAATGAACCCTCTTTCAAGAATATTAAACTCTACAAATTGCGGATTCACTATTAGTGGCAATAATGTTGATGCAATCAGACTAAACATCTACTATACATGGACTACCTATAACTAATGGTACCAACCAAGCAGTAACTAGATCTTATTATAGGAGAATTCTTCACAGATATCCGAATGCAGTTTGGTTTGGATAAATACCGCACATTAAATGTAATGAAAGGTATGCTACATGAAAAATGGAGACTATATTGATATAATACAAAAAGAAAACACCTACAAGTAAGTACTTGGAGATCAAAGAGTCACAGATGATAGATGAACGATCGATCAAGGAGGAATTGGAGCAAAAACGAGGCAGGTTCGTTTATTTGTTATTTTTGTGATGTTATACGGAACATATTTATATCCCCTTTATCAATTTGATGCAAAAATAAGGAGGCCCATTTATTTATAATAATTATATCACCAAACTGTACGAGGGGCTTAAGTGCTGAGGAGTAGCGCATCCAAGTTATTTTTGAGATATCCAATCTCCGGGTGCGCCACTGACACAGTATAATAATTTTAAAACAATTTTCTAAATATAAATGTATTTCAATTGGCGGTACAACGTTTCAAATTACTTTTTGGTGCAAAAAGGAAGCAGCTCCTCAACTTTTTGTTCATTTCTTTAAAATATGACATTTAATCACATTATATATTTCTTATTCACATTCAAAATAGGTTCTTATATGCATCCCAAATACTTACAACCTGATTGTGAAGAACTCTAAAAAATTTTTAAGTATTGAGAACTAGGGGTGGGCAAAATAATCGATTAATATTTGATTAATCGATTATTTGATTATAACATATTTAAAAATCGATTTGTTCGATTATTCAATTTAATCAGAATAACCGATTATGAAATTTTATAATGGTATAGCTCTATGTTAGAGAACTTAATTTAAAACAAATGTGAATTGGAGTTTATACAATTTCTTAATTTTAATTTTTTTTAAACATCAAAATTTGCCGAAAAGATACTAACGTTTTTTAAACAGATTTGAACAAATTATACATTAAAAAAGTCAGGAGGACATATTCCCCAAAGTTATCAATACTACATACAGCATACTAAGCTTATCAACATATGATGATAAACAAATTGCTCCATATGATTCTCTGTAAGCGATAACCTTAGGTCACTTACTATAGGACAACAACAATGGTAGACTTTCTTTAATAAAAACTATTTCCGAAGGTACACTTGAGGACTGTGTCGTTAAAAATTTTCTGACACGTTAAGAAAAATGTAATTATGTAGGTATTGGAATTATATTTTCACCATAACAACGGATTCATTAAGGGTGGGCAAAATAATCGATTAATCATTTATTATTGTTCGATTAATCGATTATAACATTTTTTTAAATTAAATGATTTTTACGGAACTGCTGCTACGTACTTATTATTGTCAGAGAGAGACAGATACTTTATTTGGACGATTTTTTAAACTTATTATTGTGGATATAGATTTAAATTTTTTACGTTTCTTGAATTAGTTTTATTGCCAAATTTGTCTAGAGTCTAGAGACCTACATACTTAGCCGTTAAAATATTTGGATAGTAAGTAAAATCCAATGTTTTAATGTAAGCAATATACAACTACATTTATCATTACTATAACAACCTGATCCGGGCAACGCAGAGCAATAAAATTTAAAAGGTATAGTTTAAGTGTACCTCTAACATAAAAATAAGTACGCTGAGAGAGCTATAAAATAGGGATTATATGGGTCAAAGAGTTGTTTTGAAACTTGAGTTAATATAAAAGTAGTTTTAATAGATCTGAGCTATCAAGTTATATTTCTAAAGATAAATGTCCCTATTTTCTTAAGAACGCAGTATGGAAATCAGTCCCATAATAATTTTTTGAAAATAGCATCTAAATAAATTTATCTTTATAAGCCGAGGATTAATTTCTGTTTTTCTTTTAGCATAATATAAAGGGTTTATAATACAAGATAACATAATTAATGTCAAGAAAAGCTATAATGCAGGTTGTATACATTTTCAGAAAGTTAGTTAGTACGACTTGCATATCTAATTAAACAATATTAAGTTTATCTGGAAAACATTTTTATTTCTAATTTTAAGAAAACAGCGTTATACTTCATAACAAGTTTTACCTCAAATGACTCTAGTCTAAATTACTAAATATTGTAAACGTAATGTTATTGAATTTTTTGGCATCATTTGGGGTTGACCTAGACAATATAAACAAGGCGCTTTCTCCTGGTGAATGAACGCACCCTACTTGGCCGGTGTCACTAAGTCCATTGCCAACTGGAGGCCCGTCAATAGACACGCACCGTGGTTGGCAGTCTTGATACTTCCTTGGTCTAGACGAGGTGTCACGTATGCCAAAAAAACTCGGCAAATAGGCGATAATGAACTAGATTCCAGGTTTTTGTATATTATGCCAAAAATAAAACAAAATGAATTAAAGTGTACTTAACTAAAAGTGATTTACAGTTATTTTAATAATTTTCAAAAAAGAGACATATTTTTGGCATATTTTTAAAATTATTATTTTAAACTATTATGAACTATTAAATGTGTAAAAAATTTACTTTTTTTGGTTGGTTATTAATTTTTCCAATCTAAAATAAAATTGGTGGATGATACATGTTGTACATACATAGACATTCTAATACTTATTAATACTGAATTATTTTTAGTAATATCTATTTAACGAATAAAAAAATTAAAATATTATGAATATTTTTGAAACAGCCATAGGATAGTAAATGTTTCATATTTTTCAATAGATAATTCTAAAATTTTAATGAAAAGGCTCAAAAATGATAAAGAAGTTTAAAAAAGTTACATCAATTTTCAGAAAAAAATTATGCAATTAAGGAAAAAAAATCTTTTAAATAAATATTGTTTAGAATAATTTTCAATCTAACTTTAAAGTCCAAATCGATTTTTTAAATAATTTTGATTGAATACAAATGCTATGTTATGTAATATTTCCCACTATAAGATCTTCCTTAAACACTCGGATTATGTATTATCATAATTTAAAACTATTTTTCTTTGAAATTTTAATATAATTTTTCAGCTTTTTAAATAAATATTTCGAAGTATCCTATTTTATAGCGTTATATAAAATATATTTTTTTAAATATTCATAGTATAGGAGTACAAGAGACATATACTTAATACATATAGAACTGTTGCCGATATACCCTTAACAGTTTGCCTATGCTAAACTCCCATGGTCCTGTAAGGTCGTTGTTGGAAAGGGCCAACCAATGACTATTCCTAGAGTTACCATATCACCGCCGCGCTGGGCGATTTGGTAGTCTGTATTGCCTAGGTAGCAATTGCATTGGAGAAAGTAAACCTACAGAAACACATCATACTACATGGTACAGGGTATGTAAATAAAGGATTGTTTGAGTTGAGTTGAGACGATAGCTAAATGAGAGAGAATAGAATTATATTTTTTTGTAAATATTTTAACAATTTTGATAGAATCGTTAGAAAATACAACTTACACAGTTTAATTATTAATTAGTTACTACTAAAAATACTTCGATTAAAATTTAAGAAAATATGCGTTGTGAAAGTTTTTTAAAATGGATTTCTACATTGACAAACACTGATTAGGGCTAAAAATTTTCCAGAACATCTTATACAATTTTAAAATAAAAACAATTAAAAAAAAACCTAAACACATTTTTTCTATAAAAACCATGACAGAAGTATACATAGAAAAATAATATATTTAAAAAAGTTTTATCAGAGTTTGCATAGTTGTTAATGTTCAGAAGGAATAACTTAGGTATCAAATAATGTAATGTAAATACGGCATGCCCACAATCAATACATAAAAGACATTAAAATTCGCTCAAAACAAACACAAGACAAATTTGATCAATATATTACACTAAAAACAAAAACTGAAGTCAACACTTTATTCTCAAAAGTCTGTTCTAAATCAATGTTTACACTTGCCCGATATTGCAAAACCAGGAAGTACAACGGCGATATTTTGTGCTGTCTTGGCAGTGGTCAAGATTAGCCGTCCGCTCGTAAATATTTCTGAAGCACGTCTTTAGTTTTTGCTAAAAGGTTGAAGTAAGCAGAAATATTCGCCGATTTTATTTCTTTTATGTGTTTTCAAAATTGGTAATTTATTTTGTAACAAGGTTAAAGAACAATGGATTATGCTAAACCCTAGAGAAGGGATGGCGAACCTTTTTACAAAGATGTGTAATTTTCCCAAACAAATGTTCAATATAGCTATGTTGTGCAAAGTGACTTCTGAAAAAAAAGTCGCTGCCCCCAAAACATCTTCCTCCTTTCCCCAAGTGACATATTTTATATCCCTGCCCTAGAGGAAGTAGTCAAAACGTTTTCAATCGGACGAAAGTCATACCGAAATGCGAATCTAAAAAAGTGCAATTTTTTACTACTTTTGTGTAAGAAAGTTGCTGTTATTTTTTTTATAAAGGAAAATACTAAAAATACTGCAAAAATTGCTGTGCGGGCAAAGACGTTAAACCGGATAATAGAATATAGAATGCACTTTACCACTCACACTAGCACGAATCTCGATAAAAGCGGATTTTCTCAAGGTTGTTGTTCACCTTTCAAATTTTACATGCAGAAACACAAATAGTCGGGTTATACTTTTCCAGAATTTTAGGACGTTAAGGCAATTTACCTACATCCCACACCTCCTTCAACATGAGCATATTTTGAAGTGCAGTAGGTACTCTGTAACACACATAAAATGTTGCATAAAATTTTGGGCAAAATATATATTGAAAGATTCGTTCAGGTATATTGATTATATCTTACTAATTTGCAAAAAAATTGTTAATCAGATTATCAAGGGTATTAAGCGTTTTCTCTTATGATGTTATTTGGTTAAACTTGCGTAAATATCAATATTTTTAGACCTAAAAAATAGCTTAAATTGTAAATATAATAAAAAGATATCAAAAAATTGTGTGCCTATTTAAAAAATATTTCATTAATTTTAAGTCTCTGCAGGGACATATGAATAGGAAGGGTTAAAATGAGTGAATATAGTCCTGTATAGAGATATCGTTATGTATGCAAGCTGACTGATAGTTAGGAACTGGCTTAAAATTTACTATTTTGGAAATTCCCGAATCAATGATATAATTTGCAATGTTACCTACCAAGTTTACCGTCTCTGTGATATTGACAAAATAATTTACTGATTCTTTTTTCATTTTACTTATTAAGCAAGATTAGAGCTAAAAAGTATAAATAATGAACTACATGCATACCTTCGTTGCACGCCATCTCATAAAAATATGCACTTTCATGGTCCAAAATATTTTCTCTATTTTCCACATGATTCTTGGGTGGTTAACAATCAATTCAGTACCATAAATCAATTAGTTCTGTTTTAAAGTAAATTCAACAACTGTGCTATGGTTTGAAGTGAAAAATTGCTCTTTGATAATGTCTTCAAGTCTGCTGCCATTATATATTATTTTTTTAATACTATTTTCCTACATCCAGTACTGTTGTTAATTACAAACATTTTATTGAATTTCCGACAAATTTGAAATGATTAATTAATATTTTCGTCAATAAACTACTTACCCTGGAATTTTGAAAATTAAATTCTTGGGGTAAGCAACATAGACTACAAGACTACTGGTTAGACACCAATGTTTAGATACACCTTTAAAAACCGTGCCAATCAAATAACAGCTCTCTTGGTTGAATTACCATTTTTTTTTTGGGGAACGAGAGGAAGGGGTAATATTATACATTCGTATAAGGCGCATCCAGCAATTTTATTCGGGAAAAACATCGCCTAAAGCACCGTCATTAGAAAGTAGATAAGTATATTGTTAACACTATATAGATAATAATAATACTTTAAAAATAGAGCTGCAAAATTTGTAGCATTCATAATTTAAAGATACTTAATATTTACATTATAAACATGTTGCTGACATCTACAAATTACTAAGGCATTACCAAAATTTCAATCAATTTTTGTGAAATACAAGGAAATTATTTAGTTTTCTAATTATACGTAAAATATTTGGTCAGGTTGGTTGCGGAGGGGGTTCCAGCCTAGTAAAAATGTCAAGCTGCAAAATTCTCGACTTTCTAACTTCTCAAAAACAACAAGTTTATTTTCAACATTTAAAATTTGTAGACTATAAACTTTATTATGCACCTAATACATTTTATTGATATAAAAAATCTCTTATTTACTGTTATCTTAACATTATTGCGACAAAATTTTATGTTCGACAAGCTATTTTTAGTTAGTTAATTTAGGCTGAGGCTATTTTAGGTTTGAGGTAGGTATACTAGAGATGTGTTGAAAATCTAAAATAACGCTAGATAAAACTCGAATCTCCTATGAACTTCTATTTTATTGCCGTCGCTAAGTGATATATCATTTACTACAGAATAGTGAAAATAATTAAAATTATCAAAAATTTATTTTGATTGCTTATGCCTGACTTAAAATTGTAGTTCCTTTGAAATAATTCAGACTTAGAGTATAGCTCCTATATGACCTGAATGAAGAATGATGTCTTACATTGTAACTCAGGTTGTATTTTTTTTTATTGAAAAATTCTCGTAAGTGGACCCGCATTTACAGTTTTTATGATGTTTGGTTCACAGAAGCCAACCGTTAGTCGACACGCGTTGCACGTTTTGTCACTGATGTTAGAAAGACAGCTTCAATGGGCGACAGGAATGGATTATAATTAAGCTTATAAATAGACTAAAAAATTGACCTTTCGTTTTAAAAAAATATTAATTATTTTAATAAAAATTGATTAGAATTAATTACTGATTTAAAAGTCAATATAGTGTTTCTAAATTAAAAAATAAATGATTTAAATATATAGGTATACATAATACATATATTATGACAAATCATAGGGACTTTCCAATATTCTTTGTTTACTTTTTAGAAACATTTATATACAAAATTTTTGTCTTACGGCGACTGATAAACTCGTTTTAAAGGTGTACGGAACACTTACCCTATCATATATTATTTACACCAACGCCTACGGCCTCATACTCATTTTACTTCCTCGTGCGGTGTGGACATCATAGCATATTTTTAACCACAATAGCCAACGACTATTCGAATTTCAAATGCTAATATCTCTGCTTTTATTAACACCTGAAATCTGAATTTCGGTTTTCTAGAATTAATGATATTTCCCTCTGAATATGGAACAGGTTTTCATCAAATTGTTTGTATAGTTTCTGGCTGGCAAAAACTGGCTAATATCCATTACCTTTAGCATACAGAAAAGAATCCTGTAAAAATAGGTATCAATTGCAGCTTTAAGTGATTGTTAGGATTTAGAGAGTATTTTTTGTTTGTTAATAAATCAGAGAATTACTGTTGTCAGTTTTGTAGTTCTCCTGAAATGCAAATAAAAGATATATACAAAATATTCAAGATTCTGCTAAAAGCATTACCTATAACTTTTTTTTCAGGTTTGATATCGGACTATCTCAGTCACAAGGAGGAGACAATTTTTTCTAATGACCTGGAGAAACTCTTGCCCCCGCCATTACATTGTTTAGAAATGCCGCTGGGATGGCCTGATAAATCTTCGATATACTTTCTTACATTCAACCATGTGTCGGGTTGAATTCTTAAGAAAAATAAAAATAGTTGTTTGAAGGTTGGAGACAATTATGTTTCTTAAATAATAGAAGAGTTTTGGACTTGCATTATCTTTATTTGATTTACATTACAACATTTCAACTGGTGAGTATATCCAGTCGTCTTATTTAGTATTAACCTGAAGACGACTGGAGATACTTACCAGTTGAAACGTTGTGATGTAAAGTAAATAAAGACAATGCAAATCCAAAAATCCTTTATCATTCATAAAAATAGTTGATTTTCATACGAATAAAATGAATAAAATATTGATATTTTTAGTAATTATTGACTTGTGCCTGTATATATTGAAAATATAATTACCTGTAGTATATGAAATATTGTTGTTACCTACTAAAAATACCAGTATTAGTTTTTTATTTATATATTATAATTTGGCCCCTTGTATAAAAATATGTTTTTACTAACAATCCTTTACACATAGTTGCTTTATTGTTAAAATATAAAGGAAAACCCTCTGATTAAGAATTTTGTATGTATAGCAGCAATTTTTACTAAGGTAATATTAGAGATATAAATTTAAAATAAACTTATTTTCAAAACCAAATAATAGACATACTAAAAAAATGTGTAATACTATAGCAAATTTTGCATGTATTTTATATACTTATACACACGTTCATGTAGAATATTTTTTTTAAGATAATAGAAAGCTTCTGTTGCCTTAAATTAATTCAACATTTCGTAGCTGAGTTGGTGCAAATTTAATTGCAGGTTAAGTTTTCTCTAGCTCAGATATTTATTTTGTTGATAAGATTTACCAGTAACAAACCTGAACAATTTTTAAAGCTGATAAGGAGCAGAATATTTCTATTGGTAGAATAATCACTAAATACGTAAAGTTGTTAGTCCATCTTAATACCCAGGAACCCAGGGATCATAGAATTAGCTTTCTTTTATATATAAACTAGGATTCTACCGATGCATAAAGATTTTTAAAAAATTAAAACAATATTTTAGTGTAGAGAATATAAAATTGATATCGTTACAGTTATGCAACACAATGGCTAATTTTATTGACTTTTTTTATTGGTTATTATATAAAAGATGTAAGGTATTCAATTTTAAACGTTGAAATAATTCCTATGGGTAGGTACTACATAAATGTAAAATGAGATTATAATAATATTATAAACACTGCAATAGTAACGTAATATCAAATCCTTATAAACCACTAAATATAATGAAAAATCTAATAAATTCTAAATTTATAATATATTTTTAGAAATGCATACAACAGTGTATCCCCAAAATGATTATCTAGACTGGAATCTCATTACAGTTAGAAGAATGATTTAATTGGAACATTTGTACGTCCTTTAAATATTTTTTCGAAAAATTTTCCAAAACATTTGATTTTTAGAATATCGGTCGATGTGGTTTTTAATTTATTACTTGTAAACCCATACCACAGCTGATATTATTGAGTTACTTTATTGTTAAAAATATGCTGTGAATATTTTAAACTGGGTTTGTTTATTGTATTTATTGTGGAGGCAATCTTAGATTTTTACTTAATATTATTCCTCTTCGAATTTATTTTAAAACGATTTATTGCATTCAATTTTAAGATCAAGTAAAATAAATAGGATGGAGAGCACCAAACAAATATTTTTTTTCATTTTAGGATTCCGTATAGGTATAACTATATGAGAGGAAGCCTATTGTTTGCGCTCAGACGTCCCTCGGTCAGTCTGTCACGCGGGAATATTTCGTGAACAATAATGGTTGGAATTATAAAATTGGGCGTATCAGTCATGGCGCGAACAAAGAAATAATAAAATTATAAAACTAAATTTACGTTTTTTTTAGGAGCTAATAAAAAATTAAGAAAATATTAACCTACCGTGGTGAGTTGTGAGTCAAATAAAAGAGCCTATATTTATATAGCCTTTTCTTTCAATTTTTAGTCTCAAAATAGTCATTTGGGGAAGGGGGGAATTTAAAGATTTTATACTCTTTTATAATTCTACCAATAAAAAAACCATAGGTAAAATAAAGTTTAATTTTTTATTTTAAATCATATCAAAGTCACATGAAAAAGATTGTCAAGTGGTAAAGGTTATTATTATCGCGCCTTCAAGGGCTTTAAGTGATATAAAATTTTGTATGTTTCTCAGTTTCTCTAAATCAAAAAGTCATGGTGGCGAAATTCAGAAAAAAAATCATGGTGATATCATGGGCCCCCAACGACAATTCATGATTTTATGAAAATAATAACCACCCTTTAATTGTAAACTTTAAACTATTTTTAAATCGTATTCAAACCATGCTCCTCAAATGACAGGTACATATTTTTTAAACATTTTTTATCCTGAAAATGCAGTGTGCAGGGGCTTTAGAGTTAAATGTAGTAGGTACCCCCTTCTCTATTTTAAAAAGTATTAGTTGCAAAAATTTGAAAAAATGCATGGTTATAGTCCTAGTAATGACAAATCCATGGTTCGAAATATATATTTTTTTAAGGGGTAAACCACCCTTTATAGGTAAAATTTAATTTAATTATATCATCTCCAATCAAGTGAGTTTCAAATAATGAAAGTGCTTATCAAATTGTACGGAATCCTTTTATCACATTGCATCTTTTTTCAAACGAAATTCCTAATTGCATACTACAAATTAAATTTGTGTAAGTTTTTGCTCTTTTTCCCAATTATGAAAAAAAAAATATTAGAAAACATTGATGCCAACAATAAATCAGCAAACATCAAGATTTTTAATGAGTTTTGAGCTAACTAGAAAATAAAAATAATCTGGAATTTTGGCTAATGCCAAAGCATTTCTTACTAAAAGTATTTTTTATAAATAACTGTCAAGCAAAACATTTTAGAGCTACTAACGAAAAACAATATCGACCATTATTAGTTATCCTCTAATATCTTAAAACTAACAACTTAATTCGTGGAAAAATTTCTAGAGAATTGTGAAATTTCCTTTTCATTAATTATCACAATCTTTGTTTTGATAATTTTTGTGGTGGTAATGGAATTTTTTCTTTATTAATTGTTCTTTATTAGTTATAGGAATGTTTTCAAATAATTTATAAAAAAGGTCAATAAATTTAGCCCAACGTTTTGGCTAGTGATAACAGTTAATAAGAAATATGTAGTTTAGATACTAGTACTTTACCCCTCTATACAAGGGTGTTTAAATAGTGAAAACCATTATTTAGAACTAGAGGCCTTTCAGTGAAAATGGTATTCAGCATGCCAATATTAAAAAGTTACTAGTGTTTACTACTTTAATGCTAAATATATATTTACGACCATATTTGCAGCCATTTTTAATATTTACTATATCTCGCCTATAACAGTAATAAAAGTTTAAATAATACATTATTCCGTGTTTTATTTAGATTTAATATATTGCTCCTAACCCTATAGTAAAACAAATTAAAAATATGGTATCCACGAGTTCGAACACATACAAATAAAGGTACATTTTTAGGTGGTATCACTATGGCCATCTTTTAGAGCTACGAATTTAGTTGCCTAAAAATATGTAAATCGAAGTATAAGTAAGTAACCAGGTAAATCACGTTTAACTCGAACATTGCTGTCAATCCCACATTACAAAATGACCATTTTTAACATTTCCTCGATTTAAACTGGACCTTGGTTTAAATCGACATTATAAAATTGGGCAGAAGAACATCTATGATTTAAACCGAGATCCAGTTTAAATCGAAGAAATGTTAAAAATGGTAACTCTTCCACTTTTGTTAAACAATAACCATCACATCATACACAACTAGATTTCTCGTTTAACCCTTCTGATAGGGTACTAGCTAATGACAAAAGTTAATGACGGTTTCAAGCAATTCACCTCAATCTCTAAAAAACTTCAACTTAAAGTTAATCCGTACAAATCGATAACTATTCTACTTTGCAGTGAATCGTCCAATGTAGAGATCCGATTTAGGGAAACTTCTAGAAATCTAGGTTTAATTCTTGTCAACCATTACAGAGCATTTCAAGTCTAAATTAGAATCAGCTTAGGCTACCTTAAAAAGCATCTCATTACGTCGCATCCTTAATTCTAATGTTAAGGGTAAACTATGCGGATTGCTTCTATAATCGTTGCATAATTATTTTTATAAGGATTGGATACTTTGGATATTTAAAGAACTAACAAATTCCTGTCTTAGATATATAAATAGGAAAAGACAAAAATCACAAAGAAAAGTTAGATATATATTTGAAATAATGCGCTGTGTCGTCAAATAATAATTACTAAATTAATTCAACAATCGCAGAGTACTGCATACTTTTTGTTTTATATTTATTATTATTATTATTAAAAAGAGATGTTCACTATATATAAATATATAATATAAATCGGAATTAACTTTCAGAACCGTTGTTCACAGACCCTTTTTCATAAAAAATTATTTAAACGATCGTTTTCGTATATTGCTGCTTATTTGATAAATGCCAGTACTGCAACCGACCTCTCGTTGAGCTGCCTGAATTACGAGAAAAAATTTAAAGCCATATTGCTAACTGCTGAATTGTGACCTATTTTAATGTTTTGTCTCTCTAAATATGACATTTGTCATAAGTTTTGATTTATTTTCTAGGATCCAATTAGCGGTTTGTATTTCTTGACTTACGTCTTGCTTACAAGCAATTATACCTAATTTATTTGTGGTTTTGCTGTTTTATCTTTAATTAGTGGTTAGTACTCGCACTTAAGACAGAGGTCTATTCCGTTATTGTTTCATGTTGTCCAAAAATCGGCCAAATACCCAAATTTAAAGCTAAATACCTACAATTTAAAGTTAAATTTAAATAACTTATAAAAACAGAAAAAGAAATATGGATAAATTTTACAACACGTTTTTTGCTTTTATTAATTAATCCATCAAAATTTCTTTAAATTTAGGCTGTAGGTAGTTGCTTCTCAAAGAAGGGTATTTGACCGCTTTTTGAATAAAGCGAAAAGGATAAGAAATATTAATCAAAAGCTTAAATGGCAAAAGCGTCACTAGACTTTACTCTTAATTTATTAAGATAATATGTCATTTTATTTAAGTATATATAGCCGTAACAGCCCCCTATCTGTTGGAAAAGTTGACTCTTCAACATGATAGAAATAATTGAAGAAAAATTCATTTCGTTGGCAAATCCATGGATCAAATTACACTGTAAAATATTTGTCGATTTGGGTCATTTCCTATATTTACCCAAAATCACTTTAAATATATTTATCTTTTTCACATTCGCAGAATATCTATTAATTAAAATGAACAATTCGTTTTTCTAAATCATAGCCAATTTGATTAATTATGTTGTTCTTCTGAATGCATTTTTAAAATCCACAAAATAGGTATAAAATGTGTTTTAAAGTAGTAAAAACGGCTTGTGTGCATTAATATAAACTTATAACGTTCGCTATATAGTAAAGTTTTTCAAAATAATCGTCAATTTACTAGCGACACTGTAAATGTGGAAAGAGAAGTCGCAATACCTTAGTAAAAAGAAAATAACATAACCTTAAAACTCTTTTTTTCTGTGCTTAAAACCATTATTAATCCAGAACAAAAGAATAACCCTAAAAATTGTAATTATTTTTTTTTTCAAGAAAACTTATAATTTCGTCTGTTTTATCTGGTTTTATCTTCATTTTCCACCATTTAAGGAAGATATACCAGTTATTATTTCATATCTGTTCCGTATAATAAAAGTTATAGTTTAAGCTGCACGCAGAACGCCCCCTGCTGCAATTATCCAGTTAACAAAACATCCATTTTATAAGCCTTGGGGTAGGGGGACTACCACCACAGTGTTCCAAGCTGATATTTATGTCATATTACAGTTTGTATATAAAAGCAATAGAAGGACTTGCTTCCTTACCTTATACTCTGATAGTCAAGGAATCCTTAGGTCCGCTAGATCAATCTCTTGGTAACTTTACCAAAAAGATAATTTCCAAAGAAACCATTGTTGAGGCAATTATTTCCATAGGAATTATCTGGCTGGCAAAGTTAACAGGAGATTGATCTAGTAAACCTTAGAGCGTTAATGTGCAACAAGGTATTTTCAAGACTGGTATGTAAATATCAAGGAGAATGGGCTCTTCCACAAAATTTTGATTTTGGTTGTAGTGTATAAAGGAATAAAAATAAAATTTTCTGTGTTTGTACTTTTTGATATTTTTAAGATCACTGAGAGAATAAATAAATAAAAAAACCATTGGAACAAAACCACGGACTTTATAGAATATACGTCATGAAAACGGCAGCTTGTTAATTTTCTCTAAAGTTCTTATATTAAAATACAATGACAAAGTCTGAAAAGTAATCCAATAGAAATAAGTGTTCAAAACGGACTTACGCAGAAAAATAAAAAATATCATATTATTTCCATAATGTTATCTATATTTTGTCTTAAAATAAATTAATAAATTAATAAATTAAGTTCTAGGAACAAACTATATCATTTAACTAGCATAAAAGGTTTCACATGTGGCAACCCGAAATTATTGACAGAAGACCAAGCTAATGAAATAACAGTTAAAAAGTCGTACCCAAGTTATTTGTCGATCTTTAATTCTGCTCCCTGAGCAAATAAATAAAAAGAACAGTTATTTTAAACAAAAATACATCAAAATTCCACAATAATTGGGATGTAAGTGGGATGAAAACAAAAACACCGACATGACAAGTTAAAGATTGGTAACGATGCTCACTCTAAATTTTTATCGGATCGACGTCATCGAGTAATCGCGCCAGTTTTGAGTTTTTAAAATTTGTGGAAATTGTGCATCTTGTCAATGAGCTGCAAAAAATTCATGGTATCACCTAGCAATAGTTAGTAACCTAACCTAACAATTTAAATGCCAAAACTATCAAATATAAGAATTAGGCAATCCAACGATGTGTCCAAATGGCGGCTGGCTGGCAAATACTGCGTTGTAATTGGTGTACGTGACTATATAAATAATATTGCTGGTGACATTTAACGGGTGGCTCAATGATTTTTACCAGCCAACCGCCATATTGAATCACGTGGTTTGGATTCCCTTATAGGGATTCAATATGGCGGTTGGATAGCAAAAAGCATTGAGTCACCAGTTAAATGCCACCAGCAACATTATTTTTATGGTCACATGTACCAATAACAAAGCAGTATTTGCCATCCAGCCGCCACTTTGACACATCGTTGGATTGCCTAATAGTGAAAGAGCCCATTGGTGGCCCTGGCAAGAGTAAATAAAGTAACACTGCAATGGATACCAGGATACAAATTACCGGGAATGAAAAAGCTGATTTGTAAGAAAAGATTCGGAAAACTCGTTTATTGGTCCAGAAACAGCACTCAGTCCCAAAGTGCACAGCACGAGAAGCCCTAAAGCAATGGATCAGGAGTAAACACAAATTCCACTGGAACAATAGGCAGGGATTGCACCATGGCAAATATTTCATTATAAAGAATCCAGTCCCGAAAATAAACGAAACAGCTTAGAATCACTACAGAAATTCGGACAGGGTAGGATAAAAATCATAATTGGAGGTATGCGGCAATGTTAGGGAAACAGTACAGCACATAGTTTGCCAATGCGAAAATAAATCACTGAACTATGAGTAAGATATGTATACAAAGTATTGTAAATACAAAGATGGGAAAGATTAAGACAATGTTCCTATCAAATAATATTTTACTGGATAAGATGTAGACAAAAACAAACAATTCTTGACCAAATCCCCTAATTTTGAAGAAATATCAATACGATAGTACCAAGATTCGAGTGCTAATTAACGGGCACCTGAGGAGGGCAATTTTTAGTCGGTAGAAATCCGTCACACCCAGCCACCTAGGAACCTTCGGTCGGAAGTCTTTTGAAGATTCTTTTACCTCCTGAATAAAAAAAAATTGAAAATAAAAAAACTACTAACACTCCTACTATTACTACTACTAAAGCAGTGTAATCTTTAGAAAATTTCAATCCTGTTTTTTTAAGCCGTAAAAGGTTCATATTTTTCCATCATCTGTTCCAGAACAGTTAACTTTAAGGTTAACTGTCGACATTAACCCTTAACGGTGACGGTGACACATAATTTGGGGTAATTATCTACAAGATAATGTCGAGTGCACTTGAACAGAGGGGCACATGTGAAAAATCGATGTCTCGGAAAACCCGCCTTTTCTTGATAATCCTTTTTGCCATAAATATCCGCGTAATGCGCTCGCATGGCCGCTGGCTGTGAATTGAGATAGGAAAGCGGCCCCTGACCCCTGAACCCCCCAATGTCGGAGAGTTGATATACAGACCGCCCTCCGACCGGAAAGTCATTATATTGTTGGATTTTGTCGTATGTTTCGCAGCTTAAATCCTTGTTTTTAGAAAAATATTGTCATATTGTTGTTTTACGAACTTCTTTCAATGTATACCTATTGGAATTTAATTAGAAAAATATCTAGACAGTGATAGAGTGAAAACGCTTATGAAATGTGAAAATGACAATTCATTTAAAAAGGCAAATTGACTAGATATAAATGTAATATTAAATTTCTTAAATTCAGATTTCCTAATCATCAAGTAATTTTCTTAATCTTTAAGTAAAAGAAATAGTAATTTGTATCATTTTAAATAAGAAGTAACAGCATAAGTTATGTCTATTTGAAGGTTGAAACAATGATGTTTCTTGAATGATAGAGAAGCATAAGTTATGTTAAAATAAAACCAAAATTGAACTTTGTTAATGATCTATGTAGTCATAATGAGTAAAAAATGAATAGGTTCCTGCCCTAATAGTGGCCATATTTTCCTCATCGATAAATGTGACATTTATATTTTTTGTCGTAATTTTATGTCTGAATCATGTAACCAAGGGTAAAAAAGACATTTAAATAAAATAATGTACATTAGTAGGTACCTCTGTATCGAAAAATAAAGCTAATAAATTTATTCTGTATAGACAGCAGCAAAAGGACGGAATAAAAATAAGGGATTGAAGCGTACACATATGTTTAAGGGTCATCTAGATCGATTCGGGGCATATTAAAAGGGATAATTCTGTATTTCTTGTATATGCAAGATAAGTAAATTTTATATGCAATATGTCCAAAACGAAAAAATTGCTAAGGCCAATCTACTCCTATTTTTTTATGAAAGGTAGTAAAGAACATTGATCCTAATAAGATAAGTCATTGAAATCAGATTAAATAAAAAGTTGTGCAGTTGGAATACAGATAATATGTACTGCTACTAACATTGACTTAAAAACAATGCTCTCTAAGCAATATTATAACTAATTTGTTTATATACTGATAACACATTTTAACTCTGGTTCAATCCATATAAAAATACAGATTAAAATACAATTACAATTATTATCGGTCGAATAAAGTTTTTACAACTTAATTACAAAGGCACAGTGATTCGATTATCTTACAGCGTAATTTTGAAATTGTGCTGTAAAAAATCGCAAATTTGGTGTGTTTAGTTTTTCGAAAAAAAAAAGGAGAGGACAACGTAGTATTGTATTCATCCTTTAACATCGTTAAGATGTATTAAATAATTCTAGCATCATTACTTATACACATGATATTATTTAATTACTAAGGAAGATAAAATAATCATACTTGGCAATCCAATCTCGTACGACTGACGTTACTAATAATTATACTGCTTGTTGGTATGAAAAAGCCCACAAGGCGCCATAATTAACTCTTCAGTCATCGGTCAATCATGACGTCAAATCGACATGTGTGTTTGTCTTCCTTAGTAATAGTATCACTTATTTTGCATATCATGATAGCAGTAGTCGGATATTATAACTTTGGAATAAATCACCCACCCATATTTAGTTAAGTTAAACTCATATAAGTACACAAAATATACTTAAGTGGATTATTCGTTTCTGCGAAAGAGAAAACGTTAACAAATCCAGTCTGAAAAGTTAAATTACATTCATTAACTGACTAGTATTTTCCCTGCTGGTGGCTTGTTAAAAAAGTGATCCTATTACTAATTAAATAGTTTAGTTTTTTTCGACGTTTTTAAGTTTGAAGCTTCTAAAAATGAAATTTGGGCTGAAATCGCATACCACCACATTTGAACACTACATAAAATTTCAAATTTGGCATCACATCAGTTAGCATTTATACATGCCATAGCAGAACAAAAAACATCAAGATAGCTGTTACTAAAATTATTCAACTTCGTGTTTAAGGAAAACTAAGTTAGCGAAACATACTTTTATAATGTAACTAATAAGTAAGGCAAAACGCTTTTAGTTAATTGCATATAGCTCTTAAAATAGCGTAAGCAGACAAAATAGTATTCAAAAGTCAATTATGAGCTTGTTTACACGCTATTAAAATATAGTTAATTAAAAAATTAAGTTTTTTAATTTGTAAGTCCAAAGAATAGACAAATCAAAACTTGTCCGATGTAAAAATTAGATATTATTTCGTTTAGTTTTGAGAGGGTTATAGATAATGCTGCATTTTCAAAGAACTAATTTTGTGTCATCTGACTTTGTATATTATATATAAGAACTTTCGGTTAGCTATATCTCTAACCGTTTTCAAGTGTAAACTAAAAACGAATCCTAGGACAGATTTCTTAAATACTATCAAAAAGTTGTTTAGTGGAGTGTAAAGTTCGTTTTGAGCAAGGGGTAGCTTCCAGATACTAGAGAAATATACGTTTCGATTTTTAGCGTTCCTCTATTTAGCAATCCCCAATTTTGTCATTTAAAATTGGCTGCTACGACTAGCCCCCCTTGCCTATTTGAGATACCCTTATTTTAGCAATAAATTCATAATTCTAAATCTTCTTTCCAAAATATATTTCCTAGGAAACGTGAAACCGGTTTTGCGTTTCCTAGTAAAGAAGCAAAGGAAGGGGTTAATCCTCAAAATAAAACGGAATAGAAGTTAAAGTTTACAATTGGCATGTCACGTAGTGAAGAGCCTAATTTCTATCCCCCGGATACCAGTGAAGCCAATTTTATTGTTTCTGGATCAAAAATAAATAAAATTTAAATCCCAGTCAAATTGGTCAATACGATGTTGACTTTAGTCCATCCATTTAGGGTTAGTTTATTAGGTATTTTTTCATACCTAAGATAAAGATTTGGCGGAACACACCAAGCACGGGGAAAAAGTACAAGGCCGGTCTGCCGTTTCCATCATGATGGGACTGAGGGCAACTACCCGGAGCGATAGCTGCTAGTCTCGTCCAGTGCACAGACTAGAAAACCCTTTGGAAATTGGTACATACTCCGATTTTCTTTGAATAACCCATTAATGCATCTCGAGTCACGTTTCTCCCAAATTTTACTGCGTTAGCGTTTAGCCTCTTTTCGGTTCCAAAAATTATCTGTTCAAAATTCTGCGCATTTCTTAGGGTAATACTTCATACTGATTTTATCAGCAGACTTGGGTTACGTACGAAAAAGGTTACCCAATGTAGGGTATATCGCGGCATATTGGGTCCCTGAACTAAACGGTCATCCAAGCCGTGCTTTTAATTGCATATGCGTATGTTCATCATAATTATAAAACCACACATCTAAGGGTAAACTGCATTTAATTCATACTACAATACTACATACTACATACTAAATAATCTACTGCCGTTCAAATTCATACCTAATTATACCTATAAAACTTGAGGATTGGTAAATTAATGATTCTCCGAATCAGGGGCGCACCCAGGCGTAAGTAGGACTTTTTTTTTCTGGAGAGAGGAACAGTCGGGACTACATGTATTTCATGATATTGTACCTAGGGAAGAAGGCGGAAAAGCGGCGCAGGCGAAAAATTTTCGGGGCCACGCCCAAAGTTTGTTTAAGATTCATCTAACTACCCTCTGCATGGATGGATTAAATTTGTTTTTGTAAATGTTTTTTTATCTTTTTTTTTTAATAGGAAGAAATAATACTTAAAGTCAACCTTCACCAAGATATATTTTATAAGAAACAAATTTACTTAGTTCTACATGTTTCGGACGTAGAAACGTTCATCTTCAGGAGAAGTATATTTATAGTAAAGGAAATTGCGAGTGACACCCTCATAGAACCTTTGAGGAAGTTACATACTTGAAGAGAATAATGCTTACATCGAAGTAGCGGAAAAATGATACTACCAGGTTCTGAAGATAAATTTGGTTTTAATGGAGTTTAAATAAATGGTATATCAGAGTGAAAAATGAGAAACTTTATGTGTGAATGACCTAGAAAAGTAACTGTAACTTAAGTGGTGGAGTATATTGTTGAGAAGTTGTGGTAGAACGAAAAGATGAAAAATTATGAGTGTTGGTAAGATAGATGTACCACTGTTGTCGTAATAGTATGAACTGTGGTGTTCAAAGACATATTAGAGTAAGACCACTTTAAGTGACATGAGCAGTTTACAATATCGTAACCATTAGAAGAATCTTAAGAAAACATTTTATTTATGTATGTGTGACTACTTTAAGTGACATGGGCAGTTTATAATATGGTAACTGAAGAAAAACATTTTATTTAAGTGAAAGTTTTATGGTTTTAATGTGGAATTTAGTTTTTTAGTTTTTTAAAAGAAGTGGATCTCTTAATAATTAAGGTAGTCTTAAAGAATGGTATTCAATCAAGAATAAGTGTAGGCAAATGTCATATTTTTTCTTTTCTCCAGCATAACGATTAAATCTCAGACAAATTAATAAATTAAATGTTCACTCTAAGGAAATTTCTGCTTAAAACCTATTACCTATTTTTTATAAATATGGTGGAACATTAAATATTAGAATAAATTATATTTTGTCCTAAGTGACGCCTTATAAAAATTATGAAACATATCCGCTATTTGCACATATGTAAATGGGTCGCAAGATCAAAAAAAAAGGACAACGTTAAAACTTTAATGCAAATTTTATTGTGAGATTTTTACTGCAACTAGAAATTTAAAAAAAAATGATATGCCAGCTGGCACAATTTGTATAAAGTTAGCGCTGTAGAATCTCAATTACTCTACATTATTACCAAAATCGCTCGATTTTTGGGTCAGCAGAAAAATGATATTAGTTTTAATTATGCCTTTAAGATAACGTTAATTTATCATGTCATTATATAAATACGTGTTGGTATCATTATCATATTACAAAATATAGTGCAAAGATTAAGAAAACAAAAATTTAGTTTCATTTTAGGACCTAAGTGTATAGTTAGTTATAAGTAATAACTTATTACAGTATTCTATACATAATGTTAAACCATATAAGGTCCAGAATAACATTTGTTAGCATAAAATATAGACAACAGTAAGTAGATCCATAATAGTATAGTTTGAATAGGGACGGGGACATCAGTATAAGAAATAAAGAGCAGGTGGTAATATATAAATATAAAGTATATAGTAATTCAAAACCGTTTAAGTACCTATTTATCATTTATCATCAGAGAAGCATATTAGTCTTTAGAATAAAAATAGTTAAGTGCTTGTCAACAATATACCCTAAGTGTGTTGCTTTCTTTTGTTAAAAATAAATGATTTGGTAGTACTTAAAGTAAGTTATATTTACAAATGAAAATTAAATATAACATATTATATTTCTTAAATAGATTCTGCCTGTTTTAAACATTTAGCTTAATACTTCAATTTTTTTTTGGTTAAACCAAAAATACCACAAAGTCGTTAACCAAAGAAAAAAGACCCCAAAAAAGTTATTGTTGAGAGTCACCCAATATCATAATTTTATGCTATCTTAAAAAGAAATCTTTTAGAACAAGAAAATGCAGCAAATTAAGTTACATTCATAATCCAGGAACAGAACCTCTTCATTCAATAACAGTAGGAAAACTTTTGGAGCAATCAGCGCAAAAGTATGGCGATCGAAAAGCTATTATTTCAAGGGCCCAAAATCAATCTTTGACTTTTCAAGAGACATTAAAACATGCAGATAAGTTGGCTGCGGGCTTAGGCTCTATTGGACTAAAACCTGGCGATCGTGTAGGAATTTGGGCTCCAAACTTGATTGAATGGTATGTTACGCATATGGCATGTGCAAGAGGTGGATATGTTTTGGTAAGTTCTATTGTAGTATTTTAATGATATAAATATAAACCTTTCTTATGGACTTTTAAGCCAGTGTATGGACACTATAAAACATAAAAACAAGTACACAGATTGGAGTAAAAAAAATACAAAGAAAACAAATCAATTCAAAGCTGTGGCAATTAAAAATTAGCGATTATTTACATTTTTCATACATTTTTTGAGGTAAAAAAATATTTTCTGAGTGGGGCTACAGTATATTAACAAGTAGCTTAATTTTAAACTGAAATAAAATAATATTTGACTTTTTAAGTGATCTTTCAATTTGGTAGTAGGATAAAAGATGTAGTTATTGGCCACGTATTAAAATAAAACTTTTATTGTATAACAAACTAAAATTAATAAGGTTGCAAAAAATACAGTAATTGGCAGACCAGCTTGCCACCGAATAATTGTTGATAAGTGCTCATTATAACGCAGCTAAATACACCCCAATACTTGTAAACTTATAGATACCTAGATAGCACTAGGTGCATATACCTACTTACTTAAATAATAAATATAAAATATAAAAATGAAAAATATTATAAAACAAAATATTGATAATATTATTATATGTTAATATTACAAAAAGCTGCATATCGCCTGATCGGCAACTGGCATTGCCTCTAAAGGTAAAAGTCATTACATAAAAGAATTAAAAAAAAAATGAGTTTTTAAATTTTTTTAAAAATTTTTTCATTTTTTTAAAATATTTTGTGTTATTATATTATTTACTTTTGTATCACACTCCTGCGGACTGTGATGTGAAAACATATCGCCTAATTTGTCGATATAAAACCTGTCAAAAAATATTTAATTTCATTTAATATTTATGTATTTCAATCTTAATATATGAGAACTACACCCAACAACAAAATATTTTTTTATAAACGCGAATATTACACATAAAAAAAATTACAAAATTATAGTCAGTATATAACTCATAATACTGTAACTCGTGTATTTCATTTTTATCCCTTTTATTTATGTTTCACAAAATTAACACTTAATATTAAATAGTTTAATTGAAATAGTTGAACTTTGAAATTATCAAAATGACAGCTAGCAAAAAACAACCTCTTTTTCAACACACAAAATCTTTGTTCCACAAAATAACTAATTTTTCATTCGTATGCCAAATTTTGTTCAGACCAGATAAGTAGTTTTTAATTCATGCTTTAACTTCTTCGGATATATATTCGTTTTTCTAACGCATTAATAGCAGTCCATATAAAGATTGCAGATGTTTTATAGGACGAAACGTTGCTATTTGGTTAAAGCAATATTGCACAAAGACTATAGAAAAAGCAAGATTTACGAAACTGCAATAAAAATTACAAGTTTATATTTAAAAATAAAAACCTGATGATGGTATCTAGATGACGAAACGTTTTACTCCAAATCTAATAACATTATATGATAGGAAACAAAATACGGCAATGCAAAAGTTAAATTAGTTTTTCTTTATCTTTACAAATAAAGTCATAATGAATTAAAACTCGAAAAAAATCTAGTCGTTAATTTTCGGCTGTTCAGAATATCTCCCAGCATAGAATATTGATAAAGTTTAAGGTATGCAGACCAATATTGAAATGAAAAATGCACCTATAAATACTCTATTTGGACCTATATGTTATATAACACTGTATTGTAGAAGTTTCGAGCTATCTCTTATCCCAAATTTTACAGCGCGAATTGCTAAAATAACTTTAAAAACTTACGATGAAATATGCCATTTTCGGCCTTTTTTGACAGTTCATATTTTTAATATCCACGATGACGCTTTATAATTCCAAGGCAATCTTTTCGAAAAATCATAATTCTGTTAAAATTAAACTTTTACGGAAATTGCAGAGCATTTTTAAAATTGAAATTTCGGTAATAAATTGGACATATGAAGCTTTAATTTTGGTCTCATTAAATTGTACAAGTCTCAAATAATCTATTACGTTCAATTTTTAACTTCAAAACGCTAAAACAACTTCAGAATCTATAGCCGAAAACACTCATTTTAGGCCAATTTTGACAGCGGTATTTAATATCAATAGATACTGACTTGAAACAAAATATTTCAAAGCACTCTATTCATATCCAAGTTAGTTTGAGATTTGAAAATTTTTCCCATCCGCGCTATCAAAATGTTTATTTTTCTCAAATTAAAAAAAATAAATTGATAAATTAAGATATGGGGAGACATTGAGAAAAGGTTGTAGAATAAAATAAGCCTAAAATGAACTGTGTAAGGATATTATTGTAAAAAATATAGTCGATTAAGTAAAACTTTTGATATAAAAAAATCTTTAAACATTCAAAAAACATTTTTTTTAAATATGAAATGTATTGCTGGAGGAAGCGCATAGTGTTAAATTTAAAGTCTACTTATCCCTTTAGACAATAGAACAAAAAAAAATTCAAAAAGTTGAATGCAGGTTATCAGTGGCGGGTTTGAGCGTACCAGTAACTTACTGAAAAAAATTCAAAATTTTACATTCAATCGTTTATTGCTCTTTTAGTAAAAAAGATTTAGTATCCAAATAATACATATCCGGTGTATTTCGACGAGCTCTTTCGGATAAGGGATATGCCATTTAAATAAAAAATGTATTTAACACGAAAAAAACTTAAAAACCGAAAAAAATTTTAGTCTAAAATCGTCATTTCCAGTTTTTCTCAAATTTTAACGATTTAAAAAAATATTAGGTATAGAAACATGTATTGTGAAAAAAAAGTATTTGAGACGGCCTATCAGGCTGTCTACGCGAAAGGTCTGTCCGATCATTTTAAATATACCCTTCAAAGTGGCTCAAAATGACCCTGCATAGAGCATTTTTCGATTTTTAAAGATACAAGAAAAATACTACACATTTTCTAATCTTCTTCAAAAACAATAGGGTTCGGAAGCTGCCGGTCCTCTCGAACCTCCAGAAGTAAAAATCGAAAAAAATAATTTTTGCGACCTGAAATGGAAGACAGCGAATTTTGCATATTTTTCGACTTTGGCGTTTAATAACTTTTTTCCGTCACATCCTGTATATTTGAATTTTTTACTGAAGATACTCCTATTATTTCGCTATAAACCCAGAAAGTTTGAATATTTTAACTTTATCCGTTTTCTAGAAAAAAAATCGGGAACAGGAAAATGTCAAATGTGACACAAATTTCCAAGATAGAATACAATAGGAATCCTAAGATAGGGGATATAAACATATCGCTCGTTCGCGATATGTAATAAAATCAAATGCTGCAACAATCAAGTTGAAATAGCAAAGCGTCGCATCTGGCGGTCAAGGATAAGCAGCACAAGAAACCCCCATACTGCTGCGAACGACCGGAAATTTTTGCGAGCTGTCTACCATTGCGGTGTTTTTTAAAAAATTAAATTAGGATGCAACTTACCTACGGTAAGCGGCGCAACGGACAATATTCAATGTAGAACGTTCCTGTTCAAAATAGGTGTGCGCGACATCATAAGATATTTTCAAAAGGATTTTGGGCAATATTACATGTCAATAGAACTTTTTGTTTTATATTTTAAATTTATATTTCTTAAAATCGGTACGCTTATGGTTCGAATACAAATGTTTTAGCTTTGATGAACACTTGCCCGAATATACAGGGTGCCTCAAAATTAGCGTGCAATACTTCTATTGCGTAAAGTACATCTAAAAATATGACAAAAATGTTCTTTAAATATACCCCTAGAAATGCTTCTTTAGGGGGCTAGAGCCCCTCAGCTAGGTTCGTGGGAAAAGTTTTTTTTGTAATAGCATGAAAACCGTTTAAGATAATGGTATTAAAACTGGTACATGCCTTACAACCGATAAGTTGTAAGTTACGGTGAATTTAAAGTGAAAATATTTCTTCTAGTGGCGTCGCATGAAGTGGGGCTCTAAGTAAATATTATCCTATATTTTTTAGTTCCAAGATTTTTAAAGTTTTAATGTACTTAATTTTTTGAAAATCTACAGTTAAAAAAAAAAGATAATCTTGTTTTATTTCCACGGAAGTAAAAAAAAATTTAGAAATAGGGTATTTTTAAAAAGAAAGGATACTTAATACTTGTAAGTTCAGGTAATTCCAAAAGTTCTGTCGAAATTATATTTTGATATTCGAAACATTGTTTATTGGAACATTTTTTTATTATTTCAGACATTGCTACATCGTTAAGGATAAGTTTTGGAATTATCTGAACTCATCTATATAGATTACCCTTCCTTTTGAAAAATACGTTATTTTTAAAATTAATTTTACTTAAAAACTGTGCTTCCTATTGAAATAAAACAAGAGCATCTTTTTTTAAAAACAAACTCTAGATTTTCAAAAAATTGCATTTTAAATTAAAAAATCTTAGAAATAAAAACTATAAGATTATATTTACTTTAAGCTCCATTTCGTGCGACGCCACTGGAAGAAATATTTTACTTTAAATTCACTGTAATTTACAATTTATCTGTTGTAAAGCATGTACCATTATTTATGCACTAACTTACCAGTACCTTTTTACGGTGACATACATTACATTATATTAGCAGACATGATTTTCTTACAATTTGATTGATTGATTAATTTACTAATCAGGCAACTTTAATAGTAATAATGCCTGCCAATGTCCTTTATGTCACAGTGAAAACTGCTGGTTGGTTAGTTATTGTTAAACATTTTTGTGCAACCCAACAATAATGAAATACTAGGCCAGTCGATAATTGCAGGATCTGAGTTTAGTAGCACTTACTCACACTTTACATTTTTGAGTTTGTGTTTTGATAATAACCTGGTATTTTGTGGTTTATTACTGTAGTCAAGCAAAGTTCTTCTCGCTTAGTCAGAAATGCACTTGACAGAGTTCCCCCAATAATCTAAACTTATTTGATCAAAAATAAATTTTATAATTTCTAAGACTTCATTAAATATCACTCGTCAACAATATTTATAACAACTTAATTTATTATTGAATTTAAAAAACTAACGTTGGGTTACACAGAGATTTTTAACTAGAATTAACTTACCAGCAAGTTTGACTGTGACATAAATAAAATTGACCGGAGTTATCCTACTCACAATTAACGGTGCCTATTTAGTAAATTAAAAATTAAGGTAACCGAGCCAGTATGAATGTGAGAATATTATTTGTGCCAATGTCATGTATGTCACAGTCAAACTTGCTGATTAGTTAATTATAATTAAAATTCTTTATGCAACCCGACGACACTTAAATATTATGTGTATTATAAGCAACGAAACTTTATTTTATGTCATAGATTTTGTGATTTTGCTATACATTCTTACTGTTTTAGGTTAACATTAATCCTGCTTACCAACCCTTGGAAGTACAATATTGTATTAATAAAGTAGGAATAAAAACAATTATTTGCCCTCACAAATTCAAAAGTCAAAACTATTATGATCTTTTAAATACAATTTCGCCAGAAATTTCGAAAGGAGTACCAGGAAAGCTTAAATGTAAAAATATTCCATCTTTAGAAAGTCTTATTGTTAGCACTGAAGAAGATCTCAAGTAAGAATAATATGTTTATAAATAGACACCAAATTAGAGAAGTAAAAACCCTTAAAAACCACGAGTTTAGCTATAAATAAAATATACAAGATTTTATAAACAAGAATAAAATTTATAAATTACATAAAACGTTAATTGCAAAACTGATAATTATTCACAGTTGTAAAATAAAATTGTCAGTACTACCAAAATTCTAAAAAAAACTGTTTATACTAGGTTTAAGGTAGTTCGAGGTAGATCTGGGCAGTAATTGCCTCGAAAGTGCTTCGAGCACAGTGCTTGCAAGAACTTTTAAAATATAGTGCTCGTTAATTGGCAAGTGAAGCCATTTATAAAAAATGTTTGGTAATTGGTAATTTAATTTCGAACTTCAAGCCATTTAAAATGATTGCAAGCACTCAAAATTACTTTCATCGGTAATTGGTAATTGCAAGCACTTAGAATTTCCAAAGTGCTTGGTGCTCGAAGCACTTTTTTTAAGCGCGTTGCCCAGTTCTGGTTCGAGGATTCCAGGCTTGAAAAATTTATTATTATTAAGAGGAGCAAACACTAACTAGTTTCCTAAAAGAAATAGTAAATTTTAAATATATTTTAACATTGAGTAAATGTTGTTAAAATGGTATCAAGAGAAGAAAAACTTTTAACTTTTTGTAAAAATTTCTAGCGGGTGATATTTCTTTCTTTATACAACTATATAGAAGTAATATAAGAACTTAATTTTTTTAGAGGAGCATTTCACTACAAAGAAATATTTGATTTAGCTACACCACCAAGTATTGAGAACATCCGCAAGTTTCAAGATTCTATAGATCCTGGTGATATTTGCCACATCCAGTTTACATCAGTAAGTAGGCTGTAACTTGCTAATTTTACTGCAGAGGCAATCGTTTTTAAATACTTACATCTAATTAATATTTATTTAAATTTAAAGATATTTTTGCACACTCTAGCTAATAAACTGCTGAGCAAAAAGTCCGAATAATTCTTTTTTTAACACTTTTATTAGAGATCTGTAGTTTGGAAACTACATTACGGATTTTATTTGGGACACCCGGTATTTGTCTAAGGATCATTTATTATTTTTATTTTTTAAGACATTCACCAAATGAGTGATAGAAAGCACACTGTGTAAACAGGCATTAACAAGCTGATGCCGTTAGTAGTGTCCGAGACAGCTGTTATAAAAAAAAATTGAGATAATTCTTGTCCTAAAACTAATTATAATACTTTATTTATTATCCAAATTTGAAACTAGTTAAATCTAGTACTTTTTTTGTACCTTATATAGTTTTAGGGCACAACTGGAAAACCGAAAGCACCCATGCATACCCATTTTCACCTGATCAACAATTCCTATTATGTAGGAAAAAGAAACGAATTGGATAGAAAACACCACAAAGTTTGTGTGCAAGTACCGTTTTTCCACGTATTTGGTACTATCATAACTATTTCTGCTGGTTTAAACCATGGTGCAACTTTGGTCTTACCTGCACCTAGTTTTAATCCAGAGAAGTCACTAGATGCTATAAGGGATGAAAAGTAAGTAGAGGTATTTATTCGACAAGTGTTTTAGGTTCAATAATATACTACGTAAACCTGGTCAATCCATCTAAATAGGCTAAAGCAAGGTTCAATACCATGAAGTAACTGTCAAAAAAAGTTTCGAAAATTATGAGCGTTAAAATCTTTACATTGGCTGGTTTCTCTTAGTTTCACCTCTCTGTGAATCAATTTTTTCCGAATCCGACAGTCACATGATGTCTGCGCAACCTTGGGCATAATAGCTAGAGATAATATACTTGACACCATCCGGTTATCATCCAAAGAGTATTTGAAAAATAAATAAAAAGATGGGGCGTAAAAACTATATAAGGATACCCCCTGATCCAGAAATACTAAAAAGAGCAGTAGAAGCTACGAGGGCAGGAGGTTTCTATAAAGAAACAGCCGACTTATTTAATGTGCCTACCTGTAATGCAGTCCTAGAAAATAATTTTTTATACGGACTTACTTAGCTGTTATCATTATGTAAGTTTTCTATAATAGCAAAGGTTTTTGTAACCGGTAGAAAGAGTTTTCAGGTAAATTGTTTTTTTTGCAATAAGAAATTCATTTTGCTATCGTAGGTTAAAAATTTAATATTGCAGCCAAAATAATCTTAGCAAAGAATTTCTTGCCGAAGCTTTTCTCAGTGTGACAGTTAAGAGGTTAGTGATGAGGGGAGATGATACAAGACTTCAAAAAATCACAAGTATTCAGTGCTGACAATGAAAAAAGACTTGCAAATTATCTTTTGACAGCGCCAGTGTCTCAACTGTATTATGGACCAACTATTAGAAGACATTATCAATTTAAGGAGAATGAAAAATGTTCGCAAATATGGGAAACAAACCAATTAATGTAGGGAAAGAATGAACTAGAAGGTTTTCTGAAGCTGATTGTGAAAAATTGAAAAGCTTGGAACCTCTCCTCCTCGCACGGTATTACCCTCTAGAGGCATCATTTTGGGGCTTAAAATTAGTGACCTATAATATTTAGGAAGCCCTTTCATTTGACACCAAACAAGATTAAAACGAAAAAAAAAATTAAAAGTTGATTTTTAAAGGGCTGTAATTCTTTTTTAATATGGACGTTTCATTGGTAATGGACAAAGCCATAATTTAAAAAAAAATTGCAACTAAAACTTTTGAGTTAGAGGGGATCTCTTTAAAAGCTCCTCGAGCACCATTTAAGATTAAAAATTACAAGAATAAATACATTTATGCTACTTGGCCAGCTCTTTTATTAGACCATCTACTTGCCATGATATATCAATTATTTTTTTATTATCCCCGCAAATAGATCCCCTAATTTGTTTTTGTGCCAAAAACCATCTAATATTTTCATAAGTTGCCTGGAAAGCATCGATGGAACCAGTAAATTGTGGATAATATATGCAATTATTCTTCTCTAGGTGTAGTATTATCCACGGCACACCAACAATGTATGTAGATTTAATAAACACACAGATGAGACGAAAAGAAGATATTAGCCCTGAAATAGTCATTTGTGGAGGATCTCCTGCTTCACCACAATTGTTCAAAAACATAAAAGACATTTTAAAAGCAAAGAAAGTTAAGGTAAGATATGCATTAGTTAATTAAGAATATTAAATTAGTTAAGTCAATAGAATACCACTTATATAATTTTGTCCACCGCCTATTTTTAATTTATGTACCTACCTATACAGGGTGTCCCGAAATTAAGTAACAATATTTTAAGGGGATAAAGTATATCCAAAAATAGGACTAAAATCCTATTAATATACCTTGAAAAACCCTTTGTTATGGGGCTAGAGCCCCCCGAATGGACGCTATGATAAGCGGTTTTTTCACAATATCTCAGAAACTGATTAAAGTATCAAAACAAAATTTGATACATGTGTTACCCATGACAAGACGCAAGAAACGGTTTGTTTAGCTTTGGTGTATTTCTTCCAGTGGCGTCCCACTGGGTAGATAGTGAGGAGAATATTGCCCTAACTCTTTTACTTGTAGGATTTTTTAACGCCAGGTGCAATTTTTAAAAGCACCGGAGTCTTTTATTGAAAAAAGGTACTCTTGCTTCATTTCGGTAAAATCGATTTTAAAATTTTCGGTTTTTTACAGGCGATTGAAAAGGCTAAGGTGTTTTTTTGCATATCTCAGCAAACACTTAATTAAAACATGACATTTATTAGAAGCTCTACTAGCGATAAGGCATATTTATTAAAGGATGTAACATTAAAATATTTTTCCAGTGGCGTCGCACGGGGTGAAGCTTAAAGTAAATGTTACTATTTTTTTTTTAATTTAAGGGGCTTTCATACTTTTAATATAATTTTTTTAAATTTTTGTTAATAAAACCTATTATTGTAATGTGACAGAATATAACGTTTTCAACAGATTTTTAGACCTTGTTTTTTTTAATATTTATTTTTATAAGACAGACAACAAAATGGAAATCATTTCGAACATTTGCTTAAGAATTAGTTTCATGTGTGGTTTTGCAATTTGTTATTATTTTCTGTTTTATTTTAAGTCTCTTAATAAAAATAAATATTTAAAAAACAAGGTCTAAAAATCTGTTGAAAACGTTATATTCTGTCAAATTACAATAATAGGTTTTATTAACAAAAATTTAACCCTTTCCGTACGGCTGACGAATATATTCGGCAGGGGGCTTCGTGGCAAGTAGACGGCTGTCGAATAAATTCGTCATGTGCTCACTTCCCTTCCAACCGTCTGACAATTTGAATAAGGCACATATAAAATTTTGACTTGGCGTACAGACTGGTGCCAAACCGTTTCGTTCACTTTGGCTTGCCGGATAAACGGCTGCCTAAAATATCCGTCACTGACGAATATTTTCGGCAGCCGCCAACGTGGTAAGTCGACGGTTGGCATTTCGTTTACGTTGGTTTTTAGCGCCAGTCAGCGTTAAGATGTCGTCAGACGAGCATGCTGGCCTTTCTAGAAGCTCTGATCGGCCTAAACAACCTAAACTAGAAAGCCTATAACCCTAAACCAACTCGGTCTTATGCTGGTAATGTTAGATTAACGGAAGACACTTCCCAGATGAAGTACCCCGAAAAGAAGGAAAGTTGCAACTAAAGAGATGCTGGGTTTGCTCTCGTACTACAATCAGGGAAAATAAGCGAAAAGATTCAAAATACATGTGCAAGAATTGTAATGTCGGTTTATGTATAGTCTGACGCACGGTTCTAGAGCTACAATGCCTGATAAGGCAGGGAGATAACGGCCGCATTAAAAAGGCAATTCCCCTTAAAATAAGGTAAAGTCCATACAATTACTGTCTGGATGCACATCACAGCTTCTGACGTAATTTTTGATTCGAGTTAGATCGTTATCTCCCTGCCTTATCAGGCATTGTAGCTCTAGAACCGTGCGTCAGACTATATATCCCCAGGTTTCAGAATATACCATAATGAGGCCACGTACTAACTCTTTTTATAATACAGATTGAGTACTTTTGCTTTTGTTTTTTTATACTTATTAGAAGTTTTGTTTTTTATTTTTATATTTTTATAATCCTAAACATAAAGGATATTTAAAATAGTTGTTTGTTTTCGGTTTTGTAAAATATTACAAATATGCATTTTTAAATAAAAAAGTTGATATTTTTAAGTGCTTTTTCTTATAAAAATATTGTTTTGGATAGTGCCGAATAGATCCGTCAGCCGTCTGTCAGCCACTGCAAATTCTCCCGTCTGTACAGCACGAAACCTCCAGATGGCTGCCGTACGGAAAGGGTTAAAAATTTTAAAAAAATATATTAAAAGTATGACAGCCCCTCAAATTAAAAAAAAATAGTAACATTTACTTTAGGCTCCACCCCGTGTGACGCCACTGGAAAAATATTTTAATGTTACATACTTTAATAAATATGCCTTATCGCTAGTAAAGCAAGCTTCTAATAAATTTCAAGTTTTAATATTAAGTGTTTGCTGAGATATGCAAAAATAGTTATTTTCCTAACAAGTGCGCAAAGTGATACTTTTCCGCACGCAAGTACAGTTGGACGAACGACGCGAAGCGGAGTTCGGATAAGTTCTTGCGTGCGGAAAAGCACTTTGCGCACTTGTTAGGAACAACATTTTTCCTACGAGCTTCATATCAGATAACAACAAAAATAAAAATATGATAATTTATTTAACAGTGTTTAAGCCTTTTTATGATTTGATAAAAATAAAAGTGTCGGTGTTTGTAGATTCTTGTGGACATAGAAACTGAGGAAAAATCTGACATCATGTGTCAAAATCGACATGTACATTTATTGTTGCTTGGCAATATTATAATCATTTATCACTATACGAGGTACTTAAAAAATACAGTTTTTTTCGTTTTAAGCTGAAATACAAATATCGGGAATTACGATTAAAAGATAAAAGAGAATACTCTTGCAACGGCTTCTCACATTGCCATAAAATAGTTTACAGCTACTAAAATAAATATAAATATTCCCTACCAAGGAGATTTTTGAATAGTTTTACTTTTCCGCACCCAGTGCGGATAAAAGTCTTATCCGCACTAGTGCGGAAAAGTGTAACTTTGCACACAAAAATGCGTGCGCAAAGTACTACTTTGCGCACGCTCGTAGGAAAACACCTTAGCCTTTTCAACGGTTTGTAAAAAAACCAAAATTTTAAAATCGATTTTACTGAAAAATGGTGAATCCTACCGAAATGAAGCAAGAGTACCTTTTTTCAATAGAAGACTTCAGTGCTTTTAAAAATTGCACCTGGCGTTAAAAAATCCCACAAGTAAAAGAGTTAGGGCAATATTCTCCTCACTATCTACCCAGTGGGACGCCACTGGAAGAAATACACCAAAGCTAAACAAACCGTTTCTTGCGTCTTGTCATAGGTAACACATGTATCAAATTTTGTTTTGATACTTCGATCAGTTTCTGAAATATTGTGAAAAAACCGCTTATCATAGCTTCCATTCGGGGGCTCTAGCCCCATAACGAAGGGTTTTTCAAGGTATATTAATAGAGGATATTAGTCCTATTTTTGGATGTACTTTATCCCCTAAAAATATTGTCACCTAATTTCGGGACACCCTGTATATAAAAATAGTTAACAAAGGTTCTATTTTAAATTTAATATCCTATGATAATGATTTTTATAATATTATAGTATTAAACTTGATAAAAAAAATGTATAATTATTTATTAAAGCATATAGGTAAGTTTAATATTGGACTGCATTAAGACATTAAACAATAAAGTTTTAAAACTAATTAAGTATGTTTAATAAAGCACATAAGTTTAAGATCTTTTAATGATGTCAAATATTATTTAAACACTTCTTAAAAATGTAAAAAAATCTGGTGCCTAGTTACACCTAATCAAATAGTTTTAGTTGTAAATTAATAATTGTAAAATGGAAAATATTATAAATAGATGGTAAAGTAAACCCAATCTTAAATGGAAATGGTGATATTTAAAAAAAATAATAAATAATACATATTTTATATATCAACAATATTCACAAATTCCACCAATATTTTAAAAATTTTGCCTATTTTTTTATTTGTGCATTAGATAAACTGAATATTCAAATGTTTATTAAAAATCTTCCTTATTTAATGTCACCAACTTTATTTTACAAAAGTGATGAGATATAACGGGGAAAAGCAGAAATATTTCCCAACTCGGTCAACTCGTAAACTCCAACTGCAATAGTAAATGTTTTTTTATACAAAAAGGATACCAAAAGTCTGGTCTGAACAGGATCAGTATTATCATATGACTTTTGACAATAAATCTTTAAGGTAATTGCAAATTTTTATACACCTGTTAATTAATATAATACAAACTTTTTCAGTCGGTGTTTGGGTTAACGGAAACAACAGCTGTAATTTTTCAATCACTATACGAAGATGACGACTACCACTCAATTAAAACTGTGGGATACATCCATGATCATCTTGAAGCTAAAGTTGTCGATGAAAAGGTATTTCTCACTCTGTTACTTTACAATATTTTAATTAATTTTATAATAATACTTAAACAAATTTTAAATTGTTTTTAAAAGAAAACATTACAGCAACTTAACTATACTAACACAAGCGTAGGACGTAGCCACTTGGTTGCCTATTCAATCTTGAAATATTCAAAGTCAAAGTCCAATTAAAGGTTAAGTCAATAATATAAATAATAAATATATAAAAATAAACAGCTATTCTCTTTTCCTTTTAGGGAAAAATGGTACCAAGAGGAACACCAGGAGAGCTTTACGTAAGAGGTTATTGTAACATTTATAAATATTGGCAGGACGACGACAAAACTAGAGAACTTATTACAGAGGATAAATGGTTAAGAACTGGGTAAGAAACTTAAACTCACCAAGTGTGATGATGCGAAAAGAATAATACAAGTGCAAATCTATAACCATCCATATCTAAACGAACAAAATGTACACTGGAAAATGTTAATCTTTGAATTTTCAAAAATAAACATTTCATACGTACAAAACACAAAAGCATTAAAACATAGAATATCGCGCTACAAATCGCGCCACAAATACTTATCAATAATTAGAAACAATGGTGTCGATCGACTTGACGACAGATTTCAATCTAGTACTGTAACATGCAACATAATGTGGCCTAAGAAGCAACACATTAAAACGGATGTACTGTAAATGCAGGATACAGAACCTCAAATAATTTGAGCGGGTAAATCATGTGTAGGTACATCAAAACGCTAAACATTGAATTTTTTGCTCATTTCAATGTCGGCTTGTAGAGTAAAACTTTAAATATTTATTTTATTTATTTATTTATTTATTTATTTATTTATTTCATACACTGTTTTACAGTTTCCCAGTTACAAAACAGGTAGAAAACAGAATTTAATTAAGTAAAAATAAAACAAATTATTTAACAATTAACATAAAGATTAGCAATATTTAAATTTATGAAACTAACAATACGGTAGTAATAATAGGTACCCTACAACAAGAAATAATTTTAAAAAAATAATTAATTACATACGTAGTATAGGTACTAGTGATAAAAATGTCTTTTGACAGCGCTTAAGCTACAATTAAAGACATCATAGGCATGGACATTGTCATTGTAACATGTACACATCCTATTGATGGGAGAATATTTGAAGACATTGGTTCGTGAAGGTGGTAAGTAGAAGGTATATAAGTTACGGGCATTTAGAGAAGGAATTCTAAAGTTCAGTTTGTGCAGCAGCTCTTCACAAATAATATTGTTATTGAGCAGTTTATGTAAAAATAACTGCGTAGAACATGTGCGTCTATCATGTAATCTAACAAACGAGAATCTTTGCAGCAGCTGGTCATGAGGAAAACCTCTGTCGGGATACACTCCATCAGATCTATACCACAAAGCTTTCAAAAAAACGTCTCTGAACGCTCTCAATATTGTCAATGTGAACTTTATAAAACGGAGACCAAATGATTGAAGAGTATTCCAATTTAGATACAACAAGAGAACGATACAAAGTTACTAACGGATCAACTGACCTAAAATCTTTAGTAGTTCTAAGGATGAAACCAAGTATTTTATAGGCGGTGGATACGACGTGATCAATATGAGGAAGAAAGGATAGTTCTCTATCGAAAATAACTCCTAGATCCTTAAACACAGTAGGTCTATCCAGAATCTTACCATTTATGTTATAATTGAAATCAAAAGTGGTGTTTTTGTTTGTATATGTCATAACATTACATTTAGCAATATTTAAATTCAATCTGTTTTTAGTGCACCAATCATACAACAAATCCAGATTACGCTGTAGCTTTAAACAGTCCATTAAACTTGATATTAAACAGAAAATTTTTAGATCATCTGCGTATAGCAGACAACAAATAGTAAGGCTATTGACAATATCGTTTATAAATAATGTAAAAAGAAGAGGACCAAGGATGGATCCTTGGGGAACTCCAGATGTTGCGAAATATTCGATAGATTTGACCCCGCCATAAGCTACAAACTGCCTCCTATTTTTTAAATATGAGTCGAAAAATGACAGTAAATTATTAGAAAACCCAAAGGTTTGTAGTTTGCTTAATAATATGGAGTGATCTAGCTGATCGAAAGCCTTGGAAAAGTCAGTATAAACAACATCTGTCTGCATGCGTTGATCAATGCCTTCAGCCAAGTATTGAGTAATACACATTAGATTCGTTGTTGTTGAACGACCTTTTACAAATCCATGTTGTTCAGGAGCAATAGCGTTTTTAACTTTATAAAAAATATTATTATGTAATAACACTTCAAAGATTTTAGAAAAATTCGATATAATTGATATAGGTCGATAATTTGAGATGTCCAATTTATCACCTTTTTTGTAGACAGGGCACACCTTAGAAGATTTCCATATGCTTGGCATTTGACAGAAACTGAGACATTTATTGAAGATTAAAGACAAAGGACGTGCAAAAACACCCGCACAATCCCTAACAATAAACGCAGGAATATTATGGTTAACTTAGGTTTGATCCGCCTGATTGCATTGAAAACCTCAATCTCGTCAAAACTGATAATATCAACATCTAAATCCGATATTTGAGGTTCCGGGGTTGTACTCGAATTAGAGGGTGCAAGATATGAACGGTTAAAGAAATCAGCAAAAGCGTTGACTGTGTCTTCAGAATTGGAAAACGTTGCATCCTCAAAATGCATTCCGCGGGCCATAAAGTTCGAACCCCTTTTGGAACCAACAAAAGCCCAAAATTTGTTAGGATCACGAGTTACATAGTTAAATAGGTCAAACCAGAAATAAAAATACATACAAATTCGAGTAAAAAATTAGTTTATAATTTTGAGCTGTACTTTGTAATGAGAAAATTTGAGACCTACTTTGTACGTTTCAATTGTAAAAAAGTGCAATACCATAGGTACCTAAATTTGCATGTAAGTATTTTTCATATCTTATTGATCAATACGCGGGCAAAATCCTCACTTCAAGTCCTCCCCGCGGGCGCCCGCTGGTAATGACGAAAGTCAGCTAAGACTGAGTCTGGCACATCAATTGCCTTCGCTCAGTCGTGTTGTGAGGTACCTAAATCCGAGGTGGTGTGAGCAACCGTGCCTAGGATGGAAGGCTGAGGGTGAAATCAGCCTTTAACGAGCTCCTGTGGTGGACCAGGCAATCACCGCAGTATAAGCGCCTTGTCCTGGTATGCCGGCTCTGCCAGGATCGACCTTTATTTCCGAGCTTACTCGTGGGACCTACATGGAAAACGAAAAAGAAAAACCAAAAGAGAACGCTGAAGATAATCAGCTCAAGCTACCAGGCGGTGATTCGGTCACCGAGGGTAGCCCATACAGCATTAATGAAAGCGAGGAGGAAAAGCTGCTACGATCACCTGACACAAAGCAGGCGGATCCTAAGGACAGCAAACCTCACAGAAAGGTATCAGCTGGCACAAGAAAGATGCGACAGTGCCAAAGGGCTAGGCATCTTCTAGTAAAACTGGAAAGCAAACAGCCAGCTGAACTCTCAAGTGGGACAATGGGACGATAAAGTGGGCAAGAGAACTCTTGGCCCAAGACCCATTCCACGTCCCCTATACGTATCAAAAACCGGGTGCAACCTTCGAGAGAAGTGTCGCTGGAAAGAGGACACGTTCTACAGACGATGAGAGCACCCCAAAAGAACTAAAGAAAAGGAAGTCCTTTCCACAGCAAGGCAAAGCTGGAATGTCTTCTAGGGGACTTACTGCGAAGACCAAGAAAGTATTTGCGGTAGTTTCAAAAACGAAGAGTTCCGCTGCGCTTAGTAGTGGAGGGGGCCAGAAAAAGTCTGCTTTCAGGGAGCGGTCCGACAGTAGAACAATGTCGGAAGTGACCCGCAGCAGCCTCCAAGTGGCTGTGATTGATGCCGGCAATAAATGCTGGAAGATCACAGCAGACCGCTGGATCCTGGTTGAAAGGAGGCTAACGGAAATCCTTATGGAGTTTCTAATAGCCAATCCTGCCGACAGGATCCCTCAGTACGACACCTCAGGATGGACTAGAGGAATAAAGATCATCAATTGCACTGATGATTTTTCCTTAGCATTTCTGAAAGAGAGTGTCAAAAAGATCGGACAACCTTGGGAACTTGCCCAATTACAGGTCATCCCCCGCTCGGAACTTCCAGAGTGTCCGAGAGCTAGAATTTGGTTGCCAGTGCCAACCATTCCAGAGAAGTCCTTGCTGCCACTCTTGGCAGCCCAGAATCCGAAGATTCCTTGCAAGGAATGGAAGGTTCTAAAGATGGAGGACCCAAAACCCACAGGGAGGAGCGTAATCCTCCAGCTCACAGACGAGTCGCTACCAGCCCTAGAGGAAGCTCAGTTTAAGCTTCACTGCGGCTTTAATGCGATCGCTGTGAATATATATAAGGGCATCCCCAAACACAAGGGGATTGACCAGAAAGTTAATCTTGCCAAACCCAAGCAGGATGTCGGAAGGAAGGAGGAGACAGTGACATCTGCCACGGTAATGGAAGATGAACAGAGTGCGGCTCCAGAGAAGGAGCCGACTCAAGAAATGGAAGTTGAACCACAACAGACGCCCTGCGAGTGGTCCAAATCAACCTCCACCACAGTAAAATGGCCTCTAGCCATCTGGCTCTTCTCATGGAGGAGAAGGGCCTCGACATCGCCTTGATCCAGGAACCTTGGGTCAGAAATGACGCCATATGTGGATTAAGGCTAAGAAACTACTCTCTCTATTACGCCAGGGGCAATGGTAAGCCAAGAACTTGTATTTTAGCTAAAAATAAAGTATTCCTAATGCCTAATTTTAGTAACCAGGACATAACAACGGTCAAACTGGAACGCAAAGGAGGGACATCAATAATACTGTCATCCGTATACATGGCGCATGATGTTCCAACTCCATCGGTAAATGTCCAAAATATTGTGGAATCTACCAGGATTTCTAAGCAAAGCCTAATCTTGGGATGTGATGCCAACGCCCATCACACAATATGGGGTAGCACGGACATCAATGACCGAGGTGAGTGTCTTTTTAATTTTATTATAAATACTAACCTTAGCTTATGCAATAACGGTAATACACCTACATTTGTCACTGCGAACAGACAGGAAGTTCTGGACGTCACGCTTACAAATGAATCCAACGATCTAAAGGTACAAAACTGGAGAGTGTCCAGCGAGGATTCGTTCTCGGACCATCGTTGGATTCTATTTGATATCAGTGAGTCCACGTACTTGCCTACACCATTTCGTAACCCTAAAAGAACAGATTGGGAAAAATTTTGCGGAATCTTCTCTGGAGAACTGGCAAATCCTCCCAACAATCTCTTACCAAATAAGGCTTCAATTGATGAAGCAGTTAATAAACTAACAAATACCCTGGAAGCAGCATTTTTTAAAAGCTGTCCGATAAGCAGACCAGCGAAAAAGCCATACCCACCATGGTGGAACGCAGAGCTGGGTCAGCTAAGAAGGGACATGCGAAGGCTATTTAACAAAGCAAAGAGCAAACGTACTGAAGATGAGAGCTCTTATAGAGAGGCTCTAAAGACGTACAAGAAAGCGATTAGAAAATCTCAAAGAAGCGCTTGGCACAATTACAGCGAGCGGATTGAGAGTACAAACGAAGCCGCTAGACTTAGAAAAGTTCTATCAAAGGAGCCTAGTGCTCCCTCTTTTCTAAAAAAGGATAATGGGACATACACAGAGAGTAGTGGGGAAACCCTTGAACTGCTGATTGATTCCCACTTTCCTGGTAATACATCGGCCATAGAGCCCCTTATCGATCAAGGAGACGTTCCGGATTTGAATAGCATCAAATCAGTAGTCACTTACGATAAGCTAGAATGGGCGATTGACTCATTTGAACCTTACAAATCACCAGGATTAGACGGGATAATGCCCGCCATGCTACAAAGAGGGAAGAGAATCCTGATCCCTTGGCTCTTGGTGATATACAGAAGCAGCTTGCATTTTACTTACATGCCGGCTGACTGGAATAAGATAAAAATAGTTTTCACCCCTAAGGCTGGTAAGAGCAGTCATGTAACTGTCAAAGACTTCAGACCAATAAGCCTGTCTTCGTTCCTTGTCAAAACATTGGAGAGGTTACTGGATCTGCATATCAAGAACTCGGTGAGAGAGCGAGAATTAAGCTCGTCTCAACACGCTTATACCAAAGGGAAATCAGTGGAAACGGCGCTACACGAAGTAGTAGGCACTATTGAGAAATCCCTTAACAATAAAGAGTACACCCTAGGTACCTTCTTGGATATTGAAGGAGCCTTTAATAACGTCACGACCGAGGCAGTGTGCGACGCTCTAATAGAAACAGGGGTCGATAACTACATCTGCCGTTGGATTAGGAGGATGTTGAAAGGCCGTCAAATCTGCTCCAGTTTGGGAAGTAGCGAGATGGTCAGATTTGCTGGAAGAGGAACTCCGCAAGGCGGGGTTCTGTCACCAACACTCTGGCTGAGAGTTCTAAATAAAGTTCTCATAGCGTTGGAGAAGGCTGGAATAAAAGTGATTGCATACGCTGACGATATAGTTATACTAGTGTCAGGTAAATTTGTAAACACAATCAGCGACCTAACAGGAATGGCGCTACGAATACTACAACAGTGGGCCATGAAATGCGGGTTAAAAATCAACCCCGAAAAAACGGAGGTAGTTCTATTCACACGCAGAAGGGTGATCGAGAACTTCAGACTCCCAGTACTCGACAATAATGCTTTAGTGCTTAAGGAAAAAACAAAGTATTTAGGATTGGTACTTGACTCCAAGCTAAACTGGGGCATAAACTTGCAAGAACAAGTTAAAAAAGCGTCGGTAGCATTATATGCCTGCAAAAAAGCAATTGGAAAAAAATGGGGACTAAAACCCCACATAGTACACTGGATCTATACGGCTATTATAAGACCTATATTAATATACGGGGTCCTGGTTTGGTGGACCGCTTTGGAAAAAGCAGTGCACACTAAGTCAATAACAAAGATACAAAGGGCAGCTTGTTTAGGAATAACCGGAGCCCTTAAGTCAACCCCGACAGCGGCGCTAGAGGTCATGTTATATATACCCCCCTTGGATATCTATGGAAAAAGTATAGCTGCAAAAAGTGCCCTGCGACTAAAAGAGTCGAAATTCTGGAAGGAAACTAACTACGGGCACAGCAGTATACTAAAGATTCACCCGGGGAATAATCTACGAGACCCGACTGATTACTCTGTCCCAATAACATGCTTCGATAGAAGGTATTCCATACTCATTCCGAGTAGGGAAGAGTGGGAAGGCAATCAGAATATAACGAAAACAGATCACGCAATCTTCACAGACGGTTCAAAGATGGACGTTGGTGTGGGAGCCGGGGTCTTTTCCGAGAGTTTACAAATACAGAAATCGTATAGACTCCCCAACTATTGTAGTATTTTTCAAGCGGAAGTACTGGCAGTAGAGAAGGTGGTCAATATCCTGCAAGAACACCTTGGCTTGGGAGTAGCCTCGTCAATCACCATCTTCAGTGATAGTCAGGCGGCGATTAGGGCAATCTGTTCCAGCAGCGTTAAATCAAAGCTCGTAAAGCGATGCCGCAACAATCTATGCACACTTGGCAATCAACATCGGGTTATTCTGTGCTGGGTTCCTGGACACTCCAAAATAGATGGCAACGAGGCTGCCGATGCGCTCGCAAGAGAGGGCGCAGGCATGCCAGCTGATCTAGCAGACAATACAGTGAACAAACCACTGGGATTCGTCAAAGAGGAGATTGACTACAGGGCCAAGCAGCTTGCACAGAACCGATGGACAGGGTTGACAACCTGTAGTACATCCAGGCAACTGTGGCCCACATTCGATAAAAAGAGAACCGCAGAGCTATTGAGACACAGTCGAAAAGACTTGAGAAATATTACTGCGGTTGTTACCGGACATTGCCTCTTCGGTAGACATGCCGAACGTATGCAAATACCCACTAACGACTTCTGCAGAAGTTGCAGAGATGAGGAAGAGGAAGAAAGTATTCAACATTTTCTGTGTGAATGCCCTGGCCTCGCAAGAAGGAGGTTCACTACTCTGGGTGAATCATCTTTCGATAGCCTGGAGGAACTAAACAACTTACAACTTGGACGGCTGAGCAGATTTCTGAACAGTAGTGGCTGGTTTGAATGAGTTGTTAAAATCCTTCCGCGGTTACGTCGCATAAACCATCAGTGATCTGATGAAGGTGGGTTCTACGGAACACGTGTGGTATCACAACGGACCTAATCAGGACTACGTGAGACCGTTTGGTCAGAACCAAGGGTCTGCCACTCTTACCTAACCTACCTAACCTAACCATAGGTACCTAAATTTGCATGTAAGTATTTTTCATATCTTATTGATCGATACGTTTTATTCTGGAATGGGCTTTTCACCTATAATATTCGACATCGGCCTTAATGGCGATTCCAATCAATAGAGAAGTGACGATGACTAAAGAGCCACTATTAGTAATTTTACATCGCTAGAACTCGGTATAACTTGAGAAAGACTTTTTTAGTCACTGTTGTAATCGCGATAAAAGTATAACATAATCGCGAACGATATCACACATTTTATATTGACGCATTGTTCATTAATTTGACATATCTAAATAACTGAAGCAAATTCGTTTTACTTACTTTGAATAAACTAAATGTCTTGGATCTGCTTTCTTAGTGAGGTTTCTTCGTTACAGAAGGTGCTTAGGTCACAGTTTCAATAAACGAATACAGAGTTCAATGATCGAAAGTATCAACTATTAATCAATGTAAAAATGCTTTTTACTAATGATGATAAAGTTAAAATTGGTTTGATTGTCAGTCTGATAATATTTCCAGCGCTTTGGTTTCTTGTTGAGAAGCACCTATAAGTTCTGTGTCAGTCGAACAGTAGTTATCAGAATACCATTCTGCCCTGGGCAAACAACTGCTACAGCTGCAGCTGTCGCATATAACTGCCTCGTTATTTGGTATGTCCAATTTATACTCCGTGCAAACATTAGTCATCTTAGGTTTGGTTTTCAAAAATTTGATTTTTGTCGCGATTTTCAAATTATTCTTTCACACCTTCAATACCTCGTTACAATTAGGACTATTAGTAACAATTTAAGCAGTCTTTAACTTAAACATACATGTGTATGAACTGAGGTTTAGTTTTTTTTTTCACATGTTGTTTATCTTAACTCAGTATTCAATTATATTAACTCCATAGCATAACTGTATAGCATATATTTTTTTTAATACACAGATTTATTTTTAAAACATGCAAAACTTTGTATCAAGAATAACTTTTTTTCGTAAAATCTAAACTCAAAAAGGTTCCTATTTGGTAAGCTGATGATAACCAAATCTTAGCAGACGCCGTATATGGGTACATTTTACTATTATGTTTCTTATAATAATATATTAACGTCTTTTGTTTTTTTTTTTGGTTTCCCGCTTTTAATACAGGATTCCATAGCATCTAAATTACTCAACTATTTAATATTTTTCGAAAACAGAGTTATAAGAAGACATAAGATCTACAAGTATTTAAAATAGTCAGGGCTTGTCCAACATATTTTTTTTTTAATGGAACACCCTATATATTATTTTATTTTCCAATTTCTTATACAATTTCTTATATAATTTCTATAAAACATCATACCGTAAAACGGGGTTACTTTGCACTCAGTACGGTAACTTTGCACCAACGCTGTAAAATATTATTTTTGGTAGCACAGTGCTTCATCTTAATTTGAGGCCCCTACTAATGTCATGTGCAGAGAAAGAACACTGCAATATATCATCTCAAGAGATTAGACATTCCCGCATTCCGTCATTTGTCAATCATTTCCCGCCATAATATATAACCTCTAAATTGTCACATTTTAAAGCTGTACAAAATCTTCTTGCCGAGAAAGCCTAAGCTGATAAATATTGGTAAGTACCCGTTCAATCGCATGAACAATTATTAGTTTAGAGATGCAGGAAATAAAATAGGTCAATAAAATACATGTTTAGGGTTTTCTATTTTTTTTTGTTTACATTGGCAATTTCCATATAAAATTGGGAATACTTTGCACCGTACAACTGGTGCAAAGAATCCCCCTTTCTTACGAAATTGGGGATACTTTGCACAATATCTGAAATGGTGCAAAGTATGACTCGTTGCGGTTATTTTGCTTTAATTGTAGATAAAACGGTAAAACTAGTTTAAAATGAAGGGGAGCAAAGTATACCCTTTCCGTGGTATACTTTGCACCAGGATGTAAGTCGATTTTTTGTCGTAATCTTGCAATGAATCAACTTAAAAATGTAATGAGACTTAGTTAATGAGCTTAATGATATCCACCGAAAATCATAAAATAGTTATATTAGTATATATTAAGATATTTTTATCTTTCAATAAAAAAAAATTGTGCAAAAAGCGGTGCAAAGTAACCCCGTTTTACGGTATGTCTAAATTCAATAATTTTTGAGATATTAACGTTAAAAATATGGCATTTTTTTTGACAGGGCTGTAGCATTGGAACGACGCACTTTAAGAAAAATGGTTTTTACTTTTCTGTCTTAAGTGTGTTATTTTTTATTATTTATCTAAAAGTTACAACTTTTAACATGTTAAACCTTAAAACCATTATTTGGTTTAACATGTTAATGAAATAGGACATTTAATACAATATATACCTGGCATTTTATGGGGAATATAGAAAATAAAACCCTATATAATATAGGGCGTTATATTTAAAAAAAAATATTAGATATGCCGTGACTATTTGAAAAAAAAAACCTGTATAATTTTAAATTGTAGATCTAATGCTTCCTAATAACTCTGACAAACATTAAAAATATGAGTAGTTTAGATGCTATGGAATCCTGAGTTGAGCCACCCTGTATATGAGTCAACATTTCAGTCTACCAAAAATAATTATTTTTTAAACCTCTCTATTGACCACAAAAGCTTACCCCTAAAATATTAATTTAAATATTATTCTTTAGGCTTTATTTATTTCACTTTTTCTTTATAAATTGTGCCAATTTTTTTTACCTTAAACTGATAAATAGTCAGATTATAAATCAACCAGGAATACGTACTTACCATAAACATCCCGTTTTTCCAATTTCGTTATAGAACTATGTTGTGAATTTAACAGAAATAAATACAATGTAAATCGAGAATTATGATTTTACTAATAAAATAACCATGTTCATACTTAAAATATCCTATATTTGAGATGATTTCTTAAAAATTTTACAATTTTTTTAGGGATAAATTCGTGTTAGAAGAAAATGGTTACGGAAGAATAATTGGTAGGTTTAAAGAAATGATTATTAGAGGTGGTGAAAATATAGTTCCAAGAGAAATTGAAGATTTTTTAAATACCCACCCGAATATTTTGGAGGCACAAGTAAGTATTCTTCTAAATTTCGAGAAAAAAAGGATATGAATGAAAAAAAATTATTATTATTCTGCATCGGACAAAAAATAATAATTTTAATATTTGCTGTCTCGAATGTAGAACCAGAAAATATGATCAGGGGCTCAGTGGGCGTAACTAGAACATTTTTTTCTGGAGGGAGTGTCAGTCAGGACCATGATACAACTACAAAAAGATATGATACCGCGCAGGTTTTCGTGACGTCACTTGTGCCTAGAAACCGCCATATTGCGATATTCTCCGTTGTTTAAATTATATATAAAATTTTGGTCGAAACGAATTCCTAAATACTCTAATTTTTCTTTCAACATAATCACATCTACACGTTTGAGTTAAAAGGAAGGTAAGTATAATAGTTTTAAATCTTGACAATAATCAATCTATCTATATAAAATGTATGTTTCAAGATTTAAGTCACAGTAGAAATTCTAAAGCTAATATAATTTGAAATAAATTTATTAAAAATTTCATATGAAATTGGCTTTTAATAACGTAAACTACGCTTTGCCGTATAATTCGGCGCGTTCAATTCAAAAATACGTCACGATGCACTGCGCACCCTGTTGATATCATACCTTGTATAGTTGTATCATGAGTCAGGACCACATTTATTTCATAATTTTGTACTTACTTAGTAAGGCGGAAAAGAGCCAAAGACGAAAAATCTTTGGGACCATGCCCGTTCGTTAAAAATTCACTTAACTACTATCAAATTTCAAAAATTGAATACCTTTACCCCCTCAAACTAACCCATGGTTGGATTAAATTTGGTTTTGTGATTTTAACTTTTTTCTTGATATTGCCCTGTTGGTATTTTAACTACATCAAAAAGGTTAATATAAAAGTTAAAGGGCAGTAAGTGAGTGAAAACGTAAAATTATTTTTGACTTCATAGGGTGGGTCAAAAAAGCGCCACAAGAAAAAATGTAGTTTTTTAAGATGGAACATGCTATATATTATTGTATTTTTAAATTATACTTCAAATTCTACACCCATTTTATATAGCACACTACATGTCTAAATTTAATTGTTTTTAAGATATTGACATTTACACGCCACTAAATATTGACATCTATCACACTTTGAAAGGCTGCTGCGTTGAAAATGTGCATCTTAGACAAAAACTGTTTTCACGGCCCTATCTTAGTTTTTTATTTTTTATCCAATAATACCAACTTTCAGTTTAACGGTTAAGCCTGTAAAACAGGTTTTCTCTTAGGTTTAACCGTAAAACCGAAAGTGGGTATTTTTGGGTAGATATTAAAATTAAGAAAAAAAATAAGATAGGACAGTGGAAACCGTTAATCACTCTAAGATGCACCATTTGGACACAGCAGCCTTTTAAACTGGAATAAATGTAATTTTTTATTGAAATTGAATTTAGACAAGTAGAGAGTTATATAAAATAGGTGTATAGAATTAAAAAAGTTTAATTTAAAAATGCAATAATCTACAGGGTTTTCCATTAAAAAAAAACATTTTTTCTTGTTGCGCGCTTTTGAGCAATTCTATAGTGAGTCAAAAATAATTTTACGTTATAACTTTTTACTTTTACTTACTGCTCTTCAACTTTTATATTAACGTTATTGATACATTTCAAAAAGTAACGGGGCTATATTGTACTTTGCCATACTAAACGGCCACCCTGTATGCTCACCATGCCAAAATTGATGATTTTACGAATCTGAGAACCGTTTTTGTTGTAAATGCTTAGGTTTTGAAAGATCACTTTTTAAAATGCCGTTCTGTATACAGATTAGGTTTTAGATTCATAATGAAGCATTATCGTCTCTTTCCACACTTATTGTAAACTATGGCATGGCACCGGTCCACCCTGAAAAGATCGGTGCCCACCCAAAATTAAGGGATTAGGTTCAGCAGTGGAGTTTCGGGTTTGTTGAGGGGGGTAGTCATTTTAAATTGGAAAGTAGTGGTATAAGTTTTACCCGGTGAGGCTAGACCGGAGGAAGAATAAGATTCACACTATAAAATCATTGGGCCTGCATGGGCCCACCAATTGCGAATATCCTGGTGCCGCCGCTGTTGTTTTGAAAGTGATTTGAAAGCGAAAAATAGTTAGTTGGAACATATTCTGAAAATATGCCCCATTGTTCAGCAACAAAAGAAATGCATAATTTGAAGCTTATTTAAATCCCGACAGAATTGAAAAAAATATAAAAATATACGATTTAATCAACGACATCACTCGAATAAAAAATTACGGCGAAAGCTGCGCCTTGCATCCAACCAGTAATTGTATGGACTTATATATTTAATTTTTGTCACTATTACAATATTTAATATTATTAGAGATTGATGTAAGCAATTGCAAAAAAATATGCTTTTATTATATAAAGGTACCCTCCGGTTTCAATTATTTTTTGAAAAAGGCAGGAAGTTTTGAAAGTTTAGGTTACTTGCAAAGGTACAGAATTGGGCCAAGAGTCTGCCAAAAAAATCACAGCTTTGTCGCGGTGCACCGTTTTAATTCGAGCACAAATAATAATCATACCTCAAAATAAGAAAAAACATTAGCAGCGAACGCTAAAAATCACCGCATAGAACAGCGGCGGCTCCTGATAGTCGATACAGGTGGGGCCAAAATATCAAATCAAAAATCTTTAATGAGAATACAGGGTGTTACAAATTCGATGCATTAACATTGCTATCTCGGTAACTATAAGAGATAGCGATTTGGTTAAATGGAGGTAAAGTTGCATAATTTAATGCTGAATTATTCGAAAAAAAAACGAAGAAATAAATTTTTGTTTTAATTTTCTATATGACAAAATATTGATTATTTTAAAACGAAGTCGTATCTACTCTCCAGAAGGGATAGTAGGGTTAGGAACAAAAGCCCTATCTTTCTTTTTACTTCTTTTTTGTAAGAAGGAAGATAGGGCTTTTTGTTCCTAACCCTACTTTATTGATTATTTTGAAAAACCACCAAGAGCATTTGCTTAAGACAACTTTTTATGCTCTTTAAGAAAATAATTTTATTTTTTAGATACGACGTTCGTTTTTTAAAGGCCTATATCAACTTAATTTTTTTAAATACAAGCCTGCATTTTTTTAAAAATTTTCGAATATCTCCGCAAGTCATCAGAATTTGAATATTGTTTAGGAATTAAATAATATGCAACTTTGCCTCTATTTAACCAATTCCCTACCTCTTATATAGTTATAGAGATATCAATGCTAATGCATTGTATTTGTAAAACCCTGTATAAAAAATCGAAAAAAACTTACCGACTAATTAAATGAAGCATTTAATAAGGTATTCCAGTTGTTCTAACAAAAAATGTTCATAAAGCACTAAAATTTTCTTATAAGAAAACTCCATACGTCTTTGTTTTTTTATTTGAAAATTATTCAATCATTTTTGTTCTTGAAGTTGCTAATATTCTTTACAAAAATTTTTTCGGCAGACAACATACCTAGGACCTAGAGTCTTTCAGTTTATTCATTTTAAAACTGATACACCTAAACCCGGAATGAGGAATATAATCCACTGACGGATTAACCTAAACCTAACCTACAAGCACAGAACTCGCCTACAAAAATATAATTTATGTTAAATAGTAAAAACTGTTTAAAAGAAAAATATTTTAAAATTAATATCTCTACAGGCAAAACCATCTAGTAGCTAGTAACGGTAGCAAAGCCGAAAGCATAACTTTACTATATAGCCTAGTAGTGCCCTAACCCGAAACCCGATTGGGCCTCTTCACTCTCGATAAAATAAAACATATGAGCATCTGGCCAGGCCAGGTCGATTTCTCTACGCGCCAGTAAGAGAGAGCGATATATTCATTGGTGTTAGTCTCTCTCTTTACGGGTTTAACATCGTTCCAAATACAGAGTCTGCCGAAGCAGCGTGGCGGCAGGGAATTTTCGCGGCGTCACTCACACATTAGGGAGTTTTCGCATAGTTAGGTGTTAATATATATCAACGTCTTCAATTAAAAATTATTCACATTTACAAAAAGAATGAAGCGTAGGGAGACAAAGTAATAATAATTATAAATGAGAAATAAAAAGCTTGGTGTACAGGTAGGTAGGGCCATGGCACTGTGGCCGTACTATACGAGCCGCCACTGGCATAGAATAATATTTGAGGGGTGCAAATCACTCATTTATCTAATTCATTATTACTGGTGACAAAAAATAATGGGCACCAGTCGAATTTGCCGTCAATAATGAAAATATTTTCGAACCTGTAATAATATTTTTATTCAATGAGAGTATTCTTCTTAAGTATGGTTTAGTGATTTACAACACTACCAACTGTTTCATCAGAATAGCACTAAACCGTATTCGCTCCAGGATAAGGCAATTTTTTAATATACCACAGGGCTTATTGGACCTTATGTTAAATGTCTATGACATCAACCACATCCTAGGCTTGTTGTAGTTTGTAGTTATACGCATTTAACATTATTACTGGATATTTATTGGTATTATTTTACAGGTCATCGGACTACCTCATGAACGTTTAGGTGAAGAAGTATGCGCTTGCATTAGAGTACAAGATAATACCTCAGTTACGCTAGATGACATCAAAGCATTTTGCAAAGGACAAATCTCCCATTTCAAAATTCCTTCTGTTTTGAAAATAGTGGAATCATTTCCGAAAACTACTTCAGGAAAGATACAAAAATTTCAGTTAATTAAATCATTTACTTCCAAGGAATAAACACCATTTGTTTTCTGGCAATAGTTTTATTTTATTGCATTCAGTATTCGGTCAAGGTTGTCTAAAATTAAAAATAGATAGCACCTGTTAGAGTTGAACATAGTGAATCTTTTCACTAAAATTTGACCCCGCCGATTGGAGAAAGAAAAAACAAATGACCCTACCTACTATAGTACCTAAGTAAAAATAAAATTTTCCTCGTTATCCTTATTTTTTTACTTGGTATGTGTAGGGGTCGTCTTTATCTGCAGCGTAAAATTACTTAGCCTCTGAGGTCTCAAACTTGCGTTGTGTAATTTCATGTTAACCGTCGGTACGGACAGTCGGTTTTACCTAATGAGCATATATTTTTTGTTAAAAATTAGTTAGGTTTGGTTAAATTGGGTTACACTGAAAAAACTAATCTTTTGGGAGAAATGCCTTTAATCACAAAGATTTATGCTTTTAAATAGGTCCAAATGCGATCGCTCTTGGCCTAAAACCGTCATTCTTTTGCAATAAAATACTGAAATAAACACTTTTTCTCTTCGAACTATTTAATTTTTAATAATATTTTGCTTTGAACTCTCTTTACAAAAAGTTTTCTCTCCTTACACTAATGTCGGGTTGCACAAAGTTTTTTAATAATAATTAATTAATCAGCAACTTTGACTGTGACATCTATTGGCAGGCATCATTTGCTCACAATCGAAGTTAAAAACTAAGGTAAAATAAGCGGCATAAATTAAGCATTGTTGTTTAAATTTCTGTCCCCTATATAAAAATTCCGGCAAAAAATACCACATCTTTGCCAACAAGAAGGAGATTAATAGCAGACCCTACACGATCAGTCGCACTGACAGTCCTGAATTATGTGAATCATTCGTTATTCTCGCATCAATGTTTTTCTAATTGCAGACTTTACACTATCAATCGGACTGACAATTCATAAAATCAATCCTTGAAATTTTAAACGATCAGCATTACTGTAATTTCCTTATCGAGACTGTCAGTTTGACTGTTAGTTTAGCTGTCAGTCTGACTGATCATGTAGAGTCTGCTTATGAGAATTTACATTGGTCCGGCCATCAATGCTTGAAATTTGCTCTTACACGAACAGTATCCCTATATCAAAACTATCCCTAATAATGATATAGTGTGGGGTCCTTTATAGATTGTGGATCCCTGTTTATTGTAATATATAGATAAGAGCAGAGCAAGGCCGTATTGCAGACCCTACACTGACAGTGTTACTGACAGTCCTAAGTGATATCAATCATAAAATGACTTAACTAAAATCATTTGTTATAAATCCCGATAATTTACATCATAAAAGTAGTACAAACATCACAATCCTACAGGTAATATTATGTGAATCTTTTAAAATTATATAAGTAAACAGGGATAGCAGGCTCACCGGTAAACATAAAGGCCTTTTTACATAACGTGCAATTGCAAGTTGCAAGTGCAAGTGAAAGTAAATGGTCATTTTAAAAGGGAAAACTTACATCAGCTGATTAAAACGTTGTCAAAGCGCATGCTTCCATACAATTTTTGTGAAATTACACCTAATGTAAAATTCGACATTTCTTTTAAATGGTTAAGATTGGAGATATAGGAACTTTAGGTTTTTTGTCAACCAATTTTCTTTTTTTTTTTTTACGGTTTGCCGACTACGTAGGCCATCTTGAACCGGTCATCGACCACAAATGTGATCTACCGACTGGGGAGTGTGAAACGGCACCTTCATCCTACGAGATATCCGATCTCATCCGGCCTGTCCGGCGTGAATAGGATGGCTAGGTGTCGATTCATTTTACACTCTTCCCTGAGGCAAGAGCACGCCGTGTTCCCAAGCGGTCACCCGCCCAAGTACGCGCATAATAGAAATTAGTTTTATAATAAAACGGGAAATGGAAACATTTATTTGTTATTGATCCATACTAGGGACATATATAATTATAAACAGCTTATCTTATGTTAAAAAAAATAGTTATGTTTACGGAAAACGTTATGTTGGTATACAAAAGAAAACGTAATCACATATCCCCTTCTTGTGTAATACAGGGTGATTCTTAAGTTGATACTTTTTTTTTTAGCTGCGTATAGAAGGCATTAAAATAAACAACATTTTCAAATACCTTTTTTCAAAAAACCCAAAAATAAAGTACCTAATCATAATAATCATTTATTACACTACAAATCAAATACGGTTCTGCCTAACTGGCCCGTTGAATAACATTAGGAAAACTTCTGGGTGTAAAGAGAAAACATCTGCACTTTTACGACACTCACAATAAATAAGCACCATAATTAATTGATTGTTTTCAAATTTTACCATTTTTACCAATTTATTAAAATAAAACCACACCGCGCCGCGAATTGACAAAATTAATAACTGAACACCGATCCGTAAAATGCATGACTCACATACAAAAAACGGACAAAAACAATATAAAGTAAAGGGCTACGTTTTGATTACCAGGCCCGCATTTAGATTTTTTACTTCTGTAACTCGGCTATTTTTAAGTTTTTTGAAAAAGGGTATTTGAAAAAGTTGTTTATTTTATTGCCTTCTATACACAGCTAATGAGGAAGTATCAACTTAGGACTCACCCTGTATAACCACGTAACCTTGACGTTGTGATTTAATATCTCTTTTTTGTATGTATGTAATCGCTAATTTCGCTACTTGCCAAAACATAAAAAATAGCAGTAACTATAAACGCGGCGTCAGTCATTTGTTAAAATTGAATTTGAACCCCTCCCGTGTTATTATATTTTTGATGGCCTACACATATACTTGACTTTATACGCGCTCGACACAGCTTAACTTCGGTGATCTGCGGGAACCGGTGCTTAATATGTCGACCGGCCCTTGCCCAACCAATTTTCAAGAAACGTTTTTTACTTTTGTTTTTATAATTTAACCTTTTAGACAAAGGGATTTGATAGATGGAAACACGTACGGTATGCACCTAAAGTGTATTTATTTTCAACTGGCACCGATAGTAAACCTAACCACCAAACGATTTATGTGATCGGTACAGGACTGAATTTAGCCTTTGCATTTGAATAAACACTTTTTCCCACTATATTATAGCTTTATTATCTCAAGACACTGTTCTATTATTTTATTTTGATTTTGGCATTTTAGATTTGTATAGTGCCAGTGTCTTGCGGTTAAAGTTATAATATAATCGGAAAACATTATCGCATCGAACGTTTTGTGGTTAGGTTGTTGTTACTATCGGTGCCAGTTGAAAATAAATACACTTTAATAACTTTAGTAAGTGCTGTTTTTTTCCAATTTTGTTACATGCTAATAACGATTTTAGAAAGAATTATAATTACATTTAATTTAATATGCAAGGAATGAAGGTCCCTAAAAATTTACATTTTAAACAATCATAAGGTCTGACTATAATTATTGTAAAAAAAGTTGTGAATAATTTGTATGAATTTCAATATATAAATGTTATTATATAACAACTTTGATCTTACCTACTGCTATAAATTATACGAGTAATCAGTTGCGTACTCAGGAATTTAATATAAAAGGAAATTTAATATAAATAAAATATCCACAATTGATTATTAACATATTTTTTAAAAGTTAAATTATACGCACCAATGCAATGCCAATATAGTAGCGTATTTACGAATGTGGTGGTGGTGGAAATGGAAAACGTAAAAGTAGAAAAGTGCCTCAAACCATGCGCCGCAGACGAAATATTTTTGGGGCCACGCCCAAATTCCGACAAAAATTTACCCAACCAATTATTCATCAATTCATAAATTATCTTATTTATTTAAGAACATTTTAATCCCTGTTCAAGTTTTTAGCAGTCTTGACTCTAAGGGCTAATGACCAGAATTTTATATTAAATTACATCATTCTAGGGGCCCAAGCAGCAATATTAGGACCACCCGACGTTGGCATATGCGACCTGACGTCGGCACGTGTCATGTTATCATGTCTGGGTCGTTAAGACGTCGGGAACCGACTAATCGTCGTGTTTAAAGCACCAGCGGCTATCATTATTTTTAAGTAAAATGATAAAGAAGGTCGGAAAAATAAACCAATTAGTTATATTATCTCTACTTATATAAAATATGACAGCAGAATAATATCAACTTGTAAAATAGATCATGTCGGTATATTTTACTTCAAATAAGGATGATAAATTATAATATTTAAATGACTTTATTTGTGTCATTAACATGGTAAAAATTAAAACGTATGTCACTTTTCTGATAAATATTGACAAATTATCCCATATTGCGTTTCATTTATTTAGTATAATCTAGTTTATGTAATATTATATCGCGTTATTTTTAAATATATTAAACCAAATAATAATTAATCAAAAAGTAAGGTTACAAAAATCCTAAAAATAATTTTTGTTCAGGCTACTCTCTAGAATAAGGGTTATTATTAACTGAATGAGAAAGCAAACTTGTCCTCACCTTCTTTTATATACTACAGTAAACTAATTGTTTTTATATTATATTAACGAAGATTAAAGTTTGCTTTCTCAGTTAGTTAAAACTTTAAGAAAGCATGAAAAATAAATTTTCAAACCACCTGAAAGTGCCTTATACTATAAGGTTGTATTTTGTCTAACACTGTTAGATAATAAAATACAAATCGGATTGCATGGTTCTACCAAGAAATTAAAACTTTACATTGGTAGAATGTCACCACCTGCAGACCGGTTTCGAACTCTTTTGTTCTCGTCAGTACAGGGTAGGTGTTCATACAATACCAAATGAAAGTTTTAAAACCTAATACATATAATATCAACCCGCATATAATATCAACCTTCCAACCATGCAACCCGATTTGTATTTTATTATCTAACAGTGTTAGACAAAATACAACCTTATAGTTTCAGGTGGTTTGAAAATTTATTTTTCATGCTTTCTTAAACGTTTGCTTCCACCTGACTGGTAAGAGATTCTGTGTTTTTACAGTTAAAAATAACTAACACAACGTAAAATATTACTAATACCGCCGTTGTGCCGCAGTTATTTCTTCGTAGTCGAGTACTGACTATTATTTATAACTAATGTAATGTCGCAGGTAGTATAATTTTCGTCGGACGTCGAAAAAAGCTACTTGGGGGCTTTGGGTAAGTGGGGGGGGGGGGGGGGGAGCAAATACTTCACTGCATGTGTTAATATATCTTTGAGCCAGTATAATATAAGGTTTCTTTAAAATCATTACGGGAGCGAGTATTTGACCACCTAGAAATTTACATGGGAATTTCCATGTATCTTGTACGGACGCTCCACCCGGTATATCTAATAGGTAATATAGGTATTAGGGTGTTATGAAAATATATTTTATATATATGTTTATCATTAAACCCGTAGATCCTGATATAAAAACACAATAATGTAGAAAAATATTTTAAATATCGCTCTGAATGACCCCCTAAAATCTTTACCAAACAGCTATCAATTATGACTTTTAATCAAATAATATTTTTTGTAATACGATTATTTTCGTAAAGGGACAAAAGTGACTTATTGGATTTCACAAGTAGAGTTTGCTGCTAAAAGTACAGCCTGTGGGCAACAACCACAAAATATATTAATTTCGAAAATTTTTTTACTAGAATTTTGTAGGTACTAATTAAACACCAATCATTTCTAGATTATTAGTTGCTTTAGTTTGACTCTTAAATTTAAATAACCAAAGGAATTAAAATATTTACTTGTCTGGAAAATACAAAAATAAGGTTTTGACGCTTTTCAAGATTTCACATTGCATTGTTATTCATTTTTCAGTTATATATATACTGAATTTATTATTTCTTATAACTGCAATCATGGATTTTTACATCATATTATCCTTTTCATTATTTTAAAAATTAGGTACCATCGCGCCAAATTACTGGGACAGCAAAATTCTAATAATATAATAGCTCCTAGTCTACAATATAATTTGATTAAAAACAGATACACATAAAGTCATAGCTTCTGAATATCATAATATCTTTAATTCTTCGTATTATACACAATTGCGTTTTTATTAGAGTCAAAATCAATCATGTAAAGTACAATAGTGGAGAGAAAACTTCAAAAAGTTGCTACATAACTTAAAATAATTTATATTTTATTTGCAAGTAACGCTTAAGTGATATTACATTACTGGGTTTTGATGACGTCACACAGGTTTCGACGGTGACGCCATCAATCATTGCAACAATATCTTCGTAGACACCTACGTCATTGTACTTTTCATGATTAATTTTGATAAAATCTAAAGAACAAGAATATTTTTATTACTATAATAAACATTTAATATTTACCTGGTAATTAAAGTTGCTAGCATTGTTTGAATGGCCGGTGCTTGTAGAAAAGAATCACTTTCAATTTGATGATATAGATTATAAATAATATTTGATAGTAAAAATAGAAAAGAGCAGTAAGGCATTCATTATTAATATTCCAACTTGATAGATCGCCTTGTAATTTTTTCTCGCAAGTAAGGGAATTGCTTCACGTAAATTTCACAAACAGATGAAATGGGGGCTACTTATGTACAATGACAACCAATTAAGTGTAGCATGTAATTTCCTACAGAATTGGCATTTGTTACATTTTGGAGAGCTTGACCCTATCTGGAAAAAAGTTAATTTTAGTAACTATTCGATTTGTTTTAATTTTTATTTTTGTTTGGAGGAAAACTTTAGGATAGAGAATCCTTTTAGAAGTCATTTTAGAAAGACCTCATTAATTTTTGCTCGGAAGAAAGTTTTGGGTGGGCCTTTTTTGTTATAAGTCACAAGAAGTATTGGGTATTTAACTATGTCGCCAATTTTCAGTATTTAATAAGCTTTAATCGGTTGTCATAGAATGAGTTTATTGATTGCTAAGGGTTGTTTATTTTAAGCGTTTTTTTACGTTTTATAAAGGAGAACATGGAAATTCCACAAAATATTTGATAAAGCCAAGGAAAACTTATTACCGGTAAAGTCTAAAGCCCTGTACGTATGAAAATTTTCTATAAGTAATGGAAAGGAACAAACCAAATTACCAAAAAAAAAACAATAATATTAGTAAAAAAATTGTAAAAAATAAATACAAATTTTATTCAGTATTTTCTTCAATAAACCAAGCATTACGAACTTTATCTCCCGCTCATATTTCCTATGATATGATGATGATATTTAAAGCAACCATTTCTAAGGTATTATAAGTAAATAATTGATAGACGAAAAATAAAATTTTCAACTTTACAAAGAATTTTTTCTGAATAATAATTGTTGTGCCAGTCCATCATACAAGAACCTTCAAAAAAGAATTTTACAAGTTTGCTGTAAAATTAATAGGGAAGCAGTACTGATTAAACTATGTAACAATCCAGATGGTTATGATGAGTACATATTTGCTTTGTTCGTACAGCAATCACGTACTAGTCAGCAGGATTTTGATTGGTTTAAAACACTTTGTAAACTGTTCCCAACGACAATAAAATACAGCGATTGGCGCTGATCAGTTTGAGATTGTTGTGCGAATAGAATTATTATTTGTTTCTTTTTTAGTTTACCTAATGTTACGTTAAGTGAATATAAACAAGCTAATCAACAAATTGCATGAAAGTAGTATAACCCATATCTCCCCTATTTAAGATAATCATAATAGTTTCGGTATTTATTATTATGACTGGCAGTATAATTAAGCTTAAAAGTGATTTTAACTTAGTTTGTTTTGAAAGAACCCTGCAAATGTACCTATATATTTATTAGTATGTTGTCGTGTTTCAGAAAAAAAATATTTTTTCGTGATTTAATGTGTATTATAAAGTAAGTATTTTCCATTTAGTAAAACGAAAATAAAGTTACTAGTTATTTCTGTAAAAAATGTGAGCATATACCAATAAAAATAACAATGATAATAATAAATACGGTGGTTATTTCCAAACCGGATAAACCGTTGTTTATGGCCTGTATAATATCGAGATAGTAAAGGAAATTCACACTCGAAATATCGGTAATATCGGTATTATATAGGCAGCAGTATATAATCTGACATTTCCATTCCTTTGAAACAATAACAATACAAATAATACGTTTTTGTAGTTTTAAGTTTATCATATAGGCAAGGGCCTGTCGACCTATTAAGCACCGGTTTCCGGTTCCCGCAGACCACCGAAGTTAAGCTGTGTCGAGCGCGGTTAGTATATAGTACTTGGGTGGGTGACCACTTGGGAATACTGCGTGCTCTTGCCTCAGGAAAGAGTGTAAAATAAATCGACACACCTAGTCATCCTATTTACGCCGGACTCTCATTTTGTTTAAAATTAATAAATTAATCGACTTACCTGAAGGAAGATTAATTTGAATTATATGAACAATCTCCTCCGAACAGATTACATATATAAACACATGTAGTTTCCATCTCTCCGTGGGAACAGTCACAAGTTCAAAGCCTAAAAATAAATCTTTGGGGCCGACCCTGTCGCCTCTACTAGGCACTCGTAATAGGCCCTTGATATGTTCTTCAGTTCATTTTTTAGTAAGTTCTAAATATGTCGCTTAGTTGGGGATCATTTGGGGGGTGGTGGGTATGTAATCTGTTCGGAGGAGATTGTTCATATAATTCAAATTAATCTTCCTTCAGGTAAGTCGATTAATTTATTAATTATATTTCACAATCTCCTCCTCCAGATTACATATATAAACACATGTAGATGTTTAAAGAGAGCGACTATTTAGTATTGTAGATAATTTCTGTTTATCGTTTTTGGAATAAAACTGTAAGCTTCATAATAGCATTGAATTAAACTATGGTAAATTACATATGTAATGTGTGTGATGAAAGTTAACTTAACTAGTAACTGAACTCTCTTTATATTATCAATATATCAGCATATTAAATCAATAGGTGTAACTAACTATATTCCTATCATATTTAGTTTAGCCTTGAAAAGCTCCCCTAACAATACTATTTGTACTGGCGGAATCAGGTGTATTATAAAATCTATTAAATGTGTGTGATTTATTTCATCATTCCGCTATTTTTCTTCAACATACTTCTATGTTGGTGCCTTGCCGCCGCACTGTCAATGTTGACGCGTGCCCTGAAACTTTATCCCTTAAAGACAATATATTATTTGTGTCTATACCGTTTTCTTTTAACACGTATTTTAGCCATCTGTTTAGTGTTTGCGTTATTGCTGCGGTATGTGACTTTTGTATATTATAATGAGTTTTAAAATTGAAGAAATACCTAGTCCATATATAATGAGTTTTGTCTTCTGTGGACGATATTCTCTAGATTTTCCAGGTACAATTTAATAGTGTTTGCTATATGCAATTCTAGTTTACTTATGAAGAAGGAGAAGACAAAATCTGATTGAGCTTTATTTATTTTCGATGTTTTAATTCTTTCAGAAATTATATTCTTTATCCTGTCGGCATCTATATATTATATGTATTTATCTTTTAGATTTATCTTTGAAAAGATTTGTATCCTATGTCCTGATGTCAGTGCTAAGAAAGATATGAGTATTTTAGACATTTGGAATAAACTTAGAGGTTCTAAGGGTATAGTTTTCCCAGATATATGGGAACTGGATGTGAGTTCCAGATATTGTCATACCTTGGCTTACTGGGTCTCTGATTGTAGAGACCTTTCATGTGCATGTTTCGAACATGGTATGCATGCAAAGCTGGCGTAGGTGTATAATTTAAAAATTTTCTTGTATAACGCCAAAAAAATTTCGCTACCCTTCAACACTTCCTGTTTTGAAAAGGTGTATTGTAAGCTGAGAACTTCATAGAACATATCTACTATTATTTTTTTAAAAACCAAATATACGAACAAGGTGCAAATTGGAGCAATAGAAAGTAATAAAAAAATGAACACATCACTTTTAGCAAAACAGTTACATATAACTAAAACGTTTTTATTACTCGGTTACATGGTTCTCAGATTACATGTCAGATTTAGGGATTCTTTCTCCGGAGCAGGTAAACCCATGAAGTTGATGCCCACTTTACTCCAGCCGAGTTGGATGATGATAAAAAACCAGACATAATACCGTCATAAACCGATTAAGGATACCTTTGAGGGCAGGTATAAAGGACAAAAGTCAAAATTTATATAAAAAAATGTATTAAAAATATTTTTCTTAAAGTTCTATTAGGTAACTTCTGATAAGTATTCCAGGTTAAATTTTACGGTTTTTTTAGCGTTAATTTTCTCTTGGATTTACATCTTGTTAAGAGCCTTCCATACTAGCGTGAAACGCAGCGTCATCGATTCCTGGCTTATTTAATTGAAAATTTAATACAAACATTTTACTGACGGGTTTACGAGAACTTCTAGTTTGCCGGATAATACCTTATATTTCTTCAAAAAAAAATTATTTTATATTTTCAAATTTATTTCTGACTTTTAACAGTAATAATACTGATAACAAGGCCTAAACTTTAAGTATTTACAATAGGTAATAGGTTACATTTTAAGGTAATATAATATTAATATACAATATATAATTAACAGTATAGTAAACATTAGGTAAGTAAGTCCATTAGTTCGAATTCAAATACGTTTTCAGTTCGTGACATAATCTTTTAATTCTAATGAGCGATGTAACTTTATGTGGTATGGTATTATATGTTTAAATGCTTCTATATATTGGTGAATCCTGAGCCTTTTTTGTTCTTGCAAAATCAGTACGATAATTTAATTTGTGTCTTATGTTATATTGATGGAATTCATTTGCTTGTTTTAGTTCAGAGTTTATTTTGATATTTTTTGTTTTTATGTTATATATTAATTTAGTTTGTTCTAAAGTTCTTAATTTGTTTATGTTTAGTATCCTTGTTTGGTTGTAGATGGTTACTGAAGAAGTATAATAGTTCATGTTGTACAATACCTTGATAGCCTTGTTTTGTGATCGTTGTAATTTGTCAAGCAGGTATTGTCCGGCATTTCAATTTTAAATATTTATATAGGTTCAACTTATATCATCCGCCATGGAGAACATAAAAATAGAAAAATATTTCGACTATGCATGTTTATTTTTTACATTAAACCTACCAATGATGCCCCGATGTTATCTTTAAAATCTCCACTGACCGTACGCCCCTTAATTCTAGTGAAATTGGTTTATTATAATATTTTGTATATTATAAAGACATTATAATTTGCGCGATGTGGTCGAAATGCAGTATTTAATCGTGATGACTCATCGACTACTGTTTGCTCCCAATACATTTTGTTATTAGAATAACCAAACAAAACTTTTTAAACTAAGTAATCTAAATCAAAATTTGAAAAAATTTAAAAATCAGCAAAATCGCTTCACACTAGTATAGTGCATCAGATTACACAGTTGTTCTTACAGATTATTTATAATGCTTTTTAAAAATCCACCCTATTATTGTTTACCAAAAAATTGTGTGCTTAAATTCTAATTTTAAACATTTTACTTTTTAAGAACACGAAAATACAGCAAACTAAGCTATGTTCATAATCCAGGAACAGAACCTCTTCGCTTATTAACAGTAGGAAAACTACTAGAAAAATCCGCAAAAGAATATGGCGACCGCAAAGCAATAATATCTATAGCACAAAATCAGTCTTTAACTTTTCAAGAAGTATTAAAACAGGCCGATAAACTGGCTGCGGGCCTGCAAGCAATAGGTCATAGTGTTGGTGATCGTATAGGCATTTGGGCCCCAAATATAATAGAATGGTATATTACTAATATGGCATGTGCCAGAGGAGGATATGTTTTGGTAAGTTTTGTCTAGTAGATATTGTTTCCTTTTTTTATAATAGAGGGTGTCCGGAAAAAGGAGGTCAATCCGTTAACCATATGTTCCTTGACAAAGAATAATATGACTTTTATAATGCCATTTTTGGACCCTCATATTTAAAATTAATATTTCGATAAGATATTAATTTCAAATTTGGTACATTACTTCAGCATAAAGAGTTTCATCTTTTGACAAAAGCAAAACCAAAAACAAATATCAAATGCCCAAAAAAAGAAGAGGGGGGTCCAGTACCCGCGAACCTCATTATTTTTTAATACGTGCGCCAGTGACTTCCGATCTATATTTGTTGAGTAGGTAATCTCTTGGTTTTTAATTATTTTTTGTCTCCTATAAAATGTCGATAAGATTATGCGTTTTAAAGATAATTTTATGGATCCGTATCTGATGTCAACGCGGCTTACGGTAATCTCATAAATTTAAAATGCTAGATAAAGTCATCCGTTGTGGCATTACCATACAAGATATATTTTGAGGAAGTAGTCCATTCTTAAAGTGGAGTTAATTTATAGGAATAAGTAAAAACATGAAGTCTTTCTCCACTGGTTTATTGAAATAATAAAAAAATTTTTAAATTCTACATGTTTCGGGTGTAGTAACACCCATCATCAGGAAAAAATACAAAGGGAGAGCATTAGTAAATAAAGGAGCAAGATTAACTGGTAGTGAACATCGATGGAGCTCTATCGAGCCATGAGAGATAAAAATTAAGAACTGATGATTTAAAAAATTGGTATACTTAGAGCCTCGAGGCTAAGTTTGGACACTGACCGTGGGCAAAAGGTAACAGTGACAAGAGGGCCCGTTAGGGCTGAGAAAAAAAAATATATAGGAAAAATGGAGACTCATGGGTCCAGAAATCTCATCCTGAAGAAAACATGGGGAGAGAAAAGAAAGTGGTATGGAAAGAAAAATTAATTATTGGAGCTTAATTGGATGTGCCAATTATATTGTATATTATTTTAATCTTAAGTCAAAGTTGTAAAATAAAAATTTTTGAAAAAATTGGGGGAACTAGTCCTTTTTTCACTACCAGTTAATCTTGCTCCTTTATTTACTAATGCTCTCCCTTTGTATTTTTTCCTGATGATGGGTGTTACTACACCCGAAACATGTAGAATTTAAAAATTTTTATTATTTCAATAAACCAGTGGAGAAAGACTTCATGTTTTTACTTATTCCCATACAAGATATAATTAGGTAAAACTTTGCAATAAGTGACAATACCGAAAGCAAAGGACTAGCCAAAAATAATGTAAGGGCAGTGGCGTACAGACAAAAACCTTTTGTAATAAGCCAGTCAAATGAAATATTATTTCTTCACATAACAGTAAAACGCCACAATAATCTACTATTACTTATTAAATAACTTTAATGGGTTTTATAAATAGAAATACAAAAAAAATTTGATATAGATGTATGTTTTAGATTGTTTGACATATTGGTATTGCATAAGTTAGAGTATGGAAGTATAATATGGTCCCCTTACTATAATGTCTGGGTTAATTTTATCGAGAGTGTACAGAGAAAATTTTTAAAATATATGTATCTAAAGAAATATGGTTTTTACCCCACTAGAGGCTGTGATCATGTATATTTATTGAGTATCTTTGACTGGGTGTCCTTGAAGATAAGCCGGAAAAAAATATGTTTAATTACACTCTTCAAGCTTTTAAAGGGAAATATTGATGATACTGAGTTTTTAAGTCAGCTTCATTTTTCTATAAATCGTGTGAACACTAGATCAAATAAAGTATTTTATTTAGATTTTCCCAAGACAAATCTGTTCAAGAGTTAATCTCCAATTTATCAGATGTGTAACCTGTTTAATGAGTATGCATCTGACGTTGACATAGATATTATTAGTTTAGATAAATTTAAGAAATTATTGGACAGTAGATTAACTGGTAGATAGTATATTATGTCTTGATTGGTGTATACCTAGAATAGTATAATTGTAGAGAATTTGATTGTATCTGTTAATGGCTTAATTGCTGTTGATACTTGATTGAATAAATAAATAAATCAATTTGAAACATCAAAACAAGATAATAAATATTGAAAAAGCATTATTTTCAAAAAATTATGAATGAACAACAATGAAAAACAAACTAAATTAAAAAAAAAATAGTTTAAAATTGCTTGATATGACCTACTTTTTTATGAATACACACACATGCGATCTTAATTAAAGAAAATCTTAACCTTTGAAAAATAGAAAAATATGTGGTTTCAACCAGAACTGCTCTCCAGCTTAAAGGATTCTCTCTATTAAATAATTCTAACTCAAAATCGGATCCATATACACAAAAAAATGTATACACCCCCAGACAGAATAGTCCAAGAGAGTAAGGTCCGGGAAACGGCGTGGCCATTTAACAGGAGCATCTTGGCCCCGACCAATCCAGTGATTAAGAAAGATTTGGAATAAACAGTTCCTAAAATTTCTAGCAAAATGCGGGGGAGCACCGTCTAGTTGAAACCAAATATTTTATCTTACCACTAGAGGCAAATCCTCAAGTAAATCGGGCAGTGTGTTTTACAGGACCCAAAATAAAATTATCTACGATACCTGCCCACATATTCACTTAAAATTAACTTGATGGCATGAGGATTTTCTTCTGCCCATATGTGCGTGTTGTGAATATTTGTTACCCTGTTTCTCGTAAATGTAGCTTTATCAGTAAACTAAATGTGTCTAATAAAGCGTACATCTCGGTTATTTATTTCACATAACCATTTACGGACGGATTAGATAAAATAAAGATTAGATTAAATAAAAGTGTTGCTTCGAAATCTTGAGGGAAAAGAGCCTGTCCTTTTTAAATATGGTACAGATAAAGCTGATGGCCTCGTAAAATATGGTGTACCTCTAGTCTTCTCGATGTTTTCAACCTGCCTAGCCAAAAACTTTGTACTTATATTTGGTGTTTCCTCGACAATTTTTAAAATATCCTCTTCTTGTCCAGGTCGTTTTACACGAGGTCGGCTGAAATTACCTCCCCGTTCTTCACTAAAATGTCCAGTATGTCTAAGGCGGTTAACTAAGTTAAGTATATCTCCTTTTGGGTCGAACTCGATTTGATAATTTTACTGCATAGTGCCTAGCGGACAAACTGGCGTTGGAGTTACATTTTCCCATTTAAGAAATGGAAATAAGTTTTAATCACTAAATAAATGTCTTTAAATCTTACTCATCATTAAAATCATATCCGTCAATTCAGAAAAGAGTAATAAATGTTCTCGTCTGTGATCCATACTGTTCCTTTTTTACTTGAAATAAGACTTCTACTTAATTAATAAAATAAACTTTTTAATCTTAAAACACGCTTTGCCTCTGTCGTCTGGACGCCTCAGTATGAGGTATATAAAAACCAAAAATGAAAATTATCCAAAATAAAAGTTTCTTAGATTTTTAAACTTTGAATGCACCGGTGTCTTCGATCTTCATGCTAATTTACTAGAACTTCAACGGAATTTCCAGTTATTACAGCTTGCGCGTCAGCTTATTCAATTGATTGTTGAGCGTATTCAGTTGGCGCTTTTTATTTAAAATCGTTAATAACCATATATTATATGCTATTAAATGCTTGTGGTGAGTCATCCTGTATATTTTTCTTTATCTATTTATTTTTATACTAGACTTCCTTTGAATTATCTGGTACTCATTGAAGCTGATATATTTGTTAAATTAGACCTTAGAATTAAAAATATTCCATTCACCATTTGACATCTTCTATCACTTGAATTTTGGGTTGTTAGAACCAAATCTTTTTTTGATCCAGAATATATAATAGTCACTTTATAATGCTTACCGCGACCACCCAGTATATTTAGAATAATAAACTTAACAAGTTGTGCAAAATACAATTTAGATAGAGAGTAATACTTATCATTATATTAATGAAACTGCGCGCGATGATAAAAGAAAAGTTAATTATAAAATCAAATAGGTACATAAGATAGCAAACCATAGGGGAAGGCTGAGCAATCATAGTGTTACAACACGAACACAAAAAACAATACAGTATTCACAACAGTGGTTCTTTACTCATGATTCATTGTTCAAAGAATAAGCGACAACGTGATTTGCAACTCCCTATATTTATTTATAATAATAATAATAATAATAATAATAATAATAATAATAATAATAATAATAATAATAATAAAACAATCCCCAATAATATACCTGATCTAGTGCTCACGTTTAAAAAAGAAAGAAAAACCTTCATTGTGGATTTTGCGTTCCCTTAGCCACAAATCTCTCAAAAACCTATGCGGAAAAAATCAACAAGTACTTACCGCTACGGGACGAGATAACTGAGATGTGGCATATGGAGTCTGTAACGATCGTACCAATTGTGATTGGAACCCTGGGTGAAATACCAAAAAAGTTAAAACAAAACATATCAGTGCTGGGCCTAGAATGGAAATTATACAAACATATCCAAAAATCAATACTACTGGATACATGCAGCATTGTGAGGAGGGTTGTTGGCCTATAATAGGATCATCTTGTCACTTCTGACCGATGAATTCTGTAATACCACTAATAAGTGTGTGTAAGTGTAAGTTTTTTTTATCATTTGGCGTCGTCAAATTGATACGGACGTAAAATGTGATTGTTTGTTTTATAACCTTTGTTATTTTAATCTGTTGTCCGTGTAGCGATGCTCTTCCCTCGGAGTATTGTAATGTACTGCCCCCTGACTGAGGAAGCACTTATGATGGCCCAATAAGCCGAAAGCGCTCTGCATATTTTATAAATAAATGTAATGCACTTGAATACAAAAGTTTGTTTTCCCTTCCACTTCAAAAAGTGCACACAGCCGCTACAACCCTATTTCATAAAGATAAAAGATACAGATATTTTTAAGACTTACGCATCATAAAATTATAAGAAATATTTTATAATTATTGCAGGTATATATTATAAAATATATTATATACTATTTGATTAAGAATTTACAGCTTATTGTTTTAGTAATTTATTTGGGATGGAATATTGATATTGGTAACTACCACCGACGGGTTAGGGGTGATTATAGATCCATAACAAAGATATTAGTTATTCCTAAGATATTTCATTCAATTGTTGTTGAACTAATTAACCCTCTTTTTAACCCGATAATTGTACATAAACAACATAATATAGTTTTGTTAAATTTAAATTCACCACCTCAAATCTCTTAGAACATTAAAATATTAGGTATCTTTAAAGCGTTAGAAAATCAAAACCATATTGATGTGAGTTACACGGATTTTTCAAAGGTTCTGATAGGGTAGATATTTCAATACCTATTAAGAAATTATCTGCTTTGGGAGTTAAAAGTAATATTCAAAATATACCGTTGGCCTTTACTGCCATAAATTAACTACCTGATTGAACCCCATTGTGTTGATCCAAACATCTTTAAACTACAATGAATAGGCGCAGGGGTAAATTTTGTTTTTTTGTGTATACATATTCTCAGTACAGGTAATTTTAACCATTTTTCCCAAAATGAATTGGAAAATAATAATCTTAACAATTGGTAATTTATAATTCATGTCGCAGGAAAAATATTAAAAGCCAGCCCTGTCTGAAAGGGATGGATATTTATTAGCTTTTATGGCCTAAGACTTCATTACGGATTTATTGCAGCCAAAAAATCAACGGTAAATGTTGAACCCTACTATACAGTGTTATTTTATGTCAGTCTGAAGGATTTATCGTCACTTCTGGGGTGCCACAGGGTGGTCATCTCTCGCCATTGTTGCTTACATGTTTTGTCAATGTCGCAGGTTTTCTGATTGCTGATTTATGCTGATAATTTAAAAAATTTTAGAGTAATAAAAAATAATAGTAATTGCGAAAGTCTGCAAAATGATCTTGATATGATGATGAAGTTTTTTTTTTTTTTTTTTTGAAATAACTTTATTAATGCAAATTAAACAATTATATACATTTTTTTTTCAATCTCAAATCAGTGCTTATAGCTCTGGCCTCGAGACTTAAATACTTAAATCTAAATTAGCTGCAGTGTTATGTTGATTTGGTAGTACTAATTTATAAAATACTTTTGTTGTAAGATTAAACAATTTTTTTTTAACTAATGTTAAGGTAGTTTTTGCATTTTCTAACAAAGAGTGGATAGGAATTAGCAAATTTAATGTCATCTCTTAGACTATTAAAGCACCTAGATGCGAGCTGAACAGGATTATTTAAACCTATGTTAGTTCTGCTCTGTGACAGATATAAACTTGATTGAGCTCTTGTATCATGATTATGAATAAAGTTAATGGTTTGAAAATTTGTATTTGATTTTTGTAGGTTATTAAGTATTTTATATATAAGTTTACATTGCTCAAGTTCCAATATTTTTTCTAATTTGGGTATATTCAATTCCTGATATAAAATATTTGTAGGTGTAAGATATTCAAAATTAAATAAAATTTTTAAAAATTTATTCTGCATGATTTGTATTTCACTAAAACTGGTTTTTCCACAGGTTCCCCAAATGGGCAAAAATTAAACAAAGTGCAATATAATATAAATAAGTGTATTGTGATGAATTTCTATAGAGTAAAAGCTCCAACACACGCTGAAATTATCTATTTGACAAACGAACGAAGTAAACACTTAATCTAAATATCAAAAAATAAAGACATACCTACAATAAAATTACTTTCCCGACCTAGGATGGGAAAGTAATAAGAAATCGGTACAGAAAAGTTACTTTCCCGGCATAGGACAGGAAGTGGCAATATAAACCCGATAGTTGCTCAAAGCACAGTATTTTGGGTCATGCAATGCAATTGCGTCGAGAAGTTGATATTTTGATAGATTTCAGAAAGCGACTGTTCAACGACTATATAATGAAGAAATCCGCGCAATGCGCGGTAATTACGTTATTTATATTGTTGATATTTCACACGAAGTATTTTCTTATATGTAACTGTTCTACTTTCTAGTTCTAAAAGAAACTCTTGACTTACTAATATACTTTGCAGCCATAAAAATCCAGCTATTAGGAATTTTATTTTTAGGTAAACATCAATCCAGCATTTCAGGCGTCAGAGTTAGAATACTGTATTAATAAAGTAGGAGTGAAGAGCATCATTTGCATACAAGAATTTAAATCCCAGAACTACTACAATATTTTAAACGAAATAGCTAAGGACTTTTCGGAAAGTAAACCTGGTAAAATAGAGTGCAAAAATGTGCCAACCTTGGAATGTATTGTTATGATCAATGACAAAAGTTTAAGGTAAAAACCTTATAGTTTTAAAAACTATCGGTATCTATTTACAATATTTATCAACAAAATTGTTTATTTACTTGATTTCTCTGCGAGTAAAATTTTATTTAAAAAAATCTGATACCGGTAATTACATTGATATTTTTATTTACTGCGTTAATGAATCTAACTGAACTTAATTAGCCTAAGTTCCTTTATTGTTAAAAAATACATTTTTGTAATAACATCACACATCTAGATGAAGAACTATACCTACACTCGATTTAGTCAATATTTTATCGAGTACAGGTTCGATTACTACCGACGCCGCGCGACGGGCGTAGTGAGAGCCTGTTCAGCAAAAAGTGGTATGTAAGACTATAAATGTCGAATTAAAAACCAGATAAAACATAAAAATAATGTAAATCTACTTCCATGTATATAATATAATCTGACTAAATTTTTATTCTCATTGCTGCAACTGTCAAAATGTATTTCAATTTTGTACAATTTGTTAAGTTTCACTTGGTGCATTTATCTATCTTGTTTGGATGCACCTTATACATTTTTAATAATGCATTTTAAACAAAAATAATTTCATTTAAATAATAACGTTAACTTTTTCTAAAATCTATTACGGACAGAAGTTTTAAATTTTAGTAGATCTGACCTTATTAAATCAATTTAAAATAATTAAATACTAATGTTGGGTTGCGCCGTTGCACTAAACTTTTCAACTATAATTAACTAACCAGCAAGTGTGACTGTGACATAAATTACTTTGAGGCATTATGTACTCACAATCAAGGTACGTAATTAGTAATTTAAAAATTAAGGTAACCGGGCCAGTATGATTATGAGAAAATTATTTCTGCCAATGTCATACAGTGACCGGCAAAAAGTTGGACCCATATATGGGAGACTTTGTATTATTGAAATAGAAAAAACCTTTTTATGCTGATAGCATCTGCATGAAAAACTTGTTTTGACATTAATCACGTGACTACTCGTTTGTCTGGAAAATTGAAAAGTAGGTAGGTATATATTTTGTCGTGAAAATCTGGTATTAGAGTAGGTACTAGATATTAAAAAAGTTATTTGAAAAACGTGTTTAGATTTTAATTTTATGCTGGTGTGCAAAGTTTAGAACAAAAATTTAAAAATGTTTTTATTTAATTTTAAAAATCAAATGTTACTTTCTTACTTAAATGATTAAAAATCAATATTTAAACATTTTTGTTATGATGAAAAAATGTTCTTTGCTAAAATTAAAAATTTAGCTTTTTATCATGTAACTTATTCTCCAACTTTTTGCCGGTCACTGGTAGGTACCTATATATCACAGTTAAACTTGATGGTTAATACATTATTATTAAAATTCTTTGTGCAACTTGGCGCAATTCTGTAATGAAATGTACAGTTACTTATTTCAGAGGCACCTTTAATTACCAGGAAGTCATGGAGTTAGCGACAACAGCCACTATTAATAATATTCATAATCTGCAAGATTCTATAGATCCTGATGATATTTGTCATATTCAATTTACTTCAGTAAGTAAAATAAACGTATAATCGCATTGCCTCTTTGACGTTTTCCACTTGGCAAGTCTGCATGGATTATGCAACGTATTAATTTTGTTCAGGTTTGTTCCGGTAAAAATTACCCATAATTAATTAAAACTAACTAAAACTAAAAAGGCTAACTTTAAGACCTAATCAAGACAAACAATAAGGGACAAGTTTAAAAAATGTGGCTACAGCCCATTAACCACCAATATAAGGAAGATATTTTGATTTTCCCATGTAGTAAAATATTCCGGATACCCCTACTCTTGCTGTTGCAAACCTTATTTAATATGCCCTTACAAGACCAGTATTATACAAAATTTAACCAACTTTTTTTGAAATGGAGTTTTTATTTAAAGTTGTAACTAAAGAAAAAGTTAGTTTTGTGGAGTAGATAATGGATTTTTGTTTGTATATAGGTATAGATATTTTGCCATAAATAAGTATAGTTTGTATGGGTTTAGGTATTTTGCCATTAAAAAAAAGAATCATCATGCTTAATAACCGCACACTGTTGCTTTAACGTAGATCAAGAAAGCTGTGAGTAAGCGACAGAAGGAAGCAACCCATTATACTTTTAATTCCTAAAAACTTGCCATTGCGTTTGAGAGATGGCGCTACGTACCAAAGTCATCCGCCGGGCGTTGATCAAAAATGTTCATAATATTTCGATGCGAGCGCAGAAAGCATACTTACCTGGCGTAGGGGTTTACCGTGATCAACAAGGCGGTTCCCCCAGGGCGAGGCCTTTCCATTGCACTACGGTCGGGCTGACCCCTGCGATTATCCCTAATGCGGATAACTCGGGCGCGTAATTTTTGGTAGTCGGGACTGCGTACGCGCTGTCCCGGTATTAAACTAAATTAAAATAAATTTTCTTATAGCTTGGTGATAAGATGGATCAATATGAATATCTTGCGTCTTACTCTGCCTGGGTGGTTAGAAGTCTTGCTTCTTGCTTAGAGGTTTTTTTTTTCTTCTTATTTTATTAATGAAAATTGTTCTATTCATTAGCAAGAAATAAGTAGTCAATTAAATTAAGATTTATTTTCAAAAGATAGTCAAAACATAATGAAACAACTTTGAGAAGAATAGATTAGATGTAAATGAACAAAAAAATTTAGGAACTTATTTATACCTAGTGGCACCTTTAAAATATAATTATATAAAAATTAAGTTTTTTATGTATATGGACAAGGTTAAAAATAATGACAAGAAACTCTTAAAGGACTAGAAGTGAATAAAAATATTTAACACATTTTTATAATAAAGTCTAGTATGGATGCGTTTAATACAATATTTTCGCAAACAACAAAAAGGAGGATGCTTAATACGCTGCTGCCAGTTCAAAATATTTTCATTATAAAATGGGACAATGTTGATACTGTTTTTTAAAATGTTTTGGGAAAAAATTTAGTATAAAAAAATTGGTTCCTAAATCTCCTGCATGTTACCATCTCAATTGTTAATGAAATGTTTTGTTTTCGAGAGTGTATAATGAATATTAGCGTTTCTTGTAAAATGTCCATTATTTCGCATTTTTGTTGTTAAGGATTTTCTTATTTTTTTTAGGGAACAACAGCCAAACCAAAAGCACCAATACAAACGCATTTTCAAATGATAAATAATTCCTATTTTTCCGGGAAAGGAATGGAACTGGATAGGAAACACCATACAATTTGTGTACAAAACCCATTTTTTCATGCTTTTGGTACAAATATAACTATTTTTCCAGCTTTAAACTATGGATCTACGTTAGTATTACCGTCACCTACATATAATCCAGACAAGTCATTGGATGCCATTCAAAAAGAAAAGTAAGAAAAATTAATTACCGATATAGTTTACAAAAATTAATGGTCACGTCCGTGTTGCTTACTTTAAAGATGTGTGCTTCTTAACATAGAGTGGCATTTTTTTCGTTTTTAATTCTCCAAATTGTGACCACCTGTTATCTACTTATTTTATCTACATTTTGTGAATCCAAAAAATTGAAAATAAAAAATAAAAGTTAAATAGAAAGAAATAAGACACTTTAAGGCTTTTTTTACTAATATCTTAAGATGTAGATAGTGACATTCTCTACGTACCTAAGATTCGATTAACCTACTTCTAAACTTCTTTCTGGCATCGGCTGAATTCGCTAAAGAACATTGTCAACATTAGGGACACTTCTTGCTACCTCTTGCTTGGTTTGCTTTCAAACAGATCATATTCTTCGAAACATTAAGAACTGGAACTTTCTTGCTACCTGAAAATACAACACTCCGGGACAAAATATATTCGCCTTCCGACTTGAAACGTTGACATAAATCCATGAAAACATCACCTTCATAATCATCTTTTAAAAGACACAATTCTCCAGACCTATGTTATTTGGAGGAATTCTAGTGGAAACTTTGACCATCACAACTATCTTTAGTTCATTGATAGGTCAGTGAATTCACTGCTAAAAAGTCTAACAGTTCCTTTACGAACACGGCTATTGCTATTATCACTTTTACTTAATACAGATCTACCAATTAAAACCGGCATAGTCTGTACGTTATCGGGCACAATTAAGATTAAAATTGCATCTTCAAATAAATCTAAGTTTTTGTCTTGTGTCAAACCTTTGGACGCTTTCGTGACGACTCTCATGTTTTTTTGGTACTTTTTTCCCATACTTACACCGAGGATAAAAACAAAAGGTACTCACGAAATAGGTCCTCTATTATCGCATATCTGCCAACTTTCGTTCCAGATTGTATTGTACTATCAGAAATTGAAGTTATAATCATTGACGGGCGAAGAAGTTGCATCGTGCTTAAGTAGTATTCTATCCACGATTCTTCCGTATATTTTTTGCCCACTAGCATATTTTTCAGAGCAGTAGGAAAATCTTGGTGAGCGGGGAATGTTAAAATAAGCATTTACGAAAATGTACAGCTGTCAAGTCCCTCGTAGAAATCTTTAGCTATATAGACCCTGCAGGAGAGTTTACATGTAAAGATCTTTAAATTATCATCCTATATGTTTATTTGTCTAAGTTGGTCGATTTTGTCCAATCATTAGTCACAGACTATTGTTCATATACCTGGATTAAATTATGATATACATTTTGAATTAATAGTTACCTTATTTAAGCTGTGGTTACGGCTGCTTTATAATAATTGGTTGACTAATTTTCCAGTTGTCGAATTCGCCTCTGCGAATCACTTTTTTCTTGCATTGTAATTGAAATACTATTTGGTATCGGATGCAACGTTTGCATCTGCAGCCTGTTCAATATATTTTCTCAACTTTGGTATGCATGTATCTATCCATTTCAGTTTCTTTAAACCATTATAAACATTCCCTGGTAACACGGGAAGGAGTTAAACTTCCCAATCTGGACATTTGACTATTATTTTTTGAAATGCTCTTTTCAACATTTTACAAGTAGTTTTATACTCTTTTGTCCGATTTCGACTATTTAAAGTATAAACCAATTTTCTTCGCCCCTTTACATTTTCTCTTGTAGCGTTCAGAACAGTTGCAACTTGTCGAGGAGCTTGTTGAATCACTTAAACTACTCCTATGCCTTTTATGTCATTCCATTGTTCAATTTATTCGGCACAGTAGCACTAATAACTGTCTAACTAACAACCACTACACAAATAAACTCTATTAAAAAATAATCTATTCGGGAGATGCGGATATAACCCGCCGCTGTACTGTAATCTAAACAATAGAAAACGATACTCTTTTCTTAACACAATAATAGGATCTCTTCCGTCGCCTCATCTTTCTTTGCCCAAAGATTCTCTTTACAAAAAGTTAAATCTTTAAAAAAATACCTTATACAGGAAACATAGTCCCAAGATACGTCTTTCGATATCCCAGTCTGGAAGATTTCAGCAATATTGATAGTCAAAAAGTGTGATAATTTTACACGGGATATGATATTGCTTAATTGTTTCTTTTTGGTAATTATGAATCATCTACAAAGACATAGATTATATTTATTTATCTTTGCTTTTGTTGATAACACAAAAATCAAGTGGTTGCAAAAGCAAAGCACGAGTAGAAAATATCCAATAGTGATGATGGACTAATCCCAAACTATTTATTTTAGGTGTACCCTTATTCAAGGAACACCAACAATGTATGTAGATTTAGTCAACGTGCAAAAAAAGAGGAAAGAAAATATTAATCCTGAAATAGCTGTTGCTGGCGGAGCATCTTGTTCACCGCATTTATTTAAAGAAATGAAGTCAATTCTAAACCTTAAAAAAATTAAGGTACATTTTGAGTATTTTAACTAATTCTGGGTTTGTGGTATTGTGGGAAAGAAAGCCAAAAAAAGATTTATTGGCAAAAGCGATGTTAAAACCTAAATATGTATATACGCAATTTTGTCCGTATTTAGGGAAATACCTTTTTCTTGACTTTCCAGCCATATAAAAATTTTGTTTCAGGAGCTAGCGAGCCGGCGATTTCAAGAATTTTGCATTTAAACAGTCGATTAGCGTACCTGTATATTACTAACTTTTAGAATTAGTACCTATTTGGGAGAAAATTGAAGTCTGTATTTACTTACTAGTAGTTTCTTTTTTTATTTCATTTGTCTGCCTCCCTTACATACGATACTGCCTTTAGCAACCACTAAATTTTAATAATTTAATAAGTTTTTTATGATATTTTCTATGCCTCACAGCGCTTATGCCTACATGGGCTGTTCAAAATATGGCCTATTATTTTCTAAGATTAAAGACTGTGAAGAAGAAAATTTATTATTTATATTATTTTATATTAGTCAAATGTACTTAATGTCACACTGTACAACTCTCTCTCTCTCTCTAAGGTCGAGACCGAGTTGTTGGATTGATGGGTTATTTAGTGTGTCAATGTGTCAAAGTAAAAACTTTACAGCTCTGTCATTTATATTACACAAAAATGTTATTCAATGTAAATATCCGTCCCTAAAAATTTACCTAAACAAAGTACCTTTGATGAATTTACTTTTAGTCTGTATATGGCATGACCGAACTAACAGCAGTAGCCTTTTATTCATTATACGATGATGACGAATACCAATCCACAGCAACAGTTGGATATCTTGGAGATCACTTGGAAGCTAAAGTTGTTAATGAAAAGGTAAGTACATTACGACTCTATAGCTAGTTAGACAAGTTTAGCGCTAAATATTTGTTAGATAAGGTTTTGACAACTTATGAAACTGGATTAAATAACATAATATGTTTTCGCGTAATTAGAATATTCCATAAAATCCTTAGCAGTGAACAAACAATTAATGATGAGTTTTTATGGTTGTGTGCACCTCCGTGGTGAAAGAAATGAAAAACTTTTGTATTTCAGGTGCAAAGAATTTTAATGATAATTAGCAGAGTAGTGGTGAGTCGGTATCTGTGTAACTGCTACTTTGAAACGGTATTTTTTAATACCGTCATGTCGCGCTCCACCTCATACAAGAAGGCGGTTACTCTGGAACTATTAGGATTTCGTTCTTCGCCGCTACATGCTGCCATGCAAACCGAGAGAAAGCGACAGCGGTCGGCCTGCTCAGCCATTCGTTATGGAGCGCGCAACGTCAAACGGTATGTGAAGAACAGTAACAGTCTCGTGGTTGACGGTATTTTGTCATTAAAGATATTTTTCTGGCCGAAACTAAAGGTTGCCCAGGGAACTGTTGCGGCCACCGTTTGCGGATATGTAGTCGTGGGACCGTTTGATTTAGCTTGCTCGGTAGCCGGTCTCAAGGATCCCTTTGGCGTGTATCGATGATGAAAGAAATTACTCAAGAAGTTGAAAAGCGTCGTTGTTGTCAATTTGACTAAAATATTTTAAGATATAAAATAGTGGAATTTAGTTTCCGTTAAAATAAATAGAAAGGAGCTTAGCGGCAAGTGGACAGAGTAATGCAGCTAACTTTTGCATTAAAGTACACAGGGACGCCAAAGGTAATGGGTTCCCTATAAATATATTTTAATATTATTTAAAACTTAAAATAGTTTTGTGCATGGGGATAGGTACCAAAATAGAGGACTGATCATTTTTATTAGTCACTAAATTAGTTTTAATCGAAAAAACAGTTTCAGAGACCAGCGCTTTAAATAAAGAAAAGAGTTTTGATCGATCAAAGGAATTTTCTCGGTATTTTTTTTAATTAAGCGAAAATTGCACCGAAAATTACTCTCAAAAACCTTGAACTCTAGTTCGTTCCTAATAACAGTTATTTTATCGCGATATGAAATGGAACGTTCCATATCGGTAACAGTATTTCCCAACTCTATAGCAAAGCACTTTCGACCTTAATGGGTCATCTTCAGTGCCTTTTTCTCAGGTGTAGATACAGTCAGGACTGCATCGAGCATTAATAGTATTAGGTTCAAACAATTCAATTAAAATAGCATTTTAAAGCTTTTTGATTTAGTGAAAACACTTGATTGACTTAAAAAATGGTTTTGATATATATCTATTATACGCTTATCATGCCAAAATTAATAATTTTTTCAGAAAAATGTATTTTGGGGTCTTGATTACGAGTCTGAAAACGATTTGTGTCGGAAAGAGAACTCAAAGAGGGGCTCCATTTGTTAGAAAATGGATACTGCAAACAGTAACGTTAAAAAACGGTAATTTAACCAGGGCGAAAAAGCGAGGAAACTTAAAACATTAGGAATACAATTTTAAGTCAAAGCGGGCCTAATTTATTTTTGCCTATACTTATAGTTTAAATTAAAATAACATATTGTGTAATTTGTTTAATCTATCGTATTTAGTAGTAAGCCAGCTGACAATATCGCAAACTTTTTCTGCATTCATTAGGTGGTTTCAGAACTGTGTGTACGACTATAGGTACATATAGTAAGTACAATAAAAACTATTTCCAAAAATATTTGTACTTAAATATACCCACTACAATGACCGACTCTAGCCCCGTTCTGTCAATAACCTCTCCTATATCCTGCATAAACATTTGTAAATTGTGTCGAAATGCATGAAAGCAGAATCTGTCCAGTGCATCCCCCGCAAAGAATAGTTGTAACTGGTGTTTTCAAAGAATAACAAATATCAAATTAAAGAGAGCCACTCTTGTCGGGAGAAAAGAATACTTAACGCAAGTTTATTATTCGCATTTGAACTATTTATAATTTCATTTGAAGTTAAATCACTTTATTGAAAAAAACGTTATTGAAATATAGATTAAACCAAAACTTACTAATAAATTAGTCCAATATAAGTAGGTTTTAAATGAAACATAAGATCATTTTTTATTAAGAAGACCTTTAAATTGAATAAAATATAATAATAAATTTAAGTTTTAATCTAAACACAATCATTTTAGATCATGAACGATTACTCTTGAAAGTCAATACCTGATGTTATAAAGTTCTTGATCTTTTTACATCCAGTAAATTATACTTGTATTAAATATTAAATGACAAGTGTTAGCTTATACTTGGTTAAAGATTAGGTTTTTTCCATGTTATTGAATGCATTTTTAGGGTAAAGTAGTACCCCGAGGTGAACCTGGTGAACTTTGCATAAGGGGTTACTCTACCACTTACGGATATTGGCAGGACGAAGAAAAAACAAAGGAACTTATAGGGACAGACAGATGGTTAAAAACTGGGTAAGACTATTTCTGTTTCACAATAAAGGGTTTAAAATAAGTATTAATGATAATAAAAAAATATTTAATTACCTAATTGTGTTAGAAAATTTCCTGTACAAATTTACACCCTTTTTTCTTTAATAATCATTAAATAAATAAATGTGAATTTTTCTGAAAAGCACAGTGTTGGCACTGTTTGGGCATAATAAATAATAATTGGGCATGTACATAATTTATATGACAACAGATTTGAGGCCAGTAAAGTTTTATCTTGTGCTAACTTTTGGTGAAACTACTTCAGATTAATTTTTAAAACTGTCTTTTCGGATATTCCTTACTAATCTAAAGTATTGGTAATTCTCTTTTTGAACAAAACAATATACTAAAGAGATATTTCACGTACTTTTTTAATGCTTTGATGTTTCTCTTGGCAAACGAGTTGGCCAACATGTGATTTAAAAATTATTTAATTCCGAAGATGGTATTTCTTTATGAACATTGGCTAGATTCAAGAGAGAATGTTCACGGCAAAGATACATACTTACTTAACTTTACGCCCACTGAACTTATACTTTTGTCTCGCACATCGCCTTCCATACTTTATCAATATAAATGTCTTCTTTGCGTTCTTTCAATATCACAGAGCCGGTATTGTTGTTGTAATACGAATTTTTTGAGATCATTTTGCTATTATTTTGCATGGCTTAGACTTTCCGGTTATAAATTGTTGAACTGTGTGTATATGTGAACTGTTATTTTTTATGGAAAAGTAAATAAGTATATTATTTATTTGGTAATTAACTATTCCAGGAACACCAGTCGGGACCCAACAAAACCTTAAGTTCTGTAAAATAAATGTTACTAGAAATGACGTGTGTCATCGACTGCTATTAAAAGATTACGTGAAATACACTATACTGTAAAACTGGCAGCGACAGTAGGTAACCACATAACGCAAAACTAGTCACTAACCAGTATTTAGTTAGTGTGACCATCATAAATCAGAGATTCTGCACCGTACCTACTACAAAAAAAATTGTTGTACTTTTTATTTACATAAAAAAAACCGGAACCGTTGGGTGTTTCTATAATCTAGACCACGTACTTAAAGAATTATTTTCCGTAAAAAATTTCCAACTATTAACACAATTCCCTAAATATTAAAATATGATATTACGTCTTGTATTTTCTATTAAAATTTTTTATATCTGTTTGTAAAATTCTTGTCATCATGATTTTCAGTGATCGATTTATTTTAGAAGAAAATGGATATGGAAAAGTTGTTGGAAGATTTAAGGAACTCATTATAAGGGGAGGTGAAAATATATTTCCTAGAGAAATAGAAGATCTGTTAAATACACATCCAAATATATTGGAAACACATGTAAGATTTTTTTCATAATTTCAGCTAAATTTCCGTCAAGAATCTGTCTAAAGAATAAAAATTACGTTTTGTAATTATTTAAATTTATATAATTACCCCCTGTTTCACTTATTAAATTATTGTATACAGTGAAAAAAATACAGAGGTAAGACGTTTAAAACATTAATATTTAATTTTTGTAGAATAGACTAAGGATCACCCTAATATATATTTTAAATAAACTTACTTTCAAAAAATTGTGTTGATTATTTAAATTTTTTCATTAGCACAATATTCTATTTTTAAAATGTCTTTTGCAGACCCTACACGATCAGTATTACTGACAGCTCTAAACGATATCGATCCTATCAATTTATCTATTATTGTCATTTTCTTAGCTATCAAGACTTTGTTAATCTTATAGGGTCTGGATTACAAAATATTTACATTATTATTGTGATTTACCTAGTAATGAATGGTTTTACTTTAGTGAATTTATGATTAAAAGCAGTAATACTGTCAATACAACTGATCGTGTAGGGTAGCCATTTCAGTTACTTACTTATAAAACCACTATTTTTTTATAGGTTGTTGGTATTCCTCATGAACGTTTGGGTGAAGAAGTAAGTGCCTATATAAGGGTGAAAGAAGGCAATACAATAACATTGGATGCCATTAAATCTTACTGCAAAGGAAAACTAGCTCATTTCAAGATCCCGACTTCCATGAAAATAGTCGATTCATTTCCAAAAACAACCTCAGGAAAAATTCAAAAATATAAAATAATTGAGTCACATGTTAATGAAAAATAAATAAGTGTTTTAAAAATGAGTTTCCTTTGTTTATTTTAAATAGGGTTTAAGATTTTCGATATTTTTTATTATCCTGCCAGCCTTTTTTTGTAAAGTCAATAACTTTTAAGAGGGTAAGATTGTTTTTGTTTCAATTTTCATTTCTTGCAGACTGCGATTGGACATGGGTACTGATACAATTTCTCCTTCTATTTTTTCATCAAGTCAAAGTTCATAATTATTATTTTTTAAGCCAGAGTCATTGGCCCAGGATAGTGCAGTTGTTTATGATGTGTTTCTACAGTTATATTTTTCTTTTAGATCTTAATATCAATCATGAAAACTACAATGACGTTGGCGAGAGTGAAGGGAAAACTTGCAATGAATTAAATTATCGTAAGTGGTGAAACAGGATTTTCGATTTGCTGGAAAGAATTATGCTTGCCGTTGAATGTGAAACAGGTTGTTACAAAATTGTTTGTGTAGATTTAAAGAAAATCACTTTTGAAATATCGTTTAGCGGGATTTTGTTGTTTGGCAAAATATGTCGCCAATATTTCTTTACTATATGCCGACTTTTCATGAAATGACGGAGTTCACTATACGACAACGACATGTATCTGAAGTAAAAATGTAGGATTACCCTTAACATAAGAAAAATATTTAAAATTGTAATGGGTTATATTAAAAAAATATACACTTATGTACTTGGAACCTAAAACAGCATTGATGACTTAACAAAATAAAATATATAAAATGCTGAAATAGAAGCAGTTAAAACTAAATTCATTCCATTTGATGGAGCTTTATTGCAAGATTTTTCAACTGCATTAGTAGTCAGTCCTTTTCTAATTAAAATACCATGCACACTGTGAATATCTCTACTGTCCAGACGGTTTTCTCTGGATAAAATAATAGTAAAGAGTTTATTTTTATCAGGTTCTGGGTGACAAAAAGTTAGCACAAGATGATTTCCTACGGCTTTGATTACTTGAATTGTCCCCGCAAAATGTTTTCGGTCTTCTGGAATTCGCCCTAAAATAAAGATAAAATAATGTTTATAATATCAATTATCAATTTAATTTTCACCAATTGAAAAATCTACATGTAAGGCTATGAAGAGAGACAGTGCAATCTTTCTATATGTAGGTATTCTATTATATGATTCAGACAGTGACCGCAGACTGTACGATAAAGTACTGAATTATTTTGAAAACCCACAAGAGCACGTTCTTAAGGCACTCTTTAAGAAAATATTTTTATTTTTTAGATACATTTCATTTATTTGATACCCACATTACCTTAATTTTTTTAAATAGGGACCTTGAATTTTTTTAAAATGTTTGATTAGCTTTTGACCCCTCAAAATTATTTTCTAGCATTAGCATAAAAAAGTTCCTTAAAAAGTTCTTTTAGTTTGTAAAAGTCATTTATCGTAAAAAATACAAAAATTTAGTGTTTCGGATATCACCGAAAGTCATCAAAATTTTTTTTAAATTTCTTTATAACAAATTATTCAGCATTAAAATATGCAACTTTGCCTTTATAGATATCAATACTAATCCATCGAATTTGTAATGCCCTGTAGATGTCATCTTACATTTATGACCCATTTACGATATTCCAATTATTGACATATTTTTGACATGCACTGTGCAAAAATGGATTATCCGATGACTGGTAAAAAACTATATTTTGTAATGGCAAATTGAAAATTTAGTTAATTTTCTGATCAGCTAAGAAGCAAAAGTTGTTACATGTCTAAATAAACAGTAATGAATATTAAAATTCATTATTTTGGTGCTCGCCATCTTAATTTAAGTTTCGAAGTATTGCGGAATTGTGATAAAATTATTATTTTATTTATAATCTACCAATTTTAAAATAATAGGGAAGTTACCCATATTTTTTATTATATATAGGTATTCTATTCTTTATTCCTAAAAATGTTCAGTCACATATAAAAATAATATATGTTATTTCTTAAATATCGCTCCTGAATTTTTTATAAATAATTAAAGTTCGCAGTCGCAGTGTGACATCTCGTAGTATGAATAGCTTTCGCGATATGTATTGTAGTACGCTTTGACGTCACAACCGCTAATTTTAATCGCTTTCAAATTTTTCAAAAAATTTAAAAAACATTTCTTTGTGAACTGTGGGTTTTTCGGTGATGTTAGCTTACGCTTAAGAGTATTATTTTTTAAATGTAATTTTCATGCAATTATTCGTTTTTTTTTAAAAACGACAAAAAAGTGCTTTGTAAAAATTTAAAATTACCGCCCTATAAGCATTAATAAACTACTGGTAGATAATAGAAGACACTCTTAAATTTCGGCTAAGAAATTAGGAATCTAAAAGGAAGTTTATGAAACAGCAGAATTGGAAATGTCATATACCTATATATACAGGGTGGCCACCACTCAACACAGAATTCTTTAGCATCTAAACTACTCAACTTTTTATTATTTTTCAAAAACTGAGTTATAAGGAGGGATTAGATCTAAAACTTAAAATTATACAAGGTATCCCAAATAGTCAGGGCATATCTAACATACTTTTTTTAAATGTAACACCCTATATATTATTTCCTAATTCTCTATAAATTGACACGTATATTTTGCATTCAATGTCATATGTGTAAATTCAATGGTTTTTGAGATATTAACTATTCTACCCAGAATTTTCAATGGACGGCTTCATTCGTGGACTTGATAACGAATAACGGACGAAACGTATCATAATTATTTTTCGTGCTGATTTTGTTTTTACATTGTTCGGCTTTAAAAATTTTCAATTTTTACTTTCAGATAGCACTGAGGATAGCGAAAGCCCAAAGCGCTCTGCTATAATATTAATAAAGGAAGTATTTACACGCAATAGAAATTCTCTTTTACACAACAATAATTATAAGTACATTTTTTTGTGAATACATTTGCAGATGAGCAATTCTCACATACTTAGTTAATTCTTTCTTTAAGCACTTCCGGTAATTTTATGATTTTCTAAAGTGGAATCCCAATCTGTTTAAAATTCTTAAGCGAAATGTTTGTTAGTTTATTTCAGCCATTGTGTGTTGATCGTAAGGATTGGTTTGAAGTTGTTAACTTACGTCACTGAATATATTTTGAATTTGCGATTATAAATTAAAATATTCGCGCACTAAAAGCCGAGTAGACGTCTAAATTTAAAATAAAAATACTCCGCAACTTGCCCGTGGCTACATTGTTCCGCCACTGCTGCGCAACTTGCCTTCTTAACATGAAGGATGCTGCAAATGCTTTTAGAAATGCATTTTAAACCTATAATATTAATTACACAAACTCTCTGAATTAGAATGCTTATGTAATGTACTATGTTATTTTTTTAAATGTTTGGTACGTACCACCTTCTGGTCCAGAACTTATCCAAAAGCCGGGTTGGCTAACATTGTACCGCAAATGATATTCTGTACTGTAGCTGTTATCATCCCAATATATTCTTAAATGCTTCATCGCATAAAGATGTTTGATATAAGCTGTATGACCTGTTTTTCTTCGCTGATAATCGTAGGTTGTTCGACTAAAATAAAGGTAAATATGTAATAATGGGTAATGTAATGTATTATTTGTACTGGAAATATGTATCAAACAAAAATAAAATACGTAAACTATTAACTTAATACTACTAGAATGGGTTACCACCAGCATTCATATTTCTATTCAACTGGAATCTCTAATTAATCAAGGTTTAGACGGCTACTATTATTGCCCGAGCGCCGAGTTTAAATCACAAGAAGCGAAGCGAGATAGTTCAACTATCTGAAGGTCTTTGGTAAAATTAATGTAAATTTATTTGTTAAATGTTGGTGACGCTGAAATGCTGTCCAGGTAACTGCACAGAGATAACGCACGGGAACGGGTTTTCCAATATATAAAGCTGAACAACTGTAACATGATAAATTATAAACTTTTTTAATGGTGAAAGGATTTCTTTATTTCTGACTAAATGAGACTGAGGGTTATCATTTATTTTAAAAAACATTATATCTATTACGTTTTTATTGTGGAAACGCGTGAGAAAACACAGTACAAGAATATTAATTGACCAGGTAGAGTAACCTCCACAAATATAGCATTCTTGTTTAAATTTGCGTCTGTTCCCGCACGAAGAGTCAACGTGAACTACAAGAAAACCCACTCTAATGAACATTCTATTGGCTTTTCGAGCCCATTTTCCGCTCCTTATTGTCTTAATCGGGGTGTAGGGGTTGCGCTGGAGGGGTAGTACCTTTTATCAAGGCTGATGGCGCCTACTGAAAATTTTCGGTGGGTGGCGACGATAACTGGTCCCCACAGGGCACCCAATTCTCACTTATGGCTCCACGCTGCCACACCCTGGAAAACTGCATCCATCTGCAGGCTAAACTAAGTGAGGATAGCCAGATATGGTGAACAGTGTCTGATCTCCATGTTAGGAGCGGCTGAAATAAAACTAGGAAGGCAACGGGAAACCACCTAGTTATTTTTTCCCAAGAGAACCACATGAATACGTTCAATTCAAAATTTTCCGGAGGTATAAATAGTCCTCCGATCGGATCTCCGGGGGGGACTGATTTGAATGTTTCAGAAAAAAGACCCAGCCTACGTAAACCTATAAGAATTGGAACTTGGAACACACGAAGCTTGTTTCAAGCTGGAAAATTAGCAAATCTTGTCCAGGAAATGAACAGACTCAAACTGGACATCCTGGGAGTCGCAGAAACTAGATGGCCAGACTCCGGAACATGTTCTGTCGAAAACGGAATTTTTTACTACTCTGGTAATCAGGACAAAAATCACAGAAATGGTGTGGGATTAATGATTTCAAAGAACCTGATGAAATCAGTTATGAATTTCGTGCCGTATTCAGATCGCACCGTCATGATAAAGATTAAAGCCAAACCAGTTGACCTAAATGTGATCCAGGTGTATGCACCAACAGCGGACGCACCAGACCAAGATGTAGAACAGTTTTACAGTGATATTAAAGACCTAATGAAGTTAACTAAGAAGCAGGAAGTTAATATAATAATGGGAGACCTAAATGCTAAGCTGGGAAGAAGTAGATTTGAAAACATCATTGGACCCTTTGGCCTAGGAACAAGAAATGAAAGAGGCGACCGACTACTACAGTTCTGTCAAGAAGAAAACATGACAGTCACTAATACTTGGTTCCAGCATCATCCTCGCCGTCTGTATACCTGGAAATCACCAAGAGACCAGGCAGGAAACGTAATTCGTAACCAAATAGATTACATCCTTATAAATAATAGATTTGCATCTTCTGTAAAAACGGCGTGCACCTATCCTGGCGCTGATATATATAGCGATTATATACTACTAATGGCCGCACTGAAAATATCGCTGTCAAAGCCTAAAAAAGAAACACCAGGACGCACAATGGCACTGGATAAACTACATAATCCAGTCATTAAAACCGAATTAACCAACCAGTTAAATTCGCAGATTCAGAAATTATATCCTCAAACTCGGAGGAGAGGACGTAACACAGTCATGGGGAACGCGCTAAAAGTCACCTCACAAAATGTTCTGGGATACAGATCTAGAAATAAAAAACAAAAATGGATGACCGATGAAATTCTAGCACTCATGAATGAACGCAGAAAATCCAAAAATGATAAAGACCAATACAACAAACTGCAAAAAAGGATAAGATCGAAAATCAGGATGGCAAAAAACGAATGGCTTAAAGAAGAGTGCAACGAAATAGAACAGCTGCAACACAGACATGATGATTTTAACCTCCATAAAAGACTCAAAGAAACCGCTGGAATATTTAAAAAACGAAGTCTAGGTATATTAGTCAATGAAAATAACTAAATAGTCCTGGACGATACCAAAAAGTGCAAAATATGGGAGGACTATGTAGAAAATTTCTTATTTATTTATTTACGGTAAATCCACTTTACAAGAAACAATATACATTTTACATAAATAAAAAAAAATGCATAATATATATATATAAAAAATAATGTATAACATAAATGCTTAAAACAATAGATAGAGTAATTGTACAATATTTACAACACTTCTTTTATGACAACAGACCTACTAAAGAGATCATAGTCGGAAACAATCTAAGTGGCCCGTCTATTACTAAAGAAGAGATAAAAAAAAGCTATACAAATCTCTAAAAACAATAAGGCAGCTGGACCGGATGAGATACTATCAGAAATACTCAAACTTTTAGACGAGAACGGCATTGCAGTGCTTTGCAAGTTATTTAACCAAATATATGACACAGGATAATACCCGGAACAGTGGCTATCTTCAACTTTTATCCCTCTACCAAAGATGATCAGCGCACGAAAATGCGAGGAACACAGACTTATTAGTCTCATGCGCCATTCCCTAAAAATATTCCTGAGAATAATACATCAGAGACTGTATAAAAAATGTGATAACGCAATAAGCGACTCACAGTTTGGATTTAGACAGGGGTTGGGCACAAGAGAGGCGCTAGTTGCAACGCAAGTCTTAGTACAGAATTGCCATGACCAGCGGAAAACGTGTGTTTATGTTTTATAGACTACGAAAAGGCTTTTGATAAAGTCCAACATCATAAACTCATGCAGCTGCTCAAAAGACTTGATTTGGATCAGAAAGACATTCAGTGGATTGAAAACTTATACTGGCACCAATCAGCACAGGTCAGAGTGGATAACGGTCTGACCAACCAAATCCGTATTCGTAGAGGAGTGCGGCAGGGATGTGTACTGTCGCCGCTTTTGTTTAATCTATATTCGGAAGCCATTTTTCAGGAGTCGCTTGAGGATAGGGAAATTGGAATCAAGGTCAATGGAGTCTGGATAAATAACATACGCTATGCTGACGACACTGTTCTGATTGCGGACAACATGGACGATCTGCAACGGCTGGTTAATATAGTGGGAGATTATAGTCAAGACATGGGATTGAACATGAACACAAAGAAAACTAAATTCATGGTTATCACGAGAGAGATAGATGCATTTAGAAACGCCAGCCTAACATATAATGGAAAAATTATAGAACGTGTGGAAAAATTTAAGTACCTAGGAACTTGGCTTTATGAAGAATGGTCATCAGACAGAGAAATTGAATGCAGAATTGAACAAGCCCGAGGCGCATTCCTAAAATTTAAAAAAGTGTTCACTTGTGGCGACTTTGACCTTGGTCTGCGATTGAGATTTGTTGGCTGCTATGTTTGGTCAGTGCTTTTGTACGGTGTTGAAGGCTGGACCCTAAAAGTAAAAGCCATAAACAAATTGGAAGCATTTGAGATGTGGGTATACCGAAGAATTCTTAAGATACCATGGACAGCCAGAATGAGGAACGAGGACGTTCTCAGGCGCATTAACAAAGATCGCGAACTCTTCAACATTATAAAAAAAAGGAAGACTGCATACCTGGGTCACATAATGCGCAATCATAAATATCAATTTTTACAACTGATTATCGAGGGCAAGATCGAGGGTAGAAGAGGACTGGGACGGCAGAGAATGTCATGGCTAAGGAACGTGAGACAGTGGACTGGCATACGTGACATTCAAACATTGATCCACACAGCCAGAGATAGACAAGCTATGAAAAATGTGGTCGCAAACATCCATTAATGGATAAGCAGAGGAAGAAGAAGATTGTCTTAATCAGTTAGTTAATTATTATGCAAAATTTAACCAATGGACATTAGTATATATAGTCTTAATATATTACAGACAATTGTGGCTATTGTTTTAAAAATTGTATTTATTAATTTCTGTAATAACTAATAATTAAGTAGAAAATATTATGATATAAGAAATCATTACTTTATTTGATAGCTATACAAAATATAAAGATTCACGAATCTATCATTTTATTATTAGGCGACCGTACACGACACGACGTCAATCATAAAATGATCTAAGTAAAACCATTCGTTAAGATAAATCACAATAATAATGTAATTATTGTGTAATAATAATAAGGGAATGACGGTAGTGGCGGTACTAATACTAATCGTGTAAGGTACATTAATGGGGTTGATCATTCAGAACTGTTTTAAAATATTTTAGAAAGGTGTAGAGTAATAAAAGCTCATTAGGCATGCAAACGGAATACAGAGTGACCCAACAAATAATTAAGCCACTTTCATAATTTGGCATTGATTTCATTGCAAAATTATTTATTTTCATCAAGTGCAGGTAGTACCACCCGGGTTTGGGGCAATTTATGGGTTTTTCTTGTTATCCATTCACAAACACTGAAAATGGTTTGACAAAGGCATACATTATGTACAAAGTATTAAGTAAGTACACTTATTTTTTATTAAACATTATAAAAAATAAAAAATATACATTATACAGAAATTAAATCATCGTCATCGTCATCTCAGGAACTGTTATCTCCTCTTGACGTTATAATTAACGGGTCGACGGTCCCATTGATCAGGTGGTCAAGATCCCACATTTTTTCCTCAACTTTAATGACATGATGGACTTCTTTTCGCCAGTTCTCTGGTGTCACTTCCTTAATGGCTTGATCAAACAGTAGCTTAACGTCTTTCATTTTGAATGTCGTGTTGTGTCTTGCCACAAATCCTTTCACTTGCGCCCATATAAGTTCTATAGGATTTAGTTCACAATGATATGGCGGTGTGCGCAGTACAGTTAGGTACACCATGTTTTTTAGCTATATCTTCCATGGTATATTTTATAAAACGATGTTTGTGTAAAATTTTCTATAGCTGATAGTTCCTTTTTTATTAAATTATCTTCTTTGGTTAGTTATCATAAACAATTTAATGCACAAAATATACCTGCGGCTACGGCCGATACCGAAATTGAGCCGAACTGGACGTAATTTCCCATTTTATTAAACTACACCTTTCTGAAATAGACTATAGTAATATTGGTAGTCTAGTGTCTGGAATGGTTCACAAAGGTGCATTTTTGTTAAGTTTTTATACAGAAGAAAAAAATATAAACAACAATGTTTAATTTGTGGCGCTTACTTTACCTCTATATTTGAGCAGCATCTCAAAAGTGATATCTTCACTTTCATAGGAATGTCGGTTTAGCGAGATAAGGTTTTCCATTAGAGTAGTTAGACAAAGAAGGAGAAGAACTATTACTACTACTACTAGAAAAGAAAGATTTGATAGTAGACAGAATTTTCAACCCATTTAGTTAATAAGAAGGTTTATTTTTAGATACAAGTCAAATGTAATTATACAAATTCAAACTTTAAAATTTGATAATTACCGGTCGTATTCTTCTCGTTGCTTAGTATAATCTTGCTCACTAGCCAAGGTACTTCTGGTGTCGGCTGTATTTCCATCATAGGAGTAGCCGGAACCATATGTGGTGTCATATGTTTTAACTAGCGGATTGTAAGTGGTTGATTGGCTTCGGTCCTCTGATATGTGAATAACCGGACATGTTGTTACGTTTATAACGTAATGACGTTCTTCCGTGTGTATAATTTTTTCCAAAACATACCATATGCCCTCTAGCTAAAATATGACATATTTTTAATAGCGACAATTACTATAATCGTCATTAAATATTGCATACATCTGCTGTAACAAGAGAATTGCATATTTCAACCAATCCACATTAGAATTTTTAAAAACATGCCTACAAAAAATTTTACATGTTTTTATAACGCCGGTTTGGCAACAACAATCCGTGAGACTTTATATTTAAAACCCTCATAATGAAAAAGTGCAGCGGCACTACCATTTATTTTAAATACGATACCTACGTTTAATATACAGGGATAAAAGAAACTGAATTTTTACGAAGATAACTAATATTCTATTAGATAGAATTAGCCAGGGGCTAGACCTTCCCCTAGCCTAGGAGCTCGGGTCTAAAATCTAATTGCAACCTAATTTTTTGTCTCACGCTTGGACTCTTCATTTAAATAATGTATTCTTGGCTTGGATTACAAAGGTCTTGTAGGAATCGTTTAGTTTTTAAACTTTTCCTTCTAAAAGTCCTGTTTTATATAGAGATTAAGGTTTCGGACGCATATCGCTTTAGTTATTGATTTATGATGCAGTTTTAAAGGAGTAAAAAGAATAATATTTTATAGTATTTTTCTATTATATACTTGTCTGTTCCGTTTTCTCTTTTTTTTTTAAAAAATATAACCCAATGCAATAAATTATTTTACGACAAAAACAAAAACCATTAGGTATTTATTTTTAAAGAGAAAAATTAAAGTAAAAATTTTAATTAAAACATTTTTTATGGAGTGATAATTTATAATATACAAAATAGTGCGGGAAAAAACGAAAATGCTTTATTATGAATATATTATAAAACGGCACTTAAGAAAAAGTATTTCAAAACATAAGCATGTGCACTAAAAACTGCTCTTAGATCTACGCTCCTAAAATACATGATTTCTGAGCATATTTTCTGGCTACGCCACTGGAATTAGCCATGCTAGATTCACGGATTATAGAAAACAATGACCCCATAAACGCAATGGCATCGAAATAGGATCATGCACCTCACCCTCCCAGCTCAGCTTGCCCCCAACTGGACATATTTATAAAATATATCCTATAGCTATCATTAACTGTTTTCGAGATATTACCACAATGCTGTTTTACATACAATTTTTTCAGATCGGTAGATAACTATAGAGATCGCCCTATCTCAGCCCACTAAACTTTTTTTTGTCTACAAAACTAATTACAATTTAGTTTACAAATCTAATTCCGACTCCGTTGAGGGAGTCTATTCGACGAGTTATACGAGAAATGTCACAATCAATTGATTTACTGTAGGATACCTGAAAAACATTTTCAATAACAAAAATTTCATACGTTGTTGTTAGCCTATTTTGTTATGCCAATTTTTCGAAAACAGTTAAAGATACCTATAGGAAAATGTAGAAATATACAATGTATTTTATTTTAAAAAAAATGAATTTGATGAAGGTAGCACTTTTCTGTTACTCCCTGTACCTAATAATTTTTTTTTCTTGAAAAATGTAGGTATTACAAAAAAGTTTAGTTGATGTGTCCGAGAGATTATTGATTAAATAAGTGGTACTCTGTCTAAAAGGCTGATTCCTTTCTTTATCACAATCCTGTAAAACAGATGATTGATAAACAAATTAAAGAATCTTCTACTTAGACCGAAAAGTTTTTCAGACGACCATGCCCCTCCTGAATCAAAATCGATCCGGCGCCACTGCTCTGACTGGTATGTAATTGTAAAAACATTTTAGATAGTTAGAATTATTTTAGTCTAAAACTGTCTTTTTAAATTTAGGTTCTTTTAAACCCGTAGAAACATCAATCAAAACACTTGATATTTTCTACAGGAATTTAACTTAACTCGATTAGTTCTCGCTTGTTATAAAATATAATGATCCTTCGCAGAATTACAGCGACAACTTGACAGTATAATAGTAGTCAATCATAATATTAAACATAATTATAAATTTTATATATTTTTAAACCAATTTTTCGCCGGCTCTTGTTTTTAAATATCTATAGAAATGAATCCGTTGGGTTTTAGGCCAACTATCAATTTTATAGGTAGGTACACAAAGTTAAATTATTAATGCTTTGCTTTATTGTACTTCAAAATAAATAATGTAGTAATATGGCATAGCTAAAAACAGAAAACAGTAATGTTGATATGAAAATATGTTATTGCCTTTGTCATCGCAATAGTTTTTTTTTTTTAATTATAGTATACAGGTCTGGCAAACAACTATTACAATCAGGCACCTAACGGGCAGAAAAGCAGCCGGCCCAACACTACAATCTATTTTCAGTTTATTTAATTTATGCCTGGTATGTTACGTTATATGCAAAAAAGAGTATTTACTGAATCAGTTCTAGATAATCCTATAGGCAAAAAAATCAATGGAATCCCCATCAACAATATAAGATATGCAGACGACACATACTAGCAGACAACGCAAACGACCTCCAGATACTGCTAGACCAGGTCAGTGAAACCAGTAGAAAAATGGGTTTAAAAATTAATATCAACAAAATCAAGTTTATGGTTGTCAGCAGAAACAATATTCAGTATCCACGGATGGATGTAGATGGAGAAGACGTTGAGCGAGTCACGAAATTTAAATACTTGGGGTGTATGCTGAACGAAAATTGGGACCCAGAGCAAGAGGTAAAATGCAGTATAGAACAAGCAAGAACAACCTTCCTAAAACTTCGGAAATTTCTCGTAGATAGAAATTTAAGCTTCAGCATTAGGTACAGAATGGTTAAGTGCTATGTTTGGTCAGGTCTCTTGTACGGGGTGGAGGCATGGACCTTGAAAACTGCTTCAATAAACAAAATTGAAGCATTCGAAATGTGGATTCTGCGCAGGATGCTAGCTAAGAATATTATGGATCGATCATATAAGTAATGAAGAAGTACTCTGCAGAGCAGAATTAATAGATCGTGAACTTTTAGAAGACATAAAAAGAAGAAAAATAGCTTACTTAGGACACATTATGCGTGGAGAACGTTATAAGTTTTAACGTCTTATTCTGCAGGGTAAAATCGAAGGAGGAAAGAGAGGAATAGGAAGATAGAAATTGTCCTGGTTGAGAAATATTCGACAGTGGACGGGGATACATGTTTTCAAACACTCCAAAATGCTGAAATAAATAGGAATATCTGATAAGGACGAAAGGACGGACGCCTACGCAGGAATCTGCATGGCACCCTAAGAAGAAGAATGTTACGTTCTCTTCTCTGTCCGTTAGATGCCTGATTATATAACCATTTTGCCAGACCTGTATAATCTCGGGATATTCATTTGGATTATAAAATGATATTATATTATTAGATACATAAAGAAATATTACTAACAAAATGGCACTTACTTAAAAACTTTTACACGACTAACTTTCTCACCCTGTATATTATTGAAGTACGTTGAGTACGTCATGTACGATGCATTTAGTCTACAAGAAACAGTCTTTCAAAGTCTCAAACCCATTTTAGAATCCGTAATGTTGTTTCATAACTGCAGACCTCTAATAAGACTATTTAAAAAAAATGTTACTAAACACTTTATTCTTAATACCGGGCCCGCCAACGAAGCGGGGACAAAAGATAAAATTATTATCGAGGAACTTATTAAAAATACTATACTAGCATAAGGTAGGTATGGACTTAAAATGTGGCGGACTACACGCCCTATATTATATTATATTATTTTCAAATTCCCTATAAAATTCCACTTATATTTCTAAATTCAATTGACGTTCAAAATATGATATTTTCAGACTTTAGTAGTATTGGAGCGGCGCATCTTAGAGAAAAATGATTTCCACCTTCTTATGTTAGTTTTTTAGTCTCTATCTAAAAGTTGCAACTTCCGGTTTAACATGTTAAACCAAAAAAATGGTTTTCCATAAAAAAAAATGCAAGTTTAGTCCACCACACTTTTTTAAGCCACCCTGTATTATGTAAAATATTTTTCAAATATGCCGCTTTTTTCTAAATTGTTTTTCCGACCCAAAAAATGTTGAGCATTGAGAGTAAATTTTAAAAAATTATACGAAAATAATTTTATAAGCCAGTTTGAAAAGTAAAGAACGCAATATGTGTTAAATTTGTATAAATAAAATTATAAAATGTCGACCGATAAGGTTTAACCATGACATTTATCGATATGAGGTTAAATTTAAGTATATCAGTTTAAAAATTATAAACAAAATTATTAAACTTAAAGAATAGCGTCGCAGACAAGACATTCTTTTATGTGTGTATTAGAACCACAGTAAAGATATAAAAAATATAGCGCATCATATAAAATTAAGACAACTAGCAGTCCGGTAGCTCTATGGATACACCACTATTAGTACAGAAATGTTTAAAAAATATTATGAGCAAATAAATTAACCGGAGGCTATTTCACTTCCATAAGATTTTAAAAATACCGTTCAAAATATGAATCGATCTTCTTGCTTTGTCAACAAGAGAATTTATTACATACAATGAATAAATTGGACAAAATTTAAAGCGCAAAACTATAGGAAAAAAAGACCCCTGATGGTCACCTAAGAATCCAGAAACTTATTGACAAGAAAGCGCAATATTTAAAAAATGGTCCCAAAATGCCGACTAGCAGCACTGCTAGCAAAAGTTTTCCCAATATACCCATAAAACATTTTGTTACTTGAACATTCAAAAATGAAGATTTTTGTAAAAAAGTATTAGAAGAATTAAAAAATTGCCCAAATTCTCGCCCGATTAACGGGAGGTAATAGCGGGGGGTGCAGAAGACCCTATTGCATGCACCACAGACAAAAAATTTCCGATTTTATTTCCACGAGATAAAACAATTTCCTCTCAAAATTTTGCTCGCTCTGTTTTTTTCTGCCAAAAAACGACCATTTTGCATATTGCTGAAATAAATACCAAACGAATTTTAAAGTATATGAAAAGACTGCGGGGAAAAAAACTCCCTCTTATGGGAAAGCGCGGGGATGTTACTGCTATTGTCCAATAGCTTATTTACCTGACTAATATCCACAATATGTTGAGGATTTATATTTGTACAAAAATAACTAGAACTCTGATAATAGTCCGATAAACACCCTCCACATGTCATAAAAAGCACATAAACTACTAATGTCCGCATATTAAATCACACTTCTTTTAACCACTTAGATTCTTCCGATGTTATACAATGACTAAAGTATAACCAAACTTAGCAAATAATGAACCGTGACTCAGAAAGTTCAGGAAACGTACGCAATTATAATTATTTAAAAAATTAAACGATAAAAGTTTGTTTTGTTCTTCTTTAGTGGGATGAAGTTGTTACGTGTCTTATTAGCCTAATCTAAGTCAATTTGAGGAATTAACTTTTCTTTTAAACTTTGAGACGTCTATCTGAATATTAAGATACGGTTAAATAGGTATAGGGTAGGGCGGGGCAGATTTGAAGATTTGGCACCTCCGGACAGTTCAAATTTGTCGTTAAAGGTAGCCTCCAAAATAGTAAAATCTATATATAATCAAAAAAAGTACAATTGAAACTCAGTATGGTTAGAAGGTAGCAGCACTGGTAGACTTCGCCACCGTTTTTTTCTATTTTAATACAGCTAATTCAAGCAATTATTGTAATTTAATGCTTTTAATCAAGAAAATCTAACGACAAAAACGCAAGAGACCGTTTTTTATGTAGAATTGGTCATAGCGTGGGTATAATTTATTTGGTCAAAAATATTAGAGGACACGTGTGTAGGGACGCCACTGGTGAAGCAATAGACTAACTTTTCTTACTAAAATATGTCGTATTATATCGTATTAACACATACCAAAATTGAAAACAACATCTAAAGTACTTTCGGAGATATTACAAAATAACGCATAAAAATGAAATAATTAAACACCCTGTAGCAAAAAATGTAAGCCCTTGTGGACAAATGCTTATATGAACTTTTCTTCATAAAATGACTTTAGGAATCACACCCTGAAATATTAGCAAGTCATTAGGGAACACCCTGTATATGGAAAGAACTTTAAAAATTAAGACTCCGATATCCGTCGCGGTTGTAAGAATATTTACACAACTTCGTAAGTTTTATTGAAAAAAATTATATTTGCGCATGTAACGTACGTAACCTCTATCTCTATTGATTGATTGTTTGAGGCGTAGTTCAACCTAATCGTTTTTTCTGCCGTTGGGTCATATCCATCCAAAACACGTGGGGCAGATTCGGACTGTCCGCATGTGCCTCATAATTGCCCACATACTAAACCTTATTTGTGAGTCGAATGCAGGAAAGCATAAACCGTCTGGCGACTCTGGAAGAAGAGTTGATACGTGACTGGAGTGACGCGTTTTCCAAGGATAAGAAATAACAGATTAAAGTGTATTATTCTTATTTAAAGTATTAATTATTCTCCATTGAAGTTAAGAGCTTTCAATACCAGCGTGAAACGCGACATCGTTTCCTGGCTTATCTAATTGAAAATTTAATAGAAAATTTGTACTAAGGGATTCACAATAACTTCTAGTTAGTAGAAATAACTTTAAAATTTATTTTACAGTTTAGTTTTAGTTTAATCATATAGGTTCAAATTCTATCATCCGCCATACAGAACATAAAAATAGAAATATTGCGGCTATTCATGTTAATTTCCTATTTTTTATTAAAATTACAAACGATGCCCCGATATTATCATAAAAATCTCCACTGACGGCGCGCCACTTAATTCTCGTGAAATTCATTTTTATATTATGTATATAAAAAACAGAAATTGTATTGTCATCGTCCGACACCGATACAACATGCGCAATATGGTGGAAACGTACGATTTGTTCGTGATGACTCATCGACTACTTTTTGCTCTTAAAAGGGGGAGCTCACTGGCGTGGTTTGAGTCATACTTGGGTGGTCGCCTCCAGAGAGTTAACTTTAAAAATGCGTTCTCGGAGCAGCGGACAATTTCATATGGCGTACCGCAGGGCTCTGTTTTGGGGCCACTGCTTTTTTTGATTTATATTAACGATCTTACTAAAGTTGATATCAGGGGTTTTCTCACGTTGTTCGCTGATGACGCCACAATTTTGTGGATGGACAGGGACACTGAACAATTAGAATGAAATATTTCTGAAGATCTACAGAAGATCTACAGAAGATCTACAGAAGATCTACAGAAGATCTACAGAAGATCTACAGAAGATCTACAGAAGATCTACAGAAGATCTACAGAAGATCTACAGAAGACCTACAGAAGATCTACAGAAGATTAAAGACTGGACAGATGCAAATGGATTGTCCTTTAATATTTCTAAAACAAATATTATACAGTTTAAATGTCAATTTAATAACATTTCCATAGCAGGACAATCCATTGCAGAGCAAAGCGAAACTAAATTTTTGGGGCTGTATATCGACAATAAACTCAAGTTTGATTCGCATGTCTTATAACTTAGGAAGAAAGTTGCTTCAGGCTGTTTTGCCATAAGAGTTATTGCCGACGAGCTGGATGGATCCATAGTTCGGAATGCATATTTTGCGTTGATAGAGTTCCGTTTGCGTTATGGCATTTCATTTTGGGGTAGTTGTTATATGTTTATTTTACAGAAGAGAGCTTTGCGGTAAATGTTCAGGATTGGATTTAGAGACTCGTGTAGGCCCTTTTTTGTTAATAATAGAATTTTAACTTTGATGTGTTGTTTTTGTTAGAGTCTTCCTGTTTGGTCCATAGAAAGCATAAGGAAGAATTGGGAGCGGCCTCAGCATACAACACGCGTCAAGCGTATAATCTTAATTTACCTATACCTACATCTACTCAGGTATATAAGAGTATTGTTTATCAGAGTAAAAGAATCTTTAACCACCTCCCAGAAGGATTAAAAAATATCCAGTGTGAAAGAAAATTCCGGGCGAAACTAAAGAATATTTTTATAACTAAAGCTTACTATACACTGGGCGAATTTTTTGATGACACTATTGACCTTTAGGCACTGGATAGATATAGTATCATTTATTTTACAGCGTAAAAGTTTCCTTTTGTATTTTTTAGTGTTGATTTTATATTATTTGTTTGACTCTATGTTTATTTAGTATTGATTTTATATTATTGGTTTAACTCTAGGTTAACTAATGACACGTTTTTTACAACTATATGTAGTACGTCCCTTAACCGTAGTTTCTATTTAAATTTTGTTTGAATTTTAGAATATTACTTTTTGTAAAACTTTTTTTGCTTTGTCAACGAGACATTGTCTTAGACAATAAAGCTTTTTTGATTTGATTTTGAAAAACATTTTATCGAAATAAATATGCTAAACTTTATTGAAATATAAATATGAATTAAACCAAAACTTCCTATATTTAGACCAATATAAGTAGATACTTAGGATTTAAATTTAAATGAAGAATAGGATATTTTTTTATTGAGAAGACCTTTAAATTGAAAAAAATAAAGCACTTATCTTGAACAAATATTAAATTTAAGTTTTAATCTAAATACAAACAATTCTAAACAAAGACGATAGCTCTTGAAAGTCAAAGTAAGTATAAGTTACTCTTTTTACACCCATTACATTATACTTTAATTAAATGGTAAATTCCAAGTATCAGCTTATGCTTAATTAAGGCTTAGGTTTTTTCGTGTATAACAAATAAATGTAGGCAAAATCGTTAGTATTTTTTGCAAATAAAAAAAAACTTACTTAAAGTAAGCTGTGTGTCTAACAAGGACACAGATGTGGCTCCGTGCAATATCTTGCTGATGTGCTACACCAAATACTGTATAAGCAGTTGAGTTATTTCTCTCTTTTGCCGGATACTAGCTCTACTTATGAGCCATGATATGGCGAAATGCTTCTCGGGATGCAACTGACGAAATGAAAGGAAAATCTTTATTTGATTTACTTAAAAGTGAAAATAGCCCAAGTAACGCGTAACGGTCTCGAGTTTAAAGGTATAAAATCGAAAAATAATATTTTTTAAAAACATATTATGGTATACTTGCGGTAGATAAAGATGTAATAGGACACAATTGTAAGTCAAAATTGGACACACATACAGGCTTTTTTAAGTTAAGTTTTAGCAGTTATGACTAATATCATAAATCGTCATGCCGAGTCGCGGATTGTTACATTTCCCAGTCGCCGCAACTTAGGTAGCGCCATTCAAATCAAACATGCTGAGTGACCTAGTCGCCCAGCCTCCTAGTATTTAAGCTAACGCAGTTTCGTACGTAAATAACTGTGTGTAACGTACATTTAGTATGCCGGTGAACCATATCTTGATAATGATTGATTTTAGCAAAAAACCGTGGATACAAAGGTTACAAGGGTTGAAGGTGTGCATCTTTTAAGAATAATTTTAAATATGCATCACTGTGAGATTGTAAGAGAGAGTCGGGTAATGGTGCGCACCAAGATAAATTTTAACTGTCGCGGTCCATCTGGAAAACTTAACCAGGGCTGCACTCTGCTAAGGGCTGGCTGAATTATTGGCGCGATCATTTGTGACCTCAGTTCAGTGGCGTATTTAGGGGAAGGAGGCTGCCGGGCTGCAGCCGCCCCCCCCCCCCCCCCCTGAGCCTAGGAGCTCGGGTCTAAAAGTCTAATTGCAACCTAATTTTTCGTCTCCCGCATGGACTCTTAATTTAAATTTTTAAATAATGTATTCTTGGCTTAGATTCCAAAGGTCTTAAAGAAATCGTTTAGTTTCTAAACTTTTCCTTCTAAAAGTCCTGTTTTATATAGAGATTAAGATTTCGGACGCATATCGCTTTAGTTATTGATTTATGATGCAGTTTTAAAGGAGTAAAAAGAATAATATTTTATAGTATTTTTCTATTATATACTTGTCGGATCCGTTTTCCTGTTTTTAGAGCTATTTTAAATCAACTAAAATATACCCAATGCAATAAAATGTTTTTACAACAAAAAGAAAAATCAATTAGGTATTTAGAAAAATTAAAGTAAAAATTTTAATTGAAACATTTTTTATGGAAGAAGTGTGATAATTTATAATATAAAAAATAATGCGGGAAGAAACGAGAATGCATGCTTTATTATGAATATACAAAACGGCACTTAAGAAGGAGTATTTTAAAACCTAAGCATTTGAACTAAAACTTGCTCTTAGATCTACGCTCCTAAAATATATGATTTCTGAAAAAATCGTCAATTTTGGCGTGGTGAGCGATATTTACTTTATTTTTAACCATGAAAAATCGAGCCCGAAAAACGTTGTTTAGAGTCATACATACGTCTTATGTTAAAATTTTGGATAAACACCATTATTCATATTTTTCCCAACAAAATATCAAAATAATAAATGTTCCCTAATGTTATTGAGTAATTGGTCTATATTTTATGTATTATTTACAAACTCCTAGAAATTACACATACAAGACTGCAATTTTATATACAAAAAAAAATCTAAAAAACGCGATAGATGCAATAAGAAACAACGGAAAACAAAGAAGCATGAATAAATTTTAAGATACTGAAATCAATCCTAAGGAAAAAACGGCCAGAAGTATCACAGATGACTCACAATATTCAGTCTCGCATGGAGAATCATGGGATGAGATATACCACACTCCACAGCACGTGGTTTTTTTCTATTAGGTAAATCTAATTAATTAACCCAAAATTATAAAGCTTTTACATTTTCCGAATATTTAGATTTTCGCAGTTACATACATACTTGGTTTTGAGGTGTCGCAAATGATATTTTAAATTTCTATATAGGAGTAGCTTTTTAATCTTTATTGTACTGACTTATTTATTAAATAATCGAATTATAACATATTCTTATTAACATAAAAACATGTAATATACCTATAGAAACTTTGCACCGTTGCTAATTGCTTGTTATAACACATCACCAACAATTACCTTCGAATACATAAAATATGTTTTAAAATAGTGAAGAAAACTGAAGAATCACATAATTACAGGAACACACTAAAATATTAGAGAAGCTGATAGATTTTCATGATGAGGCTTTAGATATCAAAACCGTAAATTTTTTTATCGGTCTATAATCTTTTTTAAACCTAAATAAGTTTCCATTATTTTTATGTCAAAACGTTTGGTCGGTCATAATATTTGGAGATATTTAACCGGGTCCAGTCTTTTACCCACACTTATTTATAGGTATTAAGGATAAGTAGTATCTCATCATTATTATTAAACCCTAATCGGGAGTACGTATTTTAATTATTACTCCATATCAATTTTTGTAATGCTGATATATAATTTGATATCAAGAATACGTAAATTTATTGTTTTCAGTTATTTGAATTACGTAGATATAAGTTCCGCGAAAAAATATCAATATGCACTCATACCGCCCACCATTAACAAAATTTTAAAAATAGATTTTTAAAAAAATATACAATTTTTTTTTTAGCATTTTAACTCGGCTTAGTATTTAGCTACAATAGTAAATTTAAGATTAACTTATCTGTACCGATAAATTTTTTTCGGATTTTTTATTCCTTTAACCTATTCTGACTTAGTATTTAGGGAGTTGTGATAAAGTGAAGTTTGGAGAATATAAATAGATAACTTTGTTTAATTTTAAAGGTAAGTGATGATTTATTATAAAATCATCAATTATTATATATTATATTGTTTGAATAAAAAATATAGTTTACTAATTTGTCAAGAAGATTTACATGGACAATATATTTAATGACATCAAATTGTTTGTATTGTATTGTCTTCGAAAAACACCTATAAAATGTGTAAAAAATATAAATAATTTATTGTAACCATTTATATAAAAATTTCTAATTTATGGAAATAATTACATTTTAGATAACATGTATACAATAAACTAAAACGGTTAGTCTTCACCGATTAGTTAATCAACAAAGAACCAACTCTTGGGGTATCGGTCCTGACGCGTGCTGGATTAAATAAATATGCTTTAACTATCTTCTCCATCAGGGCTACAATATAAACAAAAAAACAGCCCATCATAAAAACTCTATAATTTAAAAAAATACTTACTTTAAATGTATTTTACTTACTGGTAAATACATGAGAAACAGGAGCAACTTACCCTAATATGAGTTGTTTAACAGAACATAATTCAATAGTTAAAAAATATTTTAGTTTAAACGTGTTCTATATTTGAATAACCCAATTATATTAATTTTATTATATATACTCGTTCTAATTTGCCACACCCGGTATATATCTAAGAACCATTTATTGTTTTACCTTTTTAAGACACAAACTAAATCAGAGCAGTAGTTATAAAATACTGTGTAATCAGGTTGATGTGTTTCACCCTTTCGGGCATCATCAGACCTAGAATTTTAAAAATTACGAAAAAACAGGCACTACACATAATGTGTGATGTCACACTTTTTTAAGGTTTGAATATGTAGTGCCTGTTTTTTCGTAATTTTTAAAATGCTAGGTCTGATGATGCCCGAAAGGGTGAAACACATGTAACCATACACAATTAAATATATTTGTTGAGACCGTGACTTGGTTATCTTGCTTTTTCCTTTGAATCTTTGAGAATTATGGACGATTTCTTCGACTTTCTTTGCAAGTTCATCGGCTATTTCGTTCTCTGTAATACCTTCGTGTCCTGGTACCCACTGCAGTGTTATTTTGTTTGCTTTTGCCAGGGCCTCCAATTCCCCTTGACAATTCCATGCCAGTATTGAGTTTACCTTGCTGTATATTAGATATCTAAAAGCTACTTGACTGTCTGAGTATATATGAATCCGCTTATTGAGGTAAGCCGGTAAGCCTTTCTATTGTTTTCATACGCACATTGAAGCAACATGGCGTAGATTTCTGCTTGGAACACTGTGAGAGACTTTCCCATTTAGAGGAAACAAATAATGCTTTTTCTCCGGTCGTACTCCGCCTATCCCCGCTCCGGTACCCTCATTGGTTTTAGAGCCGTCTGTGTACTAGATTATTGCCCCAAAAGTAGTTTCTGGTGTTTTGATATTCCATATATTTCGTTCATCAATTACGACCTCGTACGGTATGTTATAGAGAAACCTCGGATGTATGTCTGATCTGATCTGATCTCATTTCTAACTCAGATCCACCTCGTCTTACTTAAAAGTTCATGTCCAGTTCTCTGCCTACCGACGAGCGTTACACTCTACATTCTATAGAGTCCCATTCTTGCCTCTAATTTTATCACCAAATGAAGTGGTGGAAGGTCTAGGATGATCTTAATTGCCGATATGGGGGTTGATTTCATGGCCCTGTGATGCTCAAGCAGGCCAGTCTTTACATACTTCCTAGCATTATGATATTTTGGTTTTCTGCTGTCTACCTTTAGCCACCAAAAGTACAGCAAAAAACCACAATAGTATGACTATTATACATAATAATATAAACTTTAATATTACAATGTAATAAAATACCATATTTCGTATCCGTGTATATTTAATATGTAGATACCAACAAAATTTTCATTAAATACTCTATAAAATATATAACTGTAATTTTTCATAACAAATAGTCGAAAATTTTTGACTAGTATATAAATCTCCTTAAAAGCTTTAAATTTAATTAGGTATTAAGAAATATTACTTATTAATAGAAAAATAGCTCATATATAGTAAAAAATAATAAATCCCAATTATATATCGTAAAAAATTAGGAGTGTAGGTGTACTATACTATTAACCTATAAAGAACAATCTTTGAAGCCCTATAAACCGCTTTGAAATCCGTGATTTTATTTCCGAACTACAGATCTGTAATAACGACGTAAAAACAATGTATAGAATTTTTTATTAAGCAGTTTATTTTCAAAATTTCCTTTGCAACGGTTTAAATTATTGCCCAGTTTGCACGCACAAGTTTACTTTATTTTTATATTTATTACTATAAATATAGATTTTTTGCAGTATTGTTTTCTCAAGATATTGGCGTACTTTTGGTTAACATAGTTTTTACATATCCTAACATTCTAAAAGTATAAAAATTGGGCCTATTTTAGTTGCCCCCTCCTGAATGAATTGAAAAAAAAAGTTCTTTAATTTAAAAATAGATGAATGTAAGCATGATTCAAAAAAAATGTGGAAGACTTTAAAATTATTTATATTAGAAAATAAAGTAGAAGAATACAAAGGAATAAGTTTTAATGGAGATATTTTAAACAATAATATTGAGATTGCAGAAAATTTTAACACTTTTTTTATAGAAAGCATAAATCATATAGTTAATTCCATACCAAATTATCAGGACCATTTTATTTTTAAATTAAATTTAACTAGGTTAGAAAAATTTACATTATTAAATTTAAACGAATTGAAACAAATAATATTTAGCTTTTCAAATAAATCAAGTACAGATGATATATCAATTCATTTATTAAAAACAAATATTATTGAATTATCCAATCCATTATTAGATATTATTAATTCTAGTTTAAAGTTTGGCATTGTCCCGGAAAATTTAAAGGTAACTACAATAACGCCAATTAGAAAAGTTCAAAATACATCAAAGCCCGAAGAATTTAGACCAATTAATACACTTGTAGCTGTCGAAAAATTTTTGAAAAGAGTAGTCTATTATCAGTTGATAAAGGTGAAATGGCGGCCGTTATCTTTTTAGATTTAAAACGCGCATTTGAAACAATTGACAGAAAAAAGTTATTAGAAAAATTACGAAAGTATGGAATTGGTGAACAGGTATATAAATGGTTGCATGACTATTTAATAAATAGATGGCAGGTTGTAAAATGTAATGAGTCTCAAATAAAAAAGGTATTAATGTTGGTGTACCTCAAGGTAGTATACTTGGTCCTTTGCTGTTCATAATTTATATTAATGATTTGGTTTATAATCTAGTCGATTGTAAATATCATTTTTTTGCTGATGATACAGTGATTTACATGTCAACTAGTAATTTAATGTGGATAATAGATAACATGAATAATAAACTATACCTTATATATAAATGGATGTGTGAAAATAAGTTGAAAATTAATATCGACAAAACAAAATGTTTATTATTGGGATCTGAAAAGCAATATAGTGAATTTTTGGATCAAAATCTTTCTTTTAAAATCAATAAAGAAGATATTGAAATTGTAACAAAGATTAAATATTTAGGAGTTATCATAGGCCAAAATTTAACCTTTCGTGATCATGTGGACTTTACTTGTAAAAAAATTTAAAAAAAAATAGGAGTATTAAATAGATTAGGAGGATATTTAAGTACTTATAGTAAAAAAATGATTTTTAATTTTATTATTTTACCTCATTTTGTTTTTTGTAGTTCGATTTTATACATGTGTTCACAACAAGATAAAAATAGATTACAAGTTTTACAAAATAGAGCAATGAGAATAATATTGGGGTGTGATAAATATACCAAGATAACAGATATGCTAAATTGTTTGGAGCACCATTTATGAAAATTTTTTAACAAAATTTAATGAAGTTCATATTCACAATACAAGAGGAAAAAACAACTTTATTTTGGATCATACAAATTTAAAATCTACTCAAAAATCAATATTTTTTAGAGGTATAATAGAATATAATAAATTAGGGAATGAAATTAAAACATATAACTTAAAACTATTTATAAAAAAATTTAAAAAACAAATTTTACAACATATAAGTTTAATACGATAATAGTCTTTCTACATTGTAATTATCAAAAAAGAAGAAAATGAAGAAAAAGATAAAATGTAAATGTATTGAAATAGCTCAATGAGCTAATAAAAATTGATTATTATTATTATTATTATTATTATTATTATTATTATTATTATTATTATTTTTCTCAATGTTAGTTTTCACAGCTTTTTGTTGGTATTGCTGGTATTATTTACAGTACAGAGAAGAAATTCATCTTAACCTGTACTGTTTAGAAACTTCCGTACTATATGGCAAGTTTGGAGGATGACGCTTTTCTGGATTAGTTGGTATAAAACCTGATAGGCCCAGTTTTTCCAAGTTGGGCTTGAAATTTTTCGTCATAGCTCCCTCCACCGATATTATGATCGGAATTATGTCGATTTTATCTAGCTTCCATATATTTTTTATCTCTATAGCCAAATTCGAGTACTTGGTCTTCTTCTCCGATTCGGTTTTAGAGAGGTTGTGTGTTAGTGGGCAACCTATATCGATTATGAAAGCTTTCTTGGTGGTTTTTTCGATGAGAAGAATATCCGGACGGTTGTGGTCCACTGTTCTATCCGTTATTATTGGCCTGTCCCAGTATAAGAGATATTCAGGGGATTCAAGGACTGGCTCGGGTGAGTATTGGTAGTATGGTGGGAGGTTTTCCCTTAGCCCTAGTTTATGGGCCAGTTCCTTGTGGATGATCTTAGCCACCTGATTATGTCTCCCCAGGTAGGCGTTGGGGGCCATAGCACCACAACCCGCCGTGATATGTTCTATCGTTTCTCCGGGGCAATTGCATTTTCTGCACACATCTTCCACATTTCTCTTCAAGATGACCTTTTCATAGTTTCGAGTTCGAATGACACGGTCTTGGATAGAGATTATAAAACCTTCTGTTTCAGCGTGAAGCTGCCTTTTCTCTAACCAATTCAGTGACATTTCTCTATCTATGAGTGGATTTTGGAGTGCAGTAGGGTATTTGCCGTGTAGAGCTTTCTCTTGCCAAGTTACAAGCTGTTGACTTGGCGGCGCGCGGATGATGTTAGGTAATCCGTTTTGCTTTAAGTTAAGGGCTGTATATCCAGTGTCTGCTGCTACCACTTTTTTAAGAATTTCCCCCTTCGATTCTTGGAAGTATTTTCTCATAGGGGTCTCTTGTGACTTGCACAAGTTATATATATTAATGAGACCTCTTCCTCCCTCCTTTCGTTTTAGGTAGATTCTTTCAAGTGCAGAGCGTGGGTGGTGGAATCTGAATTTTGTTAGCAACCTGCGCGTAAGCCTATCTAATTCGTGCAAATCCGTGTCTGAATACTTAAGGATTCCGAATGAGTAGGTAAGTATTGGTATTGCCCAGGTGTTGATGGCAGTAGTAAGGTTACCAGCATTCAGGTGAGTATTAAAAAGCTTTGTTAGTCTGCTTTTGTATTTGTTTTTAAACTCCCTTTTTAGGCTTGTGTGGTTTATTTGTTGGTTTTGGGAGATGCCTAAGTATTTATATGTTTTGTCCTCATCTAGTATATCTATGCCTTCAAGCAGTCCACGGTTTTGTTCAGTCTTTCCGCGTACGACATTCAAGATTGCGCACTTGTCTAATCCAAACGACATTTTGATGTCATCGCTAAATGTCTTGGTTATTTGAATTAGGGACTGTAGGTGGGTTTTGCTTTCAGCGTAGAGTTTGATATCGTCCATAAATAGAAGGTGGTTTATTCTAAAATTCTCAGTTAAGTTGGGACGATATCCGTAGGATGTTGATTTTAGTAGTGAGGACAGTGGGTTCATGGCCAAAATGAACCAGAGGGGGCTTAAAGAGTCGCCTTGAAATATACCTTTTGATATATTTATATTGCCAAGCTTCTCTTGTCCAATATGGAGGTTGGTATTCCATTGCTCCATTAGGGTGCCTAACATGTTGCGTATTAGGGGGTGTACTTTGTATATTTGCAATATCTTCTTTAGCCAGTCGTGAGGAACAGAATCGAATGCTTTACTATAATCTATGTAGCACATATTTAGATTTCGCCTTTTAACTTCAGCCTGTTTTATAATAACGGCATCGATTGTAAGCTGTTCCTTGCAACCCAAAGCTTTCCTAATACAGCCCTTTTGCTCATCAGCTACCAAGTTGTTGTTTATGCAGTGTGTGTATATTTTTGAGTACATGACTGATGTTAAAAGTTTATTATTATTATTATTATTATTATTATTATTATTATTATTATTATTATTATTATTATTATTATTATTATTATTATTATTAACCCATAATTTTGAAGTTATGTAACACAATAGATATGCAATGAGTTTGGAAGTTCTACAAAAACGAATTAATAAAATCATTTATAAAATACCAAATATTTATCCTAGTAACCAGTTGTATATGGAAACAAGGTTTTTCGATATAAGGCAAATATATTTCTACAACATATGCATGTAAACCTTGATAGCAACAAGGCCCTTGTAATAACAATTGATCAGGCATATAACACCAGAACAAGAACAAAAAATATTGCAAAAACTGCTATAGCAAAAAAGACCATAGGGCAGAAAAGTAATCTTTATTTGGGAACCAGAGTATACAACTTTTTGCCAAAAGAATTTAAAACCCTTGTCCAGTCATTTAATTGTAAACCCTTATTTAAAAAAAAATAAAATTGTTTCTGCTTACCGTGGAAAGATTTATCATTGATGCTATAGTCAATGTAAAGAATTAGTGCTCTTTATATATTTTTATTTGCTGGTTGGCATCTTGTCATTTTGTCACTTCTTTTGTTTTTTGCTTGAGTTTCTTAGCCTAACTTTATTATATATAGGGATATAAGGTTTTATAAGATACGTTTTGTAGTGTATAAATTGTAGTGTTATGTTTTTCCATTGTATAATATTAATATAATTATTTGTTTGAATTTTAATTAATAAAGACCTGCGTACAGCATCAGCTCCTGCAGGTTCTTCTAGTTTATTGCTATGCGATTTATTGTTTGCGAATTTATTTAATTTTTATTGGTGAATTGGTGAAGGTTTTGGCCGACAAGAATAATGTTCTTTTAGAAGTCGCTTTTGACTGGACGTGAAGTTTTTTAGAAGTAACTTTTTATCGGATTGGAATTTTTCTATCGATAAATCGAAAAAAAAAATCGAAATACTTTCGATAGTTTTCCACCTATACCTACTAGTAAAATGTTCGAAAAAATGATTTAATCCTTATAAACCTAAATAATTATCTAACACCGGGCGTAGGCGGATATGTGAACGCTGAATGTGCTTAGGGTTAATTTGGTAATTTTTAGTTGGTCATGTTGAATAAAAATAACTAACGAATTAGGTAATTAATTTTTATTGTACTTATTTAAAGTGTTGTTGTGTCTGTGCCAGTGTAAAAGTTAATTGTGTTTTTTCTGATGGCAATATATTTTATTAGAAGGATATGTTTTTAGGTAGAGGCAGTAATATTATGTGTAAATGAAGCAATATTTTTATTTAATTTTAAATTTTATTTGTAAATTAATTATTTTTGCCAATCATGTGCTTGTGTTGTAAATTTTCCTAATACTATTTATTATAATTTAGGTATGGTTATTTTTTACAAATTCCGTGATATTTGAATCCCCTATATAATCTAAAAAAGTAAAGGTATCTTTTCTGTACAATTATTCCCTCCATACTATATCCATAATATAACGAACGTGGTATTAAACTTTAAATGAAATAGAACAGTGGTACATTATTAAGAGTTGGTAATTTTTTATTACGTCCAGTGGCGTTACGGTTGTTTGCTGCATCTCAGAGATAAAAGTTAACCTTTTTCAACACGCCAAAAATAAAAACCTTGTAACAAAGGCTGACGAAGATGCTGAAAATTTAATTTCAATACTGCAATTAAAAAAGCAAATTTTTACAAATCGATAATTATAGTACACGAAGACACTGACTTATTGATAATTCTTAACACCTTAAATGAGTCTCGCTCTAATATTTATTTTGTGAAGTCAGGTAAGGGAAAGTCTCAGAGCAGGATGTGTGCACCCTATAATATAAATTTGAATGCCTTAATAGGGACAATGTATTTTTACGCGCATTTAGTGGCTGCGACACTATGTCCTCATACCTACCGGCAGGGAAAACTAAATGTTGTTTCGTGCAAATTTTTAAAGATCCAAACGCATATCCAGAGGAAATAGATAAAGTGGGACAACAATATCTTCTTCTTCTGTATGGATGAAGAAACTTTAAATCGTTGAGTATATTTAGCAGGGCCCGCTCTAGAGGGGCGAACAATCCGGACATTTGTTCAGGGCGGCAAATCTAATGGACGGCATTTTAGCTATATATGAATGTGACAAAATATTGATAAGTTAACTACCCAATTAATTGAAATTTATACTACTAAATTTTACTGTTTGTCATACTTAAATGGTAATTATGTTACATTGTTTCTTTCTACATATACGTGTTTATTATAATTTAAAACCATTTGATTTTGATTTTTATTAAATATGGAATAGTTAAAAAGTTGCTTGAATTTCAGAAGCCTATATTTGCATTAAAATAGAATTAATCCGTTTGATTTTTAGTTTATTGGGTAGCCTGTCGCTTGGTCCACTAAGTACAATGGCGTGTGCCTTCACTTTATGTCTTTTTTATACAGGGCACTGGCTAAAATATCAAGCTGTGTAAAATCTCATGATTTTAAAATTGATGTTTCTAAAATGTGAAGCTATGAACATTGATTCTTATTATTGTGTTGGTTACAGTTTTATGTTGGGTACTTACTGTACCCATTAAAGCGCAGTGCCGTTCTTGTCAATTTAAAAAAAATAATTTCGAAGTGCTTGGTAGTTTAAGCCCTTTCTAAGAAGTGCTTGGTAATGGGTAATTGGTAATTGAATTTCGCATTTCAAGACATTTAAGGTACTTGCAAACACTCAAAATTACTTTCCTCGGTAATTGGAAATTGCAAAAACTCCCAAAATGGGTGGGGCTTGATGCCGGCAATGACTTTTTCAAAGGGCTTAATGCTCAAAGCACCTTTTTCGAGTGCTTTGCCCAGCTCTGCAGCGCAGTATCTATCGTGTCAATTAAAAAGGATTTAAATTTCAAATATCTTTCTATTATGCTGCTATGAAGCGTAATTGGCAATAACACGATTTTTGGAATTTATTTTTTATTTAATTGACACGAATGGCACTGAGTTGTAATGAGTATAGTAGGTACTTAACATAAAGCTGTAATAAATACTTTTACGTATTCTCCATTCTTGAAAACCGGGGGAAAAGTGGGTTTAAATAATATTACGACTTATGAAAATTAATTTCTTTTAATTGCCACGAACGGCACTCCGATGTAGTGGGTACGGTAAGCACCTAACATAAACCTGTAACCAACACAATAATAAAATTCAATTTTGTTTAGTTCGTTTTTTAGAAATATCAATTTTGAAATCAGCAGAGTTAACACAGCTTAATATTTTAGCCATCGCTGTGTAAAAAAGACATAAAGGGAAGTCACATACATTGAACTTAGTGGTCCAAGAGACACCCTAAACAATAAACTAAAAATGGAACGGATTGGTTCAATCTTGATAAAAATTGTTTTTTTAAATTCAAGTACTTTTTCCATAATTATTGGAGGCAGTATATCTACATATACATATTTAATATGTATATGTTAGAGGGGCGGCAATTTGTATTTTTGTCCGGCGTGAAATAAACGCTGGAGCTGGCGTTGCATACGACGTGCAATCTATTGCCTAAAGTTTACCAACCAAAAATACAGCTAGCTTGAACTTATTCCATACGCTTACAACCAAATTTATCTGTGGTATAGAAACGACAAATATGGAGGAATTCAAAGAACGCCCTTTCGAATTGAACAAGAAGCACCTCTCCAAGAATTACTAAAACTTCAAAGTAATGTAGCTGGTATAGATATAGCATGTTTGCATTATTCAGTAATGTGTGGTTTCTATCAGGACAGACGACGATGAGGACTTTGAACAATCAATAGAACATTTCGAAGATTATGATTGTTAACCAAATCCGGAATATGACATAGATGCTGAGACAACAATCAACATCAAAAAAGAAAAAATAGGCCGTCCATTTTAAAAAAAAGTTAAAGTAGCATAGTTGACATAGTGGATTAGGCCTATTGGGGATACCACAATAAAAAAAAAGCATACCGAGACTTCTACCTCTAAGTGGAATGGAAACGAAAGCGAAATAAGCGACATAATATAATAAATAAATGGCAATATATCTCTATATTACAAATTTCTGACACGTAATAATTTTATCTTTATGCTAGTCAAGAAAAAGTTTCAAAATATATTCGTATAACATCACCGGACTTGGATACATATATACAATTTAGCAGAGTCGCATATTGAAAGTAAAGAAAAAGAAGTATAGCCTAATAGAGTCTCTCTTGGTTTTTAAAAAATATAGATCTTAAACTAACAAAATTATCCATCGGCGATTTGTATACTTGCCGAGTTGAAATATAAAGTTTCCCGATATATGTATGTAATACACCTACAATAAAATTAGTCAATAGTATGATGCTTTTGTATAAAGTGGCAAATGAGTCACAGCAATTTTGAAACGTAATTTAACCTTTAACTTGAATACAGATAATTTGATTAACATTAAGTTTTTTAGGATTAAAAAATAATAACATTTATGGAGATCAGACAATTAAAATAAATGTATCTGCCAGAGCGGAAAGAATAAGAATTGACTAAAAATATGAAAGTTGATGTATATAGCAAAACTTTTCAGTTAGCCTAACCAGACATCTATTCGTGACAAAGTCGTAATGATTACTTATAACTATTAAAAACTACAGTTACGGCAAAAAATCAACAAAGTATAGCCTCGACTATTTAGTGGGGCACAAAAAAGTGATGAGCCTGACTTGATTGTGACTCCTAATCATATAAGAGGTTATAAATTCGACGCTCACCAGTATACCACCATACTCGTAAATAGTAAGACATATATCTAAGGTTAATTTGGGGCAAAGTTGTGTAATTTTCAGACGCTGCCCTTATTGGAAAATTCCTAGTATCTAATCCCGAAAATTTTCGGGAAGAACCAAGACCAAAATGAATTTCATATTTTTATTCTCAGCTTTTATTTGCTATAACTTCTTATCAGGACGATTCGTCTTTTAAATATCATCATCGGATATGTTTTCTTAAATATAGACCTACCAGGATTTTTAATGCAGCTTCATAGACAATGTGTCTAATAAAATGCAATACAACTTTAATTTTCGCCCTATTTCGCAACTTCCCACGTTATCTAAAATAATCGAAACGCTTGTAAAGGAGAGACTTTTGGGGTTCTTGTCAAAAAATACACACAGTTTGTCTTTCAGGAATCGACCAATGATGACATATTTGCTTTTTTGGAGAAGTTCTATACGGCAGCTTTAATGATGGCGATGTGGCGGCAGCAGTATTCTGTGACATTTCTAAAGCATTTGATTGCGTTAATTATGGAATACGGCTTGCGAAACTGGAACATTATGGTATTAGGGGCAATGCCTTGGACTGGTTTGCTTCTTATCTTACTGAAAGACGGCAGGTAGTTGGGGGACAGGCTGGTTGTTCTTCTGCAATGGACATTAAGAGTGGTGTACCCCAGGGGTCAGTGCTCGGACCTGTGTTATTTCTTTTATATGTGAATGATCTTCCATCCATTAGTATTAGAGGTACTTTTACTCTATTCTCTGATGATACGACTATCTTGTAGCATGGAAGGGATTCGGATGAATTGAAGTTGATTGTGCAGAGTGACTTATTGCTTGTTAAACGATGATGTGATGCGAACCGTTTATGTTTCAATTTCGACAAGACTAGTATTCTTACAGAACGAAAACGTTGCCAGTTGGGTGTTCAAATCGCTGATAAACTTAAGTTTAGAGACCACATTTTTACATTGAACAAAAAATGTGCTTCAGGTTCTTATGCTGTGAGAGTTGTTTCCAAGGAATTGGAAAAAAATATAGGTCGAGTTGTTTACTTTTCACTTATTGAAAGCCACTTAAAAGGTATGGTATCGTTTTTTGAGGGGTTTTTAGCCAGGACTTGTTGGGCTCAATATTAGTTTTACAAGAGCGGGCTGTAAGATATTTGTGTGGTGTTAACCAATGCTCCCACTGCAAACCTTTATTTGTCAGAGAAAATTTTTTAACTGTGGTTGGCATGTTTATTCTAGAAACAATTTGTCTTATTCATAAAAAATATAAGAATTATCCTAACAACAGCTTATATAATATGCGTAATAAAAATGACATACCTCTTCCTATACCAAAATCAACTCTCACAAAAAAATTCACTAATATTTGAGAGTATTAGGATTTATAATTATATTCCTTTGGCTTTTCGACAAATATTAGATGATAGAACTTTTAAAAGAACATAAACACACAAATTTGCGAACGCATTACCGATCAAAAGTTGCCTATTAGTATTAGCAATTTTCCTGTGAAATATTATACAATTTAAAAAATATCTTCTGCCTCCAACCTAGACTCAAAAGTTTGATTCGATTCTACAAAGGATACTAATGAGGCATGCCCTCGAATTTTTATTTAACTAACCATATATGGTTCTTTCTCAAGGAAAATTTAGAAAATGTTTAAAATTATTTTAATATTGGTTTTATAGAGGCTCTCTGCTACTGTTTTTATAATAATTGCTATCAGCAATGCTAAAAAGTTGTTTTTTTTCCACAAGAATAAATTTATAGCCACCTCAATGACATGTTAATGACATCTTATTATGCCAATGTTAATGACAAAATGCATTTAATATTTTTTTTTTTTTATTAATTTATTCATGACCCAAAAACAGTAAAGAGACTTCACTGGTATCAGGGGGCCTAATATTTACAATATTTTTAGATAGTTACTACAATCACATTACAGTTTTATGTATTACAATTAATAACAAATTAAATCAAATTGATTGCAAGTAGGTTTTCAGGCTATGGCAAAGTTTCCTTGTTGTCCCCCACATTGATCACATCACCCGTAACAGAGTTATAAGTTTGTACACTTCTAAACAATGGCGAATCTTGAGCTTTTAGAGTCCTAGAATATTCATTCTTCAAATTTGCGGCATTTCTCACATTTGCGGCATTTCTCACATTATGGTTGTGATAGTTTTTCACTTGTTTTATTGTTAAATTAGACTTAAGTTTTTTGTTAGTTATGGTATATATAAATTTAGTTTGTTCGGATATTCTTATTTTTTTTATGTCCCACAATTTTGTACACTGATACACCCGTTCCGTCGCAAAAATATAAACAAAATTAAGTTAAAAGTTCATTACATACCTATTAAAACACATCTTATAGCCATTGGAAAGAAAAAAACATACATTTTAAGACTTACCTCGTCCAAATCGCTGACACTTAGATTAGGTTAGGTAAGAGTAGCAGACCTTTGGTTCAGACCAAACAGTCTCACGTAGTTCTATTAGGTCCGTTATGATACCACACGTGTTCCGTAAAACCCACCTTCATCAAATCTCTAATGGTTTGTGCGACGTACACCGCAGAAGGATTTTAACAACTGATTTAAACCAGCCACTACTGTTCAGAAACCTGCTCAGTCGTCCAAGTTGTAAGTTGCTTAGTTCCTCCAGGCTATCGACAAATGGTTCATCCAGAGCAGTTCTTGCAAGGCCAGGGCATTCACACAGAAAATGTTGAATACTTTCTTCCTCTTCCTTATCTCTACAACTTCTGCAGAAGTCGTTAGTTACATACGTTCGGCATGTCTACCGAAGAGGCAATGTCCGGTAACAACCGCAGTAATACTTCTCACGACTTTCCGACTGTGTCTCAATAGCTCTGCGGTTCTCTTTAATCGAATGTGGGCCACAGTTGCCTAGATGTACTACAGGTTGTTAACTCTATCCATCTGTTCTATGCAAGCTGCTTGGCCCTGTAATCAATCTCCTCTTTGACTAATCCCAGTGGTGTGTTCACTGTGTTGTCTGCTAGATCAGCTGGCATGCCTGCGCCCTCTCTCGCGAGCGCATCGGCAGCCTCGTTGCCATCTATTTTGGAGTATCCAGGAACCCAACACAGAGTAACCCGATGTTGGTTGCCAAGTGTACATAGATTGTTACGGCATCGCTTTACGAGCTTTGATTTAACCCTGCTGGAACAGATTGCCTTTATCGCCGCCTGACTATCACTGAAGATGGTGATTGACGAGGCTACTTCCAGACCAAGGTGTTTTTGCAGGATATTGACCGCCTTCTCTACTGCCAGTATTTCTATACCTGCGACTTCTGTATTTGTAAACTTTAGGAAAAGACCCCGGCTCCCACACCAACGTCCATTTTTGAACCGTCTGTGAAGATTGCGTGATCTATTTTCGTTATATACTGATTGCCTTTCCACTCTTCCCTACTCGTAATCAGTATAGAATACCTACTATCCAAGCATGTTATTGGGACAGAGTAATCAGTCGGATCTCGTAGATTATTCCCCGGGTGTATCTTTGGTATACTGTTGTGTCCGTGGTTAGTTTCATTCCAGAATTTCGACTCTTTCAGTCGCAGGGCACTTTTTGCAACTATACTTTTTCCATAGATATCCAGGGGGGTATATATACCAGTACCTCCAACGCCGCTGTCGGGGTTGACTCAAGGGCTCCGGTTATTCCTAAACAAGCTGCCCTTTGTATCTTTGTTATTGACTTGCTTTTCCAAAGCGGTCCACCAAACCAGGACTCCGTATGTTAATAAAGGTCTTATAATGGCCGTATAGATCCAGTGTACTATGTGGGGTTTTAGTCCCCATTTTCTTCCAAATGCTTTTTTGTGAGCATATCCTGGCGTGACTTGCTTCAAGCTCGGATGAAGTAATGTCTTGAGTCAGGTCCACCGACAGACATGCTATCCTCTATTACCAGTTTCATATAATATACAATGTTTTTTTTTTTAGAAATTTAACACAGATATTCTTGCCCAAAAATCAACTGCAACTCCTAAGATTTATCTCTTAAAATAGAAGGTTCGGTTATTTTGGTAGTCGTCTGCCAGTCAATTATATCGATGTAGTCCGTGGCTGTGAACTTCAGTAGCGGAATTTTAAATTTCCTAGTAGCATTATTAAACTCTAAAGAATACGATTGGCAGTCGTTAGCCATCTTGTATGAGACAACTTGCCAGTTTCGCTTTTAGAAAAATAAAGAGGGCAACGGCTATTTGAAATAGCATGTCACATGTTCCAAGGGTACTTCTAATCTGTACTAATATCTGTGCTGTCCCTATCAGTGGCCGGCAATTCTCACTCAATGCTTTCAAACTCCACTAAGAGCAACTGTCATTATTTATTCACACATTCAAACACAAATTTCTCCAACAAGGCACTCCCCCTTTTAAATTTTATTTTCAAAATTATCTCGTGAAAACAAGTGAAATAGTTGTAAGTGAATCATATGGTAAACCTAAAAAGAAGTAAAAAAAAGTAATATTAAATCCATTGGTTTTTTGTAAGAACAATAAAATGTGTGGTTATTTAACAATTTCCAACGCAATTTTCTCGAAAAAAAATGATAGATAGGTATAAAATATAATATATATTTTATGCTTAAAATTCTTCGTAGACTGCATATTTTTAAAAATATGTAGGGTAAGGTGGTCGACAGTGAGTCAGTGATACACTCTGGATCAGTCAAATCTTTTGCGAACCATTGCATGTATATACGCATGAACGCATGACAGCTAAGAGCGGTATCACTTCACGTGTACTAAATCATTTTGTAAGCAATTGTCGTGATGAGTAAACGTTTTTTTGATAGTTTTGTGTTTTGGTGCTCGCATTTTAAATTTAACGTAGGTAAGTTAAACTTATTTTATCATTTCATAAAAACCATTCTGATAACATTTAGGATGAGTTAACCCCTTAAGTTGGTTCTAAATATCTGCCTAGATATATTTAAACAATGTTATTGTAGTTAATTTTGTTATAACAACACTTTCAAATTATAACGAAATGATGGTACACAATGGATGACTGCTACAAGGTGTGATCCACTGAGTACCATGTGCTCGTGTTTTTAAAACTTCTAGTTGTTAATGCGTTGTTTTGCTTCTTGTTTACAGAATGCCTCGCAAGAGAGGCCAGGAAATAAAAAATTGGCAAGCATTCATAGGCTCAGATGAAAGCAGCACTACAATTAATTCAAGACGGTTCAAGCATTCGAGAAGCTGCGAAGATAAAGTTTCCGTTACCACCTTACAACGTTATTCGGAAAAGCAATTGAATGCTGAACCTACTACGTAGTTGCGATTAATTCCTAATTATAGTGTAAACAATGTATTTTCTGACCTACAGGAAAAAATATTAAAAGAATATTACAAAAAATGTGCTATGCTCTTTTATGGCGTTTCCGGAAAAGACTGTTGTCATGTGGCATATCAAATGGCAAAAATTAATAATATTAAAATTCCTCCAACCTGCGAAACCCACTAATTGGCAGGCGTTGAATGGTTAAGATGTTTTCGTCAACGCCACGGGGACTTAAGTCTTACTGCTAACTAACCGGAGGCTTGCAGTCTTGCTAGAGGAACGGCATTTAATGCAGACATAGTTAAATCGCTTTTTAAAAATCTTGAAATAACAATCCAGAAGACCACTGCTTTTGCCGATGGCACGAGAATCTATAATCTTGACGAAACTGGTACAACCACAGTACAAGAACCTCAGAGAATCCTTGAACCAAAAGGACACAAAAACTGGTGTAATTTCCAATTGCAAACATTACTAATACCTTTAAGAAAACCGGCATATTCTCATTTGACAAAGATATTTTCTCCAGTGATGATTTTTTACCAAGCACCGTGACAGATCGCCCAAATCCAACATGCTTGATCCCTAATCAGTCGATAAATTGGGGTCAAATATCAGTTCCTAGCGCTGATCTATTACAGGTCACTAATAAAGATCGTACCATAGCATTACGCATACCCATATCTAAATTAAGCGGTTATCTGACAATTAAAGAACCAAGTGCCGGTAATATTAACATCTTATTACCTAAAGCTATTGCTGGACCATCTGGTCTTAATAATAATTTTAAAACTCGTGACCAATTTAGACCTTCTCTAAAAGCTGAACCTATAGAAAACCTAGAAAGTTGTGAAGAAGCATGATTTCAACAGACACGCCAGAGAAAAATGAAATAGCATTGGTTAAACAAAAACCTAAAAAAGGAAAAGAAGCCAAAGAAAAAAAGTAAAGCGACAAGTTTTACAAAGTGATTTCGAAGAAAATGATGATGAAGTTATATGTTAAGACACAGATGATGATGAGGACTGGAAAAAAATAACTTATTGTCTGGTAAATGTCTGGTCTGCAGAGTCCTTTACCACGTAACGTACGGGTGAATATATGCCGGTTTTATTTTGTACTAAACTAAAAAACAACGATTATATTATGTTGCAAAAGTTTTAGATAACATTAATTCTAATGTAGAATATAAAGTAAGTTTTCTTAGATTAAAAATAAAATCGCAACAACAATTTTGTATGCCAGATGTGCCTGATGAATCGTTTGTAAAAGAAGAAGAAGACATAAAGTTTATCCTGCAATATCTAACAGTCAGCGGCACAGCTAGGCGGCAATCTTATTATAAGTTTTCAGTTAATCTATCCTTCTTAAATAAGTGTTGATTTCTTATAGAATCTTTGTTATTGGTTATGATAGATATGTACACATTGTACCCTGTAGGTATATTCATGCATATATAAAAAGTTGTTAATAAACGTTATATTCACCCTTTGCTCTGGGCTTTTATTTAAAAATAATTTTATTTATGATTTACTGTTGGCTTGGGGTGACAGTAACCAAGTCGAATTTAATGCTAAGAAAACCCATGCAGCAGTCTTCTCCAAAAAGGTTATCATTGCAGAACCGGATATAGTCATGGCAGGACACAAAATTCTCCTGGCACCGTCTATTAATTTGCTGGGGGTCAATCTGGGAGGTAATATGTCTTGGCATGATCACGTTGCCGCAATTGCCAAGGCAGCTGCACAAAAACTTGGTGTACTTTTCCGCACCAAAAGGTTGTACACACCTCATCAACTTTTGACACTCTACAAAGCTCAGATTCGACCATCATTAGAATATTGCTCTCATGTCTGGAGCTCTGCACCCAAGCACACCCTTCGGCTACTGGATTCCATTCAAAGGAGAGCCGTTCGTCTGATCGGCGACCCCGAGCTGACCAAGACCCTCGATAGCCTGGAGATATTTCCATGGCAGGTGTTCGACTGACATTGCCCACTTGATTCCACCTAGAGCAATGCAAAACAGAAATACACGGCAAACCACTGCCGCTCATCCATATGTTGTTCAGCTTAGTACTCCTCGAACTTCATTGTTCAGGAATTCTTTCATCTGGAGAACGTCATCTTTGTGGAATGATCTTCCTGAGGTCGTGTTTCCCAATGAATACAATCTTCAACGTTTCAAGACCAACGTAAATCGCTTTTTTCGCACTCGCACCGCTCCCAGAGCGCCTTAAAGGATTTTTCCTACAGTGCAGGTGTTTTATCATAAAAAAAAAACTGTTGTATAGGTAATCCACTGTGTACCATCATGGCGAACAGTGAATTAAATTGTATGTACATAAATAAAAAATATTTTTTACTTTTTTCCCTCTTAACCAATCAACTTCAAATTATCACGCTCTTAAACAATGAAAAATACCTTAATAAAATGCAAATTTATAATTAAAAGAATTTATTTTTTTTCGAAATAAATGACTTTAAAAAATGTGTTATCCACTGTCGGCCAACATACCCTACACAAAAAAAAATTAATATTAATAGATAAGAATAAATATTCAAAATATAATATATTTTTAAAGATAACAATGTCATGTAAGGTTAATAAATTATGTCATAGCCCAAATTGTTACCAGTATTTTATGACCGTGGTATAGTATTCTCAGTTTAGAAGATACACATAATAAATTATGTAATATTAAAAAAAAACTTTTATTTGAATGCGCTAAAAAGAAGAAAATAAACTTTAAAGTAAATCAAACCCATCACATTATAAAATTTTATTGCGCTTCTCGCGAGAAGAAATCTTGACACAGGGAATTTTAAATGTATTTTATAAGAAATACATAAGTATAGGTACTTGGAATTACGTGTGTCAAGATTTATTCTCGCATAGGCTTTAATATAACATAAAATTTTATAATGTAACAAAATGATGGATTTGATTTAGGTACTTCTAAGTTTTTTTCTTCTTTTTAGCGCATTTAAATTAAAGCTTTTTTTGAGTTTTTTTATATTAAATAACGTATATCTGAAGCATAAAATTTGAATGATAATAGCAAATAAATCTTTTTTTAAACAATTTCTTATTATTGCCGCAGTTAAATACCGCAACATTGATTAACTAGTGTATTTTTTTCTGGAAACTCGAAGAAAGAAATATTTTGAACATTGTACTTTGACCATAATGGATCGGCAACTAATGAAATGAAATATTTTTTTATTAACAGAAACAATTAGGGTACCTGCACCAATTAAAGCTCCTTAAACTGACTGTATCTTAGTTACTACGTAACAATAATTTATAAAAGTTTGCATATATAAGAGTGATTTTAAAGATTTGTAAATAAGGTCTTTGGTATTTTTGAGAAATAAAAAAATGTGTTAAATAGTTTTATTAGGAATACCAGTACACAGTAATTAATAGGAAAAAAATATAGATGTTCATATATTGAAAATATATATTTTTTAAATACTTAGTTTAATAGTTTAGCCACTTGTTTCAACAAGGCCACCGTTCTAAATAAGACAATTTTATAATTTTTGCTTATGGTCCTATTCTGAAAATATAATTTCAAACATAGAAAAAGCTATTTCTTAATATTATCCAAATATTTGGGTACCTACTTACTAAAACTGTTTTATGTGCAGCTTTCACTAACTTTTTGTACCATAGACTGTTTAAAGTAATTAGTTTAAAGATTATTATTATTTTGCTGGAACTGCACTAAAAAGATACAATTTAACTCTTTTATTTGTTGGTGGGGAATTATAAAGAAGAAAACCCTTTTTTTGGGGCAAAACTCAGGAAGCCACCAAAACTCAACTCTCTCCTTTTTTCTCTCTCTCTTGCTTTCTTGACAACCTCGCGCCAAATTTAGAATGTTAAAGCTTAATTATGATAACAATATAGATACCATTTTTCCTTCTTCCAGGTATTTATGATTCTTTTATAAGAGCTGGTTAAAATACACTTAAATTGGCGGTAATGGCTCCGAAGTAAGTTACTGGCATTCGACCGTGGCGGTCCGGGTTTGATCCCCGGAGTGGGCATATGCACAAAAAAAGTATGTCCGAAATTTAGTAGGTTTAAGAATGCAGGAAAGAGTGTGAAATGTACGTCATCTCCCAACCCACCCCATTCACGTCGGTAACCAGGTCGAATGAGATCGGATATCTTGTGGGATAAACACTCCCCAATCGGTAGGTCATGCAATGGCAAGAAAACAAGAGTTGATAGCCCTTGGAGGGTGTCGCATGACTAAGGATCGTGATTCGGAACCCACGTTAAGCTGTAGGTCCCCTTGGGAATGGCCCTGGTAGTGAACGAAAAGGAAAAAATTACTCAACAAAAAAAATAATCAAACCGTTGGGTTTTTTCCTTATCAATATTATTTTAACGGTGAGGATTACAGCGCAAATAACAGGCAATTAAATAACACAATTTTAACATTTTAAACAATACTTCCGATAGATATTTATCATCTTTTAATTATTCGTTCATGTTGCACGAAATTTTGCAGTAAACTTCAGTTTCAGTAGCTTACAACAGAATTATAATTTTATTAAAAACCTCAAAAGAATATCACTATCAAAATCCAAAAATCTTAGCGATCATATTTACTATCGTGTACCGCATTGGCGATAGTAATATACTGCTACAAGTTTTAGTTTTACCATCGGTTCTTTTTCCTGATATTGATAACTTAAAAGTAACTTTTATAATATATTTCTGAATTACTATAAAAAAATCTCTAGGGGCGCGAATAATAATAATAATAATAATAATAATAATAATATTCTCTCTCTGAAGGTTGGAGACAATGATATATCTTGAATGGCAGAAGAGTTTTGGACTTGCACGCAGTTTCAACTGGTAAATATGTCTAGTCGTCTTCAGATAAATACTTTACAAGTATGGTAACTACAGCTGTATTTATACTATCTGGGTGCAATGACGCATTACTGAGATGAGTCTTCATACTCATACCTGATAAGTCATGCGTTTAACTCTTACGTGGTCTTATTCTAAAATTACATTTACTTAACAAAGGTTTCCAAACGTTTCTTCTGACTAATTAAGGCCTACTAAAATAACCTGGGGATTAGTATGTATGGTGGAAGCTTCCTTAAACTTTCTCTTCTAGTGTGGTTCTTTTTGCAGGATTTCGACTTCTGTCCACATGATATGATGGCCGTGCGTCTAGGAGTGGTCAGCTGCCCATTATGTTCTTTGATCCATACTTCGAGGGATCTTAATGTCTTACCAATATAAGATTGGCCACACTCGCAATAGATCTGGTAGACACAGTTTTTCTTGTATTTTTGGCTTGTTGGTTTCGCCTTCGTCAGGTGGCTTCTTAAAGTGTCTCTCGAGCTGAATACCTATTGTATTGATGTTGTATCGTTGACTAGTTTTCTTATTCTCTCAGATACTCCTCTATTTCTTTTTTCCGATTCTTACCATTTTCCGGATTCAAACCATTCCATGTAGATGTTGGCGATTGTTGGCGAGAGAGATGAGTCCGTTGGTAGTCCGTCCACTTGGCTAAAGAATCTTTCTTTTCCTTGGAAATAAAAATTGTTGAGGCAGCATTCCAATAGTTCCATAATGGCATTTATAGGTAGCGGTGTTCTTTCTTGTAGAGTCTGATCTTCCTCAAGTCTGCTCCTGATAACCTTAAGTGCGTCTTTTACAGGGACGTTGGTATAAAGATTGTCGACCTCAAAGCTTACCAGTTGGTCTTCTGGTTCAACTTCCTTTTCTCCTATTATTTGTACGAGTGTTGTAAATTCTTTACAAATGATGTGTTGTTTCCTTGGAGTAGTTGGAGTATGTCTGAACAATCATGAGGACAGTTTATGAAGTTTTGTAAGGGGGATTATTACTTCCGTACGAATATCTCGTTTTGGAGGCATTGATCTTTCTAGAACAATTTTAACCTTTCATCTAAATTCTTCCGCTTGTATTTCTCCTGTGGTTGTTGAGTCGACGGCACTAATTATGTCCAATATTGGTATCTCTTTTGGAGCGATAGTGAGGTTTAAACCTTTAGCCAATAGGGATTCTTCTATAGTTATATAACAGTAATAATATTAAAGTACATAGTTGAGTTTTCTTTCTAGTAATAATATTGTTTATTAATTAGTTATTTAGTTACATTTTTACAAATTATGATTTGTACCCCGTACACCGGGTACACCACTGTTTACCGACGACAAAAGGGGTCAGCAAATTGTTTTTTTTTGGTAGAGAATAAATTTGTTTACAAACAATCAGAAATTACCAACGATAATTCTAAGAAGATAAGTCTTGTCAGAGCGAGAACGTAAGTCTTATCTACTATTTCTTAAGTTTGTTAGAGTTGTTTAACATTTTTAGTTTGATGTGCTATATTTATTATTAAGTCGTGCTGGTGTAATATTTTTTAGTGGAAATTTAGGAGTAATAATAATCATGTTCAATTCGGGTAAGTTCATACTATGCAGTAAAACATAGGTTAGTAATAGTAATGTGGGAGTAGTAGTAGCCAAAATTGCATTATTTTAGAAAAAAAAATGCTCATGGAAAGAATAATATTTTCCAGAAATAGGAGATAAATTTTTATTGATTCAAAAAAGTATTTTTATTTGAACATATGTTAGCTTTGGTGTATATTTTTTTGTCACAATCAGTTAAATAAAGAGCATAAATATATCCGCCTTCTTCTATTGAGACCTTGAGTTCTCAATTACGATAAATTATTATAAGCATGTTTAAATTTGTAACGCACTTTTTTATTTTGATATTCGTTATTTTATGTAGGTATGCACTTCTCTCATCATAAAAGATATAGGTAAAGAGAAAATGAAGAAATTAAAACTTTTTTAATAATAATTCTATTAACCTCTCCATATTTTTTATGATCTCCTGGATAGGTAGGTAGTTAAACTTCCAAGCACAAAATTCCGACACCCCAAAATTTTGGTTAAGTTTGATTGTCTAACTTTTTTATTTTTAATCCGAATTTCAGGAGACGCATTTTAAAGATTTTTTTAATAAATAGTATAAATTAAATAAGGTTTTTGATTTTTTTTATGTAGTAGCATTATAATAGTATTTAATATGGGTAGGTATATATTGTTTTAATTGAGTTGCTATAACTATTTTTAAATAAAAGTAAAGGCCTATTTTAAAAATATACAAGAGCAATTATTACTGCTAACTTTTCAATAAACAATCGTATTTTTTTTTTTACACATTTTAGAGGTTTAATTTTTAGTATAGAGTATTAGGTATTTATTTTAATTTAATGAAATTTAATTACTTTATTATACTCACTCTCAACTAAAAGTGATCGATAGTCCTTCAACGCATCAAGTTTGAATATGATTAAAACGCCATAAATTGTGTTAATGTATTACTTAATTGGTTTCTTTCAGATGATTTTTTTTAAACATAAAAAATCTTCTAACGCTACTCCCCAACGGCATGTTTTTCTCATTTTTACACCACTTAGCTATTAGTAATAGTCTTCTGCTACTTAGCTGACATTTTGTGATATACTTCTTCATCGCTAAATATCTTGAAATTTTCAAACCATTTTAAATTTTCCTCTTACCTCACTACAAAGTACTTTTTCTTTGACTGATTTTTTTCCACTTAGCCTTTAATATTTAGTAGTATGTTTCCTTCCTTGATACGATGATACGTAAACTAATTTAATAGGTAGGTACTTAAAATGCTCTATTAAGATGTCACTCACAACGTCCTAATCTGTGGTTATTCCAACAAGTTATATTTCTCCTAAATATTTATTTAATTCATGTGTTTGTTTGTTTCTTTCATTGTAATATTTTGTAAATTTATTTGTTGATCATCATGCATAATTGGAATTATAACAAAGTTAATACTTATTGAAACTGTGTGAAGTGTACAAGCAAGCTTTTAAAAAGCTTAGGTACAAATGCATAAAATAAACCTCCTAAACTAAACATCAATAACTATATACAGCTACGCTTATTAGTTTAAAAAAAGAGATGCCGGGCCTCCGAAAGAACTTCTTGTCATTTATCTCTTAAGGTATAGATATTATTCTGTAAACTGTGACTAGATCTGAGGACTATTATGGTGTATAGTGTAATCAATTCTATAACATTCTTCAATAACCTCAGGTAAATTTTTATATTTTGATTATTGTTTATTGTAAACATTTTTAAATAAATTAAATTGAATATACGTTCGAAACAGGTAGTCTCGTACCGTCAATAAAATGTTCATATCTTAGTAGAGGTTGACTAAGAATATTATTTCTTCCTACTTATACATTTTGAGTTCAATAATAAATAATATAAATCAATAGCAATTTTGATAATAACATACAATATTATATTTCAAGCGTCACTGTCTTCGGTCGTTTGTGAAACAGAATCATTATTGGATACATCATCATTCTTATTTATCGCTAGATGTTCGATATAATAATGCGTTATCCTAATTTGTCGTATTTTGACAAATATTAACCAGTTTTTGCCAACCAGCAAACCCTGCTAACCGAATTTTCAAACTCTAACTAACATCTTTGGCATTCGTTAAGAAGTCTTGAAACTTGTTTGTGTATATAACTTCAGAGAAATTCATGTTTGAAAAATCGTTAAGTAGGGTTTTAATGGATAGCAAAAACTGCAGACTATTATTTAAAATAAAACACAAAAAACACATTTTTCTAGAAAGTATATTATATCCTAGGCGAGAATGCGTTATTGTAACGAAAAAAAAAACTTTAAATAAGTTTGTTGCTATAACATGTGATGTTTAGTGGGAACTGTTTTAAAATTTTGTATTATTTTCACCTTAATTTGTTTGTAGTGTAAATATTTTATTAGCAGAGTTTTTAAAACAGTTGTATAAAAATATTTGTATTCCAAGAGTCTCAATTCTAATACTCAATTTATCAATAATATTATGTTCCTGTTATTTAAATTAAATTAATCATTAATGTATATAAATATGGGTCAAAGAATATAATACTTATCAAGAATCTGAATATGCTTATTAATGTTGAACATTTTTTGTAATCTTTAATAACTTTGCTAAATATATGTTGATAGAGAGTGTGTGTAATGCTAATGCTCAAAAAATTAAATTTATAGCTTGTAAAATTCTAATTCGCAACCGACTTCGCAAAACAGTGTAGTTACACGAAAACAAAACTGTAGCGCAATGAAATTCTTAATTAGGAAGATTTTAAATCTTTGACTGTTAGAAAATTACCTGAAATATGATTACTAAATATATCAACCAAAACTGGTACCTATTCAGAAAATAGAATATTAGATACCAACATTCAGTAAGAGGAGTGGGGGAATGATGCGCACTTAAGAGGGAACGGCGTTGGGTGTCGAGAGCTGCCTAAATTGTAAAAACTATTTGCAGCGCTACTTATTTTACTTTACATACGTAAAATATTATTTTTTTAAAAATTAGGATACAGGTTTTACTATTTTGAAAAGTGAAGTATTGCATTTACGCACAATTACCCACCCCTGCGGGTAAATTATGCGCATGAGTTGGACAACGGTACGCAATAAATCTGAAATAAGGAGAAAGTAGTAATATATTATCTTTTGTCTGTTTAAAAGTTGGAGAAAATGACCCGGGAGTTAGTGACTCCAGATAAATTATTAGGGGTGGGCTGAAACCCCTTCCCTGGTCCCCTATACTGAAAATAATATCGCCTATATACATTTTTTCAAACATAAAGTTTTCGTAGAAGTGCAATCCAAATTTTGACAATTCTATTTTTAAAATTTTTCTACTCACCTAAAGCTTTACGGTTAAATTTAAATCGTGATTTTTTGACATTGATATTTGAAGGTTCTTGGCACTATTGATAAAAGCTTCTATTGTTGCCCCCATGCCCCGGTACTGCTGAATCCCTTTATTAAGATTTTCGACATAGGTAGCCGAGAACCCATGCATAGCCTGGCTTCTCGATGGAATTAAAGGACTGAGCATACAGGCATAGGAGTGACTCTTAGACAAGAAATATCTTTTCTCGTCTAAGGAGTGACTGTATAAAACCGCTTCTTTTGAGATGATTTGACAGATCATACGACCGATGAGAATTAAAGACGAGCGTCTACCAAGAAAGTTTAACAATCGTCCTAGTGCGCGGACAGCTTCTTTCGAATGAGTTTGTTTCTATTCAGTTTTTAAAGCCCAATTTTGGGTGTCCGTTAGACAAGAGCTTAAGATACGGTCATTTTTGTAATGTAGCTGTCGTAGTCGTGTTGTGAAATCCGTCATTTCATGAAAAGGCATTTTATGAAACGTCGGCATATTGTGTAAAGAAATATTGTTACGCTATATTCATCGGCTTTTCGTGAAAAGCCTAACATTATTAGTCATATAGTGAACTAATTATATAGCGCCCACTCCGTATCCTCTTTTTCATTGTCTCATTTTGGTTGGCCTTGCTACGAGATGGCGGCTACAAGATCTACACCATGGTGAGTTCGGGGAGAATTCGTGTACCTTACAATCTTATGTGTATCACCTGTGAACCATAAGCATTGAAGTAAACACACATTCTCTTATTTTCCATAAGTTTTTAAAATTTTAAAGGGCGGAGCAAAATTTACATTGTTTCACAATCCTGTATATTTTCCAATAATTATTACTTTGGCTCACTACACATATTTTTGCTACTATATATCCATGTCTGTATAGGAAAGAGATAGGTAATTGTTTACGTGCGCTCCTCGGATTTAAGAGTTTCCAACGCCTGGCCGAAGCTCTAGAGTCCGCGATTCCCGACCGAAGTCTTTCGCATTTGAAATAAGGTGCATCTTTAATCTTATACAGCGGCGGCTAAAAATAAACTGCATGGTGAACTAATCCTTCTAACTGAGAACTAATAAATGTTTTCTGTATTGTCTATTAATTTTGTCCATCAACCTTTATTTCGAATTGTATCCATTAATTCTGACTAAACACGCTGATTTCTGTTCCATAATAAAAATACGTTTCGTTCGACTCCCAAACTTCCTATTTTCGGATTAAAACTTCTTATTTCCGCGGCTGGGCAGCGGACCGAGGATTCCGCCTCCACATAACTGGTTTTGACTTTCTAACTCTAAGAAACTGTAGAAGACTCTTCCAGAGAACTATAAGTAAAACTAATTTTTCCAAAGAACTGACTTTCTTACGGAGTTGTTGGCTCTTTTATACGCAGATTTTCAGCTCCTTCCTAGTTATTTTTATAAATGTGTCTTTGCATTCACCCTTATTTAAACTTTATTTAGAAATTGATTAATGTTAATTATGTCACTATGTTTGAAGATGTTAGTAAAAAGACACAAAGTAATTTTAAACAGAGGGTTGAAATTACTTTTCTTTACTGGTTTAATACATTACCGACTTCTAGTACTGAAAATAATATCCGACGGTGGTTCTAAATATATATTAACATGCAATCGCCATCTTTGATGACACAACCCTTACAGTATTATGCGATAACATTTTAAAAAGGTGGTGTGAAAATTACATATCTCTACGAATTTGCCCGAGGCTCTGGGAAATTGTGAATAAATGTTTCCAAGCTTGGTACCTGGGTATAATGAGATGACTCATACGTAGCAGGGATTACGTAGCCTTTTCTAAGAAATTTAGTAAGATATCTAGCTGGACCTGAAGTCGCATCCCGAAAAAATGTTAGCTTTAGTTTTTATCCGGGCTCGTGATATCCAGTTAATTGAATAAAATAACTGGAAATATTTTATGGTGGTCTCGTATATAAGCGGATAATTAATGGAATTATACTGCATTTATTTGTGATATTTTCTTCAATTATGGAATTTGATGAAGTGAGATTTTTATTATTTTTTTTTTAAGTACCTATTCCCATCATTTAAATTTCATATTCCATACATTTTTTCTTAGACTCTTGACAGATTTTAAAATATTTTTAAAATTTATTTACTGTTAAAATAAAAATATTATCTCAAATCCTCGATTGCTTTTAAAATGGATTTTAATTCTTAATTATTTTTAAAAATTTCTTAACATTTCCTAAAAACTTTTAGAACAATTTTCCAAATTTTAAATTTTTATTTAAAGTTTATTTTATTTTTTTATTTTAATTTTACAGATTTAATTAATTTTTAGAAACACTTAGTTTCTACAATAAGATAAATAATTTCTATTTCCTGCTTCTAGTTCTAGTTTTTACTAAATATTGTTATTATTTTTAAAAAATTCAGAAATTTGTGTAGATAGAGTAAATTGTGCCACCATCCTCCAAGGTCTCCGTCAGAAAATCAGTATATGACACCAAGTTAAGCTCTCTTGATTTTCCACATTGAAATCCAAACTGTTCATCCATGATATAAAATCGCTGAATGACTCTGTCAGATAATCTGTTACTATATGTTCAAACAACTTTGTTATTGGGTTTAATATACTAACAGGTCTGTAGTAACTAACTCTGAGACTCTAAGACTCTGACTTATCACCAGACTTGTGAATGGGCACGATGAAACTATAGTCTTCCAACAAAATGGCAAACAACTAGTGGGTAAAGATAGCCTAAAAATGAAGTTAATGTGCCTAGCCAAAATAAAACTACAATATTTAAACAAAATGGGGGTATTCCATCCGGCCGAGGACCTTTGCTACAATCCAACGTACTGAGCTTAGTATACACATCATATATAGAGAGGTTTATGTTCGAATTGTCCATATTGTTTGTTGACAATTGATTAGGAATATCACAATGTTTGTCACAGTAAATGGATGAAAAGTAATCAGCGAAAAGATTGGCTATATCAGGCCCCACAGGACCCCGTGTCGCCTCTGTAAAATAGCTCATAAGGGATATTAGCAGTCTTACACTTTGCATTGACGAATTTCCAGAAATTCTTTGGTCTTTAAGTGATATTATTCTCTGTCTGGACAACATAATTATCATAACACTCTTTAGAAAGTTGCTTATACCCTTAAAAAAAAAGTAGTTTAATCTAAATTTAAGAAATATGGTAATCATTCGGATTATCTGGAGTTTTCTAGATTGAGATCCCAGTGTAAGCAACTTTCTAAAGAGTGTTATGATAATTATGTTTATTTATTATTTAAATAAAATTAAAAATAGTTATATTATTTAAATAAATAATAAATAAATAAACATAATTATCATAACACTCTTTAGAAACGGCAGTTGAGTTTTGGACTTGCATTGTCTTTATTTGTTTAGAATCACTACGTTTCAACTGGTAAGTATCTCCAGTCGTCTTCAGGTGAATACTGAATAAGTACGGTAACTACAGCTCTATTTATACTAGGCAGGTGCCTAACCTTTAAACAGACACTCTTTAGAAAGTTGCTTACACTGGGATCTCAATCTAGAAAACTCCAGATAATCCGAATGATTATCATATTTCTTAAATTTAGATTGAACTATTTTTTTTAGTGATTATTACATTTTTTAATTGCTGAGAATACAAAATGGGAAACTTACGCGAAGATAACTTTTTAAAGGTAGGTACAAATAGATCAATAGCTTGGAACAAGTACATATAAAAATCATTAATTAATTAATCTAAAGAACTGTTTCTAAATATGTTATCCCAGTCAATCAGGAAAAGATACTCATTGATGGACCTGTAATCAGCCCAATTAAAGTCTTTGTAAAATTCCTCACTGCGAAACCCTGAATTGTTGGAACAAGTAGACAAAAGACATAACCAGTGGTGGGTCGTATACATCAGCTGGTAGTAGTGACTTCTCTGGTAAAAGTGTCACTATATTTGAAAACTGAGAAAGCACAAGATCAAGAATGTTTTCATTTTGATTTGAGACACAGTTTCTCTGCTTCAAGCCATGATAGGCACACATGTTTGATACAACCTTGATGGCTTCAGTTTCAATTTAGGGAAGCATGTTCAGTGGGTACAGCTAAAGAGGCAATGTTATCCCCAGTCCAAAGGTTAAAGTCACCCAAGAGATATAACTGAGTTTTAGGGAACTCGGACTCGACCTGATCCAGACTTTCAGAAAGCTTATAAAAAGAAGTGACTGGTGATCTAGGAGGCAGATAGAGTCACACAGTCGATCACACATCTATGAGCACCTGTACCGATCAAGATGTAAAGTTGTTCAATTTCTAGAGCCACTCTAATTTGAGATTGTTTCATGCACAGCAATCCCGTACTCCACCACCCCTCGTGTGAGCGCTGGTCGCCTCAGATCGATCCTTCCGATAAATTACAGCCAGACCAAGTTCTGCTTCAAAGAAGTCACCAGTAAGCCAGGTCTCGGTGAGAACAAAGCACATCATAACATGAAGCTAAAACTCCATGCTGTAGAAGATTAAGCTTAGTAAACGTAAACTTCGGACATTCTGATAACACATTGAATAAACTTTGGCAGATCTATCTAGTTTTTAAATGTGTAGATGGAGGGAGTTCCATGAATATATTTTAGTAACTGCTACATCTATTGAATAAATATATTTTATAGTTAAATTCTTCTCGTCAGCTTCTCTATGCCGCTAATTACCCGTACTTGACCATACTCCAAGTCCAAAATTACTAACAGTGACTCATCGGTTTCATATAGATAACAGCGGCTTGTATAAAGTCAGAGGAAAAAAGTTCCATGAAAATAAATATTTTGCTCTACTAGAAATTCAAAAATACACTGAAATGTTCTCTAACTTCGTACAACCCGCTGCATTCTTTATAAAAGCGATAATTCACTCAAAGTAATTTTAGATTTAGGGAAATAGTAAGCGGCACAATTCTTGTCGGGCCCTTTGATCCGTTCGCCTTTCTTTAGATATACATGTAGTATTTTGATTTACTGATATTTTTAAATAAATAAGATAACTTTGGATAAATTTCATTAAAAGTTGATTTTTATTCTCGAATAAATTTTAATGGAAATAAAAACTCTCCCCAAAATAATTATTTTTATAAATATAAAAATAAACGTTTTGTCGGAAATTATAAAGAAGCCGCCACCGTCATCGAGGCGTATGATTGAACGAATACCTGCAAGTGTACGTCGGTATAGTTCTTGCAAATTTTATAAACTATTTTTTTACAATGAAAAAGTTGAGCAGCATCTCAGTTTGTAAATAAAGTATTTTGTTTTATACTATTTAAACAAGTATATAGTATCGCTCAGAGGAACGCGAGACCCCTCTGAAAGCGGGGCCCTAGACCGGAGTCTACTGGGCCTGTTGGGAAAATAGACCCTGGGTCGGTCGAATAAGTTTTGCCTTTGTTTATTAGATCTATGACCTCAGGTGCATCTGCTATCGGTATTCGATATTTGGAAAATCGAGCACTAGTACTTAGTTCCGGTACCGCACCTGAAAGTACGGTAGGTACTAGGAACTAGAACTACGTGCTCGTTTAGCTCGAATAATACGTTATACCTATCAGCTCGCGCTCTGCTCGACTTTTTTAAAACCGAACGCAGAAAGATGTCCTCCACGGAACGGATGCATAAAAGAATATAAATGTTCGACAGTCACAGAATAGACACGTCTAAAAATAATTGAAAACTGAGGTTATGATAAAATGACATCATTCGTTTGTGTCATCATTTTAAAAAACAAATCCGGTGATTTCGAGGTCGAATTTTATATATAAAACTATTGATTAAGAAGTAATTTTAATTCCTGACCAAAACAGAATTTTATGAAGCGAAGAAAGTTTGTTTATTCTTCAGTAGTTCCCTCAGTAATTTCGATACACCCTAGATTATCAACAGTTTTTAACTTTGGTAAGATATAATATTCTTAAAGTATAATTAATATTAAGTAGGTATATTACATACATTTATCATGATCCGCCCTATTGGAATGTATTAAATTTAATTGCCTAATTTATCCTATTTTGTTTTAATGTACCTACTTAGTTGATAGTAAATATAAACAATTTTAAAGGGTCTATGAGCGCTTTTATTTTACTGACCTGAGAACATTCTGTAAAATATGTTGCTCATGTTTTTTAACAGCTTTATTAACCAGAAATAAATTATTTTACAATTTCAACCTAATTTATATCTTTTTATCAGTGCCAGCACGCTCTGGTCTCGAGGATTTTTATTATTATTATTTAGCAATAGTAAACGGTAAAACCTCGGGAAAACCAATGAGACTATTGTATCTATTCTGTAATCACATGTAAATATCACAGCATGTAATGGACAAATGAGTTGTTCCATTGTTTTATGTCTCTGTCAAGTCTATTCTTAAATTGATTTATTACAATTTAAGTTTTATAAATTACATAAAAAAGCAAAACTAAACAAAAGGCTGTGATGAAAAAATGTGATGATCTAGGTAATAATTCATCTGTTATACAACCACACCAAATTTGATGATTTTTTTAGAAATAATAATTTTAGGGCTTCTCTCGTAATCTGAAAACAATTTTCTTTGGAAATTCCTTTTTAAAGTCCATGTTCACAGAAGTTAGGTTTGCAAAGATGCCAAATCGCATTTTTTTTTTCAAAATCTTTATTTAGAGTAATTTCAATGTTACATTCTGTTTGAATTCCTTAATCAGTGCATGGAGCACTGGTCTTAGGAATAGTTACTACATATTTGGTAACAGCATTAGCTTAATTATAATACAAATAATAGTTCATCATACTTAAGTATACCATCAAAAATAAAGAAATCTACAAATTGCAATACAAAGAAAAAAGTTAGTTTAGTTATCACTTCACCTACATGTTAAAATGCACTTTTAAGGCTCTTACAAATTTATAATCAGTTTTACTATTTTTAATATTCTCAGGTAACTTGTTATATACATCAGATGCTTTCGAAATTGGATTACAAATGCCTATATTAGTGCGTATATTTGCCAGGTATATATTATCACGGAACCTTGTATTATGAGAGTGAATATTATTGTGAAAAATAATTTCAACATTAGATTTTTGGGTCTTATTTGTTATTCTATAGATCAATTTACATTGCTCAAATTCTAAAAGTTTTTTTATTCTACATACTTTTACCTCACCATAGAGTTGCTCAGTGTGGGTCATACGATTATACTGAAATAAAAATTTTTAAATTTTATTTTGTAAAGTTTGAATAGTATTTAAATCTCCGGCGCCACACGGTCCCCACACTGGGATCAGATATCTAAAGTGAGACAAGTAGTAAGCGTTGTAGATGTCATTTTTGTAGTTTTGTTAATATAACCTCTAATTCTATAAAGCACAGTTATCATAGGCATCACCTTACTCTGAATATAATTTACATGTTCTTTCCAGTTTAGTCTATTATCTAAAATCAATCCTAAGTACTTAATTTTATTTACCCGCTCAATAAGTATTTGAATTATTAATTCTAATTTGGGGATTCTTAAATAATTTATTTTTTTGTCTAAACATCACATATTTTGTCTTATCCAAATTTATCTGAAGTCTATTGCACAATAACCAATTAGTATATAATTTTAGATTGTTATTTACAATAGTTTCTAATTGGTCTACATCCTCTCCGCTATATAGTAAGACCGTATCGTCTGCAAACGTATAATACCGGGCTTTAAGGCGCGCAGCCTTTAGGCTCAGAACGTAAAGTGAATACAGAAGTGGTCCAAGGACCGAGCCCTGAGGTACTCCCAAATTATTTAGTTCAATACCACTTTCAATGTTTTCCATCTTTACATACTGTTTTCTATCTTTTAAATAAGATTTTAGCAATCTAAGCATGTTCCCCCTAAAACCCATATTTCCTAGCCTACTCAACAGTCTGTCCGTGCTGACCACATCAAAGGCCTTTCTGAGATCAACAAATACAGCTATCACTATTTTTCTTGACTTACTTGATATGTTGTTAACTAGGTCTATTGTGGCACTTAAAGTAGAGCTATTTTTAATAAAACCATATTGAAAATCATCAGCACTAACAAACCTTCCAACAAAATTCAGCATTCTTTTTTTTATAATTTTTTCGACTATTTTTGAAAAGACACTAATTGGCCTATAATTGTTCATTTACATAATAATATATAGATTTCTGATATAAGGATATAAAAAAAACTAAAACAGGCCATGTTCCATGCAATTTGGTACTCTTTCCCCAATTTTTGTTTCTTTGCGACTCTTTACCCAAAATATAATCTTCGGGTCCTCCATCCCAACAAAATTATTTTATACTTATATTAGTCTATGACAAAACTGAAAACAACTTGACAATCAGCCTCCTAAATGCAATAATATGAAGGAATTAATTTAATAGACTCTCTTTTTAGAATAAATATTTCAAATAAATATCAACAATATGTTTTAATTTTTAGGTTTAAAAAAAAGGTTTCTAGTAAATTAATATTTTTTATGCAAACCCAATTCATTTTAAAAAGGGGTCCTCTCCGCGACAGAAAAATATTTGTTTAAAGGTTGGAGACAATAACATTTCTTGAACGGTAGTAGAGTTTTGGACTTGCATTTTCATTATTTGGTTAGGGTCTTTAGTCGTCTTCAGGTGAATACTAAATAAGTATGGTAAGGTAACTACAGCTTTATTTATACTAGGTAGGTGCAGGGACGCATGACTAGTGGGCGGAGTCATGTGTGTAACTCTTACTTGTTCTATTTATACTAGCTAGGTGTATGACGCATAACTGGATGAATCATGCTTATCCCCGATTCTAAGATTACATTTACTTAACAAAGGTTTCCAGACGTTTCTCATATCTAATGAAGGCTTACTAAAACAACCTGGATTTTGGTGTATGGTGGCGGTGGCAGCTTCCTTAAACTTCCTCCAGTGCGGTTCTTTTTGCAGGATTTTGGCTTCTGTCCACATGATATAATGGCCGTGCGTCCAGGCGTGGTCAGCTGCATCTGATTTTTTGGTCTCTCCTTTTTGGGTGTTGTTCTTTATGTTCTTTAATCCTTACCTCGAGTGGTCTTAGTGTCTCACCAATGTAAGATTGGCCGCACTCACAGGGGATCTGGTAGACACAATTTTTCTTGTCTTTTGGGCTTGTTGGTTTCGTCTTCTTCAGGTGGCTTCTTTAAGTGTCTCGAGCTCAATACTGTGTTGATGTTGTATTGTCCTAGTCTTCTTATTTTCTCGGATACTCCTTTGACATACGAAATGTTATATCTCTTTTTGTGCTTTACGTGCGTTTGGCCGATTCTTGCGATTTTCCAATATTGTGTCCACCAATCTCATGGGGTAGCCATTCTTGTTGAGGTCGGTCTTGATATGGTTAGTTTCTCCTTTGAGAGCTTCGTTTGAGTTACAGAGGGTAATAACTCTATGCACAAGGTTTCCTACTATGCCATGTTTTGTTTTGTTTGAGTGATTTGATGTATAATTGAGATATTGACTTGTATGTGTAGGTTTTCTGTACACTGAAGTTGAGAAGGTGTTGCCATTTTTCTCTACGTTGACGTCTAGAAAAGATACCTGGTTGTTTTCTTTTTTCTCCGTGGTGAATGTAGTTATCGGTGCAAAGCTATTGATTTCATGTAGGAGTTCTCTAAGTTCGTCATCGTTTTCATTTCAAATACTGAAGGTGTGATCCACATACCTCAGCCATGTTGTTGGTTTCTTCTTTGCCTGTTTTATTGCTTTGGATTCAAACCGTTCTATGTAAATATTGGCGATTATGGGCGAGAGAGAAGCCCATTGGTAGTCCGTCCTCTTGGCTAAAGAATCTTTCTTTTTCTTGAAAATTATAATTGTTAAGGCAGCACTCCAATAGTTCCATGATGGCATTTATAGGGGTTCTTTCTTGTAGAGTCCGGTCTTCCTCAAGTAAAAAATAAAGACAATGCAAGTCCAAAACTCTACTGCCGTTCAAGAAAAATATTTACTGTGTATAAAACCAAAAAAAAAATTTTAAGAATTTTTATTTCTCTCCTTAACTTTTTAAGTCACAAACAAGTTGGCACTTGTACTCGTGCAAGGTTTTTTGTTTCTCCTGTAAATTTATCAAAACTAGAGTTACCCCTGTTCAAAAAGGACCGATTCAATTACTGATCTTGACATACTCCTCAACAATGTTCTTGAAGGTTGGAGACAATGCTGTTTCTTGAATGATCGAAGAGTTTTGGACTTGAATTGTCTTTATTTGGTTTAAATCACAACGCATTCCACCACACATCTCCAGTAAGACGACTGGAGATAATTACCAGTTGAAACGTTATAATTTACAGCAAATAAAGACAATGCAAGTCCAAAACTCTTCCATCATACTGTTCCATTCCCCTAAAACTTATTTAGATTTTGATATTTATGATTTGCGTAGTGCAGTGTTAATCTTATTGTTTCTTGTAAAAAATTGTGCATCCATATTAAGTACTACAGACTTTTGAATACGACCCTGATCAGGTCGAGTGTCCATCTGTATTTGTTTTCATTTCCTGACAGTTAGAAATAAATTGACTATAGGTTGGCCTCTTGAATGTGTAATACTAATGAGCATCTAAAATAAAAAAAATAAGTGTTACACCGAAAGTGTATTTATAATTTGTGCCACTATAAATAAACACATTTTTTTTTAGGAATTTCTTTCATTTTTACCCTCTTACTGGTTACACATTCAGCCATGGCAGGAAAGCAAGAATTGCAAGCCGTCGTACAAGGCAATGGTCTTTTTACAAAGCAGCTATACAATATACTGTCCAAACAGGAAGGAAATGTATTTTTCTCTCCAATAAGTGCACATGCCGTACTAGCAATGGCATTTCAAGGTTCGAAGGGAACAAGTTATGATGCTTTTACCAAGGCTTTAAATATTTCCGACTCCAGCATAGCAGCAGAGGGTTATAAAGATGTTATCGGAAATCTTAACAATGTTTCCAAAGTTGAGCTGTCAATGGCAAATAAAATTTACATTATGCAAGGATACACATTGAAGCAACAATTCAAAGATATCACTACAAATAAGTTTTTATCCGCGGTTCAAGATATTAATTTTGGTGATTCAGAAACTGCAGCAAAGACCATTAACGACTGGGTGGAAGACAAAACAAAGAACAAAATAAAGGACCTTATTAAACCTGATATGTTAGATGCTCTGACTAGATTGGTTTTGGTAAATGCTATTTACTTTAAAGGGCAATGGGCAACCAAATTTGATCCCAAACGTACGATAACTGATAAATTCTTTCTTAACGAAAATGACTCTATTGACGTTCAAATGATGACAAACAAAGGAAAATATTTTTACAAGGAAGATGAGGCTCTGGATGCCAAAGTTCTAGAGCTGCCATACTCAAATCCAGATGTCAGCCTAATCATCGTTCTTCCTAACAATAAAAATGGAATCACTGAGCTCGAGAAAAAACTTGCAGAAACCGATCTAACGAAAATTACCGATAACATGTTTAAACCAGAAGTTCTTGTAAAGTTGCCTAAGTTTAAGATTGAAACTACTATTGAACTAAATGAACCCCTTAAAGAGGTGAGTACTAGAAAATGGCATACATTAAACCTTCTTTTGTTCTAACTATACTATTAATTTTTTTATATTGCACTACATTACATGCTAGGCACTAAATCAATAGCGCTTTTAAAGTCGAGGTACAATATATTTAAATGTTTTTTTGAAGAAGAAGATTTGAGGATGTTGATCGAGTTGGGAGGAAACCATGTTGGCATTGTAATATATAGAATTTTGTATAAAAAAGTTTGGTTGTACCAATTTTTTTCTTATAATACGTGGTACAAATTAGAAAGTAGCAACAATTCAAACTAAGGCCTAAAAGTCTGTTTGTGCACACAGTCCCCGAATTAAACCAAGCAAACACTCAAAACTTCTTATATATTATACTTTTTCATATAGCTATTATTTAATCGTAGTAAACCTACTTTTACATTTTATAGAAACTTAACAATACCAATTATTTAAGTGTTATTTTAATCCATTTATCAAGGTTCTTTTCTACGAGATTATTTTTTCTTTTTAAAATGGTCTAGTTATAAGTTTATAATTTTAGGAGCTACATATGAAAGGAATTTTTCTTAGTGGCCTTCGTTCAGTAACCGATTCCTCACCGATTCTAACCACTAGCTGTCAACGAGTTAAATTGTTTTCAGCTAGCTCTTACTGTAAACAGCTTTGAAATTTCTTAATAAATTTTCTCAAGTTAGGTTCACTTCACTGGTAGCGAATTTTAATAAAGTAATTAGAATTTGCCCTGTATAAAACCAATCTGATTAGGATTGTGCGAATTTTAGTTTTAGACCAATTTTTGTCTTGATAGGTCTTGTTTAAAATCGTGCAGCTGTATAGTGTTATAAATTTCTAAATACGACCCTGTTCAGGTCAAGTGTCCACGTGTATTTGTTTCAATTCCCTGCCAGTTGGACATAAATAGACTATAATTCCAAAATCTTATTTTGAAAAACGTAATTTTTTGTTTGTTTGTCCTCTAGGACCACCCACGTATCTTGAGACACTGTATAATTATTTTTTATATTAAGACACTAATGTTTAATATTATATAAAATTTCATAGCCTTTAGCCAATGCCTTAAAACGATGTTATACTGCAAAATAGATGTTTTTTAGTTTGCAGTCGTATAGAAACAATATTTCTTTACACTATAATTATATGAAATGAAAAGCCGGTATATAGTGTAAAGAAATATTGTTTAGCTACCTGCCTCGTAAAAAACATAACACTTGGTCATATAGTGAACTAATAACCTCTACACGATCTGCCGTTTTTAAAACTAGGCATTTTGCGAAAAGACGGGATAATATCAGTCAGATAGTGTTTAGTGACATCTCTTGTTTATTCGTATTTTTTATGAATGTGTAAATGAAACAATGGTAGAAAAAACAGAAGCAGAATTGTTTCTGAAGCATAATCTCTTCTATAAAGATAAAACAACAAAACGTGCGAACAAGTAAATATAACATATCCTTGCTCGCCAGTATCCTTATAGGAATAGAGAAAACTGCACCTGACGCCTTTTAAGTTTTAACACTATTAAAAAGGTATTTACCTAATATACTTTTTTAGCTGGGTCTTGGAGTCATTTTCGACCAGAACAATGCTGACTTTTCAGAAATGCTCGAGAGTCCTGAGAAGCTGTACGTTAGTCAGGTTATTCAAAAAGCATTTATAGAAGTTAATGAAGAGGGTACTGAAGCTGCTGCCGCCACGGGTAAGTTATTTATTTATTTGATTGCGTTGTTACAAGGGAGATAATACATTTATGTAAAAGAAGATGTGCTTTTCGGCTGGATGCTAATTAATATTTATAGGTTTATATAATAAAACCTACGACGTGCTAAAATGCCGCTGTTGTCCTCTGGACCCTTGTTATGTTAACAAGGAGATCGACAGAGGTGGTCGTAGCTGACTTTACAACATGTGGTATACGTCAAAAACTTCACGCGTTTTCTCATATAGTTTGGGGCCAATAAAGAAAAGTTGATTTTTTAATACTCTTGAGCAGCAAAAAAGACTTACTTACTACCCTCCAACATTTTTTGATATCCTGTAGCAGGCTATAAAGTAGTCCTAATTATAAGACACATTGTTTCTTCCAAGGTATTCATAATGTATTAATGCATAGGTACAGTATAGCTTTAAAATAAGCATATTTAAAAATATTCAGTCACATTAAACTGACATCTTAGAGAAAATCTATTATCTTCATAATGTGTTATCTCCCTTCATAACATGTTATGTACCTACTACGCATGGTAGTAGATAGCAGCGGTGCTTTTGTTGCTGGTTATGCTTTCTACTTAGCATTGTGTTTGGGCTAGATCTATTTGTTTTTGGCTCGTTAGCTTACTTTAACATAATGGACACATTTTCACACTAACACAAAAAGTTGTAAGATACCACTTTTAAATAAAAAGATAACTACTATTTACATAAATAGTAAAAAGTAAAACATCCTTTCCGTTTCGTGAAAAATTGTGACATTAAATTTAAATCTAATTTGTTTACTAAACTACGTCCTACGTCAGTCAAAGGTAACTATGTAACACAGTTAACACGAATAAAAAATTAAAAATAAATAATTAAAAACAGGTTAAACATTTTGGAAATAAGAGATTAAATAACCGAACAGGAACTATGGTCTCAAAATTCCTGGATGACGGAAAAGGAAAGCGACATACGGTACTTTTTACAATGACGTAAATGTGTTAAAATACGTTTGATGTTATTCTATGAAGTCTTCCTATATTATTTTATTATAAAAGAAAACTGAAAAACTCTTACCTTTTCGTTTTTTAAATTTAAATGTATGGTGGACATTTGTGGTGCGTACTTTCATCATATCAACCGGCGTTAAATAACGTCATACCTGGAGGTACTTAATTTGTTAGTTATAAAGTGGACATTATTCAAGGACAGCCGACATAATTTGCAGAAAAAGGAAATTCAAGAGCTATAGTTACCAGACTCGGTATTATAGGTAGTATTTGTTGAGACCTAAATGATCACCATTATCAACAATATACAAGGAAATACATAATAAAATTGTCAAACATAAAATTTAGAAATTCCGTTCCAGACTCTAAATTACTTACTGTTCGATAAATATAAGAGCCCCTATTACTCTAGCGGAACATAAAACAAATTATTGCTTATTTTTATGTTACTACCAACACAATTTGTAAAGCAACGTCATTAGGGATTTGTTAAATAACTTCCTAATAGCGGTATAAAAATCTTAATTTTCTGGTATTTGTCACATGAATTGAAAAATAAGAGATGATAAAACTTTTACTGATTAGGACAAAAATTCGAAGGTTGTAACAACAACATTTCTAAGAAAAAAAAAGAAAGAATAATATTTTGTAAGGATTTATAAGTTTATTAATTCTAAAACGATATGATTTCTATAGGGATTTATTTTTCCGTTTATAGATATGACCATAAGATTTTTTTAACCCGAATATTGATAAAATATCTAAAGTACTGTTGATCCTGAGAAATTTTGTTGTATTTTTATGTCTTAATTAAAAATACATTTTATAAATAATAAAATAATTGGCTAATTTGTTTACTAACTCTTAAAAAAATGTGTTCCTTTTGTCGTATTATGTAATAATTTAAATTTAAATCGCCATTAATTTTCCATTGCCGAACGTGTATTTTCAAATCATGTTAAAATTAAAAAAGAGTGTTGTAGATTTCACGGCATTTTGTATAATCAGAATCATTTATACGCATCTTTTCTGGTAGTTTGTATAAGCAAAATGAGCCGTCCTAACAAACATACATTTTGACTGTAGAATCTACCCAAAATTTGTTAACTATTGTAATAGCCTATATTATGTAAGTATTATTTTAACAAGAAAATTGTAAATTTATTAACAAGAAAATTAATTTTAGTCAGTATACAGGGTTGCATTTATTTACGGTAATGTCGATTATTTATTAAAGTAAGATGGTCAGTGAAAAATGTTAAATGGGGCTTTTGAAAATGTATTCTGCAAAAAAATTACGTATACAGCATCAGTTAAAAAGTCATGGAACTACAAAGTTATAGTTATATTAAAGAAATTACGAAAGGGAAAAAATGCAAACCATATAAAATTCACTTATTACACGAATTGAGTGAAGACGATTTTGATCGCACAATTGAATTCCGCGAAGTTAATATGAATAAATTAAATCAAAATGTAATTTTTGTCAACTATATTTTTTTTCTGATAAATTTACATTTTGTTTAAACGGGCTCGTAAATCGACTCAACTGTAGGTATTATTGGTCAGACCGAAATTCATTACTGTCACGAGGTAAACGGTGGGCACTTTGAGCACCTTATAATGTAGGATGCCTAATTGTTGTTTACTAAAACTTATTTTTTCTTTTCTGATTTATTAGCAAATGATATTCAAAACTCGATATCTCGAAGTTCTTGTGGTGTGCTTAACCTTTTTTTCAGAATTTCGCAATACATAATTGAAATATAGAATACTGTACAGGGTATTCCATTTAAAATAAAGTAACTTTTTTCTTTGACTGATCCTGTATAGTACTTATTTTTTTGCAATAATATAATAGATTTTTAGAAACCCTAAAACTCTTCTCTTTAACATTTACGCCAGCTTTCTTACTTTAAGAAACAATAAACTGTTTTCTAACATAAATACGACCCTGTATAAACCATAATACAAAACATATAAAACTGTAGATCTGTGTATGCATATGATCAATGCGCTTTGGAAAATCCATGAGTTAGAAATATATATTTTAATCCAGTGAATTATCATAATAAAATTTTCAGAAATTGATAATGATAGTTATGCATATCTTCCAAAACAAAATAATTATTTCATCATATCTAAAACTAATCTTTTTAAGTATTCATTTTATCTTTACTTTTAGTCATATATGTGTCATTAAAATGTCATACTCTTATTGATAGAAAAGATAAAAGTCGGGTTTTGTTTTTCGTTTTTATTGATGATCAGTAAATTCAAGTCAATGACGTAAAATATGTACGAGCATATTGATAAAGTTGAAACAATATAAAAATGCAGAAAAAATCTGGAGAATTTCTCGTAAGACGGAATTGAAAATAAGAAAAGATGATTGCAGTATAAAGTAGATACTGTAGATAGTTAGCTTATTTATTGGTTAACTAACATCTCTACATGGTTATATAAATCTGTGTCTAGTTTGGTTACCATTTTTATGACATCTTTGCCTCGCACTTTCGATGAAATTGTAATATACTCTTTAGCGGTTAACTTGGTGATTTTGTTGATTATTAAAACATGCATTTTAAATAAATGTAAGTATTTTTACGTAAAATACAGAACATTTTTATCCTTTTAAATTTTAGAAATGTACCTGTTTTTAGGTGTTGGTGTGCGTTGTCGAAGAGCTGTTGAATTGCCGGAGCAGTTTTTCGTTGATCGACCTTTCATATATATTTTATCGTACCACGAGCAGGAAAAACCAAGAAGAAATATTTTGTTTTATGGAAAAGTTTTCAAACCATCATCTGTTGTAGATAGTATTACTCACAATGAACTATAAGATTTTAATAATATTGAAATTTTCTCTTGATTGACTTTAGAATTTGCGAAAAGGGTTTCAGGTACGGCAGTTGTAACATGTTTGCATTTAAATAATTGTTCGACGTTTATAAACTAAAAATCCCTTTACACAATGCTTTGTCATTGCAAGTATGTAAGTTTCGTTATCAAAACTCCACACTTAAAGGGTTTTTTCCAAATCCCAATGTGCACCGGCCATATTACAGAAGTAGTGTGATAGAAAGCGGTTTTACACAAGCAGACGAAAATATTCATAACTTCTATAGTTGCACATCTTAAAATGTGTTTATTTTGAACAACCCAACTGTCCAGAAGATCCACAAAGTAGATATCAATCCTCAAGGGCTGTTGAGGTAGTCAACTAGCGAGTGTTCCACGTTTATAAACGTGAGCTATTAACAATAAAGAAAATAAATGCTCCTGTTCATTTGAAATAGGCATGTAGACATTGCGCAAACTGCCAGTAAGTGTATTGGCCTGAAACGCAAAATTTAGATGCATAAGTATAAATTATTTTCGAAAATAAATAATATATTTTAACCAACTTATAAAAAATTTATATTTTTGTGTAAGTGCAGTGAGAGCTTGTCAAAAAATCTCATATGAATATCATAATATCTTTAATATTCTATGACGTAATATGAATTTTTTTATAAGCATCACCAAAGCCTTAATAAGATATGTACTATTTTTCTTTATGAATATTACGAGACACGTATAGTTTCGGCCGTTAAATCTTAAGCAGAACTTTTTTTTAGCTTTGAAAACCTTATTTTACTATAATAAAACATACCTGTTGAACAAATTACCTATTTAAAATGTCATCATACAAAAAACAATAATAAATTAGAATGTTTTAATTGTCGAAAAATGCCAATTTTAACCACCCAGCAAAAAGTTTTAATAATACATTATATTGAGCAGGAAGGTTGGTCTGAAGGGGAAGTTTCAGAAAGGCTTAACTTTCTAAAAAGCACGATTAATTTTATTAAAACAAAGTGGCAAGAAACGCATTCCTTGGAAAGAAGACCTGGAACTGGTCGTCCCAAATAATGGAATGATTTGAATCCGGACTTCGCAACGGTAATCAATGCCTAGAAAGATAAACTCTGTCTCCGCCCGCGCTAAAATATTAAAATTTAATTAATATGATATATTGTAGATTTGAATTTGTTATAGTTTGTTCTTTTTTCAAAATAATAAAAAAGTTCTGTTACATCTTGTTAATTTCTAATGATTAAATGTAAATCAACGTAAAAGCGCAATTTACCAAAAATTAGAAAAAGTCAAATTCTGACAGATTTCCTGCCCAAGATTTAATGGTCGTAACTGCAAATCAGTATTGCAAAAATTAACACGAAATAAGCGAAAAGTATTGACAGTCTAATCTTACACATTTCTATTGTGATATTTTGTTTGCTGTTAAACAGTAATTTTTATAATATTTGTTTGACACCTGAGTAGTTTCTATTGGCAACTTTCATGATACTAGTTAGCAACGACAGAAGATATCCAAACTCGACAGTCAAAGAATAGTAGTCTGGATGACAATGGTGTATCTCTTGCCGTTGTTCGGGAGCTTAGATAATAGATAATAAAAATGAGAGCCGAACGTCGAAAAACAAAGATCATCTTTAGAAGGACGAAACTTATACAACACACTTATCTCGACAAGGCTTAAACAACAACCTACAATGACGCTACTGAGGGCTTTCTTACCTTATCGCCGAAGATGAAACATGCCAAATTATAGTTATCTACTTCCTATAACAAAAAAGATTGTGGTCACGTCTTAACCTACCTTAAAGGTTTGGCAACACTGTTTGAAAATTGCTGAATATCCCTATTTTGATACAAAACTAAATCAAATAATTTAAACTATTTACCTTCCTTATGGTTGAAGATACAGGAGTATTGTATAAACGAAAATTGCATGACAACCTGAGGGGTATATTACATCTATACAAGGGTGGCTCAAAATTAATATCCACGACAAAGTTGTAGATATTTTTTCAACTATAAAAATAATAGAACGGAAATAGTAATTTAAAATACAGAAAGCAAATCTAATTAAGTTCTTGAACGGCAGTAAAGTTTAAGACTTGCATTGTCTTTATTTGTTTTTAATCACAACGTTTCAACTGGTAAGTATCTCCAGTCGTCTTCAGGTGAATACTTATTCACGTATTATATGATATACGTATTCACTTGAACTGGAGATACTTACCAGTTGAAACGTTGTGATTCAAAACGAATAAAGACAATGCAAATCCAAAACTCTACTGCCGTTCGAGAAACGTCATTGTCTCTAACCTTCAAACAGACACTAATTAAGTTTCGTTTACGTGTTATGTACCGGGTGAGATATAGCCGGCTACCTTTCTTATTGAATCACCCGGTACTTAAAACCTTTGTTTTTTAAAATATGAACATTTAAATCTTTGACATGCTATAGTTATCAAACGATACGTTTAAAAAATATATTTTCGTAATCCTATCTCGGTTTTCATTTAACTATCTGCTCAAAAATGCCAACTTCCAGTTTAACGGATAAACCAGTATATACCTTGTTTATTACATTATCCACAAGGGTTAGTTTTGTGTCAAAATTGGGACATTGCGTAATTCAAACTGAATCGCTAAACCTTTAAAGCAGGTTAAGATGCAGCAAATTGTTTTTTTCTTTTATAAAAAGTTAAAACTAGATTTATACTCAGTTTGCTCTTATAACAAATTAAAATGTAGCGTACATTTTTTTTTCCAGTGACTAAGCAATCCGGTGATTAGCTTTGTCACATCTGTGTTGTATAAGTATCTCGTATTGTATCCTTTCAGAAATAACTCTAGTTTTTCGACATCCCCCCTTGGTATATTAGGAATCAAGTTAACTTTAATACCGAGCCCTAATAACGACTTTACCAACTCACTAATTAATTCTGAGTTCCAGGCTATCCATACGAATACGAATGTTTTAATCTGTATGATAATGTTCGAGAACATCTTTTATTTTAAAAAATATACCTTATTTTAATTTAGCAAATAAATGGGGTTTTTACATAATCGTTTCGGTTTTTATCCAAAATTCGAGAGACATGTACACTGAGAAATATATTATAGTGTATTTATTGGGCGAAATATGAAAAAAATAGAATTTTAAAATTTTGCACCACACTTTGAATTCAGAATGTCTATTGTCCATGTAAAAGTAAACAACCTTTTCTCATGACATTTGTTGATATTGGGCCAAATACTGTAATTTTCTGACTTTTAAAAATTTTAAAAACCATTTACGGATGAAGCAAATGCTTTATGTCAAATATTTTGTACTATTTTTTGGTTTCTAATTAAGCAAAAATAAACTAGAAAATTATTTTTTTTAATTTCAAAATGTTTCCATATGGTGCAGACTTTTTCGTGAACACAGTATATTATGGCATATTTAAATTGCACTAAGAATTCTACACTTATTTTACTTAGAACACAACTTGTCTAAACTCACTTGTTTTTGAAATATTTATTACACACTTTGACTGGCTGCAACGTTCAAATGGTGCATCATAAAAAAACCTGTTTCATCCCATAATTTTTTATTTTTTATTAATTAATCTTAAAACCGTTTTATACATACGTAATTAGGCGATATGTTTATTTACTATTGCAAAGATGCTCAGAGAAGCGTTGATAGAGCACATTGAAATTTAGAGCGATCAAGAAAATAGGAGTTATTTGCCTTGGAATGTACCATATGCTATTTTAGCAATCTGTTGGCTCAGAAACTAGCATTGTGAAACTTGCCGAAGCTCTATCCAAACAAAGTCTTAGAAAATAAATAAATAAATCAAAAACCTTTATTCAAAAGTTTCAATATTTAGGTTTAATATAAAATATAAAAAAAAAATTAAAAAATGGACCATATTTCAACTTCTGAAAAGGCTAAGTTCACCCTTTACTATTGTAAAGGTTGGTCTTACACTTAACCCTCTACTTAACCTGTAGTTATACTAAAGATGAAAAGATGAAAACGTGCACCGATGCACCCAAATAAGATACCACTCACTAATAATATAAATTTTATAAACAGTGTTCTTTATCGGAGTACATCAGTGCACAATTTCCTCAAAAACAAACAAAAAATAATAATAATAATAAGTTAACTTAACGTTAAAACATATATTTGATGTAATTAATCTATGATAAAAAGTAGTACAGTGAAACCGCCGTCTATCCCTCATGTTCAACCAACTCAACATCCTCAACCTATGACTAACCGGATTTCTTCTACGTATACCACAAATAAAGCGTATGCAATAATTCGGAATTTCTTGAATTCGCTGAGCGTCGACCGCGGTCAAACATGAACCATAGACTACGTCGCAGTAATTAAAAGTTGACAAAACTAGTGAATTACACAATAACCGCTTGACTGAAGCATCCAGCACGCCTCTGGAGCCATATGATAGCCTTAGTTTAAAAATAGACTTCTTCATGCACTCGGACACGTGTCTGCTAAATCTCAATTCCGGATCAAACCAAAGACCTAGGTTCTTTAGTTCTTTGGAAAATTCCAAAGTCACGTTATTTATAATAATCAAGATATTGTTATTTAAGTACTCCCGATCTTTACGGCTACAGAAAAGCATGGTTTTACTCTTGTTTGGATTGATTAGTAGAGAGTGATTCTGAGAGGCACTAAATAAAAATGTAGCTATTTGTTTAGAGTGTAGCTAATATGTGTTGTTTGTTTGAAATAATGTTATTGTTGACCTTGTTTCTACATTAACAATTTCAACAACAGATAGGACGATCATCTGTCAAATGATATCAATTCCTGGACATCCATTAACATTCTTCGCTTATCATCCATTTGTATTTTGCTTGGTTCATCACAGCATATTTTGTCACAAATTTTGGAGAATACTTTTTAAAAAAACTAAAATACAGTGGGTTACAAGTAAAATGTTCACAATTGTGAAGAGATGTACAAGGAAAAGAAAAGTTAATTGGCGTGCCTTAATAATTTATATTATTAAATGTATACAAAGCGATCATTTTTCTAGTGTATAATTATAGTCTAAGTATGATCTATTTATTGGAAGAGAAAAGATAGTTTAAATTAAAAATTTATTTACATCATCTTGCCATTTGCGGTATTTGTACAATTGAGGTTGAAAAGTTCTGGTAAATTTCTTAATGGCTGATTTATCGGTATTAAATGATACAACTTCCATTATGAATTTTAACATATCAATTACAAATTTCCAATAGTGAACAATGAATTTGTCATATCGTGTTTAGATATATAGATGGGGATAGCTTGCGGTAAACATATTATGTATGTATAGTCTAGACTAGACGAAATTAAAAAAAAAATCACAAATATTATATGGTTTATTCTCACTTTTGGGTAAATTTTGTCGTTCTTGAGTAATTACTGGCGAACCTCAATTTCAGAATTTTCTTCTTTGGCTGAAATTGACATTTTATGAGTCCCATTAGTCATAAGTTATAGCTTGCCATATGTCAAACACTTTTGTTTACTTTCAATGGCTGCTGAATACCAAAAATGTCACTAACGTGGACTGTCCCTCTTATGACTTTATTTATAATCATAGATATTTCACAGCGAATAAAATAGTTATACATATTGTATTAGAACTGGGTGATTAAGAAGGTTTAAAAAAATGACCTTTGATGCCCCAATTTATACAATAATTCATCACTGGTGGGGTTAGGTTAAATTAGTTCGTCCCCAAGTGTGTTGTCATTAACATGGACAGAAAAAACCACACGCTTACGAGTTTCCTTTAATTGGACACGATTTGGCAATAACGCAAAAACGGTATTTCTGGGGGTAAATATCAAAATCCGGATTGTTTTGGCAAGTTAAGTTTGGCGAAAATACTTGTTGAATAAAGTTCTGCGAGTTTTTAGATGGTCTCAAAATGCATGTTTTTTCTTTCCATTTATACATAACATGGCTATATAAGATGTGTTTTAATAGGTATGTGATGAACTTTTAACTTAATCTTGTTTATATTTTTAATTAAACATTAAAGACATTTTGTCATTAACATGGGCATAAAAGGATGTCATAAACATGGACAGTTGGTCATTAAGGTGGCTGTAAATTTATTCTTGTGGAAAAAAAACAACTTTTTATCATTGCTAATAGACATTATTACAAAAACAGTAGCAATATTAAAATAATTTTAAACATTACATTTTCTAAATTTTCCTTCTTCAAAATCGACCCTAATTAGAGAAAGAACCATATTCAAAATTTTACATGCGGTACACCTGAATATAAAGCGGGTATTAGTATTAGTAGTATTTGTCTCAGCATGTCGATCGTACATCGACCAGTTAATTATGGTGCTTGGGCTTTTCCATGCCGACAAGCAGTATTATGGTCTCTCAGTGACGCCATGAGCAACGTCGTACAAAATTGGATCGCCAAGTGGTTTTATCGTCTTTAGTAATATGCTGCCCTGTCTATATATCTATACATTTTTTAAAACGTTTTAACTTTAGTAATTTTAATCATAGGTGTGATTATAAAACAACGAAGCGGGAGACGCCCTAGAAAATTCTATGCTGATCATTCATTTTTATTCTACTTAGTTGAAAAACCTGAAAATATTTTATTTCAAGGCAAACTATTTAAGCCCTAGTTTTTAAAAGTATCTATTCGATGATTCTCGTTGAGTGGCCTATAAGAAAATCTTAGAACTTATAAGATTTATCTTCTTGAAGCTTTGGTAGGTATACTGGGCGGACACATTTTTTAGAAATTAATTTTAACGTTTTGTTACTTTCGGTTATACTGAAAGTTAACGTCAACTTTTTAAAATGGAATAAGACAACTCTTAATAATAATAATAATAATAATAATAATAATAATAATAATAATATTTATAAGATATTTATTTGTGCCCAAAACAACAACAATTATATGTAATAAAATAAATTTGTAATAATAATATTATAATTAAATAATCAAATGACCATTCTCGACAGTAACATACCAGTTGGCATAAAAAGGTAGGATTTTGATAAGCCATTAATGTCTTCCAATCCTAAGAAAATATTTTTTTTACTTATTTTTTAATGTTGTATCAGATTGTATTTTATTATATAATATTAACCTATTATATTTAATTAAGTTTTATATTTTTCTATGTTATGATGTTATTTCCAAATTATTTTAATCTCTAGTATTCACGTTGTGGTTAATTCTAAATTGATTTTTCATACAGAGAATCGTTTTTTTAGTAGAAACTATTTTATGAAAAAACAATATAGGTAAATTTATCGTTCAAATTCAAGTTTTATAATACAGTAAAGCTCCGCTAATCCGAACCTCCACTAATCTGGATATGCGTGTAATCCGGAGAAAATTAAAAAATGTAAATTTTATACCTTGTAATCCGGACCGATCACTAATCCCCTCAATCCGGATCGCGTGTCGTGTGTTTTCATTACATATTTCTCACCATAACTGAATAGCAGCACAGGGAATCTCCGACGAAGTGTGGAACATAAATCAGTTTTATTTAACATGGCACCAAAAAGGCCACACAAAACGCAAACTCCCGCCGAAATACAGGATATATTGCAAAAATTGAATTGTGTCTGGTACAGCGCTAGCAGATCACTATGGTATCGATACATCCACAGTTTCTATATAAGGAAGAAATATATGTATAATAATATATTTGTAATAATTATCTTAAAAGGTTTAATGTTGTTTAGTTTTCCTTAAAAATATGTACATTATTAGTATAATGAATGTTTCAGCATTTATTATGGCTTGGCTCAATTACATGATTTAATATTGCTCCAGTAATCCGGATTCCGGAATCCGATTTGAGTCAGTCACAATTGATCCGAATTACTGGAGCTTTACTATATTATATTGTCCATAGGTTGGAGTAACGACCATATTTGTTAAGGCTTGTCGAAAATCTTATATAATTTTATGTTGGAACGTTTCCTGTTGATGTTGCTGTTTATAATAGGCTATGAATACACTAGCCAATTTATGACTCGTATCAGAATTAAGCACATTATTGGAAGTTTTGGTTTTAAATACTGTATTTTTATCAAATAGAACAAGTGATGATGTTGATTTCATCATTTCCTAACCCGCTACGGACGTTTGAAGATAATTTTTTGAACGCCTGCATCGCGTATCTTACGAACTATTCAGTATATCAGTTTAGACAATTATCTATAGTTTAGTCTTGGGACCTATTTTATCAAATATGTTTAAAATGATAAGTTAAATCAAAAAATGCTATAAAACCCGTATTATTATTTAAAAAATGAAAAAACCCTAAAATGTTTGGAGATAATCACGCCCATCTCCAACATAATTTTAATGACAAGTCTACTGTGTTCCGAGATATTCTACTAGGCCACTCACCTGTATCTATTTGAATTTTCGTTATCGTTGGAGATATAAAAAATGTTACCTAATAAAATTGCAGATTTTTTTATAGATTTTATGTTTAATTTAAAAAGTACGATCCAACATTGTGAAAAAATACATTACATTTTTATTTATTTTAGATGGATTAACCTATATTTTATTACTGCACAAAATTCTGTTAAGTGTATTCTATATTATCTAGATTTAATTATATTAAATAGCATGCAACGTTGTATCTTTAGGGTGACCCTAACGCTCAATATAAATCGTGATAAGTTTCACTTTCTGAAAGTTATTATTGGTGAATCTCGCTAGGTCCTATACTCTCAAAAACATGTGTGTATGTTTCCTAGTAACTTTTGAATTGTCCTTTAGTGTCTATGTCCATCTAGTAATGTAAATAACTATTAACTTAGTCGTACTAAAGGGATACCTTGTATGTCCAACGATAACGAAAAAGCATGAGCCATATTGTGGTCAAAAAGATGGTAAACTTTGTTCAATCAAAAATATGATCTTGGCGGATTATTACGAAAACTGTGATGCAAGGAAAAGTAATGTCAAAGTTTAGTACATCTGATGTAAAAAAAGTAAAATTGTCATACTTTTACTTTTTTAAACAAACCGTAATATAAAAAAATGTCGACCCAATTTTTTTTGAATGGTTGTAAACTCAACTGTTTCAGTTTGTTTCAAAATTATTGCCTTTGAAGAAAAGTATATTATTGATAAACTTATTTCTGTGTATGTGACAACCTGGACGAAACTGTTACTTTTGACTTTACGATGTTTAATATCTTATGACCAGAATACGGCGCAATAAGTTTTAATATATTAGAATCGTTTTGTACCGGACCTAGTCTCCTAAAATCGTGAATTTTAGACCGAAGGCCATAACCTACACTAACCTGCTAAGATATTACCTGCAATGTTTGTTCGTTTGTAAGATACGCAATCATTCTTTCTGCACAGAAAGTCTATTTAGATAACAGTTCAGTAACAGGATTCACACTTCTTTTACATATACATAGGTCTCTAGAAAAGTTTTGCAATACTCAGTTTTTTACTTTTTACAAAATATTTCCTACCAGCGTTAATACATTTTCTCATACGAACAAAGCAATCATTAACAATGCTCTTCGATTTTTTTTTCCGAAAGACTGGCGATCTTAATGCTTTAAAATAAACTAAAATCACATGGTGCAAAATCTAGACTGTACAAAGGATGATCTAACACAGTGCAATACCATGATGACCGATCGAGATTTTCTAATCTGGACCTTGGGATCTTCTGATTGCTATACTTTGTTTTTACTTTTAAAGCGACGTTTCATCGGCAGTTGCAATACTATTAGCATTATTGGTTGTTCTTTCTTTATACATGTTTTTAAAAAATCCGCGGTTAAATCTTTATGGTTCAGATGATCATGCAGAATTTTGGGTGCACTTGGTGTTCTATTATCTAGATATCTAAACAATCCGGTGAAAAATGAAACGCCATGAGAACATCATATTATACAAAGAAGAAGATTTTCCTTTTCATTTCGCCAGATCCATCTCTAGACACGTTTCGTCATATCATGACTCATCAGTAGAGCTAGGATCCGACGAAAAGAAAAGGGATCTCGAAGCTACTTAAGGCAGCACTTGGTGGGACACACCAGTAAGATATGGCACGGAGCGCCATCATATTATACGATCCGCCAAAAACGATCTTCTTGTGAACGGACTGTTACGCTTTCTGAAATTATACTGACTATATCTGAAATACAAATAGGAAAACGGACAAACACTTACTGATTATTTAATGAGATTTTAAGCTTTATTATTTTTTTAAACAAAGAACCTGCAGATCGTACACCATCCGTCGGAATGACAGTCTTGATAAAAGAATGACAGTAATACTTATAGGGTAAGGGCAAATTTCAAAGAATGATGGTCGGACTGATGTAAATTATCATAAGAAAAACCACTGATGCAAGAATGACGTGGGATTTACATTATTCAGGACCGTCATTCCCACTGATAGTGTACGGTCTCCAATATTATTACCATGACTAACAAGCCAATTTTTTGTTGTAAAATATAAAATATTACCTTACCTTTGTTATGTGTAGATAATATTTATATGCGTTTACTTTAATTTATATTTTAATTTATTATTTAATATACAGGGTGTCCCTGGATGGGGTTACCTATACCACAAATGGACCTAATTTTTAATGATACGGGATGTCAAAATCTAAAAAAGATATTAATTTTACCGTAAATATATTTATAGTAAACTACCGGAGATACTTACCAAACAAAACGTAATGATTTAAAACAAGAAAAGACAATGCAAGTCCAAAACTCTTCTATCATTGCGTCTCCTACATGCCTCAATCATCAAAAGTCATGTGCTCAGCCTTAGCCTTTTGCTCGATCCATATTTACGAAGACACGCAATAACTACTACTCTGGCAGCATGCTAAGTTGAATATTAAATTCTTCGGATTATGCTATGAAGCTTATCACTTGAGTTTTTTCAAAGAACTTTAATATTTAATTAGAAAATTCCACTATGATAGATAATTTTACGTCTTTAAGGAAAATGTTGGTTAGAATGACCTTTTTCGTCATAATTGCCTAAGCTTTTTCCAAAGCATGGGGAAAAATTGATTTAAACTAAATATTCTGTAAATCTTGAATTATGACGAAAACGGTAATTCTAACCAACATTTCCTAATGGCATATTGCTTAGAAATGTAAAATTAAGGTGGATTACTCTACTCTAAGGTAAAACTAATGTTTTTTAAGATGATGCCCTGTATACAAAAACTAAATTTTCTAATTAGAATAATTTTTTTTTAATGTATTATAAGAATGGTATATGTAACCCCCATCCACTTTGTATGAATAGTGGAAATTTTAAAGTTTTAAGTGCCATCGCCTGTTACCTCAATCTCATATTAAAGCTGATATGTTTACCTACCAGTTGTAACGTTTAATTTATTTTATTAAAAGCCTTACAAAGGCACTTAGAACTTTTATAAATTCCACTCTTAATTTTTTAAAGTGAATATTGCTAATAAATAATATTTTTTATAATTTTATAACATGTATGGTTAATGTAATATACCTACCAGAATAAAGTAAATATCTAAGAAAACATTAATAAATAAAACACATAATTTACAATCTTAAATTTTTCTGTTATTTTTTGAATTAATTTAATCCCATTTCTTGTAATTAACATAAGATACGACCAGCCTTGCTACAAAAAGAACTATCATTGAAGTGAACAACATCAGACAAGCATATTGAATATTACAAAAAACCCAATAGTTTCGCGGATAAAGACTAATAAATAATTCCTTAAAAAATATTATTGTCTCCAAGTTAAACCAGTCTAACCTTATAATGGTAATAACAGTTTGTTACATATATATTGGATACACCTACAACATAGCTAGCAATATAATAGCTGAATTATTTAGTTAAGAGATGCATCGAATGGATAGTGCACTTGTAATTTTCTTGACTGATATCAGTAGCTCACTTTTGTAGGTCGTTGTGTCTTTCTGCTTGATATATTTTCCTGCAATTTCCTGGTAATGTAACACATTGGACAAGTCAGTATTAACCTGCTTTAAAATATATTTAATTTAAATATGACTTGTAGCTGATTACGGCTTTGGCTCATAAAATTGAATTTTTAACCAGCTGGTATCGTATAACAACATTTGGTTTCTTATGTGATCACTATTGAATATATGTCTTTCGCCTTTCAAGTAATAAAAAACTGTGTTCTGTGTGATACATACAGAAAACGAGCAAATTCCTAATTTTTATTGTACTATTTATTAAGTTTAATGTTGATATGTTTGGCGGTATAAATGTATGAGTTACTATGATTTTAATTTTGAAAAAATACACACAACAACGGTGACAAAATTAATTGAACGTTTTTTATATTCAAAGAATAAAATAAGTCAAAAATATTATATTATTTAACGAACTGTAGGTTATAGGTACGCGAGAGAAGAAGCTGGTTGCCCACCGGTCGGCGTTGCTCTGTATTATTGAACGCAATGTTTTATTTAGGGGCTTTTGTAAGATATTCAGTTTGTACCCTGAAGGCCCGTATAATCCATCTCCTAGTAACTTTATCAGCAATATAATTTCCAAAGAAACCATTGTTGCGACAATTGTTTCCATAGATATTATGTGGTTGGTAATGTTTTCAGGAAATGGATAATAGGGGCCTAAAGTCCACTAGATCCATGTCCTGGTAACTTTATTAGCCAGATAATTTCTATGGAAACAATTGTCTCTCTCAACAATGGTTTCCTTGAAAACTATTTTGTTGGTAAAGTTATCATGAAATGGATCTAGCGGACCTAAGTAATGTCAAATGTCATTTACCACCAGTTTTACCGTGTGTGTCTTTTATAATAGGCGGTTAAAATCCTAGCCGCGTCACTGCCTAACTCCTCCAACAATCCGTCTTTTTACTTGAGCATAATGTTTTGAATCCCTATTTTATAGTTAATTTGTTTCTTGCCTATTCACTTGATAGCTTTTATTTTAGTGTTGCTAAGGACTGCACTGTGATATTTTGCACTTAAGGTACTTATTCTAATCTTAACTATATAGGTTATATATACATGCCTTCTTTGGCTTAGGTGCAGCGATTCAGATGAGGTGTTTGACAATTGTTGAAGAATTTACAGCAGATCATCCGTTTATTATCGCCTTAGTAGCTAATCAAGATAGTTTTGACAATGTTCTATTTACGGGAAGAATAATGGTCATCACAGAATAGGTATATTTTCCCATTTTTTGGAACCAGCTTACAAGTATCAACGCTTACTTTGAAAAACACGCGTAATCTGTACTGCCCTGTACGTTGTAAGAGTCTTTAACTACAAAGGATTTTCCAGTAAGAACATACCTAAAAAAAACACTAAAGCAAGTCGCTCAGTATTATCGTTTTTTTTAAATAGTATTATTTTCGTGGGAATCCCAATGTACTTATAGACTTAGAATTTTACGGCATTGTAGACTATAATATGCCGTTAAAGCTAAAACACTTATGTCTGGTTGCAAGATTTTAGTCAATAATTAACTAACCAGGGAACAATGACTATGATAAGTTATTACAATCAAAGTTGTCTGGCGAGTTAATTATTGTGCAACCCAAATACACCTTTTTATTTCAATTAAATGCTATCATTCTTACAGGGTGCTCTAAAAACTTATTCCTATTTAGTATTTCTTAAAATAATAGATATGCCAAAAAATGTAGATACAATAATTATTTGGGTTTAGCCACAAGCTAACAAATATTCAGAAATTCCGAGCGCGCTTTTTTTCAAATAATCTCGAATAATGTAATGACAAAATAAGTATTGATATTTTTTAAAAGCTTTTAAAGAATAGGTCTTTTTCATAATCCTAAATAGTTTTGGATAATGCAATTTAACTTTTTTCTATGTATAACTTGTTTCGTAACTCTTATAGCTGAAGAGTTGGAAACCCTGCTAAGACCCTCTGTATTAACCTCCATTAGTCTTCCACTAAGAATTAATAGTTACAGCAGTAAAATTAACCTCTAACTAACTCGACTTAGAGCTTACTAGAGAAAAAGGCCACCCTTATTGTATACTGTTCTTATAAATACAAGGAATTTTTACTCTACTACTAGACATATTTTATTTTATATTTTGTATGAAAAATATCACATATCAGGTCTCTTTGAGTAAAAATGGACGAATTTTTCGATATTTTATTTTTGCAAGTGCATAAAGAAGGTCAATAACAAGATAAGTTTGCAAATACACAGTTATTTAAGTTTTACAAAATAATTCCCATCACAGTTAATCTACTTCCTAATAGAAACAAATCAGTCGTTGAAACTGCTCTTCTATTTTTCTTCTGGAGAGACGATAGACACTTCGTCTCACGCAGATAGTTAAACAAAAACTGTTGTTGAAAACTTCCGTTTTTTTAACTTTTTTTTAACTTTATTGCTTGAAACCAAATCCAAAGTCTAAGATCGAAATGAGTAGGTACAGTGGATTAACTTAGACTCTATGTAAATGTAAGTGATTTATGTTTCCAATCTTAAATTTGGTTGCAGTTCTCAGACGCTAGCAATAATTTAAGAAGAGAGCGAGAAGTAGAGCTCCATCAAAACATATATAGCCAAAAACGAATCTAGGATATTCGATGTGCATTTCCTGCGTCTTATTTAAGGCGAATTCAAGAGCGAAATTATTTCAGTGTCGATATCATGACTTGTTCAAACATTGTATACCAAGAGGCAGTAACTGCGTTGACTATTTGACGACACGTGCTAAAATTTCTCTATTTATAAAAATGCTGCAATGATTCTTTTTTTATCAATCTGGTATATTCGATTTTTCATCTTCGATATTCTTTGTTGTTATTTTTAGAAAAAGGATGGAAAGGAATGCTAAGCCACGTTTTGCGATAACTTTTTATTTTTAGGCCGATTTTAATGATTTTTTAAGAGAACTCCAGGTACTACTAACAGTTTTAACTTGAGTTTACAAATTTTAAGTAGCATTCGCTATTCCTTAAAGATACAGGGATAATCCAAATGTTGTTTTTTTACCTAATTTAAAACCACCCTCTGGTATAATCAAGTAGCAAAATTATTTCAAAATACCAGTTTTCGTTTAGAGTAATCTATTCCTGACATTTTGGTTCATGTCAATACATGCAATTATTCTCACACAAATGCAAAATGATCCTTTAAAATATTTTTTATAAACACAATGACAGTGATACACAAAATAAAAAACGGACTATTTCCTGAACATTTATTACAGAATTTAAGAAATATGTCAGATGTACATAATTACCCAACACGGACAAGGGAGAACTTTTACATAAATACAGTGTCTACAACATATAGCCACAAATCTTAATACCATTGGGCAGTTCATTATATTGATTTAGTTCAATATAATGAACTGCCCAATGATATTAAGATATCTCAATCAATAAAGAACTTTCGGGAAAAATGTATATATCACTGCAAGAATAAATATTGGGATGCAATAGATTTGATGTGGCGATTTATTTATTTTTGTTATCAAAGTAGTAATGTGCAAAAATATTATTTATGTATCTGTTAGTATTAAATAAACATTAGGAGTAGGAACCGCCCCTACCTTTTTTTACAAATATAAAGGTATGTATTGGAAAGGACATAAAAAAGGGAATATGACCCACTATTTACTTTTAGATTTCGGTAATATAGACGCCATTTGTTTTATTGTAAAAATTGTTGGATTGCCCATTTCTTTTCTTGACAAACTCCTAATCTAGAGTAAAATTCATTCTTGAAATTATGTACCACATCCGGGCTAATTTGGCGAATTTCGTGTATAAGTCGTTTCCTAGAAATAGTATCAATTGTTGCTAATATGTCCAATTTTTTTTTGTTTTTTAGATTACCAAAATGCATAAGTAAATAGTGAGTCATATTCCCTTTTTTATGTCCTTTCCAACGAATAATACACACCTTTGCATTTAAAAAAAATAGTTGGGGGCAGTTTCTACCACAAAAAGGGAAGTAAATTTAATGAAAACACGAAAAAAGTATGCCAAACTAAAGGTAAATGCAGCCGTAGTTCTATATTTTTTCAGCAATTAAGGAGGCTTTCTAATACTGAATTTATTCCGTTAAAAATTCCACCCCGTATAAAACCTACATAGGTTCTGTCAAATGAAGATTTAATATATAATTAATAATAAATAAAACCTATTTAAATAATACGAAAACCTAATTTCTTTCATAATATGAAGAGGACGTAATGAGTTTTAAGGTGCTTTTTGTGATAACGGGAAACTGCATTTTTTTAAATTTAAAATTTAAAAAATCCCGCCAAAACACGTCAAAGATATGCATTCATAAGTAGAATAGCAGTGATGATGGCGAAAGCAGAAAGCGCTCTGCTATATAATAAAAAAGGAGGTATTTACATGCAATACAAATTCTCTTTTCCTCAATCCTACTCAACGTGTACACAGCCATAGCAAATTTCCAAAAAAATATATAATTTATAAAAAGTACTGAAAGTTATGTCATATGCTTGATGAACTTATGTCGTACCTACCTGCTAAACGATATCACATGTGATGATTTTTTCTAAAACTTATTGAATGCGAGTGATACGATAATATTATTACCAAATACATTTATCCCCCCATTCAGTTCCTAGCTTTAAACCATTCTGAGAAAATCAAATAATAATTTATAAACTAAACATCATCAGCTACACTACTACCTTAAAACTTAACCGGAAGTATTGTAAACAAAATTATAAAAAATTACATTATCTGAAATGACTCTTAATTTTAAAGAGGTAGGTTTTCCTGTGTGCTGCTAAGTCAACAATCAGATCGAACCCGAGTCAGTAAAGTCACTCTCTTCTATTCAAGTCAGTAGTGGTTGCTAACATACCTATAAGATATGAGTCAAATAGAGTTTGGCCCTTCTGATCTTTTATTTTTGCAACCTTAACAGCAAATTGGGAAACTCGTTCTGAGCCCCACTACTAACCATACACGCGAAATGTTATGTTTCATAAATAAAGTACGAATTCAAGAAAATATATAAGGTTATCACCCTTCAACAAAATATTATATCATTATACTTCGGAATTCATAAGGTACATATACTAATACATTATAATGCATGGGGAGACAACTGGATAAAAATGCATGAATTGTTTGGAACTATTAACGTTTGAACAGACATCACACCCTTTTATGCCCAGTGTTGTTAGGTTTTTATTTATATAAAATATAAAGAAATCCATAAAAAAAATTTGAGTCTGTGTCTGATATAGCTTTCATATTACCTTTTCTTTCGAATTTGATAGGTATAATAAATATATATTATTGTCACCCGCCACATTTTATCTCATTGGTATTTAACAGCATAGGTAATAATAATAAACCAGCAATGGAACCACCCACAACCGTTATGTGCTCCGACTATATATTATGTCTATGACGATATCGTTGCTACGAATTTCCGTATTGACATTGACATTCGATAAGGTCCTGGGGTTAGCCAAAAGTAGTTACAATAAAAAAAATCCTAGTATTCCCGATATTCGTAAGAAAACCTCAATTGTTATATGTATAGTTAACTAACCAGGCCCTTCGATTCTGACATCGGTGACATTGGCACAAATGATTTACTCACAATATAAGTTGCATGGTTAGTTAATCAATTAACTAGTCTAACCGGGCCAATTTTTATTTTGATGGCAGTTTTTCAATCTTAACTGACTTATTTATACTTGACTTAATTATTAGCCGCTTACGAACAACCTCTTTTCTTACCTAAATTAAATTTACTTTACACTTGTAAAGTTTAGTGTCGGAAAGTCCTTGCCGCTAGTAAACTTGCCTTGTGTAAATTAGAAAACTACTGGCGACAAGTACTTTCCGCCACTAAACTTTTCTAGTGTAAGTGAGCCTTAAGTTATTTTTTCAAATGTGCAAATTCGGCATATCCTTTTTTGTTCAACTTAGGTCGGTCAAGATATATCAGATGAGAATCCGATTTGCCTTAGCAGGGGCAAGAGGAGAAGTCAGATTCTGTTAATTTTATTAAAGTTGAACTAGAATATGTCCTCTTGGTAAGCGGCTATTAATATGATGTTATTAGCCAACAGTGATAATGTCCCCTACTGTACGATTAATCCGTTAAATTCTACCTGGATGGTATGGTCTGTATTACTCGAGGTATTACTAGTCAGATAGGGTTTGGCATTTCAAATTTGGCTTGGTAATACGTAGCAATACATGAAACATTTTTGACTCAAATCATCAATCAAAATAACTTATGGAGAAATAATAATGAATTATTTGCCACAAAGGTAGTAACTGATGTCTGCTTAAACGTAGAAAATTAACAATATCAAGTTAACAAGTTTGATTTTAAAATAGATGTACATATAACGGCTCGCATAGCTAAAGTGGGAGGACAAAAGCCACCTCACCCATTTACAGTTGACCACCCATGCATTATCATACTACAAAAAAAGCAAAGGTTGAGGCGTAAGAAAGGAAAGAAAACATCTTACCCTTTATTTATGGGAAGGCTAAATAAAGTATAGTTAGTAGGATGTTTAATTAATTTTTTTTTTGTTAAAAATACACTTAAGATAAGTAAGTTACCCCGAGCTTTAATGAGATTATTGCAATACTCATAATTATTGTGTCCTTAAACTATTTAATTTTAAATATACTTTTAAATATTTAAGCTCCACTTTTTGCTTATTTGCATAAATTGTTTGCCAATGGCTAAATTAATAAAGTTATTTTAAAAAAGAAATATAAGCTTTCTTACTTTGAAACTCGTTGTGCGCCCCAATATAAAGTAAACAAAAAAAGTTTTATATAAATTTTGGTGTGCAATAATGTTATTATTTCCTTTCTGTGTTTTTAAATAATATACATTATATTCTATATTTTAAAGTACATTTATTTATTATATTATTTCCCCAATATGGAATATTTTGTCAATTTTTTTTAAAATGGGCAGGTCCATAATGCAAAAGGCACTGAACAAAGTCACTGGTGCCTGCGTTTAGTCACCTTAGAATGCATCTGATGATATAACCGTAAAATTTAAACAAGTGATTGGTAACATTTATTCTTGGAGGAAGAATCATGGTATCGTTTGTTAGATTTTGGCTTCTTATTAAATTGCTAGGCACCTCAAAAACTTCATTTTTGTATTAGGATGTATTTATTTTCCAAATTTCAATAGCCATTATCAAGCCATCTTCGGCTTGTGCGAACTTATCTCGCCTACACTACGGCATTCTGGGGTTGCGATTGATATTTACATTTGCTCAAAGATGCCTTGCTCATGGTGGACATCGGATGTCCTTAAGGGGAAACGTAAATAGCTGTGTATATGGTAATTATTGGTCTGAGGTTTTTTCTGAACTTATTTTCCGACTTGAACGATTTTTTGCCTTGCAAGTTGGTTCCTTGGTAATATCATAGTTTTTTGTTAAAGTTTTGTATCGCATACGTTTTTATAACTGTTAATTTCTGCTGGGTTTAAATAAAAACAAAATTAACGAGTTACTTTTTTAAATTAAGCTGAGTTGAAATAAGAAATTACATATATTAGTTTATGAAACATTAACTTTTTTTGGTAACGAATGAAACACACAGCCTCCTGGCAAAACATTTAACAATGAATAAAGTTAATAAAACCATATTAAGCTGTAAACCCGTGTCTCTTATCTAATAACATAATCAAAAATGAGAGAGATGGGGCTAGAGTCTAATTTTACATGCTACATTATGTTACGGTTGCTAGTATACTCGGATATATACTAGGATACGAATATATGGAAAAAAAGTTAATACACCGAAAAATATGACAGTATCAAGGAACCAACCTATGCCGCCCAAAAATCATTCAAATGAGATCATAGGTCCAAAAAAAATATAGCGGTAATTTTGTCCAGGAGTTTATCTCCGATAATTTAAATCTATAAGCTGCCATGTCCAGCCATTTTTATACTTAGCAAGGGGAAATTTCTAAATAAAAGCTATGTATTTTTAATTTTTTATTTCTTAATAAATTTGTTCTATAGGAAAAATTGTTGGATTGTTGCATGAAGGGATACAGATTTTATTAACCTTAAAGTTAACTTACTTTAACGTCGGTTTCTTTATAATTAGAGTTTGAAATGATTCCGCGGAGATTGATTGTTCATCCAAAAGTCGCAGACTTTCACGTCGACCATCCTTGTATTCTCTTAATCCAAATCCACCAAAAAATAAACCCCAGAAGAAGAAACAAAACTTCGAATACCATATTTTTTGGAAAACTTTTATCCATTGATAATAATTTAGTTTAACAGTTTAGAATAATTTTAAATTTGACATCAGTTATAATCTGTTTAGGAAATAAAGTATTTTCCAACCAAATTTTGACTTTAGCTCTAGAAATCATGTACTTTTTTTGTCGTTTAATTTCACTCTTTTCTCAAACGTATATATTATGATACATTGTGAAGTTTTATTTTAAGCCTTAATCGTTTTAAGAATATGGCAATTAGCTAGTACGGTCGTATTCATAAAAAACATTCAAGTAAGACTGGAGAAATTATATAACACTTATACACAAATATACATATTGGACAACGCGAACCTGTCATTCTGATTTACTTTTTTTATGAATACTGCTGTATTATATTATTTAGTTATTATTTATTTGAAAAGTATTAGTGCTGGAAAATTGGTTACAGACTTTTACCGTTATTAAACCTGGTAGTTTTGACCCTGATTAACACATTTATTCGTGATTATTTTCAAGTATGGACATTTATTAGACCTTCTGTTACTTTTAACAGTTATCAAAGTTTAAAATGTTCATACAAATTGGCGCATCAGTTTCGAATCTACCAACACCAAATAAACAGCTAAAAATGTAATTACAAGTAAACCTACAACATTGCTGTGATAGGGATTAGCAATAAAGTTAAAAGGTGCTTAATCAATGTCTACTAGTTGTTTTTTTTTAAATGTACGCAATTTTTACTGGTATTCATTCTATTCTATAAGATTTTATTTACTCTTTTTTGCAATACTGTCTACTATAGAATTCGTATTTAAATACTATTAATACATCTTTTATAAATAATTGTTGTGTTTTTATATCAATAATAACCAATCTTATCCATCTGTGAAAATAGGGATGCAAGAGAAATTTCGAAACGTCAAACGGCAAAATTGGTAATCATCTGTATAATAAGATAATACCTGAACTGCAGTAGAGTTTTGGACTTGCATTGTCTTTATTTGTTTAGAATCCCTACGTTTTAACTGGTAAGCATCTCCAGTCGTCTTCAGGTGAATACTGTATTCACCTGAAGACGACTGGAGATGTCTACTGCAGTTCAAGAAACGTCATTGTCTCCAACCTTTAAACAGACAAGATAATACCTAATTAACTTACTAATTTTAAAATATTTTAAAATACTCATAGTTTACATATATAGTTATTACTCATTATTTTGATAGATTAATTCAACTTTTGAATTGTGTACCGTTACAAAATAACTACCATTGATGCATCGCTTTCATATAGACTGCAGCGGGTTGTACGAAGTTAGAGGAAACAATTTCAGTGTTTTTTGAAATTCGAATAGAGCAGAATGTTTATTTCATTGTTTTTTTTCCTTTGGCTTCGTACAACCCGCTGCTCTCGATATGAAAGCGATGAGACTGACAGTAATTATGGACGTGGAGTATAGAGGTGTTTACTTGATGGATATATATTATACTTAAAAAAAGATAACAACTAAATAAACATTAAAACAACTCTTTTAGTCATTTTTTTAAAATTAACAAAAACCGATAAAAACAATATATCCGGAGTTTAACAATTACATGCGGCTCTTGTCTTATAGGGCGCCATGCAAATGACATATTTAAACCCGCAAGTATGAAAACAAATATTACAAAAAAATAATTTTCTACTTTTGAAATTAACGACACGCGCGATACTTATGCTTCTATATGATGGTGGTTGAAGGGAGTTTTTGATCTCAACATACGCTGAATTTACGATATAAATTTTATACATGGTGATCTCAAGAAAGTATTCTTTGCGTTTTAAAAGAGAGTTTCAACCCAGGGCCGCTATTGTCTCAGTTTCTTTGCACTCGTTCAAACTCGGCAACAAGGCAAACTTGCCATGGGTGTCACAACAGTATTCCAGAAGGGGTCTTATCAGAGTCAAGTATGCTTTCATTCTTGCCTCTGGCCTGGCATTTTTTAAGTTTCTCATTACGAAATTAAGAGATTGGTACGCATGCGCGACCGTCTTATTCACATGGTACTTCCAACTTAAATTGGAAGAAAGAAACACTCCCAGATACAACCCCTGAAGGCTTCAAGACACTGCTATCAACAGCATAGTCATGAGATACCTTCTTTCCACCGAAAGTAATTTGTTGACTTTCATTTGCATTAATACTCATCCCACTCCTATATACCTACCCATTGTTCTATTGATCTAAGGTCCTCCATGGAGAAGATAGATCTATAGATAATACAGTCAGCTGCAAACAAGCGAACTGTTGAGCCGATATCTTTCGCTAAATTAATAAATTAATTAATAGAAAGAAAGTTAGCGATCCAATTCACAACTCTTACATCCAATCGTTTTAGACCCCTAAGCTTATTAGGATATCGTATGGAACAAGATCAAAAACCTTTTAGGAATCAAGGAAAATCAGTCTGCTCCTCAGGTAACAAAAATTTAAAAGTACGTAATGAATAACAATACATCCGTAAATAATAACTATCATTATCGCTTGAAGAACACTTTTATTAATTGAGTACATATAGAAATTTAGATCAGTAAATTTTAAAACGCCACTTCTTAACATTTTTCTTGCTTCACCCATAAAGCTTGCTTTATTATTTTTTTTACGCTTGAAACATTTTTATTTAAACAGTTGTCAAATAAATTTCCTATAGAGCTTGTCGAAACAAAATGTTGTTTTATATAAATAAAAAAACAATTTGCAGTCTTATTTTTTTTCGGATTAATATCATTAATATCAATATATAATTTTATTTGCCCTTGGTGTAAATTGAGAGCTTTAGTGACTGAAAATATTTACCCGAAAATGTAAGCTTTCATTTAAAAACATCTATTTTACACTGGTCACTATATATATTGTTGTATGCACAAAAAGAGAACTAAAAATATGAGGCAACGGGTCGTAATTTTTTGTTAAAAAAAAACTCTAGTTCAATTTAATATATACAGGACTTTATATTGGACCCATATAATACAGTGCAGCATTTATTTGCTAATAAAAAATAATTTTTTTAACTTACAAAAAATTAGTTCAGTGAGTTGCTATTTCTAATAGCCTCTTCCATTTACTACTTTTTTTGGTTTTACAGCATTCGTGCAACGAATTTTTGTTCCATTGAAAACAAATTGCTCCGAGATTTATTGCTTGTTGCTTTCCACTGACAAAGTGGAAATTTTTTCAGTGATCTCAGATTACCTGTAGGATATAATAAAATATAACTTATGCGTAGGTATATTAGGAGAACCCGTGACACTGGGACACCCTTTCTTAATAATACGATGGTTTGCTAAACATTCGAAAGAAATCGCCTGCGTTTCAGAGACCTTCCTATATTTAAATGTCTAGACTAATTCCACGACGAAATAACTGAATGCTCTTGTTCGCATCTTACAAAGATGGTAATAATATGTGACATGAAAAACATGCCCCTCTTTTGCTGTTTAAAAAAGCTGTAGCTTTTGTTTCAAAACTTTATTTTTAGGATTTTTTTTTCCGTAACATGGTAGAACTTTTTAGGCTTAGAGAGCACGAGGAACCAAACATGAAAATGTGTCGGTTTCTACCCGCAGTCTACCCTGAATGATGGTTGCCGTGCATTTTATAGCACCTTCACACCTGCGATTTCCAGTAGTATTCAATTAATATTTTCATAAAGCACTCCAAGTTGCTTAAACATAAAAATAGCAACACGTCCTAATTTGAAACGAAACTACAGTTTCTGGTATAATACAGAGTATTTAAGCTTAATATTGTTTTATGTATGTGATATGTTGATTCGTAGTATGAACCTAAATTTAATACGCAAAAAAAATAATATTAAAATACCCCGTATATCAAGTAACTGCATAACATATATTTTCGTGAACTTTGACGTTATATTTACATACTTAAAGTTTTCGTTTTAAACTCGTAAAATTGCTTCTACTCCCACATGGATATATGTATAACCAAATGACTGAATAAATGAGCTATTACCAGTTAACTGAATGGATATAATTTTATATCCATGCTTGTGTGTGTGTCAGATAACTAGAGAATTTCCAGAAGATGCAAATATGTCAGATTTGTTATATTTTATTATTTGAATCAAAACATGTATCCCAGATCCTATGCATACATCAACTTTTATAAAATGTATACAGGGTAGCCCGCTCTCAACGCAGGATTCCATAGCATCTAAACTACTCAACTTTTTAATTATATTTTAAAACAGAGTTATAAGTTGGCATTAGGTCTACAATTTAACATTATTTTGAATTATACAGGATGTTTCATATAGTCAGGACATATTATCAAACATGATTTTTGTTGAATGGAACACTCAATATACTATATTATTTTCTAATTCCCTATTAAATTCCACGCATATTTTGTATAAAATGGTAATTTGTCTAAATTTAATTGTTTTTGAGATATTGACTTTTAAAATATGACATTTTCAGACTTTGACAGGCTGTAGCATTAGAACGGCGATTCTTAGAGAAAAATGGTTTTTACCTGCCTAGCTTAGTTTTTCATTCTCTATCTGAAAGTTACAACTTCCAGTTTAACATGTTAAACCGTAAAACCGAATTATTGGTTTATTATAACATGTTAAACCGTAAAGCCGAATTATTGGTTTAACATGTTAAACCGAAAGTTGACACTTTTGTATAAAAAATAAAAAACTAAGATGGGTAGGTAAAAACAATTTTTTTCTAAGATGCGCCATTCTAATGCTACAGCAGGTCAAAGTCCGAAAATGCCATATTTTAAACGTCAGAACGATTGAATTTAGACATGACTGTGACATTTTACACAATGTAAGCGTAGAATTTTGTGGGTGTTCCAATCGACCTAAAAATTTTTATTATACTTAATAGGAATAAAAAAAAGAACTGGCAAATCTTCCTTAAAAGGTGAGAACACCAGATAAAACAGACAAAATTCTGAAATTTGTAGACAAAAATCAAACTTTTGAGGTTATCTTATGTCGTTGTTTTGCCCACAGAACACTTTTTCTCTTTGTCAATTTCATGGGCGGTATTGCCACTTCTCTTATCGCTTTTACAGTGTTGCTGTTATGCTATTATGTGAAATATAGAATATAATTATTATTTTTTAAATTACCACCGTAAATATTACAGCAATTTCGCTTTCGGAGTTATTATTCTTACCAAAGCAGGCAACTATAAATACATTTCGTCATACCAACACATTAAATTGGCGATGGTTTAGAAAAGGAAATTATAGGTGATATACATATATAGTGTAATTTGGTCGTATGGACACCATAAACCCTCTTGTTGTAGCAACTACTATTTTACCCACTTTGGTCCTTTGTAATCCACAACTTCATGTGTATCTTTCCACTGTAACGCGGGTGCGAGAGCGCTATTAAACACACAGGAACCGACATAGGATCGGCTGCTGTTGACAACCGGCATATTTTTCTTTTCGGCTCATTAAGCCTTTCAAGCCTACGAAGCTTCATCATATTATGATGGGACAAAAACTCCTAGAAATAAAATTTTTAAACAAAAGCTACAGCTTTTTATTACGACAAAAAGTGTCAACCAATCTCATTTTCCATGTTATTTTACCACCTTTTTGACATGTGCATTACATTATTTCATCGCGGAAAATTTATTAAAATTTCGAGTAGAATTATTTCTGTTCTACAATAAAAAATTAAAATTTGACCTCCATCAGTTGTCTAACTTTAGAGATAGACTTTTTCTAAAGCCCCTAAAAAAATTAGAATAGAATAGAATTTCTAAATTTTTCGTAGGAACCAGTATTTTTATAGGGAAATTGGAGTGTCTAGCTTCGCTGTGATGGATAACTAGCAGAGATTAATGGTGACCAAATTTTAAGTTTTTATTTCAGAACACAAATATTGTCAAAATACTGATTTCTATGTCCCGAAGGGATGTAAGATTGCCCCTTAGTTGGTATTAGCAGAGTTTTGAATGGGGTTTTCTTTTTAACAGACAATTTTTGATTTTTTAGCACTCTCATAATAGTTATAATATTAGAAGAATGATGAATAATTTTGCAAATTAAAAAATCATACATAGGTATATGCCTCACGTTGGAGGTACGTAGGCATTTTTATAGGTTCGTCTTACCAGCTGACCGATAAGCCTGAACTAGACTATGATGCTGCCGCGGTAAAGGTACAGGCAATCGACTGGTAATCTAGTATTCTTATTATGGGAAGACCAGTAACTTGCCACCTGCAATATAAAAAGAATTGCTGAAATAACCTATTGTTAAAATTCATTTTGCTTATAATATCTATTTTAGGAGCAATAGCAAGGCAACGGAGCATGATGGAAGAACCTCTGCCTAAACCGAAACATTTTTTTGCTGATCACTCTTTTATATTGGTTTTGGTTTTCCGGAAACAGATTATATTATTCAACGGTCGTATTTTTAACCCAGCAACGGCAATGACGTTCTGATGACTATATTATGTTAAACAATTTTATTGATATTTCGTGCTAATGTATTCAATAATTTTTTCTATATAGCCTTTTGTTTTAATATATTTTTTTTAAATATATGTTAATTAATAATTCAGTTTTCTTATAAAGTCAACTGTTAACGAGATATCTTCCAACGGTACACTAAATGGACACCCGGTATAAAAAGAAAGTTTTCTACCAAAGCAGAGTCCTGCAATAGTGCGTCAAGTTTCCATAGCTCCAATACGAATAAAGTTAGATATTTCATTTTCCTACGACCACCTATGAAGATGAGAAAAAAAGCACGGTTAATTTGGCTAGAAAGTGCTGTATATCACACGCGTGTTAAAAAAATATTTCAACACTAGTGTTGAAATACAAGGCACACTATTTAATCTAAACATGTGGTGCCAATTTGACAGACCACCCCTATTTATTAAAAAGAACAAATTTTAGAAAGCGGTAATTATATAGTGTTTAACTTATTTATCATGTATTTGTCAAGTGATTCAGAATTGGAGTGTGAAAACACGCCATCTGCAATTATTATAAAAAATGTTAATAATATACTCGAAAATCTATTACCAGAAAAAACAAATCGCGCTGAAGAAAATATCATGTATTAAAAAACAAATGTTTATTGGTAGCCATAGCGTAGAGAATAGAGCTCTAGCCTACGGATCGCAAGGTCACAGGTTCAAATCCCATCAGGAGTATTTGACTTTTTTTTATAAAAACATTAAATAATTTATGGAATTATTTTAAATTAAAATCTTTCTTGGATTTTTGAAATTTAATGCATCTTTCCTTGATTAAATTTACAATTTTTCATTCTGGTTAATCTAGAAATCAATCCAGGATTAGTTTTTTCTCTGATATATAAAATATGAAAAAGTTAAACTAAAATAAAGGAAAAACCTATTAACAAACTATGAAATCAGATATTAAGTGGAACATGCTAATTTCAACACTAGTGTTGATATTTTTTTTTTCAACACTAGTGTTAAAATATTTTTTTCATAAATCAAAGGCTTTTTGAATAATTCTTTGTGGTCGTAGGAAAAATAGTGTACATTACTCGTGTGAAAGTGATTATTCTAAAACTCGGAGAATTTTCGCACTCGGCTAACGCCTCGTGCTTAATATCTCCTCGTTTGAAAAGTATTACTGTAATATACTGTTATATGCTATCTTATACTGTATCGTAAGATGTATTTCAAGAAAATATACATGGTGGCCCAAAAAAGTATAATGCATAAAGTTGAATGTTTTTAAATAGGATATTCAGTTTTTTGTTGCATATTTAGGTTTATGTAGAACCCCTGTATATTATTTTGCTGTTTGATAAATAATGAGATCATTATGTTTGAAATTGCTGTTTCCGAGTGACGAGAGCGCCATTCAATTGTATTTTAAGAAACTTTAAATTTGGATTGAATGGAAAGCTATGGAGACTTATACTTTTTATGAAAAACAATTAAATATCGCTTTTGGTTTATTCGAAAAAAGTCATAATTTTTTAACATAACTCTTTGGCGGCGTAAGAAATATCCTCCTAAATTCAATATGAACACTTTTGTCAAACAAACATTTTTAGGCATTTTTCTTTTGGCAATGAAACACACTTTAATGCTAGTAAATACTTTTTCTCAAATAAAAATACGAGAAAATTTAAGATAAAATTTGATACATTAAACAAAATTTAATAAGACAGCTTATTGTATAAAAATATAACCTAAATTACATTTAGCATCTTTCGTGTATAAGTATTTACCCAGTTTACTTAGTTGCTATTTAAAACAAAAAACATCCCAAAGTGAAAACGCTTCCAAATTTCACTCTAGCACAGAATACAGGGTGCTACAAATATGTGTGCGTACAAGGGGATCTCGAAAACGGTAAGAGATGCGAAGTTGTTTAAATTGAGGCAAAGTTGCATATTTTGAGGCTTTATAATTTAGTGAAAGAAAATTGTAAATATTCCGAATACCTTCGAAGATATCCGAAAAAAACCGAAATTTTTAGTTTTGGTTTTCAATTTTTTGCACCTTTATAATTGACTTGGGAAAAAAACAAATACGTTTTTTCATAGCCGTTCTTTATGTTCTACAAGATGGCGTTATTAGTTTTTAAATTCGATGTTTCGTTCTTTAGATACCAACCTCAAAACATTTTTGGGGACTTCTACGCTTTAGAAATTGATACAATTTAAAGGTTTTTAAAATTTTAACGTTTTGTCATCAAATATCACATCACTAGTATTTCAAATTATCCTTTCTTTACTATTAAGTACGGCCCTGGCAATTAATTTTAGGATAACTTAAATATTAAAATTACATTACAGGAAGTTATGGTGTTTGGGCCGTTTATTATTCCAATAAGATTTACCGTAACAAAAAAGCAAGTCTTTAAGACCTGAGAAGTAATTCTATTTTTTATTATTATTTTTTAATATTATTATGCATAACATCTTAAGTCTTATTGTTTTTGCCTTAGACCTAGATCGAAACACTGTAAAAACAAAAAAAAATCAATGCTCCCGAGTGAAGAAAAGGTAATAAAGTGTTAATTTAGTTATGTAACTGTGATGCGCTTAAACATGTAACAAAAAGAAACAGACAGAAACATAAACTGCAGTAGAGTTTTGGACTTGCATTGTCTTTATTTATTTTGAATCACTACGTTTCAACTGGTAAGCATCTTCAGTCGTCTTCAGATGAATGCTGTATTCACCTGAAGTGTTTAGTATTTAAAGTTATGTTGTATACTTATTTTATTGTTTTCCACGTTTATTATTTAAATTTTAAATGATACCCTCGAGGAAAAATCATAGAACACGGACAATTTTTCTAAAAACTTAATAAGAATATATAGGTAATATAAATATATTAGGAGGTATATTATGGGTAACAACTTTGAAAACTAATATTTTTTTAATAAATACAGCAAAAACAAATGTTCTTTGGCACCAATTGAGAAAACACATTAAGTCAAAATTAGGCAAATCTTATTAAAAGGAAACATCCTAAACTGGGCTGATCATTATAAAAAATCAGGTCTTCATCAGAGACAAATCATCATTCGGAGGATGACAACATTGGACTGATATTTCAGTTATATTTATATTATTACAGATAAAAAAAAATTTTAAAAAATGTTTTTAAATTAAACTATACCGGCAAAAAATAAATTAGGCACTAACTTAAAATTTTACACCTTTTCGTCTCGGTTAAGTTACCGTGTGTTGACACTTGTGTAGGTATATTACTTTACCGACACAACTTGGCTTTAGATATCAGCCAACAGTGATGGATCGAAAATTTCTCCCTATCTCATCCGATCTGTCACTATTTCTCAAAGAACGTTTGACATAAGGAGCTGAATTTGGTAGAGTTTACTTAAGCCATAAATACAGATTGCATATAAAGCATATTCGTCTAGGTTTAAATAAGGGAAAAATAATTTAAATTTGACAATGCAACTAACCTCAATGCGGACAGAAAACCTACCTAAAGTTTTAATTTATTTGCACTTTTTTTCCTACCCTTACTAAAAAATTTATTTTAGATCGGATGTACTTTCTTCCTGCAATATAAACGACAGAGACATAAAACTATACGAAACATATTTTCTATTTTAGGTTCACTTATGGTGCTTAGTTTAGTTGAACCCTACAAATTCTTTGCAGATCATCCCTTGGTATTTATTTTGGCATACCAGAAGCGTACAATTCTATTTAATGGTCTTATTTTAAATCCAACATGTTAATTATCTTTAACCTTTTGATTACATACAGCTTGTTGTTATTATTTTTTTAAATAAATGCTATTTGGATTTTTCCTATCATGTTTTGTTAACTTTTATATACTCTTAGCATTGCTTACCTTTTGATAGTTGAATGTATGTATGTATGTAAATATAAAATTTTCATTATCAGTACTTAACATTTATTAAACGATACATTTTTTAGGGAGTTTTCAATTAAAGTATAAAGAGAATTACTGAAAATATTAGCTTTTCATAGCAAATTTTAAATCGTAACAAGAACTTAGGTAGAAGGTAAAGAAAAACATCTGACTAACAAACATATAGCCCGATTTTACCTTAATCTTATCTAAATCTTAATTTTAAAATTAAAACATTTAATAATTAAAACATTTTGTCTGAAATGGTATGTTGAATAATAAATGTCGCTACTGCATCATTATTTTATTTCACTTATTATTTTTAAGACGAATACTCCCTAGCATTGTATACAATATCCCCTTCTCTTTAGATCAATCCAAACGTTGCTAGCAAAGTTTCTAATAAAAAACATACTTACTTCCGAAATTGAGCCATTTTATTGTTGATGTATCTTATTACATTTCTGTCCTACACTTGATAAAAATGTATTAATAATAAACTGCAATATAAACGTCATAGTTATAAAATATCACGACTTCTTACATAAAATATTTTTTATTTTAGAGATAATGTTTATAAAAGTGTCTGCAAGAGTTACCTTACATGAACCTAAAAAAATGCTATGGTATTTATTTTAGCTTGCCAGAAGCGTACATTTCTATTTAATGATCTTATTTTGATTCTAATACGTTAAATATTCTCACGATAAAGCTTGTTATTAAATTATAGTTTTATTTTAATAGAGGCTATTTTAATTTTTCTTATCATATTTAGGTTAGATGACTTATATCTTACCTTTATTTTCATTAACAGCATGTGGTTGTGTCATAGGTAGTATGTATATTACTTTCTCCACGACCATTACTGAATGCAATAATTCCAAAATCATTTTTGATAATAGAATGTAAAAATTCTCGCTCTTCAGTTGGAATATTTATTCTGAAACACTTGCTTCTTATGCGTTTTGCGTGTATTTTCATTCCATAACAAGATACGGAATGAATATTCTGTAATTGATCTAAACGACATAGGTTGCCATGAATTTCGAAACTGTCAATGTCAGCAGACAAATTTTAGTGCAAGTCAAAATATGAGTGAAATATCGGATGAATCAGATATGGAACTGGATAATACTCCACCTAAAATTACAAATATTGCGAATAGTATTTTTGGTCGTGGAGAAAATATAGTCTGCTACTCGGTTAGAATCTAATATTACCAAACAAATTAGGATTTAGATTTCAGCCAAGCGTGATTGAATCGAAAATTTCTGTGTTTTCTTATATCCCCCTATCTGTCACTATTTGACATAAAGAACTGAATTTGGCAGAGTCCACTTGAGACTTATAAACACAGATCGAATTTTAGGGATATTTGTCTATTGTTAAAAAAGGGGAAAGTAATTTCAATGGAACCAACCTTAATGCGAACAGAAAATCTACCTATTTTTTTTCCTACCCTTAATAAAATATTTTAATGTAGTTCGAATGTACTTTCTTCCTGCAATATAAACGTCAGCTACGTCAAAACTATACGAAAATAATTTCCATTTTAGGGGCAATTGTGAAGATGAAAATGTCCGCAAGTGTTACTTTACATGAACCCAAAAAATTCTATGCAGATCATCCCTTGGTATTTATTTTGGCTTACCAGAAGCGTACAATTCTATTTAATGGTCTTATTTTGAACCCTTAACAATATTATTTACAACACACTTTGTTATTTTTTTTTTAAATAAATGCTTTTTTGATTATTCTTATCATATGTTGATTTTTATATATCATTCCTTACCTTTAGAAAGTTTTTAAAATGTCCTTATATGAAATTTTCCATTGTAAGTAAACTACTTACCATTTTTAAACTATAGTTTTTTGACACTCTGTCGAGGGAGTTTTCAATTAAACAATCAAAGAGAATTACTGAAAATATATATCACTTTTTATAGCGAATTTGAAATCGTATCAAAGAATAATTTAGACGATCAAGAGAAATATCTGACTAACAAACAAATGATCCTATTTTACTTTGATCTATAACTATGCCTTTGATTACTGATTCCAATAAACTAAATAAATCTAAACCTAATGTTTTAAACTAAAAAGCTTAATAGTTAAAACCTTTTGTCTGTGTGTCTAGACCAGTGGTCCGTGGACCACCAGTGGTCCGCAGAAGCCAAAATATGGTCCGCGAATGATTTTAAATCGCGAATGATTTTAAATGCGGGCGAAAAGCGCATGGTGGGGGCAGTACGCGGAGCCACCCATGACAGAAACTGCAAGGATGCTTTTCAATCGAATTCACTTGAGTCGTTTTGGTGTAAAAAAGCAATTTCTTATACCAAACTTCGAGAAATCGCCTTACGCTATTTTATGGTTTTCTCAAAAACTTATTTATTTGAACAAGGATTTTCTGCTTTGTTGGTAATTAAAAACAAGGCGAGGAATCGTTTGAAAGTAAGTGATGATTTGAGTGTAGCTTTGAGTAACAATATTAGTCCTAGAATAGCCGAACTCGTGAAGAAGATGCAAGCTCAGAAATCACATTAATACAAAATTACAGAAGTTTATACTAAAAATATTATTATTTCTTTTTATGTTATTTTCTATTAAGTTTTTAATTAAAGTTTCAGTTTGATTATTACAGTTTATTTTTATTATACCTACATAGTGATCCCTGCTAACAATAATAATATAAAAGTGGTCCCTGACCAAAAAAAGGTTGGGAACCCCTGGTCTAGACGTAATTTCTAGCATATCATTTTTTATATGAAAAATAAATAATAAATTCGGTAGACCTACCGATAAATCGGAAGGATTCGCAACACGGCTTGCAACTCTTACAACTTTTGTTACCTAACGATATTATATATAAGTACTATGCGCTCCAGGAGTAAATACGATCTCGTAAAATCAGCTTGGTCCGCAATTGTTTCGCGGCAATCTGCAAATCACCGACGTAAAGTGAGAGAGATATGGCGCCTAAAACGTTCAGTTTGGCAACTGGGCCCAGCTCCCACCAATTTAAATTTGACAATGCAACTAACCTCAATGCGGACAGAAAATCTACCTAAAGTTTTAATTTATTTGCACTTTTTTCCTACCCATATAATAAAAAATTTATTGTAGGTACTTTCTTCCTGCAATATAAACGACCGAGACTTCAAAACTATACGAAATATATTTTCTATTTTAGGGGCAGTTTTGAGGCAAATGTCCTTAAGAGTTAGTTTACCTGAACCCAAAAAATTCTTCGCAGATCATCCCTTGGTATTTATTTTGGCGTACCAGAAGCGTACAATTTTATTTAATGGTCTTATTTTAAATCCAACATGTTAATTATCTTTAATACTTTGATTACATACAGCTTGTTATTATTTTATTAAAAATAAATGCTATTTTGATTTTTTCTATCATGTTTTGTTAACTTTTATATACTCGTAGCATTGCTTACCTTTTAATAGTTTTTAAAATGACCCTATATAAAATTTTCATTATCAGTACTTAACATTTATTAAACGATAAATTTTTTACAGAGTTTTCAATTAAAGTGTCAAAGAGAATTATTGAGAATATTAGCTTTTTATAGCGAATTTTAAATCTTAATAACAAACTATTTAGAAGGCAAAGAGAAACATATGACTAAAAACATATAGTCCGATTTTACCTTAATCTGTAACTAGCCTTTAATTACTGGCGCCAATTAACGGAACAATTCTAAACTTGGTATTTTAAAATTAAAACATTTTATCTCAAATGGTACGTTGAATAATAGATGTCGCTACTCCATAAGTACATTATTTTATTTCACTTATTCTTTTAAAGACGAATGCTCCCTAGCATTATATACAATATATCTCTTGCTCTTTAGATTAATCCAAACTTAATTGCTAGCCACGTTTTTCCTGGCATTAGTATATTAAAAAAATATACTTACTTCCGAAATTGACCCATTTTATTGTTGATGTTTCTTATTACATTTCTGTGATACCCTTGATAAAAATGTATTAATAGATCGGATATACTGCAATATAAACGTCATTTACATAAAATATCACGATTTTTTACATAAAATATTTTTTATTTTAGAGGTAATGTTTATAAAAGTGTCTGCAAGAGTTACTTTACAATCATGAACCCAAAAATGCTACGGTATTTATTTTGGCTTACCAGAAGCAGAAGCGTACATTTATATTTAATGATCGTATTTTGATTCTAATACGTTAAATATTCTCACGATAAAGCTGGTTATTAAATTATAATTTTATTTTAATAGAGACTATTTTAATTTCTTATTTTTTTTATAAATTGGCATTTGGCTATTTTTTCTTATCTTGTGTTTGATTGCTCATATGTTACCTTTATTTTTATTAACAGCATGTAGTTGTGTCATCCATCTATATAGGTAGTATGTATATTACTTTACCAAAAAAATTAGGATTTAGATTTCAGCCAAATGTGATTGATTCAAAAACTTTTGTTTTCTTATATCCCCCTATCCATTACTATTATTTGACATAAGGAGCAATATTTGGCAGAGTTTACTTGAGACTGACACAGATCAAATTTTAGGGGTATTCGTTTATGGTTAAAAAGGGGGAAAGTCATTTCAATGGAACGAACCTTAATGTGAACAGAAAATCTACCTTATTTTTTTTCCTACCTTTAATAAAATGTCGTTTGGATGTACTTTCTTCCTGCAATATAAACGTCAAAGACGTCAAAACTATACGAAAAATATTTTCTATTTTAGGGGCAATTATGATGATGAAAATGTCCGCACAAGTTACTTTACCTGAACCCAAAAAATTCTATGCAGATCATCCCTTGGTATTTATTTTGGCTTACCAGAAGCGTACAATTCTATTTAATGGTCTTATTTTGAATCCAACATGTTAATTATCTTTAATACTTTGATTATATACAGCTTGTTATTATTTTATTAAAAATAAATGCTATTTTCATTTTAAATTAAAATAAATTTATAATTGAAATGCCCCTATATGAAATTTTCCATTGTAAGTAAACTACTTAACATTTTTAAACTATAGTTTTTTGACACTGCTTCTGCACTCTTTAAATAAAATAATCACTAAAAATATAGTTTTTTGTAGCGAATTTTAAATCGTATCAAAGAAGAATTTAGACGGTAAAGAGAAACATCTGACTAACAAGCATATAATCCTATTTTACTTTGATTTATAACGCAATTGGCAAACCACCGACGTAAAGTGAGAGAGATATGACGCCTAAAACGTTCAGTTCGGCAACTGAGCCCAGCTCCCACCAGCACATCTAAAATGTTATACAGCTTCCGCCACGCTCTTTTATCAAACAGTATCAGTGTCAATAGAGCTGTTTTACGTTCTTTTGCATGTATTTTCTTTTCGTTCAGGTGTGGGTTTTTTGTGCGTAAAATAAAATCGCGTGATTGTGTATAATTATTTACGGTTTAAAATAAATATAGGTAAATAGTGTTAGCAGTGTATTAAATGTTAATTTTTCAAACCTTTCCTTGGAAGACAAACTAAAAATTAAGGAGTTTGATAGACCCTTGCCCGATCTAAAAGAAACGAAAAGCAGAAAACAATACCTTGACACGCCGTTTTTCTAAAATGGCCTATGTAAAAAATATCCGGATATGTGGATGTGAAATTAGAAATGTATTGTTCTGCTTCCCGGGTTTATTATTTTACAATACTGCATCAGGAACAAATTCTAATTAAGCAAGAACAGGTATAAAAGATCATTTTTCTACAAAAATAAAGAAACATATAACATCTCATGGCCATTTTTCCTAGCTAATGTTTTCGATATGATTTTGTAAATAAAAAATCATAACATCTCAAAAATTAGAATATATTTATGTACTCATTTTTGGGTACCTGAGCCCTCCCATAATCAATGTCCACGAGCAGGCACTGACTATTATGTATCTATATAAAATTTGCCAATAAGAGTTAAGTAGATTTTTAACACTCTGCTGAGGAAATCTTTAATTAAAGAAGCAAAGAGAATCGCTGTAGAGATAATCTTTTACAGCGAATTTAATTCCTGTCATATAGGGATTCATAAGGTAGTGACTAACACTGACATAATCTGATTTCTCCCTTGTCTGTAAAATCGGATGACTGACGGGATTTAATTATTAAATAAAAGTACCGACACAAATGAAGGCGAACAGGACAAAAAGCCCGATAACCGTTGTCGCTTGATTTCACAAAACACATTCACATTCTAAGCACAACTATTAAAACGGTACCAAGTAATTAGCTTGTTGATGCTTGCTATTGCCAATTTACCATATGATCCTTGTCCTTTTTTTTTCGCTCGCTAAAACTTTTATTTTCCTATATCCCTCAGTTGGGGAGGATATGCTTTTCCTATGGGCGCACGCAAATTCGGTCTTATTTAGAGGTCATTATCCAATTTAAGACACCCTATTAAAATATAATGCGTCAATTCAATAACAATATACGAAAATATATTGATTTATTTATCCATAAGTTTTTTAAACACGTTTGTATTAATAAAGATTTTATTGTTTGTGCAGTTATCATTTTTCTGCTTATATCGTTTCTTCTTCATATTTTTTGTTCCTTTTGACTTTTTTTTGTCAATTTTCGTTTCAGAAAATATATGAACAGTTTAAAAAGCGATGTTTTCAATCTTGTAAAATTTTTATTTTGTTATTAAACATACCGTTTTAGTTATTTAAATATTTGTAAACGGTTTTTAGTGTGGCACCCATAGCAAGTCCCACAAAATAAATCTTTTGACCATTTTATTATTAAGAATGATATGTTTTTGTTGGCTTTCTATCTGAATGCAAGTTTCTCTAATTGTGTAGAGACATAGTACCTTTGTTATCTCTTTTTTAATGATTCTTGATAATAAAACTTGGATTCAACATTATACTCCAGGAACTAAAGAACAATCAAAAGAGTTTATTGACCTTAGAGAATATTTTCCAAACAAGGCAAAAACTATTCAGCCGACTGGAAAAATACTGAGATCCATTATGCTCGGAATGCAGAAGGTATTGATTACTTAGAAAAAACCATTACTGGGAAATACTAGGTAACACTTTTAGTAAAATAAAAAGCAGCAATTCATGAAAAACGTCTAAGAATGGCAAAGAAGAAAGTGTTGCTTAATTAGAACAACGCACCAGTCTACACAATTCGAATTGCCCAACAACAATAAAACGTACGTCGAGTCTTGTCGTTTAAATAGAACCCATATTACTTACATTACTATATATTACACATATTTAGCTATAAATTGTTTGTGTTCATATTTGTAAACTACGATAGTTATTTGCAGATAACTTAAAAATAATAAAACCAACAAATAAGAAGAGAACAGTCAATATTATGCTTTAGTTACATTGGTTATGTGATGTTTCACAAGGAATCAGGGACTTGCTGTTCAAAATCTTTAAAATACTTTTTTATTATTTCAGTTATGATCATGTGTGGAACTACCTCGGTTGGAGGCAATTACACTCCACCACCCAAAGAATTCTATGCAGATCGTAGTTTTGCATTTATCTTGACTTACCAAAAACAAACTGCTTTATTTACTGGTCGCATTTCAGCTCCAAAAGGATTTTAACATATTTGCTCACTTCTTCGCATATTATTATAACATATATATTTCCCTAAGCAAAATATACTTTGAATTTTAAATTATAATTGAAAAATAAAAATATAATATAATTTTAGTTTTTGATTTAATTGATGATTTACTCATTGATTTTCATCAAAATCTAATTGATGAAAATTAGAGAAATAATCCATGTCAAGTTTAAGTACAGAAATCAGACACGTGAAGTCTTTCTATATCAATATATTACTAAAATTCAAAAAGTGATACATCTACAATCTACATATTTCAGAAGTTATATCAAATAAAACAAATAATTGGTGAAAATCACTTTTTTAGAGCTTTAAAGTATAATTGCAATGAATGAAAAAACACTGTCGGATTTAAATTTGTGAAAGTTCAATAATTGTAAATTATTATTAATCATATTTCTGGGTGTAAAATTGAAAATATGATGATTTATATAATTTAAAAAAAAAAAACAAAGTGGAGTGATAAAGTTTTAAGGTTGAATTATTTTGATATTTCATTGAAAGTTAAGGATAGACATAATATATGGAGGGTTTTTTAATTAGAATTTAAGGGTAAAGTATAAAAACTAAAACGGTTAAATGTAACTTTTGAGCCATATCCTTTGAAGAGGTTTATCAAAAAAAAATGTACAGTAGTGTTTTGATTCTGTGAAATTAGACTTTTAATATTTGAATTAAAGTAAATAAGTCAGTCCCCAGTTCTTGTAAAACATAAGGCAAATTTATGTAACCCGCTGAAAATTATATCGGGGGCTGACAAGGCCTACTCCGTGTCTGCGCAAAATTACCTTAATCTAATAAGTAATTTTTTTTTGGAATTGTGAGCGATTTATTAAAATCCCTATTTGTGTTAAGTTCATAAGACATTGTTCTTGTAAAGTAGGCTCTGGCTGTGAGTTCTGATTGATAGTGAGCTTTAATAATTTCTTATAAACTTAACACAAACAAGGATTTTAAGATTTTTTTAAATTGCTCATAATTCCAAAGCGACTAAAAATATGGAGAACACAGGCGATAATTTCCAAAATCTTATAAGACTACAAAAAACTTAGGAATAGAAAAAATGGTAAATGAAGCTTTATATTACATAAATTAAAGTTAACACATCTAATAAATGTTTAAAATCTTTTGGATAAACACTTATTTTTGAAATGAAAAGATAGTAGGTACTTTGTCGAACATTGACTCTAGTCAATGATATCTATGTCGCTACTCGTAAAACATCACTTCTTGCACCCTTTTTTGAGTTTTTCTTGCAAAGTATGCCTACGTAGTCTGAAGACGAACCTAAAAATAATACGAGAAGATTTTACGAACAAGTAAAATTATTTAGTATTTTGGTTCTGACCGCACATAGTTGATTAATTCCTTAATTTATAATTAATAACACATGCCTCTGGGTATCCTTTATAAAAATATTAATTAAGTACTATTTATTAATAAATATTTGATAAAAATTCAGACATAAGGCATATGCCACAGAATAAGCCAAAGTATTTGCGAAGTTACATTACTAAATATTTCATTAAAATGGTGTATGCCACACAACTACTACCACCAGAGCAACAAAGGTACCTACCTGGATAATGATTCATCCTCACTTTCATTGTCAATATAATATTTGTCCCTTATACTAACTATCATTTGAGTCCCAATCATTGCTAGAACACTAGAAAACTCATTAAAACCAAAAGAACATCCAACAGGTGTATCACTCATAATGGTGGCCGTGAGTGCATTTCCCTTGTCTATGATGGTGGCTGGGCAGTAATTGCCTCGAAAGTGTTTGAAAAAATGCCCAAGCACTTTTAAAAAACAGTGGTTGGTAATTCAAGACCTTTATAAAAAGTAGGTACTTGGTAATTGAATTTCACATTTTAAGCCAAGCAAGCATTCAAAATTACTTTTCTTAATAATTGGTAATTGCAAGCACTTAGAATTTCCAAAGTGCCAGATACTGGCAATTATATACTTTTCCAAAGGCCTTGATGCTCGGAGTACTTTTTTCGAGTGCTTTGCCCAGCTCTGCTTGTAACGTGTTCTAAACATTTTTGCCACACAACAGAAAATGTGAAAACGTTATTTTACCGCACCAGCGCAATCTGTTGATTTTGTGCTATCCCTTTTTAACGTGATACATAGATTAGAATAGAGCGGCGCGTCAAGTTCGAGCGATCGGAAAAAACATTGGTTGATTTTTGCACTTTTCACAAATTTCTAACTGATTAAGCTAATGAGGAGCGAAAAATGGGCTCTAGAGGCCAATAGAATGTTCATTAAAGTGAGTTTTCTTTAGTCCACGTTGACTCTTTAAATTTGTTTATTTTTTGCTGGTGTTTCTTACAGAAGACGAAAATAAGAAAACAACAACAACAAGAACAAAAAAACAAGAATGCTATATTTGTGGAGGTTACTCTACACAAATACTCGTCCTGGAATCCGTATTTATAAATCGATACGTGTGACTTTGTTATGCACTAATACCTGTTACGATGACTTTGCATCAATTCTCGAGAGTCAGTTTTTAGTCAGACTAATAACCCCTTTTCGCCCATTTATAATGGACACTATCGATAGTGAACAGTGGCACTTAACAGATGAACTGACACCAACCGACTGAGTAAATGCCGGTGATAAAAATAAAAACACATGGTAAATTACGGTATGATCACACTACTATTGGAAACTTTCGATAGTTTACAATAACTATCGATAGCGCAGTACCCCTACTTTCAGGTAATACTAAAATTTATTTTCTTGAATTTTTTAAATAACTAACTAACTAGATAACTTTAAATGTGATTGCGTTGGCAGAAAATATTTACTCACACTATAAATTGTCTGGTTAGTAAATCAAGAATTAAATTAGCCAGACATATTGCGAACCAAATTTTTCTGCCAATGTCAATTACTATGTTACAATCATTAGTTGATATTTTTTGATTAGTAGTCTGACCCACAGTTTAAAATAACAAAATTTTATTCTTAAAAAGTTACCATATTTGTTACTGAGATCGTTCGTTATAGCTAATTTATGTGTCAACTGTTAAAATGCGTTTTATTTGCAATTTAATTAAGATATTTCTTCCAGTTAGCTTAGTTAAGATGAGTACCTAAATAAGAAGCGACTATTGTCTGGTCATAGTTTAAGATTATTATACAACCAAAAATATATAATTTAGGGTTATTTTAAAAGTAACAAGGCTTTTTAATTCATACTTAGCTTAATTAAAAGTACTGGGACGCCATTTTAATAACCATGTTGAAGTATAAATTTGTGAACTAGCTGGATTTACTCGCGTTTAAAATGCATGATGCTTTTCGTAATTTACTGTGTAACTGGTTAATATTTTGGTAAATTTTTTGTAATCCTGATTCATCGAGTAACAGTCACGTAATAAAGAAGTAAACAGTATTATACAATGAAGCTTTTTAATATTCTAATAAGACCATATATATTTTTTTTAATTTTAGCCGTACTCGCTGTCGTGTACTCCTCTAGGGGCCGTCCCACTCGTCCGCCCAAAATATTCCATGCAGATCATCCCTGTATATTTATGTTGATTTACAAAAAACAAACTGTCATATTTACTGGTCGTCTTTCAACTTTAAAATAAGTTGAATATTGTAAATACCAAAATGTATATTCTTAAGTAAATTACATACTATTATATATACACATATAGGTACTAAGGGCGTGAGCAATAGAAATTATTAAATGTTTTAAAAATAAAGCAGGAAATATATAATTGTTGGTTAATTTTATTGATTTGTTCCGTTATTTTGAAGAAGGTAAGGTTCTAGTTATATTGCAATATGCAGCAAAACCACAATAATGTGTAATTTTAGGTTAACGAAATATGTGAAAAGCGCACTTGTCTGCATTTAGGAAATTAGTTAAACGAGGTAAAAGTTTTCATAAAATTATGCAGAAAAGCTGAATGTCAGCAACATGTCCCTTGTTCCCGAAAATTGTATATTTTTAACATGTGTTCATTCTTTCTACTTTCTACAATAGCTTTTTATTTTAATTTTAAACCAGTCATAACTAAATGGTAAACTTTTAAATGCGGGAAAATTATTTTATATTAAAAATAAGACAAACTTATCCAAACTCTCATGAATGATCAAAGTAAAGTCTACCAAAATAAAATTTTAATATAAGAAGGCTTTCAATGGCGTATTTAATTATACTTCGATAGTCCTGTCCTCAAGCTTAGGTCCTTTTCTTGGTCATCCAGTACGTACTGTAAAAAAAAAGAAAATATGAAGCATTTTCCCGGATATTTCAATTGATTGGTCATATTTTTACTATAAAAACTAATTCCTAGATTATGTTATTTTTGGGTTGACTGTAAGGATATGACTTGTTTCTTTCCTTATTAATAAATCCAAGAGATGTTAAAAGCTAAGTTGTAACATTAATATTGTTTATTTTTGTTTGTGGCCAAATACACGAATATCTGTTTAAAGGTTAGAGACAATAATGCTTCTTAAATGTTGAAAGAGTATTTATCTGAAGGCGACTGGATGTACTTGTAAAGTATAAGAATGATAACATAATCGTAAAAGTGATGTACATTACAGTACTTACCAGTTAAAACGTAATTTAAAAAACAAATACAGACAATGCAAGTCTCACTTAATCGCATAACTCTTATTCAAAAGAATATCATCTAAGTAGATGACTGAGTGAAAATCCTGGTAATAATGGATTTAAAAAATTTCGTATACATGAAAATGTGCGAAGGCTAGATAAACCGAATGGGTAATTATGTAAGTTCATAAAATTGGTTTTTGAACTGTAATTTTAAATATTTTCTATGATGTTTCTAAATTTGAAATAAAAAATAGGCATCTTTTAAATCGATTTTTTGCCAATTTTCGTAAATAATTTGCTTTACTGTTCTAAAATTATCTAATTAAAAATGGGGACAATGCCGGGAACTATTAAGTTTAACAAAATATATTTATAAAATATTTTACTTCTAGGAACTATCTAAGCTATATTACAACTAAACCTTAAAATATATATATTTATATTACGCCCTGAAAAAAATATACTTAATAATTTTAAGAAAGCATGAAAATTAAATTTCAAACCACCTGAAAGTGCCTTATACTTTAAGGTTTTATTTCTTCTAACACAGTTAGAAAATAATATACAAATCTTCTAACACAGTTAGATAATAAAATACAATCAGATTGCATAGTTGAATTCACCTGAAGACGACTGGAGATGCTTACCAGTTGAAACGTAGTGATTCTAAACAAATAAAGACAATGCAAGTCCAAAACTTTACTGCCGTTCAAAGATAATCCCCTTATTAAGCAAACTAGAAAAAGTATCGTAATGATATATGTACCAAAGTTACCTCGGGACCCAATAAAGTAATCTTGTTTTACAGTATAATCCAGTACAATGTAAAGTAATAAATGATGAGTTTAAATATCTGCATGAGGTAATAATATCTCAAAAATTAGAATATTTTCGCATGTACTCTTATCTGATTACCTAGATCTGAGCCCTCCCATAATAATCAATGTCCACGAGTCGGCACTGACTATTATGTCGCTATATAAAATTTGCCATTAAGAGTTACGTAGATTTTTAACACTCTGCTAAGAAAGTCTTTAATTAAAGAAGCAAAGAAAATCACTGTAGAGATCATCTTTTACAGCGAATTTAATTCCTGTCATATAGGGATTCAAAAGGTAGTGACTAACACTGACATAATCTGATTTCTCCCTTGTCTGTAAAATCGGATGACTGACGGGTTTCACTTATTAAATAAAAACACCGACACAGAAGAAGACGAACAGGACAAGGGACCGACAACCACTGTCGCCCGATTTCACAAAACATTTTTACATTCTAAGCACAACTATTAAAACGGTACGGAGAATTTAGCTTGTTGATGCTTGCTATTGCCAATTTACCATATGATCCTTGTCCTTTTTTTTCGCTCAAGAAAGCTTTTATATTTCTATATCCCTCACTCGGGGAGGATATGCTTTTCCGATTTCTCTAGGACACCCCATTAAAATATAATGCGTTAATTCAATAACACTATATACGAAACTATATTAATTTATTTACTTTTTAAGCACGTTTGTGTGAATAAAGATTTTATTATATGTGCACTTATTGTTTTTCTGCCTATAGCGTTTCTTCTTCATATTTTTTGTTCATTAAAATTTTTTGACTTTTTTTACATATTTTTTTTGTCAATTTTCGTTCCAGAAAATATATGAACAGTTTAAAAAGCGATGTTTTCAACCTTGTGAAATTTTTATTTTGTTATTAAATATACCGTTTTAGTTATTTAAATATTTGTAAACGGTTTTAAGTGTGGCACTCATAGCAAGTCTCACAAAATAAATCTCTTGACAATCCCAAATTGCCCTAACTTTCAAGCAATTTTATTATTAAGAATGATATGTTTTTGTTGGCTGTCTATCTGAATGCAAGTTTCTCTACCTTTATTATCTCTTTTTTAATGATTAATGATAATAAACCTGGATTCAACATTATACTTCAGAAACTAAAGAACAATCAAAATAGTTTATTGACTTGAAAGAATATTTTCCAAAGAAGGCAAAAACTATTCAGCCGATTGGAAAAATACCTCGTTTTGCTTGGAATGCAGAAGGTATTGATTACTTAGAAAACCCCATTACTGGGAAATACTAAGCAACACTTTTAAAAAAATAAAAAGCAGCAATTCATGAAAAACGTCCAAGAATGGCAAAGAAGAAAGTGTTGCTTAATTAGAACAACGCACCAATATACACAAGTCCAATTGCCCAACAACAAAAAAACGTACGTCAAGTCTTGTCTTTTAAATGGAACCCATATTACTTACATTACTATATATTACACATACTTAGCTATAAATTGTTTGTGTTCATATTTGTAAACTACGATAGTTATTTGCAGGTAACTTAAAAATAATAAAACCAACAAATAAGAAGAAAACAGTCAATATTATGCTTTATTTACATTGGTTATGTGATGTTCCACAAGGAATCAGGAAGTTAAGCTTTGACGGTGCTGGATATTCTCAGCTATTCAAAATCTTTAAAATATTTTTTTATTATTTCAGCTATCATGTGTCGAACTACCTCGGTTGGAGGCAATTACACTCCACCACCCAAAGAATTCTATGCAGATCGTAGTTTTGCATTTATCTTGACTTACCAAAAACAAACTGCTTTATTTACTGGTCGCATTTCAGCTCTAAAAGGATATTAACATGTTTGCTCGGTTCTTCGCATATTATTATAATATATATATATTTCCCTAAGCAAAATTTACACTACATTTTAAGTTATAATTGAAAAATAAAAATATAATATAATTTTAGTTTTTGATTTCTTTGGTGATTTACTCATTGGTTTTCATCAAAATCTATTTGATGTAAATTAGATTTAATAGTACATGCCTAAAGTGGAGTAGCAAGTTTAAAGGACAGAAATCTGACAAATTAATTCTTTCTCCATCAATATAATACTACATCTACAATTACTATTAACGTTCAATTTAACCTCAACCACGTACCTACCTTTGTTGCTCTGGATAATGATTTATCCTCACTTTCATTGTCAATATATTATTTGTCTCTTATACCAACTATCATTTGAGTCCCAATCATTGCTAAAGCTCGAGAAAACTCATTGAAACCAAGAGAACATCCAGCACGTGGATCACTCATAATGGTGGGTGCGTGCATTTCTCTGTTCTATGATGGTGGCTTGTAACCAGAGCTGAGCATTTATTGCCTCTAAAGTTGTTGTGTGGTAAAAATGCTCAGAAGACGATTACAAGCAGAGCTGGGCAAATCACTCAAAAAAAGTGCACCGAGCACCAAGCCCTTTGGAAAAGTAATTGCCAGCATCAAGCACTTTGGAAATTCTAAGTGCGTGCAATTACCAAGAAAAATAATTTTGAATGCCTGCAAATGGCTTGAAATGCGAAATTCAATTACCAAGTACTTATTATAAAGGGCTTGAATTACAAATTACCGACCACTGTATTTTAAAAGTGCTTGCAATTTCTTTCAGGTAGTTCGAAAATTTATTTTCTTGAATTTTTTAAACAACTAACTAAAATATATAAAATATTTACTCATACTATAAATTGTCTGGTTAGTAAATTAAGAATTAAACTAGCCAGATATATTGCGAACCAAGTTTTTCTGCCAATGTCAATTACTATGTCATAATCATTAGTTGTTTATTATTTGATCACTAGTCTGAGCTACAGTTTAAAATAACAGTATCTTATTCTTTAAATTGCGTCTGAGCTGACGTAAGTTAAAAAAAGCATGTTATATTTGGCCAAATAAGTCAGATTATCTCAAATTTCCTCCCCACCTTTAGGAAAAGGTTACCAGATTTGTTACTGGGATCGTTCGTTATGGCTGATTTATGGGTCAACTGTTAAAATGCGTTTTATTTGTAATTTAGTTAAGATATTTCTTCTAGTTAGCTTAGTTAAGACGAGTAGCCAAATCATAAGCGACTATTATCTGGTCATAGTTTAAGATTATTGTGCAACCAAAAATATATAGTTTAGAGTTATTTTAAATGTAAAAAGGCTTTGTAAATTATATTTAGCTTAATTAAAAGTACTTTGACGCCATTTTTATAACCATTTTGAAGTATAATTTTGTGAACTATAGCTGGATTTATTCGCGTTTAAAATGCATGATGCTTTTTGTAATTTACTGTGTGACTGGTTAATATTTTGGTAACATTTTTATAATCCTGATTCATCAAGTGACAGTCACGTAATAAAGAAGTAAACACGTAACAATGAAGCTAACTTTTTAATATTCTAATAAAACATTAATATATATTTTTTTAAATTTTAGCCGTAGTCCCTGTCTCGAACTCCGCTGGTGGCCGTTCCACTCATCCGCCCAAAATATTCTATGCAGATCATCCCTGTATATTTATGTTAATTTACAAAAAACAAACTGCCTTGTTTACGGATCGTATTGCAATTTTAAAATAAATTGAATAAACACTACCTACTCTATTAATTGGCTACCGAATAACAGAAGAACTAGAACCAGCTTCAGGATGATTGATTCTGCTCCCCCTTTTTTACTTTTTTATTAAAATAAAAATTTTATACTAAAAATGTTAAACTAAAAACTATTTTTTTAAATACCACGTACATAAGTTAAATTTTTAAAATTATTTTTAAATTATTTTTTAAACCCTCTTTTCTACCTTCAACAATTCTTACCCAACCAAGGGTGAACAAAAGGACTTTCTTCACACATTCTGTTTAACCCCATATATTCCTAAGTTTAGACTATCTAGTGACATTCTGTTTTAGAAACATCTACCCCTATTTGATTTTTATACCAATGTATTAGCTTTTCTACGTCATTTAAAAGGGTTCTCTATTTAGAGCTGATGTCTATTCTTAAGTGGCGTCCCTGCAAACATGTCCTCTGATATTTTTTAGAAAAAAAGTGGTTCGCCATCGTATCTCTGATCTATGTGAATATTATTTCTAATTAGCCTGGTCAATTCTGCATAAAAATGGTATCTTGCGTTTTTCTCCTCAGGCACACCGTTGTTAATTAAAATAATAAAATTAAATAAGCTCTACTATTTCTTATTATTAACATTGATAACACAAAATTTTGTTTTATAAAAATTGTTGGAAATTACCACCTTCACTTAATAGGCAATATAGGCATGTTTCCTCCCGTCTTCGCATCGAATAGCGCACTCGTTCAAATATTTCAGGCGAATTCCGTATTGTTTCACAGGAGGCAATTATTCGCTCCTTTCTATAGTGTTAATAGAAGTTTTATACACTAGAGCAGCGTTTCCTAATCTGTGGCCCGCGCACCCCAGGGGGTCCGCCAGCATATGTTTGAGGGTCCGCGGTCCCATAGGCATCTATCTTACTTAGAGCATTAAAAAAAAAATTACCTACGCCAAACATCTGTCCGAAAATTGCACCTTTTTGCACTTGCTTGATTTCCTTGGGGGTCCGCGGCTGAAAAAGGTTAGGAACCGATGCACTAGAGTTTTAAGATGACCCCACAAGAAATAATCCAAACTTTTGAGATCAGGGGATCTTGCTAGCCATTGTTGAGCTCCTCCGCGACCTATCCAACGTTTCGGATAAACTGCATCTAAATGGTCGTGATGTCGCGAACAATTACACTGAAATGAGCAGGAGCTCCATCATGCATGTTCCACATTTGATTTCTTAGCGCATGTGGTACATCTTCAAGTAACACAGGTAGTTCTTCTTGGAGGAAATGCAGATAGGACTGTCCGTTAAGGCGTCCTGGCAAAAAAAATGGGCCTATAAGATCATTACCAATAACTCCTGCCCATACATTAACCGAAAATTGCTCTTGAAAACGGGTTTCGGTTATGGCATGGGGGTTTTCGTTCTTCTATAAATGATTATTGTGAAAATTTGAATAGCATTCCTAGAAAAATTTGCCTCGTTTGTGAATATACTTTGTGATTTAAACTGCGGATTTAGTGTAACGTTTTGAAGGTACCACTGACAAGTTCACATGCTGTGGAGAACTATAGCTGTTTTTGGTATCGGTTTTAAATAATTAATGTATTTGGACGAAAAAAACAAGCTGTGGTTCGACCTCGTAGCAACTGGATTATTTAGGCTGATTTAAAATCAATAAGGCTTATTAAATGAAATGCCGACGGCGCTACTAAAAGAGTTCTAAAGAAAGAGTGATAAAGAAAGACTCAATCGTTTTTATTTATAATGTCAAATAATAGAGGTCATTGCATTTTTACTAGTCAATGTTACCTATCATTTCAGTTATTACTGACTCATTAGAACTACCTCAAAATACCAAGACTGGCACAAAATGTACAACCATATTAAAATAAACAAATGATTATAAATCCAATCTACGATTCTAACTTTTTTTTAAATTCCACATTTCACAACAAACAACAAGTTTTCGCAGAAATTAAAAACACTATTATAATACAATATTTTTTCTTCAACCACACCAACAAAATCTGTCTGTTGTCCAATAATTCATGACATCATCTTATGACGAAAAGTTGATATGAGCACAGTGGCGGCTCGTACAGTAAGGCCACAGTGTCATAGCCCTACCTACCTGTACACCAAGCTTTTTATTTCTCATTTATAATTATTATTACTTTGTCTCCCTACGCTTCATTCTTCTTGTAAATGTGAATAATTTTTAATTTAAGACGTTGATATCTATTAACGCCTAACTATGCAAAAACTCCCTAATGTGTGGGCGACGCCGCGAAAATTCCCTGCCGTCACGCTGCTCCGGCCAACTCTGTTTTCGGCACGATGTTAAACCCGTACAAGAGAGAGACTAACACCAATGAACTATCGCCCTCTCTTACTGACGCTTAAAGAAATCGACCTGGCCTGGCCAGATCCTTATATTATGATGATTTATTTTATCGAGAGTAAAGAGTCCCAAGCGCGTTAGGGCACTACTAGGCTATATAGTTATGCTTTTGGCTTTGCTACCGTTACTAGCTACTAGATGGCAGCTGTTTTTAAAACGGTTTTGCCTGTCGAGATATTAATTTTAAAATATTTTTCTTTTAAACAGTTTTTACTATTTAACATAAATTATTCTTGTAGGCGAGAAGGCGAGTTCTGACCTTGTAGGTTAGGTTTAGGTCAATCCGTCAGTGGATTATATTCCTGATTCCGGGTTTAGCTGTATCAGTTTTAAAATAAAAGACTTTAGGTATGTTGTCTGCCGAAAAACATTTTGTAAAGAATATTGACAACTTTAAGAACAAAAGTGATTGAATCATTTTCAAATAAAAAACAAAGACGTATGGAATTTTCTTATAAGAAAATTTGAATGTTTTATGAAAATTTTTTGTTAGGACAACCGGAATATCTTATTAAATGCTTCATTTAATTCGTCGGTAATTTTTTTTCGATTTTTTAATACAGGGTTTTACAAATACGATGCATTAGCATTGCTATCTCTGTAACTATATAAGAGATAGAGAGTTGGTTAAATAGAGGCACAGTTGCATATTTCAATCCTGAACAATTTTTTAAAAAGGCATTTAATCGACTTTCGATGACTTGCGGAGATATTCGAAAAAAGACACGAAAAACTTTTTTTTTATGACAAAATACATTATTCTAAAAAACCAAGAGCACTTTTTTAAGACACTTGTCTAGATAATAATTTTAAGAGGTCAAAAACTAACCAAAAATCTACTACAAAACGAACGTCGTATCTGAAAAATAAGATTATTTTCTTGAAGAGCATAAAAAATTGTCTTAAGCAAGTGCTCGTGGTGGTTTTTCAAAATAATCAATATTTTGTCATAAAGAAAATAAAAACAAAAATTCATTTTTTCCTTTTTTTGTTTTCGAATGCTCCTGAAATCATCGGACTTTTTTTTAACACATAATAGCATTAAATTATGCAACTTTACCTCCATTTAACCAAATCGCTATCTCCTATAGTTACCGAGATAGCAATGTTAAGCATCGAATTTGTACCACCCTGTATTCTCATTAAAGATTTTTGACTTGATATATGATTACCCTCTAAGATAAGTTTTTTTTTAGTTTTGAAAATTCTTGAAGATGCGGTATTGAAAATTGGTGTCAACTGATTTTGCATTAAACCGTTCTTTTTCGTTCAAAAAGGTTTTGCTTACTTCCACCAGTGGCGTGCGTGAAGATGCCATCAATATTTTTTTTTTGAAAATATTTGATATGCCACTGATTTTATTAACTCTGATACATTGAAAATTCTTTATTTTGCATTCAAAGTCTCAACAATGATTTCCATAGAAATTATCTCGCTGATAAAGTTACTAGGGTGTCCGGTAACTTATGGGCCGTAGAGTAACTGGATATACTAGAGATCAAACTAAGCCGATTAAGTCATATACGTTTTTTCGGATTGTTAAAAATTTATTCTCGAAAATAAGCCATAATTTTAAAACGGTTTAATGAATCGAATTGAAAGTTGGCAATGTTATGTTTTTATGAGCAAGAAATAATTTGTAGAAAGTTTGAAACTAGAGGGCGCTAGTTGCATACACTGGGCTTCATAAATCTATAATTTTTTTTCTTACCTGTGATATTAGGTGTTTTTGAATTATAGTTTCTTAAAGAAGGGCATTTTCTGAGTCAAAAAGTGTACTTGATCGATCTTAATATCTTTAACGGTTTTCGAGATATTTCCCTTTAAACATCCCAAAGCATAAAAAAACATAGTACATAATTAAATTATTATTTTAATTATCAAAAAATAAACTGGTCCTCATGTATATGTGTATAGTACATGACAATATGTTCTTCTTCACTTGTAAATATTGTTATTTGGTGGATGTTATTTTCGTTTTGTTTGTATGTTAACTGCCTTTCAAAGAAGGAATTAGTGAATAGTGTTGTGTATCTGTCTTTTGCATTTAAAGTAGGTTTGTAGCGGCTGTGTGCACTTTTTTGAAGAGAAAGGGAAAACAAATTTTTGTATTCAAGTGCATTAAATGTCACTTGAATACAAAAATTTGTTTTTCCTTCCACTTTTGTATTTAAGTACCTACGCAAGCTGCCTTTATTATTTCATGGAAAGTTACTAACTAAAATTTAAATAGATAAAAATATAGATTAGATAGGTACTTGTTTTAGGTATGATGTTCGCTACACTTAGTTTTGAAATACCCATGAATCCAGAGGAATTTCTTGCAGATCATCCATTTGTTGTTATATTGAAAAGTAAACAAATAGTGGTGGAGGAGGAACATGGCCTATACGATATCAATAATATAATTTTGTTTCAAGGACGTGTAATAAAGCCTTAGTTTTACTACATGTTATGCACAAATGACAAAAATAAAGTAGCATTTAGAAATTGTTTTTTTTTTAATATTTAATCACTAATACAATGTTGTGTCGAGGACTTAATTATTTTTATTTATGTTTTGTTGTCAAGTACTACTTGACATTTTTTAGATTCCACAACCATGTCCGTTTTTCACACATGAATGTCTCTTTACCATATAGATATAGGTTAGAAAGATAAAAACTAACATTTATATACGCGGTGAGGTTTTTAAAGCGTTAAAAGGCGATATTTTGAAAACGATTTGAAATATTTCCATGAAAATTTGGTAATGGGGTGACATATTTAAACATATTTTTGCCATTGACCAGCCAAGTCAGAGAGGTTAAAATCAAGGAACCTACCATGTCAGTTGACCGGAGTAGCTTGACCAGTCCACACTAACAACTAAAGGCGCATTCTCACAGGGCGATTTTAGTTGATCAACTAAAATTGAACCGACTTTTCATTCACACGTTTCAGTATAAATCGAATCAAGTATACAACCGCCAGTTGAAATAAAATGGACTCAATATTTTCGTGCGGCTGTAAGAGTTATTTCTAGTTTATTGATTGAAAGGTTGAGAGAAATAAGCGTAGGATTAAAGAGACAGCATAAAAACCGTCGATTTTGGGTACGAAATTGGATTTTAAGAAGAAATAAGTATGGGGTTTCGGGAACTATCTTAAAATAACTTGCCTTGGAGGATAAAGAAGGATACAGAAAACACCTGAGAATGTCAGAAGAAAAGTTTGAAGAGCTGCTATCAAAAATTGGGTCATTTATGCGACAGTCAAAATTGCTGGTTAGTTAATTATTATTAAAAACCTTTATGCAACCCGACATTATGGTTTTATTTTTAACTTGAAACCCCGAACCCTCAAAAAACCTCGTTACAAAATATGAGCCCCCCCCCCCCCCCGAACATATTTTCTGGCTACGCCACTGATCACTGTCGCAGCACGAAATTCCTGGCAAGACCGGAAATTCTTGGAAACATGGCCACCCTGGTTCTGGGGTCTTTACGGAGAGGCAAGAGCCGAGCGTATTACAAGCCCAACGTAAAACCAATGTTTTAATAACTCATGCATTAAACTTTTTGATGCTTTATAAATTAGTTTAAGAAGTTAAGAAGATGTAAACTACAATTCACAGGTTTAGTTGTAAGTTATTATTTAGGCATGGAACAATCTAATGGCATTCTTTTATATTTTTAGGTTTGATGATGATGACTAATAGTATTCCACCTCGGCCAATGATGTTTGCCGCCGATCATCCATTCATTATATTCTTGCAAACTTCACGAAATAGACATGTTCTATTTGCAGGCCGTATTATTAATCCATGTTAAAAATTATGGCAGTCTTTATAGTTGTTTTTATTAAATAGCTAGCGGGTACTCACGGCAACAGCTTTGCTCGTGCAATAAAAATATAAATATTAATATTTACAAAAAGTTTTATGTAATTATTTTTTTTAATAATAAACAATACCACAAAAATAAGTTTATTTTTCTGCAACTAGCCTTGTCACAGAAATTTAAGACCGCTACAGTAACATGCTCAAAAGTAATTAACAAAAGACGTAGTGCAGTGGCGTATTTCCAAATTTCGTGTGGGTGGGCTATGTATAAATTCACCCAATTATTAACTAAATTCATAAATTAACTTATTTATTTTAATTTTTTTTTACCTATGTTCAGATTTTAGGTAGTATTATCTGTCTTAACTCTAAGGACAAATAACCAGGCTCTGGGGGAGGCTCACCCCCCCCCCTCGTATATACGCCACTGACGTAGTGTATGCCAATACCAGCTCAAAACCGTGCTAAATAACTGAAATCTGTGGCCCCTTGTGGCATTTTAAAATTACTTAGGGCCGAATCTAACCGGACGACCACGTTCACATAAAAATTCCTTTAAAAAAACGCGCGCTATTCGCCAGCCAGATGGTGTAATGCGTGCTTTTTAAGCCACGATAATACTACTAGGCGATAGGCTACAGATTGTATCACCCACCCAGCTAGGTGTAATTAAATACTTTACTTAGTTTATAAATGTCAACGCTTCGTTCTAATGCTAAATAAGGACGATAAAACCGATCTGAATCGTAGACAATATAATTACTGATGCTTTACCACGAACGATCTCTTGACAATAACGAGAATACTAGATGTCGTCGTCACCATGGGCGTCTGTAGGGGGGAGGGGGGGCTGCATCTAGCCTGCAGCATTTTTTGTTTCTTAGCATACTAATCTACTACTACTACTACTATAAGTATAAGCATCGGTACCATTGGTCGTCGTCAGTTTTTGTCCCATATGTCTACAAATATTAATTTTATGTAGGGCCCAATTTATTTTGGAAATTTGAATAACAGTTGAAATGAAGAATAAATCTAGCTTTCTGCTATGTTTAACACTTCTTACCTACAAAACTAGGAATGATCTGAACTGCTTAGATTAACAATATAGAGAATGTAACTCCTCCACTCTTAGAAGGGCATATAAACTTTTATAAGTTTCTTTGATCTATTTAATAATTGAATCGTTTTTAACATTTTTAGTTTTAGCTATAGATAAACTGTGCTAATACTTGCTTTATTATAATATACAGTGTGTCCGCGGATGAAGTCCCCAAGAGGGAAAAAATCTGTATTATTCATTTTACAATAAAAAGTTTCCGCTTGTTGAGGAAATAAATTCACGATAAAAAAAAATGTTAGATCAGATGTACGACAGGGTGTTAATAAATTAGGAAAACATAAAAATGATTTAAGAGAGAAGTACAATTATTTATTACCTATATAAAAAAAGTCGTTTATAAATTAAAGACAATTTCGAAGCAAAAATTCGAATATTTAAAAATTATTCTACATAGCTGCCTCCCACCTCGACGCACTTTTTTGCTAACTTCAAAAATGTACAGTACACTACGAATTACGTAAAGAAAATTACGTACGGAAAATTACGTAAATCAGTGGCGGCTCGTCAGGTGAAGGGGCTCTTTACCAAAAAAAAATACACCCAGAAGGAAATTTTTTCGCCAATATTAAATATAAATGTACCAATACAGCTACCATTTTAGCCCTTAAAAAATAAATATGTTCGAATTAATAATATTAATTTAATCCGAATGTAGCTATGCATAATAGGGCCACGGTTAACTCCGAGGACAATAATTATAAACACTCGTACATTTTGGCGCGCCCCAGCCGACCGTGTCCGTGAGCTTAAAGCAGCAAGTGAAGACCAAAAGCCCAACATATAGTCAGGTGTCAGGTGGCTTTGATTTTCACCGTTGCAATGGTTACGTGACGTCAGCGCCGGCCCCAGGGTAGGGCGATCCGGGCGGCCGCCCAGAGCGCAATGATCTAGGGGCGCCAAAATCATGGAAAATGAAAATAAACTGATAAAAAAATTAAGTTACAGGCTTTTATAAAATGCACTAAAAAGTAAAGAATATTTTTTATCATTCTGATATTATATCAATAAATTATTTTTCATACTATTGCATTGTCATCGGACCCTTGTAAGTATACCAAATTTCATTGAAATCGGTTCACGGGAATTTTCTCAAAAACGCGTTGCAGATTTGACTGATAGTTGACAAGATTAAGAGGCGGCAGGCGGAATTTATCATTTTTATTTCTAAGCACATAATTCAAATATTATAATATATTAAAACATTAAGGCAAAATCTAGTTGAATTCAATTCAACATGACAAAACCACTCAACCACCGCTTTGACAAGTTTTTCGGCCCGTCGCAACACAACTGTACAGGAAACAACAATTTTGAAACCAAGCGAAACAAGATTTAACAGCCCTTTTTAACTGCATATAAAAAGGAAGTAGACTTAAAACAATGCATTATTTGCCACTAGACTTCGGCTGGTGCGAAATAAAATAGTTTGTTTAAATTGTTAGTGCAAAAAAGCTTTAAAAAAGTGCTTGTGCAAATTATCCAGTGCGTTTGGCTTCTGTGAAGGTAAGTGTTTTAATTTTTGTTTTCATTTTTAAAAACTAATAAAATCCATCAGACATAAGCCAAAAAAAGGGTGGGGGTAGATTTCAAAAATTAGAGTTTAGATCAAAATATGGCTTGTGTGGTATCAAATAAAAGGTAATTGAGTCTGGAGTTGAATAAAATGCATTTAATTTTTTTAAGCCAGTGGGGCACAAGGGGGGATTTCAAAAATTAGAGTTTACATCAAAAAATGGCTTGTGTGGTATCAAATGAAAGGTAATTGAGTCTGGAGTTGAATAAAATGCATTTTATTTTTCAAGCCAGTGGCGCACGAGGGGGATTTCAATAATTAGAGTTTATATCAAAAAATGGCTTGTGTGATATCAAATGAAAGGTAATTGAGTCTGAAGTTGAATACAATTCATTTTTTTAAAAGCCAGTGGCGTACAAGGGAAGGATTTCAGAAATTATAATTTAAATCAAATCATGGCTTTTTTTACATTAGTATTATCTTTCAACGCTCCCACAACCGACCAACATTTGAACAACGCCCACCACCTAGATAATGATTTTCCGGATATGGATCCCCCTTTGGACGCAACCGTCAGCATTAGTGAGCTGGGTAAGTCATCTCAAACGAGTTTGGCGAGTAGAAAAGGCTACCGTCCAAAGTATCTCTTCTGACCCAGGATTATGGCCCGAAATCATACGTACAGCAGATAGAGTTTTTTGGTTAAACGTGGTCCAGCTGCACCTTTGTATAATTTTGATTTTCCTTTTGATGATCAGCATAGAAGATTCTCACCAAAACATTACAAGAAAAGGCTTAGAAATGGAGAAAAGGTTTTAAGAGAATGGATGGTATATTCCGTATTTCAAACGCTTTGTACTGTATGTTCCATGTCGACTTTTTGCTGTTAAAAATCTTTCTGCAACCCGATATGTTCTAAATTTCCAAATGACTTTTAATAGTATAGGTAGGTAACCAAATATACATCACCTGTTATTTTCTAATAGATTTTGCGGTAGTTGCCTAGCCTAGATCTTATGAATCACTTCAAGTAGCACCATTTTTATTTAATGAAAAATTGTTTGTGTTAGAATTTAACCTAAAATTTTAAGAAATAAAGTATTTATGTTTCTAAATCAGTTTTTTATTTCCAACAAACATTAAAGCCTAAGAAGATAATTCTAAGTAGGAAAAAGTGGTATAATATTGGCAACTCTCGCCTACACTAATAAATCCCGAAAAAAATCTGAAACGATAATAATTTTCGATTTTTCATCGACATAGTCGACTTCAACTTTGCCCAAATTTGACCTTTCTATCTTACCGTTTACAAGATCGTCAGCATAATAAAATTTGCATAACACACCGTAATATATAAATTAAGTTAAAAATTATTACAAAATAAAATAATATATATATTATGTATATAATATAACAGATTTTAAAAAATTATTTATTAAAATATTTTAACTTAAAATAGTGTTTTCTTTCAGCTTCCTGCGAGTCATGTTTATTATTTCCTTTGAAATCGCTTCTGATGATATACCACTATAAATTTATATTTCTCGCCTGTGGTATTTTGGCATGTATTCTCTTTCCTCTCTTTTCTAGAAGATGATTTATCTTAAGTAAAAATTTAATTTAGAAAAATAGTATATACAACTCGTACATTAAGTGTTTTTTTCACTTACTCTATACATTACCGCACTCGCCTTCGAATCATGCTTTCAATTTTTAATGTACTACTGTAATCTCGTATTGTTCGTTCTCAAGAGAACATTCAATATTATTATTTTTTATATATTTCATTTTATGCAGAGAATTAGCTAATTTGCCTAATCTTCATTTTTTTGTTTTAGCCATGACGATGGTGTGTTGCAGTTTTGTACCAGTAGAATTACCTCCAAGAAAGTTTATTGCTGACCACACTTTTATTATATTGTTGCAAATTAAAAATCCGAACGGATCTTTATTATTTGCAGGTCGTATTTCTAACCTAAAATAACGTTTTGGAAAAATGTATTCTATTTAATTTAATTATTTAATGTATTCAACAGTAAAATATACCATGAGAAACCATAATTAATTACGATGCGTTTTACTAAAACTCCATTTTCCTGCAATTAATGAAATATAATTTTTACTTTATAATCTCGTTAGATGCCGAACTTTAGTGAACTATACAAGTAATATAATAATAAATAATTGTTATTTATAATGTAAATGTTGATTTTTATTTTTTTGTCTTTTGTAGTTTGATCTGATGATGCTCAGGTCAGGAGTAAAATATGTAACCTCGACATTATTAAAAGAAACCGTGACTTTGTGTGTGTGGGGGGGAGGGGGGGGGGGGCTCAGTGGGCGTAAGTAGGACATTTTTTTTTGCTGGAGAGAGGGACAGTCAAGACTACATGTATTTTATGATACTGTACCTAGGGCAGAAGGCAGAAAGCGCCGCAGGAGAAAAATTTTCGGTGCCACACCCAAAGTTCGTTTAAAATTCACCTAACTAGGTACCTACTACCAAAATTCGAAAATTAAATTATTACCTCTCCCCATGCATAGTTGGATTATATTTGTTTTTGTAAATGTTTCTTTTTTCCTGTTCTTTTTGATATTCCAAGCTGGCTCTTTATTTAAAAAAATAACATTTTTTATATTTGTGAAAAATATGAATATTGGTGTCAATCCAAAATTTTAACATAAGGCGTATGTATGACTCTAACCAGCGCTTTTCGGGCTCGACACTGGCTTCTTCCAATTTCGTGAACTATGCCTGTACACATATCGAAAGTCAAAACCTAAAACATGTATATTAATAAATCATGCCAGCTTAACACTTTAAAGTATAGTCTATAGCGCATCCACTCTTGGTTCTTCAAAGACGCCTAGATTATTTCTAATTGTGAAAAGTGAAACATATTCAATGACCATTGAGCTTCGAATATTCAAAATTTCAATTCCAAGAACAATATTTGAGATAATAATATTAGTAAACTGTGATTACATAAAGTACGCCCCGTACCCTCGCTAATTCGGGAATGAGATATATTTTATTTAAATACTGTATGCATAAATTATAAGGCAACCTCAGTACTTCCTATAAAACAAGGAATAAGATTTGAGATTTGTGATGGAAAACTTTAAAGCTTTAATAACAGCCATTGTGAAAACATTCGTTAATAAAATTTAAAGTGAAAATAAACTAAAATAAAAGTTTATGTGAAATTAATATTTTAAAATTTTTTATGAATGTAATATCGAAAATGAAAATTTGTATGGTCATTACTTACTTTGTCAGGAACAAAAACAGGTATTGTAACGAGCGCCGAACTTGAGGAATCAAAAGTCTGAGTTAAAATAACATTTAAAAACATATAAAAAGTCCAACCTAATTTGGTAGATAGATTAGATAGGTAGTTTTTTTTTCAAGATTGAATGTTGATGATTGAAATTTGATGGTTTGTGGTGACAAAATATTATATGTTTATTCATGAAATAAAAATGAATAAAGAAATGTAATATATTGATAAAAAATATTAGAAAAGGAATTGAAATCACCCGGTGTACCGCTAGTTTGCCATGCATAGATCAGCAAATCTAAACAAACGGCGAGGGCAGAGAGAAATTTCAAATTTTGACTTGTCATCAGGGTATCATCATCAGTATACCAATGGACCTGAAGTCTATTCACTATATTGCTTTTATAACTCCTGATGGGCATTATGATTACCTGCGGGTTCGTTTGGGTTATGTAATGCTCCAACAGTATTCCAAAAATATATTAAGAGTAACATTTTTGCACTTTTTCGAAAATGTAACCTTTTCTAGACGATATCCTTATACCATCAAAAAATATAGAGAGTTTGAAATTGCCGAATAACATATTGAAAATAGTTCTAAAGTATGGTATTACACTAAAAATAAATAGGTTATATTTTCTAATAGAAAAGATAACTTATTTACGCTACAATATTTCAACTTATTTAGAAACTAAAGCGGAACGTTATGTGAAATTTTGGTCTTATTGTGCGTGTGATGAAATAGACTACAGTATGCCCATTTTTATCACTGGGGTCAAGTCACAATAACTTATATAGCTTTGGGAAAATTAAAGGGATTAGTTAATATAGCTTGAAGTACAGTAATTATAATTGGGCCCAATAGCAGGAAATGTTAAAATCGACATTTGCCAGAGCAATGTTTAAATGCATACTGTTTTTTAAAAATCAGTAAAATAAACAAGCCTAAAATAAATTTTTCCAACAGTCAACCTGTTAATAGCATGATATAACCAATAAAAAAATTGAGTTAATCTTACGTGCAGCCAATTGTAAATTATTCATTGAACTATCTGAGCTCGCCTTTCTGTGACCAGCAAATCTAAATTTTCTTTTAGTGAACATAGTACAAGTAAGGTATCTTATTTATAAAACAAGTGCAAACTTGAAATGGGTTAACGATGCCAATTAACAAGTAAATATTAAAAAACTTAAAATTAAAAATAAATGTTTTTCCTGTGGCGGTGTAGGCTATAAAGTTTCAAGTATCCCTAAAATAATTCAGTAAATGAAAAGAACTAAATTAAATGTAATTGCTGTCCTAAAGTAAGTCACGTAATAAATATCTGTAGATCCAAACTAAAATCTGTCAATTTATTTGTTAAAGCAAAAGGCAAAAATATTTACATTAAAAAAATAAGCAAACACTTTAACAAATCTTTTATTGACTCTAATTAAAGAGTCGATAGCGCACAAAATAAACCTAAATAAGCAATCATTATCTGGAATTATTTAACTTTATTTTTTTAACGTAGAAACTTGTTGGTTGTTAAGTTTCTCTCAGTTTCCAAAATACGACGCTTTGATTTTTGAATTAAGCCACTTTATAAACAGTGTTGACTTATTTTATATCCACAAGAAGCCGATCACAATTTAGATCATTTTCGATGCGGTCATATTATATTCTATTAGAATATTTGCTCTCATCACATAGCAAGTGTAATAATAAGCAATCTAACCTTATTATGTTGTAATACAGGACTTTATTAACAAATTATAGTCTTAAATGCAAAGTGACACATGGGTGATGCGTTAAGAAAACCAGGAAATAAAAACAGGTATCACTATATAAATATTAAGCTCATCCAAGATTTACCAAGTTCATTCATAAAACCTTGTTTTGTCTTACGACTAAAGTATTGTGTTGCGTGTATTATTCGCAACCATTGAACGTTGACCTATGGAGGTTGGAAACTGCAAGGATAACAATTTTCCCAGATTGTACATATATTTCAAGGTGCCAAAGTCATCTGGATTCAGCAACGCTGCACTGAAATTAGCCGGCATTCGGAATTACGCTACCGGGCAGTCCGGGCACTGTCTTAGTCTACGAACTAACAACGCGGTATTACGTATTTACAGATTTGTAAGGAACTACTGTGAATAAGAAATAATAGATAACTATAACTTTACATCTATACTTTATTAATTCTCTATGTCAAACTGGCATATACTCGTAACAGGTCTTCCTTACCGGAATACCTAGTACCTGTACAATATTGAAATTATTTTTGTTGTAAAATGTGCGGTGCTGTGTGTTTTTAGAGTATTTTTATTTTTTCGATGATGGACTCAGAACCCGAAGGTATGTATAGACATTTTTTTATCTGATATCCTTCTAGGAAGCTTAAACAGTTATAAGAAATCAGCGATTTTTTTTCACAAATATGAGATTTAAATGTTGCGAATTCATTTTAATCAGACAATTCTGTAATAAAGTTTAATATCTTAGCTTTTATTATGTAAATCAATTTTAGTTGCTAATTTATGATAAATTAAGGAATTAATTTTCAACTATATGCGTTTAGAACAAAAATAATTTTACCTGTTCGTAAAATTATAGTTCTCGAGTAATATCCCAAGACCAGCCATAACTGCTGAATAGACTAATTAGTTTATATAAAAGCAAATATTGAATATTAAACTTTAACATTAATTTCGTGTCAAAGCTACTTGCTGTTCGTATTAATTGTTCATCGTAGTTTTTAAGTCTTTTTAAGTATAAGTTAAGTTAAGCCCTTTTTGTAAAAATAAACGTTTTTTAAAAGGAGCTTTGTCGGTCGTGTCATTTAATTGGCGCTGCGAACAGGATAGTGCAATTTCGCCCTTTATCGGTTCCCGTTGTGCGGAAGTGATTTTCAAATCTTAGTGCACTATTCGGACTAAATAAAAAAGGACCTTCCGGATTCGCCGTACTGACTGTGTATTTGTGCCAAACAAAACATTAAAACCAAATTTGTTTCAAACAAGGCATTAAACCCAGTGCGATTCCCAGAAGTGTGTTGAAGGAAGAAATTGGTGAAACAAATCGGCTGCCGTGTTGCTAGTGACCTGTAGATCCAGTTCCTGTCCTCCTAGACTCAGATCGACGCTCCAGACGTTAAGGCCCTTTAGCCACGCCTTTATAGGGATTCCTTTGGTTGTGTACCTCTACAATATAAGCTCTATGGATTCATCCTTGATTGTATTGTAAGTAATTGCTAAATTGCCATTTTTTTAATGTCCGCTCCATCCGATCGTTTAAAAAATATTTTATTACGCAATAGGGTTTCTTTAGGGTTAGATATTCCAGAAAACCAAGCTGAAAATAATTCTGATAGTAACGTAGATAATACATTAGATAGGACTTTAACTCCTGGAACCCAGGGTAACGTAGATAATACATTAGATAGGACTTTAACTCCTGGAACCCAGGAAGAACTAGCAAATTTATTTGATAATTTAAACCTAAATCAAGACAAAATGGAAAATTTAAGATTTCATTCATCCCTCTTGCCAACATTTTCAGGCAAGCAGGATCATTTAGAAAGTTTTATTCTTTCTATAAACGAATTTTATACACTTTATTTTAATAATACAAACGAACAAAAGACGGTAGTCTTAGCCGCCATCAAATCGAAATTAGTTGAAGATGCAAGAAATTTCTTACTTTCTAGACCAGATTTATTAGACTGGCCCTCTATTAGAGAGGCATTGAGACAAAAATTCGGTGATCCTATTACTTATATAGTTTTAATGCAGGAATTACAATATTTAAAAATAAACAAAGGTGAGAATATTTTACAATTTGTCGATAGGTTAAAAACATTTGTGCAAAGGATCGTTTCTAAAGTACAATGCGAAGTCGAAGATAATAATTCAAAACTTATTTTAATAAAACAAATAGAAAACACGTCAGTGTTAATTTTAACAGCAAACTCGCCCCAAACTTTAAAAACGATGCTTATGATAAACCGCCCTGAAAAGCTAAGTGACGCTCTTGCGCACGTAGTTAATTATAACATGGTTGAATCACAAATCAACCTTGCAACTAACTATTCAACTTTGCAAACCCCAGTACACAGACAACATAATAATAATAATAATAATAATCAGAATAACCGAATAATAAATAGACCTTTTAACGTACAACCCCCGCATACAGTACAATCTCCTTATTTCCCTCGACAACCCATTTTTGTACAACCCCGACCTGTACAAAGACATTACCCAACAAATGCTCAGGTTTTTGGCAACCAACCTAGATTTGCACCACCGCAAAATAGAGCTCCTCGCCAAGAAGCACCTGTCCCGATGTCCACTTCCACCATAGGACCTTCCCGCATACAACAACAAAAACAACCCTCAACCAGATATCAAAACTTTTTTCGGTCCACAGGACCCGCAAATTGGGTATCCCAAGAGTTATATAACGTAGAAATACAACAACCTCAACCCCCATATAACAACCCCTACGAGGAATTCCAACCCTCAGAATATGCTCAAGATTCCGCATATAATTCTTATCCCGAAGAACAGTCATTTTCAGATTCCGACATACCTGTCCAAAACTATGCAACCCAAAATATTGACCTTGAACAATCTGTCGAAAATAATGACGAAAATTTTTCGAATCTAGCCTCGAATCAAAAATTAACCTAAACAACATAGCACAAAAAATTGAACTACCATATTTCTATCTTCCCCAAAAGCAAATTACAGTACTTATTGATTCAGGCGCTTCCGATTCCATTATCACACCAAAAATTGCAGAATTATTTCCAAAAAATCTATTTTTTGAGCCCTTTGAGGTCACTGCGTGTAAACAAGTTTATAAAGAAAATAAAAATCTAAAAATTGCTCTACTTGAAGAACTAGGTATAGACCAAGATTTTAAATTAAGAGTGTTAAATTGGCATAACGACTTCGATGCTCTTATAGGCACTAAAGATCTAAAAAATTTAAATGCCCTTATAAATTACGAAAACAAGACGTTAACGTTAAAAAATATCACCATACCTTTTTCTCTTGCTTATAATAAACCACTTAATCAACCCGTTAAAAATCTGAATAGCAATTTTCTTATAATACCAGTCAACTATGAAAAAGGCACTGCTATTCTGCCCTCTTTTTCGGTCAACGGTCACACCATTCCAGACTCTCTTATCAACGTAAATAATGGCCTAAGTAAAATTCCAAATCCAACCCCTAATGTCAGTATCAACTTTCATCAAAGAGTTAAAGTTATCCCGCAGGATCAATTTGAGCTACTTAACCCCTCACCGAATATCCCAATCAAATTTAATCCTGAAAATTTATTACGGCTTGACCACCTAACCCCCCTCGAAAAAGCAAAAATTTTACCACTTTGTCATGAGTTCAAAGAAATCATGTACCATGAAGACTGCGATCTCACATTCACAAGCCAAACTAAACACTTCATCCGGACAACGGATGACAGGCCCATTTATGTAAAATCTTTCAGACACCCTCCTAGTATGAACCAAGAAATTCAGTCCCAAATTCAAAAGTTACTCGATAATAAAATTATTCGTCCCTCAATCTCTCCTTATTCCGCACCCGTATGGATAGTCCCAAAAAAAACCGATGCGTCTGGAAAACGCAAATTTCGTATGGTTATCGACTATAGGCGACTAAATGACGTCACCGTAGAAGAAAAATATCCCTTACCTAGGATCGAAGAAATCCTAGATAGCCTTGGAAAATGCACCTACTTTACTACGCTAGATCTAGCCCAGGGTTTCCACCAAATCGAAATGAACCCTTGTTCTATTGAAAAAACGGCATTTTCTGTCAACAACGGCCACTACGAGTATCTGCGCATGCCCTTTGGCCTCAAAAATGGCCCGGCTACCTTCCAAAGAATGATGGACGAGATTCTGCGCGATTACCTATATAAATTCTGTTTTGTTTACATGGACGACGTTGTAATCTTCTCAAAATCTCTATCCGAACATATTGATCATATTCGAATAATATTTAAGAGATTAAAAGAAGTAAATCTCAAGATCCAGCCCGACAAATCAGAATTCTTATGCAAAGAAGTCGCATTTTTAGGCCACATCATAACTCCCGAGGGAATAAAACCCAATCCTACAAAAATTGAAGCTATCCAAAGATATCCCATACCAAAAACACAAAAAGAAATAAAAGCATTTTTAGGACTGATAGGTTATTACCGCAGATTCATACAAAACTTCTCAAAAGTCACTTTTCCAATAACCAAATGCCTTCGAAAAAATAGCGAAAAAAATATTGGAAATCAAGATTTCGTAGAAGCATTTTTAAAATGTAAAGAACTTATTAGCAATTCCCCTATTCTTCAATATCCAGACTTTAGTAGGCCTTTTAAACTGACTACTGATGCCTCAAATATCGCTATTGGCAGTGTATTGTCCCAAAATAACCACCCAATAGCTTATTATTCTCGCACTCTAAACTCCGCCGAGAAAAATTACTCTACTATTGAAAAAGAACTCCTTTCTATTGTTGATTCAACAAAACATTTCCGATGTTATCTCTACGGAATGAAATTCCTAATTGAAACTGATCACAACCCCCTCGTATGGCTCTCAAAAATTAAAGAACCCAATTCCCGATTAATTCGCTGGAAATTAAAATTAGAAGAGTTTAATTTCGATATTAAATATAAAAAAGGCAAAGAAAATGTCGTAGCCGACGCCCTATCACGCATAGAAATTAACACCAACGAAACGACAAATACGGACCAACTTGAAGCTCAATCTAATGCCCCCAACGCCGACGACACTGTCGCTAACTTAGCTGACTTTGACCTTGCCGATTTTGTTCTTAACGAAAAGTACAATGAAGTACTAAATAAAGAAATACCTTCAATCCAACCTTCTGAAGAACAAACTAGACCATCTGTAAACCCCAACGACGATGACACCTCGTCTGACGTCACAGTTCACTCAAACAATGATACTCAAGGCAAATTTCTACCCATTTCCGAACTACCCCTAAATTACGCAACAAATCGCTTAGTAATAGACTATGGAGACGATTTTAAACATACATTCACAAAACCTTTTCAAAAAAATCACCACTTTATACGGATTTCAAAACAAAATTGCAAAGAACACATTTTGAAAATTCTTAAAGAAATAATTAGACCTGACCTTACCTTCACTATTTATATTCCAAATCAAGAACTCGGAATCGAGTTTCAACGATTGATTTCTACCACTCTAAATACTACGGCTAAACTCGTACTATCTAACTCTTATTTAATAGACGTAACTAACCCAGAACAACAGCTAGAAATAATCTCAAACTACCACCAAACTAACCATAATGGCATAATTGAAACCTATAATAATATCAAACAAAAATATTATTGGCCTAAACTTAGAGACTCCATTACCAATTTCTTAAACAAATGCGAAATATGCCTACAAAGTAAATATGAAAGACATCCCTACAAAATTGCTTACGAAGGTCCACTACTTTCAGAAAAACCCTTTAAAACCCTTCATTTAGATATCTTTCAATTTTTAAATTGCCAATTTCTAACAATAATAGACTCATTTTCGAGATATGCCCAAGCATATTTTGTACCCGATAAAAATGCAGTTACTATTCTAAATAAATTAAGGCACTATTTTGCTCATCATAACACCCCGAGAAAAATCGTTTCAGACCAAGGGAAGGAGTTCCAAAATAACCTCTTTAAAGAATTTTGTCAATTATTTGGTATAGAAATTCATTATACTACCCCCGGTAATTCGTCCTCCAACAGCCCTGTAGAAAGACTACACTCCACTTTACTTGAAAAATTAAGGGTACTTAAAATGAAAAATCCTGATGAAACACCTCAGAACCTTATGATTTCTGCCATCCTTATTTATAATCAGAGTATTCACTCAACTACCGGACATTCCCCTTTTTCTATATTATACGGCCCGTACCTCAATGAACCAAATCTAAACAACGATTTAACACTTTTTGAACAATATACCGAAAAACGAAAGAACGAGCTACTACCCTTTTATGAACATGTATATAAAACAAGCTATCAAAAACAGTCCCAGAATACCCAAAGACAAAATAAAAACACCGAAGAACCACCCACAATACAAGACGGTCAAACTATATATAAGAAAAATACCCTTCGAAATAAAATGAACCCTCAGTACATACCTGTAAAGGTAACAACAGTAAATAAAAATACAGTAACAGGAATTTCAAGAAAAAAACCCACTACTACACATGTTCGAAAAATTAAAAGACTTAGAAAAACTCCTATTTCTTTTCAGCCTCCCGATCCTAATCCTGCAGGCTCAATTGAACCCTTACCAGGCCCTTCAAATCTACAAACTTCCTAATAATGGGTATTACATAGAAGAAATATCTTCTTCCCTAGTTATTGATCATTATCATACAACATATATATCATTTAATATATCTAGTATTAAGTTTACTTTATCCCAATTGTTAAGCAATGTTATAATTTTAGAATCTATGGTGAACAAACAAAACAATAACTTTACAAAAACACAAATTTTTCATTTATTTAAAACATTAAATAGCACTTTCGACACATATGCAAAGTTGAATGTTTATGAAAACAATCGCAAGAAACGAGGGCTAATGAACTTTATAGGAAGCGGTATCAAGTTTGTCACCGGCAACCTAGACAATAATGACCTAGAGACAATTACTCAGAATTTAGAAATACTTAAGCATAATCAACTAAACACGATGCATAAGATTAACGACTTTAGTTCGCTTGCAGGCAATATTATGAACAAATTCAGAGAAAATATAAATATTATAAATGAAAATTCAAAAACGATCAGGACCGAACTTTCAAAATTAAACAATGAAATAAATATAATGTTATCAATACAAGATCAATACATACAAATCAATAGTTTAAATCAATACTTAGAAAAACTCTTAAGAATTTTCTCTTTTGCACATTTAAAAACTTTAGACCTCGAAATTTTAAGCTTAAATGAGATAAATGAGCTTTGGAAATATCTGGAAATGCACTACCCAAAAAAACACCCTATGGTCTGTTAAACATGCATCCGAACTCACCCTTATTTGTAAAACCGGTCTTTTAATTCTGAACGAAATGGCAATTCTTGCAATTAAAATACCTATTTTTGAAAGAAATGTTTGTAATCTTAAAATTGTATACCCTATACCGAACAATGAATCCAAAATTTTAATTAGCCCTAGCAAATACTACTGTAACGAGTTATGGTACAAAAATTGCGAAGAAATCAACACAAAATGGATGTGCTCCGAGCCACTTATGAACAGCTGTTCCTTAAGCCAAAACTGTCAGTATGCTACTGTCCAGAACAACTACCAAATACACACTTTAACTTACAAAAATGCTCTACTATTTTGTACAAAAGCTTCTGAAATGGCTTATGAAGACTGTTTTCAATTCCAAAAGGTCACCCTTCAAGACTGCTCCCTTATTCAAAGTCAATGTGACGTTATTATCAATCAAAGTAAATACTCCTTAGCCATAAACAACATAACTACTATACATCCAGAGGCAACAAACCTTCAGCCGACAAATTTTACCTTAAACCTACAAATCAAGCATTTAGAGGACCCTACTAAGATCCAGGAAGATCTTTTAGAACCCATTAGGTTTGAAAACCTTACCCCTCAGAAACAAACACATTATTTTATCTTTTCAACAATCTGTATTGTTCTTGTGTGTATTCTGAGCATAGCTATCTATCATTGGAGAAATCACAAGTATTTGAAAGCTATCCCTATTAAAACCCTTCAAAAGATTATCAACGAGGACGTTGAAAGATCTCAGGGTGGAGGAGTAATATCCCAAGACCAGCCATAACTGCTGAATAGACTAATTAGTTTATATAAAAGCAAATATTGAATATTAAACTTTAACATTAATTTCGTGTCAAAGCTACTTGCTGTTCGTATTAATTGTTCATCGTAGTTTTTAAGTCTTTTTACTTTAAGTATAAGTTAAGTTAAGCCCTTTTTGTAAAAATAAACGTTTTTTAAAAGGAGCTTTGTCGGTCGTGTCATTTAATTCTCGTATTATTTTTAGATTCGTCTTCAGAACACGTAGGAATACATTACGAAAAAAACAAAAATAAGTAAATATCTTAAAGATTTAGAGAATAAATAGAGACTCAAAAATGTGTTAAATTTTATTTAGGTATTCACGATTATAAAGCCCATGGGCCATTGTTTTTCTTTGCTATTTGTAGTATTTTAATTAGCTTAAACTTTCTGGTCAAGATTTAGGAAATTTTCCACCTGGTAGGCGCCTGTCGCCGTGGCCTCCATCAAATTTTGACAACCAATTTTTTGACACTATTAGCTTGTTCCTACAATTTTTACTCAAGAAGTACGTTGGTATTTGATTTTTTTATATGACAATTAATTAGAATCATTTAAAAATGGTCAATAATGTACAAAGAAACACTTTAATAGGTATACCTATCCTATATAGACATTATTTATATATTTAAACAATAATATCCCTAAATAGAAAGAAACAATACTCCAAAGTCATCCTCCACTAGTATAGTAAAGAAATTATTCAAAAAATACATGTGTCGTATAAACCTTCATCATTAGGAAAAATAAAAACGTGTTGTATCAACCGTAGAAAAGAAAATAATGAGTGACAGATTTTAAAGTTATGTTAAAGAGAAATATTGTAGTAATGATAAAGGAAACATATTACCAAACGGTAAAGTCAAAGTAGTGCGAATTACTGCCGTAGGCGTGTGATAATACGTTTTTTTTCTCATAGTGATGTGACTACGAGATTTATCATTACCATAACCAAAATTTATATTAGGGTGTAACTCACTATCTCCTTTTCACGGTGGTTCCCAACACGTTTTTTTATTTCTCCTAATGATGAAAGTTTATACGTTTAAATCATAGAGAATTCCCGAAAGAATTTCTTTAATGTACTAGTGAAGGATGACTTAAAGTATTATTTACTTCTATTTAACTTATCACTTCACTGCAAGTATGTAACTTTTTTCTTAAAATTAACAATTCCTTGTTTCAGAAGTATCCTTGTTTTAAAAGCTTTGTCGTTTTTGTCATTTTATTAATAATAAATCCAGTGATGACAGAAAAGCAGGAACAGCAGGCAATAATTCAAGGCAATGACCGTTTTGCAACTCAGCTTTACAATATTCTTGCGAAGAAGGATGGAAATGTATTTTTTTCACCAATAAGTGCCCATGCTGTTCTGTCAATGGCTTTTCAAGGCGCTAAAGGAGAAACCTATGAGGCTTTTGCAAATACATTACATGTTTCCAACTCCAATTTAGCAGCGAAAGGATATAAGGATGTATTGCAGCATCTCAACAGTGTTTCTGATATTCAACTTTCAATGGCAAACAAAATATATATTATGCAAGGAATGTCCTTAAAACCAGATTTTAAAGATGTCACTGAAAAAATGTTCTTATCTGAAGTTGAACCAGTTAACTTTACCGATGCAGTAAACGCTGCAAAAAATATTAATCGTTTTGTAGAAAAGACAACAAAGGGAAAAATCAAGGATCTTATTCAACATGAAAATCTCAATGCATTAACTAGGTTGGTTTTAGTAAATGCTATATACTTTAAAGGAAACTGGGCTAACAAATTTAATGTCAAAGCAACGAGAACCGATAAATTCTACCTAAACGATAAAGACTATGTTGACGTGCCAATGATGATAAATAAAGAAGAGTATCTCTATATAGAAGATAAGAATTTAGATGCAAAAATTCTAGGAATGTCGTACTCGAATCCACATGTCTATTTATTTATTTTCCTGCCTAACAAGAGGAATGGAATTGCCGAGCTTGAAAAAAAATTGACACTATGTGAATTAAACGAAATACTTGGAATTGCAAATGAAAGTGAAGTACAAGTAAAATTGCCAAAATTTAAAATCGAATCCACTATTGAACTAAATGAGCCCCTTGCAGAAGTAAGTTTCAGTGATAAGTATCGAAAATTTTAATTAGGTATAATGAATATCGGTAAATAAAAAGATAAATCTTAATGAAATTTTAAAAGCAAGAGAATCCAATTAAATAAATATATAAAGAAGAAGATTTTCCTTTTCATTTCGCCAGATCCATCTCTAGACGCGTTTCGTCATATCATGACTCATCAGTAGAGCTAGGATCCGACGAAAAGAAAAGGGATCTCGAAGCTACTTAAGGCAGCACTTGGTGGGACACACCAGTAAGATATGGCACGGAGCGCCATCTGTGTCGTTGTTAGACACTCTTTATATATATGTATATATATATATATATATTATTATATTATATAAATATATGATAAATTGCTAATATTATAGTTGCTAAAAAAATTTCACAATACCCTCAATAGAAATATCTTTTCAGTCTCTGTTATAATCCGAAAGTCAATTATCAAAAATGTCAGTAATATATACTGAAACTGATTAGCCCCAGATATATTAATCCCCTGTCGCTCTGGCTATAATCATCAAATATTGTGGTACAACCCTGTCTACGTTGTTTCAGGTTCTTTTAAAGTTTGGTACAACGGTAAAATTATGTCAAATTTTAGGTTAGCTTTAATCCTAATCGGACGGTTTTTCCTACTGGTTGGTCAGTATTCTGCTACCAGATAATAAAAATCAAGAGGTTTTACAAAATAACTTATTTATTATAAAATCGATATTTTAGTTATGTACATATTGAAAGCAATTTAAACACAAGTACTACACTCTTAATACCGAATGGAATACTCTCTGTCACTTTTCTTCTAGAGCGAGCATTGTTTTCGATATTACTAGGAAATCCAAAGACAACTGTCGAGTAGTGACCATAAAAAAGATACCCCCACTGTTAAACATTCCTAGGAAAAACTCATCAACCCGTTTATATACACCTATTTTAAAAAATGAGGTTTTATATACAGGCAACATCAGAATAGTTATAACACTTCCGATAAATTTATTTGTATTAATATCATAAAATCCTTATTGAAGATCCCCTTTTTCCCCAATGCCTTATCTGACATTGCCGATTAATTTTACAGTAGTATTACCACTGCATAATAATATGGCCTAATATCTAATGTTTGTTCTGAAGTACCCCTATAGCAGGCGCGGCTCGTGAGTTTTTTCACAGGTGAGGTTAATTTTGATGGCAGTAACCTAACAAGCAAAATGCAGTTTAGTGTCTAGTTTTGCCAAGGAATAATTATTTACCTATTAATAAACACCGCAAAAACATCAAATACCAAAATTGCATTTTTGCTGTGACTTTTTTTTTAATTACATCAAACAGCTTTACTTTATTATTTTTTATATAATTCTCTTACCTTTATGTAGTTTTGTGTTTGTATATCAAATAGATCCTTCTATCCTTTTGTTTGGAAAAATGTGTTATCACTCATTAAAATTATAAATACTTCTAACAAAAGGTTTTTTAATGCTTAACATGGCTAAATAACTTAACCTTGACTTCTCCATTGAGTTTCTTAAAACAGTTTTATTATTTTTAGTGTCGAAAAACACCTCTCACATACTACGCGCGATTCGGCGACTGAACGCATGGCTGAAAGTGGGGCAGAGTCGCCGATTTCATTTTGCGTTTTCCCGTCTCTTTTTAACTTCCGAGAGAGCGTATGTCCGTTTTGCTTTTAATTTCCAGTTTATTGATGTAATATTTTAATTTCATATAAGCCCATAAGATCAATCGTGAGCTCAGGTAAAAAATGACCCAGGCGGCCGGGCGGAGTAGTTCGATCTGTATTGGAGTATTTTACATTTTGGAATATTTGGATTTTTTGAGAAAAATAATTTTTATTTGTTTTGAAAACTAAATTAATTAGGTGGGGTCAAATTAATAGGTTGGTCATAGATCAAATAACCTTATGGACAAGCCGCGCCTGCCCCATAATAAAATAAACTACGGAATACAAATTAACTTACGTTACAGTTAAAAGGTTTGTGTCTTGACCCATATTTTATGACCCTTGATATCGTAGAAAAGTATATCGATTTTTGTTACATAATACCGTCATACTTTGGTTACTCTGTTAATTTAATTCGATTTAAAACGCCAATTTTCTCCTACTTGAACTTTATTGATCTGCGATCAATATCCATTTATAAATCCCTTAAAATTGTATTGATTCGAATTTTGGTAGAAAAATTTGCAATAAGGACTTTAAATTAAAGGATCATTAGTTTACTGAAATTCAATCGTTAAAGAATAAAGATTGGATTACTCCTAATTTAAAAGCAAATTAGAGCTAGTTCTGTCCTACACACATTTAGCTGGACCCCCAAGTATTTTACCCCAGTTTTTAGAATTGAAATGCAACAGTAGGTTTTGGTTTCAATTTAAAAAAAATAGATTTTTGTCCCTAATACCCCTGTGTTATAGATTTTAATTTATTCTGCTCCATTAGATAACGGCCGAGCACACTTACAAAAAGTAAGCAGTCGTAGAATTAAATCGGGGTATAAGATATACCAAGACAATAGACCAAGATCCAACACTAAGATTTAATTTCGTTGTTTTCAAATTCCCTCCTCCATTTGATACTTTTATTGTATTTATTTTATGTCTATATTTACCTTGGTAGAAAGTTTTTCATTACTGCCGAGAAAATTATTATCGAGTTGCGAAGCGTTAAGGTTAACGTTATCTCGAAACAGTAATACAATTTTTTATCGAGGTTTGGATAGTATTCTATATAACCGGAATTAAAAGAAATAGAAAACAATACATTTCAAAATAATTTTTAGGTTGTCAAATAAATACGTTTACGTTTAAATCGATTATTTTAATATTCCTTCCCAAAACCAAAACTGTCTTTTCATGACGCATATTGAGTAGTGGACCCCCTTGTTTAATTTTATTTCACTCTATAGATTTTCCGGTACACGTGGGCCCCTTATTGCATTAATCCACGGGGTGGCTCCCGATATACCATTGGAAAATGTAATTTTTCATACTAAATACCCGATCATGTGCATGTGCCGCACTCAATATAAAATAAAATAACTACATAAAGGTGATCTAGAAAAATCAAATTACGTATTTTGAGAAATATTGCCTATTAAACGTTTTTAGATGGGTCTAGGGGTTATTTTTGATGAAACTCGTGCTGACTTTTCTGAAATGCTGACAAGTCATGAGAAATTACATGTTAGTCAAGTTATTCAGAAAGCGTTTATAGAAGTCAACGAAGAGGGTACTGAAGCTGCTGCTGCAACTGGTGAGTTTAACAAATGATTGAAATAAATTAAAACACGAAAGAGAAAAGTTTTATTTATTATATAACTAGCGCTTAAAAATTTTCAGGAATAATTTAGAAAATGTACCTTGACATTAAGTATTAAAAATCACTGGAATCATACTAGCTTTACTTGTTTGCCATTTCTTTTTTACGAGCTATATCACATTTTTTTAAAGAATATTTCCAAATATTTTCAATAATGAAAGCATTAGGAATTTAAATTATTATATTTCTATGTTGGTATTTGGATGAATAATATAGGTTTTTTCACTTTTTTTCCCAAGACAATGATCCACCATGTTGCCATTTGAAAAAAAGAGTTATGCAAATAATTTAAATATTAAATTTTACACAGCAGAAAGCTTTTTGCCAGGAGTTTTACCTGATGCTTACATTATACCTAAATGCTGTTGATTATGCCCACTGTTTTACATGGTAATGTAAAGCACTTGACGCAGCCAAGTTTTTTTTAAATTTGTCAATAAGATTTTTTAAGGCGCCGAATTATAGAAGTTTATATTTGTAAAATATATGTTTTTGGGTTATGTATGAATAAGAAAAAAATTGACATATCCAAAGTAAAAACTTGACATAAAAACCACAGAAACCTCATTTTTAGAATAAAACATAATACGCAAAATCTGATTTAAAAGATATATTAGGATGATTGGAAAGAGCCGTCAGGTTCTTCCTATTCCTATCGACGCAAGTTCTCTTTCGGTTATCGCGAATGTAGCCGAGCGATCTTACATTGTGCTAAATAAGAACAGTATGGAAAATAGACAGATGATGTATTTTCTATCCTTCCATGGTTCCGCTGCTTTTCCCTGCTAGAATTTTTGGTTGGATTCCGTACTCCTTGGTAATAGTAGTTTTTACAACAAGAGTGAATATGATGTCTATATATATCTAACGAGGAAGTAAATCATACCACAGCCTTCTTCATACTTCCGAGTTTTTTTTACAACCAAATTACGAAACTTGTTAAAACTTGTAATAAAGTGGGGGTTTTATTTTGTTATAGTCTAAAACCAAAATATTTTGTTTTTCAAAAAAAAAAAACATTTTTAAACGAAAAATTACGAAATTTGCAGGCACGTTGGTTTTTCTCATATATTTTATTAATACTTATCAGAAAGTGACATGCGTTTTAATTTTTACCATGTTCATGAAAAAATAAAAGTAATAAATAATATAATATAACTAATTGGTTTAATTATTATTAATACGACTTTTCTGCCATTTTTACTTGAAAATATTGGTAGCCGCCGGAGAGACAAATTTAAGCCCTATTTTTTTTTGGCAGATATCCGAATCCCTATAATGTCACTTCGTCGTTAATTTTGAAGACCTGAACCACAGTGAATCGCTGCAAATCCTCTAATATGTTTACTATGAGTGCGTATTTTTCTTTTCCATAGTGATTCAACAAGCAACTAACTAATATAATCTTTATAATAATCCTTATGTTGCTTATTTTTCAGGTATGACGATAATGATGTGCAGTGCGCCCTTAAATTCACCACGTCCAAAAATATTTATAGCAGATCATCCATTTTTCGTATTGTTAAAAATTGAAAACACCAACATTGTTCCTTTGTTACTATTTGCAGGTCGAATATCCAACCCAAAATAGGAATACTTAAATATTTTTTTAAAATGTATAGATCTTCCATAATTTCCATTGTTGACAATAAAGCGTGAATTACATGTTATGTGCATATTTGTATTGTTATAAGAAATGTGTAATTAAATAGGTGATCTAGTTAGATTGGCCTAACAGTCTTGCGATACAACTGCGGAACATGTACTTTACCCAATACATGCATGATCAGTTCCACCTCACTGCATGCAAATCAATGTATGTTCATTTTGACCCCATGGCACGGGACAATCCGGTGGCGGCGTGTCGACTTAGTGCTGGACCATAATGCCACAGTCTATCACCAAGCGGTTTATCATAGTTTAGGGGTAGTTCGGAGATGTGTAATAATTTACCTTGATTGTTTAATAATTCTTTAAGTAAACTATATATGTATAGGAACGGAAGAAATATCGTTTGCGTCGGGGTGTAGAAATATCTTTGTTAGGTACATCATTGTATTTTTCATTGAGGACAAAGCCGTCGAGGTCGAATTCAGCTGGGTTAACAGCAATTGTGCGGTCTGTGTGACGGGCATTAGATTGAGCGTCTGTGTCTTCAGTTTCATTGGCGTTAAGTTCTATATGCGACAAGAGCGTCGCGTCGGCTACAATATTTTCTTTACACTTTTGATATTTATTAGTGTTCAACGAATTAGTCGTGAGTTGGGTTCTTTCATTTTAGAGAGTCATACAAAAAGGTTATGATTAGTTTTCACTAAAAATTTGATCCAACAAAGATAGAATCGGAAATTAAATTAAGTATAGAAAAAACTACATTTATATTGGAGTATTTTTTTAAACCTTTTAGTTTAAGGCGCCAGAGTAGTAAGCTTTTGGATGGTTATTTTGAGATAGAGCACCATCAATAGCGATTTTTGAAGAGTCTCCGTCGGTAATCAATTTAAAAGGCTTACAAAGTCTGGATATTAGAAAGTAACTGTCAGTTTGCATTTTAAGAACGCTTCCACCCTTTATTGATATCCCATACTCATCACTACCTTTTCTGAAGCATTTTGTTATGGGGATATGGTGTATTTTGAAAAGTTTTCTATAAATCTGCAGTATTAATTCCAAAAATAGTTTTATTTCCTTTTGTATATTAGGTACGAAGTACCTTCGAATAGCTTCGATATTCGAGGATGGGTTTTATTGTCCTTGGAAGTTATAAAGTGGTCTAAAACTGCATTCTTTATACAAAAGCTCTGATTTATCGAGTTGGATCCTAAGATTTACGTATTTTAATCTCCTAAATATTTGGCAAATATGGTCAATATGATAAGGACTTTGAGTAGATGACAATGTAAACAAAGCGGAATATGTAGAGATAATCCATCATTATTTGAAAAGTAGCCGAGCCATTTTTGAGGCGAAAGACCATGCTCAAATATTTATAGTGTTGTTGACAGAAAAAGCGTTTTTTTCGATAGAACAAGAATTCGATCTGTTAAAACCCATGGGTTATATCTAGGATATTGAAAAAAATACATTTTCGAAGGCTATCAAGAATTTATTCGATTCTAGACAAGAGATATTAGTCTTTTATTGTGACGTCATTTAGGCGCCTGTACCATACAAAATCTGCATTTCCCAGATGCATCAGCCTTCGTTGGGAGAAGAATAAGGGGAGATAACGGACGAATAATTTTATTATCAAATAATTTTTGAGTTTCATTCTGCGGAATAATCTTAACTCTTGGATTAGGATTTTTAACAAGGCCTTAAGTTCAGTAAAAGAGTCTGGGATAATATAATCGTTAATTGTAAATGAGGGAGAGTTTTTTTAAACTAACTAAAAAATTTAATAAGGACACTTTACTAGTAAGTCTTACAATTTTTGGTGTTGTTAAATAAAATTATGAATAACGCTACTTTATCAAATCAGTGGTATTTTCACATAATATTGCTTTATGCCGCGGTAGACAAATTATCGCTGATGATGGCCGATACATATTGTTATTAAGGAGGGAATCCAAAATATTCATAATCCATAGATCGAATTCGAATAAATTTAAAAAAAGGTTCATAGATGTAAAATTATCGACTTATTTCGGTCGATGTTTTAATAACAATCATATTATATCGATACTAGATAAACTTTTTTTTGTCAAATTTATTGGTATTATAGTTTAATGCTTTCATAATCCTAAAATGGCTTACAGAATCAAATTACAATATTTATATTAAGATTATTGAAATTTAAGCAGTACAAATATTACGGATTATTTATAAAGAAGAACGAACTCGAACGAAAGTCTGAAACATGTACGGATTATTGGCATATCATCATTCAGGGTGACGAGCGGCCATATCTCGGAAACTACTGGGCATAGAAATTCAAAAAAAAAAAATTTATAACTAATGTGGCCATAAGAAAATCCTGGAAATAATTTTTAAGTTCCGCATTTTGCCGCAAGAGGGCGTAATTGAAAAGTAAATTTTAAAATTTTACATATCCGAAAATTCCACATTAAGGTATATCTTTGATAACACCAATAAAAAGCTTGGACAATTATGCATCATTTTGGTCTTATGCTCATTGGCGTACCGACTTTAATAAGAGGGGAGGAAGCTGTTGAATGTGTAATCATTTAAATCGCTGTAACTTATAAACGACTTATCCGATTTTAGCAAACTAAAGACTGTTTGTTTATAAAAATTGTTGGAAATGACCACCTTCACTTCCGCCTGTCTAATTTAATTTAATTATTTCAATTAATAATTATACCGTATGATTTATTTTTTCGGAGTAAAATCAAAAAAGTGTTATTATTACGAATTGCGCCCTCTAGCATTTTTTTTTAGAACTATTATGGACAACTAAATACGATTGGTGAAAGTGCATACAGTTCTCTTCCAAACAGTCTTTAGTTTGCTAAAATCGGATAAGTCGTTTATAAGTTACAGCGATTTAAATGATTACACATTCAATAGCTTCCTCCCCTCTTATTAAAGTCGGTACGCCAATGAGCATAAGACCAAAATGATGCATAATTGTCCAAGCTTTTTAATGGTGTTATCAAAGATATACCTTTATGTGGAATTTTCGGAGATATGTAAAATTTTAAAATTTACTCTTAAATTACGCCCTCTTGCGGCAAAATGCGGAACTTAAACATTATTTCCAGGATTTTCTCATGGCCACTTTAGTTATAATTTTTTTTGTCCTGAATTTTGCCCAGTAGTTTCCGGGATATGGCCGCTCGTCACCCTTAATGAATCACCCGGTACAGGGTGCTAGAAATTCATGCGCGTACCGCCGCGTACAAGGGGATCTCGAAAACGGTAAGAGCAAGGGCGTCGATAATTTTTTCTTTTGGGGGGGGGGGGGTAACAAATTAACAAGATAATAAATTTTGAAAACATTTTTATTGGTTGTATGCCTTTCGGATTTTGGGATCAAATCGAAAGTGATTTCTAAAAAAAAAAAAAAAAAGAAGGTCGTCGCTCGAAAATAACATACATCTGATTTAAGCTTTTGGCACCGGGATGGGCACTTATGTTTATAGCTTATAAACATGAGTGCCCACCCCGGCGTCAAAAGCTTAAAATCAGATGTATGTTATTTTCAACCGACGACCTTTTTTTTTAGAAATCACTTTTCTTTGGTCAAGTGTAGGCAAAAAACTTTTTTTGTCAATCTTGGGGGGGTAATTACCCCCATTACCCCCCCTTATCGACGCCCTTGGGTAAGAGAGACGAAGATGGTTAAATTAAGGCAAAGTTGCGTATTTTAGGGCTTGATAATATGACAAAAAAAAGTTCTAAATATTTCGAATACCTTCGGAGATATCCGAAAAAAACTGAAATTTTTAGTGTTGGCTTTTAATGTTTTGCGCCTTCATTTTTGACTTTGGAAAAAACACTTCTCATAGCCGTTCTTTGTGTTCTACAAGATGTCGTTTTCTTTTCCTATAGTAAATCATAACCAATGAACAACTAATTTAATTTTTCTAATAATCCTTATTGTACTTATTTTGCAGGTATGACGATATCGTTTTACAGTGCACCCTTAAATCCGCCACCTCCAAAAATATTTACAGCAGACCATCCATTTTTCATATTGTTGAAAATTGAATACACCAACATTGTTCCTATGTTACTATTTGCAGGTCGAATATCCAACCCAAAATAGGAATATTTAAATATTTTTTTAAAATGTATTAAAAGATCTTCCCTAATGTAAACATTTTATTGGTTACAATAAAACATGAATCATATGGGTGTATATTTGTATTATTAAAATAAATCTAAAATTAAAGGCTTGACCCGGCTATTAAGCTAGTTTAGACTGGCCCAGGAGCTTTGCGATGAAACCGCGGAACATGTAGTCGCCATCCACTAGCGACGATTGAGGAAAACCTACCGTAAGGTACGTTTTTCTCCGCGGTCACTAGTTGCTGGCGACTTTGATCAAAGCTAGCGACTAATTTTACCAAAAAGAATATTGAGTAATTCAATACAATAGACAGTGTAGCAAAATACAATAGCTTTGTTATAATTTTAAATACTTAAAAAATGGTAATACCAAAGTTGAAGGATTGTAAATGGCCTATAACGCAAAATTATTTTTGATTTTACAGGGTTACTTAAAAATCTTTAAATTACTTTTTTAACAGGATACCCTGTATTTTTAAACAATTTTTAATTATTCTGGGGATTAAAGCAATTCAAATTTCTTAAATATTTCCTATATCTAAACCTTTCTAAGATGTTGACCTTTAAAGGATGACGTTTTCCACGCTTTGATAGGAAAAACGAGTTTGTATTGAAATCTTTTTCATTTTTAATATATTTTTTAATTAAAGTTATAATTTCTGATTTAACTGTTAAGTTGGCATTTTTGTAGAGAATGAAAAACTAAGTCACAAACGTAAACTTTAAAGTATGAATAATGTCACTTTTTAAATGTCAATTTCTAGAACACCATAGTCTATTTACAATTGGTAGAAAGTAATAAAACCCTAAATAATATGCAAACCCCTAACAAGGTGGCAAAACTAGATTTAAGTGGTTCTATAAGGATTTACATTGTATATAATTTAATGTAAGTGTGTTTCGATTTGGTCACTTTATGGAGGCGATCTTGCATATCTTGGTAACATAGTTTTCGAGCAAGAGGAAAGGGGCCCAGTATATGCAGTTAAATCGTGCAATCACGCGCATGCATATTATTACGTGGCGAACTTATCTGGCCCATATACCAGTCTATACGAGGCTCTCAACCTGTCAGAGTCAGCATCAGGTATCACATATTCACGGCTAAGTCCGCGCGCAACCCCCGAGCGAACAGACTATCATGCATATACCACGTGGTGCATCGTGGTAGGAAATATAGGAAATCCCATACAAGTTTTAGACTGTCCAAATACTTGCTCGGCTTGCTCCCCTGTTGACTTTAGAGCGGGGTTGTAGGGAGACTTTTTAGGGTATCTGTGTGGTGACATTAGGGTGACTACATTCGTCTGAACCCCAGAAAACGATTTCCCTTTCCAGATATTGAGCTCTAGTTAAAATTTGAGGTCGATTAAACGACGTTAACCCGCGCCGCTCGTCGCTCAAAGTTTGAAAAAATCCAAATTTTTGGCCAAAAAGCTGACAAATGGAGCCATAACTCCAGAACGATAAATAATAGAAACACGCTGAATAACACAAAAGAAAGCTAACATTGTTCATCAAAATTTATATTCTATACATAATTGTTGTTATTTTAAGTCAAACCGAGTTACAACAGCAATTAGCCGCAAAAACGTGACCTGGTACCACTAGGAGTATACTTCGTATATTTTGTTATTAAGTGATAAATTTTGCTTTTTTTGGTATATTTTTGAGTTTAAAGTAGAAATATAATACAAAAACAAGTAATACTGATAAGTTTAGTGACATTTTTTATTTTAAAATATAAAAATCAGGTAGGTATATAATACATACAAAACAGATATACAAAAGATACAGACGTAGTACCTACATGAGTTGATAATTTTACATAGTAAATGTTAATTCCCAGAACTCAATTTACAAATATAAAGAGCCTTTTCTTCAAATTTAATCTTTTATTATAAGGGAGTTACCTGACTAGTTTACCAAAGAAAGACCCGTTTGACAGGTAAAAAGGAGCGTGAATTTAATTTCTATTTTAGGGATGGTGATTTTACTTCAGCGTACAACCGACCTTTTATTCATTCAGTTTAATTTCCAAAGTGCCTTTAAGCCGGTTAGATCGAACAATTATGTAGTGAAGATATTTTAACTGTTATTTACCTATTGGACTCTGAAATGGCATCCACATCAGGTGTACAAAGCTGGACCAAGGATAAAATATTTCTTGTGGGCTATCCCATTCACCAGATCACCGGTTGTAAACTCCCCTAAAATCGTCAAGTTTTGTGTGCTTTAATTTATAATTTACGTACGGTGAAATTAACTTTAAGAGAATCAGCAAAACTGACCATAGTTATGTGTTCGGTAATTCATAGAACTGCTGCGTTGCAGAATGCTGACCTAAGCACGGTTCCCACGAGAACCGAACAGTGCATTCTACTTGGCTTTCAACATTCAGATTTGACATAGACTTTATCAAGTAAACATATATGTTTTTTATTGTACTCTATTTTTCAATTTTTACAATTGTAAAATAAAATAAAAAAGTAAATTTTTTAAAAACGCGTTTCCATAAACGCGAAACATAAAGTGGCGCAGTCTTTTGTGTAGGATTTGAAAGGGACTTTCATCGTGAAAAACCCGTCGGTTTCAACCGTTTATTCAAAAATCGAACCTTTTGCATCGTGCAAAATTTTGACTTCCAGTGTAGTGCGTAAAGGTGGTAGAGAAAGTGCAGCATCGTGTTGGACCATACCAGTTGGATTAAAATAATGAAAATTGCTTCATTTATGTAAGTTGCTTTCCATTTTTCCCGTCTATGTCATTCTCCTCGTCTCATTCTAGTTCCACAGAGGAAAATAGTAGTAACGAGTTAGATTTAAACGACTTCATCAGTACTGAAACTGATTTTAATTTAGATAGGTTATTTTCGAATCTTTCTTTAAACAAAGTAGAAGAGAACCCAAGTAATATTAAAACAAAAATGGCAACACCAAAATTTGACAGTAAACTTTTAGAAATTGTTCCCAAATTTGACGGGAACCCACTAGAATTATCTTCTTTTTTGGATACTGCCAATACTTTAATTAAAACTTACTGGGACGCAACACCTGAAAATAGGAACTCTGTTCAAAACGTCACACTTATTTACGGTATTTATGCAAAATTGATAGGCAAAGCTAGGGAAGTTTATAGCATTTGTATTGCAAAAGACTGGGCGAGCGTAACAAGCGCCCTAATTTCTCACTTTGGTGATCAACGCGACGAAAACGGTTTATTGTTTGACTTAGACCAGTTGAGACAAGGAAATAATGAACCTTCTTTGCAATTTTATACTAGAATAATGTCGAATCTAAGTGCTCTGCATAATTACGTAGACACACACGAAAATACCGCAGACATTATTGGTGTAAAGAAAGAATTTTACAATAAACATGCCTTAAAAATATTTTTAGCGGGATTAAAAGATCCCTTAGGTTCGACTATTCGTGCTATGCGACCTAATTCTTTAGCAGTCGCCAGACAGTTCATTATATCAGAAAATAATATCCGTCATTTGCAAAAACCGCAAGTCGAATTTCAAAAAAATAAACCAGTACAAAAATTCCATAACAACCATCCTCATAATTTTTACAATAATAACAATCAACCCCATAATTTTTATAATAATAATAATTTTCAACCTAATTTCCCCCAACAATCTTATTCTAACCCTACTTTTCCACGCGGCCCCATTAATATTCAACCTAGGCCGATATTTAATCAAAGATTCCCAACTAATAGACAAGTCTTTGGGCCCCCTAAAAATCCAACAAATGTTTGGAAACATAACCCCCAAACTCAATATCAACCAAGACCAACCCCTATGAGCGGAATCTCACACGGGACTTTCCCAAAACCTAGAACCATGATGCAACAACAACCTCCCCGATACACTAGACCGAACCTTGTTTTTGAAGAACTATATAACATGGAACAACCCCCTTTCTTTGACCCGAACACTCCCGGTCCTTCCTACCAAAATTATGGTTCCTATGAACCCGATTATTTCTATCCCAGCTATGACAACCAAAACTATGTAAATGTACCTAACCAACAATATGAACCCTGCGAAAATTTCGAAGAAGAAAACAATAAATACCCCTCTGAACAAAATGACGATTCCGAGCAAAATTTTCAAGAAATTACGCCTCAAGAGCCAATCATATAGAAATTCATTCAATTTATGACCGCAAAGATTTACCATATATAAAAATATTAAATCCGCCTATAAAACTATTAATTGATACCGGTGCGACAAAATCATTTTTAAACCCAGAAATTGCCGAAAAATATTTTTCAGACTGTATAAAAAAGGAACCATTCACTATATCATCAATATTTCAAACTACTAGCAGGGATTTATGTGCCGAAATACCAGCATTTCAAGAATTTAACTCTGAAAAAAATATAAAATTTTATTTATTTAAATTCCACCATTTTTTCGATGGCCTTATTGGTTATGAGACTTTAAAAACCCTAAATGTTCAGTTAGACTTACAAAACTCTGTTTTAAAAACACCCTCAGCTAAATTACCCTTAACTCATTACGAATCAAAAAACAAACTTCTATTTTTCGCACGCATTGAACCATACAGCATAGAAACCTTAAAAATACCCGTCACCGTAGCAGATGGTGACGTCACTATTATCGAAACCAGACTATTTAACTGCGTTATTCGCGAATGTTTGACAACATCGACAAACGGATATGCTCCGGTTGATATTCAAAATCGCACTGAGAATGTACAAGAAATTTATCTCTATTCTCCGATACCGGTCAAATCTTTCGCCGAAAATGAATACGAAATATTTCACGTTACCGTAGAACATAACAAAAATTCAGAAAAAATCGATGTACCCGAATTAATAAGAACGCAACATATGAACGCCGAAGAGAAATATCACATTGAAAAATTATGCATAGAATTTTCTGATATTTTTCATCGCGAAAATTTACCCTTGACATTTACAAATCAAGTCAAACACCGCATAAAAACAACGGACGAAACGCCGGTATATACAAAATCGTATCGATATCCATTCATCCACAAGCCAGAAGTCGAAAAACAAATTAACGACATGTTAAATCAGGGAATTATAAGACCGAGTGACTCACCCTGGTCATACCCAATTTGGATCGTGCCGAAAAAATCCGACGCATCCGGAAAAAAGAAATGGCGCATAGTTGTGGACTACCGAAAAATAAACGATAAAACTATCGATGATCGATACCCACTTCCAAATATAACAGACATTCTTGATAAACTTGGCCGTTGTCAATACTTCTCGACTTTAGATTTAGCCAGCGGCTTCCACCAGTTAGAAATGCATCATGACGACATCAAAAAGACCGCGTTTAACGTTGAGAACGGGCATTACGAGTATCTGCGCATGCCCTTTGGGCTCAAGAACGCCCCCGCAACATTTCAACGCGTCATGGATAACGTGCTTAAACAATTAATAAATAAAATATGTTTTGTCTACATGGACGATATAATTGTCTTCTCAACCTCTCTTCAAGAGCACATAGTTAACCTTAAAGCTGTTTTCCAAAAACTGCGTGAAAGCAATCTAAAAATTCAACTCGACAAGTCAGAGTTTTTGCGCAAAGAAGTCGCGTTTCTTGGCCATATTATAACACCTGAAGGTATAAAACCAAATCCGGACAAAATAAATGCAATCTCAAACTATCCCATTCCAAAAACAACAAAAGAAATTAAAGGTTTTTTAGGGCTTTTGGGATACTATAGAAAATTCATAAAAAACTTTGCAAATATTACAAAGCCATTTACCAATTGTTTAAAAAAGGGCTCCACAATTAATATTGAAGACCCAATATATATAAAAACATTTGAAGATTGCAAAGCACTTTTAATTAATGACCCGATTTTAGAATATCCGGACTTCTCTAAAGATTTTAATCTGACTACCGACGCAAGTAACGTCGCCGTCGGCGCCGTCTTATCACAAGGAATAATAGGAAAAGACAAACCTATTGCGTACGCGTCGCGCACTCTTAACAACGCGGAACAAAACTACTCGACTATAGAAAAAGAATTACTGGCCATTGTATGGGCAACTAAATATTTTAGGCCCTACTTGTTTGGCAGAAAATTTAAAATTATCACGGACCACAAGCCTCTTCAATGGTTGATGTCTCTAAAAGAACCAAATTCCCGTTTAGTTCGGTGGAGATTAAAGCTCGAAGAGTTCGACTACGAGATAATATATAAAAAGGGAAAGAAAAATACAAACGCGGACGCGCTTTCTAGGGTAGAAATATACCCCACCGAAACTAACCTCCCACCTGTTTTACAATACATGAACGAATTTAACGAAAACCCTGTCTTAGACACACAACCCTCTACGAGTAATGAAACTACTAATGCTGTGTTAAATCCACAACCCTCGACAAGCCGTGAAACCGATAATCAATCGATAATAGTACAAGCTGACCCGGACGAAAATACCGATAACGAGACAGTGCACACTAGTGCCGAAAATCCCATATTAACTATTAATATTACTGAAAAACCTTTAAATTATTTTCTTTGTCAAATAATAATTAAAAAGGTTGACCAAAATCCACGCATTGAGATGAAAAGAATTTTCGGCAACCCGATCAATCGTACGCGGTGGCATCTCTACGTGACAAACGAAACGTTTCGCGAACAAACAATACAATTCTTAAAAGAATATGCCGAACCAAAAAGGCAATATGTGTTTTACTTCGAAAACGATGACGATCAAAATTTTTATAAAGAAATGTGTAAGTTTATCCCGGAAACTTTTAAAAATTCTACATATAGACTCCTTAAATCCAACACCCTCTTACATGACGTCACACGCGAAAATACGCAGCAGAGCCTCGTAAAAACGCAACACGAAGGTATTACGAACCATCGCGGCATCCACGAAACGATCGACGAATTAAGGACTAAATATTACTGGCCTAAGTTGAGCGATGACGTCAGAAAATTTATTAATAATTGTCATATCTGTCAACAAGTAAAATATGACCGCCATCCGCCATTAATTAGATTACAATTAACGCCTACTCCAAAAAAACCATTTGAAACGATTCACATAGACACATTCAAATTTGGCAACACCGTAACCCTCACAATCTGCGATAGTTTTTCTCGATTTGGCCAAGCCTACGTACTACCTAGTCTGTCGGCATTACACGTATACCAATCACTATTACAGTTTATTTCTTCATACAAGATACCCGAAAACATAATTTCTGATAATGGAATTGAATTTTCCCAAAATTTATTAAAAGATTTTGCAAAACTATACAAAATCAACTGGCATTATACACTACCATTAAACCCCAATAGTAATGCTATTGTAGAACGATTTCATTCTACAATACTAGAACACATGCGTACATTATCTATTACAAAACCCAACTTAAACCCTTTCGAAAAAATCACGTACGCAGTCTTAGGCTACAATAATTCTATTCATTCGGCAACTAAACGAAAACCGATTGACTTACTATTAGGACATTTGGAACTTAAAGACCCGATCGATATCGATAATCAAGCGGAACCAATTAGTCACCAAATAAACGAACACAAAGAAATTATGGTTGACCTATACAAAAAGATACACGAGAATACATCTAAACAAAAATCTAATATCATATCAAAATTAAATGAAAAACGCGATGACCCACCAGACGTCGAGCCAGGTACTATTGCGTATAGAAAACTGACAGACAGACAGTCAAAAACAAAACCGCCTTATCGACCCGAACATGTAGTAAGAAGTAACAATCTTACCGTTACAACCCCTCTTAATACTTACCACAAAAAAGTATTTAAAAACCCCCGAAAATTTATAGACAAATCGTTGCTACAGGCTGATGACCTTTCTGGTTCAAACCTCGATGACACAGAAAATCCAGATACGACCCCTCCAGTCCAACCCGGGAATCCTACCCTTTAAACTGGGATCTGCTAAAATAAAAATCGCCTCTCATACTTTTCTACATTATATTCAACTTCAACCTCTCCAAAACCAAATCAAGTCCATAACAAATCAATACAATAACTTAGAAGGACTATTTAATAAGTCCGCTACCATTCATACAGATCCCCTGTATAGTGCATACAAACATTTAGAATACGAAGTAACAGTTGTTAACAGAAAACTACAATCAGTATTTCCAGATAAAAGAAATAAACGAGGCCTTATAAACCCATTAGGCTCTCTAGTAAAATATATTTCTGGTAATTTAGATCAGGAAGATGCTAGAGAAATTAATGACAGTTTGTCAGAGCTGGAATCTAACCAAAATAAAATAGTAAAGAAGGTAAACAAACAAATGTCTCTAACATCAAATTTAATGCAAAACATTAACGAAACTATGACGAGCGTAACTCGTAATCAAAAATTAATCGAATCAAAAATTGAGGAAATACGGAAAGACCTAAACGACCTTGCTTTTAGTTACACCCATTATATAGAAATACGAGAAATATTAGATGAAATCAAATTAAACTTAGACTCGTTGCTAAACTTCCTTTCAGAAATAGAAAATGCTATAAGTTTCGCAAGTCTTAAGACACTACACCACAGCATCGTCTCTCCCACAGACCTCAAAGAAATCGTAAATAACCTATATAAAATTCATAGTCATTCGCAAATATTATTTAATGATAATAACTACCTAAAATATTATAGCATAGTAGAAACAAATGTTTTCTATATTAAAGACAAAATTATTTTTTCACTCGATTTTCCTCTGGTACATCCCGATACCTTCGATCACTATCATTTGTATTCCATTCCAAACCAAAACCAATCAATAATAATTCCACCATCCACATACCTTGTTATAAGCAACAATGACTACCAATACCAAGAAGACGAGTGCATCGACCTAAGACCAAATTTTCTCTGCATGAAGAACCACCTCTTACCACTACAGGACAACCTAGACTGTGTAACGTCTTTACTTTCCAATGGACCCAAAATAGAGAAATGTCAACAAGTTCCTGTCCATGTCGGTGAAGAAATCATCGAAGAAATCAATGATGCTCACTACATTGGTATCTTTCCCAAAACCAAGAAGCTTCAAGCTGAATGCACCGAAAATGACGTCGCCCTACTACAAGGGACCTACCTTTTTGTTGTTCCGCCAAATTGCGCAATAAAAGACACAAAGTTTATTTACAAAAATGAAAAAGGTATTATTTCCGGCCACCCAGTCACACTACAAGATATCAAAGAGCTCCATATCCCCACCTTGGAAGTACATAAACTTAAACTAGAAAAGGTATCATTGGATAAACTCCACGAAGTCCAGCTCCAGCAGCTACAAGAGGAGCCACTGGAAGAACTCCATCTCCATTCAAGCTATTCCACTTGGTCTCTGGCCTGCGTCGTAACGCTAGTCTCATGTATCACTATCTACTTCCTAATTACACGAAAAGAAATAATCTACAAATTATTACGCAAGAAGAAGCCTACAGCAGCCAAAAGAAATCCAGTTGAAGCACCGTTTATAGCAACTCAGATGGTTCCACCCTCGAGTTCCTTTTAGGGATGGAGGAGTTATGTGTTCGGTAATTCATAGAACTGCTGCGTTGCAGAATGCTGACCTAAGCACGGTTCCCACGAGAACCGAACAGTGCATTCTACTTGGCTTTCAACATTCAGATTTGACATAGACTTTATCAAGTAAACATATATGTTTTTTATTGTACTCTATTTTTCAATTTTTACAATTGGAAAATAAAATAAAAAAGTAAATTTTTTAAAAACGCGTTTCCATAAACGCGAAACATAAAGCCATACGAGAATAAGTGTCCATTTTTTGGGAGAAAGCTCCGACTAAACATGAGCAAAATGCAATTACTAAGCTGGAAAAACTTCACGCCTAGTTTAGAACTCTTCAAAAAGACCGGAAGAAAACATCGGAAACGGTCAAGAACAAATTTAAACAGTTTGTTGAAAAGTTTGATAATCTCTTTGATATTGCTCAAAAAGATGCCTTGGCTCTAATGAAATCGGAAGAAGATAAGGCGTTTCTCATGAACCAGAGGCAGAAGGGCCGCCCAGGTTCCATGACTGGAGTGGATCTCAAGTTCAAATCGAAGAAGAAACTTTTGATATTGGTGAGTTTTTTTATTAATATTATTCTATTATTATTCTAACAAATAAGTAAATAGTTTCATTATAATTGAAAGAAAATTATACATGAGAGCATCATTTGGCATCTTTATGATTGAGTTTATATTTCTGAAATAATACTTATTGATTATTAGAAGTAGATAATTTAGTACCTATGTATTATTACTATTCTACTAAAACGACAAGTTTTTATATTATTTTTTTTCTCTTTCTTTTGTTGTTTCTTAGAGACGGATAATGAAGACAAGTTCGAAGAAGGAGGAGAAGAAGAAGACACTGAAGAGGACAGCATGTACCAGGAACTTGAGAGCTTGGAGGAAATGAACATCCCTCAAGAAGCTGCAGAAGATCCAGGACCATCTGAGAGCAAGAGTATGGAAGTTTCATTTGCAAGGGGCGTTAAAAAGATTTTAAACATGAAATTGTCCATTTTGTTAGATCGATGTAAGGTATCCGACAGAAATGCCACGAGAATTTTAATAGCTACTCTAGAAGCAATAAACCTTGACAATCTGGAGTACAAAGTCTCGAAAACTTTATTACATTATAGAAGGCAAATGTTCAGAGAACAATATACTAAAAAAAATTTAGATAAAGTAAACATTCCTGAAATAGAGCCCGTGGTTGTCCATTGGGACGGTAAACTTTTACCGGGGGTTTTATAAAATGAACAATGTGAGCGAATAGCTATTGCTATTTCATATGGCGAAAAGGAACAGCTGCTGGGAGTTCCTGTAACAGCAAACAGCTCTGGAGAGGAGCAAGCCGTAGCCGTATATGAATGCCTACATGAATGGGGCCTTCCCAATACCGTCAAGGCGATGTGCTTCGACACTACAGCATCCAACATGGGAAAAATCAAAGGAGTATGTGTCATATTAAAGCAAATGTTGGGAAGAGAATTGGTATACCTAGCTTGTAGTCACCATATCTTGGAAATTCTCTTAAGAGGCGTATTCGACACAAAAATGGGATCAACCACTGGACCTCATCCAGACATTTTCAAGAGATTCCTTACTGCGTGGCCCAAGATAGACAAGCGAAAATACGACACAGGTATCAGTGACAATCTAATACAAAAGCAGCTAACTCCAGAAGTAATTGCAAATGTTACTGCTGAATTCGAGACCAAAGTAAGTGAAAGCCAAGAGATACAAGGAGCTAGTTGGTTCTCGTATTTATTAGATCACTAGACGGCAATGTTTTAGAACTCCAGGAGCCATTCATCACACTGGGTGGATGGCAAAGGCTATTTACTACTTAAAAATGTTCATTTTTCGTCGTCAATTTAAGATGTCTAAAGAAGAAGAAAGTTCTGTGCGTGTCATTTCTGTTTTCCTAGTTAAAATTTATAGTAAAGCTCGGTTCAATGATCCAAAAGCTCATCTTGCAACAAAGCAAGATTTAGGTATTTTACATAGACAACGACATTGCAGAAATAGCCCTGACTATATTTTCGAACCATTACAGACGATGAAAGGTTAATAATGGCTAATAAATTGCTCAGTAGCACAGATGAACCATCAGAGCACGCTAGGGTTGTAAATCCAAAAGTTAGTAAAGAAAAATTAAAAGAGGTGGAGGATGGAGGATTGATAAATTTACTTACCAAAGAAACGTATACATTCTTTGAACGATTTAATATAAAAACAGATTTCCTAAGACAACATCCAAACACCTGGCCTCAAAATAATGACATTCAAGGAGGATTGAAAATTGTCAAAACATTAAAAGTAGGTAATGATATGGCTGAGCGTGCTGTTAAATTAATAACCGACTTTAACGACCTTCTGACAAAAAATGAAGAGCAAAAGCAATATGTCCTACAAGTTGTAAGCAAATGCCGAGAATTATATCCTGACGTTTCAAAGACTACCTGAACAAAAGCTCAAGAATAGATTAGATAACTATGTAAAATTATCAACTCATGTAGGTACTACGTCTGTATCTTTTGTGTGTCTGTTTTGCATGTATTATATACCTGATTTTTATATTTTAAAATAAAAAATGTCATTAGACGTATCGGTATTACTTGTTTTTGTATTATATTTCTACTTTAAACTCAAAAATATACCAAAAAAAAGCAAAATTTATCACTTAATAACAAAATATACGAAGGTCACGTTTTTGGGGCTAAAGGCTGTTGTAACTCGGTTTGACTTAAAATAACAACAATTATGTATGGAATATAAATTTTGAAGAACAACATTAGCTTTCTTTTAAGATATTCAGCGTGTTTCTATTATTTACAGTTCTGGAGTTATGGCTCCATATGTCAGCTTTTTGGCCAAAAATTTGGATTTTTTCAAACTTTGAGCGATGAGCGGCGCGTGTTAACGTCGTTTAATCGAGCTCAAATTTAGCTCAATATCTGGGAAGGGGAATCGTTTTGTGGGGTTCAGACGAACAAGATTTCGACATTTTTTTCCCCCATATGAGATCCGGTCACCCTAGTGCACATGCGAAGTTTGAACAATTTTGGACAACCTGATCTTAACTTATTTAAATAGAATTGCTGTTAGTTTTTCATTGAAATTTAACAGGTGATGCTGCGGACACCAGCATTGATTGGACTTGTCAACCGGTGATTCGTCATTGTCAAATGTAATTTGCAAACGGTAGGCTTTTTAAAAACCTTTAACAGATACATTTTATACTGGATTTAACTAATATTTTCAAATAAAACGAACATTATTTTTAAAACGGATTTTTTAATAGAAAACGACGTATTTAGCTTACAATAAAACCTATTAAATAGTATAAAAATTATCAAGAATTGCTAAAAGGGGAAGTACATAAGAGAGTGTTCAACAACTTTTTATAAAAAAAAACTAATAATTTTATTCTAAGAAAACTTTACAATGATTTGGAATATTGTAAATTCTTAATTAAATGTTCAAATAAACCGCCATTTGCTGCTAAACAATATCCAAAACGATCGTAAAATTCTTTATTAACATTAGCGAGTTGGTACTGAGTAATTCTTTCAGATTGAATTAAAATTGAATTTTTTAACTGCCCTAAATTTTCAAACCTAACACTTTTATAAAGAATTTTTTTAAAATGCCCCAAGAGGAAGCAGTCGTTTAGTGAGAGGTCAGGAGACCTAGCCGGCCAATTAATTGTTGAGTTTGGACCGACAACGTGCCCATTAAAGGCATTATTTAGAATAACGCGTACCACAAGGGAATTGTGGGCCAGGCATCCATCCATTTATCATCAAAATATGTTAGACCCGTAAGATTTTCATCAACAAAAAAATTGTTCATTGATGCGAAGTCCAAAAATTCCTGACCAAACATTCACATTCTGAGGGTATAGGGTGCATGCAAGACGATGTTCATTTTGAAGGCTCCAGTACCGATAATGTTGTATATTCGGCTCATTATTTATTGTAGACGTGCATTCGTCTGAAAAGCAAATATTTTATAAAAAATATCTGTTATTGTTAGCTCGCTCCATCATTTCAAAACAAAAAGTGATATTCGCTTTTCATCCCCTTCTAGCAATTCTTGATGGTTTTGATACTTTTATATGAATGATATTTTTACTTTTTCAAAGTTCGCAGTACGGTGGTGTGTTGTTTTTCTACCCCTTGCCCAAAAGTTCAAGTTTTAATATTTTTATTTTCTTCGACGTGAAGTAAAATATTAAGATCTCTATTATTATTTTCTTCAGGTCTTTTATGAATATGTGCTGTGCATTTGCAGTTGTTTATTACAGTGCCTTTCGCCTCAAACTTAGTAATAACTTTTTGTATTGCCGACTTGGTAGGAATGGGTATATCCGGGTAAATAAACGGAAAACATATTAGATACAATACTTAGCTTTTCCCCGCATAGTACTATTTTATCATAGTAACTTTTTCTTCTATTCTGTAGTAATTACCTAGATAAAAAAAATTATTACTAGTACAAAATTTTGAACACACATTTGCTGACAATGACAAGTCCAATAAATGCTGGTGTCTGCAAGTTTTTCGTTTATAAACCCTTATTTTATTGTTTTTACTTATTTTTTATTTGTATTTTTGTTATGATTTGTCTAATTAGTTAAATTATTATATAAAGACGAAAAATTAGAATAGAAACCCCTTAATTGTTAACTACTTTGTATTTCAAATAATTTTTTTCCTTTCACTTAATTAATAGCTTTGCCGAAGAACTAGAATCAGCAACTATTAAATATCTCATCGCAGAGAAAACTGAATGAATTACTGGAAATGACGACAACTAATGATTCCTTAGTTGTTCAAGCCAAAGAAAAGGTATGGTTATATTATCGAGTTTATATACATAAATGATTTGGAACATATGTATATTGAAACTTTTGACGCAAACCAAAGTCCTGGTGCAACCCTCCGATATAGACACGCATGCATATAAGTGTGTCAGAAGATACAAAAAGTATATCTCAAAACAAACAAAACAAATTTTGTGTATAAGAACTTCAGCGCCTTTTTGAATCAATTCCAAATTTTGTTCATGCTAATAATTTTTTTTACTTTTATACAGTGATCTTGACTGCTTTACAGGTTGGCAATGCCGGTAAAGACACAAACGTTATGTCATAGAGAGTAGAGCACCTTTTAGTAGGAGTCCAAAAGATAATTGAGGAAGTTCAAAATTCGCCTATAATAAGCGACGACGATTTGGACCGATTGGAGGAAGAAATTGTGAAAACGGATAAGTTGATTAGGTTGCAAAAGAAACATAGTGCTCAAGGTATTCTCATTGAGGATTATGAGAAACAAATTACGAAAATGCAACGGGATATTGATAATATCGAGCAGATTGTCAAGGCGCTTCCAGATGGATGTTTTAGACGAGTAGAATTAGAACCGTAAACACTAAATATGTTTTTTATTTTTATCAAAACCAATACATTTTTTATAAAGTGCCAACAAACTTCTGATAAATAAAATAAAATGTTTAACTGACTGTGGGTACATTTAGGGAGACTGGATCTAGCTTTTATACAGGTACAGGTTGTTACTAAGATTCTTTAAGAATACTACCTTGCCTAATTGGCTAGTAGCAATGCATAGGCATAACGCCTTTCCCCCTTTCGGGTCTCTCAACATGTCCAAGAAAAAAAAAGTAATAAATATTAGATCCCGTCTTCCTCAATCTATTTTTTAAAGTATGGTCTTTTAAAACAAATAGGATAGTGTTATTTATTGTCAGGAAACAATCGTAGTCGTCAATTGTTTTATATTTTACTATTAATATCATCCTCAAGTGTTTTTGTTTTTAATTTGTATATTATCTACTGTAAAGTACCTAAGAGCACTAAATCCTTAGAATATAATATAATATAAACCTGCTCAAAAAAAAAATTAGAGAAACACAAAGTTGTGCATGTTTTAAATCTTAATGAAAGAGTAAGACGCTTTAGAATGCTTAGGCGTTCTCGAAATTAAATATATTTTCGTTTTGGAATATAATAATTTCTAATATAACTAATTTTATTTTTCTTACTGAGTTTATGCAAAAACAAGTAATCTCTAATTTGGTTGAGTTTTGTAGATTAGTTACTTATACTGCCAAATCAGTGGCGGTGTCAGGATTTTTAGTATGGGTGGGCATAAGTGAGCCCGATGATTTTTGAGTGGGCACTACCCAAATCAAAAATGACTTCTAAAGAAAAAAGGTCATCGTTCTGGCAAATATCATACAATACCACTCCTTTCTCATCAACCAAATCCTCCTTACCCTCCGAAAATTCCATTACAAGACCGAATCCATCAATTTTAGGTGGGCACTCATGTTTATAGGGTGGGCCTGCCTGGATTATATTTTTCACAAAATTATATTACTTTTATTTTTAACCAGACACAATTCCAGAACTCCATCGAAAAACGTCTTCCTCCTACAAGACAGAGCTGGCCAAAGAACTCGAAAAAAGTGCTTCGAGCACCAAGCCCTTTGGAACACACATTCTAACTGCTTGCAATTACCAATTACCGAGGAAAGTGATTTTGAGTGCTGGCAAACACTTGAAACGTCTTAAAATGCAAAATTCGATTACCTAGTCCTTTTTTAAAAGGTTTGAATTACCAATTACCGAGCACTATCTTTTAAAAGTGCTTGCAAGAACTGTGTTTGAAGCACTTTCGAGGCAATTACTGCCCAGCTCTGCCTACACCAGCTAAAGAATTTAAAAAATAATGTTTTTAGCTTTTTTTTTCAATTTATCAAAATTAGTAAATACTTAGTTTGGGCGTGACTCCCAAATTATTTTTTTGCCTGCGGCGCTATTGTATCCTTCACTAAGATGCCGGATGGTCGCATACAAACTTGGATAAAACCTATTGCCGCATGCCCCCTGGGGCCCGGTAGAGTCTTAAATCGGCGGTGTCTCCTTTCTAAATATAAAAAATTTAAGGTTATGATGGCGATGAGCCACTCATTTGCAAAAAAAGAGTATTTTTCTACGTTTCCTGCCCATTGCCTATTACAAATAAAACTTTTACCTACTTCAATAAAAATATTAAAATATCTGTCATAGTGATTTTGTAACAAAAATACTCATCATCAAAGAATTATTAAATAATAAAGGGTATGTTAGTCTATCCCTATGTATCTTATTCACTGTTATTTTAATGTTTTAAAATTATCAGTAGTAGTGCCCTACAACAGTAAACAAGTATAAAAAAATAAAAATTGCAATTTTTCATTGTTTTTTACTCATATCCAACCTTCTGTTTTAGAAATATAGTAGGTAAGAAGTATGATGTAGGATAAAAGCTATTCAAAATTCGAAAACAGTATACAAAATCATTACGAAGTACCTAATAATGTTTTTTTTCTACGTTCCGACGTGAGTCACACAATTGCATTATTGCATTGGGAACAATAAAAAAAATCTTTGTTCCTCAATCACGTACTGATATTGATAACATAACAATAAAAACATCGTTTAAAATAAGTATTTATTGTGTCTATTGTATACAAATATAGGCAGTAATGTTTATTACCTTCCTCGATTTATTTTTTAATTTTCCCTTATCACTAACAAAAAATAAAATATTTGTTAGGCACTGCCGAAAGAATCAAAATTAAGTACCTACATCTATACCGGGTTACACAAGAAAGAAAAACTCTTTTAAAAATATGAAAATGCTTATGCGGTTTTTAAAAAACACGCATTTATAACAATCCGATTATCTTGTAATGACTTTTTTATTTCAAAATTTTATAACAAACGGTTTATGAGATACATATGGCCAGCGTCCATTTCTATTTCGCTACTCGGTATTTAAACTATGAGATAAACTGACAAAATTGGAGATTTGTAGTATAGCTTATAAGGTTTTTTGGAAAAACCACCGAAAATTGGAAATACAACAGCCATTGGGACGCAGTTACCGAGAGTTTAAAGTTAAAAAAAATATAAACCAAAAAAAATATTTAGTTTTTGCTTTTAATAATTTATGAATCAAAATTGTTTACACTTAAAACTGTATATAATCGACCTTTATTGATCAAAGATGGGTAGGTACCTGGTCTTTGATCAATTTTTACGAAATATGAAATCGCCAATGCAACTGCTAACGAGATGCACAAAAGAATATCTCGAGGGCAACCCAAGTTACCGAAAAATTTAAGAATAAAGATTTACCTACCGTGGTAGGTAGGTCTAAAATTAAAGAGCTCTTCAAATAGCATATGTCTGTTTTTTTCTTTTACATTTTTAGTCTGAAAATAACCCTTCGGTGCATGGAGCTCGAACGATATTATCTGCAAAGATTTGAAAATATTCACGGTTATACCTACTTCTTTATGAGTTCACCAATAAACCATCCGTAGCTCAAAAAATTGTAAATTTAGGGCTAAACCACCCTACAAAAATATATTTTTAAAATTCGTATTAAATTTGAGTTTTTTTAAGGGCTAAACTATTTTTCAATATTTTTTTCGTGGGATGTCAATCAATTTTCAGCAGCTCCAGGTAGTGCCTACTCAAGTAGAGGAGGGGGGAGGGGCTAACAGCCTTTGGCTAAAAAGGCGGTAAGTAAGAAGAGAAAGTTTATAATTTCTTAATAAACTTAAAATGATCCTTTTAAATCTTATTGTCATTTCTGGACGGCCAAAAAAACTTTAAATTAACAGTATTGGGTTTAAAATGACAATACCTACTCAGAATAAGTCAACAAGGTTTTGTACTAGGTATCACATTTTTTTTTCAATTTATAAAGAAAAAAATAAATAAGTGAAACGTATTAAGTACATAAATTTCCAAAATTCAACAAAATAAAGATATTTGTTTGTGCGCGTTTCGTATTTACCCTATAATTTGTACCTTTGTACTCTATTAGATGTTGTAAACAAAGAACAACAACTTTTTTTAGAAGTTCAATCACAGTATAGCCATATTCACACGATCCTTTTCTTTGCACACGGCGATTTCGAGAAAAATCTCAGTTGAATCGTTTCAATTCGATTTCGTTCTAGATGTGGTACTGTGTGCACCTGCAAGCGGTACTGATGCACACGGTACTACATTGTGTAAATTGCGCTATTTAACTTTGGATTTGCTGAAGCGGAGACAAGTTGACAAGCTGTTCTACTCAAACTCAACTAAACCGAAAGCAAAGTGAATAGAAATTTTCAAAGCGCCAAGGCGATTGTGACGTCATAAGAATAATTTAGATAAGCGAAATGGAGGAGGATAAAAGTAAGTAGAATAAGTTTTTGTATTTTTGGTTGTCTATAATTAATTTAGGGTATTTAATTTTTATTTAATGTATTAATTTAAAATTATTCATCTGGCACTAAGATAATAAACAATTAGTTCATATCTTAAGAAGGAAATATTTTTTAAGGGAAAATTGTTAAACTTAATTTTTTGAAAATAAAAATTATGCGAAATACAACGAATAGTAAGTGAATTTCTTTATGTACTTAAATAAGTTTATTTAAGCTTATTTTTATACTCAGTCAACCTAAATAATCGATAATTCGGGACCAGGCATTAATTTAATTGGGTTTTGCATGAAAATTACCTTAAAGTGTTTTAAATTTAAAGTTATTTCAATGTAAAAAATACGAGGCAATTTTTTATTAAATTTTGTCTTTATAAAAAAATAAGGTTATATGTTTTTTCTTTTGAAAAATTATTGTTAGTCAAAAAAATAGGAAAAATTCATGTCAGAAATTTTTTGCTTTTGACAAATTTTATTTAGTTATTATTCTACAGTAGTTAGAAACCTTTTTCCCAAACGCTCTATTTAAATTCAGGGATGTTTCCCTTTATTTCAAGAATCAGTGATTTTTACGGGGTTTCGGATTTTTTTTCTCTTGTCTTGAAAGATGGATAACTAAAACCCTAAAGATTGCCAATAATGACACAGCCAGAAAATATATTTTCAAAATAAAATACTGCCAATTTCTTTTTACATTTCTTTCTTTTAAACTATTAAGTGTCTAAGTCGATCAGTTTAACATAAGAATAAAACAGTTCAGTTTTGCACTTTTAATTCATTATTGAGATTTTCTCAAATTAAATAATAAACGTGATTTACATTTTAATTAAAGTTAAATTTAAGCAGTTTTTATTGGTAGAAAATACTTAACAAAACCTTTAATAATGCTACTTCTTAGACACTCCTTACCATATTCAGTTTTGCTGCTTGAAATAATTTAATTATTTTACATTTTTAGGTACAATAGCATCCGTTGCCACACAAAAAGATCAATTAAGCAAAGGCAAAAAATGTTGCTGCAAAGATTGTAAATGCAAAGATTGCCGATGTGCCTGCGGAGATGATTGCAAATGCTGCGATGATGGTGGATGCTGCTGCTGCAAAGATGGTAAATGCTGTGCCAAGGGCGATTGCTGCAAACAAGGAGAAAAATGTTGTTGCAAAGATTGTAAATGCAAAGATTGCCGATGTGCCTGCGGAGATAATTGCAAATGCTGCGATGATGGTGGATGCTGCTGCGATGGTAAATGCTGTGCCAAGGGCGATTGCTGTAAACAAGGAGAAAAATGTTGTTGCAAAGATTGTAAATGCAAAGATTGCCGATGTGCCTGCGGAGATGATTGCAAATGCTGCGATGATGGTGGATGCTGCTGCGATGGTAAATGCTGTGCCAAGGGCGATTGCTGTAAACAAGGAGAAAAATGTTGTTGCAAAGATTGTAAATGCAAAGATTGCCGATGTGCCTGCGGAGATGATTGCAAATGCTGCGATGATGGTGGACGCTGCTGCTGCAAAGATGGTAAATGCTGTGCCAAGGGCGATTGCTGCAAACAAGGAGAAAAATGTTGTTGCAAAGATTGTAAATGCAAAGATTGCCGATGTGCCTGCGGAGATAATTGCAAATGCTGCGATGATGGTGGATGCTGCTGCTGCAAAGATGGTAAATGCTGTGCCAAGGGCGATTGCTGTAAACAAGGAGAAAAATGTTGTTGCAAAGATTGTAAATGCAAAGATTGCCGATGTGCCTGCGGAGATGATTGCAAATGCTGCGATGATGGTGGATGCTGCTGCTGCAAAGATGGTAAATGCTGTGCCAAGGGCGATTGCTGCAAACAAGGAGAAAAATGTTGTTGCAACGATTGTAAATGCAAAGATTGCCGATGTGCCTGCGGAGATGATTGCAAATGCTGCGATGATGGTGGATGCTGCTGCAAAGAAGGAAAATGCTGTGCCAAGGGCGATTGCTGCAAGAAGGGAGAAAAATGCTGTTGCAAAGATTGTAAATGCGAAAATTGCAAATGTAACTGCAGAGATGACTGCAAATGCTGTGATGACGGTGGATGCTGCTGCTGCAAAAATGAAAAATGCTGTGCCAAGGGCGATTGCTGCAAACAAGGAGAAAAATTTTGTTGCAAAGATTGCCAATGCACCCTTGATGATGATTCTGAAAAGTAAGGAAAACGGTTGAAAATATTTTTATTGCAGTCACAACTAAACATAAACTGCCTATGATCTATTAATATGTTAATTTAATCATTGTAATTTAATATTCTCATTTGTATTATTTTGCTGTTATTTTATATGGTATTTGAAAATAAATAAACAGTGTACCAAAAATTTTAAAAAATCTATTGTTAAAGTATTGTTACAAAATATATCAATATAATTTAAATAAACTCTCAATTTTCTTGTAAGGTTTCTTACCATCTATTTTTAATATATATCCGCTATTCATTTATATTTTATTATATTACAGTACCGATATCTTTAATTTTTATTGTTAAATGCTATAATATTGTATTTTTATTGTTGTAATATAAAATTGCAATTTAATAAAATATGTTGTCTTTCTTTAATCTCGTTTAAGACATTATAGGCAAACACCATTTGCTACACATATTTAAATTATGTATATATAGTAACTAATGCATCATATAATAGTGACATATATTATTTTGTTAGTAGATGATATTAGTGATCGAGTAGGGTCCGTTAAACGTTTATTAGCATTCATAGTAGTTTTTATTGATTCTCCTTTTTAAAAAGTTTTAAGTTGACTTTCAGACTTCCATGTGTATTCTTTCTAATACGCTAATAGACCATAGAAACTAACAAAAATAGAAATTTTATACCATTGTCAATTGACCTAAATAAATTTTACAAATGAAAATATTAAAAATGAACGACACCTTATTGACCAGCGGCAATCGAATTGGTTTACAATAATATCTCTGTTTTATTATATAGTTTTCGAATACACCGGCAGGTCGTTATAGCGCGATGCGACCAGTCAAAAGAACTCTTTTATTAATTTATGACTTGGAAATTCTATACTTGAATTTTGGAGACATTATTTCCATTATAAAAAGGCAGGAAATTAACTGAAAAGTTTTTTGAATGATAATGGTTTATAATAAACGCCGGAGACGGCTCTTTATCCGACACGCTCCTATCTGGCTGATGTCTAGAGCTCTGAGATCTGAATGCGCTAAAATTTCCCATCTTAAATTGCGGATTTCCTAAAATGAATTACCAAAAATTAACAAACCATTTATTTTTTTCACCAATAGAAATGTGTTATCCATGTGGGTGTGAGAATAATATTTTCATGCAGAAAAAAAAATCGAGAAAAAAGATATGATCAAATAAAAACCCTAAAAAAAATTACTAAAATTCATAGTATTCTAAAAAATATTGAGATTTTTTTTTAAATAACTTTCTCACATTCTCCAATATCTGTAGAGTCTAAATTTAAAAAGTTTTTAAAAATTAAGAACAGGACTTATTTCAAGAGAACGCAATGTTTTTTATATATACCGGGTGACACAAGAAATTTTTTCCGTAATTTTGAAAGTAAAGAATTATAAATTTAAGGAGTTAATACATGTGTAATTTGCCTTTTTTCGGACAATTCTAACCTTCGAATCTACTTCCGGTCTAACCGGAAGTGAAGTCAACTTTTAAATTAAAAAAAAATTATTTAATGCTTAAATTCTATGAAAAATTATCTTTTCAATGACGTATTACACTTTATCATTTGTTTTAAAAATGGCCGCTTTCCTCCCCACTTACTTAGTAAGTTTAGTTTCTATAGTCTATTTCAGAAAGGTGTAGAGTAATAAAATGGGATACTCCGTCCAGTTCGGCTCAATTTCTAACTGGAATAAATTCGATATTATTAAAACTGCTGAAGTTGCGCCTACAAAATTAGGTAGATACCCCCAGATGGGGGTTTTGGAGCATGCGTAATTGGATTATGATGTCGGCACAGTTGGCAGATTTCTCAGCTTTGCGCTACACGTAGTAATTTTGTTATTTTAAATGAAATGCCCAATTTATTTTTATTGCAGTGAATTGGGCGTGTCAAGTTTAATAAGGTCCCAATTTTTCAAAATTTTATTTCTACTAGTTGCTGAGATATGATAACACAGCTATTTCAATTATTAGTTCAATTTTTTTAGAATGAGCAATAAACTTATCGAAAACGCCCGAAAATATGAAACAGCGCCCACTGTTCATAAGGTATTCATATTTTCGGGCGTTTCCGACAAGCCTATAATGCTTATTCTAAAATAAAATAAAATTTTTTAATTTAATTTTTTTGAAAATGCTGTGTTGTCATGTCACAGAAACTAGTGATAGAATTTTGTTAATTTGGGACCTTACTAAATTTGACACGCATTAAAAATAAATTGGGTTTTCTATTTAAAATAACAAAATTACTACGTGTAGCGCAAAGCTGAAAAATCTGGCAACTGCGACGACATTATAATCCAATTCAGCATGCTCCAAAACCCCCACATACCTAATTTTGTAGGCGCAACTTCAGCAGTTTTAATAATATCGAATTTATTTCAGTTAAAGTCCCCACCCTGTATATGATAACTAACCAAAGAAAAAAAAGAAGAAGATAATTTGATAAAGAAGGAACTATTTGCTATAGCAAATTTACACAAACTTCGTTTTATGAAATATTCCGTGGAAGATATAGCTGAAAACATAGTGTAACTGTGCTGCGCACACCGTCATATATTTGCGAACTAAATCCTATAGAACTTATATGGGCGCAAATGAAAGGATTTTTAGCAAGACACAACACAACATTCAAAATGAAAGACCTTAAGCTACTGTTTGATCAAGCCATTAAGGAAGTGACACGAGAGAACTGGCGAAAAGCAGTTCATCATGTCATTAAAGAAGAGGAAAAAATGTGGGATCTTAACCACCTGATCGATCGAACCGTCGACCCGTTAATTATAACATCAAGATGAGGTGACAGTTCCTCAGATGACGAAGAATATTATGATTTTTTATAATTTAATTTCTGTATAATGTATTTTTTGTATCTTGTTTTTTTATGTTTAATAAAAAAATAGGTGTACCTTATACTATGTACATAATGCACGCCTTTGTCAAACCATTTTCAGTGTTTGTGAATGAATAACAATAGGCAAAACCCATAAATTGACCCAAACTCGGGTGGTACTACCTGCACTTGATGAAAATAAAGAATCTTGCAATAAAATCAATGCCAAATTATGAAAGTGGCTTAAATATTCGTTGGGTCACTCTGTAGTAACTTTGCATACCTAATGAGCTTTTATTACTCTACACCTTTCTGACTCTAATAGCCCAAAAACTGATAAGATCCAACGTGAAAATTAATGGCCTATAACGATTGGTTCTTATTCTAAAATACTTAATATGGTTTTTTGTAGCCCTTATTGGATTTTTTAGGCAGGTTTAATATTTACCATTGTTCTCTAGCAACATGCCTGGACAGGCACTATGTGAGAGAAATAGCGATAGCGAACGTGTGCTAAATAAGAACGATCGCTATCGTTATTTTTTATACCGAGTGCCATCATACCAGCAAGACTTTAGGACTAAAAAGAGCATTTCCACTGCAGCTCACTCATTTTACGGTAGCTGATCCGATGTAGTAAAGAAATGAAGTGCCCTTTTAGCTTATTTTGCAATATTTCCTACTAAATAGGAGTCAACGCCCTATATAGAGTGCGTTATCCAATTTTTGATATAACCTGCCCTGTTTAAAAGTTTATGTACTATACGGGTAAACTTCATTAATTACGATGATGCTATAATAAAAATTAGGTTTTAGGAATCAATTACTATGCGGGATAAAGCGACAAAAAAATAACATCTATTATTTATATTTGTAACTAATTTATAAAGTGAACTACCTAAGAGATTATAAACTTCATTATAAAAATAATATGTGTTTAGCATGAGCAAGAACATTCACACTTGTATTTTCCGTCAGTTCCTTTCACAGCATTTTCTGGAGTGCACTCGCATTCACATTTGCAAGAGTCGCATGATGTTCCTGTACCTTTTTTAGTACATTTGCAGATACAGATACATTGAACTTCAGTTCCGTCCTTGAGTGTAAGCTTGCAATCTTTTTCAATTGTGCAGCAACCTGAAAAAATTATGTGACATCTTAACAATACTGATAATAAAGTAGTAGTAATTTTATTACGATTATGAGAAGTATTTAAAAACACACAATCCAATAAAACCATAAAACATAAAAACAATCTAAGTAGAATTTTCGTTTTTTTTTTGTGTACAGAGACCGTCAGAATTCTGGCTCCATATGGAAAATTTTTTATTATTGATTTCACAGAAAATTTTATTCTTTTTCGTCCCCTTAAACTTAAAAAGCGTTCATTAAAATTGAAAAAACTGCGTGTATACAAGGGAAATTCTATTTTTTAAAAGTTGCTTAAGGGTAAAGTAGGTTCTCTTAATTTTCGTTTTTGATACAATTTTCATTTGCAAAAGTTGTTTAGAATTAAAAGGTATGTCCGGATAGGAAATCACGGCCTTCTATTCAAAAAACAAAAAAAATATTTATTTTTTGGTCTTACCCTGTACCTATAGAGATTAGTTCAAAGAGATCAAATGATTTTTAAACGTTCTTTATAATGTTTACTTTTAGAATATTAGGCAAATTTTAAATTTCTAGTTATTTCTAATTTTTCTTAAACCATTAAAAAAAATTATGTCAAAACTCGTTTATTTTTGGATTAATTAGGTTTTACCCGAAATTAATTTTAGACAATATATATCTTCTTAATTACCTAAAAAAAGTCTTATCTTCCCAATTATAAAAATTAATTTATTAAAAAAATTTAGTCTCAACAAAAAAGTTTTTTTTAGTTTTTTGAATAGAAAGCCGTGACTTCCTATTCTGACATAACTTTTAATTCTAAACAACTTGTACAAATAAAAAGTGTTTCCAAAACGAGAAATAAGAGTACTTTACTCTTAAGCAACTTTTTTTAAATTGAATCTCCCTCGTATGTACTGCAGTTTTTTTTTAAATTTTAATTAGCGCTTTCTTAGTTTAATGGGATGCAGAACCTTTTATCAAGAATAACATTTTCTGTGAAATCAATATCGTCAAATTTGTGTGATCTTATTATTATACTTACTGGTATCAGACATTGTGATATTTAATTTATTATTACACTATATTGGTTATTAAAAAAAATATACTATTTTGTTTATCAATTAACATTTACAAGCACGAATAATGTTGATATGGAATTGAGACAATCCCCCATCGGATTTTATAGTAAAGCGATTTTATTCATATTCGACGAGACGTGTCGTATCGAGCGGTGTAGTAGTACCGTGTGTAAAATATTATTTTGTATGAATGAGTGAATCCATTCTATTTTGCACACAGCTTTTAAGTGAATCCGAACTGATCCAAACTCGCTACAATTTTCTATGTTAAATTGAAGTTTATTTAACCGAATTACAAAAAAACTAAGCAAGATTTTGGTTTTCTGTTTTCACCAATGGAAAGGTCAAAGGTGTGGTAACTATGCGGGTTGAAAAAGATATTTTAGTGCAGAAAAAAAATCGAGAAAAAAAAATATAAACCAATGAAAATCCTAAAAAAAATTACTAAACTTCATTATATTGTAAAAATTATTGGGAATTGGAACTTTTTAAAGACCTGTCAATAAACATGGACAGTTTCCTTTGTCAGTCTCCATGTTTTCGGAATATGTCTTGTGGCCAGGCTGGCTCTCGGTGTAAGGCAAAGTTTATCTGAGGCGTTGAGAACCAGACCGGACCATCCACTGAATTACTTAATGGAGATAATAAGGATTAAAAAATATGCATTTTTTATTATCCTTTTATATCCTTCTAAAAAAAATTATTTTATTTTTATTTTTTGTTAGGATACTAAAAATAATATATTTTTTAAAGTAGCTAAGAAATTAATACTATATTTTCAATAGAACAAAAAATAATGTGGGTTGGTCCGCTTTGGTTTTATAGAAGTTTTATTATTTTCCATAATGGACTATAACCAAATAATGCGAAATATACATTTTTATATATTTTTATTCCAAAATAAACAATTAACTAAATAATATTTACAATAATAAAGCAAAAAAGAATTAAATATTTTTTTCCAACAAAAAAAGTGTGATACGTACGTTCAAAAAATACTTTTAGAAAGACTATTAATCATTCTTATCAACTAAGGAAATTGCATCTTCTGCTGCTGACGAACACTTTAAAGAGTGAAAGAAATTGTGATAAATTGGCGGAATAAACTCAATTAATTCTATTAATAATAAAGTTACAAACATCATCAATTTTTTCTACGGGGGTTTTATTTGCAGGAGGGTGTCGGCCTCGTTGATCCTGTGGTACCATTAATTTCGTTTTTTTCTTAAGGGTTCTATCAAGTTTACCGTCTGATACCATTAGAATTTTTTTAAACAGATTTTTACATATTTTAACGTCACTTCCTTGACTATTAGGTAAATAATATTCTCTCGTCATATGTTTCGATTTGTTAGTAGGAGTAGCATTAATTGTGGCATAATGACGAGCAACTGGCTTAACTTTGACTTGCGAGAATATGTATCCGGTCTGTAAGTCGAAATTGGCTAATCCATAAAATTTATTATGGATTTCCGTTCGAATTTCAGGATTTATTAACTTATAACATTCTAAATTACAGCAATTGTCGGCAGGTAAAAACGTTTTAGCGTGGACAATTTGGCCTTTTACATTGGTATAACTCTGACCACTAGCTCGAAAATATTTGCGTTTGTTTTTTTCCATTCCGTCTCGTTTCTCATCCGCTTTCTTGATTTTTGTTTCACGTTTTCCTCATCTTCACTATCGGATTCTGACGGCAAATTTGACGGTTGGTAATCATCAGAGCTTCCATTGTCTTCAAATTCTGAGGGTTCACTTCTATGACCGTCTGAATTTGTTTCTAAAAGTTAGGTTAGGATTAGTAAAACTATTAAATTACCAAATTTTAAAAGACAAAAAACTAACCTTCTATTTCCTGGGATGTGTCTGCACCTGACCAACTAGTTGAAGCGATATTTTTCAAACTAAACTTAAATAAATAAGTACTATAAGCTTTTTAAAGTATTAAACGTTAGCATACGTATCGATTAGGGACTGGACTAACCCAGGGTAAACAATCTTTATCAAAGATACCAAAGCGGACCAAGCCACATAGTTCACTATGGCACCGATTTATCATTCGGATCGACTGGCTGGACCATCCTGTTTAGTGTCGCCATCTGTTATAGGATGCTTGAAACTCAGATGGTCCACTGTGGCTTTGAAATATGTAATATATAGTATCGGAATCACGCCTTGGTCCAATATTTGGGATTTTGTGGGATGGTCCGCTCTGGTTCTCAGCGCCTCATCTATGAACAGCTCCGTTTTGCTTTGCCGGATAGACTCCGTCCGGACTCCGAGACTTTATATGGCGCGAATGTGCTTATTTCCATTTGATCTTTTCCTTCGTCACCACCTTTTTGGCAATCTGCCAGTTTTCCCCGCAAGCACTGTTGGGAGCCCTATTTTCCTCCCTTAGCTTCCAGGTCTGCGGCGGTTCGTCTAGAATTCTGAAAAGTGTACTCAAAAGAGTTCAGACATTGTTTCTTTACCAGATTTAGTGTACTCTCCAGGCACAGTTTTTAGGGTATCAATGAAATTGTGTGATGCCTTAGAGAGTACTTTTCTGAGGCTTCTCTAGATCTTTACTCCACCAGGGCACGTACAGTTACAATTGGAGGACAATTGCTACAAAGCCGAGTGCATCGCGTCAGTCAGTTGGTTCGCGATTAACTCTACTTCCAATGTGTTATTTACCGTATCTTTAATGCCCGCCTGCTTCGAATTTAGGTCTAACTTATAGTTAGGGTTACGATAAATATTAGTTCGCTTTACGCATGATAGTTTAAAATGAATGTATCTGATCCGAGCAACTAACCTCATCAGGTACATGCCAGTTTCTAACAATATTACTAACGTAGTTCGTACAATTGGCGAATGGCGCTAACTGCAGCCGACGCCATAAAGAAGTTAAGAAGAAGAAGTAGTTCGTACATTAAATCTAATCCTTCCCGCCATTTTTGCCTTTGTGCCTTGTTACACAAGTAGGCTCATTACGCTATAGCTATTTTTTTATTTTTAAATTTGTGAAAAATCCTATTTTATTATCTCACTAACAAACTAAAAACATAGCCGGTAATATCATAATAAAGTTTGACATCTACCAGCGCCTGCTTAACAAAATCCTTGGGATATATTTGGATACCAGATATGCTAAAATTGCATGACTGTCAACCAAGATGGTGCCATTGTCATGTAAAGTTGGCATGGTATGTAAAGGATTTATCTTAAAATAAAAATTATATTTAAAATGAATTAAGAAAAATGTCTAATATAATAAGCAAATATGTGAAAATTAAGCATCATCTTTTGCGAACAATAAGGAAAAAATAAATATTTTTTTAATAAAAACCAACAAAGTTAAATGAAAAAGAATAAGAAACTATAAGTCTTCCCCCATTAATAGGTATATTTAAGAAACTGGTTAGAGGTTAGATTCTCTACATGTTTCAAATATAAAAACATTCATCTTCAGGAGAATATTGTCAATGGAGCTTTAGACTTATGGTTAAATTAGATTGTGGTACAACGGTTCAATGCAGGACAGATTGGGAGAAACATACTACCGAAAATAAGAGACAAAATGTAGACAGGGAGCATTGGTAAAGTTAATAGTATATATAGCAGTATTGACCTGACAGTAGAATTTAAAAAAAAAACTATTGGAACAAAAAAAGGACTTAATCAGATGCAAAAATTCTAAAACAGTAAAAGGTATTTTATAAAGTTGTAGAACTAATTATCACAGGTTTGCTGGGGTTGGCGGAAGAGCCAGTATACTTAGGCGTGTGAGACCCCTTTGAAAAATCGTTTAGGTAATGTCAGCCAGACGGGACATACAGCTTAGCGTGGGATCCAAACCACGTATGTGCACTAGTTATATTCTTTTTACGCTCCCAGAGGTCCATGACACCCCTGTCGGTCCTGATATTAGGAATCACTAAATAGCATACCTACGGCATTCTTTTATCTGCTAAAGTTTTGAGCATACTTTTTTATTAAGCGTATGCCCTTTTTGAGGATCGAACTCGGACCACTACGATCGAATGCCAGTAATTCATCACTAAGCCACTGCCGCGGTTTAGATCCCTTTTAAATTTAATATGCTATATTTTATTACATAAACATCGGGTATAATCTCAAAGTTTATTCTCAAATTTATTTTGTAAAGCCCGTACAATTACTGGCTGAATGCACGTCACCGTTATTGACCTAATTTTTTATTCGAGTCGTTAATTAAATCGTATATTTTTTAAATTCTGTCAGCATTTAATTCAACTTCAAAATGAGTATTTCTTCTTTTGCTAAATAATGAGAGCTATTTTCATAATATGTTCCAACTTACTTATTGTCGCTTTGAAATAACTTTTAACGCGTAAAATTAAAGTTCCAAAATTCCAAATCACCAATAAGGTTGTCAAAACGAATTTACGAAATTTATTTGACAGAACCCTTTATTTAATAACAGACCTCTACCTTATTTTTTGTTTCTGTTATGATTATGTATTTGCTAGTTGTGACGTGCATCCAGCCAGTAATTGGATGAACTATATAATGTTTGATACTTTAGTTGAAGTCTATTCCCTATAGTTATTAAGTTAAAGAAAATTAATTCAGTTTAATCTTTTAGATTTTGATACCCAAACGAAAGAATCAAAAAATAAAGCTGAAGAAGCTTTACAAACAATTTCTGAAATAGAGGATATAATAATAAAAACCAACGATAAAACTAATGAAGCTCAGGATACTTTGCTGGATGCAGGACTTAACGCCAACTTAGCATTAGAAAAAGCTATTCAAGCTGATGGCCTGGCTAAGAATGCATCGGAGAAGGCTGAAAAAATAAATACTGAAGCAGATTTCCATAGAAACAAGACATTTTTGAGTGAGGAAGCTGGTCTCATGTATGACAGAGTTTTAAATACGGAGGGAGAACTACTCGGCGGCAAAGGCCTATAAGCCTGACGTCAGTTATGATATTTTGGAACATAGACCATTTATTTCAATCAAGGGTCAAATAACATATTCATTGGTCCAAGACCGGCATTTGGAGTACCGAGGTATATAGAACGAGTTGTCATAAAGCGATGGATCAGGAGTGAACACAAAATCTACGGGAATAGACAGGGATTACACCACGACAAATGCTCCATTGGTGATCCAGACTAACGAAACAGCTGCTTCAAATGAACAGGAATCAGCTGAGAACTATTACAGGATTTCTGACAAGACACATGACTGTCAAGAATCATCTACACAGAATGCAACTGTGCAATGGATACCTTAACTGCCGATTAGGCGGACAAGTCAGGGAAGCAGTACAGCATAGGAAGAGGCAACAAATACTCGGGCAACCAAAACTGGCACCGAGGACATCTTAACCCTCTCTTCAGCTGATCTACACAAATTAGTACAAAGGACAGGATCCATAAGTGGGTGTAACAATCAAACAGGGGAGAACAATGGGCCAAACCTGGCCTAAGTGCATTCGGCACACGGACGAGCCCTCTGAAGAATAAAAAACAATTAACAAATATATATAAAAAAATAAGCTTAGCGGCAAGCGGACGGAGTAGTACGTATAGCTTTTTAAGTACAGAAGGACGCCAAAGGTAATGGGTGCCCTGGGGCACAGGTAGACAATGACAGGCTGTTTCGTCCTTGTTAGAACTCATCAGAAAGCCATAACCGGTAAGCAATTTCCACAACAGCGAAAATGTTTTCAAGATATTTTTACTAGTAAAAATGAAATATGAATCAACTCAATGCATAAGATCCATCAGCATATAACGTGAAATCAGATTTTTCAATAAAAAGAATAGCGATTGTTATGATAAAATATCTAAAATACTCGCATCCCCAGAAGAGGCGAGGGTGGAAAATTCCATGTCTAAAATGGTTCCTCCTCAAACCTGGATAACCTTAGACTGAAATTTTCCCCGACGTAGCACTAGTAATAAGATGTTAAATTGATACTTTACATTGGCAGATTAGGCACTAGGACTGGCCAATTAGGCACAACCGGTGAGTGTAAACTGGCACCATTTTTTGCCTTGTTGGCTTTTTGTACCTTTTTTTTCACATTGAAAAAATTATAAAGCAACATTATTTTTCGATTAATCTTGGAGACAAAATTTACCATACTGCCAAGATTCACTTTGAAATTAGAATTTTTTTGATTTTGGAATATACAAAACTAAAGGGCACAAATTGAAATTAAGAATGCCAATAAGTACGTATTACGAACGTACAGATGCATTAGTACCATTTATTAACAATTAGTCAAGTGATGCAATTGCAACGAACTATTTCATCTCATTTTCTGAACGTTAAAATTAATAATCTGTGATCGTATTATTGGTTAAGAAATATCCAATTGGTGGCAAGTTCGCCTGGCATGCGAAAACAAAGCTGTGTTTTCGATTTCGAGCGGAAGCATAAAACTTTTCAATTTTAACAAGAACATTTTTCGATAATATTTAATCAACTAGAAAGCCTAAAATTTATTTATTTTTTAAATTTAGTCGACTTTGTAGGTCTTATCGTTTCCGAAATAATAATACTATTATCACTTAAAATGAAAATATAATATCTTTTATTGGGGCCTACAAAGAGGAAATGTTTTGAAATAAAACCAAATTTAGTTGGCATCGATTTTTTATGTCATCACTTTTATCAACACAATTTAAAATATTTGTTTAAAAAAAACAATTTTTGATGTCCCTGATCTACAAAAAAAAGTTCGTAGTAATTATAATAACCAACCAGCCCGCAAGTATAAATTATTCAGTATTTTAAATTTCAAGGGCACAAATAAAATTACTCCAACCCAACATTTAAATATAACAAATTAACAAAATTGATGAACATAGTTGAGGTTATTTTATTTATGCCTTGTTATATTTGTTAGCCGTTATGTACATAATAAGTCAATAAAATACTGTAAATATTTTTTTCAAAAATAAATACAATATTTCAATGAAACAAAATGTCTGACTAGTTACAGTTGGTTTTAGTAGTTTCAGATTTTTACAATTGAAATCTCTAAAGTCTTCTGTGCATTTTGTATATTTATTATACAGATAATTAATTAATTATATTTAAATATACAACTTAACAATAATATAACAAATTATAACACAAATAAAATGTACAGTTTAAATATTTTTAACCCTGAGGAGCTCAGTAGGCACAGTATGAGAAAGCACAATTATCTAAAAAAAACATCTCTATTGACAATAAAAAGATATATTAATATAAAATATATGTTGAATAAATATTAAAATATTTGTAAAAAGTTTATCTGAAACCACTGAGCCCAATTAAAATGAGTTAAAAAGGGAATTTAAATAAGATTTTAATTGTTTAAAAAGTACGTATTTACACTGGTTCTTCAATGAATCCACTTCACTTTTATTTTTTGTTGATTCCACAACTTTTTACAGTTATTTAATTTAAATAGAAATAATGTTCACTAGCACTAATAAATTTTTTGAGTCTTTATTTGCTACTGCACTATCACTTGAATTAATCGCTAGGCATCTTCAGAATTCGAAGAGTAATCTTCATCCTCCTCGTTTTCTCTTAGTTGAGTGAAGAATGACGTTAACTGCTTCAATGCAACACCTGTAAATAAAAATATTTTTATTTACATTACTTATTTAAATCTAGGGAAAATAACAAATGCGTTGTTATTTTATTTTAAATACATGCAGGTTTTCTACCAATCAGCACATAATAACCACAAATTTACTAGTGTCTGTAGTACTATTTATCCACCAAATTCATATTATTTCAATTATTATGCAAAGTTTATATAAACACACGCAATCTATATGTGTGGGGACACTCTTACTGGAATAATAAAGGTGAACTTTGACTTGGTAAATTTAAATACAAAAGTTTTTATTACTTTTTGGACTTTGCTCTAAATTCTAATCATATTTTGTATAACTGGTCAAACTAAACTGGATAGTTTTTACGGCATATGTCGGGTTGAATAAGGATTTTTAATCACAATTAACTAACCAGCAAGTTTGACTGTGACATAAATGACATTGGCTGGCAATATTATTTACTCACAATCAAAGGTGCCTGATTAGTAAATTAAAAATTAAGGTAACCGGGGCAGTATGAATGTAAGAATATTGTATCTGTCATGTATGTCACACTCTAACTTGCTGGTTAGTTAATTGTGGTTAAAAATCTTTATACAACCCGACATAGAGACAGAGACAAAAAAAAATTACATTTACACTTATTATTACAATTATTAATTTTACTTTATGACATGTTTATGTAGCATTATAATGGGGCATCTTAGAGAAAAACGTTAACATAATCCTATTAAATTTTCATTATCACCCCAAACAAAAGATCCACACACGAAGTTACTATTTTTGGACAAAAAAATTAAAAACCAAGTAAGGAATGTGCAAGCCGTTTTTCTCCACCTTGTCCAAGTACAATTAATTTCATTTGACTTAATGTTCATATCTCAAAATCTATTTATTATTCTTAATTTAATATTTGTTTCATTATTTTTTGTATATATGTTTTAACTAAAATGTTACATTTAGGCTATGTTCTGTAAAATAATATCGAATTAATTTATGTTCATATATTATGGTTTCTATTAGTAAAATTTATTTAAAAATCGCCAAATGCTAATAAATCTCCAGAAAACAAGTTTGTTTTGTTTAGAAACTAATTGGCAGAAAACAATCCCATGCTCACGAAGTTGAAAAAAAGATACTAAAGCGCTACTTACATACATCTGATTGAACATGAATAAACAAAAATATAATCATAAATAATAAATAAAAATGATAGTAATATAGTATAAAAATAATTTTTAGACCTAAACATGTTTACTAAAAAGTTTAAGAATATATTACTGGGTTACTGACCTTTACTCTCCTGTTCCGCGGGATCCGTACTGTTTTCCCAGGCAATAAAACTTTCTTGACAGAAAGTACTATCTTCGTAAAGTTTATCACAGATTGATAACAGCAGTCCTGTAAAACAAAAATTTCAAAATATTATGACACGTAGTACGCCAATATTTTATTACCGAGTAAATGAATTATTTCATGTACCGAATAATCATTTCATTTACGTATTAAAACCATTTAAGTACTATTAAAACCATTGATCTAGGCTAAGCAAAGCAAGTTTTTATCAGACCTAAAATTGCTTGCATTTGAGCAGGGTTTTAATTTTTTTTTTTTACGGTTCGCCGACTACGGAGGCCATCTTGAACCGGTCATCGACCACAAATGTGGTCTACCGACTGGGGAGTGTGAAACGGCACCTTCATCCTACGAGATATCCGATCTCATCCGGCCTGTCCGGCATGAATAGGATGGCTAGGTGTCGATTCATTTTACACTCTTCCCTGAGGTAAGAGCACGCCGTGTTCCCAAGCGGTCACCCGCCCAAGTACTAACCGCGCTCGACACAGCCTAACTTCGGTGATCTGCGGGAACCGGTGCTTAATATGTCGACAGGCCCTTGCCTGCAGGGTTTTAATGGGCTGAAAAAAAGGTCCGACCTAGCAACAGTTTTATTGATGAAAACCAGTTATTATAGCAACCATTTGATAATAATAAAACAGCTCCTTGGGTGATAGCAACACTTCGACGCCCCAGATTCTTGTAAATACTTTCCCCTTTGTAAACATGTCCCAAATGCTGGTGTGTACAATGTATTTTGTTGGTATACAAATAATACACATCATACAGCTAGAGCTGTTATAAATAAGCACAACTAATACAATCATACTTTTTACTAATTTAAGCAGAAGTATTAAGTTACAAATACTTAAGTATGTAAGTACTTACATTTTAAATATTAATAATATTTACTTAAATGTCACTTTTAACAGTCTGTACTTTAAACTGAAATGAAATACAAGTACTTTCTTTAAAACCTTAATGTTCAAGTTTTTTAATAAAATGTTTAAGTCCTTATAAACTTAAAAATTGAAGTACCAGTACAGTGATGGTAGGTAAAGGTATTTAAAGTAAAGTACTCGGTCTCGAAACTTTAATTGTACAACATGAACAGGTTTCTTATTTATAATTCTAGAGGATAAATTTACCTTGGGGATGTTCCAACTTATGAGCAAGAGATTGCAAAGCGTACAAACATTGCAGCTCATAATCGGTATTATTGTCCACGTACTTTTGTATTAACTTAGTATGACCTGTAAGCACCTCATTCACAAGTTTGTTTTTGGAAATGGAATCCTCAAATATGGCAGTCGCTAGCGTGCGAATAAATTTATTTTCTTTAACGCGATCCCCAATGTTTGCCTAAAATGCAAAAAAATATTTTAAAGAAACGTGTATTTTTAGTATTCCACTTGCAAAATTTGTATTGATACATTTTATTGGATTAAACTTTAAATTGTATACAAATTGTACTTATTATTCAATAAAGCAGTTAAAAACTTCAATCATGTTATTTAAAACTTGGTCTCGCAAAATATATATAATCAATTTTAGTTCTATCAATAACAGCCCAAAATTGAGTATTTTTTCATTGATTTAAAAACCTATACTGATTTGTCCAAAAGGGCTTTTTAAAATAAAATCAGTCCTTAATTAAGTTCAAAATGACACGCATAAGAAGAAAACTATAATACTGCAAATAATTTAATTATTTAGGTTTGATGGACCAAATTTCTACTTCTTTAATTTAACGGGTCTTAAATTAACAACTAGTAAATATGGAATTTGCCATAAAAATATCAAAATCACTAATGGCTGTATTTTTATGATGTAACTAAAATAACACTAACATACATATAAAAAAATTGATATGAAATGAATGAACTCTTATAGTTAGTTTGGATTAAAAGTATTTTGAAGGTAGTAAAAAAAATAATAAGTCTTAGGTTCAATTACATACCGATATCCAGTTAACAATATCATCAAACGGCGTTTTACTCTTGAAGAATTCTGAAAGTTTTCTTTGAATTTCCTCATAAGACAGTGGACTTTGTCCAACAGGAGATTCACCACCCACTAAGAACTCAAAATTCTAAAAAAAAAAGTGAAACTAAATTTTACTTGACATTTACAATAGAATAATTTACAAAAGTATATACATATATATAACTTTAAAAAATGTATGTATTTTTATTAATAATCAACATAATACAAACGTTTATAATTAACGTAAAGTAGTTCTCCAAAGGCGTGGAAGGGTCACAATAGGGAACTTGTATGAAAATTAAATTTGAAAAATAATACTTTTAAAGCGTAAGTCAATATCATCAAAAGACCCACAGTTCACATAATAATGTTTTTTGTTAATCCTCTGGATTAAATAGAAGCGATTAAAATTTGCTGTTGTGACGTCAAAGCGTATACATAGCGCGAGAGCGGGCTATTCATACTACACGCCCTTCTACGTGTGACCCTTCTACGTCTTCATATAATTCTCTATGTTATTTCTATAAATTCAAACACACCTGACGATAGCAGTAGTAATCAGCTACTAACACCATTCGCATTTTTTTAAACTGTTTATAATAATTTAATAATTTTTTTAATACTAGAGTACAATAATGTTGTTTTCGCTAGTTAACTTTTATCTGTGTAATGACTTGTATAGTTGGTTAGGAGTAAATAATTATTACGAAAAAGTTAAGTATATGCCAATAAAAAAATAATTTCTAGTAAAATGTGAGGTTATTTTAATTTTTAACTCCCGTGAGTATCCATAGCTCCCCAACATTAAAAGCGTTTTCACACGGCACCATATATCGCGCGCGACAAATGGTCGCAATATTGCTTTTACACCAAATTATGTGTTTTCTAATGAGCCATTTTCACACACAAGCGATATTAGAGAACACATAATTTGGTGTAAAGCAATATTGCGACCATTTATCGCGCGCGATATATGGTGCCGTGTGAAAACGCTCTAAGGGTGTTCCAGCACCCTCGAAGCATAAAAATTCAGTTTCTTTATGTTTTCCAAATATTTATTAAACCTAACATCAAACAATGATGTTCCATGGAAAATACCAGATTCGGGAAGGAAGAGAAGTAACAGTTTCATTGGATTTAGCCGTCTATGGCTCGAAAATACCAAGGTTGGGCGGCAGAAAGATCATATCTTAATATGACTTCGATATAAGTGATGTTAGCAGAAATCAATTACTCACAGTCAAAACGTCCCGGTTACTTTAGTTTTAATTTACCATACAAACAACTTTTATGGTATTAATGTCACAATAGCAGTTTTGGCTAGTTATTTATTGTTTAACATTTTCTTACAATAATTACTATACATAGGTATACTTACATTTTCTTTAACGAAAGGTTGCACTTCTGAGCTGGACATAAAATTTGAGAGCTGCATTCCGGACTCGAGCCAAGCGTTCTGAAGAAAATTAGGACCTTTTTCTTTTACAATTAATCCAAAAAGAGGTTTTAATAGTTTCTGTCCGACATTGTTACTAATTAAACAATCCAATAGTTTATGAAGCCTGTTAATTGGCAGCACTTCCTCCAAACATAAATGTACTAAAAAAATATTATCACTGCATTTTGAACAAAATAGCCCTATATTAAGCTTTTTTTTAATGTAATTTTAATATCAGGATATATTACTTGACACTGCAAAAAGAAAAGCAATGTGTAAAACGTTTTTGTAAGAATCAATTTTAATACTATAATTATCCAGTTAAAATACATGCAGAGATCATACACTTAAGTTAAGAATCCTGGAACTAGTGGCGTAAGTACTGTGGTATACAGTATAACATTTCTCAAAAAATAATATTTGTCAGGGTAATACATGTGAAATTAATTAATAAATTAGGAAATCCCATAATTTTATACATAAAATAAATATATAACTGTTTTTTTTACAGTGACTTACCTAAGTCTTCAGCAAAATATTGCCAGATTTGAGGGATATCAATAAATAAGTCTTCCCAAAGACCAAGTAGTTCTTGGAAACCGGTAATAAAACTTTCTAATGATAGTTGGCCTGTTCTAATTAATTTGGCAAAGAGTTCGCCCGTTTTCAGTCTAGCAGGTTGTGATTTTTCTAATACGTAATTATAACTGAAACAAAAATAAAATATAGTACACTATGGTTAACGTCAACACCTAAAACAATGTAAATAGTCACGTGTGAGAATTGACAATTTTTTGAAAATTTCTCTGTATATTATATTCCTCTAAGTAAACCCAACATATAGCCATCGGGTGGCACTTACGGCTAATTTGCATTAATTTAGAATAATTTGCAAATGTTCTCTAAAGTAAATTCTCCAATGAACGAACGCACATTTAGATCCAGCTAACACATGCCTCTTCTTTAGAGCTATTTAATTAGAAATTATAACCAGGAACTCTCAATTGGTGAAAATAAAAAAACTTTTGCAAAAAGCACTGTTGCACGGAATATTATATTATTATTGGGAACAGAGCTGGGCAGTTATTACCTCGAAAGTGCTTCAAACTGTGTTTGCAATGTATTTTTACAGTGCTTGATAATTGGTATGAGTAAAGTATTAAAATCAGAAAGTAAAAAAGTAACCCAGTTAGGAGCTCTTTAACACAAACGATTTATTGAACAAACTATATATTTTCGGATTCATGTTGTTAGATCTCATTTGTAATCTCCATAAAACAGGGTACAAAATAAATGTTTCCTTGGCAATCCCATTGACCCATAAACTAACTTTGGCAGATAAAGTTTTAAAACAGGACAAATAAAAAAAACTCTTTTGCACAACGTGGACTCTTGTACTAATCAAAATTAGGGATTAAAAAGTTAAAAAAATTAAACCATTTTGTCGATTATGTAATCTTTAATAACTGCCATTCCAAGCATATTGTATGACGCTATGATAAAGGTTTATAAAGTATGCGAATATTGTATTAATAACGCTGTTTTTAAATAATAGCAGAGTGTATGTGTGATGTGTTTAAATAATCGGTCCCTTGACAAATTTACAAAATGTTGTATACTTCTGTGTTCCATACATTATTAACTATAACAATGTCAAATTGCAGCTTGCTATATATTCCGTTTTTTAAATTTTGATTACTACATATAGATTAAAAGTTATATTCTAGTAGTAGAATTATAAATGTGGAGAGGCTACTATCAAACGCCATTCCTCGGAAAAATCCTCATGGTGTTAGCGAATCCACCCCAATTTTATTTAGCATAAATGTAACACAACAAAGCATACAGTAAAATGCTAAGTTGTTGACTTATTTATGCAAGTAATGTTTCTTAATATTACTATTATTAATTTTAAGTTCTTGAAAAAAGATTGTTACTAGAAATGATGTGTTTTATCGATATCTAAATTGGGAGCTGATATAGATAGTATATGAAATAACTTACACTCGTATTCACCAACAAGTATTTTTTTCAGTCGGTTAAAATACTTGTCAGTCGGTTAAAATACTTGTCAGTCTGTTAAATTATACTCTCCTATTCACCATTGGATTTTAAGCCCTATCAGAGAGTTAAAATTAACAGTCACATTTTGAGCTGATAAGAAATAACAAGCTGTTAAGTTTAAAAATTGTGTTTATATTTATGGCAACTTGTCAACACCCATGACAAATAATAACAATCCTTAGGCCCGGTTGTACAATTACGACTTAAGCTTAGTTTAGCGTTGAACCAAGCTCAAGCTTCATTTTGACAGCACCTTTACATTGTCGTTAGTTGTCAAAATGAAGTTTAAGCTTAGTTCAACGTTGAACTAAGCTTAAGTCATAATTGTACAACCGGGCCTTAATGTTTTTTTAGTTTAAAAATGAATTTGGTCTGAATAGATTTTCACGTTTCGACCTCAACTCAAATTTTACTACTGGATCCGTAATATCTAATTTATTACCGTGAAGTGACGTAAAGGACGAAATTAATCGATAAAACGGGCTTTCAAAATATATCGACTTTAAGATCCTTGTGAGGTTCGAATATTTTAGTCTGAAGTTAGTTGTAAACTAAAATCGTCAGCTCAGACGTACGCGCATCAAACTAACTATGTTTGCTAATAGAGCGTCCCTGATTTTTGGTCAATACGATATTTTATTAACACTGTTAATCATCATACAACTTTTGACAATCAGACTGTTAAGTTACCGATGGTGCAAGGCACCGACCATACCACGTCGATATACCTACTAAAAACTTGTGCTCGAACTAAGAAGTGAGCACGAAATCTTACCTTTCATATACCACCTTTGAGAATTCATTGGGTGGTACACTAGCAGCAATATCCTCGAAGTATTCGTCGGTTGTAGAACAACTAGTAAGAAATTCGTCCAGCGAATTGTGTATCCGCCTTTGAATTTGCTCTTCGGTGGGTTTAGGCACTGTAGGAGGGGCTGCAGGTTGCGCGGGTGTATATGTGGGCTTCGGTTGTGCCGCAGGGGCTGACATTATCACTGAACCAGGAGGACCACCACTTCTCATAGACGCACCAGTATCGCGTTGTTGAGATCCGGACCGTGATCCCCGACCATCATAGGAAGATTTATAGGAGTTCCTTTCTAAGCTTGGACCTTTCGAAGTATAGGGGTCTTTGTTATCCCTTGAATCTAAAACAAATCGTTACTCATTTAATAAAAATAATCTATATTATAATTATTACGATTACATAAAGAGGGTCGAAATAGATAAATCCAATTGAATCCTAAAAATTATAAATAGGTAGACTTATCGGATAAATCGATTGCTTGCAGGGAAGTAGATTTGAATATATCATTTTATATTTTCGTATTTAATTTGTAAACCTAGTACTACTTGAAACATTTGGCTTTTGAACTTTTCCTATTCTAGTTTACAGTGACTGAATGTGGAGAGGCTACTATCAAACGCCATTCCTCGGAAAAATCCTCATGGTGTTAGCGAATCCACCCCAATTTAATTTAGCATAAATGTAACACAACAAAGCAAACAGTAAAATGCTAAGCTGTTGACTTATTTATGCAAGTAATGTTTCTTAATAATATTATTATTAAATTTATTCAAATAATTGATTTCAATTTTTACCTTTTAAAAAGGAAGAATATATTAAACATAAGTTATAGTAATATCAACTAAATTATAAAGAAGCTGGAGCACTAAAAGTACAACATAAAATACAGCAATTTAATAAATAAAAAATAGGAAAAGAAAATACCATAAAATGTCATTATTAATCCAAAATGAAGATCCCAAATGTCTAAATTTTAATTCAAAAATGCAATAGTTTACTGGTATCGATAATAAAACCAAAAAAGCAGAAGACAAATTAAAAATGTGGTCCAAAAGGTAGTTTACCCTGTAACTATTTAAGCTACAATCAAAAAACTAAAAGACATAAAAGATACTGGCATAATTATTCAAACAAATATTGAGGAAGAACTAGAAAAAGTCAGACTATCAGGACATAAATTAAATGAACCTTACACCATAGAAGTACAGAAGATGAAGTCATAAAAACTAATATTACTGGTAAGTATAAAAATGCAGTAATGAAGAATTAAAACCTGTCATACTCAAGATAACAAGACAATCAAAAATATCAAACAAATATACTATCTATTTAGAACCTTCTGATTGAAAATTTTCAAGATTAGTTAATAAAGACATTTCACTGGGATTGTGTACCAAATCATGTAAAATAAGAGATGTTAATATTTTTGTATAGCACAAATGCTGTGGATATATGGAATACATACATATGGAAACGTTATCAAGAAAATCTCTGCTCTTTTTAACACAACTTTGTAGGCAATAAAGGACATAAAAAAAGAAAAAAAAATAAGTAATCCATATTATGTTTTGTATAGTAATAAACAAACTAAAAGTTTTAAAAAAAAAGGTATAATTTAAAAACAAAGGATCAAATATTTTTTGCTATTTTTTTTTTACTTTCTGAGCAATATGTTCCGACATCACAGTCAGGATTGTGATACAAAAAAAAAGGACAATAATATGATTTAAACTATTTAGTTAATTTTGTCTTACATATATACTAATATTAGATACCCTCGGGTAGCCATTAGCAATATGCCGTTAGTTTATATCTATCGCTTTTTCATGTATTTGTTTGGCCCTTAAAGCATGGAAAGCAACATTGTATTAACGATATGTTTAGAGCGTAAGCATTCTCTTAAGCTGTTTCATATTAAATAAACAATACTTACTCGGTCGTCGGTCCATATCAATATTTTCCAATGCCGCGTACATGTTTTGGCTTGTAGTTACTGGTGGCTGCTGTATGTTCTTAGAAGCACCTGCTCCCTTACCCCAGTTACCAAATAACTGACTAGATCCCAAAGGCTCGTCAGCCAAAGGCTAAAAAATATACAATGTTGTTTATTAACATGAGTTAACTTGTTACTGTATGTTTCAGGCTCTTGCATGGCCTTTTAAAAAAAATTTAATTACCTCAATAAATATAAATATCCCAAGATTCTTAAAAGACACCAGTCAAATAATTAAAATTCGGAATTTTGGGAAAAATAAAATCTTGTTATATTAAGGCCGATACACAATTAAACATAAGCATTATGCGATAACCAACAAGCAACAGAAATAAATTTTGATACGTACAAACAAATCAATCACGACACAATTAGGTTTTAAGTAACAGGCAACAGGAATGGCATTTATATTATATTTTTTATTTCCTATTAGGTACCTGTTTCTTATTGCATATTGCTTATTTTTTAATTGTCTCGGCCTTTACATATGTATAAAACAAGCAACATAAATAAACTTTGATATATACAAACAAACCAATCAGGATACAATTAAGTTTTAAGTAACAGGAATACAATTTATATTATATTTTTTATTTCCTATTAGGTACCTGTTTCTTATTGCATATTGCTTATTTTTTAATTGTGTCACCTTTACATACGTTTAAAACATTGCCAATTGAAATATGCCAATCGATTTATTTGTAAAGTAAAAAATGATTACCTAGATTGAAGTCGGTTTCGCTGTCACTGTCATTTTCTTCTACTACTTTAATAACCAGTGACTCTATATTATAAGTAAATAGAAAAAAAAGTTAACGGCAAGCGGATATAGTGATGCATCTGTAGGAATCAACTCCAATATAGAAGACAAAGCCACCGGACGGTAAATCATGAAACTAAAAAACAACGCGGTAAGCCACACAACTAGTATAGGGAAAACATTTTGCGGTACACTACAACTCTCTGCAATTTGCAGGTTCAGAAATAGATCACACCGAAGTACCCACTAATGTGTTACGCTATCCGTTTACGAACCGTGCAATAAATAAAGTAGTAACAGATGACGATACTGTGTGTTCACCACTTATTTATTTCTTAAATCTTGAAAATGCATTTTTACTGTTTCTGGGGTTGCTATCGGGTTCTGATGAGTCCTAATAAGGACGAAACAGCCGTCATTGTCTACCTATGCCCCAGGGAACCCATTATTTTGGCGTCACTGTGTACTTTACTGGAAAAGACCACTGCACCACTTTGTCCGCTTGCCACTAACTTTTCTTTCTATTAAGGACTAATATAGAGTCACTTTGTTATTAATGTAGTAGATGAAAATGACAGCAACACCGAATTAAGTCTAGGTAATAATTTTTTACTTTACAAATAAATGGAATGGCATAAATCAATTGGCAATGTTTTAAAAATACGTAAGTCATGAAACAAATGTATTTGGCACTTTTGAATCACCAGTACAAAATGAATTACAGATAGTTGCGTGTTTATAAATACCAATCACATCGCCAAGGTACCATATCTACTTACAAGTTTAGCTGCTCTCATCTTATCCGTCTGTATTGAAAATTGCTGCTGACGGTTATTTCGTGAATTACTAACAGAATTCCAGCCATCATCTGTCACTTTTTGTCGTTGACCACCGCCCCTCGGACCCATACCTCTATCGTCTTTGCGTGGGGTAGTCATGTTCATTACTTGGATATTTAAATGCTCAGTTTCTGCTTCTTTCTGGATCTGATCCATAGTTTTTGGATTAGTATCATTCCTTCTTGGCACCTAGTAACAAATGAATACGAAATGTAAAATTTTAAATTTAGGCTTGGTCATTGTGTTTAGTGTCTATATTTTACCTCCTCGTTTCTTAAAATTTTACTCTAATAAAAAGAAAAAGCATTCAAATTGAATAACTTTTTTTAATAGGGAAACTATAGATATTTGGATTTGTAATATGGTTAGCTCTTTTTGGATCTCGGTATACTCTTAAAGAGAAAATATAAGTTAATGCCTCTGAAATGTTTAAGACCCAGCTTGATTCTCATACACGCCATCATTATGTTATTAACAGCTTGTAAAAATTATCCATGTATCATATTAGCTTCAAAAGTTATTTAAGTCGTGACTTTTTTGTAGGATAATTTTCAGTCGGCAATCATTACTATAATTATCGCCCAATCAATACAAAGGCTAAAGGTAAATATAATGCTATATTTTTTATTTCTAGGATTTTTAAATTTTAAATGCAATTTTTTGAAAACTTGAAAACTTTTTTTGAAAAAAGGTTGTTTTACTTTCATAGGAAGCGCCGTTTTCGGGTAAAATTAATTTTAAAAATAACGTATTTTTCAAAAGGAAGGATAATCCATGAGTTTAGGTAAACTTGTGATAAAAAAAAACTTCCCCCTGACCCTCTTTGAGAAGCTCTAGCCCCCTAAAGAAGCATTTCTAGGAGGTTTTAGGACATTTTGTCATATTTTTTTATGTACTTTACGCTCTAAAAATGTTGCATGCTAATTTCGGGGCACCCTGTATATAAAGCTAAAAAAATGTATGCAAAAATCCAGCCATATTTTAATTTGTCTAAAAATAACTACTTTTACTATCTTCGTGTTATTCCGGATTTGAATTTCTGTATTTTCCTTGAGTTTCTATGTAAAATGATTTCTAACAAAAAAAAAAGCTGTGACAGATATACATTGATTATGTACAGGTGTATTCATAAGAAAGGCGTACAAGTAGTAAGAGAGAGATGACATAAAACAAAATATATGACAAGTTGCAACTTTAATTTTAACGCTGTAAGGTACACAGACAAGGTAATTACAAATGTTCAATTTTTCCAATTTTTTTAGAGAACAAGTTATAGTATTGTTAAGGTTAATTGACATAAAAACTTATTGACAAAAATAAACACTGCGTTATTGACCAGCTGCAAACGAAATAGATCTCTACTACACCGGCACCTGCAACCAATTCGTTTTTTATTTATGTCTATTGACTTTGTAATTTCTATAATAATTAAAAGCTTTGCATTTCGAACGCTTAAGAATAATGGATCAGTGTGAAAAACTGACGACCTAATTTTGGAGAAGAACACCGAATTTACTAGAAATTTATTCTATATGCAGTGTTGGAAATCAGTGATTAATGAAACGCCCAGTTAAAGCAAAGTCGATTTTGGAGTTCAAGGCGATCTGTCGGACAAAATCGAGTTAATTATTTTCTCTATAATATCTCACAGTTAGAATACAAGGATTATTAAACGCCAATCTTAATCAAAAATAATACCTACCCATTTACAGTCCCTAAGCTCTGTGACATCTTGGAGCATAAAACGTATCCTGCTACTAATTTTCTGCCTCTTTCCCTCAACAGTTCGCTTCATCTCGTCGAAAATACCTGATAAGTCTACATTCTTAGATTCTAGTTCTTTTCCTACAGTTGTCAGTAGCTTGCACAAACACTCAAGGCTCTCTTCATCCTTATTGTCAAGTAACGTTTGCAAACATCTCTTCATGATACTGGCAGTAAGCATTTGTTGTTTAAAGAGTTCACCTAAAATGATGGTAATTCAAGTTATCAGTGCCAACCTAGCAAATAAGACTGGTTTTAAATAAATATGTATTAATTTTGGCACGGACAAAGTTCGCAATCAGCTGCACAGTAATACTAAACATGTTTTTTTTATATATCTTGAGCATTACCATGAAGTAAATTACCCATAAAGTTGACATGATTTAAAATGTCATACAAAATACTAACCAATAAATCGAATGCAGCCTACAGATTTCATTCGCGAACGTCTGTCATATTCTTCAAGTTCAAAACTTAATTCCTTTTTCCTGTCCTAAAAAATAACATATTTTAATTATTTTTGATGAAAATATACATAGTTTAAATCTTCGCGATCCATAAAAAATTAGAAAATTATTTTCGGATATTACAAACCCGTATTCACTAAAGAGTTCTAAAATTCCAAATCAAAATATTTCGATCTTATATGTAAAAAGATTAAAATTCTAAATATTATACCTTTTTTTTATCACAATCTAATTTTGTCAAACAGTGTAAGGTTATCACGGATAGAGAGGAAATGTTTCTTTTAAAGATTCTTCTATAAGAATGTTGTTATTAAAAAATTCCAAATTTCAACAAAATCGACGATTACCATTGAGATTTAAAAGATACAGCGAAGATTAAATTGGAACAAAGTTGCATAATTTGGAGACGACTAACAAACCGTCGATAAATTTGGAAAATTCCGAGGACTTCCAAAGTTATTCGGAAAAAACAGAAAATTTTCGTCTCTGTTTTTTGTTAACTTTATTTAAAGCGTTCAAAAATTAATTTTACATTTTCATTGCCACTTTTATCAAATTGAACAATAATAACTCCTTCAAACTTTATCTTTTAAAAAGATAGAAGGAACATCTAAGATTAAATAGCGTCAAAGTTACATACAATTTAGAGTCCACTAATATGAGTTTAAGAAATTTGAAAAATTCTATTACTTCCGAAGATATTCGTAAAAACCCGAAAACTGTCGTTTGTGTGTATTTTTATGGCGTTATTTACAAAGGTGACACATGAACAAGTTTTACATTTTCATTGTCGGTTTTTATTTCCTATAAAATGAAATTGTAAAACTTCTCCTGAGTCAACTTTGTAAATAACAAAAAAATAAACACAAAAGATAATTTATTTAATTAAAGTTGCATGCATTATTGGTTAATTAGACATATGGTTTACAAAAATGCATTAAAGAGTCCGTATTGAAAAAAACATACCTGATGATGATGGTACTCGAAAGACGAAACGGCATAGTCAATTTCTGATATCAATAAAAAGTGACAATGAAAATGTAAAATTAAATGTTGGTAATTTCTTTAAATAAAGCTAAAAAAAAATAAACACAGAAATGAGAATTCTCCGTTTTTCCAAATATCTTCGGAAGTACTGGGAATTTTCCAAATTGCGCAACTTTGTCACAATTTAACCTTCACTGTATCTCGTACTGTTTAGAACCCAAAACATACGACTCTCGCAAATTCTCGTAATACATGAGCTTGACAACTACTAACAGTATAATATAAAACAACTTACGGGATCAGCGCACTCATTTATTTCCTTTAATTTCAAGCGTCGTTCAGTCTCATCTACCGACTGTTTCTCAAATTCAACCTGGCATCTGGTAACCAAAAGAGTGCGAAAAGCTACACTTTTCTCTGCAGTACTGCCAGCAGGAACCTAAAAGAACAAATAAGAAAGTAGATAAACGTAACTTTTAATATACTCTATTCATAAAAATACATGGTAAAAGGATATTGTTTAATAAAATGACAAGAAATCATAACTCATTTAATTTGGTAAATGTGGGTATTTTTGCGTTACATATTAAATATCTATCAGCATCAAATCAATGTAATTACTAAAGACCGGATTTCAATAGCTAATTCCAGGTCCGGACTTTGTTACTCTGAAAAATATAATTATGAATGTGCATATTATGTTTTGTCATACAACTGCGGTTTGACGGTCCCTTCATTCAATACAATATGTCCAGGCACACACTTCTCCGCGCAATAGTATGTACAATACATCATACATGAAGGGTAATTTGTAAAAATATAGGCGTACTAATTTATCATTCCTGATGATTATTCTAAGATTCTTAACTTAACTAATTCTTACTTCTGTGGATGTTGAAAGATCTTTTCAGTTTACAAACTGATCACCTTTGTAACGTAAGATATTAATCTAATTTAGATATTTGTAAACGTGGTGTTGATGCAGCCCCTGGAATTTGCGTCATGGGCTATTCAAATCCGGTCTTTAGTAATTGCACATCAATATAGAAAGAAATTACATTAATAATGACGGCGAGTATTGTCATTTATTCATGAAATGCTTCATTAGGTCCACAGTACTTCAACGTATTGGCAAATGGATCGATAAGCTGACGAACCTATTAATACTTCTATAAAAATAATTTTAAATTTGTTATATGCGACCCCGATTTCTTTATATCCATTTTGGTTGAAATAATAAGATAAAAACTCTCACGCCATCATTTTGAATCCAGCATATTGGATTCGCCATCGCTTTTTAAGAAAATAAATAAATTTCATTGAAATTGTCCGCCATATTGAATTATCATTTTTTTTTTAATGGTCGTAAACTTAGAGCCCGAAAAGCCCTTCACAACCATTTTGGCCGAAATCATATAATAAAAACTTCAACGGCACCATCTTAAATAAACCATATTGAATTTTCGATTAAACTTTTTTACAATGGGACCACCATGGGAACATAAACACAAAACAAAAAAAAAACCTTCCAAATAGGGCCTGTAGTTTCCAAGATATCGGCGAACAAACATATTGGTCAAATTGAGAACGATTAAACATAACCTAGACTAACCTGCATGATTTGAAGCTCTTTGCACATCTTTGCATAGGCTACTGAAAAACTTGGTTCATCAATTGCTTTATCAAAAACAAGATTGATGACACCCTGAAGTCTTTCCTTTGTGTCTATTTGGAGTTGTCGGACTTGATTTACCAATGTATCAAACTTTTGAGGTGTTAGTTTGTTAAGTACGGACCTCACTCTTTTGTTAAGAGCTGCAGTCTTCTTATCATCTTCTGATACAGGATCACCTTTAAAAGATATAAAATTAAAAATATCATTTAACAGCAAAAATAAACAGCCAAATCAGAGTTTAACGTCGTATTTAAAAGTAAAATTACCTTTCTGGAACCGTGTAGGTTTCCAAGCATTTTCAGATTCATGCAATTTTACATCTCCACGTAGAGATATTGACACTTTTGGTAGAGGTTTATTAGAACCCTTATCGCCACTTCTGCTTCCCATTTTACCTGATTGGCTATTTCGTTTAGGAGGAGCCTAAAAACAAAAACTGTATTTAGGAGGAGAAATATATTATCCTTAGCAACCCTTAAATTTGTATTTATTTTTCAGATTAACTATACATCACAAATATGTCAGTTCACTACTTTCATCGAATAATAAAAGATTCATCATAAAAAACTGGTTTATAGTCGATTTCGGTTTGGTCAAAAACTATAACCAATAAAATTAAAGCGAATCCAAGGGTAAACTTCAACCCCACCTGGCATTGACTGGGTGCCTGTCCTAAATGTTCGTCGGTACGGTAGTTATAATATAAATAAATTGGGTAAAATTAGGTTATATCGTAAGAAAGGTTTAGGAAGAAAAGAAAGAATAGATTGTTTCACGAAATGGGTCGCTTTACTTTAATCCATTCCAACTACAGTAAAACCTCTAATACTCGGACACGGTTAAGCTGATGAACTGAAACTGAAACCAAGTATGGTGGCCAACAAACACCAGTATAGGAAACGTTTTTGCGCGTCACCACACTTTTTCTACGGATTTGTAGATTCAAATATAGATCGAGCTGCAGTAGCCCACTGGGTGTCGCACCAATCCGTATACAATGACGTGTTTTAAAAAATAAAGTAGTAGAGTTTAGTGTCCGTATAAGTAAATAGAAATAAACTTGGTTTATTATTGTTTTCACGTTTGATGGCTATCTATTGCATTGAGTTGATTCCTACGGATGGCGATACTGGGTTTTCATTTTTATTCTTAAAAATGTATTGGAAGCATATTTTCGTTCTACGGGTTTTGGCTTTCTGATGAGTCCTAACAAGGACGAAATAGCCTGTAATTGTCTACCTGTGCTCCAGGGAACCCATTACCTTTGGTGTCCCTGTGTACTTTTATGCAAAAGATAGATGCACTACTTTGTCCGTGTGCCGCTAAAAAACTTTCTTTCTATTTAGTTATACGAACACTAAACACTACTACATTATTTAGAGTGTTAGGTATTTTTAAATTTATGTTATTAATATTTTTGTGTTTATGTGATGACATTTCCTTTTGCCTTTTTAATTCAATGTAATTTTGAAATAACGAATAAATAAATAAAATTTAAAAAAATGTATTTTATTTCGGGAAGACAAGCTTTTGTATGTAAAAAAGAATGGTCCATTAGATGCTGGTTTAATAATAGGTGACAGGTAAGGACGTCAGAAAGTGCTTCAGTCACAATTTTAAAGACAGTAACAATCAACAAATAAAAGGTTCAATTATCGAAAATAACAATTAATCAATGTAAAAATAATTTAATTTTATTTTTATAAATAGTTGAAATTGCTTTCATTATAATAAATAAATACAATACGCACCCCTCTTTGAGAACCAGATTTTCCTCCATAATTGGGAAAGGGAGGATTAGTAAAGTCAGTTCTTCCTCCCATTGAAAGACGACCATCAATAGGCCTCTAAAAAAATAGTACAATTGTAAAATATTTTTTTAAGGAAAAAAATTCTAAACTTACGTTTCGATCGTCCTGAAGTACGTTATCAGGAATATTATCTGGTTTTTGTCTACTAGCAGGATGATTCTTTAAAGCCAATAGGAATTCCCGCTCATATTGTTTTTTTCCATCTTGACGATCTGGTGCCCATTGCCCTAAAATGTGTTTTTATGATGAAATGCGTTTTATTAGAAAAGGCAGGAATATATAAATTTAAGTTCCTCTTTCAGATTATTTTGATCATCAACAATATGTGCAGATCACTACTTTCATCTATATTTTGTTTTTTTTTCATCATATATTGTTACTTTTTTGGCGCCAAAATTTTTTTGAATGATTTACGGTTTTTTAGATAAAACGAAAAACTAACAATATATTAATTAAAAATGAAAAGGTGAATTCGTCACTAGTCCTAACTAAATTTTTTTTTCAAAAATAAATCCTTTTTGCTAACTTTTAAAATTTGAATATCATCTTATATATTAAAATAATTCATATTTTGTGGTCTATTGTTATTGTAGGTTTAAGGTAAAAGAAAGATAATTTGTTTAATAAAACTAATTGCCAATTTAAATTGTTAGCAAATTATTTTTTTGTATTGGTATAAAAAATAAATCATCTCAGTAAAACTATAAATTTTCTCATTGGAATTTGAACTAAATAAATAATATAAATATTAAAAATAAATGGTTCTAAAATATATACCATGTAGGCAATTTAACTTTAAAACATGCCCTTTGAGATTCTATATATAACATTATTAAAAATTATTTATTTTTTCTAGGGTATTCACTCATATTTTAAAGAAAAATATTATTTATTTGTCATCCTTTAGGTTTATTTTAAAACCATCTTCAGAACTACAAAGAAATATATTATTTGTTTTTAAATCACAACGTTTCAACTAGTAAGTATCTCCAGTCGTACAGAATACAGTAGAAGCGTTGTGATTTAACAACAAATTAAGACAATGCAAGTCCAAAACTCTTCTATCATTTAAGAAACATCATTATCTCCAACCTTTAAACAGACACATATTAGGTCTTTGTAGTTCTACTACTAGACGGCTTAAAAATAAAAATAATATTTTTTTTTAAGTGACCGCAAATCCAAGACAAACTAAATAATTTATATAGAAACGGTGAGGAAAATAAAAACACTAACTTATATAAACCTTTTAAACAGAAAGGTTCTTCTGTTGCACCCTCTACTATTCATAACGCGTAAATCATTACCCTCGAATTGTTTTATATTATTGACAATTTAAGTTGCTAAAAATATTCTACTTTACCTGCTCTGTAAGGAAGTTGTGATTTAATGTCATTTAACGCATTTTCCACAGTAACTTTTGAGTTGACATCATTTTTAGCCAAAACAATTTTATCAGTCTGGGGAACGGCTCTGTCAGTCTCATCCTTATTGTCGTTAATAGTGAAAGGTAGGATAGTTTGTGGTGCAGTATCTTTAATTATACTCGTCACGTCAAATGGTTTGTTCGTTGGTTTGAGAATAACTGGTGTGGCAGTGCTTACAACAGGGGTAGTATTAATTATATGTTCAGAGTTGATTGTCGTGATATTCTCATTGGAATCTATTTCGTTAGCATCACTGTAAAAAATAACAATTAATTAGTACCCCTAAATAGAAGCAAAGAATAACAAAAACGTTTTTTAGAACAAGTTTACTACTATGTAGGTAAAATACATCGGCCAGAAATATCTTCCGTATGTCGGCCGATATGGATAATCGGCCTTTGGGCCGATCTAGCCGACCAGTTTAGTTTAGGTATGTAACATATTTCATGAAATATGTTTAAAACTTAATGCATAAATAAAAAAAAATTAAAAATAAGGGGTATTCATTTAATGAATTTGTTCCAACCTTTCCGTTCTAACTTTATGTTAGTGTCTACTGAGCTATGTTTAGGTATATGTTGTTTTTATGTTGCTTATTAAATATTTAGTACAGGTATAAACAATACCACAAAAACAATATTAAATATAAAAATATTACCTAATATTTTGGGAATTAATTTCAGGTTCGGGCTCTATCGTAGGTGGAAAACCTGGAGGCGCTACTGACTGTAAAATAGGGTTAGCATTAACAACATCGTTAGAACTAACTTCATTGCACTCATTAGTCTGGATGATATTTGCGTTGATTTCCGTCTGAGGAATATTATCATTAAAGGCATCCATATCAGTCCCTTCCTTATTGGCACCTTTTATGTTAAGTTCCTTGGTTTTGTTTGACCTATTATTAGGTTTAGGTGGTTGAGACACGGGAATTGGTAATGGCGGCTGTGGTTGTGGTTGTTGCTGCTGCAATTGAGGCTGTTGCTGTTGTGATTTTCCATTTTGATTTGATGGCTGCTTTTTTTGTGAGTTCTTTGATTTGCCTAAAAGAAAAGATTTTATCACCTATGAATAATCGATAAATTTAAATATATTACTTTAGGAGGTGCTACTTAATGTTGTTATTCTGGTAAAAACTTTAAAAGATAGATACTACAGGTAATGGGCAAAAAGTCACATTGACCACCGTGTTGTTTACCCGGCCGCTCAACATCGTTCGAAATTTGCGGTGCCTTTATAGTTCAGTCACGCATTTTCTTCAATAGCGTTGCTACAATTCTTCCGAATCGGCAACAAATCTTATCAAATCAATATCAATTGGAAAATAATTATCAAATTCGAAGCCGTTATCCGAATGTGTACACGGTACAATAATTACATAAAAAGATCAAGCGGTCACATTATCCTATATTTGAAGTATTAAATATTTAAATTACCGTGGCAGTATTAATGAACATGACATTATTCACAAATGCTCGCCATTTGGCAAAATACTTTACTTTATACGTACTTAAAGTACAATATAAAGTATGTATTACCGCGTTGTTTGTGGTTTTAAGAACTATACACATAATATATGTACATTTATGAACATACCACTAACAAGAGACATTGAAGAATAATCACATTATTTTGTCACAGAACAAAAAAGAAAACATGGTTCTATATTTAGAGTCAAACTTACAAACCAAAATAATGAGAGTTGCATTTTCTTATTATAGTTAGACAGTTGGCTGGCGTTCAAATAGTTTTGATCAAGCAAATCACAGCTTTTATGACGCCATTTTTTGTTTGCGAAGTAATATTTTTTATTTGGGACTGCTACAATATGGCAAAAATAAAAATAGATTGTTTAAACGTGTATACATACATATAAATTAGCCGAAAATAGCACTTATTTAAATTAGAGAAACATTTTCCATTACCATTTCTGTATAAAATAATAAGCATTTCCTTCAAACATTCGCTTGGCGATGATAGAAAAAAATAAATAAGGATAAAAGAAAACCAAAAATTATCATAAATCTTTAAAGCTTAGGTATCACTAGACAAACCAAAATCAGACCAATACTTTGAGTAAATATTTTACTAGTAAGATTCGAGTTAGATGAACATTTTATTACAGCAATAATAAAAGATCCATTCTCGGATCCATTTCAAAAAACATTCAATACAATAATCCGATTTTTCCAGTCAACCCATCCAATGCATTTTAATCACAACCACCCTCCCCCTGGTCCCTATAAGACCCAATTTTATAAAGTCTTCTTAAAACTAAGTTTAAACCGAAGAATAATTTTAAAATCGTAGAAATGTCAAAAATGATTATTTTATAATGTGGGATTGACAGCAAAGTTCTAGTTAAAAGCTAATTACCTAGTCATAACTTAATATTATGTAACATAACAATAATAGAAGAGTTTTGGACTTGCATTGTCTCTATTTGTTTTACATCACAACGTTTCAACTGGTAAGTACCTCCAGTTGTCTTCAGGTGAATACTGAATAACATAACTGAATACTCAATAACATAACAAGTGATGACCAGGTAAATTGATTTTTGCTGTCAATCCCACATTATAAAACGACCAGTTCTACGATTTTAGAATTATTTTTCGGTTTACACCTAGGTTTAAACTGACGTTACGGACTTTATAAACTTGGGCCTTAAGGACATAAGCTAAGTTTTTATATGTATCAGATTTATGTATGTTACGCTCCTATTATAAATATCTTTAAAAATTGGATATATAGGGTAGTTATTCTATTTGTACACAAAACATCTTTCATATATAATTCTAGATAATTCAGAAAAGCCGAAAACTTGCGACGAAGTTCAAAAAGTTTTTATGCACTTAATATATAAGTAACTTATAATTCAGTTTTACAAAAACTAAGAAGCTCCATATTTAATTTGCAATCCAACATTTTTATGTAAGATTTTTTTCTTAAAATTGTATTTACGTTTTTAAAACTGCATTGTCATTTTCTGTTTTTTAAATAAATTTTAATACATTTTTCGAATTATCTATAGTGTGGCATGAAACATATTTTTTGTACGAATAATTACCCCAGTCAGTTTTCAAAAATATTTATAGGTATTATACATTTGGAAAAATTGCATCAATTCCCCTGAAGTTCCACATCTTTTAAAAATTAGAAACGAGGACCCCAACATTTATATTTTTTAAGATTTTAACTTCTAACAAAAATAACTAAGTTGAAAAACATTTTATTTATTATGCAAGAAGCAAATATTGATAACAAATAGATAAAAATTTCAATTCGCCCAGATAACAATACTTTAAATATATCTTAATCTATTTTAATTTCTATTTTTCCATTATTTTACACAATTCAATGAAAAAGGACCTTTAAGGTTTATATACACTGGCAATGAACACTTAGGTGTGTTTTCAAGCATGGCTACAAATTGCCATTTCAGTTTTATTTACAAATATTTTTGCTCGTACCTATTTGAATAACATATTATTTGAAACACAAAGTGGTATTATCAGTAATTTGTGATATCCCAGAGAAGAAAAATAATTGTGGCTTGGACGGTAACCTCGTTCAGTTTTATAAAAATACTGATTCGTGGATTATTGTTGACCTATGGCTTTGATAACTATTTAACATGATAATATTTATTAAATTTTACTGTGTGACACTTTAAGATGATCATTGTAGAACCAGATTCTTCTATGCACAGGATTTACGTTTATATTTTAAACAGAGGTTATACCGAGGAGCGAAACGCTACACTGGGTTAAAAAATGTAATGTTGATAAGTTTTAGGACATTAAAATAGATTCTCAATCTATATAATAAAACCTAATACTTCATCACCGCATGTAAAATTAACTCTTTTTCCCTCCGCTATTACTAAATTTCTAGAAGAGAGAGAAATAGAATCTTTTGAAATAGAAGATGAATATGTTTTCCCTACTGCCATTAAATGTCTTGAAAAATGAGCACAGTTGCTGAATAAATTTGATGTCTTTGATTATATGATCTGTTCCCACAAGCAATCACGGACAGGTTACCGACAGTCAGACAATTATCTAAACACCCAGAAATCCGCGACCGAGTCTATTACGCAGAATCCTGATTGTCACGGACTGTCCGTGACTGCTGTGGGAACAAACCCTAAGTCAACCTCCTGAATGGACAGAAATTAAGAATAATTACATTTTATATTTGCATGACAAAAGACCGCGTCGGCAATGTATGTATTTTGACCAGTTTATGAATCCAAAAGATTATTTACAAAAAAATAGTACGGAAGCAGACTCAGCACTGACAACTAATCTAAGCATGCAAGAGCAAAAGTGGCTTAAGTTTTTCTCAGAGACGCAACATTCGGTTGTTAAAGTAATGCTAGTATGTTTGCAATTCCTGCCCACAATGCAGACGTAGATATTATTTTCTTTGATGACAAGTCAGTAAACAGAAGAAAGAAATTGGCTAGCACCTCGGCTAGCACCAAGAACAGTTAAAAGTATTTTACAGCGCCATTATAATTTTAAAATTATATGTGCGGAACTTTATAATTATGTGAAAAGTGGAAATAAACTGTTAAAGGCTGCTCAGTCATCTGCAGAGTAAGACTGGATGAAAGCCAAATAAAAAATGTTTTCACTTTTATGATGAAAATCTTAATGTTGGGTACACTGAAAAAATATATTTTTAATTTTATAGAACATCAAGCGGGGTCTTTTCGGCCTCCGTTGTTAAACTGTAGAAAATGATTTTTTTTTCTGTAACTTTACCAATATTATTTTATGAAATTATATTGCAGTTGATATCTAATTTACCATCAATTTGACAAAACATTGGTGAAATTACAAAAAATAATAGTAATTTCACAAAAAAGTTATTTAAAATGTAAAGTTAGAAAACAACATTACAACTTCTTGAGATTCAACAAGAATATTGTATTTTTAAGAGTTTATTAATGTTATTTGACAAATATCTTCTAAATTTAAATATAATAAGTAAAGAAGCAATTTCTAGTAACTCTTAATTTGAGAAATTTAACCATTCTTTTTAGCGTAGATTCGATTTTTATTAAGTTGATGTTTTACTAGTGTTTAACCTCTTGTCCCTTTAGCGATGTAGTATTTTCAAGCAGTTTAATAATAATATTTATATACTTATATATGTCTAAATTGATTTAACTACTTTTATAATTCTACGACTGTCCTGTATCACTACACAAAAATTGTAGCAACCCTATCAATAGCTGTTAGTCGTTTTTGAGTTGGTAGAAATGCAGAAAGTAGAAAATACCTAAACGATGTTAGACCCTTAACGTACCTTCTAGTGTCTTATGCTAGTAAAAAAAAACTTGAACTAATATCAAAAGTTTCAACTATTAAGTTAAGTATCTAAAATCTAAATTAGGTTCTATTTTCTTCAGTAAAGGGAATGTCGGAAAATCATATTATGCAGTAAGTAGGTGTAGCCTAAGAAGTTTTTAAAGCAGGTTGTCTTTCAAAAGTAATATTACAGGCATTGTACCGGTCGACCTACTATTTAACGGATTATCAAAATATAGATAATTAAATTTTAAAAATCATATACAAAAATGTAAGGACTTTTAGGAGCGTCTATTGTAATCATTGACTTAAGCTCACCTATATGAGTAATATTGTACCGCCGCACCACTCTTTTTACTGTGCTTTTCTTGATTTTTTTCAACGTGGCAACGTTGGAAAAGGGATTTTTAAATGAAATTAAGAAACAACTAATGTGATTGCAGTAGTTGCAGTTGTTGCACTAGTCGCAGGTCTTCTAAAAATTATATTACCTTTAAGTAAATCGTTAAGTAGTGTGTGAACCTGTCGGGCAATTTGTATTTTTAATTAATTAAAAATAATGTATATCCAAACAGCTTTTCTTGTAGTCACTGAATCCTTGGCTTACTTAATTTTCAATCACTATGTTTAACCATACGGCCAATGAATAAAAAAGCCATTTAACGAAAATATGCGGCCACCGCCTGATACAAGGTCGCGTGGCCAATATCGCAAGCCATGACTAGAACTTCAACTTTCTAAAAAGCAAAATGAGATAAGAATTTTAGTGATTACGCAAGTAAGCCGGGACCTGACACATATGGAAGTCCAATGGACCGACTATGCCAAAATAATATTTACCCTTGCTATTATTTACAGTAGTCCAGGTCCCGTCGTCCATGGTATCTGGTACTTAATCTATTCTTGGACGTGACGGTGAATACATATGTGAGTGGGCGCGCGCAGATTCCTTAAACGGTTATCTGGGCCATAAGCACGTGAAAAAAACTTTATTTTTATGACTATCCATTTAAAAAAATCACATTAAGGATCACAGTCACTTAAGCAGTGCGTAACATTCATTTGTCATATGTTTCCAAATTTAGGCACATTCCTGACCGATCAGAAATGAGCACGGACAAGGTCGCGATTTAAAGTAATAGAAATGTGATAATTAAGTATTAAATTATTTGGACACACACGCGTTAATAAAAACATAAAACTAAATAAAAAAAACTACTTCTTAAGGCACTTATTAAGGAACAATGTTGAGTATTTAAAGTTTAAGACAGCACGGATCACAAACCACGTTGCGTACGACCCATGTGGTCGACGCTTAATAGAGGTTGTCTGGTGTCTGCCATCTTACAAAATGTCGGAAATCTTCGGCAAGTCTCGATAACTACCGACTTTTAAAAAGGTGCAATTTTGGAAAGGTGGTACAAAGAACGCAAGCGAACAAAGCAAAAGGCGAAATAAAGCACGTTCACCCCACCAATTCGACATGCAATCCGATTGCCGCTCGATTGGAAAGACGTTCATGTGGCACTCTTTTTGTAACGTAACTGTTTCGGAGAGTAGAAACGCCTCATCCAGTGTTGCCATACAGACATAAAAGTAACAGTAAAACCAATAAACTTTTATAACCCTTTGCAATAAAAAGTTTTCAATTTAAAAACGTCCTAATTTGACAATTAGGGATTTTAAATAACAAGTGATATACTGGGTTCCATAGATTTATGACAATAATTCAACAATTAACTGCCCAGCAACTTTGACAATGGCAGGCATTAGTTCCTTGCAAGCCACTTTGATTTTGAGAAAATTATTTCAGCCAATGTCATTATGTCACCATAAAAGTTGCTGATTAGTTACTTATTGTTAAAAATGTTTATGCAACCCGACATAAGACTAAGGTCGGGTTGCACAAAGATTTTAAACAATAATTCACTAACCAAGCAATCTTGATTGTGAGTAAATAATGTCACATTAAAATTGTTTAAATTAATTATTGTCTAAAATCTATGTGCAGCCTACCGTAAGACAGCTTAGTTGTGGACCATGAATAAATTTTTAAGATTCCGTTAAATTAAATAATAAAAAGATAAACTGATCATGAAAAAGTTCAGATACATTGCTTTTATACAGATCTACAGTTCGGAAACAACATAGTAGATAGTGTGGACGCATATGACGTAACAAACGCACTTCAACGTTATTAATACAGGATGGGAAAGAGTCGTGCAAAAAAAATATTTGAAGCGACATTTTGTTAGTAAAATATTTTTAAGTTATAACGCAGCTTTCTAATCCAAGTCAATATTTGGGGGCGTTTTCGATATATTTTTGTTTTAGGCCCTAATGCAAGAATTATCCTAATTGTTTTAAAAGAACAGCTATTCTGGACAAGACTTAAGACATAAGCCCGTTAATGCCTGTTTCTGCAGTGTATTTTCAACTATAATATCCCAAGAGCAAAGCAAAAGACAATTTTATTACAGATTTTGAATGCACGTTACTTAAAAACCGCTCTCTGTCTACATGCCATCATTTCCTGTAATACCGTCGTGTCCTGGTACCCACTGCAGTATGCAGTCTTGAGGTTATCTTGTTGTATATTAGCGATCTAAGGGCTGCTCGACTGTCAGAATATATATGGATCCGCTTGTTGAGGAAGCCCTCCTATTGTTTTTGTACACACATTGCAATATGGCGTAGATTTCTGCTTGGAACACTGTAGGAGACTTTCCCAAAGAGAAAAAAGAATTTTTTTTCCGGTCTTACTCCGTGTGTCCCCTCTCCGGTACCCACTTTGGTTTTGGAGCCGTCTGTGTATCAGATTATTGCCGCAGGAGTAGTTTCTTGTGTTTTGTTTTTCCATACGTTTCGTTCATCAATTACGACCTCATATGGTATGTCATAGCGAAACCTTGGATTTATGTGGTCTGATCTCATTTCTAACTCAGGTCCACCTATAGTCTCGCTTAAAAGTTCGTATCCAGTTCTCTGCCTTTCTAAGAGCGGCGTCGAACTCTGCAGTCTAGAGTCCCATTCTTGCCTCTGCTTTTATCACCAAGTGAAGTGGAGGAAGGTCTAGGATGAACTTCATTGCGGATGTGAAGCTTGATTTCATGGCCCCCGTGATACTCAAGCAGGCCAGTCTTTTTAGGCTTCCCAGCTTTGATATTGTGGTTCTTTGCTGTACCTTTGGCCACCATACCAAGGCTGCATATGTAATTGCGGGTCTTACCACTCTGCTGTACAGCCAGTGCACCAGCCTAGGTGAGAGTCCCCATGTTTTACCGTACATTCGTCTAGTAACTGTTAAAGTAACTTCTGACTTTCGGATAGTTTTTTCCACGTGTTTGTTCCAGGTCAGTCTGGATTGCTAGTGCACCTATTTGAGCCCCCTGACAGGTATTACTAAAAACTCTGTTATATCCGATTTGTCGGAAAATCATCATTATTTGTATCAATATGATAAATGCAACCAAACAATGGCTTCGCCACCTCTTCAAGCTAATCCAACTGCGACAATATGGTAAAACTTTGGCCGAAGTCCTCCAGGGGTATTTGCATTCCAGAAGTTGATTATTTTATTTATATCCAATGAACTTAATGCCACAAAGATTATTTTACATTTAAATATTTAGAATTCTTTTAGAAGTTTTAAAGGCATTCTGTATAAAAAAAAAGTATATGTTTGTGACGAGTTGGCAGAGGCAATGGAACATACTGTGCTACGGCTCTCACCTTATTATTGTATTTTTAATGCCATAGAGCACATGTGGCACCAATTACAATCAATTGTCAGGTCACAAAATACTTTTCCAACTTTAAGTTATAGCAGTGGCGGCTCGTGGCAAATTAAAATGGGGAGGCAAAATTAAGCAACAAGGTGGAAAAGCGTTGCAGGCGAAAATTTTTCGGAGCCACGCCCATAATTCGTCAATAATTCACTCAATTATAAGTGCTACCAAATTTCGTAAAATAAATTAGTTTCACAAGTTCTTTTTATAGGTAAGTAGTTATGATGTTTCAAAACAATAAAGGAATTAAATCATTTTTGAGGATCAGAAAGAAGTATTAGATAGGTACTTACCTATATTTATTAAAAAATTATTGTTAAAATTTGAGTCAAACTTGCCAAACAAAGTGACTTGTAATAATTACTGTGATTAAGTGCTTAGTTTTTTTAATCGTGATGCTGTTATTTTAATGATTTTGTATAGAAAATATGTATCATACAGTGTGTCCACGTAAGTTGGCGGCATATGGGAAACTTTTTTATTATTAACTTTATGTAAAAAAGTTATTCTTCATAAAAAGTTCTGCATGGTCCAAAACTTAAAATGCAGCCATCAGATGTTCAATTTTTTCAGGCGTATACGACACTCTTAAAAATGACTTGGTATTTGGTACAAATTTTTATTAGTTCTCGTGTTTACGTTACCAAAAATAACTATTTTTGGTTAGAAAAACAAAAAAGATTTTTTACTTGGTTATATTTACCAAAAAATTATGCCATTAGAACAAAGAAAATATCTTGTTTTCATATTAGTTGGCAGAAATAAAATATTTTGTTTAGTTGAATTTTACTATGTATATATCCTATTTAAATGTTACATCAAGGTTCCTACAAACTTGTATTTATCAATCAAGCTTGTTGTAATAACACATTATGAATTTGTAGTCCCTGTCATTTTGTTAATTTTGATTAAGATATATTCTTAGTTACCAGAACTAACTTTTCTTTTCAAGTAATATTATTCTTCATATTTATAACTAACGGCATCAACAGAGACTTGACGCCCTTGCCCGGTGGGTGACATGTGACATCATCAGGACTGTCAGGAGGTTATGTTTATGTTAGGGTGCTTTTGCGGTTCCGTGTCCATTTTTTCGTGTTTTTAAGGCAATAATTGGCCATTTTCATGGCCGTGCCCGTGTGGACAATGGATGTGGTGTAATTTATTTGTGTTAATTGTCTTTCTTGTGTACGTTCTTATTGGCAGAAGGAAGTTAAATTATAAGTAAGTAAACATTTTATTTTTTATCAGTGCAGTTGTACATTAGAAAGTTTAAATGAGCTTTTTATAAAGCATGCAAGGTGACCCGATGAGAAATAACTTAAAAATATTTTTTTTGTTTTGTTTTTGTTCTATGATCGATTTCTATAAGAGAACGTCATATTGATGACTTTTTAATCTGATCAAGTATAACAAATTTCATATAGCTGTATATTTTAAATAGAAAGTCCAGGGGATATTTTTTGTTTTTTAATAATCGCAGTTGCAAATAAGAAAATTTAAATAAGAACAATTCAGTTCTATAAGCAATTGAACAACCCAAAAGGTTGATTAAAATAAGTTAAAAATCTATTGTTTCTGTTTTGTATTGCATAAGTATGTATTATAAAAAACATGAGAAAACAAGGACATTGAAAATATTTTTTTTTAAAGAAACCATAATATCCCTGATAATTTATTCCAATTAGTTTACGCATACCTAATAGAGTCGTAATACCAAGGCATTTTTTTATTTAAATGGGTACTCTAGGAAGGAGTATTTTTCGTTACTTAGTATAAATAATATATGACATTTTTTTTTAGAAATGAAACAGACTTTTTTTAAGGTTATTTCTATCAAATCAACTTGCTAATTTTGCCATGCTTTATAAGCAGTTCATTCAAACTTTCTAATGTGCAACTGCAATGACAAAAATATAAAAATTTTACTTATTTATAATTCAACTTCTTTCTAACAATTAGAAAGTACAGAAAAAAGATAATAAACACAATGTTGTGACTACATACGTAATTGTTACTTTATGAAAATTTCAATTTGGCCCAAATAAATTATTGCTTTGGCTATATTTGTGGTTTGCATCATTAACAAAAACAATATTTCCTTGAAAACAAATTTGAATTTTCCATATTTACACATTAGTTAGGACAACTAATAGGTATGGTTAAAAAATGGGAGTACCATATAATATTAAATTATCCGTATATATAATTTCATTGTGACAACTAAAATTTGTAGGTTGGGTTGCTTAATGTTATTAATTAGTTCAACAGTTCAATAACGACAATTTTTTTTGGTTGTACAGACTAATTTTTGGGTTGAGTCCGATTTCACGAAAATAAATAGTTGTCAGAACTACATTTTAGTAATCCATACCATGTTGTTTTTAAGAGTGGAGGTTTATCAAAAAATATGAATTTTGCCCAAGAGTAAAGTACCTTTATTTTTGACAATATCGAAAACTGTAATTATGAAAATTTGTTCGGTATGAAAAACTATGTCCTAATATGCAATTACACTAAAAAATATTTTTTTTATTTTTACAAATTTACCGGTAATTTAAGAAAAAATTTGTAAAAATAAAAAAAATATTTTTTAGTGTAATTGCATATTAGGACATAGTTTTTCATACCGAACAAATTTTCATAATTACAGTTTTCGATATTGTCAAATTTTGTCTTAAATTACCGGTAAATTTGTAAAAATAAAAAAAATATTTTTTAGTGTAATTTTTCATATCGAACAAATTTTCATAATTACAGTTTTCGATATTGTCAAAAATAAAGGTACTTTACTCTTAGGCAAAATTCATATTTTTTGACAAACCTCGTATACGCCTGAAAAAATTGAACATCTGATGGTTGCCTTTTAGGTTTTGGACCATGCAGAACTTTTTATGAAGAATAACTTTTTTTTGTAAAATTAATAATAAAGAAGTTTCCCATATGCCGCCAACTTACGTGGACACACTGTATATTGCTATAGATGATGCAGAAAATTTAATAAAAAATGCTATATACATATACAGTGTGTCCACGGATAGAATTCGAAGAGGAAAAACTTTTTTATTTGTGGGTTTAAAAGAAAAAGTTATTCTTTATAAAAACGTCTGCTGGTTCTGAAACTACAATTTCGAATACCAAATTTACGATTACTATACAGGGTTACCCAGAAACATTTTTATTTTTTTTGATTTTGTTTAAAATAAATTTACGTAAGAACAGACAACTATTGTTACTTTCCTACTGAGAATATAATTTTATATCTGGCCGAATAACGATTTTGTTGTAAGAAAACTATTTTTCTTTGTCTACTTTTAAAGTATTTTTATTAATACATTCTTTAATTTATTCAATCATAAATTATAAAAATTTAAAAATGTGTTTTCTGTCCAATTCTGTACAGTTATCGCAAATCTGATGTTCGAAATTGTAGTTTTAGAACAAGCAAAATTGATTTAATAAATCAAGGAATTGAAAAAAAAATCCAAAAAACAAAAAATGTTGTTTCTGACGAACCCTGTATTGTAATCGCAAATCTGATATTCGACATTGTAGTTTCGACACAAGTAGACGTTTTTATAAAGAATACCTTTTTCTTCTCAACCCACAAATAAAAAAGTTTTTTCTCTTCCGAACTCTATCCGTGGACACACTGTATATGATATTAAATTTAGGTTAGAGTTAGAAATGTTGTACATTTTATTATTAGGTGCTTTGACATTATCGCACTTCTTAAAACGTTACTGTAAAGCCCCTACCTGAAAGTGATATATTTATATATTTCCTTTATAACCAAGAAAAGTGTGTTGTCTCAGCCGTGCTAAAGGCATAAAATATGAGATATTATTTAAAAACTTACCCTTTTTACGACCCATCACTTTAATTAATTTAACTATTCAGATAATGATCATTTTGCAATAGAATAAAATACAACACTCCTTTAAAACCGCACCAACACTACAAATATTAGGAAGTAAAGCATACTGATGTTTAATTTTACATTTCAATGCTGTCTTTTTTGCATGTTTTACCATTTAAACAAGATAACGAAATATGTCAGAAACTGAGCAAAAAAATATTTATAAAACTTAAATGTATTTATATTTTGCTGCATACTACAGGATGATGTTTAGCGGAGATCCTTTTAGGTATGACTGGTAAAAATAAAATTGGCTTCGACGCAAATACCATAAAATAAACAAAAATAACAAATCTTTATTTTAATCTTACAAGTAGGTAATATAGGTTGGCACAAAAATAAAAATATCTCATATCATCGTCAAGATAAATGTGTCCTAGACCTGAGAGGATACCTATGTTTGTTTCTATAACAGAATTACCGATACTGCAACAATTGTTATATAATTCAAAAAACTTCTGTGGTTCCTCAATATTTATTTTTGTTGTTGTATATTTCCCCCATTTAAATCGCTAAATTAAAAATATATTTTATCTAGTGATATAAAATTTATAGTTCTGCAAGTCAGACGACCGACGCGACGGTCTGAAAAGGTCGTAGTCGGGGTCTGGAAGTGGGTTCAGTATTTAATTCTTACATTGACTTGCCAAAAGCTTATGACTATGCTAAAATAGTTTTCAAATAGACAACTTTAATAACGTGCTATACAGGGGCTCCCAACAGGATTTTGACAGTATGCTGATGGGGGCAACCCGGCTAAAATATTTTCAATATAGTGGCACTTCCGGTTATACCGGAAATAGCTTTCAACTTGCTTATTTTAAATGAAACACCAGATCATATTTTGGATTCAACGAAAGATTCTAGGCAGATTTCGTATATCATGTCCTATATTTACATAAGTCTAAGCTGTTTTCACATATTTAAGTTTTTATGTCAAAAATTACGTTTTTAGGCCCTAAAATAATTATCAATTTTTCCCATAAGGAGGCTTTTATTATTTAATTTGGGCTGGATTGCTTGTTAAAAAGGACCTGACTTTACATTTTTTTACAATATTTTGATAACTATTAATACAATAAATAAGATAAAAAATATAATTGAAAAACTGCAAAAAATCTACATTTTCTCTATTCCGAAAATTTTTAGTTTTCGAAATATTGCCAATTTGATATTTTTATGTAAGTGACAGCTTCGTACATTTCTTTAGCATTTGACTATTTTTCAACGCCGTCATAGCCAACTAGGAGTATCCGAAATCCGCAGCAATATCGCCATATAAAAATATTAAATTGGAAATATTTCGAAAACTAAAAATTTTCAGAATATACAACCTTACACAAACTTACCCTTATTTGTAATGCTGAATAGGAAATAATTATAAAATTGGAAAACACTTATTTTTTGCAATCGTAACTTTTCAACGTCTTTTTAAAAATATTTGATCGCTAAATCTTAAAGTTTATTAAATCACTTTTGTCCACTTAATACTGTATTATGGGAAATACTGTACTTTGTTTTCACTGCGTTACGCGAAAAACCAACTTCAAATCAAAATTAGAAATGTGACGACTAAAAAAAAATAAACAGCTGGTCTTTCTTCTGTTTTCCAATAAAAAAAATCAATAAAACAAAAATAATGAATTCCAAAACAAAGTTAAATAAAATTTCAAAGCGCAAGCAAATAAATAATTTTGCCATGGGCGTAAAATACTACTAAAACAGACACAGAAGTGATTCCATAAGTGCCTCATGGTTCAAAATACTAAAAAGGAAGGATTGTAAAATGAAGCCCAATAAAAAAACTAAATCTATGTACTAATCATGGAACAAACTCTTATTCTCGTAAGGTCTTACTTGACGCTTGCTTGGACATTATTACATACACATTGTGTTTTAAAAAAAATTAGATTTAACCAGCACATCTTCAGAGCATTAAGGAATGAGTTTATTAAAGAAGATAATATAAATATATTTATAAAAACACTTGATTATGTAAAATAATGGATTATTTTATGTTCATTGTCTATCGAATATTTTAAAGTCTGTGAAGGCTCGATTTTTCCTTAAAAACCTATATATCATGTAAAGTACATTATATTTTATACCTTTCCTCTAATAACAAAATTAAATCAAGATCAGCTTAGTGTTCGCACTTTATCGAGCTAATCCACAAACAAGCCCATAATAGAACACTAACGTATTGAGGATACTGCGAAGGTCATAAAGTTAAAGAAAGCAGAAAAAATTATACTAAATGAGCTATTCATGGAGATCAAAAGGTCATTTATGTAAATGAAGATTTACCCAAACATATTAGAAAGTTGATTAAAAAAGCTCGTGAACTCAGAAAGTGAAGTTTTCAATATATGTGAAGAAGGGGAGAGTGTATCGGTTTCTACATCAAGTCTTGTTGCAGGTGAATTATGTAGCAGAGATTTTAGGGGCAAGGTTTGGCCCTTGACTTCTAGTAAAAGTAGGAAATGTCCATTTTGCAATTATGTCATTATATAGACCTCCAGGTCAAAACGTACAAAAGGCTTTAGAAAACTAGAAAACCTAGATAAATCATTTACTCATTTAATTGCAAGTGGAGTTCAACATTAAGATATGCATATAGTAGTGGATCATCAGCTGGTTTTTTGTTTTCTATGCCTAAGGTAAAGTACAAAACATTTCGAGGCTAGTAGATTTAATCAACAAGCTTTCAATCTTGATTTGTATAGTATTGCTTGGCTAGGAATATTGTTTTTTAATAATATTAATGAAAAGTTACTTGTCTGACTAATAATATTGTAAGCCTATTCGAGTATATCTATGTTTTAATTGAAGTCTTTGAAGGATGAAACAAGAGCATCAGAAATTACCAAGCAAATACAAAAAAAAAATCAGGTGACATAAGGTTCATTCCCACAGCAGTCAGAAACATTCGCCGATTATTCGGATTCTGCGCAGTAAGAAAACGTTCCTACAAGGATTTCCAACCGTTCGAAAATAGGTAGTTCATTGTTGTGTGTCAACAAATTACTCTGATAGATTTGCGACTGTCAAAACAGTTTGCGGATTATTTGCAAGTAAATTGCCCCGAGCGTGTGCAGTTGTGATTAATGGTTCTTGTTTTCGGGGTTTTTAATATTTTAAATATAACTTTTATTCTGTGATTCAAAAATTGGAGACTCACTTTAAAATAATTAAAAGGCTTTGTAATATATTGACTGAAAAAAAGAATATCAATAAATAGGCTTTTTTTAAATGTTTGACAAAAAAAACTAGGTTATGTTATCTAGTGCAATGTGTGAGAAGTTTTTCGCGATCCAGGATCATCATCTATCAGCTGTTTCTACAAACTGTTCGGAATCGATCATAAGTACACACTAACGTTCGTTTGGAAACTGTCACTAACCTGTTCGTGATTTCTGTGGAAAAAACCTATAAACGATTGACTGGCATATAAAAAAATATTATAGTATGGTACAAATTAAGAGATACAGCTAAGTTAAATGTCGAGTGCTCCCGAATAGTTCGGAACAAACAGAAAATTATCGTTTATGTTTTTATTATTTCCTAGCTTTATTTAAAGAGATGGCCATAAATTAATTTTACATTTTTATTGTTACTTTTTATTTTTTATAACTAGTTATCAGAAATTAATTGTTAAGTTTCATCTTTCGCATACCATCATCAGGTATGTTTTTTTTATGAACATGTATTTTTAATGCAATTTCATACACCATATACATATCTAATAAAATAATAATGCAATACTACTTTAATCAGATCAGATAAGCATAGTTCCGACCCAAATATTAACACCTTCAATATTTGTCTTCGAAAACGGTAGGAGATTACTAAGATTAAATGACAGCAAAGCTTTACAATTTGGAGTCTTTTTTCTTACTTTACAGTTTGTGTTTATTTTTATGGCGTTATTTGCAAGGTGACACATAATGAACCGTTTTGCTAGTATTCACCTGAAATGTGAAGGGATATAAGCAGATTCCGTTTAAAAAATGCATCTTTTTGTTATTACACTTTTTTAGCACCCGGTATACGGGAAAATATCTTCCTGAAATACACCCTATAATACAGTATAAGTTAGCATATGAATGAAATTCCTAAGTTATTTCGTATAGGAGGTATGGAGGAAGCCTGACGCACTATTGGACGACTGTAAAGTTATTTTATATATACAGTGACTAGCAAAAAGTTCGGAAAAACGTATGTTAAATCTTATCATCGGAGTACCTAAAAACCTTTTAGGAGGATCGGTTGTGCATGACCGATAACCCAAAAATAGGAAAGTGTTGAAAATTTGACACTATGCTCAAGTCAAGTTACTCCTAGTTGACTATAACGGCGTTGAAAACCCGTAAAATGCTAAAAAAAAGTCTATGAAGCTGTCACTTGCTATTTGACAATTTATAGATAATCAGCCGGAGCGCCTAAATTGTACAAACAGTTATAGCCTACTAGAAGTAACTGAACTTAAAATTCGCAGCAAAATCGCCATATAACAATTTTAAATTGGCACTATAAAAACTGTTAGACTAAACATCCTTACACAGGCTTACCCTTATTTTTGATGCTAAATAAAATAAAAAATTTGGGCATTTCCGTTTGAAAATCTAGACTTTTTGCAATTTTTCTATTTCATTTTTAATCTTATTGTTTGAATTGGTTTTTAAATTGTATAAGGTTTTTATTTTTAAATATAATTCTATCGAAGGATAAAGATAATCTTTATTGTATTTTATATGTAGTTTTTAGAACCTCTTTCTCTAATATTTCAAATTTTTCAACTAAAGTTCTATTTATTCCTCCACAACGTAAAAATCCGTAATTTAAATGAGTTACATAATATTATAATATATCCATGTTTTACATTCCAATTTTTTTACGTTTCTAAAAATTGGTAGTAAACTTCTTAATTTTTAATTCTAAAATATTCTATGTGAAAATTCCAATTTAATTTACTGTCAAAAATTATTCTTAAATATTTTACTTGATTAACTTTCAAAATTTGAATGGCATCATTTATTTTATTACTATTAACACTTTGTGATATGTTATTTGGGTTTAAAGTAAAAGGAAGATAATTTGTTTTAACAAAATTAATTGTTAATAAATTTCATCAAACCAATATTTTATAATTTTAAAATCTTTTTTAATTTTGTTATTTAAATTGTCCCAATTTGTATCAGTATAAAAAAATTGCAGTATCATTTGAAAAACTATGAATTTCTCCATAACAATTTACATTAAATAAATCATTAATATATATTGGAATTCGTTTTTGATCTTAACAAACATTTAGGTACTTCCTGAATTTTATCTTTATCCACGATTAGTATCAAAACGCAAAAGGTGTAAATACTAAACAACAAAGAAACCCAAACTAAAACTTAAAATTTAGTAAAGAGTTCTGTCATTTGGTAACGGAACGCGTAAACTTAAAGGACTAGGACTCATCAAAAATCACTGTACTACTACTGTGCTACTAAAGTAGCAGAGCAGAATTTTGCAAATTTATCTTAATTTTTGTTTTTTAGGTAACAGCGGTTTCGCTCGCGTAATTTAATTGATATTAATTCGTTTTGGGAGCATAGCGGGTACCATAGATACTATGCTATAGATACTTTTATATTCATACTAGCGGGTACCCACGACCACCGCTTGGTTCGTGCAATGTCATTTTTATCAATTCGCTATGCGAGAAAAGCTGCGAGTACCAAAGGTTTCTTTGCTGCTTTTTTAAACTTTTTTTTTCTCTTCCAATAAAATGTATTTATCTTCTAGTTTTGTTCATAAAAATAATATGAGTGTATAAACGTTTCTATTGAACACATGGTACTCTTAGCTTTTCTCGTAAAGCAAATTAATAACAAATAATTTGCGCGAGCGAGGCCACGGGTACCCGTTGGTATGATATAACACGTTATCTTAAATTTTTCAGTAGATAGAGTTACAACGCCTTCCATATCATTATATAAGCTACTAAAAGTAAAATGTCTTACAAATTTATGTAAAGTACGTTACTGTAAATCCTATTTCACCGTATCATTATACATTATAATTAAAAATTTTAAAAAAAATTCTTTTTTTCCAGAATTATTTTTTAGTGAAAGAAAACACAAGGCTTTCGTAAATGCTGGATTTTTCGTTTTTCTTTCACAAACACAACAACAAACGCTTCGCTAATCAATATAGGGTGTTCAAAAAGTTCTGCAGTCATAGGTGACTTAATCAGACTTCATATAAGTACGTTATAAACCGTAAACATACCCACTTGATGCCTAATTACACATGATATATTAGTCACGAACTAAATAAATATTGTAACTTTTTTTATTAAAAAAAGAAAGTTTTTTTCAAGCAATATAAAAACGGTTTCACTAAATTACTGACTTACCAACAATCGATGCAGCTAGTTCAGAGGGAACTTGAGAATTAGTTTCTATCGGTTCAGGAGATTTAGGTTCCACAGGTGTCGGTTTCTTTACGCTTTTCTTATCAACATTTTCTTTTACATCCTTAATAACTGAAGGGGTAGGTTCCGTCGCCGGAGTCGGACTACTGGCTACGGCGGTAATTTCGGTAATTTGAGGCACTGGATTAACATCTTCCCTAACTGTAAAGAAAAATAGTGTTGTAAACTATTGTTAAATGTAATAATACTAACAGTAAACAACAAAAAGGTATGTTAAGGGTGTTTTATCAACAACATACCCCCGAGACATAAAAATAAAGTTTTTTTGACGATACTTCTGTTTTAAATTAAAAATTTGACCACCTTTTATCTACTTATGTGAAGTTAGCGCCGTTTTTTTTTCTGGATTCAATTTTTCTTTAGAGTTCTGAGTTCATAAATAATAGTTCTAGAGTTCTCGACTAAAAATGTCAAGAGTTCCAGGCAAATAAACGAATAATAAAAAAAGGCTGTAACTTCACGCAGCGCCGTTTTTTCTATTAAAAATACAGTGGAGTCCGGATATAGCAAACCCGTTAAAAGTGAACACTCGGTTATATTTTTCAAATACCCATAAAATTTCCCATAAGAGCAATGTAATTTTTTATCGTTTATAGTGAACCCGGATATAATGAACTTTCGGGTAAAGTGAACCAATTTTCATCAAGGTTAAGATCAATTTTTCGTTTATAGTGAACTTTTTCGGGGAATTCCCTGGGGATTCAGTAAGTCTCAACAAGCATGTATAGTATGTAATGTAACATTAAAATATATAAATATGACTGATTTATGTAATTTTTTCAGTGACAAATGCAGAATTGAGTGATGATGAGGTGGAGGAGGAGGCACATGAGGAAGATGTCATGGTCAGTGTTCCTTCAGTGAAAGAGATGGCACAAAAAATGATAGAGATTCGCACATTTTTGCAATCACGCAATGTTTCCGAGAAAGTTTGGAATTCTTTTTGTAACCTTGAAGGCTATATAAGTAACATTAGTTTTTCTAACAGACTTGTACAAACCAAAATACACGAGTTGTATATCAAACAGTAGTTTTTTTGTTGTTAAGTACTACTGTTTATTTAGGTTAGGTTATACAGAATGTCATTTATTTTCCACAACACTTGGTACATAAATAAACTAACTTTAAACAACATAGGTAGATATGCATCATGGCATTTTTTTTAAAACAAATATAAAACCCCCATTTAGCAAGCAAACATCAGGTGTGTACAAATTTCCACTTTTCTTTTATAGTAAACCTCGGATGTAATGAACCCAGTTTGATGCAGTTTTCGAGTTCACTATATCCGGACTTCACTGTAGTTCTAAAGGCATTTTTCGATAAAGTCCGAAGAGTTCTAGAGTTCCTGACCATTTTGGTTAAACTTGTTTTTATTTATGAAAATTGCGTTTTATTTAAACAACTTTTTCGACTTGTACTCTCCGAGAACTATTTAGGCGCTACTCAGAACTCATATCAGAACTATAGAAACCAAATCGCACACGTTTTTGACAAACTACGTGGTTAAACTTGTTTTTATTTATAAAAATTGCGTGTTTTATTTAAACAAATTTTTCGACCTGTAATCTTTTAGAACTATTTAGACGCTACTCATATTTCATATCAGAACTATAGAAACCAAATCGCACACGTTTTTGACAAACTACGTGGTTAAACTTGTTTTTATTTATAAAAATTGCGTGTTTTATTTAAACAAATTTTTCGACCTGTAATCTTTTAGAACTATTTAGACGCTACTCATATTTCATATCAGAACTATCAAAACCAAATCACTCACGTTTTTGACAAATCACGTGGTTAAGGTACGAAACTTGCTTGTCCGTTTGCTCTGGCTAATCGTAAGAACTATTTTCAAAAATAGTCAGGAACTCTAGAACTCTTTGGGCTTTATCAAAAAATGCATTTAGAACTATTTATAATAGAAAAAACAGCGCTGCGTGTTAGCGCCTTTTTTATTATTATTATTCGTTTATTTGCCTGGAACTCTTGAAATTTTTAGTCGGGAACTCTAGAACTATTCTTTATGAACTCAGAACCCTCAAGAAAAATTGAATCCAAGAATACAATATAGAAGCAGTGAACGTGGTGCCAATTATCACTCCTGTATTGCGTATTAATTGCCAGACTGATCGATAAATAATTGAATATGATGAAGACAAAAAGAAACAAGGGGCGGATAAGTGTAAGGACTGCAATACTAAGAATGTAACGCAAGATAGTTTATTATGTACTGGAGATGGCCATGGTTGGTTTTATAAAATATGTACCAAGCTAAACAAAGAATAATATGATGCATACAAAAACAAAAGAAATACTATGTTAGAGTTGTTCAAGTTTAAGTGATTTGGAGACAAGTGATTCAGGTGACGAGATCGAAGAAATTCTAGGAAAAAAAAGTTGTCGGTATAAAAACAAAACAACCAAGGACAAAGAAATTCAGTCAATCCTGACTAAGGCTAAACCTTCGAACAAGTTCTACAGATTATGACAAAAACTTTGAAGGGTTGGAAGCATCCGCCAGTTTCACTAGCAGCATATTAGATCATTTAAAGCCAACTCTAAAAATATTTAACAGGAAAATTATCAGTAAAGAAAGAACAACAGCTGCTGAAGAACAAAATAGAGAACGTGCAAAAAGAACTTGCACCTGCAAAATTAAAAGTTGCCCGGACAAAGTTGAGCGTAAGAGTGGCAGTGTGGGTAGGCCTAAACGGAGAAGAAAGTGCTAAAAGTGACAATAAAACAGTTCCTCGCCAGTTTAAATATTGTCAGATCAGTTTAGTGTTTGTACCTTAACTAGTGAATCCACAAGCAGTTAAAGAATATTGATGATACTAAAAGGGTCATAGAGTTAAGAAAGTTAAGAAAGCATGGTTCCTAATATTTGTGGTGCAAAGTTTGCTTAGTATTGGCTAGAAAGGAGATCTTGTGAAAACATTTAATAAAGAGAAAATTGATAATATTTCTTGAAGGAGTAATAAAAAAAGTGATAGCTAAAGTAATATAATCAAATGGCAAACTTTTAAGATATTAAAATAGGCAACATTACCATTTGAACTTAATACATGCATTAGATAAGGTAAAGTATTTGTTAGAGCAAAGTAAATTTGATATTTTCATAATAACAGAGACTTGGCTTAATGCAACTGTTGATAGTCAAATTGTAACTGCACCAAAATATTTTCTTGTCTTGTTTGCAGGTAGCTATGTGACAGAGTTTTTCGAGGCAAGCCCCATGTGGTGTATTTGCTTTAAAAAGCCTGGAGAAATCAATTACTGGCCTACTACCAAGAATGGATGAAATAGGAGACATTAATATACATTTCTTAACAATTCTTCCTGTCGCAAATTTATTGTTGTACCTATTGGATATATTTAACCTAACGTAAAAAATTGTTAAACCTAAGTAGTAGCAAACTCCTTTTCTCTATTAGATATAATCGAAGTAAATAACAAAGGTGTAATTGCCGGTAGAGTTCAACATTAAGAGCTACATAGAATAACCAATAATCCGTGATTTTTGTTATGTAAGAGTCAAAGTGCCTAACGTAAAATACAAAAAAAAATAAAGGAATTTGATGTTTATTCAATGTTATGTGTAATGAAAATATCATTCTTTGTTTTTTTCATCTACAGGTCAATTTTCGCACTTATTTTTATATTTTAGTTTATCTAGATATATTTGTCTACCTAGCACACACGCCTGGCAAGCTCGCGGCAATAAGGGACCCGGAATGCCTCGGGGTGGCCCCAGGTTCAAGAATGTCCACGTCCCACTTTGCCGTCGTTGGCATTGAATCAAATTTTAGTTGTAGGTCATAAAAATTAATAACAAAGATAGTAGCCTGACTTGGTAAAATCTGGCACCAGTATTTACTTGTGTGACCAAAAAAGATTCAGAGTAAGCGACATTATCATGACGAAACTAGATAATGACTTTAGATCAAAACTTTTTTTTAACCGCAAGGTACTTACCTAATGAACTTCTATCACATTCGGTTTCTTTAGTTTGAGACTCCTTTGGAGGCTCAATTTTGGGGTCACGTTGCCCCTGCTTTCTTGCTTTCACAGGACTCTCACGATCCTTTTTAGGCAAAATTACTTCTGCCGCGTCACTATTTGCTGACACAATGGGCGTAGAATCTTTGGTTGGTTTTGCGACTGTACTTACAAACTCCTTAGCATTATACTGAAAAAAAAAGTTTATGTGTAAATATATTTACAAATTTCAAAATAAAAGCTACAATCATTGGTAAAATTATTGTGAGCAATAGCACAGGAAGGTCATAAAATAGCATTTATCAATAACTGACTTCCTTGCTTGGTTTTTCTATAAATTGGCGAGATACTAAAAACCGTGTTTTCCATCATTTAACGACTAGTAACCACTGAAAGTCATGGTGGCCCAATTTAAATTTATTTATATCCTAAAGAACTGAATTTTTATGCCTCGAATGCATGTAGGTGATAAAACATCTTTAATTTATATCTCTTTAATCATTCTGAAAGAGAAAATCTAAATTGTTGGATAAATTTTGGTGTATATTTTATTCCTAAATATCTAAGTTAATATCGTCGGTTGAAAAGAAAAATGCTTCATACGCCATTTAATTTCCAAGAAAATAATGCTGTCTTAATATATCGCCAAGCGCCTTACAGTAAACTCAAGAAATAAAGCTGATCGACCGGAATTGCCATTCGCACAATGAAGTCGTACTATATTTTGGGCGCAGTTTAGATGCTTTAGTTACATGACGAGTTCAATTTTGATATTAAAAACTTATATTTTTTTTGATTGTCATAATCCCAAGTACGCCATATTACAGCAAAATTTAACAATAATTACTAGCTGCAGACCTATATTTCAATAATGCTAACAATTCTTTTTCATTTGAGTTTCATTTTGCAAAACTGCACTTACATGAAGGTTACTATTCTGAATAATATGCGCTGTCGAAATAGGCTGCACGGGTTGGGGAGACAGTTGAAAGTGTTCAAGAGGTGAAGGCTCATGCAATGAAGGCGGCTGCTCGTTAGCAACTTTATGCTGCTTATCTTCATTAATTGCTTGTGCCACCTGTTTCGCGAAGGCAGCTTGTACCTAAAAAATATATATAATGTTAATCAAATTGAAATTTGCAGTTTATAGAAAGGGCTTATGAGTTTCAAGAATATTGGTTACCGCTGATGAAAGGTAAAATTTAATTATGACGATATTTTTTATTCTTTTTTTATTTATATTTTTACCAAAATGTATTACTTTGTTATCTATTTGGACCTAATTGTTTCATTGAAACAAGTAAAACTATAATTTAATCATGTCAGAGAGGCGGGAAAATCTATGTCAGAGAGGTGACAAATTTTAGGGAAGGGGCACTGCTTATTTTTAGGGTAATATGAATTTAATTATGAGTTTATAACCCTTTTACCAAAATGTATGACCTTTTGAAGATGTTTTGGGGGTTAATTGTTTCATTAAAACAAACTGGTACACTTCTCATTCATTGCTAATTGTTGCAAGATAATCCATGTCAGAGAAGCAATATAAAAAAGGTGAAAATTTTTTGGGAAGGTATATGAACTGAGTTCAATTCCACTGGCGAAATATTGGACTGAAATTAGGGAAAATTTAATTTTGCCAAATCGTATTTTGATATTTTTCATCATTCATAAGAGGAAATAACCCCCTCTACCCCACAGCAGCCGTAAATTCGACTTTTGGTTATTTAAATTTTAAAAAAATACTCTACATGGAGAGAAAGGCGGTTTTCTGTTTCATGTCAATCTGCAGTCGGTATATAATAATTATCGCAATACGTTTATTGCACATGTTGCATGTATATCATATTCTAAAACCTTGGAATACTTGTATTTTTAGTTGGCAAAAAGTCTAGATTACGAAGCCCACAAAACATCTTAATCGACGTGTTTTGCATTTTTCACAAATATATCTTCCTAACCTTCTAGCGAATATGTTCCAGTTGAAGTCCCCACCCTGTATATTTTTTTTTAACCAGATATATTTCAAAATGTATTGTGCGCCTTAGAGAACAGGGGACTAATAAAACAGCATTGAACGACAGTCACACAATGTGGTTTCACTAAATCTGAGCGAAATTAAGTTGCTTAGTCAACTTTCTGCGTACAGAGTTTTCTTCATGGCATGTATATGGCGTTTATGCTACTCTTCCTTTCAACCGTCGATATTATTAGTATAAGATACATTTTTCACTTCTAACTATAACCGGGAATGTCGGAGCTGATTTCAGTTCCGGACTAAGGATGCTTTAAAGATGCCTAAATGCAATAATATACTTAATAATAATATAATTAATAAAACATGTTGTATGTGTTAAGTTTGCCTTTAGGCAGATACATTGGGTTCACTAATGAGTAGGAAACCTAACTACAGAATTGAGTGTGAGGGGCAAGTACTATGAAAACTGTCGGAAGGAGTTCTTATTTTTTTCAAGTTGCATCTTCGGTGGTATTTAAAAATTAATATTTTTCTTTAATGGTCCACAAACTACTTGAAATATTAAAACATTTTTTCAACAAGCGTAATAGAAAGGCAAAATTTTTACATTATCTTATATGTTTTTAATTAAAATAAGGATTTGTACTACTCTTAGCTTTGAATATCGACATATAAAGAAAAGCAGTTCTTTGGAAAAACTTGACAACCCTGCGTTGGAGCTGGTTTGGCCGCCATTGTGGAGTTTTAGTAAACCTATAGTATTTAATGTAGCGCTTGAACGACAGAGGTCGCTAAATCATGAATTTTAAGTCACAGTGTTGCCGCACATTTTATTTTGTCAGAAATTTCAATGATTTGTAAAATTTTAGAGACATTTAGTTGATTAATTTGGATTTTATCAATTTATGCAGTTTCTGTCTTTCTTGGTAGCTATTTATTTATTATTTTTGTGCCGTTAAAGTTCTTTAACACTTTGGACAAGTCACAACTAGGTACATGGTGTATTACACAAAGTACACGATATATGTAACATACATCAAAATAAATATCAAACAATATCCAAAATTAGGAAAGTTAAATTTATATCAATCTCACATTCAAACATATACAAACAAACTAAATAACGACGATGCGGCGTGCGTATGTAAAAGAAATTAAAGTTTTTATACAAATACAATGCGCATATTTGTATATTTGTTTGTCTAACCCTAAAAATGTTTAGCAATAGTACATCACGAAGCGGTTTGAATGTGTTTCCCTAATTGTGATTTCATATTGCCGCAAGCGACGACCGAGCCGAAAAGCTGTCGACAATGATTATCTCTTCTTAACTTTCTAAAGCATGTATGTTTGTTTCGCTCTTAGTTTTCAATATATTTAAATAAGTTAATTTAAAAAACAGCAGAGCCTGCGTTTTGCTATATATTGGGGAGTTTTCGCATTACACTTGCACTTGAAAGATAATTTTTATTTGTTTTTAAAAATTAATTAATTAGGTGGGTCAATAACCAAATGACCTTAAGGACAAGCCGCGTCTGATGCGATAATGAAAAATTGAAACCTTTGGTATTAAACTTTCAAAATCAAATAAAAGTAGTGTTACGGAATCCGTATAATTATCTCTATATAATTAATAATATCATATTTTGTTAAATATATAAAACCAGTAGGTAAATTAATTTAGTACCCCTTTGTTATAGGATGGGTATCGATTGTGTTTAGTTATCATCTAAATATTATTCCTTATTGTTATGATTCCGATGTTTAAATGTATGCGAGTATGTTACATATGAGTCACGCTAAGCAAGCCTTTTTTGTTAGAAGTTTTTTTTTGGCTGTAAAGTGGAGAAATAGATTAACTTCGATTGTTAACCAAGCAACAGCGTTTTATTTTTCCTCCGTCGTAATAGGAGACATAATGTAATTCTTTCAAAAATATTCAGTAGTATACTGTTTTTGGGATAATTGAAGTAAAAATAAATTATTTAAGGCAAAATATAAATGGGAGAGAATAAGCGGTGATAAATTTATTATTTTTTTAAAGTTTAATGGTAGGTTGGTTACTTAATGGACATTTATGGTCAATATACAGGGTTATTCACGCTATTCGACACTACATATTATACATAGCTAAATTGTTTATGTTGGATACATTTTTTTTTCTGGGTCAATAGGGGCCTATTGGATGTACTTTTAAAAATTATTTTCAAAATGTACAGGTTGTCCTACATGTCCAACATGTATTTTCTTTTTTCAAACCAATTTCAGACTGGAGTATATTAACCGATTAAGTTTTGTGTCACACTTATGAAAAATTTAATAACTTGTACAGGGTGTCCAAAACTAAATAATTACAAATTTGAAATCGTAATAACTTGTTTTAATTAAATATAACACCCTGTATTTTATGTTAGCTGCTGATGTAAAATTTAATTATAGTAAATCTTGGCAAAACTCACTTTTATTTTGATCGTAGAAACCGAAAATAAAATAATATATAGGGCATTTTATTTAAAAATATACCACTTTAATACTTTTCGTGTTCTTGGGAGAACCTGTACATTTTGAAAATAATATTAAAATTATATCCACCCAGAAAAAAAATGTCTTCCAATACAAACAATTTAGCATGTCGTGTCGAATAGCGTGAATAACCCCTATATACTAAACTAAAATATATAATAGAAATAATAATCAAAAAATCAAATTTATTTATTCTCGGCCATAACGTAAAGCGATGCGTCGCTTTGCCTGATCCCTTCAGCAGAGTACAAAATAATCTATGTCGTGAATTCTACACCGATACTTGGAAATACAATAAATAATAAAACAAATTGAAAATATACCTAATCCAAGCCAAGCGTAATCTACCACCGTGATTCACTTGATCGTGCAGCGAGTGAAGATCATTACGACTAACAAAAAAACCCATATCGCAAAATCGTCACTTACAGTGACTCTAAAGGTAAAAGTTATTACATAAAAGAATTTTAAAATAATTGAATTTTTAATTTTTTAAATTTTTTTTTCATTTTTTATAATTTTTTTTTTAATATTCCGTTTTACTATATTATTTACTTTTGTATCACACTCCTTCGGACTGTGATGTGAAAACATATCGCCTAATTTGTCGATATAACACCTGTCAAGAAATATTTACAAATATTTCATTTGATATTTAAGTATTTCAATCTTAATATGAGAACTACACTAAAACAACAAAATATTTTTTTATAAACGCGATTATTACACATAAAAAAATGTCAAAATGACAGCTGTCAATATATAACTAATAATACTGTAACGCGTGTATTTTATTTTTATTCCTTTTATTTATGTTTCACAAAATTAACACTTAATATTAAATAGTTTAATTGAAATAGTTGAACTTTAAAATTGTCAAAATGACAGCTAGCAAGAAACAACCTTTTTTTAACACACAAAATTTTTGTTCCACACAATAACTCATTTTTCATTCGTATGCCAAATTTTGTTTAGACCAGATAAGTATTTTTCAATTTATGCTTTTACTTTTTCGGATATATTCGTTTTTCTAAGACAATAATAGCAGTGCATTTTAAATTTCACAACTATCATACTTTTCCGAATATAAAAATTGAAGATGTTTTATAGGGTCGAAACGTTGATATTTGGTTAAAGCAATATTGCACAAATACTTTAGAAGAAGCAAGATTTACGAACCTGCAATAAAAATTACAAGTTTATATTAAAAAATAAAAACCTGATGTTGGTATCTAGATGCCGAAACGTTTTACCCGAAATCTGATGACACCGTATGATAGAAAACAAAATACGACAATGCAAAAGTTAAATTATTTTTTCTTTATCTTTTCAAATAAAGTCACAAATCCAAATATAAGAATATAAAGATTGAAGATGTTTTATAGGGTCGAAACGTTAATATTTGGTTAAAGTAATATTGCACAAAGACGTTAGAAGAAGCAAGATTTACGAAACTGCAATAAAAATTACAAGTTTATATTTAAAAATAAAAACCTGATGATGGTATCTAGATGACGAAACGTTTTACTCGAAATCTGACGCTATTATATGATAGGTAATAAAATACGGCAATGTCAAAGTTAAATTATTTTTTCTTTATCTTTTCAAATAAAGTCACAAATCCAAATATAAGAATATAAAGATTGAAGATGTTTTATAGGGTCGAAACGTTAATATTTGGTTAAAGCAATATTGCACAAATACGTTAGAAGAAGCAAGATTTACGAAACTGCAATAAAAATTACAAGTTTATATTTAAAAATAAAAACATGATGATGATATCTAGATGACGAAACGTTTTACTCGAAATCTGACGCTATTATATGATAGGTAATAAAATACGGCAATGTCAAAGTTAAATTATTTTTTCTTTATCTTTTCAAATAAAGTCACAAATCCAAATATAAGAATATAAAGATTGACGATGTTTTATAGGGTCGAAACGTTGATATTTGGTTAAAGCAATATTGCACAAATACGTTAGAAGAAGCAAGATTTACGATACTGCAATAAAAATTACAAGTTTATATTTAAAAATAAAAACCTGATGATGGTATCTAGATGACGAAACGTTTTACTCGAAATCTGACGCCATCATATGATAGGAAATAAAATACGACAATGCAAAAGTTAAATTATTTTTTCTTTATCTTGTCAAATAAAGTCACAAATCCAAATATAAGAATATAACGATTGAAGATGTTTTATAGGGTCGAAACTTCAATATTTGGTTAAAGCAATATTGCACAAATACGTTAGAAGAAGCAAGATTTACGAAACTGCAATAAAAATTACAAGTTTATATTTAAAAATAAAAACCTGATGATGGTATCTAGATGACGAAACGTTTTACTCGAAATCTGATGACATCGTATGATAGGAAAGAAAGTACGGCAATGCAAAAGTTAAATTATTTTTTCTTTATCTTTTTAAATAAAGTCACAAATCCAAATATAAGAATATAACGATTGAAGATGTTTTATAGGGTCGAAACTTCAATATTTGGTTAAAGCAATATTGCACAAATACGTTAGAAGAAGCAAGATTTACGAAACTGCAATAAAAATTACAAGTTTATATTTAAAAATAAAAACCTGATGATGGTATCTAGATGACGAAACGTTTTTCTCGAAATCTGATGACATCGTATGATAGGAAACAAAATACGGCAATGCAAAAGTTAAATTATTTTTTCTTTATCTTTTCAAATAAAGTCACAATGATAAGAAATCTTAACGGCAATTTTCAACTGTTCCAAATATACCCGATATTGAAAATATAGGGCTTGCAGACCGACATTAAAATGAAAAATACATCTATAAATACTATATTTGGAGCTATCTGTTTTATAACACTGAATTGTAGAAGTTTCGAACTATCTCTTATACCTAATTTTAAAGCGCGATTTGATATAATAACTTTTAAAACTTACGATGAAATATGCCATTTTCGGCTATTTTTGGCTTTTTTTGACACTTCATATTTTTAATATCCACGATGACGTTTTATGCATCCAAAGCAATCTCTTCGAAAAGTCATTATTCTGTTAAAATGAAACTTTTACGGAAATTGCAGACTATTTTTAAAATTGAAAATTCGATAACTAATCGGACATATGAAGCTTTAATTTTGGTCTCATTAAATTTTAAAAGTCTCAAATAAGCTATAACATTCAATTTTTAACGTCAAAACGTTGAAACAAGGTCACATTCTGAAGTCAAAAACACCCATTTTAGGCCAATTTTGACAGCTGTAATTATTTCAATATGGAAGCCAGTTTGAGATTTCATGGCAAGCTATTTAAAAAACGTTGCATTTCGATATTTGACGAATTTTTCTGTTCGCGCTCTAAAAATATAAATTTTACTCTAATTTAAAAAAATAAATTGGTATATTCAAGTATACGTGCGTGTTTAGAAAAGATTGAGGAATAAAATAAGCCTAAAATGAACTCTCTAAGGATATTGTAGTAGAAGCTATAATCGAATATAAAAAACTTTTCATAAAAAAAACGTAAAAAAATTAAATAATATTTTTTTTGAACCACTAAACGTCATAACGAAGAGCGCGCACGGCATGAATTTTAAAGTCTATTTATCCCTCTAAACAACAGTCCAAAAAAAAGTTGAAAAAGTTACGTACAGTGGCTCACAGGTAAATTTAAGCAGACCAGTACCTAAAAAAAAAATTGTAAAAAATCAAAAAAAAATCAAATTTCATTCGTTTCGTCCTCTGTAACTAAAATAGATTAAGGATCGAAAAAATATATTTTAAACGTAAGTCAACGAGCTCTTTCCGATAGGATGTACGACATTTTAATAAAAAAATTATTTTTCGAGAAAAAAATTAAAAACCGTGAAAATTTTGGGTCTAAAATCGTAATTTCTAAATTTTCACAATTTTTCACAATTTCTAATGTTTTTAGGTATAGAAAGATGTATTGTGAAAAGATAGTATTTGAGATGGCCCATCTGATCGTTTAAACCGGAAATATGTCCGACGTACCCAATTCGAGTTATTCGGTACCCAAGACGACCCTGCAATGGCTATTTTTCGACTTAAAAAAAATCAAAAAAATTACTTCTCAATTTCCGATATCCTCCATCTACGAACTTGCTCTTTATTTGACGGTTCTCTCGAACCTCCAGAAATGAAAATCGAAAAAAATAATTTTTGCCACCTGAAACGATAGACAGCGGAATTCGCATATTTTTCAACTTTGACGTTTAATAACTTTTTTCCGGTACACCCTGTATATTTGAAATTTTTTACAAAATGTGCCCCCGTTATTCCTCTATAAAACCAAATAATCAAAATCAGTGCGAAATGTACCACTTTAGAGAAAAAAAATCGAAAATGTCAAAAATCGCGATTTCAAAAATCGGGTACGACGACGACGACGACGACGACGACGACAACCCTCGAACATTTTTAAAATAAAGGGGAGATATACATATCGCTCGAAAGGGGCGATATGTAACTAGGCAACAGTGCTTTCATTTAGCCGGAGGAGGACTCGTCTGTACTGACTGAATTAATATAAATTATGTTGAAGCGCCTTCTTGCGCCATCTATGAATTTAGCTTATCAGATTGAGTAGAACTGGCTCTGTGACGTTTCTTTAAATGTTGAAATTCAAAGCTCTTAGTAATGATGAAAGTGGACAAGAGATACATTTTCTATCATTATCGGAGAAAATTTGTATTTTTGCCTTGTCATATGATATAATGATATATATTTCATCAATATAAAGAGAAGTACAAAGTCCGATTTTAAAGAACTGCGTACTAAATAAAATACACGCAAAATAATGAACGTTTTTGAATAAATTAATATCAAGGATATTAATGTTTGTTTCGAGGTTGGAAACAATGATGTTTCTTGAACAACAGTAGCGTTTTAGACTTGGATTGTCTTTATTTGTTTTGAATCACAACGTTTCAACTGGTACGTATCTTTAGTCGTCTACAGGTGAATACTCAGTATTGAGACGACTGGAGATACTTACTAGGAGGGGCGGCTCGTCAACAAGTGCGCTCGTGCGCGCGCACTGCCTAAGAAAGTCAAGCACCAGCAAAAATAAAATGTATACTTATTTTAAAAAATATTTAGGTAACTGAAATAAAGAACTTGTATAATATAACAATGGCGAAGGCGTAAGACTTCAAGCGCGACCGAGCGCGTGGGCAGACTCATCGGCTGTGTGCTGTGGTGTGTATTCGTTCGGCGCTCTTATGGATGGATTTTCGTGCGATTTTCCTTATGCGGATTGATCGGGAATATTCGGTTATTCGCCCGATGAGAGGGCGTCGCCGGGCGCTGTCTGAATACACACTTCAATCATTTAATATGATTGTTTTATGAGTTTTTGACGCGATTAGATAAGTTTGGAGTTTATTGACGGTGTTGTGGATGTTTTTGTGTTGTTTTTTAGTTTGAAGTTTATTGACGGTGTTGTGGATGTTTTTGTGTTGTTTTTTAGTTTGAAGTTTATTGACGGTGTTGTGGATGTTTTTGTGTTGTTTTTAAATTAATAATGGCTAGTAGTTTGGATTGTGTCACACGAAGTGATGGACCAAAATTCTGCAGAGGACATTATAAATAAATTTTCGACATTCGATTTCCAAAGGAAAATTGACATAAAAAGGTTAGGAAGGCCTACGCCGGATTTAAAATTAAATCAAACTTGTAAAAAGAAAAAAGAAGGTCGATCTTTTATTAGACATTTTAATATTGACATTTACAAAAAAAACAAATGGATATGTGGGTGTAATATTAGAAACTCACTGTTTTGGTTCCCATGCCTATTATTTTATAATATAAACATGGACAAGAACTGGAGCCGTGTAGGCATTACAGATTTAAATCATATACAAAGGTGAAAAGGGGCGTGGCACCTGGAAATTTTTTCGCCTGCGGCGCTTTTTGCCTGCTGCGCACACCCTACGATAAATATCATGAGCCGCCACTGCTTACTAGTTGAAACGTTGTGATTCAAAACAAATAAAGACAATGCAAGTCTGAAACTCTACTGCCGTTCAAGTTATTAATGTTAATTTACAAATGTACTCAAGTACTTACTGACACCTACATTTTATTAATATTATAATTATTGTAAAAGAACGTGTATAACTATTTACCTCTTTATTCGGGTTGGGAGGTGCCGGTTGCGGCGTCTGCCGAGCTGACGACTCGCCTGAGGCAGGATGAGAATTGTTTTCAACAAAAATTTCATCCAACTTATCCTCGCCAGTATTAGGGTCTATGATTGGGATGGCATTCGACCTGCGCTGCTTGTGATTGGTCCTCTGATAATTGGTGTGAGATTGACCAGGTTGAGGCATGAGAGGAGCAGCTTGCATATTCCCAGGAGCAGTATTAGGAGGAGCTGCCGTAGCTGGCGTCACCTGCGCCCTGGACATCATCGCTGCGGGCTGTTGAGGATAATATGCTACTGGAGCATCTAAAATAATATGTTAATCATTAAACTAGTTTGTATTATTTAGTAGGACAGAACAGTACAGTCAGGGTTAGAATAAGTTATGACCTTTATAAAAAAAGTCCGACTTTTTGAATTACATAATTCGGACTTTTTTTAATTCACATAAAAAAAATGTATTTACTTACAAAAACAAAATGAAACTAAATAAATAATAAATACATTGGCAATTTATTACTTATTAAGAATCTTGGTTGGAAAAGTTGGTTATCTGGTTTTTTCAATCTTTGCAGGATCCACTGACATCCTGTATAACGAGCTTTTTTTAATTTTGATTTTGACCCGATCGTATAGAGGAAGAAAAAATAAAACTATTAACAGTTTCAGTATTTAAATTCTTTAATTATTTAATGAAAAATGAATTAAACAAAAAAGGGTCTCATATAAAAACACGCGAAACTACTTACAGCCGTCACAACAATTCCAAGCAATCGATCGCTCTGTAAATGAAGCACTCCTACCTGAGTGAGGTCTCAAATGTGGTTTCCTGATTCTAAACTATCTTTGTCTATTTATTTTATTGAGGCAAAGATAACAATATAATTGGTCGCACGACGGGCAAATAAAACAATTGCGCGGTTAATAGGATGACGTACATCTCTTCTGATCTTATATTTTTAAACTAACTGCTTTCGCGCAGTGTCTTTTATCATTTCTAAAAAAGGTGTGTGATACTCTAGAAATATTTTTATTATTGAAATATATTTTCAGGATGTTGGTGCTGAATATGATAAATTTGATTATAGTGAAAACCCCCCATTGTATTTGTCTCTAAAGGAATATTCTTACTACTACATTTGTGTTTTTGCATGCGACTAACCCTATGTTTTGCCGCATGTTTTTGTATATTGTACTCTACTACTCTAACTTATTAAAATAATAAAAGTTTGAAGCACTATCGGTCCCGAAAATAGCCAAATTTTACGATAACATGCTAACGACTCTACATCTAAATAGTAATGCCGGTATTCTGGGTATCCCCTAATTGGCTTCGGTTTTTCGGTGATTCTTCGAGCACGATGTATTGTATTGGGGCCACTGCATGATTGTCATAATGAATGCCATCGGATATTTCAATTTAAAGTCGATAACGCAATTTATTCCCATGGAAAAAAAGATTGAATTAATTCGTGTCTTTTTTAAAAGTCATTCACGAATTAAATTACTGACTTAATTCATATGACTTAATTTATGCCAACCCTGTGTACACTCTTCTTAAAGCTTACTGATATACACTAATCACCCAAGCAGGTCAAGAGCTATAAATTTCGAAACGGTTGTAGTCAAGCCGACAGATTGAATTATCATAATGTATCTTGTTTGCATTTGACTTTGAAGGCACTGCCAGCTTTGAATATTTAGTTTTTACTTAAATGCCAGTTAGGTCTGGCAAGTCAATTAAAAGGTCACTTAAGATTGTTCATAGAGTATACGTTTCTAATATAGCTGTATTTACCAACCCCATTCTTATATCTCTCTCTGGAACATCCATATATGGAAAAATTAGGTAGTGACCAAGTGCTGGGTAAGTTATTTTACTAACTGATACTTTACATTAATCCGGAAAAACGGAAGTACTTACAAGTAGGTACTCCAGATGATGCTTGCTGGGAATACGTTTGGTAAGCCAATTGTTGCGGATAGACTTGAGGAGCGTATGTCTGAGCAGCCATTATACCACTCGGCGGTCTCTGCGCAGGATTAAAATACATGTTTGGTGGAAGATAGACTGCCGAAGGCATTACATACTGCGTAGAAGAATACAGTTGAGGTGGCGCTTGAGGCTAGAATAGAATTAAATATTTAAATTATTAATGTTTTCCCTAGTCGTGTATATATTTTAAAAGTAAATGAAGTGTGAAATTTAATCAAGATATATTATGCGCTAAGCAAACAAAGTAAATTCAAAATACTGTTATACTGTGCTAACGTGAATGGTTTCGTCAATGTAATAAAAGTTAGGAAAATAAGCTCAATTTTATTAATTTAGTTCTCTGTCGATTCTAGGATTAAGAGTTTTTAAATGTATTTTATAAATAACATAGCCGGCAACATCGTTAATAGTCAGCTTTAGTAATGAAAGGATAGATTTTTGAAAAACTAGATTTTTTCGATTAATATAATATGTAGTAAGGCAAGTTTGTTTCACATAGAACATACTATGTATTGCAAAATTAATTAAAATTACAACCTTTTATGTATGCACGCTTATGTACGTTTAGAAGTTATTCGCAGTTTAAAAAATAAAGGTGTGCTTTATTAAACAAACTAGTTAAATTTAAAATCATTAAGTTTTTCCGTCAGTTTGGCTACTAAAAGGGGGCAAATGCTGCAACTTAGCATTTTAAATAGCCCTAGCAAAGTTTGTGAATTATTTTGGACAGAAAATACTTTTTTATTACTTATATTATTTATAATAATAAATAAAAGATCGAGTTTAGTACAGTTTAGTGTAACAAAAAACACCAATGCTTAGGTATAAATCATCTGTAACTTCTTAAAACAGCTTAAAATTAATAAAGTTATTAAAACAGTGCTATCAAAATTATCAATAATTATTGGGAAATTTTTTCGAATGCATTTTAAGTTGAAAAAGAGCACGATTGCACGTACTGCATGAGCACATCTTTCAGTTTAAAATGCATAAGCGCAAATTTGTCAAAAATTACCGATTTATTCTTATTGCACGAGTTGTATTTTATTAGAGAATTTCATGAATTAAAATTATTTAAACCTTCACTTTTATAAATATGTACAAAAAAACATCCGTCAGGTTGCTATTATCGTTTCAATGACAAGGTAAATAACTCAGTTGGACACAACAAAACAAAATTTGAACGTTTTTTAAAAATGCCACAATTTGGACAAGCTACGTTGAAACAAATTAACCAATCCATAAAAATCTCCACAAAATACTAGAAGATCTAAAGCATCTATATGGAGGCGGTTTTAAGGATTTTTTGAATGAAAAACGATAAGTACGTTTTGGACAGACATACGACAAAAGCAAAACTTTTTCTAATCTTGAAAGATTGGGAAAACAATGAGAAAAAAAGATTAAACGCACAATGTTTGGTGGAATATTTTAAAGAAGAGAAGCTTAATGATGAGAGAGAAACGAGTAAGTATTTTTTTTTAAATCTGTCATGGCGGAGAGCAAATGCTTGTTTAGAAACATAACAAATGAGGACATCTGCCCAGTAAGGTAGGTGATTTTTATAGTTTTTACATTTTTCTCAAAAACCATTTAACCCATATTTATAAAAAATATCTGTTTTTCTTTTTGTTGTAGATTGTATAAGAAACTGGTATCCAAGAGAAGCAACAACATTATCACAAACCGTTTGTTCCTCAACCAAACCCGGTATCAAAGTGAACTAACTAAAGCGTCAGCGGAAAAAGTTGGCCTGAATGTAAATACCTTTAAATTTACTAATCACTCACATAGAGCTGAAGCAGTGACAAATTTGGCCAAAGTAGGTGTAGATGAAAATCAGCTAACTAAATTAACCTAGGTAAGATAAGTTCTATTAAGTCATATTTACAATTGGATCAGCAGTTTCATCAAAACTTTGTTGCAAAATTGGGGGAGAATGGTGAGGACAAAGAAGTAGTCGCTTCTCAATTTTCTGCAACCAGGAGCAGTAGTAGTAGTTTCCGGACCGAGCGGAAGCGGGCCAATAATTATAATAATTGTGTGTTTCATTGTAATAAGTTTAATAAATAAAACAAAAAGTATGTATTTTTATAAACTTTGCAAATAAAAAATCATATGTGTATTTTGAAATTGGTTGCAATTTAGAAAAAAAAGTATAAAAGACCTGGCTCCTTCATAAAGGAATTTTTGACATAATCGATTCAATAATATTGCTCTTATTGGTTTAAATCTACAATAAAAACTGGTCATTTCATTGTTGAAATCTTAATTTTGACAGATGAATGAAATTCTCACATTAATTTAAGTCTCCATAAATTTATTCTTACTTCCCAAAAAAAAGCAACGATATGCTCGGAGCATTGTAGATGCGGATGTCTTACATTTTATATAAATTGTACGAAAACTTTTTACTTGACACTAAAGTTTTCGATATTGAAATAATCCATAAAAATTATTATTTTTTGAAAAATCCAAGGAGCCAACCTCCCCTCATTGGAAAAAAGTAGTTATAATCCAAAACAAACAATATTAACATTGAAAGTATTTTTCTCAAGCATCTTAACCTAAAATTAGTCATTTTCGGAAATTCACAGCAAATTAGATCTGACAAAAATCGAAAGTTTGGGTCACTTCCGGTTAAACTGGGGGTAACCAAAAATACTTGGTTATGGCAAATAACGTAAATTTTTACGATGGCCAACTTTAATTTTTTATTGCAAAAACCCAAAAAGTTATGGCGGCGAGCCCCTTTTATTTTTCAGGTTTAGGCTATAGCTATTATAGAATAAAAATACTAAAAATAAATACTATATAGCAATGAATTTGTAACTGATGTTTATTTTTATTGTTATGAGTGGAAAAAACTATTTGCGGTCTTTACTTATGATAACAATAGCTTCAATTACTGTACAGACATTAAATGTTAAAGACGTTTTTTTTAAATACCAGTGGAGGTAGACATAAAGTGCCTAATTTTTTTTATTTAAATTTCCACTCCACTTCAAGTATGGACTACTTCTGCAAGTTAAAATTGATTCTGCTAACAAATATAAATAGAAGAATAAAATAGTTTCGTAATTCTGTGATGTTAATACTATTATTTTCTATTTAAAAATTATCGTGACGCCTATGGTTTATTGCGTTTTTATCTTTCTACTTTTCCTGTGCTCTCGTACATTAAGAAACGAACTATAAACAATACTGCCCTACAAATAAACTTTGTTTGCAATCAAAAAATTATAATTATTGTTAATAGATAGATATGCAAAATATATAAATTTTCATCGGCGCGCATAATAAGAAACGTTGTGACAATAAATGATTACTTTTTGTTCTAATATAAGTGATCAATTTGTTTAAAATCCTTTTATATGCCTTGTTAAGTGATCGAACAATTTCGTAACAAATGGGTAAAAATAAGTTCATGTCTAACACGTTTTTATTAAAAAAAAAAAGGTTAAGAGTGCTTACCCGATGCTGTTGATTGGGCATCCTTGGCGTTTGGCTGGGAGGCCCAGCAGTACCTCTATTCTGGAAGTACGGCGTCTGCGCCGTCCTTACCGGCCCTTGTACGAATTGCTAAAAAAAATTAGAAAAGAAAAATGAGGTAGGAAATGTAGTGGATATAAACTTTTTAGAAACTGTAAACGTCGCACTGATAAGCTTATCTCACTGGCGGTCGTTATCTACACGTTATCTAGGCTAAACGTACTTTACTTATTTAAATCTTGGAGGCCTGTTTATAAGCATGTAATAGGGCATAGGGTATCTCAAGAAAAAATAAACTTTTCCATATTCCAATAACATGTGACTTAATAATAAAGTAAAATATCTGATTAATGCCGAGTTGCATAAAGATTTTAAGGGGGATTTCTACTGTGATGGTTTCAAAAAATCGAAATTTTTTTCCGACGTTTTTCGACTCTCTATAGCCTTTAGAATAACCGTGTGTAAACGTTTTTACCAAATCTACTCCAAAAAAAAGTTACACCCACTTTTATGATTGCCGGTCAGTTCTCACCATTAGCCCCTTTTGAGTTAGGCACACACTGCATATGTAATCAATCTGAAAAACGGGTATCTGAGGACGCTAAAAAGGCCAGCCTCGCAAAGAGGCAGGAAGAATCAGCTCGTTTATCGTTTTTCGAGGAAGAGGGGACTAAGTGACAGTGAGACTATTTTGTTGTGAGCCACCGTTGAAACTTTAAAGTTGTTTTTCTCGAAACACTGTTTTTCGCGCTGGCGGAAAGTACTTCGGTATGTTCAAATTATCAGAATTTAATGATGTTGGTCTTAAAATGCTCAGAATACAAGTGGTTATAGCCCCCTCTAGAATCAAGTATTTTGCGATATTACAGAAAATGTTACGGCCCTTAAAATACAAAAAAAAATGGTAAATTTTCAAAATAAATTTTAAATCTCGCGCCATTTTAACAGTTACTAGAGTTTTGACTTGATTCTAGTGTGGGGGCTATAACTACATGCTTACAATTGAAGAATCTGGGTCAATTTTATTTTTGTCATGAATAGAAAAATTTATTTGAATTCCGCCAGCAAGTTGCGTTTTTTTTTGAGGGGGTAACTTAAGCACCCTCGTTTTTCATTTTTTTGGGTTGAAAATTTTTTTTTGGTACATCTTATCTTTAATAAAAAGAATTGAAAACTTGTTTTTCTGCATTTGTCTTATTATAACCAGAAAAAAATCGTAAAGAAACGATGAAAATAGGACCATGACAGTAGAAATCCCCCTTAAACAATATTATCTAGCCAGACAACTTGGATTATAATGACTTAATTCTTGATTTAGGCACCAATCATGCAACTTTGATTGGGAGTAAATCGTTTCTGCCACTGTCATTGATGTAACAATACCAGTTTTCTGGTTAGTTAATCATTGTTTAAAATCTTTATGCAGCACAACATTATAATCAATTAACAAATAATGTTTGTAATTAAATGTAATTTTAAATTTTGGGCCGAAACGTCGTGAAGAAAATATATTTAGCTTCGACGTTATGTCCTCTAATATACATATGTATGTATAATTAAATACATTTTCTTGAATTAAAATTAATTTACAATTTAGCAAAAGTGTATTATCTTTAAGATTTGACATCCATATAAAATCATGAAATGGGTAAAAACGGACACGCATAGAATAATCACATTGGTGTTTTTATGTATTCGCATAAACCTGAATATTAAATAACATTTTAAAAATCGCTCAATAAAAATAATTTCTATGTTTTATAAACACGAGACAAAAGAAAACGAAGGCAACTTGCTCCGATATAGTAGTATTTTCATAAACCAAAACTAATAACATCCGTATAAATATTTGTTTTATCAAATTTCTTAGAATTAACAGATAAGTTATAATTTATAAGAACTAATTTTAAAATTGAATTATCTAAAAAATACTTTTAAAACGATACCGTTCACGAGAAGACGATTATTCGTATATTCTATATCAGCTCCTAATTTAATAGTTGTCGATGACATACGTCATTTCTAGTCCCATTTTATTTATGAAACTTGAAGTTTGGTCAGGATTTGACTTAAATTTTGATTAAAAATTATTGACCAGAGAAACGTCAACGCATTAAAAACGTACGTGATTTTATTGCGGTCATTAAAACGATTAAAAATGCTCACTATTTTAGACAAAAACATCGAAAATCTACAGTTGACCAAGGAGATAAGTTGGCAATTATAAACTTTATTCCAACCAGCATTAGAAACAGTCAGGATTCTGCGCAGTAGCTTAAATACCTTCCAACCAGCGTTACTAACGACTAATAAACTAGTCCCATCTAGTTTGAAAACTATCAGAACGGTTTTTTGCAGATAAGTTATGTTAATATATCATTTTGTTAGAATTTTTATGAACATTCATATACCTCAAGTAATTTATCAGCTGTTCCAACCAGGGTTGGCACAAATTAATTCATATGAATTAAGTCAATGATTTAATTCGTGAATTAATTCAAATGACTTTTTTTTTTAAAGTCACGAATTAATTCAAACTTTTCCCAATGGGAACAAATTGCATTATCAACTTTAAATTAAAATATCCGAAAGCATTTTTACAACCCCAACCGAGTAGCAATAAACAATTGGCAACGGTGTAGCGCTCACAAGATAAAACAATGCATCGCGGCAACGCCGGGGAGGGAATTACCGAAATTATTAAGAGGACAGAATATCGCCATTACTGTTTAGATGTAGGTAGAGCAGTTAGCGTGTTATCGTGAAATTTGATTATTTTCGGGACTGATTACCGATATTGCTTTAAAAACCTTCACTTTTATTGTTAATAAAATAAAAATTTCGTTTTTTTTTTACTTTATTTTAGTAAGTAAATAAAAATTGTTTTTTTTTAAGGTGAATTAATTCAAAAAAGTCCGAATTAATTCAAAAAGTCTGACTTTTTTGACTTTTTTATAAAAGTCATGACTTATTCCATCGCTGGTTCCAACCATACACAATAAATTGATCAGAAAGCCAACTATTTCAGAAATGCGCGTTATGAACAACTTGCCAACTGTTGGAAATCCTTCGTATTTTTAAAAGCAAAAAACTACAAACGCAGTCTTGCCAACTTGTAGTCGAAATTCAGAAGTGAATACTTTTTTCTGTCCGCTAATCAAATATTTTATTTCAGGAACCACCTTGGTCAAAAACTAGCCAAATGATATTTCCCATGATTTCCATTCTCTTTATCACAACCATTCGACAACAGCTCAAATTAAAACTTTCATTAGGTTTCTTACAAGTTCCGGCATGAAACCACGTGGAAATATCACCAAATTTTTACGGTAGAATAATAGATATGCTGTTGCCAAAGATTTTCCCATTATGTTTTTTGTGATAAAAGAAAATATGTTTTTATTAGAATCATTAAAAATTAAAAATAAACATAACAAAAGTAGCTAGTCATCTAGTTAAAAACACTTGAAATAAAAGTTGAGTTTGTGGGCTTTATACACTGGACCGCCACGGCATCAAATCAGAAAATAATTATTGAAAAACCATTTGAGTAATGATTTTAGTTGGAATATTGTCACATTTTCATTTAATATTTTTTTAAGACTTAAAACAAATAAAGTTTGATTTATGTTTAGATTTTCATTTGCAAAAAAACCTGCAATATAAATAGCCGGTGCTACCTTACCATTTGCGTTAATTGTCCTGGAAGATTTTGGACTTTCAAGTCTGCGTTAGGTGGTGTCGACGATTGGTTTGGTGGTCCCGTGGGTTGAATGCCCCTCAGGCCTGGACCCTGGTTTGGTCCCTGCGTTTGCGGCACATACGACCCTGCTGGCGTCGCTACTGGGAACGCGTCAGACCCTGTAAAACCAGTAAAAGAAAAAGAAAATTAAATTAAAATTCATTAAGGAAAATCTGACACTGCTTACTATTTAAGCAGTTAAGTTTAGACATGTCCAGAATATGTTGCCGCCTTTACAATATATAAAACTTTTGGCTGCATTTTATTTTCAAAATATGCAAGATGTTTGTAAAGGTATTTACAAAAACCTACCACATATTCCTTAGACCAAATTTGGACGCTATACAGCCCTAAAATTAAAATTTTTAAATAGTTTTTTTACTCTATGTTGCAGATCTGGGTGAATACCTTGCTTTTTCTACTAGATATATAACATACTGTTTCGTGTACCGTTATATTTTTGTTTCTTTCGAAATGTAGGCTCAGTTAGTATGGTATCTTAAAGTATCTTTTAAAACAGATAATCCTTATAATTATGGAACCCGCAAATTGCAATAATATTAAATATCAAGTACCAAAAATCATAAAGTATTAAAAATCAAAGGTTAAAAATATAATTCACTTCGGAGCAGTATTAAGAAAAATAAAATTTTGATTTACATGAATAAAATAGAAAATGTTGGTCTTTAATGATTTTAAAAAATCGCCAAACTGAGTGTTTCGTCTAGTAAGCCAGGAGAACACAAAAAAACTAACACCAGTCTACCCTAAATTACGATAAAACGACAACATTTTTAAAAACTTAATTGGTTCATAACATCATTAGACGTGAAAGGGTCCTTGAAACTTTGGAAGTCAAAATTTTCCTAACTAAAACGGGAAATAGATCACCTAAATTGTGGTATAGTGAATGGTATAAATGTTAATCGTATCTATTACACCTTGTTTACATGACTATATACGATAAAATAATGCTGAAGTGTCGATACGAACCATTGCTGTCGATAAAACATCTTTGTAAAAATATCAATGTTACGGGAACATCGATATATTTATTAAATCCGAAACGCCCCTTACCCAATGTTCCCAAACCGGAAAAATTGTAAGCCCAAAAATTAATGTTTGGAAGAATTATTAACATCCAGATATTTTGAAAACATTTGATGAAAATAGCCCAGCACAAAGATAAAATTATTTTAACAAAGATACTTACTATTTGGTTGCGGCAATATGGGCTGATATCTACTAAAAGTTAAGGGACACATAACGTATAGAATAAAAATACATGTTTTAAAAATATATATCAGCCATTTATCTGTCATAAGTGTTCTTCGCAGCTTTAGATGAATATCAATTAGCATGGCAATTATCTCATAATTTGTCGCATTTTAAGTAATTTTACAATACATTTTTAACACCGGTAATAATAAACATTATCTACTATTGTAAGAATGCAGCCTGTAAACAAAAAGTTCAGCTTAATTTTCAATAAATGGTTGTTGTGTGTAATACTTTATTAGATTACAGCCAAGGAAGCAGGTATGCTGCATTAAATTAACCTGTGTTTAAATAATCCAGCTCCGCCCAAAAATATATTAATTTATTCATTTAATACATTGTGTTTATTGTCTAGTAGTACATAGAAGGGGGTAAGTTTGACCATTTGGTTTTAACCAGAGCCATAAAACCTAATTACACATACACACAGGGCAGCCCCGGATCTAAGGGGGGGGGGGGGGGGGGGCAAACCGGGGCACTTGCCCGGGCGGCAGTTTCATGGGGGCGCCAAATCCTTGAGACAAGAATTCGAAATATTGAATATTGAACAAATGAAGCCTCTTTTCCTAGAATCTCGTAGGTTTTTATCAAGTACTTAATTGAATCTTAATATAATATGTTTGAAAAACAAACTTTTCTATTTCCATACGCCGGATTATTATTTTAACAAATGGTCACAAAAATGCTACTCATTGGCAGTTTTACTCAAACAATGAAGGGAGGGGGCGCCACTATCAAGGTTTTGCCCCGGTTCGAAAAAATCGTAGATCCGGGGCTGACACAGGGTGTAAATTTTCAACAGAAACACAATAATTTCAACTTAAAGTGTATTAACTGTATAAAGTAAGAAAAAAAAACAAAGTCCGTTAATATAAAAACCTACTTATGGCAATAATAGAAAACAATTTTGACATTTATGAGTGTTGATATCTCCTTACTTTGATGTTATCTTATTTTATCCTCAATGAACTTTTATTTTCTTAGTAGCCAAAGTTCTAGATGCAGGTATGTAACTAATACTATTTTACTTAACATGTTTTTTTGTGTGTTAACATGTGTAAAGTGTGAAAAGTTATTTAAGAAAAATAAATATGTGGGTCTTATTATATTGAATTATTAAAATGCGAGTGAAATAATTGCCATTCGTGGTTTAATTTAGGACTCGTTATATAAGTAAGATTATTCAATCAGAAAATGCCTGTAAATTTGTATTTTGTGGCTTTATTTCATATAATTCAAAATAATAAAAATTGAAGCCGAAAACAAATCTTAATACAAAACAATAATTAACCACTTCTGGTTCAAGATTCAGGACCATCGCATCAATCCCATCAGATATTTTTCAGTTCTACTTGGAAGCCGTAAAGTGGATCGGTAATTAACCGTTTTCTCCTGGAACCATTTTTATGTATTTTTAAAGTGTTGTAAAGTATTTATTTATTTTATCAGTTATTAAAAACTGGAAGGTATATTTAAGGCAATATTTTATATTTTGCAGCATTTAAAAAAAAACTTTTTTTAACATTAATAAATTATTAATTAGTAATAAGACGTCAGACATTTTTTTTAGACGATTTGTAGAATATTGAAGTAATGTTTGTCCGGAAATGTTCTCCATCCCAATTGTAGATGTCTTAGAGTGTTGAAATTTGATATGGAGGTTAAGGTTACAACCCCAATATTAGGGAAAATTTGAAATTTTCTAACGCTGAGACGAGTTACATAATAAATAATTGAATCTGTCAAATATTTCGTAAGATAATGGTGAATGTTTGTCCTCTCGACCAGTTTCGTGCCGCGGAGCGCACAAGAACCGTGCTAGTTAACTATAAAACATAACATACGCCAACTACAGGACAACATCGCCCAGTCTACTGTGTTGGTTGTATATGATTTTCTGTAGCACTGAAACTAATAAATGTGATATATAATGTACAGCATGTTTGACACAAAACTCGTTTCTGATGATTTGGAAAATACTTAATAAAAACAAAGTAAACAGTCAATATGTCGGCTCTTTTTATATAAAATAAATATAATTATAATATATAAAAATAACATTAAAAACATTTGTTGAATCAAAACTTTTCTAAAAATGCTCAATGTTAAAGTTCCGGTAGACTATCAAGATATTTTTTAATCTCAAAAAGCAATAGCCCAACGTAAATAGAGGACCAAAAGAAAACTTTTTATTACTATTGGAATTAAGAAAGAAGAAAACATTTTTCACTCTACCCTAATATTGGTTCTTCGGTATTTTAACAAAATAGATTAATTAACTAATGAAAAAAACTAATATAAATCGTCATTCATTAAAATTTCATAATACACATCAAACACAAAAATACTGATTAATCCCTGTGGAACTCTGCAGCTGCTGGTCAAACCCACGTAACAAAGAATAATTGGATTATTTTTAATTGTGAATGCCTTAACTTTATTGGATTATGTAACGTAGTGACGCAAAATTGCATCTAGTATTTAGAAGTTCTAATCATAACAAAATGCACAGAAATACGTTAGTAGAGTAAGTATACGAAATTATTATTTATGTATTTAAATTTTTCTTATTCCTAACTCAAAATAGTGTACCAACTGGCTTAAAGATAAGGCATAGCATAACCAGTTTACTTTGCAAATAACCACGCTTAGTACTGTAAGAATAACATGTTTTTACGAACAAAAATGTTTATCTTTCTAGAATGCAATCAAGCTTTTATTCTTGCATAAAAAGTTCTACCGATACATTACAGGTGACACTTCTCTCGAGGTATAAAAATTCAGTTTATTGATATTTTGAACAAAATCCTTACATTTCTCTCCCAACATTGGGTTTGCAGATTCTACTTCTTCCTTTTCCGATTTTAAAATGAAACATTCTCCTTCAAAGTGTGAGGACTAATTTTTTTTTAGAAAAAGTTAGATTTGAATAATATTATACCGGGTGATTCATGACGAGCTTGCGTTAGAACTTTTGAGGAAACTACTGAAAATATTTTTTTGAAAATCTGTAAGTTTAAGTTTATCGATATGCTCTCTTAAACTAAAATATTAACATACTTCCGGTTATACCGGAAGTAGTTTCACCTTTCATTTTTTAAATACAACATAGCATTTTTTATTATATTTTTGGTTTTTGCATTAAATTTTAATAACATTTTATGGAACACGTTTTTTACCTACGTCTACTCATTTCTGAGATATCTGCATATTTTGTAATTATTTCGTAAATGCATAGCGATAAAATTATCCGTATATATTTTTTACCTTAGCTCCTGGACTAAACATATTTTGTTTGTGTATAGTTAAAGAATCAACAAATCTCAAGAAATAATTAAACTTGGCATAAAATATACAGGGAGGTCACAATTAGGGGCTCATTGTAAAAAACTTTAAACATTAAAAACTTTCTTATTTTAAATGGAACACCCTGTATATTTTTATTTTATATGATGGTATATTAACTGCTCCTTAAAATTGCTTTAACCTTTTCTATACCTATATCAACGCGTTTTCTTAAAATATCAAGTTTTATTTTTAAATACGATTTTTACAAAATATGCAATAATGAGTAGACTTTGGTAAAAACGTGTTCCATAAAATGTTGTTAAAATTTAATGCAAAAACCAAAAATATAATAAAAAATGCTATGTTGTATTTAAAAAATGAAAGTTAAAACTACTTCCGGAATAACCGGAAGTGACAGAAACATGTTAATATTTTAGTTTAAGAAAGCATATCGATAAACTTAAACCTATAAATTTTCAAAAAAATATTTTCAGTAGTTTCCTCAAAAGTTCTAATGCAAGCTCGTCGTGAATCACCCGGTATAACTTAAAAATATATTTCTGCCGACGACGGAAAAATGTTTTTGCAGCTACCTAAATGATGGGAGCTACCTAATTTCATTATTTATTTTTATATAAAAAAAATACTAAAAATAATGTTTATACACCGAACTCCCGAAGTTATGCGAGTGATGGATAAGTCATAAGTAGTAGTGTATATAATAAATTTTTAATATTGTTGACAACATGGATCAAGGAAATCTGGGATTGGAAGATGACAAGGACAATGACTAGGCAAGGGTTGAAGAAACATTTTAATATCATACATAAATGGCTAACTTTCTCCTTACAGTGGTAACTATAAATGTAAACTGTCTAAAAAAAAAGAATAAGATCGCGCTTTTATTCGACCTAATTAGAAAATATGATGTTGATATATGTTTTCTGCAAGAAGTTAATATAGATTTCCTAAAATGTGACCCTAACTATAGATATATTACAAATGTAGGCGTGAATAATAGAGGTACTGCTATAATATACAGGAATAATCTAACACTAAAAGACACGCTATGTAGTAATGATGGTAGGGTAATATCAGCAACAATTAATAGTTATCGTTTTATAAATATATATGCCCCCTCAGGGTCTCAAAATTACAAAGAACAAAATAACTTTTTTAGAAATGAGTTACTAAACCATTTTAATTTTAATATACCCATTGTATTGTTGGGTGATTTCAACTGCATTATCAAAAAAAAAGACTCAAAAAACAATACTAATATATGCCAAAGTTTAAAAAATGTAATTCAAAATCTTAAATTAACCGACCTATGGGAATACAGTAACGGTAATGCAGCTGGATTCACTTATGTACGGCAAAATTGTGAAACAAGAATTGATAGGGCATATATTACTCGAGAGTATACTGATTTGGTGCATAGTATAAAGAATGTACCCGTGGCATTCTCTGATCACAACGCATTGATTTTGCTTTTAAAAACAAATAGGACGCCAATCAGTTCACATGGATGGGGATACTGGAAAGCTAAACAATCTTTAATAAAAAATAACGATATCACTAACACTTTCATAGAAATTATTAAAACAAAAAAGAACTGTGCTAAATATAAAAATGATATCCCAGACTGGTGGTTCAATACTTTCAAACCAGCTTTAAAAAAATTTTATAGGCAAACAGAAATTAACAGAGCTATTGAAAGAAAAAACACACTAAATCACTATAACGAAGTTTTATTCGAACTTTATCAAAGGGAAGAAAAGCAACCTGACGTAATTAAATTAATAAAAGAAACTAAACTTAAAATTCTGCAAATAAAAGAACAATTTCTAGAAGAAGACTATGGAGATAAAAATAAGGACAATGTTTCAGGTAAGCACTCATTGTATGATCTCATTAAACAACGTAAAAATAATAATAATATGCGCATAGAAAAAATACTGGACGAAAAAAAAACTGAGATATCAGGTAACAAAAATATTCTAGAATACGCAAATAAATACTTTGCCAACAAATTTGAAAATAAAAAAATCGAAAAAAAAGAAACAAGCTGCCTGCTTGCTAATGTAAAAAACAAACTTAGTAAAACGGACTGCGACTCCTTAGTCAAGGTTATATCTAAACAAGAGGTTTACAATACCTTAATAGAATGCCAAAAGAAAAAAACACCCGGTACGGACGGAATACCCTATGAAGCCTACCTAATGCTATGGAACGAAATTGGCACCGACATAACCAATCTTCTTAATTTAGCTCTAAAAAAACCTGATATTTTTCCAGAAAGCTTCTCAGAGGGAGTAATAATATTAATCCCAAAAGATAAAAATCCACGTGAATTAAATCAATTTCGTCCAATAACACTCCTTAATAGCGATTATAAAATAATAACAAAAATACTCTGTAATAGAATTAAAAATCTTGAAAGTAATATAATCGGAAAAGAGTAGAATTGCGGTACTGATGGGTCGATTTTTAACGCAATTATGCTTAATAGAGACTTAATAATTAAATATGAAAAAAATAAACACAATATGGGTGCACTTTTGAGTCTGGATTTTAAAAATGCCTTCGATAGGATATCACATGAATATTTGTGGCAGGTCCTAAATAAAATGAACTTTCCCAGAGAAATAATTGTAGCTATTGAAAATCTATACGGAAAAGCGTCGTCCAAAATTCAAATTAACGGATATTTGTCGACTGGGTTTAAAATAAAGTCATCAGTGAGACAGGGTTGTCCGTTATCAATGATACTTTTTGCTATAATGATAGAGCCATTTTTAAGATTAATAAATCACACATTATGCGGCCTAAAAAGTGGAAATGCAACATACAAAGTTTCAGCATACGCTGATGATGTAGTAGTCTATCTCAATGACAACAATGATCTAATAAACTTTATTAAAATACTTGAAATTTATGAAAAAGGTTCTGGCGCCCTTATTAACCAAAAAAAAACTGTTATGCTGCAACTAGGGACATGGGAAAAACAAAATAACTTAAATAAAACTTTTCAAAACAATAGTAAGATAAAAATATTAGGTATTTATTTCGGTAACTCAATTAAAGACACATTAAAGGAGAACTGGCAAATCGTAATTAAAAATATTAATATAATTATATATCAAGATCTAACAAGAAATTTAGACATAATTAGGAAAATATGGTATATTAATACATACCTTCTCTCCAAAGTATGGTTTACTGCGCAGATATTACCCATGCCGGAGATGTATGCTCAAAAAATAGTACAAATTGTAGGGACATTTCTGTGGACGGGACAGATATTTAGGGTAAGCAGACAACAACTATATCTATTTCATGATGAAGGAGGGTTAAGTTTACAAAATGTTGGAATAAAATCAAAAGCTCTGTTAATTAAAACGCAGTTTAAGTCATGGACTAAACAGAAACAATTTTCGTATAACTCCACCATAAATAATATCTTTGAAATAAATGCCCAAAGTAATGTCAACGCAGTTTTTCATAAAATTGTCGAAATAGTTAATCTTTTAAAAATAACAAAAACTGATAGGGTAACAACCAAACAAGTATACTCTCGGGTACTGAAGCCAATACTTTCAAAACCAAAAATAGAAGAAAAATTTGTTAATGTAGATTGGAAAAAATTATGGAGTTTATTTACAATTCGTATTATACCCACAGAGTGGAAATCGGCTGTTTATAGAGCAGTAAATGATGTGTACTCTACTGGGAAAAAACTAGAGAAGCATAAACTGACCGACAATCCACTTTGTAAAAAGTGTAATATCGATGTAGATACACTAATACATAGAATTAAGAACTGTGTTAAAGTAAAGGACAATTGGAAATGGATAGAAAACATTATAATTAAAAAATTTCAAGTAAATTTAGCTGGATGTGATACAATCTATGAACTGTTAAAATATAAATCACCAAATAAAAGTGACAGTGATATAATAAAATGGTTTGTGTCGGCAGTGATTTTTTACAATTTAGAGTATAAAAATAATAGCCTGAATGAACTCAAAAATATTTTAATCATAAGCAGATATAAGCTCTTAAGAGAAAATAAAAACTTAAATAAAAAAATATTTTGCTTTTGAATTAGAATTCAATATTAGTTAACCAACAGATTTTATTATCTCTTGACTGCTTAGTTAAATACATAGAATAGATAAAAAAAAAACTCTGAGGGAGGTAGAAATTGAACATTCTGTGTTCTTTTTTTTTAAATATTTATTAGTTAGTATAAATAGTTAAATATCATTGTAAGAAAAATATGTATGATATTTGTTTAATAAAGATTTTAATAAAAAAAAAATATAAAAATTCATTTTTTACAGTAGCAAATAAAAAGGTTATTGACCACTATACTTACAGTTTTCAGTTTCACTTAAGGTCCTATTTATATAGTTAGCCCACATAACACTTAACTCAATGACTCACGTAAAACTATTCTGATAAGGGAAATAAAGGAAGTACTTCTAGTAGCTAGCAGGGGTGGAGCTAGGATGGGAAGGGATAATCATATTTTAAAGAAAGTAATTATTTTGCATAATTAAGTGCATCATTAGTTCATCTCTAAGGGATTAGAGCCGATTTTGGCTAAACGTCAGACATCCATATTAATATTTTAATTTACGTTACAATGATAAAGATTTTAAAATAGATTATGTCAACTGATATGGTATTATTTATAAAATTGAAGGCCTAGACAGAATAGTATATACGAAGATTTGGTATTATCAGATACTGTTTGAATCTATAAGCAATTTATAATATTTTAACAAAAACAACAATTATTGACATATTTCTGAAATACAATAAGCAAAACCCGATTGAAGAGATTATTCCTCTTGTATGCAGGTCATTATACTATTAAGACCCCCTTAGCATATCTACTTGATCCCAGCTATAAAATTGAAAAATAAGCAAGTTTTTAGTTTATAAAACCTCCCAACTAATAATTTAGAAATTTTTAGTATAACTTGACAAAAATTAAATTATTTTTTATTGTAAAACTTCTATTTTAATAATATTTACTTTTATCAAAGTTCGCGGTCCCTGTACAATAAAATAACAGTTTATAAAAATGTTGCAATTTTAAAAATGAAATAAAATACTTATTTTGTCTACTAATTTTACAGATTTTCAAAAAACCATCATTTGTGAAAAACCGTGAATGTAAATGTAGGAGCTCAGCAATAAAAAGTGTGCAATCGTCGTGTGTTCAGGCATACGTTATCATCAGTCGTGCACGCCATATGTTTGTAAATAGGTTGTGTACTTTTACCAAGCGGTTTCCCTTTTAACGTCATCATCACTGATCAATCATGGACGTTCTATAAAACCGTTGAACAGATGTAAATTACGCTCCAACAAGCGCCAAAATCACGAGGTATTGAACGAGAGTTTATCCATAAAGAGAAAATACACGGTTCAATATGGTTGATTCAACCAAATTGATCAATGAAAGTGTTCAAGCAAAACTACTTTAACCGGTCAATTTGGTTGACTTTCATTGAATTGTAAAATACACGGTTCAATGTGGTTGTATCAATCAAACTGTTCAACCAAATTGAACCGTGTCTTTTTGCCTTTAGATGCACACTCCAGGCGCGAGTTCCAAAAACATTAGTTACCTAACAATTTATATGATAAACGTGTCATTTAAAATTGTATATAATTTTTATTTTTTTGGGATTAAAAGCAAAGTTCCAGTGATATTTTCCTGGTCATAACTTAATATAATGTAACACAGTTTTAGGCACTAGTGCCTAAAACTGTCACATTTAGACACTAGTGCCTAAAAGAGTGTCATTTCGAAATTCTAATCAATATCGAAATATGTTTATTTCGAAACGCTTTCACGAAAAAATAATTTCATGATTACTTTCGAGGGAAATAAAGATTTCGGTAAAATTTTTTGCTCATTTTGTTTATACTTGATTGAATTTATTTTGTTTATATCGGCTACTTATTATTATTCGGATATGCTGGGTATATCAACCCATGTTTTTGAAGTAAACCAAAACTGTAATGGAAATTGGCTTCAGAATTAAGATAATAAAATTGTAATTATTTACGTATTGCAGATCATCTACAGAACCAGTTACTTTAACTGTCTATAATAAAAACACTATAAGATGTTAACGCTGAAAATGAATCTTGATAAGAAATGTGTGGCAACAATGGGAGGGTACATGAATCAATAGTTTGTGCAGCGGGGCTTAGTGGATTCACCGTCACCGACTCCGGATGCATCAGCATTCAGCATCACAGCAAGGCCGCGGTATGTGGGTCACAAGAACGTAATTGACATAAAGTTTTTCTATATCAAGAATGCCAACGATTTCAATTATTTAAACTGGCCTTTTCAAACAATAATTAATATCACACCTATAATAGTCACATTTCCTGTAGTAAAAGACATATTTTAGTTATTGTTTACGTATCCAAGTTTTCCAAATAGCTCTATTTTTTTTAAATTCTAACTCTGCTATGCTAATACTCGTAGAAAATAACAGATAAGTCACAAGTTTACAATAAATCCGAGTACCTGTACATTTTTAAACCGGGAAAATGACTAGAATACTTATTAATATATGAAGTGAAAACTTATTATTCACTATTCCAAAAGGTACAGGAAAATTATTCCTGAAAAATTCAGTGAGAAGAGGCAAAATTATATTTCTTCCAAGATCTATTATTGTGTAAATCATGGCCCTCTAGGAACTTTCAAAGCGGAAAGATAAATCTGGCCCTTTCAAAATGACATGTTGACGGATCCGAAATCGGCGAGGTTAAGAGGCTATGATGAGAAGGTAGATAGGATTTTACTTCTCTCCATTTTCCCAAATAATTAGTATGTTTAACCAACATACCCTCCCCAACCTTTTTGTATTAAATTTGTTGAATAACTTCTGAATTAAGATGTTATTTGAATAAAAAAAGGAAAAATGTGAATAGCGTCTTAATGGAGCTTTAGACTAATGGTTAAATTAGATTTTGTTAAAAGCTTTAATGAAGAAATAAATGGAAAGAACATACTACCAAAAATAAAAATGTAGAACGGGAGTTTTCGTAAAGTTTATGGTTAGTAACAGGCTTGACATGCCAATAAAATTCAGTCTAGAGATGAAATGTTTGTTTAGTACACACAAGTGCAAGTGAAAATAGGCATTAATAAAGGAAAGGTCTATAATAAAAGTAAAAGTATTTAAATAATTTGAATACACGTAAGTGTAAGGAAGAACACTTCGTGGGAAGAAGTTAAATGAAACATATTATGTCTTCTTAAGGGCAAAATGTCTTTATAGTTATATTCATGCCGAGATTAATTCCATTTATTACGAATAAACGAAATAGACGATAAAAATTACAGTCTTTTTTGCAGAACTATTCTTTCTTTTAAAGAAAACCACCTGTTGGATACCAATAAGCAGACCCTACACGATCAATGAAATGATGAGTCTTGATAAGGGAATGACAGTAATACTGATCGTATTAGGAATTCTGATTTTCGCATCAGTCTCGGCGAGTAGAAGGAATACTGTGTCTAATTGACCGTGTAAGTGCGCTACATCAGTCTTCATTTTACCTCTTGACACATTATGAACAAAAAAAATATTAAACTGCCATATAATTGCCGGTGTGTACTTTGTTACCTTTCTCGTAAGGAGAAAAATATTCTAATCATGAAAAATACTTTACGTATTGATAAAGAAACGGGTATAAGAAGTAGTTAATTTTCAATATTAAAGGTTGTTTTCAAACGGCAACACAATATCATGCGGCCTGGAGTGTATCGGTGCAGCGATTTCACTTGTTTTTAAATCCTTACGTAGGTACTTTATTTTAAATTTTTTTGTAAAGATTTTTATCGATTTAAGAAAATCCAATTATTGTCGACAACGGCCAAGTTATGAAACAAGATTTTAGTGTCGTTATAATTTTGCATTAATTAAGCGTACACAGTTTTGTGAAAATCATCTCGGTAGTTTTTCATTAAACTAGTAATACTGACAGTATTACTGTCATTAACGATAATCATGTAGGGTTCAATTTGAATGAAGCAGGACTGATGCGAGGATTGATATACCGTGTGTAACAGGATCATGGTACACCCCCGTATATCCGTTAGTTTTAAAGGTAATTGATTGAAACTTGGGATATCCCATATACATAATAAGCGGCATTTTTTGACCTACAAATGATTTTTTTTTCACTTCCGGTTTCGCCGAAAGTGACACCAACTTTCGATTTTTAAATGGAACACCCTGTATATTATTACATTTTTGAATTCTGCATAATTTTCCGAATCCAATGATACTACAAAAGTGATATTTCAAGCGTAAAAAATATTTATTATTTAATTTTCCATTTAAGTGTGCCGTGACGGTTCCGATTTATTCCAATTGATCTGTCTAATGCTAAAAAAATCAAAGTCCCGTCAAAAATACTAAATTGCGTTTTTTAAAAGCAAATAAAATTCAACCATATTGGTACCGTGGTACCATTTCTTAGTATTATTAATAAGGAATTTATTCAAACCGGAAGTGAAAAAAAAATCATTTGTAGGTCAAAAAATGCCGCTTATTATGTATATGGGATATCCCAAGTTTTAATCAATTACCTTTAAAACTAACGGAGATACGGGGGTGTACCATGATCCTGTTACACACGGTATATTGCAGTCCGTACACTATCAGTCGGAATGAGTCTTGATAAAGGAATGACAGTAATATTTAGGGTGTAAGCGCAAATTTCAAAGAATGATGGTCGGACTGATGAAAATTCCGAGGTAAATTCTCATAAAAAAAAACACTGATGCGAAAATGACGAAGGATTGGCATTATTCAGGGCTGTCATTCCGACTTAGTGTACGGTCTCCATATTGCAGATCCTAGATTATCAGTCGGACTGGCAGTATTACTAACAGTCTTGAATGATATTAATCCCATACATTTTCATATTTTTATAAAATTCACTCTACACTACACTAGTAGTATTACTGTCATTCCCTAATCAAGGCTGCTAGTCTTAATGATCATGTAGGGTCTCCATTACAGTTATTTTATGTTTGATATTATTCAGGACTGTCAGTAATACTGATCGTGTAGGGTCGCCTATTCAGGCTGGTCAGTCCGACTGATGGTGTAGAATCTGCTATTGGCAACCTAGAACTTGTTTAAAAGAATTCGAAACAGTTTAGGACAAAAAAAATTAAATTAAAAAAAAAACGTTTTTTCCAACCCTGGTACCCAAGGCAACGTCTACTAGACGGTGTCCAAGGGTGTGACCTTATTTTCTTTCCGGTTATTTGCCAGTGTATACAATTTGTCTATGGTTTACCTATCTAAAAAAATCCCCTGACAGCTAACTGAGTCGTCACTCGATTTATTTATATAAAACTTCTCGGTTCATAAAAACTTAAATTAGCAAAATGACAACAATAGTATTATGATAATACGGGGAAACCGATTTTGCAATTTTATGATAAAATTAAAAATGGAAATGATAATTAAAAATGTTGATCTTATCTCTAAAGATAACGACCTAAAGTCACTAAAATGAAGGAAACCACATGCTGTCGGTGGTGTGTAAGTGATGTATCATAGATAATAATGAAACAAGTTTGTGCTTGATAATGGTCACCCTTAAATACTGAAAGGAAACAATGCACTAATCACTCTTAAGGGGTGTTTTATCGCATACTTCGCCCTAGGGGCATACAAATTCTGTTGTTTGCCGATACTTCTGAACTAAAATCAAAATTTCTTCACCATCTATCACTGAAGCTATTTTTGTGAATTTTTGGCTAGGATAGTTGGAACATTTTTTGTACTCTTGTTCTAAAGCAGGGGTTCCCAAACTTATTTTGTCTACTGCCCACTTTAAGAATAAATTATTTTTTAGCGCCCCCATTTTTGCACCTACTTAAAAACCATTATAACAGGGGTTCCCAAACTTATTTTGTCTATTGCCCACTTTGAGAATAAATTATTTTTTAGCGCCACCATTTTTTTTCTGGGTCTCTTACCGCCCCCCTTTAGGCCTGCAGCGCCCACAAGGGGGCGTTATCGCCCACTTTGGGAAAGGCTGTTCTAAAGCTAAACTTTAAAAAGAAACCAGTAGTAGTGGGTACATATTATGGCACCAATAATAGTTTACTATTTTATGCTTTCATCAAACAAAAACCCTTTGTTACATAAAACAACTCTTAGTATTCAATCAAAAATGCATCGGTACCTGCTACAAAAAAATGCAATAAGTACTTTATTTATTTAGGTACTCTTTATTTATCTTTTGGGTTTAAACATCGGTATAAAAGTAATTTTTCAAATGGTCCGATGCTATCAATTAAAACAAAATAATTATGAAAAAGAAGATTCCAAAAACTCGGTTATAAACTAATTTATAAGGAATTTAACCAAACCTATAAATTAGTGCAACGCACCTCTTTATCTCGATTTCCGTAAAGATAATGGAGAAACGAGTTAAGAACATTGGGAGCCTTGAAATTTTGTGTAGCCACCTTTAGACATCTACCTGGCCTAAAACCCCAGGTATAAAAATGGAATTTGCAAAGGAAATTAAATAAGAAACTGATTTATTCAATATGGCCCAAAAGGCTTTAGGACGAGTATGCATAGTGCAGGCCATCTGCGATTGGGCATTTACACTGTTATCGATTTTGTGTCAAGCGGCTTGGAAAAGAGCACGTGCACTTCGTGCAGCGATCTAACGAGGTGGGAAAAGGCAAATTGTAAAAACTTACGTTGTGAGGCCATCATCCTATAGTGTGGGGGAGGAGGCAATAAACATATCCCATCCTGCTTGACGGGTCCACTTGCTACAAATCTTGATACCATTTTGCCACTTACTTCGTTAGTTTCAGTAAAAACTATTACTTTTTAAACCGAACGATGTTCATATCCGAATATTTATTCTTTTACGAAACCGAATACGTTCTAATAAAAAACTCGAATTTAGCAGATATTCTATAAAAATGCAATTTTTTTTCGTCTGCATATCTTGAATAAGTAAGATTGTCAAAAGGTTTAACTACTTTTATTTTTCAATGTATATTTTGTTACAGATTGTAAAATTGAGATTCTTTTGTTTTACAGGAATTTGCACTCGCGTATGTTTTATATACTTCTGAACACAGGCGTTGGTGGCCAATAAAAACTATTTTTTATTCAGTCTTTAAACCACACAATTATAATTTCAACACAAAAATCAATAAAGGGCGTTTTACAAGTATTTATTGCACCTTACAACTACCATGTCTGTTTTAACACTAATTTATTTAAAGGTAAAAAATGCCGAGTTTTTAGTAAAAACGATTTTTTTCTTTTTAAAAAACAACAGATTTTAATATATTTTTATAACAAACGCCATTGTATCGACTGTATCACATCATAGCATGGCACATTTACTTTACTTCTCAATTTGACCGCCGTTGCAATGTTGCCAGATGTTTATACATAAAAGTACTAGATCTAATCAGACTAGGAACTAGGGTTACCAACCGTCTGGATTCGGAAATGGCATTCTGGATCTAAACTGGTTTCTCATTTTTCTCGAAGCGCGTTAAAATTAATTGTTCAAATGCTTACTACTTATACAGTGAGAACGCTAAGATTGAATTTTTTTTTCTAAAAATCGTTCGGACTCGTCAATTTTTGATTTTTGCCAGAGATTTTTTTAAGGTAATTTTATATATCGGGTGTTTATTTAGAAACTTACCACCCTTAATATTTAATTATTTATACAAAATATGGAAATATGCAAAAACACAATTTAATTTCTATGGGGAACATATTTCAAGCTTTTTAAATTAAACTCAACCTCTAGCGCGGGTAAAAACTTCAAAAATTTTAAATGGCAAGGGGGTTACCATCGACCTATAAGCTGCCATTTTATTTGTGTTTTGAGTGTAACGATTTTTTTGTAAATTTGGGTGTTCTATAAACGTCAAATTGTAGTTTTTTACCAGCGGATTTGAATAGATTTAGATTTAAGAAATTTATTAATTTATTGAATTATAATTTTCCATTTCAAGAGTGAATTTAATTTTTTTGTATGTGGAATTAAGTGGTTGAGTGTATGTATAAGTGTGTTCTCGTTTCCTCTAAATCACACTAAAAATGTTTTGGAGAACTAATGAATTTTAAAAAAATATTATTCTATTGACAAAAATAGTCGGCCAGTAGTGCACTCAAAGGGGAGCTCATGGCTAAACCGTCTGTTTCGTTTAAATTAAAAATTTCCTTTCATCCAAAGTTCTAATAATCACAGGATTAATATTTTCATTTTTGTCTCATTATATTACAAGTCTTTTTTTGGAATATTGAAAAATATGTTAGTCATCACGTTTTTTAGGGTTTTTGTATCACATTTTATTGAAAATTTGGGTTTGAAGTTAATTACCTTTTTTATGGTTGGACCACGCTTGTTCGCGGTCTCTCTCTCTCTCTCTGGGGCGGTCTTATGGGTGCGCCCCCTTTATGCAGCTTTACTAAAGTATATAAATTATAATAAATTATTTTTATTTAAGAGTATAGAAACAAATACAATTAAATAATGTCATTCATGTGACCACAATATTATAATAAATATCTTTAAAAAATAACTTATCTTATGTAGAAAAAAACCTAATTTGCCTCAAAATATCGGTAGTATTTATTAATGTCATAAGGCTCTATATCCAAAAGTAGTTTAAAATTTTTTTTCTTAATTTGTTTTAAATTGGATGCTGTTTTAATATTGTTTGGTAGACGATTAAAGAGTTTAATACACTGATAACATGCATCCTTTTCACTCATAGCCAATCTATGTTTTGGATACGTATATTCTAAGTTTCTTGTAGAATATACTTGTGCCTGATTATTTTAACTTAACATTATTTTGTAGGACTATATTGCAGTCATGTTTTATATTGAGGCTCTCGGGTGGCTCAACCCGTGTTCTGTTGGTTCTAAACATTGTCAGAGCAGTTTTTGAGCTATTATTAATCAACTTATTTTTTAAAAGCCATTCTTCTGCCCCTTTCACAAACATTTGAATATTATGTTCCAAGTATTCAGGTTTCTACCAGTTAACAAAACATTAGTATCATCGACATAATTAGTCATTTTTATTCTACTATTTAATGAGTACAATTCATTTATGTTATTGACATATATACTAAATAAAATTGGTCCTATGACACTACCCTGCGGTATTCCTATTGAGACATTTTTTGTTTCTGACATAACTTTATCTTTACCCTTACCTATAACTACTCTTTGTTCCCTACCAGACAAATAGGATTCAATCCATTTTAGGGCTGTTCCTCTTATTCCATATAAGTTTAGTTTTTCTATAAGAATGTCATGATTTACTGTATCGTATGCTTTAGACAAATCAAGGAACAACCCCAAGGGGATATCACCATTTTCCAGAGTCTCCAATATCCCCTGTACAAATGCAAAAACTCTAGTTTGGGTCGACTTACCGACTTATAAAGTGTTGGGAGATGGATTTTTGTTAATTAAAAGGTACCAAAAGTATTGTTATATATTTTTTTTGATCGGATAGCTGTTTCCAACCCACAATTATTAAGTAAACGGGAAAGCAAAATATTGAAAATTTCCAAGATCCTAACGAAAATATTGGAAACGAAAAAATAACAAAATATTAACCAACCATAGCGCATAAAAAAATTGTTGAGCACGGAGGAAGCGCAATTTTTGTACATAAATCAAAAAAGTTTCGACCAAGAAATAAAATAAACAAACTTTCAGTTAAAAGTGAATATGAATATGCTGCCATAGAATATGAAATAAATGGGGTCCAAATTATTATAGTATCTGTATATAGACCACCGTCTGGAAACATCTCAAATTTCTAGATAGTATTGAGGCAATGTTATCTAGTATTATTGGCGAAAATAAAAAAATTATAATTGCGGGTGATTTCAACATAGAAATGCTAAAAGATAATAGCAATAAAACAAATTTGATATCGCTATTTCAATCTTTTGATTTAAAGCAATCAATATTCGCAAATACTAGAATAATGTATAACTCAGCTTCATGCATTGATAATATATTTTTAAATTTAGATTATGTAGATAGGGCTGTCATTAAAACGTTTATTTCCGACCACACAGCCTAAAAAGTGAAATTTCAACTAAAATTTCCTGACAAAAATAATTTACAATACCGTAGAATCTTTTCAGACGAAAATAAACTATTATTCATAAATTACTTGAAAGAGCAAGATTGGCTTCAAACGTACGAATCGGTTAGGTTAAATGTAAACGCACAATGGAACTTATTTATGAATACCTTTACCAACATCTTTAATCCTTGCTTTCCTTTAAAATTAACAAACTTTCGTCAAAAACATACAATATCTAACGATCCAAGAATAATAGAGTGTAAAGACAGATTAAGTAGATCTATTTTTAACTTTATCTAGATATGACAATAACTTTAAAGAAGAATACATATAGGAAAACAAAAAAAAAATATGATGATCTGCTAAGGGCAGTGAGGTCGGAAGAATACGACAAACGGATAAGATCAGCAGATAATAAAACTAAGTGTATGTGGAGTATTTGTAAAGAAATAACCGGACATAACAAAAACGATGGTGATATTGGTATTAAGGGAAATGCCGAAGAAATACCGGATCAGTATAACACATACTTGTTATCTATAGTTCCAGAGTTACTTAAAAAACTATGAACAAAGTCATCACATTGTGATATTAGGAGAAACAATAAATCATTGTTTTTAAGACCAGTGTCTACCAATGAAATTTGTGAGTGTGCTAAAAAAATTAACATAGTAATGGTGTCGATGAAATTCCAACCAGCATTGTAAAATTAGCCATCCCTGTAATCCAAGATGTTCTTTGTTACCTTATTAATAAATCATTTAAGAAAGGAATCTTTCCAGACCAACTTAAAATAGCGTTAATTAAACCTCTATTTAAAAAATGAGATCCCGAATTAATAGAAAATTATAGACTAATCAGTCTCTTACCAGCTTTTTCAAAATTGTTTGAGCTTTTAATATGTCGTCGTCTTATTAACTTCATGAATGAATGTAACCTTTTTAATAGTAACCAACATGGCTATATACCGGGAAAATCAACACAAACTGCCATTTCTCAATTTACGAAAAATTTTTTAGAAATTGTTGAGAAAGGAAATTTGGCACTCGGTATATGTTTAGATTTATCAAAATCCTATGATTGTATCGAACCAAAGTTATTATTCATATTCATATTTATTCATAATAATATACATTTAGTACTTTTACACGTCAAAAATATTTTTTAAAAGGTATAAAAACAATTTTACATATAAAGATAAAACTTACAAGTAATAAAAATAACACTTTAAAAACATTTGTATAAGTCGAGGAAGGTCCCAGATAAAGGCGCTATGAAAGTAGTTATGCAGGGCTGAAGTCAAAGCCGCTGCCCAGGTACTCCTCGCAGGAGTAAAAGGCATGCCTCAGTAAATACCCTCTAAGGGCACTCCTAAATGCTATTTCGTCCATGTCCCTGATATTTCGGGGTAGCGCATGGAAAAAAGTTATACCGAGGTAATTTGTGCCACCCCTGGATCTCAAGTCTGTGGTATTCATGTCGTATGTCCTGGTTGTTTCGTGTGTCATGGTCATGATAGTACTGGTGATTATTATTATTATAAAGATGGAGATTTTGTTTCACAAAGATGAGACATTGAAATTATTGAAAAAATTGGAATTATATAGTGTTGGAAATGCTCTTAAATTATTTGAATCGTATTTAATTAATAGACAACAAAAAGTTAAGGTAACAAAGAATGGGCAAAACTTATTTTTCGAACTTAATGAGTAATAGTTTAGGAATTGCTCAAGGCAGCATTGCAGGGCCAATCTTATTTGTAATTTTTCTCAACGACCTGAATTCCATAGAAGCTTCTCAACACGAAAAAGTAACATGCTTTGATGACGATACAAATCTTATTGCGGGAGGGGAAAATATCTTTGAATTAAGGGCAATGGGAACTACACTATTTAATAAAGCCAACTCTTGGTTTTCAAAAAAGAACAAAACAAATGCTCTTATTTTCAGAACTAAACTGTCAAAAGTTGAGAAACCACAAAGTATATATTTAGGGGAATCGGATGTAGAAATTGTTGAACAAAGGAAGTGTTTAGGCGTCAACCTAGATGAATTTCTAAGTTGGTCACACTTATAAAAAATTAAACTCGGTTTGCTATGGAATTAGGGTTGTTGCCCGATACAAGAAGGAAAAAAGCTTGAAAGTAATATACTATGCAAACTTTGAATCCTTCATGAAATACGGAATTATTTTTTGGGGTAACAATAGCTTAATTGAAAAAATATTTGTAGTTCAAAAACGAGCATTAAAAATAATAAAACAAATGGCTTTTAATGAAAGTTGCAGGAATGTTTTTAAACAATGTGGAATCTTAACGGTTTATGGTGTGTACAATTATGAATGTTTGTTGTTCTTTTTTAAAAATAGAAACACTTTTGAGCTGCAAACTTTTCATGATTATAACACTAGAACTCTAAATGTAAATTACCCTATCCATAGACTAACATTAACAGAAAAAAATCCAGGTTATATGTGTTTAAAATTCTTTAACAAGTTTCCAAATGATATTAAATGTATAAGTAGTCTTAAAGTATTTAAAGTTAAAGTCAAAGAAATGTTAATTAATCTAGAACCGTACTCAATACAGGATTATTTAGGATAATTTATAGGAATAAGAACATTTGTTTTCTTCTTTTTATGACGTAGTTTCCTTTTGTGTTTTTGTATGTTTTGTGTGCTTTGTACAAGAAATGTATATTATAACATAATTTGAAATATATTATTATTATTGCCATCGCCAGACGCAGGTGAAATATGCGCCTACTGTTCGAACTTAATGAGCATTATTTCTTTTTCATTAATTTTTAAACCTGATTTTTTTAGAATTTTTTCACCGACATCACTGAACCGTTTTCAATAAAATTGTTTAGGGTATATAGATAACCATATAAAGCACCTTAATTTTAAAAAAATATATGGCACGTAAACTAAAAAATATATCAGGAGGTCAACCTTAGCACATTACCCTCGACGGTTTTTTTATGAGGCAGATTTTCATGTCTGTCTATTCCATGGTGGATTTTTCGGATGGGACTTAGACTATAGTCTTACATTTTAATAAGTGTAACTTAAAAAGAAGTTAATTTTTTTTTTAAATTTGAACCTTTACAATAAAGAGTATAACGACAGAAGAGTTTTGAACTTGCATTGTCTTTATTTGTTTTAAATCACAACGTTTCAATTGGTAAGTATCTCCAGACGTCTGTAGGTGAAAGTGAGATAAAAGAGTATAAAGTTGAATCTATAAACTATCGCTGGCGTTGACTTGGTTGTTGGCGCCAGCGTCCATCGTTGACGTTCGTAGACGGCATTAATAAACTTGGGATTGGCCTTGGCGTCGTTCCTGTTCGAACTGCATTTGACACAACCCAAGATGTCAACTTGACGTGATACAAATAGTAAAATATTATTGGCTTGGCGGCATTCCTATGAAAGGCAGCCCCAAAAAGTAAATGTTGGTTCAAGTCAAACCTCTTAACTTTGAGTTTATAAATCCAGCTTAAAATATTTATTTTATCATCTTATAAATGTCTGGAAATGTTCTTCCACTTCTAGATGTCCTCTAAAGGGTCAAAATTTGGTATGGGGGTTAAGATTACAATCTCAAAGTAGGGAAAATTGACCAATCTTCAATCCTGAGACGCGTTATAGAATAAATGAACAATTCCGTAAACTATTTCTTGACACAATGGGAAACTGGCAAAGCCTAGTTGTATAATATAAAGAAATTTGTATTATTTTATCAATTTTACCAAATGTTTATTATTTGACGTTTAAGAGTTAGAGCTAATGACACATTCACTAATATTTCGTTTTTGATCAGTATTTCGTTATTACAAAGTACTATTTAAGTATCGATAATTCCTGTATCAAAAACACCCTTAGTAAAGCGGCTGATTAAGCCCTTTCCAAAGAAAAATTAGTAAAACCCGCATTAAGGATTCTCCAAACAAACGCGGTGGTAGATGACGGTGGGCACCGAGCGGTATACCGCGTTCCTTTTTTGTTGACTCTTCACATCAGCGTGGTGCTATTTCTATTTTGTGAATTAACTTGCAAAAATATGTCAAAATCATAGTTGAAGTCAGCACAACCATCGAACAGGTAACACCAAACACGTGGCAACGGCAACAAACAGTAGGTACGGACGGCGATGTCAAAATAAACCGTTGTTACGGCGGAAAGCGCGAGTTCGGACCGCAGCGGTGTGGGTCGCGCCATTTACCTCTGTGTTCTGTGGCACCGCGGCGAAACCGTCACAGCAGCATCGCGTTTGTCTGAGGGATCCTTTATAAAAAACAATTAATAATTTTTGGTAAATATATTTATAAGGTGTCAAAAACAGACAGACTACCATTTTTTTTAACATCAATAAAATCTGTTAAATCCAAGTTTATGAAAAAAGCATCATAATTTTTTTATGAATCTAGAAAACTGTCCTTCAAATGCCTATAAGGGTTAGATATTTTATCCTGGGATTTGTACAGCGTCTAAGTGTCGGATTCTATATTGCTACTTTTAGGAATCTTTATTGCTCCCCTGTTAGACCGATACTGGAGTAGCTCAGTAATCTGGTCTCCTAATTACACGATCGAAATAGAGACTATTGAGAGAGAGTTCAACACAAACGCCTGAGATTTGTAGCCTTCAGATTGGGTCTCTTTGAAGATGAATATACTCATGATTCATGATGACATTTTAGCTCTGTTGAGAAAAAAAACTTTGGAGTCTAGGCGTTTTGTTATTGATCTCTGTTTCTTACACAATGTTATCAGTGGTTGATATAAACTTATATACCTATACCTTTCCACTCTGAAAATTATGGTAAAAAATGAATCATTGACCGTAATTGTGCAGACAAATGAAATAATAGATAATTATAGGCCAATAAGCTTGTTGCCAGGTTTTTCAAAAAATTTTGAAATGGCAATGAGCACAAGATTAGTTGATTTCTTTACAAGATGCAATCTATTTAGCTCTTGTCACCATGGTTTTTTGAAGGGAAAGTCAACCCAAACTGCAATATTTGATTTTGTTCAGAAAATACTCAAAAATCTCGAAACGGGTGAATTTGCCCTCGGTATGCTCCTAGATCTATCCAAAGCTTATGATTGTTTAGATCGGAAATTGCTCATTCGGAAACTGTAGAAATACGGATTGAGAGGAAATGTGAAACTGTGGATGAATGATAGAAAACAAATTGTTAGGGTTTCTAAGGAAGGGAAACATGGAAGATCAGAGATGTTATCGAATAATATAGGAATTGCGCAGAGAACCATTTTGGGACCAATTATTTATGAACTGTTTATCAATGATCTGTATCTGTTGATTAGCTCTCCAAATTAGCATATTGTGAAATATGCTGATGATACACATTTACTTATAAGTTGTAGGACTTTAGGGGAATTAATAGCGAAAGCACGGGAATTTTTGAGCTTGGTCACAAAATGGTTTTCTGCCAATAGGATGGTTTTAAACGAGGGGTAAACCGCAGAAAAAAATGTGTACACTAATTCCCAGGATTACTACTAATTCCTCTAATTCCTCACTAATTCCTCGCTAATTCCCCACTAATTCCTCTAATTCCCCACTAATTCCTCTAATTCCCCACTAATTCCTCTAATTCCCCACTAATTCCTCTAATTCCCCACTAATTCCTCGCTAATTCCTCTAATTCCTCGCTAATTCCTTGCTAATTCCTCTAATTTCTTATTAATTCCCCTTATACAGGGTGTTACAAATTCGACATACGAGCATTGGAATATCGGAAACCATAAAACTTAGAGAAACGGTCAAATGGGGGCAAAGTTGTGCAATTCGGTGCTGATTAAAATACCGCTTGAAAAGTTTTAAAATTCCGAATAGTTCCGATATTATTCGAAAAAACCCGAAATTTTGCAAAATCGTTTTTATTTTTTCCTGAGCTCATTTGAACAGCTATTTAAAAACAAATGACACTTTGTTATAGCTACTTTTTCTTCTCTACAAAATGACTTTATTAAACTAAAGATCCGACGTTTCGTCTTCGAGCGGCCACCATCAACTTTATTTTTTTAAATACAGACTTGGATTTTTTTCACCGATTATCAAACCCTCCTACCCTGAAAATGTAATGGCGGTATTACTTTCACATAATAATGAATTTCCTTTGCTAATTTTTTTTAAATTCATAATTTATATTTGTCAGTCCGGTCCTGGCAACGAATCACAATATTAACTAAGCACTTTATTTTTATAAAAATCGTTACAAATAAGTTTCATGAAAATTTGAGTTTATTATTGAAGTTCTAACATCTAAAATGTTCAAAAATATATCCGTTAACCAATAGGTAAGCAAATGCAACCTATTATTATGAAAAAGTAATACCGCCATTACATTTTCAGGATAGGAGGGTTTAAAAATCGGTGAAAAAAAATCCAGGTCCGTATTTAAAAAAATAAAGTTGATGATGGCCGCTCGGAGACGAAACGTCGAATCTTTTGTTTAATACCGTCATTTTGTAGAGGAGAAAAAGTGGCAATGACGAAGTGGCATTTATTTTTATTCAAATGAGCTCAGGATAAAATAACGATTTTGGAAACTTTCGTTTTTTTTTCGAATAATATCGGAAGTATTTGAAATTTTAAAACTTTTAAAGCGGTATTTTAATTAGCATCGAATTGCACAACTTTGCCCCCATTTGACCGTTTCTCTAACTCCTATGGTTTCCGAGATTCCAATGCTCGTATGTCGAATTTGTAACAATAGGTATTCAAAAATAACGAAATAACTTCACCGAGAACTTCACCATGCGTTTGACGAACCAAAATAAAGACGGCTCACGGCGCGCCGCTCCGTGACAACGCATTAGCAGTTTTATGCGACGTTGCGCGATCTACTAATTTACTTCCAATTTCTTTCTAATTCCCTACTAATTCCACCATTCTCTTACTAATTCCCGAGTAATTCCCCACTAATTCCCCTAATTCTTCACTAATTCCTCTAATTCCCCACTAATTCCACTAATTCCCCACTAATTCCTCTAATTCCCCACTAATTCCTGAAGTTTGTACACCAAAATTCCCTTGCGGAATACCCCTCGGTTTTAAATAGGGGTAAGACCAGCGTACTTTTATTTAGAACAAAGCAATCAAAGAAGGTGAGACCTTTACATATGGAGTTTAACCATCAGGATCTGGAAGTAATGGAAACTGCCAAGTTTTTGGGCATTGATTTAAACGAAAACTTACGCTGGTATACTCATGTGAATTACTTACCGAAAAAGCTGAACTCCATAATGTTACGGTATCAGGATAGCTAGTAAGTATATAAATGAGATTTCTCTGAAAATACTATACTTTGCAAATGTCTATTCCCCAAGTATGGAATCATTTTTTTGGGAAGAAATAGCATGGTTCAAAATGTATTTGTAATACAAAAAAGATTAATTAGGATAATCAAGAAAATGAACTATTGGTAAAGTTGTAGATCTACTTTCAAAAGTATGGGATCATGACTATACATGCTGTGTACATTTATGAATGCCTGATGTTCTTGAGCAGAGAACTCGTTGATACCTCAAAACACCACTTATATAATACAAGAATACTGAATGTTAATTATTTTCATCATAGGCTTAAGCTGACTGAAAAGTCCCCTCAGTACATTTGTATCAAATTGTTCAATACTCTCCCTAATAATATAAAAATTATTAACAGTCAAAAAAAATTTAAACTAGAAGCTAGAAAGTTCCTGATAGACTTAGCCTTAAAGACTTTTGCCAGGATGTGTAAAGTTGTTATTTGAGGTCATTTTCATTTTATTTTACTTTTATTTTATTTTATTTACTTATTGTATCTACTATGTCTATATTTATGTATGTCATGATCTGATATAAAGCATTTACATATTTATTTATTTATTTAATAACAGAGTATACTCTACGCGTTTTTTGCTCTTCTTTGGTTAGTTCTAAGAAAGTATTAAAGTCTATGATCTAGGGACTGTACTGTGCTGTTATTTAAGTCGATTGAGTACTCATTATTGTAAATCATTTATATTTCTACACTAGACTTTTGATTTAGGAAATGTTATACAGTAGACTCCCGATTATGCGAACTCCGCATTATCCGAAACGACCCATGAACCGGATTATCCAAAATGATTCTTGCTATGCCTCCGCATTATCCCAAATTTCTAAAAAATTTATCAAATCGACAGACTTAACCGCGGTAGTCGCCGAGAGGTGAGTTACCGGCATTCGACCGTGGCCACCCGGGTTCGATTCCCGGAGTGAGCATAGGATAACTAGTGAATACACGTAGTTCGGATTCCACGTTAAGCTGTAGGTCCCGTCTGGCTGACATTACCCAGACGATAGGGAATACAATGGGCCTTATATAGGCCTAAGTATACTGGCCCTTCCGCCAACCCCAGCCAAAAAAAAAAATCCACAGACTTTAAAATTACCAATTACCACTTTCTTGAATTTATATATATAAACACATACTAATGTACATACATAAGTATTAGAATTTATGATGTATGTACAAGTACATCCATAAAAGTACTTACTTTTCCTATAGTTAATGATTTTTCCCAATCTCCGCATTATCCGAAATTTCGATTATCCAAAACCGGTCCGATCCACATTATTTCGGATAATCGGGAGTCTACTGTATAATGATTTTTTTTGTTTGTAAAATGGATTTACCGTTAATAAATAAATAAAATTTTGTATCCACAGAAAGAAGTTATGATTTTTTTTAATAAAAACACTTCATTTCTGGAGCCGCTGAGGTGGTACCAAAATATAGGTAGGTACCTTAATAAAATGTAAAGAACATGCATAAATCTTAGGTTATATTCCAAAAATGACCGAATTCTGTAGACACAGGAGAAAATTATTATTTTTTATTTTACCACTTCGTTTCGTGAGCCGTTTGGTGGTCAATATGAGTGTATATCAAGTAAAGAACATGGAAACAAGGTTTTTTTACTGTAGAAGCAAAAATGGACCGATTCTATAGACACACAGAAAGAAAATATAAACAGACTTTCTATATAGCACATCCCTTTGAAAACTGTTCTAAGTGAACAATTTTCGTTTCAGAAATAAAAACCCTATAGGTGCCGTGCCACCTTTTATTGTTGAAGAGTGTTTTAAAGTTTTTCCAGATAGATGGCACTCAGTACGCACTTTCAAGATTTACGGGACACGCGTTGAACTCAAACTTTCATTTGCATCTCCTGTAAAATTTATTATTTAATGTTTTTCCAAAAGATGTGCAATATTTGCCCAGTAGGTAGTACATCTTTAAAGGTACGGCGAAAACTTTTGAAAAAAGGCAGTAAATTCCATGAAAATGTTTTGTTGTTATGAAAAATAACATTATATGCAAGTTTCTAAGCAATATATAGGAAAAGTAAAGTCGTTTTTTGACATCTACATTTTTGAAACTCATAATTTAACAGAGACTGAGAACCATTTGTGCCAACTCTAAAGTTTAATGTTTGTAATAGTATCTGTATTATTAGTAATTAGAACCATAGAATAAGACAATCATAAGAAATTCAGTTTCATTTCATGTAGGGGACAACAAACCTATCCACCTCTTTTTAAACTTGACAACATGGCAACAACGGGAATTTATCCCCAAATTTGCATTTTCCTGTAGGTATAAAGCTTTGGAACAGGATGTTTTTTCCAAAACAGGTTTTTAAAAGGATCAGGTATGGGTCGCTAGGTTTTCTTGTTTCGATGAAACTATTTTAGCTTCTCCACAACATTCCAGCTGTGCTGTTGCAGAGGATAGCACATGAATGTGAACTCGTGGGTGTATGGCCTAGGCAACATTGTCGATGTTTAATATTTTTTAATTGGTCACTTTAAAAAGTTCCAAACTGGGCTACTTTTACATTATTCTTAAATACCTATCGGCTTTAAGAGGTAAAAAATAAATAAAGCAAAACAACAAGAGGACCAAAAGTCCTTAATAGCGAATCTATGCTGCTTCGCTGTTACCACGATAGACCGGCAACCTGCCCCAAAACAACTCAACAGGAGAGCAGTGAGGAAGCAAGTACTTAGGTTATAGTATTATGTGCATTTTGGAACTGAAGCAGGTTTCTTAAAATAGGAACTTTTTTAAATTGGATAAAACCCTTTTCTAACCATCCCTATTTTGCAAGGATAGTCAGAACACACATCATTGTGTAACACAATGTTGAATACCTACTCTTATCTTTTACTTTTAAAGGAATACCTAAATAAGTTTATAGCATTTAAGACGTTAATAGTAGGTTATTAAATTAAAACAAATTCTTACAATAATTAATCCAAGAATTCAAATCACTTAATAACAGAATTAAAAGTGAATTAAAAAAAAAATCACCTGAAACTTTAGTAGGTAACACTTTACCAGATTAAGGAATTATTTTTATTTCAGTTACCTACCTATTATGCAAATAAACAATAATTATCACACTAACATTCTTGGTAAACTGGTTGGTAAACTGTTACTTTGCAGTCATATGATGTAATTATGGTAAAACTATTAAAAACGTCACATGGAAAGTAATGGGTAGACCAGTAATGTACTTAATGAAAACATTTTTTATACCTAAAGAAATTAAATATTGGTGGCTATTTGATTTTAACTTGATACCATAAATAGGTATGGCTTTTTAAGTACAATTACTCCAAAAATAAATGATGAATGTAGAAACAGACTTTTAATAATATAGATTGATCAGAAAGTTTACCACTCTGTTAACACTACTTACTTTTCCAGAAAATGACAAAAGTGGAGACATTCTGTACATTATAGGCCCGATTATACCTATCTCACTTAGTAGTTTGATATTATATGACTTAAATTATATTAATTTCCATTTTTAGTCTAGTAATATGAAATATTAATTAAAATACTTGGTAAAAATTCCTGACAACACTTTGACAGATGGCCTAAAAAAATTCCATTAAAAAAGGATACGGTGAGGTTGAAAATCTTTGGGTTTGTGGCCCTCCTGCGGCCGATTGTTTTTGGTTACCACTCATCTCAGCCTAGGACTTTGGGTCCCTTAAAATGGGCGCCACAGATGTCTTCGTATCTGCATATGTTCACAATAATTGGCACATCACAACACTTTCACTTAAGTTCTATAAGACCATATACCATTTTTACATAAAAGTATTGTTTTTACACCGGATTTATTATCTATAATTTTGGTATCAAATCAGGTTTATAAAAGCTTATCTAACAGAAGTTTCTTTATCAAAGGTTAAGATAATTCCAATATGGCGGAATATTAGATGAAAAACATTTTAACTTTCAAATGTCCAGTGCTTCGCCACGCACATGGCTAGTTAACGAAGAAACGAGAAACACAAATTGATGGTTTTTGTAATTCTTCTAAAAATTGTCAGTTTCTGTTACGCAAAATAAGTTGAAAAATATTTTCCAAATGACACGCGGCTTTCACGTTGTGACAAAGCACTCCTAACGGTATGGTCAGGAAGTATTTTAGGGAAATTCAAAATTTCCTAGGTTGTCACTGATCAAACACTTGCGTCGTATTGTCTATCATTGTCTTATTTATAGGACACGTGAAAAAAGTTTACTAACCTGGATTTCGTATCACCACATTCACCCATGAACCGGCAAAAAAGAACTGTCAAACGTGGCAAAAATAAACAACTTAACCTCAAAAAGTCAAAAACAGGTTGAATTGAATGAAATGATAAAAAATTAAACACCGACAAAATAATTGTAGAGATATGACCTCGTATGGAAAAACCGAAACAGAAAAACTAAGACAAAATGTAGAAAGTCAACTGGATCGCCTTATGGAACAACTTGCAGATTTGGAGTCGTGCAGGTATGGGTAGCGTGTAGGGTTCCGCACATACGTGTATTTAAACTAATGGTAAGCGGCCCACACACGGTCAATATTTTCATAATGGTCAGCTTATGGTTTAAATACAAATATATATTACAGTTAAACATTTTATGTAATTTTACCAACGTCAATCTAAGATATTTTAAATGAAATTGTTAAAATATTCTGAAAAAAAATGTTTCCATTCATAAAATTTATGAACTAGACTAGGTGAAACAAAGACACTCACAAAAGTACAAGATAATAAGATGATCACCACGAAAGCACTGCGCACCATCGTGCAGAAAAGCAAAAAGAAACCATAAAATATGTGGTCTAGAAATCCCGAATACTGTAGAATGCAGTAAAAAATCTCCCTTACTTTGACTCTGAACGATGTTTCATGCAGCAACCGTATGTAAAATGGGAGGCTGTTATACCATTTTGGCCAAAATAGTTAATGAGATAATCGATCCTGATAACATTGCCTTGCCTGGTTTGATAGTTATGGTAATAATTATTTAAATTATATCAAACCAATTACCTACAGCTTTATTATCAATTAATTTCTCATTGGCAGAGCATCTTAAAATTAAAAAATTGGAAATAAAATACTAATTTTCAAGAACAAAGCATGTTTATAATTAAAATTTAAGTCTTTTTAATGATGGACACATAGCAAAAAAATAAGAAATTATACATACATTTACATCATGTATAGGTATGAAGTACCCTTCGATAATTGAACCAATAGATATAAAAATAAACAAACTTGTTTGGCTCAAACATAAATGGGGGGGGGGGGGGGGGCAAAGGGAAAATTCCCTCCTGGTTTGCCATATTATGCATGTTGTCGTCAGAGCATAGGCAAACTATAGAAAAAATGTCCATTTTCATTTACTATATATTTTCTGCTAATAGGAATAAATAATAATATTATTATTATGTTCTTTATTGGTTTCCCAAATGGCCATCGACCGAAGTCCTTCAGCCACAGTACATTAATTAATTCTTAATATTAACAGTATATAGTATTTGCAAATATAAAATGATTAAATGTAATTCATAAAGAAGGGCAACAAAAAAAAACTAAAACAAGTCAGATTAATTTGATTAATAGTTTTGCTATCTAGCTGCATGGTTCCTTAAAATCTCCAATATGGTTTGTTCTGGGTCTCTATATCTAGATTCTTGATTATCTCTTGTTAGGCACAGTTCTTCGATGAGATTCAGATTTTCGGGTTTGGCTTTGAATTTGCTAGTTAATTCAGTTAGTCTTAGATCAATGGGTTGTATATTGGTTTTTTGGTAAAGTTGTTGGTTGCTGGGGTTGTGAAGAGGGTTTTCTGGGTGTCGTATTTTTGTCATGGTTCTCAAAGCTGATGTTTCTGCTACTTTGAGGTGTTTTAAGGCTGGTGGTCTAGCATTACTCAGCAGTACGTGTCCATACTCTAGAAGTGGCCTGCAAATTGACTTATATATTTTTGCTGCCGTTTTGGTGTTAATACCTTCATTCTTAAAGGTCAGAAATCTAAAGTACTTAGCTCGAGTTTTGACTTCGTTTTTAATGGCAGAGGTGTGTTTGTTAAAATTAAGTTTAGCGTCTAGTTGTACTCCTAGGTATTTTGCAGTCTTATCTGGCTTAATTTGTTGATTGCCAAGTAGTATCTGCGGCGAGTGGTCTGTAATATTATGGTTGAATATACACATAAGTTGAGTTTTTTTTGGGTTTGGTGTTATTCTCCATTTTCTAAACCATTCTTCCATTGTTGATACTGCCTCCTGTAAATCTTCTGTGGCTTTCCAAGTGGAGTTCTTGTGAGCTATAATACCTGTATCGTCTGCAAATTGTAGTAAGTAACAGTTTTTATCGTTGTCCATGTTCGCGCCCATGTCGTAGCAGTATATATTGTATAGGGTTGGCGAGAGTGGGAAACCCTGTGGCACTCCTTGTTCGGGGGTAAATTCTTCGGACACTGTACCATTAATTTTAACCCTTAATGTGCACGTATTTAGGAATTTCCTTATTATGCAGATTAAGTATTTGGGCACCTCCAGCTGGTGCAGTTTGTACATAAGTCCCTCGTGCCAGACACTGTCAAATGCTTTTTTAATAATAATAATAATAATAATAATACGTTTATTGTCATAAAAATTCAAAAGTTGAACATCGACAACGTCAGGCCTTAAGCTAAAAGGTTAAAATTACAATAAATATAAAATGTCCATAATTACAAACGCAAATAAATATATAAATAAATCAGTACATTACACATATTACAAGTAGTATTCATACAACTACAACATTAGATGCCAACGACACAGAAACACAATGCTAAAAAGAGTGAGCTTTACCCACCGTTTAGATACTCGTTAATTGAGTAATATTCCTTTTCAATTAGGAACCTTTTAAGAAGAGTCTTGAATTTTGCATCACTTTGCATCCGTTTCACATTTGGAGGCAGGGCATTATAAACCTTTATACATCCAATAAGTGGACTCTTATCATAAAGCGCTGTGTGGTGAATGGGAACACTAAGATCATTTCTACCACGCGTTATCATGGCATTGTACAAATCGCCATTTTTTAAAAACATATGCAAATTCTTTCTAGTAAACTGAGCAGCATTAAAAATATATAGAGAGGGCACAGTCATAATGTTTAGATGTCTAAATTTACCTCTACAACTTTCATTATAGCCCAGTCCAAACAATAACCGAATTATCTTTTTTTGAGCGACAAAAACCTTATGTGAATTTATCACTGAAACACGATACCAAAATATAATGCTATATGATATTATGGACTGGACACATGCATGATAAAATGTTAACATGCCGTTTAAACCCAACTGGTCCCTCAAATACCTAATAACATACGTGGACGAGCTCATTTTTGAGAGGATCGCACCAACCTGTAGGTTCCATTGCAGCTTCTGATCCACGATTACTCCAAGAAATTTGACACTATCAGAATTGTTGAAACCTGCATTATCAATGGTAAGTTGCAGATCCTCATCATTAGAATGGTTGAAAAGAATAACCGTAGTTTTATCAATGTTAAGTCGCAGATGATTCTCCATACACCAGCTTGACATTCGACTTATGACGTCAGTTACCTGGCCAGAAAGGGCAGTGACACTGAGGTCAGAAACGATGCAGGAAGTGTCATCAGCAAACTGATATAAGGCAGTCAAATTAATCCTCTCATGAAGATCGTTAACAAATATTAAGAACAGTATTGGACCCAAAATAGAGCCCTGAGGCACACCGATATTCACATTCCTTGCGTCGGAATTTACAGATCTGCCACCCTTGTGCGAACTCAATGACACAACAAACCTTCTATTACACAGGTATGAGCGGAACAAGTTATTTGGTGCACCCCGAATACCCAAACACTCAAGTTTAGAAAGCAATAACTCATGATTTATAAGATCGAACGCCTTGCTAAGGTCAAAGTAAACTCCACCTACCACTCTCCTTTTATCCCTCTGTTCCATAATTTGATCAAGAGATTGAAATATTGCCGTAATTGTTGATCGCTTGGGTATAAATCCATGTTGACCGACATAGAAAAGATTGTTATCCATAAAATAGTTCAACAGTCTGATATATATAACCTTTTCAAAGATCTTAGAAAAAACTGGGAGCAGCGAGATAGGCCTGTAATTATTGATATCCCGTTTATCCCCCTTTTTAAATACTGGAATAATTTTGGCAATTTTAAGTGAATCAGGAAATAAGCCGTCCTCAAAACACTCATTAATTAAGTTAGCCAAAGGAAAGCTTATAGAATCAGCGATTTCCCTGATGACAGCTGGTGGGACATCGTCGATGCCAGCAGAAAATTTTGGTTTTAACATCTTAATAATTCCTGCAACCTCATCAGGAGTAGTGGGCTCCAAGAAAAAGGAGTATGGTACGCGATCCAAGTCTGAAACAGGGGTTGCGACATTAGTCGCCATATTATCGTTGGATAAGTCAAAAAAAGAAGAAAATACTGTAACAAGGGCTTCTGGATCTCGAATAATACTATTATTGTATTTTATTTCCATTTCTAATTTCTTTTTGTTTCTGGTCTTATTAATTAATGACCAAGTGGTCTTTGAGACATTTGAGGAGTTCAGAATAAAATTATTGTTGAATCGTATCTTTTGTTCTTTAATATGTTTATTATAATCTTTCTTACCTTGCTTATACAACTGCAGTACCTCTGGGCTGTTAGTTCTTTTGTACAAAGCATACATATCTCTAAGACTCTGCGACTGCTGTTTTATTGCCTGGGTTACCCATGGTTTTCCCGTATTAACTCTCTTTTCTGTTGTCTTACGCAAGGGAAACCATGTGTCAAAATAATACCTAAAAATACCAGCAAATGCCCCATAGCGACCATTTATACCAGAATGAGAATAGATATCATGCCAATTCTCATTTATAATGTCGTTCTTAAAATTTTCAACATCATCCCAAGTAAAAAGTCTTTTGTAGAGACTAATTCTTTGACTCTGCTTAAGCATATCTTTTATATTAAGCATAAGCGCACAATGATCAGATATGCCAGTATCCACAACACGACCTGTGTATTCATCAACATCTAGACAAGAGAAAATGTTATCCAACTGAGAACCACCCTGATCAGTAATCCTCGTTAATCCCTCAATATTTGAAACTAAATTATAAGCAGCAAAAAGGTTGATTATGTCCTGAGCGTTTCCATTCCCCGCACAGAAATCTACATTGAAATCACCACAAACCATTATAATTTTATCGTTATGATATATCTCTTCCAAAAGTTGGGTCATTACTGCGATAAAACTGATTATATTACTTTCTGGAGAGCGATATATACTAAGAACTATAAAAGTTTTACCATTAAAATTAAACTCAATACCACAGAACTCGCATTCCTTCTGTATGGGTTGAATATGAGTTTCTAATTCCTTACAAACAACATTTAAATTTCTACGAATATAGATGGAGGTACCGCCCCCTCGAATATTAGATCGGCAAAAAAAGGCTGCTAAAGAAAAATTATGGATTTGATATATACCTATTTCTTCCCGGGATAACCAGTGCTCATTTAAACAAATTATACTCGGTTCATATTCATGTAAAATAACTTCTAATTCATTAATTTTATTTTTTAAACTTCTTATATTTAATACGAGAGAGAAAGTTTTATTAGCTAAGTAATTATTTCTTCGATGGGCGGTGCCTCTAAAAAAATGTTATCAGAAACTACAGTACAAACCTTTGGAGTATCACTAACCTCCAAATAATCACTATCAGCTACTGATTCACTAATTTCTATGGTCGCTGTTGAAGTTATTGGGTTACTACACTGATCGTTAATTGGTACCACTTCTGCAACACATGGTCGATCAAGGTTGACTGTCTTAATAAAAATTAAATTCTTTTTCACTTCTGTAGTCTGACACCCAACAACCTCAAAGATTCTACTACTCAATTGAAAGTTATTTAATCTTGTACTTTTTTCAGAATTCATATCCACAAAACAAGCAAGGCCCTCGGTCACTCTATTAATCTTAAAACATAAATCTTTTAGCTTATTATTATATCTATAAATCTTACAGTTTGTCTTATAGTCATTCTTAACATAAGGCACAGACAAGAATAAAATATTAGTAAATGAACAATTACGAATCATATTGACTAACAATCTAAAGGACGGATACCTATTATTTAAAATATCATTTAGGCCGCCAAGTATTAATAAAAAGTCATTAAAATTGTAGTTTTTTACTAACTCTGTAACATTATTGGTAACGCTGTCAATACACGCCCCAGGCTTAAATATACTTTCCAATTTCATATCTATTTGGTGGGATGTCAAATACCTTCCCAATGCGACATGCAAGGTTCTTCCGACATCATCACTAAGAATAAGCATTTTGGGCTTGGTCACAGTAGAATGATCACCAGTTATATCTGGAGTTGAAGGTGTTGAAGCAACAAAACCTTCTGTCCACGGTACGTCACATTCCCTAACAGTGCCGTTCCCCTTAGACTGTTCAGAAACGGACCGTCTCAATTCATTTTGTAAATTCAGAATCTGTCGGTTTGCGTCACTAAGCTCATTGACGTAAGTCTCATTCTCAGCAGAAAGTACTTCAATGCTTGTTAACATATTGCGTTTTAAAGAGTTAAGGTCATTCATTTCAATAACATAATTGTTAACTGTTGACTGGAGTTCCTTTACTTGATCTGAGAGACTTTTATTTTTGTTCATCAAAAGCAAAAGATCTCTCTTTAATTTATCTGCACAATCCTTTGCTTGCTTAATTTTTTCATCATTGTCACTCTGTGCATCCGATACACCTCCAAAATTTTCATTTTTATGAATTGTGTGTGATTCACATTTTTGTTCAGTGTCTGCTTTCTTTATTCCCATCATAGACCCTGCCGAAGATACACTGGTTTCAGATATACCAATGCTGTAAGTGGTATTGTCGGTAAAAGCAGATTTTGCAGCTTTAATGTTGTCCAGCTGATCCTTTAACAGGCCCATCTGAGTGAAGTAGGACTGATTTTCAGCTTCTAGAGTACTAATTGAGGTAACCATGCGTCGACTCAATTCATTGAGTTCTTCCAGTTCTTGTTGAAGGTTTATTATTTTCTCCGATTGAGAGAGTTCCAAGGTTTTTTTTTGTTGCAAAATTTCGGAATTATGGTGGGCCTGTTGGATTTTATCCAATTCAGCAAGAATCGGCCGCAGACGGAGATCTTTATCTGACTCTGAGCCTTGACATACTTCTGAGCAGTAAATTTTATGATCACTCAGTTTAATATGGTGTTTAAAATCTCTTACAAGGCAGCTGGGGTGGAAAGTATTAAAGCAAACGATGCAGACAAGGAGCTTATGCAATTTATTTGCACAGCATCTGAATTTGAATTTACCATCCATCACAATTCGAAAGAATTAAAATTCATCAAACAAATCCCAAGCCAATCCTGTACAGTTTAGTTCATTATATAAATAAAGGAAATTCCTCAGCAAGCATTAGCACAGCTCAAACACACAAAAAATAGCTGATTTCTATAGTATAAACATTTGAAAGATAAGAGAAATATTCTCTGTTGATGGATACCATTTAGATTTAATGTTTCCCCTTTTTTCAGTAAACCAGTTTTTATTTATTTAGACAAAGTGAAACATTTGATTTCAAACAATTTTCACTTTTCTGCAATTTCCATGAACCTTTATGTAAAAACCAGTATACAGATTGATAAGATCACTATTTTCTCAACAAAATGACACCAAATACACAATTACTACTTTAAAAAACATCCATAAAAGTGATAAAAATATCAGAGCGACGTTAACACTACAACAATCAACAACATCTATTTTGAAATATCCTAGTTAATGTCTAAGAGAAGAGCAGCTGTTTTAAGGTTTTGGTGTTTGTACGTTTGAGCATAGGATTGTTAGTGGGTGGATTGTGGAGCAGCCCTCTCTAAATCCAAACTGGCATTTTGGAATCTTGTTTTGTATACATTCCACTAGTCTATTTCTAATAATCTTTTCATAAAGCTTTCCCAAAACCGGAAGTAATGTAATTGGCCTGTAGTTCTCTGGTAGTTTGTGGTCGCTGTGAGGTTTGGGAATGTTAATTATTGTTCCCTCTTTCCAGACGCTAGGGAAGATCAGGTTGTTTATGCAATATTCAAATATTTTGATGATATGTGCGTGAATGTTAGTGGATAGTTGTTTTACGACATATCATGGAATATTGTCGGAGCCTGGTGCACTGTTTTTTTGACCGTGTAAAATTACATAATATTCTTCTGGATTGAGGACAAGGTTTGGTGACTCTGCAGGATTTTCAAAGTAGTTTTGATTCCAGTGGTGAATATTCTCTTTATGTTGTGCATTGAAATATGGGAGGTTTGATTCTCTAAAGTGTTCTTTGTAGTGCTTCTGGAATAGTATGGCTTTCTCATGGTCTAAACTATATATAATGTCATTTTCTTCCAAATCAGGAATTGTGTTTGTTGATTTATATCTAGATAATTTTTTGATTTTTCCGTAAAAGTTTCTGCCATGATCATCATTAATTTCCTTACATGTACTCAGCCACGTATGTTTTTTATATTCAAAAATTAGTTTCTGTATGTTTTTGTTGAACTTGTTGATTTTTTCTTTAACGTCTGGGTCTGGTGATGCATAATAGTCTCTGTACATGCGTCTTTTTTGTTTAATTAAGGACACAATATAGGGTGGGAGCGGGTATGCAAATGGGGCTTGTGTCGATTTTGGTGTGTGTTGTTCTATAAGTGTTTGTAATTTTTTATTAAATTGAGAAATATGATCTTCGTTTATTGTATGTTCCTGTTCTTGTATGTATTCTTCTAGTTTCTCGTTTATTTTTTCCATATTTGATTTAGCATAGTTCCATCTTGTCTGTATTTTTTCCGTGGGTTTTTGCTTTATATCTAGTTCTACTTGTATGAATTGATGATCGGAACCAACATCTGATATTAATTTAGTGTTTTTTATGCATTTTTTGAGAGACTTTGTATATATTAATGCATCCGGGGTCGAGTCAATATTATTGGGCATGAGGAATGTGGGAGGAGTGATAGCCTTTTTAAAATCTGCGTTTTTTAGGAACTCTTTTAGTTGTTTTTCTTTTCGTTTGTTAAAGTTCCAATCTCCAATAATTATTGCATACTTGTATATTGAAGCCTTGATAAATATACTTTCTTCAATTTTTGCTGTTAGCTATAATTTACTATCATCAAACAATATTATGGAATAGTTTATTAGATTATTGTAAAATTACATTTATTAAATGGCAAACAATTTTGGGTAAGAATGAATCAACGGATTATTAGGTTTTTGGTCTCAATAATGCACTAATAAATGAAAGAAAGAGAACAGTTTACCCAACAACCAATAAATGAATCATTTTTCCCGATTTTGACCATAATAAAAATAAAATCTGGAAACGCATCTTTTAATTACGCAAATTTTTGAAATTCAAGATTTGAGAAGATTTATTGAGTTTATTCAGGCCCGCGCCTAGCACTTTTGGCGCCCTTGTGCAAATTTAAAATAACGCCCCAAATTCGTTCAACGTTCATATGTGAGTACAGATACGGGTTAAGTTAGGTATTATTATCCACTATTGAATTGAACAATAATTTTAAAAAGTATATTCATAAATTTATTTTTATATTTTACAAGTACAAGCCATACAAGTATTTTCTCATTGAGATACATAACATAATTATAAACTTATAGAAAACAGAAATATATTCTAACAGTATTACAACTCAAAATTTTTGTATTTTAGTTTCAAATGTAATATATGATACAAAAGCACAAGAAATAAAAAAAATATTTAAAACATAAAAAATACTCGTTTATATATCACAGGACGAAACTGATCGACAAATAAAAACAAAACAATATATTATTTTAATAATGCAACATGTCACCTTTTTAAGGTTAATATCGAGGTATTAGGTACTGTTATTAATATTTTATCTAAGTGAATTGAGCTTTTCGCGCTTTAATTTTTGCAAATTGTTTAATTAAATCTTCGGTGTCTAATTCTTTTAGCTGGTCCGATTCTATTGAAATGATAGCAAGATTACTTAGTCGGTTTTGCCCCATGGTCGATCTTAAATAATTTTTTATTATTTTGAGTTTTGAAAAAGATCGTTCTGCGGTAGCAACCGAAACCGGCATTGTTAATAAAATACGAAGTATTATGCTCGTATTAGGAAAAGAATCCGCTAAGTTGTTAATTGTTATATAATTTAAAGTTTCTTCTGGAGACGTAATAACTTTTTCATCAAAATTTTGTAAATATTGCAATTCTTTAACAAGTTCCACGGCAGTTATGTCTCGTTCATTGCGAGTTTTGTCATTTAATAAATTTTCTACTTTTTGACATAATTCTAATTGTTCGTTTTCAGAATAATTTTTAAATTTATCAATATTCCATAAAAACGCGAAATTATTAGAGTAAGAAGAAAGTAATTTGAATCTCTCATCCACTGATGTTATGATTACATCTAGAGCATTAAAAAAACAATCAACTTTGAACTTTAAAGTTTCGTCCTGGATCGGTTCATCGTCACATTCATAATCAAAATGTTTTTTTTTTTTTCGCGGTTTTAGACCTCTTTGTTTTTTGAATGTAGGTTCTATGTCTAAGCTGGATGCTATTTCTTTAGCATCAATCAAAAGATCATTAAAACCTTTATCAGAGCGGTAAGCTTTCAAAAAATTATTCAAATTATTTAATGATTATAACACTGAGCAACATCAAAGTTCGGTTTTTGAATAATTTTACTAACAATGTTAACTTTACTTAAAATATTATACCACAATATAAGAATGCAAATGAACTCAAAATTTTGCAATTTTTTGGCCAACGATGCAGCCAAATTTTTTACGTTATTTTCAAAGTTTCCTTCGCTTATTTCAAACAGAGCATCATAAACCTCCCCAAGTTGATACCTTAAAGGAGTTATTGCGTCTATTCTACTAGACCATCGAGTATCCGATAAAGGTTTTAAAGTCAAATTTGTTACATTAGATAAATTAGATTTCAGAATTGACCAGCGTTTAGTAGAAGCTGAAAAAAATACAAACAGTTCTTGAACTAAAGAAAAAAAATTGATGCTCAAAGTATTCGATTTTGCGGCATCATTGACGACTAAATTTAGGCTATGATTGCAACAAGGAACAAAGAAAGCTCGCGGATTCAAATCCAAAATTTTTTTTTGTAAACCATTATGCCTACCACGCATATTTGCCCCATTGTCGTAACCCTGACCCCGCATGTCGTTGATATTTAAGCCTTCTTTCTCTAACGCCGACAAAAGAAACTTTGTTAGGCCTTCACCCGACACATCATCTATAGGACAAAATAATAAAAAATGTTCTTCTATACTAATTCCCGTGTTCTTTAAATTAACAAATCTTATACAAACTGAAATTTGTTCTTGGTGACTAGAGTCAGGAGTGCAGTCTAATAATATGGAATAATATTTTGCCTTTTTAGTTAGTTCTAAAATTTTGGATTTGATATTTTCACCGATCAAGTTGATTACTTCATTTTGTATTTTATCCCCGAGATAGTTTTTGTGATCTTTTATTTGAGAGCGTTTTGTATGTTCTAACATAATCGGGTCGAATTTGGAAATCATTTCTATGCATTTTAAAAAGTTACCATTATTTTTCTCAAACAACTTATTACTACTTCCACGAAAAGCTAAATTTTGCTCACCTAAAAACTGAATCACGTAGAAAATTCTTTCTATAACAGCTTGCCAGTATTTAGTTTCTCTGTTTATTACATTTTGAATTTCAGAATCAATTATTTCATTTTTATTCAAACGGTTAGAAAGATCTAGCAATTTTAGAACATTTTCGATATGTAACTTGCTCTTTTCATGAATGTTTAAATGTTCACTTAAATGCTGCCAGTCATTGTAACCAGATTCATCACTAAGGCGAACAGATTTCAAATCGCTGTCATTAAAAATTTTACAACAGAAGCAGTAAAGTGAATTTTTTGTTTCGGAATACAACAACCAAAAACGCTCAATTTTTTCTTTGTTCGGTAAAATTCTAAAGAAGTAACTATTGGAAAACTTACGCTTCGACTCCGAACTATCTCTCGGATAAATATGCTTTTTATTTTGATAATGAGCAGGGCCACGTTCTACTAATTCTTGAATATTATTAGGACGTAATTTCTTTGGCCATAGTGCTGCATCTTTCGAAAGTTGACTCATATTTTCCGTTCTGGTAATTTTTGAAGGTGTTGATTTCTCATTATCAACGGAACTTGAAGATGTTGATGGATTGCTTTCTAGATCAGTTTCTTGTCTGCTGCTGATACTTGTTTCAAGTACAGGTTCAGTATATTGGGATTCAGCTGTATTATTGTTGTTATTAATATTTGGCAAAGTAGACTCGGGTTTTGAAAAAAAATGCGTAATTTTGACATGTTTTTCCAGTTCTTCCTCTCTTTTTCTTTTATGCATCAAATTTTGGTATCCAGACAATTTCTTCTTTTTTTCTGACATCCTGTATACTGTAAAGAAATTAATACCTACGTAAGTAAACAACTTGACAAATTATTCATGAAAAATGGAAATGTTTCGACGTCTCAAACTCAAACTCGAAAATATTTTCTCAACATTACTTATTTCAAAATTTATAAATTTTTATAAATGGTTATATTAGTGCTTATCAATTATTCTGTTTAAATTTACTTCAATTAACAGTGATGTTTATATAATGAAATATAAAATGATTTTTGAGATGCAAGTTTTTGGCTTTTAATATTTTAATAAATCTAAAATAAAAAATAAATTTTAGATAAACTCACCTTAATTCACAACACAAAACACAAATCTGTAAAACTACAAAAAACTAAAGTTTCAAAAACATATATCTTATACCCCATGCACCTTTTCACTTCGCTAAGTTAATTATCGATCGAGCATCTGGCAACAAATGAAATCGCGACCGATGCAGCGCTTAATATATAAAGTTTCGTACATTGCAAGCTCAGACAGGAAAAAAACGCTTGTCCGCTTGTTGGCTCGTTGCAAGCCAAATTTCAAGCTCAAACATGAATAAAATCAGATTTGTTTGAGTTTACACAATTCATGTTATCATGCTACGTATTCGATCGAATAAATGCTATTATTGCGTACTCTCATTTGGAAAATATATTATTTTCGAGAAATTCGGTTCCCTCGTCTCAAAGAGAAAAAATAAAATAATAAACAAATAAAAAACAATGTAATAGCTAGCAATTCCTTACTGTTTTTTTTATCATTATAAATTTTGTTTTGACAATGTTGTTTGTTGCTTTATCTTTTTTTTACTTTTGAGTTTTAAGGCTTTTCGGCGCCGTCGTGCACCACACGACTTTGCCCTTATGTACGGCGCGGGCCTGAGTTTATTAAGCATTTCTACTAATTTTGCCAGTTTAAATTACTATTATCATATAAATAATATAACACAGCACCGAAGCAGTGTGACGGCTGTGGAAAATTTGGCAAAAATAGGCCAGAATCGTGATTTTCGTACACATTTTTTAATTTTCATAGGCGTGGATCGGTGAGTTTTTATAAATTTTTTTTTTACTGAACTATGTCAGTAGAATAATAAATGTCCATTGTAAAAAAAATATTAGATATGGGTTTGGCTCAATATTTAATGTACCTGTGGTTTTAGTATACCTTTAATTATCTACACAAAAATAAACTTATAAATTTAAAAATACTTATATATTTTTAGTTGGCCTAAAATTACTGAGAGAAGAAAGATGTGAAATAAAGGCTTACATTTAAAAATTATATAAAACCGAAATATATGTTTCAACCAGTTTAGCGAAGACTGTTGCCGGGCACAATACCTATGTAATATTTGTGAATATTAAGAAAGTGAAAAGGGAGAAATGCAGCAAGAAATACCCAAAAAATTCTCAAGTTTCATATAGATTTCAAAAAACACTAAAACTATTTCTGCAACTTGAACACATCTTTAATAAATTTAAAGAAATGGAGCATATTTTAGGCTTAGTTAAATATTTTGTTTTAATATTTATGTAGGTAATAACATTTGTTACTATAAATTCTAAATTTTTTTAAATTTGTAATTGTTTTAATTATTTGTTGTGTAATAAAATCAAGTATAAGTGGTTAAGGGTTCTTTATTTTAGAATATGTTTTCATTTGTCATTTCCTTTTTTATCAATATTTAATAATTTTTTCATTTTATTCAAGAAAATGCAAAATACCTTTAAACCAATTTCATATAACCTTCATATACAGTTACAAACTTCAAAAATTTTATTTATCAAAATTATTAAAATCGGAAAGGAAGTTTTGGTAATTTTGATTATTTCGTTTTTTTGCTAAATTTATAAACAATATTTTTTTTTAACTGTAAATTTTGGAACCATGCTATTTGGCCGCTCTATGGAAAGAACTATAATAAAATATTAATTTAAAAAAATATAGTTAACAAATACCTAGAATTGCTCTATATAGTTAATGAAATATAATTCCTTTTCTTTATCAAAGTAGATTGTTTTTTAATGACCTGTATATATTTTTAAATAATATTTTTTCGAAAGAACGCCACTGGGCCTCCAGAAATGAAAACTGCTGCGACCAATAGGATTATGGGGAATTTCAAATGAAAATGTATTTTGGCGGGAAAATGTATTTTGCCAAATTGTATAAATTATTTTATAAACAAAGATTTTCTTGTTAATGATAAACAAAAATATATCTTCAATGCAACTGATTTTTGTATATAATAATTTAATGTATATTTATTATTCATAAAGTAGAATTAACATAACTTAAAAATTGTGTCAATTTTATTACAAATTTAATAGGCCTTTACTGAAAAATATATTAAGGAATGTTATGATAATTTGGCAATATCTCAAATTAGGTTTAAGCCAAATTTGCCTATGTTCTCAACTTGAGTGTTGCCAATCTGTTACAATTGTAACAGATCTGTTACGTTTTGAAAGGATCAGTTACGCCTTTGAGCAATCTGTTACGTTTGTTGAGCCGTCGTGATTTTAGGGACGTCAGCCTTTAAAGAAGACAATAAAAGACAGTAATTTGGACAAGTGGGATTTCTTCCATCTGATCACGTTTCGGTGACCTTTTTTTAGAAGTTATTTTTGATTTAGGTAGTGCCCATCCAAAAATCATCGGGCCTACGGGCCCACCCCTCCCAAAAAAATCTGCTAAAAGGCTGTTATGTTACTATTTTTTTTAGTAAATCTGTTACTTGTTTAATTTCTAGAATGCTGTTACTATTTGTTACGTTTCTAAAGCAAATCTGTTATGATTGAAAAAAAATCTGTGGCAATACTGTTCTCAAATAAACGTTGTGTCTAATTATACAGGTCGTTGGAAGCACCAATTAGAATGTTTTATTCCGTAGTGTATTTAAAGATACTTATAGTCTGACGCACGGTTCTAGAGCTACAATGCCTGATAAGGCAGGGAGATAACGACCTAACTCGAATCAAAAATTACGTCAGAAGCTGTGATGTGCATCCAGACAGTAATTGTATGGACTTTACCTTATTTTAAGGGGAATTGCCTTTTTAATGCGGCCGTTATCTCCCTACCTTATCAGGCATTGTAGCTCTAGAACCGTGCGTCAGACTATACTTAATATTCTTTATTAAACTGTACTTCATTACAAAAATACAATTTAAATGGCCATCGACCGAAGTCCTTCCAAGGTCCTTAGATAGATCCTTCAGCCTTACGATTAATTCAATACTTATATAAATTTATGACAAGAATGGAAAAATGTAAACAATATAACGTAAAAAAATCATTACATGCATAAAAATATAAACAACAACAAAAGAATAAAATTATAAAATCACAGTTTAAACATTTTTAAAGCATTGGTAGGTTAAAATTTAATTCATTCAATATAGCTTCTTAGTTGTTCCAATGTAGTGTTCTGTGGTTGAACATTTCGTGGGATAGCTATGGGTACACGTTGGAGACAGTAGGGCTGGATGATATTCAGGTTATGTTGTTTATTTGCAAACATTCTTGACAGTTCAATCAGCCTTTCTTCGATGGGCTGCACATTACAAAGCTCGTAGAGTAGTTGGTTTGGAGGGTTGTGGATGGGATTGTTGGGGTGACGGGTCTTGGTGATTTTCCGCAGTGCTGACGTTTCTCCGATTTTTAAGTTTCTCAGTGCTGATTGCCTACATGTAAGCAGCAATTGATGACCGTATTCTATTATTGGCCGGCAAATAAGTTTATATATATTACATGCAGTAATTCTGGAGATTCCTTTAGTTTTATAGGTGAGGCTTGAGAAATGCTTAGCTCTGCTTATGATTGATTTTTTTACAATTGCGGTATGACCTTTAAAGTTTATTCTATTGTCTATGGCCATTCGTAGATATTTTGCGTTAGCAGCTGGGTGTATTTGTTCATTAAACATAGTAATAGTTGTGGTTAATATTATGGTTAAAAATAACATATTGTGACTTAGCAGGATTAGGCTTTAACTTCCATTTATTAAACCAGGTAATCGTTTTGTCTAATAACTCCTGTAATCTGTGTCTTGCTTCATGTACTGTTTTGCCATGTAAAAGGATGGCCGTATCATCTGCATACTTCAAAATATATGCTGTTGGAGAAAAGTACCTCTGGTCATTGTAAACATAGTTATAGATGTCTGAGCAATAAATACTGTAGAGAACTCTTCTGACATGTACCATGTAACCATTAACACGTACAATAAGCCTTCGTTGAGTCAGCCAATCTTTTAAGAGGTGAACAAGTTGTTTTGAGCAGTTAATAAGATGTAAATTATAGAGGAGTCTTATATGCCAAATACTATCAAAAGCTTTGTTTATATCCATAAAGAGAGCCATGGGTTTCTGTTTGTTTATTTTACTCACCTCCACATTGTTCTTCAGTATTACTAGTGGGTGAATAGTAGAATTTCGGTTTTTAAAGCCGAACTGGTATCCTGGTATGACATTTCCAATTGACCTTTCTAGTTTATTTCTGATAATGATTTCCAGGATTTTACCTAATACTGGAAGGAGTGTAATGGGTCGGTAATTAGATGGGCTTGATAGATTGGTATTTGGCTTTGGAATAGCGACAATTATGCCTTTCTTCCATTCAGGTGGAAAGTATCCTTGCTTAAGACAGAAGTTATAAATTTTCAGAATGTATCTGTGTACATCAGAATGAAGCTGTTTCAAGATCATTTTTGGGACGGCGTCGATGCCGAGGGCTGTGTTTTTTCCTTTGCCAATTATCTCACGATACTCATTTTCATCAATGTTCATATCTTCTGTTGGTGGATTTTGGGTAAAATACGTTTGAGACCAATTTTTGACGACACTGTCATGATGTTGATCAAAATTTATATTTTCCTCCGGTATAAAGGCCGCTTTGAAATGGTCAGCAAACAAATTAGTTTTCTCTTCGTCTGTCTCGTAGCTTCTTCCCCCATTTACTAGTGTTGGATATGCCCGATTCGCGATTTTATATCTAGAAAGCTTTTTAATTTCTGCCTCTTTTTTCATTAATTTTTTCGCATGTGGTGATCCACTGGTAATTTCTAAATTGCTGTATTAGTAATTGGATATTTTTGTTGCAGTTATTTATCTCTCTCTTGGCCCCAGGGTTGCGATTCTGTAAGTATTATCTATACATACGCCTTTTTTTCTTTATTAGATGAATAATGAATGGAGGAAGCTCGTGTGTATAAAGTTGGGAAACGTTTTTTGGCGTGTTCTGCTCTATAGTTTTACTTAAAGTTGCACTGATTGTTGATATAACCTGCTGTGATAGATTGTAATTTTCAGTATCATTTATAAAATTATTCATTTCCTGATTAACTTTGCCGATGTTTGTGTTATAAAAGTCGGTTTTAGTATAATAGGCTTTATTAGTGGATCGGTAAGTTTAATGGAAAATTTGAAGGCCAAATGGTCTGAGCCCAAATCTGGAGTTAACTCAACCTGTGTTATGCTCTGTTTAATGTTGTTTGTGTATAATAACAAATCAGGTGTCGAATCTTCATTTTGGGGCATTAGAAACGTTGGAGGAGTTATGTGTTTTTGAAAGTTTGTCGCGTTTAGAAAATCTTGTACTTACGTACGTATTTAAAGATAAATAAATAAAATAAAAGTTAGCGAAACAACTTCGGCCAATCAAATGGTTTTTCCAAATGTTAGTACTTAGCGTAAAGTTTGCCTTTATTTTGTCGTTAATTAGTTGTGAAAAAATTAATTTTGTCGCTCCTATTTTTAAAAAACTACGCGATGTTCTGCTAGCTTCATATGAACTTAGCAAAACAATAAAAGAAAATAATGTTTTTTTGCAAATGGTAGTAGCGTAAAATTTGACCCTTTTGTGTTGCTAATTAGCTGTGGAAAAATTAATTTTGTCGTTTTTATTTTTAAAAAATTACGCGTTCTTTTTGTTAATTTTATATGAACTTTGCAAAACGATAAAAGAAAAAATCGTTTTTTGCAAATGTTAGAGCGTAAAATTTGTCTCTCTTGTGTTGCTAATTAGTTGTGGAAAAATGAATTTTGTCGTTCTTATTTTTTTAAAATTACGCGATGTTTTGGTAACTTAAAGGAAGAAAAAAATAGTTTTTTGCAAATGTTAATAGCGAAAAATGTTACCTCTTTTTTGTCGTTAATTAGTTTTGGAAAAATGAATTTTGTCGTTCTTATTTTTTAAAAGTTAGGCGTTTTTTTTGTTAATTTTATATGAACTTTGCAAAACAATAAAAGATAAACAACAGCAAATAATCGTAATGCTATCTTTTAATTAGTTTTTTAGGGAAAGATAATAGAAATCTAAGAAAATTAAGATTATTACACATGTTGACTGACCCTCCCGCAGTTTTTTTTTTATAAAAAAATGAACACAGTAACTTTCATAACTGCATACCATTTAAATTTACTTCAAAATAAAAAAATAAATTAGCCCACACTCTTAGTGAAAACCGAGGGCTATTTTTTTAACTGGGTCGTGCAACACTCACACCCTCTAGTCCTCTATACAGAATGTCCGCGGATGGGGTTTAGAAGAGGACAAATGTACAAAAAAGTAAAAGATACGAAAAAAGTCATTCTATATAAAAGTTTTTGCTTGTAAATTATGCACCTTACTAAAAATGTAATTTTATTTACAGGGAGTGTAACAATTATGAAAACGTTATTTTGCGCAAGAGTAAAGCATACATTGTATATAATTTTCTAACAAGAATACAAATATTAAATGTTTTAAATTAGATTCTAAGCTGAAGTACAAGAAGTTATTATAAAATTTACATATTAAAAGTAACCAGTTTTACTTTTAGAAACTCTCAACTATTTTCTCTCACCTACATATTAAGAGTACTAGTTCCTACAATAATGACACATATGAATACGTTTGTATTAAAGTATTATATGTAATAAATATAATAATATTATATGAAATCAACAAACCATCGCGTAATTTTTTAAAAATAAGAACGACAAAATTAATTTTTCACGACTAAGTAACGACAAAATAGAGCAAACTTTACGCTAAAACACTTTTTTTCTTTTATTGTTTTGCTAAGTTCATATGAAGTTAGCAGAACATCGTGTAGGTTTTTAAAAATAAGAACGACAAAATTAATTTTTCCACAACTAATTAACGACAAAATAGGGGCAAACTGTACGCTACTAACATTTGCAAAAAAACTATTTTTTTCTTTTATTGTTTTGCTAAGTTCATATGAAGTTAGCAGAACATCATGTAGTTTTTTAAAAATAAGAACGACAAAATTAATTTTTCCACAACTAATTAACGACAAAAAACGGCAAATTTTCCGATCATAAAAAATTTGATTGGCCGAAGTTGTTTCACTAACTTCATATACATATTTAAATCACTAAAGCAGTTCCTAAGCAGCTCGTAAGTGCTGATATCGAGCATAAGAATCTCTAGAGTCAAGTATCACAATGTCAACTGCAATTTTTTCACAACATAGAATATAATGGATATGCTACATTAAAATATATACATAATATCACAAAATTAAACACTTTTAGTTTAACTTTTCATGTAGGATTTCAACTTTTTTATAAATTTTCCACAATTTGGGTTAGTTTTAGCATTATATGGGGTATTTGATTAAATGATTTTATAGCTCTACGAATTGGATTGTTAAGTGCTAATAAAAAAAAACACGTTTGGAAGATACAAATTGTCTTCCTCTCGTCGAATAATCATGAATATGATTTATCTGACTTAAGTAACTATGCATTTACATGTAATATTGATCAAAATTTTTTGTATATTTGTTTACACTGATCCAACCTTAGAATATCTAATATGGGACGCAGGGATGTTATTTCATGAAGTTGTATTGTTGTTCTCCACCCTAATGTAAACAGTATTTTAACTCTTCAAATGTTTCGAGGTCAAGCTGAAAAATAATTAATTAATGAATCTCGTAATAATATTGATAATTGTAAACAAAAAATAAAAGAAATTATATAAAACAATGAGAAGGGTCTTCAGGATATATGTGACATTTTTAATAATACTAGTTGTCTTTTCAACATACATTGTACAACCGGGCCTAAGTAATTATACTATATTATGTATTTATATTAATTTAATGAAATGAAAAAAAACTAAATATTATAAATTTTTAAATACTACTTATATTATGTATTTACAGTATAATGTTATTTTATATCTAGTTCTGTTTCGCTGTGGCTATCCTTATTTAAATTAATTATAATCGGTGTAATTGTATGATGCAGAGTAACATAAGAATTTTCTACAGTAATTACATGATGGATTGTATTTTTTCCGCAAGAATATTGTATATTGTGGTTGTTTCCAGGCCACCCCAGACGTAAAGGTCTTGGCGCGTTTTTTTTACTTGGTATCCCCTGTAGGCCACTAATTATCATGTCACCTACGTTAATTAATATTCGTCGCGTTCCGTGGCAATGGTAACACATTGTGGAACAACGTGAGCCAGCTCTTCTGCTACTGCAAGCAAAATTGTTTTCACACCCTAATTTGTATAAACAAAAAATTAGTGTTAGAACAGATTCAGGGGCTGTTTTTTTGTGGTTGTCATAGTTGGAATTGATATACCGCCTACTTTTTGGCATCCCCACGCAGTAGCTTCTAGCATAACTTTTTTCCATGTTTGAAATATTTGAACAGCAGAAAAAGTGTGATTTTTTTTTTAAACAAAACTTTATTTAAGAACTCAAACAGTACATTTACGTGACTGGTACCGAGTCCTATTATCATTTTGCTATCTTAGCTAGTAACTAAAAATATATGTATGTATTATATACATATTATTTTTTTATACACACTGCTCTTAAGCACATCAATAAAATATACAAATTCCTAAGTCGCAATAAAATTTTATCTAGTTGGAGTTTCGTGTTAGTAAGTACTTTTTGACCTGCTTGATGCTGATTTGAATGGGTTTTGTATTCCTCGGGTGCTTTCAGGAATGATGTTATCGAGGCTCTGTTGATGACACTGTTATTTTTAGATTTTTTGTTGTTGATGAAGATACATATAGATTTTGACGTTACCTGGTGCAATGTTAAATGATATCTTTATTCTTTTGTTATTTAGTATTTTTGTAACTTTATATTATTGTATATTGAAGTCTTGAGTTAAGGTACCTATCTTATCGATTTTGTTTAGTCTATCGCCTCTAAACGATAAACAGATGTGTTGAAAGGAAGGCACCGCCCAAAAGTGTCAAGTGGACACTTTTGGTATGGGAAAACGTAAAAGAGTTTAGCGAGTTAGTCTATAAGTTGCCGTGTTATATGATTAGCAATAAATACCGAAATTAAGATTATCGTGTTTTTCTTACAAAGCAGCGGTGGGATATTTCTCAAAATCAGTTTATACGTGCCGTAAATTATGGGAAAATCAAAAAAACGAAAGGTATCGCCGAGTAGCAGTGATGATAGTTCACGCAGTAATTGTTCGACCTGTTCTAGTTCGTCGGGTAGTTACAAAACAAAACGAAAATTAAAACGATTAAAAAAAAAGAAACTTAAGAAACTAAAGCGCCAACCCGCGAGTTCTATTATTCGTGCGGGTGATGAATTTTTAGTGCCGGTGTTTGATCCGAGCCGGGATGATGTGATTGTAGATAAGTGGTTAGAGAAAATCGACAGTTTGGCGGATCGTTACAAGTGGGATGACGACACCATTCTTCGACTGATTTCTGGACGACTTCGGGGCAATGCTCGCCAATGGTACGACGAAACCGTCAAATATGATTCAAGTTGGGCCGAAATAAAAACATCAATGAGCCAGCAATTTCGTAAGTCCGTTCCATTTACTAATTTTTAAGAGATGATTCTAATTACGAAGGAAAATAATTCGAAAAAATACAAAAAGAAACTTTTGATCGGCGCTTGAAGACGTTAATGATGAAAATTTTTGTGACAAACGTAATAAGATCAAAACATTTTCATGTTATTGAAGTTTGCAGGAACATATTAATTAAATTTAAAAAAAAACGAACGATGTTTTATGGCAAACGTTGCCTCTCTTCGAACGATTATATGACGAAACGATGTTTTATGGCAAACGTTGCCTCTCTTCGAACGAACGAATGATGTTTTATGGCAAACGTTGCCTCTCTTCGAACGAACGAATGATGTTTTATGGCAAACGTTGCCTCTCTTCGAACGATTATATGACGAAACGATGTTTTATGGCAAACGTTGCCTCTCTTCGGACGATTATATGACGAAACGATGTTTTATGGCAAACGTTGCCTCTCTTCGAACGATTATATGACGAAACGATGTTTTATGGCAAACGTTGCCTCTCTTCGAACGAACGAACGATGTTTTATGGCAAACGTTGCCTCTCTTCGAACGATTATGTGACGAAACGATGTTTTATGGCAAACGTTGCCTCTCTTCGAACGATTATATGACGAAACGATGTTTTATGGCAAACGTTGCCTCTCTTCGAACGATTATGTGACGAAACGATGTTTTATGGCAAACGTTGCCTCTCTTAGAACGATTATATGACGAAACGATGTTTTATGGCAAACGTTGCCTCTCTTCGAACGAACGAACGATATTTTATGGCAAACGTTGCCTCTCTTTGAACGAACGTCACTATTGTCTTCAGACGAGTGTTCAGACGTCGTTCCCATCATATAAACAATATGTTTTTATTAACTTTTTGTGTTATCCTGCCAAGTACTTATTGCTCACTGCACTTTTGTAATTATTATACTTTTATTATATTAAGATTGTACATGATAAGCTTTATATGGTCATAGGTCTGAGGACAGACCCATGGTCAGGATGGCCGAGTGTTATTTAGTATTTTTGTAACTTTATATTATTGTATATTGAAGTCTTGAGTTAAGGTACCTATCTTATCGATTTTGTTTAGTCTATCGCCTCTAAACGATAAACAGATGTGTTGAAAGGAAGGCACCGCCCAAAAGTGTCAAGTGGACACTTTTGGTATGGGAAAACGTAAAAGAGTTTAGCGAGTTAGTCTATAAGTTGCCGTGTTATATGATTAGCAATAAATACCGAAATTAAGATTATCGTGTTTTTCTTACACTTTATTGGTTTAATATTAGTTTTAATTTGATTATGTATGATTTTTTGCATGAGCTTGCTTTCTTCTAAGTAAATAATTTGCTCAACTTTTAAGAACTTAAGAACATAGTTTTTATAAATACCAACTGTTGAAAATAGTCTAGAAAGTTGACATAGGTATTTAATAAATTTATTTTAAAGTCTTTGCATTTTTTGAATTAGAGTTTTTGCAGCAGATGCCCAAACAGTGCACATATACCGTAGATGAGATTTAAAGATATAGCTTCATATATACAGTTTTCATACAGCTTGGAAGATTTTTTACACATCTTTTTATAGCACCTCACGCACTGGATAGTTTTTTCCTTATCATGTTGATATGCAATAAAAAGTAAATCTCTGTCAATTATAAGTCCTAAACATTTATAAATTAAAAATACTGTTTCCTGAATTTTTAAAAACATGTCGGCAGTCTTCTCTAAAACTAAAATTTTCAATTAAAAAATAGAAAAAAAGTTAACACAAACATGCATGTTCGGAAATGTCCCACACACACACTTGTAGATGTCTTATGTCGAGTTGTATAAAGATTTTTAACAAAAAAAATTAACTAATCAGCAACTTTAACTGTGACATAAATGATATTGGCAGGCATTATTTTCTTACAATCACACCTCAAATTTTAATTTACTAGTCGGGCAGTTTTGATTGTGAGTAAATATGCCTGCTAATGTCACTCATGTCACAGTCAAACTTGCTGGTTAGTTAATTACGGTTTAAAATTATTATGCAACCCAACATTAGAATGGTAAAATATGGTATGAGGGTTAAGGCAATATATTTAATATTTTTTCGTTAATCGACACCAAATCAAATGCATTTTTTGTGTATTTAGGGGTTTGCTTAAATTTTTTACCCATTTAAATGTGTTGTGCTGCATAGCAGGTGTGCATATTTTACCAAAAATATTTTTGCTTTTTTGTTGATTTATGCGATTTCATCAGTAAAAATCAATTATTATCCCTACTATACTTACATATTTATGACAACAATTCGCAGAATCACAAGATTTGGTCACATCTGACAAACACATACATCTCAATACAATAAAAGTTAAACCCCTTACTATAAAATAAGGAAATATAGAAATAGTTGTTCAATATTGTTTAAAAATATTTTATCACAGGTATTGCCAAGGTAACGACATCTACAATATCTGGCTAGATTTAGTTAACAGATTTATGGGTCTTTTTTTTATTTTCAATTTTAGCGCAAAAATGTATTCTTCATAAAAAGTTTTACAAAAATTGATGATTTTGTGGATCAAAAATTTGTATTATAAAGACAATAAGTGTCAAATATATTATTAAGCTTCTGACAGAACCATCATTTTCTATGCATCTATTTAATTAACTTTTATTATTTAACATAATTTTCATTATGATTCTTTCCTTTTCTTCTGATTACAATACGCAATTACAGGTCAACAATACATTTTTGTAGTGTAAACTCCACTTCGCTTCTATTATTCACTAGTTTAACTAAGTATATAAGATTTTAAAAATTCTGCAACAAACCCTGTATAATATAACTTTACTTTCTTAGTGGTATTATTATTTTTAGGCCAAGCAAACCTCTTTATAAAGAATACCTTTTTGCGCTAAAATTAAAAAAAAAAACTTTCCCATATATGTTAACTAAATCTGGGCAGTCAACTGTATAAAATTTAAATCAAAACTAAAAAAAATTCTAAACAAGATAATTATAATAAAAAAAAATTTCGTCGCTTCCTTATAGTGGGTAGGTTCATCATAAGTGTCTATCTATTTCGAAATTTCAAAATATTTCGCTTTTGTTCTTTTTGTGTATTATGTAATATTTTGAAAGTGCCTTTAAATCGAAGTTATGTCCTTTTTCTAGTTAGATATAATCCAAATGCAGATATTAGGTCATTTGTTGGAACGTAAGGAATTTAAATGTTCTTTTATTCTAACATTTAAACTGCGATTAGTTCGTTCGTTAGAAGGACAAGAATTACAGGACAATCTGGACAACAGATACTCAAGCACACACTCTCAAGCACATTGATTGAGTCCTCTAGAAAATAAACCTATAAATTTAACTAATATTATTAAATGAGTTATAAACAATTCGTATGTTTTTAGGATTTAAGAATATTACCTACATGAAGGGAAACTGATTAGGAAATAAACCCCGCAGATATCTACAATTCATTTAAATTAAAATTAAACGTAATTTTTAATTCTAAGCTACATTTTGCTTTAAAATAAGAATTAAGGGTACTAGGTTAAACAAGGGTCTCTAGGGTTAATTATGGCTTTTTTATTATTTTGCTCGAATTTTTTATGCGATAAATTCAAAGTAAAAAGGTTTTCCATTTTTAAAAAGAAGGTTTACGCTGTAAATCAAAAAAAATAAGGGTCCAAGGTTAGAACCCTGTGGAATACCAGAAGTTGAGTGTAAACTAGAGAAAGTATTTATTATTAAAAATTACTGATCGATAACGATCTAATCCAAGTCGAAATACATCTTCAAAAATGGTAGCTGTCAAACCATAATATTTTAGCGATTTTAGTCATTATGATTGTTTTTAATGAGTCACGCTCAACTCCGACTTATTTTACCTTACTTTTCCTTTTAAGAAATGACTTGGATCCAATAGAATACAATGAAACCAAAGAAGAAACGATGGAACAATTAAAGGAATTAAATAAAAGCCTCTCTAAACTAGTTAATGGTGACATATCATTAGTGAGTTCACTAGGGTCGGTTCAACTGGTAAGTAAAGCAGATTTCTTCTTTTCAAAAAGTGAAATTAACTGCAGCCTGGGATTATATACCGGGTGTCCCGCTAAGGTTGGCCAGCAGCTGTATCTCGGAAAGTGTAGGTCATAAATTTTCGGGAATTTTTTTTATGGGTAAACCGGCAAAAAGAAAATACTGGAAATTATTTTTAAAGTTTTACGATTGCCGCTAGGGTGCGAAACTGATGGGACAAAAAACAAAATTTAAGTTATGCCAAAAATAGCCTCATTAAGGTACTATTGTGATATCGGGAACGGAAAGCCAATCCATTCTTGCCGCAGTTTGACCCTAAAGATTTTTTTGTATCTGTAAGAAATTAATATTACCAATTTCAAATGATTTTTATGCCTAGGATTCTTGATGAAGGAGGCCTTGACTTAACCAAGATAATAGTAGGCGGTCCTAAAAAGAAAATTTTGAAAATAATAGCGTCTCCTTAAATTATACATAGTAATCGTAAATATTTTACATCTTTCATTCTAATCATTTAAGCCTACTGGTAGCAATGAAACTTGGTAGGCCGTGAGTTCCTCAAATAAACAAATGAAACAAGGATATCCATCATAACTCACTATTTGATAAGATTTCGTTTATATTTATATTAATATTGCGGGTTAAAAAGGCTAAATTATTGGATTCAGATGGATGGTCGGCATCTTAAAATGTTCATTAATAAATCAGTAAGCCATGATTATCAAAACAATAGAATTAACAATTAGCTAAAATTAGTTTTCGCCTTTGGTAAGTAATTCATTATTGTGTCTTTGAATTTAAAATTATGTAAAATACCTACGATTACTCTGTCTTATTTAAAGAGACGTTATTATTTCATCGGCTACTATTATCTTGGTTAAAAGTCAATTCCAAGGCTTTCTTATTCAAGATACCTAGACATAAAAATCATTTGAAAAGACTAACATCAATTTCTTGGTGAAAAATAAGGTTATTTCGAAATAACTCCAAAACGATTATTATATATTATACAAAGAGTATACCGTTCTATAAATTTTTTTAAAGAAAATTAGGAAAAACTGAAACTTTCATCAATAGTGCTCTCTGTAAAACAAAATACGAATTAGCGACCATCAACAAAATTACTTTCTAATTAAGCGTAAAATTATCTTTTAAATGAGCCCAAATTTATTAATATTGCATGAAAGATACAGTAAATTTAGTAATAACTTATTTACCAGCTTCCCCAACCCTTATTATTGGAGGTACAAAGAAATTTCTTAGGATCAAACCGCCGCAAGAACGGATAGGCTTTCCATTCCCGATATCACAATAGTACCTCAGTATGGCTATTTTTAAAATAACTTGAATTTTGTATTTTACCCGCCAGTTACGCCCTCGAGCCGGCAATCGTACAACTTTTAGAGCGTTTTCACACGGCACCATATATCGCGCGCGATAAATGGTCGCAATATTGCTTTACACCAAATTATGTGTTTTCTAATGAGCCATTTTCACACACAAGCGATATTATATGGTGCCGTGTGAAAACGCTCTAAAGCTTCAAACAGACCTACGCGGAATCGCTCCGTCCGGGCGTTTCGCGGGCGATATTTGCCATTTGATTACATGGCGGCCAACGCGCCGCTGACGCTTGGTCGCGTAGGTCTGTTTGATCCTTAAAAATAATTTGCGGTATTTTCTTTTTACCGGGTTACCTATAAAAAATGTTTGACCTTAGCAGGATACCCGGTATATTGCACATGCTAAAATATTAGTTTCTATTTATCCGTAACAACAAAATTTCTGAAAGTTGCACAATTGCACAGTCCTTAGAAATCACTTGAAGAAGGTTACGGAAATATTTTAAATAATTAATTAACCTAGACAACTTTAATTATAACATCCATGATAGTGGATAAACTATTTTTTCCACTACTAACCTATAAAACGACCATTATTGACCGCTGACTAAACCTTGGTTAATAATATACTATTAACGGAAAAAAAGTTATCATACATTGAAATTCAACAAACCTTTGGATAGATTAAATTTAATGTCGGTGAGTGTATTTAAGAAAGCGAAACGAGAAAAATAACGTTATTTTAAACAATAATTAACCATATAAGTTTTAATGTGCCTTCAATGATTTTGGAGAAATGCTTTACTCACGTTCAAAGTTATCTGGTTAGTAAATCAAAAATTGAGCTAAAATTTTCATTGTGATAATAGTTTATTGTATACCTTATGTTTTCTGTAATAAGACAATCTATCGGGTAACACGAGAAAGGGTATTTTTTCCATGATTCCAGAAGGAAAGATTTAAAAATTTTAGGAGATAAAAAGCGTGTAAATTGTCATTTATCGGCCAACCCAAACCTTCAAACCCACTTCCAGTTAGACCTGAAGGGGTGAAACGGAGGTCGGATTCAACGACCGTGAAAACATACATAGACATGGGGATCTAGTCCAGTAAACATAACTGTTTTTCTTTCCCAGTCCCATGGACAATTTTTAGGGTTTTTACGGCCTTTTTACAACACCCTGTATAATTAAAAATTCATATTTGTATACAGGGTCGCTTTTATGTATGGAAACGGTCGATTATTTGCTAAAGTAAGATATCTAGCGAAGAATGTTAAATACAAAACTTTTAGGGTTTTTAGAAATCTATTATACTGCATATAAACTAAGTATACAGGATCGGCCAAAAAGCCATGGAAGAACAAAGTTACTTTATTTTAAATGGAACCCCCTGTATATTATTCAATATTTCAATTATTTACAAGATTCTAAAAAAAAAGGTTAAGCACACCACATACCCAATCTTAACCGTTTTCGAGATATCGAGTTTCGAATATCGTTTTCAAATAAATCTAATAACAATGACAAAGTTTTAGTAAACAACAATTTGAAATCCTATTTTATAAGGTGCTCAAAGTGTCCACCGTTTACTTCCTGGCAGTAATGAATTCGGTGAACAAAATTTTTAGAATCTTGTAAATAATTGAAATATTGAATAATATACAGGGAGTTCTATTTAAAATAAAGTAACTTTGTTCTTCCATGGCTTTTTGACCGATCCTGTATACTTAGTTTATGTGCAGTGTAATAAATTTCTAAAAACCCTAAAAGTTTTGTATTTAACATTCTTCGCTAGCTATCTTACTTTAGCAAATAATCGACCGTTTCCATACATAAAAGCGACCCTGTATATGTATATACAAACTCTTCCTCCATCCGAGAAACATCCTTCGAAAACAAGAAAAAAACTGGTTTCACCCCCCAATAGATCTGATGAGGTGAAACGGATGGATTCAGCGCCCTCGGAAACTTGTAAACATGGGGGTCTAGTCCAGTGGACATGACTTTTTTTTGTGGGGCTGTGTAATTATTTATTAGGTAATAATTGAAATAGGCAAAAAATAGCATAAGAAGTTTTGTCAAAACTAGTCTAGTAATTACATTTATGATACTTCTTATTAATTTCTACTATTACCTAATGAATAATTATTAACTTGTGATACATCGTTAGAAAGAAAATTAAATAAATTATGATAATACAAAAATAACTTTTCGTTTACACAAACAAGTTAGTCCCTGGATGTTTAAAACGCATCAGTTGAAAAGCTGTTATTGTTGTTGATGGTAATCATTTATTTTAGGCAACACAGGCAGCAATATCCCAAGCCTTCAAAACACCAGAGGTGATACGTCTCTTTGGAAGAAGGGAGCCAGAGCAGTTAAGGAAAAGATTAAATGGAATTGATGAACTAATAAAATTAAATAAAATAAATCTGGAAGCTGGAGATAGAGAAAAAGTAAGCATATTATATTTAAAAAAGTTTTTTACTAAAGGGGTTGACAATTTAGTACTTGATACCTTACAAACCAAAAAATAACACCCATTTCTTGTAGCTGTCTAAGTTTATTAAAGTAAAAATTGACCCTGAATTATTGAAAAAGTCACATATTTTATTAAAATTATGTTAAAATAAAACAAAAGAGAGAATATGTTTTTTTCCTGACCTATGATGATTATTTAGTTTTTGTTGGGTTGTCGATCTTTTTTTTAAATAAAGGGAAGTTTTATTCAATTGTTAACGCTTCGGTTTGTATTATTATAACCATATTTGAGAACTACAAAGAAAAATATTTCTAGTTTTTATTGTTACGTTTATAATACTAACAAATGTTACAATAATATGACAAATAATAAGCATATACCCTATGTTGCCTCCTCACTATCACTTGTGTAGGTTTCTCCGCCTTCGAAGGAAACCCGCATACAAACTTTGGCTGCTCATGGTCACCATCTTTTGGGACCAAGAGGATGTAAGTTTTTTTGAATATATTTCGAAGAACATTTTTGACTAAAAACGTTCCGGGTTCACAGAGCCATCATAGTGCAACTCGTTCTCCGCAAGTGTGCCTGAAACAAGTACTGCAGCATTACTTTTCACGACTGAAGCTAATGCCTCTATGTCGACCGAGTGTTTCAGATAATAATAATAATAATATATATTGCCAGTAAGATTTACATAGTAAATATTGACATCGTCATAGCTAAATAAGCTAAGCCTAATCTCAATTACAAATAACAAAAGGAATAGTTTTTTATAATATTTCGTGTAAGGCAATTAATTAAAGTGTTCTTGTGTCGAGTAAAAGGATTTATCGCTCAAAAGGCTCCTAAGTCTGCCCTTAAACGTGCCAAGGCCCCCAGATTCAATAGTTAACCTCAAGAATGGGAATGCTTTTTAATACACTACGATGAAACCTTGAAAATTTAAAAAAAATGCTCCAGAAGTTATAGTAAAATTTTGGTTTTGTGACGGAAATTTAACTGAATCCAATCTTAAGTCGTATTTTTTGTTTCTGATGTTTTGCATACATCTTCTGGGTTCATTCAGGTCACAGGTCAGATACAAAAAACAATGTGGCGTTGATACTCTTTCCCATGTCCAAAAAATAAATACGCTTTTTCCTTGACCTGGAGTAATTTTATTTATCCAATTTAGAATCGAGGCAGTTACAGACTACATTAAAACTCTGATGCTTTTATGACTTTAATTTAACCCCCTAGGCAGGTTACACAACGTTAATAACCCATAATTCCTCTTGTAGAGGGCATCTTAGACCGTATTTTTGATACCAATTGAACAGGCCTATCGTGTCTCAATCCAACAAAAACTGACCCAAAGAGAAGGTGAATAAATTATACCTTTTTTAAAACATTTTTTCTTTGTAGGGTGAGATTCTTACAGCTTTACGGCAGTTGAATGAACAGTTAACTAGAGAAGAGCTGCAGTTTCTGGAGAAACATAATAGTGTATTTGGTAATTTTAATAACATTGAGTTTGTAGACGTTAAGGACGAAAATTAAAATTATTTCAGCCATGTTCACTAAGGGTTCTAAATTTAAAGCCGTCCTAAATTGACAGTTCTGGATTTAAAATGACACAAACTTTTGTTTTCTATTAAAAATTATAGATTTATGCGTACTTACGTGTAACTCACCTCGACGCATCAAGGCTAGAAAAGTACCCTACCTAGAGGCTAAACTGGCGACGTCACATGATTGCTGAAAGATGGAGAGCAGTCAGTATTGTGTCTATCACAAGTTGAGCTTACCATAATATATGGTATTGTCATTAAGTCTGAAAAATTTCAAATCAATGCGACATCTGGATGTATAGAAAAGAGTTATAAGATTTTTCTAAATTTAAAGTTACTTAGTTATCAAGCTAATAATAGCGTATTGAAACGTAACCACAGGCGAAGCTACGGCTGAAAAATTATTATACCGGATGTCCGCGAAAGGTGGCTCGCGCCTATAACTTTTTTGAGAAGATAATGGAATTTTATGTGAAGAATTTGTATAGGACATAAAACTTGTGACAGGTGACCCACTTAATAGAAGTTCCGGTTCAACTGGAAGTGAATTAAACTATGGATTTTGATATTGCAAAACTAGTATTTTTTTCTTTTTTTGACTCCATATGACATTTTAAATACAAACATGTGTTACTTATTATCATTCTTTATCACCAGGGGTGCGGTTTGACAATAATCGTAAAAAATGTTTTTTCCTAACCCTAGTTAAGCTTTGGGCCGAAAACAGTAAAGTGTTTTCTCAAGATTTTAGGACTGAAACTAGTGATTTACACTTATCTATATTTTAAAAAAATAAAAAATTTTCAGACAAAAAGTAACAAGTGACACAAGGTTGTATTTATAATGTCATGGAGTAAAAAAAGGAAAAATATACCAGGTCTGGGGCTAAATGCAAGGTCATAATCCGTTCCGCCGCAACGGGCCGGAGTTTGCCCCCTCGGGCCGTAGTTTGGAGACTCCTCTGGTATAGAATATTGACTTACCTCAGTTTGCAAATGGTTTCATCATCAAGGCAATACATTTTCAATCTGCAAATAATAATTTCCTGAGTGACCATTATGATCTGCTGCAAACCGCCCGCAAATCTCGGCTTTTCGAAGGTCAGATAGCTTTCGCAAGTCGCGCACGTCTATTTTTCTCTTTCTATTGACTGCTGGCTGAGTGGGTTCTGTGAAAGTTAAGTCTTCCTGTTTTTGTATCAAAGATTTTATTGAGTAAATTAACAAATTGCTAAATTTTAGCTTGTCAAAAACATTTACATTACCCTTGTTTTTGCGACATGTTTGTAGTAATGCTGACGCCACGTGTTCTATTATTATGCTGTCTGATTGGTTTATTCGATTTCTTTATTGCATCAACTATTTACAGATAAATTTTGAGCTGTCAAAGTCAGTTGCGTGATACTAAATAATTTTAGAACTTTCCTACCGCGCCTGCGACAGATGTCCCCATAGCTGACGTGCTGACTGCAATGGCTTTCTATGGCCAAAGTATAATCCAATCTGAAAATATGTCTATCAAAATCTCTTGCACATTTTTGTCGCGAGCTATCCGACTGTTAGTGCGTACTGTGTTCTTTAATAAATATATAACTGTATTTGCAACAAAATCCCAGACAAATTATTTATCGGTAAAACGATATAATTTCAAATAAATCAAATTAACACAAAAGCATCGTATATATGGGCATATCAAGATAATGACACTGTGAATACATAACTGGAAGATTATAAGATCTAAATATTTCGTTGGTTTAATTTAAAACCCTTTAGTGAATACGGATGTTAGTTTCTAAATAACTTGGCACAAATAAAGACTGTTTTTTTTTTACGTAAATGTTTACAAGTAAATATGGTTGTAAGAAAAGGATTATTTGGTAAAAAGTAGGTTTAGAGGTAATTTTGGGGACTGTACACAATCAGTATTACTGCCAATGCTAACAAAATAATGACATAATTATTGTACCGTATAAAAAAAAACTTAGTAAGTTCAAAATGTAAATTGAGATGAAATTTTGGAAATAAATTCGTTACGCCAATTTAAAGTTTCAAACGTCAATATAAATCGTCCTAATCCTTTCGTCCAGACGCGGTCATATAAGGAAAAAGTATTCCATTATAAAGTTATTTTGGAACAAAAGCATTTGCGATTACGCCAGTTTACAGCCTTGTATAGCTGCTGGGTCGGCTCCCCACCAGGTTCTGCTTAGCGCCCTCATAATGTTAATTCTCCTCGTAGCCGTTTTACATATTTATTCCACATTAGATGGCGGTCCAAAATCACTCCTAAATATATTATTTTGTTTTTCTATTCGATAGCCACTCTGTCAAATATTACCTTATATATTACAAAAGAACTGGAATCTGACAGTTGTCAACTTTTACAAAATCTAAAGTTATTCCGCTCAAACACAGAGTAGGCCTTGCCAGACTCTGATTATATTTTGTCTTTTTAATGTTGGTTAAGCTAACCGAGAACAATTTTTCTTTGTGCAACCCGCTCTCTATTTAAACATAATGTAATTGTATAGTTTATTTGACAAACTAGTAAAATCGGTTTTAACCTGTTCCAATAAAATGCAAAATTGTTATTTATAATTTATTTAGATATTTTATGCCAGTCTTGTGTTTTGTATTGTTTTCTATCTGGCATCATCAGGCATCAGATCATATATATATAAAAAAATGCAATATTATAATATATATCCTATGTATTTTACAATTAATATACTATTTACTCACCTAAAACGGTATGCCGACTAGCAAGCTTAAATTTGAACACCACTGCGCATGCCGTCACATACGAGCGACAGTTCTAACCTGACATTGTCGGGTCATTGTAAAAAGCGGGCACATTTTTTTTCTGTTGCTGTTGTTTTTTATTTTCAGTCTTAGTATTGCTGGTTTCCTAATACTAAATTTAGATTTTGATTGGCTTTAATATGGATCTTCCAATTGATTCATCATAACGATAGAGGGAGAATATTATGTGTTTGTACCGTTTTGGCCATTTAAAATAAATTCTAACCGTTATTCAAAATATTGAGTTATTTACACAACACACCTGTGTATCGTGGTTATTTATCATCTTAAAAAAAAATTACTACCCTTAGTCAAATGAACGGGTGGTTGCGAACAGGTAATTTTTTGTAATTGATCTGGTAAAATCCGGGTCACCAAAAATTCTATCCACGACTTCTTTAATTTGTCTTAAGGACTGATGGTATAAAGATCTTAACCTTGGAAACAATGAATTTTCTGTGCATTTTCATGGTTACGATAGCAATTTTACTCACAAGATTACGTCAAGTATCATATCTGTATTCTTTGTATCATGAGCCTGGCTAAGTAACCAAGTTCGAGGAATGCCGCCTAATTTATGCGCGTTAGTATACCGGTGTTAGTGTATTGAGAGTATAACGTGTCCTGATTCATACATCGTTCATAAGGTTTAGAAACATCTATTTGATATCATCGCGAAACAGCGGTAAGTTAGAAATTGGTTTATTTTACTGTTCTTTTATAATAAAATAAAGTCTACGAGGTTTTACAATTTCTTATGAGTTATTTACGGGTGTATTTTCTAAAGGCCATTTTAGATTAGATGCAAGTCAATGATAGTTTTAAATAGAAAAACTTGCATCAACTGATTAAAATGTCATTTTTAATCAGCTGATGCAAGTTTTCCCATTGAAAACGACCACTTGCACTTGCATCTAATGTAAAAAGACCTTAAGAGTTTATAAAATGTTTTATGATTATGAATAATTAATGAGGATTTATGGTTGATTTAACTATATGTGTAAGATTTTCTGTGAGATTTTACAACTTAATATTATATACAAGATTGCAATGAATTATAAAAACGTGTACGATGTATGGGTAATAAAGATAAAAATAAATTTTCACGTATGGTTTGTGTTATTTTTTACATAGTTACACACAAGTTACTTTTGTCAAAATAAAACATATATTCTTATAATCATATACTATATAAAATATTTTGAAATCGCATCTACTTTCTGTATGATTCAAATGAATCAATACAGTCGCACAAAATTAGGTATGCGAAAGAGGTGTCCTTATATATGGTCTTCTGAAGTCTCAAAATAATTTCCCATTCCTTATCAAACATTGGAAAGAGGCAAGTTACTCTCGTCCGCGTAAGTCTAAATAAAACATACAGGCTTATAAAATTTCATAAAACCATTCCGCATAAAATTATGTCCTTATATACCCACAAAACTATTCGACATCTCATGACTGCTCTCCTCATAAAACCAAATAAATGGCATGTTTTTATTGGACCCCAAAAAAACACATAAAATTGACTTTCTTATGGACTCTGATAAAACGTATGTGGCAGCCTCATCAAAATTCTTTAAACAAAATATAGATCCTTATAAAATTTCTAGAGGATTTATGATACTTTACGAGATTTTTTCGACAGGCAATGGCACAGAATATATAGCTACACAATATTTATTCTATGGCAATGGTCATAAGAAATTCTATTCGCTAGATTTCTTATTACTAACTATATAAGTCTGCGCAACCAATTCTCTCGTTTTCCGATAGACGACAGCAGTAATTTGTCATCGATCAGCTGATATCGGGACCTCATAATTTCCCCAGATTTTTAGTGAGCTATTAGCCCACGGGTCACGTTGTGAATTGTTATGGAAAGTAATAATACCAGAATTCACGTGTCTGACCATTTTGAAGCGCTTCAGATTCCGAAAAATTGTTGGAAAAGTTCAAATGAACCCAGTCTACGTTGTAGCTTTTGGTTATGTTTTGCGCATAAAGGGAGGCATCACATCATGGCCCGAATGAATAAAAATGAGCAAAACCTTCTACTTGCAAAACTTGAAGCATAGGCTATATAGTTTATGAATAAAAATATAAGTAAAAGGTTTTGCTCAAACTTTTATTAGAAGCATGAGCATCTACTCACGTTTAAGTATTTGCTCAACTTGTTATGAATAAAATGTATGCTTTGCTTACTTAGTTGAGCATTTGCTCCAAAATTTTTGCATCTCGTTAGTAAAAGATGCACCTTGCAATAAGCTGGTCATGGCAGAATTCGTGAATTTACGTGCACAGAAGCAATACTAAGTGCGAAGGGAAGCTAATTGGCGAGAGTTTAAATCTCTTTACAGATTTCAAGAAGAAAATGTAAATTGGATGGCAACGTATTTTTTGGGAGAAAATCTTGAAAGAAGAGGAGGCGCTCTCACTTCAAATCATAAAATGAAGGTTTTCTTGCGATATATGGCCAATTCTGGATTTCAGATGGGTGTAGCAGAAGAATTGGGAATCACTCAGTCGACTGTTTCAAAAACAATTTCATTTGTAATGAACAAAATAGTTGAAAAGTCCATATAAATATGCAGGCAACATGTAACTCAGTGGAAATGTTTACTAGTGCTGATGTTAAATGGCCGAGTTCTGTACACGACGCAAGAATTTGGAGGAACTGCGATATACGTGTAACTATGCGACAGTTTCCTGGTGCAGTACTACTGGGTGATGATGGTTATGGCTTAGAACCGTGGCTAATGACTCCGTTAAAAGAGCTTACAACAGACTGTTTAAGAAAGAAAGGGTTATAATTGAAAGGTGTTTTGGCCAACTTAAGCTCAGGTTTCCAATTTTGAAATATATGTGCCGAGTTAAATTAGAAAAAGTTCCATCCGTCATTATTTGTTGTATGGTGCTTCACAATATTGCCAAATACTAGGGAGATGCTGATTTTGAATATAATGCAGAACCAGACGACAATTATCATAACGGTGGTAACTACGAAGTAGAAGATGGGCTTCTACAGCGTGCACGAGAGACGGCTTGTAATAGCAAATCTTCCTCATTCCCCTCGTCTGAAGACATTTTAATTACACTTAGAATCAAAACACGGTCAAATTAATGCAGACACAACTCGAGTGTACGTTAATTTTTGCGAGTTTCGACAGGAATGACTAGGCGCACATGCTCGTTTTATTGAAGCAAATGCTCGAGTATAAGCAAATCATTATTCATATCAACTCGTGTAGATGCTTATACTCCGACCTTTTACTCTAAGCTCTTGCTTATACTCATGAGCATTTGCTTTCATTTTATTCATACGGCCCCATGAATCCCACACCCGTTGTCGTCCTTCAGAGCTCTAATTCAAAATGACCAGAAATCTGCTCTCGTCTCTGAACCATTTAAGAACGCGGCAGTTGAATTTCCGTTGATTTAGTCCAAGGGTTTCCAAATTACGACCCGCGGACCAAGTCCGACCTTATTTTAATTTCATTATCCTTAAACTGGTAACCAAGCGAATTTACGTTAACATTGTAAATTAACTGAAGAGGCTAATCAGTTACTTTGGATCTATATTCTATATTTTAACAAGCTTTATCCTAGAAAAAGTTTTTTTGGGATAGATAAAATGTATGCGGATCAAACTAGGTTTTATATAAAATAATAAAATATTCTAGGGTCCCTTCAACTTGAGGGAACAGTAGGTCTGGCCCTTATATGAAAAAGTTTGCAGACCCCTGATTTAGACCGCTACCGCCACCGGTAGCCCCGTTAGGAATTCTCAACCTAATAAAATAAATCGGCATTTACAATTTTTAATGTCAATATATTTCAAGAAATAAACATAAATAAGGTTTGTAAATCAGAAATCAGACCCTTGGGTACTAATTTAAAAAAAAAACATCCATTTTGGGTCATGTAAGTCTAAAAAAAAGTTTTAACATAATAACCTTACAATGTTGGAGAAAAAATAAATATGGTCTTACTAAATAAATGGAAAGTAATATTTGTCCTTAATGTTTTTTTTAAGGTTTAACATATAACAACAAAAAACTAAACAGTATACAAAGATATGTCATAACCGTAAACTAAAAAAACTGGAAAAGTAAAAAGTATTTTAGATTTTAAAACTAAAAAACTGGAAAAGTAAAAAGTATTTTAGATTTTAAAACTAATTTTGACGTTTACGTCGGCAGACTTTTTTATGCTCTGCTTGCCAATGCTGCTGTTGACAGGTCTGCGAACAGTAGGCTGTATTCCAACAGCAATGGTATATAGCATCTTGTTCACAGTTGTAACACTAAAACAAATGAAAGGTTAAATGTCAGTCAAACACTTTCTAACTTAACTAGGATTCCATATAGACTAATAAGAATATCATATGCCTGGGCATTAGTCTTGATTGTTAACTGGAATAACCCACTTTTCTCATCACTTAAGTGCAAAAGAAACAGCAAATTTCCATGTGGGAGTAGAAAAAGTCCTTTTGGTTTGTCATATATGTATTATATATATTTAAACCATTTATTTTTTAATTTAGCAAGCATATCATAGCATATTAACTTTCCAAAATTCTGGAAATAATTCTAAAAAACTTTTATTAAAATAATTTTTCAAAAATGATAGCTTCTTTCACTAAATTTTATGTGTTTGTACTTTTTGATATTTTTAAGCCATCACTGAGAAAATAAATAAATAAAAAACTATTGGAACAAAAACACGGACTTGGTGGCCAATGTTCTCCAACATTTTTATATTATAATACAGTGAGAAAGTCTAAAAAGTAATCCAATAGAAATAATTGTCCAAAATGGACGACGAAAATTACCATATTATGTCCAAAATGTTATCTATATCTTGTCTTAAAATAAGTTATTAAAGTTCTAGGAATAAAATATATTATTTAACTAGCATAAAGGGCTTCACATGTGGCAACACCGAAATTATTGAAAGAAGACCACGCTAATGAAATGATAGTTGAAAAAAGTTAATTGTTGATCTTTCTGCTCTATAAGTATATAAATAAAAAGAACAGAAATACATAAATATTCCACAATAATTCGATTGTAAGTGGGATTTAAACAAAAACACCGACATGGCAAGTGAAAAATCGGTTACGATGATCACTGTAAATTTTTATTGGATCGACGTCATCAAGTAGCGCTATATTTGCGTTTTTAAAATTTGTGGAAATTGTGCATGTTTTCAATGAGCTGCAAAAAATTCATGGTATGACCTAGCAATAGTTTTATTGATGATAAACTCCTATTATAGCACCGACAATTTAAATGCCAAACTATCAAAATAAATATGAGAATAGTGAAAGAGCCCATTACGGTTTTTTTTGATCGATAGTTCGATTTTTAGTCTATTTCTAAGCCGAAACTACAATCATCTCAGTCGCCCACTAATGCTCTCCATTTCCAACATCAGTGACAAATCCTACTCTTGGAGACGCAACGCGTGCCGGCTTCCGCGAACCAAAAAACATCATAAAAACTGTAAATGCGGGTAGCTACGAAATCAACTTAATATAACATCAAAAGGTACGCCTGTAAAATCATTTTTGACTGTATAAGAGGAAGCATTTTTAATAAAAGTAGCATTAATTAGAATTCAAAAATGCCATAAAAATTTATATTTTTTGTTCCCCGTTTTGGGATCACTATTCAAAAATAATTTTGCCATGTCTTCCTCCAATTACTATTATTCAATTTTGCTGCACTAAATGTCCACTTATTTAAAATGTATGTTTTTAACAAGAACGTTTAAGTAAAACGAATGGATCCACCTTAAATAAAATAATAAGACACAAATTGATTTAGTTTATTGATTTAGTTTATTTTTTATTCAAAAGTTAACTTGTGTACAATATAACATTCAAACTATTATTATATATTCAAAATATATCATTAAAGACGCCTAGCTAATTAAATAGCTGTATGCGTCACAGTGTTCTTAAATAATGTATACATATTATATTATAGACATACTTTAGCTATTAATAACTTACAAACAGTAAAACGTTCAAGTACTCACCACAAAAAAATTAAAAATAAATAATCAATAATCAAAATAACCCTTCAAATTGTTTTATATTTTGGAAAATAAATTCCCTGCAGAGAATTGAAAACCTTTTTTTATTGTTAACTTCCCTAATGTGTATTGGTATCATATTATAAACTTTAGGGCCAATATAATTTACATATTTTAAATTTAAATTATTTTTACTTACCGGTATTTGCAATTTTTTATTCACATAACCACGGGTAACGTAGCCATGATCTATAAAATTTTGCAACTTTTTACTCTGATGTATATAAGAGGAGATTGAGAGCATATATAAAGTTCTTATATTACATACTTCGGGGGAAAACAACATTCTGGTAGGATAAAGAGTGGTTTTTTTAAACATTATTTTTAAAATGTATTTTTGTACTATATTTAATTTATACAAGCCATTACTATAAAGCCCACCCCATACCAAAATTCCATATCTCAGGATTGATTCTACAAATGCCTTATATATCGTTATTAAAGTTTTTTTATCAAGGAATTCCCTTAGTAAATAAAATTTGTGAATTAGTTTGCGTGCTTTGTTGGACAAGTACTCAGTATGAGGCTGCCACTTAATGTGCTGATCAATAATAATTCCAAGATATTTAGTTTGTGATGTTTCTTGTAGAAGGTGATTTTCTATTAAAATGTTATTAAATGTTGGTCTGTCTGCCTTGGTCAGTGAAAATGCTATATAATTTGTTTTCGTTAAGTTTAGTGTTAGCTTGTAGTTCTGAAGCCAATCTTTTACTTTATTCAAACCCATCACCGTTTTATTTTTCACGCTTTCCCAAGTATTATCAGCAAATACAATGGCCGTGTCATCCGCATATGAGATCGTCAAACAATCTATATTCAATTTCAGTAAAGAATTTATGTAAATAATAAATAAAAGTGGACCAAGTACAGTCCCTTGAGGAACGCCAATCATAATTTTTTGTTTTTTACTAATGACATTATTTAGTTTTACCATTTGATATCTGTCTGTTAGGTAACTTGCAAGCAAACCACCAGCAACCCCCCGTATGCCATAATTGTTGAGTATATTAATCAGTTTGTCGTGGGGAACAGTATCGAACGCTTTTGCTAGGTCCAAAAACACAGCTAGGCACTTTCTTTTACTATTCAAACTATTTACAACCTCTGTAATCATCCTATGCATAGCGTCCGAAGTGCTGCAACCCTCCATAAAACCAAACTGATTGGGTGATATTATGTTGTTATCTCTAAAAAACACATTGAGGCGATGTTTAAGACATTTTTCAAATATTTTCGCAAAATTGCTTATAAGACTTATTGGTCTATAATTATTGATAACATTTTTTGACCCAGATTTATGTACAGGACTGACAATTGAGATTTTAAATTCACTTGGGACAATTCCCTTTTCAAAAATTAAATTAAAGATATGTAATAATGGAGTGATTATTTCTTGATGAGTCTGCTTTATTATTTCTACCTGGAAACCGTCGTGTCCAGGTGCGCTATTGTTTTTTAAAGATGATATGTGATTTATTAATTCATTCTTTGTCACTGGATGCAAAAAAATTGAGTTTTGTAGTGTCGGGATTCTATGCTTTTCCCCGTTTATAGACGGAATAGCTTCTGCCATTTTAGTTCCTATATTTATGAAATAATCATTGCAATAGTTTGCCATCTCATTAGAGTCATGAAAATGGACACCCAATGCATTTGTTATGTTAATATATTCTTTTGCATTTTCATTCTTTTCATACGTCGCATCCTTGATTATTTGGTAGAGTTTTTTCATATTGTTTTTATTGTTTTCAATTTGGGATTTATAATAGTCATTCTTTTGTTTGTGAATCAACTTGCTCAGAAAATTACGATACTCTTTTTCAAGATGTATGTTATAACTAGATAATAATTTTTTTTTCATTTTATCTCTAACCTTGATAGATCTAATAATACCACTACTTATCCAGTTTTTAATCTTTTTGTGTTTTTTAATATTATTTGTTGAGTAAGTTTCGGTTGATTCCAACAATAGATTCTTGTATGTATTTAGGAAAATTTGTGTAGATGTTTCAGGATTATCTTCCCTCACAACCGGAGACCAATCACATTGTAGCAATTGTTCTTTAAATTTATTTATATTAATCCTACTTTTAATTGGGTTTTCGTTTATGTTATTGCTTTTTGTTTCATATGGGTTTTTTTTACCAATAAGAAGTACAATGGGACTATGATCCGTGATATCTGCATCAATAATGAAAGAATTTATGCGCAAGTTGTTAGTTTTTAATTTTAATCTGACAAATATGTGATCTAAGCACGTTTTAGAAAGGGATCTAGTTACAGAATTAATATATGATTCAAAACCATGTGAATTCATTGCTGCTCGATATTCCATCACATCATTGTCATTATTGTTTAATAGGTTTATATTAACGTCCCCTATAAAACAAAGCTGTCCACTTTGCCATTTTATCCATATTTAAGGTCCAAGTCCATTGCAGAAATGTTGATTAATTCTAATTTTATTGCATTGTATTTTTTAGGGGTAACCCGTGTAAATATTTGTTTTTAATTGAAATGTTTAAATACTTACCCACTGTTTCTTCTTGGTTTCAGAAATCTGTGTATTGTGAGATTCAAATAATCTTTTTAGATGATCATTGTGATCATTTGTTATTTTATCAATTTCAACCTGCATACAGTCCATTGCAATTTTTATTAGGTCATTTTTATTTGGTACCGATTCTAGTTTCCTTCTCATCTAGAACAGATATTAAAAATTATATAGATGTAAAATTTGTAAAAAAAAATCCCCCTATTCCTTAAAGGGGTTTAAAATCGAGTACAGGTAGGTGTAAAACTATGAAAATAAAATCTGCTGACCAAGTGTATTTTGATTACCTATGTCCTTATGTCACTTAAAACATACACTATCGGATAAGTGGTGGAAATCTTATGGGTTACAAAAATACGATTTTTTTATATATTTATATATATATCAGTAACGCTATCGTCGAAATTATTTTTATCATATTTTAATAATAGAATACAAGAACGTAAAGATGCACGCATACTTTCCTTATCCTTTTCTATATTCCAGGTCCAAAATTACTGTCAGTGATTCATCGCTTTCATATCGAGAGTACCGGGTTGTACGAAGTCGGAAAAAAAATCCATGAAAATAAATATTCTGCTCTATTATAATTTAGAAAATATACTGGAATTGTTTTCTCTATCTTCGTACAACCCGCTGTACTCTATATGAAAGCCATGAATCACTGACAGTAATTTTGTACTTAGGGAATAGTACCATCACTGTCATTATGTGGTGTTTCTTCGAGTTAAATCTACCCCGTGTTTTCTCTCTCTAGCATTTGCCATCGGAACTCTGGTCTTAACTACCTTATTATTAAGAAAATGTAATGCCTTGAAACGGCCAGATATGACTTTATATGTAATCGCATTTTAAGAAAATGGAGGTACAAAACGAGATTGTCCTAAGTGTACAGTTACGACAAAGATAGGTGTGGAATGTTGGTTGGGACAAAATTTCTTAGTATTTAATATGATTTTGAAGATAGGACAATAATAAATATATAAATTCACGGTCTATAAAATGAGATTTAGTTTTGTAAATTAGTTAAAACAAAACTGTAGGTACCCAAAAATGCATTTAGGACAAAGTCTCAAATTTTGTCAGTTAGGACGCTTCAGCTTAGCACGGCAGTATAGTTGTATACGTCTAGCCAGGAGTAAGCAACGTGAGGAATAGATATCATGTTACATATACATTACTGCATAAACTTAAGTTTAACTGTCACTTGTAGTTTAAACTGAACTTATAAAAGTGGCCCTTAAAAACTAGAAACGCGGAAAACGAATTGTAAAATCAAACAATAACCAGTCCTTGTTTTTGAGACAAATATCAACAAGTCAACTATGTGAGTTTGCTCATAAAATTAAAAATAAACACAGTTTTGTGATAGTTATCTTATTAATAATTCGAATGCGAATACATAGTTTAATTTCTAAAGTGATTGAAGTACACTCGGGGGTACCTCAAGGATCGCACAGTGGGCCTATTCTGTTTAACCTGTTTTATGCTAGATAATTATAGATGGTTATGTCAGTATTGTCGTTTTTATGTCAGATATTGTGTACATTTCTCGTTTTGCTGATGACTTTAAATTGAATATAATTATTGCTTCAGTTATTGACATTGAAGAATGATCTTGATAACTTACAGTCCTGGTGTGAAGTCAATGGACCTACTTCGATTCGTTCTTGTATTACATTTTCATGGGTGAAACAACCCTGTATTGTTACAAAAAGTACTATTTTGAGGCGGGTTGATGAAATAAAGAACCTTGGAGTTCTTTTTGATAATAAATTAAACTTGAATGGTCACATCCAGGTTGTAAAAAATAATGGTATTAACAGAAATTTCAAGGACTTATCAGTGAACTCATATAGGACTTCCTTGGTTTGAAGACGCATCCACTGATTGGTGCCCTTTTTATAAGGTGCAGGTGGATCAGCTGAGAGCGTTCAGAAAATGTTTTTGAAGTCAGTTAATTTTATGACGGGACTGCCAAACGTTATGCCTCTTGACTAGATAAATGTTTGTAATATGTTAAACTTAGAAAGTCTTAAAATTATTAATGGTATGATTTCCTCGCAAGGTTTGCTTAGCAAAGGTCAATTAAATACAATATAGATCTAGGAATGTATAAATTGTTGCATGTTGATTATCATGCGACAAATGACGGTCTAACTAAATAATGCTTTAAAAAGTATGTCTCGATTATGTAATAATTTCGATTTGGACGCATTTGTGGGTATTGGGGCATTTCATAATTCCGTCAAGACAAAAATAGGGATGAGGGTTAATAGTTATTCTTAGAAGGGTATCCGAGTCTATTTCGTTAATATCCTGTAATGTTCTTGTACCTGTTTTTGCAATGTACTTACTCTACATTAGTTTGTAATAATATTTATTTAGAAATATTGTAAATTCCTTGTAAACATGGAGATTAATCCGTAAATAAATAAATAGAAAATATAACTTAAAAAATATGTTACAGTCCGTACAATTACTGGCTGGGCGCACGTCACAACTCGCAAATACACATTCATAACAGAAACAAAAAATAAGGTAGGTCGGCTATTAATGAAAGGGTCCTGTCAATTGACATACAATTCGTTTTGACACCTTTGTTATTTCGAAGAACTTTAATTTTACGTGTTAAAAGTGATTTAAAAGCGAAAAATAGTTAGTTGGAATATTCTGAAAATATGTCTCATTATTCAGCAAAAAAAGAAATGCTTATTTTGTAGGTTATTCGAATCCTGAAAATATACGATTTAATCAACATGAATCAAAAATTACGTCAGAAGTTGTGAAGTGCATCCAGCCCGTAATTGTACGGACTTTACCACTAAATATTATTTGAATTTGCATACCTTTTCAACCGAATCGCTATAAGGTTGATCTAATTGATGCAGGCCACCCTCTTGACTTGAATTCGGACAATTTTCTGTAGAGCTAGTAACCTGTTCATAACTATCATCAAATCTGAAATAAAATACCTTTAAGTATGATACTGAGAATTTTATGGACGTTCATACTCTTACAAATAAAATAAAGCTTAAATAAACTTTTCATAAATTGTCACTTCAAAAATCAGTTTGCAAGTGTTCATTGGCGTTACATTCACGTTATGCTTGTGAAATTAAAAAGGACCCGGAGTGGGTTACTTTATTATCGGTACTTAATTTTAAAACTAGAGCATAATGTGTTCTAAGGATTATGTTGAAAATGAGGTAAAATATGAATGCATAACTAAATATTTTTTCATTTTCGTAACTTTTCACTGTAGACTGACAAAAAGACCGACAAAACGTGCCCCATCGATTTAATATTTATATAGGTAGAACATAGGGCATGTATTTATAGCTGTTTATATTTACTTTATAGAAGTAAAAATTTACTTAAATATTAAAAAAAAAATATTTATTGAGTGGGATTGGAAGGGGGAAAGTGGTGTTAGTATATTATACAATATCCACTATATAACTGAAAAATGTTTAACGGCGTAGACATTTGTTTTATGGCCGAGGTTGGTTTAGAAAGAAGGGTCTCCATAGCGCAATTGGTAGAGCGTTCAATTGATATTCGAAAGCCAACGAAACAAAAAAATTTGAAGATAAGAGCCTCTATTCCTCTAAGAAATCGTTTCCAAGTGATCTCAGACAACGAAAAGGACATGCAAGACCTACAGACGAAAAAGAACCATCAACGCTTTACGACAAAACGCAACACCAAAAATTAACTAAAATAAAAATAGGGTCACATCGCCTATCGGCATCCGAGAATGTATCTAATATTGGTTAATTTTCTTATTTTTTATGTTTATTATTGTCTATGTTTGCATCACATTCCTGCGAACTGTGAAATGAATACATATCGCTCAGCTGTCAAAAAATAACTACAAATATTAAAACTATAGCTGTCAACAACTAGCCATCAGTAATTAATTCCTTGTGTTTAAATTATATGAAAACTACACCGAACCACCCAGGACTCTATTAATAATTGCAATTACCAAACAAGCAAAAATATAACAACTTTTTTCCTCTTTCTATCGAATACTTTTTCACGATATCTTTATTGGGGACCAGATTTACCAACGCGACTAGCTTTAATTGCAATAGGCTCATCGCCAAGATTTTTATTTACCTTGGAGTCATCATGATTTATGCGCATTTGCATGTTAAATAATTTATTTTCCTCCACATTTTAAGCCATTATGTTACAACTGCAGAGAGCTCTATCTAATCTTGCATTTATGAAAGAACCGACCGCGACCAACTAATTATTTTATTAAACCAGCAGCATCAACTAAAACAACACACACACTACATTATATTTGGACAAACAATAATTCAAGGACAAAGTCGTCGTCCTTGCATAAATGATTCAAGGACTAAGTTGTCATCCTTGCATTATTGTTTGTCTAAATATAATGTAAGTATTAAAACACTTATACACACATTTATTAATTTACTTTTTTTCTACAGGTCATGCAATGTAGCATGAGCCCTGAGATGCGCAGAAGAAAGAAAAGGAGAGTCAGTGTACGATAGAGATACCTAATACCGAATTTTAGTAAAGTACAGTCCGCGTAGAAAATAAAAGTGGGATTTGATTGATAAAGCCGTAGTGACTGCTAATCGTGTTTGCTAATTGGGCCCTGTTATGCAAAAATCAACCAACCAACAAAATAGTTAATTCCTTTTAATTATTTTTATAATAATTTAAATTATCGGAAATTTTTTCAACACTAAACTTAACTATTCAATATGTAAATTATATTGTAATTCTATTATTCTAACAGTAAAATTATTTTATATATTTTGACCGTGCAAACTTAGATACATTGAGGGTTAGTTGCTTTTTGCATAATATGGCCTAATTATGTGTTTATTATGCTTTTATGGCTGCCCTTTCTCGAAACAATATACATATTTGCATCTATTCATATGTGTTTAAATTGTTGGTAATCCTCAGTAATGGGTTTTCCATATTTAATGAGCATTTATTACTTGGCATCCCTGTTTTTTTTATAATTTTATTATGGCCGACACAATTTCGGCTTTATATAATTAAAGATGTATGTACATAACATATTAAGAGTCTAAGTTTTAAAAGTACATGTATGACTATTATATAATATTTATCAGTTTCATCTGTCTAATTCTTCTATTCCGGACAGAGAACCCTCGCTTACATAATCATCAGAGTCTTCGCTTGAACTGCTGTCAGTGTCAGTCAAATGTATTATTAGGTTTTCTACAACAATATCCACCATGGGTTCGTTTTCCATATACTCTAATTCAAATCTTTTTGCTCGCTCGCAACGTGTTTTCCACTGGTCCACCGAAAATTGTTCAAAAAAAGTATCGGTTAATTTCATAACACGGAAACTCTTTTCTTTAAAAATTGGATGCGGAGATGCCTTACGTCAGGTTTCTCCATTAAAATTTTTCCATTGGTTTTGATTTTTCTCCAACGAAATCCAATTTTTCTTATTTCTTTTCTTAAACTGTTCAAGCATCCCTGGTAATTGATATCATTTTGAAATTTTTTATGAATTCTCGCTAGAGTTGGCACTTGCTTTTCTGTTTTATGAAAATTGTGAATTGTTCTGCGTAAAACACCTTGAAAAGCCACGTCCAAGACTATTTTGCTTTTTCTGTTTTCACGCTTTTTGTTTGGCGTGGAAAAAGATTTAACTGCTCCGGATTCGATATTTTTGGCTTCTTGCTTAATTCGTTTAATTGCGCTTAGACTAATCTTTGTAGCGGCTGAGACACGTTCGTGAACCTTCTTGATATCAATTTCTGGTCTTCCTGTATCTGCCTCTTGTTGCATAAATTTTATTAAATTATAAACTATTTCACGGCTTTGACCGCTCAATACTCGGTTTAAGACTTTACTTTTAAAAGGCATTATTACAAATAAATATAGTAATAACTTTTTTCCAATGAACGTCCTACTTTTCTGACAGACTGTACAGAAGTGTGCGTTTCAAAGATCATCACAATAATGAGCTCTCGGCTAGCTCCTCCCACCTGTTTACTGCGCACCCAAAAGTCAGAGCTCAAGCTATATTGCACGAGCTGTACGTCTGATGATTCTTTTTTAGAGTGAAACATGTAAACTTCTAATAAATTTTATGGAGTTCGAGATTTAGTATATTTTTCTTAATAGTAATCATAATTAGGTCTCGAGAAAAAAGAACGACGTCTTGAAATATCTTTTATGAAAATTTGATAACAAAAGGGTTTTCTCACCTTTTTAATTAATGATTAAATTAATATAAATCCATTATTTTAACAGATAAATCCATCAAACATTAAATGTGTCTTTTAAAGGACTATTTGATTCTTCAAAAATATTCAGAACGTTCAATTTAAAATAAAAAGTTAGTATTTTTTCTGACTCACCTTATAGAATTTTAGTAACCATTTAGCCGTTCCTAGGTGTGACGTTTTAAACTATACAGATGCTACATAACAAAGTATTTTTTAAACTGTTTTCTCCAGTGACAGCTTCTTACGTTTTTGTTTTAAAGCCTACTTTGGCTGTTTCAAACTAGATAGTTTAATTTGGTTAAGGTAAACAGAGTTCTAGATATTTATTTTAAAAGGTTCCCCTTAGTCTATTTTGCTATTTAGAACAAAATGTCTTAAAGCAAAGTTATACAGTTTATTCCAAAAAATAAAAAAATTTTGACAACTTTATAAGGCATACTATCGATAAAAATCTTCTTACTCATAGGTTTAATGCCCTCTGGCGGTAAATTTAAAAACTTATTATAATAATTTCTCTTTGTCGATTTTGTAATAAATTTTTTTATTTCAAAACTTTGCGAGAAACGGTTCTTGTTGAGATATTCTTTTTGGCCACCCAGTAAAATTACAGGAACGGTTTTGTAATTCCTAGGTGTGCCGTTTTTAACTATAGAAATGTATCGATTTTCAAAACATTATATTCAGTAGTTTTGGACCTATTTGCAATATTCCAAACTTTTTTAGACACCCTGTATAAAGAAGGCATACAGCTTTTTTCTAATATTTCACATCGTTTAAAATTGTAAGAATTTTGTTTACCTAAATGATTCCTGTGTCATACTATTTCCCCTAAATGAATAATCTGTTTCTTCGTCTTCACAGTCCGAAATATCTATCACATTGCCAGAAATCACATCATTTGAAGTTTGTTCCTGTTCATCCTTTGGTTTCTTTACTTCTCCTTCATTGGAAGCAGCTACAATACAAAGAATATTTAATGATGCGACTATACTATATTGGTAGAAACTAATAGGTTTACAAGAAAATTCAAAAAAAAAACAACAACATATACCTAGTCTATTTATTTTCAACTGGAAGAAAAGGAAAGGAAAGCAAATGAGCATTCGACCTGAGCAGGGTCGTATTTAGAAATTCGTGTCTAGTTTAAAATCGTGCAGCTGTATAATATTATAAACTTCTAAATACGACCCTGTTCAGGTCGAGTGTCCATGTATATTTGTTTTCATTCCCTGCCAATTGGAAATAAATAGACTATAGTTGAAATTTATTGACAACGTGTACAATATGTCCAGGAATTCGAGAAAACTACCTTAGCTAAGGCCCGTATTATCCATCTCCTGGTAACTTTATCAGCAAGATAATTTTCAAAGAAACCATTGTTGAGACAATGGTTTCCATAGAAATTATCTGGTTGGTAAAGTAAAACCGATACTTTTGGTGTATCGGAACATCCCTACTTAATAGACGTGGAAAATATCGTTTTTTTTTTCTTAGATGTCACCTACGGATCGGAGAGAAGTTCTGGCAACAAGAACGTTTTTAGAGGTCACTTTAACCGGGAGAAGAGTTTTTTCTAAAAGTAGCTTTTTATGGCGGAGCAAAAACAATCGATAGTTTTCCCTTTTACTATCGATATATTGAACTCTATCCACTATCGATAGTTTTCCACCTCTAGTGCTTAAGCTCATTCTAATAGCGACTTCCATTGGCCGATACTGGTGCGGCACGAGAGCAATATTTGGAAAACTATTGGTTATTTTATTGCAGGTTTCGGTTCGGAGACTGCGGCGGCACTTTTTGCACCAAGTGCAATTATACTTCCGCACATGCTTCTAGAGGTCGTGCAGCACCGATGCAATTTGGTGATTTGTGTTGGTTTGACATTTTAAGCCGTTTTTGTACCCCAACCAAATAATTTATTTGTTTTTCATTTCAATTTTCTTTTATTGCTTTGGTTTTACAACTGTTATGGCAGAATATAACCTCCAAGCTCAAATGCGAACTCTATTGGGATTGCACCAGTGCATGTTTTAAATTGACCAGCATAGTCTTCTCGATGTAAGAGAGAGAGTGTTCACTCACTCCTCGTTAAATTTGAGACGGCCATGTTAACTAGAATAGGGGTGGATGCCACCCCAGTGAGATACTTTTTTTTTTACCAATGGAATTCACTATAATTATACATGTGATTAACCAGCATCCTGCTTTTACACCGCACAAATGTTTGCAATGGAAAACATCTATGCTCAGAGATCATGACCTTCTAGAATTTAGGAATGAGTGAGTACATGTTAGCACATAAAAAAGGGGGAATTTGAAGCTTACCACGTGATTGACGAGAATTATTATTTTTGGCTGAGGCGGTGAACTAAAATACATTTTTTATGTCCTTATAATATCACATAATAACGCCCAGGTATGCTTATTGCTCAAGTAGACTGGTTAAGCTAATAGAGGGCGGAATTACCTTTTGGTGTTTTGGGATGGGGGTAATGCTATCGAAAAATATATGTTTCCGAGTAAAGGTGTCCAATTCATAACAAGAAAATATTTTTGTACTACTATATACTAGATTATGTTAATGATTTTCGATTCAAAAGGTGAGACAGGAAAAAACGCAGCAGGCGAAATTTGATTCAGCACTAAAATAAAAAATTGGTCACAATCGTAAATTTCTATAGTATACAGTGGCGGTGATAAGCCCCCACCATGAGTGGAGGCCCCGGCAAGTTAAAAAAAAAATATCAATAACAGAAATAGTAGCTTGATACTACTTGACAAAGAAAAAAGGAGGCACGAAGGGCGTGTGCCACATCTACCGAGGCAAAATATCTCCTATTACAAATACCGTTGTGCTCTGATTGAACTTTGATTTTATTCCCTTATCATTTGATTTTGTTAACATTTTTCTTAACACTTTCAGGGAAACCCATGTAAATGTTTTGAAAATGCCATTTCTATTTTGTAACGAGATATATTTACTTTTAAATTTTATAATTTTAATTAATTTGCTAAACAATTTCTTCAAAAAGTTTTTTGAAATAAATAGAAAGCATCACAATTTTTTACAGATCGATTATACAACGAAAAAATGCCCCCTCACAACCTGAGAATAACGAATATTAAATTTAAAATAATATTATGCTGATTTCTCCAAGGCATATATTTGAAATTTTTGAAGTACAACCGCGATATGTTTCTGTGCATTGTAGTAGTTACATCGAATCTTATGAATACTATGATAATAAATTTGATTACACTTACAAACTGTATGTTCAATCAAAGCGAGCAGTAAAAATTTTAGATTGTAGCCTACTCAAAATACTAGCGCATATATGCTTACCATTTATTGACTGTTTACGTTTGACAGGAGTAGCACAAGACATGTCAGCATTGATTGATCCACTCTTCGACGATGGTCTTCCCCTTTTTTTAGGAGACTGAGGATTCGTAACCGGTGAAATAATTTTTTTAAGCACTTTCTTCGATTTAGAATCAGCCATTAGCCTCTCAAGTTCTTGAGGATCTGACAAAAGTTTTTGATGGTAAAGCAATTCTTCATAAGCTTTGGTAAAGGCCGCAGATGATTTAATCTAAAATATAAATTTTTCATTGATTCAAAAAAGTCCAAAAATATTTAAGTCGGATACTCTGCCTGGTCTGGATATTATAACTTGAGAAAGATGATACAAAAACAAATAAGAAAATATCTATTTTTTTAGTAAATTCATAGCATTGCAACATATTTGTGGTATTTTGTCAATTTGGGCCATTTATTTTATTTACAGAATATTACATTAAAGACACGAGGTCTATATCTATCTTTTTCACGCCTGCTTCGCAAGAATGGTGAAGCCGAGTGTGAACAAACATCTCTTTGTGCATATTAACTTTTAATTTTCGCGATGGTAAATTTTTTCGATGTAATTACATTCTTTGCTATTCGTCTAAGAATGACACCCTGCGTACAAAAATAATAATACGGTAAAAACAAATCACAGCATTTACAATCTTATTTTTAATGCCAGAAAGACTAGAATCAAAAATATCCACATAACCTTGAACACTCAACCGTTTGGCAAGTCGAAGAGGAGCTTTATCTTCAGACCATAGTTTGTTGGGTTTAAAAGGAATATTAAATAGATCGGCATGACGTAATTGTCGGTCAGGTACATTTAGTTGGATATGAGACAAAAGTCAAGACAAGGGCCTATCGACATGTTAAGCACCGGTTCCCGCAGATCACCGAGGTTAAGCTGTGTCGAGCGCAGTTAGTACTTGGGTGGGTGGCCGCTTGGGAACACTGCGTGCCTCCTCAGGGAAGAGTGTAAAATGAATCGACACCTAGCCATCCTATTCAGGCCGGATGAGATCGGATATCTCGTAGGAGGAAGGTGCCGTTTCACACTCCCCAATCGGTAGACCACATTTGTGGTCGATGACCGGTTCAAGATGGCCTCCGTAGTCGGCGAATCGTAAAAAGAGTCTAGAGCTCCCCTCTAGCGGATAAACCGGTAATTAATTTAAAAATAGAAGCATCAAACCAGACGCCTGTTCAACATGTCTGCCGTATGATATATCATAATTTAATTTATATGCAGCGTATTTTAGTAATTTGGACTATTTCTTACATTTCTTTATGCACTTGGTAAATGATAGTGACTTAATCTATGTTGGATCTAACCTTTGATAATTGAACCAATAGATATAAAAATAAACAAACTTGTTTGGCTCACACATAAATGGGGGGCAAAGGGAAAATTCCCTACTGGCTTGCCATATTATGCATTTTGTCGTCAGAGCAAAGGCAAATTATAGAAAAAATGTCCATTTTCATTCACTATATATTTTCTGCTAATAGGAATAAATCATATTTAGCTATAATTTACTAGCATCAAACAATATTATCGAATAGTTTATTAAATTATTGTAATGTATTAAATGGCAAAAAGTTTTGGGTAGGGATGAATCAACGTATTGTTAGGTTCTTTGTCTCACTAATGCACTAATAAATAAAAGAAACTAAACCGTTTACCCAACAACCAATAAATGAATCATTTTTTCCGATTTTGACAATAAAAAAAAAGATTAATAAATGTCCATTGTAAAAATATATTAGATATGGGTTTGGCTCAATATTTAATGTACCTGTGGTTTTACTGTTCCTTTAATTATCTACACAAAAATAAACTTATAAATTTAAAAATATATATTTTTAGTTGGCCCAAAATTACTGAGAGAAGAAATGCTTACATTTAAAAATTATATAAGAACGAAATATATGTTTCAACCAGTTTAGCGAAGACTGTTGCCGGAAACAATACCTATATAATGTTTGTGAATATTAAGGAAGTGAAAAAGGATTAATGCAGCAAGAAATACCCAGAAAATTCTCAAGTTTTATATAGATTTCAAAAAACGCTAACACTATTTCTGCAACTTGAACATATCTTTAATAAAGTTAAAGAAATGCAGCATATTTTAGGCTTAGTTAAATATTTTGTTTTAATATTTATGTAGGTAATAAAATTTGTTAATATGAATTCTAAATTTTTTAAATTTATACTTGTTATTGTTTGTTGTGTAATAAAATCAAGTATAAGTGGCTTAGGGTTCTTTATTTTAGAATACGTTTGTCATTCCTTCTTTATCAATATTTAATATTTTTTTCATTTTATTCAAGAAAAGGCAAAATAACGGTACCTTTAAACCAATTTCATATAACCGTCATATACAGTTACAAGCTTCGAAAATTTTATTTATCAATATTATTAATAAATTATTAAAATCAGAAAGGAAGTTTTGGTAATTTTGATTATTTCGTTTTTTGCTAAATTTGTTACGGTAATAATAAGATACGTGTTAAAAACAGTATTGTTACCTATAATACCTGTGTAGTGACGATTAAAACTATAAGTGGTACCTACAAGCGCGCTATTTCAAAAATATGTCCCCTTCCATTAAATGACGATGAGTGTTTTTAGGTCAAAAACTAATTTATGTTTTGAACTGATCGTTCAAAAGGGGGGAGTATGTTACGGTAATAATAAGATACGTGTTAAAAACAGTATTGTTACCTATAATACCTGTCACAGAAACCAGGACAACGACTAGATGACAAGAACAAATGACAGCAGCAAGAAGAACGAAACAACACAACATTTTTAATTATAATATAAATTTTCATTTTAAATAAAAGCCTACCCAAAATAACTATTCAAAAGTATTTGATTATATTACAGTCCGCTATATCGAAGAGGTGAGACAACTCCAGAACATAAGTTTATAAACAATATTTTTTTTTCTGTAAATTTTGGAACCACGCTATTTGGCCGCGCTATGGAAAGAACTATAATAAAATATTAATTTAAAAAAATGTTATTGCATGCAACGTACTAGTTAATAAATACCTAGAATTGCTCTCTATAGTTAATGAAATATAATTCCTTTTCTTATCAAAGTAGATTGTTTTTTAATGACCTGTATATATTTTTAAATAATATTTTTTCGAAAGAACGCCACTGGGCCTCTAGAAATGAAAACTGCTACGACCAATAGGATTATGGGGAATTTCAAATAAAAATGTATTTTGCCAAACTGTATAAATTATTTTATTAACAAAGATTTTCTTGTTAATGATAAACAAAAATATATCTTCAATGCAACTGATTTTTGTATATAATAATTTAATGTATATCTACTATTCATAAACTAGAATTGACATACCTTGTGTTAATTTTATTACAAATTTAATAGGCCTTTACAGAAAAATATTTTAAGGAATGTTATGTTATGATAAGTTGGCAATATCTCAAATTATGTTTGAGCCAAATAATTTGCCTATGTTCTCAAGTAAACACTGGGTCTAATTATACAGATCGTTGGATCTAACGAGTGAACAAAATAATAACTTTATTACATCAATTGAGAATTGGGAACAATTTCTCCAAATAACCCCTAGCATTCTCATTGCCTTTAAACTCACTTTAGAAACATGTTCGACAAAGTCACTCATCAAAGTACACACCTAACTCTTTGATAGTGCTCAAATAGGATAAATCCACACTATTTATCTTGTAAACTGTAGGTGTTCTATTCCTACCTCGGTAAAAGCTAAAAGCTGATGTATGTGCATTTACTTATGGTTAGAGATATTATATGATTAACATTTTCTGCTTAAGTAACCTTATTAATTAATTCCTACTGTCAACTGCTTTTAAAATGGACAGTAAACTAAGGTTCATTAGAAGGAAAGAAATAAGAACACAAAGTCTTCCTCCACTATTATATTAAATTAAAGAATCTCGTATGTTCAGAGAAATTTTTTATCTCTACATGTTTCGAATGCAGAAGCATTCATCTTCAGGAGAATGAATGAAAAAAGAAGAAACTAATAGATATCACCTTAACGGAGCATCAAAATAGTAAGTTCAGTAAATAGAACTGTGAGAAAACTAATACACACGTGGTATTGTAACAATAAAAAATATATGGGGTTCAGGCTCATGGCACTGTAAAAATTTATAATATGCAGAATAAAAAATATAACATCTCTGTCTGAGAAGAATGGTTGGAAAAATGTGGAAAAGAAAAAGATTTTTGGAAACGTGGTGGCGATCGTGCCTAATTTTATTTAATCCATAAGATTTTTTGAAAAAAAAAAGTTCTTTATTCTACAAAATGCTAAATAAAATTAGCAAAATCTACATTTTCCAATTTTTCTATTCTTAAGTAATAAATCGACATGTGGTATTCATCTGACGAACCTTGTCAGAACTGCCACTTGAAACAATAACCCAAATATTTTAACATAATTTATAATTTCATCTTCCTCACACTTCAGTTTTCTGTTATGACCAACCTTCAATTTCTCGATTAATTATTAACTTTTCTTTTCCACATTTTTCCAACCATTCTTCTCAGACAGAGATGTTATATTTTTTATTCTGCATATTATAAACTTTTACAGTGCCATGAGCCTGAACCCCATATATTTTTTATTGTTACAATACCACGTGTGTATTAGTTTTCTCACAGTTCTATTTACTGAACTTACTATTTTGATGCTCCGTTAAGGTGATATCTATTAGTTTCTTCTTTTTTCATTCATTCTCCTGAAGATGAATGCTTCTGCATTCGAAACATGTAGAGATAAAAAGTTTCTCTGAACATACGAGATTCTTTAATTTAATATAATAGTGGAGGAAGACTTTGTGTTCTTATTTCTTTCCTTCTGAATTTCCACTCCATTTTAAGTATGGACTATTTCTTCAAGTTAAGGTTCATTAGCTTCAGATTATTTTCTAAAAAAGTTTAAGTTATTTTTTTAGAAGCATATTGATTAAAATATCTGAAAATGAACGTTAATTAGCTGTTTTTCCGATATTTTGTAATATTATATTTGTTTGGTAGTACCTTAGATTTGCAGTTAGATGGCATTTTGATTAAATATAGACTTTTTCATATCCTGTACTTTACGTTATTTTTTTTTAACATTTCGATTAAGACAGTTAAGACATAATTCTCCTTACCACAACAATCTAGCAAGAGCTCAAATGCAAACTTCCACCAGGTTCCTTACAAGTTTATGAATGCAACAGTGATGTACATTTTCGTTACTTTTAAGGACTTGGACCGATTCGTTACTTTGGGTATTAGGACTCGTTACTCAGGACTCGTTACTTTATGTAAATCATTACATTTAAAAATAAAAAAAGGTTTTATTGTTAATTGTTATAGCTTTGATCGATTGCCAAATACTCGTGTTTTGTAGTATAAATATATTAAATCTAGGTATGATTGTCATTAATTCTCAAATATGTGATTAAAAAACATATATAAACATGCAATATTACAACAAATAGAAATAGATCGTCGCGCATTGAATTAAAAAATAAAAATATTTATTTGTTTTGAATTTAAACAAATAACTCTTCATTTTAGAAGCAGTGTTAATACTGTTTATAGACATGTCATAAACTGTTGTAGACGCGGCGTAGAATTACGTTATAAATAAAATATAAATATAAATAAATTATACAATACCTTAAGGTTTTCTTTGGCTACACTGATGGGCTTAACCAATGACTTATGAATAAGAGATCGCTCGTGTTTACCACCAAAAAATCTTACATCACAATGGGAAGACGTTTCTTTTATAACCTAAAAATACTATGATTAGAGTATATATAACATTTAAATATATCTTTCAATAGATATTTTATTTTAAAAAAAATCCAAGCTACAAACACACAATTTGCCAAGCGAAAGACACGTAATGTGACGAAAGATACACGGTAATATTATGAAAGCTGTTCTTAACGGGATCGGTGAATTGATGATTCAGATTTAGGGCCACTGTATTATGAATATTTTCGAAGCTTATTATAAAAGACATATTTGTTTATACTAAGTGTTCAAACAAGAAAGGACTTCGACTGTATCTTGGAAACAGTGTACTCTCCTGCTTCTGAAAAAAAATTATTTATGATACAAGAGAGTAGATATAGATGATATGTTTGACGCCCTCCGCCAAGTAATCCAGTAAAAGTGTAGTAGGGTAGGTATAATGTTAAATATAAAGAAAAACATCTTATTAATAACACTGGGAAATATAAAACAAATATTACTCATATCTAAAATAACTAATTTCAATGTTCAGATAAAAGCACCGCAGATCAACAGTGGAGCAAGTACAGGAACGACTCGACAGCGGATCAGGTAATGAAACCGTTGATTAACAGCGGATTATGTAAAGGGGAACCGCAGTTAATCATCAGTTCAGCAGATATATAAGAGGTCCTTTCTACTAGATTAGTAGGAAAGGGAGGGGGAAGTAGAGGAAGGACAGACAATTATAAAAAATTACATTTATAATATCTTACTAATGTTACAATAACTAATATATTATATTTTAAAACTACTTATTTAAAAATACTGTGTAATTGCACGTTGCAAAATATAGAATCAGGTATACGTTTAAATGTTTCCGACAGTTCCCACCAATGAAGAGTACTTTAAGTGGTTATTTTGAATAATATAGTCTGATCAACCAATTCTCTTGTTTTCCGATAGACGACGGCAGTAATTAGTCATCGATCAGCTGATATCGGGACTTCATAATTTTCCTAGATTTTTAGTGAGCCGTAACTAGCCCACGTCACGTTGGGAATTGTGTTATGGAAAGTAAACATACCATAATTCACGTGTATTTCACTCAATCTCGCGAGAGTACTCAAAAAAATCTACTATGGGACAGTATGCGGTAGCTTTTGCTAGAACATTTTCTCTCGTTTCAAACTCTAATCTACATAAATATAAACCAACTTTCTTTAGACCACAATTTAAAGTAAATCCATTAGAATCATCCTAGATGCTTTTTCAGTTCATTAACATATAATGCTGTAAAATTTTATAAATCCTTGCCTAATAAATTTACTTTACTTGATAATAATACATTTAAATTAAAATAAAAAAAATATCTACACAATTTTCAATATGAACAAATTTGTAAGCTTAACTTTTTTTAAAAAATTATATATCTTAACAATATTTTGCGAGTAGTGCATGGAAACATATATTTGTACTCTTCTGCATCGGATTTGAATGTTAAGTATTTATTTTTCTCTTCTTACGTGCTTCCTTTTTTTATAAAATTACACATTCATTTTCTTCTTTCCATAATATTTGTACATCCATGATTATTTATGTATATTCTTTAAACTTTAGCAAGCAGTGCAGAGTTCAGTAGAGTAGCCGATTAGGCTAGGCTTCTAAAATAGGATGCACCAATGATACAAATATTTTAAAAATATAATATTCAGAGGCTGTAACGTCATTGGAAGTAAAGTAACCCTAGAAATAGATTGTCAATTTCATTGTGTTTCCGTGGTTATGAATAGAAATTTCACTCACCACATCACGTCGCCGTCTCTAACTATTTTGTCTTAAGTGCTCTGTATCAGGGAAAGATCCCAATATAGACGGTTTCTGGTAACCAATGGTTCTTTAAATTTTTTAATGTTTATCCCTTCTATACAGCGAAATAACTAATATTTAAATTTATATTTTATTATACATATAAAAAATTATTTTTACTCGTCTGCACGCTAGATTTGACGGCCCCGCATTTAAAGCATAAGGCGATGAAATTAGACTTGGATCATATAACACAGCACGGGCGCTGGTACATAGAACATTTTAAATGAAAAACATAAAATTTTCATATTTTGGCACTTGGATCATTTAGCTTTACCACTCTACGATTATTCTTAAAATTTTATTAAAAAGCCAGTAAATTACTATAAACAAAAGATATTCCAATTTATAAAAAAAAACCTTTGAAATAAATAATTTTTTAAATATAATTTTCATTAAAGTTTAAAGCATTTTTTGATTTTGCGTTGTAAAAATGTAAAATTAAATCATAAAAGTTATTCTTCTGAAAGATTTATTTAAAAAAGGTTATATTTATCCTAAATTTTTCACTAAATCTTAAATTTGGCCTTTCAAGATTGAAGAATTACCTTAGCTGGCCAATATGGATAGCCTTTTTGCTTAGCCCAAACTAGATTATGTCGATTGCGACAAGGCAATGTGAACCATCTTAGATGTATTTTTTCATTGCTGTGTTTGTAACAGTCTGAGCAATTTTTTAGTTCTGTGATATCATGTAGGGTATCGCGAACCATTAGTGTAGCTGCTTGATACTCTTGAGATTCAACTAAAATAAATTAAAACCAGAATTAAAAACTGAACTCAAATTATACAAAATTGTACAACAAAAAATGTAATTAATGTTATTTAATTTTATAGTATTGACCAGATAAAAATAAGACGATTAACGTAACCGCTTCCCACCCCAATAGAGTTTGCCAGATGAGCTAGCAAAAATTTTCTTTTCTTAGGTTTATAAAAGTAATGTCTATAAGATTGTGGTGGATTCATATTAAAAATATTTGATTTTTCCTTAACTGTGGCAAAACATCCAAAAAAATATGTATAAAATTACAGTGTGTCCAAAATTGGGGTCTGCCATTGGGATCTTGGTAACTAGAAGAGATAGAGGGATGGGTAAATTAGAAAGGTTTTGTAGAATTTATACTCATTTCAAGTACAAGGTAGAAATTCCAAACATTTTAGTTCCAGTTGGGTCAAAACTACCTTTTTTTTAAAAAATCTGTTCTGCGTGACGTCACCAATTACCCTAAATCAGTGGCGTGGCATTGGTGCAAGTATTAGACGTGTGGTTTTTCAACTACTTCTATGTCCCAAGACACATACTTCTTTGTTTTTGTCTTTTTAAATCTTAAAGTATTTGCTGTAAATGCAAGCTCCCTGGTTCACCATTTGTATACATCTAGCTTACTATTATTATTTTTTATAATGAAGCTTATATATTTACCATACAGTTTTATTTCATTTCTTAAAAATCCTACAAATGTTTAATTTCCACTCTTCAAACATCCCATTGAAATTGTTTTATGCATTTCAATTTTGAAATATACAGTTTTTTGTTAACAACTCATATTAATAGGATAGCATTTTTACGAAGAATTTTAATATTCAACATTTTTTTTCAGTTATCTAACAGAACTTCTCGGTTTTAGCGGCCATCTTGGACTATTAAGTATAGCGGGTGACAATGAAATTACTACCCAGCTTGTCACGTTCTTAAAAAATAAAACATTATTATGAAATGGTAATGAAAATTTGGTAGGTTATATGGTTGCACTGTGCGCACATTCTCAGTATTTAAACGTCCTACTGTCACTTCCGGCTGAACCAGAAGTGCACACAAGTTTTTTGTTTTAAATAGAACACCCTGTATATCCATTCTTTTGATTCCCCCAGTTTATGTTAAAATCAGATAACACAGTATCGCAATCATAAATTGTATTCTCACCATGTTGTACCCTTATCGGCCATACTAGTAAATATGTATTGTAGACATTAACCTCTGTCTGTCACTCTGGTTAGCCAAGTCTCCACCCGAAATAAGCCGTAGGGTCTCCAAAAGATTTCTTAAAATGCAAAAATTGGCAGATAACGTTATGCTGTCAAAATTAAAACAGGGCGATATCTTAGTATTAAGATAAAAAGAAGTGTATATTTTTATTTCAATGAAATATTTTTAAAGCAGCTCAACAGGTATAAAAAAGGTCACACCATATAAAAGTTTAAAGTAAGGGTTAGTAGAGGAAAGGGGGCTGAAAGTAAAAATAATCCATGCTTTAAGAAAAGAAAATCGACGTTTTGCCCAAATTTTCACTTACACGGAATACTGTCATCCAGTCACTAATGGCTCTGTGTTTTTTATGAGTTTAACCAGATAATTATGCGTTTGCACTTCACATATGAGTATTTTCAATACCTTGTGCAACTTATTGATAAAATAGGTACTAAATAATATTAACAATGTTACTCACTTCCATGAAAAATGGCAACATTATGTTGAACCGTTAAAACATCAGCTAGGAATTCGGACAGAATACTGTAGGTTTCTGAATTTAAATTAACTTCTATCACAGACATATCACGGTGTTCAAAAAATAACTGATTTGCCCTCCAAGTAAGCTCAGAATCTGTAAGCCAAGCTGGTCTATCTTCTTGTGCCATCGTATGTGTAATTGTATTTGGCAACTAAAAAATTGTTTCAGTCAAAATTTGATGGTATCTACTAACTTGTATTTTATTTTTAAGTAATTAACTTTATTTTTAAGTAATTAACTTTATTTTCAAGTAATTACCTTTATTTTTATTCTAAAAAACAAAAATGTAGTTGAAACAATAATATCAGTTTAAAATGTCAAACTATACAGGGTGTCCTAAAAGGTATGATCAATAATTGGGATACATATTGGGATCAAATAAAATTTTCCCCAACGTCCCCTAATTATCAAACTACAGTCCCCTAAAGAAAGTACTCTGATGATGGATTTTACTAAATATTTTCAAAACCATCAAAGATAAAAATACGAAATTTTGGTAAATTTTGTGTCGGTATTTTAAAAATGGCGTGTGGAGTAAAAATAGACCTAACTTTTTTTTGCGTTTGGGTTTTTTTATGTTGTATTAAATAAATCTAATGTTTTTTTTACAAAAAAAAAAAATTCGAAAAAATCGTCCATTTTCTCAAAGAGACCAAAGTAACAACATAAATAGGAAGACAAAAATCACAAAGTCATGGTCTCAATCATGTAATAAAATAAACTAAGGTGACATGTTTCGCTCTCTACGCAGCATCATCAGACCTAAAATTGTATAGTGGTGTGACCCACATTAAATTTTAATACTATTTAACAGCCTACCTTCATTAAAACCAATAAATGAAATAACACATTAAAAACAAGACGAGTACCATGTCAAAACAAACAGGTTACGATTAATCTTAAAACTAACACAAAAAACGACAGTTATAAAAGCGGGTAGAAGGGAGAGTGAAGCAACCATACAGGAGAATACGACTAACCGAGCTAAGGCCAAGCGTATTCTTAGATGGATTCGAGATAAATCGAAAAATTACCTTGCATGCCAAAAAACCATTTCCTATATTAGTTAATTATTTTTATAAAGATCATATGTTTTTGAATCTTTTTATTAAAATTTTTGTTGTCTGTTAAAAAAGCAAAGAAACAAAAATAATAAAATCTTAATTCAACATACAAACTGAAAACAAAATAAACTATACATTTATTCTAACAAACTTTAAAAAATAAGAGCAAAACTATAACAAGAAATAAATGGCAAAATAATAGAAAAAAAAACATAATTTATATATCTCGAAAACGGTACGTTAAATTGTTAAAACTAGGGATAGCTGTTTCTTGTAAACAAAACATATTTCATTAGTTCAACATAAAAAAGTACAAAACCCAACGCAAAAAAAGTTAGGTCTATTTTTACTCCACTTCCTCCTCCTTTTGGCGCCATTTTTAAAATAAGGACATTTTCGAGATAACCGATGGACTTAGCACACAAAGTTTATCAAAATTTCAAGTTTTCATATTTTTATCTTTGACGGTTTCGAAAATATTTATTTATTTATAGTATCAACAACTTATACAAGTTAATTATAGATACATACATAAACCTAATTCTAAGAGCTTATAAGCTATAGGAATTTAATATTAATTATTGTAATTGCCTAATTAACTCAGTTCTTAATTTTAATTTAAATCTTTCAAAATTTATATTGAATATGTCAATATCTCCACAATATTTATTGAAGTGAGAGCATAGTCTTACAAGCGGAGAGTTTCTATACAAATTTGTCCTCGGTGCAGAAACATAAAACATATGTAAAGATCGAGTATTAATTATGCCTATCTTAAATGGGAGCTGTTCTAAAAACTCTTTGTTATCTATCATATTTAGAATTAATTTATATAGGAAAACAATACCCGTCTCCACACGCAACAGCCTCAAAGATGGAACAGCAAACAGACTACACAAAAGCTTTTGATCAATACCTCTTGGTGGATATGTTGAAAATGACTTATAATGCAAGAATTTTAAAAATTTTCGCTGAACACACTCCAAGAGACTAATTTTATTTGCATACTGTGGATCCCAAATAGTACATGCATACTGAAGTTTTGTAACTACCAGCGACTTATATAATGTGATTATAGCATTAATATTTTTAAAGAAGAATTTACAGGTTCTAATAATGAATCCTAACATTTTTAGAGCGCTGGCAGTTATGTTATCAATATGCCCAACAAAACTTAACTCAGGGTCAAAATAGACTCCAAGATCCTTGTGTAAATCAGTTCGTTTTAGAGATATATCATCGATGCAGTATGTAAATTCAATCTTTTGAGTTCTACATGTAAAATACATTACTGCGCACTTTCCTATATTTATATTTAAATTATGCTCTCTACACCAACGCACAACCAAATTCAAATCACTTTGCAGGATCTCTGCATCAAATTCATTTTTAATAATATGAAAGAGTTTATAATCATCAGCAAAAATAAGCCCTCTGATGAAATTAATGCTTGTTCCAATTTTATTTATGACTAGTATGAAGAGAAGTGGCCCAAGGTTTGAACCATGGGGCACTCCTGATGTAGGTGAATATATTTGTGATGTGTAGCCCTTAAGTTCAACAAATGATGATCTTTCATGTAAATATGATGATAAAAGTAAAATAATATTTTGGTTTATTGAGAAGTCTTGAAGAGCTGTTATTTCACCAAGTCCACCTTGTCGAACGCTTTTTCCAAATCGATGAAAATCACATCAACTTGCTGACCGTTTTTAAGAGAATTTTGAATAAATTGTGTAAAATTTATTAAATTAGTGGCAGTTGAGCGTTGGGGTAAAAATCCATGTTGTTGGTCCGAAATTCTGTGTTTAACATCATTATACATTCTATTACAAAGAATTAACTCAAAAATCTTTAAGCAAGCCGCAACAAGACTAACTGATCTATAATTTTTAATGTCATTTCTATCACCACATTTAAATATCGGAATAACCTTACTTTCTTTCCATTTAGTGGGGTATATACCTTTTTGTAAACAAAGGTTAAAAATATATTTTAGGGGTTTTACAAAAGAATCAGCACAACCCTTAATAATATATTATCTGTTGCTACAGACCTATTAACTTTTAATTTTTGGATTGCCTCCCTAATTTCTATATCTGCAATTCTTTCAAAAGCGAAACTGCCCAAAGTATTTAAACTTTTTGTATAGGGTTTTAGTGAAAACCATCATCAGTGTCCCTCCTTTAGGGGACTGTAGCTCGGTTATTAGGGGACATAAAAATCGTATTTGATCCTAATATAATAATAATAAGAGTTTATTTTTCAATATTTATAATATAATACATTTGTTTATTTATCTTCCTTAATAAACTTCTTCTTTGATCCCCTGAAGACGTGCTTGTTAGGGGCAAATCTTAATATTTTAAATTATAAATATATGAGAATATTAAAATATTTTGTTTAAATATTTGTTAATATTATATAAAAGTTAAATTGTAAATAAAAAAAAAAACTTTTTAATATATGTATATAAATATAAACGCAGTTTTTTTGAAGATATAGGTATAATTAAATTTTGAAAAATATATTATTCATAACAATATCAATTAAAACATTTCCAAAAATATTTTTAAATTATCCGTTTCCAATATCCATGCTTTTATTTCGACTTTATATTTTTTTAATGAAATATATTTTTTAATTTTTGTTGGTAAATAATCGTTTAAATAAAAACATAAATATTTGAAATTTTTTTGTCCTATGGACTTATTTATTTTAGGTTTTATGGTTATTTCATTTTTATGACGAGTATTATGATTATGGTTTTTAAATTGTATAAGATTTTTATTTTTAAATATATATATTAAGATATTGTAAATGTAAAGTTGTCTAATGTTCATTTTCTTTGTTTCAGAATATAATTTTATTGAAGGATAAAGATAATCTTTATTAAATATAATTTTTAGAAATCTTTTCTGTAATATTTCTAATTTTTTAACTAAAGTTCTATTTATTCCTCCCCAACCTAAAATTCCGTAATTTAAATGAGTTTTAACTAAAGCATAATATAATATTTCCAGTTGTTTTACGTTCAAAATTTTTTTTTAATGTTTCTAAAAATAGGTAGTAAACTTCTTAATTTTTTAATCAAATATTCTATGTGAAAATTCCAATTTAATTTACTGTCAAAGATTATTCCTAAATATTTTACTTGATTAACTTTTAAAATTTCAATGTCCTCAGTTATTTTAATACTATTCATATTTTGTGGTACGTTATTTGGATTTAAAGTGAAAGGTAGATAATTGGTTTTATCAAAATTAATGGTTAATAAATTTTTATCAAACCAATTTTTTATTATTTTAAAATCTTTTTTAATTTTGTTATTTAGGTTATCCCAATTCGTATCTGTATAAAAAATTGCAGTATCATCTGCGAAACTATGAATTTCTCCTAATTATTGACCATAGCTATTAGGACACCCTGTATATATATTAATATTGAGAAACGATATCTTCCTAATGCTGATGATGGGTTAAAAATACACTTTTGCGTTTTTAGTTACATATAAACAATCAGATTACTTAATGTCATACAAAGCACCTTAAATAATTTGTTTCTAGATATAGATCAAAATTAGCAAAAATAATGTTAATCATTGTATTGATGTTGGCACAACGTAACGTAAGATAATAAAAAACGTTCTTCAATTATACCATGAAAACGAATAGGTAAATATATCACTCTCAATTTCTGAAGATTTTATTTTTAGTTAAATTACAATACTGTCATTGTCGTTCTATAATACAAAATTTTAAAATAGAATATACAACAAAGAATATAAAAATTACAAATTTAAACCAAATGAAAGACGTGTTCATCTCTTACTTCCAAACTTGTTCTCATTCTTCTTTTTACAGAATCGAAAACATTGGTGAGCATTGAGAGTTGTTAATCTCCTGAAAGTTGTTTGTAATTCTAGTCCGTAGGCCTTCTGAATTTTCGCAAGGGGGTTTGAAAACCGAGTCTATAATGTATGGCCATAAAAAAAGTGGGAAGGCGTGAGATTGCAGATGGCCACCTAACTGACATATATGCATATTACGACTGGTTTTATCTACTATCAACCATTTTTTAATTGAATTATGGCCCTTATTTTGGACACTTTAATCTTATACAAGATTTATAATTTAAGGGAACTTTTTCTCCTGCCGCGTTATATTTATCTAGTGCATTTTTATTTAATTGTTGTATAAGGTAGACTTAATGAAATCAATATATTTGAACTTACCCAAGCCCTAACTCTATGAAGAACAAATTTCAGTAAATAATTCATTTCAGCCTTATCTAGTTTGCACTCGTCAATGTTGATAATGTTACATATGCTGCACAAAGTTTCATCATAACGGTATTCTGCAATAGACCGGTTTGCACTGCTGCTACTGGTAGAGGCGTCAAGGTTAAAGTCACTTGCTTCAATGCTGTGATCAATGCTTGATGTAGTTGTGTTATTAAATCGAAGAGATGTGCTGTATATAGGAATTACCAATTAATTGTACATTCTTCAAAAGTTAAAGTATATATGTACATACATATATAAAAGTAACCACATTTTTAATAATTACAGAAACCTATCTAATCAGCCTTGAATTTTATAGGGTAAATTTCACGTTCTTCGCGACATCTGAACAAACCGTTCAAAATATATTTAAAAATAAATCTATGTAAAATTCACGTATTTTGAAGATGATGCCCGAACCGCTGCATTGTCATTGAGGCTCTAAACTACCTGTACGCTTAGTACGACTCTGTCAAGAAACGGCGATGAATGTTTACAATATAAACTTCAGCATATTTTATGGAAAACATATCCCCCCTCATAACTCTTGTTATTTTAGATCATCTTTAAACATATCTACTATACCTGAATAAATCCAAATTGTATTCCAAAAATTATTTACACATTACTTTAAGGGTGGTCGGTACATAGGGACTCTGGGCGCGAGCCTCCCCCGACAACACTCAAAATAATAACATGGACATCACATCCACTCTTATTGTACAAACTACTATAATCACCGACAGGGACTGTTATTTCTTAATAACTTTATAACCGCGACAGTTAGATCTCACACCTCTACCTTTTATATAGTTGGTAATAGGAAAAGTGAGACTGGTAGAAAAATCACGGTGGATTATTATTTGCATTGCAAAAAATCAACAATGGCAAGTACAAACGTATATTTTATGCTTAAATCTTGTAGCAATTGTCTAGAAATGAGTGGAAACTGGAGATTTTTTAAATAAGAAAGTTCGATAAAAATATATTTTTGTTTTATATCTTCAATTTTCGCATCATTTCGAGAACGCCATAGGAAAAATGTGCTTAGGATCTAGGATAAATGTTTTAATTCAAATAAAAAAATACCAAATTTGATCTGACTGGCAGATTTGCATCTTTTTGAAGTATATTCTTAACCTCACTTTGGTTAAGGGTCATAATACGACGCGTAAAATTTACAACGTGTAAATTTGGTTTATTTGTAATCTTTCTCAAGTTATAATGATCTGACCACTGTGATTGGTCAGTTTCATATCCTAACAAAGGTGGATATGAAATTATATCCGTTCAGTTAACCGGAATAGCTCACTTATCTAATCACTTTAGTGTAAAGGAAACAGTAAATATCCACGTGAGAGCAGAAAAAATATATATTATTACCGCTTGCGCATAATCGGGCGATATAAAAATACAATTTATGACTCTGGTTAATCCAAGGCAGTATGGTAATATTATATGGAGAGAGCCTAGGGCTACGGCCGTTTTATGTTATTGTTCTTGAAGAATATTTAAGTTGCATAAGCATGTTACTATTTAACTGCTGTTGCAAATTCTTGTGAATTTGGTGACACAGAGGCAAAGGCCTACTCAAGCAATAGGAAGTAAGAAAACAGTTCCAAGAAAAGGTAAACCTAGTGTTAGTTATTATCAAGTTATCAAAATATGTTCTAAGTCCGTACAATTACTAGCTGGACGCACGTCACAGCTTCTGATGTGTAATTTTTGATTTGAGTAATGTCGTTATTAACGACTAAATTGTATATTTAAAAATAAAATTGAAAATGGGCATCTCTTTTTTTGGCTGAAAAATGAGACATGTTTTTAAAATATGTACCAACTAATTATTTTTTACTTTAAATAACTTTTAACAAGTCAATTTAATTTTTTCCAAGTGACAATGGTTGTCAAAACGATTTTATTAATTTATCAATGTCAATTGACAGCGCCTTTTAACTAATAATAGACCTACTTTATTTTTTGTTTCTGTTGTTATTGTGTATTTGCCAGTCGTGACGTACATCCAGCCAGTAATTGGACGAACTATAGTTCAGTTTAGTCTATTGTTGCAAAATATGATTCAAGGTATGTACTACGACAGTTTTTCCCATATTTTGTCAAAATGAAATAGATTTTTCATGCCAGAATAACTAACTTAAATTAAACAATTTTGAGTTGAAGTGAAAAAGAATTTTCTCCACGACCATTACTGAATGCAATAATTCCAAAATCATTTTTGATAATAGAATGTAAAAATTCTCGCTCTTGGGTTGGAATATTTATTCTGAAACACTTGCTTCTTATGCGTTTTGCGTGTATTTTCATTCCATAACAAGATACAGAATGAATATTCTGTAATTGATCTAAACGGCATAGGTTGCCATGAATTTCCAAACTATCAATGTCAGCAGACAAATTTTAGTGCAAGTCAAAATATGAGTGAAAAATCGGATGAATCAGATATGAAACTGGATAATACTCCACCTGAAATAACAAATATTGCGAATAGTATTTTTGGTCGTGGAGAAAATTTAGTCTGCTACTCGGTTAGAATGAAAATTCGATACTCGTGGTTCCTCACGCTCGCGTTCGGAATCTTCCACTCGGATCAAATTTTCATTCCAACCTCGTTACAGAATCTACTATTAAATTGTCGAACTATTACGTAATGATTTTACAGGCACTTATTTATTTATATTTATATATATAGTATCTTGAATTATTCCAGGCATAGGCATTTTAGGCTAATGGCAGTGTTAGTCTGTATTGTTAATTGAACTGTAGACCAGGGGTTTAAACACTTGCAATTGACACTCATAAGATAAAAAAAGGAGCAACATTTTCGTTAAAGCCATTACATGTTATGCTTGTTTTTAAATTAAACATTCCAATTCAACCATATTTACTTCTTATAAGTTAACTAAATTAGTTACATTTTTACTTTTTGCAATAAATGGTGATCCCTTATTGAGATAAGTGTTTACTTTTAAAATAATCACTCATATAACCAGGTCAACTAACAGCTAATCATGTTGATTATTTGGTATTTATGTAAGTATAAACAAGTAAGCAGAATACCCAGTCCCGAATCGTCCTATGAATGAAAAGTAATAAATAGGCCAACACAGAATAAACTAAATAAGTTTACAAATCTGACGACATGGGTGCGGTAGTTACAACGTTGTAATTAACTAACACAATGAACCTTTTTTTATTTAATATTTATTTTGGGCAAAATATCGAATGCGGTTTTTTTTAAATTATCTGTATCTATACTCTATACCACGAGCTACTACTGCATTACTCCTCTCTGAAAAGAACGAAGGTTTTCCGAGCTCTAGATATTAATTAAAAAACTCATTTGAGATTACCGTTACCTTTAACGAAATATTTCTAATAAGTTTTATAAATATATTACCTTCCCCACATGAACGACCCAAAGTATTAAACAGCAGTTTAGCAATATAAAAAAACTTTAGATGAATAAGATGTCAGATCCTCTTTCCATAGAAATGAAAGTTTTAGTTCGCCATCAAGTTGTTCTAATGTCATTTAAATTTTACACACATTCTAATTATTTTCATTCTTGACAATTAACTATTATGAACCATCGCGTAAAATGAAAACTAGGACATGAAAATTTTAATTTGAGCTCTTGATCTATAAAAATTTGACTTTATCATCATGGCAGATTGTCAAAATTGACAATATTTCATGATTCAGGAATCAAGACGTCAATTAGGGAATCCAAACCACGTGATTTAATCTGGCGGTTAGATGGCGAAAAGCATTGAATCACCTGTTAAATGCCACCAGCAATATTATTTTTATGGTCACGTGCACCAATTGCAACGCAGTATTTGCCATCCAGCCGCCATTTTGACACATCGTTGGATTGCCTAATACAAAAGTCTAACCTTTAAATTTTACACTGTCCTTATAGGCCAGGAGATTTAAGTTTATTGTCCTAGTTTTCATTTTACGCGATGGTACTTTTTTTGTTATATTTAATTCGTCATACCTAAAGTTAATCTGCTCGTTACTGTAAGCATGTAACAATAAGAATATGAATAAATTGTATGTTTTTATTACTTTTCATAAAATATTGGAAAGTTTAAATGTGTAACTAACCTGTTCCTTTGATATTCAAATTTGCGTTTAGCTCCTTTTATGCAATCGAAATGAAAAACTCGAAAACAGCCTACACATGCAGTTACTTCACCAGCTAAATGACACTCGAAGCAATACCAATCCTTGCCGTCAAGTTCTGGCTGAAAAAAGAATATGTGAAAAATATATAAAGCTAGTAAATTATTTTATATAGTTCAATTGCGGTAAAAAGTTTGCTTGGAACAATTAAAAAACCGTCCTATGAATTGTCAATTTTCGGTTGGAACGCAGGCGCCTGACCGTACTAAGTACGGTTTTTATTCGCCTTAACGAATCTTATATTATCACGTACAATAAAAAAACGTGCTAATATTTGTGGTTATATTAGGGCAGTAACACCCAGTGCAGCTTACTTTCATCCCACATATTATACGTTTTACACCCGAATTCCTATACCAAACCAATTTATTGTTTTATTACTTCAGAGTATTCCTGGTTGTTGGTAGTTAAATAAGTAAATTTACAAGATAGTTTAAGAACGTTCCAGACAAAAATACATACATTGCCAACCATAAGTTTAATATCACTCATAAATATTTCATATTGGTACTGTATAAACACGGGCCCAATTTTTGGTTAACACGAAACCCGAAATATCGATTTTTTGTCAATAATGCTCAGTAAACACTAATCTGTTGGAAAGCATAAAACCAGCTCAAATAACTTTTAGTTAAAAACAACTGAGAATTTAATATTATTAATCTCCAATGCCAATCTCCCATCCAGCGCGTCCATGGGTGGCGAATAGGATAATGATATCCAGTTGTGGGTGGTACCGGCGAAGAAATAGCCGGTGCGGACAAAAATTGACAAATCAAGAAGAGTAACGCTAAGCCCACGGTGTAGTACCATCGCACTTGTGTCGGAGGCGATGCCCAAAGGGTCAGGCGAACCCGAGGAAAATTTCAGCCTTAGTGTAAGGACGCACTACTATGCCGGACAGTTTTTATGGTCCCAACTCGTGGGAAAAAAAGGAAGGCAAAAAAAAAGGATCAAGGGAGAGAGTACTCAAAACATACGAAATAAAAATATTTAGAAGGAGGGAGCCACTACAGAACCTCCTACCTAAATTCCTTAAACAGACCAACGAACAGGAAGGGGACGTAGTTTTTATACAACCAAGTAACTTAGAAGGAGAAACAAGTAAAAAAAAATTGAGAAATAAAAACCGTTAAAATGCCGCGGGAAGAAAGTGGAGAAGAAGATATTATTGTACACAGAAAGGAAACCGAAAAACTAGTAAAAACCATGGAACAATTAGTGCAAATCATGGAAGCAAGCTCAAAAACAAAAATAGAGATCAGAACAATGGTTTAGAAAATTAAAAAGTCACGCATCCTTTAAAAAGAGTATGGAACGAAATAGACAAGCAAGAAACGAGAGTAAGACCAAGAAGCTAGGGACACGCAGAAGTCAATAGCAATAAAAGCGGGGGAGACGGAGATTAAAGATGAATACGAAAAAAGGAGATTACGAAAAGAAGATGAAATGAAAAGAATCATAGAGGGAGGCGAAGATTTTGAGAATCTCAAAGCAATACTAGATGAAATGGACTCAGGAGATGTACAAGGTTACTGAAGAAAGAACTAATGAAGAATAGTAAAGACCAAGAACATTATTTGATACAAACAGCCAGTACAAAACTAGCAAAGGCAACAAAGAAGAGAAAAGTAGCGCACTATACGTACTTCTCATAGAGATAGACATTACTGGAACTAACGATATAGAAAAAATATAAAAATACCACAAAAACTTAATTAAACTATTGGCCTACACCCTACTCAGGCTATCAATATAGTTATAGGTGATATGATATTTAGGGTCACTTGTATAGGTTCAATTTAAACTACAAGTGATTATGGTGATCAAAATCCTTACACCTAAAATGTATTTCTACTCTTTTAAAAAAGGTCACGACTTTAAAATTAGGGAATTTCAATAATTCCGTATTATTATCGAACGAGATATTGCCGTGCGTTTCATAAATATAAATGATTTACAACAAATGTGAAACAATTAATTGTAAATGCGGAAAAAGTAATGGGACACGTTTTAGTATTTAATACTGGAAATTCATTAAAGAAATTGTTTACAAAAGTTGATTCAGTCAAGCCGGATTGCAAGGTAAAACCCCTCCACTAGTACGGTAATGTTATTGCCTGATTTGACCACAGACAGTCTGTGCGTGGATTTAAATAATGCACGCGCGCTCAAGAAAGTAAATACAATCATGTACTTCGTGCATCACGCGTGCTCAAGAAAGTAAATACAATCATGTACTTCGTGCATCACGCGTACATCTCTCTGTGTCTATGGTCGGCTTAAAACGTACGAAAGTGACAAAAGCCATCAGTGTTAAAGTGCACTCATCAAATCTCATTTGAAGGTAACTTAAAATATAAAAGCTTTATACTTCTTGTAATTGTATCCCTACTTACCAGTTCCTGTTCAGTAATCTTGTAAGTTAAATTTGTTGCCTCCATACTACCCTTCTTGGCAGGCCTGAAAATATACAAATATGAACCTTAGTGTGACCAAAATTGATCTTTTTTCTAAAAATAAATAGGTTCCTAAATTTTAAAAGTTGAGAAAGAAAGCCCTATCTTTTCCAACCTCTAAATAACAATGTCCCTTCTGGAGAGTACTTATGACTTCATAATAAGTTCCTAAATGCTCATTGGCCAAAAGTAAAGTTGTTTTTTTTATTTTAAACTAAAATAATTTTAGAAGGAAAGAAATAAGAACTCAAATTCTTCCTCCGCTGTTATAGTAATGAAATAGTTTTGATTTAAAATAAAAAATCTCTACATGTTTCAAATGCAGAAGCATTCATCTTCAGGAGAATAAATGAAAAAGAAGAAACTAGTAGTATCACCTTAACGGAGCATTAAGATTGTAGAATTAGATTTAAAAAACGGTTCAATGAGTAGAACGGTAAGGAAATACGCACGTTATACTGTGAAAAAGAAAAATATGTAGATTTGAGGCTTAGGGCACTATAAGAATTTATATGTAGAATGAAAGATTTAACAATTATGTGTAAGAAGAACAGTAGATAGTGATGAAATTTTAAAATTGATAAAATCGTGAAGTATCATTTAAGTAACGAAGGCATGTCATTTTAGAAACTATGAAAAAAGAATAAGTTAATATAAGTGTGAGGAAGATAAATGTTAATAAATGTATTGGAAATTATGTGATAATTAAGTAGTTAACGTAGATGGAAACATCCTATTGGTAGTGATTCCGTTAGGTATAGGTATGACCTAACAAATGATAAAATATCTATCAGACAAGCCTAATAAGTACAGGGTGTTTCATTTGAAAAAAACAAGAGTTATTGTATTTTAAAATTTTCTATATTTGTATGTCAACAGAAAACACCCCGTACAAAATTTCAAGTACTTAAGAGTTTACAAGAAATTTTCGATTGAGATATACAAGTAATTTTGTACTGTCATGTTTTCTCCAAAATTTTAAGAATTTTGCATTTTGTTTGGCAACGTTGAAAAAAATTTAAAAACTAATGGATAATGGAATAACATATGGATAATTTTGTGAGAAAACAAAAAATGTTAAAATCTATAGGGTGTTCCATTTTAAAAAATGTATATTTTTATTGTCTTACTTTTCTGGGCCATCCTGTATATTTAAAAATGATTTCAGAACATATATTTTTTTATACCTCACAACTTTTATAGAAACTTTTTTTTATATCTTAAATAGTAGAGAGGGTATACTACTTTGTCACACAAATGTGCCACCCTATCTAAAAATCCGTTAGAAAAATCTTTCGATATATTTCATTTAAAAGTGAGATGATTAACTCTTAAACCATACCAATTGAACTCTCTAGCTTCAATAACCCCTAAAACACTTCACTTATTATTCTTGAAAAACCTGTATTTCATTCCTGGTAACTACTCTTTATTAACAACTCAACATCTAATCAAACATTTTCGATTTTTTTTAAATTTCGCTTCATTTTATCTCCCACCTATTTCCCCTAATTTTTTAAGTTAAATAGTAACTCTGGCCCTGCCCAGTCTGTTCACTTTGTGCGTATAACATATACATATTAAAATATAAACTTACAAAATTAGTCCATCCCAAACTGCCTGTTTAATATGGAGCTCAATCTGTGCCTGCGAATAGTTGGCATTTTTCTGTAAATATTTTATAAGCTTGGTAACTTCACACTGTTGACGGGCCAAGTGGGCCGATCTTATAGCGTCCCATATTCTTTTAATATTAATTGGATTGCAATGTCTTCTGATTGGCATAGTTTAGCCCTAAAAGCAAAAAAATCTAGTATATGGGTTAATATTTCCAAAATAAAAGAAATCGTACGCTAGAAAAAACTATAAAAAAATAAACAAGAATAAACTGCTTAAGTATTATTATTGAGACTCTATCCTCATAGAACTTTTTAAAGTCGGTTTTATTTTATAATTGTTTTCAGGCATAACAAAATAATATTTTACAATTTGAAGTATCTTTCCACTCCTTTTACTCCTATTTTTAACGTTATTTAATCCCCTTTTGCCCCCACTCCTTTAACCTTTTTTCATGTGTATATTTCATATAACACCGAAAAAAAATGTAAATAATACATTTTTTGCAGGTACCCCTTTCTCCTCTCTCCTTCCCCTCCAAGCCCTTTCTAGTAAGTAAAGAAGGATGTAGTTTCAACCAATAACGACTGAACTAGTTAAACATCTTATTCTCATCTTATCAGCCCATAAGATATTAAATATAAACGTCCAATAGGTTCCACATGAGTTTATAAATGTAATCACGTGGAAACGTGAGCAAATTTTCACGCTATAATAATAAGCTGTTGCCAAAGAATCCAAAGACTCTCCTCTTATGGCTTTTATTTGAGCTTAAATAATGAGTTTAATTTGTAACTATCAGATGACCTTAGTGTCATAGTGGCGTATAATGGCGGTTTTGAGAAACGCTGTTATACATATAAATTTTTAGAAATCTTTACGCATCTTTGTAGTTAAGCTATTTGGCTTTTTGGTTTTATGTTTTTTACCTTAAATCAGAAATAATTAAATAAAACATTTGTTTATTGCAGTCACCATAAATCAAAAATAAACATAATCAACCCCAGAAATTAATTTAAATATTTTAATAGATACCTAGGCACTTCATAGAAATTAAATATACACTTTATTTAAAAAAGTTACTTGTGCAAATCTCACAAATACTTTGTCTTTCACAGTGAATTAATTTAAAAAAAAAACTTCAAAACCTATGATGATCAAGGATAATATATCAATATCGTGAAACGAGGATTGGAAAGAAAACTATAAAACTTTGCAGAAATGTTGATGGCTATTATGATTATGATGGTATATTTTTATTATTTTAGAAATAAAGAACAAGAATTTAAAAAAAAATGAAGCTCTCAGAAAATGTTTACTTTAACGGCTGACACAACACTGTTATGGAAAGTATGAATTTGGAAAATAATGCGTGGAATAAGAGTGAATTTTGAAAATCTACTAACTCTAAATAGGCGTATGAATAATAGGTACCAAATAAAATTGTACAGTTTTTGTTGTTGATAATTTGTCTTCTATTTCTGTAAATCCCTCTAACTCTGACTGTGATGATATTTTTCGGGATGCTTCAGCCACTATTGAGATAGGAAATATTTTCGAAAGAGTTGAAGACATTGGAGATCTTGGAGTAACATAATTTGATAGAAAACTTCCTTTTTCCAATCATATTGAGCTGGTATCAAACAGGGCTATTAAACTTTTAGGTTTTATGCTGAGATCTCTAAATGGTTATAATAATTTAAGTTAAGGGATATGTATTGTGCTGTGGTTCGTTCTGTATTAGAATATGCTTTTCCTGTGCAGTTACCATGTTACAAAATTTAAGTGAAGATATTAGATAAATACATAGAAAATGTATGTATTTTATGTGCAACTTTGTTATTGAATATATTTGTTTTAAGTTCAGTGTCAAACCATGGAGAAAACTTAAGCATATTGTTAATTTTTATTTTTGATACAACTACTCAAATTCACAATTCTGTCACAATTTAATGTTTTATAAAACTTTAACAAATTTTGGATTACATTTGGAGTAATCACACCAACCCAACAAAAGTCTAGCAAGAACTTATTTACATCAGAATAATTATCGTTTTTTAAAATCATAAATTCTGGATTTATAATTTAGTGACAAACTGACATTACTTAATTGACATTACTAATGCGGAATTATCACATGAAATCAATATATTATCAGCAGAATCGACATTGAACTTATCACAATCCTAACAAATAATTAAATCTAGAAAAATACCATAAACATTTGGAATATTGTTTATCTGAAACAAATTTTAAAAAATGAAATGTTTTAAACACTCAGCAGCTGAAGATTGTCATTCAATCAAAACTCCCAGTCATTCGACCATTTGAGATGTGGCAAATTGGAATCACCATCAATACATATGTTGCTCTCACTATATAGATTGTAGGCATTTTCAACACTTCACAGGGTATTTCATAAATATGAGTACTGGCATGATCGTAAGGAAGGCAATGGTGCTTTAGTTTGGAAGGACGTATACACAACAAAACCGATGCTTACTGTACCCACAGGGAACAGATATACATATTTTTACTGATTTCTCGTTTGCAAACCAAACCTGCTCAGCTTCAAGAGTGTTATGCACTGCCATGAAGACACCTTCATTATGAAACTTTCCAGTATTCATACTGTCTATTGCATTTCTGTCGCTTCAAAATATAGTGTAATTAACCAGGGCCAGCTTGAAGTCACAAAAATTTTCATTTAGTGAGGTTTCAGTTAATATTATTATATCGTATTGACTTGTAGCTACTTTATAACTTAACTTTGACACTTTAGAAGCCGTTTACATTCTGATAATATGCCAACAATTGCAGACCATCTAATATCTCCTTCTGTTTCAAGGAACTGATTAAAATTCTTGAGATTTATGGCTCTCAAATTAAATATTTGTAATGAAGAATACATTATTAACAATGACCTTTTATACCTCAACTTAAACTTATCAACTCTAGCTAGAACACAGGTGACAGTATATTGACCATTGTACTTTTTTTTAAAATATTAAATAAATGATTGACTCATCAAACCTTAGGAGCAAAAAAACTTACCTTCAAGAAATACTAGACTTAGGGCCGCTACATGCATCTCTTGGTAACTTTACTAAAAAGATAATTTTCAAAGAAACCATTGTTAAGACAATTGTTTTTATATAAATTATCTAGCTGGTAAGGGTACCAGGAGATTGGAGATTGATCTAGCAAACCTTAGTGATCTATTCGAAGTTCAGCATCAAAGAACAAATTATGCTCTACAGGACAATGTTGATATTTTTACCTCAACTTATTCCCAAGTTAAGAATAAATTGTAAATTTTTAAGATATGTCTAGTTTTAATATTTGTCTTATTTTGTAAATGGTTGGTGTAACCCACTAGTATTTACTTTTGCACTTCGATAATGTAAACGTTACTTGCTCTATGGTAAAAATTGTTAGAAATGTTGCCCTTTTTTTTGACGAACCCCTAATCTAAAGTAAAATTTAAGAAAGCATGAAAATTAAATTTTAATGTTTGCCCCCACCTGACAAGTAAAAATAGCTCTGTGTCTTTACAATTAAGGCAAATTTCATTCTCGATATTATATGGGTGATTTGACGAATTTCGTGTATAAGTCATGGGCGACATTTTGTAAACGAACAAAATACCGCTAATCGATTTTTCAGGCGTTAAGATCTCGGCAGTGGCTGATGCCTGAAACAGGATTTTCGATTCACGAAAGAATTATAGGTACTTACCACTAAATTTGAAAAAGATTTTTACAAAATTGTTTGTGTGGAGAAAATAATTTTTGAAATATCGTTTAGCGGGATTTTGTTTGTTTAGCAAAATGTCTAATCTTCTCTAAAAATTGTAATATCAATTGTTGCTAAAAATGGCCAGTTTTTTTTCCTGGCTTTCTAGATGACCGAAATGCAAAAGTAAATAGTGGCTCGTATTCCCTTTTTTTATGCCCGGTCCAACGATATGACAATACATACATACCTTTACAATGGACAAAAAAAAGTTGGGGGAGGTTTCTACCCCAAAAAGGGGGGTAAATTTCACGAAGACACGAAAAAAGTATGACAAACCAAAAATAAACGCAGCCGTAGTTCTGTATTTTTTCAAATAAAGAGGTTTCTAATACTGAATTTAGCCCAGTTAAAAATTCCACCCTGTAATTATATAACTATATAACTAATCCAGGTAGGTAGGTATTTGTGGGTTTAGGACAATAAAAAACAATTCCTCTAAATTAAAAAATTGCCGACGTTTCGACCTTTATTAGGTCTTTCTCAAGGCTATTTCACAAAGTCGAGGAACATAAGTCGAAAACAATTGTTAAAATCATCTCCAGACGGGAACACACATTACAAACTGACATGGAACAAATATTCTGTAAAAATAATGAACCACACCACAACGAGTACTCGTTGTGGTGTGGTGTCCTAAACCCACAAATACCTACCTACCTGGATTTTGAAATAGGACGCTAATTTCCTAACATGTATATAACTAATATAATATAATATATTACCTAATGCTATTATTCTGAAAGAAAGTTGTACACAATATATTGTAATACATAAAATACATACATAAAAGGGACTGTTTACATATTGTGAAGTTATATATACTGGGTGATCCATTTCATCCATTTATGTGAAGATGTTTTGTTATTGTAGAATAATTTTGTTGGCATTAATATTATTAAAAACATAAGTTTATTTCATAAAAAAAACGTTGGTAACTCTGTACAATGGAAAATAATTTGGTAAATAAACTCATGGACACAATTATCGAATATTTTTAATTTTTTATAAAATATGTAATTAATTGATTTTGATAAAATGCACAAGAGACAGTAATATGCGCCATTAATGTTAATTCAACGTCAAAATATGTTAAAACAAGTAAGTAATCAGCCTACTAGATAACTAATATAAGCACATGTAATTTTGAAATAATAATGATTACAAAAATTATTCAATAATTTTGTCCATGAGTTTATATATTTTACAAACATCACGTCAAAATTGATTATTTTTTCAGGAATAACAAATTTGGGGGCGCATATTACGAATTGGAAAACTATTTTCGTCGGAAACGCTTAGTTTTTGACTTATTCTTTCTCAAGTGCTGTTTTTCTTAGGCATTATGTCACTGCCGCAGCTTTTTCCAATTTTCCTTCTTTATTGCAAATAATTACTATTTTTTGTTACATAATAATAATAAAAACTCATATCAACATATTTTGTTGATTTTTCAAATAAAATATTAACTTCAAAAAACCAGTATATTAAATTATTTTCTTCATATTGATGCATTTAAGAGGCTGTTTGTTTATTTGTTTTTAGTTTGTTGTAGCCTACTATGCAAAATAATTCTTTGGTGTTGGAGGAACCTACGATTATATTTCGGTTGAAAAAGATCCAAAGAAACAAAAATTGGGAAAAAAAATACTGCAAAGTTCTATAGTTTTCCTTCCAATTCCGATCCTTGTTTGACCACTGTGTGTGTATACTACTATCTCAGTGTTTAACATTTACCAACTTTTGAGTTTGCCTTGATTTTGGGTTGTAAGTAAGGTTACAAGTAACCTTAACCCCCATACTAAATTTCAACCTTTTAAAGGCCTTTTTACATTAGATCCAATTCCAAGAAAAATTGCCTGGAAGCATGAGCCTTGATAACATTTTAATCAGCTTCCACTTAAAATGATCATTTACTTGCACTTGCAACTTGCAATTGCACCTATGTAAAAAGGCCTTTAGACATCCAGAAGTAGAACATTGCCTTGTATTGTATTATATAGATATACAGCATCTGCTCAGATTTGGTTACCAAATGTGAAATTTTTTTATTCTAGATTTTTGACAGAGGTAAAGGTAAAGTATTTTTGATAAAAAGTGTTGCTTGTTTTATAATTTAAAATTGGCATTGAAAAAAAAATTGTATACAGGGCAAAACTAAAAACAATTGAACAATAAGCCTCCTAAATTAAATAAGATGAAGGAATGAATTTAATAGACCCTGTTTCTAAAACAAATATTTTAATTGAAAACTCAACAAAATGTGTCCTTTGATTTTTTAACTCAGAAGTTTAAATATCATTGTGTAATATAAAATATTGTGTAACCCCTAAGAAGCACTTTATTAAGAAGTAACTTAAAAAGTAAGTGTTTATTCCTGAAAAAATCATTAATTTTGGCGTGGTGTTCGTACAATAGATACCTATTTATACATTTTTAATCAAAAAACATCTTCTGCTTGTTTAATGAAGGGTAAAGGTGTTTATTTACTTTATTTACAATTAAAAAAATAGGGAGGAAGAAGAACCAATATGCAGTATTATTCATTCGAAACCTAACTGCTACAGGACTAAGCTCTGAAAAACGTTTTCAGATTCGTAATCTACGCCCAAAATATATCGTTTCTGAAAAAATTATTAATTTTGGAGTGGTGAGCGTATTTACCAAACTTTTAAATCTAATATCATTAGGTATCCAACAACACTTAACAATCTCTATTACCTATCTCACCTCACAATATAAATACTTGTTACCCTGTCTGTATAGGGTGCCTATTCGTTTCTTACAACAACCACAAAACAATCAAAAATAAAAAATTAATAAACAAAATTCAACATACTTAAATATCCTTATCCTGTCATTCCTGTCACCCACAGACAACGAACCCACAGATCTTTCATTGCACAGAACAGAACTGGAAAAACGCTATCCGCTATACACATGCTAATTGGCCGCAATGACTTGCTTTGATAATTTGATATGACATTTGCTACGACGACACCAAACAAGTTAGTCAACCAACTGTAGTGGTTTCGCTTGAACTAATGGGGGTGGAAAGACGTAGGAAATATAGAATTGTGTTTTTATTTTTTAATATTTAAAATATATTGAAATAATTTTTAATAAAAATACGATTTTAGCACCAACAGCACGATTTGTCATAAAAACGTATTTTTATTAAGAACCATTAACAACAAAGTTTAAATGTCAAAATGATTTTTTTCTTCGAAAGCGTGCTGGGTGGCTGCATCACGAGCACGAGCGCTTTAGCAAAGAGATTCAACCCCCAGGTGTTACCATCGAGCGGTGGTAAGTGCACTCAGAAAGATCCTTTTCCAGCCCTGTGGCTAAATGCTTGGCTGTTACCAGCTTTTTAAATTAAATTGCTTCCAGATTCATACATTATAGGTTAGGTTAATAGCATGCCTTCTGGCCCGGGGCGTTTAGACCCTACCTGGCCATCCCCCAAGTCAATAAAACCCAATATATTCACTTACCCCCCCCCCCCCCCAGCCTTACATAAAAACTCTATCTTTTTCCTACATCAGCTAACCCCAGAAGAACAAGGAAACATTGAGGATGCCATTCAAGAAATAACTGAATTTCTAAATCAAGCGGGAGATACTATTACACAAGAACAAAGAAATGAAAATGAAAGAAATAGGAATAAAACTGTACGAACCGAAAAACAAAAAAGTAGAGTAAAGCGAAAAGGATACTAAGCCATTCCTAGTGATTGCTGAATCTACAAAAAAAAACGTAGCATGGCTCCATCATTCAGAACTTAGAAGATTTTGCATCAAATGGGAATAAAGTCAGTGTCAAAAAAAGGCTTCAATAAAGTAGGAGTAGAGCAAGCCAGCAGATTCTTAAGGAATAAAAACTTTAAAGATAAATACTTAAGAGCATATATCCCACAAAGACTGCTCACATGTAAAGGAGTGATTAGAAATGTGGTCGTTTGATCACAGAGGATAATTATAATTTCATATACCACTGTGAAGTGTAAAACATTGTAGGAGCAAGAAGACTGGACAGAAGAACAATAGTAGATGGAAAAACTGCATACATGCCATCACTGTCAATGTGTGTAACTTTCCAAGGCAAGGAAGTACCAAAAGCAGTAAAGCTATTCGGCGTAAACTACAAAGTTGATATATATATATTAGGCCTGTGATTTTATGATTTAACTGTTTAAGTTTCGGACACTTCAAAAAAGTATGCAGAAGCAAAGCCCGCTGTTTCAGATGGGGAAAAATCATAACATAAATCAATGCAAAGCCCTAAAAAAGTAGTGTTGCAACTGTCAGCAAGAGCACTCAGTAACATCGAGAGAATGCCCAGAATACCAAAGACAGAAAAGCATTAACGATGCCGTAGCTACTAAAAATATCTTAATGTATGAAGCCAATCCATTATTCCCAAACCCTTACAGGCAACAAAAACAATATAGGCAGAATAGTCCAGCATACAGACTATCTACACAGGATTTTCCAAAACTTTTCTCCGCGGCAGCAAAACAGGATAGACAGATAAACCAAAGCCAAGGTGGCAACATTACGAGAGCCAATGAAAGAAAAGGAAATAGGACACAGAATTCATACAAGAAACCATACTCCCCTACCAGTCCCCCTGAATATAATAAAATTGCCCATAAAGAGGCTCTTCTACCAGACCCTACTAGAGTGGTTGTTAAATCATTACCACAATTCAAGCAGTTTTCATCAGAATATGAAAAAGGAGATTACAGAATAAACGAGGAAAGGAATGAAGAAAGCGATACAATGGAATAAGAAGCAACAATACTTAATAATTCATCCAGCGCACCATATAATACTCCAGAGGACAAAACCGAAGAAGAACTCGAACAGGATAGTACTAACCAAGAACCTGCAAAGTTAAAACTAGTTATCCCCAAGAAGCCCCCATCAGAACACCTAGTCAACCTTAATAAATTTTTTAGTAACCTTACGAATAAAGACAAAACACCTTAAAACAATAACTCTGCAACTTTTTTTGTTTGTTACATACATACTACAATATACTAATTTCAATATATATAATTAAGTAAAAACAACCTGTAAGTACGTAAATAACACTTAAAATAAGAAAAACACCAAAGAATTCCATAACCAGCCTGTTCCGTTGTTAACAGACAGTTGTCTATTACCTGAAAAATATCAACAAAGTGTGGACCAGGAGAGACGTCAGGATGATGAAGCTGTCAAGTAGACGTTATACCTAAAATATAATTTTTTTGTAACGCCACCAGAACAATAAATTCATCTAAAACTATAAGTACACTGTGTAGTCATTAATTATCATCAAGAGATCTACAGTCCGCTAAAGGAGGAAAAATTTTGGTTGGTCCTTCGAGCCGGAGAGCGTGAAGAATCCGTTTTTTTGTTTTAGGTCCTTGCGTCGTCTTGTCGGCGACCATACCTGCTTTTCGTCGATCAGCCAGTCAGCTGTGAGAGAAGGTAACACACTGTACGAGTCCCAGGCAGGAATACAGAAGTTGAAAACAATTATTAGCTCAAGGGCGTGGTGAAAATAGATAAGCTGTGGGCCACGTAAGTCATTCAGTATAAAAGAGTTGGTTTATTTGTTTGTTTTATTGCGGTGCTTAATCTTTGTAAGTTTGTCTAGTTTTTTTTTAAATTTCGTTTTAAAAAAAATATGACAGAATTAAATAAACTCAAATTAAATCGCGGTACTATCAAAGGCAAACTCACTAGAATTAGTCAATATTATGATAAAGTCGATCCAACTAACCTCTCTCATTTTTCAGATAATAGACGACTGTCTGTTAACAACGGAACACAGCCGGTACATAGTCTCACTAAAATAGTGAAGAACAACCTCACACATTATAAATGACAAAGAATGTCCTGCATTGGAACTTGAGGAGTTGCTACCAAAACAAAGATACTCTGAGAAGCATTATTATGGACTATGACATAGAAATAATCTGTTTGAATGGAACATGGTTGAAGGAGGAAAATGTAAGCAAAATAAGTGGATATTGCATCATCAGAGAAGACAAACAGGATGGATATGGAGAAGTTGCTATTGCTGTGGGCAAAAAAACTCCATTCAACCGCGTAACAATCCGGCAGACAGGATTACCACCCAGAAGCCAATACATAGCTATCGAGCTCGAAGAACTAAACATAATAAGTATGTATATTCCCCCAGATATTGTCATTAACCCAGTGGCGCTATATAACTTTGTTACTTCCCTAGGATTCATTGGTCTACTGTTTACTGTTTAGGTTACAGGGTGGCCTGAGCTACTGGGCTATTTGCCAAGTGGCGTTGTCCCTGGATTGGACCAGGCTTTGTGGGTTGCTGTAACTATAAGGCAAAAATTATTCGGCAATAAGTTTTGTTATAAAGCACTCAGAGTCGGTTGTTTTAGGAAATTCTACTGGATAAGGAGAGTGTTTTTGCGATAATGGGTTCTAGGAACCAAGCAAGTGTTGAACTACTATTTGTTTGCAAAGCTACCAAACATTAAGGATCGCTACAGGTTTAAATTGCTTACGTGCAAGAAGTCTGAAAGATGTTTAATGGGCGAACCAGTGGTGAACTGAAAAAGTAAATCGTAAAGCAAAACTGGAGATGAGGAAAAGCTTTCTTGGCTTTCCACCCGGTTCGACCTGTAGGTCACAATTTATGAAACTGGGAATCCTCACCCTTACAGGCGTTTTTATTTACGAACTAAGTAAATTTATTTTTTTGAATAAATCAAAATACTTACAAAATTGTGATATTCATCAATACCTTACCCGTGGTAGACATGATTTGCATACGACAGTAAGTAGACTAAATATTAGCAAAAATTCGCCTCATAACTTAGGGCCAGTTGTCTTCAACAAGCTTCCCCAGAACATTAAGGACGCAAAAAATCTAAAAATATTTAAAAATCTACTCAAAAGGTTTTTTGATTAATCGAGAGTTTTATAGTATGAATGAATATTGGGCACAAGCATGGTAAGGTATGAACCTATAAATCGGTGTTTTATATTTTTATATTTAATGTTTTTTTAAAAATTGTTGCTTGTTTGTGATTGCGTTATTTACACTTGATGTATGTATTTTATTGACGGATTCCATACATATTGTTATGTCACTTTGGAAATAAAAATTATTATTATTATTATTATTATTATTATTATTATTATTATTATTATTATTATTATTATTATTATTATTATTATTATTATTATAAGTGAATAGAAATGGTTTATATTAAAATTGAGTGGGCATGACAAGAGTGTATGAAGTAAGGTACCTTGTTCTCCTCAGTTGCATAGATTTTGTTGGAGTCCAATTCTTTGCTTGTCTGTGGGAATCAGGCAGTGTCCTGAGCCAGTCTGGAGAGAGTTACCACTTGCTTAAACCATGGATTCCTGTACGGTTCTTCTACCGACTTTACATACTCCCTTCCCTTAGTCCTGCCTATTTCTAAGAATTTGTCCTTCCACTTACTCATGTAATACTCCCGGATTTTAGGCAGAAACACTTTGTAGTCCGCTTTTGGTATTTCTGTTGGCTCCTTTAGTCTTCCTTCATTAGTCAGTTTGTCTGCATCCTCATTTCCTCTGATAATTGTGTGACTAGGTATCCAGGCAAGATCTATATACGGCTTCTCGAGTAGTTTTCTTCTTGTTAGGATTACCATTTCTTCATTCCTTGCTGCGACCCCGAAAAACTTTATTTTTTCTAGTGCGCTCCTCGAATCGGAAAAAATCACTGCTTGCGTTGTTTCTTTTTCCTCTAGTAATGTTAGTGCCGTGTAGATTGCATATACTTCCGCCGAACAAATTGTGTGGAAGTCTGGCATTATTTCGCTGGTTTTCAGATTTAAAGACATCGAGGATACACCAATTGCTACTTTGCTTCCTTGGTCCACTGATACGTCAGTAAACGCGAATTCATACCCTTTTGCCCATCTAGCTCTAGCTTGGTTTAAAAACATTTGTCTATTATCTTCTTCCTTAGGTAGATCCATTTTTACAAAGTTAATCTGGCTGATCTGTTCTCTAATGGGATATGTATAACATGGCAGATTACCCAAGACTCTGATATTGGGAAGAAATGGTGCTACTGTGTCAAATACTTCTATGATCGGGGGTGCCTCTTTCCAGAAATTAATGTTTTGGTTGTAACATGCATAAAAGTTTATGATCGCCGAGGATATTGGGTTGTTAAATGACAATATTTTTATTATAGCCCTTGCTGCAAGCCAGCGTCTTCTCGTATTCATGGATAGTTTTGCACTCTCGAACAGCAGGATTATTGTATGTGTTGATTTCATCATATCCAAGAATATTCTTGCCTGGAACTGAATCCTATCTATTTTGGCTAAATTTACTTTCCTGCTCCTTGATACGATGATGATGCTTCCATAGTCCAAATGCGATCTCACTATTGCCTTGTATAACATAAGTTGGGATGCTGGGTCGACTCTCCACCAGGTTCTGCTTAGCGCCCTCATAATGTTAATTCCCCTCATATGTGATTTCCACAATAGATGCCGGTCTAATATCACTTCTAGATATTTTATTTCATTTTTTCATTCCATAGCTACTCTGTCAAACATTACCGAAGTGAATGGATTACCTCTTTTTCCTCGACTAAAGAGTATTGCAGAAGATTTCTCTGTTGACAATGTTAAACCGTGTGTGTTTAGCCATCCCTTCAGGTTCTTCAAGGTGGCGTTTATCTGCCTGATTAAGTCGATCTCGTTTTGCCCAGTTGCCAGAAGTATGATGTCATCCGCGTAACGCACGACCTTCACTGTTTCCACCGCACATTTTTTTATCAGAGTCGCTATATATGTTGAAGAGTGCACGTGACAGCGGAGAGCCCTGTGGAAGTCCCCTATTGGCTTGCCTTGGTCCTATGAGTTTGGCTGTTACTGGATTTTTTACGAAGATACTTCTGTTAGTCATAAACTTCATAACTAGGGTTGCTAGATCTTGTGGTATGTGAAATTGATACATTTTTTCCCAGAGTTTATCAACCAGAACTTTATCATATGCAGACTTAATGTCAAGGAATATAGCTACTGTCTTTTCTCCTTTTGTAAATCCCATCTCTATCTCCATGCTTATGATCATATACTTTCTGTGGTTCCTCTTCCTTTTCTGAATTCTGACCGAAGCGGGCTTAATGCTTTTCTATGTTCGATGTTCCAATCGATTCTGTTCTTTATCATATTGTCCAAAATCTTCCCAGGACAGCTAGCTAGATTTATAGGTCTCCATCCAGACAATTCATTTTGGTTCTTGATTGATTTTGGTAGAGGACACACAATTTGTGTCTTCCATTCCTCGGGGAGTGTACTGTTCTGCTCTTTCAGGATCCGGTTATAAATCTTTAATACGTTTTTCTTTAAGTCCATGGGTGTATTTTGAATTATGGAGTATGCAATTTTGTCTATTCCTTCCGGGTGTTGAGTCCTTAGCTAAATCTAGTTAGCTCGCTCATTGTGAAGGGTGGGCTCTCAAGATATCTAAAATTAAGTGGTTGCCCCTGCCTGATTATCCGGGGGGGGGGGGAGGGTTAGATTATGCACAATTGATAATTTAGTCTTAGTCTTTTATGGGTGTTATAGTTTGTTGTACCTTTTGAACTGTTTTTTATTGCTGTCCATACTTCTTTTATTGGGGTTTTCACTGAAATTCCTTCGCAAAAGGACTTCCATTCCTTTCGTCTCTTTCTCTAAGTGTTTTCCTTGTCGCGTCGCGGCTGCTGCTTTTCTAAAACTCATGTAATTTCCTGTGGTCCTGTTGAGTTTATATTTCATAAACGCCGTTCCTCAACTCCTGATCCCACCATGTATGTCGTGGCTTTGTTTTACTACCGTTTGTCTTTTTTGGGATGCTGTTCTCAGCCGACCTTTGGATTACTTTGGTGATTTGTTCATATGTTTCTTGAATTTGATTGCCATAATTGCTCCAGTTTGCAAGCTTGGTGTTGTGTCTTGTAAGTCTGTTGTACAATTCCATTGGTTGATTTTGCTCTATTTTCATCTTGCAGAGAATTGGGAGGTGGTCACTTGTGCCTGTTTCATTAATAATACTAAATTGTATTTTTGGTGCTAGTACTGGTGAGCACATAATAAGGTCCAGGCAGCTCTTTTGTGTTTGTGGTGGAGTTATTCTGGTAGCTTCGCCGTCATTCATAAATACCAGGCCACTTATATTCAAAAAGTCCAGAATGTTATGCCCATTTCTGTTAGAATATCCTGAGCCCCAGGCCTGGTGTTGTGCATTAAAGTCTCATGTCATTAATAGGGGCTTTTAACCCATAATCCTAGGGAAGTAACAAGGTTATATAGCGCCACTATCTGGGGGAATACACATACGTATTATGTTTAGTTCTTCGAGCTCGATAGCCTTGTATTGGCTTCTGGGTGGTAATCCTGTTTGCCGGATTGTTACGCGGTTAAATTGAGTTTTTTTGCCACAGCAATAGCAACTCCTCCGTACCCATCCTGTTTGTCTTCTCTGATGATGCAATATCCACTTATTTTGCTTACATTTTCCACTTCAATCATGTTTCATTCAAACAGATTATTTCTATATAATAGTCCCTAATAATGCTTATCGGAGTATCTTTGTTTTGGCAGAAACTCCTCAAGTTCCAATGCAGGACATTCTTTGCCATTTTTGATGTGTGAGGTTGTTCTTCACTATTTTAGTAAGTCTATGTACCGGCTGGTTCTGTTCTGATTCCTTGGTGTTTTTCTTATATTAAGCGTTAATTACGTATTTCCAGGTTGTTTTTACTTAATTATATATTTACATTAGTATATTGTAGTATATATGTAACAAAAAAAAAAGTTGCACTTATTGTTTTAAGGTTTTATTTGCATTGTCTTTATTCGTAAGGTTACTGAAAAATGTATTAAGGTTGGCTTTGTGTTCTGATGGGGGCTTCTTGGAGATCACTAGTTTTATCTTTGCAGGTTCTTGGTTAGTACTCTCCTGTTGGAGTTCTTCTTTCCGAATCCGAATCTTAAACAATGCATAAAATCACATTCCTAATGTATATATCAACTTTGTAGTTTACACCGAATAGCTTTATTTCTTTTGGAAAGTTACACACATCGACAGTGATGGCTTGTATGCAGTTTTTCCATCTACTATTGTTCTTCTGTCCAGTCTTCTTGCCTCTACAATGTTTTTCTCTTCGCAGTGGTATATGAAATTATCCTCTGTAATCAATCGACATACATTTCTAATTACTCCCTTACATGTGAGCAGTATTTGTGGGATATATGCTCTAAAGTCTTTATCTTTTATGTTTTTATTTCTTAAGAATCCATTGGCTTGCTCGTACCTAGTTAGCTCTACTCCTACTTTATTGAAGCCTTTTTTTTTGACACTGACTTTATTCCATTAATTCCCATTTGATCTTACTGAGATCTGAATAATGGAGCCCTGCTACGTTTTTTTTTTGTTAGATTTGACAATAACTGAGAATGGCTTGGTATCTTTTCGCTGTACTCTACTTTTTGTTTTTCGCTTCGTACAGTTTTATTCCTATTTCTTTAATTTCGTTTCTTTGTTCTTGTGTATTAGTATCTCCCGCTTGATTTAGATATTCGGTTATTTCTTGAATGGCATCCTCAATTTTTTCTTGTTCTTCTAGGATTAGCTGATGTAGGGACAAAGATAGAGTTTTTATGTAAGAGCTTAATAGTGAATATATTGGGTTTTCTTGACTTGGGGATGGAGGGTCTAAACCCCCCGGGCCGGAAGGCATGCTGGAAACCTAACCTATAATGTATGAATTTGCAAGCAATTTAATAGCTGGTAAAAGCCAAGCAGTAAGGAACAGGGCTAGAAAAAGATCTTTCTGAGCGATGTAAGCACTTACCACCATTTGATGGTAACACCTGGGGGTTGAATCTTTTTGCTAAAGCGCTCATGATGCAGCCACCCAGCACGTTTACAAAGCAACAATCATTGGTCAAAAGCCCCTACTAATGACAGGAGACTTAAACGCACAACACCGGGCTTGGGGCTCAGGATATTCTAACAGAAATGGGCATAACATTCTAGACTTTTTGGATATAAGTGGCCTGGTATTTATGAATGACGGCGAAGCTACCAGAATAACTCTACCGCAAACACAAAAGAGCTGCCCGGATCTTGTTATTTGCTCACCATAAATCCTTTTAAGTCAATAAATAAAGTATTATTTTTATTTACTATAATTTTTATTTATTTTTGTTATTTCTTCATATTATTATGTTGTTATTCAACGAAGACAAACATAGAAAGAAGACGAACAAACATTTTAATTGGTCGAACTAAATTTGACATAGGAAAAGTCAAACCTGTCAAAAACAGAGCCACCATCGTGTCTAGAGGGAACCTCTTGACTATAGGCGGGACTTTTAATTATGACTATTTAAAAAAATTTTGCAGCCAAAGTTTTAAAATGATATTTACAGCTTAAAACCCTAAAGTATTTGACGAACAAAAAAGATTTACACAAAAGCCTAGGCCTTTTTGTAAATCCTATTTTCACTAACTGACAACGTAATAACTACTGATACTAGTTGTACAATGTTTTCGAATTGTTTTCTAACTGTTCGACGACTCTTTTTTAACTAACTTTGAGTGGCATTTGCGCAGGCTTCTATAGCAAGATTTTCGCTGAGATTGACATTTCTCACGGGTTCATAACACTATAACAGCCTCTGCATCAACAAATTCACAAGAATTTGCAGCTAACTATTTTAAGGAACGATAACATAAAACGGCCGTAGTGGTTTTCACCATTGGATTCCTTGTACCAGAGCTATGAATAGTATTTTTAAGAAGCGCGCGCGGTGACAAATTAGAGTTATTTAACTAGTTCTAATTAGTCGTACCTACATTCTTTTTTCACGATCATAATGCCAAGAGTTATGGCGCATAACGTAGTCAATGAAATGTCTGGCATCGCGGGCAGTCTTTTCCGTGAAATGTGTAGCGTCGGAGTGATTCACCAAAATGCGCGTGTGAACAGGTTTAAAGCTTTTTGATTGGGCGAAACATAAGTTCAGAGTGGGGACTCAACAGTCTAAAATCCCGAGCGCTTCGTATCGTTTCTTTCCTATCGTGTAGGTCATCGAGACCGGGTGAGTGAGCTTTGTCTATTTTGTTTTTGATTTTACTTTATTTAAAACTTTCTGATTTTTTTATGGAAAGGCTTTTCCTATTATATTTAACTTTTAATAATTCGGTATTTACGTCTATAGTAACTCTGCCCGTAATCGCTGTTTTAACTCTTAGTTCGAAATAATTTTTAAAGCAAGTGACGAGAAGTTGGTGACCTCATCGTTTAACAAGACAACATAATATTTTAAATGCGTTCTCTCTTAGTTTCGACCAATCATGTCTCGTAGAATACGTAGACTGTCCATTCTACGCTTAAACACCAACATAGCGTCATGTCAATCAGCTGCCTTTTAACCAATTACATTTATAATTTAAGTACCGCTAAGTCTACATTTTCCACCCGAGCAGAATAGATGTTGTTGCCTGGATTACTAATAGCCCCTTGTAGTCTCCAATATTCTGCCAGCTTGCAATAGAATATACACTCTTTCCCATGGGGACTCCGTCTTAGAATGCACATGTAGCGTGGCAAAAGCCTACAAAACAAGAAGAGATTTGACAGTATAGCGACAGCGACGACCTATCATTTCTCTGTGACCAAATCCTTCTTGACAGCTTTGACACTACCTGTTTTCTTTTTAACAAATTTTAGATTGGAAATAGTTTGGTTTAGATATTTATATATTTTAATTTTGTAAGCAAACAACAGCTATTTGTTAGTTTTAAAATAAAATAATTATGCAAAAATAATAAATTTCTATATTATGCAAATTATTTAAACAAGGAGCCGTTTTGTGATCCTTCAAAAGAATATAATCTAATGGCTTCTATAAGTGATTTAAGAATAGCTGTAATATGCTCTAGTAACATGAATAGAAGCATGGAAGCTCATGCTTTCTTGTCCAAAAAAGGTTTTCATGTCCAGTCTTTTGGTACAGGCGATAAGGTTAAAATACCAGGTTCAGCTGCTGACAAGCCTAATATTTATGAGTTTGGTACTTCTTATGATGAAATATACCATGATTTATTAGATAAAGACAAATCACTGTATCCTTTTACGATTATGTTATTTAATGACTAGTCGGTATCCGCCGCCAGCATCTGCGTTCCAGCGGAAAGGTATAGGTACATAAAAAAAAATTAAGGGTAGGGTACTACTTGAATACACGTTTTCTGTCATTTTTTCGAATTTTAACACTGTCTTACCTGTTACAATGGTTATTAACACAAATTTAGCTGTGCATGACAATAATGCTTCTGTAATTACCTGGTAAGACCGGGAGCAAATTGGGTACTGGGTGGGTCACAATACACTATAAAGTTATGGTAAAGGAAATATTATATAAAATGACACAATTAAAGTCAAAAATATATAAATAAGTGAATAGGTAGATCATAGATTCTAATCTTACAATTTAGTATTAAATCTAAAACAGGTAGGTACTCTTGCCTAATAAACATTTTTCAGTAAATTATTAAATTATATACTTATATATTATAGAAATAAACCTCACTGTTTTTCTTTGGAGTTTGTTTGTTAATTAGAATTCATAATTTTGTTTAAAAAATGATGATAATAAATAACCTCACTAGTTAATTAGTAAGTAAAAGGGTGCACACACAGTGTTTAAAAAACTATTTTACACTGCACTTTTAACAGTAGCTAGGGAAAAATATATATTTTTTAAAATATTAGAACTACCTACTTTATTTTGTTATACCTACTAATTTTATTAACTTTGTTCTAGTGCTAAATAAATAAATAACCTCAAATGTTGAAGATTGTTAGTTTCCAAACATACATAGCAATTTTGCAACACTACAAATGTAAGTCAATTCTTCCTAGTTATAAGTTTTTCACATTGAGTCGTATTCCTTGTATTTATGAATAAAAATAATTGCCATATTAAGTGCTAATCCGCCCCAATACACCGTCTTAAGGTGAACTGAGCATTAGGTAATCTACTCTAACAGGTGTATTAAGGTGGATTAGCACTTTAACAGATTTCAAGTCATTTATTATTGGTTTTTTCCAAGTCTGAACAAATGTCAGGTAGGCATTTTTATTTTTGCTAATTTATTACACTAATTTATACCTCTCTCTTTGTTGTTACATCACATCGAATCAACAGCAGTTTTCCAGTGTTGCCATTATTTTCCTGATGTTTTTGAAACAAATATAAAAGTTATTGTTATTTATTTACAGTAACAGTACACTACAGAATCATAAATTCTAAATGGCACCTAAAATGATACAAATCATTGTCTGTTTAACGCCACAGAATATCACTGTTTATTTTTTCAAGCAATGAAATACACAAAATCAAGGTTTCGCTCTAAGAGAGCATCATCACACCTCATTAGAAAAAATAATGAACCAAACCAAAGAAACCCTGCCAACCCTTCCGATTTAGGCGAGAGGTTCCCGATTTTCCAATAAGTATTTCACCTCCTGACTAACATTTCAAAACTCCCACTTGTTTCTTTTATCTTTATACTTCTAGTTCATAAAAATAAAAAGTCAAGAAAATAATTACATTTTATTAAATTATTATTATAATAATATGAGTTATTTGTAGTATTCATTTACATAGATCTTAGTAGATGCAATATAAGTAGTAATGGTTGATTGTATGTTTTTGTATTAAATACTACGAAAAGAGGCCAAAAGGCAGTATGATACTGAAATAATTGTTTTGGCCCCAGAATTTAAAATAAATGTGGATAAAAAATAAACTAGTTTTGAAAAGGTGTTTAGTTTTAAATTTAATTTAATTATATCTAAACTACTTTTACAAAATAAAATCGGACTTATTAATAGCGCAAAAAATATTTACCAATACTACAAATTTTCTCTTTGGTTTTTTTAAATACAGCATCCCTTTAACGTTGGTTAAAAAAAAGACCAAAGGACGAATCGGAAAAAAAGTACCAGTTTTAGGACGGCCATTCACTGGGCGATTTTGAGGCAACCCAGTCGTTTGATAAAAAAAAAATCTTGAAAATTTGGTTGCTCAGGAACTTGCCCTTTATTTGGCGACATTCAGGCAACTTAGTGGTCAACCAATCTATCTGAAATTAATTTTCAGTTGCGGTTTTTATAGGCGGTGGACAAGTAAATATCTAAAAAAAAAACGTTTCCGCTGAAAATCCGTTTCAGATTGGTAAGCTACGATTCAAAATTTATTCCTGAAAAATCAACGATTTTGTCGTGGTGTTGATATAATAGATAATTAACATAAAATTAATTTAGTTACTTTAATTTTATTTAAAATACTCAACATACTAGGAGGCATTTTTAACTTGCACATTCAAGAATAAAAAAAAGGCAAGAGAACAAACCTAACAAATTTTAAGCATTATTTAAAATGTTGACATGCTTCTATGGGCATCGCCAAAAAATGCAATATATACCTACATGTTAATACAAGTATTTTCTAAGTTCCGACCGCTATCACGTCGAGTTATGTGAGATATAAAATTATAAAATGAATTTTTTATGTAAAAACCTTAGCGAGAAGAAAGTTCAGTAATTTTGAAACGAATAAAGTTAAAACATTTAAAACTTTGTATTCTTTTAACTAAAACATAGATCTTTAGTTTCCATAACTTAGATTTTACGTTTTCCATACAGGGGGATTTTTTTTTACTTAAAACATGCTTTATTTCACATAAAATACAATGGTAACAATACATACATTTAAATCATCAAAGCATTTCCTAAGCAGCACATGAGTGCTGGTATCGGAGCATAAAAAATCTCTAAAGTCATGTATCACATGTTCACTGTAATTTGTTCACAACATAGATAATACGATATATACGCTACATTAAATATATATACACAAAATCAAACACTGTTAGTTCAACGTTTCATATAGGATTTCAACTCTTTTATAAATTTTCCATAATTTGGGTTAGTTTTATTATTATTGGGTATTTGATTAAATGATTTTATAGCTCTACGAATTGGATTAAGTGCTAATGAAGAAGACACGTTTAGAAGATACAAATTACCTTCCCGTCTCGTCGAATAATCATGGATATAATTTACCTGACTTAAGTAACTATTGCATTTAAGTATATTGGTCAAAATTTTATATATTTGCTTACACTGATCCACCCTTAAAATATCAGATATGGGACACAGGGATGTTGTTTCATGAAGTGGTGTTCTCCACCCTAATTTAAAAAGTATTTTTATAGACTTTCTTTGTAAAACTTCTACTTTGTTAAAAAGTCCCCTACCACATACGCCCCAGATGTTTATCAGATACCTTATATTAGAAAGAATATATGCATTGTACACCAAGTAACGATTCTCATTGTTCAGATAATCTCGGCACCTCCCAACATTGGCATAATTTTTTTGTGTATTTGTTCAATGTGTTTATACCAGCTTAACCTTTCATCTACCCACAATCCAAGGTACTTTGCACACTCCACTCTCTCAATTTTATTAGTTCCTATCCGTATGCTTAATTTGCGTGATTCTAGATTTGAATGACGAAACAACATTATGTAGTCTTTTGAATTTAGCTTTAGTCTGTTATGTAACAGCCATTCTTCATAGAGCTTAAGGTCTTTATTTATCATATTTTGTTATGATTTAAGATCATAATGACTATATATAATAACTGTGTCATCGGCATATGTGAAATATCGTCCGGACAGATTAGCATGTCTAAGATTTAGGACATGCATTGAGTAAAGAAGCGGCCCCAGAACAGAACCCTAGGGCACACCACTCCTGTTGACACCCATATCACTAGTATTGTTCCCTAGCGATACAAATTGCTTTCTGTCTGTTAGGAAAGTTTGTAGCAACGAGTGTAATTTTCCTCTTATACACATGCGATAGAGTTTGTCCAGAAGCATTCTATGTTCTACTACATCGAATGCCTTTTGTAAGTCAATATAGACAGCAACTACATACTTTTTTTTGTCCAATTCTGTCACGAGATGATTCACAAAATCAGTGTGGAAGATTGTGTCAATCTGGCCATTTACATAAATGTGCAGAACTCAATTTTTGCAAATGGAACACTCCCTGTTTTAACTTACTAGCGCATAGAGAATTAAATTTTATTAAATGTCTAATATCACTATCCATATTTTTAGTCGTTTTGGAATTACGATCAATTAAAAGAGAATCAATCTTAAAATCTCTGTTTGGTTTAATTAAGTTCATAAGACATTGCACAAGGCTTTATTATATGATACCAAAACTTGTTTCCTTAATATGTTTACTCAGATATACTCAAAATGGCTTACTACATACCTTAGATAGAAATAGAAGGATAAAAACTTATCCAGAAAAATTCCAGGAAAGTAATGAAAAATTTGATATTCTTATTACCTGTGAAGAACGAGTTTATGACCAAGTTTTGGAGTTCATGGAAAGTAAAACGCCATCTAATAATTCAATAGTGCATGTTATTAACATAGATATACAAGATAATTTAGAGGAAGCAACTATAGGAGCCTTTTTAATTAGTGATATGTGTATGCAGGTATGTATCCATATTACATTGGCTATTTCTCAGTGATTTTGTAAAAAGTCAATCAAGAAAATTTTTATAATGTAGGGTTCAGCTATAAGTAGGCCGTAGCATGAAATAAGGTAAACTTGATAACTTTTTGGATGACTTTATAATTTTTAGTAATTAATTACAATTATAAACATTGAGTTGAAGTTATGTTCCACTCGCCATCTGCAATTTCCTGTCTGCTAGATGTACATTTTTTATATGGCGACTGCTCAGCTCAGTTCTTTACTTTCTATACAGTTAAAAAAAGCGTTTGGGTGGCCATTTATGCTTAAATTGTTTCAAACGTCTATTGTCAAAAATACTAAATTTTAATATAATTTTCCAATTTTTTAGAATTTCTATTGTGAAAGTTAAAGTTTTGTTGGATGAACGACACACTTTAAAACTATCAAAGAATTCTTGTAATGATGGAGTAAACCTCGGAGTAGACACTATTTTTTATATTGACGTCGTCCGAGTGCGTCTAGAAGACTTGTATGTAAGCAAAATGACCAAACGTCCGTTATTACGATCACTGCCCTAGCTAGGAGAGGGGGTTGAGGGAAGGGGCATTATCTCTCCCTACAAGAGCCATTAATATAAAAATAATACGTTACAGTATTGCATATTTTGTTTCCGCGCTAAAGAAAAAAAATTAAAAGCGACTCTCTGTAGTTTCTTTTCCAATCTTATAAATATTTACCAAAAACTTTTAAAAAAACGCCCTTATACAATTATTAAAAACATTGTGAATGCGCTTTAAAAATGTTTATATTAGTAGTAAGTTAGTAGGATAAATTATTAGAAATTGGTAAAAGCGCCAAAAACCTTCTGATAAGCAGGGCATTCCACCAAAAAAATTTTTTGTCTGCGGGGCCACTTTCATTGTGAGAAAATCATTTCTATTAATTTTATTAATGTCACAGTCAAAATTGTCTGTTTGGTTAGCTAATAATTAATAATTAAAATCTTCATGCAACCCAACAATACACTAAATAATTTGAATTCCAAACATTTTTCAATATAAGAGAAAACAAAAATACGGCCAAACTCCGGGGGTTATTTTGCTAATTAAAAAATGTAGATGCAATATGAAATATTAGTTTTTTAAATTGGCAAAACCCCTAGAAATTTAGTGATAATAATTTTTGTCACTGAATTTAGATTTAAATCACAGTTTTTTCTAACAAATATGTTTGTTTCAGATAGCCAAAGCTGATGATTTAGATAATGACATTGAGGAAGTTCTTCATGCGTTTGAAGAAAAAAGTCAGAGGCCAATCCTTCATAGCATTGTCTTTAATTAGGAATATTAATAATTAAATAAAAAATAGAAAGTCCTAAGTTTCTAAGTGCCAATATTCAATAAATGATTTAATTTATTTTAAACAATTTTCTAAGCTTAGACGAACGTAGGTGGTTGTAATTTTTGAATTGCACTTTTTAAAACACGAATTACTACAAAAATATTTAGCAATAACCGACTCTCTTCAAAATATAAGTAAAACTGTGCAGCAAACTCAAAATGCTAAACCTTTTTTGTGTCCTTCCCCATGCAAGCTCTGAAAGTTTGCTCCAGTATGTAACTCATGTATTATTTAGACTACTTTATAATAAAATTGGTTCAGTATTGAGAGAAAATACATAGTTTAAATAAATAACCGATCAATAAAAACAAAAATAAGTCGTCTAGCAGTTTTGCCTAGATATTTTAGACTTATGTGCAGTGGCGTTCCGTGAGCGTAATCTTGGCAGAGGGTGTGTGTGGCAGGGCAAAAAAGAAATACTAGCTCTAATGCCGCAGATGAAAATTTGGCAAATATGTAATATGCATTTCGTATAAATTTTTTATCTTGGCAAGAAAGGCCTTTTTCCAGACAGCTATACTATTATAGCCCTCGCATCTTAAATCCCTCGTCGGCTACGCTCCTCGTGATTTGAACTCGAGATTCGGGCAATAATGATAGCTGCCTACACCTTGGTTAACAATATACTATTTCTCTTATGGCATGCGAGTAACTTGATAGCCGAAGAATAAAAGTGCACCACAGACGAAATTTTTTGTAAGAATTCTAAAATTGAAGAAATGTATTTTACTTGCTTAAAACAAACCCCAGCGGTACACCCCTGCTTATATTCGTCTAGGGGACCTATATCTCTAAACGCTTCTGTACTGTCTTACAAATCGAAGAAGTCGTTAGGACTATTGGAATACAATGTCTCATAACAAAATAGTTTCAGCAACAATTTAAGGAGAGCGCGGGGCATACCCGCTGCTGTTAATTAATGGGATTGGGCGAATCTGTAATAGTTTCAGCTAGGTAGTTATATTGATTAGAATGGAATGCGCCTTACTTACATGGTCAATAGCTAACTCGAAGTTGTTTCTTATTGGAATACTTGTCAAAATTATTCAACTTTTTTTTAAATGGACTATTTTTGCTGAAATAAATGTATTCCGAAAAACTTGGGTTTAACATTGTTTATTAATTTTTTGACACTTAAAACCTTTGGAAGTTTCAATGTTCAAATGTGTAGTTTTTTAGTGGTTGTGATAATTTGTAAATAAAAACTTGTAAAATGTAAAAACCACAAAAAAAATGCAGATGTCATTTTTATGTTTAGCGCGATTTTAATTATTATACTGAGCTGTAAAATATTTAGGTTTATTTTTTTGTTTTTATGGAGGACTAAAATATATATTCTATATAAACTTTCAAGGCTTGTTTAATTCTCGACTTGCTAACAACATTGCTAATAATATATATACATATATACCAGTATTGGTGCATCGTGGTTGGAAACATAGGAAATACCATGCAAGTTTTAGACTCCAAATATTTGCTCCCCTGTTGACTTTAGATCGGGGTTGTAGGGAGACTTTTTTAGGGTCTCTGTGTGGTGAGTGCACATGCGGAGTTTGAACAGTTGATTGGATTTGTCATCGTCAACTGTAATTTTTAAATATTAGATTTTTTACCTAGATAACTGTTTAGTTATACAATAGAAAAAAAAACGTCACTATGATAATATAGTGCTATGCGGGGGAAAAGCTTAAGTACTGTATATCTGATATGTTTTCCGTGTATTTCCTTGATAGACCTATTCCTACCAAGTTGGCAATACAAAAAGTTATTACTAAGTTTGAGGCGAAAGGCACTGTAATAAAGAAATGCACACCACAGACTCGTGAGCAAGCTAAAGAAAACAATGATAGAGATCTTAATATTTTACTTCACGTTGAAGAAAATGAAAATATTAGCACTAGAACTCTCGGGCAAGGGGTAGAACATCACGCCACAGTACTACGAACTTTAAAAAACCATAAGTATCAAAACTATTAAGAATTGCTAGGAGATGAAGAGCGAAGATCACTTTTTTGTTTTGAAATGATGGAGCGAGCTAACAAACAACAGATATTTTTTACAAAATATTTGCTTCTCGGGCGAATGCACGTTTATATTAAATAAGGAGCCAAATTTACAAAATTATCGGCACTGAAGCATACAAAATGAACATCGTCTTGTATGCACTCGAACCCAATATCCTCAGAAAGTGAACGTTTGGACAGGACTTTTTGAACATCGCATCATTGGGCCATTTTTTATTAACAAAACTTACGGGTCCAACATATTTAGATTTTTTTCAAAATCAAATTGGACCCGCACTGGAGGAAGTCGCTGATGAAAATCAGAAGATTTGGTTCCAAATAGATGGTTGCCTCGCCCACATTTCGCTTGTGGGACGCGAATATCTAAGTAATACTTTTAACGGATTACGTTGTCGGTCCAAACTCAACAATTAATTGACCAGCTAGGTCTCCTGACCTTTCACCAAACGACTTCTTTCTCTGGGGGCATTTAACAAATTTTCTTTATAAGTGTTGGGTTTGAAAATTTAGAGCAGTTAAAAAATTCAATTTTAATTCAATCTGAAAGAATTACTCAGTACCAACTCGCTAATGTTCATAGATAATTTTACGATCGTTTAGGATGTTGTTGAGCAGCAAATGGCGGTTTATTTGAACGTTTAATTAAGAATTAACAATATTCCAAAAATCTAATAGTAAAATATAAAAGAATAAAATGAAAAAATACGTTACTTAGCTTTTATTTTAAATATTTATTAAAATTATATTTAAAAAAAACAACAAGAAAATAATAAGTAAACAGTATACTGATCATCTAAGGGCCGCTCAAGATAACGTTTTTCTCTGCGCCTTGATATAATATGTTTGCCTCATGTAGGTATTGTAATTCCTTCGATTATTTCTCCAAATATAATATGCTATTGTTAATATATCTAATGTTGATCCAAATGCGCATAAACTCTTCTCAATTTCTCCTTTTTCTTTTTATTGCGATGTTTATTTAAGCTTTTCCAAGGCTTAGCTAAAACTTCTGATGACGTTTCCTGTGATGGTACCCTAGAACATAGTTATTATTGAAAGTATTTATCTTTAAAGGCCTCACAGGATAAATATGAAAAGTTTAAAATACCAAACAACTTTGATCAATGACATTGACAGAAAGATTTATTCACAATCAAAGTTGTCTGGTTAGTAAATCAAGAATTAAGCTAACCGGGCCACTTTAATTGTGGGGCAATCGTTTTTGCCAATATCATTTTTTACACCTTATTAGTTAATCGTGAAAGATTTAAGAGCAACTTTGATCCAGCACGTATTGCTCCAGCTCTTCAAATAAACGAGCCTTTTTTTGGGTAAATCAAGCAATGTCGATAAGGAACAACGAAACTTATCTCGTTTAAAATAAATCAATTTTTATTATTTGTGTTATAATATATGTTTTTGGTTGCTGCGATGGTCGCTAGAGGGCGCTACACCGCGCCGTTTGAAACATTATTGAAATTTGCAGTGTTTCTTAAAAACTATCCATGAAACCATGTGTCGGATTTTACAGTCAAAAAAATAACTAAAAATGGACGAAATCAGTGAAAAATAACGGAGTTAAGTCACTTACTCACCCCTGAAATCAGAAATCTCTGTTTATTTTTTCACGAATGCTTTAAGCAATATTATACTGAAATTAATAAAGCTACACATAGAGAGTACAAAAAATATGTGGCAGGCAACTCTTGAAAGCTAAAGAGACCTACTATAGCAACCCAATTTAAAACTATGATAATAGGAGCAAAAGTATTTGGAGTATAATCAATTATGAGACCGGCCGCACTAGGCGGACTACTACTGGACAGTAGTACCAGATAACATGATCATCTAGTGACCTGGATAAAAATATGCATAAACCTCTACACTCCTTTTTTAGGGCCCCTGTGACGCCTGATGATGTCAGAGTAGTGATCAGGAAAATAAAGATATCAACACTGTTGTTGATAAGGCATGTGGGGATTTTACCGCGGGTCCATTTTTCAAAGGATATTTTTAAAGCAAAAGTGCGAGATTAATAATAACTAACATTAAGGCTACTAATAGCTGCAGGCCTCATTTTTCTCAGCACTCAATCATGACTCTGTTGGACTGATTATCTATGAAAGTTTATGCTACTTAAAAAAAACACATTTACCAAATGGCACAAGTAATGACATTCATCACCACGACACTTTTAGGGATAATATCATCAAACCTCAACTTAGACTATATAAAAATAACACACCATAGCGGTCGATCTATTTAATCTGCTTCCACCTTCTTCTAGACAGTTAAATTACCAGTTTAAAAAACGTTTAAAAAATACTTACTGGCAATTACTCCCTATTCAATAAGGGAATTTCAATAGGCTGTTAGAGAGAACAGGGATATAAGGGTGTTTGACAGAATGCTAATAGGGCCCAATCGGGCTGAAATATTTTCATAATGATGGCACTTCCGGTTATAACGGAAGTAAGTGTCAACTTGCTTATTTTAAATAAAACACCCTCTATATATTATTACATTTTTCCATTCTACGCAAGATTTTGTATACCATGTCCTATACTTATGTCTGAGCGTTTTTGACATATTTGAATTTTTATGTCAAAAATGACGTTTACAAGCTTTAAAATAATTATCAACAGAAAAGAGGGGGGGGGGGGGATTTCCCAGGCCCACGTCTGTTTTAAGGGCCCGGGCTCGAGCTGCGCATTTAAAAAATATGGTAAATTGTGTAAAAATATAAAATTTTTGTTGACAAAAAATTATTTTGTAAACATTACATGTGTAAATTATTATATTTTAAAATAAAAACGTTGCTAATTATTGGTATCTTAAAGCTTAAACGATCGATGTGGAAATTAAAAATATTTCTAGCCTGATGGATGATTTAAGTTTAATTAGAAATAACTGGCAGTCCATAAACAATGAATGCAAGTCAGTTGCTGAAAAGTTAGGTTTAACGAGGACTTGTGTGGGTGACATTTTGCCAACCAACAAAATCACACTAATCGATTTTGCGGACCGTAAAATCTCCGCACTGGCTGATACCTGAAACCGGATTCTCTATTCGCTGGAAATAATTATATTTGCCGCTGAATATGAAACAGGTTTTACAAAATTTTGTGTGGATTCCGAGAAAATCACGTTTGAAATAGCGGTTAGAGGGATTTTGTTAGTTGGCAAAATGTCATAAAATAGCCAGTTTTTGCCAACCAACAAAATCCCGCTAAACGATATTTTAAAAGCAAATTTCTCTGAAACTACAAAAACAATTTGTTAAAAACCTGTTTCATATTGAGCGGCAGTAGCGTAGCCAGGAGGGGGGCAAGGGGCCCGGGTCAAAAAAAAACCTTATTTTTAATATTTTTTGCTCAGTTATGCTTTTTTTCATAAAGTTTTTTTATAAGTTTTAGATTACTTATATTAGTGAATTAGTATAATTAACTCCCTACAAGTTTCTTTAAAAATATATGTTTTTTCTAATTTTTAATTTTTTTTATGGTCCAATAAAGGGTTTTTTGGGCGTGCACAGAAAAAAATTTTCGCTAGTTACTGAATTTCAAATCCTTTTGGGCCCGACCTGTCTCTCGACGGCCCTACACAAGGAACCCATTACCTTTGGCGTCCCTGTGTACCTTAATGCAAAGGATAGATGCACTACTTTGTCCGCCTACCGCTAAAAAACACATATAATATAATCCAACAGTTCCGAAATTGGGCGACTTTATAATATATTGTTAACTTACACTGGAATCCCCGTTGATTTTCCGGTAAGGCCTTTTGAGTGAGCACCTTGCTTTTGGCCATTGAAAAACATATTATCAATATCATCAGTTGTTACTTTCAGCGTCTGAAAGTTTAAAAAAATACAGGGCGATTCCTAAGTTGATACTTCTTTTTCAGCTGTGTATAGAAGGCATTAAAATAAACAACATTTTCAAATACATTTTTTCAAAAAACTTAAAAATAGCCGAGTTACAGAAGTAAAAAATCTAAGTGCGGGCCTCGTAATCAAAACGTAGCCCTTTACTTTATATTGTTTTTGTCCTTTTTTTGTATTGTTAGTATGTTAGTCATGCATTTTACGAGTCGGCCGTCAGTTATTTATTTTGGCAAATCGCTGCTGTGTGTTTTTCTGAAGCAAGTTAATTTTTAATTGGCGACACGTGAAATATGGTAAAATTTGAAAACAATGAACTAAAAAATATGGTGCTAATTTAGAGTGAGTGTCTTTAAAGTGCGGCGTTTGCGTAATATTATTCAACGGGCAAGTTAGACAGAACCGTATTTGATCCATAGTGTAATAAATTAATATAAGTACCTTATTTTTTAGTTTTTTGAAAAAATGTATTTGAAAATGTTGTTTATTTTAATGCCTTCTATACACAGCTAAAAAAGAAGTATTATATATATTTAAACTATGCACTTATCTCAAAAAAAGTTAATGTGTTTATGACCTAATAAAAGTCTATACATTTCTTGTTTTAAACAGTTTAAAACTCAGTTAATACAAACTTTAAATTTGATCGGGTTCTGGTTCAAGATCCTAGACACATTTGAAGAAAGAAATGCCTGGGGTATTCTTAAGTGGCAGATATAAGGATGGAGCAAAATAGGCCCAATCGCAATTATTTTAATAAATTCATTTGTCGCGTATGGTAGTGAGCCTAGAAGGAGGGTAACGTCAGGGTGTATAAAGATGTTTAACAATAATTAACTAACCAGCAAGTTTGACTGTGACATACATGATATTGACAGAAATAATTTTCTCACAATCATACTGGCCTGGTTTCTTAATTTTTAATTTACTAATCAGGCACCTTTAATTGTGAGAAAATATGGTCTGCCAATATCACAGTCAAACTTGCTGGTTAGTTAATCGTGGTTAAAAATCTGTATGCAACCCAACATTAAAGTTTAAAGGAAGAGACAAATGCCCCACATGCGAAAAATTTTGAACAATTAATGAACTAGTCTCTAAATTATTTTCGCGGGGTGTTTGATTTGATTCGATATATTACAACATTTTTTTATTACAGTTTAATCTTGGGGTTGGTTGGTTTAAGGCGGGGGTCGGGCGTTCGGCCCAAGCTTCTTGCACTGCAGCCTAGTGGCTTATTGTGCTCCCCTATCTTGCTAGAAAAGGTTTGTTCCTTTTATAAGGTCCAGCCAATTCCTACCAAGTTTGTCATGTGGGAGGTTATCCCCACATTGGATATCTCCGAAGATTTTGAGTCTTCTTCGGGTCAGTGCTTCGCAGTTATATATGATATGTGAGGCGGTTTCGTCCTTATCGCCGCAAAGCCTGCATTCAATGGGACCATTGACCACCTACTCGGCGTAGGTGTTTTCTTAAGCAGTGGCCTGTTAGTAGGCCGACCACTTGTTTTAGCTGGGTGCGCATTAGAGGCATCATTCCAGTTGATAACTTTTTGGAGGGTTTCTCAATTATGGCCCTCTTGGGGTAAAGGGAGAAGGTTACCAAAATCTGTATTGGTATTACGTCCATATCGCCACTGTCTTACCTACCAAAACAATGCTGAGACATATAGAGTTAAGCTTTGAGGTGTCATAGTTTAACCATGGACCAAACACAAAGCACAAGTATAAAATAATCAATTAGAGATTTTGGGGGTACCTACTGGGTGAAATAAATATTAATGCCAAATTGCATCAAATGTGTCTCAGAATAAAAAGTAGTAACTTATTTATTGGCGCTTTTAAATGGTGACCACCCTTCTTTTTAAGAATGCTTCGATAAAAAAAAAACAAAGAAACTCACCCTAATAGCCCGAACTTCTCTCGGTGGCAATATTCTATTTTCTGAGGTTTCTCTCTGCCTGTCAGGCCACGTATGAAATGTAGTTTGCTCTAGATCGGGTGGTGCGTGACAATATAGCAATTTCCCATTCATATAGTCTTTTAAAATATATCTTGCTGCTCTTGCATTGTCGGGTTGCCCATTTGCCGTCATAAAACCTCTGTTATCTAAAATCATATTACTTGTTTTTAAATATCGCCTTCATTATTTCTTAAACTAATGAAACGATCAATGTATCGTAGTAGAGTTATAAACACGATATTTGCAATAAGGCTGACAATTAAATGAAAATTATTGTAAAACATAGACTTTCTTACTAATCAGGTGGTAGTAAACATTTAAAACAATGCACGAAAAATAATTTTCAAACCACCTGAAAGTTCCTTAACTATACTCCAGGTCTAAAATTACTGTCAGTGACACATCGCATTTATATCAAGAGCAGAGGGGTCTACGAAGTCAGACGAAAAAAAAAATGAATATGTAAATACGTCAGTCTTACACATCTTTATATCAGATCACACTGCACTGCTCAGAAAATCATATTGCCTTTGCAGAAACCTCCTGTTTATAAACACAATTTAAAAGAACTTTTTCAGAGGAAAACAAATCATATTTAATTTTTTTTAAACAAAAATTTTAAAAACAGAACGTAACATCAAATCGGGAATTTTTAGAAATATTATACATAAAAAATCCAAATACGACAATACCATCAAAACCTCAGCAAAGTCTACTACAATGTGATTAATTAGTTAATTAAAAAATTGTCAATTTTTTTCTTATTCTATTTTAATTTTTATTAATATAAGACATAATATACGGGGTGTTTTTTAATGACGCATGGCGTGCTGATATTTCAAGGTGTGATTTCTTCAGTCGTTAATATGTCCGCAACGGCTTACATTTTTTTCTACAGGGTGTGTTGAATTATTTTTTTAACCGTTATTTTGTAGTGTTTTGTATGTGAAAGTACTTTAAATATTGTTTTCAATTTTGGTACTTCCGTAATATAATTAGATAGCGTCCCGCCTAAATCAAATTCTAACACAATAAAAAAGCTTTTAAGTTTAAACTTACATTAGTAAATGAAAATTTTATCGCTGCTGGATTTTTACGCATAGCAAAAAATATTCCTAAAATTACATCTTATCAACAGAAATTTAATATTTTAATGTTTATTTTTACTTTCTTACAGTTTATATTTAATTTAGTTAAATAACGTTAAAAGTTGTTTTTGCTATGTTAAGATTTTCCACTTAAGATGGAGGCCGTTGCCTCACAAACATGTACGGGATATCATAAAACCTAACCTAAAATACAACTTGTGGAGCAGACTGTGTGTAGTGTTTACTTCTCTGTCATATTTTTTTTTCTAAAACTACAGAATTTGAACTGATCAAACGCATCGTTTCCTGGCTTTTCTAATTGAAAATTTAACACTTAACTTTTACTAAGGGGTTTACAAGAACTTCCAGTTTGGCGGATGATAACTTAATTGTTGTCAAAAAAAAATTGAGATTAAGTTTCAATTAAGTATATAGGTTCAAATTATATCATCCGACATGCAGAACGTAAAAATAGAAATATTGCAGTTATTCATGTTAATTTCTCATCATCCATTAAAATTACAAACGATGCCCGATATTATCTTCAAAATCTGTACTGACGCCGCGCCACTTAATTCTCGTGAAATTAGTGTTTATATTTCGTATATAAAAAAATAAATTTTATTGCCATCGCCCGACGCACTTACAACACGCGCGATGTGGTGGAAACGCACGGTTTCTTCGTGAACTCATAGACTACTGTTTGCTCTTAAGAGGGTTAAACTAATAAAACCACTATTTGTGGCTTTTAAGCTCTTTTACAATGAGAATTATCCCTGTATCTAATACTAGACCTAAAAATATTAGACCCTTGGTTTTTTCCATAGAAAGTTGTGGGAACTTTGAGCAACGAAATAAATTTTAGAATATTTTACTTCGCCATTGTGTGTGTTCATTACTTACTCAACAAGGTTCACCTAAGATTTATTTTGCCAGATAGGTATACTTCATTACTTAATGTAAACTTACAAGCATAAGCATTCAATAATTCTTCAGCAGTCGGAGCTCGATCTGGATCTTCTCCTTCTAGGGGCAATGGCAACATAATTCCATATTTATCTTCAATGACATATTTTGTAATAAGGTTCGTTAATAAATTAATGGGCGGGACATGATCTCTCATTTGGTCAATAGGTAAAATTCCATTTAAAATCATCTCAGCCTTGGTAAAAACAAAACTTGGCATTACCAGACCAGGACAATCGCAAAGTAAAATATCTTTATCTAAATATAAAGTTTGAAAATGTTTGGTCTTGCCAGGCGTTGCAGAAACAGATACTTTCTTTGCTTCTAGTAAAGCATTGATGGTTGAACTTTTTCCAACATTTGGATATCCGACTAGGCCAATTGTTATTACATTTTCTGTTATTTTAGGCCCAGTATGGATAGTTCTAAACAGTTCAATAAGTTCTTCTCTAGTTAGGAGTTTAGCTGAATCATTACTTTCAGCTTCATCTTCTTTTAAATTTGTTTTTTCAATATACTCCCCAATTTTAGTTAATATGTTGTCTAAAACATCTGAGTTTTCTTGAACAGACTGCTCGAGTTTGGCAATACTCTCTTTTACATTATTAACTTCTGTATCATTTTCGTCAGATGAATCTTCCGATGAAGGCGAATTTACTTCATCTTCCTCAGATATTGATAAATCGGCTTCAGCGGTAGCCGAAAAAAATACAGCTTTTAAGTTTATCGAGGCAAAATAATTTGCCCAATGTTGTCGTTGAGTCTCTGTAAGAAAGTCAGCCTTGTTTATTAAAATCAGGTTAATTTTATCACTCGATATTTCATTTACGTATCTTTCTAAATCTTCACAACGAAACAACAAAGGATTTCTTGCATCTACTATTTGAACTACCACGTCACTACGTTCAACGACTCTCCATAGCTGGCGCCAAAACTCTAAATTTTTCTCATAAGGAGTTAAAAGAACACACTCATCTTCTTGTAACCGTGCCAATGATCTTCGCCATTCTAGAAAGCAATCTTTTTCATTTCTGTCTAATTCAGAAGTTGACATAGCAGATGTCCATGGCGGTCTAAAAATATTTTTAACAATAATTTTAAACAGCCAGATGGATGTAGCCGCGGCGACATTTAGTGTCGATATTCAGACACTTCTAAGGCATACTAACACCTCCAGAATAAACTTATAAAGTAAGTAAAAATGTTAAGAGGAATAGGATATCACCTGTAAAGTCACAATTACAGGAGTCGTGTTACCCGTAACCAGGAATGTAGTAAAATCAAGACTAGATATCGCCGCGGGCTACACGAATATTTAGTTTACACTTTTTATCATTTCTAGTTCGTTCGTCAGATCCTAGCTTTACTAATGAGAGTATAAGAAACGCACCTAAAGAAAAACTAAAAAAAAACGTATCTTCTAAATAAATTTAATTTTTTGTCTTTTGCAACCTATTAAAATAAGTCATAAGTTAAAACCCTAAGTATAAAACAACGAATCTCAATATTACATTCCAAGGACAGAATCTGTATTCCTCTGATTATTGATCATTTGTTTTAAATTTATTTTATAATTTGTTTAGTCATCTAATCTATAAAAACAAATATATTATTCGTAATTAAGTGAATGGCCATCTGTCAACGCAGGTTTTCATAGCATCTAAACTACTTAGTTAAGTAAATTTATATATTTTTATTTAATATTTTTCAAAAACATTAAGTTTGGAGTCTGTTTAAAGATTAGAGACAATGACGTTTCTTGAACGGCAGTAGATTTTTGAACTTGCATTGTCTTTATTTGTTTAGAATCACTACGTTTCAACTGGTAAGCATCTCCAGTCGTCTTCAGGTGAATACTGAATAAGTACGGTAACTACAGCTCTATTTATACTGGGCAGGTGCGGTGACGCATGACTAGTGGGCGGAGTCATGCGTGTGACGCATAACTGGATGAGTCATTCTCGATGACTCATGCGTTTAACTCTTAGGTGGTCTTATTCTAAGATTACATTTACTTAACAAGGGTTTCCAGACGTTTCTCATTTCTAATGAAGGCTTACTAAAGCAACCTGGATTTTGGTGTATGGTCGCAGCTTCCTTAAACTTCCTCTTCCTCCAGTGCGGTTCTTTTTGCAGGATTTCCGCTTTTGTCCACATGATATGATGGCCGTGCGTCCAGGCATGGTCAGCTGCACCTGATGTTTCGGTCTCTCCTTTTTTGGGTGTTGTTCCTATGGTCCTTAATCCTTACTTCGAGTGGTCTTAGTGTCTCACCAATGTAAGATTGGCTGCATTCGCAGGGGATCTGGTAGACACAATTTTTCTTGTCTTTCTGAGCTTCGTTTAAGTTACAGAGAGTAATCGCTCTATCCACCAGGTTCCTTACTATGCCATGTTTTGTGTTGTTCGAGTGGTTTAATGTATAATTGAGATATTGACCTGTATGTGTAGGTTTTCTGTACACTGAAGTTAGGAAGGTGTTGCCATTTTTCTCTACATTGACGTCTAAAAAAGGTAATTGGTTGTTTTCTTCTTTCGCCATTGTGAATTTAGTTGTCGGTGCAAAGTTATTGATGTGATGCGGGAATTCTCTGAGTTCGTCATCGTTTCCGTTCCAAATAATGAAGGTGTCCTCCACATATCTTAGCCATATTTTTGATTTCTTCTTTGCTTGTTTTATTGCTTCGGATTCAAGCTATTCCATATAAATGTTGGCTATTATGGGCAAGAGAGATGAGCCCATTGGTAGTCCGTCCTCTTGGCTAAAGAATCTTTCTTTTTCTTGAAAATAAAAATTGTTAAGCCAGAATTCCAATAGTTCCATGATGGCATTTGTAAATAGCGGTGTTTTTTCTTGTAGAGTCAGGTCTTCCTCAAGTCTGCTCCTGATGACCTTAAGTGCGTCTTTTATAGGGACGCTGGTATAAAGACATTCGGCGTCAACGCTGACCAGTTGGTCTCCTGGTTGTACTTCCTTTTCTCCTATTATTTGTGCAAAGTGTTGGGAATTCTTTACAAATGACTTGCTATTTCCTTGGAGTGGTTGGAGTAAGGGAAGTAAAAATTTACCTAGCTTGTAATTGGTCGTAGAGGCATGTTATGTTTGTGTATTTTTGGAGGCCATAGAGGTGTGGTGGTTTACTGTGATGTGGTGTCAGGCGTCCTTACGAAGTTTTGTAAGAGCGATTGTTTCTTCCTTACCAATATTTCGTTTTGGAGGCCTTGATTTTTCTAGAATATTTCTAACCTTCCATCTAAATTCTTCCGCTTGTTTCTCCTATGGTTGTTGAGTCGACGGCCTTAATAATGTCCAATATTGGTATCTCTTTTGGAGCAATAGTAAAGTTCAGTGGCGGACTGGAGCGGGTGGCTGGGTGGCCATCGCCACCGGGGCCAGAAGGCCTTTGGGGGCCAATTGGTCCAAACATTTAAATATAAAAAATTTAATTTTGTTCATTGAGTTACGTTCATTTTTGTTGGGCACTGTTTTGTCTTTTCTATTTATTTAACTTTGAAATATTTTTCAATTTTATAATTTTAAATGTTTTCCATAAATAAAGACACATATTCTTCCATGTTGTTCATTACTGCCCTTTACCGTAGATATTACTACCTCTTTATTATATTAACTTTTAAACTTTGTTTATGCTACCTAGATTTCAAATAAGCTATAAAATTATTTCTGTTAATATTTATTCGTTATAAAATCCGCTAGCTGATGAAATGGCCATCATAGCAAAAATAATTAGGGTTGGGGCCAGTGGCGTTTTTGAGGGGGAGGGGGAGAGGGGGGGGGGGGGTGTTGCCGGGCTGCAGCCCCCCGAGAGCCTAGGAGCTCGGGTCTAAAAGTCCTGTTTTATATAGAGATTAAGGTTTCTGACGCATATCGTTTTAGTCGAGGTTTTAGTTATTGATTTATGATACAATTTTAAAGGAAAACGAGTAAAAAGAATAATATTTTATAGTATTTTTCTATAATATACTTGTCTATTCCATTTTTTCTTTTTTATAGCTATTTTAAATCAACAAAAATATAACCCAATGCAATAAAAAAAATTTACAACAAAAACAAAAAACAATTAGGTATTTATTTTTAAAGAAAAAAATTAAAGTAAAAATTTTAATTGAAACATTTTTTATGGAAGAGCTGTGGTAATTTATAATAAAAAAAATAGTGCGGGAAGAAACCAGAATGCTTTATTATGAATATACAAAACGGCACTTAAGAACGAGTATTTCAATACCTAAGCATTTGCACCAAAAGCTGCTCTTGGATCTACGCTCCTAAAATACATTATTTCTGAAAAAATCATCAATTTTCGCGTGGTGAGCAATATTTAAGTACTTTATTTTTAATCATGAAAAACCGAGCCCGGAAAACGCTGGTTAGAGTCATTATGTTAAAATTTTGGATTGACACCACATTGTGTGGTGTCAATCATATTTTTCACAAATATAAAAAATGTTTTTTTTATTAAAGAGCCAGTTAGGAATATAAAAAATAAATTATACAAAAACCAATTTAATCCTACTATGCAGAGAGGAAGAGGTAAAAATTAAATTTTCGAAATTTGGTAGTAGTTAGGTGATTTTTAAACGAACTTTGGACATGGCACCAAAAATTTTTCGTGAATTGCATGTAGTCCCGACTGTTCCTCTCTCAAAAAAAACGTCCTACTTAAACCCACTGTGCCGCCCACTAGTCACGCGTCACCACACCTGCCTAGTATAAATAGAGCTGTAGTTACCGTACTTATTCAGTATTCACCTGAAGACGACTGGAGATGCTTACCAGTTGAAACGTAGTGATTCTAAACAAATAAAGACAGTCCAAAACTCTACTGCCGTTCATTAAGTTTGGAGTTGTAGAGACATTAATTCTACAAAATAAAGTTATTTTAAATTATACAGGGTGTCCCAAATAGTCAAGGCATATCAAACATACTTTTTTTAATGGAATATCATATATTCTATCATTTTCTAATTCCCACAAAATTCTTCGTTTCCCAAGTAGCATTTTTAGACACATTATGGTAAATGTATCATAACTATCGTTTCTGTTTCCAACGAAAATTGGAAACTGTTTTTACAATATACATTTGGGCGTGTTTCCAAGTGTTTGGTACTAGCCGTGACTTTCGATGCAAAATCGAAACTTTTATCGAAAATTTTTTGGAAATATTTCGAAACTGTTACTTCAAATCTGTTTCATCCAATCACATGCGCAAAACCACACGCGCACTGTAAATAGTTTCGCCATGATTAATTTGTCACAAGTGTATTTTCTATAAGTTATAATGTTCCGCGTTTTTGCGCGATCCTGTAGAATAAAAAATAATTTAAAGTTGTAGGTTATTTGACATCCTTTAACATCTGTAATAATAATTTTTGCGTATTTTTAATAACAACGCAGCTATTATGCGGCAAACACATTAGCAGCACTAAATGACCACCTTGTATACATGGGTTCGTTAAAAGTACTTAAAGTATTAAACTGTATATTCTAGGTCCAAAATTACTCTCAGTGATGCATCGCTTTCATATCGAGAGCAGTGAAAATAAATATTCTGTTCTCTTACTTCGTACAATCCGCTATATAAAAGCGTTGAATCACTAACAGTAATTTTGGATTAAGGTAGAATATGGTTATCGTAAGCAATAATAGTGAAATTAAACTAACAAATGGAATTATTTTTTTTTAGACTCACCCTGTATATAGCACACCTAAGCATACATTTTCCGTCAAGAGGTTTTTAAGTTTTCGAACCTACAAACAGACAGACCGACGGACAGATACATAGACGGAAATGGTAACCATGTTTTTTGCGACTTAGGGACTCTAAAACGTTGATATCTAATATTTCAAAAAAAAAATTTCATTATGATACTTTCCCTTTCGACGAAATTGAAACTGTATAGAAAGAAAAGTTAGCGGCTTAGTTAGAACTTTTTCTATTTTATTATTACTGACACTACACTTCTACTACAGTAAAAATGTATGTTTAAATTGGCCTCGATTCATAAAAGACCCTTTATACCGCAAAATATTTTTAAAAAGATTATTAAGAAGCGACTAACTGATTTTTTGGAAGGCACGTTTAAATATGATACTCAGTAATATGGATTCCAAAAAGCAAGCAACACCCAAGCAGCAGTTACAGAATAGATTGAATATATAACAAAATCATTGGATAAAAAAAAGTATGTTCTGGCGGTTTTTGTTGATCTTCAAAAGGCATTTGATACTGTGAATATTGGAATACTCCTTGAAAAGTTACGAATGATAAGCATTAGAGGTGTAGCACATAGTCTCCTAGAATCGTATTTAACAAATAGGAAGCAATACACCTTTATAAATCAAACAGCAAGCACAATAAAAGTTTCAACAATATGGGTACCTCAGAGATCAGTACTGGGGCCTTTGTTGTATCTCTTATATGTCCACAGCCTCTCCAAAGCGAATCTTGGATGCACTTATATAACTTTTGCAGATGATACGGTGTTATTGTTTGAGAGTGAGGACTTAGCCTATTGAATTAATCGGAAATGAAAAGCTTAAAGTTTATTATATGTGGCTATTAAAAAACAATTTAAAAATTAACATTAAAAAACCGTATTTATGATTTTTAAACAAAAAAATAAAAAAACTAATAACATTGTAATTAATATTAATGATACGTCAATTGATACAGTTAAATTTTACAAATACTTGGGACTTATTATAGACAAAGACTTAAACTATCAAAATCATATAGGACACATTCAACATAAACTAGCCAGTGCTTGTGGTGCAATAAAAAGGTGCATAAATAATGTCCCCGACGCGATGAAAATTGCTGTTTATGATGCCATCTTTAAATCTCACTTACAATACCTGTGTACAATTTGGGCGGCAGCAGCAACTACATCATTGAATAGAATTCAAAGACTACAAAATCGTGTAATTAAATATATGCGGAAACTTCCCCGTTTACATCCTACAAGTGAACAAAAACTCAAGATTTCTTAAGGTTAAACAAATTATAAAACTAGAGGAGTGTAAATTAATTTAGCGAATTTTAAACAAACAGATAAAGACCAAAGTTATTATACAAAAGAATAGTGACATCCACAATTTCGGTACAAGGTTACATGATCAACTTCATGTTCCAAGGTCCAGGACTAATGTAGGACTAAATAGTGTAATGAACAGAGCTTACTATTTTTTGTTGTTATTTTCGAGTTTATTTTTATATTTGTTGCGGCGGCTGTAATGACAGCGACATAACAAGTACTGTTGCCCATGCTTAAATAATTTGTATTATAGCTAAGTAGGACTTGTTACCAGTCATATAAATTTGTACTGATTTAAGTTCACTAATAAATGGTTGTTAAAAAAAAATGTGCTTCTTAGGATCGCGTACAATTTTTGTAAAAAAATTTTTTGTATCTGGCACCATAAAAGATTTATTGTACTTTGTCACACTATTAGGACACCCTGTATATAGAAAAATTGGCCCAATTATCGTAAAAAAAAAAATAACTTAAAAAAAAATAGTTAAATAAAATGTTAGTTTTTCCCATTACCTCCGGGGGATTTTTAATTGATCTCTAAACTTTTTATGGGCATCATTAGTTTTCTTTAACTCATCCTTGCTTAACAAACCCACATTGGACAATGGATTTACAAATTTGATATTTAATTTTTCGGCTTGAAATTCTGTGCCAGCTAACTCAGCTGTAGAGAGAAATTCTTGAAAAGAGGACTCTTCGGTGACTGACTGTAAGTTTAGTCTTCCCCAATCATAGCCATCCTCTAACTCTGTGGTGTGAAGCTGTAAATATTTAATGGTTATTTAATTTTTTTTTGCAGATGATACTATTATTTATACTGTTGATGATAAATGCTTGTCATTAATAAGCAAATTAAGTATGAATAAATGATTTTTTAAAGTGATTAAATTGAAATTAAATATATGGTAACAACCTTGATTTTGGGTTTGTTCAATTGTAGTAGTAGATATAGAACTAAAATTTAGGGCACACATCAACAAAACATAAAAACAGAGTAGGAGAAATAATTTATAAAGTTTTGATATTAAATATAACATTCTTCGAGACATCCTAATTATGGGGATATACATAAATAGATATGTATATGTATATTCTCAATATAGGTCGTGACTCGTGACAAAAAGATGCGAGACCGATATTTTTAGATTGGATTATTCTTGGGATACAGAAAGACCCTGTAAAGTCAGCACATCAGCTGAGGGGATATCTGGTATTGGCGCGCTAATAAAGTTAGCAATTTTTTTGGTATCCAGCAACTGTTTTTGATAAGCTCAACATAACTCGAAAAAAAACAGCGAGTCAGCATAACAATAGAGCACGTAGCGTCAGCTTTAATGAAAACATTTCGCAAAAATAAACGTAATGTAAATGTTTTTGATAAGCTGAAGTTTTGAAATTTGTTAATTCAAGCAATAAAATTCTTGAAATTTTATTTAATTTTTGGTGTGTTCTATTGTTATATTATCTGACTGTTTCCGTTCGATTTTTCGATTTAAAATCTCTTTATCTGTTTACATACATTTTTCTTATAACATTTTGCAAACATACAGTGTGTCCGCGGATGGGGTCCCCAAGGGGGAAAAAATCTTTATTATTCATTTTACGACCAAATGTCATTCTTTATAAAAAGTTCTGCTTATTGAGAAAATAAATTTACGATAAAAAAATGTCAGATCAGATGTACAGGGTGTTAATAAATTAGGAAAATATTAAAATGTTTCAAGAAAGAAGTACCATTATTTATTATTTTTTACAAAAATTTTATAAAACAAAGTTGTTTATAAACTAACGTAAAGTCTAAATACAAATTTTGAAATAAAAATTCGAATTTTTAAAATAAAATATTAATAATTATTGTTTTCATTTAATTAGTTGCATTTTACAAAACAATCAAGATTTTGTATACGTTCATGTTTATGTCAGAATTTTAGTTACGTCTGTCAGTATTCTATTTCCGTAAAGGCATTTTCGAAAATGTTAACCAAAGAAGGGCGTATTTATTTAATACAATGTTATGATATTGGAAATGTGTCTTAATATTAATATTTAATTTTAAAAATTCGAATTTTTATTTCAAAATTTGTATTTAGACTTCACGTTAGTTTATAAACAACTTTGTTTTATAAAATTTTCGTAAAAAATAATAAATAATAGTACTTCTCTCTTGAAGCATTTTCATATTTTCCTAATTTATTAACACCCTGCACATCTGATCTGACATTTTTTTTATCGTGAATTCAGTTTCTCAAAAAGCAGAACTTTTTATAAAGTATGACTTTTGGTCGTAAAATGAATAATAAAGATTTTTTCCCCCTTGGGGACCCCATCCGCGGACACACTGTATAATAATATATATTTTTTTTTTTTTTTTATGATAAAACACCTGCACTGTAGGAAAAATCCTTTAAGGCGCTCTGGGAGCGGTGCGAGTGCGAAAAAAGCGATTAACGTTGGTCTTGAAACGTTGAAGATTGTATTCATTGGGAAACACGACCTCAGGAAGATCATTCCACAAAGATGACGTTCTCCAGATGAAAGAATTCTTGAACAATGAAGTTCGAGGAGTACTAAGCTGAACAACATATGGATGAGCGGCAGTGGTTTGCCGTGTATTTCTGTTTTGCATTGCTCTAGGTGGAATCAAGTGGGCAATGTCAGTCGAACACCTGCCATGGAAATATCTGTAAAAGAGAGCCAAATCACCAACCTGTCTTCGATGCTCCAGGCTATCGAGGGTCTTGGTCAGCTCGGGGTTGCCGATCAGACGAATGGCTCTCCTTTGAATGGAATCCAGTAGCCGAAGGGTGTGCTTGGGTGCAGAGCTCCAGACATGAGAGCAATATTCTAATGATGGTCGAATCTGGGCTTTGTAGAGTGTCAAAAGTTGATGAGGTGTGTACAACCTTTTGGTGCGGAAAAGTACACCAAGTTTCTGTGCAGCTGCCTTGGCAATTGCGGCAACGTGATCATGCCAAGACATATTACCTCCCAGATTGACCCCCAGCAAATTAATAGACGGTGCCAGGGGAATTGCTTGTCCTGCCATGACTATATCCGGTTCTGCAATGTTAACCTTTTTGGAGAAGACTGCTGCCTGGGTTTTCTTAGCATTAAATTCGACTTGCGTTACTGTCACCCCAAGCCAAAATTTCTTCCAGGTCTTTGTTGAGGCGCAATACTTCATGCTGCCTGCGAAGATGTGCGTCGGCAGCGGATGTTTGGGGAGTCAAGGTAAAAGATGAGACAAGTGTGCTGTCATCAGCAAAGCTATAAATTGGATTTTGGGTTTTCACTAGAAGGTCGTTAATATACAGTAAAAAGAGGGTAGGCGACAATATGGACCCTTGAGGAACACCGGCACTGATGGTGAAGGTGTCTGAGAGAAACCCGTCAATCGCCACTTGCAGAGAACGGTTCTTAAGGAAGCTGGTTAACCATAAACAGAATCCATTAGGCATACCGTAGGATCGCAATTTACTTAGAAGCCCATCGTGCCAAACACGATCAAAAGCCCTAGAGATGTCCAGTGCAACAGCCCGGGATTCTCCATGATGTTCGATGGTGTTGCTCCAAAGATGGGTGACATATGCCAGAAGGTCACCTGTTGATCTGGACTTACGAAAACCGTATTGATGGTCGCTGATAATGTTAAGCCCTTCCAGATACTTTAGGAGTTGTTGGTTAATAGCTTTCTCCATTACTTTTGAAATTACTGAAAGCAATGCGACGGGTCGGTAGTTGCTTGGCAGAGTCTTTTTACCTTTCTTTGGAATGGGCTGGACACGCGCCGACTTCCAGCAGGATGGAAATATTCCTTTTTTGTAGGATAAGTTGAAAAGTCTACAAAATACTGGTGTAAGTTCATCGGCGCATGTCTTAAGAACAATGATAGGAATTTCGTCTGGACCAGAAGCTTTATTGACGTCGAGTCCTCTAAGGATCCGTTTAACAAGACGCTGACGGAACACGATTTCAGACATTTGCGATTGAACTGAGGGAATGATAGGTGGTGGTTTTCCCTGAAAGTCTACAGTGGAATACGAGGAAAACAGTTCAGCAAGTAGGTTTGCTTTATCCCCGGCTGTGGTTGCTATTGTGCCGTCGGAACGTGTTAGAGGTGGAATAGTTGACTTTGTAAAGTTTTGGCTGACGGCCTTAGCGACTGACCAAAAGGACCTTAATCCGTTAGGACTGGCAAGAAGTTTGTTTTTGATTCTCTCGTTATGAGCTTCTTTGCTTTGGTCTATCATTTGCTTACATTGGTTTCGGGTGGTAACAAAGATGGCGCGATTTTCAGGAGTAGGGTTTTTACGCCACTGTCGGTAAGCCAGGTTTTTAGATCTGACAGCACGCTCGCAATTCTTGCTAAACCAGGGCTTGCCGTTAGAAGGGCGCTTTTTGGAGAAAGGAATAAAGGCCTCCATGCTAGTTTGAATGACGTCGGAGACCTCCTTTGCACAGACAGATGGATCATCCGAAGAAAAGCATACGCTTAGCCAGGGAAAGTTGCGAAAATGGTCCTTTAGGTCTTCCCACTTAGCTGATGTATAGTGCCAAATCTTACGGGGTTTAGGAGGTTGTTCAGAACTAATTGGCAGCTCGCTTAGGGTTGAAATAAGTTTGTGATCGGAAGAGCCCAATGGTGGTTGTACGGTGACCGTATATAGGTCCGGATTTGAAGTTAAAAAGAGATCTAAAAGACTATATATATATATACAATAATTGGTTCCTTTGATCACAAGTACTCGTCCACAAGGCAGCGCTGTGGGGGCTAATGGTGGCCCTTGGTTTACAAAAATGTTTTTAAAGTAGGAGATTGTGCCCAGGCAGTTCCGTAATCTTTACTGCTATTTAGGAATTTATTTTACTTGAGTTTGAAAGTGGTTTCAGTTATTTCTTTCTTGAATGTTGCAGTTTGCGAGTGGAATCTACTGGAAAAAGCGAAACGAAACGAAAAAACCAGCTTGATCTAGTCAGGTACAATGTAGCAGAAAAATTTTACTGAAGGCTTGAATGTTTATAGGGCGAGATTTTAGAGTGGGCGTTTCTTATTTGCACGTGGTTAGATATGGAAATTGGGAATTTTTGGTTCTTTTAATTTCGATTTTGAAGATAATTATCATTGTGTCGGGTTTGTGTCAGGTTTAGTGTAATTTGAAAATTTTGTGGTTGTGTGTTGTAAAAGTGTTTTGCTAGATTGTGTTTATTGTGTATGGTGTGTTAGTTGCTTGGTGCAGTATTCTTAGTGGAGTCCATCTAGAAGCCGACGAGTACCATTCTTAGCATTTGATTTTGCAAATTTTGTATTCTGTTGAACTGCCTGTCTGAAATACTGCACCAAACCGGGGCTGCGTATGTTAATATAGGTCTGATTATTTGTGACATTTAAAGGTAATAACATCATGGTCATGGCAATCGACATTTTGCCTTTGATCTGGAAACATCAAAAGATTTAGGCTGAGTGACCCTACTCGTTGTTTTCTGTACTCTCTGATATAGTACCTTTAAAATTTTTAAAAATCTAAAAGTAGTTTAAAAAACAACTAGGACCGGGTGATGGTCAAAAGGACGAGTCATTGGCGTTATCTCCGAAACCATTAATTGTACAGATCTTAAAACACAATTTTTATGCATAAAGTGGCCAAGAGAAATTGCTGGAAATTATTTTTAAGTTTCTCAGATGACCGTTACAGGGCGTAATACTAATGCTCAACTAAGAAAACGAAGGTTTCTCCGTAATAGCATTATTGAAAATATATGTATTGCACATCTGACTTATTATACACAAACAACATTGAACAGAGCATAACACAGGTTGACTTAACTCCAGATTTGGGCTCAGACCATTTGACCTTCAAATTTTCCATTAAACTTACCGATCCACTAATAAAGCCTAATATACTAAAACCGAACTATTATAAAACAAACATCGGCAGAGTTAATCAGGAAATGAAAAATTTTATAAAGGATACTGAAAATTACAATCTATCTCAGCAGGTTATATCAACATTCAGTGCAACTTTAAGTAAAACTATAGAGCAGAACACGCTAAAAAACGTTTCCCAACTTTATATACATGAGCTTCCTCCATTCATTATTCATCTAATAAAGAAAAAAAGGCGTATGTATAAAGAATACTTACAGAATCGCAACCCTGGGGCCAAGAGAGAGATAAATAACTTTAACATCCAATTACTAATACAGCAATTTAGAAATTACCAGTGGATAACCAAATTAATGAAAAAAGAGGCAGAAACTATTGGAGTGAAATTAAAAAACTTTCTAGATATAAAACACAGGTTTATTTATTTATTTATTCTTTATTGGTGCATTGTACTAAAAGTACTTACACAGGTCAGGTACAATGTTCAATCAATAATTTAATAAAAGACAGTCATTAATAAGTTAACCTGGTTGAGAGTGAAATATTCATATTAACAAATACAATTAAAATAACATCACAAATTACATTCAAAGAAGTAGTCCATTTCTCAAAGAGACTTTATTTAATTTTTAAAAATGGGGAAACTCAAAGTCGAAAGTCTCAATCATGCATTAAAATTTAATAACTTGGTTACATGTTTCGCCCTAACATATGGGCATCATCAGACCTAAAAACTATACAAATACAGTAACCAATTAAAAATATAAAATCTCTTCCTACCTAACATTCAGAATAAAAACAAAAAAACAAAAATTAAAATTAACACATCGTATAAATGACTCTACAAATAAAGTGACAGACTATTTGGTCAATAACCCAAAACAACAAGAGTAGTAGGGTAAGGGATTCGGTTGTCATTTGATTTAAATAAATCGCCCATGTTCTTAAAACCTGCATAAAACTTTAAGAAGAAGAGACAAGTGTCAAGGATAACATTTAGCACGCATGAAAAAGAAAGAAAAATATAAGGTTAAGTATATTTACCAACTAATTGTTTATATTATTAAAAATAAAATAGGGTTCAAAATTGAAGACGTCGTTAACACAGGTAAGGACCGGACTCTTTTTTGCCTTAGTGATTTCAAGTTTTTCTAACAAATCCAACTTCTTGCTTTTATGGCATTCGTGAATAACATTTATATTTTCAGGTACTGAGAATCGATGTTTGGATTCCAATAAATGGTTAGCGAAGGCGGATTTTGTGTTAGTTATATCAGTATTTTGGTATTTATTCACAAAACTAAGGTGTTCCTGAACTCTTGTTGATATCCTTCTACCTGACTGTCCCACATATACAGCCGAGCAATCACCGCAATGTAAAGAATAAACACCGGACTTAGCAAGGGGATCGACCTTGTCTTTTGTTTTAACTATATTTTGTTTAAGAGTATTAGTGGTTTTAAATGCTATTGATATTTTGTGAGGTTTAAAAATTTTACCCAATTGTTCAGAAATTATGCCAAAATAAGTTAATGATCTGTAATGTATGTAGCTGTAAACAATGGATTTCCATTGAAAACAATTAATAAACTTTATTACAAATTTCTAAACAAATATAAACTATCTTATAATATCTTACACTCTAGTACTAAGGTGGTAAGTAATAACTACAGATCATTAACTTATTTTGGCATAATTTCTGAACAATTGGGTAAAATTTTTAAACCTCACAAAATATCAATAGCATTTAAAACCACTAATACTCTTAAACAAAATATAGTTAAAACAAAAGACAAGGTCGATCCCCTTGCTAAGTCCGGTGTTTATTCTTTACATTGCGGTGATTGCTCGGCTGTATATGTGGGACAGTCAGGTAGAAGGATATCAACAAGAGTTCAGGAACACCTTAGTTTTGTGAATAAATACCAAAATACTGATATAACTAACACAAAATCCGCCTTCGCTAACCATTTATTGGAATCCAAACATCGATTCTCAGTACCTGAAAATATAAATGTTATTCACGAATGCCATAAAAGCAAGAAGTTGGATTTGTTAGAAAAACTTGAAATCACTAAGGCAAAAAAGAGTCCGGTCCTTACCTGTGTTAACGACGTCTTCAATTTTGAACCCTATTTTATTTTTAATAATATAAACAATTAGTTGGTAAATATACTTAACCTTATATTTTTCTTTCTTTTTCATGCGTGCTAAATGTTATCCTTGACACTTGTCTCTTCTTCTTAAAGTTTTATGCAGGTTTTAAGAACATGGGCGATTTATTTAAATCAAATGACAACCGAATCCCTTACCCTACTACTCTTGTTGTTTTGGGTTATTGACCAAATAGTCTGTCACTTTATTTGTAGAGTCATTTATACGATGTGTTAATTTTAATTTTTGTTTTTTTGTTTTTATTCTGAATGTTAGGTAGGAAGAGATTTTATATTTTTAATTGGTTACTGTATTTGTATAGTTTTTAGGTCTGATGATGCCCATATGTTAGGGCGAAACATGTAACCAAGTTATTAAATTTTAATGCATGATTGAGACTTTCGACTTTGAGTTTCCCCATTTTTAAAAATCACAAATTACATATTAAAACAAGGCTTCACAGTTATAGTTTAAAAATTCCTCAGTACTGAAGAACGCCTGACTGACGAGAAAGTCTTTAACTTTGGTTTTAAAAGCTTGTTGGTTTAGGTCTCTAATTTGTAGTGGTAATTTATTGACAACCTGTAGTACATCCAGGCAACTATGGCCCACATTCGATAAAAAGAGAACCGCAGAGCTATTGAGACACAGTCGAAAAGACGTGAGAAATATTACTGCGGTTGTTACCGGACATTGCCTCTTCGATAGACATGCCGAACGTATGCAAATACCCACTAACGACGAGGAAGAAAGTATTCAACATTTTCTGTGTGAATGCCCTGGCCTCGCAAGAAGAAGGTTCACTGCTCTGGGTAAACAATCTTTCGATAGCCTGGAGGAACTAAGCAACTTACAACTTGGACGGCTGAGTAGGTTTCTGAACAGTAGTGGCTGGTTTGAATAAGTTGTTAAAATCCTTCTGCGGTGTACGGCGCACTAAACATCAGAGATCTGATGGAGGTGGGTTCTACGGAACACGTGTGGTATCACAACGGACCTAATTAGGACTACGTGAGACTGTTTGGTCAGAACCAAAGGTCTGCCACTCTTACCTAACCTAACATAGATATAAAATCGCGAATCGGGTATCTCCAACACTAGTAAACGGGGAAAGAAGCTACGAGACAGACGAAGAGAAAACGAATTTGTTTGCTGACCACTTCAAACCGGCCTTTATACCGGAGGAAAATATAAATTTTGATCAACATCATGACAGTGACATGACATGAAATTGGTCTCAAACGTATTTTACCCAAAATCCACCAACAGAAGATATGAACGTTGATGAAAACGAGTATCGTGAGATAATTGGCAAAGGAAAAAACACCGCCCCCGGCATCGACGCCGTCCCAAAAATGATCTTGAAACAGGTTCATCCTGATGTACACAGATACATTCTTAAAATTTTTAACTTCTGTCTTAAGCAAGGATACTTTCCACCTGAATGGAAGAAAGGCATTATTGTCGCTATTCCAAAGCCAAATACCAATCTATCAAGCCCATCTAATTACCGACCCATTACACTCCTTCCAGTATTAGGTAAAAACCTGGAAATCATTATCAGAAATAAACTAGAAAGGTCAATTGGAAATGTCATACCAGGATACCAGTTCGGCTTCAAAAACCGAAATTCTACCTTTCACCCACTGGTAATACTGAAGAACAATGTGGAAATGAGTAAAATAAACAAACAGAAAACTATGGCTCTCTTTATGGATATAAACAAAACTTTTGATAGTGTTTGGCATATAGGACTCCTCTATAAATTACATCTTGTTAACTGCTCAAAACAACTTGTTCACCTCTTAAAAGATTGGCTGACTCAACGAAGGCTTATTGTACATGTTAATGGTTACATGTCAGAAGAGTTCATTCCACAACAGGGCATTCCACAACAGGGCTTACCACAAGGGTCACCCATTTCTCCATTTCTCTACAGTATTTATTGCTCAGACATCTATAACTATGTTTACAATGACCAGAGGTACTTTTCTCCAACAGCATACATTTTGAAGTATGCAGATGATACAGCCCTCCTTTCACTTTTGATTTTTTTGATTTTGAGTTATTAGACAAAACGATAACCTGGTTTAATAAATGGAAGTTAAAGCCTAATCCTGCTAAGTCACAATATGTTATTTTTTACCATAATATTAACCACAATAGCCCTACTATCACTATGTTTAATGAACAAATACACTCAGCTGCTAACGCAAAATATCTAGGATTGGCCATAGACAATAGAATAAATTTCAAAGGTCATACTGCAATTGTAAAAAATCAATCATAAGCAGAGCTAAGCATTTCTCAAGCCTCACCTATAAAACTAAAGGAATCCTCAGAATTACTGCACGTAATATATATAAACTTACTTGCCGGCCAATAATAGAATATGGTCATCAATTGCTGCTTACATGTAGGCAATCAGCACTGAGAAACTTAAAAGTCGGAGAAACGTCAGCACTGCGGAAAATCACCAAGATCCGTCACTCCAACAATCCCATCCACAACCCTCCAAACCAACTACTCTACAAGCTGTGTAATGTGCAGCCCATCAAAGAAGGGCTGATTGTTCTGTCAAGAATGTTTGCAAATAAACAACATAACCTGAATATCATCCAGCCCTACTGCCTCCAACGTGTACCAATAGCTATCCCACGAAATGTTCAACCACAGAACACTACATTGGAACCACTAAGAAGCTATATTGAATGAATTCAATTTTAACCTACCAATGTTTTAAAAATGTTTAAATTGTGTGATTTTATAATTTTTATAGTTTTATACTTTTGTTGTTGTTTATATTTTTATGTATGTAATGATTTTTTTTTACGTTATATTGTTTACATTTTTCCATTCTTGTCATAACTTTATATAAGTATTGAATTAATCCGAAGGCTGAAGGACCTCGGTCGATGGCCATTTAAATTGTATTTTTGTAATAAAGTACAGTTTAATAAAGAACATTAAGTAAGTAAGTATGTATTGCAAACTTGAAAAACTTATTTGTTATTATTATTGCTCCAGCTCCTTAAATAAAGGAGTGGAGGAAAGACAAACAGTTTTTGGAGAAAAAAATTAGCATCTTCGGTTAGGGTCAACTGAAAAGATCAAACTTGGTCTTGTTTAAAAGTGATTTATGATTCAATGGTTTTATCATTTGCATTAGAGTTGTTGGCTAGGTTATGTCTGGGACAAATCTGTATATGTAAATGGTTTTGGAGTCCTGTTGAAACCTTTTAAAATGTACTATATGTATTTTTATTTTTCATTTTTAGTTTGTATTTGTGTTGTTTATTGTTATATTGGTTTATTTGTTATATAATGCTTTTTTTAGTATTATATAGTATTTGGAGCATTGTAAACTGAAATTAGAATAGAATCAAGGGGTATACATACATAAACCCTCAGGTTTATTTGTGTACCCATTATTTTGTTGTATTTTGGAAATGTTCCTACCTCATTTTTTGAAATAAATAAATATATATTTAAGTGGATTCCGTAGCTACCCGCCTTAACAGATTTGATGCTGATGACGCAAGCCAGCGGCCGGTTGACGTGGAGAGGCATCGCGGATGGCGGCAATTTACGGGAGCCAGTGGCGTAACTATAAATCATTTATTACCAACTTCTAAAAAGAGATTATTCAAATCGATTGGTATTTTTGATTATCTATGTATGTTAAGGTATAAACGTTTGCTTCGAGTAAAAAATTGAATAAATGGCTGACGGATAAATAATTTTTGCAAACAAAAATTGTATTTAACATCATAATTGTCACTTCTAATTGGTCAAAATTAAATGGTAAAAAATAGTTATTTCATCGGTTTTAATGTCAATTTGAGGACTTTTGGAATTAAAGACTTTTGATTCCTTATTACCTTGAAAAAATAGGAAATATGTAATAGAGAAATTACTTTATGTGTTTTTACCCTCGCAGCGAAATAAATATAAATAATATGGAACGACTTTAAAAAATGATCTACAAATAACTAAATAAAAAATTAATTTAACCAATAAGTACTCCTGGAAGAATCGGTGCTTTAAAAAAGTACAAAATGATACAAAAATAGTTCGAAATTCGCGATATGCGCAAAATGGGCTTTTTCGCTACATTTTTATTTTGACCCTATCGTATATAGAGTACAAAAAAATAAAATTTTCTACGTTTTCAGTTTTTAAATTCTTTAATTATTTACTGAGAAAATAATTAAATGAAATGAGCTCTCTAAAAAAAACACGCAGAAGAAAGTACCAACGTCACAACAAAACCGGCAATGGGCAATCCGGGACAATCTTCATTCGACAGGCTCCGACCTAACTAATCTCTCGAGACTGGTATTCTATTATTTTTTATTTAAGTTATCGGAGCAAGGATAACAATATAATCGGTCGCACGACTCGCAAATAAAATAATTGCGCGGTTAATAAGATAACGTACATGTCTTCTCGCCTCAAATTTTTGAACTTGCAGCTTTCTTGCCGTATTTTTTATTGTTTGTAGATTTTTATTATTTGGATATGTTTTCAACAGGTTCTAGTTCAGGATGTTATTGCTGAATATGATAAATTCAATTGTAGTGGAAGTGAGTAAGCGATTAGGTAAAAAAAATTATGAATGAAAAACACTGTGTTTTTGATTTTCACTTTTATATTGTAAACATGACATCAGTGGCTTCTTCAGGTGGAAAGTATACAAACCAAAATATCCTAATTTAAAGTTCACAAATACCAATGGGAAAAACCAGTAAATTATAATTTTAATATGCAAATTATTTTAACAGGAAAATTAGGTGTAAAATTTTAAGTCAAAGCAGGCCTAATTTCTGTCTTTTTATATTATAGAGTGATGGACAAAATATCAAGCTGTGTAATAATGGTTCTATAATACGAAGCTATGAAAACTAAATTTTATTATTGTGTTGGTTATAGCTTTAGGTACTTACTGTACCCACTACAATGCAGTGCCATGCCATTTTAGCGAGCTATTGAGGGAGGTTATATACCTAAATGGGACAAAAATTCATAGACATTAGAAAAAAATGGTTAAAAAAGGAACATTTTCTCTTTTTAGCAAACGAATACCTACGTATTTTATTTTCATTATAGAGTTAAATTTCAGTTAAATATACCGATTTTTTTACCTCCTCAGGGTAGCTCTGTACTTGTTCTCAAGCTCAAGTAACTTGATTTTTTTTTCTAAACAAAATTATAATTTTTATTATTGGAAATATTCATTTTTTCAAAATAAGAAATTATTACGTGAATATAGTTGTACTAGTACCTACCTATTTGCAATTCTGGGATTCCGGTAAAAATTCAGTTCCGAATAATTCCAAGATTCGGTACTTAAATACAGGAATATACATATAAGTAAATTATAAAATATGTTTAAAAGTGTTTAATTCAATAACGTCAGACAACATCGCACAATTTTTTTTAAATAATATGTAATGCTTAATATGCAACCCGTAAAGATTCACTGGGTATCGCGCGTATGTACTGCGCAGTATACTATTTTATTTCTGCTCAAACTTGAACTACAGTACATAATATGAACATAAAGATACCACTCACCTTAATTGACTTCTACGTCTATATTTACGCCTAATGTGAGAAACTTTAAAATTTCCCGTTTGTATATATTTTTTTGTATTTCTCCATATCAGTAGTACAGTTTAGCAAACAACACAAAAACACGAATGTACGATGGGGACTTTAACTGGAAAAAACTCGCTAGATATATAGGGAATAATATTTTTTAAAAGTGCTAAAACACGTCGATTGAGATTTTGTATGTGCTACATTTTAACACCAAATTTTTTTTTGTTCCTGTATAAGGTGAAACGTAACCCAACTTAATTTTTTTAAAGGGCAAAATACCACTTATGACACATTTTTGGAAAGCTTTTTTGAAGAATAATTAATATCCTATTGTTTTTTAATTTATTTATATTTTTTATTGTAAAGAAATTAAGTTGGGTTATGTTTCATTCCCTTAAGAGAGTTGAAAAAACAAATATTGGTTATGAGTATGAAGCCCACAGAACATCTCAATCGACGTGTTTTTTTTATTTTTCACAAATATTTTTATATTTTCTTGCAACATTCTAGCGAATTTGTTTCGATGAAAATCCCCACACTGAGGCTATGAAATAAATTAAAATTAAAAGCCATAGGATATTCAATCTTCTCTTTAAAATAACTTTCCAAAAAGGGATCATAAGTGGTATCTTTCCATTTAAAAAAATAAAGTTGGGTTGGATTATATTATGTTTCACCTTATACATTGGGTAAACATTTTTTTTCGGTGCTAAGCTATAGCACATACAAAATCTCAATCGACGTGTTTTTCCCATTTTTCAAAAATATTTTTTCCTAAACTTCCAGCGAGTTTCTTCCAGGTAAAGTCCCCAATCCTTTATAAATTTTCGTGCATTACATATGTATAGTACTTCAAGTTTGAACAAAAATAAAATAGTGTATCTACCGTAATAACTACTATAATCACAGATATAAAAAAAACAAATGCAAAAAAAATAATTTTGTGTCAAAATATAGCACATACAAAATCTCAATCGACGTGTTTTTCCTTTTTTTTTAAATATTTTTTCCTAATCTTCTAGCAAATTTGGTCCAGTTAAAATCCTCACCCTGTACAACAAACCCGAATAATATACCTAATTTCAATAGAAAATCAAATCCGCCCTCATAAACAATAAACTGGTTCGCAAGACGAAAATTTAAATATAGGTAATTCTTTTACCTCTAATAATACCTAGAATACCTATTAATAACCAATCGTCCACATAAAGAAACATAACGAACATCAGTCCATTATCTATACAAACGATTTGGTTGATTATGCTACCGACGGCGACGGGCAAAGCGCGTTGTGTCTTCAGAGTGGTTCGCCACTGATTTTATGACGATTTTACAAAGAGAGAGCCTTGATGGGCGACTGAGATGGACTATGAATAAGCTTGGAAATAGACTAAAAATCGAATTTTCGTTTAAAAAAAAACCGTAATTATTTTTGAAAAATTATTTTTATAAAAGTTATCTAAAATTAATTAAAGAATATTGGAAAGTCCATACGGTGTTACTAAATTAAAAAATAAATGATTTAAATATATATATTACATATGTGACAAACCAAAAGGACTTTCCAATATTCTTTGTTAAATTTCTAAAAACTCTTATATACAACATTTTTTTATTAATCGATTAATAAACCCCTGGGAAGAAAACTCGTTTTAGAGGTGTACGGAGTCCTCTTAAGATGGAAAGTTCTTGTGTATAAACACCTAATTTGAAATTCAGAAAAAAGTATTTCCTCGAGCCGGATTCGAACCGACAACCTCCATATATCCAGTACAGAGCGCTAACCAATTGCGCCATCAAGGAAGTAGGTTCACAATGGCAAATCGGGAAACACTTTCGTCCGAAAATTTCAAATTTTTACTGAGATACGCACAGTGATAGATATTGTAAATCATTTTTACCCTTTTTAAACAACAACATTACCGTTTTGGCAACCAGATGCATGCTTTTCAGGCGGCTGATTAATACCTATCGGTTCTTTTTCTTAAGAAAATCAAGTATGTATATATTTAAGATGGAAAGTTCTTGTGTATAAACACCTAATTTGAAATTCAGAAAAAAGTATTTCCTCGAGCCGGATTCGAACCGACAACCTCCGTATATCCAGTTCAGAGCGCTAACCAATTGCGCCATCAAGGAAGTAGGTTCACAACGGCAAATCGGGAAACACTTTCGTCCGAAAATTTCAAATTTTTACTGAAAAGCATGCATCTGGTTGCCAAACGGTAATGTTGTTGTTTAAAAAGGGTAAAAATGATTTACAATATCTATCACTGTGCGTAAATAAATATATTGCTTTGGTTTCTGCGGTAGACACTAGAAGGTGCCGTCTGAACTATTATTGATATTTACAAAGTTTTAAAAAATGGTAAATAAAACCATACGACGGATTTTACATATTCAAAAACACAACTAAAATTGGAAGACATCAGTAAAAACCGCAAGTTGCTAGGTATCTCGTTCTTAGACTAGATATTATTATCAAAACATTCAAAATTCCTTTATTCATGTTAATACATAATGTTTACACACGTCAAAAAATATACATAGGTAAATCTAGTACGAAAAAAAGAAACACAGGTTAAAACACATTAAAATTTAAAAATTCTGACAATAGAATAATTTGAATACTGATATTAATATATTAACTGTTTGTAACTCCAGTGGCGCACTGAGGAGTTGCTATAAGGCGAAAAAAATTTGCAAATGTGTCTTTACAATTTGTTATTGAGCTTAGGGTAAATTAAAACTGTATGTGTTATGGCGTAGCTGGAAGTGGTAATAAATACATTTTTATTACTTACCATGGAATTGTCCGAAACCATTTTTCTCCCACGGTTACTATTGAATCGATCTTTAATTAATGCTCGACCCAAAGAAGGACCCCCTGACTGACTGGCTTTATTTTTTTTACCCATTTTGCTCGTGGGTACTCAATATTTTTTGTTCTCAAATCAAAACATGGAACAAAATATATAGGTTAGGTAAAAAACGTCACAGTTGTCCTAGTTAGGAGTAGCAATATATCGATATTTTTGAATATCGATATATTACTTAAATATATCGATAGAGTATGTATATCGATATACTACCACCGATATATCGAAAAAAATTTCAATACGTTCCTTTCGATATCAGTACTATAGCCGTCCACGACAAACGTGAACGCAAGGAATTAAGTGACACTCTATGAAATAAGAGTCTGTGGAGCAGACGGAAAGGATCACCGAAAGAAGCCAAACTCCGGTGCCGATCGATCGAATCGAAAGAAAACCGTTTGACATAACTTATTGGCGCGAAATTCATGTGTTGTCACAGGCACGTTTGATAAACGCGTACCTATTCATTGTGCGTCTTGTTATTTAGTGTGAAGTGCGACCTGTGCGAGAACAATATAGGACTATAAGGTACATTATATATATTTTGAATTATGTAGGAGTATACAAGGGGGGATTAAAGCCACTACTAACTTATACACATTTTTTAAATGGGAGATATCTTTGTTTATTTATGAACTTTCTCAGGACGAAACCTTAGATGTTTTCTAAAGTACGTTAACGCCTAAATTTTGACGAATTGTATTTTCAAAATCATTACGTGTGTACAAAACAAGAGCTCACCGACAGCGTACTTTAATTAAAAATTTATTTAGTGTTGCCATATTTGTAATGTATCCGCGTGTTAACTTTCTTTCTAAATTGACTGGATAGGTGTATTGGTTAGAATTATTTTATGGTTAGAATAATGTCTATTAGGCAATCCAACGATGTGTCCAAATGGCGGCTGGCTGGCAAATACTGGTTTGTAATTGGTGCACGTGACCATTAAAATAATGTTGCTGGTGGCATTTAACTGGCGACTCAATGCTTTTTACCAGCCAACCGCCATATTGAATCACGTGGTTTGGATTCCCTAATATCAGTCTATCATTTTTGAATGAAAGTTTATTCTACAGGGTCGTGCATCTCACCTCCCGTCTTCCCTAGCTCACTTAAAAATTAAGTTAATATTTTGACATTTTGCGGACTAGACCTGTATCCTAGGGCGCATTTCAGGAAAATATTTTTGTTTATACAGGGTGTTCCAAAAAAGTGTGACATCATAAGGATCTATTTTTTAGATTACATGCTATATATTATGTATCTGTGTGTGCATATGTCAGTTTTTGTGAAATTGATAATATTCGCTTTAAAAGTTTATACTTTTAAATAGTTAATAAATGACATAAACATTTTTTTTATTTTTGTAAAATGGGGTTTAGATAATACTAGGGGCTTCAACATTTTGCCCTCATAAAATTAACATTTTTTATTAGTACTTTGGCATATTTATCTCAAAAACGCAAAATAGTGACATATAATATGCACTTCTTGTACCAAGCCACAGATACAGGGTGGAATTTTTAACTGGAATAAATTCAGTATTAAAAAGTTTCTTTATTTGCGGAGAAAATACGGATATACGGGTGCTTTTATTTTTAGTTTGTTACACTTTTTTCGTCCCGTCATGAAATTTACCCCTCTTCTGGGGGTAGAAACCGCCCCTAACTTTTTTTAATTACTTAAATTTGTATTACTACCATAATAATAAACAATAAAAATAACTAAAAACTGACCTAACACCGACGAATTCTGAACTGAATTTTTGCAAAATTACATAAAAAGCCGGAAATATTCATAAATATAATATAATTTATTTAATACCTAATATCGTTTTAAAACGACATGTAAACTTGTAAATACACCTACATCTTATTATTGTTTCGGACGACATGTAAACGCACATAATCTCGATTGACACTGGCGTTCGGCTTCTTTCGGTGATCCTTTCCGTCTGTTCCACAGACTCTTGTCTCTAAGAACGTCTCTTTCTAGTCCTTTAAACATCCAGAAGGCCATCAGTACTTGTAATCTTGTAATTAAAGCAAACGTTTGTATTCGTACCATAGACGTACCCGTTTTTACATTAGAAATGCAAAAAAACCCGTTGTACACATTGACATGTAGTATTGCCCAAAATTGTGAAAATACCTTATGATGCCGTGCAAACCTCTAATTTAAAAAGGAACGTTCTATATTGAACGTTGTCCGCCGCGCCACACTATTCCGTAGGTTATTTAATAAAACCAAACTTACACCGTCATGCGGTAAACGGCTCGCAAAAATGTTCGGCTGTTATTCCCAGCAGTTTGGGGGAATCTTATGCCGCTTGTTCTTGTCCGCCCGGTCCGACGCTATCCTATTTCAACCCCAACGTTGCAGCTTTACTTATAATTTAGGCATAAAAGTTTAAAAAATGCGACTTTTAGACAACTAGAGAACGACAGAGTCCCCTGGGCGCACCGAGCGTCAAATTATCAATTACAAATACAGATCAAATTAATAATCTCGTCCTTTTTTGGGGTTAGTTTCGTTCAATTGACCATTTTCACATGACGTCACAAGGCAGTCGCCATTTTGCCTGGAGGACAAACAATACAAAACTAGGTTAAGTGAAGTGTTGTGTTTTTATGCATTTTCGCCGTTATTTAAGTGGTTTGATGTACTATTTTCTTTAAATCATAAAATAATAAACTTAAATACTTTAGTAATACCATCATTTTGTGCAGTAGTCATTTGTGGGATGAGAGGAAATCGAGACAATGTAAGGTGTTTCCGAATACCTGCTGCTTGAAAAATGCTGAAATGAACACATGCCTTATCCAGACACCAGACACAGGCAAGAGATATGGATAAAAGCAATTAAAAGGGGACCATTAAGTGTAGTAGTCCATGCTTGAAGTGATGTGGCAAGTTAAATAGGGAGAAATAAGATTGCCGTCGAGTATTATTGCTCCCTATCAATCAATAATAAACTTTTTTTTGGCACTTGGTCCAAACGGCTAATGACCGAAGTCTTCCTACCATATACAAATAAAAAAATATGTAATAATATTATACTACAAATGACACTACTTTACATTTAAAAGTATGTTTATATAACTATATGCACATAAATATTGAAGCAGTCACTTTTTTCATTATCACGCTTTATCATAGGGCTACTGTCATCTACCTTTTTACACACAACACAGAGACCTTTGCTGTTCCGGCTTTTTGTGTAAAATATTTTCCCAGTAATTCAGGTTTGTTAATATATTTTAAAAAGTCCAATGCTTTTGTTAAGTTTACAGTAATATAATGTTCATCATACAAAATCCTTTCAATGAACAAATTTTGTTTTGACCATAGCACAAAATCACAATATTTTGTTTCGGTTGCAAACATTTGACACTGAACTTGATGGAAATACATGTTGTTTTTATTCAGTTTGTATTTACCATTTTCCACCATAAAATATAACGTTCCCTTTGCAGCAAACTCTTCGAAATCCAGGAAGCATAGAGAATATGTACATTTCACTTTCATTTTTCTTCATTTGTTGTCCAGTATAAACACTATGTGTTAGGATTAAATAATTTGCCCTGTCAATCATTGTTATTTTAGGCAGGGAATGTAAATCTACACTAAAGTCTTTCAAAAGGTATGGATCTTCGTCATCGATGATTTTTAATTGTATATGTCTTTCACACTTTGAGATAAATGTTCATAATAAGCACTTCCCTCCATCGCTAAAAGTAGTTTCGATTTGCTTTTACTCGAGTTAAAACACTTATTTCCACTAAAATAGGTATACGCAGATTAAGAATAAAATCAGTTAATCACAATCAATCATCTAAAGCGTCGTTTTAAACCACTTTTTAAACTAGTAAACTCAAAACTCAACTGATTTGCATTGCTTTTGCATGGAAATACGGTGTTTGTGTGTCCTCCAGCCAAAATGGCCGACATGTCAAAGTCAGCTGTTTGAAAATGAACAATAACAGTACTAAAAGAGAAAAATTTATAATAATAATAATAATATCTTTATTGTCATAAAAAACATTTACTAGTAAACATTGACAACGTCAGCGGGTAAATATAAAATTTCAAAATAAGTAAACAATTAATACAATAAGTGACGAAAATATAGTATCCAGATCCAGAAACAATGTTCAGTTTCATTACAAACGAGAAATACAACAGTAAACGACCGAAATCGCTAAAAATCAAAATCAATATGAATATATTTATCTGTTAAAACAATCATTAAGGGAGTAGAATTCATTTTCAATCAAAAACCTCTTTAAGTGACGCTTAAATAATTTAAGCCCTGGATTGCCCTAACATCATTTGGTAGAGAGTTATACACTTTACAACCGCGTTCTCAGATACGGTTGTCGCAGGCGACACATCCCCATTTCTTCAACGAGTGTGGCGCCGACAGCTGTCGCCACACGTTAACTAAGTGAAGCAGTGATGTAAAATAAATAAGGACTCGTTACAAAGTAAGCGTTACTATGTGATCACTAAAAGTAACGAGTCCTAATGTTATAAAAGACTCGTTACTTTTGGCATTTCGTTACTCTGAATTTAAATCTAACTAACTATTCTACCCATAATTTTACAGCGGGCGGTTTCGTTCGTGGACTTGATAGCCAATAACGGATGACAGACAAAACGTATCATAAATTATTTTTCGAACTGGATTTTGTTTTTACCTCGTCAGGCAGCCGATGGCGTGTCGTTTTGCATGTATTTGGAGAGATGGCGTATTAATATTTGGTTAATTTGTTGTCGGGAAGCCATGTTGCGTGTTGGGTTGAGGAAATACAGGACTTTAAGTTACCATTGAGAGATGAAAGCAATGTTTATTATGTATTTTTAATTTATATTTCTTTTTTAATTTTAACAGGCACTTGATACATGATATAAATTGAATATTCTGTTTCTTAGATTATATAGGGTAAACAAATTGTGTTTAGTCAAGTTCACTTCGCACACTGGTATTTAGAAAATTATAAAATTATAGAGCTTCGATTCCTAGAATCAGATGCCCAAACGCAGAAACGAAGTGTTATTTGTTTATATTTTGTGTAAATTGAAAACAAATAAATCTATTTTTTAATCAATACGCCATGTTCTATTCCTATTTGTTGTTATATTGTATGTTTTTATGTTTCTTAATCACATATTTGAGAATTGACAATAGTACATAACCTATATTTATATTTATACTACAAAACATGAGTAGGTATTTGGCAATCGATCAAAGCCATCTTTTTTATTTTTAAAAGTAACGATTTACATAAAGTAACGAGTCCTAATACCCAAAGTAACGAAACGGTCCAAGTCCTTAAAAGTAACGAAAATTTACATCACTGAAGTGAAGTTGAAATAATTTAACGACACCGTCCGAGCGACACGGTGGTGGGGGATTAGGGGTTATGACGTTAACGGTCCTGATTGGTCGAGATGATGTCGCTGGCGACAGAACGTAGCTCTGAAAACGCGGCTTAATAATGCCGCTTATGAGAGGGCTCTTATGAAATAGAGATGTTCGATGAAGAGGTGTAATCAAATCGTTTCTACCCCTAGTATAAATATTATTGGAGACATCGCTATTCTTAACAAACATATTAGCCTTTACAAATACAGCACAACTAGGGTTGCCAACTTTTGAAAGTTGTTGACCTGGAGTTTTATATTTCCAATCAAAAGTAATGTCTAAAAAAAAAATGTTGTGCCCTCCGATCCTGTTGACCTGGAGTTACTTTACGCTATAAATTATTTATAAAAAAAAGGTCGCCCCCTCCCACTCTCATGGTACTTCCTAATCAAAGGTGACTTCTACAATAAATGGTCATCTACAAGTGTAACCTTCTCCCCGATACCCGTAATCTGGAGCCAAAGCAGGGTTTCGACCTGGAGACACCGTTTCAACCTGGAGACTCCAAGTCTAACCTGGAGGGTTGGCAATCCTAACTATATAAAAACAAAGATGGTAGTCATGATGTGTAAACTGTTTAAATTTACCTCTACAAGAATCTCGGTAATACATCCCCAACGACCCCAACATGATCCTAACTATTCGCTTTTGATTCAGAAAAACTCTATGTGCATTTGCAACCGAAGCACGGTACCAGAACATGATATTGTATGCAATCATAGATTGCACACTGGACATATACAAAATTCTTAAATTATTCAAACCAACCTGGTGACGCAAAAAACGAATAGCATTGGTAATTTTATTTACAACAGCATTAACCTGTTGGGTCCACTGCAGAGTATTATTCAACGTAATTCCTATAAATTTGACAGTTTGTGCCTGCTCTATACTTTTTCCTTGAATAGGAACGTATAAAGATTCATTGGAATTGTTATTACCTCGAAAAACAATTAAGCAGGTTTTTTTACTATTTAAAATAAGCTTAGGTATTTGTTATAGACCATTCCAACACACTCGTCACGGTCTCAGTAGATTTTGTTGCCAACAAAATATTACTTGCGCAGGACACTACATGATACAACTACAAGAAGATATGATACCGCACAGGTTTTCGTGACGTCACCTTGTGTGTAAAAACCGCCATATAACGATATTCTCCGTTGTTTACTATTTGTAAAATTTTGGTCGAAACGAATTCCTAAATACTTTAATTTTCCTTCCAACATAATCACATCTACAAGTTTGAGTTAAAAGGAAGGTAAGTATATTAAGTTTTAAATCTTGATCACAGAATAATCAATCTAAAATGTATGTTTCAATATTTCAGTCACCACAGTACAAATTCTAATGCTAATATGATTTATCATAAATTTATTAAAAATATCATATTAAATTGCCTTTTAATAGAGTAAACTTCGCATTGCCGTATAATTCGGCGCGTTCAATTTAAAAATTCTTCACAATGTGACATCACGATCCACTGCGCACCCTGTTGATATCATATCTTGTATAGTTGTATCATGAGGATACTATGCATGACATATCATCCGCAAACTGATACAAAGTTGAAATGTTAATATTTTTGTTAAGATCATTGGCAAATATCAGAAACAATATTGGGCCCAATATAGAGTCTTGTGGTACACCCTTTTTAACTGTAATAACTTCTGAGAATGCTGTTTGTTCGGAGCTGACGCAAAATTACATGCCCATGCACAATAAAAATGTTTGCATCATAAGCTATGCCACATATTATAAGGCTATGAATAAACCAAAAGATATTTCCTTATATACTTCCGGGAGAGCATTTATGAGTTCGACTTTTGGGGTCTCGGGTTCATTCTGCTTTCTACCTTTATTAGCCAGGTTGTCTGCCATGTCGTTTTCAAAGATCCCAGTGCGGCTTGGGATCCATACAAGTTTGATATGGGGGTTTTCGGTTAATTTCTTTTTCACTAGTAAAACTCCATTTTATCTAATACTCCTCTTCTTCTGCTTATCTTTCGAAGTGCACTTAATGAGAGTCTAAGAAGACCGCGGTTCTTATTTTTTTTTCTTCTAATATGGTCAGTGCAGCGTATATTGCGTAGGTTTCTGCTGAGCATGTTGTGTGTAATCTTGGTACCCTTGGTAGTCTTTTGTTGGCGATCTGGCAAAAAGTTAGTGCTTATAGACTGATCGCTAATAATGGCGAATGGCGACCGGCATAGGTAAACAATCGATTCATCTTAATAGGTTGTTGCTATAGATGATCGATACACCAAAATATCTATACTGCGTACCAATACAAATAGAATCAGAAAGTATCAATACAAGTATTGATTTGAAAAAGATCGATACATCGTAACACAGTACACAGTCCCCGATAAACCTAACCCCTTAATGAAAAAAGTGTTTCTAAAAAAAGTTTTGCCACTTCTCCAAACTTCTTTTCCTACCAAAAGTGATTTCTAAAAAAAAGTCTGACTTGAAGCGATGTTCTGAAGAATCGTTTGCATCCATTGACATAAAATAAACTCGAACGCAACTTGACGTCTTTTTCTAATAAACACAAAACGACAAAGGTAAATTATACTAATTTTCCGAATTCCCCGAGTGTTTTTCCTAAAAGTTGTTTACAATGGAGCTAATAATGGGCATTATTTATGCTTCAAAGGCTGTGACCCAATATCGTATCGTCGTATCCCCCTTTGCTTTAATATCCTTGTTTGCATCCCTGCCAACTTGTCCGAATCGTGAAGTATCGATACACAGTAAAATTTATCGATACTCATATATCGAATAAAAATATCGGGAATCGAACAAACATACCCGAAACCGAAAAGTAAAAATTACAAAGTAATCAAAGTATATATTCATGTTTTTTTTTACTTTTTATGAATTTGAGGCAACAAAAATATAACTTGTGTAGAAAATTTTAAACATACCATGAAAGTAAAATGTAGTCAATTTTACTTAGATTTGTGTTCCTTGTTACTGTTAAGTAAATTAATATGTACTATTGGTGAACAAACGGCTGATCCTAACTTATATAAAGTATGGGGCCCTGGACTGCAGCCTCAAGCGATTGTTATGCCCGCCAGGTATTTTTTTGTTCAAGCTACAAATACTATTACTAACAGGTAAGTTCATTAATTATGGCATCAATATAATAGCTATTAAAAAATTAAGGGGTCCATAACGTTTAAAGAGACACGATTTCAGCATGTTTTGAACATAATGTACCACATCCCAACTGTATGTTTAAAAAAAAAATGCGGCATACGAAGGAAGTACTACCTACTTTTCGAAAAATAATTAATTAGCCTAACCAAACTAACCTGACCTAACCAAAGTTTTTGTAAACTTTTCACATAAATAAATTATATGACTTGTATAAGTACTATGTACCTTGACATTAATAAATTATCTATCTATCTATCTAATATGTCCGACTACTGGCAAAGATTAAAATTAATTTCACAGTTTTAAGCATGAGCACTAGGGGGAAAGGTATATTTCGTCGATACGACGAAAACAACCTCAAAAAAGCCATCGAGGCGGAAAATTGAGGAAAATACGTAGAAAATACAGAGTTCCCAAGTCAACAGTACAGGACCGTATTTCAGGAAAGGTTGTAAATACACGGTTGCAGATGGGACCTGATCCAGTTTTGATATTGGCACATGAGGCGAAAATAGTCGAATGGATTCAAAATTTGGCAAAATGCGGGTTTTGCTATAAAAAAAACAGAAAATAGTTAGGGCGGAGAAATTAAAAACTTCTTTTAAAAATGATATGCCAGGCCAAAAATGGTAAAAAATATAATGAAGTCTCAAAACTGGATTTCACCTGTGATTTTTCTAAATATTTGATCCTATGATGATTATAAGTAAAAACTATATGTTCGTTTATGTGAGTTTCTTGAACATTTACACTTTGACAAAATTTTATCATTTATTATATCTAAGATATTTCTTTTTGTTTATCACAAAATATATGTTAAAAATGTATAAGTTTTTATACAAATAAATGTGTTAAAAATCTATTAATTGCGGTCCTGGCGGGAAATAACCAATCGTGGACTGTCCGACGACCGGGTAATGCTTGATCGACTACTAGTAAATCGTGTCCGACTAATGGCAAAAGAGCACTTTTTTATTTATTTATTTTCAGAAATAATAGGTATAACAATAGAAGTTTTTAGTGATACTCTGCATAAAATGAAATAATAAATCCGGTGTGAAAAAAAGTCACCCAGGATAAATCTAAAAATAAATATTTTACATTAATATGAAGTTCAGATTTGCGAAAACTGTCCGACTACTAGCGAATTCACCCTACCTCACAAACCAAACCTAAACCAAAGAAAAAAAAAATTAATTTTTCATTATAAGTAGGTATCTTAATATTCTACATATATGTATTGACTTGTGTAAACATTGGTGTGTATTAACAATAATAAAACTATTGACTAATTTATAATACGAACACCATGCAAAAATGATGATTTTTTTTGAAATAATAAGTTTTTGGTCATAGATTACGAATCTCAAAACTTTATTCGGTGGCCCCACTTAGTTTTTGAGATATTCCTTCTTAAAATTCCTATTGGTAGAGGTTAAGTTTCTCATATAAAATTCGCATCTATGGTTTTTAAATAAAATAAATATTTTAATCGATAAAATGTGCTCTGTTCTTTGATTTTTTAACCCTGAAGAAGTTTAATTAGTATCATTGTGCAACATGAATATATACAATTTTCTTTCACAAAAATTATTTAGCCCCAAAATCACAGATTCCTAAAATACAACTTTGCCCCAATTTAACTATCTTCGTTTTTGAGATCCCCTTTTACGAATTTGTAGCACCCTGTATAGTAAAAAAAGTACTGAATGAAGACACATTTATTAAATAAACGACGTTTTGATATGGAAAATAACTTATTAACTGAGATAATGACTGTAAATCGGGACTTTTATAATATATCTTCAGTTAAACCCATTTTTTCCACAATAAGCACCTTTTCTTTTAATATGGTTTTGGTATTTTTATTTTTTCTTTATTTATTTATAAATGACCTCAAGACAGAAACAAATAATACTGGCACCGAGGCCTACAGTTATTTAAGTATTTTAAGAACAATAATTTAGTTGAAGTTTTAGGTCACACAATATTCTAATTTCTTGAACTAAAGAGTTTTCTTTTTTTTACGGAGTGAATGTATTTGATTAGTATTTGGGCTTAAAAAAGTCTTTAAACTATGACAGAATTTTGGTAGCCTCTCACTTGTTACAGTCTTTGGCAAAATATTGTAGGTTTGGATGCTTCTTTACAGCGGGAAGTCTTTACATTTCTTGGTTGCTATATTCCATAAACACCAAGGATATTAAAGCAAAGGGGGATACGAAGGTGGGTCACAGTCTTTGAAGCACAAATAATGCCCAGTATTAGCTCCATTGTAAACAACTTTTCAGAAAAACACTTGGGGAAATCGGAAAATTAGCATAATTTACCTTTGTCGTTTTGTGTTAATTAGACAAGGACGTCAGATTGTGTTCGAGCGTTCAGAGCGTGTTTTCTATTGAGCCCTTTTTGGGACGCCCGTCTTTCATATCTGTAGGCGAGTTCGGTTATTCCTCGCGGATGAGATGAAAGAGAACACGGATTTAAAACAGCTGATCAGCAGATTACTCCGAGGTTGTCGGTAATTACGGAACGGTTCATATTCATTTGACAAACAGGATAACCTCACTTTTGGCCATTCATGATAAAAAGGGATAATAATTTGTTAATGTTTAATTCCAATTGTTGAAATCGGCCATAATTTGATGATGAATTGAATTGAATGAAATTATTAACCCAACACCCAACTTTTTTAAGCGATATTTGTCAATTAGCTGACGTTGCGTTTATCCTCGGTTTCCTCGGTCAAAAACCTCCGATGAAAAAGATGACGCTCCGAATCATCTGCCCCGGTTTAAACGAACGCAGATAAATGTCAGCCGTCAGCTCTGAAACGATTAAACGAACGACATTTTGACAATCCGAGGGATCGGAGACTTCGCCGATGATTAACCGAACTCGCCTTAGTGACGTTTATCAGTACCTGATTAAGAGCTGTCATGTATTTGTTGGTTTTCAGCAGCGTTGCCACATCTAGTAGATTTCTACTTTTTTGGTAGATTTTCACTCTTTTTCAGAAAATTTTAGTAGGCATATTTTCTTTAGTAGATTTTGGTAGATTTTAATATCAATTTCAATAATATAAATATTCCATTAACAATATAATTATTGTAAAAATTATTTTAATTAAGTACTTATTTACTTTAATTTCTATGTTGGTAGATGTGTAACTAATTTGCTATTTTTATTCATTTGGTTGCTTCGCCTGCTTTTTTGTCGGTGATTCCCCTTTATGCCTTATGCGGGTTCACCGTTGTATTTCCCCAACAACTGAATTTATTCTAATCGCACGGTTTTCGCTTTATACTAAATAGTGAAAACAAATGCGCAGTGTTAAATTGCTTTTAATGTGAAAATTATGAGGCGAGCTTATGAGCAATCGTATTGAACAGAATGGGAAATGGGAACAGAACCACTTGGCTTTGTACTGGGTCTTGCACAAATTTTGAACTCGATGTAACAATGATTAAGTTAATGGATGATAAAACTTTGTATAACAATCTATATTATAAAGCTGACGAAATTCAAGATCTTTTTTCTTTTAATTATTCTAGTATTAAGATTTATATGTTTAGGTTTCGTCAATAAATAAAAATATTAGACCAATTCATTGTTTTCAGCTTTTTTTTGTAAAGTAGATTTTTAGTATTTTTTTAAAAAATTTTAGTAGATTCAAGCAAAAATAAAGGTAGATTCGCCAAAATATATGTGGCAACGCTGGTTTTCAGTGTTTCTGTGTTAAATTTAAGTAATTTTGAGTGGAAAAAGCAACTCGACATACAAATAGAAAAGTATTTACAGTTCCAATGCTGTGGCGAAAATACTTAGCAATTTCATCATTTTTCTTGATATAGTTAACTTGAAAACTATCATATGGGTAGGTGCTATCCGATAGTTATGAAAATATTATCAAATAATTTTATGCTTTAAAAATAATACAGAAATGTAAAACATACCCATACCAACATTGACTTAAAATCTACCTATTCTGTTTTTATAAAGGGTGCCTACAGCTGGTTTTTTTTGTTATCTAAAACTGTTATATTTGAGTTTTAGAATGGAATCATATATTTATTATGAAGTGAAACAATAATTTTTCATGTTCTGTAAATGGTAAATTTAAAATATTTGTTGACTAAGCATCATTGGTAATAATTATTTTATCATATTAGAAGTATCCATCCTTTTATTAACGACCTTTTTATTTCATATGGAAATAACGAAGAAATTTGAAACATTGTTTAGGGCCTCAAATTGACTAATGCGTAACATTTTATTTCTCACGTTTTTATATAAAGCAGCTCCCAATTATTAAATAATTCGTATTTTTTTGTGGAAATCGAATAATAAGTAAATGCAATTGTTAAAGGATCACGGAACTGTTTGTTTCCCTAAATTTCGTCTGTGAACTTTTGAGTCACGTCCGTCGATTGTATACTTTGCACAAAAGAGACCTCAAATGTATCATCTGTTAGAATGACAACAGAGACAGACTGAAAATAAAAAGAGATAGAGATTCTACATGTAGAAGTTTGTTTTTTATTTTCGTAAATAACAAGCGTCAAGCTGACATGTACAATATTATTTTACGTTACAAGGCCGGTGTAATGCCCTGCCCTATTCCTAACCTCATTTCTCTATTTTGTTCTCTCTACTACAAGGGCAGAAACATTGCAGACTGAGAATGGGAACTGGGTCGGTCGTAGAGCACTAACTATCAGTAAAACACTATTGTAATGATTATTAAAAATATATTTTAAGTTGAGAAAATATTGAAATTTAACAATCTTGTTTTCAATAGTCCAAGTAGGCAAAGGCATATAGTAAATTTTATCAATAATATAATCTTGATCCAAAATTCTATGTTAAACTTCTTTAAAATACAGTTTTCCAAAATAATGTTAAAATGTATAAAATCATTTCTTCAAAACAATCATGAAGGTTGGCGCTAACAGTTCCAAAAATTTGTTTCATTTAGGGAGCATTAACTATTTCTATCTCATAGTCGTTTGAATTAAATCATAGTATTCAAAGGGAGCATTTACTGTTTGTAAAGTATGAATCTTTCAAAATAACATAAGTAAAATTGTGTAATCTTCAAAGGGAGCATACTACACTGCTTCTAATTTAAATTCTTAAAACTCATCGGTTTCTTATTCATTTTCTTCAAAAGGGAATACTGACAATTACAAATTAATTTCTTAAAATTTCCAGGAGTTATTAAAAAGTTTTTACCTTTTTGACAATGACGATTTTTCATGCCAAAGGTTCAACACTCACTTTCATATTTATATAAAAATATTTAATTTATCTTAACGCACAAACTGTTAAGGTTTTATGTCTTAAGGCTGGTCTAGCTATCGAAACGATTTTAACAAACTTAAAAAAAAATTTTAATTACTGCGATTGAGGGGGATCCGAGCCCCCTCACAACTTTACTTTTTAGAACTTTTTGATTTATTTTCTGCGTTTACTTTTCGACTAGGTACGGAAGATTGATCAACTTTCTTGAGTAACTATTACTTGTGTAACTCTTTAAAGAACTCACTTCAAAAGAGCCACTAATTAATTGTTGGTTGTGTGTTTTTTTTTTATGATAAAACACCTGCTTTGTAGGAAAAATCCTTTAAGGCGCTCTGAGAGCGGTGCGAGTGCGAAAAAAGCGATTAACGTTGGTCTTGAAACGTTGAAGATTGTATTCATTGGGAAACACGACCTCAGGTAGATCATTCCACAAAGATGACGTTCTCTAGATGAAAGAATTCTTGAACAATGAAGTTCGAGGAGTACTAAGCTGAACAACATATTGATGAGCTTCAGTGGTTCGCCGTGTATTTCTGTTTTGCATTGCTCTAGGTGGAATCAAGTGGGCAATGTCAGTCGAACACCTGCCATGGAAATATCTGTAAAAGAGAGCCAAATCACCAACCTGTCTTCGATGCTCCAGGCTATCGAGGGTCTTGGTCAGCTCGGGGTCGCCGATCAGACGAACGGCTCTCCTTTGAATGGAATCCAGTAGCCGAAGGGTGTGCTTGGGTGCAGAGCTCCAGACATGAGAGCAATATTCTAATGATGGTCGAATCTGGGCTTTGTAGAGTGTCAAAAGTTGATGAGGTGTGTACAACCTTTTGGTGCGGAAAAGTACGCCAAGTTTCTGTGCAGCTGCCTTGGCAATTGCGGCAACGTGATCATGCCAAGACATATTACCTCCCAGATTGACCCCCAGCAAATTAATAGACGGTGCCAGGGGAATTGCGTGTCCTGCCATGACTATATCCGGTTCTGCAATGTTAACCTTTTTGGAGAAGACTGCTGCCTGGGTTTTCTTAGCATTAAATTCGACCTGGTTACTGTCACCCCAAGCCAAAATTTCTTGCAGGTCATTGTTGAGGCGCAATACTTCATGCTGCCTGCGAAGATGTGCGTCGGCAGCGGATGTTTGGGGAGTCAAGGTAAAAGATGAGACAAGTGTGCTGTCATCAGCAAAGCTATAAATTGGATTTTGGGTTTTCACTAGAAGGTCGTTAATATACAGTAAAAAGAGGGTAGGCGACAATATGGACCCTTGAGGAACACCGGCATTGATGGTGAAGGTGTCTGAGAGAAACCCGTCAATCGCCACTTGCAGAGAACGGTTCTTAAGGAAGCTGGTTAACCATGAAAACCGTATTGATGGTCGCTGATAATGTTAAGCCCTTCCAGATACTTTATGAGTTGTTGGTTAATAGCTTTCTCCATTACTTTTGAAATTACTGAAAGCAATGCGACGGGTCGGTAGTTGCTTGGCAGGGTCTTTTTGCCTTTCTTTGGAATGGGCTGGACACGCGCCAACTTCCAGCAGGATGGAAATATTCCTTTTTTGTGGGATAAGTTAAAAAGTCTACAAAATACTGGTGTAAGTTCATCGGCGCATGTCTTGAGAACAATGATAGGAATTTCGTCTGGACCAGAAGCTTTATTGACGTCGAGTCCTTTTAGAATCCGTTTAACAAGACTATGACGGAACACGATTTCAGAGTGTATTTATAATATAGCTGAAAGTGACGTATTGTTTTTGACTATGCGTTGTTTTTCTCGCGATGTTTGCTCAATATTCTCCAGAGTCTTAAAACTTTCCTAAACACGAAAACATTTTTGGTAGACGTGACTAAAGTCGCTTGGTACTTGTTTTGGTTAATATAGAAAATTCAAGAAGTACGTAACAAATAGAATGTCTTTCAAAGGTTAAAAACAAAAACATTATGGGGTGATCTAAGTTGCCTTGAAATTATTTTTAAGTAAAATACAAAAACGTAAACAAGGTTCCCGGCCTACGTGACACCTGTCTTCAAAACTTTGGTTCTAGAATGGTCTAGAACTTTCCTATATCAAACACGCAGAAAATCGGAAATGGAAATATTTTTATATGACATCACATGTTTCTGTATACCGTTCAAAACAAGAAAAGGAAAATGTTCAATTTAGTTCTGTGTGTTTGGTGAGAGTTAACACATATATTTTGAGAGCATTTTTGAAAGTTTTGATTTTAAATTAAGGTACTGAAACTTTATTATCATTGAAAGATATAAACTTCTTTTCATTTTATTATTTGTCTCTTTTGATAGTGATTTACAATTATCGCGATTATTTTTAATTTTCAAAATTTTATTTATTTATTTTCTTGAACCCGTTTTCTTTTTAAAAGCTGACTTGATTTAATTAAGTTTTGTTGAAACATTTAAAATTTGTTTGGCTTTTTCGTCATTTTTATTTAATATAAAAATGTTGAAATAATTCAAAATATTTTTATCTTTTTTTTTTAATTGTATTTAATTTAAAACATTATTATTATTATTATTATTATTATTATTATTTTTCTCAATGTTAGTTTTCACAGCTTTTTGTTGGTATTGCTGGTATTATTTACAGTACAGAGAAGAAATTCATCTTAACCTGTACTGTTTAGAAACTTCCGTACTATATGGCATGTTTGGAGGATGACGCTTTTCTGAATTAGTTGGTATAAATAACCTGATAGGCCCAGTTTTTCCAAGTTGGGCTTGAAATTTTTCGTCATAGCTCCCTCCACCGATATTATGATCGGAATTATGTCTATTTTATCTAGCTTCCATATATTTTTAATCTCTATAGCCAAATTCGAGTACTTGGTCTTCTCCGATTCGGTTTTAGAGAGGTTGTGTGTTAGTGGGCAACCTATATCGATTATGAAAGCCTTCTTGGTGGTTTTTTCGATAAGAAGAATATCCGGTCGGTTGTGGTCTACTGTTCTATCCGTTATTATTGGCCTGTCCCAGTATAAGAGATATGCAGGGGATTCAAGGACTGGCTCGGGATAGTATTGGTAGTATGGTGGGAGGTTTTCCCTTAGCCCTAGTTTATGGGCCAGTTCCTTGTGGATGATCTTAGCCACCTGATTATGTCTCCCCAGATAAGCGTTGGCGGCCATAGCACCACACCCCGCCGTGATATGTTCTATCGTTTCTCCGGGGCAATTGCATTTTCTGCACACATCTTCCACATTTCTTTTCAAGATGACTTTTTCATAGTTTCGAGTTCGAATGACACGGTCTTGGATAGAGATTATAAAACCTTCTGTTTCAGCGTGAAGCTGCCTTTTCTCTAACCAATTCAGTGACATTTCTCTATCTATGAGTGTATTTTGGAGTGCCGTAGGGTATTTGCCGTGTAGGGCTTCCTTTTGCCAAGTTACAAGCTGTTGACTTGGCGGCGCGCGGATGATGTTAGGCAATCCGTTTTGCTTTAAGTTAAGGGCTGTATATCCAGTGTCTAATCCAAACGACACGGAACCTTAGCGGATGTTAGTAAAACAAAGCGATTTTGAAAACAAATTTATTAAAAAGATAAAGATAACAATTACAAAAGAGAATCAAAATTAATAAAAACCTGGATTTAAACCTTCATCAACAGATGGAAAATAAAATTATACTTTCATGAATTTTAGGCTCATCGCTGGCGTCTTGAGGACCAACAAAATTTCACAAATTTTCGAACTGAATGTGTCACGGACCGGAGCACTAGTGGCCTCTGATATTTTTCCTACCAATAATGTGCTGTTCCATCGAGTCAGCAATTTTTCCCACTTTCGTGCCAATATATAGTTTAAATAAAATAAAAATTACTAACTTTAGTTAAGCAAAATATAAAAAATTGTAAAAGAGAATCTATTCTGTAGTTGCGTAATATTTTTCATTTACTAAAGTTGGTAGAAAAAATAATTTTACAAGTTAAAGCATCTACACGAAGTTATTTGGCATCGATAGATATAATATATTGAAAACAAAATAAAAATTACTAACTTTAGTTAAGTAAACTATTTAAAAAATTGTAAATGAGAGCCTATTCTGTAGTTGCGTAACATTTTTCATTTACTAAAGTTGGTAATTGGTACAATATGTGTACTTTAGGTGACAACTTGTCAAAAATCCAAAGTAAAAAGTCATTATTCAAAACGGAATCCCTCTAAGATGGAGTTGGGACTTCGCTCTCAGCTAAACTTAGCTGAAAGGCGACTCAAATAAAACCACACACTTTTAAAAACACTTAGTAGCTAAGTTTATTCAACGACAGTAGTAAGCGGAGTCGTAATTAAATAGACATTATCAAATTTAAAATAAAAGGCAACATACCATAGCAAAACGTGCATTTGGTCAAAACCCGACTATTATTTAGTCATATCACATTAAACCCATGATGGAAATATTTGAAATTTAAAAATCAACTAACTTAAACCTGTAATAGCGCAAACCACGTGATCACTAATAGCCTTTACAAAATGCAGACAGGTATTCTAGTATCCCAAAAAAAAAATTCAAAGCTTGACCACGACATGTAACGGTAAAGGTAGTAAGTTAAAGGTTGTAGACAATGATGTTTCTTAAGTCATAGAAGATTTTTGGACGTGCATTGTCTTTCTTTATTTCAAACCACAACGTTTCAACTGGTAAAAAAACATCATTGTCTTCAACCTTCAAACAAACACAACATAGTTATTAGAATACAAAAACCATATTAAAAAAAAAGGTGTCCGATATTGCGGAAACATGAGTTTAACTGAAGATGCAATAAAAAATCCCGATTTACAGTAAATGTGTCTTTATTCAGAAGTGTTTCTTACTATACAGGGTTGTAAAAATTCGGACAAGCGGATCTCGAAAACGAAGATGGCTGAATTGGGGCAAAGTTGTATTTTGGGGATCTGTGAATTTGGGGCTTAATAATTTGGTGAAAGAAAATTGTATATTGAACGGCAGTAGAGTTTTAGACTTGCATTGTCTTTATTCGTTTGATATCGATTTGGCGTCTCTTAAAAATTATCAACAAATTTCACAATGAGACAGCAATTTTTGTTCCACAGTGAGACAGTGTTTTAGTTTAATTTAGTCAACTAACTGTTGCCTATTATGTCAGAAAGATTTTTAAAAAAGTTGGAACAAAATATAATGTCAGTTTCATTTGTAAACGACTGTTATATCTATCCAGTTGAAAAAGATTAGCTTAAACACAATAATCCTTAATACGTTTAACTAAATCTGCGATAACTATTTTCAGTGGCTTTTTTCAAGGCACAAACTTACTATTTTATATTTGTATTCGAATATATTTTTAGTTTGTTTAGTTTCCTTAAATAAAATACTTTTGATATTTGTATAAATACTTTATTTAAAAAGTCTTATGTTTTACTGTGGAATATCGTTGTTTCACTATGAGACCACCCAAATAAACTTTTAATTTTTTTATTAAGAGAATCCAAACAATATTTCTAAAATCTTTTCCAAAGTTACCAGCTCGAAGCACGACGTTATGAGAAAATATACCGAATTATCTTCCTCGTCGTACCAGTTATCGTCCTTCACTCCTTTGATGCATTCAGATATTGAACGGCGATCTTTCTCTTCAATTCAAGAGCGGCAGTACATAAGCTAATACATAACGCAAAGCATTTTCACTGTGAGTTACGGATATGACGATGGATTTTTAAAATTTGGAATGTTTTTTTTTTATCTCCATTCAAAATTATTTTTTAATATTCTCAGAAATCTTGTAGCATTAACCACGATGTAATAAAAAAAATTTTAATTTTAAATTAAAGTTTTTTAATTTCTGTCTTTACTGATTTGATGCATTCAGGTATTGAACAATGACATAATGTCAAAAATGTAACTATTTAATATGTCAGGAATGTACCTAACTATTTTAATATACAAAAACTAAGAACTTTATAAAAAAACATGTTCTTACAATAGCAGCAAAATTTTCCTATTTGCTCCGGTAAACTGAATTTTAATTAGCATGCACAAAGGTACCAAGGATGTTGTAAACTAATAATTTTTTTGATTTTTGGTCTGAAACCAAGTCTATATTGGTTTACATTGTAATTATTAATATTATTAATAGTGCCACTTATGATGACTTTTGACAGCCAAAATAAAAATAAACAATACATGTAAAAAAACGTTTAATATTAAAAACTATAATCAATAGGGCTTGGTATGTTCGGGTCTGTAATGATTAGAAAGCAATATTTTAATGTTTAGGCGTACTACCCCAAGTACAACACGTGTAGCAAAAACCAAATGTCGATTTTCAACAGAGACAAATTATTTTCGTTTGATTTTGGAGACCAAAAACATTGCGTTTTCTTGAAGTGAATCCTGACCATGTTTTTTAATGGATTTAAAATTTTTTTAAGTTAGACTCTACAGGAATTGGGGAGTGTGCAAAAGTTATTTTCATTAAAAAAATATTTTATATTTTTTACAATACAATGAAATTTGGTAAAAAAAAAATTGGTTTTCATTACCTCGTATCTTTTTCTTCGATTTTTTTTTCTGCACAAAAATAACTTTTGCACACCCACATAGGTACCACCTGAAAAAAAAAAGTTGCTTAGTTTTTTGTAATTTACTTCAAAAGAAACGGCAAATTTACACGGCGAATTTTTGCGCGGTCGGATCCACTTAACCTTCCACTTATTCAACATTATGTAATTGTTGTTTCCTTTCCTTTATTGTTACGGTAAATTTTATTGAAATAACGAATGGCACACCATAGCTTCCTGTAATATAGTTTTAATATGTAAGTAGGTAATCCCAAATATAATTGCCTCGGCCGTAATAGTATAAGAAAGGATAATTTGAAATACTGATGATGTGTTATTTAATGACAAAACGTTCAAACTTCAAAAACTATTAAATTATTTTAAATTTCCAGAGCTTAGAAGTCCCTAAAACCGCATTTAAAATTTCACTTCTGTATTTAAAAAAATTGACTTGAGGTTGGTATCATAAGAACGAAACGTCGAATTTAAAAACTAATAAAAAGCGACAGACTATGCCCTCTTTTAAAATAAAAATAAAATGTTTGTAAATCTAGGTTTATGAAAGAAACATAGTAATTTTTGGTAAATGTGCCCTGCATAATGTCCCCCTAAACGCCCATAAGGGTTAAATTATTGGTGTTTCAAAAACATCCCCAGCAGACAGACTAGGTACTTTTTTCTAAATAAAATTCACTAAAATCCTGTTAAATCCAGGTTTATTAAAGAAAAATCGAAATTTTTGGTAAATGTGCCATGAACAACGTCCCCTAAAAGCCTAGAAGGGTTAAATGATTTGTGTGTCAAAAACACCCCCCGCAGATGTATTTAAAAAAAAATCCCGATTAAATCCAAGTTTATCAAAGAAACTTCGTATTTTTTGGTAAAGGTGTCCCGAACCAGAGGTCAAGATTCCTGTACACTAACGCCTACTGTATATGGTGCGTATCATATGAACAATTAACCATATTTTCGGTATTTTCAATATTTCCACCTTGTTGCTCATGAAACTGGGCGTATTCCAATATGTCTCCATATACAAATATATCTTGTTATGAGATTGATAGCTTTAGTTACTGTAAAGGAAGCGTTATAAACAGCATGAAAGAAAAATACCCAATGAAATAGATGTGTAATATATCCCCATAAAATATTATTTATTTTACGGATTTCTACAATAGGTCTCTAATCCTAATATAAACAATTTATATTTTTTGTGAATACCTGAAACATTTCACCTTATTTGTACTACTTTTGAATTTCAGTAATAAAAAGGTAGTCACTCAGATTAGTGCCTTTTTATTTCTCACGGCGCTCGTTAATCAAATTAATAATTACGCCAAATATATAACAAGATGTGTCTGGTATTTGAACAAAACCAAAACCCAACGAATTACAGCGATAAATTGCATGGTGCAAAATTGTTATCAGCTTCTTTAAAAATTACTGTTATATTTTGTTTTTATAGCAGCGAGTCTCAAAATCTGCAAAATTCACTTGAAGTTATCATAGAGGGGGGAACCATACAGAAAAAGCCTTGTCGGATATGGTCAAACATTCTAGATAGAAAAGATGGTTTGTTAATTGTAAGATACAAAGTTTATGACAAATGTTCCTATATCAAAATTAGTATCAAGATCCATAATGAGCATGTGGTAGATTCTCCATATTTAATAAATGATGCTGTGTATCCTGATGAGTGCAACTGCCCACAAAATAATATTGGGACATTATTGAATATGTGGGAGTGCAAATCGGTACCGTCTCAAATTGCGAGAGATTTTGAACCGTTTGGAAAAATTAACTGGGATCATATGAGACCAAAGGTAAGCGGTATTCTAATACATTTTTTTAAAATTACGGCTTAAGCTTATGTTTACTTTTTATTTTGGTACCAAAGTGTTTTTAGTATCACGCGTATTATTTCCTACTTTACGAATCTTAATAATGATGTGTACACATTATCACTTATTTTTAACAAAACAATTCCGGCGCCCATTGTCGAGCAGCGTGTTTACGAATTCTAGTCATTACTACTTTGTCAGGAAATCGACGTGATTGGCAAATCGTCGGGCTTTGTGGAAAAAACATAGAACGTCACAGTTAAACATTTTTGGTTTTAATTAACTAAAACTTTTTAATTTAATAAAATTAAAATTTCGATTTCTTGGTAACTAATAAACTTATAACAATCATCTTCAACTTTTTTTTCTTTATTTATTTATTTACAAACACAACAGATTTACATCCAATTATAGTGTAGGATACAAATAGACCTGAGTAATAAGTCATAACTAAACAAATGGTACTTAACAATGAATTATATATTATATCGTGCTAAAATATTTTACAAAGTATTGATATATGCCTACTCACTGAGCCTATATTCCATATATTGAACTGTAATCGTTTTTGATTATATAATTTGCACATTACAATTATAGGTGAGTTTCTATAGTAGTTAGTATGAGTATTATCAATATAAAAACTTAAAGGATTTCTTGTTCCATATGCTGGGAAGGATGGCAAAAACATTTCTCCTACTTTCAACTGTTTGAATGTATTGGTCTTTAATTATATTTGTTTTTGGTATATGCATTTGGTATACCCCTGTTTCCTTATAATGTATATATCTCATAAATTTATTTTGATTTTTTTCTATACTATATTTATGATTCTCATAACACGGACTCCATATTATAGAACAATACTCCAATATACTCCTCACATATGAAACATACAAAGTCTTGACACATAATGTATCTTTACTATTTCTAACAATAAATCCATACATTCTAGACGATCTACTAATTATATCATATTATGTGACTTCTGAATGTTAGTTGAGTATCAAAGGTCACCCCAAGATCTCTCATTTCCACAACTCTAGCCCAGTGTCCTATCACGGATTATGTACGCAAAATAGACTTGTTCTATTAAAACTTAAGTATAAAACATTTGTCAATATTACATGCTAATTTGTTTTTTATTGACCATCGATACATTTTGTCTAAATTTTGTTGACTGTTGGCAGTCATTGTAGTTGTTAACTTTTGCATATGGTTATATAGAATATATTTAAAGCACGGTATAGAACCCTACTATTAATATAACCTAGATATTCAAATTAACCCTCTGCCAGTAGAGAGTAAACTAACTGGATAAACCATCAGCTGAGGTTTATCTGACTAAAGGATGTGCGGGTATTTAAAATTGTATAGCATTAGTTACAAGCAATATTTTATGAAAACATACTTATGAATATTAAAGTATCTAATATAATTTTAGATAATAAAACAGTTTGATAAACCACACTCTGTTAGTTTATGTCACTACGTTATTAAGGACAACAAAATTTACCGAAAGTGTTATGGAAAATATGTAGGTTTTAACATGTTTTCTGATAGCATATTACTATCCTTAACAAGAAAGGTTAAACTTCCAGATTTGGAGTTGTTTATTAATTTAGGAGATTGGCCTTTGTCTGTAAAAGGAATGCCAGAGAAGTATCCTATATTTTCTTGGTGTGGCAGTACAGAAACCCATGATATTGTGATGCCAACTTATGAGCTTACCGAATCGGCTTTAGAAAATATGGGCAGGTTAGTAAGTATATAATTATAATGTTAAAATGAACGATACGTTAGACGTAGGCGGACTTATCCAACTTTTTTTAGGCCTTACCAGCCTCTGATTAAATTTTGTCTTTTTAATACGTAGTTAAGCTAACCGAGAACGATTTTTCGTTATGCAACCCACTGTAAAAGTCAATTAGGTTTTGTTTGTAAATATTTTTTGTTTTTCTTTAAATTTGTAAAGAAAAAATATTTTAGCACGTACTTGGATGGAACTAAAGCTACATTTGCAACAACACCCTGGTATCAAATTAACACAAAAGCATCATATGGCATATCATAATGCCACGGTGAAAACACAACTGGAAGATTATCAAATCTAAATATTTAGATTGTCTAAATTTAAAATCTTTTAGTGAATTTGGGTGACTAATTTTAACAATTATTAAAACAAAATCCTTTTTTAAAGATTTTTGGCAGAAACGGCAGTACTTTAAATTTATTTTAACAGTTCGATATCATAATCACCATTTTTAAATTAATGTTTTAACTTTAGCAGTCTTTTGTTGATTTAATTGTATTCGGAAGTTGGATAAATTCGCCTTAATAATATGAGTAATAGTAGTAGAGTACTAATACGAATTCACGAAATAGGTAATAAATTTAGTCCAGTTTTTTATTGAGGTTAGGGAATGTATTTTCATTTTGGTTTTATATAATGATTATTCATTTAATTTATAATTTACATAAAGGTATCTATGGAGATTTAATAGACTATGATGCGAAATTTAATAGACTATGGTGCGATTAACACTTATATTTATACCCGAAACAATATTTAAGTTAGGTTTTAATATTGTTTTATAATTTTTTCAGGGTTATGTTAGATATGTTGTCCGTACAAGGAAATGTTGAAGATGTATGGGAAAAAAGAGAGGCAAAATTATTTTGGAGAGGCAGAGACTCAAACAGACAGCGTTTGGATTTAATAACTTTATCAAGAAAATATCCCGACTTGTTTAATGTCTCCTTGACAAATTTTTTCTTCTATCGAGATGAAGAAGAAATGTATGGTCCAAAAAGTGAACATATATCATTTTTTCGATTTTTTGATGTAAGTGATTTACAGCAGGTTTCACAAAATATTATATAGTATGTGAACAACTTAAGAACATAATTTCTATTAGGAACTATAATTTTTGATATAAACCATTTTGATGTTGTAATATATTTTTTGTTTCAGTATAAGTATCAGTTAGCAATAGATGGTACTGTAGCAGCTTATCGAATGCCATTTTTGCTTGGAGGGGGATCTTTGGTTTTTAAACCACAATCGAAGTACTATGAATATTATTATAGTGATATGATACCAAATACTCATTATATTCCTATAGAAACAGATTTATCAAATCTGGTAGAGAAGATTAATTGGGCCAAAGACCACGATAACGAGGCTAAGTCCATTGCTCAACATGGACAAAAGTTTGCAAATGAACGGTTATTACCAAAAGATATATTTTGTTATTATATACATTTATTAAATGAATTAAGTAAGATATTGATTAGTGAAGTTAAAGTACTTGATGGAATGGAACTCGTTAATCAGAAAAAAGACGTTCCTTGTGATTGCTTAGTGGTAGGAGATAACAATAGAGAAGAATTGTGATATTTATAGGCGTCAGCCACAATTAACTAAAAAATCCCCATTTTAGCATACATGGTCAAAAAACATTTCTGGAACTCGCGAATCTCTGGAAAAGTATACCATTAGCAATGTGATTAGTCTTTGCCATTTGAAACCAATTTATTTTCGACACTTTCTTTTTTTATCACATCTTATTATTCCGCTGATCTATCTTGTGTCATTTTATCGTCGGCATCCAACGGGGGTCTGTTATGTCTTTTGCAAGTATACGGTGAAGCAGTCGGCACTATGTGATTATTATCCCAAACTACCACGTGCCAAGTTCCGAAGAAGCGCAAAACACAAAATTTAAACGATGCACTGGAAATATGTGTAATTTATTTATTATTTCAAGCTTCTTTCTGTAACCAAGGCAAAATCTAATTTTATTTACTAGCAACCAAAAAGTTCTTATCCGAAGCATATTTGGTGGTATAGGGCCGTAATAAGCAAATTATTTTGAAAAAGGGGTTTGTTAGTCATTTTTTCTAAACCGAGGAAACAACTAGGGTTTCCAGTCCCGGGATTTTATCCAAGATATCTAGTTCCAAGAAAGGATCCAAGAAAATTATTGTTTCTTTATAAATACATTTCTTTATGTTCACTGTGTTTAGTTTATTTTAATTTTTGTTTGTGGTTTCAGCCCTTTATTATATATATTATCGTTATTTTATACTAATAATACTTAAATAAAAATATTTAGTTTGTTTGACATACTTATTGAATTAATTTTTTCATAGATAATTTGTTGCAGTGCAACGTTATTAGAATTTGGGGATAAATTTTGGTAGGTACTAGTATCAGGATTTGGTCCCGGGATCGGGAAATCCTATTGACAAGTTAATTTTCGATATTATTTGTTCAGATTACGAAGTCGACTATTTGCACTTTGCTGTGACTTGTGGGATAAATAGAAGTTTATGAAGCTCGTCAATTTGAAAATGCTTGTACAAGGTGTTAAAAAGTTAGGCTAAGGTTTTTTTAAATACTTAAAACTATTTTTATACCATTTCTTACTTAACGTAATCCTATTAGGTAGATGTTTTTTTATTCTCCCCTAATGTCACGATTCCACGAATATAATGGACTAAACAATCTCGAAATGCCATCTAGGAATCGCACGGCCGGCGGAAATTTCTAAATCGAAACCATGAACGAACAACATAAGGCAAAATAGTCTAGTTTCTAATATTTAACTCTTAAATTGATAATCTAATTGGTTTTGTTATTTTTGAATATACTACGTAACACTGACGTATGGTTCCTAACAAATTAACTAATTTTCTAAGCTTTGTTATCTTATTTATTTTTACATTTGTTTGTTTTGAATTCTTTCGTAAGTCAAATTTTGTTGTACGGCGTTTCAAACATGCGTAAAATAAAAATAATAAGAATATATTTTTTTTTTAATGAACTTGTTTATAATATACCTTTTCTTTATGCAACCGTAGCTGATGACAGTTTAGTGAACTTATAGAGTGGCATTGTTAGTCTACTTTTTCCTAAATGTGGACTAGTGGATTTTCTGCAGTACGTCCACAATATATTTCGTGAAAGACTATTTTGTTATAATTTTGTAGAATTTTATACAAATAATGTAAGGTATTTTTATATTATACATTTTTATTATTATTGTAATTTTATTAATAGGGAACCTAAGTAACTTCGTCATAAAATTGGGGTTGTCACCCTTTAAAAAAAGTCCCTGATTTGTTGTTTTTCGTCGAGGCACGGAATATATAGCTATATATTCTGTGGCCAAAGCCTACCACACTAGTAACACTGAAGCCGTTATAAAGCGGCCACTTAATAAAAAAATTAATTAAATTTATACATTTTAATTTATAGCTCTTTAGAAGTATCAGTGTAATTCTCCCATTCAAATGTATTGAAAGTAGTAGTATCAACATCGCAGTTTGTGTTAGTTTCTATTTTTAATACATTTTTTGGTATGGAACTTTTAACTTTAAGCATGTTTACTTATATTTTTAACATAACTTAGCGACTACTCTGGATTTTTATATATGGGAAATTTCGAATTACTATGTGTTTCTGACAACCAAAAATTATAAAAAATATTTTTTTAAAACTGATTTCAATGTGTAAGAAGAGTAAAGACTACGCTTCTATGATAATATCTGAACAGTTGGTTAAAGTTTTTAACCTCATTTAAAGGGTTTAATTAAAAAATAATTTCCACTACAGTTAATATAATCTCCCATATGAACAAACTAGTTAATGGTAACATTTTGCAAACCAACAAAATTCCTCTAAACGCTCATTTAAACGTAATTTTCTCGGAATCCACACAATCAATTTTGTAAAAACCTGTTTCATATTCAGCGGCAATTATAATTATTTCCAGCGAATCGAGAATTCGCTTTCAGGTATCAGCCAGTGCGAAGATTTTACGGCCTGAAAAATCAATTAGCGGGATTTTGTTGGCTTGCAAAATGTCACCATTATAAATGCTCTTCCATTTTTCTTCTGGTATATCGGCCTCCTTCTACATAAACAAAATCTCTTCATCAGAGCAGTAACTAGGGACTGTTCAAAAATGTTAGTGGGCCTATGTCATCCATCAACCATCTTTAATTGGGATATTTTTTTAGAACCACCTTTTCAGCAACTTTTTTCTTTTACTCCTACCTATTGCATGTTTCTAATATAGAAACATATCAGGCTTTTGCACGATAGCAGTAGATATACATGGTAAACCAATATTTTTCTACCGATTTACAGTCACATACTTGATTTCACAGTTTTTTTACCGATTTTTTAAAAATAAACCAAAAATCCATAAAAAAATTTAAACCGGTATTTCGGGAATATCTGTTGGAATATATTCATCTTAGAGAGCCGTTTTTTAGAAGGCACTTTTTCTTCGGAGCTTTGGGGGGTGCTGGTGGGCCCTTTTTTTTGGAGCGAAGATTTTTTTAGAAATCACGTGAAGATTTAGAATATTGTTTTCTCCCGATTTTGTACTTATAAAAAGTAAACACGTGCCATTTTTAAGGTAGGTATCTCTTTTCTTCCAGTATATTGTTTCAAATACATGGTGTTTAGTTTCCACTAAAACCTTGTTTTATATTTCAGTAATTTTTTGTTTAAAGAAAAATATATTTTTGTTTAATTTTATTTAATTTAAAAAGGCTCTTGATATAGGTATATACAATATTAGTTAAGAATTATTTTTCTTTTCATTTATGTGTTAATTGAAACGCTGCAATCATTGCAAAATGCATTTTATAAGATTTATTTGCTCTGTTCTTTACATTTAAACAGTGGCGGCTCGTGATATTTATCGTAGGGTGTGCGCAGCAGGCAAAAAAGCGCCGCAGGCGAAAAAATTTCGAGGTGCCACGCCCCTTTTCACCTTTTAATTTAAATCTGTAATGCCTACACGGCTCCAGTTCTTGTCCATGTTTATATTATAAAATAATAAGCATGGGAAACAAAACAGTGAGTTTCTAATATTACACCCACATATCCATTTGTTTTTTTTGTAATCCGGCGTAGGCCTTTCTAACCTTTTTATGTCAATTTTCCTTTGGAAATCGAATGTCGAAAATTTATTTATAATGTCCTCTACAAAATTTTGGTCCATAACTATATCACTTCGTGTGACACAATCCAAACTACTAGCCATTATTAATTTAAAAACAACACAAAAACATCCACAATACCGTCAATAAACTCCAAACTTATCTAATCGCGTCAAAAACTCATAAAACAATCATATTAAATGTTTGAAGTGTGTATTCAGAAAGCGCCCGGTGACGCCCTCTCATCGGGCGATTAACCGAATATTCCCGATCAATCCGCATAAGGAAAATCGCACGAAAATTCATCCATAAGAGCGCCGAACGAATACACACCACAGCAGCAGCACACAGCCGGTGAGTCTGCCCACGCGCTCGGTCGCGCTTGAAGTCTTACGCCTTCGCCATTGTTATATTATACAAGTTCTTTATTTCAGTTACCTAAATATTTTTTTAAATAAGTATAAATTTTATTTTTGCTGGTGCTTGACTTTCTTAGGCAGTGCGCGCGCACGAGCGCACTTGTTGACGAGCCGCCCCTGCATTTAAAACACTTTGAACGCGCGCAAAAATCCGATGCTTTATACAAATCTCGCCAGAGGAGCAATTTCGTAAAAAATCCTTAGCCTCTCCACTACTTCCGGTATAATCCCGTATTTTCGCCTAAATTTAAGTCAAATTTATTATTTTTGACGTTTTTCTTTTCACGTTTAAAAAAATGTATTTATTCGATACTATTTTATTATATTCCATTTATTTAAATGTGTGTTCATTATAAATATGTATTCCAAAGATTATATTTTGGGAACTTTGAAATAGTCATTTCTTCGTGTGTGAATTCCCAGGTTCCAATCCTTTATTTAGGTATGGATCCAAACAAATTTTTAAATAAAATCTTAATATTAAAACATTCTTTTATTATAATTTTGTTCAAATTGTCACTGTTACTTCTTTACCTTCTGTAAATTTTTGTAGATTATAGATCCATTCTAAAAGCATATCAGTGCAATATTCTTTCTGTGAAAATGCTCAATATATGGAGGCTTTTTGTACGGTTCTTAACTGTCTTTTTTTTATATGGAGCACTTGGGGTAAGGGAGAATTAGCACCCTATTGACAGAAAAAGATCAACAAAGTTTTTTAGTTATTGTTTAAGAAATGAAGAATTGTTGGCAATGAAGAAATAATGCAACAATCCTCAAGACTAAAATATCAGTCAGCAGCTCTTTAGAAACATAAAAGTAATTTCACAAACTTTGTTTCTTATCATGCTACTGAATATATGAATTATTTTTAGGTTAATAAATATTAATAATAATTTAGTACTGCCAAAAAAGAAAAATGAGACACAACATGATTGCGGCAGGCCACTGGACTAGTGTTTGTGAACCGACCAGATAGTTGAGATAATAAAGTTTGTCTACTGTTTTATTTTACCTTTTCAGAACATTAAATTTACTATAAGTAACTTATCAATTCCAGAACTTTGATTCCTTATTTTTAAAGCATTCGAACATAAATTATAACGTTCAAAATTATAATTATGTATGTACGTACAGAACATGTAAGCACGCATTTGGAGAACAGAAATAGTATATCCGTCCGGTTGTTTTATTTGTGTGAACAACGCTTAACAAAAATACTTTTACACGATTAGAAAAAAAAATTACACGGCATGTCAATGTCATTAACTTCCCCTATAGTTTAATTGTAGGGGTAATAGCGGAAATACCCGATTGAAGGCGCAAGGTAAGGGATAAGGAATGTCTGTTATGAAATTTTATCTCAAGTGACTTTTGGAACCAGCTAAGTATTGGGATTTTAATGCGCGCGACCTCAGTATCGAAAATAGTGACTACTAATCCAGCTCATTTTATTTTTATTTTTTTTTATTATAGCCCATTTCTACACATGGTTAAAAAAATAGATCATACATTTTTAGTGAACGGGCATTCATGCCTGGTCATATGACAAAAACTTCGGTCATGATGAGAAACAAAAAACATTCTAGCTGACTGGAATAACGTTATTTTTGCGGCACGCACAAATAAACCCTTTAAAATTATTTGTACGGGTAATGTCGCGAGTTTTAAAAAACAGGAACGACAAAATACATTTTTCCGCAACTAATTAGCGACAAAAAAGAGGCAAATTTTACATTAGTAACATTTGCAAGAAACAATTTTTTTCACTTATGGTTTTGCTAAATGGTATGGTATGGTTTTGAAAGCAAAACATCACGTAATTTAAAAAAAAAACAAGATTAATTTGATTAATTTTTTAACAACTAATTAATGACAAGAAAGAGGCAAATTTTACGCTATTAACATTTGCAAAATACATTTTTTTTTCTTTAAGTGTTTTGCTCAGTTTATATGCAATTAGCAAAACATTGTGTATTTTTTTAAAAAATAGGAACGACAAAATACATTTTTTCACAAATAATTAACGACAAAAACAGAAAATTTTACATAACATTTGCGAAAAACAATTTTAATGTTGTGTTATTTTGCTAAGTTCATATGAAATTAATAAAAATGTCGCGTAATTTTTAAAAAATAAGGACGACAAAATTAAGCTTTCCACAACTAATTAACGACAAAAAAACGGCAAATTTTCCGATTATAAAAACTTGATTGGACGAAGTTGTTTTGCTATCTTCATATTATAAATTACATTGGCAGGCATTATTTACTCACAATCAAAGCAGAAAAAGAAAAATGGACAAATTTAACAATTTTTTTTTTGCTTTTATTAATTCATTAATCAAAATTTCTTTAGTTCAAAACTGTAGGTAATTGTATAATACTTTCTAAGTATTATCTATAAAAGTTGACATTTTTTTACAAGCAAGAAACATCTGATAAACCTTTACAAATTTTAAATATTCCACGTAAACTTTTGCGTGCGCAATTTTAAACAATCTTAACCAAATGCAAGAGCGTGTTAGTCAAATAGTACAATACCACAGTCTTACGAATGCAAATAATTTCGCAATCGCACGTTCCTGTCACGCGGTTAAATTTACGCGTAGAGACCGCGAGTGGGGGCCCTACATGTATCACATCAACATTATTGTCAATCCTAACAAAATAATGACAGTAGTATTGTAATTTATTTAGTAACAAATGGTATTACTTTATTTATTTTAGCATTGACATCAGTAGTACTGACCGTGTAGGTCCCCATCCGTATTAACAAAAACCTATTTGTACACTCTGTTAAATTTTTTTTATTTTGCCATAAAGAACTTTCGACATGTTATAAAATTTAGCACAAGCAGGTAGGAGGTGTTAAAAAACGAACAACTATTAAAAAAACCGTATACATAATTTATTTTGTATAAAGATTACTTCTACTTAAGACCACCACAATTTGATATAAAAAATTAATTTCATTCTAGCAATAAAATATTTAAATTAAGACGCTTTAGAATTTAAAGTACCTACATTTAATAATTAAAACCTCAATCATTTTGGTAAAAATCATTCACCTATACATCTTCAAAACTCTTGACGTAACCAGATTTTTCCAAATTTTGTAATATTAATTCTATTTCATGGAGTAACTCCCTTTTGACAGCATCTGGTACCATTGCACGAGCCTTTGGTGTTGTACGGGCTATCAATTCATCAACTGTTGGAATGTGCTTATCGCCATTGTCAACTATGGCTTTTCGACAAGCTAATCTTACTTGATCCCTCCATCCACTTTCAACTAGGCGGGTATGTACTAATTCCGTTACCCTAAAAAAACCTATAATTGTATTATGTCTAATTCCTATACTGCTCAAAAGTATGCCTTTGCATAAAATTTATAAGGAATCGACATTTACTTAATTACCATTTGTCGCTATTTTAACTGTGGGGCAAATGATTAATTTTTTGAAAGAAACGTTTATACAGGATGATTCACGATGAGTTGACTATTAGAAGACCACCCAAATCAGTAGACTTATTTAAATAAAATGTTGGTACTGGGTAGTTAAAAATTTAACAAGTAAACATCAGTACATTTCATGCGCGTCTGGTTATACCGGAAGTTGGGGTCAACTTTGATTCATTTGAATTGAATGATGTGATTTTCAAAATACTTTTTTTTAAAACTATGAAATATTATAATTTTAGGAATGGTCTCAATACTAATACTAAAATTACTAGTTTCGTATGCTAAGTTTTTTTGTCAGTGCAAGGCAATATTTTTCTAGTTAATTTTTAAAACGGGCAATATTTGCGCTCGTCGTAAAAACATTCATTTCTTGACAATATTTCCCAAACAAAAATTTGATCAGCATCGATCGATGGTACATTTAACTTTGAATATAAAAGGAAATGGATAGAATTTTTTTGTGGACAAACTCATAATTTTTCATGTTCGAAAAAAAAATCCAAAACAGACGCCATGTAGTCGCAGTGATTGATGTGGGCAAATTTAATTTTGGAACAAAAATATCGTCAAAATCAGATTTTCATTAGTTATTTTATATCCCCAGGGCATGTGCCCTGAAGGACAAATCTGTAGGTTACATCGGAGCATTACAATTTAGTATTTTAAGGATATTCCTGTTCTAAATTTAAATTTTGCGAGCAGTAGTCCGAAGATAAGAAAAACGAGACCCAGAATTTATTCACAAATAAAAACAAATATTTTTACACCAGAAAATTTTTGTTGTGACAACTTAGAGATAATAGTAAAGGTACCAAATGGAACACAAATTTAGGATACAAATATAAGTTAGAAATACAGATGAGAAAGGCTTGCCTAAGAACAAAACATGCAAAAAGCCAACAACCCATACACACATATCATATTAAATATAAAAAAGTCTTTAGATATACCTATACTAATAACGGGTGGCGGTATTCAACATGGTGATTACTCACACCACTCTATTTAACAACACTTAAATGTTTATTTAAACTTAACAAATTGCTAACTTAAATCTTCAGCTTAGAAATATGAAAAGAAAAATAAACGAAGTGGTAATATGTATATAATTTCTCTTTTCAACTTGTCTTAATTACGGGGTGTTTCCCCTGCGGCGCTTTCCCACTTGGCGCCACTCAGCATTTCATGTCAATGATTAAACCTTATGGACAATGCAATGTGATGAATACTATTGCTTAATTGTTTTTAATTTAAATTTTATCTTTGTGTATTTACAACTAAGTATTGTCTTGTGTGCCCCAACAAGACACTTTATTTCAAATAAAGACAAATGTAACAAAAATATGCACTATAGTTACTTTTAATTTTAGGAGTGTAACTTAAAATTGTCCTACTAATTTACCTATGTTAATGAGAATTGTTTTTTAAGCAATAAAGGATATTTTGACTTTGAAACCACCCATTTTATGTTTATTATTGTTTGAATTTTATAATTTATTATGTGTTAGGGTCATATACCACACCCTTATATTAAATACTAAGGATAATAATAAATTTAAACAATAAGTGCTCATGCCGACTCTGGTTTAAAGATCTTTCACTACCTGATATCCGGACTCTAGTTATCAATATACCCAATAAAACTTAACTTAGGGTCAAAATAGAGTCCAAGATCCTTGTGTAAATCAGTTCTTTTTAGAGGTATATCATCGCTGCAATATGCAAATTTAATCTTTTGAGCTTTACATGTAAAAGACATTAATGCACACTTTCCTATATTTATATTATTTTCAATAGTATGAAAGAGTTTGTAATCAGCAAAAATAAGACTCCTGGTGAAAATAATGCTTTTTACAATTTTATTTATGACTAGTATAAACAGAAGAGGTCCAAGGTTTGAACTCTGGGCCACTCCTGATGTGGATGAATATATTTGCGATGTTAAGTTCAACAAATGATGATCTTTCATGTAAATATGATGACAAAAGTAAAATAATATTTTGGTCCACTGAGAAGTCTTGAAGAGCTGTAATTATTTCACCAAAGTCCACCTTGTCAAACACTTTCCAAATCGTTAAAAATTACATCAACTTGCTGACTGTTATAATTTAGGAGGACTTTATAAAATTGGGCCATAGGAGTATTTAGGACCATGATTGTTTATTTGTTTTTGTTTCTCATAGCCCACTATGCAAAATAATGTTGTGTTGGATGAACCGAAGGGTATGTTTTGGTTAAAAATAGCTCCAAAGAACGAAAAATAGGGAAAAAGCACCACACTGTATGGAATATGAACCATTTTAGTAATTTTTTTTCTTAATTTTCATTTTAAAAAACAATATAAATGCGAATTTTATATCAGAACCTAACCACTCTACCAATAGGAACTTTAAAGAATATCTCAATTAATTATGCCTAAAAAAGTTAATTTTGGAGTGGTGTTTATATAATATTTAATTACCTTAATTTAAAATATTATACCTTTGAAGGCCTCTAATAATAAGGGTAGAAAAGAAGGTAACATTGAAAATTAAACCTTTGCTAAGTTACACAATAAAAACGTTATAGGTAATTACCGTTCAATCCCATTATTTACGTCCAAATGTAAGTTTACTCTAGCATCATATTCTTGGGGCATAATGTCCTAAAATCTATTTAATTCTGAATCACTGAAAAAGTCCTATTTATTTGATAATTGGTTATCTGTATTACTGATAAAAACGTAAACAAAAACAAACTTCTTTTACTTCTCTTTGGCGTCAGCTGCGGTTAGCAGTGTTGCCAATTCTCAAGCCACGTCGCATTCCCGCTGGGTTGTTATCCGCCAAAAGTTAAATTAAAAATTAGGACTACCTGGGAGTATATACGGATTAAGAATCGACAGTCGGTATATGCATGCACACATTTTTAATGTGGTACGTAAATTAAAATAAGAAACAACTTTTAGGTAATTTCACTTTTACTTTACTGGGTGGCCTGAGCTACTAGGGCTATTCAGCCAAGTGCCGTTGTCCTTGGATTGGACCAGGCTTTGTGGTTTGTTGTAACTATAAGGGAACAATTATTCGGCAAAAGTTATATTATAAAGCACTTAGAATCGGTTACTTTAGGAAATTCTACGGGATAAGGATAGTGTTTTTGCGAGAATGGGTTCTAGAAACCAAGCAAGTGTTGAACTACTATTTTTTTGCAAAGCTACCAAACATTAAGGATCGCTACAGGTTTAAATTGCTTACGTGCAAGAAGTCTGAAAGATGTTTAATGGGCGAACCAGTGGTGAACTGAAAAAGTAAATCGTGAAGCATAACTGGAGATAAGGAAAAGCTTTCTGTTATAAGTGAATAGTAATGGTTTGTATTAAAATTGAGTGGGCATGACAAGAGTGTATGAAGTAAGGTACCTTGTTCTCCTCAGTCGCATAGGTCTTGTTGGAGTCCAATTATTTGCTTGTGTGTGGGAATCAGGCAGTGTCCTGAGCCAGTCTGCAGAGAGTTACCACTTGCTTAAACCATGGATTCCTGTACGGTTCTGCTACTGACTTTACGTACTCCCTTCCCTTATACCTGCCTAGTTAATGTTTTGGTTGTAACATGCATAATAGTTTGTTATATGACAATATTTTTACTATAGCACTTGCTGCAAGCCAGCATCTTCTCATACTCATGGGTAGTTCTGCACTCTCGGACAGGTAATATTCTTATTATGGCCGTCTAGAATTAACGAAGAGTGAATTAGAAAATTTAGTCTTACTTTTCTAGCATCGAGAAGGCAATGTTTTCAAGTTTGAGCACTAATTTTTTGTCTGTATATTAGTTGTATTTTTAATTAAGAAAACGCTACGTTGGCAACATTGGCGTTTAGCGCCATTCGCCAGCACTATTTGGCGAAAATATCTTGTCTGCTTCGTGGCATATTACGACCACGAATTTTTTCTTGATTATTTTTTTCTTTTTTAGTGTTTACAGATTTATAATTTTTCTCACATTACTGTATGTGGGTTAGTTAGACAGATAGCACAACAACTGATTATCTCGCTTCCGTGCAATGACGAAGGTGCATTGGACACCAGAAAGCTGCCTTCGGATTGTAGCGCCTACAAGTGGTTTGTAGTTTAAAACGTTAATAGCTTTCTTATGAAAGTCAAAATAAAATAAATTTAATCGGACATTTAAAGATTATGTGTTAAGATCTTCCACCTGTCCACACTTACAGAGTGGGCTATTCTTTATACGAGTCCTCTGTATAGTAATAAATTTAATAGAACTCGTGAGATCGTGGTTTAGATACGTGTCATAAATGACATGCTGTGTGTTTTGGTATAATTTTACGTAAATACCAGGAACGAACTTAGCAATTACACAATTTTATTATGTAAAGTTATTTGTAAACACATAATTAAGCCATTAATGTTAACCGTTATAATGCCAAAAAAGATTATAATAAGATTAAAGTTAAAATAAAGACTGAAAAAAAGTTTTTTATTCTTTAACAATGGCATCAGCTGAAGTACTATGCGAACAATAATTATGATCCATAATTGTTAGTTTAAATCAAAAACATAATATCATACCTTATGAAGGCAAACGTTTTGGGACAAATGAATTTTACTTACGTATTTTAATAGTAACTACAATAATCAAATAATAAATAAAATAATTCATTTGCCAGTTTGCCACTAAGAGAAATCTAAAAACAATTTAAAACTTCGTTAAAAATGCAACACAAAATAAACTGACAGCGGCTGAATACGTCTCTTTCAAAATCTGGGACAATTTTGAAGGTCCTAGATCAGCTGGCCGATGCCATGTGGCTTGATGTCAATTTTCGAAAAACAAGCCGTATCGTTATTTTTTCTTTAAATTTGTTCGCTAAACAATGGCCTGAGCTTTATAGTGGTAATATGTCTTCTATCTCCCTCCTCTTATTCTACCAGTAATACTAAATGCAGAGGGTTATTTGGCCTTAATGCGAGTCTTTGCAAAAACCATAAATGATAAAAGTGTAATTTTGGTATTTTAAAGTGATTGTGTATAACATGTACTTCGATAGTGTCGAATTTGCTAGTGAAATTTAAATAATCATGTGATGCCAAAAATCACATATGTAAATTTGGTATTTAAAAGTGATTTATAGTGTTTTGTGTACTTTAATAGTGTCGAATTAACTAGTGAAGTTATAATAACCATGCGATCATAAAAATCATATGTTTAAATTTGGTATCTTAAAGTGATTCAGTGATTCACTCTGAGAAGTGTTGAATTTGTTAGCGAAGTTGTAATAAGTAGTATTCTTGCGATCTTTAAACATTTGTGTTTAAAAGTTTTTTGACAGTATTAATAATCTCTGGGAGTGTGCTTAAAGTGTTGTGTATGATATGTCGATAAGGTGAAGGGGTTTTTAGTGGGTAGGCTGTTCTATCAGGAGACCCAAAGTCCCACACTATCACAAGTCTTATGTCTTGTGATAAACATGAGCTTTTCCCCTCTCAGAATGCAAAATAAAGAAAGCTGTTAAGTATAGTATATTTTACGTAAACTTTTAATGGGCAACGATGACACACGTCATTTCTAGTAAAATTCATTTTATAGATCTTAAAGTTTGGTCAGGGCCGGACTTCAATTTTTATTAAAAAAGTGTGTGAAAATAAGATAAATTAATTGTAGTTCTAATTAAATGATTCCTAAACAACAATTACATAAGCAAAAGTTGTGATATTAAAAGAAAATACACTAAAAAGAATTGGAATAGGATAAAATATCAGAAAAACATTTTTATTTTATTTTTATTTTATTTTTAAATTATAAGTGTTTATATTTTAGTGTAAAATACACATTTAAATTAAAAGTATTATGGATAATTCACCATGGTTTGTCGGTTCATTTATTAAAAAATTATTTACTGGATATACTTGAAATGCATAATAAATTAATATCTAAAAATATAAACAAACGTTATAATCAAAAGTCAAAATATGTTTTATTGTCAGAAACAAATTTATCGATAAAAATTTTAGAAACTTACCTGCAATAAAAATAAAATAGTTTAAACATTAAAATATTAGTCATTTGTCAAATTTCCAGGACTTAATTTTACCTTTCCCTTTAGGATCAGTTCAACAACACTATTAAAAGAGAAAAGCCACAATAAAATTGTTTGCATCATAGGCTATGCTAACCAAAACCAAACCAAGATTAATTTTAACAACCCCGCCTTATAAAACTAGTTTAGATTTTTAATATATGACACAAAATATATTCTTCTTACAACATTTTTTAATTTTGTCATGGTGTTCCTGTAATAATTAATTATCAAATAAACAATACTTATGTTTCATAAATAGAAAACTTCACAAATACACACAGTCCAACAGTTTATGACCAGAATCCACGTCTACAAAATATTAGCAAAATGATCTCTAAAAATACCAAAAACAACAACAATAATACTGCACTTATTTAACACGTAAACAATCAAAACCAAAATGGAATGAACGGATGCGGTGCCAAGCGCGCAATACGGCTCGGTTTAATTGAAAGAACTTAAAGAAGACACGCGGATTGCTGAAGTGCGCAAAGAGATATGCGACGGTCAAAGGGTTCGAAAGATATACACATACTAAAGGCATCGATATTAGGTTCTGTAACAATAATCTCTTGACAGGTTTTAGCTGATTGAAGGGAAACAGATTTTTTTGGTTATTAGGGTGAACTTGACTAATATTTGCAAAATTGGGAACAAACTTTCCATAAAACCCGCATAGTCCCAAGAATGCTCGAATTTCTTTTATATTTCTTGGAAGCGGATACGTCTCAATTATTTTTGATTTCTAAAGATGGGCAGTATTTCCTCTAATCCTCCCATTGAAATAAGATCACAAAGATGCTTAATTTATCCTTTCATAAAGTGGCATTTTCTGAGCTTTAGCTTTAGATTACTTTCTCTAATTTTTGAAACATTCTTAATGAGTGTCAATATTACTGGAAAACACAATTATTCATACAAGTAAACTAAGCTGAAGATGATTACATCATCTAGTGTTCCAGCAGCAATCGAGACTATGGTGTCGTCCGCAAAGAGTGTGAACTTAGCCGAGGCATCAACCATTGGTAAGTCGTTAATAAAGATCAGGTCCTAGGACGGATCTTTGTGGGATACCAATGGTAATCTCTCTTATTGCGGACCTCACCCCCATCCACCCTTACCGCCTGAAGCCGATTGGTGAGATAAGATCCTATCAGGTCAACACTATTTGGGCTAAAGTTGTATGCCCGTAATTTACGCAGAAAAATGTCATGCGAGATACAGTCAAACGCCTTGCCAAATCGCAGAACAACGAAACTCCTTCTCATCAAAAGAGGTAAAAATATAGGATACCAAATCTCGTATTTTTATTCTTTCGGAATCCAAATTGACAATCAGTAAAAAGGTTATTGGGATTAAAGTACTCCACTATCTGAAGAGCCCTCTAAGATCTTAGACAATACAGGCAACAAAAAGATTGGCCTATAGTTTTCAGGTAAATTTGGATCACCATTCTTAAAAATAGGTGTAACAAGTGTCTCCTTTAGGATCGATGGAAATATGTTTTCCTTTAAACATAGTTTCAATAACTAACTTAGTTAGGGGAACTAGTATTATGTTTTTATATTCCCGACTAGCCTTACGTTGAGGCCAAGAGCTGGTCAATAACATTTCTTACCTCATTAAAAGTCACATCCCTGAACCGAAAAGAGTCTAGTGGAAGGGCAAAGTCCTCTTTGTGGGGGGACTCTGACCAGCCACACCCTGAGCTATGCTTGAAAAAAAGAAATTGAACTCGTCAGGCGATAAATTACCCACCTTGGAATTCTTCTTCTCAATGCCCCTATGTTTATTTACTATGCTCCACATACATATTGACGGATTATTAGAAGCACGTAATTAATTATCATTTGCTTGAAGTCTAGCAGCATAAATTGCACGGTTATATTGTAACTTGTAGGAACGATACTCGAAGCCGATGCCCACCTGCCCATACTGTCTATACTTACAGTTCACCTAACAATATGAGATGATCTCGCATGGCCCTCAGCGCGTTGGTAAACCAGCTTATGTTATTACCCTGGTCTGACCTGACACGGTAATTCTTTTCGGGGAAAGAATTTAGGTACGCCTCTCTTAAGACTGCAACAAACCTCTTAAATTTAGCATCAACATCTACCGATGGAATATCAACAAAATCCCAGGAAAGAGCAGACACCCTATGCAAATACAACGATAGCCCCATCCTAGTGATCGGTTTACATACCTTTGAACCCTCCTGCACAGGTGGAACCTGATCATGACTACCAAAATCTACGAGCTGACCAAGGTGATCAGATGCGCTCAAGTCAACAGTCCCCGAGCTTAGAGGACCCGCACAGCGGCTCACAAAGATGTGGTCAATGCAAGCCTTGTCTTTGGTAGGATTAAATATTGTCTGCTCGAAAACATGGATGAGAAATGTATCCCTCAAGCATGCCGCATCTGACTGGTTGGTTGTTAGTTGTACATTAAAATCACCAGCAACAATTATCTTTTTCTGAGCTCCTATTTTACTTAGAGTCTAGAAATATACTGAAGCAACCTGAAGGTGGACGATAAACAGCTAAAACATATACATCTAAATTCTTGATAAAAATATCACAAACTTCCGTTCATTTTTCAACATTATAAACACTCACAAACTCTAAATTTTGACAATTAAAATTTTTATTTACAAAGATGGCAGTGCCACCCCCGTGCTATTTTCCTTAGCAAAAAAATCAGTTCTCTTATAGTCCCCAAGGTTTATTACCTCCATTTCCTGTTTTGTTAGCCAGTGTTCGGTTACACACACTATATCGATATTCTTATCTACCAAGTATGCTTATGGTAAATCTTTTTTGTTACGGAGAGACCTAATATTGATGTGAAGAAAAGTATACATAGTTTATGGAAATTCCTCAATCTTTCTTCAGAATCTGGCTCTTTACCAGTGGGTGGCGTTGTAAGTTCAGAAAATAGTTTATCGAGATTCCTATTGGTCACAAATCTGGAGACAGATAATCGTCCCTTTTTATATGTGGTACAGCTAGTTTATAGGAACTCCGTTTTTCATTTCTTGTTTTCATTATTTCAATCGCACAGCCTTTATCAAGGTTTTTAGTTTTCAGGTAGTTCAATATAAACTGACCTATCCCAGATATGTTATTTAGCTGCTGCCAGATAATTAATAAATCAAAGAAGTGTCATAAAAATGGGAAATCAATATTTTAGCAATGTACATATTTAAACAATTTACCGACGGGCAATAAATATCGATATGATTAATTATTACATTATATAAAGCTTACTTTAAGATAGCCTGTCTTCCATAATTTAGCCCGTCTGCAACAACGATAATAAGAAGTTATGCTGTTTTATCTTTTACTGCGAAGTATGGCAACAATAATAGCAACAATTGTCCCTCTTAAAACCCTTTATGTTTAGTTTCTTCGTCTGAGACCATGTGCTGTTTTAGATTGATCCCCTGTTAATCTGCAATTTATTTGTGTTATCTGTCGCCCCATTCTCGTGTACGTTTAATTAAAATTGTTTATCAATTTGCGTATCTAATATGACCTTAAATTAACGTACACGTTTGGTATAATGGTGCTACGTAGTATAGTGAAAATTCATTAGGCAACTGTCCAGTAGTGGAATCCTACTGCCGAACGATTCAACATATAACTTGTAAAAGTGCAATAAAATTTACAAGTTACTGTCTTTCCGCATGTATAATTTTTCTTCTCAAGTGAGCTTTTCATATCACTGGAAAGTCAAAAGACAACTGCCCAGTGGTGGTGTCCCACTTAAACATTAATTTCTATGAAAAATTCATCATACCATTTATATACACCTGTTATAAATTAATGTTCTACAGGCAACATCGTACCAAATAATTATCATCCTTCCGATAACTGTATTTGTCGTAATGCTATAAAATAGATTATTACTTTATTATATATTCCCTTCTCCCCCAGTTCTTTATCTAGCTTTACAGATTACTGTTAATGAGATTAATGTCTAACCTTTGAACGGCAGTATAGTTTTGAACTTGCATCGTCGTTTTTTTTTTTTTAATCATAACGTTTCAACTGGTAAGAATCTCTAGTCACCTTTAGGTGAATACAATAAGTATGATAACTACAGCTCCATTTATACTAGGTAGGTGCAGTAACGCATAACTAGTAGGCGGAGTCATGCGTGTAACTCTTACGTGTTCTATTTATACTAGCTAGGTGTATGACGCATAACTGGATGCTCTCATCTCCGATGACTCATGTGTTTAACTCTTACGTGGTCTTATTCTAAAATTACATTTACTTACCAAAGGTTCCCAGACGTTTATTATATCTAATGAAGGCTTACTAAAACAACCTGGATTTTGGCGTATGGTGGCAGCTTCCTTAAACAAGTTCCTCCTCCTCCACTGCGGTTCTTCTTGCAGCATTTCGGCTGAACAGTTCCACATGATAAAGAAATATTCACGAGAAAACTCGTGTTTCGACATTTGACATCCAGATATATGACCTCGGCCGGCTGATTAGGACTTTCAAAATTTCCCCAGATTTTGACAGAGACGTATTCAGCCAATTTTTGATTCATAAACGTATGATATTCTGTTTTAGACTATAACTAATAATTAATTATGGATCATAACTATTGTTTGCCTAGTACCGCAGCTGATGCCATTGCTGAGAAAGTATTTTTAAACAGTTTCAATTTATTTTTACAATAATTTCTTGCATTTAGTCAAATAACGCATTTGAACTTGCTTTTTAGAAAGCGCCTTCTTAGCGTAGGGGTATAGACTCTATACTATGGAACTAAGGGTCGCGGTTTCGAACCCCGCTTCGGACAAAACTTTTTTTTATTTTTTTTTTGTTTTTCAGTATTTAATTTGTTTTTTAAATCGATTTCAACTAAAAAAAATGCAAGACAATTATTAACCTTAAATCTTTAAAATAAAAAAATATTTCGCAATTATTATTAATGTCCCACTTATAATGGAAACAAGCTTATATCCTCGGTATTTCTGAATTAATTGTTTTGAATTTTAGTGTGGTTTCGTGTAATCTTAGAAAGCATTTTTTTTATTAATAAAAATTTTAGTTAACTTATTGGCGTACGGATTTATAGGGGTTGTAAAATAATAATTCACCTTTAGCGATTATTAGTTTTCATTTTCGTACAACTAAAAGTTTCGGTATTAAACAAATTCTGAAGTTACTGTCTTATTATTGTGGTCTGTTAAACTGTTTTTTAAAATTAACATTTCAACCTTTTTCTTGTCGATAGATTGTGTTTTTTTGAGGGTGCTAGATTTAGGGGCTTAGCACCACAAAGTATCCCCCGAACTACGCCTATGTCAATATTAGATATACTATATAACAACACATTAGTTAATAATTTTTATATAAATAAAGCAAATACACATTTTTATTGTATGTTTTACTCAAATAGCTTACACGACTTTTTCTATTTACCACTGTGTCGACCGGTAAGCATATCTACTAACTCTGTTATAATTACCTATTTCCAAACGAGGAAAGAACACAAGGGATATAGGTGAATAAAAGAAGCTGTCATTCCCTAATCTGTTTTGCAACTTTTCACCTTCATCTTATTGTTATCTTGTTTAGCATGACAACAATAACTTTTAGTGGCTTAAAGAATATTTTTTTAAACATACATTTTACATATTAAAAATTTGTAATTTCTAAGTCCGATCCTGTAATTTACGTCAAGTCATACCAACATAACACACTAAAATTAACCAGCATGTCATTCATATCACGTGATTGGGCCAGGATCTCGCGAGTTCTATCAAGATTATTACTATATGATGGCCGTGCGTCCAGGGGTGGTTAGCTGCACCTGATTTTTCGGTCTCTCCCTTTTTACAAACAGGTCAATATCTCAGTTATACATCAAATCACTCGAACAACACAAAAAATCCTAACTAATTAATGTCAATCAGCTGACTTTCGGCCAATCACGTCTTACTTAAGCTGTCATATGCGCCCCATGTGAACTCGGACTAAACGAAAGCAAAATGCACCGATGGGTTGACCGAGGAGTCAACTTTGCATTAACCGAACGCGCCCTTGTGTCTGTCATCTGTGGGTCGTTTCTGTTGGTTTCGTTTCTGTTGATAGGTTGATGTGATCTGGTCTGTATTCTGTGCTGTGGGCATTGGTTTGCGTCGTGTAATTTAATAATCGCGTGTAGAAATTTAAATTTCGTTTGGTTTTACTTATTATATTTTTATGTTTGTAAGCATTTCGACAAAATGTTAAAAATAAACTTCTTGGTGAAGTACGGTACACGTTTGTTCGCGGTAATTTAGAAGGGTGGCGGACAATAAAGTAATTTCGTTTTTGTGTAGAAATGGCGGCTCGGCTGTATGAAAGAAATATTTAAGCAATATTTTTATAAAATTTATTCGACCTTTCTCAAGCGCTTCGTAAATTTGTGTTCCGTTCGTACATAAGTATAAATAATAAGGGTAATAAAACTCAATATGATGGAATTTTCTCAACCTCCGCCAAATATGGCTCTGCCTCCACCAAATATTATGTCTGGTCCTCCTCCCAATATGGGAATGCAGCCACCGAATTTGGGTAAGTTTTTTAAAAATACAGCTCTGCTTCAATTATTTACTCAAGTATGATAAATACGAAATTATAGTCTATATATTTCCAACTGGCACTGATTGTAAACAATAACATAAGTACAGGATCATTGTTCATTTACTACGTTTATATTGACGGTTTCCAGCGGGATTGAGTTAAAGCGGCTTTTATAAGTGACTTGAAAAGCATGAAATAAACGTGCTTGAAAGTGATTTTAGTTATTCAAGTCGACCCTAAAAATAATTGGCATTGACTTGGTTCAAGTTGATTCAAAATACGACACAAATGGTTTAAGCCGCTTCGCAAGCTGCCTATAAATTTAGGCTTGAATCCGATATTCAAACCAATGAAATAAATGTCTTGACTTAACCTGAAGCTTCAAGTCGCATCAATTTGAAACCGGCTTGAAGCTGTCTATATAAACGTAGTAATTGGTACAATTTTTTGGTGGATTGCATTTGAATAAACAGATTTTCCAGTTATATTGTAGCATTACTTTGCACAACATACTGTGCTATTATTTTCAAACTAATTTTGATTTTGGGGTTTAGGTTTAGCTTAATGCAGTGTTTGTTGTAGTTGTGATGATTAACTTCGAATAGTTGTCTTTAGGATTAACCTGAGTTAGAAATATTTAAAAAAAAAGTATTAAAATAAAATAAACAATGTTTTATGTTTGGAAGTGGGCCTATTGGTGCGAGCAATTATATAAGAAAATGGAATAAATTCAGTTTCTAAAAAATCACTTCTTTGTATTACTGTTTTCACCCTCATATAGCCTTTACACTTGCTTATTGTGTCTTATTTAAAATCCACAATTTATAGTTTAATAATGTGGAGATAAAAACTATTATGTGATATGTTTTTTTTATTATATGAAAACTGCTGTCACCTATTTGGTGTGGTCTTTAAAAACTATAATTTAAAAAGCTTAAAAGCTATAATACCTAGCACTGACTCGATAATAATAATAATAATAATAATTGATATTTATTTAGCACTTTGGCTAGTTATAAACAAAATTACAAAAAGATAAACATGATGGAAATTTGTGACATAATATAATAACTACTTATCTACTAGGTATTTAATTAGCATGGTTAAAAGAATGTAAACTTGGTGCATTCTTGATGTCTTCAGGCAGAGCATTAAAGAGGCAGACGCCCTCATAAAATAAGGTTTTTTGAAGTCTCGTTTTTCTTACAGATGAAACATTAAAGTTATGTTTAGAACGAACATCATAAAAATGTATATCAGATCTTTTTTCTAAAAAAGATCGCAAATAAATTGGCAACATATTACGGTCTACTTTGTAAATTAATGCTATATTTGCCTTCTTAATGCACTGCTCCACTGACAACCACCCTAGGTACCTGAGCATATCGCTTACTGGAGTGTAACGATTACAGCCCAAAAGAATCCGCATTACCTTATTCTGCTGTATTTGGAGTCTATTACAATCATCTTTGTTACATGAAATTAGTAGTGATATACAATAAATAAAATAAGGAAAAATAATAGTATTATATATAAGTTTCTTAGCCCAGAAAGAGAGACATACAGATATTCTACAGAAAAACCCTATCCTTTTTCCTATTTTTCTACACAAATCATCGACATGCCTGTCAAAGCTTAGCTGGGGATCCAACAGAACTCCTAGGTATTTTATTTCAGTAACAATTTCGATTGGGGAAGTATTTATATACAAAGTTAAATCTAATACACTAAATTTGAAACAATTTGTCTTAGACCCTATTACCATACATTTTGTTTTAGAATCATTCAGCTTTAATTTATTTTTACACAGCCAATCATACAAAATCGCCAACTCATTATTTAAAACTCTAACCAATTCCTGAAAGTCAGTGCTAGCAATTTAGATAAGCGTATCATCGGCAAAAAGACTGACAAAACACTTTTTCAAAACTTTATACATGTCAATAATATAGATTATAAACAATAGGGGGCCTAATACGCTACCCTGTGGCACTCCCCAGATACACTCTTTTTTTGTAGACTTACTATTAACAATTTTTGTCACTTGATACCTTTCTCTTAGATAATCTACTATCCAACCCACAGCTTTATCACTTATTCCGTACATTTCTAACTTTTTTATTAAGATTTTGCGATCGATAGTTTCGAAGGCGCGCTTTAGATCCATAAAAACACTTAGTACCGTTTTTCCTGCATTTATCTCACTCCTCCAATTTGCACTGACATACTGGATTGCTGCCTCGCATGAGTGTTTGCTCCTAAAACCCGATTGACCTACATACAGTAAATTGTTGGTTTCAAGGTATGATTTTAACTGTTCACATGCTATAGACTCCAATATTTTATCAACAGTTGGCAGTAAGTTAATCGGTCTAAATTCGCCAGGAGTAGTAGGCTTTGGTACCTTGGGATGAACCTGAAGCTAGCGGCCAACGGCCGAATAAATAAATATTTCGCGCGGAGTGTACCACATAGGCAGTGTATGCTTTCCCTAATAGAATTATAAATATATATTTTATTTATATTATTATTGTGGCAAAATTAGAAGAACTATTATAGTGTATTTAAAAGGTGGAGAGTACGCAATTTAATAGGCGCTATTAATACCAAAAAAATAAACTACAAGGTCGATTCAAAAATTAGGGAGAAAATATTTTCTGCAAAAATGGTAGTTCACAATAAAACTTCGTGGAGGGCTTTATTATATTACAAACCACAACATATCTAAAGGATTTTTCTAAAATTAGGGTCTACGGGGTTCATTCAGAAACTTTAAAAACATAATTTTTTACAAAAACCGTAGTTTTAACTAGTTCACGTTAAAACTTCGTGTCTGGCTTCATTATATTACAAACAACAACATATCTGAAGGATTTTTCTAAAAATGGGGTCTACGGGGTTCATTCAGAAACTTTAATAACATAATTTTTTACAAAAACCGTAGTTTTAACTAGTTCACGTTAAAACTTCGTGTCTGGCTTCATTATATTACAAACAACAACATATCTGAAGGATTTTTCTAAAAATGGGGTCTACGGGGTTCATTCAGAAACTTTAATAACATAATTTTTTACAAAAACCGTAGTTTTAACTAGTTCACGTTAAAACTTCGTGGCTGGCTTCATTATATTACAAACCACAACATACCTGAAGGATTTTTTCAGAAATAGGGTCTACGGGGTTCATTCAGAAACTTTAAAAAACACATTTTTTACAAAAACCGTAGTTTTAACTAGTTCACGTTAAAACTTCGTGGCTGGCTTCACTATATTACAAACCACAACATACCTGAAGGATTTTTTCAGAAATAGGGTCTACGGGGTTCATTCAGAAACTTTAAAAACACATTTTTTACAAAAACCGTAGTTTTAACTAGTTCACGTTAAAACTTCGTGGCTGGCTTCATTATATTACAAACAACAACATATCTGAAGGATTTTTCTAAAAATGGGGTCTACGGGGTTCATTCAGAAACTTTAATAACCTAATTTTTTACAAAAACCGTAGTTTTAACTAGTTCACGTTAAAACTTCGTGGCTGGCTTCATTATATTACAAACAACAACATATCTGAAGGATTTTTCTAAAAATGGGGTCTACGGGGTTCATTCAGAAACTTTAATAACATAATTTTTTACAAAAACCGTAGTTTTAACTAGTTCACGTTAAAACTTCGTGGCTGGCTTCATTATATTACAAACCACAACATATTTGAAGGATTTTTTCAGAAATGGGGTCTACGGGGTTCATTCAGAAACTTTAAAAACATAATTTTTTACAAAAACCGTAGTTTTAACTAGTTCACGTTAAAACTTCGTGGCTGGCTTCATTATATTACAAACCACAACATATTTGAAGGATTTTTCTAAAAATAGGGTCTACGGGGTTCATTCAGAAACTTTAAAAAAATAATGTTTTATAAAAACCATAGTTTTAACTAGTTCACGTTAAAATGTCGTGGCTGGCTTCATTATATTACAAACCACAACATACCTGAAGGATTTTTTCAGAAATAGGGTCTACGGGGTTCATTCAGAAACTTTAAAAACATAATTTTTTACAAAAACCGTAGTTTTAACTAGTTCACGTTAAAACTTCGTGGCTGGCTTCATTATATTACAAACCACAACATACCTGAAGGATTTTTTCAGAAATAGGGGCTACGGGGTTCATTCCGAAACTTTAAAAAAATAATGTTTTATAAAAACCGTAGTTTTAACTAGTTCACGTTAAAACTTCGTGGCTGGCTTCATTATATTACAAACCACAACATATTTGAAGGATTTTTCTAAAAGTAGGGTCTACGGGGTTCATTCAGAAACTTTTAAAAAATAATGTTTTATAAAAACCGTAGTTTTAACTAGTTCACGTTAAAACTTCGTGGCTGGCTTCATTATATTACAAACCACAACATATCTGAAGGATTTTTCTAAAAATAGGGTCTACGGGGTTCATTCAGAAACTTTAAAAAAATAATGTTTTATAAAAACCGTAGTTTTAACTAGTTCACGTTAAAACTTCGTGGCTGGCTTCATTATATTACAAACCACAACATATTTGAAGGATTTTTCTAAAAATAGGGTCTACGGGGTTCATTCAGAAACTTAAAAAAAAATAATTTTTTATAAAAACCGTAGTTTTAACTAGTTCACGTTAAAACTTCGTTAATGGCTTCATTATATTACAAACCACAACATATCTAAAGGATTTTTCTAAAAATAGGGTCTACGGGGTTCATTCAGAAACTTTAAAAAAATAATTTTTTATAAAAACCGTAGTTTTAACTAGTTCACGTTAAAACTTCGTTAATGGCTTCATTATATTACAAACCACAACATATCTGAAGGATTTTTCTAAAAATAGGGTCTACGGGGTTCATTCAGAAACTTAAAAAAAAATAATTTTTTATAAAAACCGTAGTTTTAACTAGTTCACGTTAAAACTTCGTTAATGGCTTCATTATATTACAAACCACAACATATCTGAAGAATTTTTCTAAAAATAGGGTCTACGGGGTTCATTCAGAAACTTTAAAAACATAATTTTTTACAAAAACCGTAGTTTTAACTAGTTCACGTTAAAACTTCGTGGCTGGCTTCATTATATTACAAACCACAACATATCTGAAGGATTTTTCTAAAAATAGGGTCTACGGGGTTTATTCAGAAACTTTAAAAAAATAATTTTTTACAAAAACCGTAGTTTTAACTAGTTCACGTTAAAACTTCGTTAATGGCTTCATTATATTACAAACCACAACATACCTGAAGGATTTTATCAGAAATAGGGTCTACGGGGTTCATTCAAAAACTTAAAAAAAAAAAATTTTTACAAAAATCGTAGTTTTAACTAGTTTACGTTAAAACTTCGTAAATGGCTTCATTATATTACAAACCACAACATATTTGAAGGATTTTTCCAGAAATTGGGTCTACGGGGTTCATTCAGAAATTTTTAAAAAATACTTTTTTTAAAGTTTTTGAATGAACCCCGTAGACCCTATTTCTGGAAAAATCCTTCAGATATGTTGTGGTTTGTAATATAATGAAGCCATTTATGAAGTTTTAACGTGAACTAGTTAAAACTACGGTTTTTGTAAAAAATTATGTTTTTAAAGTTTCTGAATGAACCCCGTAGACCCTATTTTTAAAAAAATCCTTCAGATATGTTGTGGTTTGTAATATAATGAAGCCCTCCACGAAGTTTTATTGTGAACTAGTTAAAACTACGGTTTTTGTAAAAAATTATTTTTTTAAAGTTTCTGAATGAACCCCGTAGACCCTATTTTTAGAAAAATCCTTCAGATATGTTGTGGTTTGTAATATAATGAAGCCAGCCACGAAGTTTTAACGTGAACTAGTTAAAACTACGGTTTTAATAAAACATTATTTTTTTAAAGTTTCTGAATGAACCCCGTAGACCCTATTTCTGAAAAAATCCTTCAGGTATGTTGTGGTTTGTAATATAATGAAGCCAGCCACGAAGTTTTAACGTGAACTAGTTAAAACTACGGTTTTTGTAAAAAATTATGTTTTTAAAGTTTCTGAATGAACCCCGTAGACCCTATTTTTAGAAAAAGCCTTCAGATATGTTGTGGTTTGTAATATAATGAAGCCCTCCACGAAGTTTTATTGTGAACTAGTTAAAACTACGGTTTTTGTAAAAAATTATTTTTTTAAAGTTTCTGAATGAACCCCGTAGACCCTATTTTTAGAAAAATCCTTTAGATATGTTGCGGTTTGTAATATAATGAAGCCATTCACGAAGTTTTAACGTGAACTAGTTAAAACTACGGTTTTTATAAAAAAACTATTTTTTTAAAGTTTCAGAATGAACCCCGTAGACCCTATTTTTAGAAAAATCCTTCAGATATGTTGTGGTTTGTAATATAATAAAGCCATTTACGAAGTTTTAACGTGAACTAGTTAAAACTACGGTTTTAATAAAACATTATTTTTTTAAAGTTTCTGAATGAACCCCGTAGACCCTATTTTTAGAAAAATCCTTCAGATATGTTGTGGTTTGTAATATAATGAAGCCAGCCACGAAGTTTTAACGTGAACTAGTTAAAACTACGGTTTTAATAAAACATTATTTTTTTAAAGTTTCTGAATGAACCCCGTAGACCCTATTTCTGAAAAAATCCTTCAGGTATGTTGTGGTTTGTAATATAATGAAGCCAGCCACGAAGTTTTAACGTGAACTAGTTAAAACTACGGTTTTTATAAAACATTATTTTTTTAAAGTTTCTGAATGAACCCCGTAGACCCTATTTTTAGAAAAATCCTTCAGATATGTTGTGGTTTGTAATATAATGAAGCCATTTACGAAGTTTTAACGTGAACTAGTTAAAACTAAGGTTTTAATAAAACATTATTTTTTTAAAGTTTCTGAATGAACCCCGTAGACCCTATTTCTGAAAAAATCCTTCAGGTATGTTGTGGTTTGTAATATAATGAAGCCATTTACGAAGTTTTAACGTGAACTAGTTAAAACCACGGTTTTTATAAAACATTATTTTTTTAAAGTTTCTGAATGAACCCCGTAGACCCTATTTTTAGAAAAATCCTTCAGATATGTTGTGGTTTGTAATATAATGAAGCCAGCCACGAAGTTTTAACGTGAACTAGTTAAAACTACGGTTTTTATAAAACATTATTTTTTTAAAGTTTCTGAATGAACCCCGTAGACCCTATTTTTAGAAAAATCCTTCAGATATGTTGTGGTTTGTAATATAATGAAGCCAGCCACGAAGTTTTAACGTGAACTAGTTAAAACTACGGTTTTAATAAAACATAACTTTTTTAAAGTTTCTGAATGAACCCCGTAGACCCTATTTCTGAAAAAATCCTTCAGATATGTTGTGGTTTGTAATATAATGAAGCCAGCCACGAAGTTTTCACGTGAACTAGTTAAAACTACGGTTTTAATAAAACATTATTTTTTTAAAGTTTCTGAATGAACCCCGTAGACCCTATTTTTAGAAAAATCCTTCAGATATGTTGTGGTTTGTAATATAATGAAGCCAGCCACGAAGTTTTAACGTGAACTAGTTAAAACTACGGTTTTAATAAAACATAACTTTTTTAAAGTTTCTGAATGAACCCCGTAGACCCTATTTCTGAAAAAATCCTTCAGGTATGTTGTGGTTTGTAATATAATGAAGCCAGCCACGAAGTTTTAACGTGAACTAGTTAAAACTACGGTTTTTGTAAAAAATTATGTTTTTAAAGTTTCTGAATGAACCCCGTAGACCCTATTTTTAGAAAAAGCCTTCAGATATGTTGTGGTTTGTAATATAATGAAGCCCTCCACGAAGTTTTATTGTGAACTAGTTAAAACTACGGTTTTTGTAAAAAATTATTTTTTTAAAGTTTCTGAATGAACCCCGTAGACCCTATTTTTAGAAAAATCCTTTAGATATGTTGCGGTTTGTAATATAATGAAGCCATTCACGAAGTTTTAACGTGAACTAGTTAAAACTACGGTTTTTATAAAAAAACTATTTTTTTAAAGTTTCAGAATGAACCCCGTAGACCCTATTTTTAGAAAAATCCTTCAGATATGTTGTGGTTTGTAATATAATAAAGCCATTTACGAAGTTTTAACGTGAACTAGTTAAAACTACGGTTTTAATAAAACATTATTTTTTTAAAGTTTCTGAATGAACCCCGTAGACCCTATTTTTAGAAAAATCCTTCAGATATGTTGTGGTTTGTAATATAATGAAGCCAGCCACGAAGTTTTAACGTGAACTAGTTAAAACTACGGTTTTAATAAAACATTATTTTTTAAAAGTTTCTGAATGAACCCCGTAGACCCTATTTCTGAAAAAATCCTTCAGGTATGTTGTGGTTTGTAATATAATGAAGCCATTTACGAAGTTTTAACGTGAACTAGTTAAAACCACGGTTTTTATAAAACATTATTTTTTTAAAGTTTCTGAATGAACCCCGTAGACCCTATTTTTAGAAAAATCCTTCAGATATGTTGTGGTTTGTAATATAATGAAGCCAGCCACGAAGTTTTAACGTGAACTAGTTAAAACTACGGTTTTTATAAAACATTATTTTTTTAAAGTTTCTGAATGAACCCCGTAGACCCTATTTTTAGAAAAATCCTTCAGATATGTTGTGGTTTGTAATATAATGAAGCCAGCCACGAAGTTTTAACGTGAACTAGTTAAAACTACGGTTTTAATAAAACATAACTTTTTTAAAGTTTCTGAATGAACCCCGTAGACCCTATTTCTGAAAAAATCCTTCAGATATGTTGTGGTTTGTAATATAATGAAGCCAGCCACGAAGTTTTCACGTGAACTAGTTAAAACTACGGTTTTAATAAAACATTATTTTTTTAAAGTTTCTGAATGAACCCCGTAGACCCTATTTTTAGAAAAATCCTTCAGATATGTTGTGGTTTGTAATATAATGAAGCCCTCCACGAAGTTTTATTGTGAACTACCATTTTTGCAGAAATTGTTTTTTCCCTAATTTTTGAATCGACCTTGTAGTTTATTTTTTTGGTATCAAAACAGCGACTAGCTCAAATAAATTTTGCAAAGAATTAAAAAAATATATTATTACTAATCGAAACTAATATAATTATTTCTCTTGGTATTTAATAATATATATTCTGTATTTAAAGTCTCAGCACAAAAAGAATTTTTGAAAATTTACTTTTGTTAAAATTGTTATATTACCTACTTACCTATTTATTTATAGAATTTATAAAATGTTATTTATTTATTATTAATAACTGTTTATTTCTTCCTAATTTATTATTATTTCCAGCACTATTTATTGTAAAATAATATTTTTTATATTTAATTCCAAGTAAGGTGGTTGTATGAGCAGCAGTGTTGGATACCGCCACCCTTTTTCACAATTTTTGTAAATTGTATTTACATGTATAATAAAGGCATTTATTATTATTATTATTATTATTATTATTAATAGCGCCTATTAAATTGCGTACTCTCCACCTTTTAAATACACTATAATAGTTCTTCTAATTTTGCCACAATAATAATATAATTAAAATATATATTTATAATTCTATTAGGGAAAGCATACACTGCCTATGTGGTACACTCCGCGCGAAATATTTATTTATTCGGCCGTTGGCCGCTGGCCGCTAGCTTCAGGTTCATTACCTTGGGAATTGGTAGAATAACACTGGTCTTCAATTCTTGCGGAAAAATTCCAGACTCAAAAGATGTGTTCACTAAGTATAAAAGGGGATAGCCTATTACACAAAATAGATCCTTTTTTTTTTGAAAAAAATAATATATTACTTCTTATTGTGGATTTACAATAAATATTTACAGTTCCTCTAATCAGTGCATCGAGCACTGGCCTCGAGTCCTTAATTTACTTTGGTAACAGTATAGAAGGTGTTATGCTACAATCAGTGTTATATAAAATAAAATGTAAATGCAAAAGTAAAAAGCTAAAAGAGAATTTATATCTTTCAAAATTGGCCTAATCAATATTGTAATACATTTTTAATTTTTTAATAAATGAATTATAAGTTAAGACTTGCTTTATTTCTAGTGGCAGTGTATTAAATACTATTGATAGTTGGTAGAACGGATTGTTAATGCCCACACCTGTTCTATTTTGTGTTTGATAGATATTGTTCTGTATTCTTGTTGGATAATCATGTATTTCATTATTAAATAAAAATTGAGAATTAGTTTTTTGTTTCTTATTAATTATTTTGTACATTAATTTGCACTGTTCCACTTCCAAAATTGTGTTCAATTTAACGACTTGTAAAATCCTGTATAATGTAGCAGTACTAGTAAACCGATCAAGGTTGAACAAAATTTTTAGTATTTTGTTTTGTAGGATCTGGGCAGAATCGAAAGTGGTTCTGCCACATGTTCCCCACACTGGTATGAGATATCGAAAGAGTGACAAGAAAAGGCATTGTATACAAGTTTTTTAGTTTTGTTGGTAATGTAATTTCTAATTTTAATTATTGATGGAATTATAACAACAATTTTTTTAGTGAGTTTAATGACATGTTCCTTCCAGTTCAATTTATCATCAATTGTTAAGCCCAGATACACCACACTCGAGACTCTTTCTAATGTATGGTCATTAATTTTAATTTCAATATCTTCCACAGTTTTATTTTTTTGCTTGAAAATCATAAATTTTGTTTTATCAGTATTTATTTTTAATTTATTAGAATACAGCCATTGAACATATTTCTTTAGGTCAGTATTTATGCTTTCAAGCAAAAGTTGTATTTCAATACCTGAATAAACCAGTACCAGGTCATCAGCGAATGCAAAGTATCGGGCTTTCAAACCAGCACATCTCAAATTTAGAATATAGAGAGAGTAAAGCAATGGACCAAGGACAGATCCCTGCGGAACTCCATACGTGTTAGTTAAAAAAGCACTGAAAGTCTCATCTATCTGGACATACTGTTGTCGATCTATTAAATAACTTCTTATATTATTTAGGATCTGTCCCCGAATGCCCATGCTTTCCAATTTTTTCAAAAGCAACTCGAAATCAACAACGTCAAACGCCTTTTTCAAATCTACAAATATGGCTATCACAATCTCCCCCCTATCAAGGGCATTCGACACAAAATTTGTGAAGTCCACTGTCGCACTTAATGTATTGCTATTTTTTAAGAAACCATATTGGAAATTGTTTGTTAACTTATTATTACTTGTATGAGATAATATTCTTCTTTTAAGGACCTTTTCTATTATTTTTGAAAACACACTAATAACAGAGATTGGTCGATAATTATTTAGACAAATTTTTTTTCCTGATTTAAATATAGGGGTAATCTTACTTATTTTTAATTCTTGTGGAAATATCCCTGTCAAAAAGATGTTATTTATTAAAGTACAAAGAATTTCTACCAGTTCCTCTTTAAGTGTTAAGATATCATTTGTTGTTATTTTATCATGACCTGGTGCTGAGTTTCTTCTAAGTTTCAATATGATTTCGTTCAATTCCTGTACACTAGTCAACTGTAAACCTAGACTATTTTGACAATAATTTAAAACATTATAGCGCATATCCAAACTATTCAGTCCTATGTCCTGTTCCAAATCCCTAACAATGGTTTCTCCCACCTGTGCAAAGTGTTGATTAAATAAATTCGCTACCTCCTCTCCTTCAGATATTTCCCTATCCCCCACCCTTATTGAATTGATACATGAACTTTTGTTTCCGTCTTTAAAAAAACCATTTATAAACCTCCATTGTTTTTTGTAGTTATTACCTGCTTGTTCCCATTTATTATGAAAGTATCTATTCTTGAGCACCTTAATCTTATATTAATTCTATTTTTCAGAGCTTTAAATTGATTTTCTAGATCAATTTTATTTGGATTTTTACATTTCCTTTTATAAATTTTATCTCGCTGCCGCATCATCTAAAGAATCTCCAGATCAACCCAAGTGTTATTCTTTCTGACTTTTATAGATTTTATTGATTCTGCTTTCTGTTTACACCTGTTTATTGTGTCAGTAAGTTCCCCAAATGATGCTGGCCTATTATTTAATACTTCTTGCCCAAACAACTTTACAAATGTTTTGCAATCAGTAAATTTGATTTTATGATACAGCTTTGATTCGTATGTTTTTAAACTATCTTCTAGCGTTATTGACAAAAGGTTATGATCTGATAAAGTGGTTTTCTTAATTTCTATCTTACAATTTAGGTTGGAGTATCTGTCAGATAAAACATGATCTATAATAGTTTTTGTTTCATTCGTTTCTCTTGTAGCCCTATCTTGAGATATCTCATTATTAATTTGATAATTATTTAAAACAATTAGATTTTTATAATTTTCTACAATAACATTTTCCTTTAATAAGTCTATATTAAAATCCCCTATAATTACATGTTTCCTTGGATATTTGAATAAAATCTCTTCCAAGAATGCTAAGAACTCAACATTGTCCTGATTTGGAGGCTTATAGATAACACTTACTTTTAAATTCTGCTCACCAACACGCAGACACACCCAATTTATGTTTCCAGTTTCTGATGTTTCCAATTCACAAAATTTTATTGACTTTTTTACATACATGGACGCACCACCACCTCTTCCGTCTCTACATGAATGCACAGCTTCATAATTATCCAGTTTATACAAAAACGTTTGGTTTTCTCTTAACCATGTCTGCGTTAGTAGAAGAATATCACAATCGTCATTAATCACAAAACATTGCACATCGTCTATTTTGTTTTTTATACTTTGTGTGTTTATATAAGCCAATTTAATAAGTTTTCGAGGCTTACTCAGTTTTCCAGTCTATCCAGACTATCAACGAGCAATATCTTACTTGTGTCATCCCTCCTGAGAAGAACATTACCACCGCTAATCCACAGGTACTTAAAACTATTTTCCTTTTTATAGGTTTTTGCTGCCATATACAATTCAAGATTTGTTTTGGTTAAATCATGATTCAAATAGATCTTTCTGTCCTGTGTAAAACCCAGGTCTCTAGCATTCAGCTCAAACCTACCCTTAGCCTTCATAAATGCCGTCTTTGTATTGTTGTCCTTGAATGTAACCTTAATTGCGCTTTTGTTGCTGTCTTTCCCCAAGCGAACTGCAGAAGATATACCCATATCGATTTCCAGTTGGAGTTTATCTCCAATTTTTTTCACTATTTCAGTTAGCTTTTCGTTTTGTTTAGCTGGAACTCCCTGAATGATCAGGTTATTTTTTAGTTCATTCAGTTGATTAGTTTTATATGTAAGTCGATATCACTAGTACTTTTATTTTTTAAATTAAAAACCACTCTACGCAACTCTGCAAGAGTGATTTTATTAAACTTTTGAAAACTTGTTTGCTCACACTTTCTCATTTCACTATGCCATTCCTGTCTGTCTATACTTTCCGCTACTTCCTGTAAACTGTCTAAACAAAAGTCATTAAAGTTTTCTTCCACTGATCCTGTATAACCTCCAAAATCAATATCTGAATAATCAATTTGCTTGTTTTTACAACCCACCAACTCCTTTAAAGTACGCCACATTTTCTTTCCATTCCCCCTGCATTCATCAATGTTTGACTAGTAATATTTTTTTCTCTCTGACCTTATGATGTTAACTACCCCATTTCTCTTCTGTTTATAATTTATCTAATCCTTATCGTCTTTAGTGAAACAAAATTTTCTGTATACTCTATCTCTTTCTATTTGAGCCGTTTTTACTTCTTTAGACAACCAAGGGTATTTCCTTTGCTCACATTGTTTAAGGGGAGCAATTTTATCAAGTGCCTCCTGTGTATTCTTTTTGAGGTCGGAGTAAATGACGTTAACATCCACAGAAGTGTAATTCCAAACTTTTCCAAATAATTCATAAATTAAATTAGATACTGTCTGGCCATTCAAGTTACGAAACTGTTTCTTTTGGGGTACTTCATGGATTTCAGCCCCAATTTGCACCTCCGTGCCGATTATGGCATGGTCGGTGAGGATCGGGAAAATCCTTGGCAATTCACTACATACAAAATGGTTAGTGATTATATGGTCCAACAACGACGATGATACGTTAGTCACGCGAGATGCTTTGGTAACAAGTTGGGTGAAACCAGCCCCCTGGAAAATGTCTTTGTATTTCTTAGTTACACTGTTATTCTTTAGTAAATCTAAGTTCATGTCTCCAATAATAAAGGTTTTATTTTCTTGAAATAAGTTATCATTTAGTTTCTCATTCAAATAATCTAAAAACTCACTTACTTTAGAATTAGGAGACCTGTAACACACAGCAACCAAGAAAAGTTCCTTATTGACACGTACTCTGATAACCAACATCCAATAACCACTGGCGACTGCATCATTTAGCAGCACTTCAAAATGTATGAAGTTTTTTACGTAAATAATAGTTCCCCCAGTATGCCTGCTGTGAGAATGACATATTATCGCAGAATACCCAGGAATATCCACTTCTTGGTCTTCTATCTCAGGTGTTAAATGGGTTTCACTAACACCCATGATTGCCGGATTTCTTTCATGCATAAATTGCGTTAACTGCACTATATTTGAAGTGATACCCTGTATATTTATATGTAAAATATCTATTTTTCTGGACGAGACACTCTCAGTACTTTTTAATTGCTAGGAATAATGGGTTCTACTTTTAATTTTTTCCTGTGCTTTTTTATAGCACAGGCATTCTTTGTCAAAGACAGTGTGATTGATATCTATGTTTGGTGTTTTTAGAACATCGTGCGCAAATTTACAATTTGTGCACTCCTGAGTATTGGAGTTGCATTCATTACTCTTATGATTTTTATTACATAAGGGACAAACTATTTTTTCCTGCCGGCAATGTAGTGCCTGATGACCCAGTGGGAAATTATTTAAACTCCTGGAAACAAAACAAAGCCATATCTTGACGTCAGCAGCAAAGAAATTATTTTAAATGTTTACAAATGTGAAATGCTATTCAGTTAGTTTTTTTTTAAAATTTAATCAAACTCAAAAAATCATTTATTGTTTAAAGAATAATAAAATTAAAATTCTTGTTAACACTCAAATTACAATAAAGCTAAGTTTGAGTATAATAAAAAATTAGTGTCAGGATGTTATGCTGTAAGAATTGCCTCCAGGGAACTGGGAAAGCAGATGGAAAAAACAGTATATTTTTTGCTTATAGAAAGCCACTTGTGATATGTTATAGCTTTTTGGGGTTTTGTAATCAAGAGCTGATAACATCTATTTAAAAAAAAGGTATCTTTCTGATGTCAAAAGTAGAGAACACTGTAAACCATTTTTTATTGACCATAAAATACCCACCAGTATTCATTATGGAGACTGTTTATCTAGTTCATAAGAAATACAAAAACTATGTTAACCTTGCTGTTTATAACATGCCTAATAACAACTATATTTACCCTTGCCCATCCCTAGGATGACACTTGCGAAAAACTCAATTATATATGAAAGCATTAAATTGTACATTCATGTTCCCTTTGCTTTGCGACAGATTCAAAAGGATAAAGTTTTTAAAGGATCCATAAAAAATCATTAATTTCAAGGCTATATTATAGCATCCATGAATTTTATGATGAAGACTTCTAAGCACTTGTTTTTAGATTATGTTTTGAGTTTTTTATTTAGAGTTGTTTTGTGTATATTTTTGTGTTACATCCTGTGTGTTAGTGAGTACTATAGGGTTTTATTATTATTATATACCTACCTATTTATTATTATAAACTATTCTTTTTAAATTTTTGTATCTGCAGTTCTTTTTTCTCATTCTTTGTAAACTAAGACTGTGTAATAAATCGGCCTTAGGAAAATTAAAATTATTAAATACCAATAACTATTTTAAAAAGGTTCAAATCATTTTAAATCAAAAATTATTCTGATTAAGGAGATTCGTGATGAATGACAATGTTGGGCACTAAGTTTTATTTAAAGAATTTTTAATAAAATATTTTTATTAAAATAAAAATATTAAAAAGACGCTTAATAAATTGTAGATCAAAAAGAATTTTTTTTCAAAAATAAAACAATGTATTTTAGATACGTTTTGAAAAATCAAAAAGAAAATGTTTTCAAAAGAGAAAAGAAAAATAAATAAATACCGGGGAAATGTAAAAAAAAAACGCTTAAGGAAAATTTTAAGTAATTGAGTGAAAAGAAAAATTAATTAATTTCAATGTACCTTGTAGTCAGGAACCAACAGAGTCGAAGTGGAAAATCATAACAACAATATTTTACAATTACTCGCGATCACTTCGACTAAAAATCTATAACTAAAATTAAAATAAGTTGATTTCGTAGGTACTGCCTAAAACATTGCATCACACCACAAAAGTGGGATGTTTGCGTCACTTCAAAACTCGTGATGGGTTCCTCGAAAATAACAAAAATCTCGTAAATTAAAGAAAGCAAATATCGCGGCTGTCAACGTTGACAAATATATTGGAAAAATAAGTCCATAATTTTTAGAAACCTGTCGGTGCAAATAAAATTTATAGCGAAGCGAATTCCATGGGTTCCTCGAAAAAGCCATAAATCATGCCTACGTGAGTGAGTTGAACCCGATAATATTTGGGTGAAAAATACCTCCACCTAGGTTCTATGGGCGTCAGTTAAAGTCTATAAAAGCGCTCGCACGCCACAGTTAAAAGTTAGTTTTATAGTTACAAGTCAAAGGTTAGTCAAGAGTTGCAGAGTTACACAATTAGTAGTTTTGTCAAAAAGTCACCGGAGTTAAAAGTTCTTAAAAGTAAAGTCGTGAGGGGGCTCGGATCCCTCTCAATCGCCTTAATTAAAAGTTGTTTTTTGTTTGTTAAAATCGTTTCGACAGATAGTCCAGCCTTAAGACATAAAAACTTAACAGTTATGCGCTACGATAAATTAAATATTTTTTATAAATATGAAAGTGCATGCATGAGTGTTTGTCTTTGGGCAAAATAATGTGCAGAAAACAAAACGAAGGTAAAACTTTATAAAAAAAACTTTATACGATTTTTAAAACATAATATTTATAAACTATCAAGTGCGACATTTAGAAAATAAATGAAAATTTAAATGGAGATCATTTTAAACGACGATAACAGTTTAAGTACTCCCTTTGAACAGTATGAAATAAAAACCGTTTTACATCTTATAATAATTTGAATAATTAAAATGTAAATCAATTTATGGATAATTATATGAAGATAATAATTTTGGAATTGTCAATGCTCCCTTTTGAAGAAAATGAATAAGAAACCGATTATAATTTTTTAAAAGAAAATAAATTAGAAACAGTATCTGCTCCCTTTAAGATAGAATTAAAATTTTTGTGAGAACGTATAGTTAGCAACATTATTATGCTCCCTTTTAAAATATGGATTTAAACCGTTATACTTATGTTATTTGAAGATAAAAACTTTAGAAACAGTTATGCTACCTTTGAATATTATGATTTATTTAAATAATTATGAGTTAGAAACAATTGATGCTCCCTTAATTAAACTAAATTTTGGAACTGTTAGTGCCAACTATCATGAATGTTTTGAAGAATTGATTTTATACATTTTAACATTATTTTTGAAAGCTGTATTTTAAAGAAGTTTAACATAGGATTTTGGATTAAGATTGTATCAATGATAAAATGTACTCTATGTATGTGCCTTTGTTTAATTTGGTCTATTGGAAACAAGATTGTTAAATTTCAATATTTTCTCAACCTACAATATATTTTTAATCATCTTTACAACAGTGTTTTACTGATAGTTAGTACTCTAAGACCGACCCAGTTCCCATTCTCAGTCTGCTATGCTTCTGCCCTTGTAACAGAGAACAAATTAGAGAAATGAGATTAGGAAAAGGGCAGGGGGCATTACAACTGGTTTGTTTAAAAAAAGTTACACCCTACACTTAATATTAAAATAATGATTACAGACATGAAAAGTACATGTATAAAAATAAAAAATAACAGGATACAAAAGCAATCCTATACATCATCGTAAAATTCCTGAAGGGTGTAGGTATACACTTTTTTGGTTAAACATTTTTTGTTAGCCTTCGAAATCGTCTATAGCTTTGCTAGCTTCTCAAATAAAGTGGTAAATGATTAAAAATCTTCATGCCTCCATATATTAAAGATTTTTTAATCTGATCACAACCAGGAATAGGTAAGGGAAGTAGAAATGCTTGATGCGTATTATAATGATTAGAGATAAACAATTCACTCTTATACTTTTTATACATCAAACATGCAATTTCCAGAAAAAAAAAGCAACATAGAGTTAAGATTAAATATCTCGAAAATAAAGCACGGCATGCATCACGAGCCCCACAGCTGTATACACCGCTGCTTTATCAAACTTAGATCATTACTAACCATTAACTGGTCTTAAAAATTAGACAAACAGATTCCAATATGGAAAGGCACGGCAATTTTAATATTCTGTGTTTCTGAAACAGAGGCCTGCAAGGCTCCCTAGGACCCACACCGGAAAGGCTTCTCACAGCCCTCTTCTGAATTAAAAATACTGACCTAAAAAGAGTTTGAGAGCAGCTACCCCAAAACGGTAAACCATATCTTAGGTGAGACTCTATAAGTGCAAAATACACAGATCTCGACAATGACAATCCCACCTCTCTGGATGTAAGGCGAATAGCATAGCAACCTCTCGTCAGTTTACTGATTAACTTCGCAATATGAGTATCAAATTTTAAATTCTGGTCCAGAAAAATGCCCAAAAACTTTAAAATTGTGTGTAATTTTCGATAGTATGTAAGATTACACATTCAAGTTTTTGTCAATTTTTAATCAAACAATTTAATAAATTATTGATTTTTCCTGTGGCGGTTTACCAGTTCCAAGCATTAAAATGTGTAATGTTGGGTTGCATAAAGATTTTTAGCCATAATTAACTAGCCAGCAAGTTTGACTGTAACATAAATTACATTGACAGGCATTATGTACTCACAATCAAGGTACCTGATTAGTAATTTAACAATTAAGGTAACCGGGCCAGTATGATTGTAAGAAAATTATTTTTGCCAATGCCAAGTATGTCACAATCAAACTTGATGGTTAGTTAATTATTATCAAAATTCTTTGTGTAACCCAACAATAAACTTTTAATAGCAGTTTACTGATAATCCAAAATATCGAGCAAAATATTTTAAAAAAATAGATATTTATTTTTAAAATTGCACAAAATGGTATGGTAACAAAGAGGGGAATAAGAGCATTTTCACACGGCACCATAAATCGCGCGCGACAAATGGTCGCAATATTTTCTAATGAACCATTTAAAGCAATATTGCAACCATTTATCGCGCGCGATATATGGTGCCGTGTGAAAACGCTCTAAGAGTAAGAGGCAGGGCGTATTAAAGGGGGGGGGGGGGGGGGCTGCCGGGCTGCAGCCCCCCCGAGCCTCAGAACTCGGGTCTTAAAGTCTAATTGCAACCTAATTTTTCGTCTTACGCTTGGACTTAATTTAAATCTTGAAATAATATATTCTTGGCTGAGATTACAAAGGTCTTGTAGGAAACGTTTAGTTTTTAAACTTTTTCTTCTAAAGGTCCTGTTTTATTAAGGGATTCAGACCAATATCGTTTTAGTTATTGATTTATGATGTAATTTTAATGGAAAACGAGGAAAACGAATAATATTTTATAGTATTTTTCTATTATACCGGGTCCGCCAACGTGGCGGGGATGGAAGATTAAATCATTATCGAGGAGCTTATCAAAAATACTAAACCAGCATAAGGTATCGACTTAGAAGCGGCATATTTTAAAAATATTTTACATTATACAGGGTGGCTCAAAAAAGTGTGGCGGACTAAACTTGCATTTTTTTAAAGAGAAAAATTAAAGTAAAAATTGTAATTAAACCATTTTTTATGAGAGAAGTGTGATAAATAATTAATAATAAAAAAATAGTGCGGGAAGAAACGAGAATTCTTTATTATGAATACTTATACAAAACGGCACTTAAGAAGGAGTATTTAAAAACCTAAGCATTTGCACCAAAAACTGCTCTTAGATCTGCGCTCCTAAAATACATGATTTCTAAAAAATCATCAATTTTGGCGTGGTGAGCGACATTTATTTACTTTATTTTTAATCATGAAAAACCGAGCCCGAAAAACGCTGGTTAAAGTCATACATATACGTCTTATGTTAAAATTTTGGATTGACACTAATATTCATAGTGTTCACAAATCTAAAAAATGTTTTTTTTTTTAAATAAAGAGCCAGCTAGGAATATCAAAAAAAAAAGAAAAAATAAGCATTTACAAAAACAAATTTAATCCAACCATGCAGAGGGGGAGAGGTAATAATTTAATTTTGGAAATTTAGTAGTAGTTAAGGCTCTACCACGCGCAAATTTAGAGGATGAAAAACACCGTTTCGCTACTGCAGGATTCTGGAAAGGCTATTTGAAATATTTGTTGGGACAATTTAAAATTTAATAAAGGAATGTTTTTATTTCTAAGCTACAAAGCCCTTTTTCGAAAAAAATAAGAATATGTATAAGAAAATACCCACTAAAGGTGCGTATTTTTAGGCACTTTTTCAAGGTTAATATCGTAGCTAAGAATTTTTTTTTCAAAAAAATAGCTATGTAGCTTAGAGGTTCCATGTCTTAACTTTAAGACTTCAAAAATTGAGACAATACAATGTAATAAGTCCGTTATCTTGCAGCGCGCAAATCATGTTTTAGGTAAATTTTGTTGTCATGTTATAGAAATTGCCTATATATACACAGCTGAATTTATTCTCGGCTGACGTGAAACAACAAAAACATCGAGAGAGAATAATGATACACTAAAAAAATTATACGTGGTCGAACAAGAAGTAATTTCGGGAGTAATTTTGGGCTAAATTTTATGTTTTTCTTTTTGGATTGTCAGTGCCAATAACAGAATATCTAAGCGTTAATTTTAAAAAGACGTAACTAGTAGTTGGGCTATTAACTCAGAGTTGCCATACATTTTTTGGTTTAGACCGGGATGGTTTATAATGCGCCGCAGGGCAAAAATGTTCAAGGCTTGTTCACTATTTTGTCAAAACTGGTGTTTGGGCTTAAAAAATGTCTTATTCATACCTACTTACTACTACTTACCTAACGGTAAGGATAAGCATTGAACGAAATGCAGTCGATTTGTGGGTGTATTGCAATCAAAAATGAGCTATTTAATTTTAAATTTTTTTTGTTTCGTTTTTTATCGAAATGGGCCATTCTCTTGATGATGAACAAAATATACTAAGGTAAATAGCTTATTGTTATTAGAAGCCCAAACTGGGTCACCGGGAGCCTATGACAAATCCCGGGATGTATGGTAATGGTAAATATACTAATATTAACTCTTAGATCTAAAATTAAAGTCTAATTTGTCTTGGTAAAGGGTGATAGGTGCAATAGCCATTTATAAAGGTTCTTAGTGAGTAAGGGAATCAACTGTCGCATAATGAATCTATTTCTATTCGATTGTTTTTATATTTTATGTTTATTATACAGGCTCTATATATTTTTTTATATAGTGATCTTCTGTCTGAACCTGTTAAAATATGAATTCATCTTAAAGGTGAAATTTGGCGTTGGTCACATGACATTTATCTGTCCATGTTATTGGCTCGCAGCTACAATTTGGGGCAGCGAGACTCCTGTATAGTGACAATGCTTCTAAGAAGCTAGGTACTAAATAAAAATTGGACAGTATGCCACGCAGAGTAATAAAATACAATTTTTTGTTAGGCACGGGCGCCCATAGAGAGGGCAGTTGCCCCCGTCTCTTGAACAAGGGGGTAGATATACTTTTTTACTAACTTTTGTTAGGGGGAGTTTATGAAACGACTGCGACATTTTTTTTTTAGGAATCACTTTTGATAGAAGTTCTTGAAAACGCAACGTTTTGTTTTTTTTTATGTATGTATTTTATGAAACACCCAAATTTTATAATTATTTCTTATTTAGCATTAAAAATAAGGGTAAGTTTGTATATCCCAAGTTTAAGAACTATTTAGGCGCTACTCAGAACTATCGAAACTAAATCGTACACGTTTTTGGCAAACCACGTGGTTAAACTTGTTTTTCTTAATAAAAATTGCGTGGTTTATTTAAATTTTTTTTTCGACTAGTACTCTTCTAGAACTATTTAGTCGCTACTCAGAACTCATATCAGAACTGTCGAAACTAAATCGCACACGTTTGGCAAACCACGTGGTTAAACTTGTTTTTCTTAATAAAAATTGCTTGCTTTATTTAAAAAAAAATTTTCGACTTGTTCTCTCCTAGAACTATTTAGGCGCTACTCAACTATCGAAACTAAATCGCACACGTTTTTGGCAAACCACGTGTGGTTAAGATACAAAACTTGCTTGTCCGTTTGCTCTGGCTAATCGTTAGAACTATTTTTAAAAATGGTCAGGAACTCTAGAACTCCTTGGGCTTTATCGAAAAATGCATTCAGTACTATTTTTAATAAAAAAAACGGCGCTGCGTGAAGTTAGCGCCTTTTTTTAAATTCATTTTTTTGTCTGGAACTCTTGAAATTTTTGGTCGAGAACTCTAGAACTATTCTTTACGAACTTAGCGAATTTGTTCCAGATAAAGTCCCCACCCTGTATATTGCAGCAATATTACCTTTGATATATCGTTACTTTGAGGATTTTTGAGAAAATCTCGTTTTTTACTGTAATTACGCCACCTGGCGGTTAACCTAGACACTTAAAAATAATTTCCAGCGATTTCTCCAGCTGTACGGTAAACGGTTTCCAAGATATAGCCGGAGTCCCTTTTTAGTTGTACACCTACATAATTATGTATATTCTGTAAATATAATTTAAATTTTGCTACCAGTAGAAACAAAAAACAAAATCGACTCCATACCAAGAAGACAGAATTCATATATTTTTAATTTATATACATCCGACAGCAAAAATTGACGAAAGAATATTTATCAAGCCTTCAATATACAAGTAGGTATGTAATAATTATTGGAGATTGGAATTTTTACAAATGAAAAGAAAAACAACTAAAAGAGTTCCAAAAAAACGCAGATTTCAAAAAGGCTATCACTCCTTCCACATTCCTCATGCTCAATAATATTAACTCGACCCAGGAAGCATTAATACATAAACAAAATATCTCAATAAAATCACTAAATTAATATCAGATGTTGGTTCCGATCATAAATTCATACAAGTAGAACTAGATATAAAGCTGGAACCCACGGGAAAAATACATACAAGATGGAACTATGTTAAATCAAATATGGAAAAAATAAACGAGAAACTAGAAGAATACGTACAAGAACAGGAACATAAATAAAAGATCATATTTCTCAGTTTAATAAAAAATTACAAACACTAATAGAACAACACACACAAAAATCGACACAAGCTCCATTTGCATATCCGCTCCCACTCTATATTGTGTCCTTAATTAAATAAAAAAGACGCATGTACAGATACTATTATTCATCACCAGACCCAAACGCTAAAGAAAAAAATCAACAATTTCAATAAAAACATACAGAAACTAATTTTTGAATATAAGAAACATACATGGCTGAGTACAATAATGTAAGGAAATTAATGATGACCACGGAAGAAACTTTTACGGAAAAATAAAAAAAATTTCTAGATATAAATCAACAAACACAATTCCCGATCTGAAAGAAAATGACATTATATATAGTTTAGAAGACCATGAGAAAGCTATACTATTCCAGAAGCACTACAAAGAACACTTTAGAGAATCAAACCTCCCATATTTCAATGCACAACATAAAGAGAATATTCACCGCTGAAATCAAAACTACTTTGAAAATCCTGCAGAGTCACCAAACCTTGTCCTCAATCCAGAAGAATATTATGAAATTCTACACGGTTTTTTGACAGTGCACCAGGCTCTGACAATATTCCAGGGTATGTCCTAAAACAACTATCCACTAACATTCAGTAAAATTTATCAAAATATTTGAATATTACATAAACAACCTGATCTTCCCTAGCCTCTGGAAAGAGAGAACAATAATTAACATTCCCAACCTCACAGCGACCACAAACTATCAGAGAACTACAGGCCAATTACATTACTTCCCGTACTGGGAAAACTATATGAAAAAATTATTAGAAGTAGACTACTGGAATGTATACAAAACAAGATTCCAAAATGCCAGTTTGGATTTAGAGAGGGCTGCTCCACAATCCACCCACTAACAATCCTATGCTCAAACGTACAAACAGCCAAACACCAAAACCTTAAAACAACTGCCCTTCTTTTGGACATCAAAAAAGCATTTGACAGTGTCTGGCACGAGGGACTTATGTACAAACTACACCAGCTGGAGGTGCCCAAATACTTAATCTGCATAATAAGAAAATTTCTAAATGCGCGCACATTAAGGGTTAAAATTAATGGCACAGTGTCCGAAGAATTTACCCTAGAACTAGGAGTGCCACAGGGTTCCCCACTCTCGCCAACCCTATACAATATATACTTCTACGATATGGGCGCGGACATGGACAACGATAAAAACTGTTACTTACTACAATTTGCAGACGATACAGGTATTATAGCTCACAAGAACTCCACTTGCAAAGCCACAGAAGATTTACAGGAGGAAGTGTCAACAATTGAAGAATGGTTTAGAAAATGGAGAATAACACCAAACCCAAAAAAAAAACAACTCCTTCTCTTCAACCACACTATTACAGACCATTCGCCGCAGATACTACTAGGCAATCAAGAAATTAAGCCAAATAAGACTTCAAAATACCTAGGAGTACAACTAGACTCTAAATTCAATTTTAACAAACACACCTCTGCTATTAAAAACAAAGTCAAAACTCGAGCTAAGTACTTTAGATCTCTACCTTTTAATAATGAAGGTATTAACACCAAAACGGCACCAAAAATATACAAGTCATTATGGACACGTACTGCTGAGTAATGCCAGACCACCAGCCTTAAAACATCTCAAAGTAGCAGAAACATCAGCTTTAAGAACCATGACAAAAATGCGACACCCGGAAAACCCTCTTCACAACCGCAACAACCGACTACTTTACCAAAAAACCAACATACAACCCATTGATCTAAGACTAACTGAATTAACTAAAAAATTCAAAGCCAAACCCAAAAATCTGAATCTCATCGAAGAACTGTGCCTAACAAAAGATAATCAAGAATCTAGATATCGATACCCAGAACAAACCATATTGGAGATCTTAAGGAACCATGCAGTTAGATAACAAAACTATTAATTAAATTAATCTGACTTGTTTTTTTTTTTGTTGCTCTTCTTTATAAATTACATTGAATCGTTTTATATTTGCAAATATTATTATTGCCGCCTTTATTTGGTAACAGAAAAAATTACAAAGAAATATATTATTATAAGATTTTTCTACCAAATGAGGTGAAGTTCACTACTAAGAGCGCTCTACCACTTAGCCTCTTAAAATAACTTATTCACTAAAATTAAGAATAAGGTTTACTTAAGTACCTACCTATATAATAATAAAACTACAAATTAAATATTAGATATAATATAGACGGTTATTAAAAAAAAACAATTATGCGATACATCTAGAAATAGAAATAACCTGATTAAGTGTGCTTCGCGAGATTATTTTTTTAGGGACATTTTAAAAACCGGCGTGTGGTAGTAATTTATATTCCTCAGGAATTCCGTTGTACATAGCTGCGACGGTATATGAAAAGCTCCGCTGGAACAATGATGTTCTATAAGTTGGAGGTGTTATTAACCCTTTTCTTCGAATATTAATATTATGAACATCACCACAAAAGCGAATCCTGTCATACAAGTACGAGAGCTTTTTATTTTTAATATTCTTGTGATATAACCGATGCTGCCAGTTTTCTTCGATTTCGCATGTTGAGCCAATTAAGTTCTTTCAATTTATGGCTTATGTGGTCATATCTTTTTATTCCATAAATAAATCAGGCACACAAGTTCTGTACCAGTTGAATCCTGTTGGACGTACACTCGTCTAAAGCAGGTCCATAAACTTCTGAACAATAATTGAATTGTGACAGGACAAAAGTTTCACAGAGCTGGTTTTTAGTAGAATGACTTAGATAATTTCTGTGGGGGTAAAGCAATTTCAGAGCACAGTATGATCTCTATGACACCTGCTCTTTATATCGAAATGATCTGTCCAATATTAGACCCAAATTTTTAGCATTGTCTACAATAAAATTGATATTACTTCATTGTTAATTTCCAATTTAAGTTATTTCTTGAATTGTTCACATAATTTTTCCGTGGATTTGGTAGGGTTTAGTTTGAGAGAGTGTTGAGCAGAAAGTGATGTTAGTGTCAAAAGATCGCTGTTGATTTTTTCAACTGCTTCATTCGCATCATGAGGTCAAGAGCTCTTACACAGTTGACTGTCATCGGCGTACATATGCCTTTTACAGTACTCTAGGTGTTGAAGGAGTTTACTTGTATAAATGGCAAATAAAAGCGGCGACAGAATCGCTCCCTGTGGCACTCCTGAGGGCACAGCCTTTTCAGTAGAGGTTCCTGTTGTTAGCCGTACCATTTGGTATCTATCCTTCATATAAGATTTAAATAGATTAAGGGCATCCCTACCAACTGACTCCAGAATCACAAACAGCGTTTCGTGATCAAGCGTGTCAAATGCTTTACTATAATCTAACATCACCAACGCAATGAGTTGTCCTTGATCAGTGGCTTGTATTATATCATCAGTGATGTTAAAATACTATATACTGGTAATATTAGGAATTAATTAACGTACTGTAGGTGAAGGACTTCGATCGATGGCCATTTGGGAAACCAATAAAGAGCATAATTATAATAATAATAATAATTTAATTTTTAAAATAAACTGAAAATTGCGGTAAACGTAAACCTTATTAAATTTGTATCGATTTTTCAAATTTTTGCTGTTCAAACTATTTATTTTTTCCTTTAATAGAAAAATCCATTTTCACGCGTTTTTTTTCGGTAAACATACGAAATAAATTGGTAGATTGACTCCTAAATTGGTAGAATCATCGACAGGAATACCGAAATATTGGTAAATCAGGCACCGTTGTGTAATGCATATAGTAAAAACATCCGTACTTGGAACAAGGAACCTTCAGGCATGTATATGCGACGCGGCGTTACCCGATTTATCAGTTTCTCCAATTAATTCCCCTTCTGTTTCTTCTTTTATTTGAGTTCGCTAAAAAGAATATAAACTTTGAAGTAAATAGAATTCACCATTTTGTTAAATTATACAATTTTATGATATAAATTCCAACAATTCCAAACAATGTTAGACAGTTTACTCAATTAAATGTCTAGGTCTTGTGATATAATCAGAATTTAAAACGCAGAATATTTTGTTGTTTTGACAACGTCTCCGCAATAATAGTTTCCAATCTGACTATCTGTCTATACTATACTGGTCAGTTTCGATTTATTTTTGGGAAGTTAGGTGTTTTGGAATGTTGTATACGTTTTTTCGGGATTATAGGAACGAAACATTATCCTAATGGTTTTTTTTTGTATGTATCTCTTCTCACTTTTGTACCTGCTATTTTAAAAATATTCCATTATATTTCAAAATAAAAAGAAAATTAAACTAGCCATATTTATATTACCGCCCTTTCCATTTGGTAATCATTTGGCAACGTGAGAAATTCCTAAAAGCATTGGCCGGGACTTTGCGGCTGGCGAGTGGCATTTTTACAAGGATATGCCTTGACGTATTTTTTCTTGTTTTGTTTTATGATTCGTTTGGTATTTGGTTAATTTATTTATTTATAATTTTCTGTTTTAAAAACAATAAAATAATGGCAAACATAAAGTAGCCGCCTAAGCGGAAAAGTAGCTTCGTAAAAAGTTACAAGTAAATAATATAAAAAGTTTTCCTCCCTTATGGGAGGAATTTTAAAGTAGATTGTGAATAATTAGAAGTAGTTTACTTATAATACATATATGCTAGGGGCTAAAAAACATGTTATAGTGATAAATAAATAGAATAAAAATAAATAAATGTTTATTACAGGAGTTGCCATTTGATCAATTTACAAAATATTAAAACACAATATAATGTATTAAGGCATTTTTACATTAGATGCAAGTTACAAGTGCAAGTGATCGTTTTCAATGGGAAAACTTGCATCAGGTAATTAAAAATTACATTTTAATCAGCTGATGTAAGTTTTACCATTTAAAACAACCATTGACTTGCACTGACAACTTACCTAATAAATAATATGAAAAATGTTATGAAATTAGCGTCCTATTTCAAAATCCAGGTAGGTAGGTATTTGTGGGTTTAGGACAATAAAAAACAATTCCTCTAAATTAAAAAATTGCCGACGTTTCGACCTTTATTAGGTCTTTCTCAAGGCTACAACAAAACATCAATATTAGGGAATACAATGATAAAAGACCTTTTCTTTTCACTCTGTATGTATGTATATAGGAAAAATTAAATTTATGAAATTATTTTAAATTATTTTAAAATAAATCTTACACACAACTCTTTTTTAATTACATAATTTTTTTTTATATAACTTTTTGTAAATTTTTTCCTATCTAAAATCAGAACAATGCTTATAAAATACATTGAGTGTTCTATAAACTAAGAAAAGGGTTTTAAAAAATATATATTTATATAAATCAATATATTATGAAAAAAATAAGTTATTTAATTATTTGTGGGAATAAAGAAAGCCAAACAAGACACACACGAGAAGCCCAATGATAATGTAACATGTACAAATGTGTAGTTAATCATAGAATATTTACCTATTTCACAAAGTCGAGGAACATAAGTCGAAAACAATTGTTAAAATCATCTCCAGACGGGAACACACATTACAAACTGACATGGAACAAATATTCTGTAAAAATAACGAACCACACCACAACGAGTACTGTTAATATCTGAATAAAGGAATGTGCATTACGCTCTAGCAAACTTGTATATCTTTTTTTTTCCCTTATTTTTTACCGTTCGTCTTTTTTTCCCTTTGAGAGAAAACATTATACACATTCGATTTCAATCAATCATGATTATCCACTATACTAAGACAAAGAATTTTTATATAAATTCAGTAAATAATTATATTGTATATTAAGTCCTTGGGTGTCCGTTCTACAATTAACTGTGTTATTAAGAGTTATGTAAATCATTTCACTCAAAACCCTTTTATGGTAGTTACTCTCTCTGTCCAGGATAGAGACACCAATAAAATCAAAATTGTGGTCCAGATTAAAGTGGTGTTGTGATAATGCTGTTTTTTCTGGTTTATTACGATTTAACTCTCTACAGTCATATTTATGTTGATAGGTCCTACTTTTTAAATATTGTTTCGTCATGCCTACGTAACACTTTACGCAACCAGAGCAAGGGATTTTATAAACAATATTAGAACATAGATTTAATGGTGTAGGATCTTTTAATTTTGTAAAAATGGAGCCCACAACCTTAGTGTTATAAAAGGCAAGTTTACACTTAGGATTTTTTTTTGTTATGTGCGCTTCTATCCTTTCAGAGAGGCCCTTTATGTAAGGAAACTTATAATATCTTATATTATCTCTATTCTTGTTTGATTTGTTTTCATTCATTCTATGCATATATTGATTAAATACTCTATTGATTAAAGATATAGGGTAGTTATAGTATCCATCTGCAAACAATTAATGACGAGGAAAAAAATAACCTTAGAGCCTCTTGTGTAAACACGTTAACCAATTATGTAATACGTAATAAACAGATAAATAAAAATAACTCCAATGTCATTAACAAGGAATTTGCAATATGTAAATCGTTTCTTAAATCACACCCTGAACTGGTGGTTATGCGCTCTGATAAAGGTAACTCGACTGTTTTGATGCTGAAAGATGAATATATTGAGGGAATGACTGCCATGTTGAACGACGTGACAACATATGCATGTCTGAATGCGGATCTGACAGCAAAATTCCAATCACAAGCTAATGATATTGTTAAAAAACTTTGTCTCGAAAAATACATTGATGATGACCGATCAAAAAAGATGAAAACTAATAACAGTATCGCCCCAAAATTATATGGACTCCGGAAAACACATAAACAGAATCTTAGTTTGAGACCTGTTGTCAGCTGTATCAGCTCACCTTCTTATAACTTGGCGGTTTTCGTCCACGAAATACTAATTCAAACTACTACCACCTTTGAATATAATGTAAAAAACTCATTTGAATTTGTTGAATTCACTAAGGATGTCACATTACCTAAAGATTATGTCCTTGTCTCCCTTGACGTCATATCACTTTTTACTAACATTCCTAAACTTTTGGTTATTAATATCGTAAAGAGGAGGTGGCGTTTTATCTCAGCATACACTGAGATGCCCTGCGATTTCTTCTGTCGAATTATAGAACATCTTTTTAATACTAGTTATTTCGCCTTTAATGGTAAATTTTTTCAACAACTGGATGGCTCAGCAATGGGTAACCCAGCGAGTCCTGCAATAGCTAATTTAATTATGAATGAACTCATAACAAAGGTTATCAATACACTCCCTTTCAAGCTGTCATTCCTTAAACTTTATGTGGATGATACAATCTTGGCGTGTCCACAGAATAAAGTAGTTGACCTTTTGGATTACTTTAATAATTTTCACCCGAAAATTAAATTTACTATGGAAGGTGAGATGGACGGTAAAATCCCTTTTTTGGATACCGTAATAATTCGAAATACAGATGGTACTTTGTCAACTAACTGGTATGTTAAGCCTACATCGTCTGGACGAGTAATAAATTATTTATCGTCACACTCTACTAATCAAAAAATTGGTATAGTGAAGAATTTGTTATATCGTTCCCATCAATTGAGTAGTCCAAAATATCATACTCAAAATGAGAATATAATTAAAAATATTTTAAAAAATAATAACTACCCTATATCTTTAATCAATAGAGTATTTAATCAATATATGCATAGAATGAATGAAAACAAATCAAACAAGAATAGAGATAATATAAGATATTATAAGTTTCCTTACATAAAGGGCCTCTCTGAAAGGATAGAAGCGCACATAACAAAAAAAAATCCTAAGTGTAAACTTGCCTTTTATAACACTAAGGTTGTGGGCTCCATTTTTACAAAATTAAAAGATCCTACACCATTAAATCTATGTTCTAATATTGTTTATAAAATCCCTTGCTCTGGTTGCGTAAAGTGTTACGTAGGCATGACGAAACAATATTTAAAAAGTAGGACCTATCAACATAAATATGACTGTAGAGAGTTAAATCGTAATAAACCAGAAAAAACAGCATTATCACAACACCACTTTAATCTGGACCACAATTTTGATTTTAATGGTGTCTCTATCCTGGACAGAGAGAGTAACTACCATAAAAGGGTTTTGAGTGAAATGATTTACATAACTCTTAATAACACAGTTAATTGTAGAACGGACACCCAAGGACTTAATATACAATATAATTATTTACTGAATTTATATAAAAATTCTTTGTCTTAGTATAGTGGATAATCATGATTGATTGAAATCGAATGTGTATAATGTTTTCTCTCAAAGGGAAAAAAAGACGAACGGTAAAAAATAAGGTTAAAAAAAAAGATATACGAGTTTGCTAGAGCGTAATGCACATTCCTTTATTCAGATATTAACAGTACTCGTTGTGGTGTGGTTCGTTATTTTTACAGAATATTTGTTCCATGTCAGTTTGTAATGTGTGTTCCCGTCTGGAGATGATTTTAACAATTGTTTTCGACTTATGTTCCTCGACTTTGTGAAATAGGTAAATATTCTATGATTAACTACACATTTGTACATGTTACATTATCATTGGGCTTCTCGTGTGTGTCTTGTTTGGCTTTCTTTATTCCCACAAATAATTAAATAACTTATTTTTTTCATAATATATTGATTTATATAAATATATATTTTTTAAAACCCTTTTCTTAGTTTATAGAACACTCAATGTATTTTATAAGCATTGTTCTGATTTTAGATAGGAAAAAATTTACAAAAAGTTATATAAAAAAAAATTATGTAATTAAAAAAGAGTTGTGTGTAAGATTTATTTTAAAATAATTTAAAATAATTTCATAAATTTAATTTTTCCTATATACATACATACAGAGTGAAAAGAAAAGGTCTTTTATCATTGTATTCCCTAATATTGATGTTTTGTTGTAGCCTTGAGAAAGACCTAATAAAGGTCGAAACGTCGGCAATTTTTTAATTTAGAGGAATTGTTTTTTATTGTCCTAAACCCACAAATACCTACCTACCTGAATATGAAAAATAATTGAAAACAGTAGAAATCATCAAAGGCGTCCATGGAACATTTTTCAGGGCAGAACAAGAACAGAACTTTTTCAGGGAGAGAGAAATTTTTTTTTTACAAATAATACTTTTCATTTAAAATTAACATTACTTACTTAGACGCATACCAAGTGTACTATTTAATAACAAAAATATACATAAATTAATATTCTATAAAAGGAACAGATAATATAGAGAGAAATATAACACATGAACCGGTAACTAAATCACAATCCTCAATGTTCTTTTAAAAGTTCTATCATCTAATATTTGTCGAAAAGTTAAAGGAATATATAAATCTTAATACTCTCAAATATTAGTGAATTTTTTGTGAGAGTTAATTTTGGTATAGGAAGAGGTATGTCATTTTGGTTACGATTATTATATGAGCTGTCTTTAGGATAATTCTTATATTTTTTATGAATAAGACAAACTGTTTCTAGGATAAAAATGCCAACCACAGTTAAAAATGTTCTCTGACAAATAAATGTTTGCAATGGAAACGTAAGTTAACACCACACAAATATATTAAAGCCCTTTTTTTGTAAAACTAATATTGAGCCCAACAAGTCCTGGCTACAAAATCCCCAAAAAGCGATACCATACATTAAGTGGCTTTCAATAAATAAGAAGTAAACAACTCGACCTATATTTTTTCCCAATTCCTTGGAAACAACTCTCACAGCATAAGAACCTGAAGCTAATTTTCTGTTTAATGTAAAAATGTGGTCTCTAAGCTTAAGTTTATCACCGATTTGAACACCCAAGAATTTGGCAGCGTTTCCGTTCTGTATTAAATTATTGTTCAAATTCGTCCGAGAATGAACATTTAATGTAATTTAAATGTAAGAATACTAGTTTTGTCAATATTGAAACAAACGGTTCGCATCACCCCATCGTTTAGCCCTGTATTTTTTGAAATAGTGAATGAAACTAACAATATCCACATACTTATGTAAGCATCTCAAATTTCTTGCTGAAACTCTAATACCCTGCGTCATCTATTGTTTCTTTTTGTTAGTGTTCATTTTTCGATTGGGAAAATTCTTATTAAAAAGCCTTACTAAAGCAAGATGGAAGCCCGTTGCCAGAATTTAAGACACCTACCCAATTAACTTTATTAGCCTGAGTGCGAAATCTATCGAAATTAGCAGCACTACAAATTCTGCCATACTTCCCTTTCTTTGTTAAACTACTTACATTCATAGAGAAACATATACTCCCGGCTTCGTGGTTAGATGGTCAGATAATGCAGCTGGGATTACGGAACACACAACATCATCACAGTCAAAATTAATACAAACATAATCTATTATAGTTGAGGTGTATCTGGTTATGCGTGTGGGACTCTTAACCAACATTCTAAAATTAATCGACAACAAGTTTTTTAATTCCTGGGTGTCCACAGAAATACAGTCATAATCAATATTAAAATCTCCGTACATTTGAGCTGTAGCAGTCTATTACAAAAATACTTTACACTACAACATGGTGATCTGTAAATACATAGACATAAGAACATAAGAAACAAATTACATTTTTTATTATAGACTATGGAAAATTCAAATTATTTTGCAATTAGTAAACAATTGTATTTAACTATGTTTTCAAATTCAGTCTGATTGAAAATGTCTTCCCTAATCAATATCATAGTGCCACCGTGGATACCCTGTTGACGACAATATCTAGATACTATAATGTAACCTGGAACATGGTTCATCATTTTTCAACCATTTAACAATAAGAAACTAGGGCTGCCCTGGGACTCAAACACCACAAACTCATCAACCTTATTTCAAGTGGATTGAATGTTAAAAGTAGCTTTGTTCTTGGTTTGTAAGGTTTTCGAATTTGTGCTGACTGTATCCCGCCCGCCTAAACCTAACTGTCCGTGGTAGCTTGCTTAAAGGCTCTAAAAAAGACTAATTATCGACATAAGAGCATCTAGAGTTTGTACATGCATTAAATTATTCTTCGCTTTCCTTAAAGATATTACATGAGCAATCTCCTTTAAAATATGTTTTCTATCGAACACTAAATCTAGTCCATTATTTGTATCTATAAAATACATTTTAGTTTCACTAAAATAATTCAGTCATCTCTAGTTAGATTAAACACATCATCCATAACATTCGCGCAGCTTGTGTGAAATTAAATAATATAATCCTCATCTTTGCAATAAAAAGAAGTTATTTTATACCTGATGAGTTTTTTAATTATATAATATAACCTTTTGATTTCCAATGCTCTCTTAACATAAAGCAAGACAGTCATTGCCCCTGTTTACTAATTCCTGCAGAACATCCAAGCATTTTCCAATTGACTGAACGTTGCGGTGTGTGTGTGTGTTATGCGTGATTTATGGCTTAAATCCCCTCTGTTGCCATCGCTTCCCGGCTGAGTTTGTCTCGCCTCTCCTAAGGTATTGATCAGCGGTTTAAAAATTGTTTATTATTATATTTATTATAATTATAATAATAATAATAATATTAATAATATATTCTTCTCATCGAAAAAACCACCAAGAAAGCTTTCATAATCGATATAGGTTGCCCACTAACACACAACCTCTCTAAAACCGAATCGGAGAAGAAGACCAAGTACTCGAATTTGGCTATAGAGATAAAAAATATATGGAAGCTAGATAAAATCGACATAATTCCGATCATAATATCGGTGGAGGGAGCTATGACGAAAAATTTCAAGCCCAACTTGGAAAAACTGGGCCTATCAGGTTATTTATACCAACTAATCCAGAAAAGCGTCATCCTCCAAACATGCCATATAGTACGGAAGTTTCTAAACAGTACAGGTTAAGATGAATTTTTTCTCTGTACTGTAAATAATACCAGCAATACCAACAAAAAGCTGTGAAAACTAACATTGAGAAAAATAATAATAATAAAACTTTACTTTTAAATTGTGTTAAGAATGCTTAACAAATTTAACACAAAAGAAATGGCGACCAAAAAAAAAATGATTACAATCATTGGCCTTTAGCTTATTTCTTCTGAGTTTACTCTTGCCTCATTATTCATAAAGTCAAAGTTTCTGACATTTAATTATTTTGATATTATTTGTTATTAATTTGTTATTAATGTAATAAGGACTCCTCTCAGTCAATGTTAATTACTGAACTGAGTAATCCAAATTTACTCTCCTTGAGTTATAAGTATAAAACATCTGTAGTTTAAAAGTTGTTTTTAAAGAAGAAAATATCACAGTATTCACCTGAAGACTTTAAAACAAAGAAAGACAACAGTCCAAAACTCTTTTATCATTCAAGAAAATACTCCTATGCAGCTTTTCCTAAAATGATTTTTTTATACAAGGGAGAACACGCTTCTGAACTACAAATATTTTATGCCTGGCTACTTCCCCCAAAAATAATACCATACTTTAAACCAAGTGAAAGTTCGCAAAATACATTATTTTTAATGCTGTTTCTTTCATGTAGTTGCTCACGACTCTAATTCCATGACAAATTGAATTTAATTTATTTAACCAATCACCATTAATAAACGCATCATTGTTAAAACCTAAAAATGTTGTGCTTTCGTTCTCATGAAGTATTTTTCCTATTTCTATATCATTGTCTAGATGTCTCTACTCGTAATACTTCACACTTTGGATAATTATGTTATCCTTTTCAGTCAGTGCAGCAATACTTTTAATACTTATGAGCTAATTGGTGTTATCAGCATAGCATATTAAACTTTCATCTTGCGGATTTTTTATGGAATATAAGTCGTTTACAAAATTAACGACTAATAATGGACAACAATAATGCCTTTTGCCAATTTATTTTCCTTAATATACGAAAGGATATGTACATCCATTTTTGTAATTTTTACCTTTTGTTTCCTGTTCGATAAGTAGGAATTAAACAACTTTAGCGCCTGACCGATAACCCAGGCAGAAGGTTGATTGATCTGTAATCATTATTTATAAGCTCCGGATTCCCTTTCTTAAAAAATGGTTTTATTTCAGCTGGTCTAGAAAAATAGCTTCTTTAAAAAGTTATTTATTAATATATGACACAATACATTTTTAATATATTTACAGCCATTTTTATAATATTAGTTGGTACCTCGTCAATATCGCTTTATTTTTGATCTGACTAGCATAATCACAGATCTCCCTAAGTGTTACCTGTCTTATGTTTAGTGGCGTAAACATTTTTAATAATAATTAACTAATCAGCAACTTTAACTGTAACCTAAATGACATTAGCAGGCATTATTTACTCACAATCAAAGTTACCTGATTAGTAAATTAAAAATTAAACTAACCGGACCACTATGATAGCGCGAAAATTATTTCTGACAATGTCATATATATGTCGCCTTCAAAGTTACCGGTTAGTTAATTATTATATAAAATCTTTATTAAACCCGACAGACTGATTTGCAATTTCTCTTGGATTACCATTCATTTTAATATCACAATTTACGCAAAATCTCATTACAAATGGACCACATGCATTTGTCTTATTGTCAAAAAGATCTGATTTAAGGACATATGTTTCAGACCTCGCTGTTGTTAAAAGAGCGTTTTTTACCTCTTTATATTCTGTTTTATATTGATTATCATATTTAACTAATGTAAACAAGATAAGTAATCTGTATTTACAAGTATTTTGATCATTATCCTAATGTGACTTTTTTACATTGAATTATTTTATGGATTTTAGTGAAAAACATTGGAAAAAAGTCTGCAGAAAATATTCATGAAAGCATTCCACTCCATATCGACATCAGTTATTTTATTTTTATTCCAGTTTTGTTCTTTTAGGCAATTCATTTTTTTTTTCTGTAAAAATTATTTTAAATTGTCTTTTAATTGAATAATAAATAAGTTGTTCTATAAAACTTTTTTGATTTCATTTCCTGGCAGCGAAATACCGAACAGAGTAGGGAAAATCGTCAGAATAAGAAAAAAGCTACAAAAATCTTAAAACCTGACATAATTTTACCGTGATACCAAATTTTAAAAGAACCTGAAAATTAACACAACTTTGACATGGTCGTACCACAATATTTGAGGATTACTGCTAGTGTGCCGGATTTCAGGTGATTAACACGCCTGGGGTAGGTCAGCTTCACTATTTTTCACAAAATAAAAATAAATCCATTTGTAGAGTACTTTTACGGGCATACTACAGATCAGGGAGCAAAGTACCGCGGGTAAAGATATTTTTTTAATGTACTGTAAAAAATTCTAAAAATTCATTTGTAGTACAAAACTTAGTTATTTTACACTTCTATTTGTCAATTACAGTCTCCGTCAATTTAGGTTTAATTCTTGCGGAAAGCTTTTATAGGTAACTTTGAAGGTGACATATATGAAGATTATTATAAATTATTCGTTTTATTGTATATGAAAAACTTAATATTTTATTTTACAGGTTATATCAATAACCGGCCAACATTCCGACCATTTATGAAACCTTTGCCAGGCCCATTGGGAAATATGACGTTGGAGGATTTTGATGGAAAACGGCTGAGAAAGTCAGTAATGAGAAAAACCGTCGACTATAATTCTTCCATTATAAAAGAATTGGAAGTAAGTTTTTTTTAAGGTTGTTATTTAATAGTGACATTTTGCAAGCCAACAAAATCCCGCTAATTGATTTTTCAGGCCGGAAAATCGTCGCACTGGCTGATACCTGAAACCGGTTTCTCGATTCGCTGGAAATAATTATAATGGCCGCTGAATGAGATAGGTTTTTACAAAATTGTTTGTGTGGATTCCGAGGAAATTACGTGTGAAATTACATTTAGAGGGATTTTGTTGGTTTGCAAAATGTCACCAATATTCAAGTAACGTACCTAAATGAAATTTGATATTAAGCACGAATGGAAAATTAAGCACGGAGCCGCGTCGAGAGCGTAATTGCATAACAACCCGAATTACGTACCATACTTTACCTACGATCATATATAAACTAATATATATATATATATATTGTTAATTTATGAATAAATAAAAAGTTAGTACATTTATCCTTTTTCCCCACGGCTTAGGTTTAAGAATGCTAAAACTTCTTAGTGACAACCGCATTAAATTCCTGTTGGAAGTTGTCAAAATGAAGTTTGAGCTTGGTTCAACGCTGAACTAAGCTTAAGCCGTAATTGTACATCCGGATCTTGGATAGGGGTAGTAAATTTTGTATTTACGGTAGTGATCGTAGGTAATGTATATTATTATATAATAACAGATACGACTTTTTTTCGGTCCCACAAAAACTGATTAAAAATATTGACACATTACGTAAGTACTGGTAGAAAAGACGTTTTACATCAATGTACACCGAGGCCATTGAGCAGGCTACAAAAAGGTGAAGTCATCTGGTATATTATTAGGTATTCTTGTAGACTACGTCATCATCGGTTTAAATTATAATTTAATTTTTTTTAACAGAAAAAAGTCCATGTTTCCACTGGGATTCGATCCCTCGATCTTTGGATTGCAAGACATACACTGAACCCACTCCTCGGATGCTTGCTGCCCTTGTCCACCAATTTGCATCCTCGTCCAAAAAGATGTTATTTTTTCTACTAGATACACAATATATAAATATCGCTTTGCTATAATAAGGGGGAAAATTCACCATTTGTCTTTTGAAAATTATGCCCCGCGCGCTACTTGTGAATTGTTAAAAAAACTTGGTAAAAACCTGTTTAAAAGTCGAGAATTAGCGGGGTATCCAATATGTTTGATTTTCCCACATTTATACGTTAATAAGTATATAATATCCTCGCACTTATATTCGCGATACGCAAATACGTCTCTGGAATGCCATAAACTTTCTGCACCACTAGAACCCAATAGCAAATTTATACAGCGTGTGTATGAATATTGGCAACATATGGAAAACTTTTTTATCTTTGATTTTACGAGAAAAACTTATTCTTCATAAAAAGTTTTGCCTACCTTAAAAAGTGATATTGTTTTAAAAATTACAGTTATAACGTACAGGGTGGTTAAAAAAAAACACGAAAATATATTAATATTCTAAGAGTAAAGTAACAGTAATCTACATGATACAAACAAATTTATTGAAAATTAGTTATTGAGTATTAAATAGTATGTCGGAATGTAAAGTCACAGCCACCTACTAAGATTTTTTTTTTAATTTTTTTGTTTAGATGCGAATTTTGGAAGAATAAAAAAACTGTTCATCTTAGTAGCTGAGCCACCATCATTTTCAATGCATTTCACTAGGTTTTTTCAAAATCTTCGAACTGCGTTTTTAATTTCAACTTCTTGTAAGTCGTTGCAGGCTCGTATAATTCTGTTTCTTAATTCATTGCCATTGGCAGGTCTATCCTTATAAACTCTTAGAATACTAACATATTTTCGTGTTTTTTTAACCACCCTGTACGTTATAACTGTAATTTTTAAAACAATATCACTCTAAGGTTAAGGTAAGCAAAACTTTTTATGAAGAATAAGTTTTTCTTGTAAAATCAAAGATAAAAAAGTTTTCCATATGTTGCCAATATTCATACACACGCTGTATATGTGACCTCCATAGCTTAGTGGTAAACGGACTTGACTTGTAAACCAAAAAATAATTAATTAAAAACACTAGAAGATAAAAACAAAATTCAATGTAAAGCAGTCCTCGCTGAGTGGGCTCGATGTCAGTCTAGAAATCCAAAGCTCAAAGATCGAATCCCAGTGGGAAAAAATAATTTAACCCGATGATGACGTAGCCTACAAGCATACCTAATAATATAACAGAGGCCTAATTCTCGAAAACGAGGAACAGCCTTTGTATGAGATAACTTACTTCCTCGTCAGTATCATATGCCATTTTAAAGGTTTCAAACTAACTCCGTCCATTTATCTCATGAGAAGGCTGTTCCTCTATTTCGATAATTAGGGCTCTGATGACTTCACCTTTCTAGTACATGCGCGCTGGACTCGGTGCACATTGATGTGAAACGTCTCTTCTATCACTATCTATGTAAGTAGTAAATGGAAAATTTTATATATCGGGCTCAGATTGTAATAATTTCGGGTAGTAAATGCTTGTTTAATTTTAATCAAAGTTATTTAATAATTCAACTATACTTCGCATTTCTTAACCTCATTAGGTATGACATTTTTTACACCACATATACAGGGTCCTGCACCTCACCTCCCGTCTTCTATAGCTTACTTATTAATTAAGCTAGGATTTTGACATTTTGCAGACTTAACCTGTATCCTAGGGCGCATTTCAGGAAATCATTTTGGTCAAGGTCGGTTTACCATATTCGCCGATGACACGACCATGAACAGGTCATTAATGAAGACGTTCAATTTATTTATTAACGGGCATTACCCATTTAAAATTTTTACTTAGCTAACTAAAGTAATAATTATTATAATAGTTAATAATTAACAGATTTAAAATAGCTATACGACCACAGGCAATAATAACAGTAACATTCGAGAAACATTTTTTATCTTAAAGGAAGCGAGGGAAGTATTAAAAAAAAGTCATGGCCAATTCTAGGTATAGAAAAACAAATTAAAATAAGTAATATAGTTTTATTGAAAAATAGATACACACACAATTTGGCGATTTAGGTTTTCTACATTTGAGTTATGGCAATGCTCTTTGATATGTTTTGTCACAGTTATATTTGAATCGCCAATTTTTAAGCACTTATTTATTTAGCATTACAGCCCAACAGAAACCATTTATAGGCGGTGAATAAGAAAATACAAATAAAGACCTTATTACAAATAAAGATACAGTGCAACTAACTAATAAGATTATTAATGATGAATTACAACAATATAACAATTAACAGTCGATCGGAAGATATTTTAGAGATATTGCTTCACTAATAGTACATACAAATATATCACAGATATGCGATATTCTATTAAAATTAGTACACATCAAATAAATTGGAGAATTAAGATATACATTAGTATTAGCTCGACGACAATAAAATGTTGTTATTCCTTGAGTTTAATCTGGGTACCAAAATATTAATTTCTGCGAGTAGGTCAGGACAATCAATTTTACCATGTAGGATATTGTATAATAGAATAATCGAAGATACATTTCTTCGCAGTTCCAGAGAACAAAAATTAAAACTGTTAAGTAGTATGTCATATGCAATACCTCTTGCAGGGTAGACACCATCTTCCTTCAGTGCTAACTACTTATGAATACTTACAGGTAGTCAAGGGATGTTTGAGAGGGAATTTACCTATCGATGTGGAGCCTTTAAATTAAAATACTTTATTTATGACCTGCCGGGACCAAATTTACCTACACACCTATACCGTTGTCCTTTATTGTAATAAGTCGTCTACCTGATTAAACCCCATTGTGTAGGTCTCAAAATCAATAAATGAGTGTAGGGTCGCTTTGAAAATACAGCTATCTACATATTGGTTTATTTTAATTTTAAATCAAAGATAGGTTTCAAACCGAAAGAAAACAAAGATCAATTATAATAATAATATTAATAAAACATATTCGTTTCAATAAAAATAATGTTTTTACAGTCGGCAACACAGTACACTGATCTATGAAATAGTATATTACGTATTAAGTGTGGTAAAAAGAATATTACGCACAAATGGAAAAATTTCGAACGAGCCTCGTAGTGGCGAGGCTTTACAATACGCAATACGTACTATACTTTTTCTACGACTCTTACTAATAAATTAAAGATCGGTATATAATGTATGGATTTAAACTTTAAATCTCAAATAATGACAATGTCACTGTCAAGCATTGAAAACGCAAGATAGATAAATGTCACGGTTTGAGTGGTTCGATGCTAACTTAATCTTTATACTAGGCATCATAACACACCATTTTTTTATTTTAAAAAAACTGATCTATTCTGATATACAATTTTATAAAAAAAACTCTGATTTATTCTGATATAAAATTTTATAAAAAAAAATCGATTTCTTTCTGACACTTCCAACTGACAGCTCTTATATCTTTTAATATTTTAGAAGATTTCGCACCAACACGAAGTTGGCCATACCACACACTTATTAACTTATAACTAAAACGGAAAATGATGAATAGCTATTTCCCAGTGTGCCACAGAAACGTTTGGAAAATTAAGCAGTACAATACAAACAAGAACGATCTTTGTATCATGAAAAATAGTTAATAACGAACACGCATACAACCCTGTGATAATAATGTGATATTTGTGATAATTTTCTATCACGATACATAGTACCTGTGCTAGTTTAAATAGTATAACTCAAATTCATGAGCATGAACTCTAATCCAAGTTGCTTATCATAATCATTAAATTTTTTCAGAATAGAATATGGCAACGTGACTATAGGGATCGTCGCGCGTTGCAACCAGACGCCATGTACTATCCAGACCTAATGCCTCCACCGTCATATCCGGATAATCCTATAAATTGTGTTACCACGCGATTCGTTAAAACAGCAACAAACAAAATGAGATGCCCCATTTTCTGCATGGCCTGGACGCCAGAAGGTCGACGCCTTGTAACAGGGGCAAGTTCTGGAGAATTCACTCTTTGGAATGGCTTAACATTTAATTTCGAAACAATTTTACAAGTAAGCATATTTTTATTTATTTTTCAAGCGTATATCAGGCACTGCGTGGGTAAACGTAAATTAGGAAATTATATAGGAACGTCACATGTGGTTGTTTTGGATCAAAAGTATAGATATGGAAATTTGTTGGATGTTACAAAGTCACACGACCCACTTTATTTATATTTTTTTTGCAGAATCGGAATCATTCGAAAATTTTGCGTTTAGATACGTGGATGTGAGAATGAAACTACGGCCTGCGTATTTTATTCGATTCGCATGCTCATTGATTGGGCCCAGGGCCGCCCTTATTGGGTCCAAAATAATTATGACAACACCATTCGATTTTTTTATCCGGGCTATTATGATGTACAAAGAATGCTCTAAGATATATAAGATTACCGTAAACCGGGGCTACTTAGACTTTCAAGGTTTCTTTGACATGTTTTGACACCACCTGTTTTAAAGCGAATATTGCTTGAAAATATCTGGTTGGAGAGAATAAGCAGAGGGAAACTGGTCACAGAAGACTGCCGCAAATAAAAGTCAATATTTTACCGAACTACGCTATTGAATAAAGTGCCTCGCAGGCATTCATTTACGCCTGGTCACCCAACTGTTTTACTTGGAGTTTTTCATAATTACATATTAAAGTATTTTACATATAAGGAGTGTTTCAAAGTATCTATATATAAATAAAAATATATGTGGGTGTCAAAACTAATCCTGCGCTGGGCCTACTTTGATTTGGCACGAAGATTAACGCTAGGTCAAAGTAGCCCCACATGCGGTGTTATTTAACGTCAAATTTACTTTTTTTTTTTAATGGAAGTAGATATCTTAGAAAGTTGCTATTTGGTGAATTTAGAGCCAAAGAATCAATTGTCCATATAAGATTTAAAAATTTGGAGTTAAAGGAATATTAACAAAATGGTACTAAAAAAACGTCTAAAACTATGTCAAAATACCCCCGGTTTACGGTAATTTATTCAAGCACTCTATAACTTATATCTTACTGTTGGCTATATATAAATTTTAATTAGTTTTTGGGTAAATCGTAAGATATTAAAACATTGTTCCTTGCAGATTAATAGTGTGGTACGCCTATGACGTACCCAAACCGCGGTAGTGGCTCAAAGATGAGTTACCGGCATTCTACTGTGGCGACCCTGGTATGATTCCCGGAGTGGGCATACGCACAATAAAAAAAGTATGTCCTAAATTCAGTGGATAAGAGAATGCAGTATGCAACTACTGACTTCTGGGGGGGGGGGGGGGGGGGGGGATAACTAGTGCATACAGGTGGTTTGGGATTCCACGCTAAGCTGTAGGTCCTGTCGGGCTGCTATTACCCAGGCGATAGGGGATACAATGGGCCTAAGTATACAGGTTCTTCCGCCAACCCCAGCAAAAAAAAAATGACGCGTCCAACTCGCTTCAATGTTATACAGGGTATACATTACTTTGTAAATTAATCATTCTTTTACTTAGTGAAATAATAATTTATATTATTACATTTAAACGAAATAAATTGTTACAAGTGAAAATTTTTTACATATTTTTACTTTGTACTTAACTAAATTTTAACAAACCTCAGCTTTATTGACATTTTTATAACCACTGTTACGTTTTTTAATCTCGAAAATATTGTTGAAAAATCGCTAAAAAATTAAAATATCATTATTTGCTGTCAAATGTAATTTTTATTTAGGACATTTAATAAAAACATGTTACTATCATACCTTTTTATATCAATTTTATTGATTAAAATATAACTACAGTAACTCAGATATATATAATATCTAAGTTGAATCTGCGTATAGGCATCTTTTTAAAATTTACATTGTATTATATGTAATGTTTTTATCGTTTGTGGTTATGGAGCATTATAAACCAAAGTAAAAAAAAATCGAAGGGTGTACGTGCACAAACCTTAAAGTTCATTTGTATACCCAATGTTTTTGTGTTGTTTTGGTAATATTTTTAAAATTGCACCTATATTGTGTTTTTAAATAAATTAAAAAATCAGATTTTCTGATCAAAAATTTTTCAGTCGAGTTATTAACTTTTTATTAAAACTAAGTTGTCTACAGAAGAACAAAATTTATTCGAGAGAGAGAAGGCTTAATAATTTGGTGTAAAAAAATTGTAAATGTTCCGAATATCTTCGGAGATATCCGAAGAAAACAGAAATTTTTAGTTTTGGGTTTTAATTTTTTGCGCCTTTATTTTTGACACTTTCTCATAGCCTGTTTTACAAGATGGCGTTTTTAGTTTTCAAATTCGACGTTTCGTTCTTTAAATACCAACCTTTGGTCAATTTTTTTAAATACGGACATGGAATTTAAAAACAGTTTTAGGGACTTCTAAGCTTTAAAAATTTAATACAATTTAAAATTTTAACGTTTTGTCATCAAATAATAATAATAATAATAATAATAATAATAATAAACATTCTTTATTTCAAAGGTATGTTACAACAAGGTTACAACATAAAGTGAAATAACGTCAATAAACAAAATACCTATAAATTTTTAACAAATTCAAAATACTCACTTACATTATAGGGTTCTATATTAACTAACAAAGTGAATACTTCCTTCTTCAATTTTTTAACATTGTTAATCCCTTTTATATTTGCAGGCAAATGGTTAAAGAACTTTATACAGTTATAATATGCTCCTCTTTCAGTGACCGTTAATCTGTGTTTGGGATAATTATAGTTTATATGTCTAGATGGATATGCACTTTGAGGAAAGCTGTCACTAAACATATGTTTATTTTTATAAAAAAACACTAGACACTCCTGAATATATATAGCTGTTAGCGTTAACATTTTATTTTCCCTAAATTTACCTCTACATGACTCTCTAAAATTTAGTTCTAACATGATTCTTAAAACTCTTTTTTGACAAATAAATAGTTTATCAATGTCCATGCAACTTCCGTACAAAATTATACAATATCGAATGTGGACCTCAAAATTCGAATGATAAATAATTTTCTTGGTTTGAAAATCTGTGTATTTTGATAAAACTCGAAAACTGTAGCAAACTGCATTTAATTTTTTTCTAATATATTCAACGTGATGTTCCCATGATAGAACATTATCCAGAACTACACCTAGAAACTTAGCTTTCTCTATTATGCTTAACGGGTTATTGTTAACTTCTATTGTTTGAGGTTCCTCCATTCTAGATCTATTTGTTTTAAATATAATTGTGTTTGTTTTGTTACTGTTTAAAATTAATTTATTTTTTTCGAACCAGTTACCTGCATCCATCATGATATTTTTGGTATTTTCCTGAATTTGGAAGATATTTTTATCACTAATCAAGATATTTGTATCATCGGCGTAATTTGTTAATTTGCACCAACCCTGGTAACTCTCCGAAATTTCTGTAATATTATTTAAATATATAATAAACAAGATTGGGCCTAAAACACTACCTTGGGGTACTCCTATGTTAATTAAAACTTCATCTGATAAAATTTTTTGATTGTCTTGTCTTATTAATACTCGTTGCTTTCTTTTTGATAAGTAAGATTTGATTAGGTCTAGTGCTTTTCCTCTGACTCCGTAAGAATCTAATTTTCTAAATAATATATTGTAGTCTAATGTATCGTATGCTTTTGATAAATCCAGAAATAACCCTAGGGGAATTTGTCCTTCCTCTAAGGAGTCAAGGATGTGCTGAATAAATTGAAATACAGCAGTTTGTGTAGATTTTCCCTTTATATACCCGTGTTGTACATCATTTAACAAGTTTTCTGACACAAAAAATTCAACTAAGCGTTCAGATATTACACTTTCAAAAAGTTTAGAGAATGATGGAAGCAGGCTAATTGGTCTGTAATTATCGATTACTGATTCATCGCCTTTCTTAAAGACAGGTATTACAAGTGCATTTTTAAGATTATCCGGGAATATACCGAATCTCAGAGAGTTGTTCAATATATAACAAATTGGGTTAACGATTTCTTCTATGACGTATTTTAGTAGGCTGGACGAAATTTCATCATGTCCACTGCTTTGTTTATTCTTAAGTTTTTTAACTACTCCCAAAATCTCTTCAACATCGGTATACCTCATTGTTAAATTTTCCTTATTATATTTTATAGTAGTGTTAAATTCTACATGATCCAAGTTATTGAGCAGATCAGGTGCTGTATTAACAAAAAAATTATTAAACTTATTCGCAGCAGAGTATATATCTCCATTTACTTTGATCGAAGGCTTAGATATATTTTTACCCCTAATCTGATTAACAACAGACCATGTAGTTTTTGTTTTATTATCAGAGTTCTTTATTTTATTTGCAAAATACCTTTTTTTACATTCGATTAACAAACTATTATATTCTTTCTTTTTAACATTGTATTGATCTTTGAATTTTTTGCTTCTACTTTTTAATACATATAATATATCCAACTGATTTTTACATTCCCTTACCTCAGGATTATCCTGTTTATATTTGGATTTATTGAAATTTCTATGTGGTACTTTTTTTAAAGGAAAACATTCATTGAACATTTTTTGAAATAAGCTGATAAAAGTAAGCCACTGTTCATTTACCAACTGTTCTTCTACAGAATACACAGTCTGCCAATTAGTATGGCGAAGGAGATTTTTAAATTTTAATTTATTACTTTCACTAAAATGTCTTTTTTCTTTTAAAACCGGTTTTTCTTGTTTAGTACATAATGTCAATTTTTGAGCCGTATGATCTGAGATAAGCGGATGTAAAATCTGTGCTTCTTTTTTACCTTCAAAATTTGTTAAAATATTATCTATGCAACTCTTACTGGTGTCAGTAATGCGTGTGTGGTCTGTTATGGTGTGAGTCACATTATATGAATTTATAAGAGATATTAAGTCTTTAGTGTTTTTATTATTTAACTTAAAATCTATGTTAAAGTCTCCAGCTATTACTAAAGTATCTCCATTTACACATAATAATAATAGTTGTTCCATTTTATCTAAAAATTGTTTAAAATCACTATTGGGCGGTCGATACAGGGAAATCAGTAGTATATTCGAGTTATTCACTTTAATCTCACATCCACAGCACTCAAAAATATTTTCTTCACTAAGTTTATTCACGTCGTCTCTTTTTTTACTAAGAAGTCCGATCTTGGTATAAATAGCACTACCACCATGTCTATTTTCCAACTGCCGACAGAAACTTGTTCTTAAGCAAAAGCCATTAATACCATAGTTTTCCAACTGTGACTGTGTTTTCCAGTGCTCTGTGACACAAATAACACATCATTAGTATTTAAAATGATCCTTTCTTTACTATTACGGTCCTGGCAATTAGTTTTAGGATTACTTAAATATTAAAGTGACACATTACTTAAAGTTGTTGTTTAGACCGTTTATTATTTCAATAAGATTTACCGTAAATTCAATACTCTAAGAAGTAAGTTTTTCGGGCATGAGAGGTTATTCTATTTTTTATTGGTATTTTTATTTATTTTATTAATATAATCTACATTGTTTTTGCCTAGACCGACATACTGTAAAGCAGAAAAAAAATGTTGGTTAACTGGAGTATTAAGTAACCAACAATAACTTGATTTGATTTCTTTATTATTGCCGTTTTGTTTGCGATAAATTAATTTTTATAAAAGGACTATTTTCTGATATTTTTATATTCTTGTGTGAAAAATCTATTAAACTAGTACCATTTTCTTTATTACAGATTTCTCTGACTTCATTATCCAAAATAACATCATTATGTAAAATCTGATTTTGCAAATTATTTTCAGGCTCTTCTTGGTTTCTTGAAATTTCGGAATCTATTTCAAAATATGTTGGCTTCTTTAGGTCGAGTGTTGGCTCCTTTAGGTCGAGATCGACATCGAGGCCTAAGTTTGCAGAATTACTTATACTTACCTATTTTATATTTGTTTAATATCAAATGAATAATAGTCATTCTCTGTTACTTCCATTTCTAAATTTCTTGCATCTTTTAATGCAGTGTTTACTATCTTCTCTATGTCCACATTTTTTAAGATTTCCATTGTATAATTCTTTTGATTTTTTTTTGTCTTTTCGTTTCTCTCGGAAATATGCGTTTTTTAAGTCATTTATAAAAGATATTCAGTCAATTCTTCCTAAAATATCCTTTATACTAAAGTTCACTACAATGAAAAAAGTTGACGCCCCGGCCACTCCCACTACAACGCTCACGATTGTCAAATTATGAAGATTCTAAGAGAATTTTGTTAAATATTATAAAATTACCCAAAATACCTGGAAATTTCCCCGAAATACCTCGAAATTCCACCGAAATACCTCGAAATTCCCTAAAATATCTTGAAATTCCCCGAAATACATTGAAATTTCCCTGCAATTCTTTGCCGTGCACACTAAAATACCCCAGTGATTTCCCCCGCGTCCGAAAGTATTCGGAATATTTACACTTTTTTTTTACCAGATTATTAACCATTTTCGTAAATTTTACCGTTTTCAAAATACCCTTGTACGCACACGAATTTGTATCACCCTGTCTAGAAAACCCAGAGTTTATTAAAACACATTTCTCATTAACTAAAGATCCCACAGAAAAGTTCAAAAAAAAAACTAACATTTGAAGTATAGAGTATTATATCGAATATAGATGGTTTTAAATGAACAATAACCCTTAGTCCCCACAACTGTATCTCTAATTAAACTACACAAAGAAGCATACCTCATTAGACCGAAACCAACATACAAAATCTCAAGGTTTCTTATAGATATTTTCAAATTACAACTCAAAAAATCTTAAAACAAACTCAAAGAATGGTTTTCTGCTGTATTTGTATTTCTTTTTATCCAGGAACCAGTGCTGTTATTACCCAAAAATGCAAGATAAGTGGAATATTAAAAACTTTATTAATAAAGAACAAAATTGGCACTAATAACAGCATTTATTTTAGACCTTTAACTATAAGAGCTTTTTATGAAAATAACCAGCCGTTACATATTAAAACGAAGTCTTTTTTATTTCCGCTTTTGAATTTGTAAAATCAGGAATTACTGGTTAAAACTACGTTTCTGAAGAAAAGTTATAAGTTGCAAGGCTAGTGTGATATAAATTATTCTTGGATCATTATTATATTCAATTGTAAAGAACTTATTTGAACATGTTTGTGCACCAGTAAGACTAAAGTGTTATTAATTCATGACCTTTGACAAAATTTATTTCTATACTAAATATAATATTTTCCCTTTAGGCCCATGACAGTCCTGTCCGAACTATGGTATGGAGTCACAATGACAGCTGGATGGTGACGGGAGACCATGCAGGCTATGTTAAATATTGGCAGTCCAACATGAACAATGTTAAAATGTTCCAGGCGCATAAAGAGGCCCTACGTGGCATAAGGTATCTACAACTTCTCTACATTATGTTAAATTTTGTATACTTATTAAAGTTTTGTTTAAATAAATCTGCCTCCCCGTCCCCGCCCTTAACATTAGTGCAATAATTTTATTAGTAAAGTTTATGTACAATAAAGAAAAGTATATGGATTAAAGACTGCTATGATAGTACGAAACTTATACTGTGATACTGTATCGTGATGTAATTTTTTATTTGGAATAAATTTCTTTTAACAGAATAATTCGGAGTCAGGTCCTAGTAACTTTTTACATAATGTAGTTCTAACATGGTGTGAGAAGATACAAGGACTTGCATTTTTTATTTCAAATCCTTTCTTTCGCGTTCTTCCTGTTTTAAAACATTAATATTAAAAATAAATTTTAAAGTTTTTTTTAAATACGTTTTTTGTTTTAGTTTTTTTGCACTAATGGAAAATATATATTTTAAAAATTAACATTTTTAGTCGTTATTTTACCGATTTAAATCTAATTGCAAAAAAGTAAAAGCGTCTATGAAAAGTTCTTTTCATAATAAGATGTTTAATTTTATGTTTGTTTTGTGTAATAAAAAGAAAATAAATAAATGAAACTTTCCTATCCAAAATCCCTAATCCTGATAATGGTGTATGCCATTTTCACCATATTTGGCAGAAACATGATGTTTAATAAAATTACTCTTAGCTAAATCTTGTGGGGATATTTCTAGTAAACTAAATTTATGACAAAGTAAAATAATTTATTTGTAGTTCAAAACAAAAAAAGTTATATGAAATAATTGTACGGAACCCTAATTGTGAATTATATATATAGATATATAAGAATTACCCAAACCCAATCTAAACTCAAAAAAAAAAATATAACAATTAAGGTGATGATAGTTGTATGTTTTAAATGGGACATTTTTAATTCTAGGGGTCAAACTAAGTATAGGTGCTTTTATGTTTCCTATACCTAAAACTTAGATTTGTTTACTTCGACAGGCTACAAAATTTGGTACACAGTAGAGAAAAACCATTTGCACATTCCATTATCCTAATTTCTTCTCTATGCAAAATGTAACCTTTGATTTATCTGTTCAATTGATATAGCTAAAGCGGAGGTTGAAATTTTCAGAAAGAAAAGTAGGCAAGATAGGAATTTAGAAACCCTTTTTTCCTAAGTTGAATCGTAAAGATTCTGTAGCCCGTCAACTTTGAGAACACTTTAGTGACACCATTGACTAATTAAAATAACTCTTTTTAATACGTTCGTCGACAATATTTCATTTTAGTTTCTAAAATTCAAATAGCCCTTAATTATAAGATATCCTTTTTTAAAGGTATAACTGTTATATTATCGTAATTCTTGGACACCCCAATAATTATAAATCGTGCTCCTTAGGGTCCCGTACAATTTTTCCATTTAACATTTTTTCTATCTACATCAGCAATTTTAACTTTGTTGCACCATCTGGACACCCAGCTTATTTTTTTCTTCAAAAATACGCTCATTAGAGATCACTTAATCATTGAACATCTTCACAGTAGTTATTCAGGTTGTTAATTATCAAAGGTAAAATGCAGTTTTAAAAGAATTTAATATTCATATTAGTTTTTATTTTAAAATAATTTTTTTATAGCCAGAAAAAATTATATTGCTTGTGGTAGAAAATATTTTAATTCTATAAATTTTTCAATTTGGGTGGTGGTGACTAGTAGGTACAGATTTGTGCCATTCTGGAAAAACTGTTTTGTTATAGGTTATTTCCCAAAATATGATTGTTTAGATTACTAATAACTCTATAACACACCTAAACAAATCATATAATTTGAGAAGTTACCCAATTAATGGCCCGCCTAAATAATAACTACTAATATTCATAATATGTTGAGCATTTTATGCGGAAACGGTTTTATCAGTTCAGCAATTTTTAGATCTTTAATTGCGAAAGTGATCTAATTAATTGTCTAGGTTGAAAAACTTTATGCTAAAAGAATACCAAATGCAGTTTACATATATAAGTTGTTTATTTTCTATTCCTTGTTGGGTAGTCAATTTTTGATAGAAAAATAAATAGTGATATTTACTATGTATATATTTAATTTTTTGAGAAATCGGTCTAGGACTGAAATAAAATCCTTTTTACAAACGCCGAGCTTTCGGAAATTTATTTGTTCCATTTTTAGGGATAAAATAAAAAGATTATTGGAAAAGTAATCTTATTACATTAAGAAAAAGTTTTCAAAAATAAACAGGATGATACTTATATGTACTTATTTTAATGGGTGATTCCTAGACCAATTTTAAGTCGAAAAGTTCATATATTATTATTATTATTATTATTATTATTATTATACAATGACATATTATTCTAAAATGCTTTGTTGTCCGTATACTGGGTGTTAAAGTTTTTTTTGTTTTTATCAAAAATCTGGAAAACATTTGGATATTACACTAAATTTTTGTATAGACTATTATGATATAACAGTTTTTTACCCCACAACATTCATTTTTTTTTCTCAAACCAGTGGCGTAGGTACAGCTACGCCTCAATACAATTTTAAACAAAAAATATGTTACAGCACTGATATTTTTGAAACAATTGTTTTATTATTAATTATAATTCAATTTTAAACATAGAAGGTCCCTTTCATCCTTCTCTTTACAGAGTCGACCATAATCGGCAAAGTTAAACAAAAAATAATTAAATAACCAAGGTATCTTTCTCTTAAAACTCACCGCTTGGAAGAAAATAATAAAAATATTGATTATTCCAGAATCGACGTTAATAGATAAAATTGTAAAAAATAGTTAAATCATATGTATTTACAAACTATTTTTGATTTTTAGAACAAACAATAAAAAAATATGTAAATTCACTTTTCCACTTATAATGGGTCCTGGAATTACCCATTAAAATAAGTAGGTACATATTATCATTAAGTAACACCCTGTATACACTGTTTTTAAGAAAACTAAATTTCATTTAGTATGTAACGGTTTATAAAAAAATGTAAATGATTCTAAATTCAATTTACTTACGTGCAAATTGAGTAGTTATAGAAAAAAATTATCGATTATGTCATGGATGCTTATTATTGTTGGAAAGTGGTATTATTTAACTAATTTTTGAGCTTTTATTAAAATCCTTGTTAATTTTACAACATATCCATCAAAAAACAAATTCTTTGGTTAGGTTTTTTTATTGCTTTTATTATACCGGCTATCATTTTAAAGTATGTACTGATTAGCACCATTTTGTTGAATTTATGACACTTATCTTTTTTGGCTACTGTCGAGAAAATTACTACAACGAATAAAAATACTATAACTAGAACAGTTTAGTGGTAAATTTTCAGTACGCTATGTTATCATTACATATCAAGAATTTTGATTTTTCAAAAGTTTAATACTCGCAATATGCTGTTATTTTTTTGTGTCTGTATTAAATATATCTGAAAAATGCTTAGCGGCGTGTTTTTTTTTTATTGAAAGAGTGTTTTATCTCCGAATCGCAAATCTACTTATAGCCACTGTTCCTTTAAAAAAAAACACAAAAATGTATGTGAACAATAAGATTTTCACATTTAGACAACTCTTGTTAACCATTTATATTAACAATTTAATCTCTCAAACACGGTTTTTTCAATGTGTTGCTCACTTAACAATCGGATTAGATTTGAAGAGAAACGTATAAGCTTCTGTCACATCCTCACCACATAAGTAATTTAAAAAACTCTAAATGGTATATAATTATTAACCTAGTCTGATCGCAATGGAAAATTGACATCAAGTCATGTAATCGATCGGATGATATATATTTTTTTATATTTTAATGTCAATTTTCTATAAAAAAATTCTACTTTATTAAAAAGTCCCCTACCACATACCCAAAAAATGTTTAATAAATACCTAATATTAGAAAGAATATATGCGTTGTACACCACATAAGAGTCTCATTGTTCAGGTAGTTTCAGCACAGGGAAGGTACTTTCAAAACTAATTGGTACACTTTTTTGTGCAGTTGTTCAATGTGTTTATGCCAGCTCAACCTTTCATCTACCCACATCCAAGGTACTTTGACTCAACTCTCTGAATTTTGTTAATTCCTATCCATTTATAGTTTAATTCGCGCAATTTTAGATTTGAATGGCGAAACAAAGTTTTTTTTTTAATTCACCTTTAGACTTATATAACAGCCATTCTTCACAAAGCTTAAAATCTATATTTATAATATTATGTAATGATATTCAATAATCGTATTGTAATCATATGGAAAATATCGTCTTGATAAGTTAGCATACCTAAGATTTAACACATGCAATGAGTAATAAAGCGGCTCCAGGAAAGAACCCTGGGGCACACGAATCCCATTAACACGGATTTGTTACCTAGAAATACATATTGTCTATTTGTTAGAAAAGTTTGTAGCAGCGAGTGTAATTTACCTCTTGTACCCATCTAATAAAGTTTGTTTTTTTGCATTTTTAACTGTTTCCACCACCTGACAAGTAAGAGACATATCTAAACATTACAAGATGGGTCATTTATGGGCAATTATTTTAAAGTTGACAGGTGACAATAAGATGATCAATAATATAGAAAATATCTTCCTAAATATGGGTTTCCACAGGCACTATAGTGTTTTTTAACAACATATATGAAACTATTCACTAGCAAGGAAAGAAAGGAATTGTTAAATATTTTTGTTTTATCTACCAAATAAAAAACGTCTACAGAAATAAAAATTAAATTACTTTGGCCCTAATAAAAAAATTTCATATTTTTGTTTTCATTAACATAATTTTCAAGCAAAAGTCTGCTATCTTCTAGTATTATTTCAATCGAAATTAAAATATTGAAATAATAGGCAAACAGTTTTATTCAAGTCTTAATAAAAATAGATTAAATTAAGGGGTCGAGTTTAAAAGCGAAAATCAATTATTTACCTTGCCCAAATTTAAATTTTGCAGGGGTCCGTTATAATAATCAGACGATAGTTTTACAATCATTTTAGTGAAAATGGGCTTAAAATAAACTTCGTGCCTAGAGTCATAAAATTGTATTGAAATAAAATATAGACAATAAAACATTGTTTTATTTAATTCTATTGTCCCTTTATAGAACCATGTTAAATATCTGTAAATAAATCTTTTGTAGAAGCACTAATACAAAATTTTAAAAATATATATAATTTAATGTTTTTCTCAGTACGTCCAATCCTCTTAAATAGTTTAAATGTAATTAATATTGTCACACAATGTGTCAACCTGGGTGCTAGTCTAAATAAACCTTGAGTGAATTGGCAAGAACCTATATAATAAGGGTTTTTTTAGTTATAAGGATAAATTACCGCCAAATGGTATAATTTATTTATTATGTACTTTTTCGGATCGTAAAGAATCACCACCATTGATTTTTTGATCAAAAGTGAACTATTTGGGACACCCTGTATCATTTAAAGTAATTTTAGATTGTGGAACTAATGTTTCCCTAAAACACTGTTTTCGAAAAATATTAAAAAATTCCGCGGTAGATGCTATGAAATCTTGCATTGAGAGTGGGCCACAAAGCGGAAAAGTTTACTATAAATACTGGTGTTTTTTGGCCACCGGACTTTGGTTTATTAGTTCTATGTTTTCACGTTAGATGGCTATATCTTTTGCATTGAGTTGATTCCTACTGATGGCGTTACTGGGTTTTCATCGCGTTTTTATTTCTTAAAAATACCTTGAAAGAACAGTCTCGCTGTACTTAGAGTTGCTTACAGGTCATGGCTTTCTGATGAGTTCTAACAAGAACGAAACAGCCTATCATTATCTACCTGTGCCCCAGGGAACCCATTACCTTTGGCGTCCCTGTGTACTTTAATGCAAAAGATAGATGCACCACTTTGTCCGCCTGACGCTAAAAAACTTTTTTCTATTTACTTATACGGACGCTAAACTACTTTATTTTTAATAATAATAACCATTTTTATTTATAATTACTTATTGTTGAACGAAATAATGGAGTTCCTAGTTTTTTTTAAATCGCCTTTCGCCGTGAGATTTCAATCAACTAAATCAAACAATAGCCGTGAAGGGAAGTGTCTCCGTACAGATTCAACACTTCTAGATACTAAGATAAATCCTTGATGAAATTTATAAAAAAACTGTGGATTCAGAACTGATGGGGCGCGCTGACCTTCATTGCATTTATTTTAAAATGAAAATTTAATCTTGATGAAAAATAAGTAGATGGCCATTACTATGGTAGACGACTTACACAAAAATAAGTCATCGACTTACAGAATCGAAGTCATGAGTTATCACATGGTTCGATTGGTCACTAGAGGTAACAGTTATGACTAGTTATAAATACGGGTTTCTTAACAAGAAACATTAAAATTCCTTCTCTGTAAAATCAGCGGATTGAAATGAGAAAAAAAAACATCCATTCCGTTGGCGGGTATTTACCCTAGTGTATTGTAAAAAATATTTTCCAGCATTTTAGAAGGAAGAACATTACAGTGACTTTCTGGACGCTTGTCTTCTATATTTATAAACATGCAGCTTTTTGCAGAATATGTACGTGTAGGCACTCAGTTTTAGCCTTGAAAAAAAAATTACAAAAGACAAAAAAAAAACTATCCAGTCTCATACCACGGATCGTTACTGATATTCACAAAATAATATAAGAATTTGTGTATACTTTATTATTTGTCACTAAGTTGCTAATGTCTGGAAGAATGTAGTTTGTGTCTACAACATAAGTTCAAAAATATGTTTTGAGACAAGTTACTTTTAATTAGAAGACGGCACTATAATCAAACATACGCAGAGAAAATACAATACTATCAAATTCAGGGCCGCATAATCAGCATGTTAGTGTCAATGATACGTTAAAGAAATTATTTTTGAAAATATAGTATAGAAAATTATTTTTAACTTTGGATTGCCTTTTCTTTAATTTATGTTTTTCTTATTATGTTCTTTCAATTTTGTTTCAAAGTTTCGTTGTTTGTACTATATAACAGATACTATATTTTAGTTTATAAACTCCAGATCTTTTATATTTTTCACACTTCTTTTACGTTAAATATTACTTTTAATAAGTTATTTGAAGATTCTTTAACTTTGGGATGTATTTTGCGTTATAGCTAGTGTAGCTTTTTTTTTTAAATAAGATACTTGATTTCTTTTAATGTATAACCATTATTGACGGCATAGCCCTAATGATAGCAAGCTCTATTTTATTTAGAATAAGGTAAAGATAGAGCCGTTGATCCATATGCTACCATTTTTATGTTTTTGATGTGTCATATTGTGATGTTTGTGTGAAGGGAGGTTTTCTGTAAATGTCAAACTGTAGTTTTTATCACTGGTTTTTAATATTTTTGAGTTCTTTCCTATTTCTACCGTGAATTTTTAACATACCCTGTATGTCGTCTAAACAGAACATTTAATTACGAACTCTCCCATAAACCCAATGATGACCGAAATATTCATGTCGGTTTTAGAAGAAACTTTTGTAAATTCACAAATTAAAAAAAGGTTGGCATAGGTATGTTGATGACATATCAATATGCTTTACAGAGACTGGAGAATAACTTAAACATATTTTAAACCACCTTAACTCTATAATGTTATCCACATTAAGTTTCCACCATTGGCAACTTTGTTATTATTAAAGATACGAAATTGGTTAAATTGGCAAACTAGTAGTATTTTTATAGCTCTTTAAGATGTAAGAATAAAAAAAAACAATTGAGCATCGTGTGTTTGAGGTTACAAATAAATTTTTTGAAAATAGAGACCTCTGTATATTATATTTTTATCTTGGGAAAGGAAAGACATATTTTATCTGTTAACCAAAAAAACTTATAATGACCCTTCTTCCAAAGTCAAAAATAACGTCGATACCACAATTTCTAAATATTAACAGTAGTAAAATAGTAGGATGACCGTAAAACCGCATGACAATCACACTATTTTTTTGGCATCCGTAGAAAGCTTTGGAAAACAATGATAACTTAATATAAAATATTTTGTTTTAGTATGTTTTTTATTCGTTTTTCACTTATAAGTTTTGTTGTGTCCGTTATTATTATTGTAAATTTTTTTTTACAAATTTATTCCCTACAAGTACACGGCAGTTCATGCTCATTTGACAAGCCCATAACTACAGAGGTACCTTTTTATCAACTTAAGTACTATTTTTAATTATTAATGGATAGGAATGATCGTCTCTATTTAGTAGCCTACTCCATCACCAGACCTAACACCTCGAGATTTTTTTTGTGGGTTATTTAAAAAACTAAATTTACAAGAAAAGGTACAATAACGTTAACGATTTAAGTTAGAAAAAATAGTGACATTTTGCGAAACAACAAAATCCCGCTAAACGATATTTCAAAAATGATTTTCTCTGAATTCACACAAACAATTTTGTAAAAACCTACTTTATATTCAGCGGCAAGTATTATTCTTTCCAGCTAATCGAAAATCCTGTTTCAGGCATCATCCACTGCCGAGATCTTAGCGCGTGAAAAATCGATTAGCGGGATTTTGTTTGTTTGCAAAATGTCGCCAATATAAATGAGATAGAAAGTAGGACTTACAAGTTCATGTGGAAATAAAGTTTGTAAACTTTATTGTTTCAGTTTGGACTTTATAATTTTTTAAATTTTCATACTAGGGAGAAATTCATTAAGTATAAGCTTTTTTGTTTCAAATTTACAGTTTTAACAGATAAAGATATAATATACAGGGGTCCTTATAAAGAATATGATGCTCAATTGTTTTTTTCATTCTTGCATCTTAAAGAGCTGTAAAAATACTACTAGTTTTTTTTTATTGTTATTGCTGGGGTTGGCGTGCCAATATACTTAGGCCTATGAGGCCCATTGCCCCCATCAAACTCAAAGTATACTTTATTATCCAAAAAAACGGTATCCTTATCGACAAAGTCATTATTTGCTAATATCTAATATGCTTACATAAATACATCTACAGCAGTGGCGTAGCCAGAAAATATGTTCGGGGGGGGGGGCTTAAGTAGGATTTTTTTCCTGGAGAAAGGGACAGTCGGGGCTACATGTATTTTATGATATTGTACCTAGTAAAGAAGGCGACGAATTTTCAGGGCCACGCCGAAAAGTTCGTTTAAAATTCACCTAACTACTGTCAAATTTCGAAAATTAAATTATTACCTCTGGCAGTGGTGGGATTAAATTTGTTTTTGTTAATGTTTCTTTTTTACTTTTTATTTTATATTCCTAGCTGGCTCTTTATTAAAAAAAAAACATATAAAAAAAGTAAAAACAATTAGTTAAAATGTTATACAAACACACAGAGCTTAACGTATCACTGATGGATCAAAATTCATCCAAAGTATAGTAAGCTTTTCCAGTTAAGAAACGCTTAGTTAGTTTTTTAAACTTTTCCAAATTTTGTTGCCTTCTTAGAACAAACACCGCGTGAAATAAATATTGGGTACATGACCCCGAAAACAAGCCGGGGGTCTATCAGAGCATAGTAAGAGCTTTTTGCCACAGTGAAATTTAAATTATTTGATATATCACCCTTAGAGCATACCAGTTTGAAGAAATTCTATTACACAAATTGATAATAAGAGTTTTAAATTTAAGAGAGCTGTCTATTGATAATCCCAAAAACTTCATAGAGAGCACTGACATTTTTTCGTCTTCTATAAAAATATCCTTTATGACACATTTAAAGTTTACCATTTTCTCTTTGATACATTAAAGGATAACAGATAAGCATCACACCACTTTTTCATCCTGTCCAAGTCATTACTAATGTCAACCTTAAGTTTATTAAGGTCTATTTCGTGCCAAAGAATGGTGGCGTCATCAGCGAAAATAGTGAATTTCCCAGATATTGGCAAATAATATAAACTATAAAGAGAGGGGGCCCAAGACTGAACCCTGTGGAACACCCATGTCAGTGCTAAGCTCACTAGAGCTATTATTTTGAAAGGTGACTGCACTTGATCTGTTAGATACAAGCGAAACCACTTCAAGGCAGTTCCTCATCCCATACGCATCCAACTTCCACAGCAGTATTTCATGATTTAGGCATTCAAATGCCTGTGACAAATCACAGTACACAGCCGCTGCAGCCTCGCCAGAGTTTAAAGACATGTAAAAATGTTCCAGGAGTATCGTCTGCGTAATGTCAGCCAGACGGGACCTACAGCTTAACGTGGGATCCAAACCACGTGTATGCATTAGTTATCATTTTTACGCCGTCAGAGGTAATTTACGCCCTTCTCGGTCCCGATATTACTGCTTTCTCTCATCCACGTACTTTTTTAATTAAGCGTATGCCCTCTTCGAGAATCGAACTCGGACCGCCACGATCGAATGCCAGTAATTCACCACTGAGCCACTGCCGTGATTCTCAATTGTTTTTTTATGCTTGCATCTTTAAGAGCTGTAAAAATACTATTAGTTTGCTAATTTAATAAAATAGAGTATCTGTCGCTTACATATCTATAGCCGTCCATTCAAATTTATATCACAGTTCGATTATAGCTTATGTAATAATTTAAATACATCTTTTTTTTCTCCTAAACCATAGAACTGGTATTTTACAATACCTTTTTTGTGTGAAAAAAAATAATTTTAGGGTAGAATTTTTAAAATGTGAACAAATTCGTAATAAATAAACTAAGAGCCCCCCAATCTTAGGAACGTCCCTGACTTGTTACACTCTCATTATTATAAATTAGTAGTGGTGGGTCGGTATATGTGTAACTACTCCTTTGAAACTGTATTTTTTGAAATCGTCGTATTATACAAGCAGGTGCTCTGAAACCGAAAGAAAGCCACATACTTTTAAGTGGGCCGGCCTGTTCAGCCGTCCATTGTGGCGTGTGCGACGGCCAACGGTTACGAGGTAAATGGAGAACAGTCTCAGCTCGCGCCGTTGGCGGTATTTTTATCGGGCCGGGATGAACGGTTACCAAGGGAACTGCTGCGGCTCACGCCGTTCTAGGCAGGTATATGTCGTGGGACTGTTTGACTTTGACGCTGCGACCTCGTCGTGCTTTACTGCCGCGGTGAGAACGGTATCTGTCAATGGGCGCGGTCTCGGGAATCCCTCTGGCGTGTATCGATGATGAAAGAAATTACCAAACTAAAGAAGTTGAAAAGAATAGTTGCTAATTTGGTTAAAATATATAATTAAACTTAAAATATTTTTGTGCATGGGGATATGTACTTAAATAGAGAGCTTATAATTGTTATCACTTACAAAATTAAGTTTAATTAAAGAAACAGTTTCAGAAACAAGCGAAAAACTCTTTAAATAAAAGAATAGATTCACACTTCAGGTTTTGACTAATCAGATAAACTTTCATTGTTTTTTTCCAATATAGCGGATATCGCACCGAAAATTACTATCAAAAATCGTTTAGTTTAATTTAGAGGCGATTTGAATTTTATTATTTATTGAATTAATTGATTTAAGGAAATAAAATAGAAACTAGTACTTGGAGATCACCTTTGAATGGCGTTCGTTGTATGTTCGTATGTAGAATATTCTCTACGAAGGGAATTTCCGGACACCTGATGTACATTTACACGTCACTCATAAAATTTTAAAAAAGGCTTGACGTGACGGTATTTTATTTCAGCTTATCTACAAAAGAATATATTATTTGTAAAAAAGACTTGCAATTAACCTAATATGAACATATTCTTTCCATCGCGCTTTTAACCAATTTTTATTAATTAATAGAAAATAAGCGACCCTATCGAAGACTTTGAAGAAATCGGTGTAAAATTAGCCAATTTTACCTCTCTTTAGTTTTTTGTGTCATCACAATATGTCAATAAATTAGTTAAAACCCAATTTATACTGCAGCATAGTTGTAATAAATTTTGTAAACAAAATTGTGACGAAATCGGTTATTTATCGACTGGTGTATTATTAATTTAGGAAATTCTGACAAGAGGGTTTACCTGGCGGTAATAAGAGAGGTCACCACAAAATAATAATGACTTATGCAAACTCAAGGAGGTCTGATGAGTACAGATGAATAATTATTTAACAGCGGTGTTATATTATGCTCAATAAAGATCAGTTTTTTAAATATATGTTTGTCAGTCATTATTTCCTTCCGGTTACACTGCAAAAATGAATTAAATCATTAGTTTTAATTTTCGTAACCCGCTCCTAAAAGCAAGTATCCCAGAGAGAACGCTGCACATGAAGCTGTAGTTAAGCAATCCGATAAATATTTATAAAAAAAAAAAGACAAATGTAAGTATTTTATGGTCAGACTATAACATAGTATAGTCGTAGAGTTCACAACTTGCCAAAAAGGCGTCGTTAATTTTAGTCATTAGTTTTTATTAGCTCTAGCAAAAATTATTAAATTTTATTATATTGTTGTTGTTGACCGTAACCAAACGTGGACGAGGCATCCCGGCAGCCTGCCCCAGCTTAGAAGCTTGGGCCTAATAGTCTAATTGCAACCTGTCTAATTTCACCTAATTTTGTATCTCACTCTTTGAGAATTAATCTAAATCTTTAACTATTTGTAAAAAAAAATGTGAAACCACTGTATATAATGCACCTTTTATTATGAATGAACAAATCATTTCTTTTTGATATTGATATAAAGTGCCGTTTTATATACAAATTTGTTTCGGACGCATATATTTGTATTTACTGGTTTGTAATGCATATTTAAACGAAGAACGAGTAAAAAGCGCAATACTTATATTTTTCTATCCCGTTTTCCTTTTTTAGAGCTATTTTAATTCACAAATGCAACAAAATATTTTTGCATAGCAGGTTGTACTGTAACAGTTCAAAAACAAATGACAACCAGCTTACTTCATTGCTAGAATATTAATTATGTATTATTTTTGAAGGCAAAAACTAAAGTACACATTTTAATTGAAAAATACAGAAATTAGGCCTTTTCTGCGTTTTTAATGAAGAATGGTAAATGTGATGATTTACAATTTAAAAAAATAGTTATCAAGATAAACCAATTTATGCTTCTTTATTCATGCGAAACCTAATCTCTACAAAACTGCAATTTAAGAAGGAATATTTCATAAACCAAGTTTTTCCAACCTAATCAGCTTATAACTACTCCCCAAAATATCATTCCTGAAAAATCATCAATTTTGCCGCTATTTGAATTTTAAAAAATTAGCTAAATAATTATTTAAACAATTTTTTTAAAATGAATCAATTTACGTACGAACAATTTAATTATTTTTAAATTCAACTAGAGCACAATTTAAAAAAAATGTAAAATAATTATGTGATTAACATTTTTAAATAAATAATGCTATTATGTAAGAACAATTATAATAATAATTATTATTATCTTTAATTATAATTATGTTAGGGCAATTTTTCATTTTTTGATCCCCTAAATATCAAACTCAAATCTTGTTTATTAAGAACTGCAGAAGTATTTTCTTCCATTTTTGAATTAACACAGCATAAAACATATATTTTACAAATAAAAATGTTTTACCCCGCCTTTATGATATAGACAATTGAAAATGCCCTGAAATTCAAATATTGTTACGTGCGCGACAACGCGCTACTGTTGGGCTTGACATAAGTTTACTGGTTCCGTGGCGCCATTGCTAAGCTTTAAAATTAAATTATTTTTTTATTTTAAAAACTACTAAGAAAAATGTCAACTTTATTTTATTATTTTACATAAGTAAAAAAAATTTTCGTGTCAGAATTTAATCCCTAGGTGGTAAAAACACACCCCTACCGGCCCTACCACTATTTATCAACGCCTAGCTCTAACCACCCATAGAAAGCTGGAATTTCGCATACATTTACTAAGAAAGAATATTGCAAAACTCACCCTTTAAGGGTGTACAAGCATCCTATAAAAATTAAATTATTTTTATATTTAAAAGTAATAACTTCTAAGTAAAACGCCAAAACACGTAAAATTTTTTTTTTAAGTAATTTTATTCGCCTTGGAATTTTACCTCTAAGAGGTAAAACACACACTACGAACAACGCCCAGCCTTTACTACTAATGATAGAATTATTGTATACAGCTTTAGTTTAGGCCTCAGCCATCCACTAAGACATAATTTTGCCAAACTTACCCTCCAAGAGGGTAATACCCACCACTAAGAATGAAATAAGTTTTTATTTCAAAATCCACTGGGTTTTTGTGAAAAAATATCGAAATACACGTTTTATTTATTTATTGCGTTTGAATACCCCGAAGGGGTAAAACCACCCGCTCACCAGATCGTTAAAAATAAAATTTATATTTCGGCCTTTTTTCATTAAACCCAGTCGTTTTTGGAATAAAAAAATTTTTGGGCGGGTTTTTCCCCCCTAGAAGATAAGTCTTGCAAAATCCTATCTTAGTTAATGTATGGAGACGAAACGTAAGATGTAGGCAAAATTCCAGCTTTCTATCTTTAGTAGTAAGGATTGGGCGTTGTTTTACCCTCTAGGGGTAAAATTCCAACATGGAAAAAATTGCTTTATTTAAAATTTTTTTTATTAAATTAACGTGTTTTGGCGTTTTGCTAAAAAATGTGTACTTTTTAATATGAAAAATAATTACATTTTTAGGGGTTACTTTTACACCCTTTACAGGGCGAGTTTTGCAAAATTCTTTCTTACTGAATGTCTAGGGCGTAAACTAAATATCTATGCAAAATTTCATCTTTCTATTTTTAGTAGTTAGGGCAGGGCGTTGATAAATCAGTGGCAGGGGTGTTTTTACCTTCTAGGGGTACAATTATTACGACACGAAAAAAAAATTATGTGAAATAATAAAATAAAGTTGATGTGTTTTTGGTATTTTCTTAGAACTTAGAAAAAAAGAATTAAATTTTTAGTGGTTGCTTTTACCTCCTTATAAGAGTAGTTTGGCAATATCCTTTCTTAGTGGACGTCTACTATCTAAAATAAAGCTATTTGCAAAATTCACATTACATTTTTATTATTTATGATTAGGTACTGCACAAAAAAGGCGCGCCGTATTAACACACAGAGTTAACACCTCCCTCAGGCATTTTTGTTAGGGGGTCAAAAGAAGAGCCTTACTACTCAAAACTTTTCCTCTGATCAAAAGTAACATAAAAAACTTCGTCGTGTCTCCCGTCCCTCCTCCACAAACTTACTACAAGGAGCATTTTTCCAGGAGGTCAAGCCTTTCTAATCCATACTCGATTCTTGTACTGAAGTTCATGACCTAGGGGGATTACTTGACCCCCTGCCCCCTTGCACAGAGCGCCGTATACCTTACTATAGCGAGGAAGAAAATGGCGTCACGTTTTATCCTAGGTTTTGGTGTTGTTTAAATCGGTTAATCGAAGCGCGAAGCTTTAATAATTCATAACAAATTAATTAATAACGTTTAAGACGCCAAATTTTGTATATCATATTTTTTTACTTAACTGAACATAATATTTTATAGAAGAAGAATTTATCTTTATAATATAATATTTTATGCAAGAAAAAAATGTGCATTCCCCATTCTTTTAGATTCTGTTTCTTTAAATTCTTCATATTTAAAATTTGATATCATTAAAATCATTTAAGAGCTCCATTATTTATATAGAGAAAATATATTAAAAAATATTATTTTTTATAGTTAATTTTTTTTTTTAAATCAAATAAAGATTTTTCTTTCTTTTCGTCAGATCCATGCCGCGTTTCACTATATTACTGCTTTAAAGAGCTAGGATCCGACGAAAGAAAGGAATAACTTAAAACTGCTTAAGCAGTATTTGGTGGAACTCACCAGCAAGATGTTTCACGGAGCGATAACTGTGTCGTTAGACAGTTTATTAAATAATGTTTTAAATCTAATTTAGGTTATTTTAGCCATATTTCTTGGAGTTTTAATTTCTACTTATTAGCCCCTCCAACTTATATTCTAGTGATGCCAATGTTCCAGTATAACCAGAACCGAGAGAATCGGCCAACATTTTTGACTATTTACATCAAATTTACATTAAACTGTTCGTTTTACGTTGTCACAGATATTAAATGGGATGTATTTTTAATACTAAGGGAGTTTATCACCTTCATATACAGGGTGTTACAAATTCGATGCTCATCATTGGGATCTCGTAAACGGTAAGAGATACAGTAAATGTTAATTTGGGACAAAGATGCGCAATTTGAAGACGACTAACCCGTTGGCAAATTAAAAACATTCCGAAGATCGTAAAAAAACGAGCATTCTTGTTTCAGTTTTTTTTCCATAGCTATAATAACACCTTTAATAATAACAATAATAATAGATGTTTTTATTTCTGTATAAATAATGTTGTACATATGTAGCTATATTAATAAATTATACAGGTTTCAGAAGTTTAGATGAGACATCCTAGGATATCTCCCTGATCATACAACATGATCTTTATCTTCGTAAAAGGTAGGAGATATATCGAAAATTAAATGGCTGCAAGTTACATAATTTCGTTGTATTACCTTAAATTAAAAAATTTTGAGATTTTCCAAAAATATTCGAAAGACAGAAAATAGTCGTTTGTGTTTCTTTTTATGGCGGTATTTACAAAGGTGACACATAACCAGTTTTACATTTCCTGGTCGCTTTTTATTTCCTATAAAGTTGGTTAAATTTTTAATCCGACGTTTCGCCGTCTATATACTATCATCAGGTTTGTTGCAAAGGTGTATAATAAAAATGAATATCGCCATTAAATGAACAAACTTGTTGACAAAATGGCAAGAAAAGTTATTTAGACAACAAACCTGATGATAGGACACGGATGAAATGGACTTAAAATCTCGGTACACCAACTATTCTTTATAGGAAATAAATAGAGACAATGAAAATGTAAAACTTGTTTTATGTTACCCATGTAAATAACGACATAAAAGGAAAGAAACGGAAACTTTCAGTTTTTTACGAATATCTCCGGAAATACTCGGAATTTTTCAAATTTCTTAAAGACATGTTAGGCAACTCTAAATTGTGTAACTTTATAGCCATTTAATCTTCGATACATCCTACCGTTTACTAAGATAAAGATTGAAGGTATTATTATTGGGGACGAAACGTTGCTATTTGATTAAAGTAGAATTCTAATAATATTTTATTAGACACATGGTCTACGAAACTGCATTAAAAAAAACTATATTACGTATCACCAGCTCTATTAGCAATAAATATTGTTGGTGTCATCCTTTTATAGGGCTATTTTATTCCTTCTTTTCTAAAAATAAATATTTTAGGAATGCTGCAGGTACATGATACAACTTACAAGGTATGATATCAACAAGGTGCGCAGTGGATCGTGACGTCACCTATAGAGGCATTTTTTAATTGAACGCGCCGAATTATACGGCAAAGCGCAGTTTACGTTATTAAAAGGCAATTTTATATGACATTTTTAATAAATTTATTTCAAATCATATTAGAATTTCTACTGTGACTTAAATCTTGAAACATACATTTTATATAGATAGATTGATTATTGTAATCAAAAATTAAAACTTCTTTTTACTTACGTTCCTTAACTCAAACTTTTAGATGTGATTATGCTAACAGGAGAACTTCTTTAAAGTACGTAGGAATTCATTTAGACTAAAATGTTACATGGTTAGCATGTTACTTATTTTACAAGCAAAAATATTTTATTTTTAAATTATTTAAAAATATAAATATTTTGCCTCAGAGTACTTTTAAGATGATATGCACAAGTACAATTAATAATAAATGATGGCATTGTTTGGGAAAGTTAATAATAATAAAAATAACAATTATAATAAGAAATATCTTTATTTAAAATAATTATAAAAATAGACAATAGAAATGAATATTTAACCGTTCACTCTAAAAGTAGATATACTTAACACGAACAAGTTTAGTAGGTATACATTGCGAATATGGAAATTGGAAAACGACACACTGTCCAATACAAAATTTAGGTTATTGTTTATTTTTCTTTTTCTAGATAGGGTCGCATCATTTTAGTTCTCTGCTACAAAAATACATCAACATCAAAAAATAACATTTTTGCTCTTCGAACATAATATCGAAGAGCTGATTTCAAAGAATGAATATGCAGAGTAAAAAAATTAACAAGGCCGATATTTGTCAGGTATATTTTTCAACAATTCGTGTTTCAAAATTTCATTCATGGTCATCGTCACTGAAATGTTTAGAGCAAGCACCAGCATTTTTAATTTTAAAAAACACGCTTTCAAACACCTTGTAATTCCTTAAAATTGGACATAGGCGTAAAACTCTTGCGTTTATTATCGACATACAACCATATACCGCACACCTCATTTTTCAGTAACTTTATAAATCAGTTATCAGAAATAAACGACTGGGACATAATTCAAACTCTAACGTAAACAACGGAGAATATCGCAATATGGCGGTATTTACTCGCTAGGTGACGTCACGAAAGTCAGGCCCACCTGCGCGGTATCATATCTTCTTATAGTTGTATTATGCTGCAGGTATGTAATCGCCATTTATTTTTATTTTATTCAAGTCCTCTTAAAAGTATATAAACCAAATTTTTGGGCCCTTTGTAGTTTGCTCTTGTCTACTTAATGTTGAGAGGTTCCGTTACAAATTAAACAACAATTTGCTCGTTGCCTCCAATATAATTTAATGAAGCTTACCTTTAATCAACTTTAAATACGTAATGCATTTAAAAGAACACACTTGATGATAGTATCTGAAAGACAAAACGTCATAATTAATTTCTGATAACAAGTTATAGAAAATAAAAAGTGGTCATAAAAATGTAAAATTAATTTTTTACCTTGTCTTAAAAGGGGGTGTGCGCCAAAAATTAAAGTTTTAGTACAAAAAAACTAAGCATAACGGTTCAAACCTCGTCATTCTACGACTAACCATTGCCGAGAAATAGCGGGTTAAAGTTTGCGTAACGTCACAAAAGCCTCGGCTAGCGGCGCTCTGTACATTTTTTTAATCTCCAAACTATTTTTTCATCAGGCAGTAAGGTTTTTAATAAATTATTTTTAACAACCCGACGAACACTAAGCGCTAAAACTTACGTAAATTCCATGCACTATAGGTACTTATTAATGCAGCGGCCAAGCTCTTGTGACGTCACGCGCTGAAATATAACATCTTTGCAGAGGCATATCTCCGTTATTATTTGCGATAGAAGGGTGCGGTATAGACTAATATTCTTAGTTTTTTTCTTTATTTTTTTAAATAAAGTTGTTTTTTTTTGGCGCACACCCCCTTTAAATAAAGTTCGGAAAAAACGAAAACGAGAGTTCGGTTTTTCCGAATATTTTCGGGAGTGCCCAAATTTGTCAATGGCTTGTTAGTCGTCTCCAAATTGTGCAACTTGACTCCAATTTAACCATTGCTGTATCTCTTACCGCTTACGAGATTCCAATGGTGTGCGTCAAATTTGTAACACCCTGTATAGTTTGTTAACGATATATTTTGTAATTAATTTTAAATTTGACATATAAATTTGGGGATATTATGGATAATTTTGGAGTTTTCTATTTCCAAAAATGAAGAACTAGTAGTTAGCGCTGAGCGATATTAAAAATTGAATATCAATATGCAAAAAAAAACATATTTTTGTTAAATATAGTTTTTCGATATGTCTATACAGGGTGCGCCAAACTCAGTGGCCTATTAGAAATATTTAGAAAACGTTAAAAGATATGTTTTTGAAAATTTGAGTGTGTTCATAAGAGCTAGTGTTCTAGCGTTTAAAAATATTTTGAAAGGGGCGGTGTTGCCAGATCATTTTGAAACTCCTAGCAACTTTGGAATTTTAAATGAGACACCCTGTATATTATTTTACTTTTTGTTTCTGCTTAATAACACAAACATTTTTTGTATATAATAATCTATGCCTATCTCTTATAGTTTTTGAGATATTAATTAATTAGTCATTTTTTGGGGCCAAAACATGCTAACCAGAAAATCACATATTTTTGTGATTAGGGCACCTAGAAAGTTAAAATTTTTACAGACGGTTCTTATAGCATGGCCATCCATTTTGATGATATATGAAAATATTTTTACACAGAGCGTCACAAAAAAACGTAATCTTGGTAATATAAATAAATGCAAAATTCTCAACTTTTTTAAATGGAACACCCTGTATTTTATTTTCTTAACAAAATCTAATTTATATTTTCTACCAATAAGTATAACATGTTTCTATACCTATCTCTAACCAATTCAAACTTACAAGGGGTTTAAAAAAATTAATAACTTAATAAAAAGGTTTAAACACATTTAATAGTAGGCTTTGGCAGAATTTGTTCGGAAACAAATGAAAGAGAAAAAATGTCAACCGAGATGTCAACTTAATTTCCTATATTATCTTATATTTAAAAAAATTATTCGTTCTATGGATTTATACGTCACACATTCACATTATTATACTGCAACATATTTCGTTCTATTTTTCTAAACTTTTTTGCTGTCATTGGAGATGAATTGGGATACCATTCATTAAATCGTCTACATGTTCTTGATACAATTTTATTACTCTCCATGTATAAAAAGTAAATTCAAAATTTCTGCGTTTGAATAAGAAATATTGGCCATTTTAGTCAATAATTTAAAAACACAGATTATAGACAAAACCAATTAAGTTGACATTTTTTCATTTTCATTTGTTTCCGAACAAATTCTGCCAAAGCCTACTATTAAATGTGTTTAAACCTTTTTATTAAGTTATTAATTTTTTTAAACCCCTTGTAAGTTCGAATTGGTTAGAGATAGGTATAGGAACATGTTATACTTATTGGTAGGAAATATAAACTAGATTTTGTTAAGAAAATAAAATACAGGGTGTTCCATTTAAAAAAGTTGAGAATTTTGCATTTATTTATATTACGAAGATTACGTTTTTTTGTGACGCTCTGTGTAAAAATATTTTCTTATATCATCAAAATTCCTAGATGGCCATGCTATAAGAACCGTCTGTAAAAATTTTAACTTTCTAGGTGCCCTAATCACAAAAATATGTGATTTTCTGGTTAGCATGTTTTGGCCCCAAAAAATGACTAATTAATTAATATCTCAAAAACTATAAGAGATAGGCATAGATTATTATATACAAAAAATGTTTGTGTTATTAAGCAGAAATAAAAAGTAAAATAATATACAGAGTGTCTCATTTAAAATTCCAAAGTTGCTAGGAGTTTCAAAATGATCTGGCAACACCGCCCCTTTCAAAATATTTTTAAACGCTAGAACACTAGCTCTTATGAACACACTCAAATTTTCAAAAACATATCTTTTGTCGTTTTCTAAATATTTCTAATAGGCCACTGAGTTTGGCGCACCCTGTATTTAAAAATAAAATATCGATGTTTTCATTTTGTTTTTTAATGTGTTTCCAAAAAACACCACTCTTTAAGAAATACCGTGCTAAAAAACGCGTTCTACTCTGACGTAAATAATTTTATTTTTTTAATATTGTTCGCTAAAAATATCAATTGGATATCGAATTTTTACCCATGCCTACAAGTGTCACACAAAATCATATAAAATTTATAATGGATTGCATTTTACCTACGATATTAGCATAAGTTGAATAACTGACGTAAACTCTTACATATTGATTAAATACTGATTTAGCATAAAATGAGTTTATTTCTGTAACAGAGATTATTCTTCTATATTGCTTTACATTTAAAGATCCTACCTGGTGTACTAATGCCTACACTCCAACCTCTTAAAAAAATAAATTTAAGTGAATTGGAGAGTATAGTGTGGATAAAAAATAGGCTTGTAAATAATTTGGGTACACGTGCGAGATCAAACAAGCATTTCAAAATCAAGTTTTTGGATTTTTAAATTTTGCAAGATGAACTGATTTTACTTAAATAAACTGTTCAACAATTGAACCCATAAAATTGAAGTTTTGAATCAGATCCAAGGTTTTATATCTTTGAAATTATTAAGAGAGTTAAAAATAAAACGGTTTTAGATTAATTTATGGACTATCGTACAAAAATAATCACATTTCTATTATGCTGAGGAAAAGTTATACAGGGTGCAAAATATGGTAGGCATTTTTACACAAATTTCAATCGCTAGCGATTTTCGTTAATACTTTGAGTGACTAGGATCTTGGAGCAGAATATAATATCAAATTGTTTTTTTTTTAAATTTTTATACTTAAATTAGGTAAAAGACCTAATTTTCGTAAATTATTTTAATTAATGATTTTGAAGTAAGAATTATCTGTAAACTTGCACATTCTAATTAATATTAAATGGCATAATATATAATACAAACTCCTGTGTTTCCTACCTTAATAATTAAAGTTATGAACTTTTATTTTTGGACCGCTATAAAAATTATGTGTCTTACCTCGGGATGGTTTTACATGTTTGCAATATAGCTTTGTTTACATATTTGAGTTAATTTCAAGTAATGAACAAGTAAGATCTGAATAAGGTTTTCTTCAAACTATTTGAGTTCGCCGAATTAGTACTATGGTGTAGCTACCGTTTGAAATTATGTAATACAAGGTGTGCCAAAAGATCGATACACATCAAATTTACAGTTTTTTAAAATGGCATTATTTTAAAAGTTATAATTGATTGGCCAATCCAACGTACAGAAAAAAATCCAAAAAAACATTTTATTTTTTATTTTTACACCTACTTACAATTAAAATGATTAATAAAGCTGAACCATGTCCTACTGGATAACATAGAGCTAAGGATGACAATTATTACTGTTTGTTAAAAAAGAAGTCTCTGAAAATCTAAATTTCAATATTAAAGAGTGGTGTCAGACAGACTTTCATTTATCAACTAACTAACTTTAAATCTTTATAACATTTTTCATTTATTTATTCGGTTGGAATACTTTAAAGAAAAATCTTATTCATCGCTATCTATTACTTAAAATTAATGTCTAAAAAATATATTTTTTTCGAAAAAGTTGATTTTCTACAATTTAAAATCCAAATAAGATATTGAAAAAAATGCACACCCTTTCCAAGGTCAGATATGCACCTTAAGATAGGGCCTTAAGGTGGAAAGAATAAAAATGCTTTCTGACAGCTATGATTTTTTGACTGCTTCGGTATACTATGCCATTTTGAAGTTTATTCGGAAAGTTTAAGTTTACAGATAGTTGCCTTTAATTAGTTACGTTATTTTTCGCAAATCTTTGTAAATATTGCCAAAATTCTAAAAATGTAAAAAGAGAAGATACCTAAAGTATTATTAGTACGAAAAAGGTCGGAAATTGAAATTTGAGCAAAATGCAGGCCATTCTTTCACACTCAATATCATGGTCCACCATAATAATGTAAAAGTTCATTAATTACCTTATTTAAAACTGTTTTGATTTTAGAAATCCCTGTAATAGTTTCCGAGATATGTGACGTTAAATATGACGAGAAAGAACATGGAACGAATTAACTAGTAATCCTGCGTTTTGTAAGAACTCTTATTTTTTAATTTGTTCTTCTACTATACTAAAGAAGTTATTTTGAATGGTCAAATTCACCCCCAGTCTACAGGGTGTTCCAAAAATCAATATCAAGAAGTTTACTATTATTTCTTACTCTGGACTCTACTTTTCTTAAAATGTTTAGGTTTTTAAGAGTATTTATAACTAGAGCCACCAATTTTTGCAGGGAAAAAAATAATGTAAACTTACATATACTTTTTACAAACATACCTTTATAGAGGGTGCATATAATACCACAATTGGAAAATGTTAGAGAAGCATATTATGATGCTGATGTGGTGCAGTGATTTTAAATTAAAAAGCCTAAAATAAGTCGGTAATTTTTACGAAACAACTTAAATACAAATTAAATCAAACAGTAGTTATATGTACTTCTACTACTAATAATCACCAATTAGATATATATATATATATATATATATATATATATATATATATATATATATAATCTAGACACTTAAAACGAATGCAAAAAGTGATTTTAGTACGGAAAAGTACAACTTTCCTCATCCAAATGAGTGCAAGAAGTAAAAAAGATGGTTACATCAATGTTTGAAAGCAACGGGGTTTTCCTCTCAAAATCCAGAATTAGATGAAAGCAGCACTACAATAAAATTATATTTTTTGATGTCAAAATAATTATTAGGTAGTTTTGTGAAAATTTAATTCTCACCGTGCAATTAAAAAAAAATTATCATAATACAGGTTGTGGAATTGACGCATAATACTTAAACCCGTAAATCCTGAAATGACAACATTCGAGGGAAAAATATTTTTAAATGTCGAATTACTATAGAAAACGAGACCATTTGTTTTTTTGGTATTATGGTTTTACCACGTCGCTCCTGGAGAAGTTCTAAAGAAAGAGTGGCAGGTAATATTTTAATTTAAAATATCAATAATTTAAGGTCAGTGACCCTTGATTACCTATTCTAAATTAGGAAAAAAATTAATCCTAACTCCTAAAAAATATAAGACTACTAAAATCATAATAAAATCAATGCCCTTAAATCCAATTACGATTAAAACTTTTACGGCAATTTACATCACAATACACAAAAAAACGACGACTTCGTTATCACAATACACTTTTACATCTTTACACAAAACACAACTGTGCTAAAAGATCGACATTGAAAATTATTTGTTTAACCAGAAAGTCCACATTTAAATTGTGTTAAATAAAGAAACCGTCAAACCAAACCGAACGACGCGATAAGAATGGAATCACCGAAAAAAGGTTTTTTTTTCAAACAAACTTATTTCTGACCTTTAAACAGTAATAATACTGATAACAAGGCCTAAACTTTAAGTATTTACAATAGGTAATAGGTTACATTTTAAGGTAATATAATATTAATATACAATATACAATAATTAACAGTATAGTAAACAGTAGGTAAACAATTTACAGTATAATAAACAGTAGGAATCACGCAAGGTGAGGGCTGCTCTTCTCGTTTAAATCCTGCTCCGGCGTAAAGTACAGTTTAAAAGCACAAGTAAATTTTATACATTGGCGTCTAGCAAATTCGGTCTGGTTTTAGTGAGTACTTTACTCAACTTTTTAGACCATCGTTTAAAAAGAAAAGTACGAAGTGTTTCTCTAGGATACCCAAAAAGTCACCGCTTTAAATTTTTTTCCATATTCCATAACACCCTGAATTTGTAAGGGAAAAAATGCGCTAACAAAACAAATTGATTTAAAAAAAATATTTTTCCACTCTATAAGTAAATCCAATCTTACGCACAAGTGTGCTAAAAGAATAAAAACGTATAACCGTGCGTTATGATGCAAAAAAACACACAACTGTGCATTATGATGTCTAGTAAAACAATAAAGTTAGCCTTAAACCACTCAAATCGTGACATTTATCTACCTTGCATTTTGAATATTTGACAGTGACATTGTCATTATTTGAGATTTGAAGTTTAAATCGATACTTTATAAATAACAAACCGATCTTTAATTTACTAGTGAGTCGTAGAAAACGTATAGTACGTAGTTAGTGTGGTAGAAAGCATATTACGCACGAATGGAAAATTTGCGAACGAGCCGTGTAGCGGCCAGTGCGGTAATTACATGAGTGCGTAATTGCTTTACATATACAATTACATAACTGTCTAATAATTTTTTCACATCACACTTATGGATGTCAATTGTTTCATTAATTTTTTTAAAACCATGACCTGTTTATTTTATTTTACTGCTGTTCTAATTTGCTATCAATATTGATGGAATCGTCTTTTTCTCACTCGTTTGGGCGAGGAAAGGAGCACTTTTGTGTACTGACGTCGCTCTTTTTTTCATCTCTCATTTTAAGTGCCTGAAGTATTTAATTTTGTTATCCATTATTACGATTAAAGAAGGATGTTTTCTACCCAGTATAATTATTTTGGTTGCTATGTGCCTATTGTTTGATTTATTATAAATTATATTTGAATCTTTTAATAAAAGAGTTTAAAACCACTCCACCACATATGCTTCTCTAACATTTTTCAATTTTCGCATTTTATAAACCCGGTATAAAAGTATATTCATAAAAATATATGCAAGTTTACAATTATTCTTTCTCTATAGAAATTGGCGAATCTAGTCATAAATATGCTTAAAAACGTAAACATTTGGGAAAACGTATCGTTTAGTTTTAGAAAATATGGCCAACTTTTCGATCCGATTTAGGAAGTTCCTTTAGCCTGTGGGTGGATGTTGTTGCCCAGATTAATATTTTTAGTCGCCTGTTTTAAGTAATATACTAAACCAATAACTGAATAAATAGTTCAGTAATAGTTCATATTTTCCAAAAAAAACTTTTTATTGTGAATAACGGTAACACCAGATTATGTTGTTTAGCTTTAGCCCCTCGGACAACAAGTTTGTTACGTGTTCAGATGACGGTACTCTACGAATATGGGACTTTTTCCGGTATCAAGAAGAAAGGGTGCTTCGAGGTAAGTAGAATATTTTACCTATATATGTTTATGACATTTTATTTTTTGTGTTTCGTATACACGGTATGCCAATGCGTTTGCATGCTATGTCTCTCAAAAATGTAACGGTCGACATAAAAAACTAACTTAAAATATATGTATATGACAAATATAACAAAACTATGAGAGACTAGAAGAGTTTTCTCCCTTATTTTATTATTCAACGTAATCTCTCTGAACGTCATCACGTCTGCGATGCGACTTTATTGCATTAAAAAAAATATACCGTTTGACTTCCTGAGCTGGAGTAGGTACATCTGGAAAAGACCGACATACGAGATAGCTATCAAATTGTAGAGAACAGGTATACGTCTGCTGCGACAGCCGAGCAGTCCTAAAAGCCATCAGTAAACCAAGAGTTACATACAGTCTCGTCCATGAATGTGTGGGTGCCCTAAATAAATGTTCAAGGACAAAGGAGGTAAACCTGGTTTGGGTTCCTTAATCATTTTCCATCAAAAATTTTGAGTGCAAGGTTATCGACATAAATATGATCGAAAAGATATATGAAATATGTTAAAAAGGAGACTAATACCTTTATTGATTTTAGTCATTTACAAGTTTTAAAAAGGTCCGGTTAAAACAGCTAAAAAAAATTAAAATTTTTAACAAAATGAATGTAAGCAATAAAAGACTAGGCAAATTTGATTTAATTAGTACAATTTTCTTGAGCTAGGCGAGTTTGTGTAATTTTTTCAGGTTCGATTTTTTTATTATTAACTCGTTTTATCGATAAATAATTTTACCGGGATGTTGTTGCTACCACAGTACGTAGGTACTAAACTGCATTTTTTATAAATGTAAAAAAAAAATAACAATATAAAACTTAGTTGACTTATTCTGACACTTATATAGTAATAATAATAATAATAATAATAATAATAATAATAATAAATCGATTTTTATTCTTGATAAATGGTAAATTATAACAAATATATTTAAAATACATATTGTAAAGGCACAACCATATCAAGGCGAGATTTAGCTGCAATAGCTACTCTTGCATCGAACCGTGCACGGCTGTGTAAATACAACAAGCAACAACTGTGCTAAAAACAAAAATACTATTTATATAAGTAACACTTGTCATTTTAAACCCAGAACTGTCAGTTTAGGACAGTTTATATTTAGAATTCTTTACAGCCGCATTCACTAAAGGGATCTAAATTTAAAACCATTCTAAATGGCAGTTCTAGGTTTAAAATGATAAAGTTTTGGAATAAGTCAACTAAGTTTTGTATTGTATATGTTTTATGATTTTTCTTTAATATTATAAAGAAAAAGGTATTTTAGTACGTACTGTGTTTTTTTTATAAAACTAAAAATGTATTTGCAACCACATCCTGGTAAAATAATTTATCGCTAAAACGATTTAATTACAAAAAAATCAATTTAACCCATAAGTATCACGGCATATAACAATAATAATGCTACGACGAAAACACAACTGGAAGACTATAAGATATAAATATTTTGATGGTTAACGCCTTTAGTGAATACGCCTAAGCTAAAAGTATTTAGGTCATGATTGGACAAAAAATCGTTATATAGTTGATATCAGGACCTCATAATTTCCCCAGACTTTTAGTGAGCGGTAACGTCACATTGTGAATTGTGTTATGGAAAGTAAATATTCATGTGTCTTTGATCCCATTCTTGTGAGAGTACTCAAATCTACTTTAAATAGAATATCTGTATCTGAATATTTTACTAAAACAGCTTTGGCTCCATTGACAACCATATATTTTACCGGAAGTAGTATTCGTCCATCAAGCCTCTTTTAATATTGGAAGAAAAGAGACTGTATTACGTGTAATTATTAATATTGTAGCAGAGCGCTTTCGGCTCTCGCCATCATCGGTCTAGTGGTCAATTACACAATGACATCATCATTCGGGTAGAATGGCATTTCGTCCACTATAATATTTTAAAACGATTCTTAAAATAAAAAACACATTATTGATTTAAAAAAAACATCCTGAACATGGTAAAGACAATAACCTTCATTAACGTATTTTTTCCAAACAAGTTTGCCTTTACCATATTTAGGATGTTTTTTTTCAATCAATGATGTTTTATATGTTGTCTTGTATTGTCCTTTTTTCGTTGTAAGATTGCTTTTAAAATGTTATAGTGGAAGAAATGCCATTCTACCCGAATGAGGATGTCATTGTGTAATTGACGATTAGCACTTATAATGGCAAAAGTCGAAAGCGCTCTGCTACAATATGAATAAAAAGAAGCATTTACACGTAATACAAAGTCACTTTTCTTCCATCCTTCTCAACGTGTTTTGTTTTAATATTATACAAGATATTCCGTTTAACTCAGTTTCACACTTTCCTACAATAGAAAACTTTACTTAAAAATAATAAATTACCACATGAATCCATGTAAATAATGTTGGTGATACATGGGGTATTCATAAACATTATAAGTGTTTCTACAATACGTAAATGTAGTTACAAGTCCGGCTATACATATCAATCTCCTAATACTAACAGCAAGGTAGTTTGAATAAAAACCAATGTTGCAACTATTGTTTCCAGGGTAATTATCTTCATGTAAGTGTTAGCCGGAGACTAATATAGATGGAATAAGAATACTGATTTTAAAATGTTTTAGGCAACTTTTAAAAACTGACTTTCATAAAATTATTTTTAGGTCACGGAGCAGATGTGAAGTGTGTCCACTGGCACCCACAGAAGGGTCTCATTATATCTGGTAGCAAAGATAATCAACAACCAATCAAATTATGGGATCCCAAAACTGGCCAATCTTTAGCAACATTGTAAGTACGAAATATGGTTAACGCCATTTTATGAAAAATAATGTATGATGATGCTGCTTATTCGTTCCTCAGCAACGTCATTTAGGAGAATCTATTTTTACAGAAGTATCGAAGAAGATGCAAATACTAATTCCCTAAACGTTGACCTTAAAAAGGAAAGTTATAACTTCTTACGGTACCATATTTCTATAGCTACTTTACAACCTATTGGGGTTAAATGTTGAATAATTAATAATGCAACTTTAATAGACATATCTCGCAACAAATTTGTTGATTTAAACTCTTTTATTTTAGACATGCGCACAAATCTACAGTGATGGACTTAAAATGGAACGCAAATGGAAATTGGCTAATAACAGCATCCAGGGATCATTTACTTAAACTATTTGATCTTAGGAATCTAAGTCAAGAAGTACAAACATTTAGAGGTCACAAAAAGGAAGCTTCCAGTGTTGCTTGGCATCCAGTGCATGAAGGCCTATTCGCTAGTGGTGGTTCTGATGGTGCTATTGTATTTTGGCATGTTGGGTAAGTATAATGATTTTAAACAAAATGTCAATATTCATAGATCAATTTTTGTTAACTCAAGCATGCCGGGAAGAGCCGTAATCTCATCTAATTTATAAATTGACATGCTGAAAAAATCTACAAGTAAAAGATGAATAAATGAAATTTAGTCTAGTATCAAAATCAGAACTTATACTTGTTTTTGTCTATGCTATATAAAAATTTCATTTTATTTTACTATTACACAAATAATGTGTTTTGTAAATACAATAAATTTAAAAAAATAAAAAAAATAACAGTAGTGGTCGATTAAGTGTGCAACAAATGAGATTTTTTGATTAGTTGCACAACTGAAATTTAAATACAGCCAAATGTTGAAAGGGTACTCTTAAGTCCAAATCCAAAATCATAGACTTTTATTAAAAAAATATTTTTTTTTTAAATCTTCTAATTAACCCCGTATGATGATTTTTTTATATTTAGGTATAATACCTTTTCAAATTTACCACAATCAAATCACTTTTGGACAACTTTTATCAAATTGAAGGAAATTTTGAAAACTTGCTTGGATTTATATTGTTTTAAGTAACCAAAAACTTTATGTTTGTTGCAAGAATACTACAAACAACTTTCGAATTTCGCAAATATTTTAAAAAATAAGTCAAACACTCTTTTAATGTTAATGTATCAGCGTAAAAAAACTAATGATCATAGAACAGTGGCGGCTCGCGACCTGTTAAAGAGACAGTGCTGCAGATCTTAGCTATTTACAATAAAAAATTTAAAAACATAAAAACTGCCCTTTTATATATTGTGTTATCTATCTAATAAAATACGTTTAATATGTACTCACGAAATTTTGTGAAAACTTTACCGTGTACATTATGGAACACAAATATTGACAAAATGGTATGTATTCACTTTTTACTACTAAGTGGGACTCCCGTGCACTTTGGCCTTTTCAGCGAGATGCAATAAATCATCAAAACCACCAAAAAGTACACACACAAAACAAAATAGTTTACTTTTTATCTCACAGCCACAGATCCACCCGTATTTTTTCATATATATTTTTATCAAATTTTCTGGTATAACTTTTTTCCCGGCTTGTGGAAGACTCTTCAATATTTAAGTTAGGCATAGGGCGTCCGTTTTGTTTAATTTCAAGTTTTTCGTCAATGTTCAATCATGAAAAGTCCTTATATATCGAAATTAAATTAATTTTTTAATTATTAAAACCAAAACAAAACGGGAAACTCAATAACGTCACCACAAAACAAAAGGCAGACCGCCAAATGCTGTAAACCACGGCTAGACTAAAAAGTTTGCAGCTCTGTATGTATCCGTAAACACGCCCTAAAAACTATAGCAAATATCCCGCAAGAGCTTATGCACCGCGCACCATAATCTATACGTCACGTGAGGCGTAGCCAAATTATTGGCAAAGCCGTAATGATTATTACTGTTACTTAATGCTTAGATAGGGAAACCGCTAAATCCTAATACAATTTTAGAACAAAAGTATAATAACATAATAAATATTATTTAATTCTTGTGTTATTGATTTTATTATATAATAGTCATTGAGTTGGGAATCAAATAAACATAATCAATAACATGATTAAGATTGTCAGGAAGAGACCATAAAGTATAATAATTAATATAGCTAAATAATTACTGAACGATAGAAGAGTTTTGGACTTGCATTGTCTTTATTTGTTTAACATCACAACGTTTCAACTGGTAAGTATCTCCAGTTGTCTTCAGGTGAATAGATAAATACTATTTTACTTATATTATTACAATAAAAAATTATTTTAACACGTTGAATATGATTTCTTCACAAACAAACATAACAATAAATAGTAAAAAAAAGATGACGGACGAATGTATTTGTCCTGTGTGCGATCGTGCTATAAAATCAAATCAACACGCGGTTGAGTACTCTGACTGTTGTTCGTGACTTTATAAGGGCTGCTCTGGCTTGTCTAGTGCTGAATTTACAAAAATTACATCGCTCTTTAAATAGACATGCTCTCATGGATGAGAATGCAAATCCTCCCAATATTCCCACTTGTTGATTGGAACTTAAGCCCTACACAACGTATAGCAAAAACCAAATATCGTTTTTCAACAAAGACAGGATATTTTAGTTCGGTTTCAGAGACCAAAAACATTGCGTCCTCTCGACTCGAATCCTGGTCAGGTATATTATTTGATTTTTAAAAATGTCATAAATTTGGACTCAGATATAAACAGATATTGAGGAGCGTGAGAAAGTTATTTTTCTTGAAAATAAATACGTTCTAATATTTTTAACAATACAATGAAACTAAATAATAATTTTAAGGGTTTTCATTGGCTTATTTTTTTACCTCGATTTTTTTTTGCTAGAAAATAACTTTCGCATAATCACATAGATACCACCTTTCCGATAATGAAAACATACATTCAATATATTGCATGATATTTTTGTAATTTGGGTCAAAAAAATCCGCAATTTTACATGACAAATTTTAACGCGGTCGGATCCACTTAAGGTACCTTTTAATTTTCTCATTTTAGGGCGGACAAGGAAGTAGGTGCAATAGAACAAGCCCACGATAGTATAGTATGGACATTGGCATGGCATCCCTTAGGACACATACTTTGTTCTGGATCGAACGATCACACTAGTAAATTTTGGACACGAAATCGACCAGGAGATATGATGCGTGACAAATATAATCTTAATACATTACCAGCTGGCATTGCAGGATTGGATGATATTGATATTGGAGGTAAGAAGTAATTTTTTGTTTTTTTTTATCGAAAAAATCAATGTGTTTCATTTCGAAATATTTTACTACTAACCCAGATTCCGAAACCAGTAATAGAAGCGATTACAGTCGAAAAGTTGTCCATTTTATACTAAAATAATATATTTGACAGCATGAAGTAATACTCACTTTTTTAAGAGTAGAAATGTATAACTCTATATTAAAAATTTTACAAAATAGATGCCGGTATGTTTTGAAAACAAAGCATATTAGGCACACATATTTTTGTTTGGCCAAATTTTTGTAAATTGCAATTGTAATGTAATTATTGTAGCAATACATATAAAATATAAAGCACCGTTGAAGGATGCTTCTAATTAAACAAAATATAGATTATTATATATTACATATACACGTAATTTAGTCCGTTGCCATGAAACAAGATTTAATACAAATACAACTGCAACGATGAAAATCAGTGTTAAATTTATACATCTGAGTCATATTTTGCAAATTCCTCAAGTTTTCCATCAATTACTCCCATACATTTTTCATACGACATTGCTATATTTGTAGATTTAGTTACAACTGTGTTGTGTGATTTAATTTTAGATTTTCCAGAAGTTGGTAAGTCATATATTCCAAACAATTCCATAATAACTTTTGTAGTCGCATGTTTCTTGAACTCTGTCTGAACTTTGCCTTATTCCTACTATTTTTTTCAAACGCCTTTAAATTTACAACGCGTTGTTGGAGATATTTTACATAAAATAACTCTTCTTTCAAAAATACTATTCAACAATTCTAACCCAGGTTCACAGACTTTAACGATTTTTCATTTATGAGCGTTTGATTTTTATTGGGACGGCCCACATTTATTTAAATTGTTGAAAAAGTCTACCAACTACTTTGACATCACAGTTTTCAGTGTCGTTTCCCCTCTGATACAAAAAACTCTTTTTTTTAGTAAAAATAATAATTTAAATTAGATAAAAACCAAACTAAGAACAAAGAATATTTTCCTTTGATTTTGTTAAATCCATCCCTAGGCGCGTTTCATGATATAGCTCATCATTGGATATCGCTACATGCATGCTACATCCTTTTGATGAATTTTGCCATGGACACAAAAACAATACCATAAATTTACACTTTTTTTAGATGAACCTGTAGCAATGATACCTGGAATGGGTCCAGAAGACAAAGTTGAATTAACGGCTTTAATAGGAGACGAGAACACAGCAATTCCTGGTTTAGATTTGGATTCTGGATTATTGACTAACGAAGAAAAATCCAAGCCTAAGAAAGTACCATTTAGTAAACCAATTCCAAGAAACTTCCAAGCTCAGTGGAATGAAACATCAGGTCCTGGTACGTTTAAAATTCGAGCTGAAATTGTTTTTAAATAATGTTAGCTATATCATACCTAGAACCTTATAGTAAAGAAATGTATATGATGAAATACATTTATTTTTGCTTTCTCAATATGTAGTTACACCTTATATATCCTAGACCATATGACTAGGCAATATTTTTTTAATGCGACTTATCTTGACATTAACAGCATTTCAAATAAAATACATTTGTGTAAAGAACAAAACAATGTGCTTATTCACTAAATTTTGGTGTCTTGTACGTCCTAATATAGAGCCAAAAAAAACTTCCATTGTTTCAGTTTTTAAAATTGTGGAGTATTTCTGAGAATATTATAAGCTTACTAATAATACGCCAACTGCGTCATAGCAGCTTAAGCCAATAAGTCGACAGCATCTGACGAAATAGCTACCCGAATGATGCCTCGAGTCTTGTTCAATTGTTGTAAGTTTTTTTCTAATAAAATTATCGGGACAAAGGTGACAATCGGCCGCTCGACTATAAAATAAAATAATCGCTTGTCTTTTAAATAATTGTTTCTAGATAAGTCTCGTGATTATTAAAATATACTTTAAGTATGTTCTAATTTAGAATATTCTGAATATATTCCGTTCGGTTGTAGTGAAAAAGCACATTGGTCTTTCGGAATATAACAAACATAATGAAGTCTAGTTAACTAATACATAAACCACCTTGGGAACAATACATTGTGTATGCCAGTGTTTAGTTAATTTTACAGTAAATAACTTATTTACATTTTTTAGAGAACACTCCTGGAGTTGTACCATTAGAAAAAATAGCACCCAACGCCATTATTATTTATGGAAAATTAATACCCGTGGAACGTAAGTACTTTTTAATTAGTTTATTTCAGGAATAATATAAAATATACCTTATATAGCAATATCAAACAACATTATTCTCACTTAGTGTTGTAAGTTGCTTTCGGATTTTAATTTATTATCTATTGTTCACGTCGTATAAACGACATGAATAATCATGACTGGCCCACGTGCACCAAGCGCTTGTTGCAGTGAAGAAAAATAAACCAGACGTTCAACTACACAATATACGACTACCTGTTGCTTCTTTGGAGCGTCCTGAAAAAGACAGTTTCGGGATGGAGCAAAATAAATAAGATAATCGGCTGTAAAACACACAACTAGCGAGTGGTCATAATATATGTCATGAGTAGACCTATTTATATTACAACGTATCAGAGTGAGACAGACTTGACAAATACTGGCGGTACTGAAGAGAGAGGAGGTCGTGTGCATGTATGCTCGCGGTAATGTGTTTTATTATTAATAGATGATGTTAATGATGCCGGCTATAACGGTTTTAATTTAGAAAGTTCGTTGCACCATAATCGCAAATGCTGTTTTTTTGCGGTCAATTGCCGTCTCACAAAGAGCCTGCAAACCCGGTCACAGCATTATTAAGTCTCGGTATAAATCCCAATACGGTAACAATATCAGTAAAAGAACGCAGCTAACTTATGCTATCAGAAAAAGGTTTACACGGTAAAACGACTTGTGAAGCAGGACACGGACGGATATACATTAAGCGGTATCTGTAAAAAGTTTTAGAAATAAACATCACTAATAGCAGTTCAATAATCGTTTAAATAGTACGTCGGTTCCCCTCCGCATGCGTGACTACGTATGAATTTCGTCGGAATTACACGTTCTGGCAATGTAACGGTATGGGTACAGAATAGATTTCTTAAAACTTAGCAAACATTTCTAACAGTTTATTCAAAATAAACAGCAACAATTTTCTTAAAATAATACAGCTTCAGCATAATAAAAGTAATGATGTTCCCAAATCCGGTTTGACTATTTTAAATATTCTTATATAGAATGCAGTTTATTAAATAATTTAGTGCATATCGAAAACTTCGGATTAATCTTGCATTAATACTTATTATCTTAATGTGCCATAGTTTTTAAAAAAAAACTAGGATATCAAAGTCCTCTTTCTTAGCCTATAACAAAAAATACTGATAATTTATGTCAAAATCATTAAGTCAAATTTTAATAGATTGAGATGATGCTTAATAATAAATAATAATAATAATAATAATAATAATAATAATAATAATAATAATAATAATAATAATAAAAAAGTTTATTTTCAATTTGTTTATTTAGCTGGCTCTAAATTAGAAAGGGCGATATCGGAGGGTCCTGATGCCTTACAAAAATTCATAGACTCCGGCGAAATCGAAGAACTTCAAGACGTCATGCCCATACGAGACCCTGATGAAGAGGATTACTTGAAAGACACTAATCACGAAGAATTAGAAAATTTGCACAAAATTAACAACTTGGATAGGGATGACGATCAGTATTATGATGATTTAAGAAATACAGATCAAGACATGAGGGGATTTAATACAAAAGCAGGTATGACAATTTATTTATTTATAAAAATGTTTACATCTAATTAGTTATTTTTATAAATACTCGATTTTATAAAGACAGAATAGCATATCAAAAAGACAATTTTCTCTACAAATATAGAAAGTGCTCGTCGATATGATAAAAGAACGGCGTTCAGATTTATTGTTGTCCTCTGAAACATTAAACGAACGGACGCGGAGTAATTTCACAAATATGATGGTTAAACCGAACTCGCTTATAGTTCATTCATGACTAAACAGACAACTTGGATTAGTAAATAATTTATGCCAACGTCATTGATGCCTGGTTAGTTATATTATTAGATTAGCAGTGTTACTAATATCACTATCATATTTTATTTTGCATTATTACAGATAGTGATCTAAGAATGTTTGGCGATAGTGACTTTAGAAAACAAGATATGGACTTTAGGCCAGTAAGAGATTTTGATATGAGGTTCCCAACCTCAAATCAGTTTGGACCTAACGGACAAATTCGGCCAGGAGGACCTATAGGACCACCTGGTGGCCCAATGGGGCCAGAAGGTCCAGATGATTTAATGGGATCAGATGGGCCACCACATGGCCGTTCTTTTGGACTGAATGGTCCAGGCAGACATTTGGGCCCTGGTGGACCTATGAGACACGGAGGACTAAGTGGACCCATAGCCCCAAGCAACTTAAGAATGGGAGGTCCGGGACCACGGAGTCTATTAGAACCTAGAGGAGGAGATAGACATAACGACTTTACATTTGATGAGTTCGATGATGAAGATTTTAGAAATAACGGTAACAGGTCAATGGATTATGACGATCGTTATAATGATTATGGAGATGAATTTGACGATAATTACTATGATAATGGTAAGTGTATTTAAATTTCACCTTAAATATTAGCGAATCGTTTTAAAATTTCTTTATCATATCTAAATTTCTGTTTTCTCTTTTTATAAATATACGAATTAGTTTTTCACGTGGCTTTATTATCTCTAAGGATGAAGAAGTAGCCAGATTTTAAATATTCATTTTAAAACAGAAATATCGTAAAAAACTGAATTTTTGTAATAAAATTCCATTAACATCATTTTTATTTTTATGTCAAATTAAAAAATCGTAGCATTTTTGTAAATAGACATTATTTCGTTTCCGGGATAAAACGATTTCAATGGCTTGCTAAAAACAGAATATTATTGATATTACCCAGTAAAAAATCGTGACATTTTCTTTAATCTCATTTTATTCAGTTGAATTCGTTTAACTTATTGTTAAACATCTGACGTTTCTTACCTTTCAGGACATATGTATATTATATACAGGGTGTGTCAATAAGGTGTCGGGCTTTGATAGCACCTAAACTACCAAAGATAGGAAAAAAAGTGTAATATAAAAGTTAAATGGTTTGTTAGGATGCATAACCTAAAAATATTTTAAAATCTACAGGGTGGTCCTAAAAAGTGGTACTAAATAATAAAAAAGAAAATTAAATGGGACACCCAGTATAATTTTCCAGAATATGATTCAATAGAATAAGGACTTTGCAACCATCTTAAAATTTTTGAACTAAAGTGCAACGTTGCCAAGTAATTAATTTTTTTCCGAAATTTTAGTAATTTTAAGGGTATCGTAAAAAAAATCATAGTAACCTGTGGATTACCCCTAGGCAAATATAATTTACATTGTGGGTACTTTAAGGTACAATATATTGATCGATAACAATGTTTTTTAAATCTCTTACACAGAGCGTTCGGTATAAGTTGGACAACTCGACAGTTTTAAAAATGCTTTATTTCAATTTTTTTAAATGGGACACCCCTAATTTTTTTAGGCAAAAGAATTTATCTTTCGAAAACCTTACTTTTTTATTAAACATGTCATATATCTAAATATCATAGTTTTTGAAATATTTTAGGATTTGTCTTAAATCAGGGTAAAAAAGGAAAGTTCTAATTAAACTATTTAGTCATAATTGCTTTGGAACAAAAAATAAATAATTTTCTTTATCACAGCTGTCATTGCGAAATTATTTCGCTAACATTTTTGTTTAAAATTTAGTGTCCCGAACTAACTTTATCGAAATAGAAAAATATGAGTTATGATAAAGTTAGTTCAGGAAACTAAAATTTAAACAGTTATAAAGCACAAAATGTTGGCGAAATAATTTTACAATGACAGCTGTGACAAAGAAAATTATTTATTTTTTGTTTCAAAGCAATCTTGACTAAATTGTTCAATTAGAACTTTCCTTTTTTACCCTAAGTTAAGACAAATCCTAAAATATTTCAAAAACTATGATATTTAGATATATGAGATGTTTAACAAAAAAGTAAGGTTTTCGAAAGATACATCCTTTTGCCTAAAAAAATTAGTGGGGTCCCATTTAAAAAAATTGAAATAAAGCATTTTTAAAACTATCGAATTGTCCAACTTATACCGAACGCTCTGTATAAGAGATTTAAAAAACATTGTTATCGATCAATATATTGTACCTTAAAGTACCCACAATGTAAATTATATTTGCCTAGGGGTAATCCACAGGTTACTATGATTTTTTTACGATACCCTTAAAATTACTAAAATTTCGGAAAAAAATTAATTACTTGGCAACGTTGCATTTTAGTTTAAAAATTTTAAGATGGTTGCAAAGTCCTTATTCTATTAAATCATATTCTGGAAAATTATACTGGGTGTCCCATTTAATTTTCTTTTTTATTAATCAATACCACTTTTTAGGACCACCCTGTAGATTTTAAAAGATTTTTAGGTTATGCATCCTAACAAACCATTTAACTTTTGTATTACACTTTTTTCCCTATCTTTGATAGTTTAGGTGCTATTAAAGCCCGACACCTTACTGACACACCCTGTATAAAGACCTATAGAAGTTAGTAAAAAGGTTTGATAAAGATCAAACATAAGTTTCTAATAAGGAGGATGAGGATTCTTTTTAACAATTTATGTTATTTAGAGTAGACATCAATCATGTAAAGAAGTACAACTTTTAGTTAAAAATATCTGTCATTACTTATTTAATACCGGTCAGCTAAAGAATGAAGTGGCGAAATACAAAACCGCTCCAAACTTTAAGCTTATATGCATACGCATATCAATTTTGTCGTTTACTGTAAACCGCTAAAAGCTTGATGCGTGACGTTGTTCTACTTTGCCAGCCTCAAATAGCAATCAATTGATTCCGTTAAAAATAGCACGGTAATTCCTACTAACAACACGGAGAAAATAAATGTAGCAACGCACATAACCCGAATTGATACTAGAAAATAAACCTGCAGACCTTTATTCTACAGTTTAAAAAAAAATGTGGCCTAAAAAGTGTGGGCGTCTGCCTCCATAAAGAAAGAGCTTGTGGCAATACTGCTAGCGAGTAGTGGTTAATCAAAAAAGTTTCTCTCGTACGGTGTATTTACCGCTCGACGAGCCTTGTCATGTAAATATGAATATTGATACATGCTTATTTGAAATGATTAACGGCCAAATCTTGTAAAAAAATGTATAATGTCAAAGCCGCTGCGCGCCCATTGAGAATATTTGGGCACCTGTAAAAAATTAAGAAACAAGGCTTTAACCAGACAAAAATTTTCTGAAATAACAGTTGCAGAATGGGTTAACATTTGCCGACATGCAAAGAAGTATGAACAAAAACTGATTGACAGAGAACAGATTTTTATTACAACATGATCATTGAAAATTCACACAGTAAACGATCCGATTTGGAAAGTAGTTAAAGCTGCAGTGAGCAGGGTTACAAATTTTTTGTCTGATTCTAAATAAACAAATGCATATTTGAGTAAAACATGTTTTAATTTTAAAAAAAATACAATTTATTAATTAATATTTGGTACACTGTCAAAGCGTAGGTAGTATAAATTAAAATATTGTTTTATTTGTAAGGAAACGTTTAAATTATACTCCACCACTGGTTTTTAATGAGGTCAGCCAAATTTCGAAAGAGACTGACAATTCGGCGACACCTACGTCATAGTACTTTAACATGATTGATTTCTATTAGGCAATCCAACGATGTGTCAAAATGGCGGCTGGATGGCAAATACTGCTTTGTAATTGGTACACATGACCATAAAAATACTGTTTCTGGTGGCATTTAACGCATAACTCAATGCTTTTTGCCATCCAACCGCCATATTGAATCGCGTGGTTTGGATTCCCCAATTCTACATTACACTTTTTCAGAACCTCGAAATAATTTCAATTCGAGTTGGCAACGCAACGGCAACTTTCGAGGAAGTCGCGGAGGCGGAGGTTTTAACCAAAACTTTAGAGGCCCACAACGCGGAAATATGCCACCTCAAGACGACCCACCTCTGCAAGATAGCAATTGGAATGGTCCTTCAAATCAAGAATTTCGTGGCAAGGGGCGAGGGCGGGGGAACGCAAAGGGGGGTCGGGGGGGAGCTAAAAAAGGACGTGGCGGTAATAAAGGACAGAAGGGCGGTAGGGGTAGGGGCGGCAGAGGAAGAGGAGGTACGTGATTGTGACATTTGCGCGCTAAACTGTAAAAACTTTAGTATGGACAATTTAGTGTCTGGCCAAATCCTAAAACAATGTGTCCTTTTTTAAACATTATAATACCAGATTATAATTGAAGACACAAGTGGATGAAATTAATGTAACATTTCGGAAAAAATTGAGCTTTTTACATGAATGAAAGATGTATGTACATGCAATTCATTACATCTGCTTTCAATCTTGTTCTGATTAAAATTAATGATACATTTTATCACCAGAACAACATTTAAAGTAGATTTAACGAATTTCATGTGCATAAATCTTTCATTCATGTCAAAAACTCGAATTTTTTCCGAAATGTTTTATCCACTTGTGTCTTAAACTATTAATTATTATAAATAAATATGTTCCATATAAAAATAGACATTCGTTTTAGCCGATTTAATACGGATCACAATTTTAATTAATCAGTAAATTATTTTGATTTCAACTATATTGTGAATAATAATTATAATAAATTGTATTATTTGTTTTTTTTCCTATTGCCTCTTATAGTATAATATCATGATGATGGTCTAGCTCCAGACTAATAGACCTATTATTTAGCTCTCGTCTTGTTTCCTATGACCTTCATTATAAAATCACTTTGACAGAAACCCGTTCCATCTTTTTTCAAGTCGGATATGTTGCTGGTATTATGGAATGGAGTTTAATTGGAGTGAATTATCACAAATTAAATATGAAGACTTTATAGTACAGGGTGCTACAAATTCGTGTGCGTACATGGGGACCTCGAAAACGGTAAAAAATACGAAGATGGTTAAATTGGGACAACCTTGCGTATTTTGAGGTTTAATAATTTGGTGAAAGAAAATTGTAAATATTTCAAATATCTTCAGAAAAACAAATTTTTAGTTGTGGGTTTTAATTTTTTGCCCTCAATTTTTGACTTGGGAAAAAACAAAAGAGCTTTTGTTTGGTTTCAAAGTTTCCCTGTGAAAAAGACAATATTGCCAGAGCGCCCCGTCAAAAAAAGCCGTCAGCAGACGTTAAAATTTAAATTTAATTAGAAATACAGTTAATTTTAATAAAAAGAAGTAGTTTTCATTAAAGAGATAATATCTTATGTACGCAGACATAAACATCTTATTAATTTCCAAATTCGACGTTTCGTTCTTTAGATATCACCGACAAGTCAAAGTTTTTAAATACGAAGCTGAAATTTTAAATACGGTTTTAAGAACTACTAAGCTATAGAACTTTAAAACAATTTTAAGGGTTTTTAATGTTTTATCATCTAATAACACATCATCAGCATTTCAAATTATTCTTTCTCTATCATTGCGGCCCTAGCAATTATTTTTAGAAATAAATATCAGAATAACATTACATAAACTTAAGACCTATAATGATCGTTTAATATTTCAGTAAAAGGCTAGTCCGAAATTAAATTTGCCATAACCATACCTAAGGAAATAAGAGAACTCTACATTCAAAGTTGAATAATTCAGCAGGCCAATAAAAATGTAGGTAAAATTTTTAAAGGCATTTCAAGTAATTCTAATTTTTTTTAGTATTTTTATTTATTTTATAATTGAAGAGTGTAAATAAATAACGGTCTAAGTGCCAATATATTAAAAATGTAATTTCTTAAAAAGTGGTCGAAGTGCCCTGTTCAACGTTCTAACTCTCTTTATATTCAATTAATGCTGCTTCTATCCACTAAAAGATGGCGGGATGGATGTTACGAATGTGTGGCAAAATTTTATAATTTCTTAAAGTCTAAAACAAAGTTACATCTAAATAACAGTTGTAAGTCCAGCAATAACAGTAGTATTTAAATGCGAATATCTCAGTTAAGAATATATGGCATTTAGACCGGTATTTAATTACAATTTTTAATTTACCCCAAGTAATTTCTATGGGTTAGGGTTATTAGTTCCAAAAAGTCCAATTAAGGATCGAACAGGTCAAAAATTAACAGAAACAAATTCTATTAACCGTAACCGTCGATGTCCTTTCGATCTACTCTGCTGTCCAAGTAAACTCCTAAGAACGACAACTTCTGTGACGATAAAATCTCTCTTGAATTGTAATTTACACTAAGTTTCTGGTTGCTGGCCAAACAGTATAAATTGTAGTTTTTCAATATTTAATGAGAATAAAGTTTTTTAAAAACCAGTCTTCAATCACTTTCAATGAACTATATAAGTAATCCTCCATTGAATCCTTGCGTTCACTCTGTGAACCCCCATTGCACACCTTAAGTGTGATCTATTTGGTGGACCGCTGTTTTATATCAAATTCTTTTTATCCAAACATTATGACAAATAAAGATTTAGTATTGACTAAATCTTTATTTGCCATAATGTTCGAAAGCTCACGGACATTTGATATAAAACAGCGGTCCACCAAATAGATCGAAATGCGGTACCCCTTTCAAAACCAATTCAGACCTTATAAGCGAGCCCCTTTCATTATAATCTACCACGCATTGCTGCCTATCTTGTAGGTATGATTGTAACAAGGGTTTTACCCCTTCAAAGCCCTACATTCTTATTTAATTGCACAATATCCCCTGATCGACAGAATCAAAAGCTTTTGATAGATCTACTGTTGTGCTTGATACGTAGCCATTCTGTCGATCACTTTCCTTCATTTCATACAAAAGTATTTTATTTACATTTGATGGCCTGTAGTTTTTTGTCTCTTTTTTCCCCCGTTAAAAATTGGCTTTACATGCGCCACTTTTAGGTTTTGTGGATAAACCCCAATACAAAAGTAACAGGAACATTTTTTCCTTGTTAGAAAACATATCTATAAAAAAAAATGGTAAAACTTTTTGTATAATAATATATGGCGTTAACTTATGAAAAACCTTCATAATGTGTCTAATTTCTCCATCTGTTAGCTATATAGAATATATATGTTGGAGATGATTACTTCGTGGGTTTAAGCAATAGTGATCTGTCATCATCTGTTTGTAGTAGCATCAGGTTTTCCATTATTATTTTGTTAAACAAAAACTCCGAACCGCAAACATACTAACATCTAAAAATGTCACGTTTATGCCATTCGGCGTTAGAAGTAGCACGAAAATTTCAAAATATTATTCTTGAGCATTTTTTTTTGTGCGCGATATCGCAGACAGATCTCAAACCACGTAACTCTCAATTCACTCCGCTTCGATCTCATATCGAAAGGTATTGCAGAACGTAGCCATAATTGGTTACAATGATGCTGCCAACCAAATTAGCATATCGCGACCTATAAAAAACAAAAACCCCAAGCCTGCGGCCTCTATAGGTTGCATTTATACAACCTAGTAGGTGTTTAACTTTTTGAGACCTGTGATAATTAACTTAATGCGGTAGATACCTGGCCACGAAAATAAAATACCGGATCACAGCTACGAGTACAAAATCGTACTGATACGATTTTAACAAACTTTTGTTAACTTAATCTATATTGGCGGCCTTCTAATAATAATTACAATTTTTCGTTTTATAATAATTATTATCAGTATTATACATACATCATACGAGTGGACATTCAAATGTGTTTTATTTTGCCCATTTATACACCAGGAGTTAAAAAAAACTTTGGGCAGGTCAGAGCAAAAAAAATGTTTGGGAAACGCTGCTCTAGTGCACTCGACGATAATAGACCAAATAATACGAACCGAAATTTGGTAGCAGTCAAAGGCGGCATGTGTTAAGTACAAAATTTTACCTACGAGCATCTATAGTTTCAAAAGTATATTTAAAAAAAACTATTAACGTATGCAAAAACGGCGCGATAAAGTGCGCTTACTGCACGCGAGTAGGTAAGATATTGGTAAATACATAATTATGTTATTTACACTACAAAAAAACAACATTTCAGTAATAAAATCACTTATATACTATCTTGACACGCTAAAATATACAATTACAGTCATTTACTAAAATTAAAATCATTATTAAATAAACTCTGTCAAAAATGTTTATATAAAAACTTTAAGATTGCAACTATCACTACACTGTAGTACTTACATTAAAACAATAAATACAACTATTCTATTCCATATTAAGATTTTTCTCTTTTTTTAAAGTTACGTTTACTGACGCATCTACTTAAAATGTCATTTACATGGCGTTGATGATCAAAAACTTTCATAATGTTACATTTTGCTTCTAGCATGCCATCATTAATAATCTTGATTCTCTGAAGGTTACCCTGAAAAAAATTATATGTTATTACAAAAGCGGGAATAATTTTCATTTTTCCAAAGTTGTTATAAATGCTGTTTCAAGTAAATTGGGGAATGCTACAGAATTATTATTAGTTAGTGCAGATTCCTTTACAAAATCGGCGGCCTTTGTAGTTCTGATCGTAATGTGTGCGAGTTCAGAGACACCATCAGACCAAGGTGTTGATCAATGAAACCTGCTTACTTAAAAAGTGCATTTTTTTGACGCCACATTAACATACTCTTTAATAACTCAGTAGTAAGTCCAAAAAACTTAATCCTCGGAAATATATATCCAGCCGGTTATGAAACGCATAAAGATTTTATTAAAGCGATATATCCCAACTAAAACACATTACACGAACGTTTATAACGTGCGAATATTGTTTCTAAAATAACGTTTAGAAAAGTCGCCTAACTTATAAGTGTACTTTTTAAAACTAAGAGGGTTTCATCGACTGGGCTCCAGATAAGAGTTATTAAAGGAGAAATTAGGGATTTTATCGAGTATAGCAACTACGCTCCTAGCGGTGGAATAAAGAACTTAAAAGTATTGCCAATAAGTCTAACAAGTATTAGAATACGTCTAAAATTATCGGTAATTGTAAGATTCTGAATTATTTGTAACGTATTACAATACGCCTAGTCATATTAAAAAAGCCTAGGCGTATAATAATTATTATTATTTTACAATAAGCCTACGATATATACATAATACATAGTATAGAATCAAATTTAAAAAAAAAATATTAATTTACACTTCTTGTCTTTCGTTGTTTAAAATATTGTTAATATGTTTTAACCCATTTATTTCTATTGCTTCATTGTTGTATTCCTTTAAATCATTTCTTTAAGACAGGTAAAATCCAAAAATGTTATTAAAAATATTTGATACTAAGATACTATTATCTAAATAACAAATTATTTTTACATATTTAGGTATTATGAAATCTACACCTATGGAATGTATTCACAATAAAGATTTAAAAATCTTACCTTTATTAATTCGTTGACTCTGTTGACTTCTTTGTCATGTTGCTTTGAACTTTCTTCAGATTCAGTAAACTTTAGTAGATCGGTTAATTGGTCATACACTGATTGCTCTTGCTCCGCCTTAAAAAAGTTAGAATTGGTGGCCTTAAAAAATTAACTTTATTATAAAAACCACTAAATAAAAAATGGATATGTTGTCAACTATAACTTTTCCAGTTACTAATTGGATATCAGAATGTAAATCATTAATTTTAGGTAAAAGGTATACTTAGTAAATGATACGAATAATCCGCATTTTTTACAAGTCCATTATTTATATGCATATAACTTAAAACACACACCGGCAAATTCAAAGGAACTGATATATATTTGATGTTTTTTTAAACTACAAAATCTTGTAAAATAAAGAGCTAATTAATAGTCGGCTAGTTTCAGTTAAGTTTGTACAGCTTTGAACCACATTGAACCTGGTTAACAAAATAGAAAATAGTGTTTTCGTAACACAAACATTGAGATAGCCTAAAGAAGGGTTTTTATTTTTTTTAAACTCTACTTTTACAATGAATTGAGCATCAAAATAATATAAACAATGAGTTGATAATATGTATCATAGAATGGTATTACCCTGGCTTTTATATGCAAAAGATTTTTGAAACTTTGATTAAAAAAAAAACATTTGAAGGGTAGAGCTCTACTACGCATGGACATTGGACATGTCCTAAATAAAATGTTGCTTTTTAAATTTATTTAATGTTGTGTTAACTAGTTACATTAAAACAATGTTGTGTTTAGACCTAATCACAAGATTTCTTTTTATGTTTTATGTATATTAGTATAAATTTAAATTGGACTTACTAAATCTTCCATCTGTGTTGATAAGTGATGAATCTTCCATCCATTAATTTTTTCAAGCACGCGATTCTGATTGGCTAAATCGATTATTGTAGGACGCCTTTCATCTTTAGGTTTAACATCCGAGTATCTTTGATAGTGATTATGTGTAGCCTTCCAAGTTTGACGATATCCATTTAAAAGACTGGCCGTAGCAGGTTTACGTAACTGAAATTGGTAATAACTATTTACTATAGGCTTCATAAAGAACTGTATCAAATAGTTCTACAGCTTAAATTTTAATCAATATGCCAACCTAAAAACTTAATATTATCTGTAGAATTGAAGGACTTATTGTTTTGTATTGACCTGTAGACCTGTCATATTTTTTGGGTCAATTGGTTAGATAAAATGTACTTAGCAAGTTGACGCAAAAATCAAAACGATGAAAACAATGTGGCATTTCACAATTAGAATTATTAGAAAAATGTTTCTAAAAATTATATTTAATAAACACTATCTTTATCCTTTAAAAGAATTATATTCAGAAACAAAAAAAAATAATTTTATACAAACGATTATTTATAGTTCATTCAGTTACTGATATTGATATGATATTTTTTACTAACTTACTGTTGTTATTCGCGGTGCCTCTGGCGCACCATCCTTTGGAGTCAAATCTGAGTGCTGTCCGTCGGAATCGTAATTTTCTTTCTTAACCACCCTACTTTCTGATATAAATTGCATGTCATCATGGTTTTCTTCAATCTCATTTCCCGCCCTAAAAATAAAATATTAATAATTGTTGCATACTCATAAAAATGTAAAGCACCGTGATCCCACTCTCAAAATCTGCTACCCGGTAACTATTTTTTTAATCTTAATTAAATAATAAAAAGACAACAGTAAATGGCTGTAAAAACTTTGTATTCTTTAATTTTGAGGAAGTAGTCCATTCTTAAAGTGGAGTTAATTTATAGGAATAAGTAAAAACATGAAGTCTTTCTCCACTGGTTTATTGAAATAATAAAAATTTTTTAAATTCTACATGTTTCGGGTGTAGTAACACCCATCATCAGGAAAAAATACAAAGAGAGAGCATTAGTAAATAAAGGAGCAAGATTAACTGGTAGTGAACATCGATGGAGCTCTATCGAGCCATGAGAGATAAAAATTAAGAACTGATGATTTAAAAAATTGGTATACTTAGAGCCTCGAGGCTAAATTTGGACACTGACCGTGGGCAAAAGGCCCTAACGGGCCCTCTTGTCACTGTTACCTTTTGCCCACGGTCAGTGTCCAAATTTAGCCTCGAGGCTCTAAGTATACCAATTTTTTAAATCATCAGTTCTTAATTTTTATCTCTCATGGCTCGATAGAGCTCCATCGATGTTCACTACCAGTTAATCATGCTCCTTTATTTACTAATGCTCTCTCTTTGTATTTTTTCCTGATGATGGGTGTTACTACACCCGAAACATGTAGAATTTAAATTTTTTTTATTATTTCAATAAACCAGTGGAGAAAGACTTCATGTTTTTACTTATTCCTTTGTATTCTTTGAAATATTGTTATTTGATACTTTTATAGTTGCGCTATAATCTTAAGAACGTACAGATTTTAAAAATTAACTACACTTATAAATATTGTGAACTTCTCCGTTTTTGGCAATTGTAATTTTTAGCTGTCGCTAATTGTAATTTTTTATACCAAAATAAAGGCAATAAGTAGTCTTAACTACACATACAACGAACATAATTGCGAATTGTGCGTTGTTTACTTCTTAAAAGATAGGAGTAGTTGAATATTTAAATGGAGTTATTAAGGCGGAACTTTGTGCAGCAAGAAATATATTTGCAAGAGAGTCTCACCCGAAGTGGGCATACTAGCGAGCTTATGACGTGGTGAAAAATATTCCGTAAACATCGACACACACTGAAAGCACGATGCAAGGCGGTAGGTTCTTTATTATGCTAATGAGTTTTGGTTGATTTTATTTCGGAGACGAGAAATTTGTTTTGTGGAAAATAAGTACTTGTTATTGTATTACCTAGTTAAAATAATGTACCTAATACGAATATATATTTTAAATTTTGTCTTATTTTATTATTAAAGCTATAGAATATTTACAAAAAATAAAATTAGGTAGAGCAGAAAGTTTGAAGTGTTAATTAATAATAGGTATAAAAGCACCTGCAAACAGGGTGTTCGTGTTCCACCGGGAACCGCTTCGAACTATATATGGAAAACTATACATAGGAAAATTTTCAAAATTTGCCATCGTGGTAATGCTGATAGGGACGACTGGACTAAAAAAATTTCATAATGGTCATACTTCCGGTTACACCGGAAGTTAGTGTCAGCTAGGGTAGCCAGATTTTAAAAATTGAAAAGCGGGAAGTGGATAGTGCCTGGAGGACAAGTTTTTTTTGAGGTGCTTAAAATAATTATATTGATGATTTCTAAAAAAAAAAAAGGTCGATACCCCATTGACCTTACGCTGTGGCGTGCCTTTTATATTTCTTCCTCCTATCATCAAACGTGCTTTCTAAAAAAAAAAGGTCGCCCCTCTCTAAGGCAGCTGTACAGTTATTAGGCGTCCGTCGTGTTATTGGAAAAAAGCGGGAGTTTTGTTTAAGTGCGTGGGAGGCGGGAGGTTAAGTAAAAAAGCGGGAGCATCCCGACTAAATCGCGAGGGTTGGCAACCCTAGTGTCAGCGTGTTTATTTTAAATAGAACATCCTATATATTATTACATTTTTGCATTCTACGTAAGATTCTAGGCAGATTTTGTACAGGGTGGGACTTTAATTGGAATAAATTCGATATTATTAAAACTGCTGAGGTTACGCCTACAAAATTTAGTATGTATGGTTTTGAAGCATGCGGAATTGAATTATAATGTCGGCGCAGTTGCCAGATTTCTCAGCTTTGCGCTACACGTAGTAATTTTAATATTTTAAATGGAATGCCCTATTTATTTTTATTGCAGTGCATTGGGCGTGTCCAATTTAATAAGATGCCAAATTAACAAAATTCTATCTTCACTAATTGCTGAGCTATGGCAATACTGTAATTTCATTAAAAAGTACCATGAGAATTTCTATTTTTAAAGTTTAAGTTAAATAGGCCATTTTGAAAAGACAAGAACTTTTCTTGAATCTTGTCAATAACTTAGTAACTATGGAGGTAGACAAGCGTCCCGGTACTTTTTAAGGGAACTTCAGTGTTGCCATAGCTCAGAAACTAGTGAAGATAGAATTTTGTAAATTTGAGATCTTACTAAATTTGACACTACCAATTCACTGCAATAAAAATAAATAGAGCATTCTATTTAAAATAACAAAATTACTACGTGTAGCGCAAAGCTGAGAAATCTGGCAACTACGCCGACATCATAATCCAATTCCGCATGTTCTAAAACCCCCACATACCAAATTTTGTAGGCGCAACTTCAGCAGGTTTAATAATATCGAATTTATTCCAGTTAAAGTCCCTACCCTGTGTGCCTATACCTATAAATATCTAAGCGTTTTTGACATATTTGAATTTTTCTGTTAAGAATGACGTTTGCAAGCCTTAAAATAATTATCAATTTTTTCTATAAAGAAGCCTTATATTTATTTAATTTAAGCGGGATTCCTTGTTATAAAGGACCTGCTTTATTAGATTTTTTATAATATTTTGATAACTATTAATTCAGGGTGTTTAAACAATAAGATTGAAAAAATTGCAAGAAGTCTAAATTTTCAAAGGGAAACACCCAAATTTTATAATTACTTTTAGTTTAGCATTAAAAAAGGGTAAGTTTGTATATCCCAAAAATGTTGAACATTATTAATAAGCACATTGTGATGGCTTCTGTTTTGCGGATATCGATTGGCAAATGTGTCCCATATGTTCTTGATATAACTTTAACACATTCTCCATAAATAATAAATAAATTTAAATAATCTTCGTTTGTATGTACAATTTAAGCGCACAGGCATGATAATTAATGATGTTTAAATGGTAAGTGACAGCTTCATAAATTTTTCTCGCATTTGATTGTTTTTCAACGCCGTTATAGCCAACTAAAAGTAACTAAACTTAAAATCTGCAGCAAAATCGCCATATAAAAATATTAAGTTGGCAATGTTTCTAAAACTAAAATTTTTTGGAATATACAAACTTACCCTTATTTTTAATGCTAAATAAGAAATAATTATAAAATTTGTGTATTTCCATTTGAAAATCTAGTCTTTTTGCAGTTTTTCAATTTAATTTTTAATCGTATTGTTTAAACACCCTGTATTAATAGTTATCAAAATATTATAAAAAATCTATTAAAAATATCTAAAACGCTTAGACATAGGTATAGGACATGGTATACAAGATATGCCTAAATTCTTGCGTAGAATGCAAAAATGTAGTAATATATAGAGTATTCTATTTAAAATAAGCAAGTTGACACTTACTTCCGGTATAACGGGAAGTGCCACCATTATAAATATATTTTAGCCCGATCGCCCCCATCAGCACTAACATATACTGTCAAATTTTCAAAATTGGGAGGCACAGGCCCACCCTGAAACTAAAGGTTTTCAGCATTGGTTATCAAATACTTCGTAAGGTCAATAGTTTTTCAATCAAAATTATCTTATATTACAAATTTTTCACCATGTTTATTTATAAAACAACCCCCGTCCCGCTGGTTCCAGGATTTGTTGACTGTGGTTACTAACTCGCGCAGTATTTTGTCCGTCGCGTTCCGTGCCATTATAATTAACTTTTTTAAAAAGTGGTATGTTTTTGACGATTAGTTGCGCTGCACCTTCAAAAGAAAAAAAACTAAGTACCTAGATTTTTTTTTAGCAACACAGAAACAACAGGAGGTAGTACCGTATCGTCACGCCAATCCGATACAAAATCACGGTATTAATGTTTCTTATAAACATAAAGTGATAGGGGGGGTAGCCAAAAAAACGTGTAAGTTCCCAAAAGTTAATTCTATAAAATAAAATACTTCGCAGCCTTTTCTACACTTTCTCCACCGTTCAAAAGTGGCTACAAAAAAAACAAAACTTTGCGTTTTCAAGAACTTCTATCAAAAGTGATTCCTACAAAAAAAATGTCGCAGTCGTTTCATAAACTCCCCCTAACAAAAGTTAGTAAAAAGTATATTTACCCCCCCCCCCTCTCCCCCTTGGTCAAGAGACAGGGGCAACTGCCCTCTTTATGGACGCCCATGCCTAACAAAAAATTGTATTTTATTACTATGCGTGGCATACTGTCCAATTTTTATTTATTACCTACCTAGCTTCTTAGAAGCATTGTCACTATACAGTTAGTCTCGCTGCACCAAATTGTAGCTGCGAGCCAATAACATGAACAGATAAATGTCATGTGACCAACGCCAAATTCGTGCCTGACAACTACTTTTAAATCGTTAAACCATAGATAAAATAATAAACACATTTCACCTTTAAAATTAATTTATATTTTAACAGGTTTAGACAGAAGCTCACTATATAAACAATATATAGAGCCTGTATAATAAGCATAAAATATAAAAACAATCGAATAGAAATAGATTCATTATGCAATAGTTGGTTTCTTTACTCACTAAGAACCTTCATAAATGGCTTTATTTTATTGCACCTATCACCCTTTACCAAGACAAATAAAACTTTAATTTTAGATCTAAGAGTTAATATACCAGGGTTACCATACATCCTTAGATTTGTCGTAAGTTCCCGGTGACCCAGTTTGGGCCTCTAATACCGATAAGCTATTTACCTTAGTATATTTTGTTCACTATCAAGAGAATAACCCATTTCGATAAAAAACGAAACAAAAAATTCAATATAGCCCCTTTTTGATTGCAACAAATCGACTGGATTTCGTTCAATTCTTATCCTTACCTAACATGAATAAGAAATTTTGAAAGCTTAGACACCAGTTTTGACAAAATGGTGAACGCGCCTTGAACATTTTGCCCTGCGGCGCATTATAAACCATCCCGGTCTAAGCCGAAAAATGTATGGTAACCCGGAGTTAATAGCACAACTACTAGTTACGTCTTTTTAATATTAACGCTTAGATATTCTGTTATTGGCACAGACAATCCAAAAAGGAAAACATAAAATTTAGCCCAAAATTACCCCCGAAATTACTTCTTGTTCGACCACCTATACTTTTTTTCAGTGTATCATTATTCTCTCTGGATGTAAATTGTTTCACGTCAGCCGAGAATAAATTCAGCTGTATATAGGCAACTTCTATAACATGACAACAAAATTTACCTAAAACATGAGTTGCGCGCTGCAAGATAACGGACTTATTACGACATTGTTTTGTCTCAATTTTTGAAGTCTTAAAGATAAGACATGGAAGTTCTAAGGTACATGGCTATTTTTTTGGAAAAAAAATTCTTAGCTACGATATTAACCTTGGAAAAGTGCCTAAAAATACGCACCTTTAGTGGGCATTTTCTTATACATATTCTTATTTTTTTCAAAAAAGGGCTTTGTACCTTAGAAATACAAACATTCCTTTATTAAATTTTAAATTGTCCCGACAAATATTTCAAATAGCCTTTGCAGAATCCTGCAGTAGCGAAACGGTGTTTTTCATCCTCTAAATTTGCGCGTGGTAGAGCCTTAAGTGGTGTAGTTGTGGATTGTGAAAGCAGGGTTTAAATTTAAAGAAAATAACTAGGGGACAGAAATGAGGTAGATTTAGGTGTACCTTCAGCAATGAGAAGCTGGAAAACCTGAGTCAATGTGGAGGTCCTCAATAAAACGGTATTTGGAATTACACGCGAACAGTTTTATAAATTAAAATTAGTAATTAAAAATGTTACAAATATTATGATTTTATCTATTTACAGTGACAAGCAAACAATAATCATATTAAACTATGGAAACCAATGGCTCAATTGCCATTAGGGTAATATGATTTAGAATTGCCAACTAATGTTTTTTTAAAAATTTTAATAAACATATTTATTTATTTCTCTTAAAAATGATTATAAAAACAGGATAAAATATCATACAATACATGTCCGTTAGGTGTTATTACAGTACTCGTTTATATTTCGGACTCGGATCCTGCGTCGTCTCGTCCGGAAAATAACTTGGCTGTAATGTCACCTACCGGAAGTAAAATCCTATTGGCCATTAAACCATAAAGTAGCTTTATGGTTAAACTTATTGTGTTATGTAACATTGAGAACTTGTGGATTATCTGTCTAACTAACGTCTATTTTAAGTATTTAATTTTGACCCTATCTGTATACTTACAACTGCTGCTTCCTAGGCTTTTTCCTAGGACTCATTTCCACTGTGGGCTTGGCCTCTTCTTCTTCCTCTTCTTTAATATTCATGGGTACCGGAGGATTACTGTCATCATTTACTTCGGCTAAACCAGGGCTTGAAGTTGCTGATATGGTAGTACTACCGCCTAAAATGAGAAGATATAACATTTTTATTTTTGTATTGCAGTATGAAATTACCAAAAAAGTATAGTAATGTAGCATGTAAATGATGAATAAGACACTCTCTCAAAAATAGTAAATAAGTAATATTATTGTTTATGTTAAATAGCCAACAGTGAGTGATCCACTAAGAGTGGCGAGCGGTGTATCTCCAAAATATACATGCGTCAACTTTGGGGTAAAAAATGTATTAGAAATATGACCAAAAAAATTCACTAGAGTAGCGTAGTTTCATTGCCGCCAAAAGATCGCGTGGATCGTCCGCCGCAATAATTCGTAATTAAGCAATGATGATATTCTGAATTAAAGAGTCCCCAGACTAAAGCGGACACAGTGGACACAGAACGGGGCACCGCGTTTCTTCTTTTTTCGCTATTTACACCGGCGAGGTGCGATTTTTATTGTTCTGTGAATATAACCCGCAAAAATATGCAAAAACAACAGTCGAAGTCAGCACAACAATCGAACAGGTAACACAAAACACGTGGCCTATGTGCCAGTGAGAGACGAAACAGTGCAGATGGCGTTGTCCAAATAAAATGTTGTCACCTTCGATAATTGAACCATTAGATATTAAAATAAACAAACGTGTTTGGCTCATATATAAATGGGGGGCAAAGGGAAAATCCCTCCTGGCTTGCCATATTATGCATTTTGTAGTCAGAGCAAAGGCAACGTATAGAAAAAATGCCCATTTTCATTTACTATATATTTTCTGATATTAGGAATAAATCATATTTAGCTATAATTTACTAGCATCAAATAATATTATTTAAATATTCAATAGATGTAGCCGTTACTTGATGAAGATCCATTATAGAAACTAGGTTAAAAAGAATACAAAAATGTATAAATCTTCACTTATTTTTTATTGTACTATGACAATTGTTTCGACACACAGTGTCTTCGTCAGATAGTAGAAATCTAATGCAAATAATATTCTCTTAAAATATAATGGTAACCTACTCCAAAATAATGTACCTATTTTACAACTTAATAATAAAGACATTATAGTAATAAAGTACCGAACCCTAATTATGAAAACACACCTTTTCTTAACTATTCTGAAAAATATTTTTAAAAACTATTGTTATAATAATGTCAGGGAATACCGAATGGTTATAGATTTAATAATGGGGAATTATTCAAATCGAGCTGATCGTTTAATAAAATATTTAAATTTTTGTATTTGTTAATTTCCATACTTTCTAAAAAATTAAGTTTTATTGATTTGTTTTCTACATGTAGAATTTCAAATTTGTCATCAAAATTATGTTGTTCGTTATTAAGATGTAAGGAATAATGAGAATTGGTGAGTTTTTTATTATAGCTTGCTTTGTGTTCTTTAATTCTTGTTTCAAAACTTCTACCTGTTTGTCCGATGTAAACTTTTGGGCAACTACCACATTTTAGTTTATACACTCCACATTTTTGTTCTTTTTTGGTTCTGCTTTTGTTATTTTTAATTAGTTTGCCTAACTTATTATTGGTTTTATATGAGATTTTAAAATTTCTTTTCGTTAAGTAGTTTTTAGCTAATTGTGAAAGTTTTCCAGTATATGTGAGTGTTTTGTAAATTAAGTTTTCATTGTGTTTAAAAGTTGGATGTGCTAAACTAATTGCTTTATTTAGTTGTTTTTTGTTTATAATTTGATCTATTACATTAGGTTGATAGCCATTATTTACTGCTAGTTGCTTTATTATATTTAACTCTTGAATATAGTTTTGTTCTGATAACGGAACACTTAACAATCTATGGACAAATGAGTTAAAAGCTGCCATTTTATGGGAATATGGATGATTCGAACTGTTATGTATTAGAATGTCTGTATGTGAAGGTTTGTGATATATCGAGAAACTGTGTTTATTGTTTACTTTGGTTATTGTAAGATCTAAGAAATTTATCGAATTGTTTTGTTCTACTTCTAGAGTAAAATTTATGTTAGGATGTAAAGTATTGATAAAATTAAAAAAACTTTGAAGTTGGCGTTCCGTCCCTACAAAACAAGCTAGAATGTCATCGACATACCTATACCAATAAAGAAATTTACTACTCAAAGTATTTTTAAATATTCTATTTTCGAGGTTGTCCATAAATATTTCAGCTAACAGCGGACTAAGAGGGTTTCCCATAATTAATCCTTCTGTTGATAAATAAATTTTATTATTAAATTCAAAATAATTTTGATCTAAACAAACTGAAAGTGTTTCTAGGATATCTTGTGTTATAATTGGATTAGTTTTATTTTTCATAAGTAAATCTTCTATTAAGTTAATTACATCATTCGGTGGTATACTAGGAAAAAGGTTTTGTACATCAAAAGAAATAATTTTAGCGTTGTTAGGAATGTCTATATTTTTAATCTTATCGACCAGTTCATAAGAATTTTTAATACTGAATTTTGACGTAAAGTTACAATGTTTAATAGTAATGTCAATAAGTTTGCTGGATAATTTTACTGAAGGTGCGGTTACGTAAGAAACAACTGGTCTGATGGGCATATTATTTTTATGTAGTTTAATTAACGAATATAATTTAGGAGTTTGTGGATTCATTACAGTAAGTTTATACTTTTCAGAGTCATTAAATAGGCTGGAGTCTTTTATAAATTCTTTGACTAATTTTTGAAACATTGGTGTTGGGTCAGAGTTCATTACTTGAAATTTAGCTGGATCTAAGAATGTAAGTGTTTTGGATACGTAATCATCTTCATCTAAAGCTACAATTGTATTACCTTTGTCTGCTCGCGTAAAAATTATGTTATTTTCAATAGTTTTATTTTTTATTGATTTCACTACTTTATATTCTCTCGAAAATTGACCTTTTAACGTTTGTCTCTCGATAAATTACTTGTTAATACCAAACGTAATGAAAAACAATCTGTTCCCAAAAATTTTACAAATCATGTTTTTTATGATAGATTTATCAACCTCACAAATGTAAATTTTACTAGTGAAGAAACTTCTCTGTTGAGAAAAGGCTTCAATTATAACTTAAAACCACAGGATAATTCAAAAAGTAGGGAATATCTAGGAATCGAATGTGAACTAGCGTTACACAAAGTACCAAATTCTAATTTTGATAAACATATCCTTGCAAGAACCATCACATCATATAAATCAATAAAAAATAAAACTATTGAAAATAACATAATTTTTACGCGAGCAGACAAAGGTAATACAATTGTAGCTTTAGATGAAGATGATTACGTATCCAAAACACTTACATTCTTAGATCCAGCTAAATTTCAAGTAATGAACTCTGACCCAACACCAATGTTTCAAAAATTAGTCAAAGAATTTATAAAAGACTCCAGCCTATTTAATGACTCTGAAAAGTATAAACTTACTGTAATGAATCCACAAACTCCTAAATTATATTCGTTAATTAAACTACATAAAAATAATATGCCCATCAGACCAGTTGTTTCTTACGTAACCGCACCTTCAGTAAAATTATCCAGCAAACTTATTGACATTACTATTAAACATTGTAACTTTACGTCAAAATTCAGTATTAAAAATTCTTATGAACTGGTCGATAAGATTAAAAATATAGACATTCCTAACAACGCTAAAATTATTTCTTTTGATGTACAAAACCTTTTTCCTAGTATACCACCGAATGATGTAATTAACTTAATAGAAGATTTACTTATGAAAAATAAAACTAATCCAATTATAACACAAGATATCCTAGAAACACTTTCAGTTTGTTTAGATCAAAATTATTTTGAATTTAATAATAAAATTTATTTATCAACAGAAGGATTAATTATGGGAAACCCTCTTAGTCCGCTGTTAGCTGAAATATTTATGGACAACCTCGAAAATAGAATATTTAAAAATACTTTGAGTAGTAAATTTCTTTATTGGTATAGGTATGTCGATGACATTCTAGCTTGTTTTGTAGGGACGGAACGCCAACTTCAAAGTTTTTTTAATTTTATCAATACTTTACATCCTAACATAAATTTTACTCTAGAAGTAGAACAAAACAATTCGATAAATTTCTTAGATCTTACAATAACCAAAGTAAACAATAAACACAGTTTCTCGATATATCACAAACCTTCACATACAGACATTCTAATACATAACAGTTCGAATCATCCATATTCCCATAAAATGGCAGCTTTTAACTCATTTGTCCATAGATTGTTAAGTGTTCCGTTATCAGAACAAAACTATATTCAAGAGTTAAATATAATAAAGCAACTAGCAGTAAATAATGGCTATCAACCTAATGTAATAGATCAAATTATAAACAAAAAACAACTAAATAAAGCAATTAGTTTAGCACATCCAACTTTTAAACACAATGAAAACTTAATTTACAAAACACTCACATATACTGGAAAACTTTCACAATTAGCTAAAAACTACTTAACGAAAAGAAATTTTAAAATCTCATATAAAACCAATAATAAGTTAGGCAAACTAATTAAAAATAACAAAAGCAGAACCAAAAAAGAACAAAAATGTGGAGTGTATAAACTAAAATGTGGTAGTTGCCCAAAAGTTTACATCGGACAAACAGGTAGAAGTTTTGAAACAAGAATTAAAGAACACAAAGCAAGCTATAATAAAAAACTCACCAATTCTCATTATTCCTTACATCTTAATAACGAACAACATAATTTTGATGACAAATTTGAAATTCTACATGTAGAAAACAAATCAATAAAACTTAATTTTTTAGAAAGTATGGAAATTAACAAATACAAAAATTTAAATATTTTATTAAACGATCAGCTCGATTTGAATAATTCCCCATTATTAAATCTATAACCATTCGGTATTCCCTGACATTATTATAACAATAGTTTTTAAAAATATTTTTCAGAATAGTTAAGAAAAGGTGTGTTTTCATAATTAGGGTTCGGTACTTTATTACTATAATGTCTTTATTATTAAGTTGTAAAATAGGTACATTATTTTGGAGTAGGTTACCATTATATTTTAAGAGAATATTATTTGCATTAGATTTCTACTATCTGACGAAGACACTGTGTGTCGAAACAATTGTCATAGTACAATAAAAAATAAGTGAAGATTTATACATTTTTGTATTCTTTTTAACCTAATATTATTTAATTTATTAAATGGCAAATAAAACTTGTGTAAGGATGAATCAACGGATTATTAGGTTCTTTGTCTCACTAAGGAATAAAAGAACCTAAACCGTTTATCCAACAACCAATAATTTTTTAAATTTGGAAACACTTCTTTTAATTGTCACTTTGACAACGCAAATTTTTGAAATTCGAGATTTTAGAAGATTTAGTGAGTTTATTGAGCATTTCTACTGATCTTGTCAGTTTAAATTACTGTAATATAAATAATATAACACAGCACCAAAGTAATGTGACGGCTGTGGAAAATTTGGCAAAAATAGGCTTGAATCGTGCTTTTCGGGATAAGTACACATTTTCTAATTTTCATTGGCGTAGATCGGGTTTGTTTTTATACATTTTTTTTCTACTGAGCTTCTCTAGACGTTAGTAGATTAATAAATGTCCATTATAAAAAATATTAGATATGGGGTTGGCGCAATATTTACTTGTGGTTTTACTGTTCCTTTAATTATCTACACAGAATTATGTAAAAAATAAGCTTATAAGTTTAAAAATATATATTTTTATTTGGCCCAAAGATACTGAGACAAGAAATATTACAGTTTAAAACAAAAACATTTGAAACATTTTGAACATTTTTAAAAGGATCGATTTGATATACAAGCACACATCTACATAAAGGTAATAGAATTATATAAAAAAATAATAAAGTTGTTTAAGGTAGTATAAAAAAAAATTAACAAAAGTGCATATTTAGTATTTTATGTTATTGCGGTGTTTATTAGTAGGTAAATACTTATTCCTTGGCAAAACTATGATGAACTGCATTTTGCTTGTTAGGTTACTGTCATAAAAATTTGCCCAACCTGTAAAAAAAACTCATGTGCCGCGCCTGGTGAATAGGCAGTCTTTTATTTCATAGATTCAATCAAATGATCTATTATCCTAAGCATAAATGACAAAATTATTTATGTTGGGTTGAACAAAGCTTTTAATCAGAATTAACTAACCAGCCAGTTTGACTAAGACATAACTGACATTGACAGGTATTATGAACTCACAATAAAAGTTGCCTGATTAGTAAAATAAGGTAACCGGGCCAGTATTATTGAGAAAAGTATTTCTGCCAATGTCATGTATGTCACAGTCAAACTTTCTAGTTAGTTAATTATTATTGAAATTCTTTGTGCAACCCGACATTACTAGTAAAAAGTTATACCATTGTCTTTTGTGTTTTTGGTCTGGGAACGAGGGTACGCTATATAACTGACCATTTTCGCAGCCGCGTTCACTAAATTTAAAGTACTTTAAATCGAGTCTTTTCGCATTCATTTTTTAAAATTCTTACAATCTAGCTCTAACTATTTATGAAATAAGCACACTTATCGCACCACGAAAATGTCAAGATAACTGTCAAATTCTTACTCAACAATGACATTTAAAAGTGGTATTTTAAAATGGCGACTATTTCGTTGTAGTCGTAGCAATATGGAAATAGTATTTAAACTTCTTTCTTTCAGTCTTGTTATTCAAAGGTTCATAATAATTTGGCGTTCTTTAATAACCCACCTGAGCTGTGTCCATTATCCCGAGAATCAGGCCTGGGCGACGATGGAGGCGAAGTCTGTGCACTTAAATTTTCCAATACAGGGGTAAGATTTTTGGCTGCTTTTAAAGGAGAACCTTCGTGATCCCGTTTTCTTAAAATACTAGGTCTAGGTGAAGATGTAATCTAAAATTTAAATATGAAATATACATAATACAATAAAATTCTAGAATATATGGTGAAAACACCTCTGAAATTCAAAGTGACTAGCAATAAAATATTACCATCTAAATATAAATAATTAATAACAGACCTACTAATCCTGCATTAGAGACCGATTTAAATTCATCTTTCGTTGTCGTGTGATTTTCGCACGGACGATGTTTCTAAATAAAAACAATACTAAGAAACACTCATAGTTGATTTTTGTAACATTAATCAAAAAATTGAGGAAACGATTCAGTTTTGGTGAATTTGTAGACTCCCCTTTTTCAATAATAGGGGATATTGTAGTACTTGATAAAATAAATGGATAAACATCCATTAATGCTAATATCTCTAAACAGAGATTTTAGCAGAATCCAAACATTTTCTATAACCAGAGATCGTGAAGAAAATGTAAAATAAGTGCATATAAAAATGTAATGTATTTTCCATCAAGTTCAATGTCTACCCAACATAAAATAAAAACAAGAAACATGATATAACCTGATATTTTTAAAACTCTACAAAAAATTATTATGTAGCTAGTAAATCTTAAGTCAGTTTTTCTTAATGAAAATTTAGATTCTGTTACTGCACTTAATACAACCTTTTTATAAAAATTATTAAGTAACCAAAGGCACGCAGTCTTTTAACTTAATTTTCAGTCAACAGAAACGGTCACAATGACACAAGTTTCGAGTGATTGTGCACCACATTTTCGCTTTCTTTGCAAACCACGAATATCAGATCGTAAGTAGCTATCATCCAGGTAATTTTTTAAACATGTTCCATTTTTGCCATAGGGAGTCTTTGCCAAGAATTCCTATGGTTGGCCCACCTGTGCGTCGGCGTTAATTTTGCATTAACGGATGATAAATAATGTTGTTTCATTAACTTAATACTTAAAATCATGTGATGCCATATGTAAACGCTGCCTCATACTACCGGACTCTATGTGATCAAGCCTTTGTTCCTATATGTCTATTTAAACCTTTAATTGTCAAATTCGAACGTTATTATACATACAACGACGAAAATAACTGGTATCTTTCGTCCACTTTTTATTATTTATCAGAGCTATCTTAGATTAATGCCATATAAATCTAATTATTTTTGCTCTTGGAGACTTGTTGGAGTAATGTAAAATTGTTGTCATACACTCCGATCTCAATCAGGATTTCACTTCAAGTACCAGTATATCAAGAATTTCACTTTCGGTAAATAAATACGACAAAAAAATCTTTGAAATACAAATCCTTACAATATTTAATTTTCTGAAATCTTTCTAGTTTGATCGAGCCAGTCTGTTCAGGTCACACGTTATGTTGCCATTATCATAAGCTTGGCTTTTTTGATCTTAAATTTGAGGTTATATTTGTTACAGAAATTAACCACCCGGTCAAGGAGAAGCGGGTTTCTCCCAACATTACAGGTCAAGATAACAGTGTCCTGCATAACGTATATTGGTCAATTAAAAAAAAATTGTAATATTATGGCCTTTTTTTAACTTATTACCCCCTCATTAAGACTAATTAACTGCAGGAAATCTAAATTCCATTGGTTACCGATACCGTAAGTAATAAATCTTAGAATAATTTATTCCCAATGGGACAGTTCCTTACCTTCGTCTGTGATTGTAGCAACTGTTGAGGTTGTTGGTGTTGTTGAGAATTATCCATGAGAGCCTGATGCTCGGAAGCAGACAGAGGAGTAACTGGCTGAAATTGATTCGGCTGCTGTTGACCTCTGTTTTGTTCTACAACCATAAGTGAACCGAATCTCATACCTAAAGATCATTAAAACATTATTCTATAAAAGGGTTTGCTTTCCTACATCGATTCTAAATAACATATAAGTAAATTAAGTCAGCACCAAATAATTTATAAAAATATCCGAATTGGACAGAAAAATGAAATGCTATTTAATGTTTGTCGACGTATCGCTTTTAAATTAAAAGCTTCTTTAGAGCTTACACAAAACGAATGTGTATAATTTAAGTATTAAACTCCTGTAGGAATTATCACAAGATATCAATGGTATCACAGTAATGGTTCATTGATCCTTAATCCTTATTTTATTTGTAATTTTAAAAATTAAAAACACCAACAAAAAGAATCAGGGACCTGGAAGGCTATTTATTGGGATTATTAGTTACTCAAAATCTATTTAAAATCAATTTCAAATTTCTTAAATTTTTTTGGTGACAAAAAGTGACACGCATGCTTTGTTTTTTACTTAACACTGAAGTGCAAGAGTTTTATAGCAAAGCGAATATCGACATACTTGCAGCAGTGCCGCAAATCAACGACATTAGAACTATGCCGACCCTATGAATTTTATTTTTAAATATTATTTTCGTAGCTAAGATTCCAAATGACGACCCGACAGGTCTAATTTTTTAGTGGTGCTAGAAGTGTTAAAAAGAAAATTTATATGTGCATATTATGATAGTATGAAAGAAGACGTGTTGCTACAACAAAATTCGGTAAAAATTATTTACAAAAACTTTTATTAAATATAAAATACATATTTCTTTATTTTTAAACGCAAAAAATTTACTTTTTACAGTGCAAAGTTGTACCTAATTGAGCCAATGAAATCAAGAAAAATAAATAACATTATATTTGCTATTGTTTGTGTACTAAAAAAAGAGTAATTTGTTATTAAAAAAAGAGCTTTAGCTGGCGCGGTCGATCATTTTTAGGCAAACACCTTTCAATTTTTTTTACTGCAGGTATCCACTAAGAAGTTGGATAAACCCGGCCTGTGTATATCGTTATAGTTTACATTATGTTAATTTGATCTTTAATAAATACATTTTTAGTTTCAATTTTAAAGAACATTCGTATCATATGAAAAAATCGCCCAAAATTAAATTTTTAGGGGAACCGTCGTCTTAACTTTCAGTAATAAATCACTAAATTACTTTATACGCTTATTAGTACTACATAAAGCAAACTTACCGTGCAATGACTGGCTGTTAACAGTCACAGGAGGTCGAGATATCTGAGGCTGTTGAGTCTGAGACTGAGCTACGAAAGCGCTAGATTGTTGGTTGACGAAAGCGCGTTGAAAGGCTCCAGCTGGAGTTGTGGTGCTGTCATAAAAGTAACCGCTTGCTTCCTGATTACTCAAAGTATAGGATGGAGCTGTTGATGGCACTGAAGAGACTTGTTGAGGTATCGAGGTACCCGGACCTAATTGATAAAAAATTGTTATTTATAATTTTTCCATTCAAGGATCCCCCAGAACAACGCGGTGACGGTTTCGCTGCGGTGCCACAGAACACAGCGGTAAATAGCGCTAGCCACATCGCTGCGGTATCGAAATAGCGTTTTCCGCTGCGACAGCGTTTTATTTTGACAACGCCGTCTGCACTGTTTCGTCGCTCACCGGCACATCAGTCACTTGTTTTGTGTTACCTGTTCTATTGTGATGCTGACTTCGACTGTTGTTTTGACATACACATTAATTATGGAATATCAAAAAATACTTTAATTTCAAAAGTCCATTATTTCAAAAAAATACAATCAATCCGTTCAATTTTCAGTTTATTGGGTAGGCTGCCTCTTGGGCCACTAAGTACGATGTGTGTGCAGTGTCATAAAAGCTGGAGCTTTTGGCACCAGAGTGGAATCGAAAGTGACTTCTAAAAAAAAAAGGTCGGCACGAGGATGAAAATGCACCAGAAAATAGTGTAAATGTACTTTTGTACAGATGCGTTCCAAATGTACAAACGTACAATTGTACCAGCTCTGGCAACGCTGTGTGTGTAACTTTACTTTATGTCTTTTTATATGTTTATGTGATGGCTAAAATATCAAGCTGTGTAAAATCTGCCGATTTTAAAATTTATGTTCCTCAAATTAGAAGCTATGAAAATTAAATTTTATTATTGTATTGGTAACAGCTTTATATTAGGTACTTACCGTATCCATTACATCGCAGTGCCGTTCGTGCTAATTTAAAAAAAAATCGAATTCCGAACATTGTTATTTTATTTAAACCCACTCTCCCCCTCGTTTTCGAGGTTGGGAAATATAAAAAAGTGGTAATTACAACTTTGTGCTATGTATGTACTTACTGTTTCCATTATAGCGCAGTAGCGTTCGTGTCAATAAAAAAAATTAAATTCCAAAAATCTTTACATTGCCTAAGTTAGGCTGCTAGCTCGGCTGCTAGGAAGCGTAATTAGCAATATAACGATTTCTGGATTGACAAGAACGGTACTGAGATGTAATGGGTACGTTAGGTACCTAACATAAAGATGTAATCAACGCTTTTTCGTATTCACCATCCTCGTCAACCGGGGAAAGTGGGTTTAAATAGTATACCGATTATTGAATTTTTTTTTAATTGACACGAACGGCACTGCACTGTAGTGGGTGCAGTAAGTACCTAACATAAAGCTGTAACTAATACAATAATAAAATTGAATTTTCATAGTTTCGTATTTTAGAAACACCAATTTTAAAATCAGTAGATTTTACATACCTAGCTTGATATTTTAGACATCACCCTGTATAAAAGTCACACACATTGTACTAAATGGCCCAAGAGAGTCTACCCAATAACCTGAGAATGGAACAAATTGATGGAATTTTGATGAAAATATGGGCTTTTGAAAATCAAGTACTTTTTAACTATTCGATAATTAATGGACGTTAGTGTATTTTGGCAGATTTAATTCACAGAACAATAGAAATCGCACCGCGCCGGTTTAAATACCCAAAAAGGAAGGAACGCGGTGTACCGCTCGGTGTCCACCGGCACCGCTACCGCCGCATCATGTTCGTATGGAGGAATCTTAAATTAGTATTCATGAGATTTGATTTAAATTAAAAATCCCCTTATATAAATGTGTTAACAATTATTAAAACTATGCCTGGGTTAATTACTCTATTGCCCACACAACCGCGGTAAAATTTCGCTAACATTGTTTTTATTAATTGCGTGGAATAAATATTTATTTACCGACACTAATTATCTTGTTATCCATATGTCCATGAATACTTTTTTGAAACTAAATCGCAGATTCTTCAAAAAAAAAAAATTACAACAAAAAGTAACCTTTTATTTTAAATGACAACTTCAAATCTCATTGCTTAGTAACAACAATAATTGCCTTTCATAGGTTGATCAAAAAACCGGAGCAAATACAGGGACGATTAAAAATGCAGTAGTTTTTGAGCAGTGATTATTTTGTGCAAATTTTCGATACGGAAAGGACCCCTCACAAAGCTTATGGGAAATATTTAGTATTTTGTAGATCTTGACATCCTGATTAAAAGTGTCCATGGCCGTAATCCAATCCTATGATTAGTTTTTAAGTTATGGCCTTTTTATGTTAACAACTTCTTACTTTGAAGTTTTCAGTATTGTCTGGAGTTTTCACTTGTTTCTTAAAAACCATTACGTTTTTATATTTTCTTTATTGGTGGAAAATTAGGCCCTAACTTTTCTTTCTGAAAACGTAATGAACGACTTTAATTTTTATGTTACATTTGATTTATTTAATTATTATCCCAGCTATAACATTTTTTTACAATAATTATTTTTTTACACATTCTAATCACCGGGTGATCCAGTTATAATAATTTACAATAGTGCATTTTTAAAAATAGGGAAATCAAAAGTTTTTTTTTGTATTAAGAAATAAAATACCAGGCAATATACTCTACATCAATCTATACCCATTTTTTTCCTCTATAGTACTACAAGATATTAAAATATGAACGAAATCTAGCAGTTTTTTTTCGAAACTCAAAAAATGAGTAATAACTTTTATTGGATTTTTATAATTTTTAAATATTATTAATTATTTAATCCGTCTATAAGAGAAAGAAAACTTAAGCCTACTTTTGACCAATAAAGAAAAATAAAAAAGTTTTTAAGAAACAAGTGAAAACTCCAGACAATGCAGAAAATCTCAAAGTAAGAAGTCGCCAACGTTAAAAGGCCATAACTCAAAAACTAGTCATAGGATTCGATTAGGGCCACGGACACTTTTAATCAGGATGTCTAGATTTACAAAATACTAAAAATCCAAAAATATTAGCCGAAAGCCATTTCCCATAAACTTTGTGAGGGGTCCTTTAATTATATAGGTCTGACAGTATCGATAAGGTAACAACTCGCTTGAAACACGGGGTGCACACGAAATTCAACACCCTGTAGTCTGTAGTTTATTCCACTTCGACTTAAAATCGTTACTATTCCACTTCTTTGCATAGAAGTGCACATCTAAATAATCGCTCGCCGGACCTGTATAACATAGTTATTTTACCTGAAAACTCTCGGCCAATCTTTTTGTTGCCTGTATTGTCTGAAATCTCAGAGAAATACATGGATTCAGATAATGGACTACTTTAATCTCAATCACCTTTTTACGGATTGTCAATTTGGATTCCGAAAGGATAAAAATACAACATTGGACATCCTGGATTTGGTCTCCTTACCTCTTTTGATAAGGAGTTTACAGCTTCGTTGTTTTGCGATTTGAGCAAGGCGTTTCACTGTCTCTCGCATAAGCCCAAACAGTGTTGACCTGATAGGATCTTATCTCACCAATCGGCTGACATCCGCAATGGGAGAGATTACCATTAGTGTCCCACAAGGATCCGTCCTAGGACCCCTTTTATTTTTGATCTTTAATAACGACTTGCCAATGGTTGATGCCTCAGCTAAGTTCACACACCACAGTCTTGATTGCTGCTGGAGCACTGGATGATGCAATTAGTAAATCTATAAGCTACAAAAGATAGAGGAATGGTTCAGTGCCAACAGGTTACTTCTTAGGGGTGGTCGCTGGGTAGCACTTTCTTCATGCTGCGAAGCCTTGCTGGTTGTGTTTCCCGGATGACTTTGAGGACTGCCTACTTCAGTGTTTTTCACAGTTCTTTACCACGTGCTATTCTTGCATGGGGACACACGGCCCAGGCTCAAAGAGTCTTTGAACTACAAAGAAAGGCTGTAAGGTTGATTGCGGAACTTGGCTACAGAGACGATTGATTTAGAACTCTTAGAATCTTGACCCTTCCTTCGATCTACATTCTTGAAAGCCTTGTGTATGTGAAGAGGAATGAGGACCTGTACGTGATTCATGGGAATATTCATGGGTACAATACTTGCTATGCGGGCAACGTACTAATTAACTATTGCCGATTAAAAAGATCCCAAGATGGGCAAGGGTAATATGGAGCTACATTTTTCAATAAGCTGCCTGTAATCTTACCGCTAAAGCAATTTAAGGTCGTGTTAGGGAAATCTTAATTCAGAATGCTTTTTACACGGATTTTTAAATCTTTAAATTTGTAGAACCAAATAATTTTAATCTGTAACTGTGTTGTATTAGGTATTAAGTTCATATTTTTTTATTATAATGAGTAACTTACGTTTACTTTTCTATATATATATATACTTGTGTAAACACTTATGAGTCTGAACATTATTAAAACTATTCACTGTTTTCGCTGATACGTAGTTGTCCGCCTTATTTAAAATACGTATACTTATAGTAAAAAAAACAGAATTAGTAGTCACTTTTGGCTTTATCTGACAACAGCGTATGTCGTTCTAACCTAACCTTAAAAATGTGTTAAGTTATTTATACCGGGTGTTGCATCGTCGAGCGGGACATAGGAAATCCCATGTAATTTTAAATGGGCTTCCCTAATTATTTTAGAGAAAAATTCTATTTAGGTTTATTAAAGAGCACTAAAACCCGCATTCAAAAGAATAACTTTAGATATTTTTGATGAGCCCGTTTACGGGTTATCGCCGATTTCTTTTTAACTATTTCTCCTTTTTATGGCCCCGTATTTGCGGGCACCAGTCAAGGTAAAAGATGACTGTCAAATAAAGTTGTCATTTTGAAATGTGTGCTTTATTGTTATAAAAACTCGTACATCGAAAATATTAAAGGTGTATTTATGAGTACAAATTAATATGAATAATAAAAATAATAATAATAATAATAATAATAATAATAATAATAAAGTATCCAATTAAAAGGTTAATTATGACATTTTACATGTTTCAATATTTTACTAATTAATAGGTAGGTACTATTAAATTGTTAGAACTTTAGGATTTAAGAAGATGTTCAAATATTCCTCCATTGACTGCTAGACAATAACCGAGGCGATCATAAAATTCTCTTCTTACATTCGCTAGTTGGTAAACTGAAATTCTATTGCATTCGGCAGAAATAGCATTTTTTAACTCTTCTATGGTCTATTTCTTTTTGATTGCGAATGATGACAGAAAAAAAAATTGAACAAAAATTCACCTAATTGGTTAAATCATGGACCAATTTACACTACATAAATGCATAGCCAACTTATTAAAGGTGTTTTTTTTAAATCACAGAAGAAGAATAAGAAATTTCCGTTCGATTGCTCTAGTTATATTACGAAACAAACAATCTATTAACTTTCTGTACATAAAATCGGTTAATTTCACGTTTTTCTGCAACATAAAATAGTAAACCTATGCCTACTTTGTGTTGAAGCAAAAAGGATGCCCCAGATTTATCGACAAAATATAGAAGGCCATGCCAAAGGCCACACATTGTGACATAACCTAAAAATTCATATTCTTAAAGGCCGCTTTACAGTTTACAATTTTTCTTTCACGCAAGTTGTCTTACAGCAATTAATATTGCGGCAATAAAAATTTTGTTCGTTTTACAGCGTGCAATGACTTGCCAAGATCGTAGGTGATGTACCACTTGCCAACCATTAAAATAAAAATACATTTGGTTAGGACTTACCGGCGCTTTTTGTGCATTCATTTTAACAAAACATCATTACAGGACATGAAAGCAAACCAACAAAAACAAAACGTACCCGCTATAGGTTAGAAAAAACATAAATAAATGTCAGGGATTTTTATATTTAGTTTGGTGTCTCATAAATCACCAGAAAATCCTCAGAATTGCGCTTGCAATGGCAATAAAAATACGGTCCGAGTTATATTTCTTGCAAGCAATACAAATTGCGCCAGCTGATCATTAGCCTCGTTCTGCGCATACTCCCGGGCAATCTTTACTTGCGTGAAAGAAAAATTGCAAACTGTAAAGCGGCCTTAACAAGTGTTAATTTAAAATTCTAACCGCTATAAACAGTAAACAACAAAATGTCAGTTATGACGTAAATCCCTAACCTTGCTTTTTCAACATGTCAAAAATGAAAATTCTTGCATTTTTTTATTGTAAAACGGGTTTCTGTCATCGTTCGCAATCGAAAAGAAAATTAAATAGACCATAGATTTGGGTATTTTTTATCTTTGTATATCCTGTTTTTTAAATGGCCCCAGAGAAAGAAATCATTTGGCGATAAATCAGGAGACCTGGCTGGCCAATTTACTGTATGATTTAAGCCAATAACATTTCCATTAAAAGCACGGTTTAAATATTCCCGGACAGCCAGGGTACTATGTGCCGGGCAGCCATCCATTTGGTACCAAACTTCCTGATTTTCCCTGGCGGCATCATGTAAAGTAGGTAAAATATGATCTTCAAGTAGTTCCAAAAAATATTCTGCATTTAAATTTCGTGTAAGAAATAATGGCCCGATAATATTTTCTCCGAAAATCCCAGCCCAAACATTAACTTTTTGTGGATATTGCGTCCTTGTTTCGACAAACCTGTGTTGGTTTTCTTTGCTCCAATATCGATAATTTTGAACATTGGGTTCATTGTTTAAGGTAAATGTGCATTCGTCAGTGAAACAAATGTTTTTTAAAAATTCCCTATCCATGTTTGCTCTTTCAATCATACCAAAACAAAACTCCTGTCGTCGTATTTCGTCCCTATCTCTTAGCTCTTGGTGCGTTTCATATTTGTATGAATAATATTTATGTCATTTCAAAGCTCGTAACGCTGTGGTGTGATCTAATCCTATGTCATCCTCAAGTTTCCTTGTGCTGATCTTCCCATCATTTCCTTCCACGCACAATAAAACTTGCAAGTTCCTATCATTCTTGCATCTCTTCTTTGTTCCTGCCTTTCTTCACATCTGCAGTTATTTATTACAGTGCCTTTTATCTCAAATTTCTTGATAGTCCTTTCGACTGTAGATTTTGCAGGTATCGGTCTATTCGGATACAGAGCAGCAAACATGTCCGATACATTTTGATAACTATTTCCTTGATAATACCATTTAATCATTAATATTTTTTTTTCAGAAGTGTAATTCATGGTTAATATTTTCGATGTACGAGTTTTTATAACAATAAAGCACACATTTCAAAATGACAACTTTATTTGACAGTCATCTTTTACCTTGACTGGTGCTCGCAAATACGGGGCCATAAAAAGGAGAAATAGTTAAAAAGAAATCGGCGATAACCCGTAAACGGGCTCATCAAAAATATCTAAAGTTATTCTTTTGAATGTGGGTTTTAGTGCTCTTTAATAAACCTAAATAGAATTTTTTTCTAAAATAATTAGGGAAGCCAATAATTGACCCCATTTAAAATTACATGGGATTTCCTATGTCCCGCTCGACGATGCAACACCCGGTATATATGTACCATCGCGTAAAATGAAAACTAGGACAATAAACTTAAATCTCCTGGCCTATAAGGACAGTGTAAAATTTAAAGGTTAGACGACGTCTTGATTCCTGAACCATGAAATACTGTCAATTTTGACAATCTGCCAAGATGATAAAGTCAAATTTTTATAGACCAAATCAAATTAAAATTTTCATGTCCTTGTTTTCATTTTACGCGATGGTACTTCTTATCTCATTTAATTGGTGTTTATTATACGGAAGTTTGGTTGTTTTATCTTTATAACAAATATTGTAATGATCCACAAACAATTCTTCCTCTATTTTTATTGCCATTGCTTCATTCAAACGTTCACAAAAATACAAATAAACAAGATCCATTACTAAACAGTATCTGACTAATGCTAAACAGTTTTTTCACGAAATGCCGAGTTTTAAATACTGTATTCACCTGAAGACGACTGGAGATACTTACCAGTTAAAATGTTGTGATACAAAACAAATAAAGACAATGCAAGTCCAAAACTCTACTGCCGTTCAAGATAAGCCAAGTTGTAGATAGATAATTATATTAATATTAAAAAAATGTATTACTTCTTTAGAATTAGAATACAATTACATATATTTAAATATACAATCATTTTTCATTACAAAGTCGGACAGGTTAGTTAATCTATGATTTTGTGATGATATTTTAACAGATTCGATTTAATTCATTTTACATTGTTATAATAATTGATAAATAAAAACAAGCAGAATATCTTCGAAATATTTTATTCCCCCTCGATATATTAGGGATTTATTAAACTTTAAAAATTATTCAATTTAACTTGTTTCGCAGTATATTTTATACCATTGCGTATAGTTACATATTCCCATTTCCACAAATTTTAAAGCGATAAATCTACTATAGTCTAAGCGCTGAACTGATGCAGTGAGAGTAATGCGAGATTGGCATGTGTTGCCATTGTGATCACTGCACCTGTTCGGTGCGTAGACTAATTATAGTCTAGGATATTAATCCTAGATCTTCTCAGAGACTGCTTATTGTGATTAACCTTGTATATGTATTAAAAAATACTTACTGGGCGACGGAAGTCTCTGAACCGAAGCTTGTAAGGGTGTATGGATAAAAACATTTGTACTCCCATGCGTGCCTTGATTTTCACCGGTAGGAAAGACCTTGGCAATGGATATAGCTTGGGGAGGTCCAACAGAGTTTGGTCCTTGTGTCACGATAGATGCGGGTATATTAACTGGAAAAATATACTGGTAAAGAACATGTTAAAATATTATTAGCTTTTAGTACGACACATTATCTACTTCTTAAAACCATATTGTGTACTTGAATTCCTTCAAAAAACAATGAATGGCGCTGTATAACGAGGTTTTATTGAATAGTAGTGGTTTATTGCGCTAATAGTCAAGAGAGTATTTCAAGAACTTTAGAAGTACGGTGAAGTTCTAAAAATAAATAGGTTTAGTTCAGAAGGACTGTCTCTTCTGATTCTTCAAACGTGAATTACTACTCTTCTAAAACAATATTTTTTGTTCAATGAAAAAAGTGGTATGCCCAGGAAGGGGACAAGGGGGCATTTCATAAACAAATATTACCTCGGTAATCGAACTCAACTTTTTAGCCTCTACGCAACCGCCAAAACTTTCATCTGGCTACACCACTATGTTTATTTGAAAACAAATACTAAATACCTGTTATAAAAGAAATTATAATTGGTTGCTAGATTGCAACCGTTTACCCTCGTAGACACTTAAATTGTATACCGGGTGGCAACAAAGTTACTACCCAGTTTGTGACATCCTTATAAAATAAAACATTATTATGAAATTTTGGTATCTTATATGGTTACACTATGCGCACCGCTTCAGTATTTAAACGTCTGACTGTCACTTCCGGTTCGACCGGAAGTGCGCACAACTTTATTATTTTATATAGAACACCAAATATATTTTAAAAAATATGCATTCTACGAAGAATTCTAAGTATAAAATATGTATCACATCCTACACCTATCTTAGACAGTTTCCGAGAAAATGGCGTTGGAAATTCGTCGCCTGAAAACCAGGTTATTCTGTCCATTTTTTAAAATTTTACAGTAGAGCATTTTTAAAATTCACCCGCTTTTATTGGGTATATCTTAATTTTTTCCAGCGAAACAAGCGTAAAATTTTTTCCATATCAGTAACTTTTTAATAATAAATATATTTTAAGCAAACGCAAAATAAATTCTTTCATGGCAGTAAAAGATCACTGGAACTGGCCAAATAAACTGCAAGTAAAACAGGACCTTCTCCTACCCGGGCCAAGACCAGCCCCAACGGGGCGTTGCCTCGTTGTTGTGTCCTGGTTAGCATTGCTAACCAATTAATCTTAAATTTATGTTATGTAATAATATAAATTAGAAGTAGGAAAAACCTGAAATGTACACAATATATAAAATGAATAAAGTATGTTTTAAAAGTAAAGTCTTAATTTTTTTTCTAAAAGTGTAATTTAGTTGGATTAAATTAGGGTTAGGAACAAAAGCCCTATCTTCCTTCTTACAAAAATATATTAAAATTACCACCTACGCGTTTCGGCCTACAAGGCCATCATCAGGGCGTAAGGTAATAAGGTCACCACATAAAGATTACAAGTAGGACGCACCCTAGTCAACAAGTCAATTAAAAAAACATCAATTCACATTAAAAAAACATTTACACTTTTTAAAAAAAGGTGGAAAGACCACGACAATCGAAAAAAATTTTAAAATTAAAATTAAAATTTCGCTGCATTCTAGCAGTTCATATATCTGACTGCTAGAATGCAGCGAAATTTTAATTTTAATTTTAAAAAATTTTTCGATTGTCGTGGTCTTTCCACCTTTTTTTTAAAAGTGTAAATGTTTTTTTAATGTGAATTGATGTTTTTTTAATTGACTTGTTGACTAGGGTGCGTCCTACTTGTAATCTTTATGTGGTGACCTTATTACCTTACGCCCTGATGATGGCCTTGTAGGCCGAAACGCGTAGGTGGTAATTTTAATATATTTTTGTAAGAAGGAAGATAGGGCTTTTGTTCCTAACCCTAATTTATCATGTCCCTTCTGGAGAGTAGATTCGACTTCGTTAATTTAGTTGGGTTTCAGGGTTTATAAAAAGTGGGTAATGCAAAAATATACTAAACAATTTGACTAAATCCTATTGGCCGGCGAGGACATAAACTAAAATGGTCCGAATATGAAAAACTTTATATGGACATAGTATAAGTTCGAATCTTTGTAAGTAGTGAACCGATTGGCGCAGAGTGACATGGAATAGTTTGGTCGATAGACCTTCGGACATATGATGATAAAATCTCAATTTGAAAAAAAACGGAGATAGAATAACCTGGTTCTCAGGCGACGAATTGTCAAATTAACAACACATTTTAATGTTTTTACAAAAAAACAAATGATTAAGAATAGTAGTTTGTACATACGATGTCCATATCGCACGAGGAAGTAAATTGAGCACGACGCCGTAGGCGGAGTGCTCAAACTTCCGAGTGCAATATGGACAATTCACTCGAGTTGTACAGTATATTTTTTCTACGACTTAACTTCCGAACTTCATGCTAAGAATTTTTAAAAATTATTTAAATTAGGCATCATAACTTGTCTTTTAAGTTGGCCATGAACTTGTGAGAACGGTAGTAAGAAACAATTGAACAAAAATTCATTTTGATGGCAAACCCATCGACCAAATTAAACTGTAACATATTTATCGATTTGGGTAAGATCTTATATGTATACAAACTCACTTTTGAATATCTATCTTTCTCACATTCAGCTTTTTGCAGAATAACAGACAAAAAGCGATATATGTATTAATGAAAACGAACAATTTATTTTCTCAACCAGGTAATTTGATCAATATTGTTTTACTGAAATGCACAGAAGAAAAATAGGAAAATATCCCCGTGCACAAATATTTATAATAATATATATTATTTATATGGAAAAAAATTACCAAGGTTAGTAAGAAAACGTTCATTTGGTAGGTATATAGTACATTTTATATAAAGCTTGTAGTAGTTGTCTAGAAATGACTGGAAATAAAGATATTTTTGAAATAAGAAAGTGCGTCTGTGTGCAAATCTTTAGTTCGGCAGAAAATAACAATAATTTGGTAGAAATATATTTTGGTATTAATTTTGTTATTATACCTTCAATTTTTGCATCATTTCGTCTACTCTTTAGGAAAACATTGTGTATACATAGACTCTGGGATAAATGTTTTGATTTAAATTTAAAAAGAACAAATTTCATGTGACAGATTTACATATTTTTGAAGCATATTGTTAACCTAATTTCTCTCAACTATCAGAAAACGAATTTGCAACATGTAAATTTGGCTTCTCTGTAATGGATTACTGTGATTGGTCAGTTTCATAACCTAACTAGGATGGATATGAAATTTTGCCGCACAGTTAACTGGAATAGCCTACTTTACCCGCCACTAAAGTGTAAACGAAACAGCAAATTTCCATGTGGGAGTAGAAAAAAAATATTAATATTACTTTTAACTTCGTTTTAGGTATTCCGTATGAATATATGTTATGTTAGTTTATTCATAGTTTTATCTAAGGTAGCTATGGATAATAATAATGTCATAAAACAGTTCTGAGGGGATCCATAGCTACTTTAGATGAAACTATGAACAAATTAACATGAATTATTGCTTGTTGGATAATGTAACTAAACTTTTAATTGCTTATATTATCTTAAAAACTAAGTTTAGACATAGGGAAGCCTAAATAAAAAAATGTTTAGGAAAGTACGAATATTTTAAAAATTGGATTTAAAAGGGGGATTGTCATTAAAATTATTGGAGAAATTTGTGTTTGAATGTCAAATTTTGCAGCACTTCCAGTCAAACCGAAAGTGAAATAGTTGTGGCTCATTCATACGGAATACTTAAAAAGAAGTAAAAAGGTAATATGTTTACTTATTCATTTGTTTTTTGTAAAAACAATAAAATATGTGGTAAATTTGACAATGTCCAACGCCATTTTCTCGGAAACTGTCTTAGATAGGTATAGGATATGATAAATATTTTAAGATTAAAATTCTTCGTAGAATGCATATTTAAAAAAAATCTCTTCTATTCGGTCTTCTATTTAAAATAACAAAGTTGTGCGCATTGCCGATCGAACCGGAAGTGACAGTCAGACATTTAATTTAAATACTAAAACGGTGCGCACAGTGTAACCATTAACCTACCGACATTTTATAATAATGTATTATTTTATAAGGACGTGGCAAGCTGGGTAGTAATTTCGTTGTCACCCGGTTTAGTTTTACATATTCAAAGAATTTACTAAACAATCACACCTGCATTCGCCAAAGATAATTAAATTTAGATCTATGCCCAGATTCATTTAACTTGAGAAAGATGACAAAATCCATTTCGTTGGCGGACTCATGGACCAAATTACACTACAAGATTTTTGTCAATTGGGGCCATTTCTTTAATTTGCAGAAAATAACAGTTTGGAATTATATAATATACTTACTTGTTCTAGGAGCAGTTGTTACCACATTAGGTGCAATGCTTTTCATTTGTGAAGGGATTTGAGCCAAATGAATGGAAGCTGAAATTTAATAATAGCTAATATACTTATACGTTTTGTCCGAAGTTTTTAGGTGAACAATTAGGTTTCACGCTTTTTACTACTTCTGAAATTTAATAATAGCTAATATACTTATGCGTTTTGTCCCAAGTTTTTAGGTGAACAATTAGGTTTCACGCTTTTTACTACTTCTGAAATTTAATAATAGCTAATATACTTATGCGTTTTGTCCCAAGTTTTTAGGTGAACAATTAGGTTTCACGCTTTTTACTACTTCTGAAATTTAATAATAGCTAATATACTTATGCGTTTTGTCCCAAGTTTTTAGGTGAACAATTAGGTTTCACGCTTTTTACTACTTCTGAAATTTAATAATAGCTAATATACTTATGCGTTTTGTCCCAAGTTTTTAGGTGAACAATTAGGTTTCACGCTTTTTACTACTTAAGTAGTATACCACGTTTTCCGTTTTCTTTCGTCAGATTCTAACCTTACTCATGAGCCATGATATGGCGAAATGCATTTAAGTATGGATCTAATGAAATAAACTCTTTTTAAAAAAAAATAATTTTATAATATTTGGACACATCATTTTTAATCGTTGAAAAATTTTTATGCATCCGACGGTCCGATATTTAACTTTTTTTTATGCTGGAGAGAAATAATAATTGTCCAATTCATTGCCAATGAAATCGCTATGTTTTGGTTTTCGACATCCTGATCTAAAGGTTTCATGGGCGTACCATTTTTTATCGAGCGGTGTCAGAGATATAGGGTCTCCAAAGTTGAAACACGTGTTATATGCGAAGTTAAGTATAAAACCGACCATGCTTTCTTCTTGTCACGTAAGTGTCAATAACACAATGAAAAAAAAAATGTTTGGAATTATTATTACTGTTAGTGTGTCCCAAAATGATAACATATAGGTTTTCATTAATAGAGAAAATCGGTCAAGTAATAAGAAAATTAATAATAATATTTATTTGCAACATTACATTCATTACAAAATATATAAATAGGTAAACAAAAATGAATTAAGAGCCAGGTCCCAAGGACTTGTGCTTTTCCTTCCCTTAATTCCTTCTAAATAAAATCTAGTTTAGTAATAGTAAGTATTTTTAATATCTATATAGGCATGGATTTCTAGTAGGTTTTTTCCCCTGATCCATTTTTTCATTAATTTTGTTTTTATACACATAAATAGAGTTTAATGATTTATATTCATTAGGAATTTTATTGTAGAGTCCCAAAAAGTAATAGCTCCGTTGTGCTATCGTCCTATTAACCTTTGGAATTTTTGACAAGGTATCCCTATGTCTTGTTTCATAATCGTGATTGATTTTAGTAAGTGTTTCTTTATTTAAAAATTGTCTTACCAATACTTGATAACAAAACGATTGCCTAACGTTAAATATCCTAATCTCTTCATCCGCCTTTGATTTAAGTTTATCCCAATCAGTGTCCTTGAAGAATATAGCCGTATCATTAGCAAAACTTACCACCTCCCCATCAAGAACGATACCTATACATGTTGTGAATTTATATATTAAATAACAATGGACCCAGTACAGTATCTTGAGGTACTCCATATTCTATAATTTTCGTCTTACTATAGCTATCTTAGATGTTTACTTTTTGCGTTCTGTTTGTGAGATACGATTTTAAAGAAATTAGTTATTCTTATAATTTTAAAGAAATTAGTTATTCTTGTTTCTTAATGTTCCGTCGAAAATTTTGACCAATCCGGTTATCAAAGAAATCAGTCTATGGTTGCCTACTTTCAACTTGTCGCCAGACTTAAACAATGGTTTAATGATAGTTTTCTTAAAAGGTTCTGGACATTCTCCGGTTTCAAATGCCAAATTTACTATATAACCCAAAGAAGATAAGTTCAACATTTTCTTTATTATTTCCGCTTTAATTCCGGCATACCCGGGAGCTTTATTATTTTAAAGATTTTTTGTTGTTTTTCTATTTTGTTTTTATCAGTCGGTAACAAAAAAAAAGAGTTAATGTTATATTTAGGTTCATTATTTAAGTGGTTATATGTTTATACAACAAGTAAGAGAATCAAGTCTAAATAAAATAGAAATCAGAGTTAACCCCGTCCTTCACGAAGCCGCAGAGATTCAATTACCAAAGACATATTCGCGCCTAGAGAAGCATGTTCAACAAGACGGCAGTTGGCATCGAGCAGCAGCAGTCAAGTGGGTGCCGCAAAATATGTCGCTGGTGGCCGAAAAAGTCAGCAACTGTTCTTCTGATGGATTTCATCAAGGATAAGCGACGCACAGTGGGGCCCAGAAATTTAAAAGGAGGAAAGGTATGTAATGCCTTGACACAGTCGCCACGCGACGCTGTTCCATCTGTGGGGCAAGCTCTAAAGAATCGAACTCTATTGACTATTAACAAGACCACATAACCCTCTTGCTTTACAATTTGGCCTATCAATATTACACTGTTGGATCAGACTGTTTGAATGCCTTCTGCATGTAGTCTATAAGCTACCCCTCACATAATGTTGTTTTATTACCCAAGAATCGACGTTTAACTTGACTATAAACAATTGTTTCCAATAAACCAACTCCGTGAATTGATGCCAAGTTTCAGGGTTCTGGGCCCCACTGTGCGGCGGCTCATTGGAGGAAAGTACCGGTTAGCAGTAGGACTTTGATATCATCATCATAGACTTCTGTTCAATCTTCGAAGATATTTTTTGAATTTTGTTAATTTAACACTTCAGCTTCACCAGCGAAACTCATCAGGTATCCGAGTTCATCGAGGAAGCTACTTGTCGACAAAGCCTAGTGCAAACCCAAAGTTCCCGCATTTGACAACGTAATTATTTAAATTTGTTAGCTGTATATAGCTACATATTTTCCAGCTTTCTTATTTATTTAACTTGGTGGCTTCCTGTAGTGGTTTTCTTTCGGCACTACTTCATGATCTGTTATTGCCCGATATTTAAGTTTACCGATATAGTCCGTGTATTAAGTAGTTTGGAATATCTTAAGAATTAATCCTTAATTGAAGCTTATTATGAGTTTTGCTTATTATCGTAGTCGAGATTCATTGTATAAAGTAAAGCTAGCGACATGTATATTGTGTAAAATTATTTAAGTCCGCGTAAGACACACACCAAAGACTTACTTCTCTAATAAAATTCAAGTCAGACAAGACAATTCTCGGACGACAGTAAGCTCTTCATTATTTATCAGAAACAAAGTATCTTGTACTTTAACTTTTAGTTAAAACTGCCCGTGCCAACGTCCTTCTTTTAAACGCTTATTTAAATGCCAGGTTTTAGCCTAAGACGTAAATACGGTGTAATAATTAATCTGATTAAATTTTAATAGGTAGTTAAGCTAATCGAGAAATATCTTTCTTTGTGCAACCCGCTGTTAGTATGTGAATTATTTATCAAATATTTTGGCTTGCAGGTTAAAAATTAGCCTTACCTTGTGCCGGCTGTGTGATAACTTTTGGCCCCTGAGTAGTTTGAATGCGTGCGGATCCGCCATTGGCAACCGCCATTAACGACTGTAAATTTAGGGTTGATAAAGTCGATATTCGAGCTTGGCTAGTTAAAATATTGCTGGCACTGCTTACGGCACCAGTAACCTGAAAAAATACAAAAACCTTTAATAAAATGAGTTGTCTATTATCTATTAAAAATACGATATAGTGAAAATCAACAATTTTTAACCACGTACAGTTGTGGCCAAACTAAAGTTTCATCGCTAAAAGGCGAGAAGCTTTAAACTTATGATTTGTGGCTGTTGACCTTACAATTAAGGGCAAAATCTGAATACATCAAAAATACACTCCAGGCCACATCAAGGGTGACAAAGTAGATTCAATATCGTAAAAATCCGGAGTTTGGCTTACTTCTAGACATTTAAACGTAATTGTAATTTACATTAAGATAATAACATACTAATAACACATAATATTATAATTAATAAAAGTCCCTCCTAGCCCCTTGGGGTATGTGGGTAAAAAGTTTTGCATGATATATTTACGGTAGATGGTAATCTTGGAAATTACTCAATTGATTGTACAATTATTTCGTCATTTCCACATTGTTATATTTTACCGATTCTGGCTTGCAAAAACAACATACTTGCGGATTTTATTTGCCGCAATTTTAGAGACCCCCCTGTAGGCTACCATGATCACAGTGTTCCTTCACAGTTTCTAAACAAAACACATTTTTTAAAACGCTTTTACCTATCCGCCTAAAAACAAAATCGCGCTAAGGAGTGGTTTGGTCTAGATTAAAGGTAAAGCCGTAAAACCGTTTGAATTCTTTTTGATTAAAAGATCTACGAAATCGAGACGATGGCTTGTCGGTTCCTGGGTTTTATTATTTTCCTACGTGCCGGGTATTGATAAATACATATCAGTTCTCTATGATCGGCAGTAGAGTTTTGGACTTGCATTGTCTTTATTTGTTTAGAATCACTACGTTTCAACTGGTAAGTATCTCCAGTCGTCTTCAGGTGAATACTGTTCTCTATGATATTGCTGCCCCTCAAGCTCACCGCCGCTTGACCACCTCTGTATCCGCGTATAAAACGTTATAGGCGTAACCTCAAACCAGTAATGGGGGACCTTCCAGCATAGCGTGTCAATCAAGTTAAGCCCTTTAGTTGTCAGGGGGCCTAATATGAATGGACGTCGGCCATATCTGAGGAACCATTAACCATTTACCACAATGTTTTAAAAGACAAAAATTCAATACAAAATCGACCAAGAGAAATCGCTGGAAATTATTTTAAAGTTCCTAAATTTACCGCTAGATGACGTTCAACATATGGCTAAGAAGATTATAGAATTTTTATCGATAATATGCCAAATAAATTGATGTCAAGAATATTTTACTAATTATTACTAGTTGTAATTCCGACTATTGATATTTGATCAGGAGTAAAATTAGGGTGTTCATTTTATTTGTTCAATAAAATCCTTCCTAGCGGCCAACTTTGGTATAATAATAACTATAAATTATTTTATTTAAACATTTTTAAATTATACGTGTCTTCCTAAACCAACGATACCTATTTTATGAAAATATCGGTTTATATTTCTTCTTGTATCTCGGGCTTAAATTAGGATATCGACATGCGGGTTTCACCAGTTTTATTCGTTTTTGTTCTATTTTTTTATTTTAATACATCTTTATATATGGTTCTATTTAAAACTTTTGAAAAAAATTTAAAAATTCAGTGATTGCCCCAAATAGCCCCTTTAGCGGCGACGGATATAACAGGTCATACTACATATTAAATGTTACTATAGGATAAGCTGTTTCAAATGAGACCAAGTTTGTTAATTTGGTTAAAAATGGCTGCCTAGATCATTTTTTTTTTCGTTTCCTAAAATACCCATAACTTTGTTAAAACAAGGTAAGTGGTAAATAGTTAGCCATGGAAACATTAAATGGCTCATTTTATTATGAAATCAACTTACTTGAGAAAATGTATCTGGACTATTTTATTTACAACCTGCTTTTAAAAAAATAGAGCAACCCATCTTTGGGTTGGGTGAGTTTGGTTGGTTGTATTGTAACCATAGTAATGGTTACAATACCAACCCAAGTATATTTGAAGGTGGTAGGCAAGATATCTAAGTAATGATTTTGTAGGACTTCCATTGTCTTTATTTTGTTACTGACATAACGTTTCGGTTAGAGATAGGGAAGTCCGACTAAGTCATTCTTTTGATATTAGCAATTAGTTGTAGAAAACCAATTTTTTAAGCTCTAGTTGCAAAACAACTATTCCTCGTCATGTTCAAACAGTATAAACACACCATACTTACGGTCGAAGGAGTGACTGACAATCGACCGACCACATTGGACGAAGGCTGAGCTGTTACAATTCTTGTATTTGTAGCTAAAACCGGCTGTGACGTAGAGGATGGTCCCAACGACATGCGATTATTAGAGGCCATTGTTGTTTGTGACGGTGTCATCATTCGCGAATTTTGGACAGCTGGAACCTGTGAAATTGGAACAGCAAGACGAGGGCCACTGGCGACTGATCCCTAAAATAAATCCTTATTTTAAATGTCAGTGTGAAAGAAGCGGTTAAGAGGTTTTATGTAATTGTAAATCGGTGTATAGATCTGTATTTTCCGCAAAAGCGTATAAAAAAAACTAATTTCCCAAATTGGTTTGTTCCAGTACTTAAGATCTGATATTTATTTATTTATTGGTGTCAACGGGGATACAAACAGGTAAAAGATACCCACTGGAGTATCCATATAATATATAATAATATATATAATATATAATAATATGTAAGAACAAACCAAGGTAAATATAAAATGTTTGCGAATTTGTTGAATATAAAAAATGTCATGACTTCTCAAACACCTTCGACAGAGTAAACACTATTTTGTTAGGTAAGCCGAGTGCTTTGGGGTTTTCAAAAAAGAGTGGCTGAGAAGTTTTCTTACCGGTAGGATACAGGCTGTCAAGCTTTATGTATATGTATTTGCTGCATTCCGCGTAGCATCGAACGTCCCTTAAGGATCCCATTGTGCCCCTCTTTTATTTATTTTATTCATTAATTATATAACTGACTGTTTACTTTATTCTAAGGGTTGATATTTGCGGATAATCTAAAGTTTTATAGGATGATAAAGGGAGAAAGGGACGTAGTGAAGCTCCAGAACGACATTGACACCTTGTGGCAATGGACTCAGGTTAATTATGTATCTCTAAACATAAATAAATGCACATACATCAGCTTTTGCTGAAGTAGGTGTAGAATGCCCATAGTTTACAAGATAAATGGTGTGGATGTATCCTATTTGAGCACTGTCAAAGATCTAGGTGTGTACTTTGATGAACGACTGACGAACATGTTTCTAAAGTGAGTTGGAAGGAAATGAAAATGCTAGAGTTTATTTGGAGAAATTGTTCCCAATTCTCAATTAATGTAATAAAGTTATTATTCTGTTCACTCGTTAATCTAGAATATGCCACTGTTATTTGGTCTATGTCTTACTAAGTGCGTAAAAATATGTTAGAAAGAGTCCGGTTTAAATTTCTAAGATTCGCTGCATTTAAATTAAATATTGATATGGCCGATTATCACAGGACATGCATCTTGATTACATGGAATATGTCTTCCCTGGAAACCAGAGGTTTTATGTTTTATGTGTATTTTATTTTTAAATTAATTACCGGTTTATCCAACTAAATGTACCGAACCGACAATTACGTCACGCTGATCTGTTACATATTCCTTTTCACCCAACAAACTATGGTCTGATTTCCCTGGTTGATAGATCTGTTCGACTAGCACTTGAGTAATCAAGGTTATGTAGATATTTTTAATTCTAGTCTTTCTGCCATTAAGAATAAAATCATAAATGCATTACAACTGTGATTTGTTTCTACCGTATTATTAGTTTTGTATAACGTTATATTATTGAGATAATAATTTTTTTTTAATATCTTAGTGTAATAATACACATAACAGTATACCGGGTGACAACGAATGTTGTTACCCCCCCCCCCCCCTTTATTTTATATTTTGTTAGTTTTTATTAAAGTCATACTTTTAAAATCACTTCCGGTTTAACCGGAAGTCGTATCAACTCTTTTATTTTAAATGGAAACCTATTATTTTTATTCGATATTTGAATTCTACGGCAAATTTCCTTTAAAATGACATATTACACATTATCATTTGTTTTTAAAAATGCTTCTAGGAAAACATTTCAAGGAAATCCTTAGATGGCCATGGACTCGCTAATATATAACATGACTTTTTGAGAGTGGGCCATGGAAGTTTTAAAGTGGTCTATTTTAACCCGATTTATGTTAAACAATAACATTCTTTGCCAAAGATGCTTCTGTCAAAAATATTTTAGATATGTCAAAAATTTTTTTTAAAAATGAGAAAGAATTACTCGATATTTTTAAATGGCAACAAGCCATTCGTTTATGGCGAAAAAATAGCTAATTAAATTATCTTTTTAAAAATGTTTCATAAGTATGGTATTATACTTAAAGAAGCGGCTAAAATTGAAAAACAATCGAGACATGTCATATTAGAAAAAAAAAATAAGTTTCTCAAATTTTGTTACGAACACTTTTTATTTAGTAAGATAATAACAATCAAGGTAACAAATGTTCAAAATGTCCACCTTTCACTTCAATGCATTTATTTACAACCGTGCGGGTTTTTCGCATGAAATTTTCTAAAATCCTTGGTGCAACAGACAAAAACGAGTTTCGTATCTTGTCCTGGAGTTCATACAATGTATTAGAAGGCGTTTCATAAACTCTATCCTTTATATGACCCCATAAGAAGTAATCCGTCGGAGTTAAATCTGGTGATCTTGCTGGCCACCTTATTTGGCTGTGTGTAGATATCACTCTAGCATTAAACCTTGCATTTATGTAATCTTGCACCATGCGACTATTGTGAGGTGGTGCACCATCTTGGTGAAAATATAAATTTATAGAAGTTTCTAGAGGAAGTTGTTCTATTTCATTTTCGATTTCGTTTCTCAGCATATCTAAGAACCGCTCGCCAGTTAAATGTCCTTCGAAAAATATGGGACCTAGTACTCTTATTCCTACAATACCAGCCCATACATTTAATCCAAATCTATGTTGATGATTTCCAACTCTCATTTCATGGCGGTTCACAGTCGACCAGTAATGGGTATTATGTCTATTAAAAATTCCGTTGTTGCTGAAATGTGATTCGTCCGTTAACAAAATTTTATCATGTAAATTATAATTTTCCCTAAACCAAATACAATAGTTTAGTCTTCTTTCCGCATCATTCTCATAGAGATGTTGATGCAATTGAATTTTGAAACTTTTGTAATTATACTTCTTTAAAGTTTTCCTCACAGATTCCCTAAGTTCTAAGGCCAACAATCTTACTGAAACTGTTGAGTGAACTTCTACATATGATATTACGTCAATTTCGGTCTCCTTACTAATAATATACCTGTCTACTTGGGGATTCTCCTCAGCACTTCTAAACTTTGTTTCCAAAATTACAAAATATTGCCTGCTTGGATGGCTACCTTCTCGTGCAGGATATCTCTTAATGTATAATCGCTCGGCAGCATGGGCATTTTGCCTACATTCGCCGTAGATTAGCAGCATATCAACTTTTTCATTTTGGGAGTAGAAAACCATTTTTTAAAGTAAATTTTAACACTACGAAATACTATGAGTTGCACACAAACTCTTGAAATGCAGTTTTATGACAGAAAAAGTTGTCCTCGTTTATTTCTAGATTTGTCATATCACAGAATATTTCATAGCCTGCTTGTTTAACATAAAAAGGGTTAAAATAGACCACTTTAAAACTTCCATGGCCCACTCTTAAAAAGTCATGTTATATTAGCGAGTCCATGGCCATCTAAGGATTTCCTTGAAATGTTTTCCTAGAAGCCATTTTAAAAACAAATGATAATGTGTGATATGTCATTTTAAAGGAAATTTGCCGTAGAATTCAAATACCAAAGTGATTTTAAAAGTATGACTTTACTAAAAACTAACAAAATATACACTTGAAGTCTCCTGAAATTTTAAAATTTGTATAAATAAAACTACGGAAAAAACATTCGTTGTCATCCGGTATATTTTTGTAAAATGGGGCACCTGTCAAATTCGTAAAATAAAATAAATAATATCTATATAAACCTTTTATTTAAAGTAATTTAGGTTTGTATTTTTTACTCAAATTCTTCAGAATGTTTTGCTCGTTTTCCATATTTTATTACAGAATTTAAAAAAGAAACACTAAAATTCCTCATTTGTTTTCTTTCGTTTTTTCTTTTTTGCCAATTATCTCCGCATCACTTGAAACCCAAAAAAATAGTTTTGTATTGCCTATTGTCATTAACCGGGTTGGACTTCTTGCGGAACTTATACAATTATACATTTTCTTTCACATACAAGTAAAAACTTTACATGCTTTTGGTTGTATTCGCTTTTAATTCCTTACATAATCGTAAGATGCATCAATTTTTAAATAAAACAGCATTAAACAAACGTGCTGTAATAAATATAAAGATGTTCTTCCTTGCTCTAATGCATTCTATTGGGTGACGTCAATAAAACAAGTTACTAGTTTAATGTTCAAACTAAATCTATTGAATCCTCTATCAATATAAGCGTTGCAGCAATCCCCTTGATTGTGCTATATCAACACTTATATTGAATTGCATACAAAGCATACACATTACAAATAATTGAACTAATTCGGTCAACTTATTATTTCGTCATTTCCTATGTTAATTAGGAAACATATCTACACAGTGTATACACTTAATATTATATTACAATTTTCTTAGCTATACTTATATCACACCTCCTACGAAAATTTAAAAAAAATAGAGAAAAAAAAAATGTTTGATGTACTATGTATCAAAATACATTTTTGTCCTATTTTTATGTATCTCAACTAACCTATTTCCTATTTTAATTAAAACATTTGGAGCCTTATCCTCAACTACCAGATAAGGACCGTTATAAATAGCATCTTTTTTGTTTCCAGCATCATTTTTTACCAAAATCTTGTCACCAGGTTTGTAAATAATTAATTTTGTTTTTTGGTCAAAATAGGTTTTCCTTTTCTCTTTTGACTTTACTAAATTTTCTCTTGCATCAGCCCATGCATTTTGCAATCGATATTTTAGTTCAGTTGGATAATTATCAAAATTATAGAGTGGATCTACCTTATTGACAATGTTAGAGGGTAAATTACAAGTTTTCCCAAAAACTAACTCATACGGAGTATAACATGTTTCAGTATGAACACTGTTATTGTAAGAAAAACTCCAAAATTGAAGCCAAGTGCTCCAAGTTTCTGGATTTTTGGTTGTCTGTATCCGTAAATAAGCATTTAAATGTTTGTGTGTGTTTTCAAGAGAACCTAAGGTTTCATGATGATATGCTGTAGAAAATAACTGTTTAATTTTTAAAATTTTGCATGTATCTTTTAAAGTAGAACACAGAAATTCAGAACCTCTATCTGAAATTATACACTTTGGTATACCATATCGCAAAATAAAATTATTTACAAAACTTGTTGCTATGGTTGTTGATTCTTTATTTGGCAAGGGATAACATTCAACAAATTTTGAAAGATCACACTGTAAAGTAAGTATGTAGCGGTTTCCTTCTTTATCTTGTTCTAAAGGTCCTACTAAATCTAAATAAACATTTTGGAATGCTGAAGATGCAGTCGTAGTGATGGACATAGGTTGTACATTAGGCCTAGAATGCTTATACCTTTGACAGGCATCACAACGCTTGACAATCTCCTCAACATCCAAATGTAAGTTTGGCCAAAAGTAATATTTCTTAATATTGTTGTACATCCGGTTTATTCCTGCATGACCTCCGGTGGGCAGGATGTGAAAATCATTAAGAATAATTCTTTGACGTTCTAAATCAGTTACCTTTTCTACGTCTTTAATAATCGAAATTTTAAAATATTTATTTGACATGTCTTTTATTTCATTATTCATTATACTAGTTATCAAACGCGCGTTCTGTTTATTTTTTAAAATAATTAATTCCGGAATATTATATTTTATACATATTGAATCCAAGTCCCTCGACGAAGTACCTAGTACGAACGCCGATCGAGTATCCTGTTTCATGTAAATTATTTTTTGATTTTTGACGTAAAGAAAATCACCTAAATGAAAATTAAATTTGTTTTCTTTAATTAACTTTTCAAAATCTTTTCTAGAGAGTGAACTAAGTTCATAAGAATTTTTTGGTCTTTTTAATAATTCAACAACGCCAGGGTGATCAATCCTGTCGCTCAGTGAGTCATTAAAGCTTACCTTATTTTTTTTTTGCTCTCTAAGGACTTTACTCTGTTGTCTAGTTATAGCAAACAATGTTTCTTCAACCGTTTTAGACATATTTTTTAATTCATCGGAAGAAATTGGTATTCGTGATAAGGCGTCAGCAGTTACATTATCCTTACCTTTTATATACCTTATGTCAAAATCGTATTCTTCTATAAGTAGTCTAAACTTTGTTAACCTACTTGAAGGATTTGTCATACCAAACAAATAAACTAAAGGTTTATGATCAGTATAAATAATAAACTTTTTACCATATAAATAACAAGAAAAATGTTTAATACCAAAGACAATAGCTAAAAGTTCCTTTTCAATGGTAGAATATCGTCTTTCCGCTCTATTTAATGCTCTACTGGCATAAGCTATTGGCCTATCATCAAAATTTGACAACACAGCACCTACACTATCACGTGCTGCATCAGTCTTTAAAATAAAAGTATTTTCAGGTGAAAAATCGGGATATTGCAAGACGGGATGGCTAACGAGAGCTGTTTTTAACGATTCAAAAGCTTTTTGACATTCGGAAGTCCAATGAAATTGAACCTTTTTCCTTGATAAGTAATTTAGTGGCGCCGCAATTTCCGCAAAATTCTTAATATATTTTCTATAGTAATTTGCGAATGCAACGAACCTTTTTACTTCATTAGCATCCTTTGGTGCAGGATAATCCTGAACCGCCCTAATTTTCTCAGGATCTGGTAACACCCCCTCGCTTGATACAACATGTCCTAAATATAAAAGTTCCCTTTTTAAAAATTCGCATTTGTTAGGGTTCAATTTTAAATTTACTTCCCTTAATCTTTGAAAAACTTTGACCAGATTTTTATTATGATTAATTAAATTATTACCAAACACAATAAGATCATCTAAATAAACAAAGCAATTTTCATAATTAAGACCTGACATTGCAACTGTCATTGCTCGGCAAAACGAATTTGGCGATAGTTTTAAGCCCATCGGCATCCGAGTCATCTGAAATTGCCCTTTACTACCTACCGTAAAGGCCGTAATAGGTCTGCTAGACTTTTCCAGTTCTATTTGATAGTAACCCTGCGATAAATCTAAATGTGAAAAAAGAGTCGCGCCGCCTAACGAATCTAAAATTTCATTGATACACGGTAAAGGCCATCGATCGTCTGAAATAATCCTAGAATTCAAAAGTCTGTAATCTAGTACTATCCTAAATTTTTTATTACCATTATTATCAACTCTCTTTAGAACAATTAAAAGTGGCGAAGACCATTCAGATCTGGCCTCCTCAATTATTCCTTCTTGTAGCATTTTATCAATTTGTTTATTTATTTCTTCTTTTTGAGAATGAGGTAATCGATATTGTTTAACGTAAACAGGTGATGCGTCGGGTTTTAAGTGAATTTTTTGTTTATAAACATTGGTTGTTGTTAAAGGGTCGTTTTCTAAGAAAAAAATATCAGAATACTTGGCACATATTTTCTGTATAGAAAACATTTCTTTATCGTTCATATGTTTAAATTCTAATAAGTTTAGTAACCTTTCAACTCTATTAACTGAATTATTGTTAGTAGAGCCGAAATGACAAAATTCATAATTTTCAAGTAAATCAATTTTTGGCTGAAAATTTTTTAATTTAACATCCTGATCACGTACATTAAGAAATTTTATAGGTATCATATTTGAGGTAGGTCGGACTACTGCTCCGGCTGTGAAAATACCTTCACCTACTTCGTCAGCAAAAATGACACATTCTTTATCTGTTTCTACATGAAAATATTTAATTATTTCGCTGCGTTTAGGAATTAACGTAAATAATTCTCGTTTAGCATGCAAAGGTGTTAATATTCTTTCATTGTTAAAATAAAATGAAAAACAAAACTTTTCAAAGTCTATTGTTGCTAAATATTTATAGAAAAAATCCGATCCTATTACACCGTGACAACTATCCTCAAAACTGTCAATCAGCAAAAATTTATGAGTTATATTTACATTGTTTACATTTAATTTTAAGTTTACTGAACCTTGTGAAACTATTGACCCAGATATTCCATTAATTTTTATATTTTCTGAAAAATTAATTTTTTCAAACTTACTTACATATTTTTTAAAAATTACACTAACAGATGCCCCTGTATCTAATAAAAGATTAATATATTTTTCCCCATATCTTACGGTAATAAAATTTAAGCCATTTGAATTTAATAAAAAATGTGCATTAAAAGCCTCGAAAAAACGTTCTATTCGGTTGTGATTGAGTAGAAGTACTTGCATTATCCGTACTTATATTTCTTTGATTTGTGTTTTGCATGAAATATCCTCTTTGCGCATAACGATTATTGCTCCCCCTGTTATTAAATGAATGTGGGTTTGAAAAACGTGGAGTTTGCCTATAAGTGGGTTGCGATATATTGTTGCTAAAATTATACTGTCTATTATTATTATTATTGTTTCCTCGAAATGAATTTCTAAAAGAGCCCCTGGTGAAATTATTATTAAAATTTCGTCTATGATTTGAGCCTCTATTATTCGCGTTATGGCCGTTTGAACGCATAGAATAAATTGGTGTCGAATTGTTTTGTGATAACTCTTCGTCCTTAGCACCCCTAATCGCTTCATTAAGACTTAAGTAGTTCCGTGCTTTTATAATCGTTCTTAAGTCATGATTATTAAGCCCGTTTGCAAATGAATTCACCGCGATTTTTTCATTTATTGGTCTCAAAATCGTCACGTTTTGCTCATTTCCGTCCGCTTGCGTCAAAGTAAGATCAACTAGTAATTTTTCTAGCGACCTTCCAAAGTCATCGATTGATTTCGAATTTTGTTTTGCGTTATTTAATTTTAATGAGAGCGCTGAAACTGATTTTTTCGAAATAAAATAAGATTTTAAATCGGCAACTAAAAGTGCATTTGTTGCATAAGCTTGTTTAAGCCTAATTTTTGCGCTTTCCGTCAGTCTAGTTTTTAGAACATAGATAGTTAAAAGTTTTTTGCCATCATTATCCAATAAAGAATCATACAACTCTATAGCATCAATAAGTTTTTTCGTGGAAGCCTCAGAGCCATCCATTGCTGGAATTAAACCCGCTGCGGTTTTTAATTCGAATTTTTCAGACATTTTTACTTCCGTTTCACTATCTGAAGAATTAGAATCAAGGTTTTCCACAGATGGTAATTTCAGCAATTGGGTTTCTGTAAGCCTTTCTTGTAAAGTTTTATCTAAATATTCCAAATATCTATTTATATCGGTTACATATAATTTAGCTTTTTCTAATAAATCTCCTACATACGATTTACTTTTAAATGTATCCCTAATTTCATTAAATTGTAATTTTAAATTGTCCAATTTCCTACAATAATATTCTAGTACCTTTGAACTATTTCTTCTATCTTGATTGTCTTTGCCAATGTTTCTAGAGAATACTCTTAATTCTTCCAGTAAATATCTAAATTCATCAACTTCTTTCGACATTCCATAATATTTTTTTTCTTACTTATAATTTGTATGTCCAACTTATCCATATAACCATGTATCCATATACCATTTAACCATATAATTATAACCCATTTTTTATACATACATTAACCATATAACCATATCCATATTTATTTTTACCATATTTATACATACATTCACCATATACCCATATCCATATTTATTTTTACCATATACCCATATCCAATTTATTTTTACAACTCTGGTTGGCTCTGTGTTGCTATTACTGTCCTTCTAATTTTTCTTTCTAATGCTTTTTTGCATCTCCTATAGCCAAGCCATAAAAGTACTGTAATGGCTAGGATAATCAATACCATACTTAAAATGTCCTGGATGGAACCAAAATGTGCAGAAGTGGTTTGTCCCCCACTGTTTCCTGCTTGGGCAATAATTATTTCCTCCTTGCTTTGAGTTTTACCCATTTTCCTTTAATTTAATATATTGCCATCCATTATTCCATACCAATATTGCCTAAATTTCCATTATTTGTTCTTTTTTTAGGCAGGATCGCCATGTAATAAATATAAAGATGTTCTTCCTTGCTCTAATGCATTCTATTGGGTGACGTCAATAAAACAAGTTACTAGTTTAATGTTCAAACTAAATCTATTGAATCCTCTATCAATATAAGCGTTGCAGCAATCCCCTTGATTGTGCTATATCAACACTTATATTGAATTGCATACAAAGCATACACATTACAAATAATTGAACTAATTCGGTCAACTTATTATTTCGTCATTTCCTATGTTAATTAGGAAACATATCTACACAGTGTATACACTTAATATTATATTACAATTTTCCTAGCTATACTTATATCACAGTGCTACTTGTTATCCAAACATACCATGTGTACGGAAACAAACTATTTCTTCCGGTGTTGGGACCCGATTTGGTTGCACCAATGCAAAAGTTGAAAAAAAGGGTAATGTATATTTTAAGTTGAGTTGCATACATTTTTTAACAACAATTAACTAGTATTCACCTGAAGACGACTGGAGATACTTAACCGTTGAAACGTTATGATATAAAACAAATAAAGACAATGCAAGTCCAAAACTCATCAGTCAACAATTAACTAACTTTGAGTGTGACATAAATGACATTACCCAAAATAAAAGGTGCCTGATTAGCAAACTAAAAATTAAGGTAATCGGGCCAGTATGATTGTGATAAACTTATTTCTGCCAATGTCATGTATGTCTCCGTCAAAGTTGCTGGTTAGTTAATTATTGTTAAAAAGTTTTATGCGACCCGATTTCGTTCGATAATAAGAAATCAAGTTATATTGGTACAGGGTGAAGATTGTAAATGGAACGCTGCTTATAGCATTGATTTAACAATTTAAAAAAATGTATTTAACTGAAACGCTAAAAATTGAAATATTGATAATGGTCAGGTTTGGAGAAAGAAAACGAAGCGTTGTTTCATGAAAGTCATCTCGATTTGCCACTTCTGTCGCGAAGTATAGTCAGAAAATTGAAAAGCAATTTCGAGAGTTGGGTCATGTAAGACATGTTCCTCGAAGAAAACCCCCAAAATTATCAAATGAAACTAAATTAGATATCTTATTGACCTATCAAGAAAACCCAATTACACCAGCAAGGCAATCATCTCGTGACCACAATATCGGTCGGTGTTTAAGATCACACAATCTACTGGGATAAAACCATTCAAAATGAAGCCAGTACAAAACTTATTGGAGAATGATTTAGATAGAAAGGTAGAATTTTGTAAAATTATAATGGCCGCATTGGACAACCGACAAATTGATTTAGTTTGGATAATTTTTCTTATGACGCAACATTTACTTTAAATGGTAAGTTGAAAAGTTAAGCAAAAAATTATTTATGTTTTAAAGAGAATTAACCGTTATACAATCGCTGGGCAAAATCTGAAGCTCCAAACCTATTATTAATGAATTTTCATTTTAGGTTAATCGACAAAATTGCCAATATTATTCAAAAGAAAATCCTCATTGGATTGTTGAATCTCTAAACGCCAAGTGAATGTTTGGGCTGGAATAATAGGCGACAGAATTATTTGTCCATTCTTCTTTGAAGGAAATTTAAATGGAAAACTGGATTTAACTTCAAACATTTTTAATACTAGAACTCCAAAGAATATATATCCTAATTATGGAAATCTAGATCAAAGGATTTTTTTCCAGCAGGATGGAACCCCTCCTCCCTTTGCAAGAAATGTAAGAGAATTCTTAAATAAGACATTTCCTAATAGGTGGATAGGACGGCGAGGATTTATAGAGTAGCCGCCCAGATCCCCAGATATTACAACCTTAGATTTTTATTTATGGAGCGATTTAAAAAGCAGGTCTATGTCACCAGACCTAGAAATCGGAAAGAGTTGAGGGCAAAATTTCGGGCAGATTTAAGTTTAATCACACCAGAAGTTTTGGAAAGAGTAAGGGAAGAGTTCTACCATCGGTTGGGTCTGTGCAAACAGGTTCATGGGGCACATTTTCAAAAGATTGATACGCTTAAAAAGTGAACCGTATTGAATTTATTTTTAATATAATTATTCGTTTTTATTAAATTTCTGACACGTGGTTTGACAGATGTAAAAAAAAATATGAACAAATTCCTATTCAATCAGTTTTCCAACAAGGTGCCACAAGTGATATCGTCCAATTTGAAAAAAAAGTTGGTTAGGGCCGCGCTCCCCCTTTAGGGTCCCATTTTTTTACATGATGTAAATAATAAAGCGAGGCCCATTTAAAAGTTGCGTATTTTGGGGCTTAATAATTTTATGAAAGTAAATTGTAAATATTTCGAATACTTTCGAAGATATCCAATTAATTTTTTAAAATATTTCTTCACTTTATAATCAGGGTTCGCCCGATTTAAATCATATAAAATTGAAATAAACAATTTTATTCAAGTGATTTTTAAAATTTTAATAAATGATTTTAGTTTTAGAAAATTCTCAAATGTCATTTAATTTACAAAATAATGTAAATACAAATTAAACTAATACTGGTACATAATGCAAATACAAAAATGTTCCTAATTTGAAATAAGTACCTAGCAACATTTTCCTATTATATAACACAACATAATACACAAATATCAATTATTAATATTTACATTATTATTACTGATTTTTATTGTAGTATTTGTACAGAGTGTTTCATTAGGGTGGCCACCGGCAATACGTCGGAAACTACTGGGGATAGAAATTTAGGAAAAAAATCATAATTAAACTGGCCATGAGATAATTAAATATTAAAATTATAAGTTTCTTCGAAAATTCCTACATTAAGGTTGTAACATCATTAGAAAGCTTAGATCTCTATCTCTCTCATTTTTGTCTAACTCTCATTAGCGTACCGACCTTGATAAGCGTGGGGGAAGCCATTGAAAGTGTAATCATTTAAAGAGCTGTAAACTCTAAACGAATTATCCGATTTTAGTAAATGTGAGTACTTTTAAATGTCCATTGGTACACGATAGTTCATAATAAAATTGCTAGATTGAAATAACAACAGTTTTAAACTTAAGCCCATACTGTATAACTATGACAATACATAATCATAAAGTGGATTAAATTTGCAACAAAAAATGTGAAGATCGCAGTTCAATATCTTCGTTCATTTCAAAGTTATTGCCAAAAGAATATTTTTTTACACTTTAATTGAAGAAGTGATTGTTTTCATAGTAAAAAATATTTTTAACCTTTATGATTACCTATGTAAGTTTATCACATTATTCCAATGGCAAAATATCATATAAGAATTATACCTAAATTAAAAGTTTTTCCTGGTTACATTATTAATTTTAAAGTAGTTTTTGGGCCATGGAATAATGAGTAACAGACCTACACAATCATAAAGTTTAAAAACATTTTTTGTCGTTTGCGTTGCTTGACCACGGAACTGTGAAAACAATCACTTCTTCAATTTAGAGTGGTAAAAGTTATTCTTTCGGCAATAATTATGACACCAAAGAAGATATTGAACTGCGGTTGCGGTTATGATTTAAGTTTTTGGGATAAAATGAAAAAAAAATTAAATTACAAATTGCGCCCTCTAACAATTTTACTTATCTTACTGTAATAAATTCCTGGTGTTATTATCACATTAATATAAGGGGTGGCGCCCAAATTACCGTTAGGATACCTGTAGTTGCATAACATCGAGTCACGAGTAAGCAACGTGAGCAATAATATATATGATGTTAAATTAAAAACCTACAGAAAAGCACCTTTACACAATTGATACAATTGAAACTTTAAAATAAATTTTCAATTTTTTTTTTGAAAAAAAAATAAGGTATCATCTATCAAACTAGAAGTTCTTGTGAACCCCTTAGTAAATTTTTTGTAAAAAATGTTCAAGTAGGTAAGCCAGGAAACGATGCCCGATGCCGCGTTTTATACTGATATGGAAAGCTCTTAAGCAATATAAGTATAGTATATATATATAAGTAATAGATTTTGCATAGAACTACAACAGAAAGCCTTCCATGTTGGTTTTGGTCAAACGCCGACAATATGGGGAAAATGATCTTTTTGCATCGTAAGAAGTAAGATTTGCATATCTGAAAAATTTACCCCTGTTGTCTGGTTGTCCTTGGTTCATTATATCAGTTATGGTTTTTTAATCGGGGTTTTCTTTAAAACTAAACTGTCTCATGCATACAGCCCAGAAATATCAGTCAGATTGTCTAATGAATTTTGCAAATTTCTTATAATATCCAATGTTTCTTGCAACGATAATATCAAATTTTGTAAGGGAATCTAGTAAAACAGAATAATGTTGTGCGATAATACCTAAATCTTCCTTGACTTGTTTATCTTGAAGTACATGTTGAGCTGCGCAAATTGATTTAGCTTCTTGTCGATTCAATTTTAAAATAACAGATTTAACTTGGTTGTAATGTTTATTATATTATAACATTGTTTCGAGCTACGTGCCCCATCGTGTCAAATCGGGCTGAGGTGGTAGTGAAATTTTTGGACAGATGTTAGTAAACAAGCGAATTTTAAAAATGGATAAGAATTTCGAACCGTCTCTGCTACAAGCTGACAGGCATGAAGTAGACAGATATGTAATATGCAGAAGGCATGGGAAGGTTTACTTAAGTGTTTTGGCAACTTTTAACATATATGCAGCTCTATCGCTTACTAGCATAAGCACTTGGTAAGGAGTTACACCAAATTTCGTATTTTTTTAAAAAGATTTACCATACTTTCCGCGTTTGTTTGGTTTAACCTTTTGCTACATAAAAGATGTGGAAGAGAAGAACCATTAATGTTCGTACTAAAATATGTTCAACACTGTTGTGTCTAGTATCGGTGGTTTCAGCAACAGTTACCCATATCTTTTTATTAAATAATAATTGTGATTTTGAGCAGTGCTTCAACACAAACTTTTTACTGCATTAAATATACATGGTTCTGGTCTTCCATATCTTTTATGTAGTAAAAGGTTATAACAAACAAACGCAGAAAGCCCAGTACCTACATCTTTTAAAGGAAATTTTGAGAAAATTCGGATAACAATATTAACGTTATAACAGAATCCAATTTACGAAAAAATACCACTTACCATCGGTCTGGGTTGTGATGTTCTTATCTGGTTTTGAGCTGTAGTAGCTACGGCGATTCTGGCATTGGGTGGAAACTGCGGAGCTGTGTTTGCACTATAAACAACAGCTTGTGTGCGAGTTGGAAGCATTTGGGCCAGTGTTACTGTATTGCCCAAAGCCTGCATACCACTTGGCTTGAAGGAGTGAATCTATAAATATTAATTTATTTTAAGTGCATAATTTCTTGTTCTTACATTTTTTGTTTTTTGAAAACGTTTTTAACTTGCAAGATACATAACTAAAAACAGTTTTGTTATAATTTTTCATGAAAGAAAAATCAAGTAAAATAATATAATTTTGACAACATGGGAATTTACCCTAAATTTATACATACAAAATACATACTTAACATATTTTTAATAAGCACGAAAATGGCATAAAACTAAAAAATCGTACCGTTTGTCCTATGGTTATGGCATTAGATAATAATGTCCCTGATCTGATTGTAGGCATGGCTTGAGTAGATTGTGTCCTCAATGTGGTCTGTGCTTTACCAGTCACTGTGGCGCCTCTGACAGGTGAACTAAGCACAGTCGGGGCACCTTTTATTTGTGAACCATTTGATGAATTCGTTGATAACCATGCAGTCCCTTGAGCCGGACTTGGTGTTCTAAAGTAAAAATAAGTAAAAGAAAAACAGAAAACATCAATTAATGGATCAATAAAATAATATAAACCATATAAACCTCATACCCATATTAGCCTTGACACTTTTAAGTGTTAAAACGGATTTTATAGACAAAAATTATAGATTCCTTAAGGATTTATCTGTCAATATAAAGGAACGTGAGGCGTTCTCAAAGAAAAAAAGGTTAGGAAACAAAATAAAAAGGTTAGGAGACGTTTTTTTAAAATAGTTTATGATTAAAAGTTGAAGTTTGATTTTTAGGGAATTTGTGTCATTAGTTACTAGACAAAATGACGTTATGATGTTTTCCTTGAGGAACATTTTAAATTTTCATCAAGCTGAACAAACTTACTTAACTATTTAACATTAAATTAACGCAGAAAAAAATATGCATTTTTAATTTTGGGTTTGATATATATTACATACTTTACAAGGCCTTACTGACCCATTTTACTTCTACCGATTAATACTGATGTCTTAAAATTACCAAAAATAACTCGATTTACATTTTTTGTCACTGATAATGAATTTTAAAACTTTTTGCCTTTTAGCGTATTTTATTTATAATATTATTATTATTATTTTCTCAATGTTAGGTTTCACAGCTTCTTGTTGGTATTGCTGGTATTATTTACAGTACAGAGAAAAAAAGAAATTCATCTTAACCTGTACTGTTTAGAAACTTCCGTACTATATGGCAAGTTTAGAGGATGACACTTTTCTGAATTAGTTGGTATAAATAACCTGAAAGGCCCAGTTTTTCCAAGTTGGGCTTGAAATTTTTCGTCATAGCTCCCTCCACCGATATTATGATCGGAATTATGTCGATTTTATCTAGCTTCCATATATTTTTTATCTCTATAGCCAAATTCGAGTACTTGGTCTTCTTCTCCGATTCGGTTTTAGAGAGGTTGTGTGTTAGTGGGCAACCTATATCGATTATGAAAGCTTTCTTGGTGGTTTTTTCGATAAGAAGAATATCCGGTCGGTTGTGGTCTACTGTTCTATGCGTTATTATTGGCCTGTTCCAGTATAAGAGATATTCAGGGGATTCAAGGACTGGCTCGGGTGAGTATGGTGGGAGGTTTAGCCCTAGTTTATGGGCCAGTTCCTTGTGAATGATCTTTGCCACCTGATTATGTCTCCCCAGGTAAGCGTTGGGGGCCATAGCACCACATCCCGCCGTGATATGTTCTATCGTTTCTCCGGGGCAATTGCATTTTCTGCACACATCTTCCACATTTCTTTTCAAGATGACTTTTTCATAGTTTCGAGTTCGAATGACACGGTCTTGGATGGAGATTATAAAACCTCCTGTTTCAGCGTGAAGCTGCCTTTTCTCTAACCAATTCAGTGACATTTCTCTATCTATGAGTGGATTTTGGAGTGCAGTAGGGTATTTGCCGTGTAGAGCTTTCTCTTGCCAAGTTACAAGCTGTTGACTTGGCGGCGCGCAGATGATGTTAGGTAATCCGTTTTGCTTTAAGTTAAGGGCTGTATATCCAGTGTCAGCTGCTAGACTTTGATATCGTTCATAAATAGAAGGTGGTTCATTCTAAAATTTTCAGATAATTTCGGACGATATCCGTAGCATGTTGATTTTAGTAGTGAGGACAGTGGGTTCATGGCCAAAATAAACCAGAGGGGGCCTTGAAATATACCTTTGGATATATTTATATTGCCAAGCTTCTCTTGTCCAATATGGTTAGTATTCCATTGCTCCATTAGGGTGCCTAACATGTTGCATATTAGGGGGTGTACTTTGTATATTTGCAATATTTTCTTTAGCCAGTCGTGAGGAACAGAATCGAATGCTTTACTATAATCAATGTAGCACATATTTAGATTTCGCCTTTTAACTTCAGCCTGTTTTATAATAACGGCATCGATTGTAAGCTGCTCCTTGCAACCCAAAGCTTTCCTAATACAGCCCTTTTGTTCATCAGCTACCAGGTTGTTGTTTATGCAGTGTGTGTATATTTTTGAGTACATGACTGATGTTAAAAGTTTATACACCACTGACAGACAGGTGATCGGTCTGTAGTTTTTTGGATCGTTTACCTGCCCTTTTTTAAACAAAAGGAAGGTATTGCCACTGGCAAGATGAGCTGGGAAGTGTTCGGGGTTTAGGAGAGATTTGCTAAAGCAGTTTGCTATTATAGGGTGTAAGCTGGTGAAGGTTTTGAGCCAAAAATTATGAATTTGGTCAGGTCCCGGTGATTTCCAGTTAGCCAAGTTCTTAGTGGCATCCCTTATATCAATGGATCTTACTTGCGGCTCGGGCATTTCTTGCAAAGTTTCAGCCTCGGCTTCTACTTTTTCGAGCCAGCTTGCTTTTTCATTGAAATGGGACGCATTAGACCAAATATTACTCCAAAATGCATTAAATTGGTCTTTATTTATGTCATTAGTTGGAGTAAAGTCGTTTTCTTCTTGGCTCAATGTCCTATATAAGGTTTTTTTGGTTCGTGGTGAACTGTTGGTTTTGTACCTTCCTCTTTGTGGCTTTATTGTATTGCCTTAGACGGGCACCTTTAGCCTTACATTTTTGTCTAATGTTGTCTCTTACGATTGTTAGCAACCGTTTTACATCGGGACTGTCTAAATGAATACTCTCTGCTTTCAGTATATCTTTAACTTTTTTAGCAACCTTGCTGCTAGAGTTTCCATTTAGATGTTCTCCAATTATATAACAAGCGGGTACCGCTTGTTTCTTGGTTGTTTTCTTATCAGTTCTGAGATATAATGCCTGACCATTGAGTTCAATTACAGTTACTGCTGCTGCATATAACCCACTGTGCAATGTCTGGAGGTCCTCAGTTCTATTTAAGGACGTCCCTGCTGCTAGGTTTACTCTCGCTAGTATTTCGTGGGTTCCTTTCTTGAATCTGAGCTTAGGGATACTCGGCCTAAAGGTCGGGTCACTATTTTCAAATAAGGACAAATTTTCCAAATATTTTTGGTTCGTATTGTCCGTATCAGCCTGTATAGTTTGATCTTGTTCATGTATTACTTCCTGCTGTGCTGTTAGCTCTTCCACATGCTGAAGGTTGTGCAACGTTCTGCCAACTTCACGCCGTATTTGATCTATTTCAGCTTGGGGTAGCAGGTGGTTAGCATAAATAGCTCTTTGACGGCTCGCTACATTTTGTTCGGTCATTTTTAATTCCGGATGTAGTTTGGTTTTTTCTCGGTGGAGTTTTATTCTCCAGCCAGGGCGGGGATTATCTTCACAGTCGTTAATCAAGAGGAATGCTTTGATAAAGCTTCTATTCATGTCTCGACTCCACTTGATTCGACCGGTTTCCGTTCTTCTGGGTAGACCAGCGGCAGTTCTATCGACTCCAGGGTCGGGCTGCAAGCTAGTCTCCATTAAGATGTTTTCCTCGCCGGTGTTATGTTCACTAATAGTTCGGTTGTCGGCAGGGGCTTGTCCTAGCATCCTGCCGTTAGTTATATTAGTACTAATCGAATTAGTGCCTCCCCCAGAATCCGTGAGGCTGACTGCTTGCGCAGCGTGGGATTGCAAACTTTCGTTTCCACCCACCTGGGGTATATCTTCTTCTAAATTCGATATCATATTTGTTTAAATCCGTATTTACTCATTTTGTCAGAAATGGTTTGCATTTATATCTTCTGCCAGGTTACTGATACAGCCGCCCTTAACATAGGGAACAGACGCTGTTGAGAAACCGCCCCTAACATGGAGTCAGCCGTTCCTTCACTACATCAGTTCCTACGCCTACCTGCGGTAGCCGGTGACCAATGTAGGCCCCTTTAAGGCAAGGACCACCAACCTTTTAGCCGCCTTTTACGGCAGGCAGGTTCTACCCTGGGCCTATTCGTTAACCGAACCCAGACGGATTTTTATTATTATTATTATTATTATTATTATTATTTTCTTCCGTATTTGAGTGTTTTCGTGGTACGTTATTTCAAATATCCGTTTATCCGCTATAATATACAAGTGTCAATTTCTTGTAATGAGGAATAAATCATATTCAACTATAATTTACTAGAATCAAAAATGATCTAATAGTTTATCAAATTATTGTATTTATTAAGTGGAAAAAAAATGTAGGTAAGGATTATTATATTCTTTGTCTGACTAGTGCCCGGTCTCTCAACATTTGACTTATTAAATCGATAGCTATTTGTAAGATAAGTTATCGCACCAACAACGGGTTTCCAACATTATGTAGATATCAAATAACAATCAAATACACAGCTTTCTCAATAAAGATGTCTCTTTTTGATTCTGACGAACTAGAAGATCCTTGCTAGTTTAAATTACTGTTATTCGCCTAAATAATATAACACAGCACCAATGCCGTATGACGGCTGTAAAAAATTTGACAAAATAGGCCAGAATTGTTTTTTTAACCTAACTAATATAACACACAAAAAGTAACCAGCATGTCATTAATGTCACGTGACTGGGCCACGATCTCGCGAGTTCTACCAAAACTATTACTATACATACAGTAGCAACAATAATTCATCAAAATATCCAGTTACATAATATGCTAGAAAATATTTATGTAGTCGGTGATTTACTCATTGCTGATTTTCTTTTAGTAAGAAGCAGAATGGGTTTTGGTTATTACCAGTGAAAAAAGGTGTCATGGCAAGTAAAAGTATATCTTTATCCACATTGCAAGCAGAAAATAGTATGATCATAGCACATTTACATTTTAATATTAAAGAAACTAATAATAAATATTAATTAAAGTGTTTCTGTGAACCCATGCATTACTAAAGTAATCATTACAATTTCTTATTAGGTAAGATAACATATTGTTTTCAGGACTAGTAAAAACAAATAATTTATGTGATGTCCTAGCTTCTGGTGTTGTCAATCCGATGTTTTTCAACCTAGTTACAACTGGATGACATATGAAGTGTAGGTCCTCTTAATAAACTTTTAATTTCTACCACAGTAGATTGAGTGAAAAAGGATTTTAGTTTACATTTTTTACAAACATCTCTTGTTAATTATACTTTTAAAATTTAGATGCCCACTCACCTAGGAGGCCTGACAAATGTATGATTCTGGCTATTTTGTGCAGTTACTACCAAAGGAGTTCTCACTGTAGTTACATTACTTCTTGGAGCTGCTAGGTTGGCTACAACAGCAGGCCCTCTGGGAACATGATAAGATGCTCCACTTGAATTCTGGGCGACAAGAGGAGTTGCTGAAAGAGTGATTTGTGTTGGTCTCTGTAAAGTTAATCCTCCTGATACTTGAGGCTGGGAGTGAGATTGGCTGTTTCCTACTATGCCTGTTATCTGAGCCCTGTTAGAATCTGTAAAAAGATTAAAACATTTTTTATGGGAAATATAGTCGATAAAGCATGTTATCTTTAAGAGTTTTCCATAAAAATTTAACGTTAAGAAATTCAACCTAAAGATGACAGCGCTTTTTTTCTTGTTTCTTTAGGGTAACTAATTGAAGGGAATAAATTAATTTGGCATAAACAATTAACAAAGCAGTGTGAGGGTAGATATTCTATTTTTATCACTCACGCCGCTGGCTCATGACTTAATGGCCGTTTAACGAACTGATCACGCTTTATCAGTCCGTCAAGGAGAGGTCCCACCACCGTATTCCCCGCTAACTGAAGTGTCAGCAGACCACTCAGGCGCAAAGAGAAATAATGGCTATTTTCAAAATTAAATATTTAAGGGAATTAATTTAATTTATTTATATTTTTGGGAAGTAAAATCACGACTGTATTTGAGTCTAGGGCGAGACCTAGTGTATCCTCAAATAAGCGTTGCAAAAAAAAATTAAATTGTCGTTGGCGCGGGCACGTCCAACTAACCTACCAACACATTGCAAGTGCTGTGGTGAACACGGAGGGCCTAACTTTTTAAATTTACTCAAGGAAATTGTCCTGTTTTTTGTCGCTACGTTCCGCTTAAAAACCCTTTAATGTTTTACAGCTTATCTGTCCCTATCTTGAGTCACAACATTACTCTTCTTTAAGAGATTTACAAAGCTCCTACTCTTTTAGAAGTATTTTCTTCGCAAGAAATTTTTTATAACGTATCACAATAAAATATTTTAAAGTATAAAATTACGCGCCCGCACAATAACGGTAACTTAATTAATTCCGAACAATATCGCTAAGCTAATTAACGCGCAATTTTTATTTTTTTGACCTATTGTGACTTCTTGCTTGACCCTAGAATTTTATGGGATAAAATTTATACTACTCCAGCACGCGCCGTCGTTCTCAGTTCAGAATCAACGTGGCCTTCTGTAGTCTACGAACTTTGACCATTCCGCCTGTGTCTTTACCCAACCATATCCATCGATGTGCGGCTATCTACGAGCGCTAAGACACACAGACTAGTCTTAATACACGCCCGAAATTTATTGAAAAAACACTATTTCGGCTCTGTGCCTCTTCTTGCTTCTTTACTTCACTTTATAAAAATCGCACTTTTATAAAGGCTGGCGCCCAGCTTAATTGGTAGGTACTAGAGGTTCTCGACAGCCTACAAGAGATCATGAAGTAGTTCTCAATGCACCAAATAAACTAGGCTCGCAACTTAATAAGTCATAAATTGTCAGATATATAGATGATATCTCCGCAATCTAGAACCTACCAATTACGATGACGAACACGCGGGACCTCGGTTACGCACAAGGTGTTATTCCTCTGATGGTCTCCAGACGAGTCTCTCTATGCTCGCCGCTTCACGGCTTGTCGGCAAGAACAATCATTTTCCCCACGCCTTTCCAACGGTTTTTTAGTGGGAGGGACTGACTAGAGAGTCGTCTTGACCAGGTGGCTCTTGACCATCTGGCGGTGACGTCACGGTACGATATTTTAATTTTTTCAATACTACGACAAGCCCTTGTCAATGAAAAAGCTATGTAATTGGTTTTATTTAAGTTAAGTGATAGTTTATAAGTCTCCAACCATATATATATTATAAGTTATAGTTTCAACATTTCACTGAATTGATATATTATTATTTTAGACATTTTCTTTTATAATATTTTAAATTTTGAGTGCTGGTTCCTTGTCGGCTGTATGCCACTAATAATAGATGTAATATTTAAATTTTTTAATTATTAAAATAGTTAATAGTCTGTTTTAAGGTAAAGTGTATTATTAATTAATATATTCTATAAAAATAAAATAAAGTTTCTTGATGGTCCTTTAAAAGTTGCATTTAAATTTATCGCCCAACTCAGTACTGGCTGCACTGCACTGATCTTTTTAATGTCGAAAATAAAACGAAATGCGTTTGGTTTCAGTAGTAGTTCAGTTTCAGTATTTGTCTCTTTGTATTATTTAATTTTTGAGTATACACTATACACATTGAAAAAAATTATAATGCCGGCAGATGTTATTGGGTAAAATTGGGCTTTTTTCGGAACACAGACCACTGCTGAAGGAATAGTTAATAGGATGTGACATTTTTAAGTTACATAAATGGTAATACAAAGATATTTTTTTCACATTTATTTTTTTATATTAAGTATTAGTAAAATTGTCATCTGCAGCAACTTTTATTAACTCATAAACATTTTTTTATTTAATAAAGCCAATAGGCATAGAACATTGTTAACAATATTATCAAAATACATAATTTTTTATTAATGAAAACATATTTATTAGACACAAGTCTAAAAGGCTGTCGACCTAGGTCTTTCAGCCCTTAATTTACATCAAAAATATTGTATTACAAAAAACAATTTTGGAAAAGAAGTGTGAAATGCTATGTTCAAAAAAAAAAACACTAGTTTGTCAGTATCTCAAAAACTGTCCTTTCTGGGAATCGTATTTTTCTAATGTATTGATTAAGAGAGTTCATAATAAATGGCTGTATTATATTAATATTCGGGGCCTTGTTTATAAACGTCTCAGTAAGTCGGTGAAATCGCTGTACAATTGGTTCAACTTTTGTCTTTTCGTAGAGGTATTCGTTAGATGGGTTGTGCAGTGGGTTGGTAGCGTGTCTCATCCTAGTAATTTTTCAAAGGCTTGTTCTTTCTGCTGTTTCTATAATATTTACAGCAGGTTTTCTACAAGAGCTGAAAATTATTTGGCCATACTCCACCATTGGTCGAGCCAACATTTTATATATATGAGAAGCAGTTTTTAAGTTAATTCCTTCATTTTTATAGGTGAGATTTCTAAAATGTTTACTTCTAGTTATCATTTTCTTTTTTGTAATTGTTAGGTGATGTTTAAAATTCAGTTTGTGATCAAAGTAGATCCCCAAGTATTTAATATGTGTCTGTGGGTTTACTTGGTGGTTCAGAACTTTTATAGTTGGCGATGAGTTTTTAATTTTATGATGGAAAATTATAAACTGAGTTTTTTCTGGGTGCACTTTCAATTTCCATTTCCGAAACCATGTTATAACCCTATTAAGTGCTATTTGTAGTGCTTGCACTGCTTTTGCTGCATTTGTATGGTGAGCTATCATTGAGGTGTCATCGGCAAACTGTATTAAGTATGGTATTTCTGGCAGGACTTGATTTAGCTCTGGAAAGATGTCAAATCAAAAAACATTGTATAAAAGGGGTGATAGTGGTGAGCCCTGCGCATAAGAAAAAGGCATTGAAGAGACTCCATTTACTTTAACAACATTTATGCGGTTTTCCAAAAAGTGCTTGACAATCCAGATTAAAAAGGTAGGACACTGAAGTTGATACAATTTGAAAAGGATGCCCTTATGCCAGACGCTGTCAAATGCCTTTCTTATATCCAAAAATACTGCTGCGCTGCTAAGTCCCATTATGCTTGCAGATTGGATGTTTGTTGTTAAAATAGTGAGAGGGTGAATCGTAGACTGGTCAGCCTTAAAACCAAATTGATGTTTAGGTATTTTGTGTTCCACTTCTTTGATTACTCTATTGCGTATAATTTTTTCGAAGTTTTTTCCCATTACTGGTAAAAGTGTGATGGGATGGTAGTTCTAGGCTCTTGAGTGATCAAGCTGTGGTTTTGGTATAGTGATGACCACTCCTTTTTTCCAGGCTTCTGGAACGCTATTGCTCAGACAAAAACTGTACATCTCTTTAATTTTTTTATGAATTTCCTTACTAAGTTTTCTTAAAATATCTCTATTGATGTTATTATATCCAGGTGATGTGTTTTGACCAGAGGAAAGGACTTCAAAATATTCGTCTTCTTCAATTTCTATATTATTTTCTTGTTCTATTTGAAAAAACTCTTCAAACCAATTGTTTACTATTTGAGTTTGTTCATCTGCATTATTTTTTTCTTATATAGGCTCTCAAAAGGAAAACACATTAGCTTTACTCTGGTCACTGTCGTATAACACATTATCATGCTCCAGTGGTGGCACTGACAACGTAGATGTTTTATATTTAGTTAGTTTTTTGATTTCTGACCAGTAGTTCTTTCCTTGCAGTCTGTTTATATTATTACAACATGTAACCCACTTGCTTTGTTTAAATTCGTTAATAAGTTTATGTATGTTTTTATTTAATTCATTAAATTGTCTTTTTGACACCACATTATTATCATTTTGTTTTATTTGTCTGTATAATTGTTTTTTTTTAATTAATAAAACAATAAATGGCGGAAGTTCATAATTAAAAAATTTTATTTTTCAGCTTTGGCGATTTTTTTTCTGTACCAGATCTGTTAACTTCTTATTAAACTTATTAATAAACGCCTCACTCATCCCTGGACTTTTCTGCACAAAATCCAACATTTTACGAGTTACTATCTCCATATTACACTTTGCCAGATTATATTTTATTTCTCCAATATATTCTTCTTGTGGAGCTAGTTCAGTATCTAAAGTCCACAAAATAGCAAGATGGTCGCTGCCGAGGTCTGGGGTTAGGCTGGTTTCAATATTTTTTACAATATTGCGAGTACATAAAAATATATCAGGGGTGCTCTTTGGATTATTAGCCATGATGAAAGTTGGGGGTGTTTTTATTTTAACCAGGTTTGAATTGTGGGTAAATAAGTCAATTTGCTGCCTTTTCCTAGCATTTGGATTCAGGTCTCCAATTATTATAGAATATTTATATAATGCTGCTTTAGTAAAAATAGTATCCTCTATAGGTGATGTGGGATGAATATATGGCAAAAAGATATGCAGCTTGTCTTCCTGGAAAGGTATGGTAAAATGTAAACAGCTGTTGAGGTTATTATTTATTGCCGGTGGATTAGCTTTGCCTAGTTTGATCTTTGGTTTTGCTTGAACCAATGAACCACCTCTTATGTTAGTATTCACAATGTTTCCCCTTTGTTGTAGTATATCCCAGTTATTAAGTAGTGCTGTAGTGTCCTCCCTCAACTTTGTTTCTACGCAAGCGACACAGTCTATATTATTAATTTGAGCAAAATAATGTATCAGGGGTTTTTTGGAAGCATAACTATTGATGTTGGCATAAACAAATTTTATTTTAGACATTTTGATATATTTTCAGACCTTCGGTGGGTTCAGTTGCTGATCCATTACTAGGTTGTTCTTCCATGTCAAACATTAGTATATAAAGGCGATTTCCGCTAAAGACTGGTGTTATATCAATGTTGTAGAGGTCTACAAATCTTCTTTTAAGTTTGTTTATAAGCTCTTGCCGATCCGTTTTAATGTCTTCATTGAGGTTGGTGATATAGGTTTCTACAATGTGGTCATAAATAGTTATTGGTTGATGAATTCGGCTTTTCTTAGTTTTATTTGAGTCTATATCTGTGGATTTTTTGTTCATGGGTTTGATTTTAGTGTTTGGTATGCCTTCAATGGGTTTTGTTGGTCGTCTCGGACATTTTGTTGACCAGGCTTGGTGGTCTTCTGAATTACACGCAGAGCATTTTTCCGGTAGATTCGTAGGTGTGGTGTTCCTTTACATTTTTGGCAAGTTATGGAGTTTGGGCAGAGTTCCGTGGTATGCCTAAATTGTGCACATTTTCCGCAAGGGATCGGTAGAGGCTCTGGTGGCTTACTAGGAAAGACCGGGTACACTCTATATTTATATAAAAATCCAATATTCAGAAGTTTTTCAAAAGACCCCAAGTCTCCTGTTTTTATGCATATTAAAGTTGTTGCATTGTTGGTAGTCTTTGATTTTATTCGTTTACAGTATCTGTGTAATATTGATTCGTTTTTTAGATGTTCACTAATTGTCTCATCGGTTATATCCTTTTCAACCGATGCAATAACACATGAGTATGAGGTTGTATAGTTATCCCTTGCAGGCTTTGTGTTTGTATTTGTTTCGTTAAGACCAGTGAAACCAAATGAAATAATTGAAAAAATTAATAGCTTAAAAAATAACTGCACCCCTGGTATTGATAAAATAAGTGCAAAACTAATCAAAAATAACCACCTATACCTGCTTGACCCCTTGGTTCGTATAATTAATTTAATTTTCAAGAATGGCATTGTTCCTGATCAATTTAAAATATCGGTAATAACACCCATATATAATCAGATGACAAGACAAAAGTGACTAACTATCGACCCATAAATTTAATAAATAACTTTGCCAAAATTCTGGAGAAATGCATAAAGGATAGGCTACTGCATTTCTTGCAATCTAACTCACTATTATCATAAAATTAGTATTGATTTTTAAGTAATTTAAGTACCTCCAATGCACTCCACCACCTTACAAAAGAAGTAACTGACAAACTTGACATTAACAAGAAATGTATAACTGTTTTCTTAGATCTGGCAAAGACATTTGACACCGTACCCCATCACCTACTCCTGGAAGTACTGGAAAAGAATGGGGTGAGGGGTGTAGTGTTGGATGTCTTTAAAAGCTATCTGCATGGGAGAGTACAGTATGTAAGGATTGCCAATGTTTTGAGTGACCCATCCAATATTAAAATAGGTGTTCCGCAGGGTACAGTGTTGGGTCCTATACTGTTCTTGGTGTATATAAACTCGTTAACTAATTTAAAACTCGAGAATGCAGCGATTGTTTCCTATGCAGATGACACTGCCCTAATATGTTATGCAAAAACATGGTAGGAAGTAAAACAAAACGTAATTAATAGTCTGGAGGTCATTCATAACTGGTTGAATACTTTTATACTAACATTAAACCTAAATAAAACCACTTATATTGCTTTTTCAATTACCCTTGCAAATCGGCCAGCCTTTAATTCCATCCAAATAAAAACATCAAATACAATAATTAAGGAGGTCTCGCACACTAGATATTTGGGAGTAATCATAGACAAGCATTTGAAATGGAATCACCATGTTCTTAAGTTAACATCAACAATTAGAAAGCTATTGTATAGATTCTATACCTTAAGAAATGTCTTAGGCAGGGACTAGCTGGTGTCTGTATATAGGACTATGGTGGAGTCTTTGTTGAGGTATGGTATTGTGGTGTGGGGAGGTATGTATGGAACGGCTTTGCACCCTCTAATCATTGTACAAAAATATATTTTAAAAATAATCTACAAAAAAATAGACTTTATCCCTCTAGCATGTTGTATTCTAGAAAGGTTTTTGATATAAGCTCTCTATATGTCTTGGAGACTAGTATTTTTGTCTATAAAAATACGGATTTAAAAAATTATATCAGTCATTGCCACCAAACATGAAATAAGGCAAATGATTATATAAAATTACCTAAAAGTAATACTAATATTAACTTAAGATTTCTTAATTATTTTGCTCCACAGATTTTTAATCTCATACCCTTGGAAATAAGAAATATGAATAAAATTCATATTTTCAAAAAAAAATGTAGATCTTACATATTTGAACAGATTCATGTGTTTAGGAACCTTTTCTAAATCTCGGCTTATGTGGATCACTTCTCTGCTGGTCTATAAGGTTTCTACTTAAATATGTCTATCCATTTATTTGAAATATGTTAAATAGCTTGAAATTTAAATTTGTAGGAAAATTGTAGCTATCACACATACATGTGTTTAGTCATCTAGGTAATTGGTAGTTGCATTTTTGTGTAAAAATTTATCTTGGCATTTATTACTTAACAAAGTCTTGTGGAAGAATTAAAATTATTTTTTAATTATTGATATAAGTAACTAAATCTAAATGTAATTAGTATATGTACTTCATCCTTAGATAATAAATGTGGTAGGGATACAGGGATACTGTTCCCACCGAAATAATAAAAAAAAAAAAGAAGTAAGTAGGACTTTTTTATTAACCATGGTATCTAAAATCTGCTTTATTTTTCTTTTTTCACTGTTCGTTTTTAGAAGGAATCCCCGTGACGTCTTAATAATAACATCACTTTTTTCTGATTGTTGTTGGTTCCATATATTAGCAAATTCCAAGTGTGTCATTTCTTTTGTTGTAGATAAATAAAACAGGTGTAGAAATTCTTTCTTTATAATGGCTTGCATTTTTGCAGAAAAATTGGTTTTAGTAGTTGAGTTTTTTGTAGGTTGTTGATGCTGTGGTGTACCAATAATTATAGCATCTATTCGTTGTTTGCTAAGTTTTTCACGTTTTCTTTTGCGGTTTTCACTCTCGCTATCATCATCCGAACTCAGAATTCTTTTTTTTTCACCTTATCAAGATAAACTAAGTACCACAAAAAAGATATATTTTATTGGAGCCGTGAATTTATACTTGTTTACGGTCTGAATGCTCAGACTGAACTTAAAAAAATACATAATATAAAGAAAAAAATGGCTTATCAAAAAAACAGTATTTAACTTACCTAGACCTTAACTAACATTTAGGTAGGTACACTTGGTACACATTTAAAATGATCACAGAATTGAAAATACATGATTTTGCATCGAGAAATAAGTAGTAGCGGCCGAATGTTTTAAAAATACACAAGATACACAATCACCAGTAAGCAATGTATAAAAAAGTAAGTAAGTATAAAGGTAAATTTGTTAGTTTTTGGAGACTTAATGAACTCTGGTTTTTGTTTGTTCATTGCTGTTTGGTTAGGACTTTTAAAATTGATGTGTTATTTATTTGTGTATTAGAAAACAGAGTAAGGTAAATGACCAGTCATTGTCACTATAAGAAGGTTAAAGCCGAAACCCATGCAATCCCAAAAAACCAATGATTGCCACTTAATTTTTGAAAAAACCAATGTTTGTCACCCCAGTCATTGCCACTGATAAATCAACAAAATTATATTAGAAAAAATCTTAAATAATGAAAAACATATAAAAGGGTTAATAATAAACTAATTGTGGAATACATTGAAACTATTATGACATTGAAAAAGAAAAATAATAAAGATAATCCTTTAGAAAACACTAAATTATTTTAAAACTAACTTGAAAAAGCTAAATTTTTAGGCCTCAAATACATCCACTGGTGCCTTAAACTCATAGCGAATCCGTTCACCAGTGGATAATATCGAGGGTGTAGGCAACACCCCAAAAATACATTTTTTTTTAACAAAAGAGATGTCTTTTTCATCACAAATAAAAACATTTTTTTCAGCATTGGTAGTCTTCATTGACATTACTTTAATATCATTATTATCCAAAAGATCTTGAACAATACACGCATATCTGTATGTTAAAGAATTTCTTTTCCCACCCAGGAATTTCACAACGACATAGTCTCCAACACTAATTTCTGCGTGACTTAATTGACAAAACTCTCTTGTAGGATCTTCAAATAAGTCTACATCATCAGAGCTGCCTCCACTCTCGACCCACTCTTCTTCGTCTTTATCATCATCGGAACTATCTTTTTTTTTTTTAATGAAAGTTTTTGTTGTCTCGCAATTTTTCTTTGTTCTTTTTCTTCAATTTTCTTTTTTTTTTTCATTTTCTTTTTTTAGGTGGTATTCTCTCCAAGCATTACTAACTTTTTAACATCCTCTAAAGCTTTCGACATTTGTTCTGTCGTGTAATTAAGTTTCGATGCCATTTCTGGAATGAAAAAATAAACAATAAGAAGTGACCAATGATTGCCACTCTATAACCAATGATTGCCACCATTGGCAATAACTGGTTAGTGTGTACCATTTGAAATAAAAAAAATAGCGGCAACATTGTTACTTGAAATGCTTTATTAATAAACTGTGATTGGTCAAAAACGATCCAAACCAGTAATGGCCACTAGTGGCAATGACTGGGTATTACTAAATTTTTTGCACCCAGTGATTGCCAGGCTGATTTTTTAAAGAAAAACAAAACCCCAAATTAATTTAAATGACAAATACTTGTAATCTAAAGCAACTAAAATATAATGCCACAAAAAGAATTTTGTAAAACAGGTGTTTAAAAGGTTGGATCTGCAAAATGAAAATCTACTTACCTTATTTTTTTCACAATAAATCACACATTAAACAGGAGACAAGTCACATTGCATCATAACATGTGGTTTGTAGAAAAAATGGCGGCAGGGGAAGCACTCTGTAATGGTACATAGTTGCCAAATGTTCTAGGTTTTTAGTATTCTCAGCAAATATGGTTTGATTTTAGCTAGTTTTCTTATTTTTTAATAAAATATGTCATAGTGGCAATAACTGGTAGAGTGGCAAAGACTGGTCATTTACCTTAACTTTGTTAAAAAAAATATTGTTTCTTTCAATAAAGTATATTTTGAGTTTATTAAAATTATGGAAAGTCTGCAATTTGTATTTTACAAATCATCTTAGTTTTTCTTTTTAACCATATGTCATAAATTGTTTAAAAACCAACAGACCTAATGTAATATAACCTCGGTATGCTGCATTATGCATCTGAAACCAAACCTCTACACAAACTGCACTTTTAGAAGGGATATTTCAAAAACTAAGCGTTTCTGGGGAAAACGGCGGTAGATTCATAATCTACGCCCCAGAATACATCATTCCTGAAAAATCAACAATTTTGGAGTGGTGAATGCATTAATAGATATTTACCAAAATTACAAATTTAAATAAAAATATACTTAACTTCATTTTCGGCCGGGATTTTAAATGTTCCACTTTCATTTATACTTTATTCAACACCTAATCATTACTTATTTACCTACCTTGCTTAAGTACAGCCTGGGGCATCAAATTTGTTATAATAGCTTGTCCTACTGAAGACGGGTTACTACTAGAGGAGACGCCTTGAGCTAATACCCTAACACTTCTTAGAGCTTGGCTAGTCATCACCAAGGGAGCCTTATTACTTTCTACAGTTCGCACTGTAGTTATTTGGGTTCTTGCCAAGTCAAGGGGTAAAGTCTTTTGAGCTTCTTTCTCTTCTTCTGGATTTCCACTCATAATTTTATCACTTAAGTTTTTTAGGTAGCAAGATATAAAATTTTAAAAAAATTAGACAGGGCTGGAGGCTACAACAAAATTCTAAAACCTTTGAGCGATCATGGTCTTACGAAATAGAGAACATAAACTAAATAATTCACATGTTCATGAAATTCAATTGCAAGCACAAGTAGGATAAATACTCGAGCACAACAAAAAGGGAATACGAATTTTATAAGATTATCTCGGTTTTGAAAACAAACTTCAAAGGTTCGTAGTTCGTCGATGGCGATTTTCTACGAACGAAGGACGCTTTGACAGTGTTGCCGTTGCCAATAGAGTTGATTCAAACAAGATCCAAACCAGTATTTCTCGGTAACAGGTACGTTACGTTACTGCTCCAAACTCGTACATTTCACAAATACCTAGTGTTTTTTAAGATTTACGCATTATTTTTAATCAAATTAACTTATTCCATGCGTTTTTCTAGCTAAAATTTAATTTAAATAGTAAATAAATTAATCTGTACTTGAAAGTTTATCTTAACTATACTTATCAATAAATACTAGCTCGGAAGAACCGGCAGAGAGAAAACAGAGCGGCTCCTTATATCCATTATGCTAGTAACGTTACTAGTCAGATAATTTCCATGGAAACAATTGTCTCAACAATAGTTTCTTTGAAAATTACCTTGCTGGTAAAGTTACTAGATGGATATAACGGGCCCAGGCCCAGATACCGTCACCGGAGTCACTGCGCTCGCCATGGTCATTGTGTATTTAATATTTTGCATAGACAAAAAATACTTTTACAGTATTTTACATATTTTCGTAACGTGTTTTCTTTGAATGGCCATCATATAGAGGCTATAACGAATAATCCGATACTCCAACGGGGCTGGCTGCTCCGTAGTCACTGATTTAAATGTTTAGCCCGAGTTTACATGGGGCGCAAACGGCGTAAATATGACAACGCAAGTAAGACGTGATTGGTCGAAAGTCAGCTGATTGGCATTGATTCTGTCAATCAGCTGACTTCCGATCAATTACGACTGACTTGCGCTGTCATATTTATACCGTTTGCGCACATTTTTCGTACCAAAATCGCCCTTTTTGGCCTATATTAACCAATTTTCCCAGCCTCCAGAGTCAATTTTGCAAGCAGGCAGAGTGTATAGTGTTGACATAGAAGCGCTACAAGGTCTGTTTCCACAAGCAATGATGGACAAGTTACCGACAGTTTCACAGTTCTCTATCCAATCCAAACGCCCAGAAATCCGCGTCCGAGTCTATTGCACTTTGCACAGAATCCTGATTGTCACGGACGTGGGAACAAACCCAAACACGATGGTCAAATATTCGAACTGTAAACGGGGAGAACGGTTACACCACTTATATACATACACTATATTGCCAATACAAGCAGCCGCATGAAGCAAGAAGACACCCATCGTGCGATTCAAAATAACCTGAGTTTGGGTCCGTGGCGCTTGCGCAGTAGGGAAAAAATTAGGCAATCGACACGATATCTAACAGAACGTAAACAGAACCCAATGTCTCTTGAACAGAACCGGCTCGCAGTTGTATTCTTATTCGTCGCCATCTTTTGTTTCGTTCATTCGTGTGTGGTCATAATTTCCAAGTTTTGGGTGTTAATATTTATAAAACTTTACTTTAGACATTTTTTTTTTGTTAGTTTGTAAGTTGTTAGTCGTTTCCATCTTTTTTTACGTTGTATTCGTTCGGATGTTCCTTGTGACCGTGTGTGATTGTGAATATTATTTTTAAGTTTTGGGTGCGAATTTAGGTATAAAACTTTACCAGACATTTTGTTATTGTTAGCGACTTATGTCTCAAGATGGGTAGAAAAAAGTGCATGATCCATTTTTGCACGGATCGCTGTTCAATACCAGGAATAAGGTATTTCAGGTATGTAAAATATTGGTTATATACTTAGTTTTATTTGACTATAAACTGTACACACCCGAACTAACGGGTGAATGCTTGTAAAAATATTTTGAAAGTCGGTCCTGTCAAATGTTTACATCAAGAAGCAAATTTCCGAGCTGCGCAAACTCAACGGACCCTGATCATCTGCCTACAGTGGTGGCATCATAGTAGTGGCATGGTATAAGCAATATATGTAGATAACCATTTTTTCTAAAAGTCACTTTTGATTGGGAAGTACCATGAGAATGTGAGAGGGGGGCGACCTTTTTTTTTAGAAATCACTTTTTATTGGAGGAAATATAAAACTCCAGGTCAACAACTTTAAAAACTTGGCAACCCTAGCCAGAACTAAATAATTTGAGGTTAGTTCTGTTTATCAAGTCGTGACAAGGTGTCGCAGATTTCATGATTTCTCGTGAGATGTCCAGATTTCATACTTTATCTCACGATAAATCTTACGTACATCTCACGATTTATTAAATTTAAGTAACTTCGCTATCAAAAAAACAAAATTCTTGTGATGTCATGTCGTAACCACAGATACGACGACGTAATCTGTGTATAACGCTCTGAAAACTGGACCGTTTTTTTGTCACTTTTGATTTAAGTAAAGATTTGGACAAGAGTACAAACAACGCGCAGTTCCGTTATGGAGCTTATACCGGCCAATTAGAGGTGCTTTACGTCGGACCTGAGGGAGGAGTTTATTTGGCGCGTTATTTAAATTTATTTAAATATATTATGTAGAGTTCTTTATTCAGGTGGCGGAAACGGTAGATTATTTCTTAAAGAAAGATGGCTAGCAAAAAGAAAGTTTCAAAGTTTTTAAAAATCATTTGCAAATGTTTGTAAACGTTCGCTAACATATTTTTGGTGTGTTCGCAGCTTTTTTTTAAAGAAATAATCGGAAATAATCGACTGTTTCCATACATAAAAGCGAAATTTGTTAAAAATGACTACTACTACTTTTGGACCCTCTTTATGCCCTCCAATCATTATTATTATATGATTTGGTGTTATTGGAGGGGCAAGAGTACAAACAGTCCGCAGTTCCGTTATGGAACTTAAATCGGCCAATTAGAGGTGCTTACGTCAGGCGCATGGGCGGGTTCTTGTTTGAAATCGCAGAGCGAGTTGCTTCTCTAACCTAAATTAAAAAACATTTTTACTCCAGTAATTATAAAGAGAGTACACAAACATATTGAAGGGGCTTCTGAAATAGTTTTTATGGATTCATCTGGAACACCTGAAACTGTGGACAGGGAATACAGGGATATACAAGTCGAATATTTGTCTTGCTAAAGCATAGTGAGTGTGGAGGTTTACCTTTGGGGCTCATAATTATAACTTCTGAGTGTAGGTGCTATCAAATGTGGATCTCAGATTTTAAAGGAACTTCTTTGAAAATCTATTTTTGGAGGGCATAAAGAGGGTCCAAAAGTAGTAGTAGTCATTTTTAACTAATCTCGCTTTTATGTATGGAAACGGTCGATTATTTCTTTAAAAAAGCCGCGACCACACCAAAAATATGTTAGCGAACGTTTACAAACATTTGCAAACGATTTTTAAAAACTTTGAAACTTTCTTTTTGCTAGCCATCTGAATAAAGAACGCTACATATTTAAATAAATTTAAATAACGCGCCAAATAAACTCTTCCCTAAGGCCCGACGTAAAAAGCACCTCTAATTGGCCGGTTTAAGCTCCATAACGGAACTGCGAGCTGTTTGTATTCTTGCATTGGAGGGAGGACCTTTTTTTAGATATAGGATTTTTTAGAGGATTTAAGAGTGGGAATTGACGTGGAGTATTGGCGAATAAAAGGATGGCTATAACAAAAAGCGAAATCTCACGATTTTTCCCGATTTTTTTCCGAGAAATCTTACGAAAACTGTTCGGGCTCATCTAGGACCCCTGATACATGGTTCAATTTGGTTGAACACTTAGTAAAATACACAGTTTAATTTGATTGAATCAACTGAATTGTTCAACCAAATAGAACCCAAATTGAACCGTGTATCTTATGATTTAATACATTTATTTATTTATTTATTCAGTCAAGTATCAACAGCAATTAAGCAATTAACAGATACAATCAAATTCTGTACAATTATACTATTCTAGGTAAGTATACACTATTCACCAATCAAGACATGATATGATATACTATCTAACAGTTAATTTCCTGTCCAATAATTTCTTAAATTTATCTAAACTAATAATATCTATGTCAATGTCAGATGCATATACTCATTAAACAGGTTACACATCTGATAAATTGGAGAACTCTTGAACAGATTTGTCCTGGGAAAATCTCAATAAAATACTTTATTGGATCTAATGTTCACACGATTTATAGAAAAAGTAAGCTGACTTAAAAACTCAGTATCATCAATGTTTCCCTTTAAAAGCTTAAAGAGTGCAATTAAACATATTTTTTCCGTCTTATTTCCAAGGACACCCTGTCAAAGATACTCAACAAATATACATGATCACAGCCTCTAGTGGAGTAAAAACCATATTTCTTTAGATACATATATTTTAAAAAATTTCTCTGTACACTCTCGATAAAATTAACCCAGACACTGAGTAAGGGGACCATATTATACTTCCATACTCTAACTTAGGCAATACCAATGTGTCAAACAATCTAAAACATACATCTATATCAAATTTTTTTGTATTTCTAATTATAAAACCCATTATTCTTTGAGCCTCGTGTAGTTTAGCCATTATATGCCCAGTAAATGACATTTTAGTGTCAAACATCACACCCAAATCCCGCTGATTATCCACCTTAGACAAACTTTGATCACCCACAGCATAATCTCCATTAATCATATTATGATTCAAAGAGATCGAAAGACATACAGGAACATTTAATCACATTAAGAGTAAAGCCATTCACATAACACCAATCGACCACACGACACAGGTCATCCTGTAACTTGCCACAATCATCCCCGGTAGCAATCTCAAGAAACAACTTAAAATCGTCTGCAAATAATAAACCCTTAGAGTGCGTTGTAACGCCAACAATGCTATTTGTAGCTATTAAAAATAATAATGGACCCAAATTAGAGCCCGGTGGCACTCCAGAGGTGCTATTATACTTTGCCGATTTAGATCCCTTCAGTTCTACATACTGTTCGCGTCCGGACAAATAAGACTGAATTAACATGATTAAATTTTTAGTGACATTCATATCCTCCAGAGCCCTTATTATCACACAGTGTCTAACCTTATCAAAAGCCTTTTCCATATCAGTGTATACAACATCAACCTGTCGTTTGTTCTTCAATGAACAGTGAACATACTGAGCGAATGTTGCCAAATTTGTAAATGTGGAGCGCTTTGTCATCATATATCCTATCAAATAATATCAATGCAAAAATCTTAGAGACTATGGTAATAGAACGATAACTTTTAATTTCTTGTCTAGATCCACTTTTAAAAATAGGAATAACCTTACTGGATTTCCATGCCTCTGGATAAATGGATGTTTTTAAGATAATATTAAATATATATAGCCAAGTGGCACAATTAATAAATCTAAACCCCCCTTAAAAATATAGCCAGGCACACCATTAGGTCCTATAGCTCTATTAGCCCTCAGCTTTCCAATCGCCCGCTCAATTTCAAACGGTGATTTCAAATCAGAGCCACTACACTCCGGCTCACTGTCTTTACTAAAAACAGATCCAAAAAGAAACTAGCAAACACATTTGTCAAACTTTGAGTGCCCATAAACATTTCGCCTTCATATGACATCTCCGTAGGAATATCAGGACTTCCCTTCTGACATTTAAGAAAAGACCAAAAGATTTTAGGATTTTCCCTTAACCTGTTCTGGACCTTAGATAGATAGCCACTATGTGCCATCTCTATTTCTAGTTTTATCTTCCTTCTAATTGTATTAAATTTATTTTTCCTATATAAAACCGTCTTGTGTCGCTTATATTTTCTAAAATATTTTTCTATAAGTTTAATCAGCCTTATTATCTTCCTTGTAAACCAAACAGGATATTTCCTATCAACTTGAGTTGACATTGGAACACACAAATCAAATACTCCAAAGATAACATCATAAAAATAATTTACAGCCTGATTCACATCCTTTAAACCCTTCCAAGTATCCCAGTTTTGTTTTCTAAATAAGTTATACATAGCTAAGTAATTGGCTCTTTTAAAATTATACTTAGTATTAATAATCTGTTTACAAGATTTAAGGGACATCACATTGGAAACAGAAACAAGCAATCCCGGATGATACTGATCCACGGGCAACAATGGATTCTCATCAATATCGACCGATACCCCAGCCTGGGATGCAATAACTAAATCCAATATACCACCCAAAACAATTCTTAACATTATTCATTTGACTCATACTGGTAAACGCTAAAAAACTCTTGAAATTAATCAAAGTTGAATTAAAGGACATCTTACTAACATACTCAGGGATATTGAAATCGCCAATAATTAAACATTTCTTACCGGCCAAATAGGTCTCCACTGCGTCATAAAAACCTGAATAGACATCCGTATCGGAGTTTGGTGGAATATAAACTACAACTACAAACAAACAAATGTCAGAATCCAACAACAGCTTAACACACAATGCTTCCAAATCATTATCAAATATGTTTACTTCACTAGCCACATATTTATTTTGTACGGCAAGCAATACACCACCGCCCTGCGACTTACCGGTCAGTACAACGCTTCTGTCTTTTCTAAAAACTTGTCTAGTGGTACAGAATTCCGATGTATATACAGATGGATTCAACCATGTTTCAGTTAGGGCAATCATATCACTATCATTGTTAAAATATTACACTTAAGAACACCCAATTTGGTTTTTACACCCCGACAATTTTGATAAGTAATATACATGCTCTCTAACTGGGCACCAGCAAGCTGTCCATGAATTGAAAACCCTGCATAGGTGTTGTTACAAAATTATGAGTTAAAGCATAAAGTGTACTTACACAATCATTCACTTCATTTAAATGGTTTGTTTCCTCCAAGACTTCCACTGTTGAGTTCAGCTTGTTATTAAGGTTTATATATATTAGATTTTTATTTGCCTTACAATTAATTTCCATACTAATCAGAGTGGAAATCTTGGGAATACTCAATCCATGTCCTAACCTATTACCTATATTAATATATGTTATTTTATTTGGTGTAAATTTTTCCATAATGCCAACGAGTTTCAATAGCCTACTGTTAAAGTTATATAGCCTACAATTATCAACCAACACACCCTCACCACGTTCGCTAGCCACCGACAACAAAATCAAATTTGTATGCATACACAACTTCATTTTGTCTTTCAATAATCTAATATTAGGTGACAGGCCATTCAGAAAGTTATTAATACCCGCCATGACAATGACATAGTCCATTTCATTAAAATCCTTAGTCAGGAGCTCAATATTATCTATCACAGATTTGAAACCAGGCGTTGGGTTTCACGAACGCTTGAACTCGAAATCTGCGGCTGAGAGTATTTCTTAATGACTGAAGCAGACCTCTTCCTGATTGATCACACAAAATCAAAACCCTATTACAACTTTTATCAATATCCACACACTTTACTGAAGGATAACTTATTAATTGATTCTGAGAATGAACCTCCGAGCTAATAATAATATTCGGGACATTGAGGGCATCTGTTTGACTAATGGCATCTCTTTTACCAATCATTGGACCCTCCTTCAACATAAAAAGTTTCAGATTAGCTTCTTTGAGATCTTTTACATATAGCTCATAATCCTTTGTAAGTTTCTCAATGCTTACCAACATGTTATTGTTTAAACACTTTAACTCATTAAATTCACTTGACAATCTATCAAATTTAGTTTGAAAGACATCAGCTTTTACTACACAATTTTTATTCTTATCTACAATAACAAAAGTTCTTTATTTAATTTAGTAATTTCATCATTTAGTAAACGTATTTTTTGTTCATAATCCTTTTCTGCACTAAACGCTTCATCCTCGAAGTCCTGAGTTCGCTGTTTTAGTTTCAATATATGTGTATCCTTATCGTGGTTTTTCTTTTCAAGACTTTTAAGCTCTTCCTGTAATTCTTGTGTGGTATCCTCACACTTCTTCTCCAATTTTGCAATGATCCTATCTTTTTTCTTACATTCATTCCTTGATTTCTCAAGATGTTCTATTATTTTTTTGGTATTTAGCAGGTCCTTTAGATAAGTTTTGCAATCAAAGCAGTAAAACACCAGATTCCTCTCAGATAAAGCGACGGCATATGAGCCTCCGTGGTAGTAATTCCTGCACATTTCTTACACACCACTCTTTTACACCAGTCACAAGGACTACCAAATATTTCCTCTTCTTTAGGTCTGTTCTTAAATATACAATCTAGTTGACATTTTGAGGAAATAAGGGAAGTCATCTTTACACTTCAACAAATTAAAAGTAACAAAAACGGTATCCTCGACGAAAAATTATTAAAACAGCAATCACTGAGTTATGTGCGGTATACAAGAAACGTCACATGTCCGGCATCGGTTGTTGGCATAGTAGGCGCGGAATACAATAGAAACGTTACCAATGCAGTTTGTTTATTCTATATTGATAGCAGTAAAGTTTTTATTTATTGGTAAAGAACATTTTATGGGGTATTTTAACGAACAATTTTCAGTTTAACGAAAATTTCGGGAAATTTTAGTTCATGAAATCACTTTTACTAAATAGGTACGTGATAAGCGATTGTACAAATTGCGCGAAAACGCGATATTTTTAACTAATTTAAACTACAGATCTCTGTTATTAATTAGTTTAGACGGGACACTATAATCACCTGTCCTTATTTGACAATTTAAACGACAAAGTAATGTAAAATAATTAAAGACTCGTTACAAAGTAAGCGTTCCGATGCATTGAATAAAGATTTATTCAATGTTCCGATGTGATCACTTAAGTCTTAAAGTAACGAGCCCTCTAATATAAAAAACTCGTTACTTTTGGCTTTTTGTGACTTACACTGAATTTAAATCTAACTAACTATTCTACCCAGGATTTTCAACAGACGGCTTCGTTCGTGAACTTGATAGCGAATGACGGAAGGAACGTATCATACGGTATCATAATTATTTTTAGTGCTGATTTTGTTTTTGTCATATTGTATGTTTTTATGTGTGTTTAAATCACATATTTAACAATTGACATACCTATATTTAATTAATATATTTATACTCGATCTCGACTATAACAACAATAACACAATTAAAATAAAAGTAACTATTTAAGTAAAGTTACGAGTCCTGATACCCAAAGTAACGAAACAGTCCAAGTCCGTAAAAGTAACGAATGTTTACATCACCAGAAAGTTTCTGTCTAGACAAGGAAAAAGGTTTCTGTAGTTTGGTTGAAACAAATATATCGATACTTTTTTCTATATATCGGTGGTACCATATCGATATAAAATATATTTATAAATAACGTAATATATCGATATCTCGGTACCATCCCTACTCGGAACAACTTGTCCGTTTTGTTCGAGTTCTGTGTTGTCCGTTGTCCGTAATAACCCTAACCCTAAATTCCTAATTGTGAATTTGTGAATCTTAAATATTAGTCAACAAATAATTTATTTTTGGATAATATAATTTACTTTTCTAGGGTTCCGTGCAACTTGTTATGTTACCGCTATTCTATAAACAAGATATTGACAATAGGAAACATCAAATTAATACACTGAAAATTTTTAATGATAAGTAAGTATTTTTATTATTAGTAGGTAGATCTTAATCAGGTCTAGATTTTATTTTTTATAATTAACATTAATGATATTAAACTAATATTTTTGGTCTACGCAGTTGACTTTAAAATGCATTATTCTATATAAAAATACAGCTGAAACTCGTCTAAAGCGTTAATAAATAACCGTTTGGACTTTTATTATACGTACACCACGCCAAAATTGATGATTTTTTCAGGAACGATATATTTTGGGGCGTAGATTACAAATCTGAAAACGATTTTGGTCGGAAACGCTTAGTTTTTGAGATATTCTTTCTTAAAGTCCCTGTTCATAATGGTTAGGTTTCCAAAGCCTAATCGCATTTATATAGGTTTCTGATATAAGAATTAAGAAAAAATGCCTAAAACGGATCATGTTCCATGCAGTTTGGTACTTTTTTCCCACATTTTTGTTTCTTTGGAGTTCTTTTTAACCAAAAATATAACCTTGAATTCCTCCAACACAATAACATTATTCTAAAATTGATAGATTCGTATGTACGGAGGTGCTCGTTCCGATGTAAAAAAACGGTCAATTTTAGTTACTTATTTATTTTTTTATTTATTTATTTAATTAACGGGTTACACCTAGTACAAATATAATTTACAATGTGAGCCGTAAATTTTGGTACGGGTACTCTTAATGATTCCTTTTATATGTCAATATTAGAAATGCTTTTGTAACCATTTATGCAGATGACACAACCATTGTGATGGCTGGGCGTGCTTAATGAATTGGAGTTTTGATTTTGAATGTTGAAAAGACGGTCTTACTGACTTTCTGGTCTCGGTGTTTTTTAATTGAACTTAAGGTTCTGAATCCTTGGGTGATTTTAAGAAGAAAAGTTAATATTAACATATGTCCTAAAGCTCATTCATTTTCATTTTAACAAAATATCAAAAGTAGTCTCAATGAACCGAAGAAAAAAATTGTTTTTTTGTTTTCTTTTTATGCGAAAAGGGTGCATCATATGAAAGTAAGTCTACGGACTAAATTTGCTCCAAAATAAATGAGGTTTTTAAATATAAGTTTGGTTTTTAGAAAAATCAGTGGCGTACCATTTTTTTCTTTAAAAATATTCAGTTCAAACCCCGTACGGACGTCACTGGTAAAAAAATCTTTTAAGTCAAAAAATGCTCTTTAATGATTAAGAGGTGTGTACAAAATTTCATAAAAATATCTAAGAGTGATATAATAATTATGATAAAAAAGTTATATTTTAAAAAAAATGTTAACACCCTGTAGCTCAAAAATGAAGAGCTTTAGGACAACGTTTTTAAGTTTGCTTGTTGATTCTATATTACCATTTGAAAATCATGTCCATTCTAAATTGAGCTCTGCATATTTTGCTATTACTTATGTCAATACTATTAATAGTATAGTGATTGAAGTTGAACATCGACAACTTCAGGCCTTAAACTAAAAGGAGTAAATGAAGTAAATCATAAAAGAATGCAATTACAATAAATACAAAATATCCACAATAACAAAAAACACAAATAAATATATAAATTAATCAGTACGTTTATCAGTAACATATTACAAGTATTGTTAACTTTGTGACTAAAATATTAGATGCCAGCGACACAAAACAAGAAACAGCTGTAAAAAGAGTGGACAAAAGCTGATTAATTTTAACTTTACCCACTGTTTAGATACTCGGTAATAGAGTAATATTATTTTTCAATTGAGAACCTTTGAAAAAAAGTCTTAAATTTTGCATAGCTTTGCATTCGTTTTATATTTGGAGGCAGGGCATTGTAAACCTTTATACATCCAATGAGTGGACTTTTATCTTAAAGCGCTAATTAAATACTATTTTTAAATCCTGCAATGAAGAAATTGAAATATTTGCAGAGATATAAATATTGACATCCTAAATGATGCAAATTTAAATACTAATCACTATCCTGACATTTTAAGTTCATTCTCCTTTAACTCCTATTTAAACAAGCCTACAATAATTTCTAATACAAGTGAAACTTGTCTAGATCACTATTTATGTATATGAAGTTAGCGAAACAACTTCGGCCAATCCAGTTTTTTATTATCGGAAAATTTGCCCTTTTTTGTCGTTAATTAGTTGTGGAAAAATTAATTGTGTCGTTCTTATTTTTAAAAAACTACGCGATGTTCTGCTAACTTCATACAAACTTCGCAACAATAAAAGAAAAAAATAGTTTTTTCAAATGTTAGTACGTAAATACGAAAAATTTGTCTCTTTTTGTCGTTAATTAGTTGTGGAAAAATTAATTTTGTCGTTCTTATTTTTAAAAAACTACACGATTATTTGCATTGTTTTGCAAAGTTCATATAAAATTAACAAAAAAAAAATGATGTTTTAAAAATAAGAACGACAAAATTAATTTTTCCACAACTAACGACAAAATAGAGGCAAACTTTACGCTACTAACATTTACAAAAAACTATTTTTTTCTTTTATTGTTTTGCTAAGTTCGTATGAAGTTAGCAGAACATCGCGTAGTTTTTTAAAAATAAGAACGACAAAATTAATTTTTCCACAACTAATTAACGACAAAATAGAGACAAACTTTACGCTACTAACATTTGCAAAAAAATGTTTTTTTCTTTTATTGTTTCGCTAAGTTCATATGAAGTTAGCAGAAAACTGCGAAGTATTTTAAAAATAAGAACGATAAAATTATTTTTTCCACAACTAATTAACGACAAAAAAACGGCAAATTTTCCGATAATAAAAAACTTGATTGGCCGAAGTTGTTTCGCTAACTTCATATACATTCATTATTTTGTTAAGGCGGAACTTTGTGCAGCAAGAAATTTATTTGCAAGAGAGTTTCACCCGAAGTGGGCATACTAGCGAGCTTATGACGTGGTGAAAAATATTCCGTAAACATCGACACACACTGAAACCACGATGCAAGGCGGTAGGTTCTTTATTATGCTAATGAGTTTTGGTTGATTTTATTTCGGAGACGAGAAATTTGTTTTGTGGAAAATAAGTACTTGTTATTGTATTCTTAGTTAAAATAATGTACCTAATCGTTATACGGATATATCTTTTAAATTTTGTCTTATTTTATTATTAAAGCTATAGAATATTTACAAAAAATAAAATTAGGTAGAGCAGAAAGTTTGAAGTGTTAATTAATAATAGGTATAAAAGCACCTGCAAACAGGGTGTTCGTGTTCCATCGGGAACCGCTTCGAACTATATATGATAAACTATACATAGGAAAATTTTCAAAATTTGCCATCGTGGTAATGCTGATGGGGACGACCGGACTAAAAAAATTTCATAATGGTGGTACTTCCGGTTACACCGGAAGTTAGTGTCAGCTAGGGTAGCCAGATTTTAAAAATTGAAAAGCGGGAAGTGGATAGTGCCTGGAGGACAAGTTTTTTTTGAGGTGCTTAAAATAATTATATTGATGATTTCTAAAAAAAAAAAGGTCGATACCCCGCTGACCTTACGCTGTGGCGTGCCTTTTATATTTCTTCCTCCTATCATCAAACGTGCTTTCTAAAAAAAAAAGGTCGCCCCTCTCTAAGACAGCTGTACAGTTATTAGGCGTCTGTCGTGTTATTGGAAAAGCGGGAGTTTTGTTTAAGTGCGTGGGAGGCGGGAGGTTAAGTAAAAAAGCGGGAGCATCCCGACTAAATCGGGAGGGTTGGCAACCCTAGTGTCAGCGTGTTTATTTTAAATAGAACATCCTATATATTATTACATTTTTGTATTCTACGTAAGATTCTAGGCAGATTTTGTACAGGGTGGGGACTTTAATTGGAATAAATTCGATATTATTAAAACTGCTGAAGTTACGCCTACCAAATTTAGTATGTATGGTTTTGAAGCATGCGGAATTGAATTATAATGTCGGCGCAGTTGCCAGATTTCTCAGCTTTGCGCTACACGTAGTAATTTTAATATTTTAAATGGAATGCCCTATTTATTTTTATTGCAGTGCATTGGGCGTGTCCAATTTAATAAGATGCCAAATTAACAAAATTCTATCTTCACTTATTGCTGAGCTATGGCAATACTGTAATTCCATTAAAAAGTACCATGAGAATTTCTATTTTTAAAGTTTAAGTTAAATAGGCCATTTTGAAAAGACAAGAACTTTTCTTGAATCTTGTCAATAACTTAGTAACTAGTGAAGATAGAATTTCGTAAATTTGAGATCTTACTAAATTTGACACTACCAATTCACTGCAATAAAAATAAATAGGGCATTCTATTTAAAATAACAAAATTACTACGTGTAGCGCAAAGCTGAGAAATCTGGCAACTGCGCCGACATCATAATCCAATTCCGCATGCTCTAAAACCCCCACATACCAAATTTTGTAGGCGCAACTTCAGCAGGTTTAATAATATCGAATTTATTCCAGTTAAAGTCCCTACCCTGTATGCCTATACCTATAAATATCTAAGCGTTTTTGACATATTTGAATTTTTCTGTTAAGAATGACGTTTGCAAGCCTTAAAATAATTATCAATTTTTTCTATAAAGAAGCCTTATATTTATTTAATTTAAGCGGGATTCCTTGTTATAAAGAACCTGCTTTATTAGATTTTTTATAATATTTTGTTAACTATTAATTCAGGGTGTTTAAACAATAAGATTGAAAAAACTGCAAAAAGTCTAAATTATCAAAGGGAAACACCCAAATTTTATAATTACTTTTAGTTTAGCATTAAAAAAGGGTAAGTTTGTATATCCAAAAAATGTTGAACATTATTAATAAGCACATTGTGATGGCTTCTGTTTTGCGGATATCGATTGGCAAATGTGTCCCATGTTCTTGATATAACTTTAACACATTCTCCATAAATAATAAATAAATTTAAATAATCTTCGTTTGTATGTACAATTTAAGCGCACAGGCATGATAATTAATGATGTTTAAATGGTAAGTGACAGCTTCATAAATTTTTCTCGCATTTGATTGATTTTCAACGCCGTTATAGCCAACTAAAAGTAACTAAACTTAAAATCTGCAGCAAAATCGCCATATAAAAATATTAAGTTGGCAATGTTTCTAAAACTAAAATTTTTTGGAATATACAAACTTACCCTTATTTTTAATGCTAAATAAGAAATAATTATAAAATTTGTGTATTTCCATTTGAAAATCTAGTCTTTTTGCAGTTTTTCAATTTAATTTTTAATCGTATTGTTTAAACACCCTGTATTAATAGTTATCAAAATATTATAAAAAATCTATTAAAAATATCTAAAACGCTTAGACATAGGTATAGGACATGGTATACAAGATATGCCTAAATTCTTGCGTAGAATGCAAAAATGTAGTAATATATAAAGTATTCTATTTAAAATAAGCAAGTTGACACTTACTTCCGGTATAACGGGAAGTGCCACCATTATAAATATATTTTAGTCCGATCGCCCCCATCATCACCAACATATACTGTCAAATTTTCAAAATTAGGAGGCTCAGGCCTACCCTGAAACTAAAGGTTTTCAGCATTGGTTATCAAATACTTCGTAAGGTCAATAGTTTTTCAATCAAAATTTTCTTATATTACAAATTTTTCACCATGTTTATTTATAAAACAAAAGATAAGTCCCGCTGGTTCCAGGATTAGTTGACTGTGGTTACTAACTCGCGCAGTATTTTGTCCGTCGCGTTCCGTGCCATTATAATTAATTTTTTTTAAAAGTGGTATGTTTTTGACGATTAGTTGCGCTGCATCTTCAAAAGAAAAAAAAGTAAGTACCTAGTTTTTTTTTTAGTAACACAGAAACAACAGGAGGTAGTACCGTATCTTCGCGCCAATCCGATACAAAATCACGGTATTAATGTTTCTTATAAACATAAAAAGATAGGGGGGTAGCCAAAAAAACGTGTAAGTTCTCAAAAGTTAATTCTATAAAATAAAATACTTCGCAGCCTTTTCTACACTTTCTCCACCGTTTAAAAGTGGCTACAAAAAAAACAAAACTTTGCGTTTTCAAGAACTTCTATCAAAAGTGATTCCTACAAAAAAAAATGTCGCAGTCGTTTCATAAACTCCTCCCAACAAAAGTTAGTAAAAAGTATATTTACCCCCTCTCCCCCTTGGTCAAGAGACAGAGGCAACTGCCCTCTTTATGGACGCCCATGCCTTACAAAAAATTGTATTTTATTACTCTGCGTGGCATACTGTCCAATTTTTATTTATTACCTACCTAGCTTCTTAGAAGCATTGTCACTATACAGTAGTCTCGCTGCACCAAATTGTAGCTGCGAGCCAATAACATGAACAGATAAATGTCGTGTGACCAACGCTAAATTCGTGCCTGACAACTACTTAAAATGAATTTATATTTTAACAGGTTTAGACAGAAGCTCACTATATAAACAATATATAGAGCCTGTATAATAAGCATAAAATATAAAAACAATCAAATAGAAATAGATTCATTATGCAACAGTTGGTTTCTTTACTCACTAAGAACCTTCATAAATGGCTTTATTTTATTGCACCTATCACCCTTTACCAAGACAAATTCAACTTTAATTTTAGATCTAAGAGTTAATATACCAGGGTTACCATACATCCTTAGATTTGTCGTAAGTTCCCGGTGACCCAGTTTGGGCCTCTAATACCGATAAGCTATTTACCTTAGTATATTTTGTTCACTATCAAGAGAATAACCCATTTCGATAAAAAACGAAACAAAAAATTCAATATAGCCCATTTTTGATTGCAACAAATCGACTGGATTTCGTTCAATTCTTATCCTTACCTAACATGGCTAAGAAATTTTGAAAGCTCAAACACCAGTTTTGACAAAATGGTGAACGCGCCTTGAACATTTTGCCCTGCGGCGCATTATAAACCATCCCGGTCTAAGCCGAAAAATGTATGGTAACCCGGAGTTAATAGCACAACTACTAGTTACGTCTTTTTAATATTAACGCTTAGATATTCTGTTATTGGCACAGACAATCCAAAAAGGAAAATATAAAATTTAGCCCAAAATTACCCCCGAAATTACTTCTTGTTCGACCACCTATAATTTTTTCCAGTGTATCATTATTCTCTCTGGATGTAAATTGTTTCACGTCAGCCGAGAATAAATTCAGCTGTATATAGGCAACTTCTATAACATGACAACAAAATTTACCTAAAACATGAGTTGCGCGCTGCAAGATAACGGACTTATTACGACATTGTTTTGTCTCAATTTTTGAAGTCTTAAAGATAAGACATGGAAGTTCTAAGGTACATGCCTATTTTTTTGAAAAAAAAATTCTTAGCTACGATATTAACCTTGGAAAAGTGCCTAAAAATACGCACCTTTAGTGGGCATTTTCTCATACATATTCTTATTTTTTTCAAAAAAGGGCTTTGTACCTTAGAAATACAAACATTCCTTTATTAAATTTTAAATTGTCCCGACAAATATTTCAAATAGCCTTTGCAGAATCCTGCAGTAGCGAAACGGTGTTTTTCATCCTCTAAATTTGCGCGTGGTAGAGCCTTAAAGACGATTCTCAAATAGAAACCTCAACTTTATATATTCATATCAACTCTATCACAGACCACTTTCCGACATCTTGTTATATATCAACAACAAATATTGCAGTTTGTTCAAATATAAATAGTTATGTTACAAAATTTATTTATTTTCAGAAATTAACTAATTTGTTTGAAAATAAAAATTGGGGACAAATTTCTAATTCTGAAGATGTAAACATAGAGATGAAATTATTAGTTAAAAATAAAAATACGTAATAAAATTCTATTAAATAATTTTAGAGATTATCGACATTTTCTTAATAAGTTAATAAAAACGACTAAGGAAATATACAGTACAATCTCGGAAAAAATTCTAAGGAATTCACATTAACGAGACGTTTACATTAGCGAAGTTTACAAAAAATACATATAAATACATATGTAACAACCATAGACATAAAAGAAACAGAGACAGAATTGTTTACATATTATCGCAACCAGACCGATTTTTAACACAAAGCGATGATGACAAATTTCTGCGGGGTGCCCTAGATCTAACTCCTGTGTTTGAAAATAAACCCTACCTAATCATAGTATAATGAGTAAATTTTTATGTGTATTTAAGTAATAATAATACACTAAATTATTAGTGTGCTTTTTTACATCAAAATACGCAATTTCTACTTTTAAAATTATTTAGTTTCCTAGTTAATAAAACTAAAGTGTATATGGGAAAAACCTTTGGCGCCACTGTACAAGCTTTTACTATTACTGGCGACGCGAATTTCGCCGAATTTTACTAGTTCATTCATTTTATGTGAAAAGACGATTTTACAGTGTTTCTGTGCGGGGCCTGTTACGTTTTGCGATTTTCGATTGATTTTTAGTGTTTTTTTGGCAAAAGAGCTGTTAAAGCTCTTTTTTAGCAATTCTAAATGGTTTGCCAGTGCGTGGTTTGCCAAAAAGTTGACTATTCTACCGGATTGGTATTTCGGCGGTAAGTGAGATTACGTTTTTTTTTAGCTGAAGCAGTGGTGTGGTTTAATTATTATTTATTTAAAGTAAATTACTGCAAAAACAATTGCATTTTGTCTGAACTTCTTAAAAAAAAACGTAGATGACGGATTAAACAAAGAATTAAGACATTATTGTAAAATTCCAATCTGAATTTCCCAGTTTAAAGCTTTTTTTTACCCTTTACAAATTTTTTAATGCATGTAGTTATTTACTAATATATTGTTGTAGCTTTCCTGTAAATCCTGAGCGCAGACAAAGATGGATTTTTCTTTTGGATTTAGAGAACCAGCAAATCATAAAATATTTTCAAATTTGTTCAGAACATTTTGATCAAAGTGATATTATCATCACTCAAATAACTGGTCGAAGGCAACTAAGATCATATGCTGAGCCCCAATTGAATACCACAGTTTTTACTTAGCGTTTGTCTTTCAGGTAAAAAAATTAAATGAGTTTACGTTATTTAATGTTACCTATTGTTTTTACACCTATACTAAATTTTGTTTTTAGTTCGGATTCTACCATTGACACACCTCCAAGAAAATCTTTAAAGTAAGTACATTTTAAGATATTTGTGCAATGTTAAACACTTTAGGTACATATTTAATTTATTTTTATTGATACAAAATTTACATAATGTTGTAACGATCATTGGTTTGGTATAATTTTTATATCAGGTGGTGGTGCGTTTAGGTATGCAACGTAGGAATATAAACACTTTTATGAAGAATTAAAAAATCAAAACTTCTTGGTAAAACAAATCAATAATTTGAAACTTTTGTTTGTTGTTGTAATAAACATATTTATCTTTTTACTTTTAGGTCTCTCCATGTTGATGTTAAACCGTTGTTTGAAATTCCAGAGTGTCCCAATCTGTCTCAAGTCACTAATGAGCAAGATGTTGCTGGCCCCTCGAATGTTTTGTTTAAAACCAAACGAGAAGAAATGAAGTCATTGTCAAAAGTTTCTTTATAATGATTGCTGAATAATCAGGCGGTTTATCAACATTTTGAAAAATTTTATATTATATTGAAAGTGAAAAAACCGAAGAAATAAAAAAGATGATTTAAAATGTTATCTTTTTAGATTAAAATGTACAGGGTGTTCCATTTAAAAAAGTGAGATTAGGTCCGATAACTTTTTAACTGTCCCGTATACTTATATTGAAACCGGCTGATTATTCAGCAATCATTATGAAGAAACTTTTGTATAAAATACTTTTCTGTATCTCTTTTAACTCCGAAAATATAAGGTAATTTTGAAATTTTCAAATTTTGATTTTACCATTTTAAGTTTGACCCAAAAACAGTACATGACACCTATATTACTTTTTCGATAGCACTAACAATAACGGAGATACCCTATAAAAGTGTTGAAAATGGGACACCCTGTACAGAAATTTTTGTTCTTATTCGAGAAATGGCGTAAATTATGGCTAATAGTTCCCAGGTTAGTGGTAGAAAAAATATTTTACAATACATTATCAATATTTTTTAATTAATGGACTTTTATTTTTCCCTAATCCCTAAACAAGGCGCACGCCACTGGTAAAGGTAATCGGCTAAGGGGACAGCCAAGTTGCAGCATTGCCATTTTTTATGCCATCCTTTTTCAACTTACTTAAAACTAAAAAACATAAATGATTGTAAACAAATTGTGTTTATGAATGGAATGTTTTGTCTCCTCTTTATATGTCTATGGTAACAACTATTATTGTACCTAGCATATTACATAGTGTGTATTGATAAAATAACCTAACCTAAGATACTTAACTAATCTTTTATAGCAAAATTGTTCTGCTTTTTCCCTTAATTGAACAAACTGAAGAAAGGCATTTTGATTTCCCTTTTACATTGACCACTCTGTAGTATGAACGGTGTTATTAAAAACAGTCGTTCATAAAAGTGCATATTCATATTATCGCGATTGTACTGTATTATCAAAAAAAAAAATGAATAAAACTCATAGCGATATAAAACAAGTTTGGAAAGTGGTTAAAGAAATAACAGGACAGAAGAAAAAAGAAAACAAAAGTTATGAAATTTTTTAAGAAAATAGAATTTTAACTACTGATAAACCACTAAATTTCAAATATTTTTATAGATTATTTCAATAACATTGGTCCTAAACTCGCTGAAAACATTAGGGTTCCAAACAGTTATATTAAGGTTAGTGAAAAATCTATATAACTGATTTAGAAATTTCAAATTTATTTCAAAAGTTAATAGGTTATTCATCTCCTGGAACAGATAAAATTAATAATGAATAATGCAGCAACGTTGGAGTTAAAATAGCAAAGCGTCGGACAGGGCACAGGGCGGGCAAGGACATGAGACTGGAAACTTTATTTTAACATATCTTTTCAAATAGAGTCAGAAAAAAATGAAAACCTAATCAGAGTTTTTTAAATTTGAAAATACAATGTTGCAGAATTTAGTAGGGCGCAACTTTTTTCTAATTTAACCATCTTTGTATCTTCTATGGTTTACGAGATCCCTGTAGAGTGCATTCTTGTCTGGGATACCCCGTATATTATAGGCTTCATTTTTATTTATTGATTTCGTTATTATTATTATTATTATTATTATTATTATTATTATTAATAATTTTAATTGTTTTTTTAGTGGACAGGTTTTTAACCTATACTGAAGGGATTTTAAAATTTAATTTTATAACTAATATATTTCAATGATTTAAATATCACTATTTTTTAATTAATAATTATAAGACGACTGGAGATACTTACCAGTTAAAATGTTGTGTGTAAAACAAATAAAGACAATGTAAATCCAAAACTCTTCTATCATTTAAGAAACATCATTGTCTCCAACCTTCAAACAGACATATTTTAGTTATTGTAATAGTAGTAATAAATTATTGATTTTGTGCCATTATTGGCTTTCATTTACTCTCGTCCCCACTTGCCTACTTCTATCTTCGAAATAATCCGCTGTTGATTCGTTTGTCTGCTGTTCCATTACCTGATCCGCTATTCATTTACCTGATTCACTGTTAATCCATTGATCCGCTATTCCTTTACCTGAACCTTCTGTTCCTTTACCTGATCCGATGGTATTTTACCTGATCTGCTGTTCCTTTACCTGATCCGCTGTAGTATATAGTTCCAAAGTAGATTGTGTCCAAGTAGCTAACGCCATAACGTATGTCAGGTGACGTATTGAATAACCGACATCGCAACGTCTACAACTAATTCTCGAAATGTTACTGTCGGGCTTTCAGGAGGATCCTAATTCCCCAATAAACTCATACCTTATTAACATATACAGGTGGCGCGACGTCGCGATTTATCTAATATCCTTTTATTTAGCGCGGTCCTAGTCTTTAGTGCCTTATAGCTTTTAAACCATTCGACCTAGGGATCTTGGGTTTTTTTAACAATTTAAGACGCTTGCCCGAGCTTGCAAGTATCAACCATAGTCGCATTCGACGAGCCGTAGACGAGTAGTGCCAACGAACTTTTGACGGAGTTAACCCAATCGCGATCGAACCTAGCGGATATCGCCCCAAGTTTTTGACGTATGACGTAGGTATCAAAGATAATGCCCTGTAGAACCTATTACGTAATTTTGACATGCACACGTTTATTGACGTGGGAGCTATGACGTCTTACATTCCGAGATACGATTCCCCCGGGGATTAAGGATGCAAAACATATCACCTAAATCTACTATTTTACTAAAACCTTTTCTGACACGTTAGCAATAATCAGGCCCGGACTGGCCAGGTCCGCGATCGCGGAGGGCCCCAAATGGCCCCCTACATAACGTACAAAAAATCAGAAAAAAAAGTTTTTGTCTTAGAAGTTATTTTGTGTTATTGGTAATGTTTTGTTTAAATTTTCCAAAAGTAGAACACGTCCAACATCTGTTTATATGTCGCCTTATAACTAAAGCTTTGTATACTAAAGCTACTGTGTTGTGAGTTGAGTTACGTAGTTGTGGTGTAATGCATCGTCTGCGCGGTGACTTGTGTCCAACAGACAACTACACAGCGATGCTCTATCAGATCAACTGATCACTCAGTAGGGCCGCGCACATGATACAACTACACAAGATATGATAACAGGGTGCGCAGTGGATCGTGACGTCACCTAGTGAGGAATTTTTGAATTGAACGTGCCGAATTATACGGCAAAGCGTAGTTTACGTTATTAAAAGGCAATTTTATATAAAATTTTTAAAAAATTTATTTCAAATCATATTAGCCTTAAAATTTCTACTGTGACTTAAATCTTGAAACATACATTTTATATAGATAGATTGATTATTGTCAAGATTTAAAACTTAATATACTTACGTGCCTTAACGCAAACTTTTAGATGTGATTATGCTAACAGGAGAAAACTTCTTTAAAGTACGTAGCAATTCATTTAGATTAAAATTTTACATGGAAACAGCATGTTACTTATTTTACAAGCAAAAATATTTTATTTTTAAATTATTTGAAAATATAAATATTTTAACTTTGAGTACTTTAAAGATGATATGCGCAAGTAGAATTAATAATAAATGATGGCATTGTTTGTGAAAGTTAATATTAATAAAAATAACAATAATAATAAGAAATATCTTTATTTAAAATAATTATAGAAATAGACAATAGAAATGAATATTTAACCGTTTACTCTAAAAGTTGATAATAAACTTAACACGAACAAGTTAAGTAGGTACCTATACATTGCGCATATGGAAAACGACACACTGTCCAATATTTTTTTGTATAGAAAAGAGCTTAAAATATTTTTACCCATGTCTAGTATTCGTTCAAAAAAAATTGTTCTGAATTTATTTTACATAAAAAGTTTTAATACAAAGTTATTGTTTATTTTTCTTTTTCTAGAAAGGGTCGCATCATTTTAATTCTCTGCTAAAAAAATACATTAACATCAAAAAATAACATTTTTGCCCTTCGAACATAATATCGAAGAGCTGATTTCAAAGAATGAATATTATGCAGAGTAAAAAAAATAAACAAGGCCGATATTTGTCAGGTGTATTTTTCGTGTTTCAAAATTTCCTCATTTCATTCATGGTCATCGTCACTGAGATGTTTGGAGCAAGCATCAGCATTTCTAATTTTAAACATCTTGTAATTCCTTAAAATTGGACATCAGGCGTAAAACTCTTGCGTTTATTATCGACATTATATAACCATATACCGCACACCTTATTTTTCAGTAAATTTACAAATCAGTTATCTGGAATAAACGACTGATACATAATTCAAACTCCAACTTAAACAGCGGAGAATATCGCAATATGGCGGTTTTTACTCACTAGGTGACGTAACGAAAGTCACGCCCACATGCGCGGTATCATACCTTCTTGTATTATTGGCCGCGCAAGCACATATCGTCCTTCCCCTCCCCCCTCTCCTCGATATTACGCGATGCGATACTGCACTTTATTTTGAACTCCGTTGTAATTATTAGCAGTTCTACAGCATGTGTTTTGTACAGGGACGGACTGGGTCTATAAGATGTGGCGGGCTATAGGACACAAAGGCGCTGGCATGTATCCACGGCGAAAAATTGTTGGGCGCCACGCCCTTTTTTCAATGATTTGACTTGCTTTCCAAATAGGAAACATAAATACTAGCGCCGCAGACGAACATTTTTTGGATGCAACGTTTTTTTTTTGTCAATGATGGTGCTTTGTGCTCAAGTAGGAAAAATAATAAATATAAAGTAAGATTAAACGGCTCTGGGAGGAGGGGGGCGGCTTCGTTTGTGTCATAATTATATAAGGTAGTTTGTTTTTTAGGAAGACCCGAACAGAGAACAGGGAGTTCACAAAAAAAACGTAAAACAAAAAATAGCATTTTTTACGAATCGGTGGAAATTATAAATATTTATAACAAAATTAATACTATCCAAAAAAACAAAGAATAACATTTTTTAGAAAAACATAATATATTATATAATATAAAAAAATAAGAATATTGAAAAGAAATTGCAACATAGCATTTACAGTTTACAGAGCGAGCAAGGCAGATAAATTTCTACTAGTTGAAGCTAAATCATTTATAACTCAGTGACATTAATATATCCCTTTCTAAAGACATAAGCATAAAGGCTTCGACATTTTGCTGTGACAAGTTATTTCGCAAACCGATTTAGGATGTACTTTAATTTAGAAAATGACCTTTAGCATGTCACTTGACTTATGGATAGCGTAAGCATATATTTATACACTTTGAAAAGCTGAGCATAGGCATTTGCATATAAGTTATATTTATATAAGACATTATAGCAGCATAAAATGCTGTTATTGTAGGATTTACATGATGTTTCTATAAAATCACAGTCGCCATCTCTATCGCAGTAATGGCTGGGTAAAGATTCACAAAATTCGTCAGCAAGAAATTTTGATAATTGTGGCCATTTGCCAGCAAAATCTTCCAATTCTTGCCCTAAAACAGTTTAGTCAACATCCGGAAAAAGGGGTTAATTTTAATACATATTGCTTCAAATTCTGGATTTGGTACCACTAGGTAATAGTAAAATTTTAGGAAAATATTTTTGGTTTGTTTTACGAGTTTTTTTATTGGAAAATAATTTAAAAAATTAGTGTATTAATTCTCCTAAAAGAACAATCATTTCAAAGATCCAAAAATTGAGATATGATAACAAAAAAATATATATTTGCACCAGAAAACAGAATTATATAGCATAGCTGTATTAACTAAAGTACTTTTGCTAAAGTAATTTATTTCCTTCAAATATGTTTCCATTTATTTCAGCTATATATTGCCTTATTATTCCAATATTTAGCATAAGTCAAGTATACCTACATTTAATTTTATTAAATAAATTGCGTACCTACCTACCATTTCATATATTATTTACTATAGTAACTTTAGGCGTGTATCTGATCCAATCCAACTTGAACAAGCAGCATGTGTGACAAAAGTAACCACTTCCACTTAGTCTTGTTAGCTACGATGAACAACGAGCGTCTATTAGTATATTTTTTTATTTCTGAATAGGTTGGCGAGTTGGTGCTGGCAAATTAATCGGCACTGCATCGGCGTCGCTGCGTAGCATTGGTAATTCTCACTTAAACGTTCGGGTTCCATTGCCCCATCCGTTTGGCCTTCGCCGGGCGGCACCAAATAACAAGTTGTTTTTCATTGCGCATGCGGGCGCCACCAAAACATAAAATTATTACTTTGTTATTCATTATGTAATATTTTCGATTTTGGTTTTTGTTTTTCTATTATTTTCATATATTCACGTAAACCAAAAGGGCGCTAGGCCAGGGCAAAAGGGGCGGCAAGGGCGCCAGGACAAAAGGCCAGTCCGTCCCTGGTTTTGTAGTGTTGTGGTATCCTAAAAATACTGTGAATTTCTTATTTTAATAAAGTTAACAAAAGTCGAAAATCATAATATTCGTATAAAAACCTAGCTGAATTTATTGTTCTTTATAAGTGCCAAAATAGCGTTTTCATTATTTTCAAGCACCTAATTTTCAACACCCAGATGGCCCCTTTACAGGTTTAAGCTGAGGGCCCCAAACGGTCCCAGTCCGGGCCTGGCAATAATACAGAACTACAAATTATAACAAGCGCTAACTAGAGCCCCACCTCGGACAAAGGACTGGCTGATTTTAACCCCATAACAGAACCGGTCATTTTTTGAATTTCTGCATTTTTACATGCGCTGGCGTAATTTCAAGTTTCTGATTAAAACATTTAAATTATACATCAAAGGCGAATAACGATTGAAATGTGACCTTATGATCAAAGTTTTATTATTGATGCCACATTTTTTTTCAGTGTTAAAGAAATAACAGAGGACTCGGAGTATGAAGTTTCGTTTCAGTCTGGAGAAAACAATTTAATTTTAAAAGTGTCTTTAGGTAGTGATTTTCCAAAAGAAAAACCTGTATTATCCATGTATCCTGTAGTAATTCATCCTTGGCTGAATGAGAATGGTATAGTAACATCTGCCCCGGGATTGCTAAATGTGAGTAAAGAAAGGAAATCGTTGAGTTTTTTTAATAAATGAGATTATTACACCTAAACAATGTAAAAATGACAGCTGTTAATGTATAAATAAAAATACTGAGAGTCATTAACAAATTTTGTGAATAATTGCAATTTGACTAAAATCCTAAAAATGTCAAAATTACAGATTTCTTTTAATTATCTTACATAAAGTCAACAATCAACTATAAATGGCTTACTAATAAGTAAAATATTTTTCCAGAAATTACAATCTCAATTTCAATTAGCATATCAAATTTTATTCAAATCGGATTAGTAGTTTTGAAAGTAAATTTATTTTACTCGCATACAGCAAATTTTGTGTATATCAGTTGAGTAGTTTTTGAGTAATTATGAAGACTTATAGCGATTTCGGTTTAGCACTCTGAGAGTGCTCCGGGAGCGATCTGTAACGTCATAGATTCGCCCGAGATTTGCTGTCACCCCGAATACGGTTGCCCTCGGACGGAGTGTAAATAGAATGTATGATTGCTCTTAAAATTATGACAGATGGTAAAATAATTTTAACCTTTAAATTTAATATAAAGTTAAAACAATTCTTCCTTAAATTAAACAAAAATATTACTAAGTTCAAAATATTCAAACAACAATACGCGAAATTACAAAAGAACACCGTTCACAGTCTTAAAGAAAAAGTGTAGCCATTGCGCAGGCGCAGCCTCTCTACTCCGTAAAAATTTGCAGATCGAAAAGGAGCGCTCGCTAACGGATTTAGAGTAACCAGATTTGTAAATCGAACGTATGACTCCGAGCGAGATCACCTGATTTTGATAACCGAACACGCAAATCTCGGAGAGAGCACTCTCAGAGTGCCCGAGAGCAGTAAATCGAAAACGCTATTAATCTGTCAAGGCCGACAAAGGCGCGGTTACTGGCGTTTTTTAAATATTTTTTCCAAAATTATAAACTCATTTTACATACTTATACCAAATTTTATTCAGATCTGGTAAGTAGTTTTCGAGGTAATTTAATTTTACATGCTTTTACAAAATTTTGGGTAGATCGGTTAGGTAGTTTCCAAATTATTATAAAAAATCAATTTATCAAGGCATACAAAGCTGCGGTTACTGGTATTTCTTAAATATTTTTCCCTAAATTGTAAACGCATTTTACATACATATACCAAATTTTGTTCAGATCGGTTAAGAAGTTTTCAAAGTAAATTTATTTTACGTGCGTTCATCAAATTTTGGGTAGGTAGATTAAGTAGTTTTGGAAGTAAATTAATTTTTCGCGTAACTACACAAAATTTTAACCTATACCTAATCCGAATTTAGGTTTCGTCCACTACTTTAATGGTAAATTAAAGGTCTTATTTCGGCTGTTTTGGCAATGGTGACATTTTGCCAACCTACAAAATCCCGCTAATCGATTTTTCAGTTGCTAAGATCTCGGCAGTGGCTGATGCCTGAAACAGGATTTTCGATGCGCTGGAAAGAATTATACTTGCCGCTGAATATGAAACAGTTTTTTATAAAATTGTTTGTGTAGATTCAGAGAAAATCACTTTAAAATGGGGTATTCTATTTGGTTAATATTGATTTCATCAATTTATTTTATACTCATAGTTAAGTGGATGCACCGTGCGATGAAAAGTAATTATTTTACATTTTTTTAATGTTTAAGTTCATTTTATTTCTAACACGCCAGTCATACACTCTGTTTAAGTCATCTTGGATTCTCATAGCATTATACACTGACTTAACTATGGCAAACAATTTTAGATCATCAGCAAAAAACAGAGAGTGTGAAAACAATATTTCCAACCTTAAGTCATTAATAAAGATGATAAATAAGTAGGGACCCAAATGGCTGCCCTGCGGCACACCAGATGTAATGAATATTTCCTGTGAAACAAAACCCTTAACCTTAACAAACTGTTTTCTATTACTTATATAAGATGTTAGCCAATTAAGTAAGGCTCCAGAAAAGCCAAAGCACTTTAGTTTCTGTGCCAGAATACGATGATTCACGGTGTCAAATGCCTTGCTAAAATCAGTGTATACGGCGTCAACTTAACATCCACTTTCCAAGGCATCTAAAACCGGTTGAGTAAAAATAACCATATTTGTCGCCGTGGATCTACCCCTACAAAAGCCGGGCTGTTCCTGATTAATATAAAACATTACTGAACTCTTAATATGATTACAAACTATTTTCTCAAAAAACTTAGGAATTGTACTTAAAATCGAAATTGGTCTGTAGTTTTTAGCATCTGATTGATCTCCAAACTTAAGTATAGGAGTAACAAAACTGTATTTCCACTGCTCAGGAAAAACACCGCTCTCAAGCTATTAAAAGGACAAAATTTAATCAGAGGCTGGCAAGCCCTACACGCAAGATTGCCTTAGATTTTTCAAAAGATGGCCCCTGTCAGATGCCAGTTCTTGTAAAATATAAGGTTATTTCGCATAAATACGTAGTTGGCCTGCTAGCCTCTGATTAAATTTTGTCTTTTTAATACGCGGTTAAGATAATTGAGAACTGCCAGCATAAAACTGTATTATATTCCTCCCCTTTACAGTATTATATTTGTAATAGTAATTTGGCTTAAATGTCCTATACCCACTAATATTTTTTTTAGTTTACAATACATTCTGATCTGGGTAGAGTGGTTCAAGCTATTATTAGAGAATTTCAGCGAAATCCTCCTCCTCTCACTGCCAATCAAAATGTAACATCCCAAAACATTCCCGTTTTAGGTAAGTATTGTTTAAAATTAATTGTTAATTATTGACCTGATTATCACGTCATCGCATCGTTGGCTGAGGGATTTAATAGGTATTTACCTTAATTACTAATTGTAATGGCTATCTCGAAATGTATTTTTTAGATGGAGAAAATAGAACGAGTCCAAGTTTTTCGTCCAATTATAACTTTTCACCGCCTACTATTAGTACCAAGAACAGCTTAACAATGCATTCTTACCAGAGTCTAATAGTTTCAAATTTGAACAAATTATCCTTGGAAGAACTTAGATTCCTTGATGAAAGTGAAGATCGTCAGATGGAGTTTGTAAATGAGTTTCCCTATATTAAAGACCAAAATAGAATATTAGACGAGTTAATTTTTGAAATAGAAGAGTTAGCAGGTAAGCATAAATTCGCGGTAGCCAGTATTTTATTTTTTGGTTCTCCTTTATTAGTGTAGTATAAAACTTAAAAAACCAAAACTGAACATTAGTAGGGAAGATTAATCCCTTAGGTAACGAATCCCTATTTGATATTATTGGTAACAGTGGTGGATCTACAGGGGGATTACAGGGGCTATCGTAGAAAAAATTACTTTTCCACTCGAGTGGATTGTCCATATCGCACTCGGAATTTTAAGCACTCCGCCTACGCCATCTTGTTGTACAAACTACTATTTACTACACTAAGACCCGTATTATCCATCTCCTGGTCACTCTAACAGCAAGATAATTTCCAATGAAACCATTATTGAGACAATTGTTTCCATATAAATTATCTGTCTGGTAAAGTTACCAGAAGTTTAATAATTCGGGCCTTAGGCCCGTATTATCCACCTCCTGGTAACTATCAGCAGGATAATTTTTAAAGAAATCATTGTTGACAATTGTTTTCATAGACATTATCTGACTGGTAAAGTTACCAGGAGATGGATAATATGGGCCTTAATACGTAATACTATTACGAGTAAAACGATTGAATTGCAAAAAAAAATCAAATTGACACGAACGCATCATATGACTTATCACAACAACAAGAAGGTAAAAACACAACTGGAAGACCATAAGTTCTATATATTTTTGGTGGACTAAATTTAAACTCTTTAATGAATCATTTGCTAGTTATAAAAAAAAAATTTGAGCCAATTTATTTAAAAAAGTTTTTTCAATTAAAAAAAGGTCGATACCGCAGTAAAGTTCAATTGATGTGGATTACTGTCTCTACCTAATAATTATCTATGAGAAAATCTAAGTTTGATAGGAAGCAATATAAAATTTAGTAAATTAGAGTAAATGTAAAAATAATTTCACGACACAAAACAGTTTTACAGTTTTTATTTAAAGAAATAAGTTTACAAGACTACCAAATATTAATGTAGGTAGGTTAACTTTATGTTATAATAATAGCTTTAGTTTGTAGTACTCAAATCTGAAGAAGGTACTGTGTTACTGAAATAACCGTCATGGCTTTATGACAATAAAAGTGAAAATATCAAAAATCTATGTTTTAATTTTTTAACGTTCATCATGTATTTTCATCAACTATTGTATTTTATAAAACATTTTGTTGAACATTTATAATAAGTAGAATAAATATATAATGCAAGCGTTTTACTGACCGTACTTTATGACCGACCCAGCTTCTCTGCTAAGTCTGCAATGTTTCTACGCTTGCAGTAGATAGCAGAAAATACAGAAGTAAAAATAGAAAAGGGGCATTGTAATGAAATTACAAGAACTAATATACTTGTATTATGGAATTAAAACAAGAAAAAAATTAAAAGGGACATTAACACTGATAAAAAATGTCTTCACGTTGTGTTAATTAAAATGTGTTTTAGAAGAAAATATAAAAAGAGAACATCGGCTCCAAGAATTACAAGATAATGTCGATGTTAAAATGGAAGAGGTTGCTAAACTGGCTTTTGAAAATGAAAGACTCTATTCTGTTTACCAAAATTTTTCAGATCACTATTCTCCTAGAAACATACAGGTAACTACTTTATTTGTTTTTTTACACAACAAATGCCTTGTAAACATTAGTTTTAGTTAGTTTTAATTATAACATTAGCAGACTATACAATGGGCATGATCGCCTTTAGCACTATGGGCAGCAAATCAATGCGTTATTGTACCTAAAGTCATGAGCTAATCATATTACATTGGTTGTAATGAAGTTTAACCGCAGTTTCTAGTTAATCATGCCTAGTCAATATAATGGCATTACCTGTGTAATATCCAAAAACTAGAGCACTTACACGTAGTTTCCAGTCATAAGTTAATATATAATTTTACTGTAGACCTCAAAATCAACAAAAGTAATGTGTCAAAATAAAGCAAATTAAACTATTTTACATATTTTTATTCAAGACATATCTTTATTATTTTAAATACTTTTTTAAATTATTTATCATTTTATTTTTTCTTCTTTAAGTAGTCAGCCTAAGAACATATTATTTATTCTTTTGACTTTGTGTTAGTAATTGAATGAATTAATGAATAAATTAATTAAAATATAAATATTTGGTTAAAGCTTATTAACAACACTTTCGCTTCTAATGCCGGGCGTAGTAAGTCGCGCGCCGATACGCGTCCGCCACTTTGGATATTTAATTTTATAACATCAATATAGCTGCTGATCCCATTTTAAAACTTGCTCTATTTTAAAGTGAATTCAACGAGCTTTCGCTTGGCGCGCTTCTGGAAAAAAATTGATTTTTTTTTATCAATATTTTTTTCTTCTTAAAATACGATAGCATCATCGTAAAACACATCTGTATAGTCCACCACCTAACAAATATTTATCGTACAAATAGTTACTATAAAAATTACTTTAAATAAAGCTTTACTGCTAAATTTTAAAAAAAAATACGTTTTTAAAAATAAAAAAATGTATTTTATGCTTATTTATTAAGTACTTTATTTTATTTTTTAAATCGAAAACCGTCCGCCGCCGGGCGAAAACAAGTCGAGAGACCATTTTTATGAGAAATTAGAGGCTTAATAATTATAAAAATAATAATTATTTAAAAAAAAAGTATTTTATGGAATGTTAATACCACTAATGAAAATTTAAAAAACCTTAATCCCGGAAAAGATGTATTTTTATGCGTACTTGGCATGTATCAAAATTGAAAAAAAAATACAAAGCGGTTTTAGATATTGAAAAAAAAAAATTTTACATTTCAATCACCGCAGAAATAAAGTTTTGCTGACCTATGTTCATATAAAATTTTTTTCTTAAAATCGTCCAAGTATTATCGCCCTTTCAGATTAGCATTCAATTATAAAACACCCTGTTTAATAATACAATTTAAACATAAGACAATAATTATACTAAACTAGCCATAAAAGAGATGAATGAAATAAAAACTCGCAGTAAATGATAGAACTGATATCGGCGGTCTAAGCCCAATATACACAAACTTAAAAATCCTCTTAAGAACAAAAACTGTTAAAAAACATAAAGATACATACAAGGCGACACGTCAAGTCGATATTTTCAGTAACGAAAGTAAACCCAAGATCAAATAAATAGCATGGTTCACGAAAATAACTAAATAATTGGTTATCGGTTTGTAACGGAAAGTGTTTTTTATTTATCATTTCTTTTTTTGTACATTCTTATGGACGTTAAACCTTGCTTTTCTTCTCTATATGTACATGTAAAAAAATTCCGAGGATTTTTAATTTTTAGGAAAAACTAGGAATAGCAGCAAAAAATGCTGAAGAAGAGAGTGAAACAGTTACCGAATCGTTTCTGCAAGGAAATTTAGATGTAGAACTTTTTTTAAATATGTTTATTAAAACTAAAGCCTTATGCCAGTTAAGAAAAACCAAAGAGGAAAAACTTTCCCATCAACTTGATAGGCTGGAAAAGGCTGGCTTTTAATTAGCATGAACTACGCTGTAAATTTAAGGAATAAAATTGTTATATTTATTTTAATATTGTATTATATTAATAAGTTTTATAGTTAAAAACTTTTTTTATGTAAGATTAGGAGTAAATAAATAATTTAAAAAGTAAATTTAAAGGTTTATTTAAATAAATTAATTGACTAAACTAACGTATTGATGTCAGTCTATTCTAGCGATTATGTTATGTATTGGGAGGGTAGGCAACATGAACAGAAAAGGACAGTTAATTTAAAATACATCGGGTGTCCGGAATTTTCATTCGTATGTTTCAAGTAAAGATTTTACATATAAAAACACGAAACAAAGTTTATATGAATGTAAGTCCTTAGATGTATTATAAGGAAGCTATGGCCGTCCAAAGGTGAGTCTCCAAAGACTCCTAGTTTCTATATAATTTTGCAACGCGAACTGATGAATGCAAATTTTTGATATTGAGTTAGCAGCAAATTTATTCAGGGGCATTCCTATATAGGGGGTCTCTTAGTTTGTTTATTCCTAATTTTTTAAAATTATATTTACCTAAAAATCATGATCCAGAGTTTTTATTACACAAAAAAGGTATTCTCGTAAATAATTATTGGGCTAATATTATCGAATGGTATTACCCTTGCACGATCCGGGCTGCCACTACCAGTACGTGTGCATCGCACATGGGCGGCCAAAGATGCCCACCGATCTCAAAAATTCCTACAAATAATTAAACTCCTATAAACCCTAACAGAGATTTTTATTTTATATAAAAATATGTCGAGTTTTGTAAATTGCACTTTTCTAATATATACCTACATAATTTTTTGTCACCGGCTCTCAATTATAATATCAAATTAAGAGTTAGGTTCTGCATAGTCTACTTTTATTCTTTAATACATTATTTTGACGAATGATTTAATAGATTGATGATTAATAATTTTTATTTTCGGAGCGGCTTGTTACCTAAGCTCTGCTAATATTATTTTTATCATTTCAATGGGTAACCGACAACATGCAAAAAACTACTTTTTTCGCTTAAGGCGGAACTTTGTGCAGCAAGAAATTTATTTGCAAGAGAGTCTCACCCGAAGTGGGCATACTAGCGAGCTTATGACGTGGTGAAAAATATTCCGTAAACATCGACACACACTGAAACCACGAGACGAGGCGCAGGTTCTTTCTTATGCTAATGAGTTTCGGTTGATTTTATTTCGAAGATGAGAAATTTGTTTTGAAGAAAATAAGTATTTTACTTGTTATTGTATTAGTTAAAATAATGTATCTAATCGTTATACGGATATATCTTTTAAATTTTGTCTTATTTTATTATTAAAGCTATAGAATATTTACAAAAAATAAAGTTAGGTAGAGCAGAAAGTTTGAAGTGTTAATTAATAATAGAATAATAGGTATAAAAGCACCTGCAAACAGGGTGTTCGTGTTCCACCGGGAACCGCTTCGAACTATATATGAAAAACTATACATAGGAAAATTTTCAAAATTTGCCATCGTGGTAATGCTGATGGGGACGACCGGACTAAAAAAATTTCATAATGGTGGCACTTCCGGTTATACCGAAAGTTAGTGTCAGCTAGGGTAGTTAGGTTTTAAAAATTGAAAAGCGGGAGGTGGATAGTGCCTGGAGGACAAGTTTTTTTTGAAGTGCTTAAAATAATTATATTGATGATTTCTAAAAAAAAAGTCGATACCCCGTTGATCTTACGCTGTGGCGTGCCTTTTATATTTCTTCCTCCTCTCATCAAACGTGCTTTCTAAAAAAAAAAAGGTTGCCTCTCTAAGGCAGCTGTACAGTTATTAGGCGTCCGTCGTGTTATCGGAAAAGCGGGAGTTTTGTTTAAGTGGGTGGGCGGCGGGAGGTTTAGTAAAAAGCGGGAGCCTCCCGACTAAACCGGGAGGGTTGGCAACCCTAGTATCAGCGTGTTTATTTTAAATAGAACATCCTATATATTATTACATTTTTGCATTCTACGTAAGATTCTAGGCAGATTTTGTACAGGGTGGGGACTTTAATTGGAATAAATTCGATATTATTAAAACTGCTGAAGTTACGCCTACAAAATTTGGTATGTGGGGTTTTGAAGCATGCGGAATTGAATTATAATGTCGGCGCAGTTGCCAGATTTCTCAGCTTTGCGCTACACGTAGTAATTTTAATATTTTATATGGAATGCCCAATTTATTTTTATTGCAGTGCATTGGGCATGTCCAATTTAATAAGATGCCAAATTTACAAAATTCTATCTTCACTAATTGCTGAGCTATGGCAACACTGTAGTTCCATTAAAAAGTATCATGAGAATTTCTATTTTTAATGTTTAAATTAAATTGGCCATTTTGAAAAGACAAGAACTTTTCCTGAAGCTTGTCAATAACTTAGTAACTATGGAGGTAGACAAGCGTCCCGGTACTTTTTAAGGGAACTACAGTGTTGCCATAGCTCAGAAACTAGTGAAGATAGAATTTTGTAAATTTGAGATCTTACTAAATTTGACACTAATTCACTGCATTAAAAATAACTAGTGCATTCCATTTAAAATGACAAAATTACTACGTGTAGCGTAAAGCTGAGAAATCTGGCAACTGCGCCGACATCATAATCCAATTCCGCATGCTCCAAAACCCCCACATACTAAATTTTGTAGGCGCAACTTCAGCAGGTTTAATAAAATCGAATTTATTCCAGTTAAAGTCCCCACCCTGTATACCTTATACCTATAAATATCGAAGCGTTTTTGACATATTTGAATTTTTCTGTTAAGAATGACGTTTGCAAGCCTTAAAATAATTATCAATTTTTTCTATAAAGAAGCCTTATATTTATTTAATTTAAGCGGGATTCCTTGTTATAAAGGACCTGCTTTATTAGATTTTTTATAATATTTTGATAACCATTAATTCAGGGTGTTTAAACAATATTTGATTGAAAAAACTGCAAAAAGTCTAAATTTTATAATTACTTTTAGTTAAGCATTAAAAAGGGTAAGTTTGTATATTTCAAAAATGTTTAGTTTTCGAAATATTGCTAATTTAATATTTTTATATGGCAATTTTGCTGCAGATTTTTAGTTCAGTGACTCTTAGTTGTCTATGACGGCGTTGAAAAACAGCAAAATCTAATTTTACCATTTGAACATTATTAATAATCACATTGTGATGGCTTCTGTTTTGAAGATATCGATTGGCAAATGTGTCCCATGTTCTTAATATAACTTTAACACATTCTCCATAAATAGTAAATACATTTAAATAATCTTCGTTTGTACAATTTAAGCGCACAGACATGATACCTAATTAATGATGTTTAAATGGTAAGTGACAGCTTCATAAATTTTTCTCGCTTTTGATTGTTTTTCAACGCCGTTTTAGCCAACTAAAAGTAACTAAACTTAAAATCTGCAGCAAAATCGCCATATAAAAATATTAAATTGGCAATGTTTCTAAAACTAAAATTTTTTGGGATATACAAACTTACCCTTATTTTTAATGCTAAATAAGGAATAATTATAAAATTTGTGTATTTTCATTTGAAAAACTAGTCTTTTTGCAGTTTTTCAATTTAATTTTTATTCGTATTGTTTAAACACCCTGTATATAGTTATTAAAATATTATAAAAATCTATTAAAAATATCTAAAACGCTTAGACATAGGTATAGGACATGGTATACAAGATATGCCTAAATTCTTGCGTAGAATGCAAAAATGTAGTAATATATAGAGTATTCTATTTAAAATAAGCAAGTTGACAATTACTTCCAGTGTAACGGGAAGTGCCACCATTATAAAAATATTTTAGTCCGATCGCTCCCATCAGCATTAGCATATACTGTCAAATTTTCAAAATTAGGAGGCACAGGCCTACCCTGAAACTAAAGGTTTTCAGCATTGGTTATCAAATACTTCGTAAGGTCAATAGTTTTTAAATCAAAACTTTCTTATATTAAAAATTTTTCACCGTGTTTATTTAAAAAACAAAAGATAAGTCCCGCTGGTTCCAGGATTTGTTGACTGTGGTTACTAACTCGCGCAGCATTTTGTCCGTCGCGTTCCGTGCCATTATAATTATTTTTTTTTAAAGTGGTATGTTTTTGACGATTAGTTGCGCTGCACCCTCAAAAGAGGAAAAAGTAAGTACCTAGACTTTTTTTTAGTAACAGAAACAACAGGAGGTAGTACCGTATCGTCGCGCCAATCCGATACAAAATCACGGTATTAATGTTTTTTATAAACATAAAGTGATAGGGGGGTAGCCAAAAAAACGTGTAAGTTCTCAATAGTGACTTCTATAAAATAAAATACTTCGCAGCCTTTTCTACACTTTCTCCACCGTTCAAAAGTGGCTACAAAAAAAACAAAACTTTGCGTTTTCAAGAACTTCTATCAAAAGTGATTCCTACAAAAAAAAATGTCGCAGTCGTTTCATAAACTCCCCCTAACAAAAGTTAGTAAAAAAGTATATCTACCTCCCCCCCCCGCTTCCCCTGTTAGTAAAAAGTATATCTACCCCCCCCCCGCTCCCCCTTGGTCAAGAGACGGGGGCAACAGCCCTCTCTATGGACGCCCATGCCTAACAAAAAATTGTATTTTATTACTCTGCGTGGCATACTGTTCAATTTTTATTTAATACCTACCTAGCTTCTTAGAAGCATTGTCACTATACAGTAGTCTCGCTGCACCAAATTGTAGCTGCGAGCCAATAACATGGACAGATAAATATCATGTGACCAACGCCAAATTCGTCCTGACAACTACTTTTAAATCGTTAAACCATGGATAAAATAATAAACACATTTCACCTTTAAGATGAATTCATATTTTAACAGGTTTAGACAGAAGCTCACTATATAAACAATATATAGAGGCTGTATAATAAGCATACAATATAAAAACAATCGATTAGAAATAGATTCATTATGCAACAGTTGGTTTCCTTACTCACTAAGAACCTTCATAAATGGCTTTATTTTATTGCACCTATCACCCTTTACCAAGACAAATTAAACTTTAATTTTAGATCTAAGAGTTAATATAACAGGGTTACCATACATCCTGGGATTTGTCATAAGTTCCCGGTGACCCAGTTTGGGCCTCTAATACCAATAAGCTATTTACCTTAGTATATTTTGTTCACTATCAAGACAATGGCCCATTTCGATAAAAAACGAAACAAAAAAAATTCAATATAGCCCATTTTTGATTGCAATACATCAACAAATCCACTGCATTTCGTTCAATTCTTATCCTTACCTAACATAAATAAGAAATTTTGAAAGCTCAAACACCCGTTTTGACAAAATGGTGAAAGCGCCTTGAACATTTTGCCTTCCGGCGCATTATAAACCATCTCGGTCTAAGCCGAAACATTTATGGCAACCCAGAGTATATAGCACAACTACTAGTTGCGTCTTTTTAAAATTGACGCTTAGATATTCTGTTATTGGCATTGACAATCCAAAAAGAAGAACATAAATTTTAGCCCAAAATTACCCCCGAAATTACTTCTTGTTCGACCACCTATAATTTTTTTCAGTGTACCATTATTCTCTCTGGATGTAAATTGTTTCACGTCAGCAGAGAATAAATTCAGCTGTATATAGGCAACTTCTATATCATGACAACAAAATTTACCTAAAACATGAGTTGCGCGCTGCAAGATAACGGGCTTATTACGACATTGTTTTGTCTCAATTTTTGAAGTCTTAAAGATAAGACATGGAAGTTCTAAGGTACATGGCTATTTTTTTGAAAAAAAATTCTTAGCTACGATATTAACCTTGGAAAAGTGCCTAAAAATACGCACCTTTAGTGGGCATTTTCTTATACATATTCTTATTTTTTTCAAAAAAGGGCTTTGTACCTTAGAAATACAAACATTCCTTTATTAAATTTTAAATTGTCCCGACAAATATATCAAATAGCCTTTGCAGAATCCTGCAGTAGCGAAACGGTGTTTTTCATCCTCTAAATTTGCGCGTGGTAGAGCCTTAAGACCAAAAGCAACGAACATGATTTGTTATTTTTTATTTCTTTGGGATATTTAAATGTATTTTTCTTATTTTTGATGAAATCGTATATGCCTATATTTTATATCTGGCCTGGGGTATAAATAAATGATGGAGTTTTTCGAATTAGCACTCCCAGGGACACGCTTGTTAGCAGAGGATGTGCCGCAACTGTCGAACGCTGCGGAGTTTTTTTATGTCTCTTTTCAAGAATTTTTGCTTTGATGCAAAAAACTAAGTTTAATTGCTAATGGGCTCTTTCACTAAATTTTGATGTACTAGCAATAGTTTTATTAATGAAAAACTCCTATTATAACACCGACTTAATTTAAATGCCAAAACTATTGAATACGAGAATAGTGAAAGAGCTCATTGGATTAAATATCTTTTTAACGTAAAAGTCGGGGTTATTTAATAAAATTTAATGGGATAACTTATTAAGGTAGCGGGTTCAAAGAGTCCTTTCTCAAAGAGACCTGATTTTAGTTTAAAAAAAACACGGTCATCAAATTATCCTTATGTTTATTATATAAACCTAAAGGTCACATGTTTCATCCTTATACCTTATATAGGTATCATCAGACCTAAAGGTGTACAAAATTAAATTTCTGAGAGGAATACCCTAACATCTTTCTTATCTAACATCCAAATTAAAAAGAAAACAAACATACACCTAGGAATTTGTGAGTAGGATGGGAGACTACGTGGTCATATAAATAAACCACCCACGTTATAAAATCCAGCTAAAAAGTGCAAGAAGAGACGTTATCATTTTATTTGCACGAAAAAGACGGAAAAATATGTGTTTCTGGGCCTATTTACAAATTAATTTATATTATTAATTATATTAATAAAATGGAAATAGGGTTCAAAATTAACACGGGTAAGGACAGGACTACCTATGTCTTAGTGATTGCAAGTTCTTTTAACAAATCCAACTTTTTGCTTTTATGGCATTTTTATTGCTTATATTATTTATACTTTTGGTTATGAACTTAATGTATGTTCGACGGATATTGCATCTGATTTTAATTTAAATATACGGAAAAAATCCAAACTCTCGAAAACATTTTTATAAATATATTTGTATCGTTTGGAACCGACATAGTACCAATCTACAAAGGAAAAAAATGGGCATAGGTGGATGTAAATTATATATCGTGGTATTTTATTGCTCAAAAAAAATAAATAAAATTTACCTGAAAACGTACTAAACGACTTTAATTTCTATGTTAAGTATAATTGATTCATTTAATTATTATCCAATCTGTAACATTGTTTACAATAATTATTTTTGCACACAAAGGACAAAATATTATTGTAAAATTAATTTTTTTGGTAGAATTTTTACCTTGGCTCTTATATAACACGCATTTAAACTAGGTACCTTAGAGTCCTAATAAAATGTTTTTGTTTCGTAATTTTAATATTGTTCTAAAGTTAAAATAAAATATCAGTATTTTTTGTTTTAATTTTATGAATATAATTTACTGTAAAGTATTTAAAATATCTTAATGTTTGGTAAATAATTTATTATTTCACAAACGGACAAAAATGAAAATTTATTGGGGTCCTAAGGTAGTTTAAATGCATCTTATATAAGAACCAAGTTAAAAATACTACCAAGAAAAAAATGTATAATTTAACAATATTTTGTCGTTTAATAAAAAAACTTTTAACTTTCCTATTTTTAAAAGTTTTCAAATTGTTAAGTAGGTACGATTGGGTGGGCGACAATACAAAAAAAACTGTGTTTTGCCGATTTTACGAAAAAATAATATTAGTCCAGACTAAAGCAATAAAAATACAATTTAATTAAACCTTTTAGTAACAAATAAAAACATTTTGTTTCGCCGGTCTAAGGTAGGTATAGTATAGGTCTTAAAAGTGGAATAACGGATAAATGAAAAATAGGGGCGGGTGTGCCACAGAGTTCAGTATTGGGTGATATCTTATTTTAAATTTACATTTATGATATGGTGTATTTAAGGATTGGGGTTAACTTTACTGGATTTTCCGATGATACCACAATATTGTGCTACGCCCGGAACTAGGAAGAGTTAACAACCATCATATCTGACGATGTTGACGAGTTATGGGCTGGTGTGATGCTAACTCTTTCACTTAACGTTTCAAAGACCACTATAATCCATTTGAACTGTGTTGTTGGTGACGTCAACCTAAATAATTCCTTAGTATCTAACTGTTGCGATGTAAAATTTCTCGGTGTAAATATAGTAACCTGACGTTTAAATCTCACATTACAATATACAATCCGATCGGTATATACAGCTCTTATTGAGTCTCATTTGAGATATGGTATCTGCATATGCAGCATTGAGAATACTTATGTTTTTGTGATGATATTATATGTATAAGTGAATGTTATATTATACTTAGGTTAAATAACTTTGTCAGCAAGAATGTATTCTTTGGACAATAAAGGATTTTAAAGTAAAAGTAAAGTATATATTGTTTTCGAAGTTAGTAAAGTAAAAAAAAAACATTTTGCTTATTGTTGCCTTAAACATTAAAAGGGTAGGTACTTAGGAGAGAATGTTTTTTTTTAATGCTGTTTTCGCGGGTGTTATTAGAATAAAAGAAAAATTAGGTACGCCCATGGGTGGTAAAAGGAGAATGTAAGGCATGCATAGAAAAAATAAAAGACGTATGTTATAGTTGACATACCCATCATAAATCTAAGTATACATCTTTCCAAATAAATAAATAAATTGAAAATAGAAATCATCAAGGGCGTCTACAGAACGGTTTTCACGCAGGGGCAAGAACAGAACGGTATTTGAGAGACAAAAACTTGATCTTTTTTTACAAATAATACTATTTATTTAAAATATCCATTACTAACTTAACATCCCGCCCAAATCAGCAAGAAAATGTAATTGGGACACCCTGTATTATCAAATTATTATACTGAAGCGCGTCCTAGGATACTGGTGAAGCCTTTAAAACTTAATTAATAATGATATTTTATACTTCTATCGGAGTACAGTTTATACTGTACTTCCATAGCCACATTCTGAACTGGATGATGCCATTATTATCATTTAAGGTGGATTTATAGTCGCCGTAACGTAAGGCGTAAGCAGTGGTCTGTAAGACGTAAGAATTAAGCCGCAACGGGAAACCCATTTATAGATCAAATTAGTTAAGAAGCAAGAGAACAAATAGTTAGGTTATAATTTAAATGTTTTGCTTTTGGTTAAAAACTTTCATATCTATTAGCAGCTGTTCTTTCTCAAAGTCGCTCATTTTTACAAAGGTTCGTACGAGAAACCTAAATTTTATTAAATAACAAACTCAAAACCACTGTAAATCGAAAGAAAATGCCAGACTTCATGGCGGTTATGTTCGAGTATGACCGATCACGGCCGAAGCCGTAACGTAAGAAATGAAAATAAACCATTTCTTACTGCTTACGTTTTGGGCTTAATTCTTACTGCTTAAGTTTTTATGGACTATAAATGGATGTATTACTAATCATATGTACATTTTTCTTACGGCATACGTTACTTCTTACGGCTTACGTAACGGCGACTATAAATTCACCTTTATATGTTGTGTTCTTTTCGTATCGGTTTGTAAATTTAAGAATTAAAATAAAAAATTATATTATACATCAAGGCGACCGTTGTTGCCAGATTTAGCGTAAAGTACAATTTATATTATTTATAATTAGCTTACATTTTTGACCGAGTGAGGCCAATGCAGTCAATTCTGAAATCTTTTATATAGTGTATTTATTTTCAACTAACACCGATAGTAAACAATACCACAAGACGCTCGATACAGGACTGCATTCAGTTTTCGCATTTGAATAAACATGTTATATTGTAGCTTAATTTTGTACAACATACTGTTCTATTATTTTAAAATTTATTTTGATTTTGGATTTGCATAGTGCAGTGCTCGTCTTATGATGGAAAATAAAGCTACAATATAATCGGAAAACGTGTGTATTCAAAAGCGATAGCTGAATGCAGTCCTGTACCGAGCGCTTTGTTGAAAATGCAGTTGAAAATAAATACACTTTAGTTTAGGCTTTGATCTTAATTTTATTATTAAAATTATAAACTAATATCAATGATGACTTTTGTTTGTTTGCTGTCAATATTGATACATTTTTGCAATACCTCACACAAAAAGTTAGAAAGAAAAAAATGTCTTGGTCGTTTGATCCTTAAGATTCCTTAAACTGCAAATTGAACTTTTAATCTCTATTTAGGTCATAACAAACTATATCCACGCCAAAGTTTCACTGTCGCACACAGGTACCGTAGTAATTTCATTAAAATGGACCAGTGAAGAGATTTTTTAAGAACGACACTAATAGGTTTTCCCTCTCCAGGATTTTAAGTAATACATTGTCAAATTAAAAACAAAAATTACAATTATTAATGCTCACTGTTTTATACCAGCTACTTCTTGATTGTAACAATATGTATAAAAGTATAATAGATATATAAATATAAACCATACATTATGTACACTGTACGCAACAATTTAAAACTACATATATAATATAACATAATATACAAAAAATTACTTAGGTATCTAATAAATTAAACATTAATTTAATGGAAGAATTCGTCCATTTTTACTCAGACCTGGTATTTAATATTTTTTAAGAAAAAATACACAGGCTGAAACTGTGTCTTTTTCTTACAAAATATTAATTTAATGTATACCGTTACAATAAATTTCCTAAAAGTATTTTTAAGGCTATTTTTTTTTTCTATCTTGGGTACATTTTGGACAGTACCATTTACCTTTGGGTTTTGTAGTAAGCCCCACACATGCAAAATGGAACCATTCAATTGGACACTAAAAATAAAGTATTATTAATTCCTAGTAGAAACAATGAAACGGCGACATTTCAAGATTCGAGGTAGGATTTTAGGTACAAAATCGGTGTTTTTATTTGTGACAAATTAATATGTATGACACCGCCGGTATACTTAAATCTATTTTGGTATATCAAACTTTAATATTGCGCTAATCAAACATCTAGATTTATATTTTAAAAAATTAAGTATACAATAAATATTTACTTTTTCCTCATTTCATTTGGGAACGGAATACTACGTACAGGGTTGTTGTTGAGTGCAGTAAAGTACAAATAAAATTTACCAAAATGTTAAAACAATATTAAGGAGATGAAAAAATTTTCACTGCAAAACTATTTTTGACAATGTGATATACCGGGATTCAACGAAACCTTATTGTTATAAATGCCAATAATTTTAATACCTAATTATCGAGAATATTGGAAATTGTTTATTGGAGAAAAAGTTTCGTGCCGTGGCAGACCCAAGAAAAACGTTTTAATAATTTAAAATAATAAAAAAATAACGACGGTCCCTAACACTAATAAAATTGAACTCTAATTAAAAAGTTGCAAAGGGCTTATGTGCACACGGGTCTAAATTGTCGTTAATTTTTTTTAATTAAGTAACTGTCCTGATAGGGCAGATTCTTAATATTTAGATAACATCATAATCCATCAATTTATAAATAGCTATCTACTTACATCTGGGTTATCACATCCAATCATTTCTCCATATGATACTTGATGACACAGGCAATAGGTGGGTTCGTTAGGATCTACAGGCATGTCCAATACGTCACTAGGGTGTGCAATGCCAACCAGACTCGGTAATACAGCTGCGACTGCTTCAGCCACTACAAAATGTGAAATGTAATTTATTTATTTATTGAAAACTACACAATACAGGTTGATGCAGAACATATCATTAACCCAATTATACAGGTAGTATTTATTAGGGGGTGGCCACTCATAGCCAACTTCTAAAAGAATAATTATTCTACTCAAGAGTGAGCAAGAGCAGTTTTATCTAAAACTAATTATATACAATAGCATAACTTAGACGCCTATTATACACAAAGTTAATGTTACAATAAAATTTAGAAATCTACAAAATCTGTTATATTTAAAATTCTTTTTTTGAGTTTGTTTACAAACGTAATCTTAGAATCGCCAAATATATCACAGTATTTTTGATTTTGGTTGTAATTAATAATCATATAGCTAACGGGAGATTTTTTTTGATAATAAGTTCTAATTGATTTAAAATTAAAAGTTCTATAGCCTACTTGTCTAGTTCTATTAGGTATACAATTATAAATAAGATTTCAATAACGGACGGCGGCTGTATCCTGAAAACCGCTTATCGTACAGCTTGTGAAAAAAATATATAGCAAAATTGCTGGAAATTATTTTTGGAATTCTAGGTTGTGCCCTAGTATTCGTAAACAAATAACCAATCAAACAACAAGATTTTCTCAAAAATCCTCATCGCAAAGACTTGCTAGGAAGTCATGGTTCGTGAAGTACCGTACATAGTGGTTCTCCCAAAAAAACGGTTAGTTTGTATAGCTGGAAAGGAAGTTTTCCATACCGGATCCGAAAAACCTCAAAAAAAAAATCTGCAACCCGATCCAGTTAATTTTATGCCAGAAGACCCGGTCAGAACCCGGTGAGTCGTTAAGTCTAATTGCTTTTAGTTTTGATTTTCGCGTATTATTCACCAGTGACAGTTATAGAATTTCGGTACCGTGTTTCAAATTTCTCTATTTTCAGAATGTTTTGATATCTTTAGCTAGGAAAGAGATATTAACTTGGGGGGTTCACAGACTTCTTTCAATTAGTTGTCGTTTTGACTATGGAAAATTCGACATGGGGTATTGTTTAGAATTTTCAAGAAAACGGCAAATTTCAATGTTTTAAACGGAACCCTCTGGCCACCTCCCTAGAAACTGAAAACACATATATTATAACGCAAATAATAAAACAATTGAAAATTAAACAAGACGAAGTTTCATAATTTTTGTGGTCCCTAATCGAAGTTGCTTAATTTTTCCTTGTCTTTCCTACTCCTTTACCAAATTGCTCATAATTGTTTAAAGATTATAACACTTACATACATTTTTAATAAGGCCTAACTAAGCATAATAAATAGAACCCTTGATTTTCTTAGTTAAGTATTATTATAACTTTTTCTAGCGGCGACTTGAGAAACTTTCCTTATATTTTTTTTAAAAGCTGTACGATCAAAGTTTTTTTGAGATGAAGTCGGCGTCCTCGTTTATTTGACCACCTGGTACAGGGTGATTCAAAAATACAAAGGTAGGACACTTGTATAAGTACCATTATTTATTAATTCTAGAGAAAAACAGAATATCATAATCGTTTTCTAATTCAATCAAGATCTTAAATTTATGTTATTTAATTTGGTCAGAAATGCATATAATAAATAATGCACTAAAATGCAATTAATGCACTTTATTTTGTGTGTCCTGTTTAGAAAAAATTATGCCAAACCAAATTAATTAAGCACATGCATTTTAAGAAGCTCTGATAAACAAAAAATGAATGATGATGAAATGATACGAACCCTCACCTGACGTCGTTTTAGCACCACTACCTGCACTACTTCCTTTATCAATTCCTGCTCCTTTCTGTCTTTTCTTTTTATTTCCTAGCGCTGTGCCTGATGAATCTTCTTCACTAGAATTGCCCGATCTCTTCTTTTTGTCCGTTTTGCCATCTTTAATTTTTTTTCTTCCCTCTAACGAAAAGATTATTATATTATTTCAAATTAGACAAATTATATATTTTTGGAATCGGGAAAAAAATACATTTCATAAAAATAAAAAATATAAGGATGTTTCTTTAAAAAAGCAACAATTTTACGCCACATTTCTTTCGTTTTAAGCCAAGTCGCTTTTTAAATGGCAATTTTAAATTCTACGGTCAAACATAAACAAGATGGCTATACTGGTTTTAATAAAAATAGGCCCCTGTGTAGTTCTGTAGATTCGAATTTTACATAAAAAAGTACATTATTCTATTGAAAACTCCAAAAGTTAGAAAGGGTACATATTTAAAATATGTTTAAAACACCAACAGCCGTATTCACTAAAGAGTTCTAAATTTAAAACCGTCCTAAACTGACTGTTCTCGGTTTAAAATGACAAGTGTCAGAATAAGTCAACTAAGTTTTGTATTGTAAATGTTTTGTTGATTTTTTTTCCAATTTATAAAGAAAAACGTATTTTAGTACGAATCGTGTTCTTTAATAGAACTCAAGGTATTTGCAACAACATCCCGGTCAAATTATTTACCGGTAAGACGATTTAATTACAAAAAAATCAAATTAACACCAAAGTGGCATGTGACATGAAATAACGCTATTTTTATGAAGAAAAATCCACAAGCATTTGTCTAAAAGGGCTTACATTTTTTGCTACAGGGTGTTGAATTATTTTATTTTTAAGCTAACCATAATGAGTTTCAATTGTGATTTAATGATTTTAATCAAGTGTCTGATGAGAAAAACGCAAAATACCAGTGGACACGTGTGCGAGGACGCCACTCGTGAAGCAATAGAATAACTTTTCTTACTAAAATATGTGAAAAATAAATCATGCGGTATAATTATGATACCATAATCGAAAAGTAGATGAAATTTGCTAGAATAAATATTTAAACCGCAGCTCGATATCTCCGTTCTATTCAGCGTTATCGCCAATAGAATAATTTTTAAAACTTTAAATGAAGAAGCGATTATATATTTTTTAGAAAATAAGTGGGACGCCACTGATATTTTTTCATGTGGATATTATTTCTGATTAGCCTGGTCAATTCTGCATAAAAATGGTCTCTTGCGTTTTTCTCCTCAGGCACACCGTTCTTAATTAAAATAATTAAATTAAATTAGACGGGCGGAAGCATGCCTATTAAGTGAAGGTGGTCATTTCCAACAATTTATATAAAACAAAATTTTTCAATATGAATGTTAATAATAATAATAATAATAATAATAATAATAATAAATAATGAAGCTAATTTAATTTAATTATTTTAATTAAGAACGTGTGCCTGAGGAAAAAACAGAAGAGACAATTTTTATGCAGAATTGACCAGGCTAATCAGAAATAATATCCGCATGGAAAAATATCAGTGGCGTACCACTTTTTTTCTAAAAAATATATAATCGCTTCTTCATTTAAAGTTTTAAAAATTATTCTATTGGCGATAACGCTGAAACGAACGGAGATATCGAGCTGCGGTTTCGATATTTTTTCTAGCAAATTTCATCTACTTTTCGATTATGGTATCATAATTATACCGCATGATTTATTTTTTCGGAGTAAAATCAAATAATGTGATATTATTGCAAATTGCGCCCTCTAGCATTATTTTTGAGAACTATTATAGAAAACTAAATAGGATTGGTGAAAGTGCATACATTTCTCTTTCAAACAGTCTTTAGTTTCCTAAAATCAGATAAGTCGTTCAGAAGTTACAGCGATTTAAATGATTACACGTTCAACAGCTTCCCCTCCTCCTATTAAAGTCGGTACGCCAATGAGCATAAGACCAAAATGATGCATAATTGTCCAAGCTTTTTAATGGTGTTATCAAAGATATACCTTAATGTGGAACTTTCGGAGATATGTAAAATTTTAAAATTTACTTTTCAATTACGCCCTCTTGCGGCAAAATGCGGAACTTAAATATTATTTCCAGGATTTTCTCGTGGCCATTTTAGTTATCAATTTTTTTCCTGAATTTCTATGCCCAGTAGTTTCCGAGATATGGCCGCTTGTCGACCTTAATGAAACACCCTGTACATAAAAATTAAAATTCTAAAGTACTATGAGTATCACTAAATAGTTTTAATTAAAAAATAGTTCTAATTCAGAATTGGGGTGCAAAATATCTGGGTTTCGAAATTGATGCTAAACTAAACTTTAACAAACATACAAAGTCAATTAAAAGCAAAACAATCAGTCGAGCCAAACACTTCCGATCATTAACTTTTAAAAATTAAGGATAAAACACAAGAACAGCCGTGAAAATTTATAAATTTATCTCCAGACCTATTTTGGAATACGGGCATATGGTATTTTCAAGTCTAATGTTGGGTTGCACAAAGATTTTTAACCAGAATTAACTAACCAGCAAGTTTGACTGTGACATAAATGACTTTGACAGGCATTATGTATTCACAATCAAAGATGTCTGAGTAGTAAATTAAAAATTAAGGTAACCGGCCCAATATGATTGTGAGCAAATTATTTCTGCCAATGTCATATATTATTATGTCAAAGTCAAATTTGCTGCTTAGTTAATTATTATTAAAATTCTTTGTGCAACCCGACATGAGACCATCAACAATGAAGAAACATCACAGTCGCAGAACTTTTATTTATTGACCGGAAGTAGAGTTCTGGACTTGCATTGTCTTTATTTGTTTTGAATCACAATGTTTCTACTGATAAGTATATCCAGTCGTCTTCAGGTGAATACAATATTCACTTGAAGACGACTGGAGATATTTACCAGTTGACACGTTGTAATTCAAAACAAATAAAGACAATGCTGAATACTGTATTTACCTAAAGATGACTGGAGATACTTATCAGTTGAAACGTTGTGATTCAAAACAAATAAAGACAATGCAAGTCCAAAACTCTACTGCCGTTCAAGAAACATCATGGTCTCCAAACCTTCAAACAAACTTTTATTTATATTTTTAGACTTTTGTAAACAAATTTTTTAAATTAATTACACTCATATAATGTATAACAAATAGAAACATAATATTAAATTTACTGTAGCTGAAGTAAAGAACATGTTAATAATAATTAATATCAGAATTGGTGTTTAGGGTAGCTCCCTTTTGTACGGTAACTATACCATATCCTGATACAATAAATATACAAAATAAATTAGTAACACAAATAATATAGCTAAACTTGTTTTAAACTTCGAAAGAACAGTAACAGGGACAAAACACGCTTTGCCTGCCAAGAGTATTTATTCCCATAGTTACAGGACACATACTAAATTTTAAAAACCTTTAGTGAATACAATATTAATTTAATTCTCATTTACCATGCAGACTACGAAATAATTATGATCCTAAACTTACTCTTGCCAACAGGCATTTCCTCTTGATTTCTGGAATTTAGAGCTTTGTCTTGTATTTCAGATTCAAACCTAGCCAGGTCATTGTCTAACCTTCTAATGTGTTTATCTACCAGCTCATACGTTTGAATTGCCAGTTGCACTTTATCATCGCCTAATTCCTATAAAACAGAACATGTCTATAAAATATAACTTTGTTGTGGACTTTAATTTTAAAAATATGCTCAGGTGGGTTGAAGCAAAATTTTAAACAACTTTGTGAGTAAATATTTTCTGTCAATGTCATTGATGTCATAGTAAAAGTTGTCTCGTTAGTTAATTATTCTTTAAAATTTTGCTGCACCCCAACACAGGAAGCATATTTTAAAATTGAGGTAAAAAACAAAGTTATATTAATTTTCTAATTAAATAGGCGGCTTAAATGTGGTGGTCGCTTAGATTTAAATTAGCGCCATTTACTTAACGATTGTAAACTAACTGCCTAGAATATGTTGACATTAAGATTCCGGATAAATGTTATTACTCGACTTATTATATAGGTAGTAAACAAGCAAGGTTAGGACAGGCGGGTTATAAAGAAAAAAAAACTGTTTTTATAAGTTTTTTTTTTCAATACCTGCCACAAGAGTAATAAGTATGTGTTAGCCGAGACGACCGCAAGTTAATATCTGCGAAAAGCCGTTTGGCAATAATTTAAGATGAACCCAAATTCTTGCCTTGGTATAGCTATGATAGAAAAAACCTAATCTTAATAAGTTTCCAAATCATTTTACTGCAAGAAAATGTGTACAAACCTTTGCTTTATTAAACATATTTTGTATTTTATCAAGTTGTTCTTTTTTTTGATCATGTGTAAGAGTCTTTAGGTTTCGCAAATATTCATCTGCAAGAGCATCAATATTTTTCATAAGACTTTGCGCTCTTTTATCCAAATCACTCATTAATGTAAAATTTCGCTGCAGTTCATTAGGCAGATGTTCCAAACCTACAAAAGAATGCAACAAAAAGATATGTAAGTTGATAAACATGATACTATTTCTGGTAGGTACTAGGATTTTTCGCTAATTACCTATTATTATTAGTAAATCTAAAACATTTATATTCGAACCATCATAGGCATACCCATTTTTACAAATGTAAATTAAAAATGCAACACGGTTTTACTCTTGCAAAAATACCTTATGATGTCGTGCAAACGTCTACTTTGAAAAGGAAAGTTCTACATTGAACGTTGTCGGCTGCGCGACTCTGTTGCGTAGGTAAGTTGGATCACGATTTAATAAAACCAAACCAATACCGTAATGGTAGACAGTTCGCGAAAATGTCCGGCCGTTCGCAGCACTATGGGGGTTCTTATGCTACTTGTCCTTGCCCGCCCACTGCGTCGCTTTGCTATTTTAACTACAGATGTCAATAATTTTGTCTATACATTATTTGAAATAATCAAGTAAATATGGTCATTTTTTCCTAAAAAACGATAACTTTTGACAACGCGATGTGGTGCAATTAAATTCTAATGTGCAATTTTTTGTGAACAGGCTCCATAAACCAAATGGGAGGTCTCCAAGCTTGTAAACAAATTTCGTAAAAAGGGATTCGTATTAGACATAAAAAAGTAAAAAAAAATACTATTCAAGTAATTGTAAAACAAAATAAGATATATTCCTACAAACCCTACTATAATGATGGCAAAATGTTGGATTTTTGTTAGTGAGTACTGAGTAGGGAGTAAGATTTTAGGATTTTTAGGTGGTAATGGGGGATTCCATAAACTTATAATACTTTCGGATGAGTCCACGTTTTTGACGAATGAAACTGTGGCATCGCAACATGTTCGCTATTGAACTGATGTTAATCCTATGTTCAGAATCCCAACCCCACGTCAATATTTAAAAAAAGTGAATGTTTGGTGTGCTGTTTCCTACTATGGTATAGTAGGACCATATTTCTTTAAGAATACTTGTATTCTTAAAGAAGTATCTTATGCTAAGTTCTCTAGGCTGAGAATTCAATGTAAAAATATGTCTAAAGACTGTTATAATAACTTTGTTTATAAAATTGAGATGTCATTGGTCACATTTAATAATATTAAGCCTTTTTGGAATTTTGTTAATTCTAAGCGAAAACAGAATGAGTTGCCTTCTCAAATATTCTATAATGATATATTTGTTCGAAACGGTCCCGATCTGGCAAATCTGTTTGCAACATTTTTCCAGAGCGTTTATTCTGACCAGGAAATTATTGTCGAACTAACAACTTCTACAAGTAATTTGAATATATCCGAATGCCATATATCCCAATTAAATCCTTGTATTGTATAATTTGTGTAGCGTTCTTTGTCTTGTATCCTTCATTGTGTTATTTGGAAGTAGTGATGTAAATGAAAAAAAAACGTTGATGTTTTTTTTTTCAAGACTCGACGTTTTTTTTTGAAAAAAACATAGGGGGTACTTATGTTTTTTTCTAAATTGCGTTTTTTTTCACAATAATTAAAAATCTGTATTATCTTGTTGAGTTTTTTAAAATAAAGTGCAATCAACACAAAAATATTTTTACATTTGTCAATAAACATATATTTAAAGAAAAAAACGAACATAAACCATCAACTTATAAAGAAAAATAACACAAAACCCTTGTAGTTGTACTATGCAAACAATGTAAAAAGAAAAAGGGTAACCTATAACATACAGTAACAACAGTAAAAAATACTCTTTATATGCGCTATGCTCTTTGGTTTACTGAACAGGAACATAAAATAGAACCTATCATTCTATCAAAGTTATCAAAAAACGGGATTTTTAAATGAAGCCTTTATGAAAAAAAACGTGGATTGGTTCTTTTCATGAAAAAAAAACAAGTGTATTTTATTAGGCTTCTAAACTGTATTTTAGTACATAGCTTTAGAAAATTTTAAATTATACTATATGACGTCGGTAAAATATTGTAACATATTCTGTGCCGTAATATATTGATTAATATCAATTTATGAGATGTGTAAATTGGATATTAACAAGGGTCCTGGGCCTGATGGTGTTCCTCCGTCCCTTCTTAAGTCTTGCGGTTTTGTCTTGTCACGTCCTTTGTATCAAATTTTTAACAAATCACTTGCAACTAGTACCTTTCCAAGTTATTGGAAGGTTGGCTACATTATTCCAATCCACAAACAGGGTGACAAAGCTAACATATCTAACTACCGGCCCATTTGCAACCTTAGTGTCATTCCAAAATTCCTAGAAAACTTAGTTACCAGAATCCTCACTTCCCAATTAAATACTTGTATAATCGATCAACAATTTGATTTTCGTTCAAAACGTTCTACAGACTTAAATCTGCTCACTTATACAGATTTTCTCACAGGTGCCCTCAAGGGAGGCCACATGGTCCACTCTGTATATACCGACTTTTCCAAAGCCTTTGATAGAGTGAATCAGGCTCCTCTTTTATCGAAACTGCAAGGACTTGGAGTGGCCTGGATCAGAAGCTATTTAATTGATCGATCTCAAATCATGAGGGTAAATAATTGTTATTCGGTAAGTATTGAAGTACCATCAGGGGTGCCCCAGGGCTCTCACTTGGGTCCACTACTAGTAAATATTATCATAAATGACATATCTTCATGTTTCCTCTCTCTCCAGTAAATTTGTATGCTTTGCTGATGATCTTAAGTTTTTTGCAAGGGTTTCTGACATGGAAGACTATCTAAACATTCAAGAGGACTTAAATAGGTTAGTTGGTGTGTAGCTAATGGCATGGAGCTTAACGCTGCTAAATGTAAGGTAGTCTGTTTCTCAAAGGAATGCAATCTAATCTCTGGAACTATTACCTCAACGATAACCAATTGTCATCAGTGACTGAGATCAGAGACTTGGGTGTTACCTTTGACTCAACACTGTTATTTATTCCCCATATAACAGATATAGTTTCTAAGTCACTGAAAATGTTGGGCTTTCTAAAGCGTTGCACCCGCAATTTCTTTAATATCTCGTCCATAAGACTTCTTTACTTGTCAGACCATACTTGGAATATTGCTCTTCTGTATGGAGTCCGTTCTATGCTAGACATATTCACAGTATTGAGCAGGTGCAACGCAGGTTTGCGAGATATCTGGTGTATAAAGCCAATATCCCCCACCCGATGATTTTATGTTCAACTATAATAATCTGTATTTCCTGTTTAATATCGAACCAATGATGAACAGACGCAAGCTGAAAGACTTAAGACTTTTATTCAGGATTGTCAATTCTCTGGTTGACTGTAGTGAACTCCTATCACGAATAAGACTTTAAGTTTCTGCAAGAAATACCAGATCAGCGGTACCATTCGCTTTTTCACAGGGCAAACTATGGACTTAACAACTTTATTTCAAGGGCTACAAGAATAGCCAACCTAAATCAAAACATTAACTTCTTTGGCAGTTCAATAGGCAACTCAGATTCATGAATCTAGCTTAGACTGATTTAATGGCTTAATTTGTACTTGGTTATTTTAATAACTGTTCTTGCTATTTAGTGTTTTACTTTTTTTTTATCTACTTATACTTATGTTTTAGTGTTATATTTGATTACATAGTATATCAACATTTTTATTATACAACAATATTTATTGTACTGTTTACAAAATGGGCTTGCCCGTGAATAAATAAATAAATAGTTAATAGAAATTCCTATTTAAACATGTTAAATACTTTTTCTTGATCATTTTAAATGACTGTCATAAGATAACCTTAGTAACATGTAACAGCAAGATGAATTAGGCAATCCAACGATGTGTCCAAATGGCGGCTGGATGGCAAATCCTGCTTTGTAATTGGTTCACGTGACCATAAAAATAATGTTGCTGGTGGCTTTTTACGGGTGACTCAATGCTTTTTGCCATCCGACCGCCATATTGAATCACGTGGTTTGGATTCCCTAATACCCGGTCCATTTTGCTAGAGAAGTAAATAAATGGCTTGATTTAAAGATGGATCAGGCGAAATGGTCCAGTTTTATGGCCCCTAAAAAGTCCCAACCGTATGTTGGCAGATGTATTTATATTTGTGGGGACGCCTAAAATTATTGTTATGCTATCTGATCGTGGTCTATTTTTATGAATCATGACTTAAATTATAATCATATATTGGTTTCTGTTCATCGTATTTTGTTAAATGTTTTATTTTATATTTCGAAGTAATTTGAATTTGACAATGACGGTTTGCTTGACACTGTAAAAATGTATTTCTGAGGTACCGAATCAAAGATGATTCTTAAAAGTATACAAAATCAAAGATACACCTACCAAACTTTTCAGTGAAATGCAAATTTAGAGAAAATTTTTTATTGCTATCCAAACTTAGTGAAAACCAATATCTAGAAGTTGTGATGAATTGAAACACTTCTCTTAAATATTATTTTGCCAAAAACTTTAGGATAAGAGCATTTTACTGTTGTACAAAATTTGAGTATTTAACTTATGGACACCCTGGATTAAAAAAAAAATTTATTATGACTTCCTGGAAAATTGAAAATTTTGGTCCGTTTGCCGTCTTGTCTACCACATGTCCCCGAGGGATACATTTTGTGCTTCACTATTTGTAAATAGATATCGCTTTTTAATCAAGAATAAGATGCAATCTTGTATGTAAACTGATGGGACAGTAAGAACCCCGATTCCACACAAGAAATTTTTTCCGTAATTTTAGCAGTAAAGATTTAAAAACGTTAATAAGTGTGTAAATTGCCATTTTTCGATCAATTGAAACACACCTCCGGTTTAACCGGAAGTTATGCTAATGTAATATGTTGTTTGTGTCGCTGTCGGCAAACCGAATACTCGGCGCATCTCTAAAGTTTACCTAAAATAAATTTGAAATACGGTTCCATATTATAACTTGTTTAACGCGGTTGAATAAACATTACATGCAGATCTAACATAATTGCATATTTTTTATTTAGATATATTTTTTCTTAAGTTTATTTTGGCGGCAAAGCGAATGATGTTTGGCTGAATATAGGTATCAGCTCTATTTGCTGAATAGCAAATATTCAGCCTTTGCTCAAAAGTGACCGAATATTCGGGGCATCTCTACAATCAAGAACATTAATAGTAAGAAAGTAAAGTATATTGAGCTTCTTATTTATTCCCTGTATCTAATTAACTATTTCCCATGCACTTTTTGACTTATTAGGTATCTGATAAACTTATTTTATTCGCATAATGTCTTTTGTAGATTCTGTTAATAAATTATTGTATTGTTTCTTCTTATAACTATTATAGATTTTTTGTATACCCTATCATAATTTTTCAATAGGTATAAGATGTCTTACTAACCCCTACACTCTGATCTTTGGTTCATTTCATTACGTATTTACTATTATTTGACTTGTGTAACTACCTTTGTAACTATTTCCCATGCACTTTTTGACTTATTGTCTGATGTAGGTACCTACTTATTTTATTCACATAGTGTTTTTAGATTCTTTTAATAAATTATCGTATTGTTTCTTTTAATAACTATTATAGATTTTTGTATAGGTACCCTATTATGATTTTTCAATAAGTACAAGATGTCTAACTGATCCTTACCTTTTGATCTTTGGATCATTTCATCATGTACTTACTTTTATTTAACTTGTGTAAGTACCTTTGTATACAAACACCAATAAAGCTTAAATTTGCTAAAATTTCTGGTAATATTTTTTGTATAATAGAAAAGCAACTATAAAAATATGTTTAATAATAATAATAAATTAATAGCGAACTAGACAAACGTGTAAATTGTATCCCAATAGCTATTAATTTTTTTTTTTAATTTCTTTTTATAGGTAGTTAAAGTCACTGGTTAGTTAATTATTGTTTAAAATATTTATGCAATCCAACATAAGTAGTGTAAATTCTTATACTGTGATCGCTATATCTCAATGCGAAAAATAAATAGGTAGTGTGGGTTAGACGACCGATTTAGTGATGATTTCGAGCAACGTTTCCGAATGATTTGAGTGATTATTACTAACTGGAAATTTATTTATTTATCAGCCGCGTAAAAGTTTATATCAGTAATAAGTAGTAGATTTTTCACTCATATTATAACTCGAGTACTTGTGGTAATAATCCAGTGATATTGATGGTTTTAGTAATCGAGTACCTACTTACCTACTTAAAGTGATCCCAACACTGTGAATAGCTGTGTTTCTTTGTTGAAAATTAGTATCTACCAACGATTGTAAAGAGGGGTAAGCAAGGGTAACTATCCTAAAGTCTAGTTAAGAATCTATAAAACTGAGCATTCAGTGTTTTTACTTACTGTCAAGATAATGCTCTAAATAAAGAGCCGAAGTCATTTTTAAGAGTTCACTTATCTTAAACAAAAATAATTACTATTTATTTTTGAGTACAAACATGCTATTATTATTCATTCCCCTATAAATTTTCTTTGCTTGCTATTTTTTGTATTTTAGTAAACAACATTGAACATAGCTGTGCTGCATTTGCACAATGTTGCCAGGTCAAAAAATTAAAAATCACCAGACCCTTGCTTTAAAAGTTGCCAGAAATCACCAGATTCTTAATTTCTCGCATTATCACATACAACACCATATAATTAATGTAAAATCAAATATATTGCTGTGCTGTGATTTCTAAAAAAAAAAAAAAAAAAAAAAGGTCATACCTCGAAAATAACATACCTCTCATTTAAGCCCAGGGTGGGCACTCATGTTGTTTAAGCGTTTAAGCTATAAACATGAGTGCGCACCCCGGTGCCAAGACCTTAAATGAGATGTGTGTTATTTCCGAGGTACGACCTTTTTTTTTTTTAGAAATCACTATATATAAAACAGTAACAGACACAAATTCTGTAAATCCCCCGCTACTAAGAAATATTAGGCACAGAGAAGTAGAGAGTTTCCAGACAAAGACAAACGCTTTTTGCTTTTGAAACCAATAAGTTTTTGCATCGATGTCACCATTTTTAACAAAGAAGAATAAAACACAATCAAGCCATTTTTCTCTCTTTTTTTTTGATATAAGCTTATCATCAGTGCCGAAAAATCACCAGAAATTAGACTTTTTTAAAAAGTTTTCACCAGATCACCAGATGGGGTTCAAAATCACCAAATCTGGTGAAAAATCACCAGACCTGGCAACATTGCATTTGCAGTTGCTAACAGACAGTGTTGCCAGAAGATAAATAATGAATAAATGTTGTACCAGATTTTCTTTAAAAATGTACCAGATTTCGCATAAATGTACTAACTTTAAAAAGAAAATAGTGCATTTTCCAATTCTCAAAAATATAAAAAATATCTCAAAATTTTAAATAAACGTGATTAATGAAATTTTTGAAATGTCAAATCAATTTAAATCAGTTTAAATTGTTTTTAAACTGTTTTTGTTTTGTTAATCACTAAATAAAGGCTATGAAGAAAACTTTAGGAGGTAGGAGAAATAATTGAAGCCATGTTAGAAGTTGTAGTAAGGATTGCACTTTTAAAACCGATAACCGATACCTACAATTCACAACTATCAAGGCAATGAAAATGCCCAATCTTGGGATGATTTTCGCCAATTTAAAAAAGTTTCCTAATCCGAATAGTTTCGGGATCACTCAAGTACTCTATTATTAAAATAATCGATCACTCGATTATTGACACTATGGCCTTCTCGATGTTTAAAGAGTAGAATAAATATCAACAGTGTTACCGTCGGACGTTCGTCGGGCGCGCTCTAGGGACTCGATTCACGAGTTACGACGACATTTTTTCAATGGGACATTCATGGACATTCTTAAGGGAGATTTCAGAATCGGTTCCCAGAGCGCGCCCGACAAACAAACTGTGAACGCGACCGAGGGTGCGCAGTGGATCGTGACGTCACATTGTGACCAACTTTTTATTTGAACGCGCCGAATTATACGGCAAAGCGTAGTTTACCTTATTAAAAGTCAATTTTATATGACATTTTTAATACATTTATTTCAAATCATATTAGCCTCAGAATTTCTACTGTGACTTAAATCTTGAAACATACATTTTTATATAGATAGATTGATTATTGTCAAGATTTAAAACTTAATATACTTACCTTTCTTTTAACTCAAACTTGTAGATGTGATTATGTTGGAAGGAAAATTAAAGTATTTAGGAATTCGTCTCGACCAAAATTTTACATATAATTTAAACTCTTACTTAAACAACGAATAATATCGCAATATGGCGGTTTTTGGGCACAAGTGACGTCACGAAAACCTGCGCGGTTTCATATATCTTCTTGTAGTTGTATCATGGTTTACACTGACTTTGCTAAGGACTATACCTTAGACAAGGAAAGAGAGGGGATGCGTAACTGTTGATGCAAAATCGTCACCATTTAACACCAAACCGAGCCTCTCAGTGGCGTAACTAGAGGTTTTGTAAATCATTTTACTTCGCGCGGTAAAACTGTATTAAATAGAATATTTAAAATAGTGTTATAGAATAAAACAATGTTGTACTGGATTTTTTTTAAATATATATTTATTTTTGTAATTTTATAACATGTTCTGTGGTTTAATTTTTGGCATATTCTCAAATAAAAGGTAACGAAGACAATACATTTTTTGCTTTTAACTTCTTTATGATTTGTTTAAGTGAAATCTTTCTTTTTTCATATCTCTTCAGTTTTTGTACTATAACCTTAATTTTTTGGGACTTTCGTTTGCTTTTAAGCACTTCTTGGAACAACTGTCTTCGTAGTTTGTTTTTATGAGAAGTTCCATTATCCTGAGTGTTTGTACCGGAAGTAGGAGTAGGTTCTAAACTTTCTTGTATTGGCCTTATTCGTCTGTAAGAATAATGTATAAATAACTTGAGAATAATGTTTTAATTAACTTAACAAAACAGTGCAATATTTTCATCAGGTGTAAAAACGCGACACCAATTAAACAATGTCAATTCTTTAATCGTTATCTCTAACCAGGCCTGGTTATACAATTACTACTTAAGCTTAGTCCAGCGTTGAGAACGAAGCTCAAACTTCATTTTGACAACCACTTTACGTTTTTGTTGGTTGTCAAAATGAAATTTGGGCTTGGATCATGGCATTTTTTAAAAGTCCCATGATATCGTTTAATATTATAAAAATAATACAAAATACTACACACCATTTCCTTTTATTCAATTGTCTGCATATATTGTAGTAGTTTTTCAAAAACTGATGGCACTGCGTCATCTAATAGGCAAGTCTTTAGATTATATGCTATAAAATAGACTACTCAGAATATGTTTCGAACAAATTCTGCTGTTTTTGTTAGGCATCCAGTCCTCCAAATGCATGTTTTGGATCCATAGCTTGGTTTTTTTAAGGTCATTCAAAGGAAATCTGAAATGAAATAAAAACATTAAAAGAAAACGATAATTTTCGACGCCACTGAAAAATCACTCGTCTTTTATGGTAATTAAGATTTTAAACGCCTTTTTCATCAATTTAAATGAGTGGAAAAAAACTATTCACACCGTCAAGGTTGTAGGTTTATGTTTTTTTAAATGGTACTGATAAAATAAAATCGATTGCATTTCTTTTCCCAGAGATATATTGCAATTTGTCCAAGGATGACATATTACTAATATAATAATTTACCTGTGAAATGTAATTCCCAGTTCCTTTATGCCGCTACGACTTTGGAAACCGTAAGCACTACAAATTACCATTGTCACAACGTAATAATATCAATGTCTTTCAGTCGTAAACCACTCACAAATACATAAAATAAAACTGGTGACACTCTCAATGTTTGGCACCAAAAAATGGAGGACAATTGATTTTTGGTCACACTCTCTGTCACGATACGTAAGTGAGTGTTACGCGACCCCTCTCTTTCCTTGTCTAAGGACTATACACAGAAAACATATAACCTTTAATTTTTCCCCATTCTCATTTAATTTCTTAAAGATTGTTTCTCGTGATTTCGTTTTACCGGTCAAAGGCCAAACATTTTGAAGACAAAATTATAAACAAAACTGGATTTTCATTTCATAATGATAAGTGACAAGAAGCACTACTTGTAACCGGGCTTTTAAAGCCGATTAGCATTTTGACACTTGGGTCATGCCAGATCAGGCGTTACTCTCGGAAGGTTCGAGGGTAGTGGATGAGGATACCGTGGTAAGAAATTAACGTATTTTTGGGTTGCCGCTACTATTTGGTAATTACGGAACGCTAAACCACTTAAACCACTACATTAGTTACTCGGATCATACCCTTGATGTGGTACTTAAAGTAAAACAAAAAAACTACTTTTACTGCGTTCGGTTAATGCAAATCTGTCTCATCGGTCTACCCATTGGTAGAGTTTGAATTCGTTTAATAAATCTGTAATTTCGGATACATCTGCCTGGCGTCCGGTATTTGGACTCTACGGGTTCGGTAAATGCTACACGCTCGTTTAGTTTGAATGTCAGATGAATTTACATCTGTATCTGATCGCTTCGATTTTTCAAAACCGAACGCAGTATATGTTGGCTTTTTCGCCCATGCGAATTCGGAACGAACCTAAAGGTGAAAATATACGATTCAATTTGGTTGATTCAACCAAATTAAAATTATCTCTCTTTCTCTCTCCCTCTCTTTGGTTGAATCAACCAAACTAATTGAACTATTATAGTGACCACGACATTTGCTTACTTTAAAAGTAAAAATGTAAACCAGTTGATGCAAATATTAAGGATTATTCAAGAAAATTAGACATCAAGAATTTTTAGAAAAATAATAAAAATATTTATTAAATTTAATTCTCAAACAATAATAAATCAACCAAAAGAAATTGTTTATTTCAGTGTAGAAACTAAGTGTTTCTAATTAAATTTAAAAGTAAAATAAAATCATTTGATAACGATTAAAAATTTTCAAATACAAATTTAGACTTCTGAAAAATTGTTCGATAAGTTTTGGAGGATAATTAAAGATAAATTAAAATAATTAAAAATTATTTTAAAAAAAGAAATTTAAAAATAATTGAGAATTAATTTAAAAAGTAATCAAGGATTTTGAAAATATTTATTTTTGAAGTAAACAAATTTTAAAAATATTTTAAACTCGTCAAGTCTAAATAAAATTATATAAAAAATTGGAAAAATATTTATTATTGAATAAATAAATTTTAAAATGATTCAAGAGTCAAAGTAAAATTCAAGAAAAATTTAGAAAATATTTATTATGGAATAAAAATAAAAAAATTGAAAATTATTTTAAAATAAGTCTAGAATCTAAGTAAAATTTTATAAAAATCAGAAAAAATATTTATTAACAGAATAAATAAATTTTAAAAATATTATAAAGAGTTTACGAAAAATTCATAAAAAATTTTTAAAGTGTTTAAATAGAAAATGTCAAGGAACAAATTTAGAAAATAATTTCTAAAAATAAAAACTCACTTGTCAGGTAAAATCCAAATATTTGCAAAATAAAACACAAACACTTTTTGAATGCACTTTAAAAATAATATAAAAACATTTCACTAAAAAATTCGAAGTGCAGGATCCGACTGGTCACTGACGCGAGATTATATAAACTGAGACAGTTTAACTCAATTTATCGAGCAAGATCCGAACGACGCTACTGATAATGGTTACTTTTTTAGTGGCTTAGTTTTTTTGTGAATCAGTTCCATCGCCTGAAGATTTCATGTGCTGGCACCGAGAAGCAGTTTTCAGTTAAGTATGTATTTTGCAAGGCTGGTAGCCGCGTGGTGACAGTTGCCAAATTCAAATATTTTTTAATTTCGGCATATTGCCTGGTATTAGGTGAGTGGTAACTTGTAAAATTTGTTAAGTTTAAAGGCATATGAAATAATTAAGGCGTTCTATTTAAGACTCAGTCAGTTTTCCGGATAATTCCATAAAATTTATAACTTGTAATTTATTTTTAACTTTGCATTGCCTACAAAAATAAATTGTTTTTCCCCAAGAAAGAGTTTCCACCTTTTTATTTGCTGTCCTACCCACACAAATAAATTAACCCTGGTACAAAACTAAACTTCCAGAGTACAAATCTCTGCCAAGAAAGTTTACTCCCTCTATGTCACAAACAGGTGCATGAAGTTAAAAATATAAACCAATGAAAACGCCCCTTTAGAGATGATTCCGCACCTGCAGTATACTTTTTGGGGTTTTTGACCTGATTAACTGGATTTATCCAGACTTTTCCTTTGCACGTGCATCGAATGATTAATGGGCTATGGAAACCTGATTCTTTGAAATACTAGTATATTTTTACGCTGTCGCGACCTAAATGGGACAGAAATACGCGATTTTGGACCTTATAGGCTAATAAATTATTATTTCTGTCAGATTAAACTGGAAATAAGTGGAATTTGTCCGGTGATAACAATGTTACTGCAGGTGGCCGAAAACTCGTGTGGAACACACCTGTGAATGTTTTTTTATAGGAAAAATTGGGTATAAAAAGCCAAACAGCGCGTTGGAAGAGTTAGTCTATAAAAAAGTGCAGTACGCGCACGAAGTACGCGTTAAAAGTACATTTATGTCAGTTCGGAGTCCAAGTTAAAAGTTAGCTCTGTTAGTGAAATCTGAGGGTGGGACCTCGGCCCACCTTCCAGCCGGAAGTTTTATAAGTTTTTAAAATAAAAATGAGTTTGAAATAGTTGAGAATTTATATAAAAGTTGTCGAAATTTTATATCGGGTTTTAATCGGAAAACGGAAGTTTTGGAGACGAACGAAATGCGTTTTTTTTTGTATTTTTAATACGGAACAAAAATAAGTATTTTATTAATAAATAAAATTGAGTGTTTATGGACAAAAGTAACAGAAAAATTTAGAAAACAATTATCAGTTCTGGGTGACAATGAATAGCTCGCAGTTTAGTCAGATATCGCGGTTTCGGCCAGCGCGCGAAACTCTCGAATACGAGGTGCGCGCGGAAACTAGTATCGTTTTCCAATACTGACATGGATGGATATGTAGTAGCAAAAATATGTGTTGTGAGCCATAATAATTAATGTACTGTTAAAATTTAAAGAACATTGTGAAACAGTGTAAATTTTGCTCCCTTTCGAATTTTACAAATTTACTGAATAAACTTATGGAAAATAAGTGATCCTGTGTTTACTTTGCTACTTATGGTTCACCATAAAGGCACATTGGGCTGTAAGGTGCCGAGTTCTCTCCGAATCCACGGTAGAGTAGAACTTGTAATCACCACCTCGTAGCTAGGCCAACCAAAAGAGATAAGAGTGAAAGTGGATACGGGGTGGGCGCTATACTATGCTATCCGCCTGATATGCGCAGTGTGCCGCCAATAGGTTGGGATATAGACGCGATTATTAAAAGGCACTTTTTAGAAGAAAAAGCGTTAAAATGACTTCTAAAAAAAGTGTATACTCTCAAATTATCTATTCATGCCCCAAAGTTACTGTTTCAGGGTTGCGTTCACAGCTGACGTCGGACGTATGTCGGGCGCGCTCCGGGTGCGATCGACGATGGAAAATTGCGTTCACGGTTGTGTCGGGTAAAAATTATCCGCGTTCAATGTTGAGGGTAATTTTTACCGAACAAGACAACTTTTTACCCAAGTCGAGAGATAGTTAAAAGCTGTCGCGCACGCGCATATCGTTTGTTTATATGCATTGAAAGTTGGGATTGGTTGAAACAACAATTATAACCAAAAAGTGTTTTAACAGCATCATTTACAATAAAAAACTAGAAAATGGATTTTTTTTACAAATTTCTATCATCTTGTCGACAAAAAGGGTCGATCATATTAAAGAAAAATGGGACAACAATATTGACGTGATAATATTGACATGTCGCGTTCATAGTTGTGGTTAAAAATCATCCGGTAAATTTTCCCCCGACAAACGCCGGACAAATTTTACCTGGGGAAGTTTTACCCCTGGGTTAACAACTGTGAACGCGCCCCTTGGCCCTCAAAATGTTTAATGGAGTACTACCTTAATATCGGTAGCAAAGTCAAAACTATCGATAGTTTTCCATCACTACACCTAACCCGTTGTTGACATGTTGAAGTTGACCTCGTTGACCTAACCTAACTCATGGCAGACATGGCGACAACACAAAGGGCGTTTACACAAAAATTATCAAAGTAATGTAATAAAAACATGATTGGTTTTAAATTTTAATAATTTTTCTTTTAGGCAACATGCTGCTGATGTTCGAAAAACTGTTTCGAGTAATAAAACCGGGCTAATATCGCCTTCATCAAGCTCGGTAAGTTTGTTAAAAATATAAACATCATTCACAAAACATGTAAACAACAATGCACTAGGGTTTCTCGAGTCTGATTTCCACAGTAGAAAATGCAATGGAAGGATTTCTATGGCATCGCTGTCGCTATCCGGTATTTCTATAGGTGTCCCATTTTCGGTAAGACTATATAGATTAAATTTTTTGTTTAATTACGTCTTTTATTCTGTTAATCAATTTCTTCCTTAATTGATTTTGTTCTGCGCAACAGCAATGGCTCGAATTTTTTGTTTTTATTTCTTCCATTTAACCCATACCAACTTCAAAAAGATTTTTTTCCCTTGGCGATACATGACTAAAAAATAAATATTTTTTTTTGTGACGGGAAAAAAGTTTGACATTTTATCTCTGTTGACAGGTAATAAAATGTCACTTTTTGTGAAATTACTTTTTTCCCCGGGAAAAAAGTGATGTGATTACTTCTTTCCCTGGGAAAAAAATCACTTTTTTCCCGGATATAATATACACACATAAGTAAAGGTAGATATATAATTTTAGAATATTTTATTATACAAAAAGTTACATTTTCTTTAAATCAAAAAGTACAATTATTAAATGTGCGTTGCATGCATGACATGTTCATTTTACTATTCGGTACAGTCGAATTTTCTCGTGTTGAAATTATATTTTCTGCCATGGACACAACTGCCGTTGATGTACCTGGTCGCAAATTGGGTGTTTTTTCAGCACTGCCACAGGTTCTAAACGCTTAATTAGCTATTTCTGTCCTGTGTGCTACCGATTCATCAACATACCCTTCAGCGACTGTTGATGACTTCCAACCGCCATGTTTCTTGAGTGTCAACAAGTCTCCCCAGATTCAACCAAAAGTGTAGCAGGCGATCTTCGAAATGAATGACAATATAAGGTAATATTTTCAAGTTGAAGAAAATTAGCTTCTGTTTGGGGTACCTTATAAAAGTGATTTTTACCCACAATTTGATTGATACATTTTCCATTGTGATATGCATAAAATAGGCGGCGATCCTTTGCTGCTGTTGGACGAAGGGCTATGTACATTCGGTAAAATTTAATATATTTTTCAGTAACTACAAATCTCCTGTTGACATCATTCTTTGTTTGCTTAATTTTCACAATTAATAACGTTCCCGAATCTTCAATATCATCTAATGTTACCTGGCTGATTTCGCAAATTCGACAAGCTCCTGCAATCGCAAGTAAAACAACAACCTTGGCCATTAAATAAACTTCATCGGGAGCATTATTTAAAAAATCATTAATATTTGTACTTGTAAAAATCGCAGATTTCTTGGGCGTGTAACCTTTCCCATTTTGTTTTAGAAATGTAATTAGTTTGAAATATTTTGAAATGTCTACATTATTATTGGATTGTAACATACTTTTAATCATTGAATAATTCGACCACACTGTTGATGGCTTTTGTTGTTGTGTCAGTTCCGAAAAATAGGCCAATAACACCGTCTCCGATAAAGAACTGCATGCCTTTTTCATCTTCCATTCCCTAAATCTTGAAAACGCGTTTTCGTAAATTTTGCGCGATTTAGCTGGCAATAATTTTTGTGGCGCTACTTTCGCTGCTTCTACTAATTCCGGTAGAGTCAGAGAAAACTCAGAATCAGACATTTTAAACTTTATATTATTTAAAATAACTACTAAATAACCACTAAAGTTCTTACTTTTTATATTAAATCACGGAATTAAATTGACAGATATTTGATTATTTTAAAGGTTTCCTTAGAAACGCAGGTCCAAATGTCGCTATAAGTAAAACGGCCTACCTACTAGTTTAAAAAGTCAAATTTCACATCGATACTTTTCTGACTTTAATATAATATTCTAATAATATCGTCGTTTTTCCCGTCACAGAAAAAAATAGTGTAATATAGACGGGAAAAATATTAGATTTTAGCTCTCGCTTTTTTGTCTCCCTCCGCTTCGCGTCGGAAGACGACACAACCTCGAGCTAAAATCTAATGCTTTTTTCCCTTGTATAATAAATAACTATTTCTTGGATTCACATGTATTCACAACCAATTTTTATGATGAACTTGAAGCTAGCGACCAACGGCCGAATAAATAAATATTTCGCGCGGAGTGCACCACATAGGCAGTGTATGCTTTCCCCAATAAATATATATTTTATTGATATTATTGATGATATGATATTTTTTTTTTAAATTTTCTGAATGAACCCCGTAGACCCCATTTCTAGAAAAATCCTTCAGATACGTTGTGGTTTGTAATATAATGAAGCCATTCACGAAGTTTTAACGTGAACTAGTTAAAACTACAGTTTTTGTAAAAAATTATTTTTTAAAATTTTCTGAATGAACCCCGTAGACCCCATTTTTAGAAAAATCCTTCAGTGTTTTGTTTTGTAATATAATGAAGTCCTCCACGAAGTTTTATTGTGAACTACCATTTTTGCAGAAATTGTTTTTTCCCTAATTTTTGAATCGACCTTGTAGTTTATTTTTTTGGTAATAATAACGCCTATTAAATTGCGTACATTCCACCTTTTAAATAGACTATAATAGTTCTTCTAATTTTGCCACAATAATAATATAAATAAAATATATATTTATAATTCTATTAGGGAAAGCATACACTGCCTATGTGGTACACTCCGCGCGAAATATTTATTTATTCGGCCGTTGGCCGCTAGCTTCAGGTTCATATTTTTATGAATGTGACACAAAACATTCATACTAACTTAACAGTGTCTTATATGAACTTCTCTCCCCTTCTTTCACCACCTTTTCTTTACAATATAAGAAATTACATACCTCAAACAAGATAAAACACTTTGCACTACAACATAAACGGCAGCAACCCAGGTAAACAAAATTTCAGAAATGTGTATACTAATCACAGATATTACTAATTCATGGTACCTCCCCCAGAAATAAACAGCACACAAGCAAAATGTTACTCTTAGGAATGTTTACTGAAAGATGCCTACTGGGTGTTAGCCAAAAAATCGGACTCGAGGAATCATAGTGCAATGGTGAGAGATGGCCACCCTAGGGTACCCCAGAAATAACCAGAAAGTCTTCAGACATGACATTCTTTATTTTCACAACCTGTATTCTCCCTGTTAGATAACTACTGAACCAATCTAATATTGACCCTGTAACACCCATAGTAGATGAGTTTTTAATTAGTATGGGAATATCTACCTTTTATCAAATACCTTTGCAATGTAATCATCAGTCTAGTAATGATTTTCTAACCCTTTAAGAAGAATATTTAGATATTCTAAGAGGTTTGAAGTTGTAGATTACGTTTTTTTTCCGAGGGCCCGTCCGTGCGCTGGATGGACTTAGGCCAGGTTTGGCCCATTGTGCTCTAGATTTACGTTGAACAAAACCATGTTGTTCAGGTACATTTATCTGTTTAAAATGAGGGTTAATTAGTTCAGCAACAATTAAGTCAATAATTTATTTATTTATTTACAATAGTTTAATACCATTTTTATATATTATACTTAATTATATATTCAGAATTAACCTAATAGATGACGCCTAGCTAATTAAATAGCTATATGCATCCTAGTGTTCTTATATAATGTGGCTTTAAAAACAGTCGTATTCATATTATAAACATATTTCAGTTAATAACAATTTACAAACAGTAAAATCTATACAACAAAAAAATAAAACACAAAATAATCAAAATAACCCTCCAAATTGTTTAAAATTTTGGAAAATAAATTCTTTGAAGATATTCGCAACCCTTTTCTTATTGTTAACTTCCCTAATATGCATAGGTAACATATTGTAAACCTTAGGGTCAATATAATTTACATACTTTAAATTTAAATAATTTTTACTTACCGGTATTTGCAATTTTTTATTGATATAATCACTAGTACTTTTTACTCTGACGAATATAAGAGCAAATTAAAAGCATATATACAGTTCTTATGTTACATACTTCGGGTGTAAACAACATTCTGGTAGGATAAAGAGTGGTTTTTTAAACATTATTTTCAAAATGTATTTTTGTACCTACTATATTTAATTTATACAAGTCATTACTGTAAAGCCCTCCCCATACCAAAATTCCATATCTAAGGATTGATTCTACAAATGCCTTATATATCATTATTTACATTGTGTTTTTTTATTAAGAAATTCCCTTAGTAAATAAAATGTGTGGATTGTAATAATAATAATATCTCTTATTTGCCATCAAAAAATAAATTGATATAGCAACGTCATTAACAGGACGATTAAAAACATTGAACATATTAAAACCATATATATTTTAGATTTAAAACCATAAAAATAGTAGGTATGTTTAAAAATATAAAAACAATCCTACCCGCCAGGAGAAAGAAGAGTCACACTGATAACCACACAAACCAGTGGCAGCTCGTGACTAATTTAAATGGGGAGGCAAGATGAAATGTTGAGTGGTACCATGTTAAACTATTATTTTTGAATCTATAAAATGCAGTTTATTTTCACTAAAGTAATTTAGTAATGCAATTACTGAGCTTACTGTTAAATTCATATATTTTTGCATTGATAAAACTATCCCTTGTATTGTATTCGGCATAAATATTACATTGGTGTGCCCCAGATATCTAATTTTATTAAAAATATCTTTGGTTAAAGGGCACCTACCATTTTAAAAATCATTAGACCCTGCCGAGATTATAACCAAATCACTAGTACTAAAGTCGCTAGTTAAACCAGACAAATCATTTATAACATTTACACAGCTTGCATGAGCTTTAATAATTATTTTGTCGACTTTTACACTTGAATGATCATTTTCATTCAATGTTCGTTTCCTTCTGAAGACACACTGGTTTTAGATAAACCAGTGCTGCAAGGGACAGTATCGGGATAAGTAGATTTCGCAGTTTTGAGGTTGTCCAACTAATCCTTTAAGAGACCCATCCGCAGTAAGACTGATTTTCAGCCTCTAGAATTATAATTAAGGTACTCATGCGTCGCATCGGCTCAAATAATTAGATTCATCCAGTTCTTGTTAAAGGTTTTTTATTTTCTTCGATTGACGGAGTATTGTATGTCCAAGGCTTTTTTTGTTGCAAAATTTTAGAGAGTTCTTTAAGCCCATTGAGAATTTTATCGCGCTTTGCATTTATTGTTTCCACCATCTTTTCAGATTCAAATACCTCATCCTGAAACTCCTGTGTCTTTCGACGTTGTTTTTTTAGAAATAATACTTCCCTAGTCGTTATTTCCTTTTTAATAAATACTATTTCTGTACGAAGAGTCAAGATAATATTATCTTTTATCAGCTGTAAGATTCACAAACTCCTCGTTTTTTAAAGTAAATTGTTTTTTCAGTTTGTGATTAGCCTCCTGAATTTTTTCTTATTCTGAGAGAATCGGTAGAAGTCGAAGTTTCTCATCTAGGCTCGACTTTCTACACTCCTCTGAGCAGTAAATTGTATGATTTTCTAGTTTTGTATGTTCTTTAAAATCTCTAGCAAGACAGCTAGGGTGAGAGGTTTTAAAGCAAACAATGCAAACGAGGTGCTTATACGACTTGTTAGCGCAACATTTGAATCTTATTTTATCATCCATCATAACATAAGAAAGTAAAGTATTTACTAATTAAGCAACTTAACGCCGTCTCTGGCCGAAAATAAATTCATTAATTAAAGGTTCCACAACAACAAATCAGACATTACTTTTATTTTAAAAATCCATGAAAATATGGAAAAGAATCACCGCGACGTTTACACGACCGCAAGCAAACATTGATTTTCAAAATTTTTTCCATCCTATTTACAAGATTTGGTCCTGTCAGACTTTTACTTGTTCCCAAAATGTACATATTTTTTAGTTCTCACATGCACATCTCTATGAAAGTAGTTGAAGAATCTATTTTTCGAAAAATTAAACCTTATTTTAATAAGATATAGTTGATAAAGGATACAAATAGTAGTTGAGCCAGTTAATCTTATAATAATCGTTATACATTTGTTTAGAGCTGGGCTCATGAAATCGCAGAACCATTGGACTTTGAAGAATTCGTAAGTGCCTATCAGTTGGTAATAGATAGAGATCCTTTAAGATGTATTTTGGATGTTCCCCAAGGAGATGTTCAAGTAGATATTGTAGAAAGACCATTAAGAACGCTGCATCCTATTCTTCCAGAGGAAAAGATGTATGTATTATAGTTATTTACTTATCAAGGGAATTATAAAGGTCTTAATTATAGAGGGCAAAGTTTCTGGTCTGAGGGACAGCAATTGCCCCAGAATATTAGTATTTAATAATTCCCGTGGTATATAGAGAATTTTATTTCTCACCGAATTTAATATCATTTTGTATATTTTCAAAACGGAATAAATGTTTACATTGTTAAATTTATTCTTTCCGGTATATGTATTTGTATTGACAATCATAGGAGTGTTGGTTGTTGCTATGTTATTTGTTTATAAACTGACGTTTGTTTTCAATCGCTTCCTTAGTTCCCTCTACTTTTCAATAATATCCCAAGGGAGTTAGAACCACCTTTATTCGTCGCGTAACCAAGACGATATAAGCTAATATCCCGGTAAGAAATAAAAAATATTTTGATGTATTAGACTTTCATAATGCTATTGCCAAGAATCAAATTATTCTTTTATTTATTAGTATGTTAATTTTTGTAAATAACTGTTTGATTAAGTATCACACAGCTTATTTAATATTTCGCTTGTCTACTTTTTCGCCCATGTGAACTGGGTATAAATTTTAGACACGGAAATTGACAGATAAACTAATTTTATGTTTATATTAATATTTAATGTAAACAACTTAATGAAATCTTTTTCTCAAATTCAGGGACCGATTCCACTAAAATACTTTTCTTTGTCACTTATAGCGACATTTAGTCCATAGAGATAGATTAGCCTTGTTGATAACCTTATCAAGATGGAATTTCCAGCTAAGCGTTTTATCCAGTATCGCCCTAGATAATTAGCTTTGTTGGCAAATGATATTTACCTTATAAAAAGGCGGTCTTAAGTTATCTTCATTTTCTTTGTGAATGGCACAATTACCGTTTTATGAGGATTGACTGTCATTTGTTCTCTCAAGCACCAAGCGTATATTATGGTCTTAAGGATATCTTGAAGATTATCAGATTCGATCCTTATAGAATCTTTTAACCAGTATGACCAGGTCATCCGCATATGCCTGCAGAGTGAGACCTCCCACAGGAAAGGATTGCCAGGTCATCCACCGAGAGTAACCACAGAAGGGGCCACCCGTTAGCGGCTCGAAACCTAATTTCTTCCCCCTGTAGCTCAATCGTGATACATAATACTGGTTCAATCCCCCTAGAGATAGTTGCATAGCATCATATAGGGTTTTCAGCAGAGCATTATTGAATGCTCCTTCAATATCTGCTGCCTCTACTACATCCTTGCGGTCTAGGGAATTAGTTATTCCCGCTACAAGGTTATGAGCGACTAGTTCTGTTTAATTACCTGCCTGATATGCATGCGTGTTAAGTGGACGGTTAGTCATTACTTCGTCCCTGATATACCCATCCAGTATCTTTTCAAGGCGTTTTAGAAAAAATGAGGCCTGATAGGTCTGAGAGATTTAGTATGCGGCTCTGTGCTTTCGGTATATAGATTTAGCCGTTGACTAGCTAGTTGGTATGTAGCTTCAGACTAGACTTCCTATGAATAGTCTTATTAGTAAAGTTGTATATCCAGTCCGATTTGTAGCTGAATTTATTGCACTTCGTATCGCCTGTGCAGTGATTATTTTGTTGACCGTCAACCAGTCGCTGCTATTACGCCGTTTTGATGAATTTAAATTTTTAATTCGCTTTCACATTTGCGGTTAAAACACAGTAGGTGTTTTTATTACACAGACATATCAGACAGCCGAAACCGAAATACATAAAAAGCAATTTGTGGAAATAATACTACTAATAATAGTTTTCATTAAGAGTAAACAGTAGTTGATGAGTCATCATGAACAAATAGTGCTTTTCCACCACATCGCGCATATTGTACCTGTGTCTGGTGATGGCAATAAAATGTATTTTTTTTATATACAAAATATAAAAACGAATTTCACGATATTTAAGTAGCGCGGAGTCGGTGGAGATTTTTAAGATTTTATCGGGGCATCGTTTGTAATTTTAATGAAAAAAAGGAAATTAACATGAATAGCCGCAATATTCATATTTTTATTTTCTGCATAGCGGATGATATAATTTGAACCTATATAATTGATACTTAAAAATAAAATTTGAATTTTTTTTTTGAAAAAAAAATAAGGTATCATTCGCCAAACTAGCAATTCTTGCGAACCCCTTAGTAAAATTTTTGTATTATATTTTTAATTAGACAAGCCAGGAAACGATGCCACGTTTCATGCTGGTATGGGAGGCTCTTAACATTAAATTTCATGTTTTATTGCATTAACACGCTTTTCTGCTTTATTCGATACACATGCACACTCCCTTTCCCTTTCTCTCTCAATAATAAATTGTTATTCCAGCGAAACTCTTCCGCCTCACGTCCAGGCGTGTATAGAGTGTTACAAGTCAGTATGGAAAGTGGTTAGATATACTCATAGGCAGTTGAGCAGTAGTAGTACTAGCAGATCCAACTTATCTAAGACTCTGCAGCCTACTCCGAAGCAAGAGTTTGAGGTAGATTTTCAGGCACCATCAGAAGCAAGTAGTGATTTAGGTACGTTTTCATTTATAGCGTCTTTACGGTACTACCTCACTATTTAACGAGAATTCCTGAACATTTTACGATATGGTATTTTCACGCATATGTTTTAACCACACTGTATGAACTAACTTTAGTCAGTTCAGATGGTAAAAAACAATTTTTTGCTATAAACTGTACTTATTTCATGCCAATAATCTATCTTTACTGCAATAATCTATACTTCATGTTTTAAAATATTTCATAAATCATAAAAAGACGTTCAGGTTGAAATTTTGTTATTTCTAAATTTTATCTTTGGGTGCTAGTGAACGTATTCGCACATTCCATTATTTGATCAATATTTTGTTTCTTTTTCGTTTTATCCCACTCCCGTCTTTGGGTAGGAATTACCTACAGTTTTAAGTTTCATCAATTTTGATTGAAAGACTAATACAAGCAAAAAAAAACGAAAATATTTCTTTTTCTGCTTTTATTACTTTAATTAGTTTTTAATTTCTAGAAGAGACTTCTTCCAGAAAATAGATTTATTTGATTACTTTTATATAAATTACAATAATAAATTAAATAATTTTCCTATCCTTTTCTTTTCCTATATCATACAGGGTCCTGCGCCTCACCTCCCGTCTTCTGTAGCTCACTTATTAATTAAGTTAGGATTATGACGTTTTGCAAGCTTTACCTGTATCCGAGGGTGCATTTCAGGAAAATATTTATGTTTATACAGGGTGTTCCAAAAAAGTGTGACGTCATAAGGATATGTTTTTTTAGATTACATGCCATATATTTTCTTACTTATTTAGACGCATCTTGTAGTTGCCTACATACCCCCAAAATTTTAATGAAATCGGTTCAGTATTATAGGCGAAAAAACATAAAAACTAAAAAAAAAACAGTTTTGCGCCACTGGTTTTAAAAATTAATAAAAATTAAAATTAAAGTCTTGTTAATAAAGTTATACAAAGGCACTTAATAAATAAGGCCTCACAGTTCCGTTAACCAAGTTTGATTAATACGAATTGTACAGGGTGTCCAAAGTTTAGTGTCAAACTTTGCAAACTTTAAAGCAATTTATTTTTCTTATTTCAAATTGGAACCCCTGTATATTATTATGTTATTCGATGCAGAATTAAAATTCAAACATTTATTCTGATTACAACCCTATCGCAATTTCCAACGCATTTAGACTTATTTGCAGAAAACTCATTTTATCAACTATTCCACCAGTCATTATTATATAATAAATATCAAAGGTGGCTTTGAAAAACAAAAATAACTATAGTTAAAATGGGCTTTTGTCACTTCAATAAATTTTAATACCAATAAATTGTTTTTCAAAGCCACCTTTGATATTTATTATATATTAATGACTGGTGGAAAGGTTGATAAAACGAGTTTTCTGTAAATAAGTTTTAATGCGTTAGAAATTGCGATAGCGTTGTAATTAGAACAAATGTTTGAATTGTAATTCTGCATCGAATGACATAATAATATAGAGGGGTTCCACTTTGAAATAAAAAAAATAAATTGCTTTAAAGTTTGCAAAGTTTGACACTAAATTTTGGACACCCTGTACAATTCGTATTAATCAAACTTGGTTAACGAGACTTTAGGACCATATTTATTAAGTACCTTTGTAGAATTTTAATAACGAGGCATTATTTTTATTTTTTATTAATTTTTAAAACTAGTGGTGCAAAACTGATTTTTTTAGTTTTTATTTTTTTTCGCCTATAATACTGAACCGATTTCATTAAAATTTTACGGGTATGTAGGCAACTGCATCTGCATCCAAATGAGTAAGAAAATATATGGCATGTAAGCTAAAAAAACATATCCTTATGACGTCACACTTTTTTGGAACACCCTGTATAAACAAAAATATTTTCCTGAAATGCACTCTAGGATACAGGTAAAGTCTGCAAAATATCAAAATCCTAACTTAATTAATAAGTGAGCTACAGAAGACAGGAGGTGAGGCGCAGGAGCCTGTATAATGGTTTTTGTACAAGCACCTAGATGTAAGACATCTGTATGTGCAGTATTGCTTAGAAGTTTTTTGTTAATAATGATTATTAATAATTTGTACAATTAAGCATTAGGAAACATGAGAAAAAATAAAACATAACAAATGTCTCAAATTACAAAAACCTGTATACAGAAAACAAAGTTCACAAAACAACTAGTCAACAAACATCACAACACAATTAGTTAAATAATCTCTCAAATTGATGAAGATTGTCTAAAATTACATTTTTACTTAAACATTTGAAACTTTTTATTTTAGAGCAATTTCTTACTTCACCAGGAAGTAAATTGTACAGTTTAGGACCAAAATAATTTTTATATCTTAGGTTAAGATTATTTGTACTTACAGGTAGTTTGATTTGTCTATTGTTCCTGGTTCTTGTTTCATAAGTATGATCAACAAAAAGTTTTAGTCGAGAGTGCATATAAGAGCAAACTGTAAGAATGTAAATTGTTCGAATGTCATTAATAAAAAGCAAATATATAGGGTATAATCTATTTTTTTTTTAAATCATTTTTAGTATATATTTTTGTATTATATTTATTTGTACAGGCTATCATTATAAAGTCCACCCCACACCAATATTCCATATCTTATAATTAACTCTACAAATGTCTTATAGATTATTATAAGTGTATTCTTAAACTTAAATTCTCTTAACAAGTAAAACTTATAAATGAGTTGCGAATTTTGTTGGAAACATAATCAATAAGCGGTTTCCACTTCAGAAATTTATCAATCATAATTCCAAGGTATTTTATGGATGGAGTTTCTGTTATATAATGATTGTCTACGACAATGAAATGATATTGTGGTCTGTCTGCATTAATAAGTAAAAACGCTATGTAGTTTGTTTTTGCTGAGTTTAATGTTAGTTTATATGTTTGAAGCCAGTTCTTTATTTTTACTAAATTATTCATTGCTTTATTTTTTACATTGTCCCAGGTATCTCCAGAGATTATAAGGGCCGTATCATCTGCATAAGACACGGTTAAACCTTCGACATGTAATTTTAACAATAAGTTGATATAGGTTATAAAAAACACTGGTCCCAAGACCGTTCCTTGTGGAATGCCAATTTTGATTTTTTGTTTGCTACTCAAGATGTTAGTTAATTATAATAAATTCAAACATTTTTAACTTTTTTTTAATAACACGAAAAAGCAACGAAATTGTAAATGCGTCACTACTTTCTTTACGGTTTGTTGTCGTCTTGCATTTATACCGTTTCCTCAAAAACCACTAAAGTTATCGAATTGATTTTATTGAAAAATACTGAAATAATTATTGTACTTACCGGGTGTAAAACTAAAAAGGGACGTCGGCTCTTTGGAACCATTAATCAAACAGCTTTCACAAGAATTTTTTTATCAGGATAGTGACCAAGATAAATCGCTGGAAATTATTTTTAAATTTTTCAGAGGGCGTGATACTAACGCTTAACTATGAAGACGAAGGTTTCTCCTTAATAAGCCTAGTTAACCTTTATTGAAAATGTATGCGTTGTAATCTTGAAAAACTTATGAACAATTTCATTCAAGCATTTATTGCTCCAGCTTATCCAATAAAGGTGGGGAAAGGACATACATTTTTTTTTTGAAACTATTAAGCCATGTCACATAGAATGTTACGGTTTTATTTTGATTTTAACAACTCTTGTCTCATTTTATCTGGTTAGCAACAGATTATGAATATGGGGTTAAAGTAGTAAATTATCTTCATTTTGGTTTATATTACCACCACAGCACAGCCTATACATTCAATTAACCGTATATTCAGGTCAGTTCTTGTAACATTCCCTGTAGGTAAATTAATCTCCACATTTAAATGAAATTATTTTACCGATTTCAGACCTAACCTCACAGGGAAGTAGTCGTCAGAGCATAGTATCTATAGGATCTCTATCATCCTGCGGTGATACTTTAACACCAAGAAATTCATGGGCTTCTCTCGATTTAAGACACTTTGCTGGAGATCCTATGATTCCTGAAATTTTGGAGCAGTCTATTTTAGAATCTCAAGATCAAGTAAATGAAAGTCAAAGGCGAATTGAAAGACAAGAAGCCTTATTTGCTTTAACTCCCAATGAGATCCAGACAGAGGTTTATGAACAGGTTGAAAAAAGATTTCCAGCAAGCCCTCCTTATGAACACTCGGGACATCGAGTTTTGGTTAAGTGTCAGCAATTGACGTGAGTATATTTTTGGGCCTTAACTCTATTTGACTAATACATATATGTACATTGATAAGATTTTATTGTTTTTAGACTTTTATCTGGGTTTTTATTAGTACTTTTTAATAAAATAAACACGAACAACTCAACACTCCTTTTTTATTATTTTATTTTTCGCCTACCACTCTGCCATCTAACAATAATCTATACAACTATAACAAAACTAGCACGTTCGGTAATACGTTCAAAAAGGACAAACCTAACTTTAAAAATTCTTTATTTAAATACAACTTATTCTTTTAACATACATACATATGCTTCTTAACACTATCTCGATAGGCCCTTAGAGAATATCCTATTAATAGGTGCGTTTCTACCAAGATTCGTGCTACAGAAAGGTACGAGAAATAAGTTATTATTTGTTAAGACACGTGGTTATATATTGAAATAAATTTTGGACAAAATATTAGCCAGAGTCAATTAAATTATTTATAATTTTAAAAGAAAGATTGATATCTATGTGTTCTCGGCGCGCTTCTAACGACAAAAAATTAAAATGGCCTACTCAATACGTTTGCGCAATATAGCGTTCTTATAGCAGTTATAGAAACAAATCTTTCTTAATATAGAACCCATGTTCTGTTTGCCATACCCACAATATAATTTATATGAAGAGAAAATGTGATTTTCTTATCCAGCACAACATCTTCAGTCATTTATAGAGTCCACCTGTTTTAATGAAAGATTATTAAGTCTATAGTTGTACACAAAATTTGAATATTGCGCGTAAAAGAGGCAGAACAACATTTATCAATATTGAGAACTAGCCCGTTGTTTTTATAATAGCCGCACAATCTATCGACGTCATTTTGAAGTAAGGTCATCGGCGTAGATAGAAAAATAACAGTGCTTATAACATAGAACTATATCATTTAGGTATATCAAAAATAAAAGAGAACCTAAGTGTGAACCTTGGGGTACACCTGAAGTGACAGTGTAAGGCTTTGATTGGTGACCATTAACCATGACTGACTGTGTTCTGTTAAAAACGTAAGACGCTATCTAACGAAGAAAGTCCCTGTGTCCGCCGATTCGAGCTAACTTATGCAGTAATATGTTGTGGTGTATCTTATGAAATGCTTTGATAAAATCTGTATACACGGAGTGTACCCGAATCTGTGCGTCCATTGCGTTTAAGACAAAATTGTGTACTGCAGTAGGTTTGTTTCCACCGATCTTTTCGAGAAAACCCCGTGCTGTTCCTCGGTAATATTGAGTTTAACAATATTAAATAAAAATGTATGTACTGCACATTCCAATACCTTACTAAATATATTTAGTTTACAAATTGGGCGATCGTTTGATACACAATTAGAGTTTCCACTTTTAAAAATAGGAACAACATAGGCATTCTTCCATTTAAATGGAAAAGTACATTCATAAAATGATCTTAAAAATTAATGTCAAGGGAACGCACATTTTTTTTTTTAATAATGAGTGTAATCCATCGGGGGACCACCACCCTTGTTCTCATCCAATTGTGACATAATTTGTAAAACATCTTATTCTGAGGTAGTTATATTACTATTGAATTTTGCAGTTTGAATGCTGTATGCAATAGAGGTTTTTGATTGTAAGGCTGAAAGGCACTTTTAAAAAACTTTAAAATCACTTTACAGATAGCCGAGTCTTCAGCCGTTTCTCCCTGTAGGTGCATGTGATTAGGGAGGTTTCTGTTTATATTTTTGGTGGAGACGAAGTGACAACATTTTTTAGAATTCGCGGGTATAACACCTTGGACTGAAACAAGGTAGTTGGAGTGGTCTCTTCAAATAAGATTTTTTATTATGCGTCTTAGATTACAAAAGAGCTGATAATCTCTAGAACATTTGGTTTGTCTACATTTTTGTTGTTGTTTGTTTTGTGATCTACAAATTTTATAGTATGATATATTAAATACGCAGGAAACTTTGTGTTGATTTTTCTTTTGGGAATCGGTTGGTTTACTATAGTATTTAATCGATCGTAAAATATATATACACAATATCAAAGTTATGACAATCCCTAAATAAATTGTACCAATTATTCTGAATTTCCAAATTAATCGCTTCATAGTTTCCTTTTTAAAGTTAAGTGTATAGTCAGTGGCGCAGACTGACAAACTTTTGGGAGAAGAATACGAAAATTCAAAGCTAACACTTTTATGCTATCGATTTTCGTTTACTAAGGGCTTTGTAGCTGACGGTGCATTAATGATCGGTTTATTGCAAAGTATTAGATGTAGGATTTTATTGTTAGTATTCTTGACTGAATTTTAATAGCATTTCAATAGTATTAATTGTGCTATATTTGAATTAATTATAGATATTATATTAAGGGAAGTCGAGTAGTCATCATTTATTAACAAAAGTTAGCGACAAGCGGACACTAAACGTCTACTACTTTAATTAATATCAAGTTGTCATTATTTACTTTTAAAGATTTAATCATATTTGTGATATGAACCAAATTTGAATTTTGATGTAAGTTACTTTCAGACTTAATTTGAAAGCTTTTTCCCCCCTTGTATCATTTATTTCCTACGTTAACATTAATATTAGGGAAAGCCGAGTTGTCATCATTTACTTTTAAAGATGTTATATTCATATTAGTGATTTGAACCAAATTTGAATTTTGACGTAAGTTATTTTCAGACCCAATTTGAAAGCTTTTTCCTCACTTGTATCATTTTTGAAATTTTTATTTTATTGGAAACAGAATCTTCAATATATCCTTTTGCTACGTGCTATGGCATTTAAGGATTGTAATATCTCCGCAGGCATTCGTTAAAAGTGTAGCAAAAGACCGTCGGAAACAATGGCCAGTATACAGGATCCTGCAATAGTGCGTCAGGCTTCTATGGCTCCTATACGAATTAAGTTTTATTCATATGCAGACTATATACTCTATTGTAGGGTGTATTTCAGGAAAATATTTTTTCATATACAGGGTGACTTAAAAAAGTGTGATAACAAAAAGTTTTTGTATTTTTCTTTTTAAAATTGGGCAAAAGAACATCTATGATTTAAACCGGAGTCCAGTTTAAATCGAAGAAATGTCAAAATGGTCATTTTATAATGTGGAATTGACAGTAAAGTTCGAGTTAAAAGTGATTTACCTGGTCATAACTTAATAGTATGCTTTATTGTCTAAGAAAAACTTATCATTTATTATCTAATATAATCACTATCTGTGATTAAAAAACTATTTGTTAATTATCTATTAACAAATATAGTGACGCCTCAGTTGAATAATGCTAGTTTTTTGACGATTCTTTTAACCGGGAGTTCGATAAAAATAAACTCCAGATACTAAGATCTAAAAAATAAAAGTTTAGAATAATAAGTATATGTCAGTAATAATATAAAATTTTGCCTTAAAGGAAGATATAAATTTTCTTTACCGTTTGATTTAAAATTTCACTGCTTTTAATTATGTTGACGTTAAAATTGAAAATGGCTTTGAATAAATGAGACGTGAAATTTTATTAAATTATGAGTACTATATTATGCTTTTTTTTACTTCAAATAATTTTTCGTACGTTCTTTTTTAATACAAAATCTATTAAATTTCGTGCAATTTGACTTTTAGCATATGTACATTGGAAAAGTATACTCTTAAAGTTTCATAGGTTTGCTATAATAGATAAAATACATTTTTGATATTCTTATTTTTCTTTATATTACGCCTTGCACAAAAGTATTCATCTTATTTTTAGTGCTTCATATTTTATCTCGGTATAAAAAATTTTGCTGGAAAATTATATTTTTATCATCTATTTGACGTAGCCAAGTGTATAATATTTTTTACCAGAATCTAGACCAATTGCAAATAAGTTCAATAATTATTTTTGTTAATGTGAGCTTTTAATAATTTCAATTTATTTTCCTTACAAAGCCCTACTAAATTAGGTTAGCAACGGACCTTTAATTTAATGCACAGGTTTTTAACTCGACGTTTTGACCAACTATGTAACCATAACGAATCCTTATATTATGGTAAGAGAATATACTAATTTTATTGTATATATCAATATATTCTCTTTAGATTGTAACCATCATGTAAAAAAATATAAATATCGCCATTAACTAAAATATAAAATTTTTAGTTTAGACATAGAAGTAGAGCCTCTGTTTGCATCTATGGCCCTGTATGACTCCAAGGAACGTAAAAAAATTTCTGAAACGTTTTATTTTGATGTCAACCCCGAAGGTCTGAAGAGAATGCTAGGAGGGCACGTCCCATTTGCGGATACCAGCACGTTAGCGAGGAGCTGTATTTTTAACATATCACATCCCTCGCCTGATCTGTTTATTGTCGTAAGACTGGAAAAGGTTTTACAGGGTGATATAAATGAATGTGTAGATCCGTATTTAAAAGAGGAGAAGGTAAATGTTTGGCAGAACAGGGTGCTGCAAATTCGTGTGCTTACATGTGGATTTATAAAGCAGGAAAGGTGTTTTTCTTCAAGTTTATGTCAAAATGTATACATGGTCTGGGAGGTCGAAACACAAATACCCCCTTGGTAGCCAACGTGTTAAAAAGAAACAACAGAAAAAATTAAATAGTTATAAATTACTTTTACTTTAGTGCTTTTTTGGGTACGCTGATGGGCCCCCGCAGTTTTCAGGCAATTGCCCTTTTTGGAAAAATGCAAATCCAACGCTGATGAAGGCAGTTATTTCTTTAATCGGGCCAAAATCATTCTTGCACTTCATTACACTGTTTACCGGTTGACGACTATAACGTTAATCAGCCTGACCATCTCGTTGTGTTCATTTGTAGTAGTCAGATAATAATAATTTTTATTTGAACCAAAGAAACAATTACATCCTTTATGCAAGCTCCTCCTCTACAAATAAATACAGCTTAGTATATCCACAGACTAACAAACAAAAGAAAAGAAAAATATATATTTATATACCATTACAAAACCACATAACAATTTGATACTATAATATAGAACTCAACTACAATGTATTACAAACTTAGTATGTTTTTGTAAATTAATAAGGTATTTTTTTATAAACAAAAGAAGCTTAGCGGCAAGCGGACAGAGTAGTGCGTCTATCTTTTGCATTAAAGTACACAGGGACTCCAAAGGTAATGGAATTCCTGGGGGCACAGGTAGACAATGACAGGCTGTTTCGTTTTTGTTAGAACTCATCAGAAAGTCATAACCCGTAAGCGACCCCCAGTACAGCGAGCCTGTTCTTTCAAGGCGTTTTTAAGAAATAAAAACGCGATGAAAACCCAGTAACGCCATCATAAGGAATCAACTCAATGCAAAAGATATAGCCATCTAACGTGAAAACGTAGAAATATAAATAAATCTAAATAAATCAAGCACGGAACGGCCACTTCACCAGTATAGGAAACATTTTTTCGCTTCTCCAACAGCCTGTCTTTGTCTACCTGTGCCCCAGGGATTCCATTACCTTTGGAGTCCCTGTTTACTTTAATGCAAAAGATAGACGCACTACTCTGTCCGCTTGCCGCTAAGCTTCTTTTGTTTATATATTTTAACGGACACTAAATTCTACTATTGTATTTTTTTATATAAATTTTAAGCTTTACACTACTACTACTACGTTTCAAGTACTCAGGTAAATTATTGTATTCTTTTACACCTTGAAATAAAATAGAATAAGCTAGGAGATTAGTACCTATGCACCTTCGGTACATTAAGATCTTTAGCATGTCTAGTATTATAATAATGAATTTCTGCTCGCACAGAAAAATAAATATTGGAGTGTCTAGTATTATTAATTACATTATGAATGAAAGAGGTTACTTGACATGAGTAAATTCTACTTAGTGAAAGTATATTATGAGTATAGACGTTGTGTAGGATAACTCACAGGCAACGAGTATATATTTTTGATGACCCTGTTCTGAAGCACTTTTAATGGATTAAGTAAGATATTTTTGGCACGCTGAGTGCCATATTAGGAGTAAATATTGGATTTGAGAGTAAACAAGACTGTAGTACACTGATCGTAAGAGATAAGCAGGCACGGTATAGTTTAGTCGCTTCAAGATTCCTATAAGTGCAGAAATCTTTTTTTTTTAATTTGTCAAGCTGATCTGACCACGATAAAGTCTCGTCCACAATCAGTCCAAGATATTTTAAGGTATCTTTGAATAGTTAAGTTCTTGATTTTTAAATACTATGCTTGGCACTTCAATTGAGTTTTTACTTGCTATAAACATGTAGCTTGACTTATCTATATTTAAAGTTAACTTGTGCGAACTTAACCATTCATATATCAAATTCAAATCATAGTTATTGCTTTTAATTATCAATTGATATTATCTGTCAAAATAAGCCACCAGTGTGTCATCTCTCACTATCACCATTCTTATACAAGGGAGAGACCACACATATCTGGGCATCTCCCCTTTACCAAGCACTGATTAGCGATTTTGCACAGAACTCCCGACACTTCATTAACACATTATTTTATAGTTTTGTAAACTTTCGAACCCAATATGGACAATCCACTGGAGTTGTACAGTATATTTTTTCTCCGGCTCAACTTCTGAACTTCATACTAAAAAGTTAAAAAAATTATCTAAATTCGTCATTATAACTTGTCTTTTTAGTGGGCCGTGAAGTTGTGAGAAAGATAATAAAAAACAATTAAAAAAATATTCGTTTCGTTGACAAATCCATGGACCAAATTACACTGTAACATATTTATCGATTTTTGGGTCATTTCTTACACTTACACAATCATTCTAACCTAAACCATCTTCGTATCTTTACCGTTTTCGAGATCCCCATGTACCCACACGAATTTGGAGCACCCTGTATACTGGCTAGGGATTTTAATGTTGGGTTATTACGCACATGCGAACAATAACGGAATCAATTCTTACAGGGTCATTCAAGTTAATAAATAGAAAATAATTTGATATCAAGACGTAGTTAGTTAAAAACATATATAACGACGTAAGTTAAAAACCCTTTATTTTTTTTAGTGCTATTTTAAATAAACAAATTGTAATATATTCATACCGGGTCCGCCAACAAAGCGGGGACTAAATATTACATATTTATCGAAGAACAAACCCAAAAAAGTGTGGCCAACTAAACTTGTATTATTTAAATTCACACCCTTATATTATTGGCCCAAAAGGTGAGCATAGAGTTGTTGATTACTTTAATATATGGTTATGTGGGTTTATTTTTAGTAGCATTAAAAATAATTACAATTTCATCTTAAAAATTTTCCAAGTTAGTACCTAATTTTGGCAATATGAATAAAAATAAAATAAATAAAACGCAGCAAAAAAATAGGTTTTATTAATATCCAAATAACCACAATATGGTCAACTCTAGAGGTATAAAATATGCTATCAGTAAAAAAGATATGAAAAGGGCTTTCTAGAAATAAAAAATATACTGGGTGTTTCATTGATTTTGCATAACTTGATTGAGTATAATAAATTAAAGTATTGTTTTTGTTTTTAGTTTAGTAATATATTCAATTGTTTTTGGTAATTTTGAAATAGTTACTAAACTTGGACAATTTTTGAGATAAAATCGTTATTATTTTTAAAACTACTAAACATATACCCACATAATCTTATATTAAAGTTATCAGCACCTCTATGCCCTTCTTTTGAGCTAATAATATACAAGTTTAATTTGCCACACTTTTTCGAGCCATCCTGAATAATGTAAAATATTCCGCTTTTAATTCCAGATCTCATGCTATCTATTGTAGTATTTTTAATAAATTTGATAAAGATGTAAGCTTTCGTCTCGGCTTCGTTGGCGTACCCTGTATAAAGTTTAAATTACTTGTCGATCATCCTAGCTTCTATTTCTTCAAACATTTTTCGTAAAAGTATAGGTCATTAAAATTTAGACATACCCATAATGCTACTTTATGGCCTTGAATTTTTTCTTCAAAAACCAACAAATGATGAAAATTTCTATTCAGCATGAACAACATATTACAAAAAAAGACTACATACGTAAGGATACATATAAGTGATATATCAGCCTTAATATTTGAGAACTTATTTGTTTTTTTTTTATAGAACCGGGATAAATTAAAGGCTATAGCAGTATCTGTATGTGAAAGACTGGGAAAGTACCGTCAAGCTTTTGCTTGGACTGCAATAAATTTGGTTAATGTTATTAATGGAGGTAATTCCATGGAAAGGGACCTTGACAGAGATTCCACAGGATCTGGATCAAATACTAATAGTTTAGGTTTGTATAGATATACAGGGTAGCCCATTTATTTTGGGTCTGTATCTTATCTCAGAAAATATAAATCCCATGATTTTTTTATATAAGTTGTTTGATTTAATGCCCATATTTTTTATTATTTAAACAAATTAAAATTACTTTAAAAAATACCATGCCGACCCATTTGTGTAGCAAATTGCTTATTAGTAATAAGCCTGTCGTTTAGATAACCCAATAATAAAAAAAAATTATATTTGTTATTTAAACTAACGAAATATAAAAGAAAATTACATAATATACAGAATATTCCATTTAAAAAACATTTTTTCACCACCCTGTATACAAGTAGGCCACGAGCACTAAAAAAGTATAGATTGCATTAAATGAAAGCATTTTATATTGAAGTTAGTCCCTGAGATAGGCTATAAGGCTACTGATCACACTTATTGAAGTTGAAGCATTATTTTATATTTTTCTGATTTGTATAAAAAGGTTATTATAATGATTAATATATAATAAAACCAAGTTTTTTTTTAGATCGCAAATCTTCCAGTAGTGGTTTAGAACAGCTGCGGCGTAAAGCCACTGATATGGGTACTTTGACACGTAGAGGGTCATTAGAAAGAAAAGATAAATGCAGATCTTGGTCCCCAGATCACTTGGCAACTAATTTGGATACATTTCGACCCATAACTTTAACAATGTCATCTTTTTTTAAACAGGAAGGAGATAAATTAAGAGATGATGATCTTTATAAATGTTTACAAGAACTAAAAAGGCCTACCTTAGTACTTAAAAAACTAAAATGCATACCTGCTACTTTTAAACTTGAAATATCTCCTTGTCCGATCGATTATAAGAATTGTTTAACCCCTGAATTGGCGAAATTGCACCCTTATCCAGATGACAAAGGAAGACCAACAAAAGAGTTACTGGAATTTCCTATAAAAGAAATTTTAGTACCCCACTATACATATAGAAATTTACTTTTCGTGAGCCCGAAAGAGTTAAATTTTTCAAATAGAACGGGTTCAGCAAGAAATTTAGCTATCAAGATTCAACTTATGGCAGGTGAAAGCGAAAATCATGCTTTGAATAACATTTTTGGCAAATCCAGTTGCCCAGAAATGACTAATGAAGTATTCTCTGGTGTAACTTATCACTGTAAGACGCCCGTGTTCTACGATGAACTAAAAATTAAGTTGCCTGCTTCTCTGGCTGATAATCACCACCTGCTATTTACATTTTATCACATATCTTGTCAGAAAAAGGCAGAGCAAAATGTCGTGGAAACTCCTGTTGGATATACTGTAAGTAACAGATTATATCAGTTATAGGTATAGTAAAATCTGTGTTAACGGCCACCTGCGATAACGGTCAGTTCTAAATTTCCCCAAACCTACTATATAGGAATGCCATATTATACAACAGTTATTTATTATATTAGTGTTAAAAGTTTCATTTTATTTTGTGGGAAAGGAAATTGATTCAACCCTTTAATCAAACTAAAATACTTTTAATAATATTTTATCTACAAACACTATTAGACCAAACACTAAAATGAACAAAAAATTAATACCTATTTTACCAAATTCAAAATTAAAGCCATAAGAATCCAAAATTAAGTAACTCACATTATTGCTTTGTAGTTAGTTAAATGGCAACCAATATATATATATATTGTTAGTTCCAAAAAAACTCACTGTCATTAACTTAGTGTTCTTTTATAAGTTTATGTGTTTATCGATGGTTATTGAAATGTACTAGAGCTACCTTTGAGTTGTCGCTCAAAAAGTCCAAGTAACAGTATGAAATTGCTTATGGAAAATATCTGCAGTAGTGCCATTTGAAAGACGTTCTCGACAATACAATGAAATTTTAATTGATTGATGAATATTTCTGGCATATTTAGAAAAAATCGAATATATGGAAGTCTTCATCTCTGTGATCTTGCTACTCAATGATTACATTATATTAGGTTTTTAATTTTTTGTTCCCCGTTGTTTGGTATACGGGGTGTGATGGAATTGACGCATTATATTTAAAAGGGTGACTCTTTGGGTATCCTAGAGAAACACTCCATAGTTTTTTTTAACCGACCGTCTAAATACCCCTAAAACCGAGTTGAGCGGACGCCAACGGGCGTCTCAATGGAGCAAGATTTGAATGTCGACTGACGTTTTTAACCAGTTTGCTTGTATTCATCACCGGCCTCTCGCCGTTTAACGATTTCAGTCTAATAATGAATAATGGCGCGTGCGTGCGATTGTTTAGTGGTTGTTTGCTTGTTTAATTCTACCTTAAAACATGTTATAAAGTCTTTTGGCACAGTTGTGTTTTTGTTATCGTGATATAGTAAACAGCGGCAAAAGTTTTAATGGATGTATCGCTGTTGTTTTTATTATGGTTTTAGATTTTTTGAGAAGGTAGGTTTAGTTTTTTAAACGGGATCACGGGTCACCGATCTCAATTGTCATTTCAAATAAAAACAAGCACATGTCACTCTTGTCTTATCACTCTTTCTTTAGAACTCCAGTGGCGGCGTAGTCAAGCCATAATACCAAAAAACCAAATGGTCAATTTTATTATTATAAATATATATAAAATATTCGTATACTATAGCGATGCGGATTTAAAAAATATTTTTTCATCGAATGTTGTGATATCAGGATTAACGTCAATTCCATAACACCCTGTATACCTGTAAGCTTGTGCTTTTGACTACTGCCAAGCTTTCAATGAACACGAAGATAATTTTTTTAGTTTTCAAGAGTCAAGGCTGTTGTTTATGGACCTAATTTTTGCAAGTTTTTAGATAGCTTTTTAGTTTTCTCTTTGATAACGGGAACATAATTAGTCTTGAAACGTTATACTTAGTCTAATTTTTTAGGTAGATTGGATTTCGGCAAAACCAAATAGGTACTACACTGGAAATAGGTTTATGGCAAATTGTTCCATTTTGTATATTTAAAAGCAGTCTCCTTTTTAATTTAAAAAAAAAAAAATTTCTGTCTGGCGAAATACCCAAAAATATTTTTTGTTAGTAATATTTTTTGCATCAAATTTTATAATAAGCTTTTTCTAAAAATAGGGCTCTCTACTTTCATGTAAAATTGAGCCATCAAAACTATATGTAAGATATTTAAAAAAAAATTTTAAGTTTGTAGTTTTTTTGTAAAAATCGGAATAACATTTGAAACTTGGTTTCAATATTCCGGCTTTTTCAAAATATTTTCCGAATTATCTATAGTGTAATAGAAACATCTTATGCGTACAAATAATTACCCCCAATTTTTGAAAATATGTATAATATTGAATAATAGGAGCCCAACAGGCCAATCTGATACTTCTAAAAAATGTAGCCGATGCCTTAATAAGATACTGTAAAAATTTATTTTTATTTTAGTGGCTACCTTTACTAAGAGATGGTCGCTTAGTATCTGGAGAGTTTTGCTTACCGGTGATGTTAGAGCCACCGCCTAGAAATTATAGTTATATTCCCCCAGATGTATGTTTACCAGGCATGAAATGGCTGGACAATCACAAAGGAGTTTTTACCGTTATCTTAGATACAGCGTCTTCCGTGCATACCCACGATCCACCTATCGAAAGATTTTTTGCAGCCTATGATTATATTCATACCGGAATTATACCAACGAGATTGGGAGAGGTCGGTTCTGAAAAGGAATTAACGTAAGTTAAGTATAGTGATTTGTATATTAATTGTACCGGGTGGTCAAATTAGCGAGGACGCCGGTTTTATTTCGGAAACCATCAATCAAATCAAAGATTTCTTAATATGCCTAGCTAAGCTGTATTGAAAATGCGTGTGTTGTAATCTTAAAAAACTTTTGAGCAACTTTTATCCGGCCCGAATTCCTCTTCAAATAAAGGAGTGTGGGAAAGACAAACATTTTTTTTGGAAAAATTACACAACTGCGGCTAGGGACAACGAAAATGACGAAACTTGGTCCCGTTTAAAAGAGATTCAATTGTTTTATTATGTGTTTTGGTTTCTGCAGTTCAAAAGGCGCCGGTTAAAACACTAATGAAATTTTCTTAAAAATTTTAAATGAAACCATTTTCAAAATAAATATAAATAATAATCATCATCAAGGTAGGCTCTAAAATAAAAAATGTAAAACATACAAGTATTCTTTGGAACAAAAATCCTATTTTAAATTTTTTTAAAGGATATTTATACAGGGTGCTACAAATTCTTGTGCGTACAAGGGAATCTTGAAAACGGTAAGAGATACGAAGATGGTTAAATTAAGGCAAAGCTGCGTATTTCGGGGCTTAATAATTTGGTGAGAGAAAATCGTAAATATTCCGAATACCTTCAGAGATATCCTTAATTTTTGACTGGGGAAAAAACAAAAAACACTTTCGTAGCCTTTTTTATGTTTTACAATATGGCGATATTAGTTTTAAATTTCGACGTTTCATTCATTAGATAGGTACCTCAAGTTTATTTTTTAAATTCGGACCTGGAATTTTAAATACCGTTTTAGGGACTTTAAAGCTTTAGAAATATAACACAATTCAAAGGTTTTGAAATTTTAACGTTTTGGTCATCTAATAATATCACAATTTTTTCTATTTAGTTTTTTATATCATTACGGTCCTGAACATTTAGAGCCAAACTAAAAAAAATTGTGACTTGAAGAATTATTCCATTTTTACTCAGAGATCTGATATTTGATATTTTGTAATAGTATAAAAGTAATCCTAAAAATAATTGCCGGGGCCGGAATAGTAAAGAAATGATAATTGAATTGATATTTGATGACAAAATTTTAAAACCCGTTATATTGTATTAAATTTCTAAAACTTACTAATACATGGTGTTGTATGGAAATGACTTGTATTAATTAAAAAATATTAAGTTGTATTAATATGAAAACTTTAGAATATCCATGACAACCGAAAGGTTTAGAGTTCGAGTTCCAGCGAAGGCATAACATTTTTCAAAGTTTAATCATCTTGTTTGCTAAATATTTTTCAGTTATAATCTATACAGACAGCAAAAACTTACATTTGTTGATTAGTTTATTGATTTTTCTTGTTGTAATTATTTTAAATGTTTGAATAAAAAAGTAACCCGAAACCCACAGTTGGTGTATAGGTATAGATCGTACTGTGGTGGTTTCACAGATTTTTAATTGATCGTATATTTTTATTTATTAAATATATTTTTTCAGTATGTCAATGTTAGGCTTAGCAGGAGCAAGACCAGAGACAATCGTAACACATTTGCCACAAATATTTGATAGTATTATTGAACTACTGATTCAACCACCACGAATCTTGGGTCATATGCTTAACGTCGGATCTACTTGTTTCGAAACATTGTGTTTGCTGTTAGAGAACATTTCTGTAAGTATATTTTATATTGGTAATTGAAGTCAGTGTTATAATTTTATTTTAATTTTAAGAGTTTAAAAATGTACTCATTTTGTTTTATTAGAGTTACCTTAAATTATTTCAGTTGTTTTTTTTCGCTCAAAGTTGAAAAATCTTATGCTTCTAGGGAAGTTGGCTCCAAATTACAAAATTTAAAACCTCGTGTTATCGTAATTTAATTGACGATTTAGTGAGGAAAACCCATTTTCAGAAGTAAGGAATTTTTGAATCACAAATTGGCCAACGCGTTTGACGAGAAACGGTCAAATTATTTTCATCATATTTTCTCCAATATTAATGCATGTTCAATATCAGAATTGCGGTATTGGTTGTGTATCAGAGAAATAGGAGTACTGCACATGATACATTCTTTATAAACAATGGAAATTTTAGGTTTCAGGCATCGTGCACATGATACTAGTAGATACATGATAAATATTGATATGCACGGAATGAGTATGAAAGTAATATTGATGTTAATAAAGTAGAAAAGATTCATGTTCCGTAAAATTTATTTAGAAAAACTCGAATAATAGAAATACATTTCGTTAAAGAGTGTACTGAAAAGTTGAGGCGTAATTTTAAAGTGGAACAGTGTTTTTCTATTGTATGGCCACCGAGTAAAACACCCTATTTAATACCTCACAACCAGGAATTCTTTCTTAGAATAACAAAGACATGTTACAATATTTTCCAAGTATGCATTTACATGTTTTCTGTTTAGAATCTTCAAGAGTTACAATCAGATCAACATGGCCGAAATTCGCTCTTGGCCACCTACATTCACTACCAGTGCAATTTGTCACATCTCACGTGTAATGGAAATCGTGGAATGCCACAATGCGAGGGCAGCTCAGTTTTAATTCGGAGCAATTCAAATCCCGATTTGGAAGTCGCCCATTATCAACCCAGAGGTCTCGATAGAGCTGCAAGTATGAGAGTACCTTCTAACGAACCAATTAGTTCTACCATAAATTCTTGTCCGAGAATTGTCCATCAGGAATTAGCTTATCAGTGGACTATAACAAGCGGACGCAATAAGGATTTGGCTATGCAGAATGCATGGTTCTTTTTCGAACTCATAATAAAAGGCATGGTGGAACATTTAGCACACACTAGAAGCTTGGAAGTTCCAAGAAAAGTAAGATTTTCCGATCAGTTTTTAGACGATATTAATACTTTAGTTCAGTACGTAACTACTGACATTATATCGCATTCTTTAGGAGAAACTCGTAAGGCACATAAACTCAATGCAGCTTTGGCATTTTTCTTTTTTGACCTACTTTCTATCGCAGACAGAGGTTGGGTGTTCCAAATGTTACGCTCTTACAGTAAAGATATCCAAAACAAAATATCCTCAATTTCAGATGGTAGCATTTTAATTGAGTTAAAACTTGAATTTGCAAGAATCATTTGCAGTCATGAGCACTATGTGGCGTTGAATCTGCCCTTTTCTTCGCCATTTATGTCTTCAGGAGCAAGTGTATCTCCAAGTCCCAGTGTAACAAGTTCAACTAGTCAGAACTCGTTCTTATCCGGTGCACCACCGAGCCAAGAAAGGGTTAACACCTTCGCAGAATTGTCGCCTGAATATAAACAACACCATTATCTTGCTGGGTTGGTTTTGGGAGATTTAGCCACAGTCCTATTGGAAATGCAGTAAGTAATTTTATTTATTTATCAATTATTATAACAATATCCAATGGCATGTATGTAAAATGAATAAAATTGAATTTGTGAAATTAAGTCTGCAAAAGTATCATCACAAAATCCTAGATTATTAACTAACCTATCCGACTTTGTAATGAAAAATAATTGTATATTTAAAAATGCATCTAATTGAAGAAATTCCGAAAAAGTAATAAAACAATTTTAAGAGGTATAATTATGAGGATATAAAACAAATAAATTATTTTAATACAAATATAACAATCTATCCTTCCACTTACTGACTGGAGGCACGTCACAACTTGCAAATACATAATCATAACAGAAACAAAAAAAAGGTAGGTTTGTTATTAATTAAAAGATCCCGTCAATTGACATAAAATTCGTTTTGACAACCTTTGTCAATTTGAAGAACTTTAATTTTTATTTGTTAAAAGTGATGTGAAACCGAAAAATAGTTAGTTGGACCATATTCTGAAAATATGTCTCATTATTCAGCAAAAGAAAAAATGCTCTTTTTGAAGCTTATTTAAATTCTGACAGAATTGAAACAATACACGATTTAATCAACTACATGACTTTAATCAGATATTACGTCAGAAGCTGTGACGTGCATCCAGTCAATAATTGTAAGGACTTTACAACTTGACTCATCTTGTTCTCTTCATTTTCAATAATCCACCTTTGCAATTTTCTTTTAAATGTTTGAAGACCTATAGTTTTTTTTTATTTGGCAATATATAAAGCATTTTTTTCCACCTCATTATAGGGGTAGTTTTAAATCATTATTAGAGAGGTTGACTTCTCAATGCAAAATATATACGTTTTTTATAATTATATTTGTATGGAGATGTTTGTTGTAACGCAAAAATTTAGTGGGTCCGGCTTTTTTTTAATATCAGTGTTTCAGTATCGAGTAATACATAGGAATATCATACGCAGGAATAAGAATTTATTTTTATTTTTTGGAGGTAGTGTTATGAATGATTATACTGGACGAATATAGTTATCGGCTGTCTCTAATAGGTACCTAATATACATATTGGATACTTGGTAGTTACACTAAGCGATTTGGTTTTACATTATAAAACAAGAAATATTTTCTTTGTCCCTACTTTTTATTTATTTTTTCATTCTGTACGTTAAAACCTACGTTTTTACCACATGTGAATTGAACCATTACATTTAGTTAAACCAAAAAAAAGCTTATGAACAAACAAGAAAAGTCGGAATAACCTTCTCCTTTTAAAAGTTGTATTTTTCACTGGTAATGGCTTGCATTAACTTGGACTGTTGGCCAGCTTATTATCATTCAGCCTGGGGCTTAATCAAAGCTACTGTGACACAGTGATCATGAACACATTTTCCAGTTTAAGCGATATCTCCGTGAAACGTTCGGTTTGTCTGGCAGATCTCTCCGAAATAAATACCTGGTTAAGTAGCATTCAATTATAAAATGTGTGTCTTTGTAATCACCTCTAATTAGAAAAAAGTTCATTTAATAATTGCATATATTTCTTTTTCAGACGTTGTGTACAAATAATACAATACAACTAAAATTATACTACGGTAAAGTTAATTTAATTTTTTTTACCTTCAGCCAACCATCTCTTCATAATAAAGCAGTGGACACAGTCCGGTCACTTTTGTCATGGCATGATGGTGATCCCCGCTACATTTCTCCTGAAGCTAGATACAGAGTGACAGCCTTATACTTTCCGCTTCTTTCCATCGCAATGGATGTTTTGCCACTTTTACACCATTTTTCCCAAGATAAGAATGACAAGTTCACAAATGAAGATAGCGGTCCTGGTAATATAAATCCAAATATCGCTATGGTTATTGCTGGTAAACTAGCACCGTCAACCTGTGACACATTCCAAAGTGTAAGTAAAAAAACGAAATTTTAGGATCAGTTTTTTTTATCAATTGTATAATATCATTCAAACGATAAAGGCCATACGCGAGTTTACAAATACAAAATGTACTCCCATCCCCCATGAAATGGGAATAAAATCAACGATCTTTTGGAAAATATCGAAACCGCAACAATATTTTTGTAAGAGATGTGCATTTTATGGCCAGCAAGTAGGGGAGGGCAAGCGTTTCCCTTTCCCGCTTCGGGTACCCATAAGAGGTACTAAATCTGAAGGTCTAAATTTAGACCTGGCTTACGTTAATAAATACTGCTTATTGTCACCTAATACCTTTTATATGTTCACAATAATTCAATCCTTTTTTAGTTCGAGAGAAAATACAGCCAAATTAGACTTTATTTTAAAAAATTACTGACGTGTAGCTTTTTATAAGTTCATTGATGTCGGGTTACATAAATATTTTAAACAATTATTGACTAACCAGACAACTCTGACTGTGACATAAATGTTCACAAAGTGGACCGATTTTAGCTTTAATTCTTGATTTACTAATCAGACATTTTTGATTGTAAGTAAATAATATCTGCCAGTATCTTTGTCTTAGTCAAAGTTGCCTGGTCTGTTAATTATTGTTGCTGTACTGAATGATAATAATCACATCAATCTGGCCAACAATACTTAAAACTTGCCTTAACACGATCAGTATATCTTTTTTTTCTTCGGAACCTATGGCATTGGTCTTATGATTTAAAATTGTTATGTTAATTTCAAACCCTCTATATTGGCATTTTGGAAAAAAAAGTTTGGTCCTGGTATAACTAATTTTTTTTTGAAAAGTGACATTGGCTTTTTTAGAATCAAGCCACGGAAATGTTAGTAGTGTAGTTTCTGAACCTCTTGAAATTCATTTTTAATCAAAGTAATGCTTTATTTTATACTTTTTATCCAATATTTGAAAAAAAAAATTGTCATTTTTGTTGTTTTTTAATAGATTATATGTAGTGTAAAAAAATCACACTGACGCCCACTGCACGTTGGATAACGGTCAACTTTCGCATCTTTTGTTGCAGTTGCAAAATCGAAAATTAACTCTTGGTGCAGACACAACTCGTGGCCTTCTGACCTGTGTCCTTTGGACCCTGAAAAATGTTGAGAGAGAATCTTTATCCCAATGGATGGGTGAATTACCATCGTCACGATTGGCTACGTTGTTACATCTCCTTGATGCGTGCACCAGTTGCTTCGAGTATCGACCCAGGCGTAGGGCGCCACAGTCCTCTGGTTACGCTCATGCACAAGTTACTCAGGATATGCGATCTAGGTTAGAGGATATCATTTTGGGCCAAGGTTCTGCTAGAGAAATGATGCAACGCCGAAAAGGTGCAAATTTAGCCAATAACTTTAAAATAATTATTTGCCTAGATTTATATGTTGCATTTTACCATTCTACAAAATCACATTTGTCAATATTTGAACAGTGTTGTAGAATTGAGACAAATCCTTTCTCAAAATAAAAAAAAGTCGGAATATTTCTTTGTAGAAAGGCATATTATATTCATTTTAAGTAGCACAATTTTATAATTATGCTACTGCTTTTAACGTGTTTGTCAAGCAAACACTAATGTCGGGTTGCACAAAGAATTTTAATAATAAAATTATTAACTAACCAGCAAGTTTGGCTGTAACAATGTATATGATATTGATAGAAATAATATTCTCACAATCATACTGGCCCGGTTACCTTAATTTTTAATTTACTTATCCTTACTTTTGATTACATAATGCCTGTCAAACTAGCTGGTTAGTTAATCTGGTTAAAAATCTTTGTGCAACCCAACATCGAACATAACTTTTTAAAATACATTTTTTTAAAGGTGGAATCCCTCAAGCTGCCACCGAAAAACTAAGATGGCGAAAAGAACAAATGGCTTACAGAGTTAGTACCGAATTGTCAGAGCGTCCTAGAGATGATACATTCCACGATACCCACCTAGAAGGTCATTTTGCAACAGAGGCGTCGTTTATAATTTTGGATACACTTGAAAGATGTGTCTCTACAATTGCACAGTTAGACTCGCAGCAACATCTAGTCGGTTTAGCTTTGTCTGTGCTATTACATGCTTTAGGAAAAAATCAAAGTACTACTGTATTGCCACATATGTTTGCTTCGCAACGTAGTTTAGTTTTCAAAGTAAGTAAGTAAATCGAATAAGTAATGAAAAAACTTAGTTGCATACAGTATTTTAGTAATATCCGTATACCTACTAAAAGTCAAATAGCTGCTACAAATGTATTAGATTTTTATTAAAAAAATACGAAACAATATTTGAAGTAAATAAAATCAAAATAATACAGGGTGTGGTAGTCTTTTTTTTTTAATAAAACACCCTGTATTTGATTATTTCGTGGAATATAGATTTGAGTTTCCTTTAGTTTTATATCAGTATGTGGTACTTTATTTCAAACGACTGCCATAGTAATTTAAGATTTTTTTAGAATTTACTAAAAAAATACGTATGTAATATACCACAGTATTTTAATAGGTGGTCTTGAAACAAAATATTTCTAATATTATTATACCTTGCCGATCAAATGAAATTATACAAAATTTGCTAAATCATTACATGAAAATTAGGTACTAACTTTACAAAATGTCCAATTTTACTACTTTGGAATGGGCAAAGCGAGTTGTATCTCATCTGTAAGATATCCAGATACGAGAGAGCCGATAACAGGTGACTTTAGGAAGTTATTGCAGAGATTTCCAGAAACATGAAGTGTTGCATACAAAAAAGAAAATTGATTAATACACCCATTATTAATAGATAGATAGATAGATAGATAGATAGATAGATAGATAGATAGAAACGTCTTTATTTTTTAACTCGGCGAAGAGCAGCATTGCTGTTTACTTAACTGAGCATATACAATACAAAAATATATATTTACATATCAATACTTAAAAGAAAGAAAAAAGAAAGAATTAGTAGTAGTAGTATTATAATATGATATATAATAATTATTATTATAATAATATAATCAATTAACTAAAGATTTCTTACTCAGGCATCAAAAAAACAGTTATTGCCGGCATTTTATTTAAAATATCAAACTTTTAATATTTACTAAGCAAACTTAAACTTATTTTTAAAAGACAAATAACTGATATTTGTAAACTTGTCTCGAATTTCCGAATTAAATAATTTGGAAATCACATAAGAAAAGCAACGTTCGTAAAGGGCTGTACGGTGACGTGATATATTAAGTGGGTCATTGTGGCGAGTATCGCGATTGTGGTTTGTAGAGCGAAATGACAGCTTCTCTCGCAGATATTGAGGAGTCCCGCTTTCGAGCAATCTGTGTAAAAAACAGGCCATATGCAATTTTAGTCTATCCTGAACGTTAAGTCATCCTAAGTTACGCAACTTGTGTGTTACGTGGTCTCTTAACCTAAGGTTGTAAATAAATAGAATACATTAATTTTGAATTCTCTGCAATCTACCCTTAGACTGAAGATCAAGGCATGGACCATAAACGATGTCTGCGTAATTGATATGCGAGAGAACAAGAGATTGGCATAATTGCCTTTTTAAAGACATGCTCAATATATCCTTATTCTTATATAAATTTCTAAGATACATGAATGACTTTTGAACTACCTTACAGACTTGACTTTAACATCTAATATTGCTGTCTAAAAGAACTCCCAGATTTTTGTATTCCTTTACCGCAGGGATATTTACATTTGATATATTAAGTTTTCATTCGCCCATTCCCTATTTGGTCCAAAGAACATAACGGCTGATTTGTTCGGATTTAATTTTAGACCATTGATAGTAGAGTATTCGTAGACACTACTAAGACATCGGTTCATGAAGAAAATATGTTAAAGAGGTCTGTTAGCAGTACGTAGACGCCATTAAAAAATAATAAAAGTTAATTTTATTGATAAACTTTTTGTACATTACGTTTACAAAAGTTTTACTCCCACTTATATTTGGCGTTTTTTAATGACTGGTTTAAGCGATGAGTTTAATTAAGGTTATTTCCATTACACGCATTTTTTAAAGTTAAACACTTTTTTGTTTTGCAGTTTCACAGCTCCTTATTTGACGAAGAAAGTACTCATTGCGCCGATTTGTGTCTTCTTCTGTTGAAACACTGCGGATCTCAAATAGCGTCAGTCAGGTCTCAAGCAGCTGCATCTTTATACCTATTAATGAGGCAAACATTCCAAATTGGAAACGTGAGTTATTATTCGTTTTATATAGTAGTCCTACTTTCCTACTGAAAGTCAAGAAAATTGACATTAATATCCGCCACACGATTCTAGAGCTATAACGCCTGAGGACGGGATATAATGCCTTAAAACATAGTTTTAACGATATTGATATCATAACTAAACATTGAAGGAGGTAGTGTTATGGACATATTACAGTTTTATATTTACATCGGAAGTCTTTAATTATATAAACATTACCACAGCAAGGTATGTTTGAAGACCGCATTCTTTTTGTAGCTCTAGAACGACTTTACAATAATATGTCATCATTAACTGAGTTTATTAACATTGGATTGGCAACACATGAACTTAGAACTTCGCCCAATTGTGCTCTTTTACTCCGAAACCAAAATGTTACCTTACCTAATTTGAAATAAGTTCATTAATTTAAATGTTAATTAACCTGGAGTTTAATTTTTTTACTAAACCATCTGGAACACCTAAACAGAACAGAACAAAGACCCAGAAACAAACTAAATGTGAGCCTATCTTCTCTCCGCAATGCGCTTACGTCATGGACAGCAACGGCAGTGATCATGGTTTCTTTAAACCTACGGGTGGCGTGGCTGCATCTCTTTCTATAGAAGGGACCATCGAAAATTCACTTTTATTGATGAAGCCGCATAAAAACAAAAAAGCAAAAACATTTTCGAAACATTTCGGAAACACCAAAAGTGATTTCGCCAAATAAATTCGTCTTTAAACTAGTTTAAATAATAAAATATGGAAATATATTTCTTTTACATTTATTGTAAACATATTTTTTTTAGGCATGCCACGTTGCAAGATTTGTTATTCCAATATTTAGTATGAACCTATATTTACCCCATTAAATTAATACTGAGGTAAACTATTTCATAATAATAAACTCAGTGTAAGTTTAAGAAAATTAAGAGGTACTCTACTGCACATAACGAATTGTGTGCTTCACTTAAAATAGTACAGTTACTTATCTTGAAAACTAAAACTTACGAAAAAATCTATACTATAGCTGATCAGGGAGATACAGCGAAAAATTAGATAACAAAAATGCTTTCAGAAATTCTCAGTAAATATATAGAATAATGATTAGTTTGACTTGGCTATTTTTAAATTCCAATACACTCTAATAGTAGGGGAGCCCACGAGGCTAAATGGGGATTTACTCGAGCGTCCTAGAGACCTATTGGGATGCAAAGCTTAGATGATATGAAGAAAAAAATGTTATATGATATATACCTTTACATCGGTGGGGGAAGCGGCTATAGATTTTTAAATATGTAAAAAAAAACTGTTGCATGGACATCCTCGAGCGCGTCAGATATTGATAGCATCAATGCCCTACGTATTTTTAATAATGTACGTATGTTAATCTGATCGTTTGCATGATGCGGGTGGTTGTATTTAAGGGTTGAAAATGAAAAAAAAAAATTTAATCGAGCGCGTCAGATTTTCTAAGGGAGTGTTAAGTGCACCAAAAAAAAGCTCTCATTCACTAATCTGATGATTTCGATGGGACGCAAACTCGCGGCCATTTTCATAATGTGTAAAAAAAAATCGCCATTTTGAAATACTCAAGCGCGTCAGATTAAGATATATATGGTTCATCTTTATGTTCTAAACGTACTGTCTCATAATCTGACGATTATCTAGAGGGATTGGCCTGATCTGACAAAAAAAATTAGAAAAACGGTTCACCTTAAAGGCCATCCCTGCAACTTCCCGCTAATTCCATTCCTGGGCTCTTAAAATTGTACTTATGACATTTTTGAGCTCAAAATATAATTTATGTGATATTTTGAGCTCGCTGAGTTCAAAGAAATAATATTTCTATGCATTTGAGCTCTCCCAGCTCGAAAGTCTGATAGAAGTTTCATAGAACACTATTTTTGGAATTTTCAAACCGTAATAACTTTTGAATGGATCAACCGATTTTCACGCGGTTGGCGGCATTCGACGCAGTTTTATCATCCTCATAAGTAATTTTGCAATTTTAATTGATCGAACCACAAATTTCGGAGTAATCCCGAAAAAACACTTTTTCGGGTTTCTTTCGTTCACGATATCTCTCGAACGAATCAACCGCTTTTGACCAGCTTGGTGGCGATCGACGTGGTTTTTCAAGCTCAAAGGCGGATTAGTTTTTGAAGTTGATCGATAAAGCCGGTTAAAAGTTATTCCAAAAAAAACACTTTCAAAAAAACCAGAGTGGGGACGGAGTGAGAGAGTAATAGATAGAGAAAGAGTGAGAGAGGAATAGAAACGCGGAGAAGGAAATGTAGGCATCACGCAACTGCACGCATTTAACTTTATCGACGAATTTTTGTTATTTCGGCTTGCGGAAATCGTCAGATTATATATTTTTCATTATTCTTGAATTATTTCCTTCAAAATAAAAAAAAATTTAGCTACGCTCGAGAATGTCGAGATGACGTTTTTTTTTACAACTTTGTTGCCCTCCCCTTTTTTTACGTCACTCTCAAATTGTCAGATTAGTGGAATATACACTTTTTAGGATGTAATTAACTCACCCTACCTTAATCTGACGCGCTCGAGAATTTCTGATGGTCAATTTTTTTTTACTAATCTGATCCTGTATCCTTCACGGGCGGCCTTATATATGGGCCTCATGTTTTGTGGAGGTACTTAACCGGGTACAAGGTATCCCCCTGTATATTAATCTGTCGCGCTTTGGTAAATCCCGAAATCCCCGCTTGGGCTCCCCTACTAAAAACAACAAAAATAATTGTAAATAAATTGAATAGGTGTTAAGTTCTGTAGTATATTAGTAGTTGTGGTATAAAATTAATAATCCTTTTTTCACAGAATTTTGCTAGAGTCAAAATGCAAGTAACAATGTCACTCAGTAGCCTAGTCGGGACTTCATCCTCGTTTAGCGACGATTCTCTAAGAAGATCGCTAAAAACTCTTTTGGAATATGGGGAACGGGATACTGAACTACAGGAGACAACATTTCCAGAGCAAGTTAGAGACTTGGTTTTCAATTTACATATGATTTTATCAGATACTGTAAAAATGAAAGAGTTTCAAGAAGACCCTGAAATGTTGCTGGACCTTATGTATAGAATTGCTAAGGGTTACCAAAACTCTCCTGATCTAAGATTAACCTGGTTAGCAAATATGGCACAAAAGCATATGGAAAGAGGTGTGTTGCATTTTAAATAACTTAAAGAATATATATTTTCAATTTGTCGCATATCTAATATAGTGGGTAAAATATTTTTATGCTATAATTTATATCAAAGGTAATTATACAGGGTGACTTACGGTGATTGTTGATTTGAAGATATCGGAACCAGTAGATCTATCTTATTCAAACTTTATCACTGGGCATAATTAACTCTGAACTTTTTAAAACAATTGTTGGGTTGCATAAAGATTTTTAACAATAATTAACTAACCAACAACTTTGACGGTAAAATACATGACATTGGAAGACATACTTTTCTCACAATCAAAGTGACCCGTTTATATCACAGTCAAAGTTGCTAGGTAGGTTAAAAATATTTTTGCAACCCAACAAATAAATGTTTAAACTTTAATATCACTTTCACTTATTATTATATAGACACTTATAATTATGTCGGAAGTGAAAGCCAACGTTGAATGAGAGCCGTTATTATTACATTTTTAGATTTTACTCAAGATTCTACAAATATTTTGTATAACGTAAAAATATGTAAATATACAATAATTTGTATATTTATTTATGCTACTTCTGGCTATACCGAAAGTTGTCTAAAACTTACTTATTTTCAGTGGATATAATATATTTTTTTAGTAATTTTTTTTATTGTCAATATTCAATATGGCCCCCCATTGATTCTTAAACAATTTTAGAAATAAGTGCATTATCTTTGAATATATATTCAATTTTAGGCGGGTCAAAATTTAAGAAAAACAATTTTTTCACAAACAAAACCTTTTATTAAAAGTTTTTCGAAATGAGGAAAGGAACACAAAAAATATACATTGTACAGGGTGTTCAATTTAAAATAAGTAAGTTTGAAACAACTTCCGGTATAACCGGAAGTCGCATAAGGTCGCTGTTATTTCATCTGAAGAGAGCGTCTCCGAAAATGCCACTATACAAATGCAATATACAAAACTCCACAATACAAATACAATACAATAGACGGCCACCATGAGACGCCCTGTATATAAGCAAATTCCTTAATAGCTTTCGACCGAGATCCTTCAGCCACAGTAAATTTTACATTTTGTGACTTTTTTGCTTTGATTTACATATGTAAGTACTTAAAAATAAATTGTTTGCAAAAAAAATAATTAAAATATCGTATTTGATTAATTTTCTTTAAAAAAATTAAGTTGAAATATTTTCGCAGTTCTAGTAAATTTTCAAAAATTGAAAATCTATATTCGGATTGCCTGTCTTCTCTTTTTCTACTGTTTAATTATCTCCTTGTCATTTTTAAGCTTAAAAAATAAACATTTAAATTTTTTTTTAAATGAGCTTAATAAAAAATATAATGAAAACATAATTATTATATTGTAATTATTTGAAATAAGATAATTACGTTAACTATCGGTTGGGTCGTTTTTTAAAATAAACATTTATTGTCGCTAATTATATTATTTTTTAATTTTTAGGGAATCACACGGAAGCTGGAATGTGTTTAGTACATTCTGCGGCTTTAGTAGCTGAATATTTAGCCATGTTAGAGTCCTTACCCTATTTACCAGCTGGTGCAGCAGCACTGGAAAAAGTAAGTAAATATTCTAAAATTCTTCTATAGTAAACATCAGTCAAAGTAAATTATTTGCCAACAAACGATACAATTCGGTACATTAAAATTTTTTTTTAAAACATCAAGTAAGCGCAAGAAACGTTATATTAAATTAAATGAAGTCGCCAATGAATTTAAATGATTTTATTTTGAATAATTTTTTCATATCTTTTACCGTTTTCTTCTCATGTACGGTCAAATTTTTCGCAGTGCTTTACAATAAGTATTTACTTAATAAATAGTATGCACAATGGACTGGTAGTCTGTGTATGTGTGTTTGGAATAATTTACATTAACATTTTCACAATTATCATTCACTAATAAACTTGTACATAGTTAGTTAATCAATTCGCTAAACATTTACAGCCGTATTCCTAAATTTAAAACCGCCTTAAATTGACAGTTCTAGGTTTAAAATGACAATTATCAGAATAAGTCAACAAAGTTTTTTATTGTATATATTTTTTATGATTTTTCTTAAAATTTATAAAGAAAAAAGTATTTTAGCACGTACTGTGTATTTGTAACCACATCCTGGTAAAATAAATTTTCGGTAAAACGGTTTAATTACAAAAAAATTAAATTAACATAAAAGCGTCACATGGCCTAATCACAATAATGCCACGACGAAAACACAACTGGGGGACTAGAACATCTAAATATTTCCATGGTCTAAATTTGAACCCCGTTGGTGAATGTGGGTGTTAATTATTAATTTTTTTGAAAACCATTATATATTATTCTCCATCAGCCAACCAGTTAGTCTGCCCTTAATTCTTTTAAAAGGTTATTCCTTAGTTCAGTAGGTAACATATTAAATATTTTTGGTGCCGTATATAGAGGGCTGTGTTGAATAATAATTCACTCTCAGAACTGTTACGTCTTTATGTGATGCTTGTCTATTTTTCAAATGGAGCAAAATTTAAAAAGAAAAAAACTAGCCTTAGATCTAGGAGTAAGTAGGAATTTCTAGTGGAAATCGAAAGGGACGTCTTGGTGATGCACGTTATAACTCGCAAATACATAATAATAACAGAAACATAAAATAATGTGTGTGTGTTATTAATTAAAGGGTCCTGTCATTGACGTAAAATACGTTTTGACAACTTTAATTTTACGTGTTAAAAGTAATTTGTAAGCGCAAAATAAATAATTAATTGGAACATGTTCCGAAAATATGTCCCATTATTCAGTAAAAGAAGAAATGCTTATTTTGAAGTTTAATTAAAACGTGACAGAATTGAAAAATATACGATTTAATCAACGACTCGACTTGAATCAAAAATTACGTCAGAAGCTGTTACGTGCATCCAGCCAGCAATTGTACGGACTTTATGTAGATTTTCCGAATCACGGGACAGCCTTTTGCACGTTCTAAGCAATGATTTCAATGGCCTAAGTGCTAGAATAACACAAGTTTCTCCAAAATTAATAAACATAATAGAAAAGGTGACTGTAAAAATTTAAACGCTCCAAATTATTTACATTTCTGTTTGAAAGATAATAATTTTTCCCAAAATCCAAATAATTCATGAAGGGTTTCTTTTTATTATTAAAACAGCGTTATTTTTTTCTGGTATAGTAATCCACGAAAGAAATAATTTAATAAACATTGGAAAATTGCAGAGACATTAGTAGAATGGTTTTGTTATAATTAGTTTGTCATAATTCAACACACATTAAAGAATTATTCAGAATTATCAGTCATCATTTAATAAAAATTTATATTTTTTTGCAGGTCAGCCCAAACGTTTTAGAAGAAAGCGCCGTATCAGATGATGTGTTAAGTCCTGAAAGGGAGGGAGGATGCTTGGGATCTCATTTTACGGAAGCTGGGCTATTAGGCCTGCTGGAACATGCAGCTAGTAGTTTCCATGCTGCTGCTATGTACGAACCGATGAATGATATTTACAGAGTGTTAATTCCTATTGCTGAAAATAATAGAGATTTTAAAAAGTTGGCCAACATTCATGGGTAAGTTAAAATAAGCAATAATGAAAACGCAATTTTACTAAGATATTGCTACCGCATAAAATAATGACCTTTGAGGTGTTACAAATTTGCGTGTGCACTCTTATCTTAACTTAAGAATTACGCTCAGTGGTGCGGATATTGCTTCTTGAAGAGACACGTCCAGTACTGATCCCGATAGATTGGGCACAGCCTTTTTTACTTAATGAGCCACGAAGTTGCTCTTTTGGCAGCACTGGATGCGTGTTAATTTTTTTTATTTGGTTTAATCTGCTATACGGTGCCTTGCCAAAATTACCTATTTTTTCTGATAATTTTAGGATTTTTTCGACGGTCTTTCTTATAGTGCAGTGTCAAAAATATCATTGTCGGTTTGGTAGTATTTTTTTTGTCCGTGTCCATTTCTGTAGATCCCAAATTTATGCTAAGGAAAATGACCACGAATTAAAAATTTGTGTTTTTAAATACGCATGGCGCGGAAACAGTTTTATATAAAAAATGTGTTTCTCTTTTTTTGCGGCCAAAAGTTATTCTTATAGTTTTTGCATAAAGTTGATAGAACTCGGAGTATAAGAGAAAAGCCATTTCACCCCCTTTTTTCCAAGATGGTGGACGAACCCCCGGATTTTCAGTCCCTCAAATCGAGTTTTTAATTAGTCTCGATATACCCCAAAATTGGTAATTTGAATCACGAATTCTTTCCAAAAACTCAGTTTTCCCCATTCAGGGTAATACATTTTCTTCCAATTTAGCTATATTGTGGACCAACACTAATAGTTATTCCATTTAAAGATTAAAATTAAATTAACGTCTTTACAGAAAACTACACGATGCCTATACGAGAATTGACCAGTTGCAAGGTAAAAGGATGTTTGGCACATACTTTAGAGTTGGATTTTATGGTTCGAAATTCGGCGATTTGGATAAGGAGGAATTTATTTATAAGGAACCTACTCTTACTAAGCTACCAGAAATATTTAGTAGATTAGAGGTAAAATATAATTTTTTCATACATACAATTTCCAAATTTAACAAAAAGTTTGTAGATTATTATAATAATAATAATGATAATGATAATGATAGATAATGATAATGATACTGATACTGATACTGATACTGATACTGATAACGATAATCATAATCATAATAATAATCATAATGATAATAATATTTATTGGTGACAGACTGATCCTGAGACCGATATTACTCGTCTTTAAAATGATAACAATACACGAGTAATAATCAGGAGTTTAAATTTTTATCGGTTATGGATAATAACTTTTTTTTACAGATATTCCTAAGGCTTAATTTCTAGTAACTAAAATATTCTAGAATGAACTAAAAATTTGTATTACCAGTTCGAAAATGTATTTGTATGGTTTACTTAAAATGTTTATATTTCTTTTAGAACTTTTATGCTGAACGATTTGGTGCTGAAAATGTGATAATAATCAAGGATTCCAATATCGTAGACATAACCTCACTCGACGCTGATAAATCTTACATACAGATAACTTATGTTGAACCATATTTTGAACAATTTGAATTAAGATACCGACAGACCCATTTTGATAGAAACTTTAATATAAGTAAGAACTAAGTTTAAGTTAAAGGTTAATTATATTTAGAGTGCATGACAAATTACAAACGTTTCACGTTCCCAAGTCATATTATTTATCATGTTATTTTTAAGCGATTAATTATTAATTTAGTTATTATTTCAACAGCCATAATTTTGTGATTATGTTGTGCTGTTATTCCCATTTCCAGAAAAAAATTGTGAAATTTTAAAAAATCCAAATATTTTTTACAATTCAATTTTAAAGTAAAATGCAATGCCCTCTTTGTTACCTGCATTTACAGTTTCGCGCGTCGCGTCTCTGAAAGTACAGTTCGCCACTGATAAGTTTAGTTAGAAAGAGAGAGCATCAATGGGCAACTAAGAAATAGACTAAAAATTGAACTTTCCGTTAAAAAACGTTATTGTTTTTAAAAAGTTGTTTTAATAAATATTGTTTAGAATATTGGAAAGTCCATAAGTGTTGCTAAATTAAAAATAAATAATTTAAATATATGACGAACTAAAAGGACTTGCCAATATTCTTTGTTTAATTTCTAAAAACTTTTATATACAAATACTTAATCCTCTTAATCTAACACTGAATAAAAAAACAATTTTTTTTTCTGAAACCTGGAATGACTTTTCTATCCTAATTTTCCGACTTCTCCATTAATGATATGAATTTGTGTACAAATAATTCCCCTATAATCGGTTTTTACTAACCGCACAACAGGCGTAATCTAATAATATAGGCACTAAATTTTTGGCTAATCTACTATACTTTTTTAAACGTATCTTTAAAAACTTTGTAAGTATACAGAAATAGAATAAAATCAGTTTTAAAAATCTATTAGCAGATTTGCATACAATTACATTTTCGGAAAATAACGGTGTTTTTTTCAGATTCTTTACAAGTTTATTTATTATAGTGATATATTTAAGTAGATAACTTAGATAAAAATATACCGGGTTAGTATAAAGTACCGGAACGCTTTATTATCTTCAAAACCGCTTAAGCTACAATTTGGCATTTGGAGGTTTGAAAGTATGGCGAATTGAACAATGAGATCGACACTGTTGCCAGATTTCCCAATTTTCCGCTACACATAGTCGTTTCGTTATCTCAAATAGAATGCCCAATTTATTTTTATTGCAATGAATTGGGCGTCTCGAACTTAGTAAGATCCTAATTTTTCAGAATTTTATCTCTACTAGTTCCTGAGATATGACAACACCCCATTTTCAGTAAAAAGTATCAAAACGCTAAATATCTTCAAAACCGCTAAAGCTACACTTACAAAATTTGACATTTGGAGGTTTTTGGGTATGCGGAATTCAACATTGATATTTACACTGTTGCCAGACTTCCCAATTTTCCGCGACACATAGTCGTTTCGTTATCTCAAATGGAATGCCCCATTTATACAATGAACGTTTGAAAAGGATTTTTTTTATTATACACAAAAAAATTATAATTTTAATGACACTAGTTTTTAATTAAATGTTTAAAGTGGGCCCCATTATTTGCCAGACAGTATCCAAGTCGATCATAAAACTCTCGCAGTGTGTTACTCAACATATTCGGTGTTATAAGTGCAGCTTCGAGGCGGATTCTTTCGCGGAGTTCATCCAAATTTGATGGACGACATTTGTAGACACGATTCTTTAAATGACCCCACAAGAAGAAGTCTAGTGGAGTCATATCAGGGGATCGAGGTGGCCATTCTAATGTACCACGTCTTCCAATCAGCCTCCCTGGGAATTGGTTGTTGAGAAACTGCATGGCTACCCTTGAATAATGGGGTGGAGCACCATCCTGTTGGTATATTTCACATAAATTTCTATTGTGTTGAATGGCAGGAACTATACGTTCCCTAAGAAGCTCCAAGTACTTCTGTCCTGTTAATGTACCTTCTATGAAAAAAGGTCCGATAATATTGTCACCCAATATTCCCGCCCAGACATTAACTTTCTCAGGATATTGGGTGTGAAGTTCTTGCATCCAATGGGGGTTATCTCTAGACCAAATTCTACAATTGTGCCTATTAACTTGGCCGTTCAAGCAAAAAGTAGCTTCGTCGCTGAATACAATTTTGTGTGCAAAATATGGATTTTCGTTAATATTTTCCATCATGATTGCGGCGAATTCATTGCGGCGGTCAGGATCATCTTCTAAAAGTTCTTGGGTGTAATGAATCTTGTACGGCTTTAATTTGTCTTCCTTTAAGATAATCCTTACCGATTTTTGACAGATTTCAGCATTTAAAGCTAACTGACTGGTACTTACTTGGGGATTTTCCTCTATTTGTAATAAAACATTTAATTTATTTTCATCACTGGTAGCAGTTTTAGGGCGTCCGGTTTTAGGTAAACTTTTAATGGACCCTGTTTCCTGATAACGTCGACAAGTTCTGTGTACGGTGGACTTTTTAATGGGTTTGTTAGGATAGCGGTCAATAAACAAGTCGCAGACTTCTTGATATGTCCTTGTTTTATTTCCATATCCACGAAAAATCAAAATATCAATACGTTGGGTCTCTGATAGAACAAAATTCATTATACAATTTCAATTTAATAATCAATACAATTATTAGGCTGCTTAACTGACAGGGATGTGTTTAATTTGTAATTGTTGTAGCATGGCGACGCGACGGCGATTGTTACCAAAAATAATGAATCAGCGCCTACTTGTTCATAAGGTATTCAATTTTCGGGCGTTTCCGATTAGTTTAAAAAATGCTTATTTTTAAATAAATCCCAGAAATTTCCTGACTAGTATAATGAAAGCGCAAACAGAATTTTGAAAATTTAGGATCTTACTAAGTTCGAGACGCCCAAATCATTGCAATAAAAATAAATTGGGCATTCCATTTGAGATAACGAAACGACTATGTGTCGCGGAAAATTGGGAAGTCTGGCAACAGTATAAATATCATTGTTGAATTCCGCATACCCAAAAACCTCCAAATGTCAAATTTTGTAAACGTAGCTTTAGCGGTTTTGAAGATATTTTAGCGTTTTTAGCGTTTTGATACTTTTTACTGAAAATGGGGTGTTGTCATATCTCAGGAACTAGTAGAGATAAAATTCTGAAAAATTAGGTTCTTACTAAGTTTGAGACGCCCAATTCATTGCAATAAAAATAAATTGGGCATTCCATTTGAGATAACGAAACGACCATGTGTAGCGGAAAATTGGGAAATCTGGCAACAGTGTCGATCTCATTATTCAATTCGCCATACTTTCAAACCTCTAAATGCCAAATTTTTTAATTGTAGCTTAAGCGGTTTTGAAGATATTAAAGCGTTCCGGTACTTTATACTAACCCGGTATAGAATCAAAACCCCAACTTTCACTCACCTGATAAATGCCGAAATACTATTTCTTATTTTTTTTTTTAGAACGGTTTGTTTATGCCACTCCATTTACTTTGACAGGCAAGGCACATGGCGAACTAAAAGAGCAATATAAGCGAAAGACCATTTTAACTACTTCTGTTCACTTTCCTTACGTAAAAACAAGAATACAAGTTGTGGCTCGTATCCAAATAACTCTAACACCGATCGAGGTAAATATAAAGTTTTGGTTGCAAATAAACAAATATATTAGTAATAAAAAGATAATCCAATCAGCTCAAGAATTTTTTTTCTTACCTGGACGTGACTTTCGTACAAGAATCAACCACAAAGGTTGAAAGAAAAGTTGAAAAGTAAAAATTGCATTCAGTGGATCCACCGCTAAATATAAGAATGGGTTTTTCGGTCACAAATTCCTAATTAAAAAACAATTCTTTTGATTTTGACTTTTCATATAATTTATTTTAAACCATTTTCAGAAATTATAAAGCTACAAAAAATGTTGTTTTTTTTAAAATTTGATTGGTAATTTAAAATTTGAGTATTATTAAAATCAAAGGTGAGTGGTTTATAGTTGCATGTCTGTTAAGTTATATATTAGAATTATTTTATAGTAAAAAATCTATATATAAGTAAAATTATTATATAAATTGAATGTTTGGTGGACTAAATGTTTTTAAAATATTAATAACATTTAGTGTGGAGAAAGGGATGTTTGTATAAATGATATTTTCCTTATAAAATTCATAAATTTGTTTTGATAAAGTGTTCAAGAAAAAAGATAATAAGTATTGGGATTGAAGTATAGATTACTAACCTGTCCCTTATTTGCGTTAGTGGGACTAATATTTTTGATTTGGGTTAGTCAAAACAACATTAAGAGATGCATTCAAAAGTAGTATAGGTAGAATGGTTTTTACAAATGAGACAAGCTAGTTCGAGGTAACACTGAATTGGATTGGGTGAAGTTGTTTAATTTGTATTGTTTTATATACATTCCAAATATCAATAAACAAGTTTCAGGTATTAACATTTGGTTATTATTTTGATCCACTTGCAAAATAATATTTCCTAATTACTACAATAATTTAAAAAAAAACCAGTTCTTCTGCCAAAGAGATTGATTAGATGTTTCTCCTAGCTTTTTTATTTATTGGTTATTTGTGTAGGTACTTACAGCTTGTATTTAATTATTGGTCATCGACTGTCGAGCGAGTATAAACTTTTAATACTACGGTACTTACAGGTAGCTATTGAAGACATTCAAAAGAAAACAGCAGAATTGGCCACTGCAACTCTACAAGAGCCGCCCGACCCAAAAATATTGCAAATGGTCTTGCAAGGATGTATTGGTACAACTGTTAACCAGGGTCCATTAGAAATGGCTTTAACATTTTTGCCTACCGATGGCAAGGCGCTTACAAGGCATCAAAATAAACTTAGGCTATGCTTCAAGGACTTTTCAAAAAAGTAAATATTTTTAAAGTTTAAAACACAGACTTATTTATAATATCTGCTAACTATATTTTGGTTAGTTTTATTTATTGCCTGCTGGCACTGCATCCTCGTGACTAATGAGATCACACTTTGCAAGCATTTAAATATAACACTGACACATATCAATTATTCATTACATCAACATAATTCACGTTGAAATAAGGAACTCGTCACTTCTTCAGTAAAGGGTAATTTGGGAGAACGATCTATTTTGTATAGGTAATGTAATAGTTATATATAATAATTTACCAAAAAAGATTACAGACAAAGCTTAAACAAAATTAAGAAATGTTTAAAAAAGTTTTTTCTGGAAAATTAAATTTACACTAATTTAGTTTAACATTCCCTGTAATAACTTCATAGTTGGTTGGGAATAAAGAATATTAAACTTTAAAAAAAGTGGCATTACGCCTTATCTCAATTGGCTTACGGTCATTTGTCTTCATTTTGACTCTTGAGATGTGGATGTTTTACACAAATTGTAGCTTATTGTTTTTTTTGTTTTGTGCCCCAACAAAGCATTCTATAAATTGACGCACCTAATTAGGCAAAATTTGGAATTATAAACTTCTAACATAACTAGATAAATAATATATTTATAGAAGAAAATTTTCCCTTTCGTTTCGCCAAATCCATCTCTAGACGCGTTTCGTCATATCATGACTCATCAGTAGAGCTAGGATCCGACAAAAAGAGAAGGGAACTCGAAGCTACTTAGGCATATATTTATTTTTAAAAAGCTAAAATAAATCCCAACTTTTTTTTAAATATCCCGATAAAAGAGATAACTTTGTATAGCGCCCACCCCGTATCCTCTTTCATTATCTTATTTTGGTTGGCCTTGCTACGAGGTAACGGCTACAAGATCTACACCATTTTGGATTCGGAGAGAATCCGCTTGGTGTACTTGTTACTTGTAAACGCGTAACTGTCTTGACTTCGACGATAACTAACAAACTGCTTTCGACTTTTTAACTAACTTCTTACTGCGTTGGTTGATCTTTAATAATAAAGGGGCTCGAAACGTTTGCGACACATTTTTGAATCCAGTTACTAGACACACTTAAGAACTGCTTGTTTCCACCAAGACACGTGCGGATGAATATTTTTCGAAACAATTTTAGTGGAAATTTTAAAGTTGTGAGGACACATGCGCTCTCAAATTGTAGCGACACAAATAGGAACTTTTTTGCTCCGAAATATTTTTATTTATTTTTTATTTATTTATTTCAACAAATGAGGTAGGAACATTTCCAAAATACAACAAAATAATGGGTACACAAATGAACCTGAGGGTTTGTGTATGTATACCCCTTGAATCTTTCATAAGTTATAGTTTACAATACTCTAAATTTAATACAATACTAAAATAAGCGTTACATAACAAATTCAAACTGAAAATTAAAAAAAATACACATATATTTTAAAATGTTTCAATAGGACTCGAGAACTATTTCCATATATTGGGTGTTATGAGTGATATGAGAACGATTTTGTTATCAAATATCCATGAGTTCAGTTTATTTTTGGAATTATTGTATAACTTATTACAATGGTATCCGTTCAGTCACAAAACTTGTGAAGAGAATATTTTTCGAAACTTCCAGGAACATACACCCACCCTTTTTATCACAAAATTTCATAACCTATAATTTTTACATTTGGTATAGTTTCGTTTTTTTGAATCATCCTAACAATCTTCGTGTGTTTTTTAAAAAGTATGGGACGAAAAAATTCCTCAAGATTATGACACTAAAAAAAAGAATTTTAAATTGAAAGGATTGAAGTTAAACCACAGCCTGATTTTTTAATTAGTGATCGACATCTGGATCCTGGGCAAGTAAATTCTGACAGAAATTGGCAGTTTGTTTATGAAATAGTTTTTCTAAACGACTTTATGTTACCGTAGGTCAAGATTATAAGATAAACCAAATAAATCGAGATCAACTATTTTCACCAGAAGGGAAGATTTAACAAACTGGTCTATACAAAATAACACATAGTGTTCTTGGATAGTTATTATTAATCTTGAATAAAAACGGCATTAGTATGAGGATACTTTTATTTTTGGTTCAGAACAAAAACTGTTAAAAAAAAATATAAAATGGGTTTTGATTATAGGTTATGTACACTATTCGACCATTGACAGCGTATAACGTTACACGTGACGATAAATTTGCTTTAGCTACATTTTTTCGCATACTTTCGATACATTAGGTATCGAAACAATGTTTATGTGTCGACACATTTTCTATTAATTATAGATATATGAAGTGTAATACAATATAGAAACCAAATACTAGAAATGTCAATTTTGGATCAGATTAATGATCGCTTTCTGGCTGCCATTTTGTCGAATAAATTTTTATTTTGTTAAAATGGGTTTTAATTAACTTTCTTCGACTTTTGAAGAACAAAAGTGGTTACATTAGTTTCATTTTGCTAATTAACTCGATTTAAAAAATAAATAAATACAATTTGGGAAATTTTTATTTTTTTAGCAAAGTATAACTTTTTTTCTGAATATAAATTGGGGCGCGTTAAATTACTAAATTGCACGATAAAATTTTCTTCGACAATGATTTTTGGTTCTCTTCTGCAATAACTATTAGGAAATGTAAATATATCATAACTTATATAAAATACACAATGTGACAAATTTATCATGTTGAAATTAAAAACTTAAGACCAGGCTTCACAAAATGAATTTTAATTTTGGCTCGTTTCAGATGCAGTGATGCATTGAAAAAGAACAAAAACCTGATCGGACCTGACCAAAGAGACTACCAAAGAGAACTAGATAGAAACTACAAAAGATTTACTGAAAAATTACAGCCGTTAGTAAATCCTCAAGCTATTACCATAATAAATACAAGGTGAGAACTTGAAATTTAAGAAACTAATTTAAATAAATTACACTTGGTTGGTTGGTTTAAGGCGGGGGGTCGGGCTTTCGGCCTAAGCTTCTTGCACTGCAGCCTATAGCTTATTGTGCGCCCCTGTCTTGCTAGGAAAGATTTGTTCCTTTTATAAGGTCCCGTAAATTTCTACCAAGTTTCGTCATGCAGGAGGTTGTCACCACATTGGATTCCTCCGAAGATTTTGAATCTTCTTCGGGTCAGTTTTTCGCAGTTGTATATAATATGTGAGGCGGTTTCGTCCTCTTCGCCACAAAGTCTGCATTCAATGGGACCATTGTAAATTCCGATTCGACGTAGGTGTTTTTTTAAGTGGCAGTGGCCTGTTAGTGGGCCAACCACTTGCTTTAGCTGGGTACGCGTTAAAAGCAACATTCCAGTTGATAGCTTTTTTGAGGGTTTCCCAATTGTGGCCCTCGCTTGGATTTGACCAGGTATTTCCATCGGGATAGGTGTTGTTGTTGCGCCCACCTGTCTGATGTTGCTTTGGTTGCCTGTTTTGATATGCCAAGGGCGGGTTCAGGGCCCCTGAGTTTTTGAGAAGATCCGGCTCTAGCCAGTTAATCGGCTTTTTCCTTGCCCGCTATCCCCGAGTGACCAGGAACCCATAGGAGTTCTACCTTGTTATTCCTTGCTGCTAGGTTTTTCAGATTGTTTGGGCATTCCATTGTGATCCTCGACTTGAGTCGGTTAGAGTTTAGAGCCTTGAGGGCAACTTGACTGTCTGACAGAATGTATATCTCTTGGTCGTGTTAGCCCTTTTCGATATTTTTCTGTACACATGCTTGTATAGCACGTACTTCCGCTTGGTATACTGTGACGTAGTTTCTCAGGGGAATGCTGATTTTCATTCTGGGTCTTTCCCCAAATATACCTGAGCCTACTCCGTCTGCCGGTTTTGATATATCAGTGTACCAAACTAGGTCCATGTCTTATGACGGAGGTGTCCCTTTTGATTATATGTCAGAGTCACACCTAATGTTGAAAGGTCTGGTGAAGTTGTAGACCTCTTTCATGTAATCTGTTTGCATCTCCAAGAGCTCGACGTTAATTAGATCCGTGACTCTTGTGTGCTCTATTCTTACGGGGTGTTGTTCCCATTTATTTTCATCCTAGAGACGCTGCAACTGGCTTCCTTTTTGATGTAAATGTCTAGGGGTATTCGTCCGAGTATTACTTTCATTGCTGCGGTGGAGGTGCTTCTTATTGCAGCGCTGAAACAAAGGCAAGTCAGTCTCAGTAGGCTATTTAGCTTGATGACTGTCGTAGTTTGCTGTGTTTTTGTCCACCATATTACAGACCCATATGTCATTATGGGTCTGATGACTGTGTCATAACCGCAATACCATTTGCAGTCTGAGTCCCCATGTTTTTCCAAACAAGCTTCTGCATCTCATTAGGCACATTTTTGCTTTGTTTAGATTTTTGATTATTTGTTGGTTCCTGAAAAAAAATAATTTGACGGGTCCGAGAGAATCTTGATTAAGTGGGCGATATTCTATATAAAAGACTAATCTGTTTCTTTATCATATTCCTGTATACGATTCATTGAACATGACTCATTTACATTTCTTACTTCACTATCTGGTATTAACTCAAACAGTGGTGTTGACAATAGAGTTTTATTTGGAAATGGTTTACCCGTCAATCCAATTTTTACTTGAAAATAATACTGATCCATTTTAATAACGACTACATTAAATTATATTATACATACACGTTTAAAGTGTTCACTGCGCATGTCTAACTATCTACTTTATTATATCCCACGTGTTTATAATGATCCCATTACTCACGTGCTACGCTTCAAACGTTAGAAAAGCATATTATTATTCTAAAATCTATTCTGCCAAATAAAAATCCCGTTCATGTACTATAAATTGACAATTTTTTAATTTTATATGGTACAGCGTGCGTCTCCTATTCTTCATTTCCATATTTTATAAATAATAATCCCAGACCCAATTTTTCCGATACTTAAAGGAAATTTACTTAAATCAGTACATTAGTTATTTTATTGACAAACTCGATGATTTGTTTAATTTGAATTTGAAATTGTATGCTATTATTTATTCCACAACACAATAAAAAATTATTTTACATAATTTCGTTCTTCAATGGTTCAAAGTAAACTAAAAATCAGTTTAAGATTTATTGATGGCCCGTCGATGCGGAGGAATTAATTATTTTCCAGCTAAAAAATTCATACGTCAGCGTCAACAACTCGACGTTTTTTGAAATTGGGTCATTGATTTATTCTTTCTCCCCTATGTGTTTTGATACCCCTTAGTTTTTTAGAATGTTTGGTACTCACTAAACTGATTGGCAGCAGATAGTTAACTATAAACATTTTTAAAATCGAAGTTAGTATATTTTCTCCAACAATATTGTTTTATTTACCTACATTTCTAATTTTCGTTATTTTTAGTCCCAATAAATTACCAAGTTCCGAAAATTTCATAAAATGGTAAAACCAAGAAGCAACAGATACTTAGTATTATATTAGTAAGAATCGGTCATTTCCATACATGCGACGTTGATATGCGCAACGCATGAATGGTAAGTAAAAGGAACACTTGCATTGACTTTAAGTAATAGGTGTGAGGTATTTAATTTATTTAATACTTAAAATCTTTGTATGACCAAGCAATAGGTAAGCCTGTTTATTGATTTTTTTTATATTGTGTTTTATATAATATATACAAAATAGATACCTAGTCAAAATACTTTGTTTGATTTGCCCTTCAGGGGCCTAATTCTCCAATGAATGATATCGATCCCATCCTCAAATGATCATTCGCTTCCCTGCTAGTGTCACAGAGATAAATGGGCATTATTAATAAGGAAAGTGATGGGGACAGACGCCACATATTACGTAAAATGAATAAACAGAAGACTGGCTGTATAGCCTCAGCAGCTCGGGCCACCCAGCCCGTCAACTAGCCTTGACAAGGTAACGAAATAGAAGAAATAAACAGAAAAATAAAGTTATATATGAGTATAAAATGACAGGTGAGAGACACGTTCTTTCGCCTAATAGGAGAAGCCGCTTTTCCCATTATTTGGTGATCACGAACGATCAAGAATAAAAGGTTTCAAACGAACTCCGTCTATTTAACTCATGAGAAGGCTGTTCCTCGGTCCCCGATGAGTGAATGAGTGATAACTAAAATTGCCTAGGGCACGTTTTTTTCGAAAACGCTAATTTTTTAAATTTTATTAGTAATTTATGATATATATATATATTTACGCCAAAGCTTATATGTTGCATTACTGTTTGTTCGAATATGCTTTTATCACTAGAAGTTTAGGCAATTTGAACTTTTTAATTGTACAGTGCGTTCATAAAGGCCACATGTTTAAATGGTAAAAAAGTCAAGTAATATCTTATTTTAAAGATATTTTTACCTTAATTGAACCTGATAATTTTAACACTTTAACACACAAGTTTGCCATTATTTGTTTTCGGAAAAATATGGAACTGAAATATTTTTGTAGAAATAGTTATGAACTCAAAAACATATAAAATAATAGAAAAGAAGGTTTTTTAGCCGCAGGCGGACAAAGTAGTGCATCTATCTTTTGCATTAAGTACACAGGGACGCCAAATCCATGGGTTCCCTGGGGCACAGGTAGACTTTTGCCTGCCGCTAAAAAACCTTTTCTATTTACTTATACAGACACTAAACTCTACTACTTTATTTTAAAACACGGCATTGTATTACGGGTGGCAGCGCCTAGTGGGTTACTGCCGCGCGATCTATATTTGAATCTACAAATCCGTAGAAAAATGTTGATAATGCGAACAAAGATTTTCTATACTGGTGTTAACGTATTTGGTTTATTGTTGCTTTCGTCGACGACTATCTTTTGCATTGAGTTGATTCCTATAGATGGCGTTACTGGGTTTTCATCGCGTTTTTATTTCTTTAAAAATGCCTTGAGAGCATAGTCTCGCTGTACTGGGAGTCGCTTACAGGTTATGGCTTTCTGATGAGTTCTAATAAGAACGAAACAGCCTGTCATTGTCTACCTGTGCCCCAGGGAACCCATTGATTTGGCATCCCTGTGTACTTAATGCAAAAGATAGATGCACTACTTTGTCCGCCTGCCGCTAAAAAACCTTTTCTATTTACTTACAGATACTTACTTACTTACGGACACTAAAATCTACTACTTTATATAAAATAATATTTACTGCAAAAACAGATTATACAAATGGTCGACATTTTAATAGGGTCGATTGTCAATTTTGGGGTGAAAATGAGGTCGTCCTATAATATAATTATAATAATATAAACGGCACAGTCCGGAAATATGCTTCCGCTTCTAACTTAGTAGAGGGTTGAAATTTGATATCGGGGTTAAGGTTACAATCCAAAATTAAGGAAAACTCGAAAATTGTTAACACCGAGATGAGTATAGAATACATTATATAAATCTGTAAAATGTTTCTTGCCACAATGGTTAATGTTTTTACTCTCAACAGTTTCGTGCGGCGGAGTGCACAGAACCCGTGCTAATATTTTATATATGTAATAAAAAAACATAAGGTACAGAGTTGATAAAGATTATAAAATCACTTATGCTGATGTGGGTCCTTTACATACCTCGGTAGGTACGTAGTATAGTATAAAATATTTGATTTCCTGTTTTCTTGCATTCCCATGTTTTAAATTCAGAAGGAAATCGTATACCAACAACTTTTCAATAAAAAATAATAATTTCTTTAGTTTTCGACATTTAAAAAACTTAGAGTAATAGCCACGACTAGTAAAATTCTGAGTAATATAAAAGAAAATTGGGCAAAAATGACAACAACCTCATTTTATGCAATTTTCAGTGGGTTTTTAACGCCCTAAACACAAAAAATTGCCTCATTTAAAAAAAACTCACTCATAATTTGTAAAACCAATTTTATTTGGCGTGTTTATTCATGTTTGTTTTGAGGTAGCTTGCAATGGAATCTGGTTCGGTTACTTTAGATTTTTTCTTATCTGCCTGTGGGCCCTTGCCCTATTAGCTGCTTCGACCCTATTCAATTTTTGATGTTATGGGTAATAAACATCCGTTAATAGTAGTGTGCACAACAAGAGTGAATAATGTCCATATCGCACGAGGAAGTAAATAAAGCAGGACACCGTCGGCGGAGTGCGCAAACGTCCGAGCGCGATATAAACCATCCACTAGGTTTTAAGTATATTTTTTTAACGACCCACCGAACTTTACACTTAAAAGTTATTTAAACAAATACATACATTAAAAGTGCCTTTTTCTTTCGCTTTTTATATCATCGTTTGCTGTCACCCAGACAGCAGACTGAAGTTAATATGACGTAAGTTTTTTGTCACCTCAAACGTCAACCGTGCTTTAAAAATGACTAACTAGAGCGTCATTTATGACGTGGTAATGACGGGATTAGTGCTCACATATCACGTTATAAAATAACATTAATTTAACGTCATTATTTATTTTATTATGACTGTTTAGGCTGTATCGTTAATAAAAGTTAGCAACCAAGATGGCTGGAGAATACTTTAATTTCGTCAACGTCAAACCTATCCCCCAGTAAAACTATAGAATATCTGATGAAAGAAGTGATGCACGCAACTATACCTGGTGTCCATTTATTTATTTTATTTATGAAATTGACGGGAAACAGAGTCGACTTTATAAAAAAAACTAAATGCAAAAGTGATAGAGGTTGATGGTGTGCATCTTTTTAAAGTAATTTTAAATATACAAAATGCCTAAAAAATGCAGAGTGTAGCAAACATGCATTTTTTTAAATGGTAGTATGTCATATATTATATTATATTTTAATTTTCCACACACCTTTAAGTTCATTTTGAATAAAATGTCATATTTATAAATTCAATTGTTATTGATGTTGACGTTTAAAATATGACATTTTCAGACTTTGACAGGCTGTAAAATTGGACTGATTCATCTTAGATAAAAATGGGTTTCACCTATCTTAGTTTTTATTCTCTATTTAAAAGTTACAACTTCCGGTTTACCATGTTAAAACTTAAACCAGTTTTTTTTTTGGTTTATGTTAAACCGGATTTTTAGATAGAGAATAAAAAACTAAGAGAAGAGGGAGGTGAAAACAGTTTTTTTCTAAAATGAACCGGTCCAATATTACAGCCTGTCAAAGTCTGAAAATGCCATATTTTAAACGTCAACATCAAAACAATTAAATTTATAAATATGACATTTTATTACATATATGACATATTTGGCGCTATATAAAGATTTTCTGTATTTGACATATTATCCAAAGTAACAAACTTGACACAACATAAAAACACAGAACAAGACATCTTTAGAATAAAACAGAAATACACACAGTCTGATCTAAAAGAGCAAGCGAGACGATTGGAAAAAGTCGCTAGTTCTATCGGGCGAGTCGCCCCGTTCGGCCAGAACAGAACGGAAAATAGACAAGACATTTTTTTCCATCCGTTCCATGGTTCCGCTGCAGTTTTTGACAATGTAAATGTGTGTCCTAAAATACAAATTTTCCCACCGTCAATCTCTACACGGAGATACGAGTTTATCAGCCCCCTCCCCCAGGAGGATCTCAAAATTTGTCACTATTTTATTATTGTTTAATCTCCAAAGACAATAAACTATATAGTAGCCCTAGTAGATGAAGATGAAGTTTTATTTTAGAACAGAAATATTGTCGAAAAAACACACTAAAAAGATGGGATTTCTTGACAAAATATTAGTATTTAAGTATCTATCATAAATTTGAATACTCTTTTAAAAGATTGCTTAAAGAATATTCGGTCGATATGGATCTCTACAATCTGAGTAAATATACCGGGTGGTGCGTCCGAACAGGACACATGGGATTTCCCATGTAAATTTCAAGGTGATCAAATATTCGCTCCCGTATTTATTTAAGCCTAAAAATATATTGATTTTTTTTAAAGAATACAATGAGAACCCATTTTAAACGTACTTTTCTAGTAATTTAAGAGTTATTGGACAAAATGTATTTTTAAAATGATAAACTAGGAAATACGGACCTGACATTTCTGTCGGTACCCCAGCAAATGAATGATTAAAAGTTTGTCAAAGTCATTTTATACCAATGTTAAGGTTAGGGGCAGGTTTGACATAAAATTACCTATTTAATAACTGCTTAAATATTATTCTATGAATAACAGTAATAAACTTCCAATTTTAAAAAAAAACAATATAACAGTAAACTATTTTTTTTTATTTTACACTATACAAAAAATAACTAAAAACCTAATGATAAATTTGTTACAATATTTAAACAAAATTAATTAATAATATTTCCAATCGTAGGTTTTATTTTAATTAATGTTTAACACCCACTTGCACCGACCTTTTTTTAAAGGACCATTAACTAAAGGACCTTTAAATTTTAAGGGACCATTAATTTTAAAAGACTTGCACGGACTCATTCTTTCGGACCTTTAACTAATGACCCTTTAATTTTGCAACAATATGGCAACGTCACACGGATCTATGGATTTCAGTATTTTTGTGATTAAATCAAGTAACATTTTTGATAGGATACCTTAAAATTTAGGGTTTCTTATATTTTTTTGACTTTTACAATATCAAATGAGAAAAAAACGTAAAAGGGTGTTACATTTCAACCAGAAAGAGGTGTCCCATCTATTTATAATCGTTATAAAGTATAAGGGCATTATAAAGAAAATAAACAAATAAATGCTGTGGTAAGTAGCAAAAAAACCGAGGCCTGGGAAAAATTACAACGGTATATAGCTACATTCTCTGACCTCAACAACAGGTAAACAGAACAGCTTAAAAAATGCTAAGATAATAAAAAGCAAAATGTAAGAAAAAAAACCAAATGAGACAGGAGGCTTTAAAAAAAGGCGGGAGCTTATACCACTACCCGAAATGATAAGTTGGACAATTTGGTTTTGGCTACAAAGGATTCCCTTATTTCACGCACAGTGGCAATTGCCGACTACACTCTACAAAAGTTGTAAGAAGAAGGATTACATGCTGAGGAAGAGCACTGACTGACAGAAATGTGTAGAGCTAGAAATAGAAAAAAAAACAATTAGTAGTAATTTTCTTACAAACGTGCCACGCTATTCTTTGTTTATTTTTTCCGGTATTGATTTCTATATTTAAATTTAAAAAATCTATAGGTATTTCACACATAATGACTTACAAAAAAAGTTAGTTATTTTTTCAAAGTTAATATAGTTTTTCTTTCATCTCAATACCGGATAAAATAAAAAAGCTATAGCGAGGTACGTTTGTAAAAAATCACCAATACAGAAAAAATAATAAAGATTAAAATAAAGAAAATGTTTTAAAACTATTTCATGTTTATTTATAATACATATTATATATTATATAGAAAAGGTAAAATTCCTGTGGTCTTGCATTTATCCTGTTTGTGGTCGGAGTGTTGCAAGGACCCTTGATACGTAAGCCACAACTCGACTGGCAGTTAACTCGTGGACATTCATGAAGTCAGCTACCTGGACAAGGTCCACTGCTTGCAGAAAAGCGCAAAGACAGAAGTAGCTGGTTCATTGGTGAAAAACTTTTGTTCCTAAAAAGAATGGATAACTTTTTTTATCATGAAATAAAATAGAGACGGCAACCTTATACTACCAAGGCATAAGGCATGTCCTTTGAGAAATAATATATTATTTCTCCAAGGCATTGCCTATAACGTCTTAAAAATATCTATACCTATGGGTACTTACCTGTTATCTGGCTATTCTAATTGTGCCTCAATCTGTGCTAACCGATGCAGTACACCTAAATCTTCGAAGAAAACTTAAATGGTCGAATTTGTCGGAATAATTACGGCGCTCATTGAGCCTTCGAGAAAAGCCAAAACCAACAAAATTCAAAATTTCCAAATCATCTTCAAGAGCATTCTCTACCAACTCATCTTCGATAATGTTTACTAAATAATTCATCTTTATAGCGTCTGGTTTATGCGTTTTGGTAAAAATGGAACTCTCATAAAAAATACGGGACAAAACTAACTTCAAAACTGACAACTGTCATTTTTAATTGATGGAATTTGGCCAATTAGTTAATGCTCCTTTAAAGAGCGCTTAAAGTCGGTGCAAGATACAAAATACGCTAATGGTACTTTAAAGGGCCCTTAGCTTAAAGGTCCATTAAAAAAAAGTTTGTGCAAGTGGGTGTAAGATGTTCAAATAACAGCTTCCAAACAATATCCTAAACGATTATAAAACTCCCTTCCTATATTTTCCTATTGGCAGGGCAAGATTCTATCACAAACTGCTGAAATTAACTTTCTCAAATTTTCGTGACGAATATTTTTATAAATTTTACCTGTTATGTGTCTCCATAGAAAAAAGGTGATTTAAAAAATATCTGTAATTGTTACAGCATTCTATCAATTGAAAACAAAAGTTTGATCTTCACCAACTTTCCGCAATTTTTGGTGTTTCTCGTTCTTTTATGAATGGTATTGGTGTTTTTGTAAAACTCGTAACGCAGTGCTGTGATGTTTTCCTACCTTTATTTTCTGCGACATGAAGCAGTATATTTAGGTCACTATCATTATCCTTCTCTTCGGCCCTATTATTTTCATTTTTGATTCAGCATTTACTTAGCACGGTACCTTTAAATCAAATTTCTTGATTATTTTTCTTGCCTGGAATCGGTCGATTAGGGATATTACGTGTGGTGCGTCCGAACAGGACGGATTTCCCATGTAAATTTCGATGTGATAAAATATTCGCTCTCGTATTAATTTAAAAGAAAACTTTTATTACAATTTTTTAAAGAATTTATGTGATAGTAAAATGTCTGCCAATTTTGAACTATTTTACACCTACCGTTTTTAGGACATTAAGAAGATTCTGTCTGCAAAGTAGCTTAAATCTGGAGTACGAAGAATGCCTTTATTCTGTATATATATATATATATATATATATATGTTTTTTGTTAGACATTGTGTGATTTTCCTGTGCAGAAAACTAAATCTACTAGAAACAACTGATATCAAAAAAGCCATAAAAAACAAATGTAATGTTGTCAATAATATAATCAAACCTTCAAGTGCTAATCTCATTCTCAATAGCACACTAATTTAAGAAAAAATATTCATCTGTACCTTAAAATTAAAATAGGCCCTCAGTTAAAATACAAATACTATTCTGATGTCACGTCCCGTAGAATTTTTAAAACTAATTATTCACCATGTAAACCCTAATTTTAATTTTATTACATATTTAAGATATAAATAAGTATCATAATAACAACACGTAGAATTTAGTAACTTTTTTACTCATTCCCTTTGATAATGATCTGAAAAGATCAAAACACGTGCCAGGAAACTGAATTAAAAACTGAAACAACAAGTAATTAATGTTTTATTTTCCATATAATGGAGATTTCGTTTCACCAAGAAAGTCGCTTAGCTCAAATAAGTTATGTTTAGGATATTGTTTGGCGGCTAACGGAAGGGTTGTTTGAGCATCTTCTTAAACATTAATTAAAATAATACATTCCGCTGTAATTATTATTGATTTTCATCACGAAGAAAGCAACTAGTGTCCTCGATAAGTTATTCCCGCTACACCCACACGTCTTTGATTGATTTTGTTTAAATATTGTAACAAATTTATCTTTCTTGTCTGCTTGAAGGTTGACGTCAATGATGTTTCTTGAATGACAGAATAGTTTTGAATTACAACGTTTCAACAGGTAAGTATCTCCAGTCCTCTTGAGGTGAATATACTGTAGAGCTGTAGCTACAATACTTATTTAGTATTTACCTGAAGACGACTGGAAATACTTACCAGTGGACACGTTGTGATTTAAAACAAATAAAGACAATTTTAGTCCAAAACTCTTGTCATTCAAGAAATTTATCATTGGTTATTTATTGTGGTATAAAATAAAAAAATTATTTACTGTCTAGATATTTTTTTTACTAAAAGTTTATTACCGACAGAAATCTGTCAGGTCCGTATTTCCTAGTGAATCATTTAAAAAATATATTTCGTTAAATACTAACTCTTTAAATTACTAGGAAAATACACTTTAACTTGGACATTAAAAAGTTTCAGTAAATTTTTGGGCCAAAATAAATATGAGCGAATATTTGACCACCTTGAAATTTACATGTAAAATCCCATGTTTCCTATTCGGAAGCACCACACATATACAGGGTGCTACATCGCGTGCGTGCATTAGGATCTCGAAAACGGTTAGAGATACTAAGATGGTTAAATTGAGGCAAAGTTGCGTATTTTGGGGCTTAATAATTTGGTAAAAGAAAATTCTAAATATTTCGAATGCCTTCGGAGATATCCGAAAAAAACCGAAATTTTCAGTTTTGGTTTTTAATTTTTTGCGCCTTTATTTTTGACTGTGAAAAAAAAAACAAGAAACACTTTTTCATAGCCGTTTTTTATGATCTACAACATGGCCTTTTTAATTTTTGAATGCGACGTTTGATTCTTTGGATACCACCATCAAGTCAATTTTTTTAAACCTGGATTTTTTATTACGGTTTTAGGGAAAAAAACCTAATACAATTAAAACATTTTAAAAATTTTAATGTTTCATCATCAAATAATACATCTAAAATTATCAATTTATTTCCTTACGGCCCTGTAAATTATTTTAAAAATTTTTAGTCCTTTTTATAGTTTTCAGATTTTTTAGTTAGACACCTATAAATAAAATACAATATAATTATTCTCACAAGGAAAAAGAAATATTAATGTTGATTAGTGATGTATTAAATTAACATGTTAAATGTTTTCATTTTTCTATATGATTTCACTATTTTTTTAGATGTATTATCCAGTAAGAAAAAATTGTTATAGATAGCGATTACTATATTATCTGTCTTAAAGTTTTACCCTAGAACCTTCAAATTTTTGTTTTAACTTTACTTTACTGTTATGTACCTTTTTTTTATTCATGACTCCCTTTTTCTATTTTAAAATATTTCAGGACAAAATTTTACGAATTAAAGCAAGTGTTATGATTAGATATAATATAAAAACATTAATTAAAAAATATAATTACTTCCCATGCTTTAAAAACTGCGTTTTATTGACTTGCTCAAAAATATTAGACCTTGACTGTCTAGACTAATTTTATTAAAATAATTAATGGCTTGAACCATACGTCTTACTTCCTGTAATGCAATTTTAATATTTAATCCTAAAAATAATTGCCAGGATCGTAATGGGTAAAAAAGGATAATTTTAAATATTGATGCGTTATTTGATGACGAAACCTTAAAATTTTTAAAATGTTTTAATTGTAATAGGTTTCTAAAGCCTATAAGTCCCTAAAACCGTAATAAAGAATCCAGGTCCGTATTTAAAAAAATTGACTCGATGGTGGTATCCAAAGAACGAAACATCGTATTTAAAAATTAAAAAGGCCATGTTGTAGATCATAAAAGACGGCTATGAAAAAGTTTTTCTTGTTTCTTTCCAAAGTCGAAAATAAAGGCGCAAAAAATTAAAAACCAAAACTGAAAATTTCGGTTTTTCTTGGATATCTCCGAAGGCATTCGAAATATTTAGAATTTTCTTTCAACAAATTATTCAGCCCCAAAATACGCAACTTTGCCTCAATTTAACCATCTTCGTATTTCTTACCGTTTTCAAGATCCTCATGCACGCACGCGAATTTGTAGCACCCTGTATTGTAATTTGTCTAAAGGCTCATTTACACTTGGAGTTTAGTGGCTGAAAGTACTTGCCGCGAGGAAAGCCTAACTTTCTATTTTAAGTCGTAATAAGGTATCTAGTTTTTGGTCTCCTTGACTTGGTAGGTAGGTACCAAACATTAAATAACTTACAAAACTTTAAAAAATCTTTATTTTTTTAATAAATTCCTAAATTATATTATAAAAATAAAATATACATAATTAATTCTAATAGTTCATATGAGAGTAATAATCCTGAAATACTTGAACATATATTTCTTTTTCAGCTTGAGTCATGTCATTAATAATACTATCATTCATATCTGTAATTAAATATGTTTTATTTCCGACATTAACTGTAGGAACGCTGCTATCATCTTCTTCTTCACTATCCATTGTTTCAAGGTCATCTAAAGTCGTTTTAACTTCATTCATTATTTCTTCAGAGTCAGAGTCAGATTCATTATTTGTTAGACCTTTAACAGCACTTGACGTCACATTAGTTGGTCGTTTTTCATGTGCCAATAAAACACTCATTATATCATCATTCTTAGCTGTTTGAGTAACAGTCTCTTCAGTATGGTTTCCATCATTAATTTGTGTTTCTTCTGGAGCCATATTAGTAATAACAGTAGACTCAGTCATCCAAATTGGTGCTTCTTTATGATTCGTTGCTACAGATGCATTATTGTTCTCACCAATAGTAATGTCCACTCTGGTCTCCTCCACAGCAAACCCTAAATTTCTTGTTGCCTCCCCAGACCATTCTTGACCTTGTATTGCTGCTTTTTTATCAATTCCTCTAATTGTACTAATGTCGACTGGTTCTGGTTCTAATACTTCAGGAGCCAATTTAATACCCTCCACTTCATGCAATAAAATATACAAAGGTTCAAGTTGCTCATTAAACTTTGCTAACAATAAGCGAGAATCTTTTTTAGGCAACGCTGAAGAATCTTCCTCTACAACTTCTCTACAGTAAGTACATCGAAATTCCCCAGTCATAAAATCAAAAAGTTGATCAGCTTCCAAATCAGTAAACGTTTTTAGACAAGCCAAACATTTAAAGCTAGCTCTGCTTGTGGCATCGCGTTCCTCTGTTTCTAGTCTTTTTCTCATAAGGTCCAATTTATATTTAACTACGTTAACAAAACTTTTGTAGTTAATAAAGTAATAGTTAACTTTTTGCGCTTTACCATCCGCACCAGTTTCCATTCTGAGTCTTACCATGATAAATTTATCATTTTTAAGTGTTGCTATTCGTGCCCTTAACATTTTTCGTTCAAATTTTAGAAGTTCGCAGATGTCATCCTCTTTCATGCATGGATTTCTTACTAACATATCCACAATAAGGGCATCTTCAATGGAATAAAACCCTCTTACTACTAACCTAGCAAGCTGCTTAAGGCTACTCGGAACTTCAGTTACTAACCTTTCTTCGGTCATAGTATGTCCATCCGCTTTCTGCTTTAATGTTTATTGTTTACGTTTATTATTAATTTATTACACTTTTTAGGTTATGTTTGCTGTCAAAAATTAGTGTTGCTTATGATTTCAGGAGCGTAATTTACCACATTTAATGCAAATATCTCGTCGATCTACTCTGGTGCAGTTTTGCGTTTGTTTAACAGATCTATAATAAATATGCTTATATGCATCGGCTGCATCTGCTGGATCAATGCTGGATAATCACGGATAATTAGCGGATATTTTGACAGTTTCCCAGTTGCGAACTTGGCTTAAAGCCGAGTTCTCAGAACTACGTTCTGTCGCTGGCGACACGTTTTGTGACTAATAGAAATTGAGTATTGGAGTCACATGTCAAATTACTCATTTTCTATTAGTCACAAGACGTGTCGCCAGCGACAGAACGTAGTTCTTAGTCCGCTACTTCGCTATCTCTTAAGTCGCGTTCACAGTCAAAGTCGGGCGCGCTCTGGGTTGGTCGTTGGTCGACGATGGAAAACACAAAAAAGTGATAGAAAATTGCGTTTATGTCGGGTAACAATTATCCGCGTTTACGGTTGAGCGTAATTTTTATCAAAACTTTTAACCTTAAGTCGAGAGATAGTTAAAAGTTGTCGCGAGCGCGCATATCGTTTGTTTATATGCGTTGTGAATCAGGTTTTGTTGGGAACATTATAACCAAAGTGTTTCCGATTCGGTTTTAGAGAGGTGTGTTAGTGGGCAACCTATATCGATTATGAAAGCTTTTTTGGTGGTTTTTTCGATCAGAAGAATATCCGGACGGTTGTGATCTACTGTTCTATCCGTTATTGTTGGCCTGTCCTAGTATAAGAGATATTCGGGGGATTTAAGGACTGGCTCGGATAAGTATTGGTAGTATGGTGGGAGGTTTTCCCTTAGCCCTTGTTTATGGGCCAGTTCCTTGTGGATGATCTTTGCCACCTGATTATGTCTCCCCAGGTAAGCGTTGGGGGCCATAGCACCACAACCCGCCGTGATATGTTCTATCGTCTCTCCGGGGCAGTTGCATTTTCTGCACACATCTTCCACATTCCTTTTCATGATGACCTTTTCATAGTTTCGAGTTCGAATGACACGGTCTTGGATAGAGATAATAAAACCTTCTGTTTCAGCGTGAAGCTGCCTTTTCTCTAACCAATTCAGTGACATTTCTCTATCTATGAGTGGATTTTGGAGTGCAGTAGGGTATTTGCCGTGTAGGGCTTTCTCTTGCCAAGTTACAAGCTGTTGACTTGGCGGCGCGCGGATGATGTTAGGTAATCCGTTTTGCTTTAAGTTAAGGGCTGTATATCCAGTGTCTGCTGCTACCACTTTTTTAAGAATTTCCCCATTCGATTCTTGGAAGTATTTTCTCATAGAGGTCTCTTGCGACTTGCACAAGTTATATATATTAATGAGACCTCTTCCTCCCTCCTTTCGTTTTTTGGTAGATTCTTTCAAGTGCAGAGCGTGGGTGGTGGAATCTGAATTTTGTTAGCAGCCTGCGCGTAAGCCTATCTAGTTCGTGCAAATCCGTGTCTGAATACTTAAGGATTCCGAATGAGTAGGTAAGTATTGGTATTGCCCAGGTGTTGATGGCAGTAGTAAGGTTATCAGCATTCAGGTGAGTATTAAAAAGCTTTGTTAGTCTGCTTTTGTATTTGTTTTTAAACTCCCTTTTTAGGCTTGTGTGGTTTATTTGTTGGTTTTGGGAGATGCCTAAGTATTTATATGTTTTGTCCTCATCTAGTATATCTATGCCTTCAAGCAGTCCACGATTATGTTCAGTCTTTCCGCGTACGACATTCAAGATTGCGCACTTGTCTAAGCCAAACGACATTTTGATGTCATCGCTAAATGTCTTGGTTATTTGAATTAGGGACTGTAGGTGGGTTTTGCTTTCAGCGTAGAGTTTGATATCGTCCATAAATAGAAGGTGGTTTATTCTAAAATTCTCAGTTAAGTTGGGACGATATCCGTAGGATGTTGATTTTAGTAGTGAGGACTGTGGGTTCATGGCCAAAATGAACCAGAGGGGGCTTAAAGAGTCGCCTTGAAATATACCTTTTGATATATTTATATTGCCAAGCTTCTCTTGTCCAATATGGAGATTGGTACTCCATTGCTCCATTAGGGTGCCTAACATGTTGCGTATTAGGGGGTGTATTTTGTATATTTGCAATATCTTCTTTAGCCAGTCGTGAGGAACAGAATCGAATGCTTTACTATAATCAATGTAGCACATATTTAGATTTCGCCTTTTAACTTCTGCCTGTTTTATAATAACGGCATCGATTGTAAGTTGTTCCTTGCAACCCAAAGCTCTCCTAATACAGCCCTTTTGCTCATCAGCTACCAGGTTGTTGTTTATGCAGTGTGTGTATATTTTTGAATACATGACTGATGTTAAAAGTTTATACACCACTGACAGACAGGTGATCGGTCTGTAATTTTTTGGGTCGTTTACCTGCCCTTTTTTAAACAAAAGGAAGGTATTGCCACTGGCAAGATGAGCTGGGAAGTGCTCGGGGTTTAGGAGAGCCTTGCTAAAGCAGTTTGCGATAACAGGGTGTAGGGTGGTGAAAGTTTTGAGCCAGAAATTATGAATTTGGTCAGGTCCCGGTGATTTCCAGTTAGCCAAGTTCTTAGTGGCATCCCTTATGTCGATTGATGTTACTTGCGGCTCAGGCATTTCTTGCAAAGTTTCAGCCTCGGCTTCAACTTTTTCGAGCCAGCTTGCTTCTTCATTGAAATGGGACGCGTCAGACCAAATATTACTCCAAAATGCATTAAATTGGTCTTTATTTATGTCATTAGCTGGAGTAAGGTCGTTTTCTTCTTGGTTCAGTGTCCTATAGAAGGTTTTTTGGTTCGTGGTGGACTGTTGGTTTTGTACCTTCCTCTTTGTGGCTTTATTGTATCGCCTTAGACGGGCACCTTTAGCCTTACATTTTTGTCTAATGTTGTCTCTTACGATTGTTAGCAGCCGTTTTATATCGGGACTGTCTAAAGGAATACTCTCTGCTTTTAGCATATCTTTAACCTTTTTAGCAACCTTGCTGCTAGAGTTTCCACTTAGATGTTCTCCAATGATATCACTTTGTGCTCGTAACTGGCTTATTTGTTTTTCTAGTCTCATTTTCCAAGCGGGTACCACTTGTTTCTTGGTACTATTCTTATCAGTTCTCTGATATAATGCCTGACCATTGAGTTCAATTACAGTTGCTGCTGCAGCATATAACCCACTGTGTAATGTCTCGAGGTCCTCAGTTCTATTTAAGGACGTCCCTGCTGCTAGGTTTACTCTCGCTAGTATTTCGTGGGTTCCTTTCTTGAATCTTAGCTTAGGGATACTCGGCCTCAAGGTCGGGTCACTATTTTCGAATAAGGACAAATTTTTCAAATATTTTTGGTTTGTATTGTCCGTATCAGCCTGTATAGTTTGATCTTGTTCGTTTCTTACTTCCTGCTGTGCTGTTAGCTCTTCCCCTTGCTGAAGGTTGTGCAATGTTCTGCCAACTTCACGCCGGATTTGGTCTATTTCAGCTTGGGGTAGCAGGCGGTTAGCGTAAATAGCTCTTTGACGGCACGCTACATTTTGTTCGGTCAATTTTAATTCCGGGTATATCTGGCTTATTTCGCGGTGGAGTTTTATTCTCCAGCCAGGGCGGGGGTTATCTTCACAGTCGTTGATCAAGAGGAATGTTTTGATAAATGTTCTATTCATGTCACGCGTCCACTTGATTCGACCGGTCTCTGTTCTTCTGGGTAGACCAGCGGCAGTTCTATTGACTCCAGGGTCGGGCTGCAAGCTAGTCTCCATTGTATTGTGTTCCTCGCCGGTGTTTTGATGACTAATAGTACGGTTGTCGACAGGGGCTTGTCCTAGCATCCTGCCGTTAGTTGTAGTAGTACTAATCGAATTAGTGCCTCCTCCAGAATCCGTGAGGCTGACTGCTTGCGCAGCGTGGGATTGCAAACTTTCGTTTAGACCCACCTGGGGTACATCTTCTTCTAAATTCGACATCATGATTGTTTTACTCAGTATTTACACATTTCGTTAGAAATGGTTTGCATTTATACCTTCTGCCAGGTTAATGATACAGCCGCCCTTAACATAGGGAACAGACGCTGTCGAGAAACCGCCCCTAACATGGAGTCAGCCGTTCCTTCACTACATCAGTTCCTACGCCTACCTGCGGTAGCCGGTGACCAATGTAGGCCCCTTTAAGGCAAGGACCACCAACCTTTTAGCCGCCTTTTACGGCAGGCAGGTTCTACCCTGGGCCTAGATTCGCAAACCGGAACCCAGACGGCTTTTATTTTTATTATTATTATTATTATTATTATTATTATTATTATTATTATTATTATTATTATTATTATTATTATTATTATTATTATTATTATTATTATTAATATTATTATTATTATTATTATTATTATTATTATCTAACCGTTTAACCGACGAAAATTGTCGGGGAAAATTTACCGGATGATATTTAACCACAAATTATTATTATTATTGTCTTTATATAGAAAATTACAAAGTTAATTGTAATAAACATTTAAAAATATAAAATATACTCCATACCACTGCCCTTAAATCTAATTAATACTGTTTTGCTTCTATTTAGTATTAAATTATTAAGATTACACCATTCCAACATGCCTTGTGCAACTTCCATTGACATTCGTGATAGATCAAAGGTGCCAGAGCATGCAACAATACAGGACGTGTTATCGGCAAACTGATACAAAGAGTGTAAGTTAATGTATTAACTCATGTCATTTGAAAAGATAAGAAACAGTAATGGTCCCAGAATTGAGCCTTGGGGTAGGTACACCAATTGAAATGCCCTTAATTCCCGAAGATACACGGGCGCCCGATATTGAAGTTACCGTCATAGCAAATTTTCTATTTGACAAAAAATAAGACCTGAACAAATTATTAGCATTGCCACGAATGCCAAACTCATCCAACTTCTTCAAAAGGATTTCGTGATCAATTAGATCAAATGCCTGCTTACTAAGATCGAAGTAGATTCCTGTAACTGATTTTTTTTTGGCTATTTGCTCAATAATATGATTTAGAGATTCGAATAATGCTGTGACAGTGGATCTTTTTGGTATAAAGCCTTGCTGTCCAACATAAAAAAGATTATTTTTCAAAAAATATTCCAGCAACCTCCTGTAAACTATTCTCTCAAAGCCTTTAGAAAAAACAGAAAGTAAAGAAACTGGTCTATAATTATTAATATCTTCTGGGTCGTAGTGTATTATACCCCACCTAGCACCCAAATTCGTTCCCCGGTCAAGTGATTTTGTTAGTTGACATTAAAGCGTTATTTCTGGCTTCCGTAACTAATTCTGTGTTAATTAAAATGATTTTAACAGGTTAGTAAAGACAGAGTGTTAAAATTCGCAAAAATGGCAGAAAACTGGTAATCAAATAATTACCAAAGAAGCAAAATATCCTTGGACTAGAATCTTCATTGATTACAATTTTAATTAAGGGTAGGCCTATAACTCCTCTTAATTATTGACAAAACATTAGCTTAAAACTAGTACATTATGTTCGTGTTGTATGAGGGGTTTGAACCTGGGTCCCTCATTGTCGTGGTAGCCTGTATGGACCTGCCTGGTGTTGTGGTTGGTGGGAATGGCGGATTAGCGGGTTCTGGCTTTGTTCTGCTGTGTAGAAGTAATTGTTGTTGGTGTTCGTGATATAGTCTTGGATCGTTTCCATTTTAAGGTCTCTGTGTAATGTGATATTACGTACGAATCATGATGCGTTAGTTATTATTCGTAGCAATTTGTTTTGATATGTTTGTATTTTGCTTTTCCCCGTCATGCAGAGTGTTGACCATGATGGGGCGGCATACAGTAGTGCTGGTCTTATGCAGTTTGTAAATGGTAACTTTGTTGCGGATGTTTAGCTTGCTATTTCTATGTATTAGTGGATAGTACTGGTGTAGGAGCCTGTTTGCTTTGGTTAATGTTTGGGCCAGGTGTTCCTTCCAGATAAGCTTGGAGCCGAAGTGTAAACCCAGATATTTGGCTTTTTTGGACCATGTCAGTTGGGTGTTATTTAATATGTGATTTGCCTGGGTAGCGGTTTCCTAGATTTGGTGAATATAATGGCCTGTGTTTTTTGTGGGTTTAGGGTGATTTTCCATTTGGCTATTTCGTTTATGAGTCTTTGGAGTCTTACTGCGATAGTGTTCATATATATTGCTGTTGTAACCATGGCTGTATCGTCGGCGAACAGAAACAGTTGGTTTTCGGGATCATGATGTGGGATGTCTGCCATGTAGATGTTGAACAAGTGGGGCGAAAGAGGGGAGCCTTAGGGGACTCCTGCTAGAATATTTTGGGTGGCTGATTTGTGATTGTCTGCTTTTACAATTTTTTACAATGAAGGTTCTATCTGCTAGGAATGACCTGACCGTTGTGATCAGATATGTCGGGTATCGCCCTTATCATTTTTAGTATTATCGCCTCGTGCCATATCTTGTCGAAGGCTTTAGAGATATCTAGCAGGAGTGCTCCCGTCTGTCTCTTCCTGTTGAATCCTGATATTATGTGAGTTGCAAGTCTTGTTGAATGGTCTGTTCTGAAGCCGATATATGCGTCTGGGAGTATGCCTAGTTCGTTGGTTTTTTCCTGTAGGATTTGCAGGAATGATTTTTCAACTATTTTCCCCAGGTGTGACTAGAGGCTGATCGGTCTGTAACTAGTCCTTGTCTTCACTCTTTAAATATCGAGGAGGCCATGGATTGCACGGACTTATAAGAAACGCTATTTCCCCGTTAATTGGACAAAACGTGAATGACGTTTGACGTTTAACTGGCTTATATTTTCCGGTTGATTGTTGACAAAAATATTTTTAAAATTTTCTTTTAATTAAACATTTTAAATTAAGTTAAAGTAGTAGTTGGTGTACGTATTTGGTGTGTCACTTGCTTTCTTTTGAACATGAGTGCTCAACAAAGCCCTGCAAGCACTTCAATTGAAAGGGAAAAAGTTTTTCAATGGATATTAGAATTAACTAGCCCAGAAACTAGAGAGAATGCTCTGCTTGAATTAAGGTAAGTTTTGTGAATACAGTATCTCTTTACAGTGAATTTCACACTTAACCAAATCCGACATGGTACTAATATCAGCAGTTGAATGGGTGACCCGAACAATATCAAGTGACAAGACATACCTATTTAATTACGACGTAATAAAACTTATCGACTTACTCCGAGTAGAGTTTCTGGTTACATTACTACACAGAATTTTTCTAAACAATCTATTTCATTAAGGAGATTGAATACCAGCAATTTTTAACATTCACTCTTTCTTCTTTAATATGTATAATACCAAAAAATGTATACTTATATATTATTTTGCCACACGGAATCCCTGGTCAATAACACTTTTAAATTTATTGGATAGTTATGGGCTGGAACCCCATGGATCAGGCATGACCAGGGTGGGTCCTACTTCAGGTACTCAAATAGATAACATATTTAGTAACATTTCACTGGACGACATTTCTTTCGAAACCTGTATCACTGATATTTCTGACCATTACGGCCAGATCCTGAAAATTCCTGTCCAGAACAACAAACCACCAAAATACGTAAAGAGGCGATTTTTTACCGATAATAACATGCATACATTTGTGTCACATCTACAGAATGAGTCCTGGGAGGATGTTTTGTCTGCTCGGTGTGTAAATAATAAGTATGATGCTTTTGCCAATATACTGTTTTACTACTTTGACATCTCTTTTCCTACATGTGTCAGTAGGGTTAAAGATAGGGAAGAATGGGTAAGTCCTGAAATAAAAAACTACTCTAAGTACATTAAAGATCTCTTATAAAATCTCAAATAGTGAACATCATCTATCAATCTATAAAACAGAAAGATCCAGATGTCGTAAATATATCTCTAATTTCAGAACAAGCATATATGACAATAAGATCTTGAACTCAAAAAATAAATCGAAAACAATGTGGAATATTTTTAACACACAAAAACAAATAAAAAAACTAAGGGTAACGATATTTCCCTCAAGACTGAGGATGGTCAGTTGGTTGATAGCCCTATTGAAATTGCTCAAATTTTCTGTGATAAGTTTAATTATGCAGTACCAAGTTATGATCTCCCAGACCCTGACATTCAAAGCATAGCTCCATTTATATTTCTACATCCTGTGGATCCCACAGAGATTTTCGCGGTCATTGGGGATCTTCCCAACAAATATTCTTCTGGCTTAGATGAAATCTCTGTGCTTGTACTAAAGTGCATTGCACCACTCGTGAGCGAACCCCTTTCACATGTAATTAATGAGTGCTTCTGGGGAATTCCCGGATAGGCTTAAAAAAGCTAAACTGATCCCTGTCTTTAAAAAGGGTGACAAACAAGTCAGTACTAATTATCGTCCTATTTCACTCTTGCCTTCTGTGTCTAAAGTATTTGAGAGGGTCATCTATAATAAAATAGTTGAATTTTTTGATATACATCACATTCTAGATGAAAAACAGTTTGGATTTAGACAGTCCAGGTCTACTGAATTGGCAATCTTTCATGCCCTCACATACATATATGAAAATGTTGATAAAAATTATAAAGTTGCTGGACTTTACTTTGACCTCGACACCATAGATCATTTATTGCTTCTTAGGAAACTGCAGAACCATGGAATCCGTGGAGCGTGCGCTCGTCTACTGGATTTTTATCTTGAAAACAGAACTCAAACTGTGTTCATGGCTAAAAATGGTAAACCTTTCTATTCAGATACAGTAACGATCACCCAGGGTGTGCCCCAGGGCTTGATTCTGGGTCCACTTCTTTTTATAGCATTTGTGAATGATCTGTTCGATGGGTTTAGGGGAGGACTGGTTGTCAAGTACGCAGACGATACGTATGTATTGCTGGCGGATCACTCTCTGTCTGGCTTGTCTGATGGTTGTTCGGGCGCAGCGGCGGAAATGGCGCAGTGGTGTGCTGCAAACTCCCTAATGCTAAACACTCACAAGACTGGTCTCCTGTGTTTTTCTAAAAGAGAGACTCGGGAGTCATTACTTGTTAAACTTGACCATGAATTCATTCCCGTCGCGAACTCGCCAAAGTTTTTGGGTGTAACGCTGGACTCATGCTTGGGATGGGAGGGGCATATTGACCAGTTGACTTCTAAATTAAGTAGTGCCTGTGCTGTCATTCGCAGACTAAAGAATATTGTCTCTTTAAATAGTATGAGAATATATTATTTTGCTCATGTACAGTCAATAATAAACTATGGAATTTGCTTTTGGGGTTCATCAAAGCATGCTATGAAGGTTTTTATTGCACAGAAACGAATTATTAGATGTCTGTTGGGATTGCACCCGCAGACATCATGTAGGGAATATTTTAAGGAACTCGACATGATGACAGTTCCATCTATCTCCTTTTTCTCTTGTTATGTTGGTAAGAAAGAGTCCAGAATACTTCACACTGAACCGCGAACTTTATGCTCCTGAAATGGACATTGTGACTAGGGGCAGGAATGAGCTTAGGATTCCAGCACATAATTCATCTTTCTTCAGAAATGGCCCCTCATATATGGCAATTCGTGCATATCGCTTACTACCAGATGCTATAAGGGACATAGGAAATACTAAAACTTTCCGCAAATCCGTAATTGAATTTGTCAAAGACAGTTGCTTTTATACATTTAATTTTTAACATGTTATGTCATTGTGTGTTTTAATTCATGATAAGGCATGTGTATTTTAATTTTTTAATGATTTAAATTATATATATATGTATGCATATTTAAGCCAATGGTTATATGGCCCGAGTTTGTGACGTTGCTTTTATTTACATTGTAATTGAGCTGGCAATAAAGAATTTTTAAGTAAGTAAGTTAAAAAAGCCACAAGGAATTACTATATCTATACTTAAACTTGAAAAAGGTGACACAAAAACAATTGAAAAAAATTCATTTCTTGGTGAATCCATGAACCAAATTACACTGCAACATATTTATTTTATTTACAGAGAGTCCCATTGAGGACATTATGTTTATATCTATCTTTTTCACATTCAGTATTTTGCATAATGACAGACAAAAAGCGATATATTTATTATTAAAGGCAAACCATGTATTTCTGTAGTTAGTTTACTGTATTGGTTTGCTAAAATGTATTCTTTGTTGTCTGGTTTCGTTAGTATAATAATGCAAAATGATAAGCAAAATAGCTCTAAATTTGTTTAGAAAAGTAAAAAAACTCTTTTTGTGAATTAATATTAACTGGCACAATCTTACTTGACAGGTTCAAAATAAATACTATTGAAAATCGACATAAATATCATCAAATTCACACAATATATAAATTATGTAATAATAAAATTGACTCATCATATCTACTCAGCCAAATTAAATTCTATGTAAGAGATACGAAGATGGTTAAATTGAGGCAAAGTTGTGTATTTTGGGGCTTCATAAATTAGTAAAAGAAAATTGTAAATATTCCGAATACCTTCGGAGATATATTTTTAAGAATATTTACAATTTTTATTCCCCAAAATATTAAGCCCCAAAATACGCAACTATGCCTCAATTTAACCAACTTAGTATCTCTTAACTTTTCGAGATCCCCTTGTACGCACACGAATTTATAGCACACTGTATATCTAGAATTTATTTAGTTGTAAAACCTTACTGGACTACAAAAAAGTTTACGTTATCTGATGTTCTTTTATTAACTGATCTCTTTGAAGCATTTCGAAATAAACATATCGTTAAATAATTTGAACCTGGAGCACAATATTATACGCAGCCTAGTTTAAGTTGGGGTACTATGTTACATATAGCAGGTGTCAAATTTGAATTATTAAGTATCATAGATATGCTTAATATTTTTAAAACAATATCACGATACACTAACACCCGTATACTAACGCGCACGCGCATAAATTCTCTATCTCTCTTCCACATTTTGACGACACGTGCGAGGACTCTTAAGGCCGGTTTACATTAGGTGCAATAAAATGGTCGTTTATTAATTATTCATCATCTCCTTTACAGGAACATATAAATTTACCAACAACTGGTTACAGTTTCTGCTAAAAAGTTATGCCTATGCTAACTTTAAGAAATCTATTTAATAAAAATATTAACTAAACTGGTCAAATTTTTTACTAGTGAAGATAAAAATGTTTTTTTTAGTTTAAAAATTAATATACTTTGTAGGTTACTTACTGTGTGTTTTTGATAATGGTTTTGGTTGGAATTCTTTCTTTTATCTTTGCATAATGGCCTTTTGGTATTTCCAAGGATATTTTTAGTAATTTTTATTTAAAAATAATCCGTTTTAATAGACTTACAACATTTTATGAAAAAATTCCGAATAATTTTTCGCTTTTCGTCTTGCTTGACTGCTATTTTGACATTTAATAGCTCCCATTGCTCTCAATATTTTAGGCGATTTCACGCCAAAGCGTAGTAGGCTTTTGTCGACACTGATTAAATTTTTTTTAACACCCGGTTAAGGTAACCGGGCACGAATTACCTTATGCAATCCACTGTTAGTCACTTACCAGATATACTTTCAGCTGGCCCTGATAAAATACCTAACTATTTAGAAGGAAAGAAATAAGAGCACAAAGTCTTCCTCCACTGCTATATTAAAAAAATATTTATGAATTAAAAAATTATCTACATGTTTCGAATGCAGAAGATGATTAAAAATATGTATAATATGTATCATCTCACTTCATTATGAGATTTACATCTAGTCCAGAACTACCTTTATAAAAAAACTTTTTTTCAACGTTTTTCTTCCTCAAACTTCCAGTTTCACAGTTCTCATAATGACTACCCCAAATTTTTCTTAAAAAGTTAATGCTGTGGTTACCAAAGCTTCAAAAAGATTAGCTTCATTCAGAGAAATTGTAGTGATTATTCACTTGTATCTTTAAGATTACTTTATAGTGTACTAGTACGGTCTGTAATGGAATACTCTACAGTCATATGGTCTCCGTTTTATGAAGTGCATAAATATGCTTGGAGAAGGCTCAAAATAGGTTTCTTAGACTTTGTGCGTGTAGATCACGATTATAGTTTAATAAGAGATATAGTAGGCCTTGAATTGTTAGCTTATGGAAGAATATTGTTTGATGTTTGTTTTGTTACCAAGATAATTAGGGGTTTTACTGTATGTCCAGCTCTATCTATTAAAATATATAGCTTTGAATATTCCTACAAGGAATCTTAGACATTTTGAAGTAATTTATTGTTATATATTATGCATATAAATAATAAATAAAACCTGCGTGAAATGTACAGAATTCTTCCTATACTTTTAATACTGCTGCGTTTAATAATCCTTTTAAAAATATGGTGTAAAAATTGTTAACGGTCTACATTTTCAAAGCTCTTTTTCATCTCAGTGTAGATTTGCTTAGCCATTAAATATTATTTGGTTGATTTTTGTAGCAAAAAAAGGGAAATTGTTCCGGACTTGGCCCCGATGCTTTGGAATAGTTTTGGTACGATTGCCGCTTTACTTCAAGAGATTCTCATTATATATCCTGCAATAAATCCACCCACATTAACGGCCCATCAATCAAATAGGTAACTGATTTAATTATTTGGTTAATTGCACAATGAGGACATAAAGTCTAAAGTTTTACACAATTTGCCGATATTATGTTTTGACATTTGTCATAGCTGTGACGTCACCATCATTTACCACCATTATAAATGACAACTTTGGTTTTGTAATTAGGCAATCCAACGATGTGTCCAAATGGCGGCTGGCTGGCAAATTCTGCCACCAGCAACATTATTTTTATGGTCACGTGCACCAATTACAAAGCAGTATTTGCCAGCCAGCCGCCATTTGGACACATCGTTGGATTGCCTAATTGTTATAAAGGTTATTTTAACCTAAATAATTTTGGAAGTTTGAAAACCCTATTTTTATTTTAAAGAAAAAATAATATTTTTTAATTTTAGAGTTTGCAACGCCTTAGCCCTTCTTCAGTGCGTAGCATCACATCCAGAAACAAGATCACAGTTTTTGTTAGCTCATATACCTCTATTTTTATACCCATTCTTGCATACAGTGTCAAAAACGCGTCCATTCGAATATCTTCGATTAACTAGTTTAGGTGTGATAGGAGCTCTCGTTAAGGTAAGCATACAGGGTGAGTCAACGATAGAGTAAAGTTTATTTTCTTCTTTATCTTAAGAATTGGATAAAAATTCGAACTACAAAAGTTGTGCACATCAGGTACACATTTTGAAATTATACTATATACCTACGGGGTGATCCAAAAAACGTGGCGAATATAACTTATGTTTTTTTAAATAAACACTATACAGGGTGTCCCATAACTTATGGGCCATAGAGTAATTGGATATACTAGACATCAAACTAACCCGATTATGTCATATAAGTTTTTTTTAATAATTAAAATATTAATTTAATTATGTAGGTACTATGTTTTTTATGCTTTGGGATGTTTAAAGGAAAATATTTCGAAAACCGTTAAAGATATTAAGATCAATCAAGTACACCTTTTTGATTCAGAAAATGCCCTTCTTTAAGAAACTATAGTTGGAAAACACCTAATATCACAGGTAAGAAAAAAAATCATCATAGATTTATGAAGCCCAGTGTATGCAACTAGCGCCCTCTAGTTTGAAACTTAAAAATTTCTACAAATTCTTATTTCTTGCTCATAAAAACATAATATTGCCAATTTTCACTTCGATTCATTAAACTATTTTAAAATTATGGCTTATTTTCGAGAATAAACTTTTACTTTCAACAACCTGTTTTGGTTTAACATGTTAAATTGATATCTTTGGATGGAAAATAAAAAACTAAGATAGGGAGGTGAAAATCATTTTTCTCTAAGATGGACCTTTCCAATGTTACAGCCTTTCAAAGTCTGAAAATTACATATTCTAAACGTCAATATCTCAAAAATTAATAAACTTAGACATATGACATTTACAAAATAAGCGTAGAATTTTGTGGGAAATTAGAAATTAACACAATATATAGGGTGTTCCATTTAAAAAAAAAACAAGGTATCATCGCCAAATTTTTTTGGGCCACCCCGTCTACTCCAGCATAATTTTAAAATGTGCACTTTAATGGTCTAAATAACTTTTGAATTTCGAATTATTTATCTAATTCTTAAGATAAAAGATAAGATAAACGTTACCCTATCGTTTACTCACCCTGTACACATACAGTTTTTAATATAATTTTAAAATGTTCATAATGTATCCAAAGGAGTAATAAACTATCTTTACACTATGAAACAGCGTTTATTGTAGTAGTATTCTACAATTTCGCTAATGTCAAAAATGTGAAGTTTCGACAGTTACAGATCGGAATAGAATTTAATTTCTTTAAGAGTTCATCCACTAATTTTATGATAAAGGAAAGATTGATTTCGACAATTTTCATTTATCCAGTAATGACAACGTGTCTGTGTAGTCCACACCATTATCAAAGAATTAAGAAATGAAAGAACTACCTTAAAGTAATAGTAGTACTTTAATTATTATAAATTAATGAAAATTGTTCAAACAGCTATATATTAACCTCTTAATTTTTATGTATACTTAAAAAACGGAAGCATAAGAAATTAATTAAACAATAATGATATTTACTGTATTTCCCATCTAGTTTTGTCGGTAACATAATATTTCAACTATTAAAGTTATTAAAAAGATCGTGATTTAGATATAACGCTTTCCATACTTACCCATGTATGGGCCGCATTTAACATCATTACCCCAAAACTATCATAATTAAGACATTGTTTCTCTGATTCAATATATAGCTATTTACATACCAAGGGAGGGAAATAGTGCTTTTCCTCTTGAAGTCCGAATCTAGTTTTTTTACTACTACTAGTTTAACCATCTTAATTTTACAGGGCGCCAAAGTTAAAAAAGTGGATTTTCAATTTGTACATAAGAGGACTTGTATTGTCTTTATTTGTTTTAAATCACAGCGTTTCAACTGGTATCTCCAGTCGTCTTCACCTGAAGACAAAAGTCCAAAACTCTTCTATCATTCAACAATTTTCGAGTTCTCTATGTATGTAAATGTGGCATAATGTTTGTGTCCGTAATAATTTTCTTTTCTAGTTTGACGACTAAGTAAAACTTTAATAAAAAATATTTAAATTTTTTTTTGAATCGACAACGTATTACCGAAGGGCGCACTTGGTATGAAATTTAAAGCCTATTTACCCCTTCAATTAATTGCCCCCAAAAAAAATGTTTATATGTTATTAATTACAGGGACTCAGGGTTTGGGCGTACCTTAAAAAAAATTAAATTTATTTATTTATTCCTCTTTTAAGTACTCAAATGATAAAAGATCCAAAAAATATATTTCGGATGTCATACTGTTACGCCCAGATTTTAGCTGGGCGTGACAATATGATAAGTGTTTTTCGATAAGGTACATGATATTTGAATAAAAAAATTACTGTACCACAAAACTTAAAATCCGTAAAATATTTGGGTCTAAAATAGTAAGCGATATCTTCAATCTACGAACTTGCTCTATATTTATTGGCATTCTATAACCTCCAGAAGTAAAAAAAAAAAAATGTGACCTGCAATGGATAACAACGAACGAGAATGACATTTTTCCGGTACACTCTGTATATTTGAAATTTTTACCAAATATGCCTACATGATTCCTCTATAAAATGGAAAAATTTTGAATTTTTTACCGTTTTGAAAAAAAGGTCAAAATATAGGAAATCCGACAACGACGCACGAACGAACAAACATACCGCCCGAAAGCAGCGATCTGTAATAAAGCTGCATATCGCCGATCGTCAACTGGCGTTGCCTCTTAAAGTAAAAGTTATTACATAAAAGAATTAAAAAAAAAAATTGAATTTTTTTCATTTTTTTTTAATATTCTGTTTTATTATATTATTTACTTTTGTATCACACTCCTGCGGACTGTGTTGTGAAAACATATCGCCCAATTTGTCGATATAAAACTTGTCAAAAAATATTTACAAATATCATATTTGATATTTATATATTTCAATCATAATATGAGAACTACACCCAATAACAAAATATTTTTTTATAAACGTGATTATTACACATAAAAAATGTCAAAATGACAGCTGTCAGTATATTACTAATAATACAACTCGTGTATTTAATCTTTATTATCCCTTTTATTTATGTTTTACAAAATTAACACTTAATATTAAATAGTTTGATTGAGATAGTTGAACTTTGAAAATGTCGAAACAACAGCTAGCAAAAAACAACCTTTTTTCATCACACAAAATCTTTGTTCCACACAATAACTCATTATTCATTCGTATGCCAAATTTTGTTCAGACCGGATAAATAGTTTCCGAGGTAAATTAATTTTACATGCCTTTACATATTCGTATATATTCGTTTTTCTAGCAGTCCATTTCAAATTTCACAACTATCATACATTTTCCGAATATAAAGATTGAAGATGTTTTATAGTGTCGAAACATTGCTACAGTGTTATTGTACAAAGACATAAGACAAAGACATAAGATTTACAAAACTGCAATAAAAATTACAAGTTTATATTTAAAAATAAAAACCTGATGATGGTATCTCGATGACGAAACGTTTTACTCTAAATCTGATGACATCATATGATAGGAAACAAAATGTCGCAATGGAGAAGTTGAATTATTTTTCTTCATCTCTCTAAATAAAATTTAGAGGGGAAAACCGTTGTTTGGGCCGCGGCGCACTACCTGTCGAAGTTTAATTGCGGCGCCGAAAATTTTACTCATTTAACATAGATAAACCAAATTTTTTTCAAATCGGATAAGTAGTTTTCGTGGTAAAATTCTATTAATTGTATAAACCAAACTTCGGATAGATCGGTTAAGTAGTTTTCGAATTATTGTAACGATTCAAGTTGTCCAGGCGGACAAAGCCAGGCTAATTTTTATTTTTAAAATGTTTTTCAGGATATTACCTATAACTAATTTTTCATACGTATACCAAATTTTGTTTAGACTGGATAAGTAGTTTTCGATGTTAATTCATTATATATTAATAGCAGTCCATTTTAAATTTCACAACTATCATACTTTTCCGAATGTAAAGATTGAAGATGTTTTATAGGGTCGAAACATTGATATTTGGTTAAAGCAATATTATACAAAGACGTTAGAAAAAGCAAGATTTACGAAACTGCAATAAAAATTACAAGTTTATATTTAAAAATAAAACTCTGATGATGATATCTAGATGACGAAACGTTTTACCCGAAACCTGATAACATCATATGATAGGAAATAAAATACGGCAATGTAAAAGTTAAATTATTTTTTCTTTATCTCTTCAAATATAGTCACAATGAATAAAAGTTTGGGACACACTTTGTCGGCAATTTTCGGCTGTTCCGAATATCCCCGATCATCGAAAATACAGGGTTTGCAGACCGATGTTAAAATGAAAATTGCATCTATAATTACTATATTTGGAGCTATCTGTTTTATAACACTGTATTATAGAAGTTTCGAGCTATCTCTGATCCAAAATTTTAAAGCGCGAAATGCTAAAATAACTTTAAAAACTTGCGATGGAACATGCCATTTTCGGCCTTTTTTGACACTTCATATTTTTAATATCCACGATTAAGCTTTATGCTTCCAAGGCAATCTTTTCGAAAAATTATAATTCTGTTAAAATGAAACTTTTACGGAAATTGCAGAGGATTTTTAAAATTGAAATTTCGGTAATAAATTGTACATATGAAGCTTTAATTTTGGTCTCATTAAATTGTACAAGTCCTAAATAATCTATAACATTCAATTTTTAACTTTAAAACGTTAAAACAACATCGCTTTCAGAAGTCAAAACACCCATTTTAGGCTAGTTTTGACAGCGATAATTAATTCCAATATGGAAGCCTGTTTGAGATTTCATGGCATTCTCTTCGAAAACCATGTATTTCAAGATTTGACGAATTTTACTGTTCCCGCTCTAAAAATATCAGTTTTACTCAAATTTAAAAAAATAAATTGATATATTCAAGTATACGTGCGTGTTTAGAAAATAATGAGGAATAAAATAAGCCTAAAATGAACTCTCTAAGGATATTATAGTACAAAATATAGTCGAATATAAAAAACTTTTGGTAAAAAAACGTAAAAAAATTAAATTTTATTTTTTTGAACAACTAAACGTACTACCGAAGAGCGCGCATGGTATGAATTTTAAAGTCTATTTATCCCTCTAAACAATAGTGCAAAAAAAAGTTTAAAAAATTAATTACAGTAGCTCATAGATTGGTTTAAGTGAATCAGTACCTAAAAAAAAATTGTAAAATTTTTTTAAAAAAATCAAAATTTATTCGTTTATTTCTCTTTAAATCAAAACTATTAAGGATCGAAAAAATATATACTAAATGTAATTCAACGAGCTCTTTCCGATAGGATATACGACATTTTAATAAAAAAATTATTTTTCGAGAAAAAAAAATAAAAACCGTGAAAATTTCTAATCATTTTAAGTACCTATAGAAAGATATATTGTAAAAAGATAGTATTTGAGGCCCATCTAATCGTTTAAACCGAAAATATGTCCGACGTACTCAAATCGACTTATTCGGTACCCAAGACGACCCTGCAATGGCCATTTTTCGACTTTAAAAAAAATCAAAAAAATTACTTCTCAATTTCCGATATCCTTCATCTACGAACTTGCTCTTTATTTGTCGGTCCTCTCGAACCTCCAGAAGTAAAAATCGAAAAAAACAATTTTTGCGACCTGAAATGGATTACAGCGGATTTCGCATATTTCCCGATTTTGACGTTTAATAACTTTTTCCGACACACCCTGTATATTTGAAATTTTTTGCAAAATGTACCCCCGTTATTCCTCTATAAAACCGAACAATCAAAATCAGTTCGACGTTTACCACTTGAGAGAAAAAAATCGTAAATGTCAAAAAATCGAGGATTCAAAAATCGGGTTCGGCGGCGGCGGCGACAAGGTTTTAAAATGAAGGTGCGATAAACATATCGCCGAACGTCGGCGAAATGTAATAATGTCAAAATTAACCTTCCTCAATAATAATTATTAAGGTACTTAGGTAGATTCATTTTATGTTACAATAGCTTAAGAACTTGAAGAAAAAGAAAGCCTTGGTTTACAAGGGCACTGATATCTGGGAAAAATATGCGCTGCCTTCACTATGAGGCAAATTTGTGCATAATAATGCCAGTTTTAGAAGTTATATATTTATAACATATTTCGGAGAATCTATAGAAAAACTATTAGAGTTGCCAAAAGGATGTATTTTAAAAATAGGATAGATAGGTCTCATAATAAGGCAAACGAATCCTGGAGGATTGTTGATGATTTAAGAGGGAAGAATGACAGGGCTCCTATCTCGAGTAGTCTTAACGCTGAACAGACCCCAACAGGTTTTATTGTAGTATCGCTAGCACATTAGCGCAAAAAATAACACCAGCAAATGATTTATTATTATCTAGATCAAGTGTGTGTTTCTAATACATTTTTCGTTGGACCCAGTTCTGTTATGGAGAATAAAACAATATTTGGTCAAATCAAAAATAAACATTCTTCGGGTTGGGATAAGCTCTCTCCGAAAATACTATCTGCTTTACCACTCGGTGTCTTATAAGTTTTGGTTGAAGTAATAAATTTCTTATGGACATCTTCCCATCCTGTCTAAAAAAGGCTGTGGTTGTTCCACTTCATAAGGGTGGTAGTCATGAAGCTCCTTTAAATTTTCGCCCAATTGCATTACTTCCTACATTATCCAAGATTGTGGAAAAAAATTGTTATGGTGAGATTGATGTCATTTCTAAATGAACATAACTTGTTTGTCTAACAATTTGAATTTCAGGCTTCGAAAGGTACGAGCGATGCCATCTTCGGGTTCCTTGAACATCTTTACATGTCCTTAAATTATGGCATTCGATTGCGCAAATCATGAAATACTGCTGTGGAAGTTGGATGCGTATGGGATAAGAGGAACTGCCTTGAAGTGGTTTCGCTCGTATCTATCAGGTCGAGTGCAGACAGTCACTTTTCAAAATAATAGCTCTAGTGAGCTTAGCACTGACACGGGTGTTCCACAGGGTTCAGTCTTGGGCCCCCCTCTCTTCATAGTTTATATGAATGACTTGCCTCATTTGCCAATATCTGGGAAATTCACTATTTTCGTTGATGACACCATCATTCTTTGGCACGGAATAGACCTTGACGAATTTAAAGTTGATATTAGTAATGACTTGGGCAGGATGAGAAAGTGGTGTGATGCTATTCTTTAATAGGTGATATAGAGGATATTTTTATAGGAGATGAAAATATTTCAGTGCTCCCTGTGAATACGTTTTTGGGATTATCAATAGACAGCTCTCTTAAATTTAAAACTAATATTATCAATTTATGTAGTAAAATTTTTTAAACTTATGCTCTAAGGGTGATAAATAACTTGAATTTCACTGTGGCAAAGAGCTCTTACTTCTAGCTTTCGTTATAAAATTATAACTTAAGTTCTTAAATTAAGCTAGTGAAAGAAGTGTACTACGAATTCTGCAAGTAGGTAGTAAATAAATAATTTCTTTCTAGTAGATAACCCGTCGAAGAAGTTGTATTTGCTCGAGCAGGTACATTTTTTTTAGAAAACATAGGTTGCATATGATAAAGTTCACATTGAAAAAAAATATCTGCATTTGGTAACATAACGGGGGTTTCCACACAAAATACTTGTCCTGATAGTTGAACTCTCGACTTTAATTTTGGCACTAAATAATTTAAATACATAACACTATCTGCCATCTGGAAAGTGGATTCTATTTGCTTTTACGCTTACGTGTTATTAAATCGATGAAAATATTTTAAACATTTTTTTTTGTTAGACTGATGAACAAGAGGTGATAACTTTCCTTTTGACTACAGAAATTATTCCTCTTTGCTTAAGAATTATGGAAACTGGATCGGAGTTAAGCAAAACAGTAGCCACTTTTATACTACAGAAAATACTTTTGGATGATAGTGGATTATCTTACATCTGCCAAACTTATGACAGATTTAGTCATGTTGCTATGATATTGGTAAGTAATTTTAAGAAACAATAGGCGGAAATTACTTCGTTTAAATATTTTTACAAAGATCAATAACGATAACACCAATAACATGGTAAAATTAAAAAAAAACAAAATTAGCAGTACTTTTTACCTTTTCTCTGTTAAGGTAAACGATGCATTTATTTGTCGTTTTTTAATTATACTCATAAGAATAATACAAAGAAATATACTTTATATATTACTAAAAAACAATTGAAAACTGCAAGAAAACGTTAAACAGAACGTCACTAGTAAACAAATAATGACATTTGGTCGTGCGATGGCAGCAACAGCGAAAACCGTTGGAGTTCTGACCTCTTCGGCTAAAGGTTTTTGAGAAGTTGTGGGAGCATAAATAATATTTTAAAGGATGTTTTCTCTCTAATAAAAATAATAATAATAATAATATTAATAATAATAATATTAATAATAATAATAATAATAATAATAATAATAATAATAATAATAATAATAATAATAATAATAATAATAATAATAATAACATTTTCTATTCTTTAAATATCAAAATTGGAAGAAAAAAAAACAGTTTCAATTTGAGTGTGTTTAAGAAATGCATTTGGTAACATTTAAGTTGATTTGACATTTACTTCTGTTTTAATCTAAGAGAATGCCATTTTTGTCATTGGAAAAGGGGTGGGCTATATTTTTTCGATAGCTTTATTCTACGTTAAAATACCGGTGGCATATTATAATGTGGAATTTGTTCTGAAAATTTTCTTCTAAAGCTAGTGCCGAATTCTCCATAAAGCAATTTAGGCAGCTATCTACATGCCTTGCGCATTTTGGGGCCACTCGATAACGGATCAAAATAATACTGATTTAATCTAGTCAAAGAAATTGTTACAGTTAAACCGTTTAAAATGTTAAATATGAAGAAGTAATACTCTAACTAAGTCATCCTCATGACTAGGAGGATGAGTAGTATTTCTTCTTCCTATTTAACTTGCCACTCCACTTCAAAAAATCTTTAAATGTTTTAAGTATTAAAAAGATTAAACATTGGTTTAATTGCTTCATAAAAATATTTTTTTAAGTTAAAATGGACAGTACTTCGGTCAATAAAATTGTTTTTCACTACTAAAAACGGCCATTATTGACCTGTTATTGCGCATCGTCGCTGCGCTTCTCGTGATTTAATCTCGACTCTCGGGCCATAATAGTAGCTGTCTAAGCCTTGGTTAATAACCTACTATTATTCATAATTCAAATGATGTTCAAAACCCAGTCTTTAAAGCAAAATATTATTGTGAACTAAACACGACTTTCAAAATTACATCCACAATCTTCTAGTTAATTAAATAAGACATCCAGTATTTTTAAATTTTAATAAACAAACCAAGTTAGTCTTCGCCCATTGTCCACAAACGCTTAAAAATGATATGCAGAAACCTGCATATACTAAACAGTAGACACTTTCTAGTCTTAAACTCTAAAGTGTTTCGATAGTGGGCCAGAAGTGTCTTAAATCGGGAAGATTTGGAACGTCATCTGGCATTTTAGAAATTCTGAAACATTTGCTAAGAGAGCACGAGGGGCAATTAATAAATTATTATTGTTAATAAAACAAAAATTAAAAAAATGGCATGTGCTATGCTATATTATGCCTATTCCTCACAATTATTTCAAAATAATAAAAAATATACATTTGATCGAAAAGAAGGTTGGAAGACAGGGCAATATATGTCCATTTACCACTCGTTGCGGACACCTCCTAGACGTTTTTTTAATGCAATGGCATGGGCTTTTCGGCTTTTTCTTTTCGAAGGCATTAGACGTTTTAAACTTTAATAATACACTTTGCGTGACACTCTACTAAATAAACACTTCTCGGAACGGCAAATTCCAATCCTGCGCTCCGGAGTGTTCGTTTATGGATGGTTAATACGGTACGTAAATATATAATACTCTTGGTTATTAGGTTTTGACAATAATTGTGCCGATTTGGAAAAAACAATTCTGGTTTATTATTTCACGTGGCTGTTAAATTGAAAGTAGTGCGCTCTGTTGCCTTAAACACACTCAAATCGTAAACTATTAAGAATTTGTAGACAAAAGAAATTGTTTTAATAATTATTATATTGCTTTTATCTTTAGGGTAAAATGGTCATATCATTAGCAAAAGATCCTTCGGCAAGACTTTTAAAACATGTTGTAAGATGCTATCTACGATTGTCCGATAATCCAAGGTAAGTTTTATTGTATATTTATTTTATTATGTGTTAAGGCGAACTTCAAACTGTACTGTTAGCAAATTTATATTTTTACTTATTAATTAATGCTATTTTTTAAATTTTCACACTCGTTATCACTTCGTTCACTGAATTTGTGGTGTAATATGGGAAAACCTAGTGGCAAATGAGTGCTTTAAGGGTGTTTTTTTTTTAAATTAGGTGCATTTTTGGGAAAATATACCATCAAGAAAAAGTTCGTAAAATACAATTTTCCCCTTAAGACTTAAGTGTACAGGGTGGGGGATTTGAAATGGCACGCTGCTTATAGCGGCTCTGGGAATAAGATTCTCGAAAAATCGAAAAGTACGTCCTCAAAGATTTTTTATGGGCCTTGCTTTTGTTATGTAAAAAAAATTGGGACCCCAAAGACTATATTAGTTGTGGCACTTTTGAAAGTTTATTGAAAAAGGAGTTTGTCCATATTTTATTTTACATCTGTCAAACCATGTGTCAGAAATGTAATAAAAATAATTTTCAACGAATAATTACATTAAAAATAACTTTAAAACTGTAATGCCACTTTTTTAGCGTAACAATTGTTGCAATGTGCCCAATTTGGGTAAGGCCTATTCGTACAACAATTACTTTGTTTCCTTGTTAATAGAGCCAGTTTTGTTGCATTTGACAAGTTTATTTAAAATGTTTAACGATTTGATTTAGAATGTGTCTAACTGAAACGCTAAAAACTAAAATATTGATGATGGTCGGGTTTGCGGAAAGGAAACGAAATCAAGAAGTTGCTGCCTTGTTTCATGAAAGTCATCTCGATTGACCACCTCTATCGTGAAGTATAGTCAGCAAGATTGAAAAGATATTTCGAGAATTCGGTCATACGGTTTATTAGCTCTTAATAGCCAAACAATTAAAATTGAGTTAATTTTTCTTACAGTTTTTAGCAACTTATTCTTGTAAATGAAATATCTCACGATATTATGAAACAAAATTGGTTTTGTCGAATATATAAGTTATTTTCTGGAAATTTTATGTAGGAAATTGTGCCTTTAAAGTCACGGATTTTCCTAAAACACTTAAGTTATGGCGTCATCAGAAAGACAAAAATATATAACCGAAATATTGTTTAATTATTAAAAACTAGGAAATAGAAATTTATCCACGATTTTAAATAAGCAATACATATATTATGGAAAAATATTAAGGCATGTAAACAAGGAATCTATTCTCAAAAAATTATTTTTAATCATTGAATAGATTCTGCCTTTACTAGATGGAACTCCATAATTTAAAATATGAAGGAAACAGGTCCACACTATTTGAAGATCATTATTAAAATAATTGTCGACTCGACATGTTTCGCTCACAGAAGTAGTAGTACAGTGGCGCCTCGCGGTCTTAAAAAATGGTGAAGAGCTAGGAATAGTGCGGGTACTTAAACAAACATTGACTAACTTATATTTTTATTTAGGATTGCCAGACGTCCCGTATTTTCCGGGATTGTCCCGTTTTTCAAGGTTTTGTCCCGCGTCCCGGACAAACTATTAACGGGACGCCATTTGTCCTGTTTTTCTCACTTGACACGATAATTTTAAACTTTATGTCCACTCCCAATTTATCTCACAATAATTGTTTTATTCCAACAATCCAACTACAACAAAAAAAAAGATAAAATTTTTTTTTAACATCCGACATAACATAATAAAAAGGCATAGTATTGGTATCTTTGCTCCTCTATACGTTTTAACAGTCAATGGATTAATAATTATGGTCCCTTTTTATATCCATTTAAAAAGTTTTAAATATATGTTTCAAACTTGTTCCGTTTTTTTGCTTCTTTTCTAGGTTCAGTCCCCTTTTGGCCTTTAACAGATTTGGCAACCCTAACAAACTTAATAACAATAAAAATTAAAACTAAGTAGGTATGTACACGGCTGAATTAACTAAAAAATAAAAACAAAACTTTTGAATCACACAGTAAATCACGTAAAAACGATATCTATAACCGTAAGTTTTGCGAAGCCTCAAAATAAATACCTTATGGTTAGGCGAACCAATGCTAAAACAATGGTGCGTACGACTGATCTATGCAAATTGTTACAATGTCGCGTGACTGACGTCACGTAACCATAGCAACGGTGAAAAGCAACTTGGACGTTGGGTCTTCCTCTTCACTTGCTGCTCTGAGCTCATGGACCGAGGTAGTGCACGGAGACGGTCGGCTGGGGCGCGTCAAAATGCACGAGTATTTATAATTATTGTCCATCGGAGTTAACCGTGGCCCTATTATGCATAGCTACATTTGGTTTAAATTAATTTTATTAATTCGAACATAATTATTTTTTAAGGGCTAAAATGGTAGCTATATTGGTACATTAATATTTAATATTGTCGAAAAAATGTCCTCCTGGATTTATTTGACTGTAGTAGTATTAAATATAAGTACACCTAAGTTGACATGTCGAGTCAACAACTATTTTAATACTGTTCTTCAAATATAATAGAATTTAACAAAAATTTAGTGTTTTCTTCATATTTCATATTTTAAATCATTTTAACAAAAAGTATATGCCTAGGTACTCTGGAAAAATGTTTAAGAATGTTAACAAAATATATTTTCTGAAAATTTTTTAAACCATAATAAATGGTGTGTAAAAATATAGTAGTTCGGAGTAGTCTTTCTAAGATCCCATTTCTAGTTTTTAGTTTTTTTTTATCGTGATTCTGATGACGAAAATCATCCTCAAGACGTCGCCAGAATGATCCGAATGACGATTTTTGAATTTCCCGCACCGTTTTGCCATAATAGTTACGTTAATACTAGGCGCCGATGTTTAGAAAGAATAGAAAACAGAAATTAGGGAAAGCCATTTTCCGATGTTTCGGGACTGAAATTTAAAAAATACTATGGTAAAATGAAAAACAATAAAATAAGCTAAAGTCAACCATGACAAGCAAAAATGTTCACTTTAACCTTCCATTATGAATTAAACAGGACACTTTCACTGTTATAAAATGTTTAACTCAGTAATACAGATGAAATTTGCCTGAATCTCTATTTTTTTTCTCAGCGTCTTTTAATTCTCGATTAAAAATTGTTTTAAGAAGGTACTACTATTAATCCCGATTTTTAGAAAAAGTTTGACTGTGGAAAATATTGAAAATAATGTAAGTAACCTAACATTTTTATAAAATCAAAAAAACCGATTTGTACTTATTATATTATATACTGTAAATAATATTATAATATTAATTATTATAAATCAGCGGTTCTCAAACTGTTCTACCCGTACCAGCAAAGGTACGTGAAGTCTCTAAACGTGGTACACAAATGGGCAGACAGACATTAATGATTGTGCTTACGCGCAATTTAAATAGACGTTTTTTTTCCTGCAATTTATATGTATGTTTATATTATGAATACCAACACTGTTGTTACTATTGGCTACGTTTATTTAACGGGGAATCCTCTTGTGTAGTCGATATCATAATATTTTGTCTTGTATCCGGCTTGAATTAGGTTATCAATATGCAGTTTTCACCAGTTCTCTTCGTCTTTAATGCATTTTTTAGCTAAATAAATATTTATACGGTGTGTCCGCGGATGGGGTCCCCAAGGGGGAAAAAATCTTTATTATTCATTTTACGACCAAAAGTCATTCTTTATAAAAAGTTCTGCTTGTTGAGAAAATGAATTCACGATAGAAAAATGTCACATCAGATGTACAGGGTATTAATAAATTAGTAAAATATGAAAATGCTTCAAGAGAGAAGTACCAGTTATTTATTATTGTTTATAAACTAACGTCAAGTCTAAATACAAATTTTGAAATAAAAATTCGAATTTTTAAAATAAAATATTAATAATTATTGTTTTCATTTAATTAGTTGCATTTTACAAAAAAATCAATATTTTGTATACGTTCATGTTTATGTCAGAATTTTATTTACATCTGTCAGTATTCTATTTCCGTAAAGGCATTTTCGAAAATGTTAACCAAAGGAGAGCGTATTTATTTAATACAATGTTACGGTATTGGAAATGTGTCTTATTAACACGCTATAGATGTTAATATTAATATTTAATTTTAAAAATTCGAATTTTTATTTCAAAATTTGTATTTAGACTTTACGTTAGTTTATAAACAACTTTGTTTTATAAAATTTTTGTAAAAAATAATAAATAATAGTACTTCTCTCTTGAAGCATTTTCATATTTTCCTAATTTATTAACACCCTGTACATCTGATCTGAAATTTTTTTTATCGTTTATTCATTTTCTCAACAAGCAGAACTTTTTATAAAGAATGACTTTTGATCGTAAAATGAATAATAAAGATGTTTTCCCCCTTGGGGACCCCATCCGCGGACACACTGTATGTGGTTTTATTTGAAATACTTGAAAAAATTACAAAATTTTGTGTTTGTGCAAATAGCACCCTCTAGTGACAACGGATATAACGAAATATAATCTTACACAATTTTGAATGTTACTATAGGGTTTATAGAATAAATACCAGTTAATTCAGTAGGCCCTGCGAACGTAATCGACCGGTTCATCTCCCTGCCTGACCGTCAGCCGATTCTGGCAGTTGAACTTCAGTTAGTGAGCTATACTACTCGTTCCGAGCTCTCGCTGATAATAACAGAAGCCGGTATTGTCGGTATTATACTGCTCGTCCAATTTTATGATTCTTGAGATCTATTACGTGAGTAGTAACCAATTATTATTTATAGGCCAACAAAATATAGCAAACATTTTGCAAGCACCGATAACGTTAAAAAACATTTTATTTATGATTGGTATGTACATATTATGTTAATTATTATTAGTTAGCGAGTATCCTCGTAACATCGTGTCCGAATACCTGCACGCCCAGTGTCTCTGAAAAGAAAAGCAAAAAACTCTGTTAAATGTCGTCTGTTTAAAGGTGGCGTTGAAAGTGAGAGAACTGGTATTTATTCTATAAACGGTGTATAGGATAAACTTTTTTAAAATAGGTTCCCTTCCCTTAGTCTATTTTTCGAGTTCGGGTCAAACACCTAATTTTTGACATAACTTTATTTGGCATATTACCGATAAAAATTCGATAATCTTCTTAATCATCAAAAAATAAATAAGGCTTCTTAAGTTTGTTATGGTTAAAAATATTTCTCTTTTTTACAGTGTGGTCATTTAAGTGTGCATATATTATTATTATATTATATTTTATTAATAACGCAACTAAAATACAAATACAATGTGGGTGCATCCTCGATAATCGTATTGGATGCACTTAGAATGGTTGCATGTCAAACAACATAAAGAGTAGGCCAAAAAATATAAAGATCGTAGAAGAGTAAAGCAATCTGCATTCGGCAAAATTTTGCTAAGAAAAGTTGTTGAGAATTAAAAGTAATGTCTAAATACCAAAACATGGCCTCCTAAGAATTTTTTTTTGAAAAACATCAATAATTTCTCAAAAAAATAATTTTTTTAATATTTACCGTAAACACTTTCACAGCATAATTCATATTTTTTCAACGATTTTAAACAACTTTAAAAATTCGAAAAATTCTTTCTAACTTGCTTAAGTAATGATAAGTTTTATTTCAAAGATTTATTTAAAAAATGTGCAAATTAATTGGCTTACTTAGGCATAACTTTTAATTCTAAACTTTTCTTAATAACATTTTGCTAAATTTCCTGTAATAAGAGTACTTTACTCTTGTACACTTTTTATATTTTTTGACCTACCCTGTATGTTGTTTGACTTGCAACCATTTTAAGTGCACCTAATATGATTATCGAGGACGCACTAACTTTCGGAAGTATTTGTATTTTGGTTGTGTTATTAATAAAAAAATTCCCATATGCACATAGAAATATTTTAAACCATAACAAACTCAGAAGGCTTATTTTATTGTAGGATAAATTACTAGAATATTTTTACCGGCTAAATTATGTGGTTTTTGAAAGCTTTCACTTGTAAATATTTCAACTGTTGGTCTAGACGTTTTATCGCTCGGGTACTATCACTTTGTAGCAATATAAAGATTAACCATGACTTATGTCCTAACGCTTTTAGTAATAAAAAATACACCTGTATTTACTGAAGAGTTTTAAATTTAAACTATCGTGCCAGGCATCGGATCGGCATAAAACCCGCAAATTTTATTTTTTATTATCTAAATTGGGTTTTCCATTAACCGTTCTCATAACACACGTGACTTGCCTGCTACCTGTAGATAAGCCTGCCGTACCTAGGCCGAGCCCATGTTTTGCACGTCTAGTGAAAATAGGCCTTTACTTCATCAACATATTGAGGTAGGACATATAAGGTACGACATATAAGGTATCTTATATGTCCGGTTGCACAAAGAATTTTAATAATAAGTAACTAACCAGGAAGTTTGACAGTGACATACATGACATTGGCAGAAATAATTTTCTCTTAATCATGCTGGCCCGGTTACCTTAATTTTAAATTTACTAATCAGGCACCTTTGATTGTAAGTTCATAATGCCTGTGAATGTCAGTTATGTAACAGTCAAACTTTCTGGTGAGTTAATTCTGTTTAAAAATCTCTGTGCAACCCAACATTAGATGAGTTTTCATCCTTCATTCTTATTTACTTACTTTTGCTTACATTTTAATTTAATATTTTGCAAATATGTAAATCGTTTTATTAAACACAGCAGTAGGTACTTTTTGCTTTATAAATTTAAGGGAAAACAAAAAAATTGCACTACAAAACTTAGTTAGTTGGCTTTTTCTACATTTTTGAAGCTGTCATTTTAGGACACATTTAAATTTTAACCACTTTAGTGTAAATACGGCTCTGAGTATTTTTAACTCTGGAAAACATGTTAAGTATAAAACATTTCTGTAAAAATTTGTTGCCAGACCTTTGTGTAATTAGAAATAAACTTTCTCCAAAACTACATTTTATTTTAGTAATAAACACCCGCTGTTACTTATATTTTTTTTTAGAGCGAGAGAAGCTTTAAGACAGTGTTTACCAGACCAGTTACGAGACAGTACATTTAATATATGCCTTCAAGAAGACAAATCAACAAAACACTGGCTGCAACAGTTACTAAAAAATCTTGAGTCCACTGCAAGCACTGATCCTAGACAAGTTGGTATTTCACCTCTTACATCACAATAAGGGATTTCTTTATATTTTAAAAATTAGCTTATTTTTCCTTACAAAATTATTCAATTAATTCTGACTTTAAGTGTTTATTTAAATTTTTGTTGCGTGGGCTTTTTACTTTACTTTATCAACTTCTTTTTACGATTTTTATATTACCATTGATTTAAATAGAAATAAATAAGGTTTTATATATATATTTTTTCATACAAAATACAATTTAATTACCTAATATTTAGACATTGAGATCATCTATTATACCAAGTGTCATATCTATAAAATTACAATGCTGAACATATTATTTATTTATTTAGTTACAAATTATATTATCTATACTATAGGTCCAAAATTACTGTCAGTGACTCATCGCTGTCATGTCGAGAGCAGCTGGTTGCTCGAAGTCAACAAATTCCATAAAACATATTCATAAACATATTCTGCTCTATTAGAATTTCAAAAATACACTGGATTTGTTTCCTCTAACTTCGCAGAACCCGCTGCACTCTAATTGAAAGCGATGGATCACTGGTAGTAACTTTAGACCTGGAGTATAGAGGTGGTTTAGACCACAAAACTCAATGGTAAAAGTTTTCAGTTGGGTTACTGAAGATTTTTTTAATAATAATTAACTAACTAGACAACTTTGTTATATTATTTAAAGTTATCTGGTTAGTAAATCAAGAATTAGGATAACCGGACCATTTTAATTGTGAGAAACTATTTCTGCCAGTCATTAAAAATAAAGAAGCTGTTGAACTTTAAAAATGAGTCCAATTTTTTACTCCACAATGAACACTTAATAAATGTTAGTAATAATTATTAGTTATTCTAATAATACGTTATTTTAAATTTAGTGATAAAGTTATATAGCGTATTCAATTAAGGATGGACTTTGGCCATATAAGTCATTGGTCAAGAATTTTGAGGAAAAAGTTCTTATTAGAAAGTTAATGCAATTTGAAATAATTTTGACCACAAATTTGTTACCCTATATGGGATGTTTGTCTTGCAGAGAAAAGAAAATTATGGTTTTCATTTAAATATTTATATTTATTACAAATATTTTTATTTAGGACAATACATGACTTATCATTAAAGTACCGACTAATGGCAGTTTCACGTTACGAGTTGACGTTGGAGATGCGACCTGTGCTGGGCGGCGTGGTACTTTCTACTGGTTGTATCGCGCTCTGTTTGCTCCCATAGCAGAGAACCTTCCGGATGTTATAGCCAAATAAAAATTTTCTTGCAAAGGAGAAATAATTTTCAACTTTTCTTTGAAAACACATGCAAAGCAAAAAAAACGAGACTTGAAATCAGTTGGATTGAGCGTATCAACAAATTTGGGTTTATATACAGGTAATAATATTGCCAGCAGATGTATATCTTTTTAGAAAGCCAGGTTTATCCAGGGCCTATTTTTGGTTATAGGGGGCCCTAGGCCCATTGCGCAATCCGGGGCCACTAATCATTGGCGCCCATAGAGCCAGAGCAAAAAAAACTTCTATCAAAAGTGAGTTTTTAAAAAATAAAACATGATTAAGGGGGTCATTTAATAATATTTTTAAACAGAGCTGGGCAGCAATTAGCTAGAAAGAGCTTGAAAAAAAGCTTGCAAGCACTTTTAAAATACAATGCGCGGTAATGGGTAATTCAAGCTCGCATTTTAAGTCATTTAAAGTGCTTGCAAGCACTCAAAATTACTTTCCTCGTTGGTGCTTGGTGCTCGAAGTTTCGAGTGGTTTGCCCAGCACTGTTTTTGAATTATTGAGATAATTTTGGATACATTTCTTTTAAGGCGGAACTTTGTGCAGTAAGAAATTTATTTGCAACAGAGCCTTACCCGAAGTGGAGATACTAGCGAGCTTATGACGTGGTGAAAAATATTCCGTAAATGTCGACACACACTGAAACCACGAGACAAGGCGTTAGGTTCTTACTTAAGGCCTTTTTACATTGGGTGCAATTACAAGAAGAAATTGCCTGAAAGCATGCGCTTTGTCGACGTTTTAAACAGCTGATGCAGGTTTTAAATGGGAAAACGTGCATCAGCTGATTAAAACGTCGTCGAAGCGCATGCTTCCAGGCCATTTTTCTTGCAATTGCACCCAATGTAAAAAGGCCTTTATGCTAATGAGTTTGATTTTATTTCGGACGAGAAATTTGTTTTGTGGAAAATAAGTACTTATTGTATTAGTTAAAATAATGTACCTAATCGTCATACGGATGTATCTTTTAAATTTTGTCTTATTTTATTATTAAAGCTATAGAATATTTACAAAAAATAAAATTAGGGAGAGCAAAAAGTTTGAAGTGTTAATTAATAATAGGTATAAGAGCACCTGCAATCAGGGTGTCCCACCGGAAACCGCTTCGAACTATATATGGAAAACTATACATAGGAACATTTTCAAAATTTGACAGTGTGGTAATGCTGATGGGAACGACCGGACTAAAAAAATGTCATAATGGTGGCACTTCCGGTTATACCGGAAATTAGTGTCAACGTGCTTATTTTAAATAGATCATCCTATATATTATTACATTTTTGCATTCTACGTAAGATTCTAATCAGATTTTGTATACTATCTCCTATGCCTATGTCTAAGCGTTCGTGATATTTGAATTTTTATGTTAAAAATGACGTTTGCAAGCCTTAAAATAATTATCAATTTTTCTATAAAGAGGCCTCATTTATTTAATTTAAGCGGGATTCCTTGTTATAAAGGACCTGTTTTATTAGATTTTATATAATATTTTGATAACTATATTAATACAGGGTGTTTAAACAATAAGATTGAAAAAACTGCAAACAGTCTAAATTTTCAAAGGGAAACACCCAAATTTTATAATATTTTTTTATTTAGCATTAAAAAGGGGTAAGTTTGTATATCCCAAAAATTTTTAGTGTTCGAAATATTGCTAATTTAATATTTTTATATTTATATTTTGCTGCAGATTTTTATTCAGTTACTCTTAGTTGGCTATGACGGCGTTGAAAAACAATCAAATGCTAAAAAAAATCTATGAAGCTGTCACTTTTACCATTTGAACATTATTAATAAGCACATTGTGATGGCTTCCGTTTTGCGGATATCGAATGGCAAATGTGTCACATGTTCTTGATATAACTTTAATACATTCTTCATAAATAATAAATAATTTACGCGCGAGATGTAGGGGACCACACTCATTCAGCACACCGACCAAAGAAAATCATATTCGAAAAATGTGGGAGAGGTAAAAACCCAGACATCAGCTACTCGTCAACTTCATTCACATACCGAGCACAACCCGGACTAGCCTTGTTTCTGCATGCGTTCAGTGGTTGTGACACAACATCCGCCCTTTTTGGACAAGGGAAAATGAAATTTCTATCGATATTGAAAAGACAACGGACCTGGAACAAAACGCTGAAGTTTTTCTGAGCCCCAATTTCACACCTACGCAGGTCACCGAAGCAGGAGAGAGCTTTCTCGTTTCGCTATATGAAGGCAATAGTGAATCCCAAAATTTCAATGACCTTCGCTTCCAGTTGTTTACAAGAGCGGCAGCTAAGTCTAAAATGAACCTCGCCAGGTTGCCTCCGACCAGGGATGCTGCAATATTTCACTGTCTGCGTACTTACCAACAGGTAAAGATTATATTTTATATTATATTGTCTGTCTGAAGAGATTTTTTTTTTAAAGGCTATCTATCAGTCACCATAGATTTTCGCGAGATATGGTTCTTAGTTGTTGTTTTTTTTAGGTACAGAAGTGGCTGGGAAATGAGAAGAATCCTCTCGATTGGGGTTTGATGCGAAGTGAACAAGGCCTCATTCCGCAACTAATGACGAAACCACCAGCTCCTCAGCCCCTGCTAAAGATGATTTACTGCAACTGCAAGAAAGGTTGTATCAACAACTGCGGTTGTAGAAAGGCAGGACTCAAATGCTCGGCTGTGTGTAACCACTGCAGCGGTCAATCTTGCGAGGACATACCAGACCTTATTGACGACATTGATGAGCCACTTATCGACGATCCACCGTCAGATGACGATTTAGATCTACCTGATGATGAAGAAGTGTTGACCCAGCAAGCTGCCCCCAAAAGAAGTGCTGTGGATTTAGACGATCAGCCTGGTCCGTCAAAGATTTATAAAAATAACTAGTATATAATAAAATAGATAAGCAAGTTCAATACTGCATAGATTCTGAATATATTTCATATTATAAAAAAAACTTCAAATAATAAAATTGTACTTACTACAAGGTTTTTTTTTTGATAATTATAACACTTATTTCGTTTATTACTAATCTCATCAGCTTTGGACATTTGTATCTCAAAAACTATTAGGTCTAATTAAACGAAATTAGTGTCATTTTGTGGAAAGATTAGCCCTTCTCTATTATTGTTATGATAACTTTTTCGTAAAATAGTTTCTTGATGGTTAAAATAATCTTCGTTTGTACAATTTAAGCGTACAGACATGATAATTAATGATGTTTAAATGGTAAGTGACAGCTTCATAGATTTTTTTTGCATTTGATTGTATGTCAACTCTGTTATAGCCAACTAAAAGTATCTGAATTTAAAATCTGCAGCAAAATCGCCATATAAAAATATTAAATTGGAAATATTTCGAAAACTAAAAATTTTTGGGATATACAAACTTACCCTTTTTTTTAATGCTAAATAACAAATAATTATAAAATTTGGGTGTTTCCATTTAAAAAACTAGAGTTTTTCAATTAATTTTTTAATCGTATTGTTTAAACACCCTGTATTAATAGTTATCAAATATTATAAATATAATATAAATAATATATTAAGTATATATAAAACGCTTAGACATAAGTATAGGACATGCTATACAAAATCTGCCAAAAATCTTGTGTAGAATGCAAAAATGTAGTAATATATAGAATATTCTATTTAAAATAAGCAAGTTGACACTTACTTCCGGTATAACGGGAAGTGCCACCATTATAAAAATATTTTAGCCCGGTATCAGCATTAGCATACTGTCAAATTTGCAAAATTAGGAGGCACATGCCTACCCTGAAACTAAAAGTGCCCATCCAAATTAGGTTTAGGAACTTAGGTAGTTCATACATAACACAATCTACAAACTGTTCTAATGTAATTTTTCAGCATTGGTATTCAAATATTTCGCAAGGTCAATAGTTTTTCAATCAAAATTTTCTTATATTAATAATTTTTTACCATGTTTATTTATAAAACAAAAGATAAGTCCCGCTGGTTCCAGGATTTGTTGACTGTGGTTACTAACTCGCGCAGTATTTTGTCCGTCGCGTTCCGTGCCATTATAATTTTTTTTTTAAAGAATGGTATATTTTTGACGAATAGTTGCGCTGCACCCTCAGAAAAAAGTAAGTACCTAGACTTTTTTTTTAGTAACACAGAAAGGAGGTAGTACCGTATCGTCGCGCCAATCCGATACAAAATCACGGTATTAATGTTTCTTATTTAAAGTATACTACCTTATAATAAAACCTACCAACATAGGCGCACATAGAGTGAAGGGGGGGGGGGGGGGGGAGTGACTTCTATAAAATAAAATACTTCGCAGCCTTTTCTACACTTTCTCCACCGTTCAAAAGTGGCTACAAAAAAAACAACGTTGCGTTTCAAGAACTCCTACAAAAAAAATGTCGCAGTAGTTTCATAAACTCCCCCTAACAAAAGTTAGTAAAAAAGTACATCTACCCCCTTGATCAAGACACGGGGGCAATTGCCCTCTCTATGGGCGCCCATGCCTAACAAAAAATTGTATTTTAATAGTCTGCGTGGCATACTGTCCAATTTTTATTTAGTACCTTCCTAGCTTCTTAGAAGCATTGTCACTATACAGGAGTCTTGCTGCACCAAATTGTAGCTGCGAATCAATAACATGGACAGATAAATGTCATGTAACCAACGCCAAATTCTTGCCTGAACATTACTTTTAAATCGTTAAACCATGGATAAAATAATAAACACATTTCACCTTTAAGATGAATTCATATTTTAACAGGTTCAGACAGAAGCTCACTATATAAACAATATATAGAGCCTGTATAATAAGCATAAAATATAAAAACAATCGAACAGAAATAGATTCATTATGCAACAGTTGGTTCCCTTACTCACTAAGAACCTTCATAAATGGCTTTATTTTATTGCACCTATCACCCTTTACCAAGACAAATTAAACTTTAATTTTAGATCTAAGAGTTAATATACTAGGGTTACCATACATCCCGGGATGTGTCATAAGTTCCCGGTGACCCAGTTTGGGCTTCTAATAACAATAAGCTATTTACCTTAGTATATTTTGTTCACTATCAAGAGAATGGCCCATTTCGATAAAAACGAAACAAAAAAAAATTATATAGCCAATTTTTGATTGCAATATACCAACAAATCGACTGCATTTCGTTCCGTTCTTATCATTACTTAACATGAATAAGAAATTTTGATAGCCCAAAAACCCGTTTTGACAAAATGGTGAACGCACCTTGAACATTTTTGCCCTGCGACGCATTTTAAACCATCTCGGTCTAAGCCGAAAAATGTATGGCAACTCTGAGTTAATAGCATAACTACTAGTTACGTCTTTTTAAAATTAACGCTTAGATATTCTGTTATTGGCACTGACAATCCAAAAAAAAACATAAAATGTAGCCAAAAATTACCCCCGAAATTACTTCTTGTTCGACCACCTATAATTTTTTTTAGTGTATCATTATTCTCTATTTTTTTGAAAAAAAAAATCTTAGCTACGATATTAACCTTGGAAAAGTGCCTAAAAATAAGTACCTTTAGTAAGCATTTTCTTATACATATTCTTATTTTTTATTAAAAAGGGCTTTGTAGCTTAGAAATACAAACATTCCTTTATCAAATAGTTCAAATAGCCTTTTCAGAATCCTGCAGTAGAGAAACGGTGTTTTTCATCCTCTAAATTAGCGCTTGGTAGAGCCTTAAAGTTGAATTCTTAAACCAATTTAAATCGAAATAAAAACTCTTTTTAAAGTAATTATTTTTATACATATAAATGTCATATTTTCTCAGAAACTAGAAAGAAGCCGCCACCGTTATCGAGGCGTCTGATTGAACGAATAGCTGCAAGTGTACGTCGGTGATGGCATCTTTATAGTTCTCGCAAGGCAGTAATATTAATATTTCTTTAAATTCCCCATATAGTTTAATTTTTTTTAACATTTGTATATAGGGCGACAAACGTGTGCCGCAACATGTCAGAATTTTTGTACGATTGTTTCGCATGTAGTAATAAAAAAATCTGTTGAGATTTTATAAAATATTTTTTTGCAATCAAAAAAAGTTTAGCAGCATCTCAGTTTTGCAAATGAAGTATTTTGTCTTTAAACTATCTAAACAAGTATAGTGTCGCTCAGACAGATCGCATGACCCTTCTGAAAGTAAGGCCCGGGCCTACTGGGCCTATTGGGAAAATAGGCAACAGGTTTATCATCATTCATAAACAATTTTAGTTCGTAATAGTTACTTTAGTGCATAGGCATAATATTTAAATTAAACTATAATATGAACCCGTTTATAATGATTTACAATGCAGAACACATAACTTTATTTTCTAATCCGCCACCTTGAAACATGCTTAACTTTAAAGTTCAGCAATATAACCACGCGCAAAATCAGAGCTGTCTGACAGATAAAATAACATAACTCAAAATTTTCATTTTAGAGCCTTCCATACCAACGTGAAACGCGGTATCGTTTCCAAACTTGTCTAATTGAAAATTTAATACAAAAATTTGGTGCATCGTGCTTTGATTGAAATAAAAACGCTCTCCTTTATTTTCGTGATACGAGGGATGGTTTAGGAGTAAATAATTTGTCTAGGCTTAAATAAACGAAATTCATATAAGTAGGCTAAATAAGCATTAATTCATATGATCCATAATACATAAAAAATAAAACTTACCGAAAACAGGGCAAAACTATGACAAAATAGCAAAGAAATATGTATAATACGTAAAGCAATTATTTACATCAATAAAAGTCAGATTATGATTCCAGAGCCCACTTGTAAAAAATGCTACGTAGGTAGTTATTGCTAATAATTGTGATCAGTGTTATGTTTCAAAAAACTATGTACTCTTAAACCATCCCCAGTATTAAAAAAATACACGATAGCGTTTTTATTACAATTATAAGAATTCATAAAAAAATATATATAAATATGGCGTAACATAATTTTCATAAAACATATCGGAGAATAATTTTGTATCGGCGCCATTGGTTATCTCTGAGAGTGCATTGTACTTTTTAATTAGTGATATTTACCTTCCCATTTAATTCACCAAATTTTACCTTAAAATCACTATTGATTTATTAATTATTTAAAAAATACTAATTTTTTTTTTTTAATTTTGGACACCCTGTATTTTCCAAACGAAGCCGTTAAAAAACATAGCTTACTAAAACTTTTCTTCTTCAAATAATGTAAGCAACCATATCCCGAAGTGAAAGTACTTTAGAATCACCCTGTATAGGTTCAAATTATATCATCCGCTATTCAGAACATAAAAATAGATATATTGTTTGTGGCTATTCATGTTAATTTCTTATGCGATGCCCCGATATTATGTTCAAAATCTCTACTGATGCCGCGCCACTTAATTCTCGTGAAATTCGTTTTTATATTTTGCATAATTTTTTTTTATTGCCATCAACATCAACATGTGCGATGTAGTGGATTCGAACGGTTAGTTCGTGATGACTTATATACTACTGTTGGCTCTTAACGTCGTTCGTCGTTAAGGATTTTAATTTGATTTGAATGCTATTTTCCCGACGGTTTTCATTATAAAATTAACAAGATATTCATAACTTCTTCAAAGTAAGAAATTCAGCACGACAAAGTAAATACTTTTTTGACGTTATGTCTATTGTCAGTTTATTATGGTTAAGAATTAAGTATCGTTATAAACTGTATGTGTGTCTTACGTATTGCGTTTAAAACTAAGTTTATGTTTTTTAACTATGCATTAAAGGTATAAATGGTGATAAACCCGGCTTTAGTGAATTATGACTTTAAGTTTTTGTACCACCCTGTATGTCTTAGCTTGAATTTTTGAATGGTTATACTATTCTCTGATGATTTTTTATGAAAAGGCATTGTTCCGTGAGGTAAGGTCCCATTTGGTAAGGATTTTCCTGGACACACTCTAGGTATATGTCAAATTGCATTAATTTTCTAATATCCGATACAATTAATTAAACTCATTCCAATTCATTGCACCATGCGTGATGCGCCGTCTTGCGGAAACTTTACCTGCTTTTTTCAATGAATTTTTCTTGGCCTCTTCTGCCCTACATATTTTTTATGGCCGGTGTCCATCCTCAACTAAACACTGTATAATATAGGGTTAATTCATTATAGTTTCAGGGTTATTTCTTATTTTGAAAATACTAGGGCACCCTACATACATGATCAGGAAAGTCCTTGGTGGCGTCAATTTTGCATCAGTATTGCTTTATTTCAAGCGAAACCTACACAATCGGTAGTACTGACAATAAATACTGATAACCTTGCTTTGGTATTAATCGCCTTTTTAGAGAAACGCTAAAATATAGGTATCTACCTAACGTTTCTTCAAGAGCATCTGAAACGTTTTTTTTATACTTATTATTAGATTTATGCCTGTTGTGTCCCTATTATAAATATTTTTAATAATGGAGTATATAGTAGTTATTTAAACAGATGGTTTTGGTTATTTTTCGGTGAACAATTTAAAAAAAAAAATATTGAATAGACCCTAAGAATTTACTAGTCAAGTACCATTGACATGACATTCCTTATACTTCATACCAAATAGAGGTCGGCGGATCGGATCTGAGGTTTAATGAGTCGGATCTTAAGAAAGATTGGGACTGATCTGACTTCCGAAATCAAACAGACGGTTCACGGATCCCATGGGATTGACTGGCGATTCGATCTGCCTGCCTGCGTTCAGCGTCGCGTTAATTGGGTCTCGGTTCAATTATTAGTTGCCAGCTGACCCGAGATGTGAACCTGACCTAGGTGATCTGACCTTGTCTAAGGATCCGACGGTGTTACGTTGGTTGCAGCCTGAAAGGATTTCCCATATTATTAAAATTACTAATTGTCGAGGGTTGTGTTTGTCTGTATTTTTAAAGTAAGGGTAGTCGAAATTGTGGAATTTTTAATTATACTAAAAGAAAAATACCTAGAGCTTGACATGTAAAAAATAATTAAATCGTTTGATTATGCATGGATCCACTATATATTGCACGAATCAGCTGATTTCAACCGAGAAGAAGCAAACCTGAACGACAAATTTGTGATTTTTGGATCTACGGGATCCGAGATCTAGATCAGTGAGTCGGGTCTTTGTATTGATCCAGATTTGGTGATTCAAATCTCAAAAAAATTCCCGCTTTCCCACCTCTAACACTGTTAAAGTGAAGACTACTACTGGTAGGATGTATTCACCTGCAGACCGGTTTCGAACTCTTGTTCTTAGAATGGCAGTAGAGTTTTGGACTTGCGTTGTCTTTATTTATTTGTTTTAAATCACAACGTTTCAACTGGTAAGTATCTCCAGTCGTCTTCAGGTGGTAACTATAGCTCTATTTATACTAGCTAGGTGCAGTGACGCAGGGTTTCCAGATATGTCTTATATCTAGTGAGGGCTTACTAAAACAATCTGGGTTTTGGTATATTGTAGCAGCTGTCCACTTGATGTGATGACCGTGTGTCCAGGCATGGTCAGCTGCACCTAATTTTTCGGTTTCTCCTTTAAGCGTGTTGTTTCTGTGTTCCTTGACCCTAGTTTCAAGTGGCCTTAGAGGATCGGCCACATTCGCAGGGGATCTGGTAGACACAGTTTTTCCTGTCTTTTTGACTTGTTGGTTTCGTCTTCGTCAGGTGGCTTCTTAAAGTGTCTTTAGAGCTGAATACCGTATTGATGTTATATCGTTGTCCTAGTCTTCTAGTTCTCTCGGATACTCCTTTGACATACGGAATATTGAGTGTTGATTGTAACTCTATTTGCTTCTTTTGTGTATTTGGCCGATTCTTGCGATTTTCCAATAATCAACTAGATGCCCGGGGTAGCCATTTTTGTTAAGGTCGGTCTTGATGTAGTTAGTCTCCTGTTTGAGAGCTTTATTTGAATTACAGATGGTAATTGCTCTATCCACCAGCGTTCTTACTATGCCATGTTTTGTGCTGTTTGAGTGATTTGAAGTGAAATTCAGATATTGACCTGTATGCGTAGGTTTCCTGTACACTGAAGTATGGATGGTGTTCCCATTTTTCTTTACGTTCACATCTATGAAAGGTAATTGACTTATTTCTTCTCTCTCCATGGTAAATTTGATTGTCGGTGTCAGGCTATTAATGATGTAGGAATTCCCTGAGTTCGTCATCGTTTCCATTCCAAATAATGAAGGTGTCGTCCACATATCTCAGCCACGTTTTTGGTTTCTTTTTTGCTTCTTGACCATGCCTGGACACACGGTCATCACATCAAGTGGACAGAAGCTTGAATCCTGCATAAAGAACCACATTGGAGGAAGTTCAAGGAAGCTGCTACAATATACCAAAACCCAGATTGTTTTAGTAAGCCCTCACTAGATATAAGAAATATCTGGAAACCCTTGTTAAATAGATGTAACTTAAAATACCGCATACGAACTAAACGCATGACTGCACCCATCTCAGTTATGCTCCAGTGTACCTAGCTAGTATAAATAGAGCTGTAGTTACTTTACTTATTTAGTATTCACCTGAAGACGACTGAAGATACTTACGAAACGTTGTGATGTAAAACAAATAAAGACAATGCAAGTCCAAAACTCTTCTATCATTCAAGAAACATCATTGTCTCCAACCTTCAAACAGATACTAGCTAGGTGTATTGACGCATAACGCTGTGTATAAGAAATAATATAACCTCTACAGAAGGTATAGGATTCGCAGAAGTGCATCGTTTAAAATTATTTTGTAGTATACAGGTTACCCCGCAAAATGCCTTTTTTAATGACAATATCCATTTTAATAATAATAATAATAAATGACTTTATTGTAAATAATTTACAAAAGGCGAAGTTGAAGCAAGCTTCCTCACTTAACCACTAAGTATATAAACAAAATTTTATTAAATTTTCAAATTATACCCTCTACAAGGGATTAAGAACATAATTAAACATATTTCAGAATAAAACAAATACATGTCAAACACAATAATAATCAGCTTGATATATGCATATATAGATACACAGTATGTATTATGGTCTTTGGACAGAACTATAAAAAGTTGCCGATAATTTTCTTAATTGCCCCTTTAAACCTTGTACCTGTTAAAAATTTTATGCTGTCAGGAACCTTATTATAATATTTCGCAAGACTAAAACTGAAGGAACGTTCGTAATGGGCTGTAGAATGTATGGGCGTAGTAATAGTATATTTATATCGAATATCCAGACTATGCGCCTCATTCCGAAATTTAATTTTGTTATATAAGTATTGTGGGCCCTGGTTAAGTAGAATTTTATTAAATAAAACAAGTGAGTGCAATATTCGCCTTTCTTCCATTCTAAGTCATCCAATCTCACGAAGTTTAGCAGACACACCTCTCTCTCTTCCCCTTATGCCTCCAATCAGACGAACACAACAATTTTGGATGAGCTGAATTCGATATGAATCGGCAGCCGTTAGACAAGGCCCATAGACTGAATCAGCAAAATTAAAATGTGACAGCACAATAGAATCGCAAAGTTTTTTTCTAAGACTCTCATTTAATATACTTTTTTATTTTTTTTTTATGCGTAATTGAATTCAACATAAATGAAAATTCTGCATAACATACTACAGTTAATTTGTGGCGTTTCAAATCAAATTATGCTTTATTGTAATGTAAGAATGCAGATTCTCGTTTACAAAGCTTCTTAAAATTAGTTAGGTACCTATATAAACATAAATATTGATCATAAAAAAATAAAACACAACAATTACACATAAGCTACTAATGAGCATAAATACTACATAAAGATACAATAGAAGTCATATACTTAATAAAATAAATTAGCAACACTAACCACATAACAATAAATAACTATAGCCGCATACACGCTATTTATAATTTACAATCAAATCCAAGAAAAACAAATCATTCAAAATGTCTTCAAAAAATTAACCTCAGGCCTCAAATAACAGTAGTATTAGAAAACAGTTACACTAACTACAAGTATTTCTAAAAATATTCCACAGTATAAAACCGGCAGGTTGCCCTAGTTTCCTGGTTGTGTTTTAAATGGTTCTGATGGAGACCGCTTTCAAGTCGTGGTCTTAGAAAATCAATGGGTTATTTATACTAGGAGTACTGCAGTTATCTTACAAAGCGGGATGGATGGCAAAATATATACATACTTATCAGAGCCAACATTAAGACAACTTATACGCAGTGTTTTTACGGCGGTATCAATATTGCTCAATTTGATCATCATAATTTTTTTAAATGAAAGACTGTTTAGTAATGCGCCATGTTGTTAAGTATAAATACAATTTCTTTTTTCCTCCTAATTTCTTTATTTATTTATCCTATTGCGTTGCAACATTTTTTCGCTTTAAAAGAACTAACACAAGGAATGTAGGAATGAGACCTAGATGGACGCTGAGGGGAGAAGAGCTGTTTGTTTTCCCTTTAAAATTTGTGACCGATCGGCTGGAAATAGAGGTACTGCACTGTAATTTATTTACTTCAACGAGACCTTCCTATAATCAAGATCGAACATCACTTAGGTAAGTTCGTTTGATCTTATGAGTTTATATGTTACCCACTAAGCATAAAACATCTTTGCGACGTTTGGTAACGTTATTTTAAAGGAATTTCGAAAACATTATTTCCTTAACATCCTATTGCTGGATTAATAATGATGTTCGGTAACGTTTAAAAAAATAACGTTATTTGCATGTCAATTTTAAGTAAGTGATTGTTACATTATTTAATAAAAGTTGTTAGTAAGTAGCATTTGTGTTAGTTTAAAATACGTTTTGTTTCTGCCATCACAGTTATGTTGTTACATTAATTTCGTTGTTGCGTTATGTACTTAACGTTTTAAAAAGGGAAATATCATGTTTCCTCAAATAACATTAAGTTGTTAACATTATTTAAACGGTTTTTCTATTACGAAATTATTATGACTATGAAAATATAGCGAATTTCGCAACAATGTCGTTCGATAATTTTAAGCGATAACGTTCCGATGCCGGGGTTTTAGTCACAGTTTTCAAACGATGAATTGGCAACATAACCTAAAATTACCCGCCAAAAATTCTTTTTCTTTTTCACGTGTTTGGACTGTTTCGTGTATCGTGTGCGTGACTACATTATACATATTAATATAATATTATTATTATCTATCAAGATGGATCGTAAGGTAAGTAACTATAGATCAGTATAATAATCTGTACCTATAAATAGTAAAACTATTTTAACTTAATAACTGGTATATTTGTGGTTATAGTCTTATTTGGTTATAGCAGGCTGTATGCAAAATGCAAGCTGCATAGTTATTTTTTATTTGAGGGAGGCCAACTAAATTTTATTCTGTGCCTAGATGCTGTAAGATTGTTGCACGATTAGAGTTGATTGTTTAAAGGGAACATTAATTGGAGGGCTGAGAATACAAACAGTACGAAGTACATTTTTTACTTTCGACTGTCGATATTATCTATGCGTCCGTATTAAGAGGCTTCCTTAAATACAAGTAGAACATGTAGGTAGGTATGTACTTATACGCAATATAGTCTATATTATAATTTTATAAAGCTTGTTAAAACATACCTAGGTAGGTATATAATATATATATCGATAACCCAAAATACAAAAGTTTGTACTTAATCTGTTTGTATTTCTCAGCCCTCCAATTTTGGTAGGGTCTTTGGACCTGGTTGAGTTTGATGGTAACAGTTACCTAGCTCATATTTTTTTCAGTTCTAGTCTCTTTTAGTCAATACATATAAGGTATTAGGTATACTTTTATGGTCAAAGTTTATGAGTTAATTGATATTACAGCTTCGGTGAAATGTCACTTCCTCGTGGTCCATAACATATGAAGTAAAATAAAACTAGGATTCACAAAATTCCCATGCTATTTTCATTAAAAAAAAAATTTAATTCCATCTTTTTCACCAGGATTTAAAAATTAGTTTATTTATTTATTTTCAGCGCCTGTATAAGCCATTTTCCTCATCAATTTCTAAAAGACATATTCGGAGGCTTATTAATACTAATATTAATATCCCTACTATCAACTCGTGCCATGAAAGCAATACTTTAGATGACACTATAATTAGCGATAAAAACACTAACCTCACTAATATTGAACCTTTAGAAGTAGCTTGTAGTAGTAGTACTAACAACGTTACTAACAATGATATTAATACTGAGACTGACCCCTTTACCATCCATAACATTTTTTCAACTACAGATAATAATAATTATAATGTTCCCTGTCAAAATTCACCCCAACCAACACCTAATATTTTCAAAACCAATAAAAGTAAAGAATTTTTGAAATCTTTAACATCTTGGGCAGTTAAAACTTGCCTAAGCCATAATGCATTTAATGAACTGTTAAATGTGTTACGTTTGCATTCAGATTTTGAAGGAATACCAAAAGACTGCAGAACGCTTCTTAAATTTGACAATTCTTTAAAAAAAGACATTAATTTAGTTGTTCCCGGACATTACTATCATTTTGGCTTAAAACAAGGTATTTTGGAGGCCTTAAAACAAGAACAAAACTGTTTAGTAGATGAAAACATCCTAAAAGTATCTGTGAACATTGATGGTTTGCCGCTTACTAAAAGCAGTTCCAGTCAATTTTGGCCAATTTTGGCATGCCTCGACAACCTCAAAAACAGTGATCCTTTTCCCATAGGCATATATCATGGTAAGACCAAGCCAGAAAATTCTAATGATTTTTTAAATATATTTGTAGAAGAATTTCAGGCTATAAAAACAACTGGAATAAACTCAAATTATTCAATTTTTCAACTTAAAATATCCAAAATTTTGTGTGATGCTCCTGCCAAAGCATATGTACTTAATGTAAAAGGCCATAACTCATATTCGGGTTGTACAAAGTGCAAAGTTGTGGGTGAATACACTAATCACAGAATGGCATATCTGAATTCTAATGTTGCTTTACGAACCCATGAAGAATTCGTTAGCATGGTAGATGAAGAATACCACAAAGGTCAAACCATTCTAAATCGATTAGACATTGATCTAATTAATGATGTGCCGCTAGACTACATGCATTTGGTTTGTTTGGGAGTAACAAAAAGATTGTTGTCATTTTGGTTATCGGGGCATCAAGGGGTTCGGCTTTTTAAAGAGGATATAGACAATTTAAATAATAACTTGGAGCAAGTGAGAGCTTGCTGTGTGAAAGAGTTCTCTAGACTTCCAAGAACCTTAAAAGAATTAGATCGCTGGAAAGCCACTGAATTTAGGCAATTTTTATTGTATTATGGGCCAGTCATCTTAAAAAACATTCTTAAAGAACCCCTTTGGTCACATTTTTTATCTTTGCATGTTGCCATCCGTATCTTGATATCCCCAAATTTAAGTTCGAAAGATAATCTTTTAATATATGCTGAAAAACTTTTGCATTACTTTGTAGATAAATTTGGGGAAATATATGGAAATGAGCATGTTGGCCATAATGTTCACAATTTAATACATCTAGTGGAAGATGTAAAGCATCACGGTCCACTAGATACATTTAGTTGCTTTCAGTTTGAAAACTATATGTACAAAATTAAAAAAACTCTAAAAACTAGCAACCATCCACTTGAGCAGTATATCAATCGTCATTATGAATTTATTAGTCATTATTCTTCAAAACAAAAATATTCTTCTATGCACCTATTGATTCCAATAGGCTCTAAACTGATAGAGTCTGAAAATTTAACGCTTTTTAGGCAATGCACAAGCGCAAATTATTATTTTTCGGTTGCAGAACCTAATTGTTTTGCTTTTTTAAAATCTGGTTCAGCCATACAATTCTTAAACTTCTACGAAAACCGAAATAACATATTTTTTGAATGTAAGGTATTTAATCCTCTTAAAAGCTTTTATACAAAACCTTGTGATTCCCTTAAAATCAGCTGCGGAAAAATATCAGGGTTTATCGATGACGTTAATACTTTTACCATCGAAGACATTTCTTGCAAAGCGATTAAAATTGAAAACTGTTTGTTGCCGTTACTTCATTCCTTTTAGTTTTTTAATTACCTACATACTTTTTTTAACTAAGTTCTTATTAATATAGCGCGATTTTATCGCCGCTATATTATACGCCCCCCTAGTTTTTATTGCCACTGTAATGTTTTTTTTTCTATGTCTGTTAAATAAAACATTCATTATTGAGTAATTTTAGATAACTAATGATTATCATTATTTACAGGTGTTGAATAATAAACATTATTCAATACTTCGCAACCAATCATTGAATAGCATTTGCATTATTCAACAGTTTACGCACCAATCAAAAAGTGCTTTAACAAAATGTGTTCAAGATAGCTCTGAATTTAATTGACAAAACCATAATATTAATATGTCAAAATCATTCAAATTCTTAATATAACATGTAAAGACTTTTTTGTTTTCGCGATTTTTTAATGATGAGTTAAGAAAGTAACACATTGCCGCAGCTTTTAAAAACAGTCCCAAAATCGCAATTCCAATTTTATTTGTCGAAAATCAATGAAAACTTTGAACTTTACGTTAATGAAATAAAATAAATCCATGGCCAATTATTGGCCAACGTTAAAAATAATAATATGGCTTGCAATTTTGGCATTACAGTCGCATACTTGATTATTTCGATGTTTTTATTAATCTATAAAATATATAATTTTCAAATGGATGGATTTTAGATTAGTCGTAGAAAAAGCATATTATTCTACTCGCACTAATGACTATTATTTAGAACACAGCATGTTGTTGTTTTTTGTTAGAGCTTTTTTTTTAACCCAGCATAATATATTCTATTTTTTTTGTTAAAGCTTCTTTTTTTTAGAACACAGCATATTATGTTTTTTTTTGGAGCTTCTTTTTTTTTAGAACACAGCAATCACTTCGTTTTTATGAAGGATTTTAAATAGTTATGTATGTCACAACATAATTGGAAAAGGTACAGTTAATTTTTAACTATAAACAATTATTAAAACTGTTCTAAATTTGAATATATTTCTGGTTATTTGTTTTTGGGAAATATAATTAGAATTAGTTAATATATTCTTATCATTATAGTACGCAGTAGTGAGATTTGATGAAGGCAGCATCAGCACCATTCCAAGAACATGGCTGATTGACTCAGAAAAGTCATATTGGCCAAAAACCGTAAAAAATCTACGGACCTTAATCATTAAGGCCAGTGGACCAAACCAGGAATGGCCCACATATAAAGTGGTTCATATTTATGGGTACTATGGTAAGTTGTATGTATTTAGATACAATATCTTCAAGATCTTATATAGCGACACACCCCGTCCTGGAGATATTCCTGAGCAGAAGAACTATGTTGAAAAAAGTACTATTATAAATAAATAAAATATAAAAATATTTTTAGATTTTTATGAAGATGCCTTGGCTCAAGAGAAGGATGCTGTAAAGGATACATCAGAATCAGAAGGAGAGGCGCGTGGCCCTGGAAAGCGAAAATTAAAAAGCAGAAAGAACTTTTCGCCTCCTCCGTCATTCTCTTCTGACAGTAAGCACTAATTTTTAAATATTTAATTTATGATTTGTGCAGGATTTTACTTTATTCTTTACTTCATCTTTTTTTAACTGTGTTCTTTAGGTGAGGATACACCGTTCGATGTACCTAAGAGCGTTGATCCAGTGGTGAAGACAATAATTGGGAGCCAGAATTTGACAAGTAATTTTTTTTTCTTTATTTGCGATAAAATTTTAACAAGATCATTGCTTGGGCATGACAACTTACCATTCTTAAAAGGTCCAAGTACTACTGTAAATAATAATTGATAGAACTTTTTTTTGTGTATAATCAAGTTTTTAAATGCATTTTATGAAAATCTAAAAGAAATATGTCTGTTTACTTAAACTAGTTTATACTTCTTTCTTTTTTGTTTTGGTAATAATCCACGTTTTTTTGTTTTATTCTGATATTAAAAAAAATTATTTGCCCATTTCAAATAAATTACACTCTACATAGCTTTCCTGTCGATAGTATCTGGGCTTACGACGATTTTTATTGCATTTCTTAATACTGTTTAAACCAGATAATTTTTGTGTAGGTATCATAAACTTTTAGTTGTGATAGAGACAGAAAGTGTGTAATATATTTTTTTTAAATTTTAGATGCTAATATTATAGCTGTGGAGGATCACAATGCCAATAATAATGAGGCTAATGAAAGTCATAATTATAAATTTGATGTGGGAGATCAAACTATCATAGGGAATATAGTTGATGTCGAATTTTCTAATGGCGACATCATAACAAAATTAGAAGCGATGGACAGGAAATTAAATTTTATTATTTCTGCAATTAATAGAAATAACGTAAATAAACCTACCGAAGCTGACTTTTCTAAATTACCCAAATTGCCAATGGATTCCATCGCAAGTATTTTAGAATTTGAAGAATCACTTAGTTGTGACGCCACTGGTGACGCCACTTCAAAACAATTAGTAAGTATAATTAACCTAAATGTATGGTTCACACCAGCAGTGTTTAATACAGAGTGCATGGCATTATTAAACCAGTTAGCCTCATCCATGAATTTTATAATAATTAAAATGGAAACGTGAGCTGTTTTGCTGTACAACGTACAGTTAAGGGAGCTAGACGCTGTCAAAGTTCAAAAATATAACTTTTTAAAGGTCAATATCTCTAAAACTATGAAGCATAGACCATTAATGCATTAATTATAATAAGATAATTATAATTTTATGTAGAATCCAAAAATATTCCAAGATATCGGTGTTCTATTTAAAATAAGCAAGTTAACACCTACCTTCGGTATAAGTGCCACCTCATTGAAAACATTTTAGCCCAGCCATGTGCCAAAAATGTTCTATATATTATAGTTTTCCATAAATAGATCGATTTGGTTCCCGGTGGGACACCCTGTATATTCATTTACCTAAATGTTAATTATAATAGCATTTAAAAAAAAAAACAGAGGCTTAGTACAACACTAAAGTTTATTGGTTTGCATCATTAATCAACATCATTGTTTAAGAACTCTTTCATCTGGAGGACATTCTCTTTGTGGAACGGCCTTTCTGAGGCCGTGTTTCCCACCGAATATAACCTCCAACGATTCAAGAACAACGTGAATCGCTTTCTTCGCACACGCACCGCTCCCAGAGCGCCTTAAAGGATTTTTCCTGCAGTGCTTGTGCTTATCCATAAAAAAAAAAGATCAATCATGCTTTCTTTTTTAGTTCCTTTTCCATCCCCATACAGACTCAGGGTAAACTAACAATATACTAATCGGTACTACTTTGAATATTTTAGCATAACAAGTATCTACAAGTGGCGGGTAAAAATGGACCAGAATTTATACGTCGGGGTTTGGCAAGCATATTTGCGAACAAGCTTGCGATCAATTGTTCGTGGACGGGCCAGAAACACAATTTTAGAATCAAAGATTGCAAAATTATTGCTGTTTTAAGAGGTTGGTATTTTAAATTAATAGGCAATTAAGGTGAGGTCACAACCATATACGTAGATGTTAGGGATGTGTTTGACCTACCTTGGTTTATTTTTCCAATGAAATTTTAATATAAAAAAAAATTATTTAAATAAATCAGTCAGAATTTAGTTTTTCTTTCCAATATTTATTTTGAAGGGGTCGTAACGTAATACTGAATAGTAAAAATTATGAATTCTGCTCAGAGCATCATTAAAAAACTTGTTTTCCATAACTTTCATTTAATAATTTTTTTCATACCACCCTTAATAACGTTGAAGAAAGCCGATCAATCATGAAATATTTACATTGAGATCCGTATTGTGGACGCATTTAACTAAACATTCAGTGTATATTAAATGTACATGTATTACGTTTTTCCAAACAGATGCAGCCCTACTCGTACACAAAACAAACGATAAGCAGCTGGATTCCACAGTAATGGAGTGGTTCAGACACTCGAATCAGAGATTTAAGCGGGAGGAATCCATTTAATTAAACGATTTAAATTTAAACGAGAATAAAGAATACCTCATGTTAATAAAAATAACCATGTTAATAAAAAAATACCCGACGATAAAAAATACCTGACAATAAAAAATTCCTGATGATCATGAACATCTTTTTATTTGACCCATTTACCATAGTAACGATTTACCTAAGAATTTAAACGCAAAATTAAAAGCAAAATAAAAATTAATTGGTGTTTTGTCATCATATAGATTTGGGTAAATAGTATAAAAAATATGAAAATATTTCACGACGTGACTTTAAAGTAAGGAGCCCATACTTGTCAGTGGATAGAGTCCTCTTTACGACCCAAAGATATTCTTTATAAAAAGTTCTGCTCATTTAAATGAATTCATGATACAAATTTTTAGATCGAAAGTCCATGGTGTAAATTAGGAAAACATGAAAATACTTTAGTACACCATATTAATTACTTTTGACAAAAAATGTAGAGAAATTTGTTTACAACGTAACATAAATAAGTCCAAATACATGCAAATTCGAAAAATAACAGTGGTTTCATGTAATTATTTGCATTGAACAAAACAACGTTATTCATATAGCTAATATAAGATGTATATTATTATAATACCGCATAATATGGAAGTTTTCAAAATTTTCTATTTAATTTTTTTTGCTAAATGCAAATAATTATATGTAACCACTATTTACTCTATTTTTAACGATCTGAATTTTTATTCAAAATTTGTGTTTGGAATTTGTGTTACGTTACAACTCTCTTCTTTTTTTTTTAAGTTTGATGGTACTTCTCTCTTGAAGCGTACATCTGATCTAATTTTTTTTATTTTGAACTCATTTTCTCAACAAGCAAAATTTTTTTATAAAGAATGACTTGTTTGTAAAATCAATAAGAAAGAATTTACGAAAATATTACATTCCTAAAGGATGAATCTAATCCGACATCTATACAACGTTATTGTGTCTGCATTTAGGTCATCTTTAAGTCGAAACCGTTTTCTTATAGTTTCAGAACGAGAACGTTTCATAAGTAACATAATTGTGACGTTCTAAAAGGTCTGTAATAAAAACATCTTAAAAACGAAACTAATCCGTTATAGTATTCGAAAGAACAACGTTAATTTATAAACGAAACTGCGATTTTGTTATGTTGGCGGACATTTAGATCATACGGTTCCGGCTAGGCGACGTAACTGATTCTTTTTATACAACGTAACAATGAAACCTAATAACATTTATGTGCCGAAACTGCGATGATTCTTTGCTTAGTGGGTATAGCAGGTAGCTTTCTCTGTGCGCATGATGACACAGTTATTAATATAACATGACATATTATTATTAATAACAAAACAAAAACAAGCAAAAAAATACTTTGGTAGGATAAACATATACAGGGTGCTACAAGGGGATCTCGAGAACGGTAAGAGATACAAAGGTGGTTAAATTGAGATAAAGTTGCATATTTGGGGCTTAATAATTTGTTGAAAGAAAATTGTAAATATTCCGAATAATTTCGGAAATATCCAAAAAACCCGACATTTTTATTTTAATTCCTTCATTTTTGACTTATGAAAAAACAAAAAAAAACTTTTTTATGACCGTTTTTTATGTTCTACAAGATGGCGTTATTTATTTCAAATTGGACGTTTTCTTTAGATACCGTAAAATTGGGTGACTTTGGGCCATTTTTTTTAACTATTAATAGTTTTTTAATTAGGATAGATAAAAATATCAACCTGGTACTCAACTGTTAGTCTTGATCTATATTTTCATTATTTGTATTAAAAATACTATGTTTCCAACGCTTAGTATTTTTTTTTTAAACAGGGTGGTCAAAGTCTGCACACCAAGTTGGGTGAATTTGGCCATGTGTTTGAAAATCGGGTTTAAACAAAGAACCAGGATCTGTAATGCGTCTTTGGCCATTACATTTTTTTAAATACGATGCTCTAGAAATCATAAAAATGGGGCAATAAATACGCACTATATGTGAAAATATCAATTTTTCTTCTATAGCGACCCATTTCGTGGGGAATTTAGGTAACCCTAACCTACAACAAAAAAAGTTCTTAATTTAAGAACCAAACCTAAGTTCACTTGACCTTACCTGCTGTCTATGTAGTTATCTAAATCAAATTGTACTATTCTGCACAATATATCATCTGTACTAGTCCATTTAAAATAAATAAACAACCGGCCACAGTCATAACACCTTTAAAAAAAAAGATCGTTTGACTTTGGCCGCCCTCTATCTGCCACAGCGTAAAACATTACATTAATATTGATCCGCATAGATTATCACAATAGATCCCTAACCACTCAGTACATCCATCAGCTTCGAGATTTCGCCACCTGCTTCTGCAGATCCAAAGTTTTGGGGGCTAAATTTTTAGCACATTTTTTTATACTATTATAATTGTATGACGTTAACAGAAAAATAGTCTTATTGACCAAATTTTATGCAGAATCGGATATTTGCATTTAAACCTTTAATATTCTGCATAAAAATATTACAAAAAATACTTTCTGGCTAGAGGCTTACAAAACAAAATATTTTTTTCGGCCAAAGTCACCCAATTTTACGGTACTAACCTCAAGTCAATTTTCTTAAATACGAACCTGGAATTTAAATACAGTTTTAGAGACTTCTAAGATTTAAAAAGTTAATACAATTTAAAGGTTTTTAATCGGTTTTTAAAATTTTAACGTTTTGTTAATAAATAACATATTTTTTCAAATTATCTTTTTATATAATTAGGGCCCGCTGCACATTTAAAACCAAACTAAAAAATAATTTAGATTTGAAGAATCCGTCCATTTTTACTCAAACAGACCTGATTTTGAAAGAAAAAAGACCCAAAGTCTCTGCCTCAAATATTTTTCTGTCTGTGAAACTAGCATCATCAGACCTTATAAACAGTAAACAAATTAAAATTGTGTTTGAATCTAAGATAAGCGCATCACAGTAACATAACTAGACTTACACTCTAAGGCAAAAAACGTAGGAATTAAGGTATATGTTATATTAATAAAATAAATAAAAATACTAATAAAAAATAGAATTACTTTTCCTGCCTTAAAAACTTATACTTGCTGTCTAGAGTATTGTACGGTAAAAATCCTATTACAATAAATAAACGGCCTGTAATGTAATTTTAATATTTACGTAATCCTAAAAATAATGCCAGGGTAATTGTAAAGAAAAATAATTTGAAATACTAATGATGTGTTATTTAATGACAAAACGTTAAAATTTTTCTTTAAATTGTATTAAATTTCTAAAGATAAGAAGTCCCTAAAAGTAATTTAAAAAAAATTGACTTAAAGTTAGTATCTAAAGAAAGAAACGTCTGATTTGAAAATTAATAACGCTTTCTTTAAAACATGAAAAAGTCAAAAATAAAGGCGTAAAAAATTCAGAACCAAAACTAAAAATTTCTGTTTTCTTTACAGTGTTTTATACAGTGTGCTAAAAATTCGTCAGAGATACGAAGTTGGTTAAATTGAGGAATAGTTGCGTATTTTGGGGCTTAATATTTTGGGGAATGAAAATTGTAAATATTCTTAAAAATATATCTCCGAAGTTATTCGGAATATTTACAATTTTCTTTTACCAAATTATTAAGCCCCAAAATATGCAACTTTGCCTTAATTTAATTTTCTTCGTATCTCTTACCGTTATCGAGATCCGCTTGTTCGCACACGAATTTGGAGCACCCTGTAGAAAGCTATACCTAATGGCATTTATACAATACAAAAAAGCATGTAAAACAGGTTCGGTGATAAAAGAAAAACAAATTATAAAAAAAATCATAAAAGCGTAAGGATTATCAAAAATATATGTATTTTCAGAGCTTTTTGAAGATTTTTTAAATTTTGTATAGAATCGGCCAAGGGGAAAAATTCATTTATATTAGGTTTTGTTTGATAAGCATGAAAGATGTTTAGACAAAAATATTTTTATTTTCTGAATGTAATTAAAATAATCCAGAATTTGATTGTAACGAACTTAATTTTAATTTTTCTAAAACCCCAAAATAAATCGGCTTAATTAACCATTAACGGTGCGAATAACGCGGGGATACGATGGTAGACTGGCGCGAGAAAAGGTACTAAAGACGCACCCGAAACGACGCAGCGTGGACAATACAACTTGACTACGGCCCGGTGAAAATGTTGGAAACATCGGAGATTCAAAAACCGAATCAGAAACCGCAAGTGATCGGAATAATCTAATAAATTTAATTTTCGAAATATTACCTCTCGAATGATTTTAATAATCGAATGAACATTCCAGTTAAAAAACATACCACTATGCGATACAATGCGGTTGCGTTTCGAGAGATCTGATTGAGCGAGAGAGCTTGATTAATTGTAACAAACAGTTAACAACAATCATACTATATCGAGTGGTGCATCGTGGAAACATAGGAAATCCCATGCAAGTTTTAGACTGTCCAAATATTTGCTCCCCTGTCGACTTTAAAGCGGGGTTGTAGGGAGACTTTTGGGGTCTCTGTGCGGTGAGTGACATGCGGAGTTTGAACAATTTTGGACAACCCGATCTAAATTTATTTGAATAGGATTGCGGTTGGTTTTTCATTGGAATTCAACAGGTGATGCTGCGGACACCAGCATTGGTTGAACTTGTTAACCTGTGATTTGTTAAATGTAATTTGCAAACGGTAGGCTTTTTAAAAATCTTTAACAGGTACATTTTACACTGGATTAAATACATATTTTCAATAAAAGTACAATCGTTTGGTATATTGTTAATTCTTAATTAAATATTCAAATAAACCGCCATTTGCTGCTAAACAATATCCTAAACGATCGTAAAATTCTTTACGAACATTAGCGAGTTGGTACTGGGTAATTCTTTCAGATACACTTCTTCAGTTTTCTTCAGTAAAAGAGTTGAAATAGTCGAATTATAATGTCGTGGGATTAACAGCAAAGTTGAATTTAGAAATAATCAACCTGGTCATAACTTGTTTTGTTTTGTTACATTATAATATTAAGTTATGGCCAGGTTAATCACTTTTAACTCGAAGTTTGCAGTCAATCCCACATTATAAAATTACCATTTTGGACATTTCGATGATTTATACTAAACCTTGGTTTAAATCAAAGATGTTCTTTTGCCCAATTTTATAATGTCGATGTAAACCGAGGTCCAGTTTAAATTGAAGGAATGTCAAAAAGGGTCATTTTATAATGTGACAGTAAAGTTCGCGTTAAAAGTGATTTACCTGGTCATAACTGAATATAATATAACATAACAAGTCATGACCAGTTTGATTTCTCTTAAATTGAACTTTGCTTTTAATCCCACATTATAAATCGACTATTTTAAACATTTCTATGATTTTAGAATTATTCTTCGGTTTAGACTTAGGTTTAAGGCTCTACCACGCGCAAATTTAGAGGATGAAAAACACCGTTTCGCTACTGCAGGATTCTGCAAAGGCTATTTGAGATATTTGTCAGGACAATTTAAAATTTAATAAAGGAATGTTTGTATTTCTAAGGTACAAAGCCCTTTTTTGAAAAAAATAAGAATATGTATAAGAAAATGCCCACTAAAGGTGCGTATTTTTAGGCACTTTTCCAAGGTTAATATCGTAGCTAAGAATTTTTTTTTCAAAAAAATAGCCATGTACCTTAGAACTTCCATGTCTTATCTTTAAGACTTCAAAAATTGAGACAAAACAATGTCGTAATAAGTCCGTTATCTTGCAGCGCGCAACTCATGTTTTAGGTAAATTTTGTTGTCATGTTATAGAAGTTGCCTATATACAGCTGAATTTATTCTCGGCTGACGTGAAACAATTTACATCCAGAGAGAATAATGATACACTGAAAAAAATTATAGGTGGTCGAACAAGAAGTAATTTCGGGGGTAATTTTGGGCTAAATTTTATGTTCTTCTTTTTGGATTGTCAATGCCAATAACAGAATATCTAAGCGTCAATTTTAAAAAGACGCAACTAGTAGTTGTGCTATATACTCTGGGTTGCCATAAATGTTTCGGCTTAGACCGAGATGGTTTATAATGCGCCGGAAGGCAAAATGTTCAAGACGCTTTCACCATCTTGTCAAAACGGGTGTTTGGGCTTTCAAAATTTCTTATTCATGTTAGGTAAGGATAAGAATTGAACGAAATGCAGTGGATTTGTTGATGTATTGCAATCAAAAATGGGCTATATTGAATTTTTTTTGTTTCGTTTTTTATCGAAATGGGCCATTGTCTTGATAGTGAACAAAATATACTAAGGTAAATAGCTTATTGGTATTAGAGGCCCAAACTGGGTCACCGGGAACTTATGACAAATCCCAGGATGTATGGTAACCTTGCTACATTAACTCTTAGATCTAAAATTAAAGTTTAATTTGTCTTGGTAAAGGGTGATAGGTGCAATAAAATAAAGCCATTTATGAAGGTTCTTAGCGAGTAAGGAAACCAACTGTTGCATAATGAATCTATTTCTATTCGATTGTTTTTATATTGTATGCTTATTATACAGGCTCTATATATTGTTTATATAGTGAGCTTCTGTCTAAACCTGTTAAAATATGAATTCATCTTAAAGGTGAAATGTGTTTATTATTTTATCCATGGTTTAACGATTTAAAAGTAGTTGTCAGGCACGAATTTGGCGTTGGTCCCATGATATTTATCTGTCCATGTTATTGGCTCGCAGCTACAATTTGGTGCAGCGAGACTACTGTATAGTGACAATGCTTCTAAGAAGCTAGGTAGGTGTTAAATAAAAATTGGACAGTATGCCACGCAGAGTAATAAAATACAATTTTTTGTTAGGCATGGGGTCCATAGAGAGGGCTGTTGCCACCGTCTCTTGACCAAGGGGGAGCGGGGAAGGAGATATACTTTTTACTAACAGGGGGAGGGGGGGGGAGGTAGATATACTTTTTTAATAACTTTTGTTAGGGGGAGTTTATGAAACGACTGCGACATTTTCTTTTGTAGGAATCACTTTTGATAGAAGTTCTTGAAAACGCAAAGTTTTGTTTTTTTTTGTAGCCACTTTTGAACGGTGGAGAAAGTGTAGAAAAGGCGGCGAAGTATTTTATTTTATAGAAGTCACTTTTGAGAACTTACACGTTTTTTTGGCTACCCCCCTATCACTTTATGTTTATAAAAAACATTAATACCGTGATTTTGTATCGGATTGGCGCGACGATACGGTACTACCTCCTGTTGTTTCTGTGTTACTAAAAAAAAGTCTAGGTACTTACTTTTTCCTCTTTTGAGGGTGCAGCGCAACTAATCGTCAAAAACATACCACTTTAAAAAGAAAATAATTATAATGGCACGGAACGCGACGGACAAAATACTGCGCGAGTTAGTAACCACAGTCAACAAATCCTGGAACCAGCGGGACTTTTCTTTTGTTTTTTAAATAAACACGGTGAAAAATTTGTAATATAAGAAAATTTTGATTGAAAAACTATTGACCTTACGAAGTATTTGATAACCAATGCTGAAAACCTTTAGTTTCAGGGTAGGCCTGTGCCTCCCAATTTTGAAAATTTGACAGTATATGCTAATGCTGATGGGGGCGATCGGGCTAAAATATTTTTATAATGGTAGCACTTCCCGTTATACCGGAAGTAAGTGTCAACTTGCTTATTTTAAATAGAATACTCTATATATTACTACATTTTTGCATTCTACGCAAGAATTTAGGCATATCTTGTATACCATGTCCTATACCTATGTCTAAGCATTTTAGATATTTTTAATAGATTTTTTATAATATTTTAATAACTATTAATACAGGGTGTTTAAACAATACAAATAAAAATTAAATTGAAAAACTGCAAAAAGACTAGTTTTTCAAAAGGAAATACACAAATTTTATAATTATTCCTTATTTAGCATTAAAAATAAGGGTAAGTTTGTATATCCCAAAAAAGTTTAGTTTAGTTTTAGCAACATTGCCAATTTAATATTTTTATATGGCGATTTTGCGGCAGATTTTAAGTTTAGTTACTTTTATCTGGCTATAACGGCGTTGAAAAACAATCAAATGCGAGAAAAATTTATGAAGCTGTCACTTACCATTTAAACATCATTAATTATCATGTCTGTGCGCTTAAATTGTACAAACGAAGATTATTTAAATTTATTTATTATTTATGGAGAATGTGTTAAAGTTATATTAAGAACATGGGACACATTTGCCAATCGATATCTTCAAAACAGAAGCCATCACAATGTGCTTATTAATAATGTTCAAATGGTAAAATTAGATTTTGCTGTTTTTCAACGCCGTCATAGACAACTAAGAGTCATTGAACTAAAAATCTGCAGCAAAATTGCCATATAAAAATATTAAATTAGCAATATTTCGAAAACAAACATTTATGGAATATACAAACTTACCCTTTTTAATGCTTAACTAAAAGTAATTATAAAATTTAGACTTTTTGCAGTTTTTTCAATCTTATTGTTTAAACACCCTGAATTAATAGTTATCAAAATATTATAAAAAATCTAATAAAGCAGGTTCTTTATAACAAGGAATCCCACTTAAATTAAATAAATATAAGGCTTCTTTATAGAAAAAATTGATAATTATTTTAAGGCTTGCAAACGTCATTCTTAACAGAAAAATTCAAATATGTCAAAAAGGCTTAGATATTTATAGGTATAGGTATACAGGGTGGGGACTTTAACTGGAATAAATTCGATTTTATTAAACCTGCTGAAGTTGCGCCTACAAAATTTAGTATGTGGTGGTTTTGGAGCATGCGGAATTGGATTATGATGTCGGCGCAGTTGCCAGATTTCTCAGCTTTGCGCTACACGTGGTAATTTTGTTATTTTAAATGGAATCCACTATTTATTTTTATTGCAGTGAATTGGTAGTGTCAAATTTAGTAAGATCTCAAATTTACAAAATTCTATCTTCACTAGTTTCTGAGCTATGGCAACACTGTAGTTCCCTTAAAAAGTACCGGGACGCTTGTCTACCTCCATAGTTACTAAGTTATTGACAAGCTTCAAGAAAAGTTCTTGTCTTTTCAAAATGGCCAATTTAATTTAAACTTTAAAAATGGAAATTCTCATGATACTTTTTAATGGAACTACAGTGTTGCCATAGCTCAGCAATTAGTGAAGATAGAATTTTGTAAATTTGGCATCTTATTAAATTGGACACGCCCAATGCACTGCAATAAAAATAAATTGGGCATTCCATTTAAAATATTAAAATTACTACGTGTAGCGCAAAGCTGAGAAATCTGGCAACTGCGCCGACATTATAATTCAATTCCGCATGCTTCAAAACCCCACATACCAAATTTTGTAGGCGTAACTTCAGCAGTTTTAATAATATCGAATTTATTCCAATTAAAGTCCCCACCCTGTACAAAATCTGCCTAGAATCTTACGTAAAATGCAAAAATGTAATAATATATAGGATGTTCTATTTAAAATAAACACGCTGATACTAGGGTTGCCAACCCTCCCGATTTAGTCGGGAGGCTCCCGCTTTTTACTAAACCTCCCGCCGCCCACGCACTTAAACAAAACTCCCGCTTTTCCGATAACACGACGGACGCTTAATAACTGTACAGCTGCCTTAGAGAGGGGCAACCTTTTTTTTTTTAGAAAGCACGTTTGATGATAGGAGGAAGAAATATAAAAGGCACGCCACAGCGTAAGGTCAACGGGATATCGACCTTTTTTTTTTAAGAAATCATCAATATAATTATTTTAAGCACCTCAAAAAAAACTTGTCCTCCAGGCACTATCCACCTCCCGCTTTTCAATTTTTAAAACCTGACTACCCTAGCTGACACTAACTTTCGGTATAACCGGAAGAACCACCATTATGAAATTTTTTTAGTCCGGTCGTCCCCATCAGCATTACCACGATGGCAAATTTTGAAAATTTTCCTATGTATACTTTTCCATATATAGTTCGAAGCGGTTCCCAGTGGAACACGAACACCCTGTTTGTAGGTGCTTTTATGCCTATTATTAATTAACACTTCAAACTTTCTGCTCTACCTAATTTTATTTTTTGTAAATATTCTATAGCTTTAATAATAAAATAAGACAAAATTTAAAAGATATATCCGTATAACGATTAGATACATTATTTTAACTAATACAATAACAAGTAAAATACTTATTTTCCTCAAAACAAATTTCTCATCTTCGAAATAAAATCAACCGAAACTCATTAGCATAAGAAAGAACCTGCCGCCTCGTCTCGTGGTTTCAGTGTGTGTCGATGTTTACGGAATATTTTTCACCACGTCATAAGCTCGCTAGTATGCCCACTTCGGGTGAGACTCTCTTGCAAATAAATTTCTTGCTGCACAAAGTTCCGCCTTAAGAGGACTGGACTAAAATTAGGCGTAAAGAACTACTTTACCATTTTTGGATTCTACAGTTAATTGTAGGCATTAATGTAACACGTCCTAATGTGTTTTTGAAATAAAACAGGTAAAAATGCTATGATGGAAGCAAGCAACGAAGTATGAATTAAAATGTTGGCTATTTTTTAAATAAAATCCCATTCTTCTTGTAAAATTTTATTTTAGGATTATTAAATCAATGTAATGTTGTTTGTGTTACCTATCAGCATTTTATTTAATACTTACAGTAACCATATATAATAACCGCTTTATGTAAGCTCTTTTTTTAGAAGGGAATAATATACAGGGTGTACCTACTATTTAAAGAAAAATGACTCATAGATTTACAAATTTGTGTAATTATGATAGTTTCAACGTGCACAATGGGCCAAACCTGGCCTAAGTGCATCCGGCGCACGGACGGGCCCTCGGGAGAAAAATGATAGTTTCAATCAAATTTATCATTAGAAGGCGATGTTGTGTTAAAATATTTGCAATAATAAATTTTTCCATAAATTATACCATGGTTTCAAATAAAAAGGTAACTATGGCCGGTTTTTTTCAAAAAAAAATATTTTAAAGTATACCAATTTTTAGTAACCAGGCTATACGTAGATAGTAAAAATGCGAAAATGTGGAAAAAATGGAACATTGTATCGCCAGACTTTTCTGAGCCACTATAATCACCAAAATAAATTTAAATTGTAACTGTAACTAGGTATATTACTGGCTACATGAATGCTGTCACTTGTAGTTTAAACTGAACCTAAACAAGTGGCCCTATAAGTTGTCTCCAAGTTTCAGTGGCGGGGCCAGGATTTTTGGGATGGATGGGCCCGATGGCCCGATGATCTTTGAGTAGGCACTACCCAAATTAAAAAGGTCGCCGCCTCCATGCTCTATAACGCCATAAGCAGGGGCACACAAATCTTCCCTCCTGTCCAAAGTGACGTCTAAAAAAAATTCATCGTTCTCTTGAAAATAACATACAATGCCACTCCGTTCTCATAAAAACTTTGATACTTTTTATAACAATATAGGTTTTTGACTGCTATAGCAGTTGCAGGTGACCTAACCGTCAAAATAAAAACTTAGAGCCGTATTCACTAAAGGGTTCTAAATTTAAAACCGTTCTAAACTGACAGTTCAGTGTTTAAAATGACAAGTGTGAGAATAAATCAACTAAGTTTTGTATTGTTAATATTTTTTTGTTTTTCTCCAAATTTATAAAGCAAAACGTATTTTACTACGTACTGTATTCTTTAATAGAACTAAAACTGTATTTGCAACAACTTCTCGGTTAAATTATTTATTGGTAAAACGAATTAATTACAAAAAAAACAAATTAACACAAAATCGTCATATAGCATATAAAATAATGCCACGTTATTGTTTCAAGCTGTTTTGAATCAGTTTACTCAATGTTTATGATAGCTATTAACTGTTAACTTAAAGTTTCCTCTCCCCTAAGCTGGTATGTATTGTTTTTTTAAAGTATTGTTCAAAATACACATTTGGCGAATTTAAATAAGTTCTTGCCTGCGGCACTGTAAATCGTTTTTAAAATTTTCAGTCTTCGATTTCTCCACACAGAACGTACACAATTACACATTGTACTTTTTTATATCCTAAACTTTTTTTTTCACTTTCGGCCTTTACTCTTGGGCGGCGGCTCTACGCGAGGAGTGTATCGACCTCAAATAGCCACCCCCTTACCCCTAGTTTGTTTTTCATCCCGTCTCGTTCGCCTTCCCCTACGAGTTTGGCGCGCTGAGGTTACTATGGGTTACTACCCTTCGTCCTTCGTTAAAACGAAATGCCCGACCAGTTAGAGTGTATTACGATTTTAAATTAAAGAAATACCGAGGGGCGAGTGAAAATTTAGGAAAGATAACTTTTTCAGAATATTACGTGTCGTAGATGTTTCTTCAAAAATATCGCAATTTAAGACTGGCTGACGCAGTCACCAAGGCTATCAAGGCAGGCCTACTGTCAAAATGCGCCATGTGCAATGAAGCTTGATGACTCCCTTTACTCAGTGGTGTATTTACAAACTTCGTCTGACGGGGGCCCAGTTACTTATTTGGAGTTACTAATAAAAAATACGTTTACATAGGTGCCTACTATACTTTCAAAATAGTTTTATTTTCATACATTTTTTTACACTAACATGATACAATTTTCTAGCCTGGCGTGGCTCGTGGTGATCTCCCTACCCCGTAATATTTTAGCAAAAGGAATGTCGCACCGTATGACGTTTGCGTCCTGCACAGTGTTTTGACTGTTGTCGTTGTTATTTAATTTCTCTAGAGATGTATCTAATAACAATTTTAAAATGTCATTATTTTTTCAGGCTATAACTGTATTTTAATAATTTAAAGTTTGAAATTTAGGCAGGTAAATAACAAAATGTGCAAGCTTATTAGATATTAAATTAAATAATTCTTTGGAAGGGGGGAGGCTCACCCCGTAATATTCCACTGCTGCTATGACGCTTGAAAATGGTTAAAGCCGAGACACAATTAAAAAATTGGTAATATGCAAGAAACAGGTAATAGGAAATAAAAAATATAATTTAAATTATAATTCCTGTTGCTTGTTGCTTGAAACTTGATTGTGTCGTGATTGATTTGTTTGTACGTGTCAAAATTTATTTGTTGCTTAGTGCTTATCGCCTAATGCATATTTTTTAATTGCGTTTCCGAGAAAAACGACCTCTTCCAACATTCTTTTTTTTCGTTTCTTGAAAAAATCAGCAATTTTGGCGTGGTGAGCATATTTCACGTTAAAAATATTTATGCAACCCAATAGCATTCTAAAAAACAAAATCCAAAGAAACGTAAAAGTTGAAACAACAAACACGAAAAAAAAAACGTCGAAACAGTCGCGTTGCAATTTTGCCGCTCCTGACAAAACGCCGCTGCCGTGCGCCGCACTCCCAGGTAGAGATGGTTTTGGGCACCTCTCTATATCTACATAATCTTAGAAAGATCTAACATCGAAGATAGTAGGGACATGAAAAAAAAACAAATATGGATGGATGTACCTCTATAATTTTAAAAGCTTTAATTAGGTAAGTACCTACATTTTTCTGTTCTTTTAATTATTTTTATTAGGTAAGTACCTATATACTTACTTATTTGTTATTTGCCCCCCTAAAATTAACGTATAAATAAATATATTATCTTCTAGTTATTCCATACATTTAAATATACAAAAGTATAAACAGAACACGTGTTGTTACATGAGATAAAAGTACCTACCCTATCATTCAAACAGGTAAAAAACTTACGCTTTTCCGCCTTCCGGGGTTGATTTCAACTTAGAAATATTTAATACATGTTGTCGAATTTCCTAAAAGTGACAATATTACCGAAAAAATATCTACTTATATAAAATGTATAAATATACTAATATCATAGAAATCTTTGAAATACCTATAAGTAGAAACAATTTTTGAAAAATACATAACAATAACAATTTAACGATTCTTTTCCCTGGTAAATGCCAGTATTTTGTAAGCCCACTCTTGACTGGTAACGTTACTTAAAGCTGCAATATCATTGCTCGCAATAATTGCTGTTATATTATTTTTTAACATAAAACTAGTAGGTAGGTGCTGCACGTTTCAAAACCCTTATTTTTATTTTTCAAAAAATGTTAGAATTAATTCTGGCAACACTGTTCCTTCAAGGGTACAGCTGCCCCTACGACCCCCACCGCATAACACAAGCAGGGTTTCATCCCCATTGGCGTCGGGCGGCAGCCATCACAAAACAGGCGGCACCCCGCAGTTGAAGCGTCCGTTCACCCCTTAAGGATCTTGAGATAAGAATATAGGGGAATTTTGGGTAAAGCGGCCTCAAGGGGCAAAGTAGTTGTGTACAATATTTCTTGTATCGTAAGGACATCTATGGGCATCTATATGTACATCACTTCCTTCACGCATGTAGAGCTAATTAGTCTGCATTCAGTCGCCATAAAAATAGCATGCATTTTTTCCCTGCTAGTGAAAAGTTTTGAAGCAGGTCTTTGTAATATTAATCGGTGAATAAATTGTTTGTTTAATATTGTACAAGTTTTAAATTAATTTTATATACCGGGTGGTGCGTCCGAATAGGACACACGGGATTTCCCTTGTAAATTTTGATTTGGTAAAATATTCACTCCCATATTAATTTGAAAGAAAATTTCTATTAAGACTTTTTAAAGAGCTGAGAGTAAAATGCCTGCCAATTTTGAACTTTTTTACACATACCGTTTTTAAGATATTAAAAAAATTCTGTCTTCAAACTAGCTTAAATCTGGAGTACGATTCTATTTAAATTTAATTCAGGTTAAAATGAAAATACCAGTAATTACCTATAAAGGTATTTATAAAAATAGGTTTAAACTTTTTGACATATTTGACAGCGTATTTAATTCTTTCAAATAATTTTCGCGTTGAATATTTCTAATCGCTATTCACTTAAGGAATAACTTACAATAATTAAATAATACTAATGTTGAAATAGTCATCAAGTGGTAGCCGACTCTTTCCAGTCGATTTGTCTAATCGACCAATTTCCAGGTAGATCAACAATTTGTAGCGATAAAACGACAATCGTTAACGTTACGTTACACGAACGTAATACCTTCAGAAAATTAATTTTTGGACGGGGTTTTTGGACACTACAAAATTGGGCCTTTCTTTCTGGATCAAACTTTAACATCTGCGAGTATTCTGAATCTGTTGCAAAATCAAATTGAACCTACATTGGAACCTGTCACTGGTGAAAATCAGGAGGTCTGGATTCAGATGGACGGCCATCCAGCTCACAATATCATTGTAATATGGCATTATCTTCTTAACGCTTCTCAAGGAAATGTGATTAGACCAAACCATATGACAAGCTGACCAGCCAGGTCTTCTGATCTTTTCCCAAAATACTTTTCCCTATGAAACATAATAGATACAATTTATAAAGATGTTCGGCACGGAAATCTGGAACAACTGAAAAACTTAATTTTAACAGTTTGTGATTGAGTTTCACCATACCAACTGGCCAATATAAGGGGGGAGGTTTATAATAGTTGAGGATATTATTGGGCGGCTAACGGAGTGTTGTTTGAGCATATTTTTAAACATTAATTAAAATCCGTGTAATTTCTTGAGTCGCTACTCCGGTTATGGCTTTCCGTAGAATCCTAATAAGGACGAAATGGCCGTTATTGTCTACCTGTGCCTCAGGGAACCCATTGTTTTGGCGTCCCTGTGCACTTGAATGCAAAATACAAATGTTCCACTTTTTTCTATTAATTAAAATAAACCACTGTAAATATTAGTTTTGTTTAAATATTGTAACACATTTATAATTAGTTTTTTGGTTATTTATTATATGATGTGAAATAAAAAAAATACTTACTGTCTGTTGGTATTTATTTTACTAGAAGTTTATTACAGTTATTGAATAGGTAATTAGAGAATCCAAACCACTTATTATTAGGGAAAGTTAAGATAGAAGTTTTAAGGCATAAGAAACCTAAAGTTGTTGAATAACTGTTCAACGTTAGACTAAAAATGTACAGTTCCTTTAATTTTAAGATTATTTTTGAAGAACATTTTTTCATTTTTATTTGTTAAAGTATGTTTCTAGCTTCCAATAATTCATGTTCTGACATAAAATGAAACTATAATATGTTAACTTTTAGTTCATTTCATTAATTCTTTCTCTTTAATAATAATTTGTTTATGGAAAGTGTTTTCTTCTATTTGGTCACGTTCATATTCACTTAGCCCCATATTTGGGCCAAAGCGTATATTTTCAAATAGGTACCTAACTTTTTCAATTATATTTTATAATAGGTACTGGTTTATAATCGCTGGATATCTTGAAAATTTACAGCCAAATCATGAAAAAAGGGATCTCAACCATTCCGAATACTTTTTTTTTTATTTAGGTGGCTACTCTGTTCTAGCTTCCCCTACTTTTTACCCCATATAAAACCAGACTTTTACTTTTAACTCTATAAGCGCATATATTCAGCTTAGGTCTACCAAAATAAAAATCATAATACTCTGTGTCTAGTATGTTTGCTTATCGGCTAGACAGTTTAACATTAAAATTTTTCTTTGGGATAGGTATCATATAATTATGTGATACAGCAAGTTCATAAAATATGCGTTTTTCTAGTGCTGCATTCACATTTTGAAAAGGCAGAGCTGTTGTAAGTACCGGTAAATAAATTAGAGCATTGTATTGTATTTAGATTACTGTATTTTCCGACGAATAGGTACCAGCACAATTTAATAATAATACCGGCCTTTATTGAGGAGCAACTAAAGTTGTTAAGGCTCTTTTTGTCAATTATGAATGAATCATTTTTGATATAGTATATATAATAGTATATTATACAGGTCCTGCACCTCACCTCCCGTCTTCTATAGCTCACTTATCCTAGGGCGCATTTCAGGAAAATATTTTTGTTTAGGGGTAGGGTGTTCCAAAAAGTGTGACGTCATAAGGATCTATTTTTTTAGATTGCATGCCATAAATATTCTTACATAGGTATTTGGATGCCTCTTATAGTATTATAACCACTGACTGGTTTTAAAAATTAATAAAAAATAAAAATAATGGCTCTTATTAAAATTATACAAAGGTACTTAATAAATAAGGTCGAATAGTCTTGTTAACCAAGTTTGATTAATACGAATTGTACAGGGTGTCCAAAGTTTAGTGTCAAATTTTGCAAGCTTTAAATCAATTTATTTTTTTATTTTAAATTGACCCCTGTATATTATTATGCCATTCGATGCAGAATTAAAAATCAAACATTTGTTCTAATTACAACCCTATCGCAATTTCTAACGCATCAAAACTTATTTAAAGAAAACTCATTTTATCAACTATTCCAACAGTCATTATTATGAAGGTGGCTTTGAAAATAGTAGTTTGTACAACAAGAGTGGATATGATGACGAGGAAGTAAATGAGCACGACGCCGTAGGCGGAGTGCTCAAACTTCCGAGGGCAATATGGACAATCCACTCGAGTTGAACAGTATATTTTTTCTACGACCTTATGCTAAAGAATGTAAAAAAAAAGTTTGTAGGTTGTCGGGCTCGAACTCACGACCATTGGTTCCATAGTCCAACGCTCTAACGTCTGGACTATTGAAGCGTTTAGTTAATTATAGGAAAACCAACTGATAAATGATGCTACATGAAATTAATTTTCTATGCACATTCAGCAGGTTGCATTATTGATAAATCTATTATAAATGCGTCTAGATTTTATTATATTAAACAAATTAATAACAAATTGTACCATATGCAATTAAATTATATAATTTAGTGTCTTTAAAAAGAAGGCGGAGCCTCAGTAAAAATAATATACTGTGATTGGCCAGTACTTTTAAAAACAACAATGGCTTCTCTGTAATTGACTACTGTGATTGGTCAGTTTCATTACCTATCTAGGATGGATATGAGATTTTCCCGCACAGTTAACCGGAATAACCTACTTTACTCGCCACTTAAGTGTAAAGGAAACAGCAAATTTCCATGTGGGAGTAGAAAATAGCTATTTTCTAACAATATGAAGCTCGTAGGAAAAATGTTGTTCCTAACAAGTGCGCAAAGTGATACTTTTCCGCACGCAAGTACAGTTGGACGAACGACGCGAAGCGGAGTTCGGATAAGTTCTTGCGTGCGGAAAAGCACTTTGCGCACTTGTTAGGAACAACATTTTTCCTACGAGCTTCATATCAGATACCAACAAAAATAAAAATATGATAATTTATTTAACAGTGTTTAAGCCTTTTTATGATTTGATAAAAATAAAAGTGTCGGTGTTTGTAGATTCTTGTGGACATAGAAACTGAGGAAAAATCTGACATCATGTGTCAAAATCGACATGTACATTTATTGTTGCTTGGCAATATTATAATCATTTATCACTATACGAGGTACTTAAAAAATACAGTTTTTTTCGTTTTAAGCTGAAATACAAATATCGGGAATTACGATTAAAAGATAAAAGAGAATACTCTTGCAACGGCTTCTCACATTGCCATAAAATAGTTTACAGCTACTAAAATAAATATAAATATTCCCTACCAAGGAGATTTTTGAATAGTTTTACTTTTCCGCACCCAGTGCGGATAAAAGTCTTATCCGCACTAGTGCGGAAAAGTGTAACTTTGCACACAAAAATGCGTGCGCAAAGTACTACTTTGCGCACGCTCGTAGGAAAACAATTAATTGGTATTAACGTTTACTAAAGTGACCTAAAAGAATTCTTTTTGCCTGCTCCTAATGTGAAAATCATATCTACAAGCTCTTCTTGTTTGTATTCCATCACAAAAAATAAATTAATTATTAATTAATTAAACAATTAATAATAATCTAGCAATATTTGAAACTATATACTAGTAATAACTAAAGTCAAAATGGACTTTGGTTACTTTAATAAATTAATAATTTGGTTTTCAAGGCTACCTGCCATATTTATTTATAGTAATGACTAGTGATGTTGATGAAATGAGTTTTCGGCACATACGTCTTGATACGTCAGAAATTACAATAGGGTTGTAATTAGAACAAATGTTTGATTTTTTATTCTGCATCGAATGACATGATAATATACAGAGGTTCCAATTTGAAATAGGAAAAATACATTCCTTTAAAGTTTGCAAAGTTTGACACTAAACTTTGGACACCCTGTATAATTCGCATTAATCAAACTTGGTTAACGAGAGTGTTCGACCATATTTATTAAGCACCTTTGTATAATTTTATTAACGAGGCATTATTTTTATTTTTTATTAATTTTTATTATATACGGATTTTTTTTAGTTTTTGTTTTTTTTTCGCCTATAATACGGAACCGATTTCATTAAACTTTTAGGAGTATGTAGGCAACGATAAGAGACATCCAAATAAGTAAGAATATATATACACAGCATATATAGCAAATATATCCTTATGACGTCACCTTTTTTTGGAACACCCAGTATAAACAAAAATATTTTCCTGAAATGCGTCCTAGGATACAGGTTAAGTCTGTAAATACCAAAATCCTAACTTAATTAATAAGTGAACTATAGAAGACGGGAGGTGAGGTGCAGGACCCTGTATATAGGATTTATTGAGTTGTTTGAATGCGCTCATATAAGAGTTATAGTATGGAAACATTAATTATCGCTTGAATTTACTCATTTTCGCATTTTTTTTGCATGGGAAGCAATAACTTTAGCTTGAGTATGAAAAACATAGCCGATAAATACTTGCAACTAGATGACAAATCAATGATTAACTCTAAAATCGTAATATTTGGGCTTATTAATATTTGTATGGGTGCTACTAGTTTGTGCATAAGTAATTGTTTACCTATTCAAATGGGCACGATTCAGTTCGACAGATACAAGTGTGCGACTAACCCGAGCTAGTCTTAAGGTACCTTTTCCTCCACGGTCATAAGTCGCTGGCGACTACGACCCAGTAGTGTGACTGACTTGCCAAGAGGTTAACTGATTAGAGTGATTAGCAGCAGTTGGGTAGCTTCTAGGAAAACAAACCTGTTCCGAAACCATTATTACCTCCAGATTATATCTTGGCGAATCAGTCGTCGCCACTGGGTCTTACACACTATAGTTACTAGCGATTGTCGAAGAAAATTTACCGTAAATAACAATAATAATTATAAAAAAATATAATATTATAATGACACTCCTAATATGACTTACTAAAAAAAGTATGTACATTCACATGATTGTGTTTAGGGGATTAATTTACGTATTTATGTTCAGCGCTTGGGTAATTGGGAGAAGTTTTTTTTTCACTTTGGATCGGGGGAGAAGTTTTGGAAAGATCGTTTTTATAAAAGTACATTTTTATTGGGGGAAAAGTTTTGAGAAGGACACAAGTTTTTCATACAGGATAACTGTTCCTGTGCCCAAAAAAAATATCGGGCCCACCTATACTATCATTTTTCTGGCTCCGCTACTGGACAGTGGAGAGCATTTTTTTTTTTGGTTAATGTCCCGATGGGAGCTGGAGAAATGATGGCAACTATAATGAATGCGTCGAGGCGTCAGCTGGCGAGCTACATAGGAGACTCATTTGACGAACACTTGGATGCATACTATTATAGCGATTTCGGTTTAGTACTCTGAGAGTGCTCCGGGAGCGATCTGTGACGTCATAGATTCGCCCGAGATTTGCTGTCACCCTGAATACGGTTGTCCTCGGACGGAGTGTAAATCGAATGTATGATTGCTCTTTTTAATTATGAGAGATGGTAAAATAATTTTAACCTTTAAATTCAATATAGAAGAAGATTTTCCTTTTCATTTGGCCAGATCCATCTCTAGACGCATTTCGTCATATCATGACTCATCAGTAGAGCTAGGATCCGACGAAAAGAAAAGGAATCTCGAAGCTACTTAAGGCATTCAATATGAAGTTAAAACAATTATTTTTTAAATTAAACAAAAATATTACTTTATGTTCAAAATATCCAAACAACAACACGCGAAATTATAAAAAACACATTCACAGTCTCAAAGAAAAAGTGTAGCCATTGACGTCATTGCGCAGGCGCAGCCTCTCTACTCCGTAAAAATTTGCAGATCGAAGAAGAACACTCGCAGCAGCAGGGACGTCCTTAAATAGAACTGAGGACCTCGATACATTACATAGTAGGTTATATGCAGCAACAGCGACTCTAATAATTGAACTCAATGATCAGGCATTAAGTATATCTGGGAGTTGACAACAAAAATACAAAGAAACAAGTGGAACCCGCTTGGAAAATGAGACTAGAGAAACAAATAAACCAGTTTCGACCACAATTGTACAATGTGATATAATTGGAGAATATCTGAATGAAAACTCTAGCAGCAAGGTTGCTAAAAAGGTTAAAAATATACTGAAAGCTGAAAGTATGCCTTTAGATAGTCTCGATGTAAAAGAGATGCTAACAATCGTAAGAGACAACGTCAGACATTAAACGTAAGGCTTAAGGGGCCTGTTTAAGGCGATACAATAAAACCACAAAGAGGGAAGTTAAAACCAACAGTTCACCAGGAACCAAAAAACCTTCCATAGGACACTGAACCAGAAGAAAATAACCTTACTCCAACTAACAACGTCAATAAAGACCAATATAATACATTTTGGAGTAATATTTGGTCCGACGCGTCCCATTTCAATGATGAAGCAAGCTGGCTCGAAAAAGTTGAAGCCGAGGCTGAAACATTGCAAGAAATGCCTGAGTAACATTCATGGATATAAGGGATGCCACTAAGAACCTTGCTAATTGGAAATCACCTGGACCGGACCAAATCCATAACGTTTGGCTCAAAATTTTTACCAGCTTACATCCTGTAATTGCAAACTGCTTTAACAAGGCTGTCCTAAACTCCGAACAGTTCCCAGCTCATCTTGCCAGTGGCAATATCTTTCTTTTGTTTAAAAAAGGGCTAGTAAATAATCAAAAAAATTACAGAACTGTCTGTCAGTGATGTAAAAACTGTTAACATCGGTCATGTACTCAAAAATATATACTTACACACAGCATAAACAACTACTTGATAGCTGATGAGCAAAAGGGTTGTATTAGGAAAGCTTTGGATTACAAGGAACAGCTTACAATCGATGACGTTATTATAAAACTGACAGAAGTTAAAAGGCAGTATGTGCGACATTAATTATAGTAAGGCATTTGATTCTGTTCCTCACGACTGGCTAAAAAAATATTTCAAATCTATAAAATACACCCCCTAATACGCAACATATTAGGCATTCCGATAATATCGGTGGAGGGAGCTATAACGAAAAATTTCAAGCCCTACTTGCCATATAGTACGGAAGTTTCTAAACAGTACAGGTTAAGATGAATTTCTTCTCTGTACTGTAAATAACACCAGCAATACCAACAAAAACCTGTGAAAACGAACATTGAAAAACTAATAATAATTTTTTTTTAATAGTATAGTGACTACACGGGCTAATATTTAGGGGTAGAAATTGTTGGGTAATCGTCTGTAAAACAGCTTGGAAGTTAAAATTTTGTATTTAGCCTACGTTTCGACCTCTATGAGGTCATCCTCATGGCGCTAAAAAGAGATTACAATTATTATTTGGAATGTAATAATTTTTTTAAATCTAATTGTTAATCTTAATTAATATTTAATAATTAGTAACTCTTAATAGGATTTACCTATAAAGACATGAACATTAAGATATATAAGGAAAATGTATTTAAAAATAGCTCATGTTTGATTAACAAAACAAACATTTAATTTTATGGACTCAACAGGTACTTAAATACAGTTATGCACTTCTGTGTTACGAATAAATTTCTCGGGTACATTATTAAATAACTAATTCGAGGGCGGTTTATTCATTTTATTGTAGTTTTGCTTATAGACACCACCAATGGCTGTCTTGCGAATGTGTATTTATTAAGCAGAGAGCTAATATTGAATTTTTGCTTGATCGTATGGTTATTATTATATTTTTTTATCGTAATTGTCAAAAGGAAAAAAATGCATGTTTAAATGAATAAATAATGAATGAATCCCCTGAATATCTCTTATACTGGGACATGCCAATAATAACGGATAGAACAGTAGACCACATCGAAAAAACCACCAAGACATAATTCCGATCATAATATCGGTGGAGGGAGCTATGACGAAAAATTTCAAGCCCAACTTGGAAAAACTTGGCCTTTCAGGTTATTTATACCAACTAATTCAGAAAAGCGTCATCCTCCAAACTTTCCATATAGTACGGAAGTTTTTAAACAGTACAGGTTAAGATGAATTTCTTCTCTGTACTGTAAATAACACCAGCATTACCAACAAAAAGCTGAGAAACAGAACACTGAAAATATGTAATAATAATAATAATAATAATAATAATAATAATAATAATAATAATAATAATAATAATAATAATAATAATAATAATAATAATAATAATAATAAAATGCTTCACTTGTAAAAGGGTAAATTCATTACCCCATAAACAATACAAACACTTAATAGGGAAATATGCCTTGGATATAAAGAGAAAACCGATAAAAACCATACATATATATATCAAAAAACAACTTGAAACAAAATCAAACATAAAAGTATATTACCATAAGTACCAGTTTGCGGGTACGATGTGCTCATATTTTAGTGATTCACCCCCCCCCCCCCCCATATTTAGGCTACAAGGGTAGGGGAAGAAAATGAATTTGTATGCCTTTATTTAGCCTCGCCATATTAACTTTTTTGTAATATAAATGCGAATAAAATGCAGTCCGCTTTTCAAACCGCAAAATATAATCTAGATTGTAACATTCTACAATAAAATGTAGCTGCTTCGGAAAAAAAGAATATTAAAATGGACCGTAATTTCTTAACGCGGATTAAGAAATATTTATAGCGACATGTATATTAAAAATTAAATTAAATTCTAAAAATACCACAACAGCCATCCATCAATCCTTATGCAATCCCATTATTCACATATTCCTTAGGCATAATTAAATGAGCAAATACAGAACTTACACAATTGAATCGACTAACTAGAACCAAACTGATCGAATACCGCATGCTACATCGCAACTCATGTACTGAGAGAATCACACTCAGTCAGTAGAGCAGAAGGAGGAAGGGGACTAACGGACATACAAACACAGGAACACAGCACAGTACACAAATACAAAAATTAAGAAAATACTTTCAAGAGGGCATTACCCATCTACACAATGCAATGGTCAAAGCTGACCAAAAGCACACAGCGCTAAACTTAGGACAAAATATAACTAACGACAAGCAGACACTAACAACCAGTGGCGGCTCTTCCTTAAGGCTGCGCAGTGCGCACCTCCCTGACGCTGCCACAAATACGATAATTTTATGTCATCATGTTTATTGTTTAATTCGTCAGGAAACAATAAATAAATTTGGTAGATCTATCGATAATTCAGGAGGATTGGCAACACTGTGTGCAACTCTTTTACCACCATCATTACCTGAAATCCGTACCGAATTCTCTGCGACAGCTCCTTTTATACGAACATGTAAAATCAGGGATCTCTGGACGGCCCTATTCCACCCGATGTATAACTGAAAATAGGCTAAAATGTCATTGAATTAATCCGCAAAGGTCTCACGGTTTTCGGCAAAGCACCAACGTGCTGAGGACTGCGTTAAATTTTCTTCGTAAAATAACGGCTTTTTTACCCAAATTACAAAAAAACTAAGTAGGATATTGAATTTCTGTTTTTACCAATGACACGCTGGTCTCTATGTGGGTGTGAGAAAGTTATTTTCATGCAAAAACATCCAGGAAAAAATGTAAGCCAATGAAAACTATTAAAAATGTCTTTAATAAGGTTTTATTTGTTTAAAGGTTGGAGACAATGATGTTTCTTGAACGGCAGTAGAGTTTTGGATTTGCATTGTCTTTATTTGTTTTAAATCACAAGAAGAAATATGGTCACTAAAAACACTGCACGTCAAACACTACAACATCATGCAAGACCCCCAACATAGACAAACACAATCATACAAATGGCTAACGACAGAACTCCCAGAAACAAAAAGATTTGTTCTAGTAATTTTTGTAATAACCACCAGAAAACACATCATTAAAGACCCCATAAAGACAGATATACATAATATGTAGATATCTTAAGATGGAAAGTTCTTGTGTATAATCACCTAATTTGAAATTCAGAAAAAAGTATTTCCTCGAGCCGGATTCTTCGGTACTGTGCGTACCATAATATGTAGATGTCAACAAGAACCCATAGAACATCCGAGGGTCTTAAATACTTGCAGGAACAGAATACACAGACAGACACAATACTGTGGCCAAAATAATACATCAGGAATTAGCTATAAAACACCAACTTACCACTACACACAACCAATACTATGAATACATACCTACCTGAACATGTCCTTGAAAACGAAAACATACAAACTATACTGAGATGGAACTCTACATAAATAGATTATAAAAAATAGACCAGGCATCAGCCACATCGACAAAAGAGTAAATAAAACATACCTTATAGATATCGCAATACCAAATGACACGAACATAACAAACAAAGAACAAGATAGCAATCGAAATAAAAAAGCTCTGAAAATAGGAAAAAGTAACAACAATACCAATTATCATCTCAGTCCCCAAACATCTAATGAAAAACCTCAAAATACTCGACTTCCAACCTTGCAACCATATCCACCACACCAACATCCAAAAAGTAGTCTTTCTCAAAACATGACCAATCGTTAGAAACTTTCTTCAACAATAACTATTATGTGACTTGGTTATGACCCGTCACATGATCTAGCTTTAAATCCACTAAAAGCGAGAAAACAAGAAATAATAATGAATGCCTTTATTTATGACAACACAAATAATACATAGTTTTATATAAATAAAGTGGCTCTACTCGCAACTTGCGCTATTGCGTAGAACCACAATATAGTTGCATACACCCTTTTATACAACTATGTGCTAGTAAGGTGTAGTGCATTTACATAAGGGTGCATTATTTCATCTCCTTTGTCCATCGTCATCGGCCAACCAAAGCGAATCGGAAATTGCATTCCCGATTATGTGCTAAATGCACGTCAAGTACGGGTTTGCAATTGCGCGTACAAAGTGCATTTTAATCGCGAATAAAAACCATTGGAGGACCCCTCGGCCAATCAGTTGGCTTGCTTGATGCACATGCAGGTACAACAGTGAAACCAAAACTTGCAATTTGAAGATGGTGAACCGACGTTCATATTTATTTTAATAACTATCTGACCGAGATTTTGTAAGAAGTAACAAGTTTCACCTAAGCCTAACGTATAATACATAATATACATTATTATAGATAAAGGGTATTTGTAAAAATTCTATTCAAAAACCTACATTCCGTAGATCAAAATAAACTAATTTAAGTATCTACATTTTTCTCAGTACAAAAAGTAACTTAGTTTGGACGCTGTTCGGCCCTGAAATTACAATTTTAAAATATATGCGACTTTACTAGAATTTGGTACGTTGACATAGTTTTATATGACAAAACCCCATATTAAAAGTTTTATGGACAAAACCCCATATTAAAATGATGATTTTTATTAATCCATAGGCGTAGAACTAGGGTTTTTTAATAATTTCACATTTCAATTTTTAACGCCAATGAAGGAAAATGGGCTTATACTCAATTACTTTTATGTATGTTGTATAAAAAAATTAAGTTACCAAACAATAATTTAAATTTGTACTAGATAAAATGTTTTTTTTTAAAGATGTGGTTATTTATTTCGACGTATTCTTAATGTGTTTTGTGTTACCTAGCTGTCTTTTGGTCCGCACGATATTTTTAAGGTATGCATTATTTTTGCTTTTGAACAATTTTTATTTGTGTGTGTGTGTCAACGTACCCAATTTGAACCAAATTGCATAAGCCGTTTTAAAATTATAATAAAAAATTGATTTCAAAATTGTAATTTCAGGGCCGTACAACGCCCAAACTAAACAACTTTGTACTAAGGTAAGTTTATTTAAATTGGCTTATTTTAATTTAAGGATTATGTGGTAGAGGTAATTGCAGACCTTTTACAAATACCATTTTGGTAGAATTAGAAACATCCTCAACACTGTTGCTGATGTCCTTGCCGGGCAATCTGCGCGAAAGAAGAGTCAATCAGCCTTGGACCACAACAAGAGGGTTGCGCGATCCGTTAAAAAGATAAGTAAAATGGATAAAGATAACATACCTCTATTCGGGTTAAATTAGTGTTTTTCTTTTAACATATACCTCTTCGCCTGGAATCACGCGTGTGTAACATTAAGATCTCTGAAAATGACAGGCCGCACAAATAGATGCTTATCCGTTACCACGTTTTGTAGAAATAAAATCACAGAATTATGGAGGACAACACTTTTGTAAAATTGACTTAAAAAATGCATACTTGCAACTTTCAGTGCATCCCGACTCTCGGAAAAATGTGATCATAGCTACACATAAAGGCTATTTTGTGTACAAAACATTACCGTTCTGAGTATCTTTTGCTCCTGCGCTGGTTTAAAGAACCACCGCGTTAACTTCTTTCTTGAATTGAGGGAATGACATCCTAATCACTGCTTCTACATCAGAACAGCACATTGCAAGAGTAAAACAGGTACAACAATGGTAATAAGCAGCAGGTATAAATACAGAAAAACTAAGTGTGTATTTTTTCAAGAAAACGTTACTTACCTTGGGAACGAATTGACAGGTTTGGAATACATCCTATCTATGATCACATATTAGCAATACAAAATATGCCTAGACCAAGAGATATTTCAGAGTTGCGTTTGTTCTAGGATCCATCACATGTTATGGTCGTTTTATCCGAAATTTACACACAATCTGCTCACCTTTACACCGCTTATTAAAAAAAGGCTTTAAGTGGGAATTAAAACGAAGGAAAAGGAAGGTGATGAATTATTTGGTTCACAAACGATACCTTGGTGCATTACAATCCTTACTTTCCAATTTACGTTTGCAGCGATGCGTCAGACAGAAACACAGGGGCAGTTATTTCGCATAAATGAATATTTCAGGCAAAGACCCATCAGTATTGATGGGACTTTGCCTCAAGACTCCAGATATAGCACCATAGATAAGGAAGCATCAATGATTATTTTTACTCATCCAAAGAGGAGGTCGGACTGCCAGCTCAAGGATACCTTTTACGTTTACGTTTGTATCATATCTGTGTAACAAAAAAAAAGCACGAAAGAGTAAAAGACTGCGTGCTACAGCAGGTATCCAGATTCACACAACAGCGTTGGCCAGAACAAAATAGTTGGCATTAGATATATGAACATACAAAATAAATATATAAGGTTATATTAATTTGGTGATATTTCGTCTAATTTATTTTCGTGGGTTCTTAAATATTTGTTACTCTAATAAGTTCAAAGTTTGCCTGTTTATCCCTTATATACTAAAAGTGCATTAGTTTTGTATTATAGCCAAAAGGGAATCTGATAAACCACAAATCAACTTTAAGTAATCTGCAATATGTTGTGTATCACACGAAGAGTCGATGAAAACGACCTAAAATCACTGATTCGGCGTGATGGATGTAAAAGGGGTCTACACCATCACAACATATTTCAAGTAAACAACATTAGAAAAGATCATGAGCCAATCCCTGACTTAGTATTATAAAGCAATATAAACACTACTGTAAATATAGTAAAAGAAGCCACTGTTGTTCTACTCTCCAAAAGCTGCGACCGTATCGTAACCTTCAACCATCAAAACGGTGTTGCGCCTCAGCCTGACATTTATTATTATGATTTTAAATCTGCTGATTATGAGTCTCTTAACTATCACCTTGGTTTAGTAAATTGGGACTTTCTTCTACATCCTGGGTGCTGTCGAAGAAATGTTTAACATTTTTTATGAGGTTCTCTATGCTACGATCTACTGCTTTGTTCTTGTAAAGAGTTCTCGAACATTTCTGAGATGGTTTTCTCAAGAACTGACGCCTCTCACTTTTCTCAAGAAAACGCATACAAAACTTGGAAGCGGTCTAGATCACCGCAGGAATATGCAGAGTTCACTAGGATGAGAATTCAATGTAAAAATATGTCTAAAGACTGTTAAAATAATTTTATTCATGAATTTTAAAGGTCATTGATCATAAAGCCTTTTTGGAATTTTGTGAATTCTAAGCGAAAACAGAATGACTCCATCTATGAGGAGATATGTAAATATTAATAAGAGTCCTACGCTTGATGGCGTTCCCCCGTCCTTTCTTAAGTCTTGCAGTTTTGTCTTGTCAAGTCCTTTGTACAAAATGTTTAACAAATGGCTTGCAACTGGTATTTTGCCAAGTTACCTATTGGTTGGTTGGTTAAATTATTTCAATCTACAAACAGGGTGACCAAGCTAACATATGTACTTAACTACAGGCCTATATGCAACCTTATTGTCATTCCAAAACTCTTAAAAAACAGAATTCTCACTTTAAATTCTTGTATAATTGATCAACAATTTGGGTTTCGTTCAAAACGTTCTACAGACTTTAATCTGCTCACTGATACAGATTTTCTTTCGGGTGTTCCTAAGGAAGGTATAATTATTTAATATTTTCATAAATGACATATCTTCATGTTTTCTTTTTAGTAAATTTTTGTGCTTGGCTGCTGATCTTAAGTTTTTTTGCAAAGGTTTCTGACATGAAAGACTGTCTAAAAATTTAAATGGACTGAGAGATTGGTTAAATGATGTAGAGTTAACAGTTTGGAGCTTAATGTTGCAAAATGTAAGGTAGTCTGTTTCTCAAAGGGCCGCAATCCAATCATCTGGAACTATTGCATCAACGATACCCAATTGTCATTACACACCTCATCAACTTTTGACTCTCTACAAAGCCCAGATTCGACCATCATTAGAATATTGCTCTCATGTCTGGAGCTCTGCACCCAAGCACACCCTTCGGATACTGGATTCCATTCAAAGGAGAGCCGTTCGTCTGATCGGCGACCCCGAGCTGACCAAGACCCTCGATAGCCTGGAGCATCGAAGACAAGTTGGTGATTTGGCTTTCTTTTACAGACATTTCCATGGCAGGTGTTCGACTGACATTGCCCACTTGATTCCACCTAGAGCAATGCAAAACAGAAATACACGGCGAACCGCTGCCGCTCATCCATATGTTGTTCAGCTTAGTACTCCTCGAACTTCATTGTTCAAGAATTCTTTCATCTGGAGAACGTCATCTTTGTGGAATGATCTTCCTGAGCTCGTGTTTCCCAATGAATACAATCTTCAACGTTTCAAGACCAACGTTAATCGCTTTTTTCGCACTCGCACCGCTCCCAGAGCGCCTTAAAGGATTTTTTCTACAGTGCAGGTGTTTTATCATAAAAAAAAAATTGACTGAGATCAGGGATTTGGGTATTACCTTTGATTCTATACTGTCATTTATTCTCCATATCACAGATATAGTTTCTAAGTCACTGAAAATGCTTGGTTTTCTAAAGCGTTGCAGTCGCAGTTTATTTAATGTCTCGTCCACAAGACTTCTTTACTAGTGTTAGGCCCTATTTAGAATATTGCTCTTCTGTATGAAGCCCTTTCGATGCTAGACATATTCACAGTATTGAGCAGGTGCAAGTTTGCGAGATATCTGGCATATAAAGGTTTTGTGCACAGTTATAATAATTTGTATTTCTTGTTTAACATTGAATCAATGATGAATAGATTTAAGACTTTAATTCAAGATTGTTAATTCTCTGGTTGACTGTAATAAACTGCTATCACGAATAGGATCTCAAGTTTCTACAAGAAATATTAGATCAGCGGTAACATTTGCTCAAATATTTCATAGGACAAACGATGAACACATTTTTATCTTAAGCGTTAAAAAAATAGTCAACCTGATCCAAGAAATTCACTTCTTTGGCAGTAACTAATCTTGTTTCAATAGGCAACTCAGATTTGTGAACTTAATTTAGACTGATTTAATAACCTCATTTGTTTTTGTGTAAGTTTATATGAACACGTTTTTAATAACTGGACTTGCTATTTAATATTTGACGGTTTTCATCTACTTACGTTTCAGTATTACATATAGATTACAAATATTATAATACTTATGTATGCTTGCACTATTTACCAAATTACAATGTTTATTACAATGTGTACAAATGGGCTTGCGCGTCAATAAATAAATACTTTGAAAAACGAAGTTTCAGTTGAAGAAGGTATCCTCCAATGGAATGGCCGAATATGCCATCGAAACGCTGCAACCAGCAATACTTAAAATGATGAACATCTAGGTATTATTGCCATGGCCAGATTACAGGACTATTGGCCCAAACAGACAAATCTATCGTCGAATTCCTGCAATAATGTTTTTCCTGACAAGGTTCACGTCAAAATGATCAACATTTATCTTTGTTCCCGTGGGCACCATCCGCTAAACTATGAACACGTATACATGCGGACTTTGCAGGCCCGGTTTAAAGACAAATATGGTTAGTGGTTGTAGACGCTTACACTCGATGGCTTGAGGTAGTGCCTAACTTCTACAAATACAATCCCAGCGTTAATTGAAATTTTTGCTCAATTCGGAATACCTAAGTTTATTGTATCATCAAATGAATTCCTATTTTATTTCAAAGCCTACCGTGGTTTTAAGGCATAACCTTTATTAACGAACCGTTTTGCTAGTATTTCACCTAAAATATTATGGGATGCTAATAGATTTTTTTAAGAACGCGTTAACTTGTGCACAGAATATAATAAAAGACAATTTGTGAATAATAATGATATAGAAGCCTGACGCACTATTGCAGGACCCTGTATAATCAGTAACATTATATAGCATTCTATGAGGGGTACAATCTGCATGTGTTCCACCAGTTATTTTATTATACATCTTTTTTTTAGATTTTTGTATAACTGGCAGAATACTCATAGGTCTCAGGTATTCGATCCCGAAGTACGTCAGTTTAAGGAGGGGGCATAATATGCAAAAGCTGCTATTATAAAAAGTATACAGATTGAGTTATACAAGAATTAACTATATGACAAATGAACAAATGTATGTAATTAGAAATGGACAAATAAGCAAAATAAAAGTGATACTTACTTAAGCCATCAGATCCGACTACCTTTATTTGTATTGAGGCCAAATACGACATTATGTCGTTTCACCAACAGTTTTAAAATCTAAATAAGACTTTAAATTAGGAATATTACCCTTATAATGCTGATTTAAAGTGAGAAGATTGTAGATACTGAATTTATAAAATAAATGTTTTAATATCGCTAATAATATCTGGAATTTTAGGCTTAGATTTCTTATTTTAGATATTTAATTTATGTACCAGTTGTATTTAATTACACTGAGGAACAAATTTCAATTTTTTTGGATTCAATCACACCCATAACTAGAATTAATTATATTATAACAAAGTAAAAACTTATTGAATTTGTGCAAAGTGTACAAGCCAAGCTTTTAAAAAGCTTAGGTACAAAAACATTAAAATTAATCTCCTAACATTAATAAGTAATCACAGCTACTCTTATTAGTATTAGAATTTAAGTAAAAGTGATATTGTAACATTGAGAGACTATTGAAACACATTTTATGTAATGTCATAAAAATTTGTTAGAACTTATTGAATATTGAATTGTAAGTAGGTAACTAAAAATAACTATAAAATATTTTAGTTGGCTCGCAAAAAAAATCTGAATTATTTGTAAAAAAATTTACATTTAGGCATATACAATGAACATACAAAACACAGATAACAATATATTGTTGGTTTAACAAAAGCAATTAAGGCGGAACTTTGTGCAGCAAGAAATTTATTTGCAAGAGAGTCTCACCCGAAGTGGGCATACTAGCGAGCTTATGACGTGGTGAAAAATATTCCGTAAATGTCGACACACACTGAAACCACGAGACAAGGCGGCAGGTTCTTTCTTATGCTAATGAGTTTCGGTTGATTTTATTTCGAAGATGAGAAATTTGTTTTGAGGAAAATAAGTATTTTACTTGTTATTGTATTAGTTAAAATAATGTATCTAATCGTTATACGGATATATCTTTTAAATTTTGTCTTATTTTATTATTAAAGCTATATAATATTTACAAAAAATAAAGTTAGGTAGAGCAGAAAGTTTGAAGAAACAGGGTGTTCGTGTTCCACCGGGAACCGCTTCGAACTATATATGGAAAACTATACATAGGAAAATTTTCAAAATTTGCCATCGTGGTAATGCTGATGGGGACGACCGGACTAAAAAAATTTCATAATGGTGGTACTTCCGGTTATACCGAAAGTTAGTGTCGGCTAGGGTAGTCATGTTTTAAAAATTGAAAAGCGGACAAGTTTTTTTTGAGGTGCTTAAAATAATTATTGATTGATGATTTCTAAACAAAAAGTCGATACCCCGTTGACCTTACGCTGTGGCGTGCCTTTTATATTTCTTCCTCCTCTCATCAAACGTGCTTTCTAAAAAAAAAGGTTGCCCCTCTCTAAGGCAGCTGTACAGTTATTGGGCGTCCGTCGTGTTATCGGAAAAGCGGGAGTTTTGTTTAAGTGCGTGGGCGGCGGGAGGTTTAGTAAAAAGCGGGAGCCTCCCGACTAAATCGGGAGGGTTGGCAACCCTAGTATCAGCGTGTTTATTTTAAATAGAACATCCTATATATTATTACATTTTTGCATTCTACGTAAGATTCTAGGCAGATTTTGTACAGGGTGGGGACTTTAATTGGAATAAATTCGATATTATTAAAACTGCTGAAGTTACGCCTACAAAATTTGGTATGTGGGGTTTTGAAGCATGCGGAATTGAATTATAATGTCGGCGCAGTTGCCAGATTTCTCAGCTTCGCGCTACACGTAGTAATTTTAATATTTTAAATGGAATGCCCAATTTATTTTTATTGCAGTGCATTGGGCGTGTCCAATTTAATAAGATGCCAAATTTACAAAATTCTATCTTCAATAATTGCTGAGCTCTGGCAACACTGCAGTTCCATTAAAAAGTATCATGAGAATTTCTATTTTTAAAGTTTAAATTAAATTGGTCATTTTGAAAAGACAATAACTTTTCTTGAAGCTTGTCAATAACTTAGTAACTATGGAGGTAGACAAGCGTCCCGGTACTTTTTAAGGGAACTACAGTGTTGCCATAGCTCAGAAACTAGTGAAGATAGAATTTTGTAATTTTGAGATCTTACTAAATTTGACACTACCAATTCACTGCAATAAAAATAAATAGTGCATTCCATTTAAAATAACAAAATTACTACGTGTAGCGCAAAGCTGAGAAATCTGGCAACTGCGCCGACTTCATAATCCAATTCCGCATGCTTCAAAATTCCCACATACTAAATTTTGTAGGCGCAACTTCAGCAGGTTTAATAAAATGGAATTTATTCCAGTTAAAGTCCCCACCCTGTATACCTATAAATATCTAAGCGTTTTTGACATATTTGAATTTTTCTGTTAAGAATGACGGTTGCAAGCCTTAAAATAATTATCAATTTTTTCTATAAAGAAGCCTTATATTTATTTAATTTATGCGGGATTCCTTGTTATAAAGGACCTGCTTTATTAGATTTTTTATAATATTTTGATAACTATTAATTCAGGGTGTTTAAACAATAAGATTGAAAAAACTGCAAAAAGTCTAAAATTTATAATTACTTTTAGTTAAGCATTAAAAAGGGTAAGTTTGTATATTCCAAAAATGTTTAGTTTTCGAAATATTGCTAATTTAATATTTTTATATGGCAATTTTGCTGCAGATTTTTAGTTCAGTGACTCTTAGTTGTCTATGACGGCGTTGAAAACCAGCAAAATCTAATTTTACCATTTGAATATTATTAATAAGCACATTGTGATGGCTTCTGTTTTGAAGATATCGATTGGCAAATGTGTCCCATGTTCTTAATATAACTTTAACACATTCTCCATAAATAATAAATAAATTTAAATAATCTTCGTTTGTACAATTTAAGCGCACAGACATGATAATTAATGATGTTTAAATGGTAAGTGACAGCTTCATAAATTTTTCTCGCATTTGATTGTTTTTCAACGCCGTTATAGCCAACTAAAAGTAACTAAACTTAAAATCTGCAGCAAAATCGCCATATAAAAATATTAAATTGGCAATGTTTCTAAAATAATAAATAAAATAAGGAATAATTATAAAATTTGTGTATTTCCATTTGAAAAACTAGTCTTTTTGCAGCTTTTCAATTTAATTTTTAATCGTATTGTTTAAACACCCTGTATTAATAGTTATTAAAATATTATAAAAAATCTATTAAAAATATCTAAAACGCTTAGACATAGGTATAGGACATGGTATACAAGATATGCCTAAATTCTTGCGTAGAATGCAAAAATGTAGTAATATATAGAGTATTCTATTTAAAATAAGCAAGTTGACACTTACTTCCGGTATAACGGGAAGTGCCACCATTATAAAAATATTTTAGCCCGATTGCCCCCATCAGCATTAGCATATACTGTCAAATTTTCAAAATTGGGAGGCACAGGCCTACCCTGAAACTAAAGGTTTTCAGCATTGGTTATCAAATACTTCGTAAGGTCAATAGTTTTTCAATCAAAATTTTCTTATATTACAAATTTTTCACCGTGTTTATTTAAAAAACAAAAGATAAGTCCCGCTGGTTCCAGGATTTGTTGACTGTGGTTACTAACTCGCGCAGTATTTTGTCCGTCGCATTCCGTGCCATTATAATTATTTTTTTTTAAAGTGGTATGTTTTTGACGATTAGTTGCGCTGCACCCTCAAAAGAGGAAAAAGTAAGTACCTAGACTTTTTTTTAGTAACACAGAAACAACAGGAGGTAGTACCGTATCGTCGCGCCAATCCGATACAAAATCACGGTATTAATGTTTTTTATAAACATAAAGTGATAGGGGGGTAGCCAAAAAAACGTGTAAGTTCTCAAAAGTGACTTCTATAAAATAAAATACTTCGCAGCCTTTTCTACACTTTCTCCACTGTTCAAAAGTGGCTACAAAAAAAACAAAACTTTGCGTTTTCAAGAACTTCTATCAAAAGTGATTCCTACAAAAAAAAATGTCGCAGTCGTTTCATAAACTCCCCCTAACAAAAGTTAGTAAAAAAGTATATCTACCTCCCCCCCCCTCCCCCCTCCCCCCCGCTCCCCTGTTAGTAAAAAGTATATCACGGAAGAACATAAAATTTAGCCCAAAATTACCCCCGAAATTACTTCTTGTTCGACCACCTATAATTTTTTTCAGTGTATCATTATTCTCTCTGGATGTAAATTGTTTCACGTCAGCCGAGAATAAATTCAGCTGTATATAGGCAACTTCTATAACATGACAACAAAATTTACCTAAAACATGAGTTGCGCGCTGCAAGATAACGGACTTATTACGACATTGTTTTGTCTCAATTTTTGAAGTCTTAAAGATAAGACATGGAAGTTCTAAGGTACATGGCTATTTTTTTGAAAAAAAAAATTCTTAGCTACGATATTAACCTTGGAAAAGTGCCTAAAAATACGCACCTTTAGTGGGCATTTTCTTATACATATTCTTATTTTTTTCAAAAAAGGGCTTTGTACCTTAGAAATACAAACATTCCTTTATTAAATTTTAAATTGTCCCGACAAATATCTCAAATAGCCTTTGCAGAATCCTGCAGTAGCGAAACGGTGTTTTTCATCCTCTAAATTTGCGCTTGGTAGAGCCTTAAATAGCACATTCTTAGCATTGAATTTAAAGTTTAGACACTCATTTTGCGCTTCTTAGTCTTTTTCTTTTAAAAGCAGCCTCTGGGGCATCTCTCGTAATATTCCATCAGTAGTCGATTAACAGTTCTCACAGTTCCATTTTCCTTGACACCTTTTTTTAAACTTTTACTTTTTCTAGAAGTAAATTTCATTATTGCAATCGAGAGGCCAATTGTTCTGCTTTTCTTGGGCAATTCCAAATCCGTTATAAGGTCGCTTGAGTTATTTTTTGATTGGGAAGTTCACAGACAAAATCGGAGTCTTGCGAGGTTGATGGGCCGGCGACATTTTCCGGTACCCTACCGTTTAAGTATTTCTTTGAAAACGCTACTGATGCTCCCAGAGTCTGCGCTTTAGGCACTTGCAGAGGCTATACACATATCTTTTGAGATGGGTAGTTTTCCTCTATGCTTGCACAAGTTATTTCTTTATTTAAAGGGGGTGATAATGAATCACCATCAAATTTTAGACCAATATCATTATTGCCTACCATATCTAAAATCATTGAGAATATTGTGAAGAAACGCATGATAGATTTTCTATCTAAACACAGTATACTGAACGTGGCTCAGTTTGGGTTTCAAACGGGTAGGAACACTAACGACGCTATTTTTTCATTTTTGGAACATCTATATCAAAGACTAAACGATGGATATGTTGCTGCAGCGGTGTTCTGTGATCTGTCAAAAGCCTTTGATTGTGTGGATCACGGGATACTGTTGGGCAAACTTAAAGTCTACGCTTTTGGGGCACTGCACTAGCTTGGTTTAAGTCTTATCTTTCGGACAGATATCAGACGATTTACTTTAATGGAGGGAAATCAAAAAGAATGAGAGTTTCATCGGAAGTAGCGCAGGGCTCTGTTCTGGGGCCGTTACTGTTTTTATTGTACATTAATGATTTAGCAACTCTAGATATATTTGGTAGATTTACAATATTTGCGGATGATACCACGATTCTTTGGCAGGGCTTTGATGTGACCCAGTTGGAGGGTAACATTAATTGTGATATGCTGAAGATTAAGGAATGGTGCGACTCAAATTATTTGTCACTTAATGTTTCTAAAACTAACCTACTTACTTTTAAATGCCATATTCACAGGACCAGAAGCTCAAATAGTGAATAATTCAGCAATGAGCAAATTTTTGGGGCCGTATATTGACGATAAATTGAGGTTTGAACATCACATAGCGAATTTAAATATAAGAACGTGGGTGCTATGCTTTAAGGGTTATATCACGAGAGTTGGGAGTTTTTATTGCGAGGAACGTATACTTTGCCCTTATAGAGAGTCACCTTCGGCATAGGGTGTGTTTCTGGGGTCGTGCGCTCAGTACCTTTTCAGATTGGTATTCGTATTGCAATAAAGAGCAATACGGTATATTTGTCAGTTGAGTCGCCGAACGTCCTGTCGACCGCACTTTGTTAATTTGGGGATGTTGACTTTGGCTCCTCTGTATATTCTTGAAACAGCATGTCTTATGCACAAGAAGTATTAATCTGAAATACAGACTTTATCGACAGCTACCATATGAAGAACACACGTTATAGCGCTGCCGATTCTCTCTTCTGATTTAACAAAAAACTCTCTATATTATAACAGCAAAAAATTGTTTAATCATTTGCCCCTTAGTTTACGTAAAATTGTTTGCCATAGAAAGTTTCGGCGAGACCTAAAAAATTGTTAACCGAGAGAGCCTTTGTTGGGGATTGCCCAACAGGAATTTCTTCGATATTAAAGGACCAGCAACTACTTCGTTGCGAATAAATAATTATATCTCCATAGGCCTTGAGGTGGTGAAAAACACTTTATTTTTGGTAACAGGAACATATATTTACAAAGTTTTAACAATGCGACGGTAAATGGAAAAATGCTAACTGACAGATAGGCACACATTATGTTAATAAACTAAACTGACTATATTATTATTATTATATTATCAAGTTAGGTAACAAAAGTATCTGTCGAAAATGACCGAAAAGAAAACTAGGGGTTTTAATTGTACAGTGAGTACACACGAAAGATCTAACCCGTAGTACAGGGTGACAAGTGACAACCGAAAAGCTGTGTGCTTTTCTTGAAAAGTTAAAAACCGACCGTCTTTGGCCAAGGAAAAAGTTGCACTCTCAACCGTTTTTGTGAAATTTTGTGCCTTATTCTTATGGTATAACAGGGTTCTTAATATTTTAATTGTTATAACAGTATGTAGGTAGGTACCCTAAAAACTAATTGGAAAAATGTAATTTTGAACAGCCTTCAATTCAATAAATGAATTTTTTCGAGGTATCGCTATAAGGGTCTTTTGTTTGTTTTTAACTGGTTTGGTATTTTTGATTTTAGATTATTTAACTGTAGTTATGTAATAATTTTAAGTTGCTTTGCTTTGTCAATGAGAAGTTCTTATGATAATAAAGCCATATTTGATTTGAAATTCGTTGGATCAATATCAGAACTAAGGGTATATTCCTGTGGTGGATTAGGCACAGGCAACTCGTCACTAAGGAGTAAACCTGGCAGAACCAACCACTTTAAAAAAAACTCCTATTTTTATTCATTTTCAAGTTAGAAATAGTGTAGCCGATATTAAAAAGACACGAACAACCTGAAACACATTCTTTTAATTTATTGTATTTTTTTTTTTAAATCGGATGCAGTATTTCTAACTTGAAAACGAAATAAAATAGAATTTTTTTTACATAACGTGTAAACTCAATTCTGGAGTTTGGTCGGTTCCGCCCAGCTTACCCTGTATAAATCTAAGCATGTAACCACCTCCTGGTTGAATCCAAGCCTATTATGTAGGTCACCCCGGAGGTTTTGGACTTAAGCTTCACAAGCAGTACATAGTGAGCCATAAAAATTTTGATTTAGATCTAATGTTTTTTAATTTTTTAAGAAAAAAAAATATTGTAGGTAATATAGCTAGAAACTTTTTGGATGGCTTTTTTATTTCCTATAATACCTTCGTGTCCTGGTACCCACTGCAGTATCACTTGGTTTACTTTTGCCAGGGCATCCAGTTCCTCTTGACATTCCCATATCAGTCTTGAAGTTACCTTGTTGCATATTAGCGATATAAGGGCTGCTTGACTGTCAGAATATAATATATGGATCCGCTTATTGAGGTAAGCCCTCCTATTGTTTTCGTACGCACATTGCAATATGGCATGGCGTAGATTTTTGCTTGGAACATTGTGGGAGACTTTCCCAGAAAGAAAAACGCATTTTTCTCCGGTCTTACTCCGGGTATCCCCGCTCCGGTACCCTCTCTGGTTTTGGAGCCGTCTGTGTAAAATATTTTGCGCTATCCGTTGACACACCGCGTAAAATAAAGTAGGTAGTAGAAGTTTAGTGTCCGTAATAATAAAATAAGTTAGTTGCAAGCGGATAAAATGGTGCATGTCTGACATTAAAGTACACAGGGACTCCAAAACAATTAGTTTCCTAGGGCACAGGTAGACAATGACAGCCGTTTCGTCCTTATTTAATCTCTATAGCAAGCCATAGCCTGAGTAGCAACTCCAGAAACAGCGAAAGCGTGTTTCAAGACTTACTTATAAATAAAAAAAGTAGTGAAAACTTCGCATCTATATCTGTAGAAATCAACTCGAATGCAGAAGTCAGAGCCATCGGGCGTGAAATCATAGAAGTAAAAAAGCTAAAAATAACCAAGACACGGTAGGCCACATATATTTCTATTTTATTACCACGAACACTAAACTTTACTTCTTTGTTTACACGTTTTATAAACGGATAGCATCGCACCCTAGTGAGTATTTCGGTGTGATCTTTTTCTGAAACTGCGGATTGCAGACTGTTGTAGTAAATAGCGAAATGTAGCGTTTTATACTAGATCTTTTCTCGTCTAAGATACTAGATGTGTGGCCTACTGTGTGTTCGTCGTTTTAGTTCTATAATTTTACGTCCGGTGGCTCTGTCTTCTGCATTCGAGTTGATTTCTACAGATGGTGATACGGCGTTTTCACTACTTATTTTATTCTTAAAAATAAGCCTCGAAACATGCCTTCGCTGTTTCTGGAGATGCTACTCAGGTTATTGCTTCCCATAGAGTTAAAATAATGAAAAACAGCCGTCGTTGTCCACCTGTGCCCCAGGGAAAGCGTTGTTTTGGCATTCCCGTGTACTCCTATGTTAAAGGCCGATGCACCACTTTGTCCGCTTGCAGCTAACTTATCTTTCTATAATAATAAACCCTAAACCTCTTCTAGCAGATTTTTTATTGCTGTAATGTTGCTTCCATATGTTTAGTGCCTGAAATATAAACATGTCGAGAAAACACAATTAAGTATGGGTTTTAGTTTTAAAATGTCTAAATATTAAGTAAAAAAAAATTAAAAAATGTATCCAGCTTACACGGCCAGTATCACGTCAGTATTACTGTCAGTATTGACAAAATAAGGACAGTATTATTTTAACATATTGGTGATCACTTGAAGTAATTTCTTATAGATGGAAAGACAATGAAGTTAAACCCTTTTGCCTTTTAATATGTGTGTTTTTAAACTTTTTAGTGGAGGATATTATATTGAAACTATTTTTTAACATTTATTTCAGGCTAATGAAGTCAAAAATAGGTCCAACAAGGACTACTTAAAATTCCGTTAAGGGGAGGTGAGAAGTATTTTATTCAGGTCAAACATGCTGTAACAGAGCGATATGTCAACAACAAGTAGAAATAAGCTCTACTGACGAGCCATAATATGGCGAAACGCGTCTAGGGATGGATCTGACGAAATGAAAGGAAATTCTTCTTCTGTACTCATTGTTTTCGGTTTAATAAACCGATGCGAGTTGGCGCGGCCTAGCGGTACTCCTGTAATTGTGATGAATGTCTTTACAGGTGATTTCCTCTTAACATTTTTTACTTATTCCTATCATATAATGAGTGAGTATGGACTACTTCTTGAATCTTTTTTCTATAAGTTTGTTAGAGGTGCTGGTATGCTCAAGAGTGTCTAATAACGACACAGATGGCGCTCCGTGCCACATCTTACCGGTGTGACCCACCAAGTGCTGCATAAGCAGTTTTGAGTTCTCCTTTCTTTCGTCGAATCCTAGCTCTACTGACGAGTCATGATATGGCGAAACGCGTCTAGGGATGGATCTGACGAAATGAAAGGAAATTCTTCTTCTGTAAGTAGAAATAAGCTTTAAGAAGAATTACTTTATAAATGCTATTAACATAAATGTTAAGGGTCTATAATCGCTTTTTTTATGTGTGCAACACATTTATTATGTTTACTCAAAAACAACTGAAACTATCGAACTTATTTCAAGATATGTTTGTTTATTGAGAGATTCTGAAATAATTTTTGTATCTTTAACGTTGGGTCATTAACAAACACCGAGATAAATATTTCAAAATTAGTTGCGGAGGTTCGGCTATCACCAAATATCACCTCTAATATTTGATTAGACAATTTCAAATTTATAATCTTAAGTATGACTATTGCCTTCAGTGGCGTATTTATAGGGAGCGGGGCTGCAACCACACCCCCCCCCCCCCCCCCCCGAGCCTAGGAGGTCGGGTCTAAAAGTCTAATTGCAACCTAATATTTCGTCTCATGTTTGGACTCTTCATTTAAATCTTTAAATAATGTATTCTTAGCTTAGATTACAAAGGTCTTGTAGGAAACGTTTAGTTTTTAAACTTTTTCTTTTAAAAGTCCTGTTTTATATAGAGATTAAGGTTTCAGGCGCATATCGCTTTAGTTATTGATTTATGATGCAGTTTTAAAGGAAAGCGAGTAAAATGAATAATATTTTATAGTATATTTCTATTATATATACTTGTCTGTTCCGTTTTCCCTTTTTTGCAGCTATTTTAAACCAACAAAAATATAACCCAATCCAATAAAATATTTTTAAAACAAAAAACAATTAGGTGTTTATTTTTAAAAAGAAAAATTTAATTAAAAATTTTAATTGAAATATTTTTTATGGAAGAAGTGTGATAATTTACAATATAAAAAATAGTGCGGGAAGATACGACAATGCTTTATTATGAATGTACAAAACGGCATTTAAGAAGAAGTATTTTAAAACCTAAGCATTTGCACCAAAAACTGCTTTTACATCTATGCTCCTAAAATACATGATTTATGAAAATATCATCAATTTTGGCGTGGTGAGCGATATGTACTTTATTCTTAATCATGAAAAACCGAGCCCGAAAGACGCTGGTTACAGTCATACATACGTCTTATGTTAAAATTTTGGATCGACGGCAATATTCATATTTTTCACAAATATAAAAATGTTTTTTTTTTTAAATAAAGAGCCAACTAGGAATATCAAGAAAAAAAAAATTTACAAAAACAAATTTAATTCAACCATGCAGAGGGGGAAAGGTAATAATTTAGTTTTCGAAATTTGATAGTAGTTAGGTGAATTTTAAACGAACTTTGGGCGTGGCCACGAAAATTTTTTCCGCCTTCTGCGTTAGGTACGATATCATGAAATACATGTAGTCTGGACTGTCCCTCTCTTCAGAAAAAAAATGTCCTACTTACTTCCACTGAGCCCCCCCCCAGCATATTTTCTGGTTACGCGCCACTGATTGCCTTCTTTAGGACACAGTAATGTATAATACAACGGATGTGCTTATGGGACACGTCTGTAGTACATATATATATATTCTTTTTTCCTTAAAAACATTACTAACTCACATAATGGGAAATGGCAAGCCTTCATATCATGTATTATAAATAATAACAAGTACATTCGGATTCTTCAACGTCTTTTACCTAAAAAAAGTATACGTGGTAAGAGTTGATTTGAAAAGCTGTTTTTGAGATATCTGGATTTAAAAAATTCACTTCGTGTATGGCCAGGTCTAAATTATTGTAATAATTGAACACATTTAAAGGGTAGGCCTATTCGGCGTTCAACCTTGCTAGAGGTCGGATTAAACGCGCTGAGTTAGTAGAGTTTATCTGTAAATTATAATTCAATTAATTATAAGAAAATGAGTGACAGTGAAAAAGAAGACGAAAGTTACATGGAATGGCTTTTAACTGAGTGTAGGAAAAGAAAAAGAAATAGTCGGACATTCAACCCAACACGGCAAAAACGACCAAGATAAGGTAGGAGATTCCAACTCCCAAAAAAAAACACATCAAATATACACACAAAAACCATTCACCCAAAATGCAAGAAATAATCCATAAAGTAAAACTATTACTGCATACAAAGAAACAACACCGTACACAACAACGGCACGCAAAGACCCAGAAATAACATATTCGGTAGTAATAGCCAGTGTCGAAAAATACATCCAAGATGAAGAAATAAGCCAACACTTGGAAAAAATCCAAATCGTACAAAGGTACTGCAAAAGAATAATATCACGAACAACCGGACAAGCAACTTCATTAATCCGCATAATTACATCGTGTCAAAAATCCTTTGAAAACTTAATTAACAACGGATTATTCTACAAAAATAGACACTATGCTATTTACCCAAGTGCTCCCCCAACACCCGCCCCAATTCCATGCAAAAAATGCAGTCAATTTACACACAAAATGGAAGATTGCAATAATCAAATAATCTGCGAAAAATGTAAGGGCAACCATCAGACCCATAAATGTTTAGCTTGTGGTGCGGAGGATCACCGGGCTTGGTCATTTAAATGTCCAAACAGACCAACTAAACCGATCGAGGGAATCCCGAATGCGAAAATTCGAACGCTCAACAAGAAAAGTAAAGAAACACCGTCTGAAAAGACACAAAATAATAGAATTCACTCACAGATCACAATCCATGACCTCATTGTAAATACCTATGTCAACAAACTAAACAAACCCAAAAACATCAATCGGGAAGAACTGATTCAAAAATTGAGGTCAAGATTTATAGATAACTATAATATAGATACTACAGCAGTATTTTCGGGAAACAGAATCTATATACTTATGTTCGACTTACAACAACCGAACAGCATTTCACCAACAGAACCATAAAACAGCGAGAACAACAGTCAACACCATGTCAGTTAATCTTCTGTATGGAAACATCAATGGATATACGAGCAAAAAAACTCAACTATATAACTTTATACAAAACAACCTATTGCTACTAGTAGAAACAAAAAACAAAATCGACTCCAAAATTAACTATCGAGACTGGAAAAACATACAAAAACTCGGCAATCAAAGAACTAACCCCCACTAACAATCCTATGCTCAAACGTACAAACAGCCAAACATCAAAACCTTAAAACAGCTGCTCTTCTCTTAGACATCAAAAAAGCATTTGACAGTGTCTGGCACGAGGGACTTATGTACAAACTACACCAGCTGAAGGTGCCCAAATACTTAATCTGCATAATAAGGAAATTCCTAAATGCGCGCACATTAAGGGTTAAAATTAATGGCACAGTGTCCGAAGAATTTACCCCCGAACAAAGAGTGCCACAGGGTTCCCCACTCTCGCCAACCCTATACAATATGCTACGATATGGGCGCGGACATGGATAACGACAAAAACTGTTACTTACTACAATTTGCAGACGATACAGGTATTATAGCTCACAAGAACTCCACTTGGAAAGCCACAAAACTACAGGAGGCAGTATCAACAATGGAAGAATGGTTTAGAAAATGGAGAATAACACCAAACCCAAAAAAAACTCAACTCCCCTCCCCCTCAACCATATAATATTACAGACCACTCGCCGCAGATACTACTAGGTAATCAACAAATTAAGCCAGATAAGACTGCAAAATACCTAGGAGTACAACTAGACGCTAAACTTAATTTTAACAAACACACCTCTGCCATTAAAAACGAAGTCAAAACTCGAGCTAAGTAGGGTAAAATGGGGTAATGGCGGTCACTTAACGAAATTTGGACATAAAAGTCAAAATATGAAGTATATATTTATTCTGATAGAAGAAAAATGAAACATAAAAGTTACTCTAAGTTGTCAAAAACAAAAAGAACTGAAAATCTAACATTTCTTGGTAAAAACTCTTAAATTAAAAAAAGTTACTTTGACCGGTATTGTCGTAACATTCGGGTATTACCGGTCATAGCATGGGTAATACCGGTCACAAACAAAAATCACAATTATATCCGGTTGGAGAGTCCCTTGCAGAACACAGGGAGTGTGCCCATTGTCCGCATATGACACACCTGTACCACATCTCATTATTCGCTCCGTATTCACCACAAATCACACATAAAGTGAAATCTATCTCATTATCACTGTACATCTATAAAATATAGATGCTAGATATTTTATCTGGTTCGACATTTCTACTTCCTGCTCCCCGGTGAAAACAGTTTTTCTACCCAAAATAGGACTGACAAAGTTTCCTTTCTGAATTTTTACTTGTAAGGTTGAAAATGTAATTTCACATCTTTTAGCTGCAGTTCGCATGGAAACCCCTTGCTGATATAATCGTTTAACAGCATTCAGGTTTTCAACTGACCACTTTGCTCTGTTAGTTAATCTTACACGTGGCTTTGGCATCTGCAATAAAGAAAATCAACAAAATTAATTTTTGTTAATGAGGGCAATACCGGTCACTCGACCGACATTGCCCTCATATGAAGGCATACATTCAAAAATAATTTAGGACCTTAAAATTTTGATTATCACTCAATTCAATACGTAAGATTATTCTATGATGTACCAAACAACCGATAAACTAAGCACATTCTTAAGAAATAATAAATATAAGTACTTACGGCTTATTTTCAATGATGACGAAATTAGAAAAAACACAAGAAAAACAAATAGCCGACTGTTCCGCGTCAACACTTGATGGTAACTGAAACGATCAAATGCCCTCAATGCTAGGGCATTAAAAACAGCCGTTTGCACCAAACGCTGTTGCCGGATCTATCTTCCTTAAGGAAATATAGGGTTGACCGGTATTGCCCATTGACCGGTATTACCCGATTTTCCCCTACTTTAGATCTCTGACTTTTAAGAAAGGTATTAACACCAAAACGGCAGCAAAAATATACGAGTCAATTTGCAGGCCACTTCTAGAGTATGGACACGTACTGCTGAGTAATGCCAGACCACCAGCCCTAAAACACCTCAAAGTAGCAGAAACATCAGCTTTGAGAACTATGACAAAAATACGACACAGAGAAAACCCTCTTCACAACCCCAGCAACCGACAACTTTAACAAAAAACCAAGATACAACCCATTGATCTAAGGCTAACTGAATTAACTAGCAAATTCAAAGCCAAACCTGAAAATCTGAATCTCATCAAAGAACTGTGCCTAACAAGAGATACTCAAAAATCTAGATATAAATACCCAGAACAAACCATATTGGAGATTTTAAGGAACCATGCAGCTAGATAGCAAAACTATTAATCAAATTTATCTGACTTGTTTTAGTTTTTTTTTTGTTGCTCTTCTTTATAAATTACATTTAATCATTTTATATTTGCAAATACTATGTATATACTGTTAATATTAAGAATTAATTAATGTACTGTGGCTGAAGAACTTCGGTCGATGGCCATTTGGAAAACCAATAAAGACCATAATAATAAAAATAAAGGGTAGGCGGTAAATTAAAATAACGTCACTAAGAACTGACTTGTGTACACGAAGTGAATTTTTTAAATCCAGATATCTCAAAAACAGCTTCTCAAATCAATTCTTACCACGTATACCTCTTTTAGGTAAAAGATGTTGAAGAAACCGAATTTTTATTTAAAGGTTAAACATAGGGTGGCTCTAAAGAGTTATTTCGTTTTAAGTGTGTGCAAGGTACCGTAGGTGACGCCCTCTAAACCTTACAATAAAATGAGAGCAGATTCTAATTTCTCACCCCGCAAAACCCCCCAAAGCCGAATATTGTGACAATACACCAATTATTAAAAAAATTATTCAAAAAAAATGAAAACCAAATTGAACTTTTGACACTCTGTATCTCCAAAATCATCCACTTTTGGACTAAGGTAAGTTGGGTTAGATCGTCATATTTACGCCTCAGGAACTTGTGGTAGCTTTTTTTCCGCACCTTTTAGAGACACCCTGTATATTCTCGACATGTTTCGGACATAGTAACGTCCATCATCAGAAGAACCAAAACAAACTGATAAATCGAATTGATGATTTCTTGATAGGGCTTTGATGTTAAATTAAGATAATTGAGAAAGCATACTGAAACAGATCGACCCCAGGTGTGTTATTCACCTGATGAAATCTGTCACTCTAGCTATAATCGTCAAATGTTGTAGTACGACCCTGCCTACGTTGTGTTTATTTTTTAGGTTCTTTTAAAGTTTGGCACAACGGTAAAATTATTTCAGATTTTAAGATACCCTAGCCTTATTCTAATCCTTGCGGTTTTTCCTACTCATTCCTCGGCATTCCAATGCCCGATAATAAAAATCAAAGAGGTTTCATAAAACACTTATTTATTACAAATCGATATCCAGAAATATACATATTCAAACACTTTACAAAAGTATAATAAATATCGATTAAATTAATTATTACATTGTATAAACTTAAATTAAGATATTCTGTCTCCCATAATTTAGCCCGTTTGCACCAACACATGTCTGCGACACTAAGAAGTAATGCGATTTTACCTTTTGTTGCCAAGTATGTCTGCGACTCTAATGGCAACACTCTTCCCTCTTAAAACCCATTTCCTATTATTTGATTGGTCTGCAACCATACGCTGTTTTAGATTGATCCCCTGTTAATCTGCAATTTATTTGTATTACCTGTCATCCCATTCTCGTGTACGTATAATTAAAATTGTTTATCAATTTTTATCAAACACTAAACTGCTTTCCAAAATTTATTCTTTTTAATAAATAGGTGTGGTCTGTCAAATTGGCACCATATGTTTAAATCAAATAGTATGCCATGTATTTCCACTCTAGAGTTGAAATATTTTCTTTCAACACGCGTGTGATATTCGGCGCTTTCGAGCCAAGTTAACCGTGCTTTTTTTCTCATTTTCATAGGTGGAAAAGTAATTTTCCTACGGTCCTCCTCGTTTCGAATTAGAGTGTGAAAATACGCCATCTGAAATTATAAAAAAGTTAAGAATATACTGGAAAATCTATTACCAGTCAAATCAAGCCCCGCTGAAGAGAATGTCATATTAAACTTAAACAAAAAATGTTTATGGGCCGCCATAGCGTAGAAACTAGAGCTACGACCTACAAATCGAATGATCCCGGGTTCAAATCGCATCAAGAGCATTTGACTTTTTTTATAAAAACATTAAATAATTTATAGAATTATTTTGAATTGAAAACTTTCTTGTTAGGTGATTTTTTTATATTTATGTTTATTGCATCTTTCCTAGATTAAATAAAAAAATTCATCCAACAAGGAAGATCTTAATTCAAAATAATTTTATAATTTATTTAATGTTTTTATAAAAAAAAGTTAAATACTCCTGATGGGATTTGAACCTTTGGCCTTTTGATCTGTCAAATTGGCATCATATGTTTAAATTAAATAGTGTGCCTTGTATTTCCACTCTAGAGTTGAAATATTTTTTTTCAACTCTAGAGTTGAAATATGTTTTTCACAAATCAAAGGTTTTTTTTAATAATTCTTTGGGGTCGTAGGAAAAATAGTGTACATTACTCGTGTGAAAGTGATTATTCTAAAGCTCGGAGAATTTCCGCACTCGGCTGACACCTCGTGCTAAATATCTCCTCGTTTGAAAAGTATCACTTTCATCACTTGTTATGTAATATACTATAACCGATCTGCCTGAAATTTGGTAAACGCATCTATTGCATGTGGTATTAATTTTTATTGCATAGCATGCTCGGAGATATTCGAAAATGCTGAATAGGTTTATATGGTATTCTGGCTTTATTTGCAAAAATAAAGAAAAAATAATTTTACTTTTCCATTGTCCTATTTCTTTTCCTATAATATGATGTCGCCTACAGAGGTTCATCTTCTCTACGTGTGCGTATATACAAGGGGATCTCGAAAATGGTAAGAGATACGAAGATGGTTAAATTGAGGCAAAGTTGCGTATTTGGGAGCTTAATAATTTGGTGAAAAAATAACCTGTTATTATTCTAAATGCTTTTGGAGATATCCAAAAAAAGCGAAATTTCCATTTTTGGTTTTTAATTTTTTGCGCTTTTACGCGCAGGATTCCAGGACAAGCCGTAGGCGAGTCATGGGAAGTTCCTACTCATTCCGTAAAGTATCACTTTCGGAACTTTTTACGTAAATTACTATTACATGCTTTTATATCTTAAGTTTTTGACTAAGGGTGCTTATAAATAAATTAATATAAAAATAGAATAGTTTTCCCTTAATCTAGTTATTGATCCTTATTATATAGTACTGTAAATAGCGGGGAATTCCACAGGTGTGTTTGGTCAATTAGTAAGTTCATGGTAGGGTTTTTATTATGTTTGTAAACTTCTATTGATTATACGATTCACATCCGGGAAACAATGACCTGTCTCCAAACAATGTTTAGCAAAATTAGAATTTTCTTGGTTTAACAAATAAGAAGACTTAGAGCGTTTTCACACGGCACCATATATCGCGCGCGACAAATGGTCGCAATATTGCTTTTACACCAAATTATGTGTTTTCTAATGAGCCATTTTCACACACAAGCGATATTAGAGAACACATAATTTGATGTAAAGCAATATTGCGACCAATTATCGCGCGCGATATATGGTGCCGTGTGAAAACGCTCTTATGGTCATTATATCTAATATGCAGTCACTAATCAGTTAATAAAGTGATATTATAACAAAGTAAATTACTCATATTGTGAAACTATTAAGTGTTAATTTTGTGAAAAATAAATGAAAGGAATAAAGAAAATTATGTTTATTACAGCTGTCATTTTGATATTTTTTATGTGTAATATTCGCATTTATATAGACATATTTTTGGGCGTGGGTGTGGTTTTCATATTATGATTGAAATACAATAATATGAAATTAAACATTTATAAGTATTTTTTGACAGTTGTTATATTGACAATTTAAGCGATATGTTCCCACATTACAGTTTGGAGAAGTGTAATATACAAGTAGACAATATAATAAACATAATATAAAAAAAAATTTAAAATTAAAATTTTTTTTTTTGGTACCTACTAACTTCTATCGTTAGAGGCAACGCTAGTTACCGATTTTTAATAATAATAATAATAATAATAATATTATTATTAATATTATTATTAAATATATATATTATTATATATAATATATATATATATATTATTATTAATATTATTATTAAATATATATATTATTATATATAATAATAATAATAATAATAATATTATTATTATTATTATTATTATTATTATTATTATTATTATTATTATTATTATTATCATTATTATTATTATTATTATTATTAATTATTTTTCTCAATGTTAGTTTTCACAGCTTTTTGTTGGTATTGCTGGTATTATTTACAGTACAGAGAAGAAATTCATCTTAACCTGTAGGTACTGTTTAGAAACTTCCGTACTATAGGGCATGTTTGGAGGATGACGCTTTTCTGAATTAGTTGGTATAAATAACCTGATAGGCCCAGTTTTTCCAAGTTGGGCTTGAAATTTTTCGTCATAGCTCCCTCCACCGATATTATAATCGGAATTATGTCTATTTTATTCAGCTTCCATATATTTTTTTATCTCTATAGCCAAATTCGAGTACTTGGTCTTCTTCTCCGATTCGGTTTTAGAGTGGTTGTGTGTTAGTGGGCAACCTATATCGATGATGAAAGCTTTCTTGGTGGTTTTTTCGATAAGAAGAATATCCGGTCGGTTGTAGTCTACTGTTCTATCCGTTATTATTAGCCTGTCCCAGTATAAGAGATGTTCAGGGGATTCAAGGACTGGCTCGGGTGAGTATTGGTAGTATGGTGGGAGGTTTTCCCTTAGCCCTAGTTTATGGGCCAGTTCCTTGTAAATGATCTTTGCAACCTGATTATGTCTCCCTAGGTAAGCGTTGGGGGCCATAGCACCACATCCCTCCGTGATATGTTCTATCGTTTCTCCAGGACACTTGCAATTTCTGCACACATCTTCCACATTTCTTTTCAAGATGACTTTTTCATAGTTTCGAGTTCGAATGACACGGTCTTGGATGGAGATTATAAAACCTTCTGTTTCAGCATGTAGCTGCCTTTTTTCTAACCAATTCAGTGACATTTCTCCATCTATGAGTGGATTTTGAAGTGCAGTCCGGGGTGTTTGCCATGTAGAGCTTTCTCTTGTCAAGTAACAAGTTATTATATCCGATCCTATAGTTTTACTGAAGGGCTGACGAGCTATAATGTAGACAAAAGCATCTGGTTCTGGGAAGCCAGTGAACCAGTAAGGACAATATGGCGTAAATTTTAGGCAATATTTAATATCACATAAAAATATATAAGTATCTAAAAAAAATCACAAAAGATATAGCTTTTCATAGGCATCTCTACGTCACTCCACGATGTTCTTATATATATATTAAAATTAAAATAATTATATCAAATTATATGTAACAAACACACATTGCATAGGTGTTGGTGTAATATTGTAATATTGCGTGACATTGAATATCGCTTTGTTATATTACAACCTGAGACATAATCGCTATTCCATAAATATTAAAATGCCATCATCACCAGATACCTACCTTCGAATGTTACATTATTATGGGTGTAATGTTGCCATAATCAAACGTTGTTTGGTGGGAAATAACTTAGGTCAACTATCTGCAGTGTTTTGCCCGTTTAAGCTGAAGGGGTGTACTTTTCATTAAAATAGGGCACAAAGACAAGGGCTAACTACTACAGTGGGATGCATTGTTCTATCGTCCTCTATTTGTTAGTTTTTGTTTCCCGTGGTTTGCGGAGTAATTTTGCAAATTTGCTTCAATTTGATTAAAGTTGTTTAAAAGTGATTTGATTGTCATAAATTTAAAAAGCTATTGCACCTAAATATAAAAAAATATCATACAGAGTTAATTTGAAGTTTTCAAAAAATAATTAATTTTTGTAAAGAAGATTTCGTAGTTGGATATATTTCTTAATTTTAAACTTTTTTAAAATAACGTTTTTACCAATTTTCGACATAAGGGTACTTAACTTTTAAATGATTTTCATATATTTTGACCTACCCTGTATGCTGTTTGACGCGAAGTCATTTAAAGTCTCCCATGGTGATCAGCCAGGCACCACCTTTTGGCGGTACCCATTTAAAATCTGGTTGTGAAACTAATTAAAAAAAATCATTTGTTTGACCACACTGTTTTATAATATCTATATGACACATTACCAGAGCTTACCGGTTATAACGCTTTATTCTTATTCATCTGCGTGATCCTCACCTACGCTACGCTACTGTGTTCTGTGTTACCACTCGCGATCTTAAAGAACACACTCGTTGGAATAAAGCTGAGTAACGAAGCAGGATATTACGGTGTCACAAGGTCAAATATGCGGAACCGGAACTTCCCCTTTGTCAATGTAGAATTGCTAAATATTAAAACAAGTTTTTAAATCTTCACGTTTGGCGTATACAATTTCAGATTTGGGACAGGGCCAAATCAAAATTTCTAAATCAAACTCCTTTGTAGTGGTGATGTTAGGACGTTAATAAAGGTTAGAATTATGACAATACATTTTAAATGCTGTTTTATAACCGTCTTTTATACGTCATTCTGGCTAAGGTTTTATCTTACGCTGTATCCTACGTGAGCGGCGTCAAGCGGTCGGCGCGACTGACGCGGAAAATTTAACTGCATTGAAAGCGCCTGCCTGTCCTATTTGAGCAAAGTCGCGCGGCGTCACGCGATTGTGGCGGCCGAGGATCTCAATTTATGTATTTGAAATATCCGCCGAAGCGGCGGAGGCGTTTCTTGCGTTGCTGTTGATATTAAGATGATATTCGCCATGTTTAGCCCTATCTAGATAAATATTTTAATTTGTCTTTTTTTATATAAATTCTTAGGTAGATACAATTATTAGCTTCACTAACTAAAAATTTACGTAACCAGACCACGGCATTTTTGAAACTAAACGCGCCATCGCTCCTGAATGCCGTCCACGTAGGAACAGGCCTGCCGCCAGAACCGCCAGGAAGCATTTCCGCCTCAGCCGCATCAAGTAGCTCACGTAGAGGAAATAGCGTTAGGGTACCTATGTTAGTGACTCTGCACCCCATACATTTTGCAAAAAATGGACTATCCAGTAAATAGAATAAAGCAACAGGTTTTAAAAATGGAAAATGGATATTTTTGCACTATATATAGGTATATACACCCAGTTTCACGACCAACTTCCAAACGGAAATATTAAAAATAAAGAAAAAAATATGGTTGGTTGTTCATATGATACGCATATTATAGGTACAGTTAAGTAAAACCGAACATAAATTCTGGGATGAAGTACAGAGTAAACGGAATGCAGGAGCCCACGATGTTTGTAATAATATAGAGTTGCCAGGTCGCAGCGGCGGCGCCAGGGTGGGCACCGGCCCACACTAGAAACATGAGTGCCTACCCTGGTGCCCCCCCCCCCCCAAATTAATGGATTCATTTTTGTAATGGAATTTCCGGGGGGAAGGGGGACTTGACTATGAAAGCTTTGATGAGAAAAGAGTGGTGCTGTATGTTATTTTCAAGAGAATGATGGCCTTTTTTTTAGAAATCACTTTGGATAAGAGAGGAGTTTTGTTTGCCCCTGCTTATTGTGCGTTATAGAGTGTGGGGGAGGCAGCGATCTTTTTTTTTTAAGAAGTCACTTTTGATTTGGGTAGTGCCCACTTAAAAATCATCGGGCCCACTTGTGCCCATCCATCCCAAAAATCCTGTCGCCGCAGAAACCTTGGTTCTGTCAAGCATGCAAGAACGTAGATAAAAAGAACAAAAAGAAACCTGTTCAAAATTATACCAATAAACCAAAGCAGAACAATTATACAATTGATGATGTAATGGCTAAACTAGAGGAGATGGATAGAAAATATAACTTTCTAATAAGAATATATGATGGACAAGTAAAAATCAATGAAAAATTGAAGACTGAATTGAAAAATATCAAAAGTAGTTGAACAAAAATAAGCAAAGGGAACTTAGGAGCCACATTATTATACAAGGCATCCCCTACAAACAAGGTGATAACATAGAAGAGGTTGTTAAACTTACGGTTTTTATCACTGGTGGCTTCACTGCTTTCCGCATTGGAAAAATACAAGGACATAATACGAAAGCCATTCCAATTATAAGGTTATGTTTTATGAGGAAAACATGAAGACAAAAATTCTACAATCAAAAGAAAAGCTTATTAAGTGGAACACTTCAGCTTCATGCCTACAATACAAATAATAAGATCTTATTAAACCACGACTTAACAAAAGCCATCAACTCGTGATATTACTTTTAAAATAAAATAATTGTTAATATTAATTTTTAGATTGTTATTTTAAAACCCCAATAAATCCGTTCACCAATGGGCTAGCTAAAATTTTATACAATAAAAAAGTGCTCCCTGGGATCATACGTACACACCAAAATTCAACACAATTAATAATTCAGCAATACAGAAAATATAAGCTTATATTTTTTAGCTAGCTTGTTTCCATTATAGGTGTGACACCCAGTATATAAAAAAATTGGGTGTTTCGCAACAAAGTTATTTTTTTCCAAGGAGTTCTGGCTATATTTTCAAAAAAGAAAAACATTTTTTACATTCGTGAAAAATATGAATCATGTGTTTCAATTCAAAATTTTCACATCGTATGTTCTATGTATGTTTCACTATAACCCAGCCCTATGAAACTTGGATCGAAAAATTTGCATCAGTTACTTATGTCATTAGTGTCACTTGTCTGCCACTCCAAAAGATGTCTGCCGTTCTTGAATATGAAAGAGATTGGCTCAAATCAAAATACATATTTGAATAGTAACAAATCACGTTGCTCGGTTGCTCCATTTTCTTAACCACCTTTTGTGTTCGGCTTCGTTTTTGGTTTTGATATTTTTCATGACATATTTTGGGTTGTTATCACAAATATCTCAAGATCGTGCTTTGAAAATGCAAAAGAAAGTCTTATTGCATGTCTGGGTAAGATATATTAATATATTTAAGAAAAATAATCTGAAGTCAGTCAGTTTTTTATCGAGGTTGTTTAAAAATAAAGGCTCGATGTTATTGAACATATTACTGGTAGGTAGTACATTACCCAATTTTTGCCAGCAACATGATATAATTATTGATATTATCAAGTTAACTGTCTATTTAAGAATTTACAAGAATTAAAGTGAACAAAATAACCAAGGTAGTCTATATAAGTTCTGTGATATATAAAAGTTTTAGTAAAAGCAAAATAAACAAAATCTTAAAAGTTACATAAATTGTTTTTTCTTTGCCCCTTTTTTGACTTTGTACCTGATATGTATGTCAACTGGTAAGAGAAATAATTTGCCAATATTAGACTCTGTCGCTGTTCTCTTGTTTCATAATAAATCCTTCAGAATGTTGATGAACGTGATGTTAACCTACCGCCACTGGATTTAGACCTGAACTTGATGATGCCCCTCACCGATACGGACCTCCACCTGATTTATTGATCTCCACTGGTACTGGATCTCGACCCATCACCACTGGTACTGGATCTCGACCCATCATTCTCTAAATTCTGAACTTTAATAATTATTATGACCCTAAACTTATTTGTTTACCATAGGTGTGTGATCTCAGTTATTTATTTTGTTAATAAATTTATTTATGCTATGGGTGTTTGTCGAGGGTGGTATGTAGTAGCTTGAGAGCACTTTGAAGGAGGGTTCCTTGGCCTCGGCTTTTGTAAAGATTAAGAAATCTTTCAAAGGCGTTCTTAAAAGACTTTATTTTATATAAATTTAATGATTTTGTGCAATAAAAACGTTGTATTATTGATTGTTTTACTAAAAATAAGTTATATAATATTTGTTATCGAGGTAAATTAATATTTTGACATTTAAAATTTGTTTTAAATAATTTTTTATAAAAATACGTCATTACAAATCGTGCAGTGCAAATTGTATTTATTAGTAATAAAAACGTAATTTATAAAAAAATAATTTATTACAAATTTTAAATTTCAAAATATTAATTTGACCTTCAAAAAAATAAAAACATTGTGGCTTCCCCTACCCCCCTTACGCTGTAATTAGTTTAAACCCACTCCGCTTCTCGGTGTTAGCATCGCCCTAAAAGTCACAGCTGCATCTAGCATTTAACACGTTAATAACGTTTCGCTTTGTTCGAGTTCTGTGCTATAACCAGGGTATGTCGAATGGCAACGTCGAAAAGTAAAAGTTACCGAGAAATGTGGGTTATTTTATTTATAATCGATGCTCCATAACATCGATGTTTTGTTGACCTCGATGCTGGCTATCGATGTATCGAGTCGATCTTCCAACACTAGTGCAGCAAATCGATTCGGAGCGCTTACGACCAGCCTAAGGTAACATGCAAAATATTTCTATATAGTTCAGATGCACAAGACTAAAGAACTTGTGGAGGGTTGGGTACGATGCAGAGTCAACGAACGAAATAACAACAGAATGAGACATTCTAAGACGAAGTAGATAGGGTTCAATAACTTAGTAGTTTTAACAGACAAGACTATACACTTTTATTTTAGATCTCACGATTGCAACTGAGAGGTAATTGATGATGAATCATTAAATTACCACAACTATATTAGAATCAATATTGACAAAAATAATGACCAGGTACCTCAGTATTTGGACAGCACCTTAAGTTCAATAATCATAAGAGAGATGGACTCTATCTTGAAGATCTAGATTCAATAACCTGGATTAATGTTTGAATTTAAGACTTAATAAGTATAATTAATAATAGAAATCCCATCTTTAGACTCTTAATTTCCACACCAATAATTCATCCTTCAAACCCTACGCCCATGTATTTTAGACTTCTCCCATTTTTATTAGCTCTCAATCGGGTTTTCACATGCAGATACCATATTCTAAAAATCGAGTACCGTATATTATATCCCGAAAATGATATATTTGAAAATGTTTTTTGTTTCCTGAGCAAGATTTGACGAGTGAGTATTCTCAGCTTTACTTTTTTAAAGAAATGTTATATATATTATCAACACTTTGTCCTATAAGTAATTTTACCTTTATACTATGTACTTCTTGTCTCTAAGCTCTGAAGATGACCTTCCAGTAGGCCGAAAATAACCGCTAGGTAATAGAAAAATAAAATAAATTACGCTGAATACAAAAATACTTTTTATTTCATTTCAAAAAGAAAAGGGCCTACAATTTTAAAAATGAAAAAGCGGTATAAGTGTAATAATGAAATAGTTAAACTTCGTAAAGAATTAGGTACTAAATAAACCTAGAACTAGAATGTATGCATTGTACAATGGCGCACCGAGAGATGGGGGGGTTAAACCACCCTACACGCCCCCAGAGCCTGTACAGGGACATTATTTTAAGTGTCTCACCCGATTGGCGACTTTGCTATCGACCACAATAAAAAAACAATTATGTATTCCCTAACAGCTTTTAGTGAAGATGCCAAATTTGATGTCAAAAAAAATCTATGTTTACAAATTTGACAGATACGACGCCATATTGAATTTTCTTAAATGGCAACCATACCTTATTGTAAGCCAGCTGCATTCGCCTATTTGTTTCAACATTAAAAATGTATAATTGTCAATATTTATTTTCAGCCGTTCCGGAGATATGAGGCTTCGAAGTTGGTGATTTTGTTATCATCGAATTAACAGAAGCTTTGAGATTAGAATCTCAATTCTTTCTGAGGATACGTAATCGAAAAATTACATATCCTCAGAAAGAATTGAGATTCTAATCTCAAAGCTTCTGTTAATTCGATGATAACAAAATCACCAACTTCGAAGCCTCATATCTCCGGAACGGCTGAAAATAAATATTGACAATTATATATTTTTAATGTTGGAACAAATAGGCGAATGCAGCTGGCTTACTATAAGGTAGGGGTGCCATTTAAGAAAATCCAATATGGCGTCGTATCTGTCAAATTTGTAAACATAGATTTTTTTTTACATCAAATTTGGCATCTTCACTAAAAGCTGTTAGGGAATACATAATTGTTTTTTTATTGTGGTCGATAGCAAAGTCGCCAATCGGGTGAGACACTTAAAATAATGTCCCTGTACAGTAAAAATATATCAAAGTATATTGAAAATTTAAAAAAAAACTTCGTTTTTACATAAAATATAAATTTATTTTTTATATTGTGTGTCGAAATGAAATTAATACGACTGAAAATTTATTTCTCAAATATAACTTTTACACAATATTTTTTTTCGGTTTGTGAATATATTGAGAAAACCCCTCCTTCTCTCTGGGATATTCACAGAGCCAGTAAAACGAGACTGAAGAACAGTGCCGTAGCAACCGCTGTATCAATAATACAGGGCCTACTGGCCTGGGGGGGGGGGGGGGGGGGGGGGGGGGGACACCAAAAGGAGGAAAAATGCCCGCTCCCCTCTCCTAGCCGAGGGGCCCACCACTTTTGATACAGGGCCCATTCAATGCTAGCTACGCCACTGCTGAAGAACCAAATCAAAAAGGTCAAAAGGAAATGATCGGAAAAGTGTGATATTATTAACATTGGTTAACATCGATATATCGGGTGACGGGTACACACAGGGCCGGATTAGCGATTGTTGAGGCCCTAGGCTAAAAATTACTTAGGGCCCCTCCTCCTCTCCCTATCCAGAACATTCAGCATATTTTATGGTACCTAGGGTAGAAATTTTTTTTTGATGAAGTAAAATGTGAAACAAAAATTGATAGGTTCAAAGGTGTTTATTAAAATAATATCTTGATTAAAAAAAATTTTACCCCAAAAAAATACATAAAAAATCAAGGAATATCTAAAAAAAAAATAACCTAAAACATTTTCGCTAAAAAAAAGAATATATTATGTAATTAGGTGTTAGGTGGTGGTGTGTACGTGTGTACTCAAATAAATGCTCGTTTCCGTGATTTTAGGATTGCAAAACTCTCAATAATATTTTCGGTAGGAATTTTATTGAGAATATCGTATTCTATAGCCAATAAAGAAAGTTGATTAGTTTTTCATCACCTAATGAATTTCTTTTATAACTTTTTACCCTTTCTAAGGTAGAAAATGATCTCTCCCCACTACAGTTAGTTACTGCCATGGATAAAAATATCCTTAATGCAATATCTACGTTTGGAAAACTACAAGTTAATTTTTTTTGTCTTATAAACTTTAACATTTCCCTTGGATTGCTAATTCCCGAATTAATTTCTGAAATGAAATATTTAAAGCGAATACATTCGGCTCCTAAACTTTGGTCTAAATCGTTTGGATAGTGCTCCTGGAGCAAATTTGCTTGTAGTATAATATTCTTATCTGAATAATTTTCTAAATATAAAAACCCAAACTTATTTGAAACGTTAAGATAAGCAGTTTGTCGACTCTTGAGTTCCGCAAGAATGTTATCGATTATAACATAGAAAGTATTTATGAGCATATTATCTCTACCACTGAATTCAACTTCACCCTCTTTATTGTCGTCAAATTGTAGTTTTCTGCTTTTTTTCTTTTATTATCGGATTTATATGTGGAACAGTTTGTAAGTTCATTGCCACATTTTTCGTAATATGCAAAACGTTCGCGTTGTTGTGAAACATGTCTAATAAGTGAATCATACAATTTGACTGCTTAAGAAACATCGATTTCAGTAGCTTGTAATGACTTGCTAACCTTATTGAACTCTGTTAAAATATCGTCCCATAATTTTAACAAAATCCCAACTTCCAATTCTTCGAACCGATTTTTAATTCCTTTTGCTTGAACTTTTGTACTATTTGGCTGTGTAATATCATTTTCGATTACTGCTAATGACTCTTTAAACGCAGAAAACCCTAAAATAATTGCTTTACAGGAATCCGCGCGAGCAGACCATCGAGTAACAGATAATTTTTTTGGAACGAGAGCATTGGGAATTTTATTGAGTTCTTCTGTCATTATTTGCCACCTATGTGTGGAAGCTGAAAAAAATTATATATTTCTTCCAAGAACATAAAAAATGAAGTGGCCATATTACAACACTCAGCTGCACAAGTTCCTACCAAATTAAGAGAGTGGGCCGCACAGGGGACAAATAAGGCTAGAGGATTCCTTTTTTTAATGAGAGCTTGCAATCCTGAATATTGACCGGACATATTATTGGCATTGTCATAAGACTGCCCCCTACATTCTTGAATATTTAACTGTAACTCGTCTAATATCTTAAGAACCGCAGTTTCCATGTCAACTGCCTTATGGCCAGTATTACTAATAAAGGTAATAAAACGTTCTATAGGAGAGCCATCACATATGACATGTCTAAGAATAAAAGTAAGCTGGTCCAGGTGACTAACATCAGGCGTTGAATCCACGGAAATAGAAAAATATTTCGCCGATCTGGCTTCACTACTAATAAAATTACGAACGTGCTTTGATAAAACTCCAATAAACTCGTCACAAATAGAAGATGATAAATATGAGACATTACCGCGTCCCGGATTTCCATATTTTTGTAAGTGATTGTCCAAGAATGGATCAAATTGAGCTATTAACTCTAAAAGTCCTAAATAATTGCCGTTGTCATTTCTCCCAAACTTCTCTGTGGTACCCCTGAATGCCATACCTCGACTTGCTAAAAATTTAATTGTAGACAATACACGATGGAGAATTTTTATCCAGTAGTTTTTTCCTCTAAATATTGTTTTTCAATTTCTGTATTTATTTTGCCTAAAGTATTGGAACGAGTTAGAAATATTTTTGTGTTATTTAAATGTTCTTGCGAAGCCTCATGCTTTTCAATTCTAATAATATTTTTCCAGTCATTAAATCCTTTAACAAAAGATTTTTCACGATCCTTGCTAAACAACATACACGGCAAACAGAAAACTGAATTCTTCGACACAGAATATAAGAGCCACTCTCGCCGAACTTCCTTACCATTTCGAAGTTTGGAAAAAAATATTTTTTTAGATGCGTAGCGTGATTGTAGGCCTTCATACACTCTCTTTGAGTTTTCAAAATCAAAACTGTTTAAATCCTGTATTATCGGATTTTTTATTAGTGAGTCAATCGTCTCTGAGTTAATGTTAACTGATATTTTTGCAGGATCGCCAAAATCACTATCACTTGTATCAACTTCTTCAGTGTCATTCTCATTTTTTTTTCATTTTCATTAGCGGTGAGCAAAGAATCTAAAAACAAAATATGCGCTTGCTTTTGATTTAAAACATAGAATAAAATAAATACCGGAGTTCAGAATTTTTTACGAAAAACAAAGAAGCCTATGGTTGGTTGTTGGTTTAGAATAAAAAAAGAATGTCAGAAGAAATAAATGGAACCTTTATGTTATATACAGTGTGTACACTGGATTCTACGTGAAAATATCTATCTAGGTATAGCAGTTTTCACCTTTTTTCTATCTTACAGGGTGTCTGAAATATGAATAATATGATAGCACCCCAAAAAGGGCAAAATTTTTACTTGACCCTGTATCTCGGGAGTCTCGGGACCGAAACAAGGTGGCATACTTAATTCTGTTTGCGGCATTCAAAGTTTCGTAAAAAGCTGATACAGGGTCGCAGAAACCGCAAAGCTCTATCTCTGCTGGTTACCGAGAAACCCTGTGATGATTACAAGCAATTTGGGATACAGTATACAGTGTACACACTGTATATGATAAATTATAAATAGGTACCTTCCAATTTTGTTCTTGAAGTTCCTGGTAAAGCATCATGTGACAAATGAATTAAATTAGAGTTCTGTGACTGCCCACTATCAATATGTGGTTTTTTAAAAAACGTGTCTATTTTTGGCACATTTTCTATAGGTTCCGCCTGCCTTACAGCTTTTTCTTTAGCTATTTTACGTTTTTTTGCCCCACTTGGATAGTTATTCATTTTAGTCACACACACACACAGTCCGTATCACTACGTCTACACTATGCACTAATTTTGTTTTTTAATACAAAATACTTTTGTGATTATATAACGTTTTAATTTTAACGAACGAACATATCTCAACCTTAAAAAATGCGTGTGGATTTTAGTGATTTTACTAGACGGAATGACGCACGCAGCGCAAGCTCGGGTATTCTTCGGGGATGCACCGGATCCAGCGCAGTGTGCAGTAGCGTCCGTCGGTCGGTCTATCTTAAATCGCGATAAAAACTGACATTAGCATTAGCGGGTCGTGCCGTGGCCAGATTTAGTATAAATAATGATAATTATTATTATTATTTTTGTTATTATTACATCATGGTCAACGTATTATAGTAAATAGATGTTGTATACCGTTTAACTTTTTTTTATTTGAGAGTAAAGGGCCCCCGCAAGTCGAGGGCCCCTAGGCTATAGCCTATCTAGCCTATTGGATAATCCGGCCCTGGGTACACAATTATCATGAAAGGAACACTAGGTTATCCCTAAGACTAAACCTGACCCTTGAATTCCACTTTCCACTGTGATATTAATGCTAAGTTTTTGGAATTTAAAGTCATTGAACAGCATTAGGGCCCTAAAATATTCCGCCCGAAGTAATCAAAATTGTGATGCAAAATAATTCATATTATGTCCTGTCAGTTTATAACGAACTGGCAAGTGCAGCAAATTTTAAGAAAGTGAAACTTGTACCATTATGAAAAGGAAACAAACTCCTAGACAACCTTTCATTCTACAGACCAATATGACTATTGGATAAAAACTCTTGCACAGGAGGTATACTGCAGACAATACGGTTTCAAGGAAGGCAAACAGTCGACGCGATAAACAATGTACTAAAAATTGCTAAGAATGCTGCTAGCTGCCTACACGCACTTTCATCGAAGTTTTTGTGTGCTATGATATAACACTAGATGTTAAAAACTCCTTTTATAGTGCTTCATTGCAGTTGATTATGAAAGCACTGAAAAAGAGGGAAATAGATGAGGGACAGTCTGATTGGTATTATAGTGTTATTTATAACTGTGTGAAAGCGACTTCATATAAGAAGCAGAAGAGAGTTCCAAAAATTTAAAAATTAGGAGTGGTGTCAAGCAGGGGTACTGTGTTATACTGACTGTTTCGGATGGTTATGCCAATAAAAATAACGTTTTTGGTTAAGGTTTTGCTGACGATGTGGCTATGATTGTTATAGCACTAATAGAAAAATTCTTATGGGCAATGCATATGCAAGACTAGAGTAAGTTTAAAACCGGATAGTGGACAGAAATTTTGAACTGGCACCAAAGAAAACCAAGGCTTACTACAAAAATGAAAATACGTCCTATTAATTTAAACATACAAGACACGACAGTCAATCTCAGCACATCCGTTAAACATCTCGGTATAAAAAAATTATATACATATAAGGTAAGAAAAAATTAAATTAATTTTGCTGTATTTTTTATTTAAATTATATATTTCATAAAATTCTTTTTCAATTAAAATATTGGACGTTTGTAACTGGTTTAAGCTCCCCATGCATATTTTCTTTATTATATACTAACATGATAAATTGAATTTTAAAAGGCTACCATCTCCTGTATGTTTTATTTTATCCATACATACACCTTTCTCGTATTACATTATGCCTCATACAATACGCCTTTAAATATTTTATTTAAGATTCTTTTTTAATTTACAATGGTTTTGAGCCTATAGAGAAATGAGGGGTAATGCATATACCTACCATTATTGGTTATAAAAGACGCCGGACGTCGATATATAGGGGGTGCGATTGAATTGGTTGGTTAAATGATTAGGGGATGCCCGGGCAAAGCGGATATGTTAAGCCAAGAAAATCACAATATGATTATTTATAATCGATTTCTATTAAAAAAATGTTTATGGCATAAAAATTTCTCTTGGCTTTAATAAGTTATTATTTTTTTTCTTATTGCTTAAGAAAAAAATTGAGCATGAACATTTTATCCTCTTTGCCTAAGTAAATAAAAAATATAATTTATGCTAGAATAAAGAAATATATCGTAATTATACATAATAGGTATATGAAAGTAAAAATATAGACATTAAAAGCAAAACGAACATTCAAGTAATATGTTGTGCTTCAAAATACATATTTCAAAAACAGACCAAACTATAATTTCGTGGGCGCAATTTTGCCATCTTCTGTACTAGATCCAGTTTTCGTCAGTCTCTTCCAAAAAGGCTCTTCACATGTAAGATAGTCGTAATTTCTGTCAGAATAACTACTTGTAGCTGCTAATTTACTAGAACTCTTACAATCAGTAATTTATTAGTGTGTGCAGCCTTGGCATTTATACCGGCCATGTCATCGACTTAAAAGGAACATGGACTCAGTATTTCTATTTGCTTTGCACATGACAGCTTGCTGCCTGTTATTTACGAAAATAAACATAACCAATTTCTACATATAGAATCTTGATTTCTTTTTATCTTCAGTCTGTTTCTGCTAATATATTTGGATGTTTCGTTTGAGCAAAATATACAATCGACGGACGTAACTCAAAAATCCACAGACGAAATTTAGGAAAGAACCAAACCGTTCTGTGAGCCTCTAAAAATCACATTCCCACTTGGCGATTTTCGTTAAAAATATAATCAATTCAGTAATTGAAAGTTATTTTATGTATCATGGTGGAAAATAACTAAAATGTTACGCATTAGTTAAATTGAGGCCTTAACCGATCTTTCATATTTCGTTTCCATACATCATAATAAAAAGGTCGCTAACAGAAAGATGGATACTTCTAATATGATGTTTATTATTTAACAAGATTTGAAGTATTAATACCAATTATGCTTAGTCAACAATTATTTTAAATTTACCATTTACAGAATATGAATAATAATTACACAATCCGACAAAAAATATTTTTTGTTGTAACATAAAGCTGAATAGCATATTGTAGTAGAACGAATCTATCTAAATATGAAAATGGCCATAAAAAGTTGTAACACTCAAGGTTTTCTTGTTATATTAAATAAACCACATGTAGAGCGGTACCGTTTAATATTTATTGAAAAAAACGATTTTACAAGTTTTTAATCCTGTATTTATAATTTATATTAAATTAATATCTAAGAAAAAAGTCAACATCAAAAATATTTATTTGAAACATACTAATTCCACGTTTTCCTTTTATGGAGGATCACCCATCATGACTGGATCCCATCGTCCTTGGTACCGAATTTCCATTGCCCCGATATCTTGATGGAACTTATCACCCTGCTCGTCGCTGACAGCGCCCAAATTCTTAGAAAAAAATGATAAATGGAAATGGAGAAAATTAATTTTTAATAACAAAAGGCAACGATGTTGTATGTAGTTTGCAGCCATATTGTTACCTAAAAATCCTCTCACTTACAAAAGAGTTCCAAGTTCTGAATTCTTGCATGATGAGTTTTCCTATAAAATTAACATCGTGCGGCAATTTTCTAACTTGTGATCCAATTAAAATGGCTTTCTTTTAATTTGGCGTCACTTAACTGGGGAAAGACTTGTCTTAGGTGTTTAAACCCTTCGCTCTTTTTATTCATAGCTTTCACAAAGTTTTTTTTATCAGTCCAAGCTTCATGTAAAGAGTAGGAAAACGGACGTCTACAAGCCACCCAGCCAGATAATTTCTATAGAAAGAATTATTGTCTCAAAAATGGTTTCTTTGAAAATTATCTTGTCAACAGTAATATACCGATAGAGGAGGCGTCTTATCGGTAATACCGCTGTTTTTTACAAGAAATCGATTTTCTAATAATTTTCACGAAATATAATTTTTACTTATAATCTGATAAGATCCCGAGAGCTTTAGCTCGAGGGTCTTATCTTTGATTATAAGCAGGGCCGGACCGTGACCTTTGGGGGCCCTGGTCTAACGATATCTGGGGGCCCCACGAAATTATATAAATTAGGCATTTTCCTAAAAAATGTTTTATGCGGGAAAATTTAACATTCGAAACTCTCAAATTTTTTTATTTCAAACGAAAAAACATTATAAACTTAGGTAAAAGTAGTTAAAATATACAGGGTGTGTCAATAAGGTGTCGGGCTTTGATAGCACCTAAACTATCAAAGATAGGAAAAAAAGTGTAATATAAAAGTTAAATGGTTTGTTAGGATGCATAACCTAAAAATATTTTAAAATCTACAGGGTGGTCCCAAAAAGTGGTACTGAATAATAAAAAAGAAAATTAAATGGGACACCCAGTATAATTTTCCAGAATATGATTCAATAGAATAAGGACTTTGCAACCATCTTAAAATTTTTGAACTAAAATGCAACGTTGCCAAGTAATTAATTTTTTTCCTAAATTTTAGTAATTTTAAGGGTATCGTAAAAAAATCATAGTAACCTGTGGATTAACCCTAGGCAAATATAATTTACATTGTGGGTACTTTAAGGTACAATATATTGATCGATAACAATGTTTTTTAAATCTCTTATACAGAGCGTTCGGTATAAGTTGGACAATTCGACAGTTTTAAAAATGCTTTATTTCAATTTTTTTAAATAGGACCCCACTAATTTTTTTAGGCAAAAGGATGTATCTTTCGAAAACCCTACTTTTTTGTTAAACATGTCATATATCTAAATATTATAGTTTTTGAAATATTTTAGGATTTGTCTTAAATCAGGGTAAAAAAGGAAAGTTTTAATTGAATAATTTAGTCAAGATTGCTTTGGAACAAAAAATAAATAATTTTCTTTATCACAGCTGTCATTGCAAAATTATTTCGCTAACATTTTTGTTTAAAATTTAGTGTCCCGAACTAACTTTATCGAAATAGAAAAATATGAGTTATGATAAAGTTCGTTCAGGAAACTAAAATTTAAACAGTAATTAAACACAAAATGTTGGCGAAATAATTTTGCAATGACAGCTGTGACAAAGAAAATTATTTATTTTTTGTTCCAAAGCAATCTTGACTAAATTATTCAATTAGAACTTTCCTTTTTTACCCTAAGTTAAGACAAATCCTAAAATATTTCAAAAACTTTAATATTTAGATATATGACATGTTTAACAAAAAAGTAAGGTTTTAGAAAGATACATCCTTTTGCCTAAAAAAATTAGTGGGGTCCTATTTAAAAAAATTGAAATAAAGCATTTTTAAAACTGTCGAATTGTCCAACTTATACCGAACGCTCTGTATAAGAGATTTAAAAAACATTGTTATCGATCAATATATCGTACCTTAAAGTACCCACAATGTAAAGTATATTTGCCTAGGGGTAATCCACAGGTTACTATGATATTTTTACGATACCCTTAAAATTACTAAAATTTAGGAAAAAAATTAATTACTTGGCAACGTTGCATTTTAGTTCGAAAATTTTAAGATGGTTGCAAAGTCCTTATTCTATTGAATCATATTCTGGAAAATTATACTGGGTGTCCCATTTAATTTTCTTTTTTATTAATCAGTACCACTTTTTAGGACCACCCTGTAGATTTTAAAATATTTTTAAGTTATGCATCCTAACAAACTTTTTAACTTTTGTATTACACTTTTTTTCCTATCTTTGATAGTTTAGGTGCTATTAAAGCCCGACACCTTATTGACACACCCTGTATATAATATTATCTTTAATGAACAAAAAATTAAAGCCATTAATTATTAACCTAAACATAACTTAAACAAGACAAAGTTGAGATTATTAATAAATAAACATAACATAACAACAATAAGAAATTTATAAAATAACTTTTCTACACTTTTGTGCTGCAAATTATTTTAATTGATTATCACATTTCAAGTCTTATTTGGTGAGTGAGATCAGCATTGAAAGAAAGAAGTGATAAGTAATTAGGTCTTGTATTTGTCATATATTTGTTTTCTATATAGGACAACTTAGTGAACACACGCTGCGCTTCACAACTCGTAATAGGAAGCGGTAGAAAAATCTTTAAGATGGTATATAAATTTGGAAAAACGTCAACAAGTTTTTTTTCAAAAATTAAATTGAACATATCAGTACAAGTATATGACTCTAGCTCAGTTTGTTTTATATAAGTTTTGAATTGAATACATTCCTGTATTAAATGTTGGTTTAGTTTGTCTAAGTCATCTGAATAATAATCAATATTAGCGCGCACGCTCAACAGGTCGATGTTCTCCTTACTTTGATCTTGCAAATCCTGTTGATCTTAACGAGAAACGGGGCCCTCTGGAACCCGGGGGCCCTGGGCTGCAGCCCATTATGCCATAGGTAGATCCGGCCCTGATTATAAGTAAAAATTATATTGAGTGAAAATTTTCTTAGAAAATCTAGTTTCGAGTGAAAAACAACGGTATGAAGATAAGACGCCGCTTCTAGAGGTGTATTTTATTGGATAATTTACTGAACCCGAAATAAAAGCCGTTTGTGATAAAGGAAAATATGCAAACACATCATTATGATTTACTTTTAAGTTTATAAACGTGCCACAACTAACAATTAATTAAAAATCCAAGACTAAATCAGACGCGTGGAATGTCAAAAATCAAATTCGCTTATTTTCATCACGGTTGCCATGAAAACGCCAAGATTTCTTAAGTTCACGTCAAAGCAAAGCACACTAGGTTTAATCTTGCATACATTTTGTCATAAACCATTTTTTTTTAAGTGTCAAAATTAAGTTAAGTTTATTCCCTAAAATCACCTCAAATAGTGTTGTGTGACACTTTTATTTTGTAGGGGTTATAATATTTATTTATTAAACTTGATTATAATATTTATTTATTAAACTTGATTTCTTAAAATAAATTACTGTTTGTTTGACAAAAAGCTACTGTTCTTCTGTACTTATCGGGTAAGACCGCGTTACCATCAAGGTGGTTGCTATGAAAATTTGCGTTCTGATTGGTTCTATATATGTGAAGTAAATTATCGGTAATATTACCAAGAAATGGATCTAGCGGATCTAAAAGTATTAATTTTTGTTTCTTTGGCTAGTAACTTTCACTCCTTAAGACGGGAACCAAGAAGTGCTTTGACACCCAAAATCACGTACAAAATTATTCTCACTTTGAACGATTAAATGTGGCTCGCCTAAACTGGGAACTGGAGTAAACTGGGGTCGGTATCCTGATGATGTGTTATTTCTCCATTGTCTCCCAAAACAATATCTTGCCAATCTAAATTCACAGTCGGTACTGATAGGTCTGCATCGCGAGGAATAGGTCTTACGCGGAAGGAAAATTCGAATAGTCGATCTTGAGTTTTCTTTTTGGGAACATAACCTTCAGTCTTTGTCATGCAAAAATAGCAATTGTCAAAATGATTGGTGGATTTTCGCCATTCCATTGGAACAGCAAAAGTCATATTTTTTCTCTCGGTCCTATAATTTCTAATTTACCGCACATTTTACACACACTACGTTGAGTTGCTTTTTCCACTTAATAATACTTAAATTTCACACAAAAACACTGAAAACGAACAAATTTATGACATCTGTAAATTAGGTAGGTATAAACGTCAAACAGGTATGAAAAACGGGCGTGTGCTTCAAAGACAGTGACCCAAATTTGGATCCCCCTTTGTCTTAGCTTTAAGATCCGTGGGCCATGTGGTTATTCGGCGGATTTGGCTGGTGGTTGCTTATAGTTTAAGGTCGATTGGAGCGTTAAAATAAAATGAGATCATTGAAGGATTTAAATAATATCTCCTATTTAAATCTAGCAGCAGAATACCTATAGTCCCATAAATCAAACGTTTCGTTCGTTGTTGGTAATACAATAAAATTAATCTGATATTTTTCTCTATTATATGAAAAAAATCACAAATGTATCTATTATTAACATTACATTACATGGAGTACCCTCAAAGGTAGTATGAGCAGCGATACCGTACCCAGCTAATAAAAACTAAAATACTCCTTCCTCCTTTTCGTAGGTGATCGAATCGGTTTCGTCTTGGAGAACGAGACAAGAGAAATGTCAAACGAGAGTGAAACACTACTAACAGCGGATTGTACAAAATTCTCGGTTAGCTTAACTGCGAATTAAAAAGTCAGCTGACAAGGTCCACTTCGTGTTTGGGTGAAATTGCTTCGCAATTTGCAAAATTTGGCAGTTGTTAGTACTATCAGATCCCAGTTCTTGTAAAATATAATGCGATTTCCAAAAAAAAACCTCTGATTAAATTTTGTCTTTTTATAATAATAATAATAATAATAATAATAATAATAATAATAATAATAATAATAATAATAATAATAATAATAATAATAATAATAATAATAATAATAATAATAATAATAATAATAATAATAATAATAATGATGAGCAAAAGGGCTGTATTAGGAAAGCTTTGGGTTGCAAGGAACAGCTTACAATCGATGCCGTTATTATAAAACAGGCAGAAGTTAAAAGGCGAAATCTAAATATGTGCTACATAGATTATAGTAAAGCATTCGATTCTGTTCCTCACGACTGGCTAAAGAAGATATTGCAAATATACAAAGTACACCCCCTAATACGCAACATGTTAGGCACCCTAATGGAGCAATGGAATACCAATCTCCATATTGGACAAGAGAAGCTTGGCAATATAAATATATCAAAAGGTATATCTCAAGGCGACTCTTTAAGCCCCCTCTGGTTCATTTTGGCCATGAACCCACTGTCCTCACTACTAAAATCAACATCCTACGGATATCGTCCCAACTTAACTGACAATTTTAGAATAAACCACCTTCTATTTATGGACGATATCAAACTCTACGCTGAAAGCAAAACTCACCTACAGTCCCTAATTCAAATAACCAAGACATTTAGCGATGACATCAAAATGTCGTTTGGCTTAGACAAGTGCGCAATCTTGAATGTCGTACGCGGAAAGACTGAACAAAATCGTGGACTGCTTGAAGGCATAGATATACTAGATGAGAACAAAACATATAAATACTTAGGTATCTCCCAAAACCAACAAATAAACCACACAAGCCTAATAAGGGAGTTTAAAAACAAATACAAAAGCAGACTAACAAAGCTTTTTAATACTCACCTGAATGCTGGTAACCTTACTACTGCCATCAACACCTGGGCAATACCAATACTTACCTACTCATTTGGAATCCTTAAGTATTCAGACACGGATTTGCACGAACTAGATAGGCTTACGCGCAGGCTGCTAACAAAACTCAGATTCCACCACCTACGCTCTGCACTTGAAAGAATGTACCTAAAACGAAAAAAGGGAGGAAGAGGTCTCATTAATATATATAACCTGTGCAAGTCGCAAGAGACCTCTATGAGAAAATACTTCCAAGAATCGAATGGGGAAATTCTTAAAAAAGTGGTAGCAGCAGATGCTGGATATACAGCCCTTAACTTAAAGCAAAACGGATTACCTAACATCATCCGCGCGCCGCCAAGCCAACAGCTTGTAACTTGGCAAGAGAAAGCCCTACACGGCAAATACCCTACTGCACTCCAAAATCCACTCATAGATAGAGAAATGTCACTGAATTGGTTAGAGAAAAGGCAGCTTCACGCTGAAACAGAAGGTTTTATAATCTCTATCCAAGACCGTGTCATTCGAACTCGAAACTATGAAAAAGTCATCTTGAAAAGAAATGTGGAAGATGTGTGCAGAAAATGCAATTGCCCCGGAGAAACGATAGAACATATCACGGCGGGGTGTGGTGCTATGGCCCCCAACGTTTACCTGGGGAGACATAATCAGGTGGCTAAGATCATCCACAAGGAACTGGCCCATAAACTAGGGCTAAGGGAAAACCTCCCACCATACTACCAATACTCACCCGAGCCAGTCCTTGAATCCCCTGAATATCTCTTATACTGGGACAGGCCAATAATAACGGATAGAACAGTAGACCACAACCGACCGGATATTCTTCTTATCGAAAAAACCACCAAGAAAGCTTTCATAATCGATATAGGTTGCCCACTAACACACAACCTCTCTAAAACCGAATCGGAGAAGAAGACCAAGTACTCGAATTTGGCTATAGAGATTAAAAATATATGGAAGCTAGATAAAATCGACATAATTCCGATTATAATATCGGTGGAGGGAGCTATGACGAAAAATTTCAAGCCCAACTTGGAAAAACTGGGCCTTTCAGGTTATTTATACCAACTTATTCAGAAAAGCGTCATCCTCCAAACTTGCCATATAGTACGGAAGTTTCTAAACAGTACAGGTTAAGATGAATTTCTTCTCTGTACTGTAAATAACACCAGCCTTACCAACAAAAAGCTGAGAAACAGAACACTGAAAACATAATAATAATAATAATAATAATAATAATAATAATAATAATAATAATAATAATAATAATAATAATAATAATAATAATAATAATAATAATAATAATAATAATAATAATAATAATAATAATAATAATTTCCGGTTAAAGAATTGACCCAGGGTAGAACCTGCCTGCTATAAAAGGTTGGTGTTCCTTGCCTTACTGTGGGTATTATAAAGAAGGCAAAAATTAACTTTAATTTTAATGGCGAGGTTAACTTCGCTAGAAAAAATGACAGTTTTATAAAATTTTCATTACCCTTCGAAAACAAAAAGGAGTAAGAAGAATTTTTAACAACCTAACCTGTAACGTGTCGCAAATATTTTATTAAAACAAATATGAAGAGTAAAACAGTTTACTTTTTTGTTGACTAAATTACTATTGTCATATGCAGCGTAGAATAATAAAAAACATTATATAGATAGACCAAAAACTGTCAATTCTGTTCATCATCAGTTAACTTTAATTGGTACCTGATCCACAACTTAACTTGAACCTGTGACACCATTCTACAAGTTAACCTTCGTTCATCTGTCGATTAAGTTTTATAATACCCACCCTTAAAGGGGCCAACATTGGTCACCGGCTACCGCGGTAAGCGGTAAGCGTAGGAACTGATGTAATGAATAAACGGCTGATTCCATGTTAGGAGCGGGTTTTCAACAGCGTCTGTACCCTATGTTCCAGGGCCCGCTCTAGGGGGCGGCAACCTGGGCCCCTGCCCAGGGCGGCAAGCTGGAAGAGCGGCATGAAAAATCCAAAAAAACACCATAAATCCCCGTTTTGCCTACCTACGTTCCTAGGTATATATGAAGTTTGAACCATTCCAATTCTCAGTTAACAAATTTAATTTCCTTTGTTTTGCCGTGCCGTCTTATTTTTAAAACAGTGACAATTTCGACGGATCCCTGTTCTTTTTAATATTATAATAATATCAAGCAATTCCGCGACAAAGCAAGCCGAACAACGCCGGCACCGGCACCGGTACTTTTTTTGGTCATGGCGGCGTCGCAGCAAAGGACAAGCCGGCGAGCGGCGAGGAATAGACAGACAATTTGCTGTTGTGGTAGGTATAAAACGAAGAAGGGATGAAAAAGGCGGCAATTTCTTGTTTTGCCCAGGGCGGCGGTATTGCTAGAGCGGGCCCTGTTAAGGGCGACTGAATCACTAACCTGGCAGAAGGTATAAAATGCAAACAATTTGTAACGAAATAAGTAACGACGATTTTTAGATAAATATGATGTCGAGTTTAGAAGAATATGGACCCCAAGTAGGTGAAAACGAAAGTTCACAATCCCACGCTGCGCAAGCAGTCAGCCTTCGGATTCTGGGGGAGGCTAAAATTCGACTTGTACTAATAATACTAACGGCAGGATGCTAAGACAATAAGCCCCTGCCGACAATAAAACTATAGATCAGCATACCATCGGCGAGGCAAAAAGTACAATTGACACTAGCTTGTAGCCCGACCCTGATGGAGTCGATAGAACTGCTGCTGGTCGACCAAGAAGAACAGAAACCGTCGAATCAATTGGAGTCGTGAAATAAATAGAACCTTTATCAAAGCATTCCTCTTGATAACGACTGTAAAGATAACCTCCGCCCTGGCTGGAGAATAAAACTCCAACGAAAAATCAACACAATACATCAGGAATTAAAAATAACTGAACAAAATGTAGCGTGTCGCCGAAGAGCCATTTATACTAACCACCTGCTACCCAATGCTGAAATAAATCAAATCCGGCGTGAAGTTGGCAGAACGTTGCACAACCGTCAGCCGGAAGAACTAACAGTACAGCATGAAGTAACACACGAGCAAGATCCAACTATACAGTCTGATACGGACAATACAAACCAAAAATATTTGGAAAGTTTGTCCCTATTTGAAAATAGTGACCCGACCTTGAGACTAAGCTTAGATTCAAGAAAGGAACCCACGAAATGCTAGCGAAAGTAAACCTAGCAGCAAGGACGTCCTTAAATAGAACTGAGGACCTCGAGACATTACATAGTGGGTTATATGCAGCAGCAACTGTAATTGATCTCAATGGTCAGGCATTATATCTGAAAACTGATAACAAATATACTAAGAAACAAGTGGTACCCGCTTGGAAAATAAGACTTGAAAAACAAATAAGCCAGTTACGAGCACAAAGTGATATAATTGGAGAATATCTAAATGGAAACTCTAGCAGCAAGGTTGCTAAAAAAGTTAAATATATACTGAAAGCAGAGAGTATTCCTTTTAGATAGTCCCGATGTAAAACGGTTGCTAACAATCATAAGAGGCAATATTAGACAAAAATGTAAGGCTAAAGGAGCCCGTTTAAAGCGATACAATAAAGCCACAAAGAGGAAGGTTCAAAGCCAACAGTTCCCAGGAACCAAAAAACTTTCTATAGTACATTGAACCAAGAAGATAAAGACCTTACTCCAACTAATGACATAAATAAAGACCATGTAACGGGATATCTCTCTGGGGTTTGCCCAAAAGGAAAAAAAAAACATAGTTGTTTCTGGGGAAAAAAGCTCTATTATTGCATCTACGCCACTTCTTGGTTAACAAACAACTAAAATATATGAAATCGGTAAGTTCTGGCAGAAAATGGTCGCGAAGTTATATCAGACATTTGTTAATCATAAAATCCAATATATTATTTAAACTAAATTAGCAATAATCTAAAATACAACGATGAAAAATAGCACAAATACCACCTACCTAATACCAGGGATAAGTCCCGTTATTAACTTAATGAAAACAATTGTTCTATTAATTGGTTGCCGTAGTGGCTTGCTCACACGCTGCCGATAGAAAAGGCTCGCAACTGCCTGAAATATCAGTACCGAAGTCGGTATCTTGCCCATGAGAGTAGGGATAGATGGGGGTTTTCACGCCAATTTCCACACACTCTTCTGTGCATCATCATCTGTCATACGTCATCTGTCATACGTCATCTGTCATACGTCATCTGTCATACGTCATCTGTCATACGTCATCTGTCATACGTCATCTGTCATACGTCATCTGTCATACGTCATCTGTCATACGTCATCTGTCATACGTCATCTGTCATACGTCATATGTCATATGTCAAACTTCACACTCTTGGGCGTTAGCTATTTGGGCATTAGCTACTTGGGCGTTAGCTACTTGAGCAATAATATTTATTTTAGGACATGTGTTTAGGATGACGTCATATTACGTCTAGGAAAAGATGGAGTTTGGCACCTGTCAATTAGGATATGTCAAAAATTAAAGTCTAACATATGGACCGTGTTCGGGATGACGTAACAAGGCGTTTCGAGAAAACCCGAAGTCGATCAGTCAACTGCTTCGGGAGATATAGTTTTTTGCGATTAGTGCCCTTATGTGAGGTGGAGGGCTGAAATTCTGGTTGTAGGCAGGGATATATAGGGCCTATCAAGCAGTGAGGGAATTTTTCAAAAATCTCAAGTAATTACGGAGCTAGATGTATTAAACCTTTGTCCTTAACACGATAAAGTCTTACAATGCACTGACAATGTTTATTTGGTGATGATGAACAGTGGATTAGTCAAATGAACCGTAGATCGGCTAAATGAACTGCAGATCAGCTAAATGAACAGCGGATCAGCCACATGAACTGCGAATCAGCTCAATGAACTGTAGATCAGCTAAATGAACAGCGGATTAACGGATCAACAGCACATTACGGCGAAGTATTCCTATGCCAGTAGGGAAGAGGGGGGGGGGGAGGGGGGGGGTGGTATAAAATCAATGATAGGCGAAATTTCAGTAAAAACATTTATTTCTCAATAATATTACAATAACTAATATCTAACCTACCTAATACCTAGCCTACCCAATATCTAAACTACTTATTTAAGAACAGTGACGTCACAAAAGATAGATTAAGTATATTTTAAAAACTCTTTTGGAGGTATGCTGTTTAGCAGTTTGCAATGTAGGATATTCATCTAGCTCCCAACTTCTAAAGCCAACATCTAATTCGGTGCCAGTTTCAATAATATTTAGTAGATCCAATCGTTCCATATCAGATACCGAAATATGAGGCAGCTTCCAAACAATTTTATTTATTGTAACCCCCATATTCTCGTCTGCATTAGAGTTGATAATTGCATTTTTATCAGTATGACTTTTTAATAAGACCAATTTATGCTTCCCATTTATTAATATCTTCTTAAAATCCTCTGCAAATTCCAAAACCGTGCGTAGCGGAACACAAACATTAAATGACCCGGTAGTTCTATCAACCACATCGCAAGTAAAATAATCATCAATGCTCCATCCAGCGTTCTTGTATTTCTTAAGTTCATTTGCATTATACGAAACATATCCCTTGATTGAGGTGGCTATTCCAGGATTACGTACTGAATCCAGGATTCTACCCCAAGCTCAAACCAGATTTCTTCAAACAAGTGACAAAAGAAATTGATTACAAATTTTGCTGTAGTTAAAACAGTTGCATCGTCTTGTCTCAAGAGTCGTCCTTCCAGGTATATATGACTGGCATAAGCAGGGACGTATATAAGGGGGGGGGGGTTTACATTTAACAACAACAACAACAAAACACTGAAAAAGCAAAGAAATGTATAGCAAGAATAGGAGAAATATATCTTAGTGAAGATGAAATAAAACTTTTGGTAAGCGAGTATGAGCTTTGGCACAACCAATGGTGTAATCAGGAAAATCCCTCTACTGTACTAGAAGCTATAGACCGATGTGATGAACTTTTTTTCCCAACGATAAAAAAACTTCTTCAAATCTTAGCAACACTTCCAGTATCCACTGCCACGCCTGAACGTACTTTTTCCACACTTAAACGGCTAAAAACGTATCTAAGAAATAGAATGGGAGACGAAAGGCTTACAGGCTTCGCGCTCATGAGCATTCATCGGAATGTGGCGATAGAACTAGATTCCTTAAAAATTGTTAATAAGTTAGCTAAAAGAAGAAAGAGAATGAACCTAATTTTGTAAAAATAAGTACCGTAAGTTTTAATAAATTTTTTAATTATTATCTGTTATTTTTTTAAATAAGTACCCCAAAACTAAGACAAGGTTATACTCACATCAGCATAGGGGATCAAAACGAAAATGGGTGGTTAAAGCCCCCCTCCCCCCCCCCCCCATTAAAAAGCTATAAATACGTCCCTGGGCATAAGGCAGTGTGTATATATCAGTTTGCGGAACAGGAATCCTTATTTCATCATTGTTGTTAAACTAGTTGGAATAAGGCAGATGACTGTGTCTTTAAATTTTTACTATTGAATTGTCAAAGACAAAAGATTCAGATACGTTTAGTATACTCATTATATATTCCCTTTAGGGTATATCATAATGATTTAAGATACAGGCTATTATCAGCTAACAATTTTTTTAACTTCCTTAGAGGTCTTCAACAGCTGTTGCAAGGTTTATTGCATCACCATCCTGATCAACAAGCTTTAATTCAATATTACTTATTAATCTGGTGTTAATTGGCTTATAAATTACGTTTTGAAAAATTTCGATTATTTTAAATCCTGATGGTGAAAATTCATGGTGTTGCGATCTTTCGTTGTGGACTGTAGATGTGGTCGCCTGGCTCGGCCTTCTCTATCGTTGTAAATTAAGCACTCAACATTTGATTTTAATTTACTGCTGTATTGACAAGCTGATACATAAGAGTAATAATAATGATTACAAAATATAAACAAACAAACTGTCTTTTTCTAGCTGCTACCATGGTAACGTTGTTCTCTCCGCGCCTCGGCGCAGCCACCTTTGCTTCGAGCGTCGGCGGCATCGGTTGTCCTGGTAACGGTAGTTTGGCTTGCGCGGGTTTTTGAGATGTACACGTTACATTGTAACTTAAAGTATATCAAACATCGCCCGGCTTTGAAAGGGAGTCCTTTCAATACGGCACGCACTCACGTTGTTCAGAGCACGCACTACTTGTAGCATTAAGAGTTCGAAGGCAAAGGACAAAGTTTTGCAAAGGAACGTTTTATTGTTCCTGTTTTGGTCTTTATAGTAGCGACTCTTGCTACACCATCCTTGCCCGGGTGTAATTCTATAATTTGACCAAGTAACCATTTAAGAGGAGCTTGGTTATCTTCTTTGATGATGACCAAATCGTTGACCTTGAGAGAACTATGTGTCGTCTTCCATTTGCAACGTTGCTGCAATTCTGAAACGTATTCAAGGGACCATCTGGACCAGAAATGCTGCTGAATACGTTGAAAGTGTTTGAGTCGATTTTCTGAGGTTGAAGTGTAATCTGGATCAGTAATTGAAGTCAGGGGCCGCCCAATAAGGAAATGAGAGGGTGTCAGAGGTGTTAAGTCTGCGGGATCACTTGAGAGCGGAGACAGAGGACGCGAGTTTAGCACCGCCTCTATTTGAACTAGCAAGGTATAAAATTGTTCAAAAGTTAATATAGCATCACTGGCTACGCGTTTTAAATGATATTTTGTGGACTTAATACCAGCCTCCCACAACCCGCCAAAATGGGGCGAATATGCTGGGATAAATGACCACGAAATTCCTTCATTTTAGATTGAATCGGTCAAAGCTCTAGCATTTTCTTGCAGAAAGGTACCTAAACGTTGTAGTTCTAAATGTGCACCAACAAAATTGGTGCCGTTATCCGAGTACATCTGAGAGGGCCTTCCACGACGCGATATAAAACGTTTAAAGGCTGCTAAGAATGCCTCTTTAGTTAGATCCGAAACCAGCTCAAGGTGGATGGCTTTAGTTACGAAACAAACGAACAGGCTAATGTAGCCTTTAGTAACTTTGCAGCCACGACCCTGTCTGTCTTTTAAAGAAAAGGGTCCCGCATAATCCACGCCAGTCGTAAAAAATGGAGGAGCAGGGTTCAGTCTTCGAGCAGGTAAATTGCCCATAATTGAGTTAATCTGTTTAGGATTAACTCGAAAACAACGTACACATTCGTGAAATGTTTTCCGCGCCAAATTGCGTCCTGATAAGGGCCAATAATGTTCTCGAATTGACGATAATAATAGTTGAGGTCCCGCGTGACATAAACGAATATGTTCTCCTCTAAACAATAATTTAGTGAATCTATGTTTTGAACATAAAAGAATCGGATATTTCTTATCATATTCAAAATTTGAATTTGCTAATCGGCCGCCTACTCGAAGAATTCCGTCATCGTCGAGAAAGGGATTAAGATTTGATAGCTTGCCTTTTCCATTAGATTTTTTATGATTGGTTTTAAGAGCTGATATCTCATTGGAAAAGCTTTGTTGCTGTACTATCTTTATTAGGCATAAAGAGGCACGATTAATATTTTCCGTATTTAACGAATTAAGATCTCTCTCGATTTTGGGTTTAAAACAGTTGTCTTTGAACCTCATACAATAGGCAATTATTCGTTTTATTTTAGATAAATTAGAATATAGGTCAAAGTCTATTATCGAGTTATTGACTGAAAGTTCTAACGATATGACGTTTTTTCGCACTTCGGGCAAATCATTTTTCGAAGCTTGCGGTTTTGGCCAATAACTTTCGTCTTGCTGTAACCAGCTTGGGCCGAACCAATAGGTCTCAAGGGACAATAAATTACTGGGCGCGACGCCGCGTGATACATGATCCGCTGGATTGTCAACAGTTGGAACGTGTCTCCAATCTTTAGTATCCGACAGTTCTTGAATGGCCGCAACTCTATTCGCGACAAATATTTGCAAGGTGTGAGGAGCCATATGCAACCATCCGAGCGCTATCGTAGAGTCGCACCAGTAAGTGGTTCTTACGATTTTTATATTTAGTGATTGGTTCACCCTTTTAACAAGTCTGGCAAGTAATACCGCTGCTGTTAGTTCCAATCGTGGAATGGTTTGTATTTTTAAGGGTGCCACTTTAGATTTGGCGCAAATCAATTTTACAGATACCTCACCTTCTTTATTTTGCGATTTTATATAAACACAAGCACCGTATGCATGTGAGGAGGCATCTGAAAAACCGTGGATCTCTACATAAATTGCGTTTTTGCAAATAACTTGCCTTTCTATGCTTATTTGATTTAATGCCGTCAGATCATCCTGAAATTGCAACCACCTGGTATGCAGTGCGTGCGACAATGAATTGTCCCATCCTACTCTTTCTAGCCAAATATCACGCAAAATGATTTTGGCTTGTATTATTGCTGCGCTTAATAGACCGAGGGGGTCAAAAATTTGAGAAATTTCGGATAGAACTGTTCGTTTTGTTATGCGTGTACCAAAGTTGGTTCCTATTTTATACGAAAGGCAATCTTTACGGCCGTTCCAAATCAAACCAAGTGTCTTGGTATTTTCGTTTGCTCCTAAATCAATTAAATCTGTTTTATTGGACGTTTTTATGCCCTTTAACACCTCGGAACTGTTTGATATCCACTTTCTTAGATAAAAACCGGCTTCTTTGAGAATTTCTGAAACCTCGTTAGCTAAAGAGACTGTTTCCTTCACGCTACTCGAACCTGTTAACATGTCGTCCACGTAGAAATCCTCTTTGATAACTTACGAAGCAACCGGAAAATTTGCTTTGCATTCTATTCCTAGTTGAAAAAGACATCTAATTACTAAGAATGATGCTGATTTAGTACCATACGTAACAGTTGATAGTTCATACGTTTCGATGGGCTGATCAGGATTATCACGCCATAAGATTCGCTGTAAGCAGGTTTGATCGGGATTTATTTGACACATTCGGTACATCTTTTCGACATCCGCGGCAATGACATAATTATGTTTTCGATAACGCAATAAAATTGAAAAAAGATCCGATTGAATAGTTGGGCCAGCCATTTGTAAATCGTTAAATGAATAGCCGCTGCTGCTTGCACACGACGCGTCGAATACAACGCGTAACTTAGTCGTTGAACTACTTTCTTTAAGTACGCCGTGATATGGCATATAATACGCATGCCGCGCGTTATCTGGTTCGCCGACCTTAATCATGTGGTTCAGCATATGATATTCCTCAATAAACTTACTATATTGTAGTTTAAAATTATTATCGCGATTGAATTTACGCTCTAAAGGGTAGAATCGTTTTTCTGCTATTTCGCGAGAATCACCCAATTTATTTACTTCGTCTTTTAGCGGTATAGTTACCTCAAAATGCCCGTATTCATCGCGTTTTACCGTTTCTATGAAATGCCTTTCACAAATTTTCTCTTCGCGAGACAATAGGTTTAAATCGCGAACTTCTTCTATTTCCCAAAATCGCGTAAGTTGTTTATCGATTTCTATATTTTTCAAAAGGTTACAATGGATTTTTTGGGATTGAAGCCGATCAGCTAAAATTTGTCCGGATACTATCCAGCCAAACTTAGTTTTTTGTAGGAATGGACCGCCACTGTCTAATTTGATTTGGCCCACGCACATGACATCCCAAAAGTAATCTGCTACTAAAAGCATATCAATTTTGCCTGGTAAATGAAAGTTTTCATCAGCCAGTTGTATGTCATTAGGAATTTTAAGCCTTTGTTTATCGACTTTAAAGTTTGGTAAATCGCTAGTGATAGTTGGTATGATTAAACATGAAATTTTGCATGAATAGTAATTTACTTGCGACTGAGCTTGTAGTGTTGCACTACCTTTTACGTTAGATACAGTATCATTCAGCCCGCTGATTTGTAAATTGATCGGTTTATAGGAAATTCCAAGCTTACTATAAAACTCTTCAGTAACAAAGCTGCTTTGGGATCCCGCGTCTAGTAACGCACGCGCAATAAATGGTTTATTATTTTTATCAAAAATACGTAGCAACACGGTTGCAAGAAGTACCTGCTGATTAACTGATATATTGCGCGACGATAAGCTTATATTTCCGTGCGGTAGCTCTCTATTTTCAACCGATGCATTCGAATTTTGTGCGTTATGCAAATTATCGCCTTTTTCCGAATGTATTAAAGTATGATGTTTTCTCTTGCATGTTTTACAAGGCCCGGAAAAGCACTTTTCATATAGGTGCCCGAATCTTAAACAATTTAAACAAAGCCGTTTTCTTTTAGCCTGTTCTACGCGTTGATTTATATTTAATTTTAAGAACTCGGAACAGTTTTGAATATAATGCTCATTTTTACAAAAAGAGCACGATGGTTTTGCCGCACGATTTCCCGACAAAAGCATTTTAGGTCTACGTTTAAACCTATTATGATTAGAATCCGTATTTTGCTCTTTATCATCTTTAATTTGCTCTATGGACTCAAGTAAATCAGCCCTTCCCTTTAAAAAGTCGCTTAAGTTCTCAAGTGTAGGTGTTTTGTAGGTCGCTTTTATTTGTTCCCACTTTCGAAGTGTAACATCGTCTAATTTCGTAGTAATTAAGTATATAATTAAAGTATCCCACGATTCGATAGGTTCATTTAAGGTTTTCAGGGCCCTAAGATGTTTGGCAACACCGTCAACCAATTTTCTTAAAGCGCCAGATGATTCAAATTGTAACATTTCTATGTTAAATAAAGCTTTAACATGATTTTGTATTAATAATCGATTGTTATTGAATCTATCACAAACTAACTGCCATGCGTTATCGTAATTAGAACCTGTGAACTCTAGACTGGCTATAATTTCAAGAACCTTTGGGCCTAAATAAGCCCTCAGATAATGATACTTCTGGATGTCGCTAAGTCTAGCGTTTTGATGAATAAGCGATTCGAAAGTGTCTCGAAACTCTAGCCACCTGTCATATTCACCGTCATAAGTCATAATTTGAATAACTGGCAGTTTGACGCCACTAGCGCCATCGCTTATAGGTGGATTATTAGTATTGCTAAACGCGACTGAACTCTGCGTACCTCCACCACTGGCATTTATCAGCAATTAGAAATCGTTTTGATCTGGCAACAACCCCGTAAAAAGCGCTCTCAAATGTTTCACGTTCGGGGTACTCGTTTGTTGGATCTGTACTGATCTCTTCGATTTGACCTTGCAGGTCTTCAAATTCATCTAAAACGTTTTGCAAGCGTTCTGCTCGCTGTTCTAGTTCTAAAAAGTCGATTTGATTATCGATAGTGAAATCGACATATTTTTGCTCTAAATGAGTTATGTATTTACCAAAAATTGTTACTTTAGCTTTGACTGAACCTCTCTTTCTAATGAGTTTTTCACTCTGTGTATCAGGCTTATCCGTCATTATGATTGATTTTATTCAAACAATCTCGAAAATGATAACTAAATTATCCAAAATGCGTTAGAAAATTGTTTGAATCGATTAAGGTATGACAAGATTCGTTCGAAAAACTCGCTAGTTAAAATAAGATCAGCCTAAAACTACGCTTAATGGGAATGCAACACAGGAAAGTATGGAACGGACACACCTGTTTGATGTCTTCTTTCTGTTTTGAATCCGCTGCTCGGAGGTCCAAATTATGTTGCGATCTTTCGTTGTGGACTGTAGATGTGGTCGCCTGGCTCGGCCTTCTCTATCGTTGTAAATTAAGCACTCAACATTTGATTTTAATTTACTGCTGTATTGACAAGCTGATACATAAGAGTAATAATAATGATTACAAAATATAAACAAACAAACTGTCTTTTTCTAGCTGCTACCATGGTAACGTTGTTCTCTCCGCGCCTCGGCGCAGCCACCTTTGCTTCGAGCGTCGGCGGCATCGGTTGTCCTGGTAACGGTAGTTTGGCTTGCGCGGGTTTTTGAGATGTACACGTTACATTGTAACTTAAAGTATATCAAACACATGGATTGTATAAACTAGATTACTATTGTGATATACTCCAGTAACAATATTACACTCTACTTTAATAACACTTACTTTTAGGATATTTACAGGTGTAGGAGATACATGTTTAGTACCAGCCTGCAGTTTCATATTGTGGAATCCTAACAAGTCCCCAATTGACTACTTCTTGGAGAAATCTACAGTATGAGTACATTTAAGCTCACATTTTAACGCGCTCCTATTTCCATTAAAGATTAGGCCGCAATTAAAATCTGGGTCGATATTATTTTGCTGCTCAATTGCTTCTTGTAGGTAGTCAGAGCTGATATTTCGTACGATCCGACTGGAATTTCAAATGCAACATCACCCACATAAAATGTATTGTTATTTTGTTTATATTGGGGATGACCTTAAAAGTCTCCAAACTAATAAGTCCCATTACATAATCACTGACATCATTTCTCAGATCCAATGAAGGGGAGTAATAAGCTTTTATTAATTAATACAGAACTATTACCACTTAAGCAAAAGGCACGGAGGATTTTAAAGACAACTAATTCATTAACTTAGTTGTTATGATATTTATAAGGTGTGATGTAAAGCACCAATTCACTCTTGTATTTCTTTAAATACAGACCACTGTAACTTTTACCCAAAGCTATAGACTCCATAGTTTCGTTGTGCCTTTTATCTTCCTTTAACTTTTGTTGAGCACTATTTGCATCGTTAACAGCTTTTGCAATACCAGCAGCACCACCACTTAATGCTCCTAATGCGCTAAGGCCAGCAAAAAGAGGAATCAAAGGTAGGAATCCTCCTGTTTTTGGGATCGGTATTACTCCTGTAGGAAGTACTTTTTCAACTCCTGCAAATGATTTTAAAGCCACTTGTGCTGCAGACAAAAGATCTTGGGGTTTTCCTTAATAATAGCCTCTCGTGCTCTGTTTAGAGCAGAAATAAAGGGAACACCATTGCCCCTTTTATTAATTCGGTTTTTTATAACTTTATTCTTAAACTTCTGCATTGTGGTCCAGTCAGTACAACAACCTTAGTAACACTAATGCGGTGGTATTAATGCAAATGTATATTATATATGACCGTTAGTTAAGTATGCTGTTCAGTTTTCTAGTAGCAGTTGTAGAAGCAACAAGCAGCTATTTTTTACTGTTCAGTAAATAATTTTGCTGTTAAAATGCGGCCAAGTCTTGCCGTATTGGACCCTGATGTTCAAAAAATAATAAAGGATGCTGCTAAAACAATTAGAAAGAAATATCTGTAACTTAAAGCAGAACGAAAGGGAGAAAATGATAATCAGCAGATGGAAGACGAGGAGGAGCCTAAAATTTCACGTACGGTTCAAGCTGATCCTAAAATCATCAAACTTATTAATAAACATTCTCAAACCGTTAAAGATTTATATAAATCACTAAAAGAAAACCGCTACGAAAATGCTTGTGTATTGGAAAGTACATATCGACCGCTAGCTAAAATGTTAACCACTATAATTGAAAAATCTACTTTAGGCAAGTTGCTCACGCCGTTCAAAACCCATGCTTCACTAAAAAGACCAAAGAGTGAAATCAAACACTCTTCAACATTGGTTAAGAAACCTCGATATCCTTTAACTTTTAATACCCCTAATAAGAAAAAAGATCGCCATGATGAGTAAAGACAGGAAAAAGAACCGCTAGCTATGAGATAGAAACTATTGAGGATAAAACACCAGATAATGAATCATTTAATCAAACAATTAACCTTGATAACGACGATGTAAACACTACCATGTATGAGTATAATCCTCGCGAAAGCTTTTTTTACGACGATGACATTAGACTAGATCCTAATACACAGCTCAAACCGAAGCAATTCCGGAAGAATCGTTTGAAGAATACATGGAACAGTACGACGAACTACCTCGAGAATATATGAGCGGGTTAATACGTGATACAGATAATCAGTATGATCGTACTTATCTGAAGCATGATTTTGAGACGGATCATTTATATTTTGGCAATTCCAAACTTGAATTTAAAGGACCAGATATTGTTATCAAGGGACAAAATTTCAAAGGAACTCCTGGTTTTTATGAGCTTATGTTTAAAATTGTTTCTTTAAGGAATAAATTTACTGCTTTAGACGAGCAAGTCTTTGCAAAAATAATTTTACTTACAAATGCTCATAAAAGAATTTTCAATCCTGATATGCAGATGGTAGGAAATAAGTAAATATACGCATACAATAAAACCTCTCCTTGAAATGGTTCGAGAAGACAGCGATGCTAGCCAAAAGAAGATAAGCAGTGACGAATTGTTAGACAACAACAATATCAAGGGTATGGATTCAACCGACAGCTGTGAATTCACATTCACCTGAAGACAACTGGAGATGTTTACCAGTTGAAACGTAATGGTTATAAACAAATAAAGACAATGCAAGTCCAAAACTCTACTGCCGTTTAACAATTCTGGTAGTTTTAAAAAATATTCCAATTATAAAACTAATTACGTGTATTGGGACGTTCCAAAGGAACTAGTTGAATGGCTTAGGAAAATATTAGGAAGTTTAGAAGTAGGTAATAATTCTCACATTAACGAAATAATTAGTATCGAGGAAGAGTTAAGAGAGGCTGGAATAATAGAATAAATATATTGGATGTATGTATATATTATTAGTGCCGAGATGACTATCGATAAATTCGGTCGTAATCTGACCCATCCGTATCACTTGTTTAGGAAGCTAAAGAAGAGTCCAGAAGTGGTACGAGAAGTACAAACAAAGCAGTTGTATGGTTTTATGTATATGACTTTGTCTGGTAGCGTCGATTCATCGGGTAATTGTATGATACATGGGCAGCCCTTTTACAGATTTCCTCTCAAAAGTGGGACTATTGAATATGCAAATATTTATCCTCAAGATGTACGTACTACAATCAACAAAAAAATATACACGGTTTTACTGCTTAAGAAACTAAAATTTTCTGATAAAATATAATTTTCAACCAAATCAAATTTTAAGGTGCTGTTTGTAGAATTTTTAATAAGGTATCCAATTGAATAATTAAGAATATATTATATTAGTTAGTGTAATTTTTATTTACTCCCTCCTCCCACCACTTCCCTACTGCAGAGGGGAGAAATAGGATTTAAAAGTGTCTGTAAGCGATTTATTAACATTCACTTTTATACCATGATATAAAAACTGACGTCAGAAAATTGGCGGAACAGTTTATTACGAGCTTTGAATTTCATAAAGAAATTAATTTAAATATAAAGTATGCTATGGCTAGTAGTTCAGATTGGGCTAGATGCCATAACGATGAAATAATGCATTATACACAAGGTGCAAAGTTGTGTAAAGATTATTACAAAGAAGATTTACCCAAATTATTAGAAGGACTTTTGGATAATGAGTTTCAGCCGCAGATGATATCTTTAAAAAAATTTGTACCGGAAGATCAAACGGATGCGTTGGAACTAATAGCTATAGCAGAATGTGACATTGAGAATTTTGGTGAAGGCAGTGATTAGATTAAATATGACAGATTATTCTTAAATAAGTAGATTAGGTATTAGGTAGGTTAGAGATATTAGTTATTGTAATATTAGTTATTGTAATATTATTGGGAAATAAATGTTTTTACTGAAATTTCGTCTATCATTGATTTTCCACCCCCTCCCCCCTCCCCCCTTCCCTACTGTCATAGGAATACTTCGCCGTAATGTGCTGTTGATCCGTTGATCAGCTGTTCATTTAGCTGATCTGCTATTTATTTAGCCGATCTGCAGTTCATTTGGGTGATCTGCTGTTCATTTAGCCGATCTGCAGTTCATTTAGCTAATCTGCAGTTCATTTAGCTGGCCTACGGTTTATTTGACTGATCCACTGTTCATTTGACTGATCTGCAGTTCATTTAGCCGATCTGTAGTTCATTTGACTGATCCACTATTCATCATCGCCAAATAAACATTGTCAGTGCATTGTAAGACTTTATCGTATTAAGGACCTAATGGTTTAATACATCTAGCTCCGTTATTACTTGAGATTTTTGAAAAATTTCTTCACTGCTTGATAGGCCCTATATACTTCTACCTACAACCAGAATTTCAGCACTCCACCTCGATACATAAGGCCACTAATCGCAAAAAACTCATCCCGAACACGGCCGATATGTTAGACTTTAATTTTGATATTCGCCAAGTGACAGGCGACGTTGACGTATCCTATTGACAGGTGCCAACGTCCATCTTTTCCTAGACGTACTATGACGTCATCCTAAACACGTGTCCCAAAAAAATATTATTGCCCAAGTAGCTAATGCCCAAGTAGCTAATGCCCAAGTAGCTAATGCCCAAGTAGCTAACGTCCAAGAGTGTGACGTTTGACATATGCCGTATGACAGATGACGTATGACAGACGCCTGCGCACTGCCGGTGCATGCGCAGAAGAGTATGTGGAAATTGGCGTGAAAACCCCCATCTATCCCTACTCATGAGCGTAGGCACAGGATGGTAGGTTTTAGTTACTGTACAACCAATTTAATACATTTTGGAGTAACATTTGATCTGACGCGTCCCATTGAAAAAGTTGAAGACGAGGCTGAAACTTTGCAAAAAATGGAAATCACCGGGACGGGGACCTGACAAAATCCATAATGTTAAGCTAAAACGAAAGGAGGGAGGCAGAGGTCTCATTAATATCAGATTTATCTGTATTTAGCCATTTTTCCGAAGTTCCAACGATACTATAATTGTAAAATTATTTAGCATATATCTAACAGTCAGGTGTGCGCAGCTCAACGTTTTAACAGAAAAGGATTGAAGAAAGAAAAAAGACAAAAAATAAATAAAACAAGAAGGGTATTTAACACTCAAAACAATCAATAATCTACCTAAGTAATAAAATACGCATTCGTTATTAAATGTTACAAAAAAAATCCTAAAATAAATACATTCTCAAAGAGTGTTCATATCACTTTTTTTAGTAACCGCAGCCGCTTATATGTTTGTCCTTTATTAAACCGCCCGGTGGGGTACTAGGAATAAATAATGGTGGAACCACTGAGTTGTTTACTTTGTTCAGTGCTAGAACTCGTAGATTGTGTTCCGCTTGCCGACTTTGGATTTAACGCAGAACCATCATGTTGCTTTGTTGGATTAGATGAATCGGCTACAGAAGACACGTCCTGGGCCCAGTCAGTTAATTTCTCGGGCAGCTATCGGTGATGTTTCGGTGGGGATATTACCGAATAGCCTGGAAGCCTGGTCGGGGTAGCCGGAGCACTTATGGTCTTTCTAGGTGGTAGATTTATATAGATTTATTAAAAGAACGCAAAATCCACCAGTGGGTATACCGAGGAGACAAGCAGTAACGAAACGTAGTAGGTAAGTAATCTCTATTAAACCGGTACGGTGCATTCGAGCGTTACTGCAGAGGGGTGGTTGTCTAGCCTAGCGTTGTTCTCGGTAAGGATTCTGAACTGATTCAGGAGTAGGGTAAAGTGTTCTACAATCAGACGTTCCACAATCAGACAAAGCATCTAATTTTAAATTTACCATCATTGAATCGATGTTTTTCGTATGGATAGTAGCATTACATACGCAGTTTCGGTAAACAAAGCTTGAACGTTGTTCTTTTAAATTGGTGCATATTTCAATAAAAATTCGTTTTTCTAGGCAGTCTTTTCCACCTTTAATATAATGTTATAAGCTTATTTTTTTTAAACTAGCAACTTGAAAACAATTTGTTGATCAGTTTCTGGGCTGTTTTATCGATAGTTTATGATGTACTTAACCTTTGTAGGTTTAATTTCTTAGATATATTGTGAAACATGCAGTGCCTGAATGTGGAACATGTATGTCAACAATCAGACAGTTTTCCTTTTATATTGTTTAGTATTATTCTTTAATTTATGGTTTTGTTTTTGTTAAACTGTGTTTTGTATTAGTTAAAACATATTCTGGTTTGGGAATAAATAAACTCCACTTTAAGAATGGACTACTTCTTCAAAAAATATTCTGGTTTGTTCAATAAATTAACCAACATATATGGCAAAATCCATTTTTTGTCTGATTGTGGAACTCTTTCCCCTACTAAATTAGTTCAGGATTAGGTGTATTTTTTTTTTCACCGGTAAGTCCACTGGTGGCGCTGGTCGTGTCGAATCGTGTTCTTAAATTGCCTATTGTATTACCGGTTGAAAATAAATCGTGTTATTTTATTCATGGTGGATTTCTGGTGATTTCTATCAACGTCAACGAGAGAGAGAGATCCTAAAATAATTAATCAATTGGTTGACGTGTCATTCCACCAGTAGTCAATCATAAGTTCATCAGTTCTACCACTCATTGAATTCATTGGTAAAAAAAGAATATACCTATTGTTGTAGTATAGGTATATTCATTTTTTCATCGGTAAATCCACCGGTGGCACTCGTTGAGCCGAATCGCACTCTTATATTCTATTATTACCGGTTGAACATAATATGTGTTCTTTTATTTATAGTGGATTTCTGATGATTTGTATCAACGTCAACAAGAGAGGTCCTAAAATAATTAATCAACCGGTTGATGGCGTCATTCCACCAGCTGTCAATCATAAGTTAATCAATTCCACCACTGGTAGAATTCACCGGTGGAAAAAAGAATATACTTAACCCCAATCAATCCTAAAATAGATATAGAAAATTAATTAGTAAAGCCGAGTTCTCAGAGCTTCATTCTGTCGCTGGCGACACGTCTTGTGACTAATAGAAAATGAGTATTTTGACATGTGACTCCAATACTCATTTTCTATTGGTTACATCACGTGTCGCCAGCGACAGAACGAAGCTCTGAGAACTCGGCTTAATTCTTCCTTCAATGATGAACATAAAGATGAGAGACTAGATAAAACAGACGAAATTATAAGATTTCTATAAAAAAATTAATTTCATTTTTACTAAAGATTTTAAGGTTATGTTATTTATACAGGATTGCCACTTCCCATTTCATGTTAACAGTTCTGTTAGTTTATAAATTGGCGATTATTTGATTGAAAAGTCATCACTCTTTAATAAAAGTCACATAATACATAAACGAAAAAACGAACTAAATAAGGGTTAATGGCATACTACGCGCGATTCGATATTGAACACTGCATGTGGCGAAGTTGCCGACTAGATTTGGCGTTTTCCCGTCTCTTTTTAAATTCCGAGAGCGCGTATGTCTGTTTCGCTCATAGTTTTCAATCCATTTATGTAATATTCTAGGCATGGGTAACACTGTGTTGAATGGCGCTTTTGTGCTGACACCTTTCGGTGTGTCACAGGTGTTGAACCGCGTCGATGATTCCTATGATACCTTACGATACATTAAAACAGCCTAAACAGAAAACACTCGCGACTCTCCGGACTTGAAATAGCGTCAATGACTTCTATGATACAATAACGCTTGTATGATACGTAATACGCTTAAACACTTGTGTTGTGATGTGACTCTCTGGTCTCATCTTTGAATAGGTGTTGTGGGTTGCGGGCTCGCAGCCACATTTGCGGCGTTTTATGATTCGTGACACAACTAGGTGTAGTAGTGGGAACACGCCTTTAGCAGGTATGACGGAGGTGAAGTTAGTTACGAATAGAGAATAAAATGGTAGAACACGTTTTGGGTGCTGTTATTAATAAACAAAGATAATAAGTAACAATTTAACAAACAAACAAATAATCCAAATACGACATTTTGGCGACGAGTAGTTTTATTAACCCACAGAGATAACCATGGATACACTAGGTACCGTAGAATCGTTTAACGTGCTTGAACCAAATGTAGGGGTAAGATGGCAAAAGTGGATAATGCGTTTTGACAACTTTTTAATTGCCTCAGGCATTACCAATGATGAGAGACAAACAGCGATGTTACTACATTGTGTAGGAGAGGAAGTTTTTGACCTTTTTACATCCTTGCCAGATCCTCCGCAAGTCAACACTCCCACAACAAATGCCCCAATACAGAGTTTAAAATATGAGACTGCTAAGCTTAAACTTAACACACATTTTTCTCCACAAATCAACATTGAATTTGAAATATTTAATTTTCGTCAAGCAAAGCAATTATTGAGTGAAACAACTGATGAATTTTATACACGCTTGCTAAAACTCAGTTTAAATTGCAATTTCGCAGACAAAGACAGAGAGATAAAGTCCCAAATTATACAAGGAACGTCGTTGACTAAACTGAGAAGATACGCAATGACAGACAACCCTTCTTTAAAAAAAATTGCTACACAAGCCAAAGTTTATGAGTTAACAGAGAATCAAGTAACAGAAATGGAGAACAATGATCAGTCAGTAAATAGAATAAGACATAATACAATGCAGTACAATAGCAGATACAACAGAAACAGGGAGGTACAAAACAAAAATAACAATGAATTGAGTGATAACAGAGTTTGTAGGAATTGTGGAAACAAATGGCACGAAAATGGTCGACAATATTGCCCAGCCTTGAATGTAACATGTCATTCCTGTTCCAGGCGTGGTCGTTTCGGCAAAGTTTGTTTATCCAGCCAAAACCGAGCACCAAGGCATTCTCAAACATACCAGAACAAAAACGATCACCGAGCACCAGCTAGTCAAATGTCCCAGCACACAACAGAACCAAAAGCAAGTCAATCAACAAGTAACAGGCAGCAAAATGATGTAAATTTCATGCAGACAGATAAAAGCAATAGTGACTCAGACTGTTCTTTTAATATTTGCTATGAGGTAAATAAAAGATCATTACCAGAAGTAGTTATTAATGTAAACAAGAAGCCAATCAAGTTTATTGTTGACACAGGAACTTCAGTTAATATAATGTCAGAAAACACATTTTATCAGAATTTTAATGCTACACTAGAGCCAGATCACACTAAAATATTTCCATATGCGCAATCAGAACAGCTTGATATTGTTGGAAAGTTTACAACCACTTTGAAATATAAAAACAACAGCATTCAGTCCGAGATAAAAATAATCAGAGGTAACTCAGAATCGCTTCTAAGCTATGAAACATCAAAATATCTAAAAATTATATCATTTAGCAACAACATACAGATTCCTGAGCAGAGCATTGATGAAAATTTTTTACAAAAATATCCAAAGCTGACAGATGGAGTTGGAAATTTGACAGACACAACTATAACACTCCATATTAATGAAAACATACCACCAGTTGCAATTAAGCACCGCAGAATCCCTTTTCACCTAAGAGAAAAAGTTGAGAAAGAACTGAAACGTTTAGAAGAACAAGACATCATAGAGAAAACAACAGGCCCAACGCCATGGGTGTCACCAATAGTAATAGTACCAAAACAAGGCAACCCAGACCTAATACGACTCTGCGTGGACATGAGAAATCCAAACAAAGCAATTGTAAGAGAAAGACATATAACCCGACTATTGATGAAGTCATAACACAACTAAACGGAGCAACACTTTTTAGTAAAATAGACTTAAAAGATGGATATCATCAGTTAACACTAAATCCTAAATCACGATATATAACAACATTTTCAACGCATGTAGGACTTTATCGATACAAACGTTTAAGTTTTGGCATCAATTCAGCATCAGAAATATTCCAAAATACAATAAGCAAGACGTTGTCCAACATACAAGGAGTTATCAATTTAAGTGATGATATTTTGATTTTTGGAAAGACAAAAAAAGATCATGATATTGCCCTTAATCAAGTACTCCATAGATTACAAGAAAATAATTTAACGATTAACAAAAACAAAACTATTTTTAGTGTATCAAAAATAAAATTCTATGGATATGTTTTTTCCAATGAAGGTGTACATCCTGATCCATGTAAAATAAAGAGCATCATTAACTTAAGGAGACCAGAAAGCCAAGCAGAAGTGAGGTCATTTCTTGGTATGATTAATTATGTTGGAAAGTTTCTACCAAATTTAGCTGAAAACACTAAGATATTAAGAGATTTGACACTAAAAGAAGTTACATTTGACTGGACTGAGAAACATGAAGAAACCTTTGACTTTTTAAAAAAACAGTTAGCTAATGCAACGAACCTGTCATATTTTGATATAAACAAGAAAACACATCTATTTGTTGACGCCGGACCAAATGGTATTGGAGCACTTCTTACTCAGCAAGACAAACAGGACAAAATATTTGTTGTAGCCTATGCTAGCACTACGTTGACACCAGTCCAACAGAGATATAGCCAGTTTGAAAAAGAAACCTTGGCATGTACATGGTCTATACAACATTTCCATACCTACCTTTTTTGATCAAATTTTATTCTACATTGTGACAACCTTCCTTTAGTCAGAATACTAGAAAACACCAGACAACCTCCAAATGTTAGAGTAGAGAGACTACTTCTACGAATTCAACCATACAATTTCACTATAGTACATGAAAAAGGCAGCTCCAACCCGTCAGATTATTTATCTAGACATCCTCAAGTTTGTGAAAGTACCACTGAAAATGACAAAGTAGAACAGTATGTTAACTTATGCATAGCAAGTGCATTACCAAAAGCTATTACATTAGCAGAAGTTCAACAAGCTACTAAGAGAGATTTAATTTTGCAAACATTAGTTAATGCGATAACGAGTAAAAACCAAAAATATTGGAAACATCCTGAAATAATACCTTATTCAAAACTGAAAGATGAACTTATATATAGTCAAGAAGTAATTTTACGAGATCATAGAATCCTAATTCCAAACTCACTACAAAAGAGAGCAATTGAACTTGCACACAAAGGTCATTTAGGAGTTACCAGGACAAAACAGTTATTAAGAACCAAAGTTTGGTTTCCAAACCTAGATATTTTAACAGAAAGTTATATAAAATCCTGTATTCCATGTCAAACTGTGACAAAATCTGAACATCGAGATCCAATTTCATCAACACCAATGCCAGATTATTCTTTTCAACGTATAGATGTGGATTATGCTGGACCGTTCTATAACAAGTACATTTTTCTAGCAGTAGATGAATACTCTCGATATCCAATCATTGAAATTGTGAACTCAACTTCTTTTTCACATCTAAAACCTGTTTTAGACAACATTTTTGCAACTTTTGAATTTGCAGTTTCTTTAAAATCTGATAATGGCCCACCTTTCAACGGAAAAGAATTAGCTGACTACTTAGAAAGCCATGGAATCAAACATACCAGAGTTACACCATTATGGCCAGAAGCAAATGGTATGGCAGAAAGATTCGTTAAAACAGTAAAAAAATCATTACTTTGTTCCCATCTTGAAACTGAACACTTTGACAGAAAAATCCAAGAATTTAATAAATTATCGAAGCACACCACATGCCACAACTAGAAAGTCACCATATGAAATTGTTTTTGGAAGAAAGATGAATAATTTTTTACCTACAATTCAATCTAAAGCAAACACTAATGAAGATTTCAAAATTGCTGATGAAAAAAACAAAGCTAAAGCAAAAGACTATGCCGACAAGAAAAGAAAAACAAAACACCATCAATTACAAGTAGGAGACATGGTTCTTTGCAAACATAAAAAAATTAATAATTTGACGCCCTACTATAATCCAAAACCTTACAAAATTATTAAAATTTTGGGCACATCTATAAAAGCACAGAGAGAAAGTCAGATTATCACCAGAAATGCATCGTTTTTCAAAAAGTTTATAACTCCTCCAGTTGGTGACAAGCAAATAAGTCGAGATAAGGCACAAATTCAAGCACAAAGAAGACAAGAGAAGACTGTATACCGATGGAAGCTTAAAAGTGATGTAAACATGGTTCCATATGTACTTCCACCTACTCCATAGCAAAGTGAGAGGCTCACTGAAGAAAGCTCCAACAGTGAAGATGACGATCCAATCAGAAGTATTTTTCAGTTATTTAATGACTCTTTAAATGACATTGAAATAGTTGTTGATAGCAATGAATCCGATATTGTACTCTCCGAGTCCCAATCGAGTTCAGATAACGATGAGTTTATAGACTCTGTATCAGATGTCATCAGCCCTGATAAGTTGAAACCTGGTTCAAGATCCCAGCGAAATCATAGAAGACCGAATCGTTTTTGTGATTTTATTTGTAAGTAAGATTATGTAAAAAAAAAAAAAAATATGTGTTGTTAAATACTATCATTTTAAGTTTTATCATATAAGTTTTTCGTATTTGTTTATATTTGACTGTTTAAAAATTTATCGCCATTTTATATTTAAAGGTTAGGGAGAATGTAGTAGTGGGAACACGCCTTTAGCAGGTATGACGGATGTGAAGTTAGTTACGAATAGAGAATAAAATGGTAGAACACGTTTTGGGTGTTGTTATTAATAAACAAAGATAATAAGTAACAATTTAACAAACAAACAAATAATCCAAATACGACACTAGGCAGCTCTGTCCTTATTATATTAATGGAGTTCTGTATTTAACTATCTTTATAAATAATAAGAACCAGACTTTTGCAATTATTTTATTGAAACTGGGTTGGGATTTATTGCGCAAAACGAAATATACCAGAGGTTAGATTATCGCCGAAAGATATGCAGAATCGTACTTGTAAAATTTCTAAATATCTAGTAAAGTCAGTTTAAAAAATTTCCGACATCGTAAATTTTTAAAATTATTCGGACGAAATTTGACGCCAAGATTTTCGACCAATGACAGCGCCGACGTATCATCGTAAACTCATAAGGTCAATTGTGAGCTTAGTTAAAAACTGACCCGGGCGGTCGAGCGGAGTTCTTCGCGGATTGGGGAGTTTTCGCATGACACATTTTGGATCATTTGTATTTTTTGACAATTATTTTAATTTTTTTAAAAAAGTAAATTAACTAGGTGGGTCATTGACCAAATAACCTTATGGATAAGCCTGGTGGGTACTAAATTTGTTCAGGATTGTCGTAGTACGCAAACTTGATAATTAACCGGTTCGAAAATTGTGTTCACCGCGAACGAAGAAGAATTTCGAATTATCAATCAATATAATTATTTATTGAATATACCTAATAACAACTTAATTGGATTTAGTTGAACTGCAAAGTAAAGTCACTAACTCGATATAACAACAATACATCAAACATAACCAAAACAAAACAGTTCTTGTTTAAACCGCAGAATTGCAAGAATTAGCTATTCAGAAAGAACCGAATGTTACTTCTTCGCGAACACAGAACTGTAACTATAAATTCGGGATTCTGTGGTCCGCGAACGTCATTATTTGAACTGCGCATGCGAATAGTCCCGGATCGGCTCGATCCGCGAACAAAGCTAGAAATTAGAATTTTAGATGGCCTTGCATAATCACGTGACCCTTACAACCAATAATCACCCTGAATGGCTTGAGGATTGACAGTTCGACAGTTGTGGAGTCACAATTGTCAAAATAATCTATATTAACGTCTAACGTCTCGCCAGTCTCGTCCTGACGTTCTGTTCTAGAAGTGCTTTTAATCTGAAAAAATAGTGCAATTTGTTATAGTTTATAACTTTAATTTTTATCATGTCCGTAACAAAAATACCTCCAATAACAATGAGCAAGCTTTATGTAGGAAATTTACCTACAGAGACTAATGAAAATTCACTTCGTCAACTTTTCCTAGAGCAAAACTTGTCGTGCACTAATATTTTAATTAAAAGGGGAGGTTACGCTTTTGTTGATTGCCCTGACCAGTCTTCGGCAGATAAAGCAATTGATAAGTTAAACGGTAAGTTACCTATATATTTATTATTTATTTAAAAAATTATACTCGAAATTATACAATAATATGTGGTAAGTATAGGTATAGTATTTATACCTATGTATCTAGGTAGGTATATGTGTTTTTAGTTAAAAGTGGTTAAGTTTGTTTAGGAAAAAACGTTCGCATTTCAAGAAAGGGGTACGTATTTTCAAAATGTCTATTTTTGACGAGTAATCCCAAATTTTATCAAAAATTCACCAAAAAACAGAAAATATTTGAACACCTAAAGTTAAAACAAAATAAAGTGGCTTCCAGTGAGTTTTTCCTGTTTTAAATATTCCAGAACTAAAATAGGGTAGGGATTTTTGGTACCTCTTTTGAATTTTTAAAAAAAGTATTTATTTTGAAAATTCTGTATGGTATATTGTCGTATTGTACCCCTAAAAGGTGTATGTCTGGCAAGCCTAAGTTTAATATACTATGGAACCTGGCATTTCATTTTAGGATCGTAAGATTCTGGTAGTAGGTAGGTAGAGATATCTACAGAACAACAAAATTTATTCACGAATGAAGTTTTAGGTGTAGAGTACAAATTTTAAAATCAATTTTTTGTCAGAAAACCTTAGTTTTTGAGTTACTTTCATTTAAACTGCTTAATTTCAGGTTACTTTGTTGCTTTATTTCTGGAAGAACTTCTCATTTTCCTTTATTAATTGTTAATTTTAAGTCCCTTAAATTATTTTTTCGGCTCTTAAGTATCTACCTATGTATATGTATAAATTTTACCCCGTTTGGCTCTTTTTCATCAGTCCCTAGAAATACGAGTAGAAATATAACAATAAGACCGATTTGCACGCGTATATTTAATTTAAATAAAATACCGCGTAAAGGCCTTTTTACATTAAGTGCAATTGTAAGTATAATTGCCTGAAAGCATGCGCTTGATGACTTTTTAATAATCTACAATTTTTTCCATTTTAAAAGACCATTTACTTACACCTAATTAATGTAAAAAGGCGCACCAATCATATACCACACCCAAATTGACGTTTTCAAGAAATAAGTACCTATACAGGGTGTTCCTTAATGACGTGCTAATATTTTAGGGTGTGATTTCTCGAGTCATTTTATGAAGAAAAGTTCATATAAACATATGTCCTAGACGGCTTAAATTTTTTGCTACAGGGTGTTGAATTTTATATTTTTTTAATGCGTTTTTTGTAATATCTCCGAGAGGGTACTTTAGATAATATCTTCAATTTTGGCATGTGCTAATAGAGCATAAACCCACATGTTTTAGTTATAAAAGCTATTTTTTTGTACCACCAGTGGCGTCTCTGCAAACATGTCCTCTGGTATTTTTAGAAAAAAAAAGTGGTACGCCACTGACATTTTTTCATGTGGGTATTATTTCTGATTAGCCTGGTCAGTTCTGCATAAAAATGGTCTCTTGCGTTTTTCTCCTCAGGCACACCGTTCTTAATTAAAATAATTAAATTAAATTAGACGGGCGGAAGCATGCCTATTAAGTGAAGGTGGTCACTTCCAACAATTTAGAAAAAATTTTTTTTGGCATTATTAATGTTAATAATAATAATAAATAGTAGAGCTAATTTAAATTAATTAATAGAAAATAGAATTACTTCTCATGCCTTAAAAACTTACTGGCTTCCTAGAGTATTGTGACGGTAAATCTTATTGAAAAAAATAAACGGCCTAAACACCATAACTTCATGTTAATTAATATTTTAATATTAAAATAATTCTAAAAATAATTGCCAGGGCCGTAATAGTAAAGAAAGGATAATTTAAAATGCTAGTGATGTGTTATTTGATGACAAAACGTTTTAAAATTTTAAAATTTTGATTTTAAAAACCTTTAAATTGTATTAAATTTTCGAAGCTTAGAAATCCTTACAACTGTTTTAAAAATTCCAGGTTCGTATTAAAAAAATGATAATAGAGGAGGGTATCTAAAGAACGAAACGTCCAATTTGAAAACGAATAACGCCATCTTGTAGAACATAAAGAACGACTATGAGAAAATGTTTTGTCAAAAATGAAGGCGCAAAAAATTAAAAACCAAAACTAAAAATTTCGGGTTTTTTCAGATATCTCCGAACGTATTCGGAATGTTTTCAATTTTTTTTCACCAAATTATTAAGCCCCAAAATACTCAATTTAACCATCTTCGTATTTCTTACCGTTTTGAAGATCCCCTTGTACGCACACGAATTTGTAGCACCCTGTATAGTGATTTTTTTACACCAAATAAATTACACTTGTATTAAGTGTTAACTTTTACTTGGTTAAGGACTAGTTTTTTCTCGTGCGTATAAACAATATTCACTGCATAATTATCCAAAGGTGATAATCCTTTAGCTACATAAAACAAATTAGGCTCGAAGACCACCCTACAAAAATTCACAATTCAACTTCGCCCCTCTAAAATAAATACATTATATTATTTTTTAACACTTTGCATTGTCCCTATGTGTATCTTGTTCTTGAGCAATGCTAGCCAGCATGGAAGATAGCAAAAGTATTCAAATTCCGTCCCTCATAAAAAAACCATCAAACAAGTATTGGTGACATTTTGCAAGCCAACAAAATCCCGCTAACTGATTTTTCAGGCCGTAAAATCTTCGCAATGGCTTATACCTGAAACCGGATTCTCGATTCGCTGGAAATAATTATAATTGCCGCTGAATATGAAACAGGTTTCTACAAAATTGTGTGGATTCCGACAAAATCACGTTTGAAATAGCGTTTAGAGGGATTTTGTTGGTTTGCAAAATGTCACCAGTATCAACAAGGACGTTGAAAGAACTCAAGGAGTAGTTTTAAGCACTCATATTTTAATTAAGGTCCTTTGTACCAAATACAATTTTTTTTAAAAGAAGCTTAGTCTATGGGGTAATTTAACTCGCTGCGCGGCAATTTCGTCAGTTGGTAAGCTTGTTTCTTTCTAAGGATCCAAGAGTATTTAATTTTATGCCTTTGTTTTTGTGTGTAAAATTTTGAAATCACCGCTATAACTATGGTTACATAATAATAAGGGATTTGCGTAATTTGAATATATTATCTTGCTGTTTATAAAACTAGAGTAATGTTCCTTACTTATTTTTGTAAAAAATTTACGTAATTGACCTAGTACAAAATATTTTTGGTATCAATTATATTCCTGATGAAGCTGCGGCGAAACATGTATTAATTTTTGCATACGTATTTAAATAAAGTACGTGAAAATGAAGTAAAAAGGTTATTTCTCTGACATTCTCTTAATTTACAATGAATTTTCATTCAGTCAGATTCAATTAATACGTGAAGCGTTATACAAATTGTAGTTTCAAAGGTATTAGCTCATGTTTACCCTTATTTTTAGGTTTTAATTTTCATGGTTCCCCTTTAGTGGTAGAGCCTTCTGTAGCATCAGGCAAACGAAGGTAAGATGAAAGTATTTATTATTGGCTTGCATTAACTCATAGCTTGTTTTTACGATTCCCTACGCAAAAACAAATTTCTGCATATTTAACACATTTTAAAAACTGCTAACTAAACAGTTTAAAAAAGTTTTTTTATTATTATTTTCCTAAAAATTTGGTAATTTTTTTTCTGGCATACGTATATACCCAGAGCCTTGGTGTCTAGATGTTTTAAAAATCAGTACTACTAATTTAATCTTAGGTTAAACTTAGTTTGAGAGAATTTTATTTTGAGTTTCCCAAAAAAACATTAAACTTGGACATCTTTATATTCCATCGATTAAACTGCGTTTCAAACAAGACTTCTAGGTGACTTAATCGAATCTTTAAAAATTCTCCATGGGTACTACTCAGTCAACTTAGACATATTTGGGCGCAGTGGTGACGACAGACTGCAGGGCGGCAGGGCCACAACCTAAAACTAGAGCGTGAACGATCCCCCAAACTTTGTAGACAGTATTTCTTTTCAAATCGAGTACATTGCTCATAGAACTTACTCCCAAACACAGTGGCGGTTGCGCCACCGTTGACTGGGCAATGCATTTAAAAATGCATACGATTCCTATCGACTAAATCAAGTGTCAGTGCCCCAATATTATAACACCTCTTATTCATTAACTAATTGATTTATTTTCCAACTCTCAATCATAATACTAGGAATAAGCTAACTAATATTGTGCTTTGAATTATACTAAACTGCTGGACAATTCAAGCGGACCGAGGTAATTGTTAGGTGAACTTTGGAGTAAAATATTTTACAAACGAATAAAGCTATCGATGCGCGGTTTGCAAAATTTAAAAGAGAATTTAATTCTTAATATGCACATTTTTTTCCGATTTTTTTTTACTTCTAACCTTTAACTGTCTACAGGGTTCAAAGAGAAGTATGTTTTTTTACCAAATAACAACAAATAATTTTAATTATTTTTGTGTTTCTTTATCTTCTATTTATAGAGAACAAAGTAAATTCTCAAATTTTTGATATCCCTCTTTGTTCATGAAATTTCGATTTTTTTCTCAACCCCTGTAAATTTCAGGTATTTTTGTCATTAGGCCTTACAATGTTTTGTAAGAACGGGTTTTGGTAAGTGATTATAACTTCTTAGGACCACCTCTTTTGCAACGAGTACATTTTAATTTCTTGCGTTTCGTCGTGAGCAGTTATCCTGGCACGAAACACACGATGTGTAGAAATGGAGGCATATAAAATGAAAAAAATAAAAATAAAACCGATTATGGGTACGTCTTGGGTGAGACTAAGAATACCGTACAGGATGCAATCAGCCGCTTTCGACAAACTGGGGAGTACAGTTTGGGGTTGTACTAATGGCTGAAGATGGTAAACCGCGATCGCGTAGTCTTACGTCTCCTCCCTGATCCTTGACGCCTAGAATACTCCCCAGTTTGTCAAAAGCGACTGATTGCATCCTGTACGGTACTCTTAGCCTCACCCAAGACGTTAGCGATATATCGTATGTTTCGGCCATCGTCGTTTAGTGCCACAGCACGGGCAACAACTTCTGATAGCAGTTTGGGCAATATTTCAAGCTTGACACTGATAATGAAATAAAACGCTAGTTGATAGGCAACTTATCACGTTTAATTTTTTTTTCACTCACATTGGAGAAATTAAAATGATTTTTTTAAAAGATTATATCTTTTTAAAAAGAACAGTTATTGGGACGAATCAAAAAACAAAATGTTAAGAAAACATGCGACTTCCATATGAAATACACTGCAATATCATCGCACTGCCTACTTTTTCCACAGGGTGTTAAGAACGTAAGGCAAAAAAAGTATCATTTGTTGCCTTCGATATAATATCGCACATGTCAACATTTTTCTTAAATCGGAGAGCGAGTAATAATCTTAATACATGCGGCTACCATCTTTCGAAAATTTCATTAAAGATATTTTAAAATCAGAAAAGTTAACTAATATCAAACTTGATAATAATTTTCCTTGTCCGTTTTTTTTTGCTGATGAGCGTAAATTATCACACTTCTTCCATAAAAAATGTTTCAATTAATTGTTTTTTGGTGTGTTGTAAAAATATTTTATTGCATTGGGTTATATTTTTGTTGATTTAAAATAGCTCTAAAAAGGGAAAACGGAACAAACAAGTATATAATGGAAAAATACTATAAAATATTATTCTTTTTACTCATTCTCCTTTAAAATTGCATCAAAAATTAATACCTAAAACGATATGCATCTGAAACCTTAATCTTTATATAAATTAGGACTTTTAGAAGGAAAAGCTAAAAAACTAAACGTTTCCTACAAGACCTTTGTAATCTAAGCATATATTATTTAAAGATTTAAATTAAGTGTCCAAACGTTCGACTAAAAATTAGGTTGCAATTAGATTTTTAGACCCGAGCTCCTATGGGTACGATCAATTTCATATGGCTTTGCGATGAAATAAAAATCATAATCTTTATTGACGGCTCCTCGCCGAAAGTCTACGTGGACTTGATGAGTCTGTCATGACAAAATGAGGCCGGGATTACAAAACTAGCCCTTTGATTGGTCCCTACTGAAATTCCTTATATGTATGTAGTGTTTTTATACATTGTCCAACTTAGGAGCATTAATATGAGTTTTTAGGTAGGTATTATAAAAAATATAATCAAATATTATTCAATTTCCATCGTCGTGTTGCACGCTTATGTTTTATAAAGGAAAACCCAGCTATAGTAATAATCTTGATAGAACTCGCGAGATCCTGGCCCAATCACGTGATATGAATGACATGCTGGTTAATTTTAGTGTGTTATGTTGGTATGACTTGACGTAAATAACAGGATCGGACTTAAAAATTACAAATTTTTAAAATGTTAAATGTATGTTTAAACGAATAATATTCTTTAAGTCACAAATAGTTACTGTTGTCATGCTAAACAAGATTACAATAAAATAAAGGTAAAAAGTTGCAAAACAGATTAGGAAATGACAGCTACTTTTATTCGCCTATTTCCCTTGTGTTCTTTCCTCGTTTGGAAATAGGTAATTATAACAGAGATAGTAGATATGCTTACCGGTCGACACAGTGGTAAATAGAAAAAGTCGTATAAGCTATTTGAGTAAAACATACAATAGAAATGTTTACTTGCTTAATTTATATAAAAATTATGTGTTGTTATTTAATATATCTAATATTGACATAGGCGTAGTTCTGGGGATACTTTGTGCCCCTAAATCTAGCACCCTAAAAAAAACACTATCTATTGACAAGAAAAAGTTGAAATGTTAATTTTAAAAAACAGTTTAACAGACCACAGTAATAAGATAGGAACTTCAGAATTTGTTGAATACCGAAACTTTTAGTTGTACGAAAATGAAAACTAATAATCGCTAAAGGTGAATTATTATTTTACAGCCCCTATAAAAAATCCGTACGCCAATACGTTAACTAAAATTTTTAGCAATAAAAAAATGCTTTCTAAGATCACACTAAAATTCAAAACAATCAATTCAGAAATACCGAAAATATAAGCTTGTTTCCATTATAAGTGGGACATTCATAATAATTGTGAAATATTTTTTTATTTTAAAGAATTAAGGTTAATAATTTTCTTGCATTTTTTTTAGTTGAAATCGATTTAAAAAACTAAATAATTACTTAAAAACAAAATAAAATAAAAAAAAGTTTTGTCCGAAACGGGGTTCGAAACCGCGACCCTTAGTTTCAAAGTGGAGAGCCTATACCCCTACGCCAAGAAGGCGCTTTCTAAAAAGCAGGTTCAAATGCGTTATATGACTAAATGCAAGAAATTATTGTAAAAATAAATTGAAACTGTATAAAAATACATTCTCAGCAATGGCATCAGCTGCGGTACTAGGCAAACAATAGTTATGATCCATAATTAATTGTTAGTTATAGTCTAAAACAGAATATCATACGTTTGTGAATCAAACATTGGCTGAATACGTCTCTGTCAAAATCTGGGGAAATTTTGAAAGTCCTAATCAACCGGCCGAGGTCATATATCTGGATGTCAAATGTCGAAAAACGAGTTCTCTCGTGAATATTTCTTTATAAGTAGAGTTTTAGTTTTATGAAGTGAAATACAAAGCATAATTTCAAAAAACATACTAAACGAAATAATCTCTAAAAATATAAAAAGTGTGAATAAAATTAAAGCCAAATATTACCTTACTGAACAAAATAATAACTCCAAATGATCTTCACTGAACTTGTAAGTCAGTGAATACTTTAATGATCCTTTGAATTTGACTTCTTCATTGCTGCTTGGATTAAAAAAACAAGTTTTTAAATTTTCCTTGATGTCAATAACTCAGACCCACTCTTTCACCATCTTAAAGTAAACGTGGGCCCCATCACATGTAATAAGAGGTCAAAACATCAACTGAATCCAACTGTTTTACTGCTTCACGCATCTCTTCCTCGGTAAGGCTTTTAATAAAAAATATCCAATGGGAATTTTAAAACAATCATTAACTGCAACAACCATAAATACAAAATCATGGTTCGTCATTTTCTGTTCATTTTTAATCGATTATTTGCTTCCACATCAACGTATCCCCATAAAGAGCCTGAAGGCAACCAAATAACTGTTGGTCCTGTGTTTTTTCTTTAAACTGAGATGATTGGATTTTTAAGGCTGATTTTGAAAAGCCTGGAGCGCATCCTCCTAATATGTTCATATGCTTTGTTACTGCAAAATTGCAATGTCATTGATAATCTTTTAAGTTCTACAGGAAACTGTTCCCTGAAACTGTTTCCTTTGGTAGCGGCTTTATTAATTTGCAGTATTTTTTTCATTATTTCAAGTGCTATTCTAGAAACTTAATATTCTACTAATTTAATGGCATCAGTTCAAAGTCTAAATTTTTTCGTTATTTCAAAGTTTGAAGGATTTTTTTTTCGACGTACTTTTGTTTTTTCACTTTATCAAGTTTATTTTTCCAAACTGTGCGTTTTTCATTTCTTAGGATATTGTCTGAAAAATATAGATAAAAAAATTGAAATTAATCCTAAAGACTAATAATTGTGTAACGTTCTTATTATTCTTCTTTTTACAGAGGAAGTCGCAGATAAAGGGCTTCCCGATGATGAGGATTAAAAGTAATATCTTTTTTTACTACTAACCTGAGAAAACCCTACTATTTACCTCGTTTGTCTAATGAGAAATAGTTCATTATTAACCTGATGATGATAATGAATTATCATTATTTACCTAGGTTAATAATAAAGATGTTTTATCTATTTAAGGAAATTTACTAAAACTTGATTGATTTAACGAAGTGAACATGAAAAATAAACTTTGGAAAATGTCCTAAGATAATGAATCTTATCAAAAACTATGAACACCATTTAAAATAATAGTTAATTAAACAGTTATAACAAGTCATGTGCACTGCTGCATTTCCACTATTAATACAATTAGGTACCATTATTTATTATGGGTAAATTTACTTCAGTATTATGAATATTATTTGTATACGTTCATTAACACTTGGTACTATGGTCATATCACTTTAACTTGAGAAAGATGACAGAAACCCATTAAACACGCGTTAAATTTTACTTGACACTTTAGAGAAGTGAGGTTAGGGTACATTTCAAAAAGTGACAATTCTGTCAGATTTGTTTATTTTTTATTTTGCTGTAATTAAAACCTTTCTTCGGTGGTATTCGTACATTTGAGTGAAAATTATAGTTAAAAACATTTGTGGATTATGTGTTTAGTTATCTATGCCCTTTGACCGGTCAGTTTATTAAATTTAAGTCGAAAATACCTAAATGTTGGCGATGTTCCAGTTATGGATATAAATAAAACTTCTTTGCTTTGAGTGGCAAAATAATGTTTTGGTTTTTAATAAGCTGATAAAGAGACTGGAAACCTACCCTTTATGGTGAGAGCAGAAGAATGAAAACTTTATATATACCTAAATTTCATTGAAGAAGTGATTTTAGTGCGAGAATTAATATAAATTGGACATCTCTATGTTATGATGAAAGCAGAATTAAAACCTTTATATACCTATGTAATACTCCAAAGAAAAGCTGTTTCTACTACACAACTTAATTGGACAGTTTTATAAGAGAAAGATTACTCCATTTTAATTTCACAGCCATGTTATGTTTAAACCCAACTAAGTTTGTTAAAAACAATATTTTAGTCAAGAATATCAGAAAAATGCATCGAATGCACTTACCCTAACATAAGTAGGTATTTATGTGTTGCTTGAATTAACAAAAATATAGTGGATTAATAAGAAGTTATCAATGGAGAGATGTGCCAAACTTCTACAAAGAAACTTCCTCTCGAACTGTGTAGTGTACAACTGGAATCGACTAAGTGAAGACACAGTTAATGCAACCCCAATAAACCAATTTAAGAATAGACTTGACAGAGACAATAAACAATGGAACAGCTCATTCGTCCTTTACACACTGTGATATTTACATGTGATAACAGAATAGTCTCATCGGTTCTACCTCTTACTATTGCTAAATAATAGTAATTTGTGAGTTTTTTTAGACCATTTTCTATTTTACAGGAATTAATTAGGTTAGTAATATTTTATACTCTATGGTTTATTTTAAAATATCTAGATACGTATAAGCATTACGGCTTAATACTTTTGAGAAAAAAGTATTCCTAGGGAGCATGGTTAACAAATATGGGAAAAATAAAATAATCTTTATAAGTATAGTCAACTAATAAATGTATGAACGTCAATACTTACAATCCAATGTGTTTGTGTACTAATATATTAAAACATGATTAAAACTATAAGACTATGTTTTTATTTACACTTAGCAGTCTCTCTAGCATAGTTATTTTTAAAAAATGAAAATTCTTTATTGATAGAAATCAAACTGAAACAATACTTTATTCTTACATTATACTTTTTCTCATTTTTCAAAATAGGTAAGTTTATTTAGACAATTAAATAATAATTAATCTATGTATACAAATCAAATATATTTCAGTTTTAGGTTTACAGTACATTTCTTATGTTAAATACACCCTATATTTGTTATATATGAAGAAATCAGGATTAAAATTAAGTTTGCTTGAGTTGCAATTGTATATAACTAAGTACTATTTAAAAAAATATATTTGTTCGATGACTCTACTAAAATCTTTATAAATAAATATTACTCGAACTTTCACAATTATGACTTTTGAACTTAAGTACAAGAGGGTCCTTATCTAATAGGAAGCCTTCTGTTTTATTCTTCTTCAAGAACGTTAGTCCTGTGTTTAAGTCAGTATATATTCTGTTATGTCTTAGATGTGACCGGTGGTTTATTGTTGAAAGTAGACACAGTTTATTCGGTATATAAATTTATTCACACTACATAATATCACAGATTCGACATACTAAGTTAAAATGGAGTAATAGACAGAGGGCTTGTGCGCACTGTACTATCGTTTTAGTAGGAAATTGTATCCCTACTCCTAGACGTTCGCCTTAAGGCGGCTCGTCTCTGAATGTCGACAACATATTCTATAAACATGCTTCCTTGTGCTTCCCAAATTAGTAATTTATTAGTCCATAAATGCTTTTTTTTTGTCACGACGATAGGTCTTTCCTTTTCATAAATGGTTCTAAAAAAATAACGATTTTTGGAAATTATTTTTTTTTAATAAACAAATTTCAAATTTTTTTTTTGACTATGACTATTAACGATCACGCTGTATAAAAAAGACATAAAGTGAAGTAACACACATTGTACTAAGTGGTCCAAAAGACAGCCTACCCATTGAAGTGAAAATGGAATGGATTGAATTTTGATGAAGATATATGGGTTTTGAAAATCAAATTAGTGTATTTAAAACTTATATATTTGGTTGCACAAAGATTTTTAACAACAATTAACTAACCAGCAACTTTGACTCTGACATAAATGACATTGGTAGGCATAATTTACTCACAATCAAACTTGCCAACCAGATCTATGTGATTGTGAAAAAAGTTTTTCTGCCAATATCATGTATGCCACCGTCAAAGTGGCTGGTTAGTTATTTATTATGAAAATTCTTTATGCAACCTGACATTAGTCTCCCCATTATTTTCACCATGTCATTGTATTGACATGCAATGATATTGATTTTTTTGGAATTATATCGTTTTATCCTCGGCTTTATCAATAAATCATTTTAACTGTAAGTTGTTTTCCTAAAACAGAAAAAAAAATTGTCAGATACAAATGTATGTAAAGAAAACATCTAAGAGCCTGCTAACAAATGCTAATAAAAATAAAAATAAAAAATTCTTGTAACATTATTACTGCAACATGCAATTCTAATTAAAAAGCTGATAAAAAATTAGAATTAGAACATGTGCAAGTATTTTTGATGTTCGATAGGAAGGAAATATAGGGACTATTACTATCTCATATGGGACTCCCAAAGCTATTGAAAAGCACAGGTGTCAGCTTTAAGTTAATTTGTCTTAGGTTTTCCCGAGGCGTTTCCATAGATTTCCTGGTGTATATATAATAACTTACACAAATTTTCCTATAAGATGTGTTGTCCATGATCTGAAACACTATATTTTAAAGTTTTTACATGTCATCTTGTATGTAACCATCATGAAATCTTTTCTATAAAACAAAAAAAAATCAAATTGGTAGTGCAGTTGCTGACAAACATATACCAGGACATAACAGACATACATGTACTGACATGATAAACTCTAAAAGGTTATATTGAGCACAATTACATTTCAAATGGGGGTTTTCAGATAAAAATTATTATTTCTTCGGGTTTGTGGTTCGATCTTAAAGTAAAGTAGGTATATACCTATTAAGCAGAAAATTATATTAATTAATGTGTTTTTAAGCTGATATAATGTAACATCAAAAAAAGTTGTGTAGTGTAAAACAGTTAGTAATTTAATATTGCGTCCATAACTTGAAATATTTACATAGAGCACATCGTATCATATCAACCCCCAAAAATAGGAAAAAAACATTTATTTCAGAGATCCTATGCATGCATACACCAGTTTTTATTAATTTTTTCTGAAAGAGTGATCAAAATGGTGCCAGAGTTGAAGATATGAGACTTAAAATATATTTTCATTGAACTAACCGAGAACAAGAATATTATCTACCTACATGGGTATTGAAAATGGTAAAATGTACTAAAGGTTTCATGCAAATTAGGAAGCTAACACGTGTAAATACCTACCTCTAAACTGGTTTTTATGTTTAACAACTGTTCACTTAATTAAAAAATCTCCAGTCTTCAATTTGTTTCTGCACAATTTCTACAACATTTAAAGCATAAAAATAATGTAAATCTAACAAAATGAAAATCTGTATTTACCTTTGTTGTAAGTAAATCCTTTTCCAACACACTTATTTACATTATTTTCTGATATATTCAACAGGGCCCCAATCGACCTTAAAACTTTTATTATATGCAACAGAAATAGAAATTAAACTGGTAAATAGTCCTTAAATGTTAGAAAATTAAGACAAGTCCATAAAACCACATAAAATTATAAGGTTTAAAGAAATAATATTTTTACTTTTTGAGGTAATGTCAGATCGGCTTGTCAGAAAAATATCCTACGGTATTGCCACTTCTAACGGTTACAATGTTGCCATGTTATTACTGTAAATTGGAAAAGAATGTAATTAATTTTAAAAAACTTTACCATCACGAATACTCAAAAGTTAATATTCATTCCCAAAAAGTATTTTTTAAATGAATTTAAAGCTATTTTGTTGAGAAACTGGGCTTTTTTGTTAGCGAAAGTAGGCAACCAAGAAAACATTTCTGAAAACCAAGAGATCACAATGGCTTTGGTACAAAACAACACATTGTTCGTTTTTTACAATAACTATAGTCATTTTTGTCTCGTATTATGCAAAATGTCAAATTTGAAAAAGATAGATATAAACCTGATGTCTTTAATGGCATTTAAAATTTTCTATAAGTAAAAGGAACAAACCCTTTTTTCTTCTGTGAGTAAAAGGAAAACGGCTAATTCGACAAATATGTTACCGTTTAATTTTGCTATGGATTCACCCAATGGAATTAATTTTTCTTCAATTGTTTTTTGTGTCATCTTTCTCAAGTTAAAGTGATTTGACCATAAGTCATCAGTTTGTAAGTCTCGCAGAAGCGAGATCATTTTTTGGTGCAAATCATTTTGAGGTGCAAAAGAAGTGGAGCGTATATTTCAATTTTTATTGGATAAGATGGGTTTTTGTACTAGTTTGGCTATTCTTCTTATCCGCTATGGATTCCTCAATATATCCTTCAGCTACTGTTGCCGACTTTCATCTACCGTGCCTTTTTAGGCTTATTAGGCATCCTCCATTTTCTACTAGAAGTGTTGCCGAGCTGCGGCGTAGAGAATGACCAGTGAAACACTCAGGATGTTGTAATTTCAGAAAGTGATCCATAACATAATATGGTACTTTACTAATAGTATTGTGCCCAATATTTTGTCTATGATGTTTACCTTTGCGGTATAAAATAAATAGTTTTCTAATGTCAGTCGGTACTTGGCTATTATCTTTTCCGACGTTAATCCATTGCGGTTCGACAATAACAAATCTCCTGGATGATCCATTTTTTGAGTTAGGAATACCAACTTATCGTATTAATCCCATCTCGGATGTCCACATCATCAAGAACCATATTCTGCAAGCACCGGCTATATTATTACAATAATCCAAAATTTAGAGCTTATTAAAGCAGGACAAAAAATAAGTCTAATAAAATCCATACCTTTTTTGATAAAAATTCATAAGCAGGGGCTTCATTTAAAAATGTATCAATTTCTTCTTTCGAAAATACACGTGATTTTTTAGGTTTATAGGCGACATTTTTCTTTTTCAAAAATGCTACTGCTTTAAAATACTTCGAAATATCGATATTTTCTTTCAGTGAAAGAGGTGATTTCAACATTGAGTAGCTTGCCCACCACGTTGATACCTTATTGTGTTCCGATTTTTCCTTAAAATAGGCCAACATGGCATTTTCAGTAATTTTAACGACTTTTTTTTCTTTAAACCATTTCTTTAATTATTGAGTGTATACTTTCATATAAAGTCACTTTGATCTGCAACAAATCAGGGCTAACAGCCGCTGCTTCTCAGAGCTCAGGCGGGGTAAAATTTTCCATTTCTAAATCACTGTCGCTTTGTATTCTCAGCCATATTTTAATTTTTTATTGTAAAACTTTTTAAAACCTTTAAAAGGTGGCCTTAATAATTTTATTGCCTTGACAACTGAGCCCCAGCCTACTTGACTTTTCGATATGTTTGAATAATAGGGGAAATTGCTAATTTTAAAATAAAACTGAGTTCTTTTATTTGGTGTTAGTTCAGCTGTTAGTAGTAAAAAAATATCTATATATACCTCGGTTGAGGAGGTCATTCTTGACCTCGCACTTTATAATCCTTGACGCTACTCACCTCAGGTTATAAAAGTCCTCGGTCAAAAATGGCTCACTTCTCATCCTAGATATATAATATACTATTATGTCCTTTCACCGCAGCTGGGCATACACCAGATCTAAAATTTTATTATAATCTCATAACCTACGTATCCAGAAACCATTTTAACATATGAGAACGTTTTTTATTTTTGTAGAAGTAAAAGTATGTCCTCGTGTATTTCTTGTTAATTGCTAATAATGCCCTTCATTAAATCTAATTTTACAATATGTTAATAAACTATTAGATAATATTTGATGATAAAATGTAAATTAGAGCTAAATATGATTTATTCCCCTTGGCAGAAAATATACAGGGTGATTCCTAAGTTGATACTTCTTTTTTAGCTGTGTATAGAAGGCATTAAAATAAACAACTTTTTCAAATACCTTTTTTCAAAAAAGTCAAAAATAGGCGTAGAAGTAAAAAATAAGTGCGGGCCTGGTCATAAAAACATACCCCGCTATAGTTTCTGTTGTTTTTCTTATTTCTTATTAGTATTAGTCATACGGGTAGTGTTGAGCAATACGCTACGGTGTGTTTTTCTGAAGCAAGTTAATTTTAAATTGTGTGATACGTGAAAATGGTAAAGTTTGAAAACAACAAACTAATAAATAAAGTGCGGATGTTTCTTCTAGATTATACGCAAAACGCTTTCCCTTGCGGGCTCATCCTACACCCAGAAGTTTTCTTAATGGGTTTCAACGGACAAGTTAGGCAGAACCATATTTGATTCGTAGTGTAATAAATGAATGTAAGTACTTTATTTTTGAGTTAAAAAAAAAAGGTATTTGAAAATGATGTTTATTTTAATTCCTTCTATACGCAGCTAAAAAAGAAGTATCAACTTAAAAATCACCCTGTATAGTAAATGAAAATGGACATTCTTTCTATAATTTGCCTATCCTCTGACGACAAAATGCTTAATATGGCAAACCAGCAGGAAAGTTTCCCTTTGCCCTCCCATATTTGAGCCAAACAAGTTTATTTTTATATCTAATACAGGTTCAATTATCGAAGGTACTATTATTACGATTACAATAAAGTAAAGTTATGTAGCCTTACATTAGAGAAGGTAAAGTCCAGATGCCCATAATACCCATAGATATTATCCACCCCGATCGACTTAACCTTAGAATCAGCAACATAATAACTAAGAAAAAAAACTTTCAAGAGTAGTATGCGAATATTTTAACCATACAATATGCGTATAGTTTGCTTAGCGAAGAGATATTTAAGGGTTTTATGTCTAAATTTTTCTGTAGTAAGAGTTTTAAAGTAGTCGGGTAGTGTATAGCTTTCAACATGTAATATTTATGTAGGGGTGGGGTTATCATACTTCGATACAGAATATTTACATCATGTACATCAGATCTAAAAACCTCTTTGATATATAACTATGGGGGACTTTGATAAAATACAATTTTATGATAAAAACAGGCTTCGTGTAACTTTCTCCTACCCTCCATATTTAGCAATTTTGCATCAGTTAGCTTGTGAGATATTCTATATCGTCTCCGAATTCTGTAAATAAGATACACGAGTTTTGAACCTTTAGGATTCTTTGTTTTTGTTTGGATGTTAAAACACAAGTCACAAAGTAATATTTTTAGTTGTTTTGATAGTTGACGATTACTTTAGAAAATCTTTAATCTAACATAAGCCTTCTGAATAGATCGCGTAACGTGCTGTTCAATACGCAGGGCACCATCAAATTTTTTACATTGTCTCTAAGCGGTAATACTGAATCGTCTATTTTTATATCAAGTGAGTCTTTTACATTATCGACGTAATTTTTTTGCCAAAGATCATTAGACAGAATTTTTTGGGTTAAGGTATAGAGAATATTCTAAGAAAACCTTTTGAGGATTTTCAAGTTCCTGACAAATAGCTTGTCATTCCCCAGCAACGTTTTCCTTTCTAAAAGATAATATAACTGGGTGTCGTCTGCATAGAAATGTTTTTTACTAGCCTTTGCCAGACACGAGGTGTATATGCCATTCAATAGGGGGCTAATAATAGATCCCCACTCCCACCAGTAGTTCGTAGCTAGTTCGGTGGAAATCTCGGCACCGAGTTTTACACATTGCTTTCGGCCTTCAAGCTCTTAAAAAAGTTGACAGCATAGTCACTGCGGCCAATATAATAAAGAACCTCTAACAATAGTCGGTGGTCAAGAGTGTCGAATGCTTTCGAAAAGTTCAAAAGGTGCCAAAACAGTTACTTCTTCAGAGTTGGCAGCCTTAAATATATCATCGGTTACGCTTGCTAATGCAGTGGAACCATGATTTTTTCTAAAACCGGATTGAGTCGCAGGCAAGATGCGGTTTGTTTCCAAGTGTTCTGTAAGCTGTGCGCACATATACTAATCGGGCGAAAGTCTTTCAGTTCAGGAAGATCCTTATTTTTTGAAAATGGCATCACTTGAACCTTTTTTTGTATACAATTATTCATAACGTGTGTCCGAAAAGGCCGGATAAATGGACAACAAAGTTATACTATATCAATATTTAAAGCCTCATGCCCCTTAGCGTTTGATTTTATCTTGGAAATTATCTTCAACACATATATATCCGTTACCAATTTGAATTGAAAAGAGTGCGTAATATTAACTTTATTATTGTGTTTATAAAAATTATAGAAATCGTCATTGTATTGTAGGTATGGAGGATCTAAAAATATTATTTATTAAGTTAGTGTCTTTCAGATGCTCCGGGAGATCTACTTAACTGCTTCCAAAACCTACGCTGTATTTCTTTCCATAAATTTTGGAATAGACGAATTTTCCCTTCAAGAAATGTTTTTTTTTTCATTACGTGTAGTGAGTGTTGTTAAATTACGAATAGATTTATAGTATTCTCAATGCGTTATGCTTTTGGTTTTTTTGAATTTGGTCAAAACCTGATTTCTAAGCTTGATTAGGATTTAACATTTAGTTAGTTATCCGTTGTTTTTTGTTAATCTAGCTTTTCTTACAGGCGCATGAAGATCTCATAAAGTTGTAATGGTATTATTGATAAATTTTACTTTATCGTTTATGTTTCAAGATTGTATATAAAAATTGGGGAATATTAATTTTATTTATATTCCTATATTCTTTAAAAGTTACTTCCTTTGTCTTAATGGACAAAGTAAGTTCACAGCCAATAAACTCATGATGATTGGCGATTATAAAAAGATCAATAAGTATCGTAGAAGTAGAAGAAGATACTCTAGTGGGATTATTAATTAGTTGAGTGAACCCTATGGATTCTAAGAAATATGTGATATCACGCGAAAAGATATTCAAAAAATCCAAGTTGAAATCTCCAGTACATAACATTTCATTACCTGGCGGTATTAATGTTGTTATCACATTTTCAAAATTAACGTAAAAGTCCGAAACAGTAGGAAGGTATACTAAAGAAATATTCACGAGAGAACTCGTTTTTCGACATTTGACATCCAGATATATAACCTAGGCCGGCTGATTAGGACTAATTTCCCCAGATTTTGACAGAGACGTATTCAGCCTATGTCAGCTTGTGGTGCGTTTTAAACTTAATTTTAAACTGTGTTTAGATCGTTTATAGTGCAAATCTTGTAATTTTAGACATTAATTGAACGTTTTATTTAATATATATTTGATTGTGGGAGTCATTATTAAATTGGCGGTACGTAAAATTAATTTGTCCCAAAATGTTTATTCATAAACGTATGATATTCTGTTTTACACTATAACTAACAGTTAATTATGGATCATAAATATTGTTTGCCTAGTACCTCAGCTGATGCCATTGCTGAAGAGACTAAGGTAATTTTAAACAATTATTTTTATAATTTATTTTTTATTTTTACAATTTATTTTTATAATAATTTCTTGCATTTAGTCATGTAACGCATTTGTACCTGTTTTGTAGGGAGAGCTTTGGCGTAGGGGTATAGGCTTTCCACTTTGGAACTAATGGTCGCGATTTCCAACCCCGCTTCGGACAAACAAAATTTTTTTTGTTTTTTTTTTAAATTTCAAAACTAATATTAGAAGTCGATTAGCATCCCTCAGTGGCGTGCGTATGACCGATTTAATTTTTATTTCTTTTTTAAAATATTTACATCTAATTAGTACCAAAAATGTTTCTACTACTTTATCTAATAATACTATATGCTAAAAGCAGTGGCGCACTGTATTTTCTGCTATAAAATTAAATTTTGTACATACGACATCAAATAATTTATTCATGTGATAAATTAAAAAAATTAATTTGAATCGATTAGCCATGTCAACAAAATATTATTTGTATTTTTTTGTCACTGGCGTTCAATGAAATTATGCTTATTCGATTTTTTTCTAATTTGTCACATTGCAAATTTAATTTTATAGTAGAAAATACAGTACGAGACTGATTTTTTAACGTATAGTATATTTTTATATGAAGCAATTGAGTAGGTAATATAATTACCTACCTTATTCCTTATCGTGTATTTTAGATGATTATGTGTTTAAAAACAAAAAAAAATAAAAAATTTTATACGCACGCCACTGGTTGTGTCATTTTATTGAAATTTTGTATTCGGTCATTTTGAGGGATGCTAAATCGACTTCTGATATTATTATTAAAAAAAAAATTGCTAAAGGTGCTTTAGTTTGTAAATTATTATTTTAAAACCGCTATATCCGTATGCTAATAAGTTAACTAAAATTTTAAGCAATAGAAAAAATATTTCTTCCCTTATTTCTACAAAAAGTTTTTGTTTAACAAAATTCTTAAAAAGCTCCATTTAGGTGTAACTCACAATTTCCTATTCTACGGTTATTCCAACATATTTTTCCTAATTATAAAAGTTTATACATTCGAAACATGCAGGATGCAGGATGACGTAGAGTACACAAGGGATATAGGCGAATAAAAAAAGCTGTCATTTCCTTATCTGTTTTGCAACTTTTTACCTTCATCTTATTGTAATCTTGTTTAGCATGACAACAATAACTATTAAATTTTACATATTAAAAATTTGTAATTTCTAAGTCTGATCCTGGTATTTACGTCAAATCATACCAACATAACACACTAAAATTAACCAGCATGTCATTCATATCACGTGATGGAGCCATAATATCGCGAGTTCTATCATAATTATTACTATACACAGCCGAATATTTTAAGTGCTTTTATAAATAAATCATAGTTTGCACTGGTAAGCAAATCACATATCATAATTGGATTGTTTTTAAGAGCGTTTAAAATATTTCGTCGCGTTTCCAATGCGTTATAAACTCGACGACGACCGGCCGGACTACTGTCTGTTTATCGTTTTGAGAGGTTTTGTTTTGCCAAATTATGTTACCAAGGCGATAAGTTACTAATTTCATGCTTGGAAACATTGACACCGACCTTATTTCAAATGACGAAACAAAGGGTATTTAGCAACGCTTCTTGATTTTCTTCTTTAATGCCTCAAAAAATTAGTTTTTTTGCTATTGGATTCTTTACGAATTTTCTCTATTTCATCCTGTGTTTTTTCTATGTCCTCTTGAAGTTGTTCTATGTCAGCTTTTATAGACTTGAATTCTTTTTATTACCGGTTTTTGAGTATTTTCAACATTGGATTTTTGAAGTAAGTATCATTTCGCAGTTTTTTCAAACCGTCTATTAGTTTATTTTCTATCTCCGCCATTTTGGAAGACAGCGGTGACGAATGTTCTTTGGATTCAGCATCGCTTGCGCCTCTTCTGGGTCTTATTATGGTTTTTTGAGATCTTTTCACTTTTTTAATACACTTGGGCACTTATGTAGGTATTCACTTTTTTAATAATAAATAAGAGATTTAGGACTTAAAATGTAAAAATTTAGGGAGCCTCTAAGCTAGCGCACTTAGTCTTGAAGCGCTATCTACTCTATGTGGGTATACTTTGATGAAAATAATCAAAATGGAAGCGACATTTTCCCATATTTTTATTCCGCTAAAAACATACATCATGCATGCATACCGACACGAAAAAGATTGAAATCACCCATATACTCCTGCACATAAAATGTATTTCAGTTTGACCTGGAAATTTCAGGCTTTAAAAATAATTTCGTCCACATACGCTAATCGTCTGTCTCTGTCTGCCTTTGTCACAAAATATTACCAGTATAAACAAGTATACATTTCGTAACCCTGAATAGCTAGAGCTAGAGTATCAAACGTTGTTCGTCTTTTCACACACGTCACATTTCAGGTTTTGACCAGAGGACCTTTCTGGGTATTTTTTAAACTGAATATTACTATCAAAAATCGTTTCATTTAATTGAGGCGATTTGAATCTTATCATTTGTTGGTTTGATATTTCAAGGTCACAGACAGGAATGATAGATTATTTTTTATTTTGACAAATGGTTTACTTTTTTTTGTAAACCCTAACCAAGCACGCTCTACCTTTTTAGTCACGGTTCGCGGTACTTTCCTGTCGGGATGAAAATTTTAATTATATCTATTCCCAGATGCATTTGGCCACATTATGGCTCATCACCCATCAGTGAGACTATAGGATCTGACTGAAAAAAAGTGCACGAAACTATATCAAATAAAGTAAAGAGAGAGGATGTAACCTGTGGCGACATCTAGTGTCGAAGTTGGACACTTATATTAATGGCCTATTACTTTGGTTAAGTTGAAGAAATGTAACATAATATATCAACCTGAAATAAGGAAAGTAATCAGAACTTTGTCATCTTCAGATATAAAAGTTATATACTTCTAAAAATGTCACACAAGTTACTTTTAAACAATGTTACCGAATGTTATTGTAATATAACATGTTTGATGGGCTGGTTTCAATGATTTCTGGTGATTTTATTAGTGAATAAAGAAATCAATATTTACTGATTTCAATGATGGATACCAATTTCCTAAAGATGTTTAGTAATTCTAGCTACAATTAATTCATAGTCGTGGACAAAGTAGGTATTATAATGATTGTTATTCAATTGAATGAAGTTTATGAAACTCGCCTACGGCTCGTATCATAAATTTTATGCGCGTGAATAACAGCCACCATTATATGCTCGTTTAACTAAACTATCATTAAATATATTTTGCCTTTTTGGCATTGTGCAATTTTTATTATATAATTAACAGCTTTAATAGTAGACATTATTAATAGCATTTAAATTTTTCTGTAGATGTTTTTTTGTAAATGTAGTATGTAGTAAATATTATAACTTTAAAAAAAAATTATTTTCGTTCTTTTATGGACACCTATGTTTTGAACAGTAGGTATACTTGAAATATAACGCTTTTTATGCCAAAAATTTCCCTTTGGTCTCACGCATTCTCTCGCTCGCTGTACAATACCAGTGATCCCCAAAGTGGGGGGCGTGAAGTAACGTTAGGGAGGCGTAAGGGCACTGAAAAATCTTAAACCAGAATAAAAAATAATTTTTTTTACCAAAAATGTAGATATATAAATTTAAAAAAGTCCTTGCTTACAAGTAAGCGAGCAGCATTCAATATTTGATATCAAATAGGGGCCGCCATAGGAAAGAGTTTGGCAATTACTGCAGTGTACAGCAAATAACTAATAATCTGTAAACAAATGTTTTCTTATATGTACTTTACAATTTTTTTTTTATTTAGGGGGTTTCCAGACACACCACCGATGCAAGTTGGAAACGGCTGGATGTAAGTTATTTGATATATTATACTTGCTTATTTTTTATGCTGTATAGCTTTATTTATGCTTGTATTGTCTGTATTACTTAGTAACGTACTAGGTAGATAAGAGGGGTGCTGAAGATATTGCTATTCCTAACATTTCGAGTTATTCAGAAAAAGCCCGCTTATAATATACGAATGCCTACGGCACTAAACATTTTTTTTGGGAAAGCTGAACTAACATCAATTTACAAACGAATACACAATTAGACTATTTCACTGCCATTATATTATTTGCTGGTCTTTGATAAATAACGTTGATTTTGCAAGCAGTTATATCTTAAGATAATAAAAAAATACGTAAAATTTATATTGAGCTATGAGCTTCAAATTAAATCTGGGGTTATGTATACATCAAATTTTGACACCTGAATATCAACTAAACTTTATACCGTGTACAAGCACGAAGCTTTAAATTGATAGCCGGGGTCTATACCTAGACACTTGTTGAGCTTTAGTAATTACGTAACTCAAAAGTTACTAGTTCCAGTAGGCGGAGAGGCAGCTCTTAAATGTTGGGCTTATGGCCTTTTTACATTAAATGCAAGTTGCAAGTGCAAGTGGTCGTTTTCAACGGGGAAACTTGCATCAGCTAATTAAAATGTCAGTTTTTGGTGGGGCAACCCTATTTGAAAATTATGGAATATTTAAATTTTACACAAAACTAAATAAATAATAAAAAGTTCCGTTTGCGGTTAAAGATACATGAAATTTTTATTTGCAAAAATTACACGGGAACCTAATGTACATATTACAAAATTACTGTGAAGTATGCAGAATGTCTCAAAATTCTAAAAGAAAAAAACAATAAAACTGTGTTTTTTGATGGAATACCATATTGTATAGAAGTTTTGATTTCTAGAATCCCAATGTAGTTTTAAGGGTCTTCTGTACTTGGAACATTCAGTTTTTAATGTGTGGACATTTAAAATAAACTGTGGCGTTTAAACGATGCATCTTGTAAACAAAACTATTTTCATATCCCTATCTGAATTTTTATGTCTCTGCCCAAAAATACAATTTTACAGTTAAACGGAAAGGTAGCATTTCTAGAAAAAGCTTATTCGGGAAATATTTAAAAAAATATAACCTAACATTTAAACCAAAAAATAATCAAAACAAAGTTTTTCAGACTATTTTCAGGAATAATTTTGTAACCCTCAATGTCAATATCCACCAGATGTTTTTAGTAGTTTGTACTTCAATAGTGAATATGATGTCCATGTCGCACAAGGAAGCAACTTCCTTGCGCAATATAGACAATCCACTCAAGTTATGCGTTTTATTCGACCCAACTTCCGAACTTCAATCTAAGAATTTAAAAATATATTTAAATCAGGACTTATAACTTGTCTTTTTAGTTGGCCGTGAATTTGTGAGAAAGATAATAAACAATAAATTATTGAAGAAAAACTCATTTCGTTTTCATATTCATGGACCAAATTATACTGTAAGATATTTGTCGATTTGGGTAATTTCTTATAGATATTTGCCCAAAATCATTTTGAATATCTTCCTCACATTCATGTTCTTGCAAAATAACAGACAAAAGCGATATCTATTAATAAAAATTAACAATGTTTTTTCTAAACCATTGCCAATTTGATTTATTGGTCTGCTGAAGTTTGTCTGCTTTTGTAAATTAACGCCAACAGATCAGCAACATAGCTCTCAATTTCGTTTTAAAAAAATAAAATTAAACGGCTTTTTTAATAGTAATTTGTTCGATCCAAAGAAAAGAATTACATCCTTTATAAAGGCTTCTCGCCTACAAATAAATACAGTTTGTGCATTAATATTTACTTTTAACGATAGAAGAGTTTTAGACTTGCATTGTCTATATTTGTTTTACATCACAACGTTTCAACTGGTAAGTATCTCCAGTCGTCTTCAGGTGAATATTACTTTTAATGTTCGCTATGGTAAATTTTTCAAAATAATCGCCAATTTACATACTAGTAACACTGTAAACGTGGAAAGAGAAGTGGCAATACTGTGTGATGTGGCCACAAAATAAACAAACTAAAACGAAGTAATTGACGAGTGTAATGTTTTTCTAGAAATCTTATAATTTCGTCATTTTCCACCATTTAAGAAAGATTTACCCGTTATTTTTTTATATCGGTTGCGTATAATAACAGTTTTAAGGTCGATTGGGGTTGGAGCCCCGTTCAAAATATATCAAGATACAGTAGAACCATCGCAGTGTCGCAAAAAAAAACAGTAAAGGCAAGTACAAACGTTCATTTTGTAGGTAGTATATACATTTTATGCATTAAATTTTGTAGTCATTGTCTGGAAATGTGTGGAAAATTGGAGATTTTTGAAATAAGAAAGTGAACATTTCTACACATATCTTTGGTTCGGTTCGGTAACAAATTACTTAACAATGGTTTAATAAAAAAACATTTTATATTATTTATATAATAATATCTTCAATTTTCGCAACATTTCGTTTGTGATTTTAAGTTTGATAACATACAGGGTGGCAATATTCATGGACAATAAAGTCTTCAAATAGAGAATTTGTTAATACTATAGGTACCAATATTAGCCAACAGCCTGTATTATTCTGCAGAGAGTGCCACATTTGCATCCATGATTTTAGTTGCACCTGTGCAGATTATTCAATAAAATTGAATATGTGCAAACACATACATACATGCAGTTTTGCAAAAAAACATTTATTGCAAAAGATTACACAAAAGATGAAAGTCAAAAATTTAGTGAAATTACTTTAGTTACAGAGCAGAGCCAGTTTCACAGCACAATTTTCAGCAAACTGTTATCAAAATGAGCATGGAGAGATTAAAAGCCAAATTAGATACCCTTTATGGAGCTATATTTGTTGCTAATATCTCCAGTGATATGGCATTATAGACTGAAAATACTTGGATAAAGCTATTAGCATAATTATGACTGGCACAAAATCAGCCAATATACAAAATGAACCAACAAACAAAAATATTGAAAAGCAAATGGGATTCATCAGCACTAAGAAAAAAAAGAGGTACCCCAAATAATTTATTGAAAAACCTAGTACCGAAGAGAAACAACCATCAGTGATAGCACCAATAATTTCAAAAAAATAGACCATAATTATGCTCCCGGTATATTTATATTTTGGGTAGGTCGATTAAATAATTTTTAACATAAATTCATTTTACGCGTACCTACATCAAATTTTAACCCTTGGTTTATAACTTACTTTTTCCGAATATAGAGATTGAAGATGTTTGTCTAGGGTCGAAACATTGGACTCTATATCTGATAACATCATATTATAGGAAACGGAATATGGCAATGAAAGAGTAAAATTATTTTTTCTTCTTATAGGAAAAACCCCGAATCTATTAACGTTTGGGCCGTGGCATATTGCCTGTCAAACGTTGGGCTGCAGCGCCGAAAGTTTTTGCGTCTGCGGCGCTTTGTCTATTAACATTTGGACTGCAGCGCCGAAAGTTTTTGCGCCTGCGGCGTCTTGTTTAATGACGTGTGGGCCGCGGCGCATTGCCTGTCAAATTGCGGCGATGAAAATTTTACTCATTTTACATAGGTATACCAATATTTTTGGTTAAATTCTATTAAATGCATAGACCAAATTTCGGATAGATCGGTTAAGTTGTTTTTGAGTTATTATCATGATTCAATTTGTCACGGCGGACAATACGATATTATAACTCATTTTTTATACATAGATACACCAAATTTTGTTCAGACCGGATAAGTAGTTTTTAATTTCAAAATGTTTAAGTAGTAGAGTTAGTTTGAGATACGCTAAATAAATTGATAAATTCATATATGGCCTTGAGAAAAGAGTGGAGAATAAAATGAACCTGAAAGGAACTGTGTAAGGATAGTATTATAAAATATAAAGTCGATTAAGTAAAACTTTTGATACAAAAAAAATCTTTAAAAAGTCAAAAAATATATTTTTTTAAATATTAAACGTATTGCTGGAGGGCGCGCCTAATGTGAAATTTAAAGTCTATTTATCCCTTTAAACAATAGAATAAGAAAATGTTCAAAATGTTAAATACAGGATATCAGTGGCGTACTTAAAAAAAAATTGAAAAATTTGTCTTTCAATCGTTTATTGCTCTTTTAGTAAAAAGATTTAGGTGTATTTCGATGGGCTCTTTCCGATAAGGCATATGTCATTTAAATAAAAAGTTAACTTTAACACAAAAAAACTTAAAAACCGTAAAACATGTTGGTCTAAAATCGTGATTTTTAAGTTTTCTCAAATGTTTACGATTTAAAAAAATATAAGGTATAGAAACATGTATTGTGAAAAAAAAGTATTTGAGGCGGTCTATCGGACTGTTTAAATGGGAAGTATGAAGTATGTCCGATCATTTTCAATATACCCGTCGAGGTGACGTGTTATGGTTTTATCTGAGAGGTGTGAAAGGTCGTCGCCGTGTGTTCCACGAAATTTTTTTTTCCTGCATAAAACAAAGTTTTTGGAAAAACATATTATTGTAACGACAAAAGAATTTTTTTTTTACATAACGGATCAAGAAATACCATGAATCTGTTGCTTCGCCAGCACAAAGATCTGCTTTGATTGATTGAGAAATTTCTGAGGTGACGTTGTCTTTGACCTGGCTATGTAGCTCAATAAGTTGAGGCCAGCGCTTTTGGGCGGAATCAAAATAAATATAAAAGTTGATATTTAAACGTGGAGTTTTTTGCGAATAATGATTATTTAGGTCATATTTTAATTTTAAGGAATAATAGAATTCACATTTTTTTTCTTTTCTATATTTGTGGAGCTTATTTTCAAAACGCAATTTATGAAAAAAATTTTTTTTTGAGTTATTATCTATTTTCTGCAGAAGAGTAAATGTGCGTATTTATTTTATGCAAGTGTTATCTTTGAGTTTTTTGTTAGCGTTTAGAACAAATTAATTGATACAATTTGTTAAAAAATATTTGTATATTATAGAAAAACATGAAAAGAAAATAAAAATGGGTTTTAGAGCATTTTGAAAATAAATGTAGGTATATATTTCCTTTTGAAATAAAAAAACAAACCTAACAATTTTTTTTTATATTTTGACCCCGCAATCTTCCTCCATACTTCGTTTTCTGCTGCAATACTGTCGTTTACACTAGCGGAACTTTTTCTAACAAGTTTTTGTAAAAAATAAATTTTTGAACGCTTTTCCATTCTTCGTCATACAGTTTTAATAAGGTGTCGATATTTTTTAATTTCAGTTCCTTGATTTTATTTACCAAAGGCAACTCATGAAGTTCTATGTTGCTGATCTGAACTCTCTTCTTTAAAATTGTTGTAAAGTTTATGGATGGGTCGTTGTTCCGGTAATTTTCCTCCATTTTAACGGTAATCACTTTATTTTATTTAGTCTAAAAATTCTTTTCATCTGACTATTTTCCTTATAGGCCGGTACTTAGATATAAGAACAGTTTAAATCCACTTTAAATCTAAATAAATACTAAAACAAAAAATTCGTGTCTCTTGTACGGGTACTTAACCGAAGTTTTAAATTTACCTTTAAACCACAATTAAAGATGGGATAATATGAATTTAAAAAAAAAACGATATTTTGATTATCAAAATCCTCGGTACATTCGCCGATTACGATTATCATCTGGTTATGAAAATTCACGAATTGCTAGTTTCCGATTATTGAAATATACCGATTATGCCCATCGCTAACTACAATCCCATTAGGCATGGAAAAGGCCTGAAAAATGTAGAAATTACGATTTAAAAAAAATTTTTTTGTAGATGTTGCATTTTGAAAAATAACAATAAAAGAACTATCCATTTTAAGCGGCAAAAATAGCAGTTTGATTATAACTTAATATTGAAATCGAACCAGTCTAGCATTTAAACCCGTATGTCATCCAAACATCAAAAAAAATTTTTTTTAATAAATTGCGTTTTGAAAATAAGCTCCACATTTGTGCTTTTGCGCGCTTCTGCTTACACACATTGTATGTTATGTTATGATGTGATACACTACAGCTCTATACTTATCCTTTTTGTGGAAGATTATAAGCAATATTTATATACTTACAACACAGATAAACATTAAAAACTCCAGTGACGGCTCGTGTGGTTATTTTAAGTGAGGAGGCTACAATATGTAGTGTGTGAAAGGTTGAAAAAAAGCGAGAAATTTTCGGAACCGCGCCCAAAACTTGTCAAGAATTCACCCAACTCTATGTAATTTCATAAATTAATCTGCCAATTTTCATAAATTAAATAAGATTAGATTTGGTTTTTATAATGTACGACTTCGCCCCGACGCCGACGTTTAAAAAATGAAAATAATTGTTTACCAGCCCAGTCTACAATAAAGCCGCACTTTTTTAGTCTTCTAATTTATCCATTGTTATCACTTACTTTACCACAGTTTAGGTAATATCAGTTTCAATTTATCACAAATATTACAATTGTTTTTTATAAAACCTTTATTTTATCATTAAGTTTTACAATTACAATAAATTAAAACCATATCATCTAACCTACTTTAATTATACAGTTTTTTCCTTATTATTTAGAATAGTTGTAGCCCCTACATTTTATGCATACCCTAAAAACATAGTATATCATTATATTTATTCTTACATACTTTCACGATCTTAAGCCTACTTAAACTAACAATAATAAACCAGTATTTTAAAAACATAAAGCACCTTCAATAAACAACACAAACACAACACAAATCGTTGCCACATATATTTTAACAAAAGATAATTTTAAAATGTTGACGTTTATAAAGTATAAAATATTTATTGAAAGTAGGCAAACATGGAAAATTGTCTTAAACACTTTTTTTAAAATCTTTATAACCATACATTTTTCGCAAAACTTTTAACTTCACAATTTTAGCCTTAAAAACAATTTAGTCTTCAGAAAAGTAAGGAATATTTTCTAATCCGTCAAAACTGCAACCTCGACATCAATCGTTGCAATCGATCATTTAAATCAACGAAGACAAACATAGAAAGAAGACAAACAAACGTTTTAATTGAACGAAGCAAAATTTGACATAAGAAACATCAAAACGGTCAAAAACAGCGCCACCATCGGGTCTGGAGGGAACCTCTGGACTATAGGCGCGAATTTCAAATATGACCATTTTAAAAATTTTGGCCGCCAGAATTTTAAAATTATATTTAAAGCTTAAAAAACAATCACGATCCTAATATTTAATTATTACTATACTTGGAAAATTAAATTAGGATTGTGAGTAGTTTATTGGCTGTAAATATCATTTTAAAATTTTAAGTGCAAACATTTTTAACATCTGGACAACCTTTCGACTATAGGCGGGACTTTCAAATATGGCAATTTTACGTATGTTCGATGAAATGAGTTTAGAATAAAGTGTCCTTATAAACTACTCAAAAGTGCATAGGGGAAACAATGACCGTTTCCACGGAAACGAGTTTGAAATGTGAAGTTTTATGAAGGCGTTTAAAATAAAAAATAAATAAAAAAAAATTAAAATGGAAAATGATTAGTTGGCTATCAGACAATTATTATTTTCCATTTTAATTCATTTGCAGACACTAAAAAACTATACTAATAATGATGATAACTTTATTAAAACATTTAAAATACGGCAGTCCAAATAATAAGTGGTAATCGTAAAAAAATCAAACTAATATCTAGTGGGGTGACCTCGACTTTGAATAACTTCATGACACCTCTAAGGCATGCTTTTAATAATGGTGTCAATGTGTTCTTGAGACACTATAGGCCATTGATTATGTCCTAAAAACCAGGGTAATAAGGAACTACAGAGTGTGTGGGTTTTTATTACATAAATCGTTCAATTGGTTATTCAGGATGAAAAAACCGCGGAGTGCTAGGCCTTGCTTCATAGAAAAGACAGGATATTAAATTTCCTACAGAATGACGTATTAAAATTTTTTTTTTGATGAAGTTTTAATGAAATATGACCGTTTAAACTTTGTCATATTTTCGAATTTTATTGAATTTATAACAATATCATTTTGTTACTTAGTTTTGAATGTTATATGCAATATTGATCGTATGAGGCCTTTATTATGATATTGTCCATATATTGTCAATATAAAATATTGACAATATTATTCACCGTCTGAGGGCCGCTTTAGTTTATGTGAAAATATTTGAATATACTGTGAAACTATAAAGTACATATATATTATATTTCTTCAATAATATTGTCAAATTGGATTTCAATTTTTTCATCGACTTCTTAAAGAACATCGTCTTCAGATACCTCTGGTACTTGAGCATTGTCACAATTAACTCCTAGACATTCTTTACAGAATATAGAGCAGGTAATTTTCTGCAACCACAACTTCCATGACAATCTGTGGTGCATCCGCAAGCTTCTTTTTTCAGCAAACACTCTGGCGCAGGTGGTTCGGTCATGCAAATAGGAAATAACCCATATTTTAACTGTTTCCAACCCCAGTCAAGAGGGTTTAAATTTTTACCATTCCACTGCTGCATTTGAAAATATGTCCTTAAACCATGCTGTTTTGCGACATCGCCTGTTGATGATAATTGTGCAAAAGAAAATTTCACATTTTTTGATAATTTGCAGAAAAGCTGGAAGCGACACTTGTTTAAATACCCACTTAACGTTGACCCATAAAGCATGGCTATAATATTTTCTGATGCAGCTGATATTTCTTCTTTAGTTGTTCTGTCGCGTAAAAAAAAGGTCCATGAGTGACATTAATTGTAAAAACTTTTTATTTACAAATTTCGTAAATTTTTTCGTGCCAATGTTAAAAAATGCGGAAGTTGTATCGCAGCCACTAAATGCGTAAATCGAAACGAAATAGCAAAGACATACACATAACAAGATGGCGATGCACGGCCAACTAAGCCAAAATTTAGTTTTTGGCGTATTCTTGGCCAAATATTAAGCATAACACTATATTTTGTCATATATTATTGAATTCGGCATTTTAAGGATCCCTCATAATGGTATATATACAGGGTGTCCTATTTAACCAAAACTTTAATTTAACACACTTATTTGGGATACCCTTTATAAATTTTAATAGGCGTATAAAATTCTTTAGAAAATATTCTAAACAATTTTTAAATTTAATGCTTTTTTCTAAATACTGAAATAAAAGAGGTAATGGGGGTGACGTGTAGGTACATTAGAATGGATCACCCGGTAAGTAAAACAACGTTTACTATATGTAGAAACAATATACTGTGGAAAAAATATAGTGACGTGTACAGAGCTCTTAGCTCCAAACTGTTTGGGATCGTATCAAGACAAATCGAAACTTGTTTGTGCGGGAGGTGACTTACAAAGTAAATACTATTATAATATTTTATGAGTTCGGTGTTGCATAATATGTGATAAGAGACATATCTCACGGTTTACTTTAATGGGTAAATAAATTTTAAATGACGTTAATTAATTATAAATGTATTTTTTCATATACTTATATTTTAGATAAATAAAGAGCAATTTTTAAGAAAAAGTAGTTATTAATTTGTTTAAAAAATAAATAAATAAAAATCATATACGTTCATGCATGCATATAACATTTATTTATTGTTGATCAAATGATTTAACATGTCGTTATTAAATAAAATTCAATTGCATACATTGAAAACTAAGTAACAAAATGATATTGTTATAAATTCAATAAAATTCGAAAAATATGACAAAGTTTAAACGGTCATATCTCATTAAAACTTCATCAAAATTTTTTTTTTAATACGTCATTCTGTAGGAAATTTAATATCCTGTATTTTCTATGAAGCAATACTTATACCTATCTCTGCTCAAAAAAAAGTTATTTGCATAAAAGTAAAAAAAAATAAAATATTTAATTTTTTGCACGTTTTTGTTAAATTGTTTTTAATATAATTTGAACTGAATAGACTTGTAAATTTTTTAAATACGCCATTTCGATAGAAAATCTAATTCTCTACAAAGTTTTTACTATAAAATATCCGCAAGTTTTGCTTCGTTTTCGAGATATACTCAAAAAATCGTTAGGGTTGCATTTCCCCCCCCTATCTCCAGTTTCCCCCCTCTAATTTAATAGCACTCCGCGGTTTTTTCATTCTGAATAACCAATTGAACGATTTATGTAATAAAAACCCACACACTTTGTAGTTCCTTATGATATGACATAATCAATGGCCTACTAGTTGCCACAAGATACGAAGTAGCTGCCGCAACTGATCAATGTTTTCTGGCTGAGGCGAATGTTGATCCAGTTGGTACTGAAGCCTGTCCCACACATGTTCAATCGGGTTAAAGTCTGGAGAATGTGGTGGTAATGGTAAATGATTTAACTCCAAGTTGTTAATTTCTTCCATTACCACTCGAGCTCTATGAGGGCGAGCATTATCGTCAAGAAACACAAAATTGTGACCAAATCGACCTCTAGCCCCTGTTACATAAGGTGTTATAATTTTATCCCTGTATATTTGACCAGTTACTGTATTATCAAAACAGTGCAGCTCAGTTCGAAACCCCAGAGCAACACCAGCCCAAACTATGACACCACCTCCTCCAAATTTATGAATTGGCTGCATATGTGCTGGCAAGTTTCGTGTATTTACAGTTCTGTACACTCTTTTACGACGAGAATCATTGTGTAATACATGGTCCCAAATAAAATTTTCTTCAATTCTTGCATTGGCTCAAGCAAGCCTAAGTCGTCGATGGTTCGCTGTAATAGCAATTCGCCTTAGCGGCCTATAAGACCTAATTCCCACTTCTTTGAGTCGATTTCTCACTGTCTGGTCAGAAACCTTTCTTTCTTTGCATTTTGTAGTCCTTGTTGAAGTCGTCGAGCTGTGCTAAAGGGGGCTCTACTTACGTCTATTCTAATGTGTCGATCTTCTCTATCATTAGTAGCCCTTACAGATCCTCTACCGGGTCTTCTGCTGGCACTTCCAGTCTCCCGATAATGACTAATGATTCTTGAAATCACACTCTTACTTTTACCCAAAATATCTGAAATTTCATTTTGTCTGAATCCACGTTGGTGCAATGTGACAATAAAGTTACGTTGCTTTTCGGATAAATGATTTATTTCCATATTTTTAAACTAAACAAATAACGTCAATTTTAAACGCCTTCATAAAACTTCACATTCATAGAATAATATTTTTCACATTTCAAACTCGTTTCCGTGGAAACGGTCATTGTTTAACACTTAAAGGCAAAACAGTTCTAGAAATGTATGGTTTAATTTAAAGATTAATAGCTTTCTGACTTTACAGAATAAATTGATGATTTCAAAAACGTTTCGGCAGAATCTAGTAAGCTTTCCAAAAAATACCCTAGAATAAGTCAGAAATCATGTAATCAAATTTTAAAGCACATCAAAATTTTTTACATTTGCAATACTTTTTAAAACACACTGTATAACACAGGAACATAACCCTTTTTAATAATAACTTCGGCTCATGTTAAAGTCGACAAAATTCCCCATCCAATCCTGGTTGAGCGATCCTCCTCACTGATTTCTGCTATAAAATATCTATCCTCAAAAAGATGCAAAAAAGTGTTAGTTCCCTATTCACTTTTGAGTAGTTTAATTCAAAAATGTGACAAAATTTTAACAATTTGCACTTTTCTTATCAACTATAACTGAAACTTACGGGTAACATAATTTAGATCAATTACGTTTGTCATTTAGCTAGTTGCGTCAACAAAAATGTAGTATTGTGTTTTATTTTATATACAGGATAATCCAAATAGAGTGCCAGCAATGGTAAGTTATTACTTATGGAAGAAAATAAGTTGAATTAGCAGACTAATGTATTTATTTATTGAAGCATATTTGAGTTTCAGTATTTTTGTGTAATCAAACTTTGTCATGGTTATATTTACAGTTTGTTGTCCTTTGTTGTCTGGAAAAAATATGTTTCTAATTAAACCAGAAGTAGGTTCACATTGTAGTTCTTAAAAACTAAACTGAAAAAATAACGACCATTTTGGCGATTGGATAAAACAACCATATGAAAGTTAAGAATTTCAATTATGAACAATAATTAAATGAAACTTGTATACAGTAATTTTACAGGAGTTTCCTTATAGCTAGAAAATGCAATGTTAATTTTATTTCTTGTAGATATTTCTAATCAGAGTAAACAGTCCCCTGGTTTGCTAATTTAACTGATTCTGTATCTTTAATAATGGCAACATTACCAATGGATTGCACATTATTTGGCTAAAAAAAAGAGATTTTAAATTAATAACAAGCTCTTTTGGATCAAGAACAAACACTCTTTGCTTAAGAACAACCACTCTTGGGCCAATAAGAACCACTCTTGGTTTAAGAACAAATACTGTTGATTGAACCTAACTAAAAGCGCAAAGCTTTGGGATTTAAAGCCATATTAATTACCATAGTTATTTAAAAGCCATATCAATTATTATAGTTATTTTCTTTTTATTTCATTTTTTACCAATATAAACATAACTGATGGTAAAGTAAATTTATTATTGTTGTAAGCCCAGGTACCTTAGTTTATAACTCACACAGATCAGAGATCTAAATTTAAAGGCTAGTATACTGTTGATTGATCATAGTTATTTTCTTTTTATTTCATTTTTTACCAATATAAACATAACTGGTAAAGTAAATTTATTATTGTTGTAAGCCCAGGTACCTTAGTTTATAACTCACACAGATCAGAGATCTAAATTTAAAGGCTACAAAAAACTACACCGCAAAAAACAATTTCCCGAATAGCCAGAAAAATATTAGAATTATCCAATATTCAAAAAAACAACAACATTTAGCAAATGCAATTGCAAAAGGTTTGAAAAATTGTGCCTTGACGTATTGACATCATCACAATGGTGACATTTTGCCAACCAACAAAATACCGCTAATTGATTTTTCAGGCGCTAAGATCTCGGCAGTGGTTGATGCATAAAACAGGATTTTCGATTCACTGGAAATAATTATGCTTGCCGCTGAATATGAAACAGAAAATCACTTTTGAACTATCGTTTAGCGGGATTTTGTTGTTTCGCAAAATGTCGATATTTATCAAAGTAACGTTACATTAAATATAAGGGGAAAATGCTGTATTAAACAAAAAAATCCTTGACAGCGTCTTAAGTATTTTTGGTATAGTTTTTACTTACAAACATCATCCGTAGTATAGTTTTTTTCAAGATTTCCCATCTAAATATGTTTTGCCAAGAGAAGCTTTATTTGACCACCTGTGTACGCAGTTTCAAAAAGTCTCGTCTTGAAAAAATGACTTCTAAAAAAAACTGTTTCAAAAATACTTCTACTCTTTTTTCAAAATTGACTTGTCCATGCAGGGGCCACCGCTCCTTGGCCTCGGGGGAACCGCCTGAATGCTAAAAAAAATTTACTAAATTATGATTTTACAAACCTTTTTATCATTATTTTGTCGATGGTCTAGTGAAATATTTACAATATCTTATTTTTCCATTAATTATACGAGGGCTTCCAAATAAGAAGGTAAACATTGCCGGTTTTCCTAAAAACATTATACTTAGCTTTTGAAAACAACAATAAAATTTTAAAGTGCTATTTTTTTAGTAAACATGCTCCGTATATTTTGAAAATGCGAAAATATAATATCCATTAAAAAAATGGAACTTTGTATCGCCACACTTTCTTGAACCACAACCAATAAATCAAAATAATGTTAAATTGTAGAACTAATCTGTCTGTCCAAGTTTCATATAAAACACTTTTTTCTATTTGCTATCGCCTTAAAGCTACAGTTCCTCCACACATCGTTAGAATACTCGGTATAAAAGGGAAAAAGCGTTAGCCTATACTATAAGTTCAAAATTACTGCTAGTGATTCGTTGCTTTCATAAAGAGTGCAGTGGGTTTTAAAAAGTTAAAGGAAACAATTTCAGTGTATTTTTGAAATTTTAATAGAGCAGAATGATTATTTTCATGGCATTGTTTCCCCTGACTTTGTATAAGCCGCTGCTTTCGATATGAAGGCGATGAGTCACTGACAGTAATTTTGGCCCTGGGGCGCAACTATGTCCAAAAAGAAAAACGATCGACTTTTAGCGACATTGCTTTCGATAGTTATGATTATGATATTATGAATATTCGCACCATGTTCCAGTGTCGCTAAAATACTCGGGTGTCATCGGTAGAATCGACGTTCTGTCAGAAATCGGTAGGGATTTAAAGATTTTATACTTGTTATATTGGTAGCCCTATATTTTTTTGTTATAATCTCAAATATATTAAAAATTTAGCCGTTAACACATTTTTCAGTACGTTTGACCTGGTTTTTAACATTTTTTGTATTTTGTAAACATAAGACTGTGTACCAACCTTATTACAGACCATCACGAGATGATATTAGGGTTGTCAGAAAAACACCCAGTTCGCACCATTCGCCTTGTTTGGCTTATGGCCTTCGTAATTTCTCTTCTCTCCTCCTCCCTCAGTAATATTTTATTAACACTATTAAACTTTTGCAGAAGATTTTTATGAATCGTAAACCTCTGAATCTTTGTACTGTACCGTAAGAAATTTCCAAATTTTTGAGAATTTCTCTTATACGTGAACATAGGTATGTCAGTACATTAATAAGTAATAGCCAAATTTGAGCGATGAACCAAACAGATTGGTTTATACCATTCTTTAGATTGGTATTAACCACTACATTCGAGCGACCTTGGTAGATGTCTCGGTTATATTTCAGTGACGTCATAAATCAGCTGATTTACGCCAAAGTTGTCACCATTAATTTTGTGGTATTAACCTTAATCCGGAGCAGTTGTCGAACCGCGGTTAATAAAGTTTGACATTTCTAAATCGGCATGAACGGTAAAAATAGCAATTTTTTTTGGGTAGGTCCATGTGCGACAAAATAGGGGAGAGATTTCTACTAAACTCTAAATCATGAAGGGTTTGTTATAGTTAGTCAGCGAATGTTCCACTTTTAATATTTTTGGAGTCATTAATTACTATTGGCTGTGCCCCAAAAGTATTGTGTTAATAAGGCAATATCTTCATCTTAATCAAAAATTACTTCTGTGACATAATATAACAGACGTCGCAGGTCAGCAACACTCATCTTCAAACATTTACGGAGTGGAAGAAAAGAAAACTTTACAAAATAGTTCTGTGTTTACAATTCTCACTCGATCAATGACACTTGTAATGTCATTGATCTCGAAAGTGTTTTATGGTTAAAACCATTTCATTTGAGCGGATTCCAAATGGTCGAGACCTGTAACGTTATTATAACTACCCCCACCATATATTGTGAACAACCACAATGAAAATTGAAGTTAAAACCAATCTGGTTTGGTTCATCGCTCAAATTTGGCTAATGTGTCTGGCCCATTGACATAACATTGTAATGTCTATGGTCTGGCCTTGTAGAGCGGCGGCGCATAGTCTTCTTAAAGAGAGAACTGGCTGAACACAACCACACTGTCTCAAGCGGCGAGCTTAACAGTGAAAAACGTTTATGAAATGGTAAACCCTATACCTAATTATATTATAACGCATAGTGTATTCTCTCAAAACTAAAACTGTGTTTTCAAACAATTGAAAATAAATGGCTAACTGGTAGGCTTCTTCAATAGTGGAATGCATTTTTTTTTTAAATATCACTTATCTCACAAAAATAGCCTTAATAGGTCTGTTGACAACATTTTCTTTTCTCATAAAAGTGATAGATTTATGCGTATTATTAAAAAAATAATAATAGTTTTTCTTTTCGACGATATTAGTAATAGCATCGGTAGTAATAGAAATCACCTCGGTCCTCGGTGCATCGAGAAATCGAGAATAGAAATTGTGCCCTACCTAGAGGCTAGACGGGTGACATGGTCGCTGGCACCAGTGTTGCCAACTCTACGGATAACTTAGAAACTTAGAAACGAAAAACGCAATTTTCGGTCTTTCCTGATACATCATAATATTTGAAAGTCGTCACGCTTTATAAATCCAAGGTATTCTTTTCGAAAAATCATAATTCTGTTAAAATGAAATTTACACGGAAATTGCAGCGTATTTTTAAAATTCGAAAATAAATCGGATATATTAAGCTTGAATTTAGGTCTAATTAAAAAGTATTTTACCTTTAAAACGTTAAAACAACTTCACAATCTGTAGACAAAAACGCCAATTTTAGGATAATTTTGACTCCGGTATTAATTCCAATATGGATACTGTCTTGAGACAAAAATATTCTAAAGCACTTTATTTGTACCCGAGGTAGTTTAATATTTGAAATTTTTTTCTGTCCCCGCCATCGAAATGTTAATTTTCCTCAAATTAAAAAAAAAATGATATATTCAGCCTAAAAAGAACTGTGTGAGGCTATTATTATAGAAAATATAGTCGAATAAACAAAATTTTTGATACAAAAAATCTTTAAAAAAAGAGAATATGTTTTTATCATTAAGGGTATTGATGGACTGCTTAATGTGAACGATAGTGAAATATGTATATTTATCCTTTAAATAATAAACAAAAAAAAAATCAAAAAGGTGAATACCAGGATTTCGAGGACGGTTTTGAGCGTTTCAGTACCTTAACGATTTTTTTTTTTAAATTGACGTTTATTGGTTTATTGCTTTTTTTCTGGTATATTTCGTCGAGCTCTTTCCGATAAGGCAGATAATACATATTTAAATAAAAAATTAACTAACACAAAAAAACGGAAAAATCGTAAAAGAGTTCCAAGTTTCCTCAAATTTTCACTATTTCTAAAAATATTAGGTAGGTACTTATAGAAACATGTATTGTGAAAAAAAAGTATTTGATACATCTGACCATTAAAACGGGAAGTATATCTAACTATACTTACTATTATACTATACTTCCCATGTTCAAATTTCTTTCAAGATACTCCTATTATTCCCCTAAAACCCCAGAAAGTTTAAATAATATCGCCTCTAATCGTTTCAAAGAGAAAAAAAATGTCTCAGATTTCGACGCCAACATCCGAACAAAATACCACAAACGGCGTCAGTAAATATGTATTGCCTTTATGATAAAAACCAAATATTTTGAGCAAATTCTAAAAAGGCATGACTGATATAAATGACATTGGGCAGGCATTATTTACTCACAATCAAAGATGTAAATCAAGAATTAAGCTAACTGGACAGCATTGATTGTGAGAAAATTATGTTTGTCAATACCATCCGTCAAAGTCACTGGTTAGTTCTATGCAACCCGATATTAATCCAGAAGTTAATGGGTATTTTTTTCGTTGTGCAGTGACAAATAAAATAAAAACAATTAAAATACTTTGGACTCTGGACTTTAAAGACAAAAACAGGTAAAACAGATTTCAAGATATATGGTTGATTAAATTCAATTGGCACTATTTTGACAACACCCCCCCCCCCCCCCCTACTAAAGAAAATAATTATCTAAACAATCAAATTATTCGTAAAGTAAAGTAGTATTAGAAACTATAAAATGTATCCAATCAAAAAAAATAGGAAACTGATCCGGCTGAAATCGAACCCACGAGCCACGACCTTCCTTTCCTTTTAAATTAAACCTCTGTATTTATTCAAATTTATTTGTAATTTACTTTAAAAAAAATTATTTACAAGAAAAGTACAATTTTACAGGTTAAAAAACGGATATAGTAACATTTCATTTTTATTTCATCGCGTATAAAAAATATTTTTTCAATATTCTACTCAGGAGAGGCCTGAGTCTGAGCCGTGGCTGGTTTAACTTGGTTTTCTTTCCGTGTTCTTAGTGGGTTTCGGATACCTCCCCTGAGCTGGGCCACAGACATACCGTCTGATCATGATACAACTACTCTTGAACATGATCATGATACAATTACAAGAAGATGTGATACCGTGCAGGTTTTCGTGACGTCACTTGTGCCTAAAAACCGCCATATTGCGATATTCTCCGTTGTTTAAGTTAGAATTTAAATTAAATGTAAAATTTTGATCGAAACGAATTCCTAAAGACTTTAATTTTCCTTCCAACATAATCTACTCCGGTAAAATTAGACAATCGAAGATACATAAATTTACAACAAGCTGAAAATCAGTAAAAATGTATCCTCAATTGTTGGTGATTCAATATTAGAGCACGGCCGGCCTTGACAATTTGTAAATGCCAGAGAACAAAACAGTCCCACTTTTTTTCAACCACATTTAACACTGCATCCCTTTTTGCAGTTGCAAAAAATTGTGTTAATTTTTCCGGCGCAGGTGGAAGTTCCAACCCCAGTCTGTAGGGTCTTGCTGATAACCAAGCCACACTTGAACTTGGTAATATACCCGAAGAAGATGTTGATGAGCAGCAGCTGAGGTTGTTTTTTATTTTTAGTATTTTTCACGAAACATGCATATCGATGCTTATCTAAGCAGGTATTTTTTTCAGGAGCTCCGTACATTGAAAGAAGAAAGTGAATGCCATTAGTGATAATTTATTGTTGGGTTAAATTACTGTTTTTAAAAACTTGAACAGAACGCTGCTTATCTAAACAGGTATTTTTTTCAGGAGCTCCGTACATTGAAAGAAGAAAGTGAATGCCATTAGTGATAATTTATTGTTGGGTTAAATTACTGTTTTTAAAAACTTGTACAGAACAGAACATTGAACTAAATCTTGTTTTTCAAACATTTTGAAAACTGTCGTTTTACCCCTCCTGTAAAATGCAGATGTCATATCACAGCCAGTTATTGCGTGTAAAAATAGTAACATAATTTTGACACTTTGCAAAAGTAGATAAACTTTTTGATGAATATATTTCCGATTGATGTTGAGCTTTTCCTGGTTTTAAGAAGAAAATAGTATTCTGACATTTTTGTAATAAAATTTAAAACAGCACGATATAGGTTAGGATAAACACGTGTTTTCACTACAGAGTAGCGCTTAAGACTTAACTAACGGCATTTCATTTATTATAGCAGGTATAAGACATTAGCCACGCACACAATTAAACAGATGACATATATTGTCTCGAGGTTACACTGACGTATAAATGAAGGGACTGGGTTTCATTTTACCTGATATTCTTATAGTCATAGCTTATGTATATTTTATATTTTAAGTGTAAGTTACAATGACCGATAGAAAAATATTTTTTTTAGGTGGCGTACTCATGCATATTATGACGATTACACCTTTTAGAACTTTTTGAATCGTTATATCTCAGAAACGGTGGCTCGTAGAAAAAAAAATTTTAATACGTTTTTTATAAATAATTTTATGATCTATAATTTTTGTCTGGGGCATTTTTTTGATAAAACTTACCGTTTTGCTTAAAATCGCGAAAAACTCATTTTTTTAACCTTTGATTTTGAGTCAAATTTTCTCCATTATGATGGGGAACTTACAAATTTTATTTATAATTGCATTTTAAGCATTTTTACTGATTGTCAGCTTGTTGTAAATTTATGTACCTTTACTCTCATTTTTTGGTATGACTAATCACATCTACAAGTTTGAGTTAAAAGGAAGGTAAGTATATTAAGTTTTAAATCTTGACAATAATCAATCTATCTATATAAAATGTATGTTTAAAGATTTAAGTCACAGTAGAAATTCTAAGGCTAATATGATTTGAAATAAATTTATTAAAAATTTCATATAAAATTGCCTTTTAATAACGTAAACTACGCTTTGCCGTATAATTCGGCGCGTTCAATTAAAAAATTCGTCACAATGTGATGTCACGATCCACTGCGCACCCTGTTGATATCATACATTGTATATCATGGTATATGATACTACTACAGGAATATATGATACCGCGCAGGTGGGCGTGACTTTCGTGACGTCACCTTGTGAGTAAAAACCACAAATTGCGATATTCTTCGTTGTTTACGTTAGAGCTTGAATTATAAGTCCATCCCAAAGTATATCGTCTTGATTTTACCCCTAATAAATCATTTATATAAACGTACCCATTGTCACTGCATAAGTAGGTGTTTAAATGTTATCATTACTACCTACCTGTCTACCCATGGGTGGAATAGATAAAAAGGGTCGGTCGGTGTTATACGGTAATTTTAGGTATAAATAATCGCTTTTTTACATTTACCTGAAGTCCACCTCTGACGCCTAGAGTAAAATATCTAGAAGGGACCCATTTTATTACCTGGGACGGATTATCGAGTTAAATGAAAGCAAAAATCAAGACGATATACTTTAGGATACACTTTACCAGTCGTTTATTTCTGATAACTGATTTGTAAAGTTACTGAAAAATGAGGTGTGCGGTATATGGTTGTATAATGTCGATAATAAAGGCCTGATATCCAATTTTAAGGAATTACAAGGTGTTTGGAAGCGTGTGTGTAAATGCAACGTTAAGTTTAAAATTAAAAATGCTGGTGCCTGCTCCAAACATTTCAGTGGCGATGAAGATGAACGAAATTTCGAAACTTTGATACACGAATTGTTAAAAAATACACCTGACAAATATCGTCCTTGTTTATTTTTTTGACTGCATATTCATTCTTGGCAATCAGCTCTTCGATATTATGTTTGAAGGGCAAAAATGTTATTTTTTGATGTAGTAAATATTTTTGTAGCAGAGAATTAAAATGATGCGACCCTTTCTGGAAAAAGAAAAATGAAAAAAAAACAATAACCTAAATTTAGTATTAAAACTTTTTATGTAAAATAAATTCAGAAGACGACTGGTAAAAATATTTTTCTATACAAAAATTTTTTGGACATAATTATTTTAAATAAATATATTTCCTATTATTATTATTATTATTATTATTATTATTATTATTATTATTATTATTATTATTATTATTATTATTATTATTATTATTATTATTATTATTATTATTATTATTATTATAATTATTATTATCAAAGAAGAAGTTTATTAAGGAAGATAAATAAACAAATTTATTATATTATAAATATTAAAAATAAACTTTTTTATTATTATTTATTTTATAATTATTAACTTTCCCGAACAATGTCAGCATTTATTATTAATTTTACTAGTGCATATAATCTTTAAAGTACTCGGAGTCAAAATATTAATATTGTCACATAATTTAAAAATAACATATTTTTAATTTGCTTGTAAAATAAGTAACATGGTGTTTCCATGTAAAATTTTGGTCTAATTGAATTCCTACGTACTTTAAAGAAGTTTTCCTTTTAGCATAATCATATCTAAAAGTTTTAGTTAAGGAAGGTAAGTAAAAGGAAGTTTTAAATTTTGATCACAATAATCAATCTATCTATATTATATCAAATGTATGTTTCAAGATTTAAGTCACAAATTCTAAGGCTAATATGATTTGAAGTAAATTTATTAAAAATTTCATATAAAATTGCCTTTTAATAACGTAAACTACGCTTTGCCGTATAATTCGGCGCATTTAATTCAAAAATTCCTCACAAGGTGACGTCACGATCCACTGCGCACGCTGTTGGTATCATATCTTGTGTAGTTGTAGCATGACTCTTGTAGTTGCATCATGCCGTCTGATGTGGATATTCATAATTCACGCGCGTTCAAGGAAGTCACTACAATCAGTGTTGTCGAACCTATTGATTTTTGATATTTCTACTGATATACCGAAAACCAACGATTTTCTACCGTTTTACCGCCACATACTTGATTGCACCGGTTTTTTTTACCGATTTTGAAAAATAAACCAAAAATCCATAAAAAATGTTGGAAAACCGGTATTTCGGGGAATATCTGGAGGAATGATCTGAAAGGGCCTGCTTTTTAGAAGTCACGTGAAGATTTCGTGGTTCAGAGGTTCAAATTATTTGAAAAGTTGGCTTAAAAAAATAATAGTATTTTTCACATCTTCCGATTTTGGGCACTAATCTACCGATTTAGAATATCTTTTTCTCCCGATTTTTCATTTAGACGTTCGGCAACACTAACTACAATAATTTACTTCGTGCATCAACGCGCGTACATCTCTCTGTGCCTGTTATTGTTTCATCGCTTTCATATAGAGTGCAGCAGGTTGTACGAAGTTAGAGGAAACAATTCCAGTGTATTTTTTAAATTCCTATAGGGCAGCAACAGTGACGCGTCAATATGGCGGCTGAGGGGGGACAAATTTGTCGTTTTCCCATAAGAGATGATGCTAACTTATTTACATTTTTCTCAGTATTTTGATGGGGATTAGTTGTTTTTCTCACTTTTTTTTTAAACAAATTTATTTCTGACCTTTAAACAGTAATAATACTGATAACAAGGCCTAAACTTTTAAGTATTTACAATAGGTAATAGGTTACATTTTAAGGTAATATAATATTAATATACAATATATAATTGACAGTATAGTAAACAGTAGGTAAACAATTTACAGTACAATAAACAATAGGTAAGTGAGTCCATTAATTCGTATTCAAATACGTTTGCAGTTCGTGACATAGTCTTTTAATTGTAATGAGCGATGTAACTTCATGTGGTATGGTATTATATGTTTGAATGCTTCTATATATTGGTGAATCCTGAGCTTTTTTTGTTCTTGCAAAATCAGTACGATAATTTAATTTTTGTCTTATAATATATTGATGGAATTCATTTGCTTGTTTTAGTTCAGAGTTTATTTTGATATTTTTTGTTTTTATGTTATATATTAGTTTAGTTTGTTCTAAAGTTCTCAATTTGTTTATGTTTAGTATTCTTGTTTGGTTGTAGATGGTTACTGAAGAAGTAATTCATGTTGTACAATGCCTTAATAGCCTTGTTTTGTGATCGTTGTAATTTGTCAAGCAGGTATTGTCCGGCATTTCCCCAACATGGGATTAAGTACCTTAAGTGTGGTTCAATAAAACCGCTATACAACATAGTTCTGGTTTTATTATTTAAGAAACTTGAACACCTTCTTATAACACCAATCATTGGGGCTATTTTTGATAGTACACTATTTATATGCTTCGACCAGGTCAATCCATCGTCTATTATAAGTCCTAAGTATTTATAGTGGGTAACATTTTTTAATTTCACATTTTTTAAGTATAAGTTTAAGACACCACCCGGCTTATTTTTTTGTTTAAATGTCATATAAACTGTTTTTTCAGCATTTAAAGTAAGTTTATTTTTACACAACCATTTATAATAGATCTGCAGGTCTTGATTTATCTTTGATTCTAAAATATTTATATCACTATCTGAATAAACAAGCGCAGTGTCATCAGCAAACATGAAATACCTAGCTTTAAGTCCAGCATGTTTTAGATTATGTACATAAAGTAAGTATAGTAAGGGACCCAGTATAGATCCTTGAGGTACTCCAACATTTACTGTAGCAGTAGAGCTTTCCCGTCCATTTATAGTTGTGTAGGGCTGTCTGTTTTTTAAGTAAGATTGCATCAGGTTGTAAGCAACTCCTCTTATTCCCATCTTATGTAGTTTTTCCAGTAGCATTTCTATGTCCACAGTGTCAAAAGCCTTCTTCAGATCAATATATACTACAGTTACATATTTATTTAGATCCAACTGAGATGTAATATGTTCCAGCAAATCCACCGTCGCGCCTAGTACACCACTCCGTTTCTGGAAACCGTACTGATATGGATCAAAATTAAATTTTTTTTCAATAAATTGTATAAGCCTAATTTTGACTATTTTTCAACCATTTTAGAAAATGTATTTAAAATTGAAATAGGTCTATAATTATTTAGCTCGCTGTGATTTCCACTTTTATAGAGTGGTATAATCTTTGCCACTTTAAATTCCTCCGGGAAAACTCCACTGGATAACACTTTGTTTGTCAACAGGACTATTTTGTCATTTATAATGTCCAACAATTGGATTATTTCTTTTTTTGTAATAGTATCTTAAAAAAATTGTACTCAAAACTTCTTCGTCCTCAAAGACGGTACCAGTTACTGGACTTATTTTTCTTGCAAGATCCACTCCGATGCTTGAAAAATGTCTATTTGTTTCTTCTAGTATATCTGTTCGGCACTCTAGGGTTTGTCCACTTGTGGTATTGATTTTATTTATTGTAGATTTTTGTTTTTTTCCCTTAGAGCAAAGCTCATTCAGAACTTTCCAGGTTTTTTTTGACATCATTTTCAGCATTTTCCAGTTTTCTTTCCGCATATTGTTTTTTTAGGTAATTTCTCAAGTTGTTCACCTCATTTTTTAATTTTTTAAAGTTTTTTTCTGTATTTTCATTTTGATTTAGTTTCCATCTTGAATATAGCTTATCTCTCTCTTTTATTTTCTTCTTAAATTCATAGTTTACCCAGTATTGTTCATTTATTACTTTTAAATTGTATTCAGTGGTGGCTTCATTCCTTGTTTGATTTATAATATTTGTAAGGTCCTTAAATGATTGAATTTCTTGACTAGCAATTTGCCTGGATAAGCCTTCTCGCCAAAGTTGTATATTCGTTTTTTTTCTTATTTTTATTTCTTTTTTCCGGGGTATCTTGGGGATATTTACTTTGATATTTAACAACTGGTGATCCGAAATCATATGGTCTTTCGTAGTTATTTCACAGTTTAAGTTTTTGTTTGTTATTACATGATCTATGATGCTCGATTTTCTGTTTCCTATTCTAGTGGCTACATTTAAATTATTTTGTAGACTATTAATTTAACTAGAGTGTTTTACACTGGCAAAATGTCATAGCAACGGCCGGTCTTCTACTGGCAAAATTACTACCTGCACCTACCTGGACAAAATTCACATGTGATTTTTGCCGCGGCAAAATTTTAATTTTTGATTGAAAGAAGTTTTGTTACCATGGTTCTGTTAATTATTTAAAATGTCATTGTATTATTTCTTGTTAACAAACGTCAAATTATTTTAGTTCAAAAATGAGTGTTTCTGAAGAAAAAAACAGATTTGGAATACAATCCATTACAGAAATTAAAAAGGCAGTGTCGGAGAATATACCTCCAAATACGCGTATCTCCAAAACTTCCATTTGGCGACAGTTTTCGCAGTTCTTATTGATAAGAGATTATAAGCTTGAAAAGCATACTCCAGCCGAAGAATTAGCAAAAATTATGGAAGATTATGCTTACAACATGAAAAAACTAAATGGAGAGGACTACAAAGAGTCAAGTATCAAAAGCATATGGAATACCACGGCGCAGATGCTACAAGAAAAGTATTATCAAGAATTTAATATAAAAATAGACCCATTTACCGACATTCTTTTTAAATCAGCCCGTTTGGCAAAGGACTTAAAACGAAAACAACTTCAAGGTAACCAAGAAAAAAGAAAAACAAGTTCGAAGGCCCTTACAACACAAGAATTATTGAAAATGATAAAAATTCATGACGAAGACACCCCAGACGGCCTACAGAAAAAAATATTTCACTTATTTTCTTTTGAACTTGCGTGGCGAGGCAACGAAGCAGTGAACTGCAAAGTACATTATTTCCACCAAGAATTAGACCTAAATGAAGAATTTACGGAACGTATCGAATACAATCCCATATTTTCAAAGACTACACAAGGAGGTGCAAAAGCCTTGGCCAGTAGCAAATGGTTGGTAAAAAACAACACTAACAAAGATCTTTGTCCTATTCGTCTATTTTTAAAATTATTTGAAAAAAGAAATACCAATCCAGAAATTACAAGTGACAGGCTCTTTTTGACAGTTCATCCAAATTGGAAAAAAGGAATTTGGTACAAAAACATGCCTATTGGAATAAACAGCATGTCGAAATGGACCAAAATCTCAGCAGAAAAAATCGGCGTAAATACCAAAAAATTTAAAGTAACAAACCATTCACATCGCTCTTCCACTATTTCTGCCCTTGCAAAAAATGGCGTTGGTGAGCAAGAAATTATCAAATTAACAGGACATTCCCACGCCAATTCTTTGAAGCCTTATTTGCAGTTAGACTCTGAACATCATTTAAAATTAATTGCAAACTTAAGAGAAAAAGCACCAGATCAAGTAATATCATCAAATCAAAATCAATCAAATAATGCACAAACGTTTAATTATCACAACTGTAACTTTTACATCAATAAATAAGTAATTTTTTTGTTTTATTCTTAAATAAAAGTTTTCTAATTTTATTGTTCTTTGTCTTTTTTCTAGTTAAATAGTCATGTCGAATACCACTCGAGAAAAAATTGTGTAAGCAAAATTGTTCTCAAGGATTTATTTAAGTTTGTTGCTTTTAAGCAATTTCGCTCATGACATTTTCGACAAAATCACTCGCCTGACGGCTCGTGATTTTGTCAAAAATGTCATTCGCGAAATTGCCAAGCAACAAACTTTCATACCTTTCGAAAATTTTGCCGACAAAATTTTATCTCTTGTGATATTATATATGAGAAAATGCATTCATTTCGATAATATTTTTATAGTCTATGATGGTTGGTGAATTTTGGGATATGTCCAAATTAATATCTCCAACTATAATGCAATTTTTTTGTGTAGTTTCTGTAATTCTATCAATTAGATTCAGGAAAAGAGCACTCTGGCTTGAGGGTGGTCTATATATTGCACATATGGAACACTGTAAAGTATTTATATAGATCTTAATCATGTTCATATCATTTAGTACAATATTATCACAGTTTTCAAGAGTGTAGTTAAAATAGTCTTTTATGAGTATGCACACCCCTCCCCCTCGTGTGTCTCTGCAGTTATGGAGAGCTGTGTATCCTGGCACGTTAAAATGATTTGTTTCATTTTTATATAATCATGTCTCAGTCAATATAACAATGTGTATTTCGTCAGTATTGCACCTTATAATGTCACATAGATCATCCAACTTATTGCGTAGACTCCTTACATTTATGTATAAAATATTTAAACTTAACTGTAATTCTGCAAAGAAAATTTTTCTAAATATTATTTTAACTCCCTCGTTTATGTTAGATGTGTAAGTCCTCTATGGAATTGATATTTTTTGGGACACTTTCCTCTGTTTTTCTTAAAAATACCCTACCATTTACACAGTAGGCATACTTATAATTATACTGCTTTTTGAATTCTCTGGCTGCTTTAAATAGATTTTGGTTTTGCTTCGTTAGCTCATCGTTCAAAAATATTTGCCCATTAGTGCCGGTAAACTTACAGTCCTTGGTATAGATACTTCTAACAACCTTTCTCCGTTGTAATATCTTTTTCTTAATCTATCTTTGCTTAATTAGTTAATGTTTTAAGTAGTTTTAGTAGTTTTTAGGAGTTGAAAGGTGAATAACAATAATAACTGTTTTGATTTTAGAGGAATAAAACTAAGATATGGTCAGGCATATTACTTGTTAGTGGATTTTCATTTATATTTTCAGTAGTTACTTTAAAACCTAATTTAGTTGATTTTAGATGCTTTTACTTATAAAATAAGCAACTTTTCTTTAGCAGTTATATTTTTCGTAATGGACAGATCTGTCGAAAAACTAAAAGAAAACCATCAATGTGGAAATCACTTAACCATTATAATATATTTTAGCATATTATATAACGGGATATTTTTAAAAATGATTGTTGCTGCTGTATATAACATGGTACAAACTCCGAAGAACTTTTTGTCAACTGTCCTCATGGTACGGTTTTCTAATAGGTAGTGTTACTAAAAACGAAGTAACATGGTGGTTCGAGCATACATACATGTTTTATAGTAGGTATATAGGTAGTGTATATCGACACCCTATCTAATACACTCCAGTGATGGGTTTAAGTTACAGGTTTTTCAGTTTTGGTGTTTATAAATTCAGGCACAGTACCTATTAATTAGAATATGTACCGATTCTTGCACAATATACCTCATCTGGCCCTACCTATATATATGTGATGATAATAAAATAAAACTCGATACCGATTTATCTGAAACTAATTGTTTTTGACTTAATGTATACAGGGTGCTACAAATTCGTGGGCGTACAAGGGGATCTCGAAAACGGTAAGAGATACGAAGATGGTTAAATTGTGGCAAAGTTGCGTATTTTAACGTTTTGTCATAAAATATCACATCATTAGTATTTCAAAATATTCTTTCTTTATTATTACGGCCCTGGCAATTATTTTAGGATAACTGAAATATTAAAATTACATTACAGGATTATGGCGTTTAGGCCGTTTTATTTCAATAAGAGTTACCGTAACAATACTCTAGGAAGTAAGTAAGTTTTTAAGTCATGAGAAGGAGCGGCAACGGCGCAAGGGGGGGGGGGGGGGGGGGGGGCAGGGTGGGCACTGGTCCACCCTAGAAACATGAGTGCCCACCCTGGTGCCCCCCCCCCCAATTTGAGGGGTTCGGTTTTATAAGGGAATTTCCTAGGGACTCAGCTAGGAAAGCTGTCATGAGAAAGTAGTGGTAGTAGGTGCAAGTTCAAGAGAACGAGGACCTTTTTTTTTTGAAGTCACTTAGTCACTTTTGATTAGGATAGTGCCCACTCTAAAATCATTGGGCCCGCTTGTGCCCACCTATCCCAAAAATTATTTATTTTTATTTTATTAATATAACATCAGTCCTATGGTTTAGACCTAGACCGAAATACTGTAGTACAGAAAAAAATTAATGTGCCCGATTAAAAAAATGGTAACTGGAGTGTTAGTCTAGTAATGTTACTGTAATGCGCTTAAGTATGTTTCAAAAACAATTTCAATTTTTTTTTCTGTTTATACGGTCTGATAAAATGCCAGTTTCTGGCGAAACATGTAACAAAAATAAACAGAGAGAAAAATATTTAATACCATGCCTCTTTGAGTAAGAATGGACGGATTTTTCAAATCAGAAGTATTTTTTTTTGATTTGGCTCTAAATGTTCAGGACCGTAATGATATAAAAAGATATAACTTGAAAAAATGTGTATTAGATGACAAAACGTTAAAATTTCAAAAACTTTAAATTGTATTAAATTTGTAAAGCTTAGAAGTCCCTAAAACTATATTTAAAATTCCACGTCCGTATTGGAAAAAAATAAATCTTGTAGAACATAAAAGACGGCTATGAAAACGTTTTTTTGGTTTTTCTCAAGTCTCTCGCGTATCTCTTACCGTTTTCGAGATCCCCTTGTACGGACACGAATTTGTAGCACCCTGTATATTATATAATAAGTACTTTGAAGTCAGCAACGGGGCCAATGGGGGCCACGGTGGGCGCGGGCCCACCCTAAAATCATGGGTGCCCACACAAATTTGAGGGATTCGGTTTTCTATGGAATTTCCGTGTGGGAAAGGAGATTGGACTATGCACTTTTTGATGATAGAGGAGTGGTTTTATAAAAAGATGTAATGATGGAATAAGAGATAAAGGGAACGATGATGACCTTTTTTTAGACGTCAGTTTGGACAAGAGAGGAGTTTTGTTCACCCCGCTTATGGCGTTATAAAGCGTGGAGGCGGCGCCGATCTTTTTTTTAGATTTTGGTGCTCACTCTAAAACATCAGGCCTACTTATGCCCACCCATCCTAAAAATCCTGGCGCCGCCACTGCTTGAAGCTTGTATGCTTTTTCATAATTCGACACTTGTGTGTATTATTTTCTACTACGGACAGGATGGTGCTGATGTTGGCGCTGGGAGTGTATTTACACACTATAATATTGTACAGATCCTAACCGTTCTGAATAGCGGTATGATTCAACGAAGACAAATAGAGTAAGAAGACAAAGTAACGTGTTACTTGGTCGAAGCAAAGAAACGTCAAAAACAAGTGTCGCCACAATAATGTCTGGTGAGAACCTTGAGTTAAGAAGCGGGACATTTAAATAGTTTTGTAATTTTTTTTGTTGGAGATATTGTAAAGTATTATTTATGCCAAAAAATTATACAAAATCCCTCTAGTTGGTTTTATATGAAGGTAGTAAAAACCAAATAGTAAGATTCTGAATAAACTTTCAGCTTTAAATATCGCTTTAAAATAATATAAGTTATTTTCATTGTGTGCAAGCAAACAAAAAATCAAATTCCAAAAATGCAGCATGCTATAATTGTATTTAAAAAAAAGAAGTATATTTATATACACATTACAGTTACCATTCTAGTCTTTTATAATACCTCTCGTAATCTGCTTATTGAGTTCCTCGTTTATTGGGTTTTCATTCATTCTCTAGGTAGGTACTTAAACTTTTTTCAGCGATGTTCGTAGTTTCAATAAAGATCTATTGTACTCACTGTCACAGCCAGCCTGGTTTAAAACTTTTTATTCACAAGAAGAAACAGTTAACCTAAAACAAAAATACACACTTCAAAAGCAGTTCCAAAGTGGGTTAAAATGATTTGTGCTCGCATTCCATAATCGGCAAGGGACTAAAAGACATTATTTTACGAGTTAAAAAAAAAATGATTGAAAGTGTTTGCAAATTTTGGTTAATTTAGATATTAATAGGAATTATTGTAAAGATAAAATGAATTAATTAGATTTACCGAAATGATGTTTAAATTACACACCTTTAGCAAAATGACGATGATCTTTTTCATAAACAATTATAAAATAAAAAAAAATTAAATTAATAATCGCTGTCAGCCATTTTCATTAAGGGCGAGTGTGAAGTTGAACGATTCCATTTGGCTCCAGACGAAAAGGTTAGGTGGATTTATAAAACAAACTGCTCGTGCCACTCAGATCATATTGCTGTCTCTTTCTGCAATCTACCGGCAGTTAAAGTAAAAAGAGGTAAATTCTTCCAGGACTAAATCGGTTAGTTTACCAAACGTATTAATGTTGAACAATGGTCTAGATGAAGACGGAAATCACTAGAAACGTCCATTATTAAAATACCGATTATAGTTTCGAAAGTAGAGCCTAACTTGAGTGAATGGTCTAAAGTTTTTCCGGACTGGTATGATTAGTAAATGTCTCCAAATCATACCGCGATACAGAGCGGTTAATCGTCCAATTGCTCGCGTATTGCCATTCTTTTGTCCCAACCGTACTAAATAGCGGTATAAATATCCTAAGCGCCTATCTCTACTTTCAAGCATACCGCGATACAAAGCAACATAATACTTATAATGGGATGCATTTTTGCGAGTTTAACATAACTAAACGAGTTAAACAACAAACATAATGCTAAAAAAAGTTTAACCAGTAATAATGGATGAATGTTTATCAGAAGAGACGCCTCTTGAATTCAACTGATATCGTGCAAAGTTATAATTACCAACATATAAATATATTATCTGTAAATTAAAAAAAAAAATGCCTCTATTGTGTTTCCTTTCGTGCGTGGAACTGTTTATAGGAGGTTAAAGTTTTAATACGTTAATATTAAGTTCTATAGAATTCCTCTTCTCTTCGAGCATGCAAGGCGATTACGATTTCGAGTATCCGATTATTGAAATATACCGATCATGGCCCATCGCCAGCCAAAATACAAAACCTATAATTTTTATCAGTCACTAAATTAGTTTTTATCGACCGAACAGTGTCAGAAACCAGCGAAAAACTCTTATAAAAGAAAATATTCACACTTCAAGTTTTGACCAATCAGAGGAATTTTCTCGGTATTTTTCCAATATAGTGGAAATCGCACCGAAAAATTACTCTCAGAAATCGTTCAATTTAATTGACAGGCGATTTGAAATTTATCATTTATTAGTTTGATATTTTAAGGTCTCAGATGATTTTGAAAAATGATTTATTTTTTTTTGTAAACCTTACACTCTATAGTTCGTTCCCAAGTAACAGTTATTTAGTAGCGGTATTTTTCTATCGCGATATGAAATGGAACATTCCATATCGGTAACAGTATTTCCCATCTCTATCTATAAGACTGCCTACTTTACATTTTTTATTTTTAGGCCTGTTCTAACATAAATAAAACCATCTTAATGGGTTCCGTCAAAATCCCCTAAATAAGGTTTAACTACATATATCGCCGATGCTGGTGTCGTATATCAGTCACGGAGAGTGCAATTTCTTAGATATAGATCCGACAATTTCCATTTTTTGTCAAGACATATAGCTACCTATAGCATATATAACACTATCGCTTGACTTAACTTTGCTTACCCATTTATCTCACTTAAAATTGTAATACCTATTTATTTTCTTTTTGACGCCACGAGGTTTTTGTTTAGCCAGATTATGGCTCAATGTCTATAACGCTAACTGAGGAATCTCTTACATTTTTACTTTCCTCGCAAGAAGAACAGTGTTTTACGTTATTGCAAAAAAAAAATTGCCTATCTAGATTTTGACGCTCTATACTCTATCTATATCATAGAAGATATCGACATGGAGGAAAGTGTCGGGCAAAGCTATTTGCTGATGTTTTTAATTTAACTTTTTGATTGATTTACATGCCTGAAGATAACAAAAAGTAGGCCAATAAAACAACTCGTAAATAACACTTATAAGCACAACCCGCTGTTATTTATTGTTAATAAGTGATGTGAATAATAGGATTTCTACACATTGGTTTACTCTTCAAAAATAGGAAAAAATTATAACATTAATTACAATATCAGTGTCATAGCATGTGAGCACGATTTTGCAAAAAGCATCAAATATAATATATATTCTTTAAATATTAATGCCAATAAAGAACCTGGCAATTTTACAGAATATGGAGATAGAACATATTGGAAAGTATAATAACGAGAAATGAAAACTAATTTTCGCTGTACCTATATTTTATCCTTTTTTTTAAATTTGCTTTATTATTTGGAGCACAATCAAAGAATCTGCGACGTTGGAAATGGGGTGTAGTAAGAAAGGGGGATGCAGGTTTTTCGTTATCGATCGATGGCACTCGCGCTCCAGCCGCACGTCGACGCATTATTATCTCTCAATAAAGCCTCGAACCGCCCTCTCCCCCGTATAGGGCTGTCGCGTCGCGATGTTGTTGAACTTTGATTTAGTTGTAGTTCTAAAGTCTATTTCAGAAAGGTGTAGAGCAATAAAAGCTCATTAGGTATGTAAAGGGCCTACAAAGTGACCCAACGAATATTTAAGCTACTTTCATAATTTGGCATTGATTTCATTGCAAAATTCTTTCTTTTCATCCAGTGCAGGTAGTGCCACCCGGGTTTGGGTCAATTTATGGATTTTGCCTATCCATTTAAAAACACTGAAAATGGTGTAACAAAGGCGTGCATTATGTACATTAGGTACCTACACTTATTTTTTATTAAACATTATAAAAAAAATACAAAATACATTATACAGAAATTAAATTATAAAAAATCATAATATTCTTCGTCATCTGAGGAACTGTCATCTCCTTTAACGTTATAACTAACGGGTCGACGGGTCAAGGTCCCACATTTTATCCTCTTCTTTAATGACATGATGGACTGCTTTTCGCCAGTTCTCGAGTGTCACTTCTTTAATGGCTTGATCAAACAGTAAGCTTACCGTCATTTATTTTGAATGTCGCGTTGTGTCTTGCTACAAACCCTTTCACTTACGCCCATATAAGTTCTATAGGATTTAGTTCGCAATGACACGGCTGAGTGCGCAGCACAGCTACACTGAGCAGTGGCGTATATGCTTTATTATAAATATATACAAAACGGCACTTAGGAAGGAGTATTTCAAAACCTAAGCATTTGCACCAAAAACTGCTGTTAGATCTAGGTATGCTCCTAAAATACATGATTTCTGAAAAAATCATCAATTTGGGCGTGGTGACCGATATTTACTTTATTTTTAATTATAAAAAACCGCGCTAGGAATATCAAAAAAAAAAGTAAAAAAAAACATTTACAAAAACAAATTTAATCCAACCATGCAGAGGAGGGGAGGTAATAATATAATTTTTGAAATTTGATAGTAGTAGGTGTATTTTAAATGAACTTTGGGCGTTGGCCCGAAAATTTTTCGCGCTTTTCCGCCTTTTTCACTAGGTACAATACCCTGAAAGGGATTAAATTATATGTTTGATATTTTAATATCAATGCATATTATATTTTCCAGGTAATTTATTCAAATGCATGACAAGAAACTAAATATTCGATAAACATAATAAACGCTCGATAAATATAATGAATGCCCGATATAAAATTTACATGCTTCTTAAAATAATAATTATTCGATAAACGTAAAAAACGCTCGATAAATATAATGAATGCCCGATATAAAATTTACATGCTTCTTAAAATAATAATTATTCGATAAACGTAATAAACGCTCGATAAATATAATGAATGCCCGATATAAAATTTACATGCATCTTAAAATAATAAACATTCGATAAAAATGATAGATACTTGATAAATAAAAAAATTTCTCCATGCCAAATTCATATTATGCTTCCTAAATTATAAAATATTCGATAAAAATAATATAGGCTCAATAAATGTAACGAATGCTCAGTATCAAATTCAAATGTTTCCTAAATTAAAACATATTTGTTAAAAAATAATAGAGGCTTGATTAATTTAGGGATAGCTCAGTACCAAACTCAAATGCTTGTTAAATTTATAAATATTTGGTAAAAGATAATTTAATGCTCGATAAATGTAGAATCAATGTTTCATGGAATATTGATGATACTTACGCGTCAACAAGTTCAAAGCTCATAAACAGTAGGTACTTTTATTTTCAGCGAAAATAACAAAACCAGTAAACACAAAATTATTAACATTTATTCAGTGTAATAAGAAATAAAAAGACAAACTCCGATAACTCAAAAATAATTTCTGTTAGCAAATCTATTCCAAAACTAACATGATCGCAAAAAACCTTAAAATGAAAATTGTTAATTTATTGGTATTTACTTATACTAACATAACAAAAATTAAATCTAATTCGCAGGCATAAATACTTTAGGCACAAAGTACATTCGGCTCATCCGAGGTCGGTGAGATTATCTGAAATAAGAATTGGCATATGTAATTACAGGGAAAATACATCAGAAAAATATTAACTTACCTATTGAACTAAAAGAGCTTTTTTGGATTTGGCTGGTCGCCCACGACGTCTTTTCGCTCCAATTGGAATGGCTTTTGCTTCAGGAGGTGGTGTGGTTAGTTTTAGCCGTATGGCTAATCCCACAATGTGTTTACAAATCAGCATTTTAAAATAAGTCGGACAATCGCACTCACAATTAATCCAATCATTTTGGTCGTCAGGAATTGTTACTGTCCATACACTAAACATAACAGTCTTATATTCATCAAAAGTATGGAAGTCAAGACTCATACACTTTTCAAGATCGCCCTGGTTCACCTCAGTCGTATCTTTTGAGGGAACGATGTAAACATTGCCCGACGGTGTCGCTTTAGCAACAATTTTTTTCTCTGCTTTAGCCCACTGATAAGATTTTGTCCACAAATGTAGTTCAATAACCGGCTTTAGGTGCACTTCTTTAAATTTTGATGAATAGTTCTTAGACCAAGTGGCTACGTAGTCCTTTAGTATCACACAGAATCGAGATAGAGGAAGCCGTTCTCTTAGGGTATTTTCATCTTTGATGACTCTGTTAAAGGCCTCTAGGGCGTTGTTTGTACTTGGGGTTTTCTTGTCAACCCCTTCATACCAGTTACGATTCAATTCTAGCCATTCACTTTGAAAATAACTTAAAAAGTCTTTTTGCTCCTCCCATATTGAAAGAAACATGATGGACGCTTTATCGAATATCTCTTGACTTTTACTTAACTGAAGACAATCAATATCTTGCAAGATTTTAGGTATGTTTTCTTTTGGGCGCACAAATTGATCAGCTTTTTTCCTTACGTTTTTATTCATATGAGCCCAACACATCTTTATTGTAACGTTCGGACCAAATACATATTTGAAACCATTTTGGATACTGTGGGCCGCATCGCATATTACTATCGACGGATTAATGGTTTCACTCAAAATTTTCTCTGCACCAGTTCTTAGCGCTTTGAATGAAAAAATGAAATCTTCAGTCTGCTCATTGCTACAAACTGCCACTCCAAAAGTGTGAAACGATCTGGTCTTGTCTGTTGTTCCAAACACCAATAGCGGGAAACCTTGCCATATAAGCTTGTAGGTGGCATCTGCATGGACATGGTAAGCATTCTGTGATTGTCTGATTAAATTTTTGGTTGACATAAAAAATCGTAATTCATTTGGTGACTTATTATAAAAGCCTCATCTTCATTTTCTGGTACTGAAGAGTGGTCGATGCAAAATTGCTCTAACTCCCCAAGACTTATCGAATTCGGACCAAATTTGGACTTTTTTAAAGAAGCCAAATAATTATTTAACAGTTGTTCTTTAGGAATTGGTAAATTTTTCTTTGCCAAAATTTCTAAAATCTTTTTCGGTTTTATTTTTGGATCGTTTTCGAACAGGATATTTATTTCCGTTTTAGTATGTTCGTTTATTGTAACGGTTGCTTTGGAAGGTATATTTTCGCACGTATGAAGCAATTCCGACCGGTATAAAACTATATCTTCCTTATTTGCGGGATAATATAAATATACACCTGAGGCACATTGCTCACCTCGATATTTTACTTTATTGCAACGATAAATTGCACTAACGTTACCCTCTGTATCAACATTTTTATGATAAAAACTCCAAATACCTTACCTCCAAATTCTTTTACTGATTTTTCAGCCAAACCTTTGTTACTGAATACATGTTCTATTTTCCACTGTTTATCAACCTTTTTTCTTCTTTTCTTTGGGATAAGTACAACATCCGAACTATCCTCTGATGAGCTGTATTGAGGAATCTCACTGGCACTCATATTATTGGTTTCAAAAACAGTTCGCGTTAATAACAAGCACAACACACTTTTCCCACACTGTAGATTATAAACAACATAGGTACAACAAGCGCATACCCGCCTTGCTTTTGAGGTTATGTACTATAGGTCGGTAAACACGCATGAGCGAATAATTACAGTATTGCCACGTTTAATAGAGATTACGACTTATCGAGCTTTTATATTACTATAAATTGAAAAATTTTATTTAATAGTGAACGTAAACTATCGAACATTTATATATATTTTTAGTGCACATTTCATTAACATACCGAACAGAATTTAGCGTACGTATTGTATATTTATATTGCCATTTTATAATAAATATCAGGCATTTCTTATTATTTTATACTACAGTTTGATTTCTTTATCGAGCATATATAATTTTTTTAATCTGCAAATTGTATTAAATTACCGGGCGTTAATTACGACCCATCATGAAATACATGTAGTCCCGACTGTCCCTCTCTCCAAAAAAAAAATCTCCTACTTACGCCCACTGAGCCCTCTCCCAGCATATTTTTTGGCTACGCCACTGGTTTTTGGTATATCGGTACATCCAAATCGGTAGAAAAACATTGGTTTTCGATTTATCGGTGGATCGACTTCCATATCAGTAGAAATACCAAAAAATCGATAGGTTCGACAACACTGATTGTAGTGACTTCCTTGAACGCGCGTGCATTATTTATATTATTAACATCCACATCAGACGGTATGTATGTGGCCGGCATTAGTGTCCCCGGCGGGGTAAAAAAAACTCTATTAGTCTTTTAAGGGCCCTGCTGCTGCGCTTTTCCGCTTTCTTCATTAGGTACACTATCATGAAATACATGTAGCCGCGACTGTCCCTCTCTCCAGAAAAAGAAAATGTCCTACTTACGCACACTGAGCCCCCCTCCCCCCCCCCCCCCCCCCCGAGTATATTTTCTGGCTACGCCACTGACACTATGTTTTATATATTCCACGCATATTTCATAAAACGATGTTTGTGTAAATTTGTTATAGTTAATAGTTCCTTCTTTATCAAATTATCTACAAATTCAATACTTTTGGTGGTTAATTTCTTGTTTTCTCCAAGATGAAGTTGGAGTCTTCTCTGTGTGTCGCGAATGATCGCTTGCGTTATCCATCACTACTACTGAATCAGCTGGAAGATATTTTATTATTTCACCAAAATAGTCCTAAACAACATCCGAATTCATATTCTCGTGGTAATCTCCCGAATTGAATTACGCAATTAATTTTAATACTATGAACAATACTATTTTATCTTAATATCCGTTAACCTAATTCTCTAAAACTTTTGGTTAGTTATCATAAATAATTTAATACCCAAGATTTACGTGCGCCTATGGTCGATACCGAAATTGGGCCGAACTGGACGGAATATCCCATTTTATTACTCTACACCTTTCTGAAATAGACTATAACTTGATTTATGTTAACTCAAACGTTGAAACTTTTCATTTCACCTTATATCAAGAGTGGCCACCAGCCATATCTCGGAAACTACTGGAAATAGAAACTCAGGTTAAAAAATCGTAATTAAAGTAGCCATGAGAAAATGCTGGAAATAATTTTCCAGTTTCGCATTTCGCCGCAAGATGGCACAATTGAAAATTAAATAATAAAATTCTAAATTTCTCTAAAAACCCTTACATTAAGGTATTTGGTAGCATCATTAGAAACCTTGAACAATTCTGCATCATTTTAGTTTAAGGCTCATTGGTGTACTAATCTTGAGATAAGAGTGGGGGAAGCTATTAAAAGTGTAATCATTTAAATAGTTGTAACTTCTAAACAACCAGTTACACCCTACACGCCTACTACATCACGGCCACATTTTTTGCAAGTAAGTTTATTGGGATTGAAACTTATAATAGAATGGTCATTATGAAAAAAGGTATACTTTATTTATTTTATTAAAACAATCCGTTTCCGAGATATTTGCATTTTTAAACAACATTGCACGGAGGTTTTTATTTTCAACAAAAATAATTATTCAGTTTCGACAAAAAATTTGATAAAAATTATAAATGCATAAATGAACATCATTTCAACAAATGTAAAAAATGTCCACCGCCCACATTTCCTTAAACTTTTTACCAAACAGCGCTTCATTCTTTATTTTGAATTATGTTAGCTGCTTCCTAAATCCTTTGCAACAGTTTGTCGCGTGTCTGGATCTCTACTTTATACACTTAAGGATTGGTATAAGCACAGAAGGTGTCTAAGGTTTTAAGGTCAGGGCTAAGGGGTGGCCATGGAAAATGTCTACCACGGGAAAACCATCTATTAGAAAACCGTTGGTTAAAACAATTATTGTGAACTGTAATTAGAAAATGGAGCGATGCACCATCGTGTCTAAAGTACATATCTTATTAAATCGTATTAAATTTAAAGAAAATTCACAATTGTCTTAACCAGCGGTTTCCTAATAGATAGTTTGACCTTGGTAAACATTTTTCATGACTATTCCCCTATAGCCCTAACCTGAACCCTTTATCTTTTCTGTTCCGAGGTTATATCAGATGTGTATAAAGTAGAGATGCAGACACGTGACCCACTGTTGCAAAGGATTCAGGAGGCAGTGAAAGTAATTCAAACTAAAGAAAGAACGTTACTTTTAATGTAGGGTGGTATTTGATAAAATGTTTAAGAAAATGCATAGAACTGGGCGGTGGACATTTTCACATTAGTTGAAATCATTTTAATTCATAATTATTATTATATTGTTATCTATTTTTTGGTTAAACCTAATTATTTATTTTATTGAAAATAAAAAGGACAATGTTGTTAAAAAATGTAAATATCTCGGAAACGCATTTTTTTAAATACAATTTGTTTGTATTATGTTCGTTCTTCAAGAAAGGAAAACACAGGAATCTACTATTAGTTTCTATTTACACTTTACAGTTATATTACAGGTACGATGCTGGACATAAGCGCGATTACAGTTCTTGTTATCATCTGACTTCTTCGGAGGTTAGTAGTAGAAGAGAACGACTTCCGTCGTTGGTTGTTCGATTCTATCATCGACATCCAGACTTGCGTGCTTCGCCGTGTAGTTGCCTTCTTATGGCATACATCCAACACATCCTTAAAAGAATGTGTTGATACAACACACCTCCACCTTAAGTTTCCTGTAAACTACTTCTGTTCTGGTCGATTTTTACTCTATGCATATATGATTGATGTGGATTGTAGTGACACTTTCACTGATACATATCGCAAAATGTAATCGTGAAATTTTTTTGGTTTACTAACGTTTCTTTTTTGGTCTATCCTTTGTGCTATTTATTTTAGTAATCCCGATCTCTTTTTCGCACCTTTGAGTAATCTCTCCCATGGTCTTTTTCGGGTGAGGTTACCGATGACTCGTCACAACTTGCGTATTTGTCCACATGGAAATTCGTTCAAATGAGTAATGAGTCTGAAGACATCAGTGAGTACTGGTGACTTCAGACTCCTTGTAACTTACTAATGGTTCTGCGTCGGACAGGCTTTCATTATCCGCAATGCGAAGGTACCTTACACGATACTGCGACGAGCTTCCCCTGGTCTCTGTGAAATTTTTAGAAATGCAATGATCAGTGTTATTAAAATTATTATGATCTTTTATCCCTAGATCTCTCCACTGGCATGGTTTAATTAGAAATATGTGACGTTTTTACGCGTTTCCTTCTTCAAGCCGATACAAAAATGTGCTTCTTCCTTGTGTTTTTTTACGATAGCCTTTGTCCATTCTACCTTATTTGTTTTTCTATAATCCTTCACTAGGACGGTTTGTTTACGGTTTTACCGGATGTTTATCTGTTTTTTTCCTCCATAATTTCTAATTTACCGTTCCTGGGCTCTTTTCATGGTGGATCTAACGGCTTTTTCGTTTATTTCTTTTTTGCCCTCAGTCATTTTTATTGTGTTTAGACTTGTTCTCAGACCACAACTCAAGTTAGCTGGTGTTCTTTCAGTGCTACTTTGACGAGTACTTTTATAATTTAGCAATAGTCTTGGACACAAAGTTGTTACTGTCTCTTTGTCTAATTTGCTCTTGAAGCTCTGCAGCTTCAGCTGCGCCGTTGCTCTGCTGATGTTGCATATTTTCACACACTAGTTGTCGTCCATTGCCATTGACTATAGTGCGTGGTAGTCCAAACCTGGCAAATGTTTATCTAAATTTTTCTACCATGTCTTCCATTGTAATTATTTTTATTGGGAAGGCCTCGATCCATTTTGTATATGCACCTCCTATTATAAGAAACATCATGTTTTTAATAGGTCCACACAGATTGATATGAAGTCTGAAGTCTGCCTGCTAAATGGAGCATCTTCATATGGTGTCAAAGTACATTTTGATGGAGACTGCTCCGTGCCATTATGTCCTTCATGCAGCATCTTTTCTGGGTATTTGAATACGCAACCCTCGCATTAAAATTCCATTTTCTACAAAAACTTCGTTACGATTGCAAAAATATGGTCGAACGGTTTCTTAAATTATATTTGGCTATTTTTCTTCCGTTACATATTTAATTATCTTTTTTAATTGCTTATCGTAGAGGTATATTCTATAATTTACTCATTGTTTATTGGGCAAATAATTCACGTTGGTATTTATTTATAAATTAAAAGTTTGGTTATGTTACTTTTAATGCTTTCACATCACATATTCACATCGTTGGCCGCTGTGTAATGGACAATGGCGTTATTGCCCGGACAATGATGTTAACTGTTCGCTTGAATTTTAAATTATCAACATTGTCAAAATTACATGGCCATTCACGTTTTGGCCGGTCATTGACGTGAATGTCCAATAAGGATGGTCATTCACGTTATGGACCGGCTATTCACGTTATTGGCCAGATTATCGTCATTGACCGTAACAGATATACATATATATCGATGGATTAAGGTCGATGTTTTTTTCTATATTCAAGAATTTAATTTCGATGCACCGATTCTCGATATATAGATGGATTTAGAATTTTGTGCATCCCTACATGCTACGTGCATTGAACACTGACCGACTGAAGGCTTGTTGAGTGAAAGTGTGACGAAGTCAGCGACTAGCTTTGGCACTCGCGTCTATTTCCCAACCTATTGCAGGCACACTGTGCGTATGTCAGTCGAATAACTTGATGGCGGAACATTTAAAATATAGGTAGAAATGGGTTTAATTATGTTTTGGTGATTTTTTAAGCCACGGTGTGTGTCATAGTGGAGGTTCTAGTCCCAATTAAGTTTCTTTTACAAGAAGATTTTTGTTATTCGCAGTTTACTAGTTTGTTAATTTATGGGCCATAATTATAAAATAGAGGGGGAGGCTATTACTCATTAATCAGTAAGCTTTGTCGTCAAGGCTGTAAAGCACCTGTAAAGTAAAAACCTTAGGTACCCCCACTTTTTTAAATTGTAGAACAATTTATTTGTGTACAGACTGATGTGGGATAAATTGAATGTAATACACAATTGTATGTAGTAGACAATTGCGTTGTCAAAGTGACACTTAAAAAGGCTGCTTTACAGTTTGCAATTTTTCTTGCACCCAAGTTGTCTTGCAGTAATTAATATTGCGGCAATAAAAATTTCACTTCGTTTTACAGCGTGCAATGACTTGCCAAGGTCGTAGGTGATGTACCACTTGCCAACCTTTAAAATAAAAAGACATTTGGTTAGGACTTACCGGTCCTATTTTGTGCGTTCATTTTAACATAACATCATTACAGGACACAAAAGCAAACCAACAAACAGAATACGTACCCACTATAGATTAGATATAACATAAACAAATGTCAGGGATTAAGGTTGGTGTCGCATAAATCACCAAAAAATCCCCAGAATTTCGCTTGCAATTGCAATAAAAATAGGGTCGGAGTTATATTTCTTGCAAGCAATAAAAATTGCGCCAGCTGATCACTAGCCTCATTCTGCACATACTCCCGGGCAATCTTTTCTTGCGTGAAAGAAAAATTGCAAACTGTAAAGCGGCCCAAAGAAGTGTTTCTAAATTTTATTTTCATTGTTGTCAAAATCAAGAAAAATAATTCATTTACTGGTTGTTGAGTAAACGGTTTAATTTCTTAGTGAGATAAAGAAATAATCTGTTGATTCATCCTTACCCATAGGTTTTTGCCATTTAATAAATATAATTTTACGAGAATTTAATAAACTATGAGATAATATTTGATGGCAGTAAATTATAGCTAAATATGATTTGTTCCTCTTAGCAGAAAATATATAGTAAATGAGAATCGATGGGTGAGGATTTTAAATGGAATGCTGCTTACAGCGGTTCTGGGAATAAGCTTTCTCTAAAATCCAAAATATGTCCTCAAAGATTTTTGATGGGCCTCGCTTTATCATATAAAAAAAAGTTGAGGCCCCAAGGAGGGGGCCCAGCCCTAGCCAACTTGAAATAGCGATTGTCGAAAAATGGACGTAATTAATTTGCTTCTGTCACCACATCGACAAAAGAGTTTAGTAACCTACTAATGATCCTTACTTGCGTCCACATTTTTACGTCGCTCACTCAAAGGAAAAAATTATTTAAAAAAGAACCGGAACTGCCTATTTTTATTAACACTCCGGACAGAAACGGGCCTGCAGTTATGTCTATCTTTATTATCAAAAATGCAAGGAGGTAATAAAAAAGGCTAATGTTAGTAGCTTGTCGGTAGCATTAAAACATTAGGCCCCAGCATCTAGCCAGGGGGCTTCGTAAGCCGATGAATTACAATTGTAGTCCTATTTTTAAGGTCATAATGTTATATTGCGCGTCCGATTAAGGGTTAGAATCTTTTAAGTAAGCATACATCAAAACAAAACAATGTTGCTGTCTCTGGTCGTATACGATTTGTTTATAGACATTTTTATTGTCAATTATTATTTTAGGATTACCTTCCTACTTAAAATACATCCTCCTACATCTTTTAATCAAGCAACTATAGCAGATAAGACTTAAAGAGCAAACTTGGTAAATAAAGATGATATTTTCAAATGGATTGCAGAATATGCACACATCAAGTTGGATTATAAAATCGTCCAAGAATGATACCCCTCATTTTGTAAGTTGGTAAGTATTTTTAAGTAAAACTACAATTTATTTACCCTAAGTATGATCAATTTACTTTCACTTGAGAATGATGACAGAAAGAAGAACTTACCCCATTGGTTAGTCTCAGATGTAGTTTAGACTATAACATAATTATCACTTTTTCCATTTTGCATTCAAATTAATGTCTATTCACCGCTAAAATATCACAAAAATATTTACATTCTGACCATTAACCGGGCGCGCAACATAATATTATGTAGGACCCCGGAAATGGGACGATTATATTTGGTCGATTTACAGCGCTTCCATGGTTTGATGCTGGGGCATAATTTTTTAATGCTTCCGTTTTACGGATAAATGCCTCTAACTCTACCAACTATTTTTTATTTCAAGATTTTATTCTTTATTTCTAAAATTGTTTAAACCGTAAGTTTGGCGCGAGTGTTAGGTGCCACAACTGAGTAACTTTTTGTTATTATTATCACTTTCTAAAAAAAATTCGAATATCCTATGAAAAATATATTGAGAAGTTATGAGATTAGCGTTATGTTTTAAATTAAGTCAGGTAGATATTCGCGGGTATAGGACCAATATAACAATTTCTTTCTTATTAAAAAATTGCGGCCTGCGCTGTTTCAACCTTTATTGGGTCTTGATCAAGGCTATTTCTAAAGTATAGGAAATTATTTGTCAACCTATTATTTAATAAAACCATCTCCAATAATTGGTTGACAAATATTTCTATACTTGAAAAAAAGCCTCGATAAATACCCATTTAAGGTCGAAACGGCAATTTTTTTTAATTAAGAAGGAATTGTTTTATTGGCCCTATACTCGCAAATATCTACCTGCCTTAAAATATATTGAGCTCATATGCTGGTAGAAGAACTCAAAAGTTTACCTTGATCTAGAAGTTTATTTTTGTGTCCATTATATAAAATAAGATGCATTGGGCGTATAAAGTATAAATATTGTTAAACAAAGGTTAAATTGCACTAATTTTTGTGCTGTGTTTGTGTAATTGTAAATAATCGGTGACAAAATAATATTTGTTTAATTTGATTTCTGCGAAAAATTTTTGGATGTCATTGTACTGTACATGGTGTACGACTAAAAACGGACCCCGGATAGTTTTGGAAAATATTTTTTATAAAAAAAATGGGCAAGAGAAATTGCTGTAAATTATTTTTATTGTCAAAGGCCGCTAGAGGGCGTAATACTAGTGCTTAACACTAAGAAAACGAAGGTTTCTCCTTCATATAGTCAAGTCTTATTGAAAATGTATCTGTTGTAATCTTAAAAACCTTACGAGCAACTTTGTTTAAGCACTTATTCCTCCAACTCTTCAAATAAAGGGGTAGAGGAAGACAAACATTTTTAGGAAAAAATTAAGCAACTTTGGTTAGGGTCCACGGAAATTATCTAACTCGATGTCGTTTAAAAGAGATTCGGTTGTTTTATCATTTGAAATATAATGTGTTTTTGGTTTCTGCTGTGGTTACTAGAGGGCGCCGTTTGAAACATTATTGAAATTTGCGAATATTTCTAAAAAAAATTTAAATAAAACCATATGTTGGATTTGACTTAAACAAAGGGACAACTAAAGTTGTAAGAAGATAAGACTAGATAAAGTTATTATAAAAACATTCTGAAAATAGAAAAACTTGAACACCGCACTGAAAAAATAGGTGCTCTTGGCCCAAAGTAGTGAAATCTCAACTATTTATAGGGACAAGAGAAATTATCTTTTTAGATCTTTCTAATCAGAGTAAACAAACAGTCCCCTGGTTTGCTAATTTAACTGATTCTGTATCTTCAATAATAGCGAAATTACTAATGGATTGCACATTATTTGGCCAAGAGAAATCCTATTTTAAGTCTCAACAAACTCTTTTGGATCAAGAACAAACATTGGCACACACAACACTCTTGGCTCAGGATATAATGACTTTCAAAGAAAAGAAGAAGTATTTATTTCAATAGGAAATTGTTGGCAAGAGAATGACTGTTTTAGGCCAATAGCGATCGCATTTCGACCTATTTAAAAGCGGAAAGCTTTGGTTTTAAAGGCGTATGCGTTTCTCCCAAAAGATTAGTATTTTCAGTGCGCCTACGAAAATGTGGTCAATGTTTTAGCATAAATTCTCATGTCAGCACTAAAATAATCGCTACGGAATTTGACTATTGTTAACATTCTAAAAGAGCATGGGTATGGGGTATGGGTACGCATAATATACTGTTGCAACAACTTCTTTATTTAAGAACTGCATTTTGAAAGGCACATAAATATCATATAAAATATTGTTTTGTTATATTAACGGCCGTATTCACCAAATCCACTCTGATAGTTATCCAAGGAGATATCCGAAAATGACACAAAAACTTGTTTTTATTTTTTTATGACAAATTAAGTACTGATTATTTTTATATTTTATATTTTTTAAGGCATTTTTCAAGATATTAATTTTAAGAAGTCAAAAGCTACCCAAAATAAATTTAAAAAATATAGGGCCGTGTTTAAAAAAAAAATTTGATATTGATATCTAAAAAACAAACGTCGTATCTGAAATATAAAATTATTTTCTTGAAGAGCATAAAAAATTGTGTTTTGTAAGCAAGTGGTCTTGGGTTTTCAAAATAATCAATATTTTGTCGTAAAGAAAATTAAAACAAAAATTCATTTTTTCGTTTTTTTTTTCGGATGCTCCAGAAGTCATCGGAGTTTTTTTAATACATAATTCAACAATATATTATGCAACTTTGCTTTGCCCCCATTTAACCAAATCTCTATCTTTTATAGTTACCGAGATAGCAATGTTAATACATCGAATTTGTAACACCCTGCATTTTTATTAAAGCTTTTTGACTTGATATTTTGGCCCCACCTGTATCGACTATCACGAGCCGCCACTGGTACATAAGTATGTATGATAAAAACAATACCAATCCAGCTAAATCATAAAGCCGTCACCAGAGTAGCTTTTAGAAAAGAAAAATAAGAAAATATCTAAAATTTCGTAAAGTTCTTTTCCAAATTTTGTGCTTTATTTATGTTTATAATTCATAAGATGCCTACAAACTTATTGTAGTCCAAGGCTCGTTAGGTATAAGCTTGATCCGGCCATGATCGAGATTTCTGGTTCTTTACCAAAGTGACTTATTTATTATAAATCATCATACATACTTTTCTTCGATTATGTTATAATATTTAGAATTCATAAGTTCAAATTTTTTTTTTGTAATCTTAATAATAATAATAATATTAATAATAATAATAATAATAATAATAATAATAATAATAATAATAATAATAATAATAATAATTGGACAAGAGAAGCTTGGCAATATAAATATATCAGAAGGTATATTTCAAGGCGACTCTTTAAGCCCCCTCTGGTTCATTTTGGCCATGAACCCTGAACCCACTGTCCTCACTACTAAAATCAACATCCTACGGATATCGTCCCAACTTAACTGAGAATTTTAGAATAAACCACCTTCTATTTATGGACGATATCAAACTCTACGCTGAAAGCAAAACCCACCTACAGTCCCTAATTCAAATAACCAAGACATTTAGCGATGACATCAAAATGTCGTTTGGCTTAGACAAGTGCGCAATCTTGAATGTCGTACGCGGAAAGACTGAACAAAATCGTGTACTGCTTGAAGGCATAGATATACTAGATGAGGACAAAACATATAAATACTTAGGCATCTCCCAAAACCAACAAATAAACCACACAAGCCTAAAAAGGGAGTTTAAAAACAAATACATAAGCAGACTAACAAAGCTTTTTAATACTCACCTGAATGCTGGTAACCTTACTACTGCCATCAACACCTGGGCAATACCAATACTTACCTACTCATTCGGAATCCTTAAGTATTCAGACACGGATTTGCACGAACTAGATAGGCTTACGCGCAGGCTGCTAACAAAATTCAGATTCCACCACCCACGCTCTGCACTTGAAAGAATCTACCTAAAACGAAAGGAGGGAGGAAGAGGTCTCATTAATATATATAACTTGTGCAAGTCGCAAGAGACCTCTATGAGAAAATACTTCCAAGAATCGAATTCTTAAAAAAGTGGTTGCAGCAGACGCTGGATATACAGCCCTCAACTTAAAGCGAAACGGACTACCTAACATCATCCGCGCGCCGCCAAGTCAACAGCTTGTAACTTGGCAAGAGAAAGCTCTACACGGCAAATACCCTACTGCACTCCAAAATCCACTCATAGATAGAGAAATGTCACTGAATTGGTTAGAGAAAAGGCAGCTTCACGCTGAAACAGAAGGTTTTATTATCTCTATCCAAGACCGTGTCATTCGAACTCGAAACTATGAAAAGGTCATCATGAAAAGGAATGTGGAAGATGTGTGCAGAAAATGCAACAGCCCCGGAGAAACGATAGAACATATCACGGCGGGTTGTGGTGCTATGGCCCCCAACGCTTACCTGGGGAGACATAATCAGGTGGCAAAGATCATCCACAAGGAACTGGCCCATAAACTAGGGCTAAGGGAAAACCTTCCACCATACTATCAATACTCACCCGAGCCAGTCCTTGAATCCCCTGAATATCTCTTATACTGGGACAGGCCAATAATAACGGATAGAACAGTAGACCACAACCGTCCGGATATTCTTCTCATCGAAAAAACCACCAAGAAAGCTTTCATAATCGATATAGGTTGCCCACTAACACACAACCTCTCTAAAACCGAATCGGAGAAAAAGACCAAGTACTCGAACTTGGCTATAGAGATAAAAAATATATGGAAGCTAGATAAAATCGACATAATTCCGATCATAATATCGGTGGAGGGAGCTATGACGAAAAATTTCAAGCCCAACTTGGAAAAACTGGGCCTATCAGGTTATTTATACCAACTAATCCAGAAAAGCGTCATCCTCCAAACATGCCATATAGTACGGACGTTCCTAAACAGTACAGGTTAAGATGAATTTCTTCTCTGTACTGTAAATAATACCAGCAATACCAACAAAAAGCTGTGAAAACTAACATTGAGAAGGATAATAATAAACTGTCTTTATTGGTTGATTAGTTTGGAGAAAAAAAAAACAAATAAATTAAAAAAAATAGTCTAACCAAACAATTAACACAACCAAAGGTGAAGTTCAGGTTGGACACATTGTGTTCTCCCCGCTTTTACACTTAACCTTTATAAAAATTTTAACATAATTAATGGTAGGTATTACATTAAACTTTAAGAAAAAATACTACAATTATACATACACAATATCTGTTCCTATTAATGGCCTCAAAATTGATTTAATAAAAAGATTTCCCTCATCGTAGTACAACAAAAATTAATTTTCACTCTGCTTAGTCCATATGTGTTTGCGCAGGTTACGTTTAAATTTTAATAGATCCAGTCCTTTTAGATAGCTAATAAATTTGTAGTAAATAAATCATAAGGTACTATTAGATTTTTCGAAGTTCTAATTTTTGCCCCAATTTCCCATAAGAACGAACGCTGCCGGCCGGCGACATAACGCATCCATGTATATTTAGATTAAAACAATGGCAATATATCCCTATACTTTGAATATCAAATGTTGAAATTCAAAGTCCTATATTTTAAAATTGTCTACACATAATAATTTTATTATTATGCTAGTCAATGAAAAGTTAAAAAATACATTCGCATAACATCACTGGCAGTGGCTGCGCCAGAATTATTGGGATGGGTGGGCACAAGCGGGTCCGATGATTTGAAGGTGGGCACTACCCAAATGAAAAATAAGTTTTAAAAAACAAAAAGGTCGCGCCTCCCCCACGCTCTATAACGCCATAAGCGGGGTAAACAACTTACCTCTTGTCAAAACTGACGAAAAAAAGGCGCCATCGTTCTCTTTATCTCTTATTACATTCTTCTATACCTAATATACCACTCCTTACTCATCAAAAATTTCATAGTGAAATCCCCCTTCCATCTACGGAAATTCCATTACAAAACCGATTTCCTCAATTTTGGGTGGGCACCCGTGTTTGTATGGTGGGCACGTGCCCACCCACTAACGCCGCCGCTGATCACTGGACTGCAAACAACCGACTAGACCCTACAAAATAAAATGTCGAGTCGTCCACGAATGTAAGGTCTTCGGTAAACAATATTCAATTACATTTTTATTATAAAGGCTATTATTGGAAATTATGTCTTTTTAAATTCAATAATGAAAACAAATTTAGTATATTTTAATAATTTTTATGCAATAATAAGTTTTTTTCTAATAAAAATACACCTTTTAAATATAAAACAAAATATTGACAGTGAAGAAAGTGTAGTCTAATGGGGTCACTGTCGATGTTGGTAGCTAGTTTTTTAAAAATGTAAGATTTAAACTAAAAAAAAAATATTCCTTTTGGCTGGTTAAGTTTAAACTAGCGATAAAAGTACTCGAACTCGTGTTTAAGAATCGAATAGTATTTCGAAAAGAACTGACGGTATTCGAATTCCGATCGCGGAATCGATTAATGAGTACTTTCGAGTACCGACACTGACGACCAACTGTTTGGTTACGATCTCATGGTATTTTAACTTAAGACTGTGAAGAAGTGATCGATCGTTTTTGCATTGTTAATAAGTTTTATGTGTTTGTTTTGTAGATAAAATGAGAAGAATATTTAGCGTCAGGTCATAGTCGTGTTCCGTTGAATCTTGTTGTTAATGGGATAGTTGATAATTTAATTACTCAGGTATTCAGCAATGAATAAAGTAATCAATTCCTAAAAGTCCAAAGTATTCAATTCTTGAAAATACGAGGTTCTACACAACACTATTGTAAACTTCGGTTGGGTCACCTCCGCTTAGAATTTTAACAGGTTTAGCGACGCGTCGTGGCCGTGACGAGCGAATTCCAATTTAATTTTATAAAACTGCTGCTTTGAACATTTTAAAAGTTAATTTATATGTATCTAAATCTATGAAGTATGTTATTTAAACCTGTAAGCCAGACATTCTCGACTTTAAAATGTAAATAATAAAACAACTGAATCTCTTTTAAACGACCCCAAGTTTGATAATTTTAGTTAACCCCTACTGTTTGTCTTTAGTGCTAAAACATAGTTCCTCACAAGGTTTTCAAGATTACAACGCATACATTTTTAATACGCATATTAAGAAGAAAGTGTTCTTAGTTAATCATTAGTATTACGCCCTCTGGCGGCCATTTGAGTCACTTTACAACAATTTCCAACGATGTATCTTGCCCATTTTTCTTATAAAATATTTTTTCTAAAAACTGTACGATTATTGGTTCCCAAGAAACAGCCGGCGTCCCTTTTTAGGCGTACACCCGTACAATGACATAATCCAAAATATTTCTCAGATTTTATTTTTCCTATATTGTTCTGAATTCTCGATGTAGCCTTCAGCGACAGTAGACGATTTCATGTCCCGTTTAAAAGTTAAAATATCAGCTTCAGAATCGACCAATGGTGATGCCGATGATCTTCTGCAAAAATGCCCCGTATATTCAGAAGGTACGGGCAAGTTAATAAAAACATATTTTTGGGTATAGCACCAAATGTGTTGATACCAAAAGGTTGCTTTGTGCACTTTCCATTTTTATACGATAAACAAAATCGTTTGTAATCGCTTTGTTGTGGACGCGGACGATGCATTTTTCAAGTATATTTTTAAAATTACCAACAGAAAAAACGAATTCTCTTGGTTTGTTTGTTTTCGTAGATGGAACCGGAGTTTGATAAATACTGCCCTGACTTTTTACGTCTTCTGTTGTTTGCAGCCGCCTTTCGTCTCGTTTGCAACCGCCCGCTATGCCGTTTATTAATGCTACCGAAAAAAATAAATTGATAAATAAAATATACACGGACCTAATAACAAATATCTGGTACTATCTGTTTTAAACAATAATTGCTCAATATTTTCCTTGGTTAGAACTTTAAAGACGATTTTAAAACTGTGGATTTTTGCCAAAAATATGCTAGTAATATATTTTCGGAATGATGCTTTTTTTTATTGCACGATTTTTCAAAGCGCGTGTGGGCTGTTTTATTTTGACCTTTTCTTCTCCTCTTGCAGACTCTTCTACATATGATTTTCTTCAGATTTCATATTCATTGCTTTTGGCGGCTTTTAAAAATAATACATTGAGCATGTGAACTTGGGGCTATAACTGCTTATCTGTTGTGTGTGATAGTTTGTGAACAATTAGCTATGTAATTTTATGTAAACTAATCCTTTTGTTGTTTGTGGTTTAGGATTAGGTCTGACTTTATTATTTTTAAAGACTTATTTTAACTATGACGTTGTCAATATTTATTACTTATGTAAATCTCACTGGCAATATACATATATATATAAACAAAAAATCGTTCCAAATTAACTGAAAATTTTAGAATAAACCACCTTCTATTTATGGACGATATCAAACTCTACGGTGAAGGCAAAACCCACAACAGTCCCTAATTCAAATAACCAAGACATTTAGTGATGACATCAAAATGTCGTTTGGATTAGACAAGTGCGCAATCTTGAATGTCGTACGCGAAAAGACTGAACAAAATCGTGGACTGCTTGAAGGCATAGATATACTAGATGAGGACAAAACATATAAATACTTAGTCATCTCCCAAAACCAACAAATAAACCACACAAGCCTAAAAAGGGAATTTCAAAACAAATACAAAAGCAGACTAACAAAGCTTTTTAATACTTACCTGAATGCTGGTAACCTTACTGTTAAATATTAACCGTTTGCGTTAAATAAAAACCCAGAACGTAACAAATGTTGTTGTATTCAGATTTTTTACAATAAAATAATAATTATGAAAAATGTTCGTTTTAAAAAACTGTCACTGTCATCGACTTTTTTCTGACAACTACCTGTCGCCTTGATCAGGTACGAGACCGGGCATTGTTGCTGGTGGCTTCTTAGACCGTATTTTCAACATCCTCCCCGACGAAAGTTGCTCAATCTCTAGGGGGTATAACAGCTGGATGGGTCGACGTAGGCATGTTCCATTACTAGTCCTAACCTCGCACGCTCTGGTTCTTCCATCTCTTCCCTGAAAGCATGTTGTTACTCGAACCAACTTAAAGTTAGTAGATTTCTGATTCTTCACGTAATGAGCTGAACGTAACTGTTGTATATAATCTTGTGTCCATTTACGCCAAAATTTAAAAACTAAGCTTTCTCTGGATCGCCATTGCTTCAAAATGTCACTCCGTCTTAACTCTGATAGCGAAACATCGAAACTAAACCCCATATCTTTAGTTCCGATCAAGAACTTGGCTGGTGACAAAATCATTAGGTTAGTTGGGTCACTATCAATGTAGGTTAATGGCCTTGAATTTATTGTCATTTCTACTTCTGATAATATGGTCTGTAACTCATCAAATCCTAAAATGTTCTTTCCTAATGTGAACTTCAACCCGTTCTTTACTGTTCTTACGAGCCTTTCCCAAAAACCGCCCCACCAGGCAGCTCGTTCAACTATGAACTTTCATTCGATACGATGTCTTTGAGCTAGCTCTTGAATTTGTTAAAATAGTTGCAAGCTGATGAAGCTCATCAGATGCGCGTTTAAACGTTTTTGCGTTGTCGGAATATATTATTTTAGGAACACCTCGGCGTGATATAAATCGTCGCAGTCCCCTAATGCAGCTCTCAGTGGTTAAGTTAGGAACCAATTCTAAATGTACTGCACGAATAACTGCACACGTAAACAACATAACATAAACTTTTGACTTTTGTCCGCTTTCAGAGGTTATGTACAAGGGTCCGGCAAAATCTGTTCCAGTTACTTCAAAAGGATGAGTCGAAATTAGCCTGTCCTTGGGCAGTGGTGCAAAGGGTTCATTGCCTGGTTTTCCTTTTAAACGTTTACACTTAACACAGCTTCTGATAACTGACTTAATTTCCTGTCGCCCCTTAATAATCCAAAATCGTTTTCTTATCTCAGCTAATGTGGAGTTAACACCGCTGTGAAACGTTGCGTCGTGAGCTTTCCAAATTATTCTTGTGGTCAGAGACGATTTCTTCGGTAAAATAACTGGATGCTTTTCTTCTTCAGATAGGTAAGCTTCCTGTAATCTTCCACCTAATCTTAGCACCTTATTTTCATCTAAATATGGACTTAATAATAATATTGTTGATTGGTTAGACAAAGGTCTTTCTTTCAATAATTCGTATATTTCCTTAGGAAATGCTTCATGCTGTACAACTTGTATCCAATATATTTCCGCTTTGCTAATTTCGCTTATTGTTAATGGTCCAGTAATTTTCTCTTTTCGCTTGTTAATGTTATTAAGAAATCTCATGGCATAAGATGTTATTCTTAATACTTTGTCCAAATTACTAAAGTTTTCAAAGCTAAACATAGGATTCACCTTTAACAAAGTGTCTTCTTGTGCTTCAATTAAACATGTCAGGGAACTAATTTCTTTGTCTTCATCAAATTCATTCTCTGGCCAGTTATCACGCTCTGCCTGCAGCCAAGAGGGTCCTTCAAGCCACTCTTTAGATTCAATTAAATAGTTTGCAGAAGACACGCCCCTAGTTAGTAGATCCGCTGGGTTTTCTTTTCCTGGGCAGTGTCCCCACTTGGCATTTGCTTGCAAGTTACGAATTTCAACAACTCGATTTTGAATATAAGGCTTCCATTTAGTTGACTTGCCTTTTATCCAGTATAAAGCAATCTTTGAATCCGACCAGATTATGACATCTTTTACTTTTAAAGATATGTTTTCCAATAAATACTTCTGCAGCCTGGCTGCACATAACGCTGCGGTTAATTCCAACTTTGGCAATGTTAATGCTTTATCTTTCTTTTCGTTTAGTGGAGATACTCTATTTTTTGACATAATAAACTTGCAACCTCCTGTCGTTAAATTTTTAAGATAGGCTACACATCCATAAGCTTGAGGACTGGCATCTGAAAAAAGGTGCAGCTCTACTTCGTTTGTGGGTCTCTCAATCAAACATCGATCGATAGAATAATCATTGAGCAATGGAAGTTCTTCTCGCCATTTTATCCATTCCTTCTTTAGGTCCTCAGGTATTATGTCGTCCCAATCTAAATTGCTTTTCCAGATGTTTTGAAGTATTATTTTAGCCTTTACGATATAGGGTCCCAAGATTCCAATTGGGTCAAATATCTTCGCTATAGTTTGCAAGACGTTGCGTTTTGTAATCATATTGGAGCTGTCGTTTTCAAGTATAGCACTCAAGTTGATGGTTAATTCATCGGTAACTGGTCGCCAAATAACACCTAAAACCTTCTTGTCTAAATTGGTCTTGGTTGGCGATTGTTTTTCTTCTTCGTTAATTCGTTGCATTATAGTTGGATCATTTGAGCACCATTTGCGTAAATTCATGTTTGCCTTTGACAAAATATTCTTTGCCTTTTCATACAACTTCAAAGCTTCTGCCTTTGACTCTACTGCTAGAACCAAATCGTCAACGTAAAAAGATTTTAACAAGGTGGCCGCTATCTCACGTTCAGGAGATTCCATTAAATGTTTTCTTAATGTAGCTGCAAGCAAAAATGGACTGGTCGTTACTCCAAATGTAACCCGTGTCATGCGAAACGTTGTAAAATCTGGTAGCTCTGTCGTTGAGGTGATATTATCCTTAACTGCTTCTCTAAACCATAAAAATCTGTGATAATCCCTATCTTCTTCACACAATCCAATCTGTAAAAATGCCTTCTCTATATCGGCTATAACGGCTACAGCACCAATACGAAAATTGATTAGAATTTTAATAAGATTTGGCAACAAGTTTTCACCAGATAATAATTTTTCGTTTAAAGAAGGAGTATCAGGAGCATGCGCGGACGCATCAAATACAACTCGCAGTTTGGTTGTTTCCTTATCGTTGCGGTAAACTGGTCGATGTGGCATATAGTAGGTCTGTTTCATTGCGTTATTTTCGTTATCTGAAACCTCTTCTGCACAACCCGACCGTACGTATTCACGAATCGCATTATCGTACTTCGTTAATGTTCCGTTTTTACATAGTCTATTTATTAGTCTTTTTCCACGCACTAGAGCACCGGAAAAGTTTGAATCGAGAACTTTATCGTCTCGCCATGGTAATGATACTTGATATCGATCGTTCTCCAAGGTTACATTATTTTTTATAAAGTCATTGGTAAAATTGTTCTGGGCGGTAATATCAATAGCGTTTATGCCGATAGTTTCTAAGTCCCAAAACTTTTTCAAATTTATTTCAGTTTGGTCTGAAAATTTTACTTGCGCGTGAAGTACCATGCTCGAATTAAAATTTACTAAGTAATCGTTTATTTCGTTGTCGTAAATGTTACTCGCGCCATGAATTGTCCAACCAAATTTCGTATTAACAGCCGTTAAAGTATTCGTTAAAAATGTGGTTTCGTTTGACACAATTTCCCAATAGTTATCTGCACCTATTAATAGAGAAAATCCACTTATTGGCTGTTGGGGTCCTATGACAAAATCAGCTAAACGGTGGTTTACGCTAAACTGTTTAATTATTGGATTAGCTTGCGATGGTGGCTTTAAATTATCAAAACATATCTCAGGTACCTCTACAGCCGATATCTCTACGATATTGTCATTATACTGACTCTTAAGCTTAAGTTTAACACAATTACAGAGTCTAGCAGGCGTCATTTCATTTTGTCCAAATGATTGTATCGCTATTTTATGAGTTCCGATAACAGGTAGTGCCATCTTACGTGATATGTCCTCCCTAATGAAGGTAAGCTGGCTACCTCCGTCAACAATAATGCGTATAAGTGCTTCCTCGTTACTATTCTTGGACGAAATGAAAGCGCAAGCAGTCTTTAAATAAATATTATTTGCAATACCATTAGCTAATAAAGCAGTAGAACTATTATTGACTATGAGACTATTGTGACTACTATCAACACCGCTCCTTGGCTCAGACCTTGTGTTTGTTGTGTGTACATTCTGCGGCTCGCACATGGTTGTCGCGTGTCTCCTTTTACATTTTGCGCAAAAAATGTCTCTTGTTTTACAAAACTTTGAAATATGATTAGGTTTAGCGCAACGAAAGCAAAGTCTATTTTTCTTTAAAATGTCCTTTTTCGTAGCAACACTTAAAGAACCATCACAATTTATTGTTGCATGATATTTAGAATGACAAAATAAGCAGCATTCTTTAGCGCCCGTTAATAAACCTGCTGCAGTAAAAGATTCTTTATTTTGTCCGTTATTCCACGATCGATTAAAATGCTTAATGTTTTTATCTTTAGTTTCAAAGTCACTACTACAACTAGCTTGTTCAGTTGAGTCTAGTTCCACCTTTAAAAATTGCAAAAGTCCGTTAATTTGTTTTTCGTAGTCCATGTCACTGCCAGGAGCACTTGTCGTTGATTGCCCACTGACAGACGCGTTATCGTTAGAGTCCGAGATTTTTTGTTTGTTATAAGCAACACGCATATTATATGGAAGAGCTTGAAACACGACTGATTTTACTAAAAGACCATACTGGTTAGCAGATATTCCCAATGTCGTTAGGGACTTGGTGATTGTCGATACGGTAGTAAATAATTTTCTTAAACCAACAGTGTCTCTTTCATTTTTTATATGGGAAATCGAAAACAATTTTTGAACATACTTATCGATAATTCTTTCGGTGCATGCATATTCAGATTTCAATAAATCGATAGCATCTTCATAGGAGCTTTGACCAGACGTTAACCCGGATATTGTTACAGCAGCTTTCTCCACTAAATACGATTTTAAATAAGCAAATTTTGAGGTATTATCAAGATATTTATTGTCATGAATAGCTGTGCTATATTGTTCCCAAAATTCTGGCCACAGAGCGATTTCACCATTAAACTTAGTGATGTCAAGTTTAGGTAGTCTTACCGATATGTTCTGCATATTATTTTGCTTGATTTCAACGTTACCCGATAGCGCATTGGGTGCGTCAGACGTTTCTTGCTGCAATTCCCTTTGAAGCTGTGTTTCTTTCGTTAATTTGCGTTCCAATCTTGCAATCGCCTCCGTTGCAGCAAGGTCATATTCCACTATTTTTTCACATTCATCTTCATATTGATCTTCTTTGAAACTAGATGACACTTGACTATTTAAGTTCTTTAAAGTCAAATTTACCGTTTGTATTCGTTGAATTAGTACCGCGACGTCGTCTAAACTCACATTTTCGTCCGTTATTATAGAATTTGCAGAGTTTACTAACTTCGTTAACTGTCCACGGTACGATTTTCTTAACGTTAGTTCCATAATTATTATTATTTTCGCTCGTTACACGTTTAAAATCCAAAATCAAACAACACTTCCCGGGTTTCGGCACCAAAATGTTAAATATTAACCGTTTGCGTTAAATAAAAACCCAGAACGTAACAAATGTTGTTGTATTCAGATTTTTTACAATAAAATAATAATTATGAAAAATGTTCGTTTTAAAAAACTGTCACTGTCATCGACTTTTTTCTGACAACTACCTGTCGCCTTGATCAGGTACGAGACCGGGCATTGTTGCTGGTGGCTTCTTAGACCGTATTTTCAACACTTACTACTGCCATCAACACCTGGGCAATACCAATACTTACCTACTCATTCGGAATCCTTAAGTATTCAGACACGGATTTGCACGAATTAGATAGGCTTACGCGCAGGCTGCTAACAAAATTCAGATTCCACCACCCACGCTCTGCACTTGAAAGAATCTACCTAAAACGAAAGGAGGGAGGAAGAGGTCTCATTAATATATATATATATATAACTTGTGCAAGTCGCAAGAGACCTCTATGAGAAAATACTTTCAAGGATCGAATGGGGAAATCCTTAAAAAAGTGGTAGCAGCAGGCACTGGATATACAGCCCTTAACTTAAAGCAAAACAGATTACCCAACATCATCCGCGCGTCGCCAAGTCAACAACTTGTAACTTGGCAGGAGAAAGCTCTACACGGCAAATACCCTACTGCACTTCAAAATCCACTCATAGATACACAAATGTCACTGAATTGGTTAGAGAAAAGGCAGCTTCACGCTGAAACAGAGGGTTTTATAATCTCCATCCAAGACCGTGTCATTTGAACTCGAAACTATGAAAAGGTCATCTTGAAAAGAAATGTGGAAGATGTGTGCAGAAAATGCAATTGCCCCGGAGAAACGATAGAACATATCACGGCGGGTTGTGGTGCTATGGCCCCCAATGCTTACCTTGGGAGACATAATCAGGTGGCAAAGATCATCCACAAGGAACTGGCCCATAAACTAGGGCTAAGGGAAAACCTCCCACCATACTACCAAAACTCACCCGAGCCAGTCCTTGAATCTCCTGAATATCTCTTACACTGGGACAGGCCAATAATAACGGATAGAACAGTAGACCACAACCGTCCGGATATTCTTCTCATCGAAAAAACCACCAAGAAAGCTTTCATAATCGATATAGATTGCCCACTAACACACAACCTCTCTAAAACTGAATCGGAGAAGAAGACCAAGTACTCGAATTTGGCTATAGAGATTAAAAATATATGGAAGCTAGATAAAATCGACATAATTCCGATCATAATATCGATGGAGGGAGCTATGACGAAAAATTTCATGCCCAACTTGGAAAAACTGGGCCTTTCAGGTTATTTATACCAACTTATTCAGAAAAGCGTCATCCTCCAAACTTGCCATATAGTACGGAAGTTTCTAAACAGTACAGGTTAAGATGTATATAGTAATGGGAGATTTTAACGCCCATAACCCACTTTGGGGCTCATTAAAAACCGACGCAAAAGGTCGTATTCTAGAAAGATGGTTAGAAAGAAATGATCTGGCTATAATAAACACAGGATCTAAAACACATTTTAATACAAAATCAAATAATTTCTCTGCAATAGACTTAACAATAGCATCCAGTAATTTATTATCAAAACTTACCTGGAGTGTTGATGACGATCTGCAACAGCGATCACTTCCCAATATACATTCAGCTAGATAAACAAAGAATCCTACGTTCTGTACCTATTCGATGGAATACAACCAAATCTGATTGGGATGAGTTCAGAAATTCTTTAAAACTGCCCATTGAACCAAGTGTTAAGAACATTACAGACTGTATACTTGAAGCAGCAAACAATAGTATACCAAAATCTGGGGGTAAACCGATTAGAAAAGCCGTACCTTGGTGGAACGAGGAAACAAAAAACATAACTAAACTAAAAAAACTAGCACTAAATAAGTTTAGAAGGCATCCCACCATCGAAAACTTAATAAAATTTAAAAAAAACTAGAGCAGTGGCTAGAAAAACCATACTCAAAAACAAAAGGGATGCCTGGAATCAGTACACGGCAACAATTACACCCGATACAGAAATAAAAACGGTGTGGCAAAAAGTGAAGGCAGTATCAGGCATTAACACGGGCAACATAATCACCTCAATACAAACGGAAAGTGGATTCATAACTGAAGATCCTGTAAAAATAGCAAACACAATACCCACTCACTTTGAAAAAGCCAGCAACAACGATAACTACGATCCAAACTTCGTACAAACAAAAAATAACATGGAATCTAGTAAACCAGATTTTACAACAGAAGACGACCTAGATTATAACTTACCTTTTAGTTTAAAAGAACTAAATGAGGCACTTCAGCAATCTAAAATAGGAGCTCCAGGTACAGGTACAATTTCGAATGATATGCTTAAAAACTTAACACATGAAACAAAAGAAATACTTTTAAAGCTCTATAACAAGCTGTGGAATGGAAATACTTATCCAGAATCCTGGAAAGAAGCAGTGATAATTCCTATACCCAAACCTAACAAGAACAGATTATTACCATCAGGATCTCGCCCAATTAGTCTCACCTGCTGTATGGGAAAACTATTCGAGAGGATGGTGAATAATAGACTTCATGACTACCTGGAAAATAATAGTTTACTAGTTCCCTACCAAGCAGGGTATAGAAAGAAACGATCAACAACAGATCACTTAGTTCTAGTGGAACATGCTATCCAGGAAGCGTTTCGAAAAAGAAAACACCTAGTAGCTGTCTTCTTTGACATAAAAGGTGCCTTCGACATAACGTGGCGACATGGAATCCTAGACAAATTGTCAAAATTCGGACTAAAAGGAAAACTACCATTGTTCATCAAATCGTTTCTCGAAAATAGACTTTTTAAAGTAAGAGTTGCAAATGAGTTTTCAACAATTCGAACCTTGGAAAATGGCGTACCGCAAGGATCAACACTCAGTTGCACATTGTTCACAATTACAATAACCGAAATTTGTAAAGATGTAAACCAAGAAATTAAAAAATGTCTCCATGTCGATGATGTGGCAATTATTTTTAGTGGTAAAAAAATCGGTTACATCACACGCATATTGCAACAGGCAATCAATAAAATCATTGAAAATGCCGAAAAAATTGGTTTTCAATTTTCCGAAGAGAAAACAAAATGCGTACACTTCTGTCGACTTAGAAAACCCCATTATGATCCATTGTTATACCTAAAAGAAAAAACTATACAGTGCGTTAACACTATCAAATTCTTGGGTTTAACATTCGACAACAAACTTACCTGGCACGAGCACATCGAACTAGTCAACACAAAATGTAGACAATCCCTTAATATCCTAAAAGTGTTAGCACATACAAAATGGGGAGCTGACCCGAAGAGTCTTATGATATACAAGGCGTTAATTTTGTCTAAGATAGACTATGGCAGCATTGTATACTCCTCAGCAAGAAAAAGTCACTTAAATCGATTAGACAAAATACAAAATTTGGGAATACGCTATTGTCTAAACGCATTCCCAACACTGCTTGGCACCCAACAACATACCAAGCGCCTTTTAAAGGTTTTCCCACCCATCACACAAAAAAAAAAAAAATAATAATAATAATAATAATAATAATAATAATAATAATAATAATAATAATAATAATAATAATAATAATAATAATAATCATACGAACATTTTTATTAACATGAAAAGAATACGATAACGATTTCATAATTCAAAAACTCCACTCCCATACTCGACACATTTGTCTAATTGCTTTCTCAAATAAGTAAAAGAATTTCTGATTTCTTCCTGAGATATCGATTGGACAGCCTGGATAATTCTGCACTTCAGCACTTCAATATCATTTAGTACTGCGGTAGCAAAAACAATTTGTTTTAAACGGCCCCATAAAAACATATCCGCCAAGTCGGGGCTTCTTGGGGGCCACAAAACTGGGCCATTCCTGCCAATCCACCTTGGACCAAATCTGCGGTCAAGCGATTCTCTAACCTCACGAGCGAAACGGGCTGGACAACCATCTTGCTGAAAATATTAATGGTAGATTTTCGAGCTCATGATTGAAAAATGTATCCAGCATTTCTAAATATGACAATCTATTGCACGTGTTATAAAAAAATATGGCCCTATGATGCCATGGATGGATATCGCACACCACACGTTCACTTTTGTGAAATATTGTCTTCTCGTCATAATTCTGAATTCGGGATTTTCTAAAGCCCAGTACCTAACGTGCTGGGTCGCAATGGTTCCATTGGTAGAAAATGTACATTTATCAGAAAACATGATACATTTATAAAAATCAACATTTCCACCTAAAATTTTGTCTCCTATCCACAAGCAAAAATCAAGTCGTTTCGCGTCATCTCCCTCTTCCAATCTTTGATTAAAGTGCCGTTTATACGGATACAATTTATTTGCTTTACCTAAGGGTCTTCTGAATTTGACTTTTTTTCACAACTTCCAACTGAGTAACACGATTTTTTATGGACGTCATAGGATTTTCTTCAACAGATTGAAGAACTAAGACTGTAGCAGCATCATCATGGTCGTATTTCTCCTTTTTTTTTTAGATCCAAAACCGTACCAGTTCTCTGGAACTTTTTTATTAACTTGCAGATTGTCATCCTAGTTATTGGGATTCCTACAAATTTCTCGGTAAATTGTTCCATGACGTAACGGTATGAAACTTGATGACCATCATCATAACATTGTATTATAAACACTCTTTGTTCAGTAGATATAATTTCTACTTAAATACTAACTTCATTAAATAAAGACATTGACAACAAGTACCTATCACCTTAAGTATCATTATTATTTTAACTATCATAGCTTCACCAGTCAGAGGTGTGCCAGCGAATACTTTTTGGAAAATAATTTTTACATAGGTAAACCTTTTAATGAATTGTTCTACTTCGGTTTGTTGTGTAGAAAACACATTCATTAAGAGTGACTTTTTTCGTATCGTTCAAAATAAGGTATGTTTACTCTTAAGCAAAATAACATTTTTGCAGTTCTTACCTACCCTTTTTTCGTATCTTTCAATTTTTAGTCCATTTGTCCTTTTGTAAACCCCATCCGTAGACATACTTTATATGGAGAAGCTCAGATAATTCCAAAAGTTACCTTTAACAATATCTAAAAAGTGTCAAAAAAAGTTCGTATTAACAATGTTTCGAGTATCATAACTTGCAAAATATAATTTTGTTCGGAACTTTCGGAATTATCTGAACTTATATGGATCATCTATCTTTTTAAAAAATAGGTGATATTTAAAATTAATTTTACTCGAAAACGGTGCTTCCTATCGGAATAAAACAATAGTATCTTTTTTCAAAAAAATACTCTAGGTAGATTGTATTTACCTTAAGCCCCACAAAAATATTTTCATTTTAAAATCACTATAATTTATAACTTATCGGTTGTAAGCAGTAGCGGATCCAGGATTTTGATGAGGGGGGGGGGCATTAAAAAAAAAATTGCTTCTAAAAAAAAAGAGAGTATCCCGGCTCTAAAAATCTTCCTATTCTCAAACGTGACTTCTAAAAAAATTTCTGACCCTTCACACGCCTTACAATTTTCAAGGCTCAAGGTAGAAAACACCCATTTTGTGAGGCGGAGGCAGTTTCGCCCCCCCCCCCCTGGATCCGCCACTGGTTGTAAGACATACCAACGGTTTCCATGCTACTATGAAAAAAAACTTTCCCCCCGACTCTATTTGAGAAGCTCTAGCACTTTCTGGGGGTATTTTTGGATGTACTACGCACGCACGCTAATTTCGGGACACCCTGTATAAAGATTATTTTGGCTAAGGACTCCAGTAGAGAGCAAGATTTTTTGTATATTACGAGTCTAAGGGAAAATTAATTTAAACATAACGTTTTATGTATTTTAACGTTTTTTTTTTTATTTTGATTTGGATAGTGAAATGACACTTAGAATTGAAAATTATGTCTAGTTTTATTATAGTTATGGCTTCCCAAAAAAAATGTAATATTTTTAAGAACTTTTTTTTATTAGGTACTATTGTAAAAAAAAGTAATTTTATATAAAACAAGTTCTGTTAAGAAAATAATATTATGTAAAATGGTAGGTTAAAATAACATGTACTACAGGCAGCCAAAAATGGATAAACTTAAAATTGTTTTTGTTTAAAAAACCTGAACAAATCAAATCATTATAAGTAATATTTATTTTTCTTATTGAATTTGGATCTAAAATAAGAATTTTGGATTTTTTGTCTAAGCCCAAAGTTGGATTCTTGACTCTTTATATTCTTGGTTTTTGTCCGCACGGTTGATACTTTCTATCCTGATTAACACATTTTATATAATAATATGATTTTATCCAGACACTTGTTCAATTTCAACAGTTATTTGTTTTTCTATCATAACAATTAAAACATTAATTATAGTTATTCTTGATCAAATTGGCTAATAATGTGTCGAAAATACTTGAAAAGCAGTCATTTTTATAAGAACAATTATATTTTTGTAAAATAAAAAATTAAAACATGCACACTGTATCTGAAAGCCCCCCTCTCTCATAGAACGTTCATGGTGTACGCCAAGATATTCAGCTTTTAGTCAACTTTAAAGAGGTTAGGCTATTTTATAATAATTGGATCTAACTTTGTAATTTTATTTAAAGCATTTAAATGAAAAATCTGCTGCTACTAAAGTTTTTTAACTAATATTTAGCCCAATCTAATTATGCTATTTTTTAGGCGTGCTAGTTTCCGCTAGAGAAATGGTGTTTTGGGGTGATGTACCAGAAAGTTTTGAAAATATTTAATGGTATATAATTTGTTGTATTAAAGCAAATAATGTGTTTATCATGTATTGTGTAACATCAGTGCTTACTTAAATAAAGTATTTTAAATTTCATTTTAAATTTTGTTGTTTAATCCATTCGAAAACCAAGCTTTATCGATTATATCAATTAATCTTAAAAATATGCTTTGCTTTAAAGTGTCATTTCTTCATGGGTATCCAGTGGGGGGAGGGGCGCTAGCGCCCTGGTTGGCCAAACGTTATCCACTAAGTATCAACATTGAGTACAAGAAATTATTTTTAGAAGTTTCAAACGGCGGATTTTTTAGAAGTCACTTTTGAAAGGCGTATGAGGGATGACCCCCACACTCAAGCAATCGATTTTCCGACAAAATATTTTTTGTCCCTCCCCTGAAAATGTTTCTGTGGACGCCCATGCATTTCTGTAGATGTGACTTGTCAATAAATTCCTTTTTAAAAATAGCCCAGCATGGAGGGTTACTCACACTAATGTGATAAAGCAAAGTGTGCACTTTTGTAAACATTTTACTATAGTGCCTATTGTGGTGACAACTTCGAAGCAATAAGTAAGGAATAATATTTTACAAATTTATTATTCAAATATGAGTAGAGCATTTTTGAATGAAGAATCTCGCGCGACCCTTACTTTTTGGAATACATCATGAAAAAATATGGAAGAGTTTATTTAGTTTAAATTGTTTTTAGCTGTATGAAACTGTGTTTGAAATTGTTTCTATAGTTTCAAAACGAAAAGTAAAAAATTAAAATTTGGTAGAAACATTGAAAGAATTTTGTCCAAAGACTCACAAGGACAGCCATAAAATTCGTATGGCAGGTGAAAAACCAAGACCTTAAGTAAGTAATACCATAAAGGAAAATGACGCCGCAGACGAAATTTTTTAGCAAAATTAGTAAAAACTACAGAAGTTACCATAGGTACATACAAGATTTAAAAGTAAGTAGGTTATTTACAAAATAAAAAATGTCTAACACCTCGCTGTTAAAAATGTTAATGAAAAAGTGAAAACCCTTATATTTTAATGTTTTACTTTGCAATAAAATTAACATTCCCTGAAAGTGTTTTTTTTTTAAATTTTTGTTGAAGCTTGAAAATATCCAAAAGCTAAAGAAAAAAAAAATAATTTATTTTTAACCCTTCTGTTTATGTTACTTAAAACCAACACCTAACAATAAATGGTTTACTAATAAGTGTACCAAATTTTGTTTCAATTGAATAAGTAGTTTTGAAAGTAAATTCGTCGCGATCCTCAGATGTAAAGGACATGGTGGTATCATCCGCGAAAATAGGGTAGTGGGAGGAGGCATCCGCATAGGGCAGGTCATTTATATATATTAGGAATAGGAACGGCCCGAGTACCGACCCCTGCGGAACCCCAATAGTCACCACATTCTAGAGCTGATCCCGTTTATTCACACAGTCTATATTATATTACTAAGATATGATTTTATTCGAGCCAGGTTATGTTCATTAAAATTATAAATTTTAGGTTTTTTTAAAAGAATGTTGTGGGAGGCACATTCGAATGCAAGGTCGCAGGTCGTTGATGCAGTAAAACTCTTTTTATCAAACGACTCTAATATGATGACCAATAAGATCAAGTATCCCCTTGGAAATGCTACGATCGAGAATTTGTAGAGATATTATACGACTCAAAGAATTGTAAGATTCTTAATATTACTGTCATGCACTTTTCAAGTACCTTGGCAAACACAGAAAGTGTTTTAGAATATCCAGAAAAGTTTGTTCTCTGAAGCATAGACAAGTTTATCAAAACTTTTACCAGCTTACATCCTGTAATTGCAAACTGCTTTAACAATTCGCTCTTAAACCCTGAACAGTTCCCAGCTCATCTTGCCAGTGGCAATACCTTTCATTTGTTTAAAAAACAACAGATAAACGATTCACCAAATTACACACCCATCATCTGTCTGTCAGTGGTGTACAAACTGTTAACATCGGTCATATACTCAAAAATGAATTGCTGACCACTGCATAAATAACAATTTTGTAGCTGATCAGGGAAAGGGTTGTACTAGAAAAGCTTTGGGTTGCAAGGAACAGCTCATACTCGATGCCGTTATTATAAAACAGGCACAAGTTAAAAGGCGAGATCTCAGTATGTCAACATTGATTATAAGTAAAGCATTTGATTCTGTTCCTTACGACTGGCTAAAGAAAATATTGCAAATCTATAAAATACATCCTCAAATACGCACCATTTTAGGCACCCCAATGGAGCGGTAGAATACCTTCATATTGGACAAGAGAAGCTAGGAAATATAAATATATCAAAGGGTGTATATCAAGGCGACTCGTTAAACCCCCTCTGGTACATTTTGGCCATGAACCCACTACTACGTAATCGTCCCAACTTAACAGAACATTTTAGAATTAATCACCTTCTATTTATGGACGACATCAAACTCTATGCATGCCGAAAGTAAAACTCATTTACATTCCCTAATTTAAGTAACTAAGACCTTTAGCGATGATATCAAAATGTCGTTTGAATTATACAAGTGCGCAACCTTGAGTGTCGTATGAGGAAAAACTGAAGAAAATCATGGACTGCTTGAAGGCATGGATATATATACTAGATGATAACAAAACATATAAATATCTAGGCATCTCCCAAAACCAACATAAAAAGGGAGCTTAAAAACAAATATAAAAGCAGACTTACATAGATTTTTAATACTTATCTAAATGCTGGTAACCTTATTACTGTCATCAACACCTGGGCAATACCAATTAGCTACTCATTCGGAATACTTAAGTCCTGCTGACAAAATTTAGATTTCACCACCCACGCTCTGCACTTGACAGAATTTACCTAAAACGAAAGGAGGAAGGAAGAGATCTCATTAATATACGGGGTGGGGACTTTAACTGGAATAAATTCGATATTATTAAAACTGCTGAGGTTATAATAATATCGAATTTATTTCAGTTAAAGTCTCCACCCTGTATATAACTTGTGCAAGTCACAAGAGAACTCTATGAGTAAATACTTCCAAGAGTCGAACGGGGAAATTCTACAAAAGGTGGTAGCACTGACTTACAGCAAAACGGATTATTTAACATCATCATCGCAGCGCCATGTCAACAGATTGTAACTTGGCAAGAGAAAGCTCTACAGGGTAATTCCTACGTTGATACTTCTTTTTTAGCTGTGTTTAGAAGACATTAAAATAAACAACATTTTCAATTACCTTTTTTCAAAAAATAAGGTACCTACTTACATTCATTTATTACACTATGGATCAAATACGGTCCTGCCTAACTTGCCCTTTGAATAACATTAAGAAAACTTCTGGGTGTAGGTAGGATGAGCCCGCAAGGGAAAGCGTTCTGCGTATAATTTTGAAGCAGTAGCCGCATTTTGACGACACTCACCGTAAATTAGCACCATATCTACTAGTTCATTGTTTTCAAATTTTACCATTTTCACGTGTCACCAATTAACTTGCTTCAGAAAAACACACCGCAGCGGATTGCCAAATAAATAACTGACCAACGACCCGTAAATTGCATGACTAATAAGATAAAAACAACATAAAGTATAGCAGGCTACGTTTAGATGATCAGACCCGCACTTAGATTTTTTAGTTCTGTACCTCGCCTATTTTTAAGTTTTTTGAAAAAAGGTATTTGAAAATGTTGTTTATTTTAATGCCTTCTATATACAGCTAAAAAAGAAGTGTCAACTTAGGAATCACCCTGTATATAACAAATACCCTACTTTTATTTCAATTTATTCAATCAATAACAATCACAATGTAACAATGTAAAATTTACCATCTCTTATCACAGAATATCACTTTTCACTTTCTTATATATATATGGTTGCACCTAGGTATAAGATACCTGTATGTGCTTATACGAAGGAATATAATAACACAGACTTATGTTAAAAAGGAAACCTAATACATAGGTAAATATCAAACAAAAGTTTACAATTTTGTACTACATTAATCTTAAAACTAATAACTGCCATCAAAATTACAATCTCAAAACTAATAACTGCCATCGATGTTACAATCGAAAGGCAGCCAAAATCACACAATCATAAACAATCAGTCAAAATAATTTAAAAAGGCTGAAGGAAAATGTGACTGTTTAACAGATATTAAGATTTAAATAATTTTTTGAAAATTTTCTTTTTTGTAGTTTTGCGAATATGCACAGGGATGAGATTATACAACTTGGGCCCAATATATGAAAAAAAATGCTGGCCCTGATTATTTCTGCAGTATGCAATATTTCCTCTGGTAACATATACATAAAAGATAAACAAATTATTAAATTCTTTATTTAGATGAATAAAGTTACAGATCGTGATTATGTAGAGGCCACATTAACTACGTCTTCCTCATACAAGGGCTGGTCGAATACAATCGCGACTTATTTAAAACAATTCTAACAATGTAATTCTGCACAACCCTTAGTCGCTCCCGATGACAGTCATGAGCTCACCCCCAGACCAAAATGCCATAGTTCAGTAAGGACTCATCAAGTGCTTTGTATATCATTAAAATATTTCTCCTACATAAAAATGCCCTCATCATATAGAACTTACAAATAAGTCTTATTATTTTTTTGCACAAATATAGTATATGTTGATTCCATCTAAGATTCTTGCCCCAAGATATTTGGTACTGGCACTCTCGTCTAGGAATTTGCCCACACCATCCAGAAATATCCGTCGAAACACAGGTCTGTCTGCCTCAGTTAAAGAGAAGGCAATATATTGTGTTTTCCTGATGTTTAAACTCAATTTAAGTGTATCCAAAATGTTTTTTATTTTGTCAAAACTAGATTTTAACTTCTCCCTCACCTCATCCCAGGTTTTACCAGAAAAAACAGCAACCGTGTCATCTGCATAATATGATAGAATGGCACCCCCCAGATCCAGATTGCAAAGGCCGTTTATGTACAGATTAAAAAGAATTGGCCCCAACACAGTACCCTGAGGTACACCGTGCTGGACAAACATTTCCTTAGAAACAACCACCCCAATCCTAACCCGTTGAGAGAGACGGTCAAGATAGTCCGCAAAGACCCGAGACACAATCCCCCGCACTCCGTATGACTCAAAAATGTCAAGCAGCAGAGTGTGGGAAACCGTGTCAAAAGCCTTTGCAAGATCAAGAAAGAGTGCGATATACTTATCCCCCTTATTTAGATGTTCTGTAACAGTATTCACAACTTCAAACATGGCATCAGCAGTGCTAGCCCCCTCCCTGAACCCAAATTGGTTCCGTAATATAACCTTATTAATACTTAAGAAATCTGCAAGACGCACCTTCAAGCTTCTTTCGAATATCTTTGCGACATTGGAGATGGCACTTATAGGTCTGTAGTTACTCACGTCATTTTTGTCACCAGATTTATAAATTGGTGTGACAATAGATGTTTTAAAATGAGAAGGTACGCTTCCAGTTTTAAAAATTAAATTTATAATATATACTAAGGGAGTCTTAATATATTCTTGTAATAATTTAAGTGTTCTGGTAAATATATCATCACAGCCTGGGGAGCAGTTATTTTTTAAATTATTTATATGTAAAACCACCTCATTTTCACTTACCAAGCGCAAAAACATAGAAGAAACCTTGGTACTTTCGATTTTGAAAGGATTCAGTGGTTTGTTAATTTTTTCTGACATATTTTTCCCAACATTTATAAAGTATTAATTAAACAGATTTGAAATATTTAGATGGTCAGTAACTATTTCGTTGCTATCCCTGATCTGAGTAATACGGGGCTTTTCTCTTGATTCATTTGTAGCCTCATTAATGAGCTGATATATTTTTTTTTATGTTACCTGCATTCTGTTTTAATTTGTTGGTGTAATATGAGTTTTTTGTGCTTTTGATTATTTTGTTCAATCAATTTCGATATTCTATATATTCTTGTTTCTTTTGATCAGTTGGATTTCTTAAGAGAGATTTTTTGAGACGGTCCCTATGCTTGATTGATTTAATTATAGAATTAGAGATCCACGGTTTAATTTTTTAAAATTTATTATGACATCTTATTTCAGAGTCTGATGCCTTTACAGTATCGTTTATATAATGTATTAAAGTTTCTGTTGCTTCCTCAGGCTGTGTTAAGGTATGTTTACATTGGGTGCAATTACAAGAAAAATGGCCTGGAAGCATGCGCTTCGACGACGTTTTAATCGGCTGATGCACGTTTTCCCATTTAAAACCTGCATAAGCTGTTTAAAACGTCGACATGCTTTCATTCAATTTTTTCTTGCAATTGCACCCAATGTAAAAAGGCCTTTAGAGTCAAAATATTATTCCTGGCCACAGACTCTGCCGCCACCCTCATTCTATCGTAGTCAATCTTTGTGTAAGAAAGAGAGGTAGTGTTATTATTTTTGTTTACTGAATTTTCTGCAACATAAAAAACCACTGGCAGTGATCTGTTATTTCATGACAAACTATGAATGAATGTAGCTTTCTAAAATTTGTTTTTATATTATTGCGTATAAAAAGATGGTCTAGACATGTTCCTGATGCTTCCCTAGTGATTCCTTGACACCACATCTCCAAACCATTTGAGTTCAGGATAGTTTTATACTTTATATTATTTAGATCATCATTGTTAAGAATGTTAATATTTATATCACCAAGAAAAACATCATAATGAGCCTTTGTCTTATTATTTGACACCAGATAGATTTCAAGCTCATCCAAAAATTCCCTAATAGCTGAGGAAGGTGACCTGTATGTAGCATCATAAAAACAGTAAGGAATATTATTTACTGCACTTCAAAATCCACTTATAGATAGAGAAATGTCACTGAACTGGTTGGTGGTAATATAGTAACTATGTTTAGGATTTTCATAGGCCAACCAACCCACCAAACATGTTATATTAAAAGAACATTCGGTGACATTGTTTAAAGGTAACTTTTGTTACTTTTTTTAAATTATATAACTGTTATATAAATAAAGACATTACTTTTCTTATTTCAGATTGATATTATTAATTTATAATTCCTCAACATCACATGTCTGTGCTATGTCATGAATATAAGTGTCTACCACATACATATATGGTGTCCATCACGACACTACAGATGTCGCCCCGGGTGCTCATGCTTTACGCCTTTGATATTTTAAAATATAGTTATAATAATTATTATTACATAATTACATATATCAGATCTTGTAGTATCTATCACTGAAGAACTATAATGTGGACAAAAGCATCTGGTTATCCAGGGTACCAGTTTAGACAATATATGGCGTAAATAGTAAGCAATATTTAATATCACATAAAAATAAATATATCTAAAAAAATATCACAAAAAACTATAGCTTGTCATACACATCTCTACGTCACTTCACGATATTTTTAAATTATTATTAAAACAATATACCTACCAAAATACACATTGCAAGGGTGTTGCTGCAATATCGTTGTAATATTGCGTGACATTGAATATGACTCTGTTATACAACCTGAGACATAGGTAATCTATTGCAGTGTTACTCAAACTTTTTGAGTCGCGGACCAGTAATTATTTTGTCATGTTATCCGCGGACCAGAGTGAGCCCGGAGGCGAAAAATTTTTTGGGTGCCACGCCCCTTTTTGGTCGTTTTAATGATATCCGATATCGATATTTTGCAATTTTTTTATATTGAATATTTACAAGACTACCAAAAGTACTATTTTTTACCAGAGTAGAGCCCAAGATTACTTTTACAAACAAAATAAGTAGAAATTTACTTTGAAAATATGGTTTATTTCTTATTTTTGTACCGTATCTTAAAATAATATAATATGTATATTTAGGGTGGGCTGTGCAATTTTATTGATGTTTAATTAATTGATAGGATTCGCGGACCAGCTACTATCGGCTCGCGGACCAGCACTGGTCCGCGGACCACAGTTTGAGTAGCACTGATCTATTGCATACATATTACAATGCCATCACCACCACATACATACCTTCGAATTTCACATTATTACAATGTTATATGAGTGCAATGTTAAGGTAATAAAATGTTGTTTGGTGGGTAATATATTTTTCTTTTTCTGTATGAAAATAACTTTCCCATACCCACACAGTTACTTATCGTCTTTTCATTGGCAAAAAAACTCAATAATTTGCTAATTTTTTTTGCAATTTAACATGGCAAATTTTACGGCGGTCGGATCCACTGAAGTTTTAACTACAAACTAGAAGAGATTTTTTGGCTTTCAATAAAAAAGTCGAACAAAAAAAAAAGCCGGCCAGAGGTTCTAAATTAGGTCAAGAAACCAGTCATGTCCGGTTTTATTTTACTTTAGGGTATGGTCCGAATATCCGGTTAAATTCGGACTGCAAAATCATTTATGTTTGTTAGGTGTTACATTGGTAGACATATAACATAACCTTTCATTTTTCCTAGTTCCCATTTCATTTCTCAAAGATTGTTTCTTGTGCTTTCTTAGGAAAAAGCTAACAAATTACCGGTCAAAGGCCAAACGTTTTGAAGACAAACCCATAAACAAAACTGGATTTTATTTTTATAATTGACAAGTGACAGGAGGAACCACTCGTAACCGGGCTGTAAAGCCGGTTAGCATTTTGACACTTGGGTCACTTCAGATCAGGATACCGTGGTCCAAAATTAACCTATTTTTGGGTTGCCGCTACTATTTGGTTAATTGCGGAACGCTAAATCATTATATTAGTTACTTTTGGACCATACCCTTAGACTCCCATTCCTACCAATATGCCACGCCATAATATAGTGTTGTAGACAGTGGCGTAGCCAAGGAGGGAACTCTACCCGCCAGCCTAGGAGCTCGGGCTTTAAAGTAAGTAATTACAACCTAATTTTTCGTCTCACGTTTGGACTCCTAATTTAAATCTTTAAATAATGTATTCTTGGCTTAGGTTACGAAGCAGTTCTTGTCGGAAACGTTTGATATTTAAAATATTCCTTATAAAAGTCCTGTTTTATATAAAGATTAAGGTTTCGGACGAATATCGTACGTGTATCGTCTTAGTTATTGGTTTGTGATGCAATTTTAAAGGAAGAAATAATATTTTATAGTATTTTTCTATTGTATATCTACTTTTTTGTTATGTTTCCCCTTTGTTGGAGCTATTTTAATCAACAAAAATAAAACCAAATGCAATAAAATATTTTTACAACAAAAATAAATAATAATTATTTCTTTTTAAAGAGAAAAATGAAAGTAAACATTTAATTGAAAAAACAGAAAAAAAGCTTTTTTTTATTCAAGAAGTGTGATATTTACAAAAAGATAGTGCGGGAAGAAACGACAATGCTTTATTATGAATATACCAAATGGCAATATATCAGAACCTAAGCATTTGCAACAAAAACTGCTCTCAGATCTATACGGTCAAAAAATACAGGATTTCTGAAAACATCATTAATTTTGGCGTGGTGAGCGTATAAAAGTGATTTACTTACTTTATTTTGGAACATGAAAAATTGAGCCCGAAAAATCCTAGTTAGAGTCATACTTACATCTTAATCCTATGTGAAAATTTTGGATTGAAATACATTTATATTTTTCACACACGTGAAAAATGTTTTTCTTTTTTAAAATTAGTAATAGCTAGGAATACCAAAAAAAATTATTCACAAAAACAACTTTAATCCAACCATGCTGAGGAGGTAGAGGTTAAATTGTCGAAATTTGATAGTAGTTGGGTGAATTTAAACGAACTTTGGGCGTGGCCGAACATATTTTCTGGCTGCGCCACTGGTTGTAGATGTACTTTTATGAATATGTCTAGTACCTATATGCATTTTATATCTGCATAACTGCATATCTATGACTAATTATCGATTGTGTATACTAATTCCTTTATCTTTTTATTACACTTTTGGCCATTATTAGCATCAATTTATTTTGCTGTAATAGAATTCTGTAAAAGTATTATTGTGGTATTACTGTTATTAGTATACCTAGGTAGTATATAATGGTTTTCTTGTTCCAAATGTAAAAATTATTTTAATAGGGTATGATCGGCCAGCCATTGAAATAGCAACAATAAATAGAATGAAAATAGAAAATGAAAAATGAATTATGAATAAAGCATAATATGAAACAATAAAACGCCATAAGGGCATAATAAAATAGGTGAAAATAAGCAATGAGAAATTATGTAATTCGGTAGTGGGGAGTTATTTTGATGAAGCGAGAGAGAGGAAGGCGTGGCTATGCGCGCTCAGTGTTGCTCCCATGGTTGAAAATCGCACGCTCGGAATTCGCCGACAGTACGTATTTAGCTCGTGTTTAGAGTGATATGTTGTGTAACATCATTTTCTCGAAAAAAATTTTTTGGTTTCGCTTGAAAAAGTGACCTTTTTGGCAAATTTTTCCTCATCCAAGATCCACTTTAGGCCAAATAAAATTTGGATTATTTACGTTTAATTTTAATTATTTCGTTGTGTTGTGACGTTAAGCTGGTTTCTTTAGTTTGTGTCAAATCAAAATTACCACCCCTCTTTTGTTAATACCATAGTGTGTCTGAAGGAGCGTAACAGTTTGGACTGATTTTTGGTTGTGTAAACTAAGTGCGTGTTTGGGTTTGCGCCCTGATTTGTGCGTTTGCTACACCGTACGGTTATTTCTTCTATTACCCTTTACTTACTTTGGATACGTCTGAAAATATGGAAAAGTTCCAGGATCCACGAGACGATGACAGTGATCAAGTTTTTGAGGCTGAGGATCCCGAGCCTAGGTGAGGATATATGAATTTTGCATTTTTAACTGGCAATAATTAGAATCGTTCTTGTTCCAAATCATTGGGTGAAATTATTTTTTTTTCTAAAGATTAACGTACAGGCAATATGAGAGAACTCTTACTAAACGATTTAACTAAACATTTAGGTAACCAAACTCCTATATTTCCTCCCGTACCCGTAACTGTTGGCGCCCTCTAGATTCGTGGGAAACGGAAGTATCCATAGTCATTCATCAAGCAAGGTTGTCAGTTGCCATACACTCTTACAATTTTAGTTGGATAATGCGTGTTAGGTTTTTTGGTTACAAAATCTTATTTAATTAATATTATTTTGTAGGACAGCACCTAAGCATATCATAATAAGTAAAAAAGAAGTGCATTGTTTTTTAACAAAAATAATATTGGTGTGTACCTACCTATATTACCGCCATGGTTTATTTTATTTATTCTAAACTCGATTCTAAATGTCAATCGCGGCAACTGCGGTTGCACTCAACGTACAGTTGTGGTCAAAAACAATATATTTGAGAAAACATGAAAAATTAAACTTTTTATTAGCCACCATTAGGAATAAAAATAGGAGCAATCGTAAAAAGAAAATATTTGATTTCAAGTTTTTCTCTGTCTATACCTTATTGAGTGTATGACAAAAATTATTAATAATTCTAAAAAAAATGTGTTGCATGGAAACTGCATGAGTGCGCTTTCTTTTAGCATCACGTTTTTTTAGTATTATTTGGTTAATTTTTGATGCAAGGGTCAGAGTCTGTTTTTGGTTATAGGGGGCCCTAGGCCCGTTACGCATTCCCCAGGTTTCACACGATTTTAGGATGGGAAGGGGAGGGTAACCAACAAAAAAAAAACGTGGCCGCGGTATGCGATATCAAAAACTTCTCTCAAAAGTGACATCGAGAGTGATAGCGTCTAAAATCCCCAGGATCTAGGGAGCGCTTTGGGGTGCCCATGCCCCTCGCAACTTCATAATGCTTTTCCTTAATAAGTTACTATTAATAATTTATTAGGTTTTTCAATGATATAAAAAATAAATTGAATGTAAAAAATAAATTAGTTACTACAAAATCAATAATAGTAGGTATTTATGAAGTCTAGAAAACAGCCTTAAAATAGGTTTATACTATGAACATAAGAATTTTACAAAACTTCCTCAAATAAATATGTCATACAAAGAAACCGACAAAAAACAAATCGAGATTTCCGCCTCTCGCCTGCTAGACTAGACTAGTTAGTAAGCGGCACAATGCTTGTCGGGCCCTTTTATCCGTTCGCCTTTTTGTGTGACGTTATTTTTATTTAGTAAAAAAAAAAGATTATTTTCCATAAATTTCTTTGAAAACTGAATTTTTATTCTTGAATGAATTTAAATGGAAATAAAAACTAATAATAAATATTTAAAATTATAAGTATCATATTTTGCCAGAAACTATAAAGAAGCCGTCACCGACGTCGAGGCGTGTGATTGAACGAATTCCAGCACGTGTACGTCGGTGAGGCCTCACAAAAGAATAATAGGTATTATATATATACAGGGTGTTTTTTAATTGAGTGCCGATACTTAAGGTTGTGAATCCTTGAGTGATTTTAAGAAGAAAAGTTAATATTAACATAATGTCCTAGAGATCATTCATTTTCATTTCAACAAAATATCGAAAGTAGTCTCAATGAACCGAAGAAAAAAAATTGTTTTTTTGTTTTTATTTTTTTATGCAAAAAGGGTGCATCATACGAAAGTAAGTCTATGGACCAAATTTGCTCCAAAATAAATGAGAATTTTAAATATAAGTTTGGTTTTTAGAAAAATCAGTGGCGTACCATTTTTTTCTTTAAAAATATTCAGTTCAAACCCCGTACGGGCGTCACTGGTAAAAATTTAAAAAAATCTTTTAAGCTAAAAATGCTCCTTAATGATTGAGAGGTGTGTACAAAATTTCATAAAAATATCTAAGAGTGATTACTAATTGTGATAAAAAAGTTATATTTTTTAAAAAATGCTTACACCTTGTAGCTCAAAAATGAAGAGCTTTAGGACATATGTTAATATTAACTTTTCTTCTTAAAATCACCCAAGGATTCACAACCTTAAGTATCGGCACTCAAATAAAAAGCACCCTGTATATAGCACTCGAAAAAAGTGCCTCGAGCTCCAATCCCTTTGGAAAAGTAATTGCCATCACAAGCATATAAAAAACAAAGTTAAAATTATCAAATTTAGTATATCAATATCAATCAATATAGAATGATTTTTACTCGGATTTTTGTTGTAAGACTTTTGAATCATACAACCGAGCATTAACATATTTAAAACATAACGTAAAAAATATTGTGGTTGATAGTTTTTTACTATGTACGTCGAGATGTAGGTAGAGTAAGAGCCACAAATATAACATTGTTGTTTACATTTCCGTCTTTCTTAAAAAAATTAAGCGACAATACCACCTGTTGATATTACACAGAGGTGTATTCAGTAAATTAATCTTATATATATTTTAAATTGGTTTATGTTATATCCTACCTTTTATAATATAATAGGTTACTTTAGCACTTCTCCATTTTTTCCTCTCCTACAGAAATAAACAAGATACCACTTTTATCAAAACAATAAAACTAACCCTTTAAAACGTAACATGTTCCAGTATGAATTTAAAAAATAGTATCTGTAAATAATAGCAGTCAACGTGGACGACAAGAAAGCCCCATTTAATTTATTCTAGTAAATATTCTATTTGGTCTTCAAGGCCCATTTTCCGCGTCTTATTGGCTTAATCAGTTAGATATTGCAAAATTCGACCAATCGACAGTATTTTCGACTGCTTGTAGCCGAAGTGACCGAAGCGCCCATGCCCAAACGACTTTGCTATGCCCTTAACTGTAGCAGACTCTTATTAGTCTTAATGATACCAATGATGTCAATATGTGGGCATTCTCGCATTAGTCTTTTTTCTAATGAGAATTTACATAAGTCTGGCCATCAATCCTTGAAATTTACCTTTACACGATTAGTATTGGGTACTGTCATTCCTTTGTTAAAACTGTCAATCTAAATGGTAGTGTAAGTCTGCTAAAAATTGTAGGATCCCTTTTTACTGTGATATGCTTCTTGTTCACAAAGAGGCCGCATTTTATGTTGGAGTTTTTATACTGAAGACAGAAATGTAAACAATAATGCTATTCTACATAAGAATTAGAAATTAGAAGAGTGTTTCTTATTCGAAACTTGCTTGTAGTATTCTTACAACAAAGATAATTTATCTTGTTATTAAATTTAAGAATTTTGCAGTCTCGGCGGTGCGGCATTTTGAATAGATTGAGAAAGCCCTATTCTTAAATATCATCTGCCCCACAAATTCTGGCAGTTGAGATACTGTAACAAAAAAAAATTCTCAGACTGTACCCGTCACACCAAGATAACCTATTATAGGCAACCCAACAAGAATTTTACCTGTTTTTTTATCTGTGTTTATGAAAGGAACCCATATTTTCCGTTAGAAAAGACCTCGGTTACTTCAGGTAGAGACCATCGTCACATACTTAGAATTTTGGCGGCATCAGCTTTTAAACCCAGACCTTTTTAAACAGAAAACTGTAAACAACACTTCTTAGTCCCTAAATTGTGAGAAAATAAAGTTATTCTGAAAAATATACTTGCATACTTTAATCAGTAAAACAAAGATAGTTTTCGTGAAAGTACTTATATTTATTCATGAGGTTTTCACGATACAAGACAAATGACCTACTATACCAGAGTAAATGCTACTACTATAAGAGCTTATTCACACGGCACCATATATCGCGCGCGATAAATGGTCGCAATATTACTTTACATCAAATTATGTGTTCTCTAATATCGCTTGTGTGTGAAAATGGCTCATTAGAAAACACATAATTTGGTGTAAAAGCAATATTGCGACCATTTGTCGCGCGCGATATATGGTGCCGTGTGAAAACGCTCTTATAGTTCCTTTTTTATGGCGCAGGGCTGCCAACCATACAACCTTACTCAGTATTGATACATTGGTTGCATTGTTGCATACACTTTTTAGACAGGGGCGGACTCACATATACATTTTACAATATTATAATATATCTCCCCCATTTTATAAATCAAGTTTCTGGGGCTTCCTAACACCACGACCATACCTTGTTTTGTGAGACACATCTGGCTCAGATTTTTGTATTTGTAATTTCTTGTTATAAGTATCTATTATAATAAATGTTGTACTATTTTTTCGCTCATCTAATTTATTATATATTACTTATATCAATAAATTTACTTAGGTTTCAGCACATTGACATGAACTGGCAGTTTCTTTTTACAAATTATACTCGTAATCAATTGAGCAAGTGAATAACCAATGTGCGGCGACGTAATTTTTCCTATTTTTAGGAAATTTATATAACAATCATCCTCTAACCAGAAACAAGCATTCTTTAAAGTAGTTCAAAGCAAGTATGGAAATGTTAGATTACAGACTTATGTTGAATTTGTTGTACACATTTATTCTTAAAATGCCCACGTCGGAATACTATTATTATTTCAAATTTCTTCATATCTTTTTCTCAGTCAAACTTTGTTTTTTTTTTATTGGCTTGGATAGGTAATATCTGTAGTTATTGTAAGCTCTAATAGTGTTTGGACTGTTATTGGATTTGATTTTTTAAAGTAGATTTCTATGATGTATTCGTATGCACCGAACAAGGTTGGGAGTAATCCATGGTTTAATGCATAATGCATCTGTGTTAGCTTGATCTTGATATATTAGGCGAGTTCGGTTTTAGGGGAAGGAAAAGTTTCACCTGGGAAGGTTTCCACCATTATCAGCAAAGCGTCACCGAAGTTATGATGAAGGCAATGGCCTGTGTATTTTTTAGGATTGGGTAGCTTTAAAAACTCTGCACTCCTTAGTCCTAGATTTTCGAAACTGTGGATACCAACATGCTATATCGAACATTTTCCTTTTTTATAATTTATAAATAACATAATTTGTTGTAAGGCCATAAAGATAAATTTGCCTATTCAATTACAACAAGTGTGTTTTAAAATCCAGTATTTTCACTAACAACCTTTTGTCCTTATCGTTTATAATGATCACATGATATTGTTGTTAGTTCTTCCCGTCTACAGGTAAGTACCGACTAACCCAATAGTTTTTGGTACCGAAAAGTAAAAACAAACTAAATTGATACTTTTTCCTACAATCGTGATTTTTTGTTAAAATTGCCTTTAGCATTAAGTAGGGCAGAAGGGCTTCCCTAATAAATTTGTTGATCTACTCGTTGTTCATGGCTTCTGATTTCTTTAATTTATAACATAACTAACGTTCTCTCTGTTAAGGGAGGTATGCGATAACTCGTAGCAAGGAAGCGATGGACCGGTAATTACTGCGGTTATACATTTGATTAACCTTGAATGTGCTCTTTTTAAGTTATTTCGTCCCGCAGCACAAGAAACGGTTGAATCATGTCCTATCCGATGAACGTGAAGACAAGGAAAACACATCCCTTTTGTACTCTTTAAACATCGATAACGACATGATAACCACAGTCGCTACAACGTTAGTGGTAAAAACCAATTTGAAATATTTATAACCCCTTCATTGCTCCAAATCGATTCACATTTACATTATTTTTCACTAAAATGATACTTTTCAGCATAGAAGTAACATGCTCCACAGGGTAGAGAAGGAATTTACCATTTTCTGATTTTTTTGCTAAATAACCCAAAATTACGCCTCTAATATTTTTGCATTTTTTTATATCCGCCCATTTCTAAATAAATTATGAACGTTTTCGTACCTAAACCTTGATTTTTCAGGTAATAATCGCTACAGCTGCTGCGTTAGAATTTTCGTTAGGCACATTTTAAAGCTCGGTTTCACTTCTGCTTTCTACTATTTATTGAAATAATCACGAACAAAAATCATTTTTCATCAACTTTTAAAAAGCAAAATGTCAGCTATTTTAATGTCAAATTGGTAAGTCGTTATTTCGTTGCTACGGTAATAATCAACTTCATTTTTACAACCACTTTAAATTCCTGAGCTTGGTTCAACGTTGAACTAAGCTTAAGCAATTCTTGTACAACCGGATCTAAAATGAACATAGATTGATAATATAACAAAACGAAAATGTCCGTTGAAAGCTAGCCGCCATGGACGGGTGCAGGGCCGGCGGTTGCGGGACACAATAAAAGACAATGATATCCAAGAAACCGTTAACCAACAAAACTCACTGCTTTCTACTGTACGGACTCTCAACAATGTGTGACTAATGTGAGTGGGAGTTGCCAGTATAACCCACATATACAGTGTGTCTACGTAAGTTGGCGGCACATGGGAAACTTTTTTATTATTAATTTTACGAAAAAAAGTTAGTCTTCATAAAAAGTTCTGCATGGTCCAAAACCTAAAATGCAATCATCAGATGTTAAATTTTTTCAGTCGTATACGAGGTTTGTCAAAAAATATGAATTTTGCCCAAGAGTAAGGTACCTTTATTTTTGACAATATCGAAAACTGTAATGATGAAATGTTGTTTGGCATTAAATACTATGTTTTAATATGCAATTATACTAAAAAATATTTTTTAAATTTTTACAAATTTTGTCTCAAATAACCGATAAATTTGTAAAAAAAATAATATTTTTTAGTGTATTTGCGTATTAGAACATAGTATTTAATGCCGAACAACATTTCATAATCACAGTTTTCGATATTGTCAAAAATAAAGGTACTTTACTCTTGGGCAAAATTCATATTTTTTGACAACCCTCGTATGCGACTTAAAAAATTTAACATCTGATGGTTGCATTTTAGGTTTGGGACCATGCAGAACTTTTTATGACGAATAACTTTTTTTCGTAAAGTTAATAATAAAAAAGTTTCCCATATGCCGCCAACTTACGTAGACACACTGTATATATAAAGCAATATATTGCCAATACATGCACCCAACCTTTCGCCAATTCGGTCTTCTGTGTATATCGTTATCGGGAGCGGGGACATGCGCAACATATCGTATATAAACAACAAATTTTAACCATTTTCTTAGCAGAATCGATTCCACAAAAGTGCTTCTGGGTATAGCGACAGCGACGACCTATCATTCCTCTCTGCCCTAGGCTCTCTTGTAACCGGGTTATTTTCACTATTTACATAATCTACAAAATGATGTGAAATGCACAAACTCTGTATCACCTTTTAGTTCTCCATCCAGTGTTGCAAAATTAGCAGTTTTCCCGCTAGACCTAACGGTTTTGTTTTCAATTAGCGGTTTTTTAGCGTTTCTTTTTTGAAATGACTGGAATGAAGATTCGGTGGGGCCAGAGAATCGGTTTTTTTAGAAATCACATTTGATCGAGGATGGGGTGGCGCCGAAGGTTTTTTTTTTTGAAGTGAAGGTTGCTGACGCCAGAGGAGCGGTTTTAGAAGAATTTTCGCCCACTTAGTCAATTTAACTTTTGGCGGATTCTAGCGGTTCTAAAATAACAATCCAGCGGGAATGCGACGTTAAGTGTTGGCAACACTGCCTCCGTCGGATCACAAATCTTCTACATGCTATATTGGCAACATAGATTAGCAATATATTGGTTATATAATATACTTATATGGTATAACCACGCGCGATTAGGTGCTTTTCATAGCAGCAGCGTTGCTAGATTGAACAAAAAATCAATAGATTGGAAGAAATATTTAAATTGTTAAAGAAATATCTATTAATTTAGTGTAAGCCTTACGCCAATGGGCGCGGGGCCAGATGCTGTGCACCTTTCGCACCTGGCTAGCGCCGGCTCTGGATGAGTGCAGTCACTTGTGGCAACATTGAAATTAGTGCATCGTTAATATATCGGTATCTCTTATTACTGTTAAAAAAAGGATAGTAATATGATTACAGCGCACGAGCTTTTTCAAAATAGCTATGAATTTCATTGTCGCCAATGCACATAAGGATTACAAAAGTCTTGAGATGAGATATTTCATTGTTGAATTCAGTTAATTAAGAATTATTTATCGGCAGTTTTTGTCCTTCCAAAATTTGAACAAAAACAAAATAAACTCATTTATAATACTTCAAGCCCTAGCATTTTCTGTATAGTATTTATTTCATCCCTGTAGAACTTCCTAAGTTAATTAAGATAATACTTAATTAAACTTTACATACCTACTCCTCAAAAATACTGTAATTTTTTACTATGGGTAAGAGCGTTTTCACACGGCACCATATATCGCGCGCGACAAATGGTCGCAATATTGCTTTTACACCAAATTATGTGTTTTCTAATGAGCCATTTTCACACACAAGCGATATTAGAGAACACATAATTTGGTGTAAAGCAATATTGCGACCATTTATCGCGCGCGATATATAATGCCGTGTGAAAACGCTCTAAGTGTTCAAACTCTTGTTTAATTTAATTGCTAATAAAGAAATTAATTTTATATTCATAAGCCAGATATGGTATGTTTTCTCTTCTAAACCTTTAAAAAAACGATATTTTTTTTTTAAATTTGCTCGAAAATAATATTTTCTTCACTGCATATTTTTCTTTCTCGTATCTCATTTATTTTTAAACAAAACTATCCGTAGAATTTTCGGTGAATCTACCTACTATTACACCATCTTCACTTATATTATAAGTACCTGATAGAATCACTGACCACGACTGAAATGTTATCTGCTTATAGTAGATATCTACTTCAAGGTTTAGTAAACACTTCTATGCTTTCCAAGAGAGCGCTATTGTGAATAGTAGGTTCCAGGAAAATTGAATAATATGCTGTGGTATGTAGTTGGTTTTTATAAGTGAAATAAAGACTATGAAGAAAATGCAGGAGAAGTATTAAGTAAGCTCTATTTGGTCAACCACCCCTTCATAGGTTAAAGAATAGGGAAACTATTTGTGCAAAACAAGAGTTTAAAATTAATACAAACGTCATTTAACTTAAAAACTTGACACTTGATATGAAATACATTAAAAATAATTTAAAATAGGCGAAAATTCAGAGCATCTAATATATATTTTTGGTTTGAGTTTTGCTTTATCAGTCAGTTTATTTTAAGGTTTATGACCTACCTAGATTTTCATACTATTTGGTTAGTACAATGACAACAATATAATTATTCTAGGCCGGAAAAGTTCTACTTTCTTAAAGAAAAGCGTCCGGGAAATGGGTAATTTCCTGACAGTTGCCGGAAAAAGATCATTGGTCAGAATTGTATGTTTTTTGTCAGCTAACATATTATGGTTCAGTACCGTTTAATTTAAAAAATAGGTACGACATAAGTAATCTTGTTTATTACAAGTATCAGATTAACTTCTGTTGTGCATGCTGTGATTGCAAATATTTTCACAAATTGAAGACAGGTTAGATATTTGTATAGGGTGTGTCAATGACAGAGTAAAGATCATTTTCTCATTTATCTTAAGAATTAGATAAAAATTCTAAATACAAAAGTTGTAGAGATCATTGAGTTGCACATTTTAAAATTACATTGGAATATAAGGGCACACCCTGTATATTTTTGCATTTTTGATTACGCTTATAATTTTACTACTACTATTTTAAATAGCACACTATATGTCTAAATTTAATTGTTTTTAAGATATTGACATTTAAAAAATTACATTTATTTCACTTTGACAGGCTGGTGCGTCCAAACGGTGCATTTTAGAAAAAACTGATTTCACGTTCCTATCTTAGTTTTTGATTTTCTATCCAAAAATACAACTTTCGGTTTAATGGTTAACCCAGCAAAACCTGTTTTTCAGGTTTAACATGTTCAACCGGAAGTTGGTCTCTTTGGATAGAGAATAAAAAATTAAAACAGGAAGGTGAAAACCATTTTTCTCAAAGACGCCGTTCCACTGCTGCAGTTTATTAAAGTGAGATATGTAAATGTCATTTTTTAAATGTCGATATCTTAAAAACAATTGAATTTAGTTAGACACAATAGTGTGCTAGATAAAAAAGGTGTGGAATTTAAAGTGTAATTCAAAAATGCAATAATATACAGGGTGTTCCATATTATAAAACATACATAAGTTATTTACGCCACGTTTTTTTGGGCCTTCCCGTACATTCCAATATAATTCTAAAATGTGCATCTTATTGATCTCTACTTTTGTATTTCGAATTTTTATCTAATTCCTAAGGTAAAGAATGAATGAAAATTTATTTATCGTTGACTCACACTGTACACAAAAAAATTCATATCATGCTATAAATAATTTTGGAAAATTTGTTAGAAAAGCCGGACAATAACAACATTGAAGTTATTGTAACTATATAAAATATTTTGTTCTAAATTGCATATTTTTTCTGATATTTTGCTTAACAATTTAAATTTCATTGTAATTTTTTGCCTTTTCAATAAATGTTTGCAGTGTTATTGTATGAGACCTTTTGTGTACAAATTAAAGTACCTTATAAATAACCAGTTTTAGAAAATATTCTTAACGATAGCACAACAGATATAAATCTGATAATCATTACTCCGACCCCATTTGCCCCTTAGTTGATTACATTCTTAGCGTTTATAAAAACTAATTTTTAGTCAATTGTTTTGCTTTATTCTCTCTATATCTACTCTAAAATACGGACAATATTAGCCTATAATGTGTAAAACGATACATGTAAAAAAGTACCTTCTACTTCCATTTTGTAAGTGGAGACTAGCAATATTATAGTACTAATTACCACGTACTGCTCAATACCTTATTAAGCTAAGTCTTGATGCCCGCATATTTTAAATTTCATTCTGTGGATCGTTGACCTCATCCAATTAGTTCAGGTTTTTATAATAAAAAAAGTTGTACTATCTATTCCAAGTTACTTTATGCCGTGGTATTTTTGGCAATGTACAGTATAATTGATTTTAAAACTATTTACTAAGTAGTTATTCTTTCAGTATATAATGTATTTTTAAAGGATAGGCACAGACTGCCGTGTTTTATTCAGATTTATTGAAATATGAATTTATTTACCCAGTCTCTGATGAGTCTGATTTTTTTGTCTTTAAATTGCTAGTTTTATAGTAGTTCTACCCCTTGAGACAAAATCTTCACCAAATTGTCCAAGAAGGGTACTTTTTATAATTTATTGTTAGCTTAGCCCAGCTATTTACTTTACTGATCTAATTAAAAGCAGTAAGAGAATCTGATTTAAAAAAAATACCCAATGAGGACAACTTCTTAGATAAATAATTACATATTAACAATCCGGCATCACCACAAAAATCGCTCTACAGTATAACAATTAAAAAGTCCGTCTTGATTTAACCATTTTTTAAAGTAAATATTGTAAAATGTACCGATCCCAAACTTAGATTTATGATCAAAAATATCTGAATTAAAAGAAAAAAGGGTATATATTAATTTGAAACGATGTACCCTCGGATGTTCCTATGTTAATCAATGACGCTCGACTTTAACCTTAAAATAAATATTATTTACTTTTCCTAAAAAGAGTTAGGTATGTCACTTGGCACATCTTGGCAATTCTTTTGTTATATACATAATATGCAATATAAATACTAAGCCAACCAGTCATTGCCGTGACTCCTGTACCCAGAAAACAGGAGCAAACAACGCCATAAGTCGAATGGGACCAACCATGGCAGCTGTGAATTCTACTTCACAAAATGTCATTGGAGACTTCTTTTCAGAAGTGTGCAATGAAATAATGCACTGTCTTTTATCCCAAGCAATCGTTTCTTGCCAGAACTCTTCGAAAATACAGGAGCAGAGAAGCATTTACAGAATCCATCGACGATCCATTTTACAATTCCTTTGAAATACTTTGACTTTGTGCTGCACAGCTCAGAGATAGACGATCTACAAAGAATTTTAATTTTGGATCTACAAAGAATTTAAATTTTGGGAGATCGAGAGTAAGTCGAGGCTACTGGGAAAATAAGTTTCATGAAATTTGTCGCAAGAAAACGGAAATTTGTTTTATTTCACACAATCCATATATTTAAATGATACGGAACACTCCTGTTTCAGAAAAGCCAATGTGTTACGATATGAAAGATAATGCCTTGCGTCTTGTTACAAGACGTACGAAGTACTTTTAACAGGTTAGCACAAACTTTTCCCGATGAAGAGAAGTTCAACGACATCCTCACATATTTGTTTCCACCTATACAGGGTGATTTACGTAACCCGTTCATTAGAAGATTTTTGATTTAACGAAATATCATCGACATGAAATTTGGTAGGCCCTAATCAACTGTTGCAAGTCTTAGGCCTGGTTGTACAATCCAAATTCAGACATGGTTCAAGGCTGAACTCTGCTCAGTAATCCTATTTTTTTGCGACAGGTTCATGGTTTTTTTGCGACAGGTTCATCGTTGAACTCCGTCTTGAACTAGACTTGTACAACCGGGCCTAAATAAAATATTCACAAAATAACAGCACTTTCAGAAATACTAAAAATCGACACAATCTTTGTTTTTTTTTAATGGATAGATAGATCCTATATCGATTTTATATTTGGATTCTGCCGAGGATTCTGCATTAGGGAATCCAAACCACGTTAATCAAAATGCCGGTTGGATGGCAAAAAGCATTGAGTCACCTGTTAAATACCACCAGCAATGTTATTTTAATGGTCACGTGTACCAATTACAAAGCAATATTTGCCATCCAGCCGCCATTTTTGACACATCATTGGAATGCCTAATTGATATGTGAGTTCAGAGAAGTGGAGTGCACTTGTCATTACGTGTCTGTCATGATTTTTGACATGTCACATTTTCGAAAAAAATCAACTTTGCAGGCATCTGTCAGGGGTCTATTAGGAAATTCATAACTCAAAAATGGAAATAAAAAGATGATTTTTTAAATTCGATTTCTTAAGATTAAGCCGAAATTTTCCACCGTTACGTTTTATTATATTTCATGCACCTACTACGATTTCTCAAAGTTATTAAAAATGTCAAAAACTTTAGTTTTTAAATTGTATCTAAGCCATTTTTTGCCAGAAATGAATATAAAATTACTAAAATTATTACCATATGCCCTTTGAAAAAAAAATTGGTTTATAGTATCTATTTATGGCATGGATAGGCATTACCTATTATGGGGCCCTTTACAAATTACGCACCAAACATGTTTTTGACTTAAGCTTACTAACACGTTTTTCTAAAGGTAAAATATATACCATGTCTGTGAAATGCTGTGTTAAATGTCTACTTTCTTCAAACTTATAAAAAATATATTATGCCTTCGACCCAATCAGCTTAAACTAATTTATTATTAGTTAACCCAGCCAAGACTAGTAAAATCAATATGAATACTGGGACCTGGGATATAATTAGATATTTTAACGAAAACAATTTCGGTGGTATGTCCCTTCTCGGCTTGAGGCGCGGTGCGTCGGACCCGTAAAAGATATAGGGCTATGGCGACGATAAAAATCAATATTATCCGGGCATGAACGTTGCTTAAGTTTTGAATACGAATAAAATCTTATTCGTTACAAACACGACAGGGGAACAGTGTTGCCAGATTTTCTAAAACCATTTTCTTCAATTTAACCCAAAAAATTCTTTATAATTCTGCAGAGATGAAAATCTAGAAAAAATTATTATAGGCACGTGCATTCAAAATTTCTGGTAATGGAGCAGCTGACGTCACGATCTGGTTTAAAACAGCTGATTGTGGACGAGATCATCGTTTTTCCATAAGAGTGTGTGTTAACTTGTTAGGAATTTTCAGCATTTTAACCAAAGTTAGTTATTTTGTCTATTTTAGGCCTTTAAATAATTATTTTTTAGTAAATTATACCTGTGCAGTAATTTTATAGTTAACCGCGGTAGTGGTTACTGGCATTCGACTGTGGCGACCCGGGTTCGATTCCCGGAGTGGGCATCCTTTTTATTTGCGAAATATTACAGTCAAGAATATCAATAGTATTTTCAATAAGGTTGTAGTTTTTAAACATCTGATAAAGTGGTGAGGATAAAAGGATATTTGTCCGCGGCGTCGGCAGCAAAAATAGGTTAGACCTTCTAGCTTCGACTAACGGAATCCTTAGGTTTACTTGGTTAGTAGCAGTAGCGTAACTAGCCCTCTGACCTAGGGTGGGCCTGTTATTGTGACTTGTTGTGGCGGCTCGTGTAGACGCGGGTCGGCGGAGAGCCCGCCGCGCCGCAGGCAAAATGTTTTTTTGGACCACGCCCAAATTTTGACAAATTTGGTCAATAATCGACAGTAATATCACAAGACCTCGTTTTTTATTGGTTAGATTTTTCAGCTGTCACGAAAACTTCTCTTGGAAATTTTTCGAGTTGAATTTGGACATGTTTATTCTGATTAGATCCCGAGAGCGTAGCTCGCGGGATTTAATTTTTGAATAAACAATCCCACAGTTCAACGAGTATTGCCAAAAACGTTTGAGTGAAAAATGGAAAATTTAACCAATAAAAAAATGATGGTCGAGTGATATTTGGCAAGATTATTTCGTATATCGTTGAATAAACATGCCCAAAGTTCAACAAGTAAAATTATCAAATAAGTTTGTTTGAAGCTGACAACCAGAATACATTTATTATAATTTTATTATTGTATGTTTGGTTGCCATTCTAACAGCAAAATATGTTAAAGCGAAAGCATACGTCAAAATTTTAGATTAGTTATATAATAAATGACATTGTTATGTAAAAATTGATGCTATATTTACGAGGCGAGTAGCGAGCTTACAAAGTCAGCCTTTTTTTGGGGGGGGGCCTAGGCCCCCCTGTAGTTACGCGCCTGGTTAGTAGTAAGATCAATACAATTAATCTCCCCATGTAACAGTTTGTATAGAAAAATAACTTAGTAACAAGAGCGTCTGGAAATTAACTCACTAACATTGAATCTGTTAAGCATCAGATCATGCGAAAATCCAACACTAGGCCACACTCCATCCAAACTTCTAACATGGGTCAGGTAAATTGAACACAATAGAGGCATACTCGAGTTTAGACCTAATAAAAGCAATATATAAGATGCGAAGTGTGGAAGCCCTAAGAAACTGTCTTATAATAATATGACTCACGAACTACAAATGCAACACCTAGGTCTTTGATAAGATTAGGCCTAGCAAGTACGATACCATCTACATTATAATGATATGATATAGAGTTTTCGCTTAAAGGACATAACATTACATTTAGGAGCATTAAGCGGAAGTTTATTTATACAACACCACTCATAAACCATATCTAGACATCTTTGAAGTCTCTGGCAATCCTCAAGATAACGTATTTCGCATAGTAGTTTGAGGTCGTCGGCATAAAGTAAATAATCAACTTCCAAGCTAGATACAAATCATTAATAATGAACAGAATAAAAAAAGAGCGGTCCAAGGACGGATCCTTGCGGTACCCCAGAAGTTTGTGGAAAATTGGCAGATCTGAACCCACGATGCTGGACATATTGATATCTATTGGAGATATACGATCTTACCAGCTGAATGAGTGACAATGATAAACCAAAAAGCGAAATTTCTAAATTTTTCGTTACAAACAATGTGTACATAGACAAGGTGGGGTGGTAAATGTCCAGAGGAAGTAGGGGGTCGTCAGCCTCGATAACATCAGAAACTTTGTTAAACAAAACCAAGTCTAGCAGGCGATCTTGACAATTGGCGATTTCATTATAGCTTTTCAGCTTAAAATAATTACAAAACTTTACTAAAGTGTTAAAATTAGGCGAAGACACACCATCATTGACGCGATTACAATCTCTGGCATGTTGAAATCTCCTAGGGGCAGAAAGTCAGAGCCATAAATACAATACAGTTCAGAGATTGCATCATCGAATGTTTTATAAGTGTCATTACTACACGAATGCGGTATATAACAGACCATTACATACAATATTCGATAATTAATACTAATCTTTACTACTAGTACATCAATAATTGGAACGTCATTAAAAAGTGTTGAGAAAGAGTTCAGATTAAGTTGTGTGGCACTGATAATATTATTAAGCGCAAGTAATACACTCCCACCTCGTTTGGTGCCGGTTGCTGTAAAATTTCGATTACTACGAAACACATTATATGTACTAGACTTAAACAGTTCACTGTTTAGGATGTCTTTAAGTAACTAGGTTTCAGTAAAAATAAAACCATCATAATCACCGACCTCTGCATTGACCGCGTCAAAAAAGTCAACAGTTTTAGTGCACAGTCCCTGTACATTTTAATAATACCACCTTATCGTATTAAATCCGTCCTTGTGAGTGCTACCATCGGAGATTGGTTATGTTTTTGATTTAAATAGGTCTACTGGAAAACTGGATAGAAAGGATCAAGTTGTATAAAAAATTGCTCCATCGCTATTCGTTCTTACTTTAAAATTGCAACACAAACGAATAAGAAACCACTCTAAGAAGGAATATTTCTAAAGCTAAGGCCCGTATGTATAGTCGTTTGCCAGCCACTTATTGACCTTCGCCAAGCCATACATTTCTTATGGGCTGGCGAGGCGTCAGAGATTGACGAGTCGCTAGCGAACGATTATGCACACGGACATAAGCGTTTTTGACAAAAACAGTTTTCAGTTCCTGCCTCAAAATGCAAGTAGCAATTTTTTCTATTCAGCTAACAATAAAGTAATCACATTAGAATTAGGAATATTTGAATTGAAAATTTCTTCATATTTTGTAGTTTTCATAAAATATTCTTTTTTTCTTTATAAACCCTTATTGTAGGCTAAAACTCTGCATAATAAAGAAATTTCTGCAAATATAGCATCGCTTGTGTCACAGAATATATAGCTACGCAACTATATATTCTGTGCTTGTGTCTATAGCCTCAGCATGGCAACTCATGAGCCGGACCACTCGCGATTTTGATTTGATTGAAAAGTGGAATGCGTGTGCGGCGTTGCCATACTTATGATTTTATTTATCTTTTTAAGAAATTGATACTTATTTTAAGTTGCACCAAAATACAACAAACAAAATATAATAGTCGTGTTCTCAGAACAACTAAATCCGTGGGATATGGCAAATAAGATACAAAATGTTAAAATAGAATAAGTGCGGGTACCCCACTTAATTATTATTATATCCTAATTGAGTGCAGCGCTTTTAAAAAATAATCTGTGAATGTGAGGTATGATGATCCAAGAAGACAAAGATATTTGGATTACTTATAAAAAAAGAATTGATTATTTCGATTATATCCATTAATCGAAACAATCGATTAATCGAAATAGTCAAAATAATCAAAACAAACGATTAATAATTGAATAATCGGAAAAATTTTATTTATTCAATTACTCCCACCCCTTTTAAACTATAAATTTAAACAAGGGGATTTGCTTTTAGAATAATAAATATGCTTCCTTTGCTACATTTGCATTTTAAATACCCGATTTTATTATCCAAACTTAAAACATAATATTAATTCAGAAACAAGAACGTATCAAAAAGTTGAACATTTACTTTGTCGATAAAATTAACAAAACTGATTAGTCGATTCGAATTATTCGATTGATAAAAATAATGGATTATTCGAAATAATCGAATTTTGAAAAAACACATAAAAAAAGATACCAACGAAAATCTTAAAAATAATTAGTAATGTTCATAAAAACTATTAAAAATTATTTTTTCGATAAAAATAACTTTCTGACCGTTTCTGACACTCCAATATTTGTAGAGTTCAAAATTAAAAGTTTCCAAAAATTCAATTATAAACATGGCCAGTATTTGGGCCAAGAGACAGGGCATATTTTTGGTTATAGGGGGCTCTAGGCCCGTTACGCTATCCGGGCCCCTAACTATGAGGGTCCATAGACCCAATTTTTGGCGGCGAAGGTAACCAACAAATAAAACGTGACCGCGGTATGCGTTATCAAAAACTTCTCCTATCAAGAGTGACTTCTAAAAAAAATTCCGGGATCAGGTTACGCCCCCCCCCCCCCCCCCCTCCTTAATAAGTTACGCCATAAGTAGTGGCGTGGCCACAGGAGGAAGGTATATTTTTAAAATTGTATATTAAGTTAAAGTCATTGTACTACACTTAATAATTTTAAAGCAGTCGGCGCTCTTTACACCATTTTAGCATAAAGTTATATTGCCGATTTTTCTCTTTGATTTGCAAAACCATGGTGAATTTTCTAAAAGCTGCTTACCTATTTAACTAAGAATCTGCAAAGGATCGATTTTCCAGATTGAGATTTTGAGGTGCCCCAAGTGAAGTATTGAATAAATAAATAGAAAAAAATGACAGGACAAACAGGCCCGAAATTCCGGACAAAGTCCGGATATTTTTCTTTGGAGGCGCAGCAAATGAAAAACGAAATTTATTTTTTTATATAAAATTTGTAATTTTTTACCATAATATTATACAAATAATGACATATACTACCTATATGTAACCTAGGTATACTTAACCTTTCCTTTTACTTCTTTTAAAATATCTGAATTTTCAGGTAGTGACATAAATTCATAAAACTCGTTAAAAGTCATTGCAAAATTAAAGCTCGTCATGATAATATGTTTTACAGAGTCCAGCAAAAGCAGTGGCGCACCCAGCAAAAAAATTTGGGGGGGGTTATAAGACTAAGACAGAAAAAACTTTGGGTGCCACGACCTTTTTTTGTCGATGATTCGTTATTTTTTATAGGATTGTAATAATGCCAAATGGTAAACATAAATCATATATTTATTAACAAATAAGATAAAAAATTAATAACAAAATATACAATTGGCCTGAAAAAATACAAAAAAGACCTACTGAAACGAAGATTTTAGGGCAAGCTTAGTTTGAGCTTTCTAGGCTTTTCGATAAATTTATCTAAAATATCCTCAACAGACGGGGTCATATTTCTATAAATATTCAAAAGGGTTAGGCCATTTAGCCTGTTTTCCGAAGAACTGTTCCGTAAATATGTTTTTAGTCTTCGCAAAGTTGAAAAACTACGTTCACCTTCCGCAGTAGAGACAGGCAATATCGCTAATATATGAAGTAAATTCTTTATATTCGAAAAGTTGTCAGTAACGTGTTGTAACGCGCTTAAGGCATCTCTGGGCCGCTCTTCATTTGGCAGTCTAGCAATTGTTCTGTACCACAGTTTAAGTTCGACAACTAGTTCATCTTTGGTTCCTGTCAGGTCATCTTTATAAAATAATACTAAAGACTGGTATTCAGATAGTGTTTCGTCGGTGAGAATGGACGGATCTTTGGGAAAGAGGCTTTGAAATCCGGCCAATATTTCTTTATGTTTTAAAAATCTTTCCTTTAGGTTACTTATAAAAGAGTCCAAAAATGGAATATATATTGCAATCCGGTAATAATCTTCGACACTTTCCGTATCAATATTACACCGTTTTGTTTGATGTAGGCTAGTTCGCGGTTTATTTATAGGAAACTCAAACTTTTCGCCCAATTTCTGTACGTTTAAAAATAGTTTTTTAAACTCCAAGTTAGCATTATCCCGCAATTTTTGAAGTTCAGCAATGGTATCTTCTGACAAATTTACAGCCCGTTTTAAATCAATATTTCGCTGCTGAAACGCTTTGCATAAAATGCTATTAAAGCTAAATACCTGATTAACAACTTGCAAAGAAATAACAAATTCGGGTTTTTTTATCGAAGCTCCTAACTGATTGGCTGCGTTAGCTGAATCTTTATTTTTCCATTTTGAAATTGTTTCCAATGCTAGTACAACAGCATCATAGAGCTCTAAAAATACAGCAACAGAGTTATACCTTTCTGTCCACCTAGTAGCGCATAATTTAATTAATTTTTCATGGCCAGAAACTACATCTGATTCTGGTAAACACTGTTTAATAACAGCTTGTCGTTTCGGAGTGTGAAAAAAGTCATACAATTTCCCTATAGTACCCAGGCAGTTTCTAACTAAAGGCAAGTCGCAGGAATTTGAAACAGTTAGGTTCAAGGAATGTGCCGCACAGTGGACATACAACGCCCTTGGATAAAGAGCCTGAATGTGGGCCTGAACACCATTAAAATTTCCGCTCATGGCTGCTGCACCGTCATACCCTTGACCGCGCATTTTATTTAGGTCGATTCCAACGTCTTTCAATTTTTTTATAATTGCCATTGAAATTCCCTTTCCTGTCACATTTTCAAGTGGTACAAACTGCAAAAAAAGCTCTTCTATAATGGAAAATGTTGAATCAATACATCGAACACACAGGGTCATTTGTTCTATGCAGGAAATATCAGTTGTTTCATCGACAAGTACGGAAAAATACATCGAAGAATTAATTTTTTAAACTAAATTATCGAGAATTAAACCGTTACTTATTTCGATTATTTCGTTCTGTATATTCCAACTAGTATACAATGCATTATTTTTACTTTGGGTAAGTACATGCTGTAGGTGGTCGTCATATTTTGCTCTATATCTAAGAAGTTCCCGAAAATTACCCTCATTTGCTTCAGCGTCCGCATTATCAAGTACTACTCTTCCGCCATCTCGGTGGGCCCTTAGTGCTAGTCCTTGTCTTCCGCAAAATAAAACAGTTTCTATAATCGGTACTAACTTCTTTCTGTTTTCCATAATTTGATTCTTTTCTTCGTGATACAACTGAAAATGTATCGGCTCTTGCACACCTACAAAAAATAATCTTAAATAACAAGTAACTACTAACTACCTATTTAAATTTAAATCAAATACCTACTTTCTTTTAAATTAATGACAAGAAACCCCCACCTGTTGCTATTTTGCCAATTATATCAGCTTTTTCGACATTTTCTTTATGATAAATGCGCTGCTCATGCTCGGAAAAACGTTCTGTGGCTTTCTTCCAATTATTAAAAGGGACAATACTTAACTGTCCTAAATTTTCATGTTTTCCTAATCCTACACTGACTGATGTATGAAACAAAACACAATATTTGCAATAAGCACCGTCATCTTTTTTGGAATAGCTTAACCATTTCCACTTGTGAAGCCATTTGGGCTGAAATTTTAAGTTCCTTGTACCTGATGAAGGGTAGGAAAACGTGTCTGATGGATACCACAATTTGTCTAAAACTTCTTTTTTTCTAGTATTTGTCAACTGCGTATTTAAAAAATTAACTATATCGTAAGAATCCCAGCATTCTATACTTGTCAGCTCAGCCTGAAGCTTATTTTCATCAGGGATATCGTTATTAACAGTCGCTAGAGCTAAAATTGAAAATAATAATACATAAAAAATACATTTGTTAGATCGCGTAAAAATAAACTTTCTTTTTACCAATATATTTTATCCAAATTAATCCAAATATTAATTATTAATCCAAAAATCTCGATAATTGAGATAATAATAATTCTAAACTTTTAATATAAAAAAATAAAATCTAAAATTCATAAAAGAAAAGTTTCGCTCCAAAACATTAATATGTGCAGCCTGAAAGTGACAACTGGCAATAACGACAACCATCAAAATCGTGTAAAGGTTAGATTATATAATTTTCCCTAAACCGTAAACTGAAAAAAACAACGAAATAATTGTAAACAAATAAACACTGGGTGCTTACCTTTAGAACCTTTAATATGCTCATGTTGAGGTTCTTCTTCAGGTTCTTTAACAACTTGTAAACTGCCTTTTGGCTTTTTTGAGAAGAAGTCCAACATATCTAACTGCCGCTTCGACATTTTTAATATTATATTATAGCTGTTATTCTTAATCTTAACTATATGAGAATAGGTGGGTTAACAATAAAATTAGCACACATCATCATCACACACTGGCTATTATACTATTAAAGGCGGATTTTTGGTTGCTGATCGAATTCGGCTTTTCTCTTTGTATTTTTATTTATAAAATACCGAATTCCATTCCCTTGTCATAATACCGCAGTCGCGCGGCACCTTTGTAGTGCCGCCGTGCGTCGGCACCGCACAAAGGAGCCGCCCGACGGCGGCTTAGGTTTTACCAACAAGCGATGTCTTTATTTTTAACTTTTAAAAGATTTCTTCAAGTTTCGAGTATTTATTTTACGAACAAGCGAATGCTTTCATCGAATATCGATGTACCCATACAATAATTACAATTTGAACAAAGCCGCACCGTTGCCGGATTTCCATGTCCTCGGTTTTGATTCCAGTGATTTCATGTATTTGTATTTCTGTTTATGTAATTATTATGATTTACTAGTAGTAGAATTTATGAGTCTCCCGAAAATATTTTTACCTGAACATTTTTTATAAATTTCGGGGGGGGTTTTAACCCCCAAAACCCCCCCCTTGGGTGCGCCACTGAGCAAAAGTATGTTTCGTTCTGTAATTAGTGAAAAAACTCGTTCCACATTTGCATTATGCGCTGTTATAGCAAAAAAAATTGGCAAACCTTCAAAAGTTCTGAATACTGTTCTTCAGATAGACAGTTTGTAAAACACACCACCCATTTTTTGTGTGTTGGTAGATGTTGAAATTCTGATTTCTTTTCTTTAATTATTTTTTGCAAAAGACATATTTCATTAAACATTTTAATATCCTCTACATCGTTGCCCTTTTCAATCATATAAGAAATAGATGATGAAATTTTTTTTTCCCAGTCCAGATTATTAAGATTTTCTAAACTTACCCATTTAAAACAGGAAAATTCTTAAAAAGGCTCCAGCCAACGATTTAAGTAAGTTATGGATATTTCATAACATTGAAAAATATTATTTCTGAAAACTTGATTTTCTTGTGTGAACATCGCTCATTTTTTTCAGTATGTCTTGAACTTTAAACGGAATAAATTTTTGCTGCAGTCTTTCATTTAGAATATTAATTACCGATTCTAGAATTTTTATGATTTCAATAATGGAGTTATCTTGTTCCTCCATTTTTTCTATATTACTATGAAAAACAGACATCAATGAATGTATGAAATATAGATATGGTTCAGAGAATCTATTCTCAAAAAAATATTTTAATAAAAATGGAGGGTTAGCCTCTGAAAGAAAATATGATTTTAAGGGCTGAAACATCTTTAAGATTCTTTCTATCGCGGGAAATAAGAACAACCATCTACTTTTAGAATGATACAAAAGCTGTTCATATTTGGTACTCACAAAATCGCTAAAGTATTTTAGAGTTGACACTTACTGTATAAATATTAATAATATGCTTTCATGGCCGTGACCGGCTAAATTCCGGACCCGGTTTGCTTTTCCGGCCGGACGCAGTCCGGACGCCCCTAAATTCCGGACATGTCCGGAAAAATCCGGACGAATGGTTACCTTATTTATATACAATATCCAACCTTATGTACCTTTTTTACAATATTTTCACTCTTTGGAAGATAATCTATCATTTAGAATAAAACCGAAGAAACTAAAAATCGGTTTTTATAAAAATTATCCGTTTTCACAAATTTTTGGGGTACCTCTAACTAAACTTTTTATAATAATAAAATTTGTTCCCTCCAATTTATTCATTCAAATGAAATACCTACCTGGGAAATGTCGAGAAGTGTCTTAAGAATTTCGAAATTCGAAAATTTTCGTTAAAATATATATTTTTGTAATTTGGAATTTTGAAACGGGATGTAATTCCTAAGTAAAGTTTAACAATATTTCTCAAGGCAACTGTAAACAATATATTTTGGCCAGATCGAGGTTTAGAGGGGCCCCAGGATTTCTTAAAAATCGAAAATTGAAAACATGGCGCCCCCAAAAACATTTCGCCCCTCCCGCCCGTAAAGTTTGGCTACGCCACTGGCCATAACAATTTATTATGCTTCAATGATATCATAAAGAAAATAAATTATTTAGCTACTACAAAAAACATAATACTTAATTGGTGTTTATTAAGTCTGGAAAACATAGAACCAAAAAAAAATCTCAAATAAATAAGGCATCGGCTTCCTGTTAGCCTAGTAAGTGGCACAATGCTTGTCGGGTCCTTTGATCCGTTCGCCTTCCTTTGTGCAGGTATTTTTATTTTATAATATTTTAAAATTAAATAGATAATTTTGGATACATTTCTTTTAAAGTTAAATTTTTTATTCTCTTTTAAATCGAATTAAAAACTATCCCTAAAATAATTATTTTTATAAATATAAATATTATATTTTCCCAGATACTATAAAGAAGCCGCCACGGTCATCGAGGCGTGTGAATAAACTAATACCTCCAAGTGTATGTCGTTGACGGCTTTTTTATAGTTCTCGCAAAAGAAAAATATTAATTTGGAGAAATTTAGTTTCCATAATAATAAAATAGAAAGAAAAGTTAGCGACAAGCCGACAAAGTTGTGCATCTGTCTTTTGCGTTAAAATACAGTCAATAATATTAATATTTCCTAGAATATATAATTTAAAACAGGGTTGGACAAATATTGATTTTTATTAAAAAAATTATTTATTTTTTTTTATCATATTTTTGATTTTAATAGAATATCGCAAAACAGCGGCTATATAATAATAAACCAATTCTTGTACGCAACTGCTTCCTTAGCGTCAGTAGACCGAATGTTCAGTATTTTTGGCTTTGTACACTCTGATATTAGGATGGGTATGGAAAAAGGAGGAAAACCAGTTTTTTTGTTCAAACCATATAACGAAAATGTAGAAACATACAGTTCGCATCTACTTTTTTTTCTTTTTTAAAAGCGTTCTACTGAATATTTTTATTTTATGATATTATATTGCCCTAAATAAATTTTTCAATTAAGTAAATAATGATATTTTTTAAATCAAGTGATTTAAATCATTATTTTAATCGTAATTTAAATCACTTGATATAAATCAGCCCAACCCTGATTTAAAATAATTTTTGTTTGTATATAAGGCGACAAACGTGTGCTGCATCATGTCAGGATTTTTTTACGATTGTTTTGCATAATGCAGTAATAAATAAATCTGTCGATCGGCTTAGCATCTTAGTTTTGCAAAAGAAATATTTTGTCTTAAACTATTTGAATAAGTATAGTGTGGCTCAGACCGGGCGCGGGACCTTTCTGGAAGCGGGGTCCGGGCCTATTGGGAAAACAGTCCCTGCTAAGAGAACACCATGTATTTGGTCTAGTTTAATATGTATATATAAATTCGCATGGAGCGGATACTCTTAAGGTTTGCTTGTTGTTCATTCAACTACAAAAATTAATTATTATATTGTCATAGATCAAGTTTTTTAAATCCGTAAGTCGAGGTATCCGCAACGAAAATACCAAGGCAGTAATAAAATTAATGATTTTTTCCCAGCAAAAATAAAAGGTTTTTAAAATAAAAATAGCCAGCGCAAGGTGAAATCTTTAAGACCTTTTTACATAAGGTACAAAACTGCAAGTAAAATGCTCTGAAATCATGCGCTTTGATGACTTTTTAATTTTACTTTTAAAGCGAAAATGATAATTCCGATCAAACACTAAATAGAGTTTACTTGCTAATCACAAAGAATCTGTATAACATCGAGGTGGCCTATAACTTAAAATCAGGTGCTGGTTAGATATCAAAATGATGCAGTTACTTTGAAAAATAAATTTGTTGTAAATATTCTTGTTTTACAAGTTTATTAATAATCATTTTAAGCTAATTATGTTAAAATATGCTATATTATTGTTTTCTGTACTCTGATATTATTAATTATTATTTATACTAAACTTTTCTTGACAGCAGCCAACCGAGCAGTTTGTCGGTAGCCAAAATATACCGAGGGCAGGGGTGAAATTCCTAGAAACGGCGGGTACAACTTCCGAATTTCGGTGGTCCGTACATGGGCGTCCGAATAACTTTTGCAGGGGGGGGGGGGCAAAGAAACCCTCCAGCAAAAATTAGTAGGCGTTTTATGGATAACGACTTCTAATAAAAGGTCGTTGCTGTCGTGTGACGATTGATCGCGAAAAAGTAACTTCTAAAAAAAATAGGAATAAAATAAAAGTTCTTGTAGAAAATATCGACACCACAAAAGATATGATCATTTTTTAGCCGCTCCTCGGATACCCTTGGGTCCGCACAGTGGTTCCAGAAACTAATTTGACTTGACAAAACCCTCATATTTTATTGTACACACATTGTGGTAAAAATATTAAAAATATAACTGATATGCTCAACCAATGCCAAGAATCTCTACTTATCATTGTATTGAACTTATTCAAAAGAAATGCAAGGTAGGTACTTCTGTTTGGGCGTGCTCAGAGCAGGGATCAATGTCAAAACCTGCTTCGTGTTGACCTTTGACCAAACTTTAATGTGTTCAACCCTTACTAGGAACCTTGGGCTGTTGCTTGACGTTAACCTGAGGTTTACAAAATACATATTAATATCTGTATAAAAAATGCTTTTGCTAATTTAAAACTTATATTTAACCAGAGACATCGTCTAAATCCTGACTTCAGAAAATCGTTATGTCTAGTTTTATTACAAATTCACATTCTGTGATACGATCAGTATCTTTTAGAGGAAGATGCCAGGCGTATACAAATGATTGAGAACTGCTGTGTACGTATACGTTAGGTGGAATAAGAAAGTATGACAGAGTGCTAAAATTGGCTGGTTAAACATGAGTGAAACAAGAATCTTTCATAGTCTAGTAATGCCTAATAAAATAAGAGTTTAAAATGTCCGGATTATTTATGAAAAAATTAAATTTATAAGTGTCTCATGCTTTGGACCTTAGGCATCAATTTACTATCACTCCTCCGTTACACAAAACCACTTTATACGAATTTAGTTATCAAGCATCTTTAATTTACAACAAAGTTCCATTTCTTAGTGGTCGCAATTGATTACTTTTTCAATTACTTATTCTTTTCAATCATTATTATACTTCCTTTTTAATTTAAATGATAATTTTTTTGTTTATATTTCCCAAAATTGTAATAAATAAAAATATAATAAAAGAAAACTGAATATTTCTTAAATAAACGCATACCTACATTTTAAACGTTACAGGCTTTCATTACACATTACATTTTCATAGGTATATATGTATTATAGTATTTTTTCCAATTTGGACATTTTTGTAATGCTCAAACAGCGTAGGAATACATTTTCCATCGCTAAAAAAATAACTAATTCTACAGTAGGTTGAAGTTGCTCATAAAACCATTTTAGTTGTACACCTAAATAAGAGTATAGACCAATAATATTTCACAATAGGTATCAATGGGCTTTACTTTTGAAGGCCTGCTATTTCAATCAAAATGAAAAGAAATGAACAGAATTCGATTATGCCAAAAAGTAAAGAATTTAAAATTAGGTAGGTATATAAAAAAATAGGAAAGCTTGTAGTTTAATTCACGAAAATCCAAAACTCACAGCAGAGCATGATCCAATACAGTTAAAGAAGGCTCTTACTCTGAAGATATGCCAACTGATGGTCGTGCTGAAAAAAAAACATGGCAAACACAGCCTGCTTTTAGGAATGTTTCATAATTTTTGTTAAATAACTTTTGGTGCCTCCTACCTCCTAACTAAGTACACAACAATTTAGGATTTTATTAAGACATTATTTATGTTTTTTTGATTCCACAAAAAATTATAGTTTTGTCCAGTCAGATTTTTAAAAGGAACGGCTGTGGGCCGTGGAGTTCAAGGTCAGACCACCCCTACGTCCGTCGCCCCCCTCTCCACTGCTCCCTCAACAGCCAAGTTTGGAAGCAGCTGCGAGGTGAGCCAAGTGGCGCATTGCATTAATCAGGGAACGGCAGCGGTTCTTGGTTCTTCGGACACACGCCAGCAAACACCTGCCGCTCGGCCGCACAGGCTAAATAAAACAACCCCATTTAATCCGAAAAGTAATGGCAAAATCGAGGAGCAAGAATAAGCCGCTCTTTCAGGTTGACGACAATACCGCGTGTTCGTTACTAAGAATGGGGTTTTTCACTAAATTTTGATTTTGCATCGTTGTAGTGTATGAAGGAATATAAAATAAAATATTCCTACGACCACGTATGAAAATGAGAAAAAAGAGCACGGTTAAGAAAGTGCTTTATATCATACGCTTTTTGAAAACATTTTTCAATACGTGTGTTGAAAATTGTATTTTTTATGGTCCTCTAAGATGTTTGAGTAGGCAAAAAGTTTGGAGGTAAAGTAAACGCCGCAAATGGAACATGTTTGTTTAAATTTTTTTCTTCCGTTTAAAAAATCCAAAAACATGCGCCCTCTTTGTGAACTGTTGCAGAACCTACACTACCAATATTGCTGACAGTCCTGGATGATATCAACCCCATTAATGTATGAAATTTGCCCGTACACGATCAGTATTAGTACCGTCGTTCCCTTATTATTACAATATCATTGTGATTTATCTTAACGAATGGTTTAGATCATTTTATACGGTGTCGAACATACGGACTCCTAATAATAAAGCGATAGATTCTTGGATCTTTATATTTTGTACCTGGTGTCCCATTAAGGATGGCCACCGGCCGTATCTTGGAAACTACTGAGCATAGAAACTTGAGAAAAAAAAAATTATAACTAAAGTGGCCATGAGAAAATCCTGGAAATAATTTTTAAGTTCCGCATTTTACCGCTAGAGGGCGTAATTGAAAAGTAAATTTTAAAATTTTACATATCTCCGAAAATTCCACATTAAGGTATATCTTTGGTAACACCATAAAAAAGCTTGGACAATTATGCATCATTTTGGTCTTATGCTCATTGGCGTACCGACTTTAATAAGATTAGACGGGCGGAAGCTTGCCTATTAAGTGAAGGTGGTCATTTCCAACAATTTTTAAAAAAACAAAATTTTCCATTATCATTGTTGTAAGAAATAACGCCAGACGTAACTCGACACCAGCATCGACACAGTTAAACCTTGTTTATGGGTTCTTGACGAACCCATTAGGAGAGTTCTGTTTATATTAGAATAGGCCTGGGGATAGTAAATGTAAAGCAGGCAGTCTTTATAGAACGGCCATTATAGACGATACGTTTTAAAGCAGATATTGTACGAGAAGTTTTAAATATAATTATAATATTATTTAATAAAATATATCATTTTATTTGTCGTATTTTACATATCAGAACTGGGATTACTGCCTTTAAAACGCTGGTCAATTTTCCTGGCAAAAACAGTGCAAAAAACGGGACAAAAAGTCCAAACACGGGCAACGTGGCCAATGATCTCGCGAGATTCGAAAACGCGATCGATCGACATCTACAAGTAAAAAGTAGGTAACTAATCTACATCTACGAGTATAAAAGTAACTAATAGTAAGAGTGATACTTGTGTGGAGTTGCTTAAAAACAAAATTAATTATTTTCGTAATAATCCGTCAACGTCAACCGCTATGTGTTTCAGTGGCGAACATATCATTTTGAATTTTTCGAAAGACGACATTACGGTCGAAACGTGAACGGCAAAAGTGGACACTTAAGCGGAAAATTATAAGTGAAGTGACCAATTAGGATTATATCCAGCAGATTAAGGGGACACGCACGCCATTGGTACTATAAGGAAATACGAAATTACGTTTTATGTGACGAAAAAAAGAAGGATTAAAGAAAATTTTCGTAAGTCCGTTCCATTTATTAATTTTTGAAAGATGCTTCTAATTACGAAGGAAAATAATTCGAAAAATACAAAAAAAAAACTTTTGATCGACCCTTGGAGACATTAAAGATGAAAATTTTGTGACGAACGTAATAAGACCAAAACATTTCCATGTTATTGAAGTTTACAGGGACATATTACTTAAATTTAAAAAAAAAGAACTGCTTAAACCCCGATAAGATTGAACGACTTGTAATAAGTTAGGACTTCTGCGTAATAACTGCCTTTTAAAAATATCAAATGTTAACGTTGTAAAAGAATCGAAACAATTGTTTATAAAAAGCATATTAGGAAATGGCCATAAATATTGACAAGGGTAGTATAAAGACCCTCATGAAAACGTTCTCTGTAAAGATATTCGATCGTATTACTACCTACTTTAAGAAACCATTCTTCAAGGATTTGTAGAAATTATGCGATAAAAATACAGGAAAATCAATACAATAATTATTAATTTAAGCAAATGGTGCCAATTTGACAAGCAAACCTATTTATTAAATCCATGACCGTCTACGATACACGTGAAAACAGAGAAACAATAATTATTCTGGCCACGGCAAAATGGCGTTTGAAGGATTACCTAATCTGAGGTTGGGGGGCTGAGCGACGCGACGTCCGAAGTTCGTTAATCAAAGTGACAACAGTTTATTTACTTTTAAAAAAATATTTCCTCTCCTAAAGTTCTAGAAGTCTGCTACGTTTTGTTTGGTTATTTACGCCAAAGATTTAAAAAATCCATGGAAATTATTGAAAAGATGAAGAGTTTTTTTCAGTGCTGCAAAGTTTTAAAAGATTCTTCTAGCAACATATTTACTTACAAGCATTTTCAATTACACATTTAAGGGAGTACCTATAGATGTTGTATAGTTTCCCATAGTGAGATTATACTTCCAATTTTGAAAAATTTTAAAGGTGATCATGGTACGCCATTGCAGTGATTCAACTTTCTACACGTACATGTCTATGAAAATAAAAAAAGAACAAACCCATTCCCGTATAAACTATCTCTTTATCAAGTGAAGTTTTCCAAAACAATAGATTCAGAATGCTTCACAATGAAACAGAAAATGTCTCTTTATCGAACAATAATGTCCTTGCAGTTTTAGCAGGCCACATAGCTTGCACCAACATAGCTTGCACCAATCCAGGAACAACAGTACTTCGCTGAATAGCCCTAGCAGCACGGGCCACCCAGCAACCACAACAGTAAGAACATGATCATAGATGAGGCCCAATAATATTTGGACGAGGACATTTTTAATTTGATAATGATGACTAAATTTGTGTAATCTTAGAATATCAAGTGTACAAGTTTATGGTTAACTAGCTCTGAAAATTCCTAAATTTAGTTCTTACGGCATTATTTAATGTGCTGTGGACAACCTGCAAATCTGAAAATCAGTACTTACCCAAGATATGGCGCCGTTCACCGGCGTAAACAACTTTGAATAGAGAAAGCCTGGAAAAGTTCTCTGAAAAAATTATTTTAGTCTTTTTACAAATCACATTACTACTACATTGGTGAAAAAATTGTGAAAGCTAACTTAATAAACCAGTTCTAGACCTTGACATGACTGATGGAACTTCCCTAGAATATTATATTTTTTAGCTAGTTTATATGCTTCAATTATCTTTTTGATAATTTTTGTGTCGTGTATAATATTGTCTAAAACTTAAAGAACTTTTTTTCCGAAAATGTCATTATATTGTAAATTTATAAGACCATAAATAAAACTCAACAGCTCCCTCTGTTTTATAAATATAGTTACTAAAATATTTTTTGGAAGGGTTTCTACATTACAGAATATTCAGTACAACTATATCAAATTTACAACTATGTCAAAACTATCTTTGTTAATTAGATTCCTGTAATTTTGGGGTACCTAGGCCAGCATAAAAGAGCAACTGTACAATTTATTATATCAAAAAGGGGGATTTATATGATGTAGGCATTTTTAAGCCGCTTCATCTTATATCTGAAGTAAGTATATGCATAAGTAGAGAATAGAAAAGGCAAATTAGTTCCCTGTATTTCTATTTTATTATAAATTTGTGCAGATTCTGATAATAAAATTTACAAAAGTTTTAATTGTCATGGTTTCAGAATGGGAGACTTATTTGGTTTTACTAATCACCAATTTATTTAATCAAACGGTTATTACAATTTTACAAAGCATCTTAGAAAATACAGATTGATCAAAATATTATAAACGTCTATAAGGAACCAAAGTGTTGAAACACGTGTGAGGGTGTGTGATATGGTGTGTGATGGTGTGTGTGTGTGTGCCAAGACACCTAAATTTAAAGGCAAATGTAACACAGTAACTAACCCCAATCAAAATTATGCAATCAGATACCAATTTAAAATACATAGTTTTAAAATATAAATATCCTGCACCTTACTCTATAGTAACTATAGCGACTTACTCAAATACAAATTAAAAATTAATATAATTTTTAATAATAAATTGTTTACAGTTTTAATTGAATGTATTCCTATTCCCTACGTTTATTATTTCATTGGATATTATATTATAGACTTCAGGTCCTATGTGGCTGATAAACATCAAATTCACGTTAGTATAATTAATACGTACCTATTTGTTTATTTCCACCTGCTCTATTACGAGTGTTATAAATATGATCTATATAATTTCATAAGTTTCCATTTTTATAAATAAATGAGCAGATAGTGAATAATGTATAGTAAATAAGTAATGTATAGGTGCATCATGGTTGGAAACATAGGAAAGCCCAAATATTTGCTCCCCTGTTGACTTAAGAGCGGGGCTTTTTAGAGTCTCTGTGTGGCAAGTGCACAAGTTTAACTTAACGAAGTCGTAACTACTCTCCAGAAGGGACATTGTAAATAAGGGGTTTGGAAAGAAAGCCCTATCTTCCTTCTTACATTTATTAAAATAAAGACTAGTGCCTACGCGTTTCGCCCAAAAGGGCCATCATTAGGACATGCTGTAAGGAACAAGGTATATGTTATACAATATGAAAATAATAAAACAAACTAAAAACTTACAGGCAATAAGGTCCAAAAACACAGAAACAAAGTATTGTGGTCAATAAAAATTAATTATTACTTAAAAACACAGATAAAAGTTTAACTTATTTGAATAGTATTGCGGTTAGTTTTTCATTGGAATTCAACAGGTGATGCTGCGGACACCAGCATTGATTGGACTTGGCAACCTGTGATTTGTCTTTGTCAAATGTAATTTGCGAACGGTAAACTTTTTAAAAATCTTTAACAGATACATTTTACACTGGTATTCGAAAAAATTGTCCATTTTCTCAAAGAGACCAGAGTAACAATATAAATAAGAAGACAAAAATCACAAAGTCATGGTCTCAATCATATAATAAAAATATTATCATATATAAAAATGTTTGTGATTTTTGTCTTCTTATTTACATTTTACACTGGGTTTTACTTATATTTTCAAATAAAACGAACATTATTTTCAACACGGAATTAATTGAAAGCGAATTAATTTACTTACAATAATAGCTATTTATGTACCAAGGGCGATAAGTAGACTATAATGATCGGAAGGCGAAAGCAATTAGCCCGAAAGCCTTTGGCCCGAGGAATAGTTTTCGCCTGATGGGCATTATAGTCTAATAATGCCTGTGGTGTATAAAATACTTTATTTTTCATTAATTTTGAAATATAAATAGTTAAATGCCTGCATTTTTTAAAAAACTATTCGCCAATTTTTAGTATTTAGTAAGCCTTGATCGGTTGTCATAGAATAAGTTTGATGGTTGCTAAGGGTTGTTTATTTTAAGCGTCTTTTACGTTTTATAAACGAAAATATGGAAATTCCACAAAATATTTTAGAAAATGCTGAATTGCTGATTGATTGATTGAAATGCTGATTTTGATACTTATATGAATGATATTTATGCATTTTCAAAGTTCGCTGTATTTGCAACAACTTCCCGGTCATATTACTTATGGGTAAGACGATTTAATTACAAAAAAATCGAATTAACACAAAAGCATCATATGGCATATAAAATAATGCCACGATGAAAACGCAACTGTTAGAGATTATAGATCTAAATATTTCGATGGTCTAAATTTTAAACCCCCTTAGTGAATCCGGATGTAAATGTTTAAGTAGTCATCTCGCTTTACGCCTTTGATATTTTTGTATATAAGTCACTACGTTACGACTGGAGATGCTAACCTGCAGTTGAAACGTAGTGATTTAAAACAAATAAAGACAATGCAAGTCCAAAACTTTACTAACTGCCGTTCAAGAAACGTCCTTGGATTTTACATACGTCCTATGGACGTACATATGTACGTCCGGGGGCTTTGATACGAAGTACTTTTGCTATCCGGGTATACTGTAAAAAATATTTTGATACATTTTTATCAACTTTTTACTTCACTATAAGCTCGAATATAAATATCAAGGTAATTTGTTCATCATACAAATGCACATTATTATAGTATTCGACAATCGTACACTGAGTTCTATTGCAATCCTGGCGAATGCGTATGCGCGAAACATCCGCGTGCAAATTTCAGTTGAAGATAACTTAACGAAGCACTACCGCTTTTTTCCGTTCTCGTACTCTTGTCTCTTAGTTCTCCTTCTCCACTTCTCCAGTCGGTGAGAACCATTGAACGGTGAGGTTTCGTTGTTATTATTAATTGTTTTTGTTATTTTATGTGTCAACAGAGACTTTCAAAATAATCGCTAATGTCCAAGTATCTGCCGTAAGTACTTTATTGTTTATGCAATACCCAGATATGCTTAAGGAAAGTAACTAATGAATTTGATCTTATAAACATTTTACACCTACCTAATTTTTTAATTTTATATATGATAATGTAGATATTTAAAATTGACACGTAGGTACATATTTGCAAACCGTTTATAGTATGTTTCATTTCCTGCTAGGCATATTCATTTTGTCAAATTATTTAAAAAATGTGAACGGCGCGTACTTTCGTCGGTTTTTAAACTGCCTTGAAGTTTCCATTCATAGAATGTTCGTAGTGATTTTGAGGTCATTGCCACCGCAAGACGGCCTGGTATTTTTGATAGGCTTGTTTGTTGAATATCGACATCAGTAGATATCTCTCTTCCTGCTGCTGGCTGTAAAATTTGTCGTGTTCTTTAAATTATTTACTTAATAATCTGTTTTTATCATTTAACTGCGACGAGCAAATCGAGTAATGTAAACAATTTGTAAATATGTATTATATTATAGATATTTTACGATGGAATACCTTTGTCAAATTCAAGCGATGGACCAAAATGAATTTGAATTAACTACGGTTCTCACATGTGATTGACGATTTGATGGTGGGGATAGTTATAATAACGTCACAGATGTTGACCATTGGGATCCGCTCCTATAACAAATGGTTGTACCGGAGGTTTTATTATGTTATCTGTCACTTGTCACGTGATCGTTCTCTGTGAGAAATGTAAACTTTTCTTTTTCTGTTCTCCCTCTCCGCAACGTAACTTATATTTGAAGATGTGTACTGCTGAACTACGAAGTCTGTTATTATGTACAAAAGTGATTTGAGATATTGCCTAATTAACACAATATTTTTTAATTTAGCACATTCGTTTATATACACTAATTTAAAAAAAACAACAACATGCCAATTACCAAAACACTAATGATGACAACTTTTAGGTAAATCAGCTGATTTATGCTGTCACAGAAACATAATCGGGACATCGAATCTAGTGGTAAATAGAGTCAAAATCAATCATGTAAAGAACAATGACGTAGGGTACGGCGGAGAGGAATCTTTAAAAAGCTGCTACATAACTTAAAATAATTAATATTTTATTTGTAAATGACACCTAAGTGCTATCTGCATTACTTAATTACTTAATGACGTCACGCAGATTTCAAGAGTGACTCCATCATCGTCCACACCTACGTCATTGTACTTACTTTTCATGATTGATTTTGAATCACCAATCTGAAAAATGGTATAAACCAATTGAATGTGTTCGGTCCATCATTTGAATTTGGCTCTATTTTAATAATTTCTGGTTATTATCAACATAACATGTTCCTGAATTTATTGAAATAATAACGATTCTGGCTTAAATCATCATGTGAAACCCAGCTTTATCGTTTAACGCTATGTCCTACGTGAGCGGTTAGTGCGATCGTCCAACGCGGAAAATTTAAGAGCATTGAAAGTGCCGGCCTATCCTACTTGAGCGATGTCGCGCGAACCGCGTGGCGTTACGCGTTTGTGGCAGCCGAGGATTTAAATTAATATATCCGCCGAAGCGGCGGAGGCGTTTCGCGCGTTGCTGTTGACATTTTTGGTACAAGTGATGATATTCGCCATATTTAGCCCTCTCCAATGAAATATTTTTACAGCAGCATAATTTCCTTTCATTTTGTCAGATCCATCCCTAGACGCGTTTCGCCATATCATGGCGCATCAGTAGAGCTAGGATCTGACGAAAGAAAGGAGCATCTCAAAACTGTTTATACAGTATTTGGTGCGGCACACCAGCAAGATGTTGCACGGAGCAACACCTGTGTCGTTGCTAGACACTCTTGAGCATACCAGCACCTCTAACAAATTTATAGAAATAAGCAAAAATGTTAAGAGGAATTCACCTGTAAAGACATTCGTCACAATTACAGGACTCCCGCTAGGCAGCGCTAACTCGCATCGGTTTTTCAAACGATAAGTACAGAAGCATAATTTAATAAATTTAAAATATTTTTAGTTGTGGAACGTATTTTTTCAAATAAGTTCTTCGGTAGATACGATGATTAACGTCACTAACTAAACATTTACGTATACCGGACCACGACATTTTTTAAACTAAACGCGGCATCGCTCCTGGATGCCCCCACGTAGGACAGTCCTGCCGCGAAAACCGCCAGAGACGCATTTCCGCCTAAGCCGCATCAAGTCGCTCATGTAGGACATAGAGGTCATCAAGGTGGAGGAATTATTGGATTTATACTTTCAGTGTACTGTTTTGTTTGCATACCTACGGCCCAAAACCGTCACACTAATAATTGTGAATCCACTAGATCTGTCCCCGGGCTCGGCTACATTAGTATTAATTAGTCTCATGAACTCATGTCTCAGATTTGAGGACACATCCAAGTGATTTAAACAACCAATAAGTAGTTTTACAATAAACTACCTTAGTCCTGAAAGAGCTTGTTCTCTGGCCAATACTAAACCGTACAATAAACGTTAATGTTTCAATTACCAGCATTTTGCTGTTGATTGCTGAGACTAGATACTTTTATTCACTATCTACCAACTCCGCTAGATAATAATAATCAATCTAAGGTTTATTCGTTTATAGGCCTGCTTTTAATGGATAAAAATACTAATTTTGTTTTGTACTAGTAACTTGGCAAATTAACAAGATTTTGGAGAATATTAAAATTCTCCTCTAGTATCCCTAATATTTAATTTAAAAATGTTATGACATTTGTTTTTTAACTGCTAATTATTAATTCCATGCATTATTTGGCCTTAACTTTTCATATATTATGTTGATATCTGCTGATATTCTGAATATTAATTGTTACAAGAACAAGAGATAATTTCGAATTTTAAAAACTCGTCAGTCAATATTATACATTAATTATTACGTTATAGAGGCTCCGGTAACGTAATTTTTATTGATTAAATTAGAATGTATAGGGTTCGTACATTATCCAATCGGATTGTCAATCCATTAATCTCTACCCTACATGAGATTTAATTTCTACTTATTAATAATATTTATATTAAAAATACAATTTGATGCACTATGCAAATTAATTATTGATTGCGGATGCCAGACAGGTTGAAGCCATCGAAGCCAACTGATCCTGATGAGCGGATGGTTGCAAAGAAAGAGGTATCGAGCTGTTGTTTGCGCTGCTGGAAAACTGTGCAGTTTTTGAAGACGTGGACGCTTCTAAACTACAGCTCAAATTTGATGGAATATTGAGATTGAGAATTTTGTTGGACATATCTTTTTTTTATGTGATGGATTCCTCCAGGTAGCCTTCGGCAACATACGTGGATTTCCATCCTCCTTAACGTTTAATATTTGTTATTTCTTCGCCAGAATTAGCCCGTAGAGTGGCTGAGGAACGTCTAAAACTGTGGCCTGTGTATAACGGTATAATTCTGAATTTTTGAGTCCTATATAAGCTGCAATGTTGGAGGGCATTTTTCCTATGGTATTAATTCCAACACATTGGGTACTGAATTTTCCATGTTTGTAGTTAAAAAAAAATCGGCGGTGTGGAGTTTGCTGTGGACGTAAGTTTGCATATTTATTGTATAGATTTAGAAAACTTTCATTATTGACTTCTTTAGTTATTACAAAGGATCTAGCAGAATGGTTTTTGAAGTCCTTTATTGTGACAATTATAACGTCTCCTTTGTCGTCAATGGTAAGTTTAGTTAGCTCCTCACCGGCGGCAGGCACCAGCAAGTCCAAAAATGGTTACCACTTTAATTTGAAGGTAAATTTCTTCAGGTGCTTCTTTCATAAATTTCGTAATCTCTTTTTGTGTAAAAACTTTCGCTTTTTTGGCTCGAAAACCTACATTTTGTCTCTTGATGTAGGCAGTAACTTTATAGTATTTACTGATATCTAAATTTTTCTTAACCTTAAGTATGTACACTTTTTAACATGGAATATCGAGACCATAAGGTATTTGGCTTCCAAAGTTTAGACATTTCCATGAAATATGCTAAAAGTACTTCTTCTCTTGGTGCTTTTACATTTTTCGCTTCACACCAACTAACAAAATGTTCGTATTGTTTTTCATACCTGACTAATGACTTTTTTGGTAGCAAATCCAAATTTGCGACGCTTGCGGCTTCTAGAATATCTTCTGGAAGCTCATCGTCCGAGAAATTATCTATGGAAGACATTTGTATCAGAATCTGAACGAAATCAAAAATCCAAGCCACGCTCCGGTGAACTGTTGTAAGGTGTCAATTTGACAATTAAATTTTATTTGTGTGTCGTGGTTACCATGTTAACATCTATGTACGGGGTTTTTGAAATAAACCGTTTTAAATCAGCTTTTTTAAAAATGTTTATAATAAACGGCAAAAATTAGTGTTTAGTGTGGGAAAATTTTTCCCACACCGTGCGGGAAAATTTTTCCCACACCGTGCGGGAAAATTTTTCCCACACCGTGCGGGAAAACAGGTCTTTCAGAACCAAAACAAGTGCGGGAAAACGGTAAATCGCGCACGCTTGTAGAAAAATTAATTTTACTTCCACCCTGCTAAGTGGTTTGTTTTTATCACTCTTTCACAATGTTTTAAGGCCAATCAAAAAATCAATCAGTGGTCAAAAATTTAGATCGATGTGATGGATAGATAGCAGTTACATATTTGTACATGAATAGGTCGTCCTAAAAAGCTATACAATTAACCATTTCATTATTGCGTCTGAATCACTTTATTTGCTTTCTCGTTCAACATTTTATAAATTTAAATAACTTCCAGATGACTCATTTCATTTCTATACATTGGCGTTGCTGTGGCGACTGGGTTCAGTATAGTACCACATAAAACTATGGCTCCTTTTATTTACAAAAACAAAGCGGGTTCTTGCAAGCCATTTCAATTTACCTAAAATAGTAAAGAGAGTATTTCTATGAAAATTAGTAACTTTTAAGGCCCCATAACGTGCAAATTTATAGGATTATTAATATCGTTTTGCTCTTGCAGGATCTTAGAAAGGCTATTTGCAATACATGTCCCTACAAATTGGATTTTACGAGAGATTTTTCTATTTCTAATCCTACCGAGAGAACCATTTATCGAACAAATAAGTAAATTATGAAAAAATTATCACTAAAAGTACATTTATTTTTAGGTACTTTCGAAGGTTAATATGGTTATCTTGCAGGGCTCAAAGCATATTTCAGGTAAATTTTGTTGACATGTACATATTAGCAGTTGCCTATATTTATTCTTGGCCGACGTAAATTATACCGAGACATAAGAGATGCACTGAGAAAAATGTTAGATAGGTTGAACAAGAAGTAATTTCGGGCTAAATTTTATGTTTATTTTGTATTGTCAGTGACAATAACAGAATATCTATGCGTTAATTTTAATAAGCCGTAATTATTAGTTATGCTATTAACTTAGTGCGACTATAAATGTTTCGGCTTAGACCAGGACGATTTATAATTCACTTTTTTGTCAAAATTGTTGTTGAAGCTTTTAAACGTTTTTTTTTTTTGGTAATGTTGAGTAAAGGAAAAATTGAACGAAATGCAGCCGATTGTTTGTGTATATTGCAATCACAAATGGACAATCGTATTTTTAATATTTTATGTTGCGTTCTTTCTCGAAGTAGGTCATCCTCTTGATAGTGTACAAAAGTTACATAGCTGATTGTAACAGGCCGACATATTTGATCTCCAAACTAGGACAGGACCAGGACAAGACCAGGACAAATCTCTTAAAACTCGCGACTTGTCCCGGTGTACCGGAACGTATGGCAACCCTATATATTAACTCTTAGATCTAAAAATAAAATTTTATGTGCCATTTATGGTGGTAATGGGTACAGGAGCGTAAAAATAAAACGAACTGTTACGTAATGAATTTGTCACAATTACAAGTGTCACCGCTAGGTAGCGCGCTACCTGTAGTCGTCGGCACAAAACTCCGAAGCAAATTATAAAATTCAAATTTATAAAAAATATTCAATAATAGTAAATACAATATAGATTTTACCTTAAATTGTGTGGCTAAATCCCATACTGATATTTGGCACCTAACAGCTGTATATGCCTTTTTGCGTGTGTGAATCTATGCATATAAATATTTCTATAGTAAAATTTAATTACAAATACTAGACAATCTGCGACTTAAAATTAAACTTATAGCTAGTTAGGCCTTAAAATTATGTACTTTATATCACAAAATATTTGTAAAATCAGCATTATTTTCAAAAATATAGTTTGTCTTCAAACGTCATATAAGTGATAACTTATGTGACGTTTCTCAATAACATTAAATGTCATTTATATGACTAGGAGTATAAGTACTTATACATTATAGGCTTATAAATACATTATAATACTATAATTTTATTTTTATTTTCGTTTTATTTATTGTCTTTTAGCTTTGAGCATTGCTCATTTAGCCACGAAATTTAAATTGTTTTTAATTTATCAGTTGTAATAAACGAACATTACAGAATACTCCACTTCTTGCAATATCAGTACTGCTCATAAACTGTCTTTAAAAATACATTAAAGGGTCCATTAAATGGAAGTTGTTCGAGATTTTCCGCAGAGCTAGGTTGAAGAATTCTCTTAGCAATTTTGGTTTTACTTTGCACAGAATCTTCAATGTCCCTTCGGCAACTGCATTAGAATTCCAACCCACATGCCTTTTCAGCATAGTAATATCCCCCCCACTATCAACAAGTATTGTTGCGGAAGTTCGTCTTAAACAATGCCCTTTCCAATTTGGAATCTTCAGATACAGTGCCACATCTTTTGCTACACTACCAATTTTATTGATACCGAGGGGTAATTCACTAGCGAAAATGGTGTACACATTCCAGAAAATACGAGGAAAATACGAGAAAAATACAGAAAATACGAAGAAAATACAGAAAATACGAAGAAAATACAGAAAATACGAAGAAAATACAGAAAATACAGAAAATACGAAGAAAATACAGAAAATACGAAGAAAATACAGAAAATACGAAGAAAATACAGAAAATACGAGGAAAATACCTCAGAAAATACAGAAAATACGTGCGACAATCAATTTGGCAATGACGTAAAATCGTTGGAAGATCTGACAACGCTGCAGGATTTTCGACGGTTGATGCATAAAAGGTTATGTTTACGCGAGTGTCCACGGTTGTCACTAAGTTTATATTATTGCGACATTCTTGTGCTGGCCTGTCTGTGTAACACCAACGAAAAACTACCTATTATATCGATTATTATATGTACCTACTTAGGTAAGTATATTTTCGAGTGTAAACAATTAATTTTAGTTGCCATAAATAAATTAATCGAGTAGGTTAGTTTAGGTTTTTAATTATCGAACACAGCAAACCGCGCTGCAAATACTGGAAATAGTCGAAACACATTTATTAGACTATTTGGATGACATTATTTTTCTTTGTTCCTCTACGCAGATATTACATAAGACCCAAAAACCACTGAAAACAATGTAAAGCCAGAGACGGTGATTCAGCGGCAGCCGTATTAAGGTGGTGTCAGTCCATACCCAAGTGACCAAGCTGTTCTATGTGATATCACAAATTAGTATCATTTAAAGATCATTGTGATATATCAAAAGAGATATAAAATCAACAAATATGTGCTATAAAATGGTTTGTCATGGCCATAAAATAATGTTTAATCACACAGCTCTCTAAATGTTATATGCTAGAGGCATATCCGTTTTACATAATTGTTTCGTTACCGTTACATCTCTACTATATCATGGGGAAATCACAAACTCAAAATTGTCTTTTTAATAGGATTCTGCTTTACCGATATGTCGTTGACATTTGCCAAGACCTCTAAGTTTTAATCTATCTCATTTCTGTTTTTCCTCCATCTTGGAAGCATTTTCTGCAATTTCAGTTTTTTGTGTTTTAAGTGCAAAATTGGGCATAAATATTGATAATACAAATTTAGGTAAGTAAGTAATGCATTGCATTTCCTTATCTGATATATTTTTTCGGCGTTATTGAGTTTTGTTTCATTATTTGCAGCCAAAATCATGCAACGCCAGACAAAAAAAAATTTTTAACCACCAATAGGCAACAACAAAGACTTGCTGCGAATGTTTCACACGATGGTAATCAACATAGAATGTCAAATCCCATTCCTGAACTACCAAACACATCAATAAGTGATCAAGTGTCTTCCGATGAGGCACTACTACAAATATAGATAATCCTTCATATGAGGCAAATATTATCCACCAAAACAAAAACTAAAATAGAGCCTGTTCCTGAGCTTCGCAGTGTGGTGTGCCTTTTCTTAGTTGTAAGTAAAACTGAAATAATTTAAATAAAAAATATTTATGTAATTTATAAGTAACTTCAGTAACTCCCTACTTTTGTTTTAGAGCTCAGCTACCTGTTCAAGATTAAATTTATTTGTATAAATTTATAATGTATAAAATACATGAATGTGACAGTGTAGCACGGTGTCAATAAATACCTAGGTATATGACTGCTTTTTTTATTTTAACTTTAAAACATATCTATCATGATCTATTAAGAGTGCAAAAGTGGAATTCTATAGACTTTAAAGATACCTTTAGTTTTATAGTTTTTCATTACCAATTGGCTATCAAAATTTTTTTAAAGGCTTCAATCTATAAAATTATTATGGAGCACTGAACATAATATTGCATATCTCTTTTCACTGCTATATAAATTTATGTTCAAGAGCTTTCTAATTATAAATATATTTTATTTAAAACGTTATTTTTTCATATTTTCTCTGATTTTAAACATATTGTTAACATAAATTTGAAAATTAACTAAATTAAGCTACTTATAAATTGATGCAAATTTTGGATGCTATATTCACACTATCTGGATGCAATATTTACACAACCAATATTAATAAATAACTTTATTAGAGGAATGTAAATGTTATGTGGTGAAATTGCTTCAGGGATGTAACACTTACAGATCTTGTTCTCTATTAAACTTGTAACATATATGTACAACGATTGTTGTCTCTACAGATCAGTGTTACATATTTGTGATATATTCATAATAGCGCGTTGAGGCGGACATTTTTCTAAACAAGGACTATACAAGGACTAAGCTAGTGATATAGCTGTTATTTTTAACAGAACAATGTTTTGCCCCTGTTATGGATCAGGTTTGTATAATGGTCACTTGGGTATTTAAGGTGGTTACACAAGTATTTTTTTAGCGAGGAGTCTATCTTTGTTGGTAATCCAATATGATAAGCCAAATCTGGCAAAATCATGTTTCAATCTAGTATAAACCGAGGTATAAACCTAAACTAGCCGCAAAATCTCAGTTGTATGCTCTGTTATGTGTAAGGCGGTCTCTGACTGCAAAAAGGATATAAAAATCCGAAGCACAATGCTATCACTAAGACGTCTGAAGAGAAAGGGGAAATAAATCCAATAATTATAGAATTTTAAGCAGCATATCATAGGTGTGCGTGGCAATTTTTCTACCATAAATTTAAATTTTATTAAAAGAAAATACTCGAGGAAATACACGGTGTCCCGTAAGAATGCACACTATAGGGATCTCATAAACTACAGGAGATACAGAGTTGGTTAATTATATCATCAAATAATATTGATGATGATTTTTTCGCCCGAAACGTCAGATAAATGTAAGAAGCGATATGTCGTGGAATTTGGAATTAAAGTTAGAATATTTTAGGCCTCGTTTTAGGCAGAACACAAAATTTGTCGACTATTTAAAAAAATGACCCTAATGATGGTTACTGGAAACGAAACATCGCATTGAAAATCTATGAACCCCGGCTTGTATAGCAGAAAAAGTGGCAATGAGAATTTGAAATTTATTTTGCCATATCTTTTTAAATAGAGTCAGAAAAAAATAAAAACGAAATCGGGAAAATTCGGGTTTTCCCTCGGTTTTTCCCAAATATCTTCGGAAGTAATAGGATTTTTTTAGATTTCCAATCGTGAATTTGAAGGGTTTAGCCTCGGGTTTAGCTAAGCGCAACTTTTCTCTAATTTAACCATCTCCGTATCTCCTGTGGTTTACGAGATTCCTCTAGTGCGCATTCTTACATGGGGCACCATGTATATACCTACAGAACATTTGCTACGTTTCAATTAATTTATAAACCTGAAAATAAATTACAAATAGACAATATAAAATGTATTAAAATCAATTATTCATTAAAGATATATAATATGTACAATAGTAGACTGTATGAATATTATCTCAAATATTATATTGCACTTTATACTTCAATATTGTATAAAAAAAGTAGCAGATTTATACCTGAATGGAAATTAAATAGCAATTGCAATAATATTAAACAGGTACCTTCTTTTCAGCTTAGGTATAAATGGAGAAAGATGAAGATGCCGCCGCGTCTTCCGCTTCCTTGGATATTTATACAGAAGCGGAAATGGTTTTAGGTTTAAAAATACCGCCAACATTAAAAAACCTTCTTGTTTTTAACGGCTTTGAAGATGCCCCTATAATTGCAGATATTGACGATGAAGCAATAAATACCATTGAAAATTTTGCACAAAATCAGCTGTTGCACATTATTAGTCAGGAAAAATATGCAGATTATTATGGTCATTTTTCTAATTGTCCAGAGCGATTTCAAATTGTGGCTGGGCATAAAAAAATTTTACGTTTATTGATACAGTTTTGCAAAGAAAAGGCACAACAAAAATTAAAAGCTTCCAGTGATTTTTCTCAACCAGGCAGTTCAAAAAGAAAAACTAAAAACCAAAAAGTTAACAAAAGCCGCTCTGCAAACCTACAAGATAGCTCTCGAGAAAGCTCTTCTGAAAACAACTCCTCCGTATTGTTGGATGCAACCCCCAATGTAAGCCCAAGTGAAATAAATTTAACGGAAGAAAATGCGAACTTGTTAAAAGCTTTGAAAACCTGGTCACAGAAAAAAGTTCCCGGTCATATGCAATGGATGTCGCTCACTCATAGTTTGGACAGTGTGATTATACATACAAAGATATGGAAAGATGATCTGATGGCTAGTATAAAATGCTTCTGCGGAATTACCTACAAAATTCATCGAACTGTAAAAAAAGGTTCTAGCGAAGTAAAACGATGGAATCTTTCCAATTTTCAAAATCATTTATTCAAAAAACATATAGACCTCGATATAGACGGATCATTGCTCGGATCATTGCCTTGTAAAAAACTTCAGACAATTGACTCATATTTTCAGCCCTGTGAAAACCCAAATAAGAATGTTAAAATAAATGTACTTCAAAATGTACAAATTTGTAAACCTTCCTTATGCAATGATTCAACCTCGGATTCATCTTTTACAGCTTCGTGTTCTCAAGCGGCTGTCAGCGGTTCTCAAACGGTTGTCAGCGGTTCTCAAACGGTTGTCAGCGCAATATTAGAATCTTGCACTAATGATTTGCCTAATCAAGTGTCTTTGCATAAGGATGTGTCCAGTTCGAATGTACATCTAGGAAATACTAGTGTAAAAATCCGTAATGTCCCTTGTAATGAAAGTAATGCTTCTTCAGATTCCTCAAATTCAAAACCCATTGAGATTTATCCTGAGGCTAATGCTAAATTGCTTGATTTCATTCCAATAAACTTATCTGATGACTTGTCGAATAATACAGAAAATAATTTTAATGAGCAGTGCCTGAATTATTCACCATTAATCACACCTCAAAGCGAGCCTCAAAATAACAACTCGTCAAAATGGAAAGCGTTAAAATATCAACGGTCAGAACGAGAAAGAAGATCCAGGGAAAGAAACGTCGAAAATCAAAGTCTAATTACAAACTATTTTGGGCTAGTAGATAAAATATGTGAGACCGCTTCCCCTGAAATTATCGATAAAATGGTTTCGAAAATAAACGATACTGAAAAAGTGTATACAGAAGCACAGATAATTGACGATTCTATTGAAGGTAAAAGAAAGACTTTATCTTTTTTTTTGCAAAAATTGTTGGAAAATGCTGAACAAAATTCCAAAAATACCAGTAGTAAAAGAAACTGTTACGATGACCTAACTAAAAAAATAGGCATTTATCTCTATTATACAGCAGGTCGCCTTGCATACGAGACTTTGTATGCAAATTTAAAAAATTGTCTTCCATCAATATCAACAATTAATAGATTTCTTGGTGAAAGTCGAACTCGTATAGAGGAAGGCGAATTTGATTTTAAGGGATTATCCACCTTTCTTGAAAAAAGAAGCTTGTCCAAAGTCGTATGGATTTCCGAAGATGGCACGCGAATAAACGGCAAAATCGAGTACGATCCAAATTTAAACAAAATAGTTGGATTTGTTTTACCATTAAAAAATGGCGTTCCAGAAAACGAAACATTTCTTGGCACATCATCTGAAAAAATTCAAAAATATTTTGAAACAGCTGTTAAAGCATCCTATGCCTATATAATAGTGGCGCAACCTCTTTCTGCTGGGGCACCGTCATATTGCATTGGTGGATTTGGAACTGATAATAAATTTACATACAAGGATGTTATTCAACGGTGGGAATACATGAAATCTGCTGCTAAGGAATATGGAATAACTATTCTTGGATTTTCCTCTGATGGTGATACTCGTTTATTAAAATCAATGCGAATAAAATCTGGGATATTTGTTTCAGATAGCGAAAACACTTGGCCATGGTTTTTAATGAATATGAACATGTCAGATGAATGTTATTTTCAAGATTTTGTTCACATTTTAACAAAGCTCAGAATTCGATTATTAAATGAAAAAATAACATTAAAATTTGGATCATCTGAAATATCGTCAAAACATCTACATAATCTTCTTAAATTGACATCAAAGGATCAGCATATGCTTACTTCTAGCGATCTTAAACTCGAAGATAAGATGAACTTCCAGGCAGCTGAAAGGATGTGTTCATTACCAGTTATTGATCTCCTAGGAAAAATAGATGGGACTAAAGGAACTGTTATATACCTAACAATTATGAATTATGTTTTAACTGCATTTCTAAGTAGTGATTTGGCTGTATCAGAACGATTATATAAAGCATGGTATGTTGTATTTCTCTTGCGGATCTGGAGATCATCGATTAAAAAAAATAAAGCCTTAACTTTAAAAAATAATTTTATATCTTCGAATAGTTACATGTGTTTAGAGCTAAACGCTCACACTTTAGTTAAACTTATCTTATTATTTAAATTTAAAAACATTGAAGGGTTAGATCTTGATATGTTTCTGTTATCATATATGAGCAGTCAACCTTGTGAAAAACTATTTAGAACAGCCAGATCCATGACTTCGACATTATCGACCGTCATAAACTTTAGCATGAATGATTTAATTAACCGAATTGAACGAATCCGTAGTATCAATAACATTATTAGTGATATTGGTGGACAATTTTTTTTTCCTAGAGAGGAAAAGCGTTTATTGGCAATGATGTCTCCAAACATGCTTAACCCAGAAGAGCTTTTAAGCCTTGATATCGATAAAACTGTCAATCGAGCCTTGAATGATGCATTAGAAGAAATAAAAAATATGGGTATTATTGCACAACCTAATGACTACTTATCAGTTGATATTTTGCCTGGTACTTTAGACGACGAATCTTGCGATGAACTTGATGCAACTGAAATAGTCGTAGGTCCATCAGATACTAATACTATTTCAGATTTAAATCCTGTTTACTGTTATGAGTCAGAAAAACAAGTAACAGGGTATGAATCACTGTGTTTAAAAGATTTCTCCGGTAAAATTTCCGATGTACCTACTAATTCACCCTACATAGAAGTTAAGCTAAAGGAAAAAACAGTAGTTATTAAAAAGTCCTCGTTTTGTTGGCTTTTGGATGAAGCTAATGGTAGGCTTAGTACAGACAGGCTTCAAAGATTTATCTCAGGTAAATCCTCGGGTAAATCGAATGTTAAAGCACCTAAAAGCAAGATAAAATGCGAAGCAAAACGTCCAAGGAAAGAACCATTATTTGACGAATCGTCAAATTCTGATGACGAACTTAACTATGAGAATTTAAAAAAAAATTATGCAGCTTCCGAAACAGCTTCGGACAAAATGTCGTTATCTTCATCCGAAGAAAATGTATCAGAAATAGACTTGCAGATAGATATTGATATTGAGAAATATTACGCCGTCACTTATGAGAACCAGTGGTACATTGGAAGGGTGACGGAAAAAGTAGACCAAGAAACCTATAGATTAAAGTTTTTAAAATCGGACCTTGGTCAGTTTATATGGCCTCGTTGTGATGACATTCAAATTGTTCATAAACAATTTATTTTCTATGGGCCGATTGAGCTTATTGGCAATGGCCCTTTTGAATTGAAAAGATGTGATTATCTAAATTTACCAAAAAAATTCAAACTTTTAAAAAAATACCGGGATTAAAATGGGACTAATTACCAGTATAAACAATAGTTAATGCCGGAGCTAAATTATTTCTATTTGGGTTTGCATGGGAAATCTGAAGCCATTTTTTATAATTTGCGAGGTAATCCGTTTATTTTTTATAAATTAAGCATTTATATTTAGGTCTCTACTACTTATTTCTATTTGGGTTTGCATGGGAAATTTGAAGCCATTTTTTATAATTTTCGAGGTAATCGGTTTATTTTTTATAAATTAAGCATTTATATTTAGGTCTCTACGACTTATTTCTATTTGGGTTTGCATGGAAAATCTGAAGCCATTTTTTATAATTTGCGAGGTAATCTGTTTATTTTTTATAAATTAACCATTTATATTTAGGTCTCTTCTACCAGTTAGTTACTTACTAAATTTGCCCACCAAGGTACTTACTTACTTAAACACGAGCTTAAACATCTAAAAAAATTTAAAATATAAGCTCGAAAATAAGTATGTGTACATGCCTAAGTAAGTGGGTACCTCAGTAGGTACCTGCCTATATATATATGTTTAAAATATTATATTTTTTTGAGAAAAATAAAATAATTTACTTTATTAAACTGCTTTATTTCGTAATTAACAAATAGAACTATTACAATTTGGAAACCCCCGTGGAAACGACTAGCAGGTATAGCGTGACGGTTAGCTTTTCTAAAATAATCAAAAGCAAAAACAAGCTTTTTGCTATGCAACATAACCCTAATAATTAAGTTAGGCCATACAATAAATTATCAAGAAAATATTAGAAAATTTTTGAAAGTTACAGAAATAGTAGGAACATACAGAAACTTATATTTTATGAAATATAAAAAACATCGCAAATAAGGCAGTATGGAAAATAGTGTACAAATTTTTCATCAGTGAATAATAATTATCCCGATGCACTGGCAAAAATGGAGTAGTTACAACGAGAGTTACAAGTTCTTAAAAATATCAGGAAAATACAGAAAATACGAAGAAAATACGAAGAAAATACGAAGAAAATACAGAAAATACGAAGAAAATACAGAAAATACGAAGAAAATACAGAAAATACGAAGAAAATACAGAAAATACGAGGAAAATACAGAAAATACAAGGAAAATACAGAAAATACAGAAAATACGAGGAAAATACGAGGAAAATACAGAAAATACGAGGAAAATACGAGGAAAATACAGAAAATTCGGCAGTATGGAAAATGGTGTACAAATTTTTCATCAGTGAATTACCCCTCGATTGATACCCTTAACAGCTTTATAAAATTTCCCAAAAAAACGTCGTTCCTTAAAATCGGCAGGACGCAAATTTACGTAGTTCCTATATTTGCTTAAATATTCATCCCCCAGGACGTTGAAAGTTCTACTCTTATTAGTTTTAGCGTTGAACATTTTTATTAGCAGCAAAGAACCCATATCTTCAAGATCATCAACTGTTATATTCACTAATTCGTCGCAACGACATACCCCAGATATTCCAAAATCAAAACTACCTAAAAAATTAATGGTTGGTTAGCACAATGTGAAACAAACAAAATGTAATTTTATTACCTTCATCGCCAAATACTTTTCATCTGGGGCGTCAGACAAAAATTTGCTGAATTGTTTCCTTGACAAGACTCTCGATTTCTTTCGCTTATAACCTTCTCCTTGCTTTTTTAAAAAAACACGCAAATTGTTGTATTTTTCAATGTTCATATTATGCTTTAAATTTAACACGGACCTTATCATTGAATGAGCCTACAAACTAGAACTCTTAATTTTCAGTGCCATTTCGGTACAATATGCCAACAAAACGTTCTCAGAGTATTGCAATACTTTTTTTCCAGTGCACTATTTGTTGAACTTGATAAATGCAGCTTTATATACTGCACCAGATTTCGTCGGCAGCAAGTTTTGAATAGCTATTCTAGCTGCCTCTACTACCTCGGAAGGATTATCAGGCACTTCTAAACTCATTTTCTGTAGATTTATTTGGTCTCAACTGAAGCGACACCGAATTTGAAATATTGATTTTGATAGTTGCCTAACAAGTACGTATCCATGATAACTATACCAAAAAGGGAATATACAGTGAAATAAGTTAAAAATTCGATCTTGTTATCTTCTTTAAAAAATTCGTTGTCTTTTATTGTTTTATCTCGAATAATATGATGCACTTTTGAAGAAAAAATAGTATAAATGATATTCGGAGAATGAGATACTTTATGTGCTTCACAAGTATCTCATATCATAATGTACTATTCTACAACTTTTACTAAATATGTTTTTATTTGTCTAATTTCTATTCGTAACATCGTATAAAATTTGGTCCTAAATAATTCAGGAATCTCTGATTTAATTTTTTATTAGTAGATACTAGGAATAGTCCTTTCACTTTTACTTCTGGTTTCATGTTGATGATTGTCATACCTTTTTATCCACTTTTCACTGTGAGTGAGATGCATGCTGACAATCTGTAAAATGATGTAACATTAAAAAAAATTCAGAATATAACATGTGCGTGGGTTTCTTTTTTTTATATATATATAATTTTAAGTATAAAGTTCCGAGTTACATTAAGTTGTTTTAATGCAGTACCATAAAGCTTACCCCCACAGCAGTATGCTATATATAATCAAAGATTCTACCAGTGCTTTATATACTATCCCAAGAATATTCTTAGGTAACATTTCACGTAAGTAATTGGTGGAATGTAGTATGAAGTATTTTCGAATATAATATTTTAATTTAATAATAAGTTCTTCCCATTTTAAGTGTCTATCTATAACTATACCTAAATATTTAGTACTAAAAATTCTTTTATTTCAGTCTCGCAGTTCTGAACCGAAATAGTGGGGTAACCGGACAGCCCACAGAAGTTGCAGAAAATGCAATACAATTTGTTTTATATGTAATCAAAGTTAATTTATAGTAATCTGACATCTAACCACTTTTTTACATGAAACAGCACCGTGTCAACGGAATATGAGATTGATGTTCCATTTATCTTAAGACTAAGCAAGTGCATCTATGTATTAAATAAAGTTGGACCAATGGCTGTTCCCTGTGGAACTCCTATTTAACCTTCCTGGCATTTCTTAATGCTTTAATCTTGATAAACCGCTTTCTATCCGATAAATAGGATCTGAAGACGTCCAACACGATGCCTCTAGCTCCATAAAGCTCAAGTACATTTGGTAGTTTATCATGCGGCATCGTGTTAAACGCCTTAGCCTGATCCAAAAATACAGCGATGCTTCACTTTCCAACGTCTACGTTAGTTATTATTTGCCACTTAAGCTCACACATCGCATCACAAGTACTAAGTCCCCCAACGAAATCAAATTGATTTTTGTGCAAAACATTAATTTCATCGCCGCCTAAAATTTGCTGTCAAATAATGACTTTAAAACAAAGGATAGGAAATAATGTGAATAGTTTGCCTAAAAAGTTTAAAATGGAATTTTCCTCGGACTTTCCATTATGTAAGGCAAAAATAGTCTTTACAAAAAAAAATGTTTTAGTAATGGGACAGTTTGACTGCCTTCCTCTAAAAGATTTACCAGTCAATATCAGAAAATAAAAGTATATTTTCGGATTTTATGAAATATCTCAAACTGGTAAAAAAGGCTTAAAAACTTATATAAATAAACTGTAAATTTCACGAAACTTTTCCAATTTAATCATATAGGTATCCTACTCTAATAACAACTTTGACCTAAAGTAAATGGTAATTTATGAAAAGTATAACTATGAAACTTTATTCATAGTCTTCATGGAAAATTTATTTGCAGGCGTCAGCCAATGTGGATATTTTAGCGCCTGAAAAATCGATTAGCGGGTTTTTATTAGTTAGCCAAATGTCACCAATATAAAATCAACGACAATTTTTATCAATTACGGTAACTCGCGAAGGATGCTAGCTTCCGGAATAGGCAAACGGTACCAGTTATCTTAAACTGCAGTTGGCTTTTACTTCTAGCGACTAGTAACGATTACTTTGTTGTCGGAGGTGGTTTGTTCTTCAAAATATGCACGGACACGGAAGCCACACGGGTTTGTTCGGGTTGATTAAATGTACGGATTTACTTCACTCCAGCCACCCCCCTCTTTCCAAATGGGGACTTTTTGAAAATCCAATTTTATGGCTAGCTGGATGTTTTAATGGTATAATGTAACAATATTTTTTATATTATATTATATGTGTGTGCCAATATTTTACATAAAAAAGGTTTGCTAAAAAGCTTTAAATAATTTCAACAAAACCTTTTCTATTAACGTTTTTATAAATGAAGGTCCATAGCTCCTTGTTTCTGCAAACAAATTAAGGCCTATACTTTATCAACCGTGAATGGCGCCACGTAAAGACGGTTTAATATTTCAAAAATAGCCATATCATAAAATAATTCGGTCATGATGATAATAAATTACCGTTAAGAACTTATGTCAACCTAATGCGGTATATCGGTATTATTTAGTCTGGTTTGATGTCGAAACCCATTAGGTTTATTTACTTAGTAGATAACCATAGTTGTGAGTGCTTGTTTAAAGGAAAAAAGAAAATATCTGTGTAACAACATAGGAAGACAACAAGATTTATTCTTTCTAATCACAAAACATCGTTTTATGAGGATTTTTATTAGGGTCCGTTTTAGGGAGAGTCAATTGTTAAAAGTGAATGTCAAAATAGGCTTTAATGTCAGAAAGACGAAACATCTTTATCTACAAATAATAATAATAATAATAATAATAAAAATAATAATAATAAAATAATAATAATCTTTAGTTAGCAGGTATATCTGTTGCATTTGAAAATAATTCCCATTACCTTATTTTGCTGAATTTGTGCTTTTATTATACTTTTATTGGGACAGACAATACGAAACCCGACAGAAAAAAAACACAATCTTTTTCTTAATTTTAAACATAATCCCACCTGATTAGCGAAAGGAAGCTAAGTATCCAAGAAGACTCCCAAATATTTTATTTCCGATACAAAGTTAATTCCCTGATTAAGCGTACTTTCTACAGTTTACTTGTGTACCTTTACTACCATACAATTTGTCATTGATATATTCAATTTTAATTTATTTTGACAAAGCCAGTCAAAGTTTTCAGAAATTTTAACTTACTATAAAATATAATCATCACATTGTAAAAATTAAAATATTATATAAAAAAATGTAAATAATTATAACAGATTATTATTATCAAAAAATTCATTAAGGGTATAGGTAGGCGATAAGATTTTTCCAATAACACATTATTAAATAAAAACTAAATATTTTAAAATTTGACATTTTTTTATTATAAATAAATAGAATAATAAGATAATTTAAAAAAATTGAATCATAAACTGATTTTTCTACAAGACCTGAAGAAGAAATAGGTAAATAAACATAATATATTAAAATATTGTCTTGTATTATAAGTAGGTAAATAAATCAACATTATGTCTATGTTTTTTTTTAATGTAGGTTTACAAAAATCTTGCTTTATATTAGATTTTTACATATCGCCAACGTTCGCCGGCCTTATAGACGAGTAACGAGGGCAAATTGAGTGAAAAATTTCAAAATACAGGGTGTACCGGAGAAAAAACATTTCCTGTCGCAAAAATTATATTTATCGAGTTTTTACTCTTGGAGGTTAAGAGAACCATCAAATAACCAAGAGCAACTTCGTGGGTGGAGGATATCGGAAATTGAGAAGTAATTTCTTTGAAAGTCGAAAAATGGTCGTTGCAGGGTCATAATGGGTACCGAATAGATCGAATTGGGAAACTCGGACATACTTTCGGTTTAAAAGGGGCTGTCTTAAATACTTTTTTTACAACACATGCTCTATAACGAAAATAATTGGAAATTGTAAAAAATTTTCAAATCACGATTTTAGACCCAAATTTTTCACGGTTTTTAATGTTTTTCTGGTAAAATAAATTTTTTATTTAAATATCATATGTACATATGTACCTATACCCTATAGCACAGAATATTGATTGATTGTCGGCGTCAGGCTATTAATGTGATGTAAGAATTCCCTGAGTTCGTCATCGTTTCCATTCCAAATAATGAAAGTGTCGTCCACATATCATTAAATTTACCATGGAGAGAAAAGAAAAGAGTCAATTACCTTTCCTAGATGCGAACGTAAAGAAAAATGATAACACCATCCATACTTCAGTGTACAGGAAACCTACGCATACAGGTCAATATCTGAATTACACTTCAAATCACTCAAACAGCACAAAACATGGCATAGTAAGAAGCTTGTGGATAGAGCAATTACCATTTGTAATTCAAATGAAGCCCTCAAACAGGAAACTAACTACATCAAGACTGACCTCAACAAAAATGGCTACCCCGGGCATCTAGTTGATAAACTATTGCAAAATCGCAAGAATCGGCCAAATACACAAAAGAAGCAAATAGAGTCACAATCAACACTCAACATTCCGTATGTCAAAGGAGTATCTGAGAGAATTAGAAGGCTAGGACAACGATATAACATCAATACGGTATTCAGCTCGAAAGGCACTTTAACAGTCATGCTCTAGTGCATCTAGCTAGTATAAATAGAGCGTAGTTACTTTACTTATTTAGTATTCACCTGAAGACGACTGGAGATACTTACCAGTTGAAACGCTGTGAAGTAAAACAAATAAAGACAATGCAAGTCCAAAACTCTTCTATCAAAGAAACATCATTGTCTCCAACCTTCAAACAGACAGTATGTTCCATCTCTAGAACCTTTTAATTATAGCTATTCCCAGATGCATTGGGCCATATTATGGCTCATCACTCATCAGTGTGACTATAGGATCTGACATGATAAACCCCCTGAAAAATGAAAGTACCAACATTTTCGCTTGCGGAGCTATTTTTTGTTACTTCATTTCTTATAATAGTATAGCGCAACCGAGCGCGCCAGCGAAAGAGATTGGTCAATTTTTTTATGTATTCAATTTAAGCCTTTGTACTGTTATCAATATTTTCGACAACTAATAGGATAATTATTTGTATTAAAAATATTTTTTATGCAACGTAAATAACTGTAAAAGCAGGAAAATGACAATAATTAATTATCATGTGGTAATAAAGTTATTGTGTATACCAATATAATTATCTTATATGTAGTTAGTTCTTGAAAGTATGTATTTAAAATAACAGCATTAATATTGCTTGCCGCGCTTTTTCTCATCTTACTAATTTCTAAAAGCCGTTATTTTCACAAAAAGAAAGATTCATCCATAGATAACTTTCCTAAAAATGATCACCTCCATGACAATATCTGTATAAAACACATAGCATTATAAAATAAGAAGACTGGTTGAACATCACTAACATTAAAAAGATATTTATTTTTGCAAACCATAACAACAAATTATGTCTAATAAAATGAATTTGTAAAAATTATATTAGAATTACATAAAACTAAATAACCACTGGTGACAGTAGCATACCAGTTGGCACAAAAAGGTATTAGTTTAATTAGTGATTAAACAGTCTTCTAATCCGACCCTAAGAAAATTATTTTTAAAAGTTGAATAGTTTAGTGAACTATGATATTTAAAAGAATTATATTTTTCTGTATGATGTATTGGTATTTTCAAATTATTTTTATTTCTAGTATTTATGATGTGGTGAATTCTAAAGTAAATTTTTTTATATAGATAATCTGTTTTTTTTTTGTAGATATTGTTTTATGATCTAGTCTAAGCTCTGCTAACGTTAGAAAGCCAGGTGAACTAAAGTAAACAATTAAACCTTAAGATAATCAATATCCCAAAGGTACAAGTTTGATATAAGTTCTTGGTCACTGGATACGTGACAAATAATGATGTGTCGGGAAAATCCAGAGACGCGGATAGTAGAGTAAGCAATGTCACTCGCGCGCCATTTTGCCATAACAATTTACATACGGATCAAAATTCTGCAATTCTGGAGCCATTTTAGGGTGTGGTTACAAACCAGCAAAAAGACTCCAAAGCAGGCGCGCGCGTGCGAAACCTGGTAAGAACATACGCTCCAACCGCTATCCTACGGATATTTCGCGAGACTACACATCAACGATTTTAAGCGCAACTCGTGTCACTCACTACAATAATTAAAATGCAAGATAAGAAATGATAGCGCTAATATTGGGGAATAAGCTTGAAGAGTGTGGGTTTAATGCGGGAACACGAGCCACTATGAATATGCTAATTAAGCGGGAACGTTATCAGAGCGAGGCTATAGTTATAGGGATAATAGAACCTTATTTTACTTTTAATATTTTTTAACAAACTACATGTTAATATTTTTAAAGTAACACTGTCTTCTTATGGAAAAGAAAACTATTATTTTCCAAATTTGTCAACGTGACAACGTCGCGTTGCGATCTAATGGTTGCCGACTTTTTCTAGTATGATTCCTCGCGTATCCAACAAGTTAGATTGTTTGCAGCGTGCATTATGAAAGTGTATCTTGCGACTTTATTTGAAATGTTTTTTTTCTAAATATACTGTATATTGTAATAAAATGGCACGGCAGTGCAAGTGTGCAAGAAATTAAATTATTTAAGCCTGGAAATAACTTTGACTTTAATCGTGTTCGCACAACAATCGCTCTTGAATGAATGAAATGCTGTATTTATGTTAATTTTTGACTTACCACTTACCATTTTGTCAAGAAATATGGTACATTATTTATTATCTACTTGTTTCCTATCTAAAAGTACTAAATAACAGTAATAATTATTACTACTTTGCCAATATGAAATAAATTGAAATTGTATTCAAACTTAACGTCATTGATAGAAATTTTCAAGAATTCAAGAAGGTTCGACGTAAACGAGAGGCAGAGAATAATTATGTACAAAAAAATGGTAAGTTTGAGTTTGGGTATAAACCATAAGCCAATTAAAGTGTTAAACAAACATTTTTGATCCATTTTTAATACCCTGTACATCTGAAACAAGTACGACTTGACAGATTTTAAAAAACGAGAAAGGCTTGTTCTTTTTGGCACAAACAACATGTCTACACGGTCATAAAAAAGGCGTAATTTTTAAAAGAATTTGAAGAATATGAATCGCTTTCTCAGATTTTTTTTCGATTTTAAACTCGATCAAGCCGTTTTAGATTTACAGGGTGTGCAAAATGTTCAATTAATGTTTTTACGATTTTAGTTAGTCCCTTTCACAATTACATTTTTTTTATAAGCCCGTAGATCCCGCAAAAGTATCAGTAAACAATGCGGAGCTTAACAGTCAATTTGGAAATTCATCTCCCTCATCCGTTTTAAGTATGTAAACAGCAACACCTAAAATTTGGAAAACATACGCAACAAAAAAATATTCATAACAAAATCTTATTGAATAAGAATAGTATTCCTACAATCATTTTTTAATTTTGTTTGTTTTCTCTTCTTATGTTTTAAAAATTAGAGTAAAATTTACCAAATCATTTTTTAAATTTATTTAAATTCTTTACCAGGAATTATTATTGAACAAATCAAATTGATTTATTGAATAGAATAATATAAAATTGACTGGACTAGAGCTTTTGGTTGTCACGTTGAATGCCACTGCAGAAGATCATTTCCTCGGATTCATTTTACAGAAAATTGTTTTTGTTATATTAAATATTCCCCGAACTATGTATATACAGAAATAATTTTTCACTTTCCTTTTAATATTTTCGCAACTCCAACACTTCATATTCGCCCTCTCTGCAAAAGGAATTAGCCCCGGTTGTGATATTTGAAAAATGTACTTTTGGGCTTTTCTGTCAGTTAACTTTTAATTGCAATTCGTATTTTGCTTAAAAAAAAATACGTTCATCGCACATCATCTCCGGGTTCGGGATTGCAGAAATTGATTTTCATTTACATTAACGTATTTACTAATGCAACAAAATATTATTCAACAGTTCACTAGCTCCTGTTTTATAAGAACTACCCTAATCAGAAAAATGTTGACCACGCAATATAAAAGAATAAAGTATACATTAACTAGGTAATAATTATCTTATGCTTTCCAGTTTTTATTAAGTTATCATTGGTACATTTTTATCCCACGACGAATTAACAATAGTTAGGTATTAAAAAAATTATGTTGTAAAATGTTCCTTATTTTCAAAGCATTTAAAGGCAACTTGACGTATACTCGTTATTCCTTAAAGATTATCTTCGTCGTGTCTCCATGATCCCGGCCGAACTAACATACATCGGACATATCCAACGTTCCCGGAGGGGTATTAGGCTGCGAAGAAGTATTACTTTTTCTTAAGAAGTTTTGCAAGGAAACGCAAATCATGGTTTTTTGTGACGCTGCATTTGGTTGAAGCAGCATTAGTTCCTTGAATACTCTAAAAACTGAAGACAAGATACGAAAAACGTTTTCTACCCCTACTCAAGAGCTGATTAGATTTTCGTTTTGGTGAGTTTCTTTCATGGTTTCCTGGACCGAGTCCTAGACTAGGATTCATCACATCAAGGAAAATGCCCCATCCCCTAGGAACACATAAGGTATATTTTCAGCAGATTCTGGTAGGGGACAAAGATATGATAAATTGATACGGTCCGAACATAAGTTTTCTCACAAAGAACTGTTTCTAAATAATTAATGAGAACGATACTAAAACTTCTCTCGTTACAATATTTTGAGCTACTATGTGCTAGATAGATACCTACTCAAATATGCTTTCCATCAGTAGTTTCAACACAGTATAGAACATTTCCACCAAATACTTTTTCCGATACTTTTTCTTTAACCAACCATTCTTCGGCAGTAGACGGTATCTACAAAACCAAAATGATTTAGTTAATTTATAGTAGTCCGGTAGGTGACTTATTAGATACAGTACGAGTTGTTTTACGGACGAGACGACACAGGAGTCGAGTCTGGAATATAAACAAGCACGTACTTTAATAACACCCAACAGACGGAAGTGATATTTTATTTCATATTGTCTTATAGAATAAATAAATATGTTTATTAAAGTGAAATAAAAAATAGTTGGTAATATTAAAACATTACCTTAATTGCAATTGAGCCATTGGTTTCCATAGTTAAATATGATTCAATGGAGGGAGTTTATTGGTAGGGGTCAAATAAAACACGGAAACTAATTAGCTTCAATGCCGACGTTTATAACGTCATCCTCAGGGCACTACAATATAATGTCATCTAATCTTTTCAGAAACCCATTTTTTTTTCAACATTTCAATACTCATTAAAAAAAACCTCACCTTTAGTTTTTTATGCATAAAAAATATTTTTCGTCTTTCTCCAGACAAGGTGTGTGGGTATCTCTGGTAAATCTCATTTTTAGTCGTCAACTGAACAATCCCAACAATATTAAAAACAAGAGAAACCCGTTAAAAATGCTTATCTGTATTTTTCGAGGTATTTTCCTGATTTTAAATTTTTTATTGGCCAGGGAAGCCTGTCGTTTTGGGTGAGTCTGTCGTCGATTTTTCGATAGTTCTTTTTTTAATTTTATTTTTAAAGACTAGTACTCCACGAAAAGATTTTTTTTTTAATTTCATATTTATTTAAGTTGAAATTGATCAATGTCCTGTGTCGTCGTCCCAACAACATATCAAATGAAATTTTGGAAAATAAAGAAGATACATGCGATCTTTCTGGAAAACGTATATCAAAAAAATTAAGAAAGATACCTGAACATGAAAGAGTATGTACGAGTTTGACGGTATATTGCTGCAAGGCACGCTTTGCAGAAATACAAATAATTTTTGGTATGATGATCCACCATCAAAGTCGCTGGTTTCATCGAATCAATCCAAAATATTTTCTTCTATGGCAAGTCCCTTATCCCTTCTGTTCACCGATGCAAATACAAGATTCAAACATGATAATTACTACTACGTCAGCAAGAGCTGTCCTAATATTTATACAGAGGAATATAAAAATGGTCGCGAACAACGACAAACGTTTGACATCGTTCGCAAAGATGTGTCAGCTCGCGCATCATACGTTCACATCGGATGCGAATCTTGTATGTCAGCTTTTGCAAACGTTCACGTACGTTTTGCGCGGCTGGTGTGACCATATATGTGGGTGTGACCCGACCGCTAATTAATCTGGCTTAATATTTTGAACATGTCGGGTAAACTTGTTGTCACCAGTTGCTAGAAATGTCAAAGTGACAGTCAACCGAGTTTTGGATAATTTATTTGTTATTGAATCAATATCTTTCTTTGCTATACATGGATAGTCTTATTTGATTCAGCAAAAAATCAAAATCAGCCAACGACATAGGTACTACTAAAATTCTTGAATTTAACATGTCGGTAAACATTTTCAATTCGCTCTAATGTTTAACCAAAACTAGGTACTTTGCCGTAAAGAATTTGGCGATATGGCCAACGTATGGACTGCGTATTTGTACACAAATGTTTTGACAAATTTTTCGGCAAATATCTAGGCCAACGTGTGGACTGTGGATCGCTAAATGAGTTAGGATGGCAAAATAAATGTCCTATATTTAAATAGACTTTTTGGGAACTTGGTGGCGTTTCGAGCCAAATTTTTTAATTAACCTAGAAATTTTGATGCTCCGTAAGGTGATCCACTAATTTCTTCTTTTTTCATTTATTCTCCTGAAGATGAATGCTTCTCCGTTCGAAACATGTAGAGAATTTTTTAAATCATAAATATTTCTTTAATATAACAGTGGACGAAGACTTTGTGTTCTTATTTCTTTCCCTCATATTGTTTTTATTTTATTTTTAAGAGTACGTTTTACCCCTACCAAATACATTGATTTATTACTTTACCATATTTACTTACGTTTCAGAAAAAAATATTACCTCAGAAAAATTAGGTATAAAATTAAAATATTTAATCGTGAATAAAAAAACTCAATATGTTACTTATCAATATCATTTCATTAAATACTCGATATAGCCTCCTTTATTTTCAATATTAAATTTTCCTGATGATGTTTGTCCGAAACGTTGGCCAATATTGTGTTTGGGGTTAACCGTACTCCTAAAATTAAAATAAATCCATGTTCTTATTTAAAAAAAATTATAACTTAATTATAATATAAGTTAGAGGAGAAAAAACAAAATTTTACTTAAACAACTTCTTTCTAAAATTAAAACTTTTTGAGTTATTAAATAAATGTATTTTATCCAACACATAACAGTAATGACTGCCATTATCAATGTCATTTTAGACAAGTAAACTATCAAATAACACACTAGTGAGTTATGGATCATAACTCACGTTCATATTTAAAGTAGTATTCCATTTATTTATTACTATTACAAGCACAATTTTTACACAAATTGATCGGGTTGACTGGAAATCCTTCTTCAAGTATGGTGAAACTTCTCGATTCTTGGTTTTAGTGTCGGGCAAAACTACGTGAAAATATTTTCCTTTGTCTTGAATATTTTCTATTTTCAAATTGACCAATTCATCGCATCTACAAGCACCGCTAATTGCCATTATTAAAGCCACAAAAACTTCTCTATTTCAGGTCGTTCTAATGTCTTGGACTTCTTTGGTTTGTATCCCTGTGATTTGCTTATTCAAAAAGCTCGTTAGTTTGCCATATTTTGAAATATATTTTTTTTATAAAAGTGAAGCATCGAGTCCATAGCGACGATGGAATTTTTTTGCAAATGTAAAAAATAAGCCAATAGAACATTTTCGTCGATACCTTTTATCTTCCGTGAATTCATCCAAAACTCAAACATTTTGAACTCCTTGTCGTAAGCATCTTGGGACTTTTCTGGAAAAATCTGCATCGCTGCTTCTTCCGCTTCCTCAGGAACATAATTTTCATCGGTTTTCTCCATTTTCTATAAGTTTCTTTCTTTAAAAAAGCTTCCCTTTTCTGCAGGGAAAACTGACAAGTGTCAACATTTATTTAGACATTTGCTATTTTAAACATGCCCGTGGCAGCCAAACAATCAACCAACTTTGACCAAAATGTAAAAAAGTCACTGTCAAGTCATTCTGTCATTTATAGGGTATGTTCACGAAACTTATTAATTATTATTATCTCATAAAAAAAACGATTTCTTCCACTTGTTGGATAAAACATTGTATGCCACTCGTGTGATATGTTACCTAAGTCACTTGAGAATTTATACCCCTCGGCCTGACGGCCTCGTGGTATAAATCTTTCTCGCGTGACTTATTTTCAACATAACACACTAGTACCATAAATAACTATTAAGGACGTTTTACATCGGGTGCAATTGCAAGAAAAAATTGACTGAAAGCATGCGCTTTGTCGACGTTTTAAACAGCTGATGCAGGTTTTAAATGGGAAAACGTGCATCAGTTGATTAAAACGTCGTCGAAGCGCATGCTTTCGGGCCATTTTTCTTGCAATTGCACCCAATGTAGAAAGGTCTTTAGACGCGGTTAACAAATCACTTATAGTCTATCCAAACCTAATAGAATTTTTAAAGACGATGTTTTGCCACCGAAATAAATGTATCCATGAGCGTGCCGTCGAACAATAATTATGACTTTAAATTAATGCAATAAATATATTATTTTTAATAATTATTTGTAATCCAGTATAAACATGGTAAGCATTTTAGAAACCTGTCAAATCTTTTTTTACCGGGACCTTCTCAGGAATTTTCATGTTTTTACTCCTCATAAAATTTAAAATGTCCTCCTTTTTAGTATTATTATTCGGGATTTTGTTTAATATAGGCAAATGGTATGATGCATTGTCCATGACTATAACCGAGTTTGGTGGAATGTTTGGTAAGAGCTGATCGACAAACCATTTTTCAAATAAATCCCCAGTCATGTCCTCATGATAATCGGCAGAAGATGTTGATATATTTTTGGCCGACAAAAGCAATGCATTGGGCACGAAACCGTTTTCACCTCCGGCATGAAGTATTATTATGCGCCTTCCTCTTGAACACGGTGCATTTAAGCTACAATTTTGAGTTTCATCTACCCAACCGTACTGAACAACATCATGACTAATCATGAGTATCAAACCATGTCTCGTCTAGATATACTATACCGGGTGACAACGAATGTTGTTACCCCCCCCCTATTTTTTCCATAGTTTTATTAATACAAATTTTAAAATTTCGGGAAATTCTAAGTGTATATTTTGTTAGTTTTTAGTAAAGTCATACTTTTAAAATCAATTCCGGTTTGACTGGAAGTGGTATCAACTCTTTTATTTTAAATAGAAAGCTATTATTTTTTCGATATTTGAATTCTATGGCAAATTTCCTTTAAAATGACATATCACACATTATCATTTGTTTTTAAAATCGCTTCCAGGAAACATTTTCAAGGAAATCCTTAGTTGGCCATGGAATCGCTAATATAACATGACTTTTTGAGGTTGGGCCATGGAAGTTTTAAAGTGGTCTATTTTAACCCGTTTTATGTTAAACAATAACATTCTTTGCGAAAGATGCTTGTGTCAAACATATTTTAGATATGTCATATTTTTTTAAACAATGAGAAAGAATTACTCAATATTTTTAAATGGCAACAAGCCATTCGTTTATGGCCAAAAAATAGCTTGTTAAATTATCTTTTTAAAAATGTTTCATAAGTATGGTATTATACTTAAAGGGGAGAAAAATCGAGACATGTCATATTTCAAAAAAAAAAATAAAAAATGGAGTTCTTCAATTTTTGTTACGAACACTTTGGTCATTTCACAGAATATTTCATAGCCTACTTGTTTAACATAAAACAGGTTAAAATAAACCACTTTAAAACTTCCATGGCTTACTCTCAAAAAAGTCATGTTATATTAGCGACTCCATGGCCATCTAAGGATTTCCTTGAACATTTTTCCTGGAAGCCATTTTAAAAACAAATGATAATGTGTGAAATTTGCGGCAGAATTCAAATATCGAATAAAAATACTAGGTTTCTATTTAAAATAAAAGAGTTGATACCACTTCCGGTCAAACCGGAAGTGATTTTTAAAGTATGACTTTTCTAAAAACTAACAAAATAGACACTTAGAATCTCCTGAAATTTTAAATATTTTATTAATAAAACTACGGAAAAAATAGGGGGAGGTAACAACATTCGTTGTCACCCGGTATACCTTTTTGATTCGCGATATTCTTTTACGCAAATATTCTTGACGATGTTCAACGAGACGGCGCGGCGTGACTCCATTATTACTTACTTACTTTGATTATTAATTTTTTTATGTTTAAATCCGCAATTTAATAAAATACCCCGAAGCGTTTCCAATGACTGATACTTTGAATATTATATAAATATTATTATATAAATATTATATATTATTATAAAGAAAAGCAGTTCTTTGGAAAAACTTGACAACCTGGCGTTGGAGCTGGTTTGGCCGCCATTGTGGAGTTGTTCGTAAACCTATAGTATTTAATGTAGCGCTTGAACGACAGAGGTCGCTAAATCATGAATTTTAAGTCACAGTGTTGCCGCACATTTTATTTTGTCAGAAATTTCAATGATTTGTAAAATTTTAGAGACATTTCGTTGATTAATTTGGATTTAATCAATTTATGCAGCTTCTGTCTTTCTTGGTAGCTATTTATTTATTATTTTTGTGCCGTTAAAGTTCTTTAATACAAGTACAAGACACAAGTAGGTACATGGTGTATTACACAAAGGACACGATATATGTAACATACATCAAAATAAATATCAAACAATATCCAAAATTAGGAAAGTTACACAAGTTACACATTCAAACATATACAAACAAACTAAATAACGACGATGCGGCGTGCATATGTAAAAGAAATTAAGGTTTTTATGCAAATACAATGCGCATATTTGTATATTTGTTTGTCTAACCCTAAAAATGTTTAGTGATAGTACATCACGAAGCGGTTTGAATGTGTTTCCCTGATTGTGATTGTGATTGCCGCAAGCGACGACCGAGCCGAAGAGCTGTCGACATGATTATCTCTTTTTAACTTTCTAAAGCATGTATGTTTGTTTGGCTCTTAGTTTTCAATACATTTAAATAAGTTAATTTAAAAACACCAATACTTGGAAATACAATAAATAATAAAACAAATTGAAAATATACGTAATCCAAGCCAAGCATAATCTACCACCGTGATTCACTTGATCGTACAGCGAGTGAAGATCAACTAACAAAACTAGGCAACAGTGCTTTCATTTAACCGGAGGAGGCCTCGTCTGTACTGACTGAATTAATATAAATAATGTTGACGCGCCTCCTTGCACCATCTATGAATTTAACTTATCAGATTGAGTACAACTGGCTCTGTGACGTTTCTTTAAATGTTGAAATTCAAAGACTGATACTTATAATCAGGGTAATCGCGTAACTTATCCCAGACAATTTGTAATGTCGGTACCGTATTTTCCATGTATGAATTGTAAACAATTCGTCGAATAACATCTTTTGCTGCATCGTCAACTTTCCGAAACTGTTGGTTATTTTTTTTCGCTTTACCGAATGATCTGTAACATCTCCTGCCTTAATTACGCGATAAATTGTAGATATCGAAAGTAGTGTTAATTCGTTAATTCTTTTTATTATGAATTTATCTAACTGTTCTGGATTTTCTTTCTTTAAACACCCGTAAATATTTAAAATTATTCGTTGACTTTGAACATGTAAATCTTTATTAAACTCCGAACATTTTTCGGCTAGCGATGCGGTCGTTAGCGAAGGTAATTCAACATGTAATGATTCCCGTTCATCTACATCAAACGGGCGCCAAAAAGACATTATTATAATAAAAATATACTTATCTTATAAAAATTATTATCGAAACACGTCCACACACGACACTGCTCTTCTAGAAACTAACCTTTTAAAAATAATATCTCAATTAAATAGCATGCGCTGATACTATAATATTATAAGTGGAAAAGAGACAAATCGTTAGAAGTGAAGACGGAATGCCGACGGGGACCGCGCAACCTTTTTTAACTGAAGAGTAAGCCTAAAATCTGACCGCCTAGCGCTTAGTAGTGAGCAATCCTGGAGTGGGTCGGCGAATTTTATTTGTATTTTTTATTGCCATTTTAAAAACACGTTTATTTCGATGGAAACATCGTCTTTAAAAATTCTATTAGGTTTGGATAGACTATAGTATCTATATGAAGCATCGAAAACAATTTGGCAACGCAGTTCCTGAATCTTAAAAATGGCAGACTGTCTATGATCTATTGAACACGTAGAAATTACCGTTTGTCAATAATAGTGGTCAATTATATAGTTACCACCATGTATATAGCGTCTCCAGAAACCATCTTTACATATGGAGACCTTTTTTATTTTTGACTTTACGAAAAAAGGATTTTCTTTATATAAAGTTCTGCTTTTTTAAGAAAATTACACTGATATAAAAAATGTTGACCCATCGAGGATCAAAAAAAGTTACAGCATAAATAACGTAAACGTAAACTATATTTAACTTTAATTGTAAAGTAAAATAACGTAATAAAGGATCGTCTAGGAGTGAATAGCGATATTTTGCCAAACAGAAAAATCCCCCTAAACGACAATTCAAAAGTGATTTTCTCTGAGTCCAAACAAACAATTTTGTAAAAACATGTTTCATATTCAGCGGCAAGCATAATTTTTTCCAGCGAATGGAAAATCCTGTTTCAATCATCAACCTTTGCCGAGATCTTAGCGCCTGAAAAATCGATTAGCGGGATTTTGTTGGTTAGCAATCTATCACCAATGAAATTTTACAAAATAACGTCATCATTGAAGTGTACCTTTAAATAAAGTGTTTTAAAATAAATGTATTTAAATAGTATGTTACCAAAATAAACAACAATAACATTTTATAATACACTATTGGCAAAATCGAATCTGGGGGTGCGAAATCTCTAATGCAACCAAGAGAGAAGGCACATATGAGCAAAACCTTCAGTTAAAAAGAGACACCTAACCACTCCTATATTTCAACTAAAAGGGGGATATGTGTGTGGTGTGGCCGAGTCGACGTATCGATCGCTCCAGTGGCTGCTTCGCCGCGTATTCTAAAGAGTGGAAGGTGGGAGGTAGGGGATAGCGTGTTCTCTGTTTAACGTGTTGAACGCTACTGATAATCTCCTTCTGATGCATTTATATCGGCACCCTAGATTCGAGTTTGCCAATAGTGTATACTTACTACACTTATCCTCAGATGACCGCCATTTTTGTCTATACATCCCGTTATTAAAATATGACCAATCAAATTACTAAAAAGCGGTGTTTATTCTAATTTAGTTTGTCTAGAACGCATTGGTAAACAAAATCTCCATAATTGTGATGCATTTATATAACGTCTGGGAGGGGTTGGAAAATGAATTCAACAAGTTTGATTTTCGGAATAAACACATGTTTCCTAAGGTTGTCGGAATTTAATTTTGCTTAAAAACTTTTATTAAAGTAAATAGTGTAGTAAAATGGAAAAGATAATGTACCATCGCGTAAAATGAAAACTAGGACATGGAAATTTTAATTTGAGCTCTTGGTCTATAAAAATTTGACTTTATCATCTTGGCAGATTGTCAAAATTGAAGTATTTCATGGTTCCGGAATCAAAAAGTCTAACCTTTAAATTTTACACTGTCCTTATAGGCCAGGAGATTTAAGTTTATTGTCCTAGTTTTCATTTTACGCGATGGTACATAATTTATTATATTGAAAGTATTTTTAAAATTTGTAAATGTAATTTCAAATATATTTGTTAAGATAAATGTGATATTGTTGTGGTAAAAAAAATTTAATTTTTTTAATGAAACATTTTAGATATTTTTACATTCTATATACAATAAATTCATTGTTGACATTGACATTTTTCATAAATCATGCCGTTTATAGTCTGTTCAGTGACTTCTGACCTTTACGTCGCATTCTCCACCATTTCCCTTATTTGCGATACGTCATAAATTAATTCAGTCAATTTGACTTACTGGCGATAAAGATTATAATTTTTCTTAAGTTTATTCTACATTAAGACTGATACTAAACAAGTAAAATACAAGCGCGTTTTTAAAATTTTTAATTCATATTTTGATAGATACTGTTAAATAAAAATTAGTAAAACTCATTTACAAATTTTAATCGTATTCTTTTTTTTGTGTCGTGCATTTTATCAGTCTATGAATGTTTGTTTAAAATATTACCTTACGTATTCATGTGAGCTATACGCTTAAAAGTAATAATTAGAAATATAAGTACTTTTTTAATAATTAAAATATTCGTCCAAATCAATTATAAGGGGAAGAGTATCTGAAGCATCAATAAATCTTTACCATTCCCACACATCATTCATAATTTAATTAGTCTGTTTTATATAATTTTTCCATTTTTCTGATTATACATTTTTCTATGGCTTACATACCCAGAACTGCGTCATTTGTTACATGATGTATAAAACTTATTTCTGCACCATAATAGCGCTTACATTCCGACCAAACCATTTCAATAGGATTAGAGTGGCAGTGATACGGAGGAAGTCTTAAAGCTCGATGTCCATGTTGCAACGCTAGTTTGTCCAACCTATTGAAATAAAGAGAAAATGATAAACATTTTAAATAAATAAAAAATTAAGACAGGGAGGCGAAAACAATTTTTCTCTAAGATAAACCGTTCTAATGTTTTAGCCTGTCAAAGTCTGAAAATGCCATATTTTAAACGTCACTATCTCAGAAACTATTAAATTTAGATAGGTACCTACATCAAATGTTATACAAAATAAGCGTAGAATTTAGTGGGGAATTAGAAAATAATACAATATATAGGGTGTTCCATTAAAAAAAAAAACTAAGTTATATTCACCACGTTTTTTTGGGCCACGCCGTATACTCCAATATTAATTTAAAATGTGCACCTCAATGATCTCTACAACTTTTGCATTTGGAATTTTTATCTAAATCTTAAGATAAAGGAGAAAATGAACTTTACCTACTCTATCGTTGACTCACCCTGTACAACAAGAATTTATGGACTGATTGATCTGCAGAACGGTTGGCGGAGGACATTTTCAACATCTTATAAAATATTTTCTTTTCATACTTTATCGTTTGGCTATTTTGTTTTAAAAGTTAATATCTCATAAACGGTATAGCGCATGATTTATGAAAACTGTCTAAAATTGATGTTTCATTTAAAAAAAAAACAATGATCCCACACTGTATAATGTGCTTTTTCCTAAAAAATGCATTTCAAAAAATATATTTAACAGGTTTGAGCAATTCTTGAGTAAGTGGGCGGTATGCTATATAAAAGGCTGACCCGTTTCTTTAAATTATTATCCACATCTTCATAATAAATTGCAATAAAAGGGCGAAACTGCACATTGCATTGTAACGAGACCTATGCTATATGTACATCCGCCCTAGCTAGCATTAAGGTAATGATGAAAATCACGGGACGATTGAAAACCGGAAAACTTGCAATATGTTAAATAACTGAACGCACATTGCTAGGGGAGTAAATCATCACACTAATCGCAGAAACGCAGTATAAAAATGACCGTGCCTCATGCCCACTAGGAAACAAGTGCGTGAACCTGTAACGTCATCGAGCGGTTAAAATTGACTTCATGGAGTGACTCCGGACCGGTCAACTCTTGTCCCCTATAGTTGGTGCTCACCATATAACCCTTTTGTTAAAATGTTATTTTATTTTATGCATGAATTTGAAGTGACTTACTAACTGAATCAATGGATAGGTAAATTTATTATTTAAATATTACTATTTCTCTCTTATTTGCATTCGTTAACTTTTTAACATAAAATATACATATATTACTAACAACAAAATACAATTTATATTTTTATAAACAAATATTTGACTTGTCTTCTATAAAAAGTTAATACCCTAATTTTTAGATTAACTACTCCTATTTTATAATTTCTGTTATTATTATATTTCTAGTTATATTGAGAGCAATTTAATATACATATAAGAAAATTAGGCACAGGATATTTTGATGATTGAAAAATAGTTGTTTATATAACCAGTCGGGAAAAACGAATTTTTATAACTTTCAGGAATAGTTTGCTAGTTTTTTTAACCAGTTTTTTTTTCGGAGTTTGGCGGAAGAGCCAGTATACTTAGGCCTATAAGAGGCCCATTGTATCCCCTATCGTCTGGGTAATGTCAGCCAGACGGGACCTACAGTTTAACGTGGAATCCGAACCACGTGTATGCAGTAGTTATCCTTTTTAACCCCCCCTCCCTCCAGAGGTCCAGTCCATGACTCTCTTCTCGGTTCCGTTATTAGGAATCACTAGTGACATACTGCATTCTTAAATCCACTGAATTTCGGACATAGTTTTTTTATTGTACGTATGCCCACACCGGGGATCAAACCCGGGTCGCCACGGTCGAATGCAAGTAATTCACCTCTGAGCCACTACCGCGGTTTTTTTTTAACCGGTTGCGATACTTATTAGGGCTAGACAAACCAATTTTGTACATTATTTGCCAAGAAAAAGTTTGGCATAAAACATTAGTCAGTCACATATTATTATTAAGAATTTACGATTCCCATTGTTAAAATGAAATTATTTACTACTTTAAAAGGTTTATTTGAATTTTAACAAATTGATTCTTTATAGTAACTCAAAAACTAGGTACCTAACCGATCTACCCTAAATTTGGCATATTATACGCATGGAAAATAAATTTACCTAAACTACTTGTTCAATCTGAACAAAATCTGGTATAAAGGCCTTTTTACATTGGGTGCAATTGCAAGAAAAATGGCCTGGAAGCATGCGCTTCGACGACGTTTTAATCAGCTGATGCACGTTTTCCCATTTAAAACCTGCATCGGCTGTTTAAAACGTCGACAAAGCGCATGCTTTCAGGCAATTTTTTCTTGCAATTGCACCCAATGTAAAAAGGCCTTAAGTGTATAAACTGAGGTTATAATGGTAGGAAAATCATGTAGACTCACAGTTAAAGTGGACAGCTCATGTTGATTTTGTTGCTAGTAAACTTAATTCGACATATTTTGCTATAGTCAACTTAAAAAATTGTATGGATAGCAAACAATTACTTAATATTTACTATGCATTAGCCTATAGTCACCTAAGTTATCTAATACTTTACTAGGGCCAATCAACAGAACTACAAAGATTATTCATTTTGCAAAAAAGAATAATTCGTAAAATTTACTCTTTAAGCCCACTTGAATCTTGCAAGGAAACATTTCGGCGATATAAAATTCTTACACTACCTAGTATTTTGATTCTTAGTGCAGTAATGTTTGTAAAAAAACACTCTTCCAAATTTCCCAATACCTCAACAATTCATAATCGTGATACTAGAAACTTGGATAAAATTTACATTTCTGGCTACAAAACATCCTCTTATCGAAAAAGTCCATATTGTGTCTGCAGTTCTCTTTATAATGCGCTCCCGGAAACTGTCAGAAGCATAACTCAATTCAGAAAGTTCAAGAACAAAGTAAAGTGCTACCTTCTTGACAAAAATTTTTATGATATTCGGGAATACCATGATATTATCACATAAAACTTAAAATAACTTTTCTTTTTCTTACTTTGACAATGTCACTATTTACTTTGTAAATGTATATGGCAATGAATGAATAAATAAATAAATAAATAAAAAATATTTTAGAGAGGGCAGTAACCGCGGCTTTGTCCCCCTGCGAGGTAAATGACAATGGCAGGCATTATTTAATTACAATCAAAGTAACCTGATTATTGTGTGTAAGAAACCATTTGTGTGATGAAAAAAAAGTTTTTTTTTTGCTAGCTGTCATTTTAACATTTTCAAAGTTCAACTATTTCAATAATAATTAATACATACACTATTTAATATTAAGTGTTAATTTGGTGAAACATAAATAAAAGGGATGAAAGAAAATTGTTTTTTTTGTTGCTGTCATTCTTAACTTTAAATAAATTTTAATTAAAAATGAAATACACAAGTTCCGGTATTATTAGCTTTATACTAACAGCTGTAATTTTAATATTTTTTATGATTAATAATCGCATTTATGAAAAAATATTTTGTTGTTGGGTGTTGTTTTCATATTATTATTGAAATACATGCATAAATATGAAATGAAATATTTTTACATTAGGCGCAACTAGGGAGGGGGGGGGGGGGGATTCTTCTGAATTGAGATGAGGCCCCTAAACTCTAGACCAATTGGTGTTTTCACATAATTTTCTGTTAATGACATCTTTTGAATGTGCTGGATTTTGTAACTTTTTTTTAGAAGACATCTTCAGGAGGTTTAGTAGGATAGTGTAGGATGTCAATGCGGGGCTAACCCCCCCCCCCCCCTCCCAATATAGTTTCTGTACTGTTAAAAATATATTTTTGTTTAAAGGAAATATCCCGTAGACATGTTTATAGAACTACATATATTGCAAATCGCTTTCTAAACAAAAAGTTTCTTGGCCTTAAAATTTAACTATTTTACTTTCAGACGACCTGGCTGTGGGGTTTCGAAATAAAAAAAAAACTTAGTGGTGGCGCTATATGAATTTTTTATTGGTTATAATTATATATTAGGGTAGAGCGATAATTACCCAAAAAAATGTTTTTTAATACAGCCAATGGACTGGTGTTTAAAAGTTCTTTTTGATTTCTATATCCATATACTCCAGGTCGAAAATTACTTTCAATGACTCATCGCCTTCATATTCCCTGAACTCCATGAAAATAAAAATTCTGATGTATTAGAATTTTAAAAATACACTGGAATTGCTTTCTCTGACTTTATAAAACCTGCTGCACTCTATATGACAGTAATTTTTTGGACTTAGGGATCTCACGATTTTTGAGATCAAAAAATATCTCGAGAGTTCGCATGGCCAACAAAAATGTCAAGTTTTTTAAATAGTCTTCGAATTTTCAATGTGGCTTACTAGATAATTTTGGTGTTTGTAATTAGGAAAAAGTGTACTAAAAATCCATTTAACAGTTATATTTTTGTATTAATGAGACATTAAAATGTTTTCACATTTTTTGTCTAAGAAGTGTTACTCAGCAATTCTTTACTATTTTTGATTATTGACGAGACTAATTATTAATTTTTAAAACTTCATTCGTTCATCGGTAAATGATACCTGATAGTAATAATAATACTTTCCAATAAAAATTACTAATGCATTTTTTTTTAATGTACCTGGTAGTCCTTTTTGCAAATCTTCGGATGATGTGTTCATACTTTATGAACTCTAAACGTGCATCGGTAAAAAAAAACTGTTTTTATTAAAAATTACTTTTAGAAAGTACTCTCGTAACCTTCGTGTTAAATTTTTAAATTTTTTGCTTTGTTTTACAATAGATTATATGTTAAAAAATATACGTTGTAAAACTTTAAAAAATCATGAAATAAAGGGAAAATGTAAACAAGAAGGCAACGACACTCATGTTACTACCGACCTCTCTGTTAAAACGAACTGACTAGAGAGCGTCTCTGACGCCCGAAAACTCGAGGGAGGAGGCCCGCTTAGATGAGCCGGTATCCTTTCTTGTCCCGTAGTTCCCTCGAGCCATAATTTATCTGTATAAATCTGTGATAATATGCACATTTTGGGAGCATTTGTGCTTGATTTAGACTGGGCGGTCTACATAATTTAATATCACAATGAAGCGTCTCGCCATGCCCCATGCCGTCAAAATAATCCATCGTTTTAGAAATAACTTCTGCGAAGCAGACAAAATCCGCTCTTTCTGCCGTTTTATTTTTATTTTCGTGGCGCTATTAGTTGGGGTATGGAGTATTTGAAGAATTTTCTATTGTAGGATACAGTAGGTATACAGGGTCCTGCAATAGTGCGTCAGGCTTCCATAGCTGCTATACGAATTAAGTTAGGAATTTCATTCATATGCTAACTTAAACTATATCATAGGTTAGGAAAATATTTTCTCATATACAGGGTGTCCCAAATAACTGTGACAACAACATTTTTTATTTTTTTAAATGGGAACACCCAGTACTTTTATGCATATTTAGTTTCGTATTACTGTTCTTTATAATATTCCAAAATTTTATTTAATTTGATCTGGTAGTTTAAGAGTAATAATTAAAAACTAAAAAAAAAGTTTTGCAGTCCTAGAAAAATAAATCAATAAAACAATCTAATAACGTGTTTTAAACCATAGCATTAGGTGAGATTTATGACCAGGGGTCTAGAAATACTATAATTCTAGTAGTGTTTATTTATGTTATACAGGGTGTTCACTGTTCATAATAAGATTTCAAAAACGACACATTTTAAAATATTTTTTCTCGAGTTTTTTAAATGAAACACCCTGTATATTATTCGGCTATTTGATGTAGAATTCTAAAGCCAGTTTTTTTTGTAAAGAATAATCATTGTAAACTACAGTAAATGTTCAAAATGCCTTCCATTTTGATCTGTACACACATCAACACGTTCTTGAAAAGATCTGTTCACATTCCGTAACATCTCAGGTGAAATACTAGCAAACGCGTCGCTTATTCTTTGCTGCATATTAATTGCAGTTGTTGGAGCATCTTCATAAACAATTTGCTTTACGTGTCCCCATAAAAAAAGTCAAGTTTTGTTAGATCCGGCGATCTAGCTGGCCAGACGGTAGGTCCGTTTCTACCAATCCACTGGTTGCGAAAAGTATCATCTAAATGAATTCTTACATCAAGTGCAAAATGTGCCGGAGCACCATCCTGCTGAAACCACATCCTATTCCTAGTATAGTGAGGAACGTCTGCCAATAAACCTGGTAAATTATTTTGTAGGAAGTTTAAATACCGGACCTATCAAAATATGATTCCATCCCACACATTTAATGACCACCGGTGCTGTGGATCAACTTGTCTCATAAATTGCGGATTTTCTCTGGCGTAATAATGAAAGTTATGCCTATTTACACAACCGGTGTTATGAAAGGTTGCTTCGTCGGTAAATAAAACATAGTTAAAAAACATAGGATCCTCTTGTATTTTAATTTTTGCCCAGGCACAAAATTGTGATCGATTTTGAAAATCTCTATCACTAAGCGCTTGATGTAATTGAATGTGATAGTCATGGAATCGATGCTTTTTTTAAATCCGTTGTACAGATCGTTTACTTATACCTGTGGCTTTGCTGATTTTATCTTGGCTTACATGTGGATCTTCTGTTACCGTTAATAACACCGCAAATTCATTTTCCTCGTTGGTATTTGTTCTTTCTTCTTTTGTGTACACAATATTTCCCGTTTCAACAAATCTTAATAATAATGTTTTGAAACTTTTCTTTCGGATGTTTTCTTTCTGGATAACGTGACGCATGAATTCTACTTGCTAACAAACAATTTTTTTCGCTCTCACCAAGTACAAAGATCATATCAACTAACTCACCTTTAATAAAGTTCATTTTAATATCTTATAACTTATTCGCCCTCAATAACAACTTTTGAAAATTGACTTAAGAACTTGTCAAACTATAATAAATAAATAGATTGTTTATTTTATTTCAAAGCCTACCGTGGTTTTTAGGCATAACCCTTAATATAGGGAACCACTTTGCTAGTATTTCACCTGAGATGTTACGGAATGTGAACAGATCTTTTCAAGCACGTGTTGATGTGTGTACAAATCAAAATGGAAGGCATTTTGAACCTTTACTGTAGTTTACAATGATTATTCTAGTCGCCTATGCTTAATTTTAATAATAAATAATCCATTTAAACAACCTAATTTATGAAATTTGCAATTATTTTGGAAACGGCTGGAAATAACTTACATGCTTGTATTACAAAAAAAAATTGGCTTTAGAATTCTACATTAAATAGCCAAATAATATAAAGGGTGTTCCATTTAAAAAACTCGAGAAAAAATATTTTAAAATGTGTCGTTTTGAAATCTTATTATGAACACCCTGTATAACATAAATAAACACTACTAGATTTATAGTATTTCTAGACCTCTGGTCATAAATATCACCTAATGCTATGGTTTAAAAAACGTTATTAGATTGTTTTATTGATTTTTTTTTAGGGCTGCAAAACTTTTTTTTTCAGTTTTTAATTTATTACTCTTAAACTACCAGAGCAAATGAAATAAAATTTTGGAATATTATAAAGGACAGTAATACGAAACTAAATATGCATAAAAATACTGGGTGTTCCATTTAAAAAAATAAAAAATGTCAGAATTTTTTGCGACACCCTGTATATGAAAAAATATTGTCCTGAAATGCACCCTATGATATAGTTTAAGTCAGCATATGAATGAAATTCCTAACTTAATTCGTTTAGCAGCTATGGAAGCCTGACGCACTATTGCAGGACCCTGTATACTGTAAACATATTACACTATTAGTTGTGTAAGAAATTTCCGTAGATATATGAATAATTTTTTTTAAATTGGCATTAGGCTAATTAGCCATACAGCCAGTCGCAAAGTAAGGAACAAAAGATATTTTTTTTAAACAATCAAACAGGGAGACACTTTCATACCAGTGGGGTCTGTCAGGGCGACTTTTTTTAAGACATTCCAGGTTGAAGACCGATTGAAGACCACCAAAAAAGGAAAAAGCATATAGGGAAAGCCTAGGGCAGGTTTGTAATGTTATTTAAGACTTACAGTTTTAGATTGGTTTTGTATAAGTAGCTTACCAATACATTATACATTTTTATATTTTCCAGGGATAAGAGATTTAGAATATTAAATGGGCACTCGACTTTGCATTCTTGATTCAATTGTTCAAAGAGGCTATAGATCGTTGCCATGTTCTTTGTAAAAGTACACTTTATATCGAGTAAATATTGGTTGTAAAATTAACTCATTTTTTTAAGAAACGCGTGAAAAATAAATTTAAGACAACCTTATACTCAGTGTTGCCAGATTATTTTTACAGAAACTCTTCAAAAAGCCTTTCAAACCCGTTCATGATCCTTCAGTTCTGCCTGTGATTAAAGAATACTTACTAAAAAAAGACCATCAAATTCCCAAAAATTTCTTTTCAAATCAAAACTGACTTCTAAAGAAAAACGTGTCTCCCCCAACCCAAAATCTCTCCTCAAATCAAAAGTTACTTCTAAGAACACACGTGTCTCCCGCAAAATCCCATCAAATCAAAAGTGACTTCTAAAAATAATTTTCTTGAGATGCCTATACAATCCTTCAAATTAGACCAAAGTCCTTCAATCCTTCACGACCCTTGGCATGAGTAACACTGTGTTAAATGGCACTTTTGTGCTGACACCTTTCTGTGTACCACATTTGTTGAAACCGCGTCGATGACTTTTATGATACAATGACACTTGTGTTGATACCATAAGCAGTGTCGGTGTAATTGTATCGACCGGGACACGCGAAAATTTAAGGTGTTACCTATGCCTACACGACCCCAACATCCTTCATATTAAAGAAATTCCTTCCAATCGGGCAACACTGCTTAGGTTGTATTAGATACAAAAGTAGATATTAAAATACAAATTAGATAGCATAGTACTACCAAGAAGTTGAAACTTTACTATCATCACCTGCAGGTCGGTTTCGAACTTTTTTGTTCTTGTCAGTACAGGTAAGATCGAGGGGTATTTGGTTTTGTTCATACAATACCAAATACTAGTGGTGTAAAATAATCACACTCAATAACATAACAACAAAATTAGCGTTACTATGTGATCATCAAAAATAACGAGTCCTAATTTTATAAAATAGTCGTTACTTTTGGCTTTTCGTTCCTTACACTGAATTCAAATCTATTCAAATATTCTACCCAGAATTTTCAACGGACGGCATCGTTCGTGGACTTGATAGCGAAGGACGAAACGTATCATAATTATTTTTCTAGCTGATTTTTTTTTTAAATTGTCGTGCGACCGACAGAGCGCTATTCTATTTTGTGTTATCTTGTGTGTCTTTTTAATCACAAATTTGACAATTGACATATACTGACAGCTGTAATGACAATAACACAATTAAAATAACGATTTACATAATACCCAAAGCAACGAATCGGTTCAAGTCCGTAAAAGTAACGAAAATTTATATCACTGCCAAATACCAAACGAAAGTTTTGATACTAAGCCTATGCTATCAACCTTCTGTGGTTGCATGCTATGTGTTTATTGCCATCTCTTGGTAGTTCCATACCAAAAACCCATAAAATTATTAGTTCCAAGAATATTTTCATTATAAATACTGTGAAAAATTAATAGCTGTAATTTTGAATAACATGGCTAGTAAATTTTCATAAAAGTTTGAAATTTACAATATCCGTAAAGTACACGTTCTCTCGCTTTTATTCATTTTTTACCATAAAATAAAAAAGAAATAAAATGAAAACTTGTTGAAAAGTCTTCAATCAAATTTGTATTAATACGTTCACTAAAACAATTTTGACAATTTCAATATTTTTAATCTCATTCACCACTGTCAAGAAAGAAAAACAACACATTTTTTCACAATAACATCTCCAACCTTTATAGTTCCTGCCACTCCATTATCTTCCATATTTTCATAAAGTCCCATAATTTTTACACAAATAACTTTTTACGCCAGCTTACTTTCATTTGCCGTACTAACGTTTTTACCAACTTAGCCGAGAAATATTTCCCTATAACTAAATTCCACTAGATCCAGGGCCTATTTTCCCAGTAGGCCCAAGCCTAGGGCTCCGCTTTCAGAGAGCCCGCGCTCGGTCTGAGCGACACTATATTTATTAAAATAGTTTAAAACATTTTTTGTTAATAGTAATTGTAATTAATAAAATATTTTTTGTAAGAAAGAAGATAGGGCTTTCTGTTCCCAACCCTACATGATCATGTCCCTTCTGGAGAGTAGATACGATTTCGTTATAAAAGACAAAAGTCCGAGCACACTACTACACCTTTTTGATCACATAAGAAAGACAAGCCAGAGGCCCACATTTGGTTCAACAGTCAATGTTTAAAGGATGAGGCCTTTTTTCAATCACCGCACAACGACACTCATTGAAAAAGCAAAAATATCAGCCATAAAGGAGGAAAGAAACCGTTGGTATTCAATCAGAGATTTACTGTCGATAAAGTTAAAAATGATATATAGTCTTTTACTTCTACATTTCTCCACCTTAGAACTTTCAACTTTTCAAGATAACTTGAATGAGATAAGAACAGAAAGAAAAAGATCCCATTTTCGTTTACTCAAGAATAAATTTACTATCTTACATCAACGAAAAGTTGTGCCTCCAACTAAACAATTTCCAGACTACTTCAAGTTTCATCCAAGAATACTAAATATGTCAACTTGTGATTTCAATTCAGAAGAAACAGATTTTCTGGAAAAAGGTCTCAAATTTTGCCCCACTCAAGAGCTCACACAAACGAACATCAAATCTCTCATCGCCGACGTTGAAGTTTCCTTACAGAACAACCCAGGTTTTATGGCAAAAATCATACTAGGCAAAAACTCTCTAACTATAAGAAAGTTTTCAAAGAACATTACTAACAATACTATTCTTTCTAACAAAAATTAATTAAAAGCATTAAAACAAAAATGAAGAACTACGACTTGGTCTTGGGTAAGGCGGATAAGGGGAACTGTCTATTTATTCTAGATTACTCACGAGCCGCCACTGTTTCTCAACATAGTCGGAGTAATTGTTTGAAAATCTTCCCTAATTCGTGCTTACATGTTTTCTCTTGTCGTGGGAGCTGTTTTTGTTCACTCTTTCCTTTACGTATCCCCATAAAAAAATCAAGCTTGGTTAGATCGGGAGATCTTGCAGGCCACGATATTAGACCTCCTGTACCAATCCAGTGATCATTAAATCGCTGATTTAAAAAATTTCACACGAGCATACTGTAATGAGGTGGTGCTCCATCCTGTTGAAACCACATTGTGTCGCGAGTGTATTTTGGTGGTACTTTAAAAGCCCAGGTAAATCAGTTTGTAAAAAGTCAAGGTAAACCTGACCTGTAACATTTCCTTCAAAAGAATGTGACCCAATAACATGATTACCTATTATGCCAGCCCACGTATTATTACTCCATTTATGTTGATTCCTAACTTCTCTAGTGAAAAAAGGATTACTTGTGTCGTAGTAGTGGAAATTATGCCGGTTTACGAATCCATTGTTATGAAACGTAGCCTCATCACTAAACATTACATATTCGAAAAAAACTGCGCTTAATGTTGTATCATGCGTCCTGCGACCACTGACAAAAAACAACTCTCCTTGTATAGTCTTGCTCGTTTAATTTTTGTAATAATTGTATGTGATATGGATGAAATTTTACACTTCGGATAATCCTTGATGCTGAGGACGCACTGAACGGAAATTTGTTGCCAAGCTGTCTCGTACTTTTGTTGGGATCTTCAACTAAACTTAACATAACCATAAATTTATTTTCATAGTTGGTAGCTGGCTTAGTTCTTTCATGTTTTTCAAATCTCTCCTTTATCCTTTCAAACGATTTTCGATCAGGATGAGTTCTAAGTGAATATTTTTCTGCGTATAAGTACTCTAGAAGCCATAAATGTATTTCTGTCGCGTACGTAGATCATGTCAACTAATTCTTCTTTTGAAAAATTCATATTTTTCTATTTCAATAAAGTTAGTTCAAGAAACTAAAATCTAAACAGTAATAAAGCACAAAATTTTAGTGAAATAATTTTGCAATGACAGCTACTTATGACAAATAAAATTATTTATTTTTTGTTCCAAAGCAATCTTGACTAAATTGTTTAATTAGAACTTTGATTGTGATAAATCCTTTTGTCTGTTTAAAGGTTGGAGATAATGACGTTTCTTGGACATCAGTAGAGTTTTGGACTTGCATTGTCTTTATTTGTTTAGAATCACTACGTTTCAACTGGTAAGCATCTCCAGTCGTCTTCAGGTGAATACAGTATTTACCTGAAGACGACTGGAGATGCTTACCAGTTGAAACGTAGTGATTCTAAACGAATAAAGACAATGCAAGTCCAAAACTCTACTGCCGTTCAATAAATCATTTTGCCTAAAAAAAATAAGGGTGTCCCATTTAAAAAAAAAATTGAAATACGTCGAGTTGTCCAACTTAGAATGAACGCTCTGCATAAAAGATTTAAAAAACATTACTATAGATCGATATATCTTACCTTTAAGTACCCACAATGTAAATGCCTTTGCAACATTAAAGTCTATTTACATTGGCACTTTTCATTTTATATTTATTGTATAGATACATCAAATTGAGAGATTTTTTTTTGCATGTATCAAAAAGAAATATTCCCTGGCGGATCTGGCAAAAGTACTTAGACTGATCGCTATTAATGGCGAGCGGCGTAGGTAAATAATCTGGGTTTATCTATAATAAGTCGTTGGGTACAATGTTGCCTTTTTATGAATTAAATAAGTAAATTTAAAGAAAAAATAAAATAAAAAAGGTAGTAATGGATAGTGCACACCAAACCAAAATCTTCTAATACACTTATATCAAAAATAAAAATACATATAGGTCATCATCAAGTAAATCAAAAAACGCATAAATTGAGCCTAAATTAAAACAAAAAGATTAATAATCAAAAAATAAGCCAAATGAAAAATTTAAACTATTCCTATCCAAAATAATTAAAATCTTTGTTTCAGCCAAACGCCAAAAATCATAATATCAAACTTGGGTCCACAAATTAAGTTTGAAGACATCGAACATCTTCTAACACAACATGGCCGTGTCATCCATTGTGATAAACTCAACTCAAAGGATCCCAACACACAAGTTGTACAAATTACATATGAAACAACAGAACAAGCACAACTGTAAGTGTAGATAACAAATTTAATATATGACATTCTTATTTTCCTATTTTGCACGATAAAGTTTGTATTGATTTACAGGATTTCAAAATTACATATTTTAACATACTAAATTGTTTTAAACTTAAGAGTAAATTCCGTGTAAACTAAGAAATGGTCATTGCAGGACTCGTCAGAGATACGAAGGACCGTTTTGTACCCTTATTTTACGTTTTGTTCCGTTTGCAGGCTCTGCAACGTAAGGTACTTTATAGGTGCATAAATTAATGGGCTATACAATTATCTATTTACCGTTGGATCTGCATGAACTTTAGAAAAACACCAGTGGCGGCCCGTAATGTTTTTGTTTGGCTTTTTATAATTTAAAAATAGAAAACATAAACACATTAACAAGAACTTAGACTTAAGACTTAAAAGCCTTAAAAAATACAATTAAGATGTATTTTTTAGTTTTTTTTTGTTTAAAAGAAAACCAAAACATAAAATACAGCTCGGATATAAGTTTATTTATATACACTGCGCAACTTATTTAACGCACTATCAAAAATTTGTCTCAGCTTTAATCTTGTGTTTTTTTTGTTATTTTTTGTTCGTTTTTATTGATTTTTTTGTTAAATTGTAGGTTTTTCTATTGAGAGTGTTACTGCGTTAGTTGTTTTGGTTAAAAAAGTTGTTGTGGTATTATACCGGGTGATAATAAAATGTTATTTTTTTTTGGAAAATTGCAGACACCCTGTAGGGTATATTAGCTATTGCGAGTTATTCCAATTATAGCTAAATTAAAGCCTCTAGTTTTATCTACATTATCTTATTTTATTTTTTGTTTAATTGCTAAAAAAACTAAAATGTACGAATTGCTTTAATTAAGGAAACAACAATAAATAACTTAACAAAAAAAAACAAATTCATTACAGAATCAGTACCTGGTGTTTCCACCCCTTCCGCGAATGACCTCCCGACATCTGTTATTTATACTTAAAATGAAGTTTCTTATTACGTTTTGATCTAAACCATCCCATAATTCGACCAGACGTTCGGCCAATTCTTGTAAATTTTGTGGTTGTCGTCCTTCACTTCGTAACCGCCGACCAATATAGTCCCAAAAATTTTCGATGGGATTTAGGTCGGGGCTAAGAGCTGGCCATTCTATGTAATTTATTCCATCTTCTGCAAGATAATTTCTTACGATACGAGCCGTGTGGGGACGCTCATTGTCGTGCATGAGCAAAAATTTAGGTGCTATATAGGGTGCATTAACAACATGTTCTTCAAGAATATCTGTAATATACCTTTCAGAATTAAGAGTTCCATTTACAATTGCCAACTGTGTTCGCCCTGTCAAAGATATTCCACCCCATAGCATGACGGATCCACCTCCATATAAAGTTGTGTGCAAAAAATTGCATTGACTGTATCGCTCACCTGGTCTGCGGTAGACGCGGATAAGTCTGTCACAGTTATACAAGTTAAACCTCGACTCATCAGTCCAGAGAACACGTTCCCAATCTGCTTCCAACCAATTAACATGCTCACTAGCAAAATTTAATCTGGCTCTTCGATGATCTACTGTTAAAGCAGGTCATCGAGCAGCAATCCAGGGTCTTAAATTGTCTTCTCTTAGTCGTCGACGCACAGTTTGAACACATATAAGTGGACCACCTGCACCTTGAAGTTCTGGTCTTAATTTTCTTGCAGTTGTAAATCTTTGTCGTACAGCACTTACTCTTAAAAAACGATCCTGGTTAGGAGTTGTAACACGACGTCTACCTTGACCGGTCCGTCTGGAATGCTCTCCTGTTTCTGCGAGCCTTTCAATTACCCTCGCTACAGTTGTGTGCCACACTTCTAACCTACCAGCTATGCAGTTGTAACTCCACCCTTCACCATGTAATGTAACCGCCTGAACACATTCATCACGTGTTAAATTTCTGTTTTGCCGTTCCATTATTCACTAATTCTTGCTGGACTGTCAACAAAAAACCGATTACACAGATTTCACTTTATTTTCCATAGCCTTCTAAATGCTTTTCAGTTGTCACTTGATTTTCCATAGCCTTCTAAATGCATTTCAGTTGTCACTTGATTTTCCTCCGATAAATGCATTTCAGGTAATAAAAGCACGTGGTGTTTCAAAACAGTGTATTTCATAAAGTATCAGAGATAAACAAAAAAATAAAAAAGAAAATGTAAATAAAACTAGAGGCTTTAATTTACCTATAATTGGAATAACTCGCAATAGCTAATATACCCTACGGGGTGTGCAATTTTCCAAAAAAAAAATAACATTTTATCACCCAGTATAATACCACAACAACTTTTTTAACCAAAACAACTAACGCAGTGACACTCTCAATAGAAAAACCTACAATTTAACAAAAAAATCAATAAAAATGAACAAAAAATGACGAAAATACATAAGATTAAAGCTGAGACTGGTAGAATCACATTCGGCCGTCGACATCGGCGTTGCACAAATAATTATGCCTACTAAATTATCAGTTTAATAAAACACCGTTGTTAAATTATTGTTAGATATAAACAAAGTTGACAGAATATCATCTACACAACATAAGTAGTATCTCCTATAAATTACGGTAAGATCTGTTTTTAATTTTATTTTATCTAGCATAGGATAGGATTTTTACAGTGGCGTGAAATTCATTCTGAGGAAATATTTGTCTGCCAATTTTAAAATTTTTGACATCAAATAAATTCGCAGCACATAACTGATCCTTAAAATGAAACCAGCCTTTTAATTGAGTCAAAATTGTGTCGCATACTTCCTTGGCAATACCACTTCGTTTATTTTTCGCAGAAGTTATTTTCTGTCCTTTGGCAAGTGCTTGTTCTTCTTTTTCTTCATGTTCCAAATCATCAATTAAATTTCTTATACGTACAATTTGACGTTCAAACTACTCCACCCCGTCTGCGTTTGTGAACTTTTAATGCTGCGAGTCTGAGCTCCGTTAAAAAAAAATTGACATGTGGCATAATGCTATGATATATTATTTGCTAATAAAGAAATTCGAGGCAATCCAGAAATTTAAAACGACATCGTTTATCTGTATCTATTCCGGGTTCATCTATGATGTTTTTTATAAGTAGTCATTCTTTGCGATCATCTTTATACTCAAAAACAGTATCTACAAGCGTATAGCCACGGCACGTGGTAACCTTCGTTTAATAACTTCATCTAGAACAGCTGTAGTGTGACAGTGAGTATTTACTGATAAAAGTAGCTTTGATCATAGGGATTACAGTGCCTTGTAGATGCGATGGACTAACACAAAATCATTGACAAAGGGTCCTATTTGTTTATTGTTTGCACAATTCAAAAATTTTAGTAATAGAACATGTAGAAACAAACGTTTTACAAGCTCTGGATTTTAAACCATATTTCTTCAAAAGATGAGGAGACAATTGCACCCTATGTGCTCTGGGGGCGTACAAAGGATAACTAGTGCATACACGTGGTTCGGATCCCACGTTAAGCTGTAGGTCTCATCTGACTGACATTACTCAGACAATAGGGGATACAATGAGCCTCATATGCCTAAATATACTGGCTCTTCTGCCAACCCCAGCAGCAACAACAACAACAAGAAATAAAATTAGTTCGAAACAGGTATAATTAGATATTATATAGTTGAATTCATTCTATAACTGTTAAATTCTGCATTCATTTGGATGTTATATTTGGTAACAAATTGTTAAATAACTGAAACCAGGGCCGTATTTATTTAAAAATAATTTGCAAATTCCTGATGATGACATCAAAACGTCTAAAATGTATTAAGTGGGATACATGGTTGAATTTGGGGCTTAAGAGCTTTCAAAAAATAAAAAATAAAGTACAGGTCCGTATTTAAAAAATTAAAGTTGATAACAATTCCACAAAAACGAAACGATGTACCGCAATTCTAAAAATGCGGTAGTATAAAGCGAAAAAAGTTGCTTTAACAATGTTGTATTTGTTTTTCTGTAGCGGTTAAAATAAGTCAAATAAATTTAAAAAAACAAAAATTCAAAATTTTTGTTATTTTCGAATATTTCAAAAGTAAAAAAGAAAGCTTAAATTTTTTTATGATTTTACTAGGCACAAAATTCCACAACTTTGCCACCATTTGACCGATGCTGTATCTCTTATAGTTTCCGAGATACCCACGATGAATATCGAGTTTGAGACACCCTGTACCTACATAACGGCCAAAAATCAAATAATTTAAAACTATTTTTGTTTTAATCGGTCTTGAAACTTAGATAGAGGGATAATAGGCTGCTGCCTATTATCGGATACTTTTTATAATCGGTAATCAGACTTGTTTTTTGCCAATAAGTAGTGGAAGAGAAGTTCTTTGAAGTTATAAAATCAAATATGACTTAAATCAAATAATGATTTTCCTTTCATTTCGTCAGACGCGTTTCGCCATATCGTGGCTCATCAGTAGAGGTAGTATCCGATGAAAGAAAGGAATAACTTAAAACAGCTTTACGCAGTAGTGAAGCACACCAGCAATATATTGCACGGAGCTACATCGGTGTCGTAGTTAGACACTCTTAAGCATACCAGCATCTCTAACAAACTTATAGAAATAAGCAAAAATGTTAAGAGGAAATCACCCGTAAATACATTCGTCACAGTTACAGGAATCTCGCTAGGTAGCGCTGACCCGTAGGTATCGATTTATTGTTCTGAAAACTAACATCAAATCAAATAAAGATTCTCTTTTCATCATATCAAATATGACTAAAAAATTTCCAAAAAGTGTAAAAAAAATCAAATAATATATAATCTGACATTTTTCATAAGGTTTTTAAATATCAAATGGGTGGTTCCAAATATCGCACAAACCGATATTTGGAACACATTAAATATTGCGGGGAACTTCGGAATAAGCTAGCAAAACTATAATATTACCTTTGCCAATATTAACAACTTAGATAGGTACAGTATTTTGTCCATGATACCCCAATTTAGTACTTCCTACAGCTTTAACTGGGCCCTTCTTTGATCCTGCATTGTATACTTTTCTTTATTTGGAGAATTTGGAAAGTTATAATAACATCATATTCTCAACAGTTACAGTGTTTACAAAATTATTTGTTGGTTTGTTGACATTAACTACCACAAAGATGTTCTTATTAGAATTTTCTTTTCTTATTAGAATCTGCTCTTCTTATTAGAATCTGCTTCTCTTATTAGAATCGGCAGCTCTCCCTTTTTTCATATTATTTATTTTCTCTTTTTGTAAATATGACCCTATTCGAGATTCAATTCGTGAACTGAGCTTAAATAATAGACGAGAGCTCCATTTTGCATTATTTGTACACAAACTTGTTCTCACAGAGTTACCTACTGTCCTTAAAGACAGGCTTATTTCTAGAAGCGCAACACATAACATAAACATGTGATATAACGACCTTTTTGGCATTCCCAAGCATTCTACAGCCATATTTCGGATATGTTTTAGCTATCAGGCCCCGCATTTACATAATAAGCTTCCAAATGACATTAAACTGTCAAGCTCATTCTGTTTTAAAAGTAAATATAAATCGTTTTTACTTTCTGGTCAATGAGTACACTAAGCCCGATTTCTGATTTTTGTTGTTTGGTTAAACATTGTTATTGAATTATATCGCTTTTTGTTTATGTATTTATAAGATATTTTAATATTTATTTATTTATTTACATATTTAGAAGCTTTATGTAAGTTCTATGTTGTTGTTTTTGTGTAATTATTTTTTAAATGCCTGATGATTGTACACAAAAGCCTTTTCTTAATACATATATTAAAATTATATATACTTATCTTATGTATTTAAAATCAGTATGCAACGGTATCTCGTAATTACAGTGATATTTACTAACTTAATGGAAAAATAATTCGATACGAGCCTGATAATTATCAGATACCCAGAGCAGGTGCCTACGTGGGGCTTGTACTTCAACTTCTCGTTTAGTTTTAGACATATGTTTGCTTTGCGGTTAAGCGCACAAGGTGTCTTGAACACGGGCGTTTGATACTGCCAGAAATGCCGGTTCCATATAATTTTTTTGCACGAATTGTCATCACAACTTAATAACGGTTTAAATACCAATTCTGGTTAAAATATTTTTTTAAACGGCATGTCAACGAATATTTTATGTAATTCGTAATTGATGTAAATTATTAAGTAGCAAAATACGTAAAGGTCAAGAAGATAACGCCTTGATTAACCCCAAAGATAGCACATAGAATAAAGTTCGGTAAGATCTAGGACAAAGAAAAGGCACATTATCCCACGTAGAATGAAGTACAAAAGCGACCAAAATATTCTAATTTCATATACTTATTGTAGGTATAATATGTTCAAACTGCAATGATCTATGTAGAAAAATATATATGATTATCATAGAGGAAACCTAAGATACCAACCAAAAAATATTCTTAGAGTAAGTAATTTCCATGAAACAATATCGTATTTTTACAACAAAGACAAGGGCGGATTTACAAAAGGTGAAGGGAGATAATTATTTTCTCACTGATTGACCAAACATATCAAAATAAAGTCTATCAAAATAAAATGTTTCCTACTTTCATGAACACAATTTCGTCAGCAGTACTCTTTTCTACTGTTTTTGTTTCTTTTTGATTCGATACAGTTTTGACCGACAATTTACTGGGTTGGCATTTATGGGTGTAGAAATGAATAAGAATAACAATTATGTTTTCAACGGAGGTAACAACGCTGCAGTTTTAAAGTGGCGGCAAGGCGAAACTCACTCTCCATTCACAATACGTCGTCGTTTTTTCCACTTCGATTTAGATGTAGATTCAGAAATAATCCATTACTAGCGCATGGAAATGCGCACCCAAAAAATTTGCCAGACATCTTAATTCCTGTAAATTCTTGTGTTCTACCGCGCGCCGCGCTGAGCGTATAGGTATGGGTTATTCTTATCTTAGGGTAAAGTAAACTACATTGTCACTAGTAAATTGATGATTACACTTCTATTTTTACACATAGTTTTTTTAACTAGAAATATATAACTGAGTGTCCTTTGCAAGCACCCACATATTTTGGTACCTAGAAGTTTTCCAGTACATTTTTAATGAATATAGTATAGAATAGATATAGTATAGAAAGAATATTTTAAAATGTCAGTAACGTGGAATTTTCAAAATTAAAAACTTCGGTACAGTTTCGGTACAAATAAATTAGCGGTTATTAAAAGAATATGTGCATACCCTATGGGGAGCAGTCAGACTTAATGACCACCTTATTATACCGTATTGGCAAATTCAAATCTAGGGTGCGAAATCTCTAATGCAACCAAGAGAGAATGCACATATGGGCCAAACCTTCAGTTAAAAAGAGACACCTAACCACTCTCCCACATTTCTGAAAGGGGGGATATGTGTGTGGTGTGGCCGACTCGACATATCGATCGCTCCTGTGCTTGCTTCGACCGCGTGTTCCAAAGAATGGAAGGTAAGAGGTAGGGAATAGCGTGTTCTCTGTTTAACGTGTTAAACGCTACTAATAATATCTGTCTGATGCGTTTATATCGGCACCCTAGATTTGAGATTGCCAATACGGTATACTAATAAACATTGTCCCGAAATGTTTCGTCATTCACGTGGACAGTATATATGACCTAATACTATAACCCATAAAACTTTGAATTAGCTGGTAACACATTAAAACACCGCTATAGATGTTTGCGCATTAACATCTGAGACATTCCAGAAGTTTCAGTCCAGTGAGAGCTACTGCTATCACCGGTACTGCAAGCTTTTAGCGAGTTATATTTTTTATGATAGTAACGTGGAGTGGGTACCTATTTACCTATGTTATTTAATTTATCATTATAAATAAATCTATATCCATGCTATAGGCTCAAGATATGAAGTTTGGATTTAATATAAATTAGTGTTTCCAAATCTTGCTTTCCATCGAAAAAAGGAGGCAGCAGTAACGCGAATGTGTTTTATTTGTGACATTGGTATCTGCTGTAAACACTATAATATTTTTAAGCTGCTAATCATTACAAAGATTTTATTACATTTTAATTACTTATAGAAGAAAAACTTTTCATTTTGTTCTTTTTTATATAGTTCTGATAAAAAAAATGTTTTTTATTTCATTGTCAGTAACGCGAACAGAACGTGTGTACTCTGTGTACACGCACAAAAACAAACAACTTTTTAGCGCTGTTGTTACCCTTGCGTAGTATTAAAAGGGTCATTGAGCACATACAAGCCCCAATTGTTTTTTTGAAGTTACTTTTAGTAATATTGACCATAATAACAGAATAAGTGCCAGCACTGATACCAGCGATAATATTAAATCGCGATCTACGGCAGTGGTGGGCACCGCGGGGACCGATGCACTCTCAGTCGGTGTATCAGATACGGTTTATTTACATGTCGGCCATTTCGTCCCGGATACCACAGAGGATGGTTTGTCGGAATATGTTAAGTATATTCTAATAATTTGACCCTTCAATCCGCAAGAATTACAATCAAACGGTTTGAACTGTTCGTTTAAGTTAACGATTCCTAGCGACTGCAAAGAAACTATTTTAAATGCAGATTTTTAGCCTAAATAAGTGAAAACTCAGAACTTTCGTTTTCAATCTCGACCACCTTGTCAACACAGCAATAACAACCGCTTTTTTAGAAAACAAACAAGATTTTCCAACAAACAAACAACCAAAACCATTGTAACTGTGGACAAAGTGGAAAGTCTAGCAAATAATTATTCTGCTGATGTTCTAGCATTGGCTAAATGATGATCAAATTCGATCAACAGGATTCTTAAATTACCAGCTGGCATCATGGTGGAAAATGAAGATAAGTACATGAAACCAGATAAAACATATAAGATTTCTAGAAAAAAATTAATTCACTAAAGGTTTTAAGGTTATGCTATTTCTACAGTATTGCCACTTCTCTTTCCCCACGTTTACAGTATTGCTAAAATGTAAATTGGCGAAAATTTTACCATAGCGAACGTTAAAAATTCATAATAATACACAAAAGCCTTTTTTTACTGTTTAAAACGAATTCTACAGTTATTTTGCTGTACCTTCAGAGCAATAATTGTTACGCAAGTAGACAACCAATAATACATGCAGAAAGAAAAACTACGACAAACCATTTTGTTTTCTGTGCATTTCAGCAGAACAAGTTAATCAAACCAGCTATGGCTAAGAAAAATAAATTGTTTATTTGTATTAATAAAGATATCGCTTTTTGTCTATTATTCTTCAAAAGGCCGAATAAATGAAATATAGATATATTCAAAATGATTTTGTGTACATATAAGAAATTACCCAAATCGGTAAATATGTTACGGTAAAATTTTCCAATGAAATCGATTTTTTTTAAATTGATTTTTATTATCTTTCTCACAAGTTCACGGCCAACTAAAATGACAAGTTATAATGCCTGATTTAAATATATATTTTTTAAAATTTTTATTATGAAGTTCGGAAGTTGAGTCGTTGAACAAATATACTTTACAAGTAGAGCGGATTGTCCATATTGCGCTGATAAAGAAATATTCACGAGAGAACTCGTTTTTCGACATTTGACATCCAGATATATGACCGCGGCCAGCTGATTAGGACTTTCAAAATTTCCCCAGATTTTGACAGAGATGTATTCAGCCAATGTTTGATTCATAAACGTGTGATATTCTGTTTTAGACTATAACTAACAATAAATTATGGATCATAACTATTGTTTGTCAAGTACCGCAGCTGATGCCATCGCTGAGAAGGTATTTTTAAACAGTTTTAATTTATATTTACAATAATTTCTTGCATTTAGTCATATAAAGCATTTGAATCTGGTTTTTAGAAAGCGCCTACTTGGCGTAAGGGTATAGGCTCTATACTATGGAACTAAGGGTTGCGGTTTCGAACACCGCTTCGGACAAAACTTTTTTTATTTTATTGTTTTTTGTTTTTCAGTGATTATTTATTTTTTTAAATCGATTTCAACTAAAAAAAAAATGCAAGACAATTAATATCCTGAAATCTTAAAAATAAAAAAATATTTCGCAATTATTATGAATGTCCCACTTATAATGGAAACAAGCTTATATTTTCGGTATTTCTGAATTGAATGTTTTGAATTTTAGTGTGGTTTCGTGTGATATTAGTAAGCATATTTTTATTGCTAAAAATTTTAGTACGGATTTATATAGGTTGTAAAAGAATAATTCACTTTTAGCGATTATTAGTTTCATTTTCGTACAACTAAAAGTTTCGGTATTTAACAAATTCTGAAGTTTCTAACTTATTATTGTGGTCTGTTAAACTGTTTTTTAAAATTAACATTTCAACCTTTTTCTTGTCAATAGATTGTGTTTTTTTGAGGGTGCTAGCTTTAGGAGCTTAGCACCACAAAGTATCCCCCGAATTTTTATATAAATAAAGCAAATAAACATTTCTATTGTATGTTTTACTCAAATAGCTTACACGAATGTTTCTATTTACCACTGTGTCGACCGGTAAGCATATCTACTATCTCTGTTATAATTACCTATTTCCTAATCTGTTTTTTGCAACTTTTTACCTTCATTTTATTGTAATCTTGTTTAGCATGACAACAGTAACTATTTGTGGCTTATAGATTATTATTCGTTTAAACATACATTTTACATATTAAAAATTGGTAATTTCTTAGTCCGATCCTGTAATTTACGTCAAGTCATACCAACATCATACACTAAAATTAACCAGCATGTCATTCATATCACGTGATTGGGTCAGGATCTCGCGAGTTCTATCAAGATTTATTACTACATAAAAGCTTGTCGAGAAAATAAATCTTGCACAGGTTATTAATTAAAATATTGCAGTTTTTACTATGTAATGTTAAAAAATATATATAAAAATGTTTTTTTATTATTTTTTTGTTAATACAAATTAAATTTTTTTGAATATATTATTCATATTTCTGAATAAAATTATAATAAAAATGTTGTCAAGCACTTTAAATTTCGCGCGGATCCAGAGAAAGCGTGGGCACGCTGAGTTTCCCTACCAGGACGCGTTGAGTGAGAAGGACGTCACACTAAAATATGAAATGTATACCGGTGATTCACGACGAGCTTACATTAGAACTTTTGAGGAAACTACTGAAAATATTTTTTTGAAAATCTGTAAGTTTAAGTTTATCGATATGCTCTCTTAAACTAAAATATTAATATGTTTCTGTCACTTCCGGTTATACCGGAAGTAGCTTCAACTTTCATATTTTAAATACAATATAGCATTTTTTATTATATTTTTGGTTTTTGCATTAAATTTTAATAACATAATGGAACACGTTTTTTACCTAAGTCTACTCATTTCTGAGTATCTGTATATTTTGTAATTATTTCGTAAATGCATAGCGATGAAATTATCCGTATATATTTTTTACCTTAGCTCCTGGACTAAATTTTTTTTGTTTGTGTATAGTTAAAGAATCAACAAATCTCAAGAAATAGTTAAACTTGGCATAAAATATACAGGGAGGTCACAATTAAGGGCTCATTGTAAAAACCTTTAAACATTAAAAACTTTCTTATTTTAAATGGAACACCCTGTATATTTTTATTTTATATGATGGTAAATTAGCTGCTCCTTGAAATTGCTATAAACTTTTCTATACTTATATCAACGCGTTTTCTTAGAATATCAAGTTTTATTTTTAAATACGATTTTTTCAAGCGTGCCATGAAAACAAATATACATGGATAGTGATGTTTATATTAGAAATATTGTTAGCGGCAATGTTTTCTAGAAGGCTTTGACAAGAAAAATACAACAACACCTTACTAAAAGAAAGTTCCATATGGTGCGGACTTTAATGGCAACACTGTATAACTGAGTTATTATTACGTTATCAGAAATATTTCTTATTGAAAATCAAGGAAGTCATTTAGAACGAGCCATTTAGGACACTTTATTATATTAATAAATCAAATATTATTTTTTTATTAAGAGCAAACAGTAGCCGATGAGTCATCACGAACAAATGCTGCATTTACATCACATCGTGCATTCTGGCGATGGAAATACATTTTTTTTCATATACAAAATTTATTATTCACAAGAATTAAAATAATATCGGGACATCGTTTGTAATTTTAATAGAAAATAAGAAATTAACATGAATAGCCGTAATATTGCTATTTTTATGTTTTGCATGGCGGATGATATAAGTTGAACTATGGCTATATAATTGAAACTTTGAAAAAAAAGGTATCCGCCAAACTAGAAGTAAAATGTTTGTAATACAGTTTCAATTAGAGAGAAGCCAGGATTCTCTAAAATCCACAAATACGTCCCCAAATTTTTTTTATGGGTCTCGCGTTTGTCTGTCACGTAAAATAAAATTGGGACCCCAAAGGGGGAGGGGGGGGGGGGGTTTGTTCGGGTTTGTTCAATTATTGAAAATATTTGGGACCGGCCTATCCGTACAACAATTACTTTGTTTTCCAGTTTTGTTAAATTTGAAAAGTTTTTTAACATTTTTAACGATTTGATTTAAAAATGTATTTAACTGAAACGCTAGAAATTGAAATTTTGATGATGGTCGTATTTGGAGAAAGAAAACGAAGTCGAGTTGCTGCAGTGTTTCATGAAAGTCATCCCGATTTGCCACCTCTACGATGTACAGTCAGCAAAATTGAGAAGCAATTTCGAGAATTGGGTCATGTGAGACATGTCCTTCGAAGTATCAGATGAAACTAAATTGGATATCCTATTGATCTATCAAGAAAACCCACCAGCAAGGCAATTATCTGGTGACCACAATATCGATCATAAAACTGTTAAAGATCACAAAATCTACTGGGATAAAATCATTCAAAATGCTACTATGTAGTACAACAGTTATTAAGGGATGACTTAGATAGCAGGGTATAATTTTGCGAAGTTATGATGGCCGCATTGGACAACTGACAAATTGATTTAGCTTGGATAATTTTTTCTGATGAAGCAACATTTACTTTAAAAGGTCAAGTAAGTTTAAAAGTGAAGCAAAAAATCATTATGTTTTAAAGGGAATTAACCGTTTTACAATCGCTGGGACAAATCTGAACATCTAAACCTATTATTAATTAATTTCCATTTTAGGTTAATCGACAAAATTGCCGATAGTATTTTAACGAAAATCCTCATTGGATTGAATGCCACTCTCAACGCCAAGGAAAATGAATGTTTGGGCTTACAGTTTTGAAGCTATTTTTAATGTAAATATTCGTTAGTTTGACAGATGTAAAAAAAAATATGGACCAATTCCTTTTTCAATAGGCTTTCAAAAACGTGCCACAAGTGGTATCATCTAATTTGAAAAAAAAAGTTGGTTAGAGCTGCGCCCCTCTTTGGGGTTCCAATTTTTTTTACATGACAAGCGACGCGCATAAATAATTTTCGAGGACTTATTTTTAAATTTAAAATCCCCACCCTGTTTATAAACTGATCATATCATTTTGTAGAGAAAAAAGTTTTTATTTAAATATTTTTTTAATTAAAACCTTTTGAGTTATTAAAGAAACTGAATTTAAACGTTCATCTCATGTATCAAGAACAATTTGGCATTTTATCTTAAAAAAGATTTTTGGAGACATTTGCTTGTTCAAAGCTAATTTACTGTTTGAATACAGAAAGGTCAAAAACTTAATTTAAATTAATTTCAGCTCGTTTCAGCTAGTCTAATGTAAGGTTACACAAAGAATTTTAATAATAAATTAACTAACCAGCACTGTGACATACATGACATCATACCGGCCCGGTTACCTTAATTTTTAATTTTCTAATCAACCTTTGATTGTGAGTTCGTAATGCCTGTCAATGTCAGTTATGTCACAGTCAGACTTGTTGGTTAGTTAATTCTTGTTAAAAAATCTTTGTGCAACCTACCATTTGTCCCCTTATTTTTTACAAAAAGTCATTAGCGGCCTTTACACGGGAAGTTTTAACCGCGCGAATTTAAACGCGCACGTTTGTTTCTATTTATGCTATAAAAGCAGAGTTTTAGACGCGCGATTTAAAAAAGCAATCGCGTCGATCGTTCCCACGCGTAAGACTTTTCTTTTATTAGACGGAAGGTATTAACCACGCGAATTTAGACATGCCCGTTCTTCATCCAAATGCTTCTTTTATATTTTTTACGTATTCTTGGCATACTGGTTAATACTGCTGTTATAATTGCAAGTATCTTTTTATTTTCTATAAAATCTGACCTTTTTTAAAAGTAAGAAACGTCTAATAAACCTTTTCAAATTTTAAAAAATCCATGTAAATTTTGCGTGCTCGATTTAAAAAAAGTGTGTTGTTAGTCAAATAGTACAATTTTAATACCACAGTCTTACGCGTGCGAATAACTGCGCAATATATCGCGAACGCAATCGCGCGTTCCTGTCACGCGGTTAAGAGTCTACGTGTAGAGTAGCCTATATGGAAAAAGTTATATTTTAGAAAAACTTTTATTGGTAACCATAAATAAGTTGAAAATGTAGGTATTTAATTTTTTAAATGAAAATGTTTTACCGACGTGCAGACAAGATTAAAATTAAAAAAGTTTGATGCCTCTGCTAACTTCAATTTTATGTTAGTTCTATATGTATATAGTTTTGAATCACAAGAGATTATACAGGGTATTCCTTAATGACGTGGTAATATTTCAGAGTGTGATCCCTAAAGTAATTTTATGAAGAAAAGTTCATTTGTCCAACATTTTTTGCTACATGGTGTTGAATTATTTTATTTTTAAGCGTTATTTTGTAATATCTCCAAAATATCAATCAATAATGAAAAGTACAATAACGTAGGTGTCTACAAAGATAATTGATGCAACGATTGACGACGTCACTCTTGTAGTCTGCGCGACATCATCAAAAACCAGTAATGGAATATTACTTAGACGTTATTTACAAATTCAATTTTAATTAATTTAAGTTATGTACCAGCTTTTTAAAGTTTTCTCTCCGCCGTCGGTCGCCTACGTCATTGTACTTTACATGATTGATTTTCACTCTTTTTCAGATATTATTTTCAATTTTGATATGTGATAATACGATATAAGACGACATATTTTAGTAAGAAAAGTTATTCTATTGCTTCACCAGTGGCGTCCCTGCAAACGTATCCTCTGATATTATTTCCAAAAAAAAATGGTACACCACTTACATTTTCCATGTAGATTTTTTTTCTGGTTAGCCTGACCAATTCTACATAAAAATGGTTTCTTGAGTTTTCTCGTAAGACACATCGTTCTTGATTAAAATCATTAAATTACAATTGAAACTCAGTATAACATTATAATCTAACCAGATTAGGTTAGGTGAAAGGCCCTCTCCACTACTTTTTTTTCTGGAATTTCATTGTTGTACCTAGTTAAAAAAGGCCTGTTAATTAATTTTTTTATTATAACTTATATTGATAACTATAATTTTGTTTTATAAAAATTGTCGAAATGCCACAACTTTACTGGATAGACATGCTTCCGCCTGTCTTCGCGTCGAGTTAAAATATTCCCGGCGTATTCCGTATTGTTTCACACGAGGCAACTATTCGTTCTCCTAAATCTTCCACGGTGTTAATGGGAGTTTAAAACACAAGTTTTAAAATCACCCCACTAATAGAAATTCAAACTATTGAGATCGGGAATCTTGCTGGCCATTGCTGGGTCCGCGACCTATCCAACGATTAGGATAAACTGCATGTAAATAGTCGCGAACAATTACACTGAAATAAACGGGAGCTCCATCATTTATATTCCACATTTAATTCCTTAATAACGCATGTGGTACATCTTCAAGTACCATTGGTTGTTCTTCTTGGAGGAAATCCAGGTAAGACTGTCCAATAAGTCGTTCTGCCAGAAAAAATAAGCCTATACCATCGTTACCAATAACTCCTGCCCATACGTTAACCGAAAATTGCTCGTGGAAATGGGGTTCGGTTATGGCATGGGGGTTTTCGGCTGCCTATCAGTAATTATTATGGAAGTGTTAAATGGCATTCCTAGAAAAATTTGCTTCGTCTGTGAACATAGTTTGTCTCTCAAACTGCGGATTAAGTGTAACATTGTGAAGGTACCACTGAAAGAAGTTCACACGTTGTGGAAAATCCCTGGGAAGTAATGCTTATACTCTTAGAATATGGTATGGATATAACAAATAATCCACCAAAAATCTCCAAACAAGTCGATGACAAATATTTAAAGCTTACCGATTTTCCTCGTACTCGTCTCAGGATTTTCGTCGATTTCCTGCGGTACAGCTTCCTCAATTTCGGGTATTCTGGCAGTTTTAGGTTTATCTTCCGAATTACCATTATGGAAAGTAAGACGGCAATGAATATTCGAAAAGAATCGGCAATCTGGCAAGGCACGTTAGGATATATTTCCTGATAAATACGTCTGGCTTCTGTTGTATTACCGTCTACGAGATCATAAATGTAATGCATTACCGCCATTTCCGGATTTGTATAATTTACCATACGAGAGATTTGAATAAAAACAGCGAAAAAATAAATTCAATAAAAATCGAAGAAATAATACGAGATAGTTTTGAACATTAAGAAGTTACTTTATATCAATAAGTCATATTTTAAAATAATATCTAAAAAAAAACGTCATTCCAGGATAACGAGATTTACGTTACACAAGTATTTTTCGTTAATACAGCTAAATGAAGAAATTATTGTAATTTAATGATGTCAATCAAAAGCGATGCGTCTGACGAGAAACACGCAAGAGACCGTTTATATATAGAATTGGTCGGGCTAATCAGAAAAAAATATACATGGAAAAATGTAAGTGGTGTACTATTTTTTTTTTGTAAAAAATATCACAGAATGCGTGTGCAGGGAAGCAATGGATTAACTTTTCTTATTAAAATATTTTATTTCGTATTGACACACGCCAAAATTGAAAATAATAACGCCTAAAAATAAAATCATTTAACACCCTGTAGCAAAGAATTTAAGCCCTTGTGGACAAATCCTTATATAAACTTTTCTTCATAAAATTATCCGAGGAATCACACCCTGAAATATTAGCACGTCATTAAGGAACACCTTGTATATAAACTAACATAAAATTGAATAAATTATATGACCGAAGTTGGTGAGAGAATTTCAGATTCTCTCAATATCATTGTTTAAAATAAAAATAAAAATACGTCGAACGCTCAACTCGTTTTAGGTATGCTAGTATAATATGGAAAAATCATAACTTGTAAAAAGTTAAAATTTTGTAGTTTTTTAAAATTAAAAGTTGTCGTAACCAATAAAAAAGTCGTATCTGAGTTTTTCTGTATATAATGATGACCAAAGCTGCAACGATGAAGTTGAAATAGCAAAGTATCGCAGAGTGCGGGCAAGGACGACCAGCATAAAGGATTTCCCAAACCAACCCAAATTCGCTGCGAACGAACGGGCGGAAATTTTTGCGAGTCTACCATGGTTTTATTAAATTGGGATGCAACTTACCTACGAAACACATGTTGCGTGGCAGACAAAGTTCAATGTATACCCTTTCGTTTCAAAATAGGCATTTGCACAACATCATAAGGTATTGTCACAATGATTTTGGGCAAAATAAAATGTAAATTTTTACAACTTTTTGTTTTGCATTTTTAATTTACATTTGTAAAAATGGATACACATATGGTTTGGATATAAATGTTACAACTTTAGAGGTCGTTGCTAATACCCATTGGGTCTAATCTAGTTCTAAACACTTTTAAAAAAAGACAACAGAATTTTACCTGTTATTTACTCAGGTAATTCATACCTCCCATAATGCCAAAGTGTAGAAGCGAAAAGATGTTTCTCAATCTAATCTTTTTGGGTTATTTTCTTAAAGAATAAAAGTGATAAATGTCAGTAGAGTTTTGGACTTGTATTGTCTTTATTTGTTTTAAATAACAACGTTTCAACTGGTAAGTATCTCCAGTCGTATTCAGGTAAATACTAAATAAGTATACGCACAGTGATAGATATTGTAAATCATTTTTACCCTCGAGGAAATACTTTTTTCTGAATTTCAAATTAGGTGTTTATACACAAGAGCTTTCCATCTTAAGCTAAATAAGTATAGTAACTACAGCTCTATTTATGCTATGTTTCCGCAGTCATGACCGCACTAGCTATGGGTCACTGCACCTACCTAGTATAAATAGAGCTGTAGTTGCCATACGTATTTAGTATTTAGTATTCACCTGAAGACGACTGGATATACTTACCAGTTGAAACGTTGTAATTCAAAACAAATAAAAACAAAGCAATTCCAAAACTCTACTGCCGTTTAAGAAACTTCATTGTCTCCAACCTTCAAACAGACAATAAAAATGATATTATATTTTTCTATTTCTATTCTTCTTTTAATACTTGAGCTACTATTCTGTAGTTTTTATTTAAATGTTTGTTTAGAATACATTTTAGTTTCTCTTAATATTTCACTAGGTTAAAAAATGCAATCCCAGGATCGCCATATTGACCGATATTGGATCCCCTAGTATATTAAATATTATACATCTCAAAAGTCGATTATCAAACTTCTATAAATTTGATACCATACATAACTTATAGCAGAAGTTTGATAATCAAGACTTTTGAGATGTATATGTTACCGGCAAAACCCGTTACGCAGTCATACCAAGGTTTGTCTAGGCAAAGTCCGCATTGCCGGGCCACTTTAGGCAAAGTCGGAAATTAGTTGATATTTCCGACATTGCCTGCACTGTTGTAAGACAATCTTAGGTTTACCAAATATGTAGCAGGCAAACTCCGAAATAACCTACCGCATTACTATCCTACCTACTGTCAATATTATACCTATGTACGAGTAAGAAGCACAGTTTGCGATAGAAAAAAAAACACAAATTAATTTGTATTAATAATTTATAATAAAATAAACTTTCATACTAAAAAAAAAACTGAAAGCATATTGAGGTATAATCAGAGTGGATCCTTATAAAATACACTTGGTATTGTTTATTATGACACTTATTAAAGAAATAGGCATTCGCCAAAAAAAAAACACATTCAAAAAACTAACTAAAAAGATATTGAGGTAGAATCAAAGAGGTATCTTTGGGAAAGGTTTCTTTGGGTAGAATTAGAGCTCCTGCATGATACACTTTAACGACAAGTTTCAACCGCCTGGAATCGGAATATCAACTTATTTCGTAGTTTGCCTGCTACACATCTAGCAAACCTAAGATTGGTCGTACCACAGTGTAGGCAATGTCCGAAATATCGAATAATTTCGGACATTGCCTAAAGTGGCCCGGCAATGCGGACTTTGCCTAGGCAAACCTAGGTATGACTGCGTAACGGGCTTTGCTGGTAACATATATACCATAGTACCATTATTTCATAAATAAGATATTTCATAATAGGTATTTATTTTTATTTTAGGGCAGTATCTCAGCTAAATGGTATCGAAGTTGAAGGAAAATCTCTCAAAGTGGAATTAGCAGTGGAAAAACGTTCACGACGAGGGCCTCGGGGTCCGGGGGCCCCCTTTGGGGGTCTTCCCGGACAAAGCCGACAAACAGATTTTCCCTTAAGAATACTTGTACAAAGTGATATGGTAAGTTGGCATGTTATCAGTAGAATGCACAATTTTTAGGAAGTACTAACATATCACCGAAACAAAGAGGCTGAAGAAATAAAGGTTCTTTTTAAGATCAAAGTAGAGACGCATTTATAATGCAGCGTTTTTGTAAGGTTATTTACTTTTAGCACTTTCTAACTAAAGCGGGCCACTTTAGTCCCCATTTTTAGGACCTATAAAGTGGGATTTGATTTCTCAGAGATTAAATATACTTAAAATAATTGACTAGAGATCCCGTACACTTATAATATAAACTATATTAAAAATACCTACTGTTTATCTCTCTACTGTTACAGATACCTTAACAGAGATTTAAATTCATCGGGATATTACAATATGCTTAAATCCCTCTAAAAGTTATTTTTAACAAAAAAACCTAAAAGTAACTTTTGGAACAAAATATGCATTTTATTGAAAATTTGACAACCTATTCAAAATATCAAACATGAATATCACTAGGGCTAAATAATTATTTATGATTTAATTTTAAATGTCCTATAATTTTTGGAACACAATTGGTGCAAAAATAGCGTGCACGAACCGCTGACACTTCCCTCTCAGAATTAAAATACATATTATACTATAAATTATTGAGTTAAGTATTAGGTAAAGATATCAGTAGCGTAACTACCGGTGTTCCGCGGGACATGGGCCCAGGACCTCAAGGGGCCAATGTGATAAATATATCGTCGATCCTCTTTACACACACATGCACACTTTAATATATATTCTTAAAGAATACTCTAAATATATTACTTTATACACGCTTCTGATCCCACACGTACAGACAACACTGTCCACCAATTCTCCTATTTATTTATTAACTATTACGCAATACCATTATTCATAATTATGTTACATCTCTTTTTACTTTTTAAATATGCAGTAAATAACATTACCTATTCTAATATAAGTATTAGTATTAAATGTATTATATGCAACAAATAAATCTAAATTCATAATCGAAATATTTTACACAAACACATTGTTCTGGTCAGGAATTTATGCCTGGAAACTCTTCTTTATTTCAATAATACCAATAATTACTTTCCAATCAATTTGTTTATTACTTGTCAAAATAACAACTTTTTACTGACAATTCAAACGAGTCATTGTCAACAGTTTTCACGGCCTACCGCTGGCTTCCCGTAGGTAAAAATGACACTGTTGCCAATATGACCGAAAAAGAACAACAATTTAGATTGCGAAATTGAACAGTGAACACACATGCAAATATAAATTTAATATAACTTTAACCACTAAATAACTAAACTAATCACAGATCTACTAACACTAATACTAATCTGACTTAACCTAATTAAACCATGGTATATGATATATATTAATGCCATTTTCATTACACATTTTTTCTCTAATAAATTGTCTTCCATTGTAATGGAAATCGGAAATCCAAGCCTAGAAAATTAGTCTTTTAGGACATTTATTATTATTATTATTATTATTATTATTATCCTAGTCTAGACGTCTTTTGAACTTCACAAACACTATCATTTACCTACGTCACACGTTTTGACTCAAACAACAGGAAGACATATATACTATCGATGCCTGCCGATGGCATCGGCTATTGTTATCCTAGTCTCAACGTCTTGTGACCCTCAGAAACGCTAAATTAATATTAGGAAAGAAAAAACCCAAAGTCTCGATCTTCCTTTAATCTAAATCAGGTCTCTTTAAGAATCATGGACGATTTCTTCCATTTTACTAAATTAATAATTTAAGGAAATTATTCTGCCATCATACCATACAAACATGATGTTTGCTGACGTAGATCCGTAGATATTGTTGGATACAACTTATCGATAATTATCCCTCGTAATATATCCTTCTATGCAAGTTTAATGGTTTAAATTCTATAGGTATAAGATTACACCAGTGATTATTTAAGTTAATCATTACGTAAAGAAAACCGATTGATCATCGGTTTTGGATACCTATATGTTTAAAATAAAAGTCAGTCAGTCCGCTAGTCCGCAGCCGAGTTGAGCGAAATCGTGTAGAACAGAGAACAGCTTTGATGTTAACAGAATGTTTTTATTTACTTTGGTCTTACAAATCAGAAGTACGGGATCACACGCCCTAATTATTTTATGAATGTGGCTTTTATTTAGGTAGGCTTACCTAAGAAAGTTGCGAAAATGTGCAGGTGCGTTTCGTGCACTTAGTGTTCGCAGAATATTTTTACTTTTCGGTTTTGCTGTCTAAATTAGTGTTTTTATGATTTGTTGATAAGAAAGTATCTAACGTCTAAGGACTAGTGGACGTTTAAAAAGTTAAGAGTTATAGCTACTGTGCTAAGGGGAGCACTGCTTAAAATGAAGACGACTGAAAATAGGAGAGCAGATTCATTATTTTTAAAGAAAAGCATGATACAGTGTTTGGACATCAAGCAAAACTCCAATAACAGGCAGAATTAATAAGATAAATAATGCTATGATTTTATGTTTGCTATTTAGTTAAGATCATTGATAAATTAATCATGAGCCGCATTAGTAGCATTGTTTCGAGTATAGTATGCTAGATCGGTATTGAGTTATAAATTATGAAAAATGGAGAAACTAGCAATAAAACTGACAAAGTCTTGGAAGGAGCTGCAAGTCCTAAGTATATTCGGGTACAAAATGGAGAAAAGGAAAATTGTTAAAGAAGCTGTATGATACAGATTTTTGGAGAAATGTTTTAGAAATTTTAGAGAGTATTAATGCCATGCTTCGACACCTTGGATGGTCATGACGTACAGAGCTGTGAGTAACTTAAGTAACTAGATACTTTTTAGTAACTAGTTACTTAAAGTAACTAGATACTTAGTTCTTTTTTGAATCATGCCAAAAGTAACTGTAACTTCGTTACTTTTGAAAAGTAACTTGTATCTAGTTACTTTTTAGGAGTAACTATACACTTAGTAAAGTAACTAGTTACTTTAAAAGTAACTTAGTAAAGTAACTAGTTACTTTAAAAGTAACTTAGTTACTCCTAAAAAGTAACTAGATACAAGTTACTTTTCAAAAGTAACGAAGTTACAGTTACTTTTGGCAAAAAAGTAACTTGTATCTAGTTATAGAATATTAATACCAATCATTTGCCTAATCCTTTATCTAATATTGTAGGCGACAACCCATCCAATTTTTTCTGCAAACTGCTACAACAGTTTTTTTACCCAACCTCTTTTTATCAGTACCTCATCATAGCTGACTAATTGACCATAATAATTATCCACAGCAGATAAATACTTATACCACCCAATCAATCATCAGTCTTGTATTGTCCAGGACTAAATTCTCTGCAACTTTCTCCTGCTTAGGACTTTCCATGGCACTAAGCCTCACCGTACGTCATCAGAGCTGTGAAAGTTACTTCAGAAAAGTAACTAGTTACTTTTTCGATACTTTTGCCCAAATGTATCTAGATACTTATAAGGAATAGTTACTTTTACCTAAAAGTAACTTAGTTCTTAGTTACTTTTTCGATGCTGTACAAGGTAGTGATAATTCATTGTCATGTACACTACAGACTGTGACAAGTGACTTCTAAAAAAAAAAAAAGGTCATCGCTCCTGGAAATTCCCTAACAAAACCGAATCCATCAATCTTGGGGAACACTCCTGCACTCATGTTTATAGGGTGATTAACGGCCGCCGATCGTTCCTTGGTCATCATCTGATTGTGTGCATTATTTGTTACTTTTGAAAAGTAACTTGTATCTAGTTACTTTTTAGGAGTAACTATACACTTAAAAAGTAACTAGTTACTTTAAAAGTAACTTAGTTACTCCTAAACTCCTAAAAAGTAACTAGATACAAGTTACTTTTTTGCCAAAAGTAACTGTAACTTCGTTACTTTTGAAAAGTAACTTGTATCTAGTTACTTTTTAGGAGTAACTAAGTTACTTTTAAAGTAACTAGTTACTTTTTAAGTGTATAGTTACTCCTAAAAAGTAACTAGATACAAGTTACTTTTCAAAAGTAACAAATAATGCACACAATCAGATGATGACCAAGGAACGATCGGCGGCCGTTAATCACCCTATAAACATGAGTGCAGGAGTGTTCCCCAAGATTGATGGATTCGGTTTTGTTAGGGAATTTCCAGGAGCGATGACCTTTTTTTTTTTTTAGAAGTCACTTGTCACAGTCTGTAGTGTACATGACAATGAATTATCACTACCTTGTACAGCATCGAAAAAGTAACTAAGAACTAAGTTACTTTTAGGTAAAAGTAACTATTCCTTATAAGTATCTAGATACATTTGGGCAAAAGTATCGAAAAAGTAACTAGTTACTTTTCTGAAGTAACTTTCACAGCTCTGATGACGTACGGTGAGGCTTAGTGCCATGGAAAGTCCTAAGCAGGAGAAAGTTGCAGAGAATTTAGTCCTGGACAATACAAGACTGATGATTGATTGGGTGGTATAAGTATTTATCTGCTGTGGATAATTATTATGGTCAATTAGTCAGCTATGATGAGGTACTGATAAAAAGAGGTTGGGTAAAAAAACTGTTGTAGCAGTTTGCAGAAAAAATTGGATGGGTTGTCGCCTACAATATTAGATAAAGGATTAGGCAAATGATTGGTATTAATATTCTGTAGGGTAAAGAATTTACCCCGTTATTAAATTTGATTAACGTTAGTAGTAATTCTCGCCAGTGTCAGTAAAAAAACAAATATTTCCGTCTTTTTAAAAATTTATTTGTTTTCTTTTTATAGTAACGATTATGTAGAATGATTGTTGATTTGGCATGGATTATCAACGTTTTGCTTGTTATATACTATTGATGGTAGTTGAGTAGTAGCTCAAATGGTAAGCGTTATTGTTGGATGACTTATATTATCGAGTTGTAGCTCAAGTTTGACAGGTTGGTAAACAGGATAAAAATGGCTTCCAGGAAAACTTCTCAAGGAAATCCTTAGATAGCCATGGACTCGCTAATATAACGTGACTTTTTGAGAGTGGGCCATGGAAGTTTTAAAGTGGTCTATTTTAACCTGTTTTATGCAATAAAGTAGTAAGTAAGTAGGCTATGAAATATTCTGTGAAATGACAAACCTAGAAATAAACGAGGACAACTGTTTCTGTCATAAAACTGCATTTCAAGATTTTGTGTGCAACTCATAGTTATTTTGTAGTGTTTAAATTTAGTTTAAAAAACTCGCATGGTTTAAAATAAATGCATTGAAGTGGAAGGTGGACATTTTGAACATTTGTTACCTTGATGGTTATTATCTTACTAATTAAAAAGTGTTCGTAACAAAAATTGAAGATATGATTTTTTTAAAATTTTTCTGAAATATGACATGTCTCGATTTTTTTTTTCAATTTTAGTCGCTCCCTTAAGTATAATACCGTACTTATGAAACATTTTTAAAAAGATAATTTGATAAGCTATTTTTTGGCCCTAAACGAATGGCTTGTTGCCATTTAAAAATATTGAGTAATTCTTTCTCATTGTTTAAAAAAATATGACATATCTAAAATATTTTTGACAGAAGCATCTTTCGCAAAGAATGTTATTGTTTAACATAAAACAGGTTAAAATAGACCACTTTAAAACTTCCATGGCCCACTCTCAAAATGTCATGTTATATTAGCAAGCCCATGGCCATCTAAGGATTTCCTTGAAACGTTTTTCTGGAAGCCACTTTAAAAACAAATGATAATGTGTGATATGTCATTTTAAAGGAAATTTGCCGTAAAATTCAAATATTGAATAAAAATAATACGTTTCTATTTAAAATAAAAGAGTTGATACCACTTCCGGTCAAACCGGAAGTTATTTTAAAAGTATGACTTTACTAAAAACTAACAAAATATACACTTAGGATCTCCTAATATTTTAAAATTTGTATTACTTAATAAAACTACGGAAAAAATAGGGGGGGGGGGGTAACAACATTCGTTGTCACCCGGTATGTAAGTGTAGGTTGTGGGTTATTGAGTATAACGAAATACTGACAATACTAGCAAGAACGATAAACATTCTGATGATTGAAGCTGCACCGAAAAAGGCATTTTATTGTTGAGACCTATTTAATAATGTACCAAGTGTATTTTGTTGTCTATATTTATTGATTGATATGTATTATGTATATAAAAGGTTATTATTAAAATATTTTTTGTCGTTGCATAAAAATTGTATAAGGATATTCTTGAGGTGACAAGTTTTGATTTTTTTAAAATAAAGTTATTGTTGACAAGTGTGACAGATTTGTCTATAGGTTGTAGACGCGCGCATATCTAACAGACCTAATGAGCAAATGAGCCTTAGATGATACATACCCTTATAAAAGAAGGAAAATAGTGTTATGTATATTTTTATTGGCAAAAAACATGCCTAGATATGAATAATGCGTATTTAGAATTTTAAATAGTGAAAGGTATTGCGGTGCGATAAATCGTATCGCAATCGCATAGTGAACCAAAGTGAAAATTGGGATTTTTGGTAAAAATTTTTAAACTTTTCAATAAATCTCGTTAATCCCGTATTTTGACAAATCCTTTAGGTACGTTATCACAAATTTCTGCTGGCCGCTAGCTTCAGGTTGATCATTTCCAACAATAAATGAGTCGTCGTAAAAATTTTTTGGTTCTGTTTGATAACAATACGAGGGACCAGGAGTGCTATAAAACCAATAAAGTTGCATGTTTTTCCGCTTAATTATTTTTAGTAAGTACATCAACGATTTTCTCTCATATTTTAGGATCCATGTAAAAGGTTATTTGAAGATATTTATTAAGTTGTGGTAAATTTAAAAGTTTTATGTTTTTTCTTTATGAGTTATTAATTTTTTTTAATGCTGACTTAACATGATTAGCATTATTGTAATAAAGAAACAGTAAACATATTTCGATATTCGTCGATTATTACAAAAAAGTAACAACAATCCTAATTTTCAAACATTTTTAGTTTAGTAATAATCTGCGAGAAAAATGATAATATACAGTAAAACCTCTCTTAGGCGGACACCTACGGGACTGTCTAAATATGGCCGCCTAATAGAGGTGTCCGCCCATGGGAAATTATTACATATATGTATGTACAAATAAACATTTATTAAACATAACAAAAATACACTAGTTTTAGTTAGGATGTAGTACTAAAAAAACACGACGTTTTTCTGCCATTGTTTACGATTTTAACCTTACAACTCACAAATAAACGGCGGACTGCTTTGGGGGAATCACATTACTTTCATTCGGCGAAGTCCTTTCGCCCTGCCACGCATACACGATTGGTTGCCGGTCTGTCTTCAGAGAGTTTTTGCACCGTACTTATTCGTCTTCCAAATACTTTTAAAAAAATGTTGTCTGTTTAAAGGGCAGTTTTCGCACTCCTTGTATGAAAACAGGCTTTTCGCGTCTGCCCAAAGGAGAGTCTGCCCAAGAGAGGTTGATTTTCATGGAATTTCATATACCTAATTCCGGACTATGAAAAAATGTCCCCTTATCAGAGGTGTCCGTTATGAGAGGTTTCACTGTACAGGGTGGCCAACTAAGAATGCGAGGTACTGTATCTGGGAAACTATTAATCGTAGAGGCTTGCGGCAAAAAAAATTATTACTAAAACGGCCAAGAGAAAAACCTGAAAAATATTTTTAAGTTTCTAAAAAGGGAGCGTAACTGCAATCTTGAATCTAAAAAGTCATATTACTGTAAATTTAAAAAATTCTGATCTTTAAAGTTGAGGATAATGTGAACCTTTTTTGTTTATTTTTAGATATACTGCAAAAAGTGTTAAAGTGGTGGGGGGTATTCAAACGTTTCCGTAAATAACATCTTGTATCTTCGAAACGGCTAAGCCGATTTGAACAAACTTGGGCTCGTTAAAAGGAGCTATTCTTGGGCTAAAAACATCAATATATATAAAATATAAAATGTTTGTATAACTCTTTAATTGTGATAATGTAAAGCGACTGACTAAAATCGTAAAAACTTAAATTGTACCCCTTTACAAAATATTCAAAAAGTAAGCGTAGATAGATAGAATATTAAAAATGGCCAAAATTTTGTGTTTAAGAGCAAACAGTAGTCGATGAGTCGTCACAAACAGTGGCGGACTAGAGCGGGTGGCCATCGCCACCGGGGCCAGAAGGCCTTTGGGGGCAATTGGTCCAAACATTTAAACAACAATTTTTTTTTTCAAAAAATGTTAAAACTTTAAGAAAATGATGTACAAAAATGAACATTATTCTCCACCTATGCATAATAATAACATAAGTAGGAGCGGAGCTTCCTTATAGTCTCAAGAGACTATAAGGAAGATGTTAGAATAATTAATAAAATAATTAAAGATGTTGCTTCAGAATCGAAACATCTATCACCCTTATTGAGATTTTAATTTTGTTATTGAGGTACGTTCATTTTTGTTGGGCATTGTTTTGTCTTTTCTATTTATTTAACTTTGAAATATTCTTCAATTTTATAATTTTAAATGTTTTCCATAAATAAAGACATATTCTTCCATGTTGTTTATTCTATTACTACCTCTTTATTATATTAACTTATTTTGAACTTTGTTTATTATGCTACCTAGATTTCAAATAAGCTTTAAAATTATATCTGTATACGTTAATATTTATTCGCTATAAAATCCGCTAGCTGATAAAATGGCCATCATAGCAAAAATAATGAGGGTTGGGCCATAGAGGCCATGTAGCCACCGGGGCCAAATGATTCCAGTCCGCCCCTGGTCACAAACAAATAGTGCATCTCCACAATAGAATATAGAATATCTTTTTTTATAAACAAAATATTATACGAAACGAATTTCACGAGAATGAAGTGGCGCGGCGTCAGTGGAAATTTTAAAGATAATATCGGGGGCATCGTTTGTAATTTTAATGGAAAATAAGAATTTAACTAAATAGCCGTAATATTTCTATTTTTATGTTTTGCATGACGGATGATATAATTGGAACCTATATAATTGAAACGTTTTTTGAACATAAATGTTTTCTGCCATATAAATTTTCATTTTTCCTAGTCCATCCCAATTAAAATTTTAACGCCACATTTTCTATTATTTTAAAAGTACTTTAAATAGTCTAGCGCATTCGCCATTTGTTGGACCATTTTGTGGAGAGTTCTGATCCTCTCTAGCTTAAGCATTAGTAAGAGTAGTCACGCCTAATGATTAAAATTTATTTTCCTGTTTTCACACGGCATCATATATCGCGCGCGACAAATGGTCGCAATATTGCTTTTACACCAAATTATGTGTTTTCTAATGAACCATTTTCACACACAAGCGATATCGGTTTATAAATTAACATGTCAAGATTGCCCAAAAACATACATAGGCCAATCTGGTAGAAGTTTTTCAAAAAGAATTAAGGAACATAGTTCCAGCTTTGTTTTGGGAAAAACCGATTCTCTTTATGCAAATCATTTAACATTTCACATAATTTTAATCATAATTTCCAAATTCTTCATACAGAAAATAAGGGCAATAAACTTAATTTGCTGGAATCCCTAGAAATAAATAAACTTAAAAATACAAACCACCTTTTAAATTGTCAATTAGACTTTAATAACTCACCCTTGTTGAATTTGTTTTGAATTTATTGTTAACGGAAAACCCAATATAGGTAGTAGGTACATTTATTGTTTATATAAGATTACACTTAAACTACTTTTAGTACTCTTGATAAAGCTACTGTGTAACGAAACATGTTGAGTCAACAACTATTTTAATAGTGTTTTTTTTTAAATAAAGTGGAATTTAACACACTATTAGTGTTTTCTTCATATTTTGATATTGATTAACTTTGATCAATGTGTCGACTGTTTTATGAGATAGGAAAGTAAATAACTGTTAACATATTTCAAATGACTAATTAAAATAATCACGTATCAAATGAGTTAATCAAGGCCGAAAGGACCAGCAGTAAAAGTATTCTTTTATTTACCTTCTGTGTATGTAATCCGTGGGATGAGTCCCAAGACGTAGCCCTGTGCTCATAGTTTGTGAATTCCTTCATACTAGAGGATTATACCCAAGGGGCTTAATCTTATTTAATCCTTACAAGCATAATTTTCCATGCCTGGAACACCTTTGTTTTCTTTAATTTTTTTGGGACTTAGACCAACATAATCGTTGTGGACGACTGTTCCGTAATTCGGTGAACCTCGTACCACCTACATTGGGTAATTTGGGGGCCCATTATCTTACCAACCACGACCACACATTGGATTTCTACCTGTTGTTTCCACTTGCTCCTGGATCAAAGGCCAGTTTGTTTCTTTTTTATATTTTAAACAGTGATCAATTTAAAGTATTGCTCAATAATATCAATCTTAAATTATTTTATTATTGATTGATTTTTACTTAATTTCAGCCGGTATAATTTACAGGTTATTTTCTATATATAAATGTACATAACAGAGAGGTTTATTTTTAGCCAAAGAAAGGGTTTGGTATATTATAATATTTCGGTATATTACTTATACATATACAGGGTGTCCCATAACTTATGGGCCGTAGAGTAACTGGTGATACTAGACATCAAACTAAGCCGATTAAGTCATATAAGTTTTTTCGGATTGTTACCCGTTCTAGAGATACAGGGTGTTGAAAGTAAAAGTTTATTCTCGAAAATAAGCCATAATTTTAAAACTGTTTAATGAATCGAATTGAAAGTTGGCAATATTATGTTTTTATGAGCAAGAAATAAGAATTTGTAGAAATTTTTAAGTTTCAAACTAGAGGGCGCTAGTTGCATACACATAAATCTATGATTTTTTATTCTTACCTGTGATATTAGGTGTTTTTCAATTATAGTTTCTTAAGGCCCTTTTACATTGGGTGCAATTGCAAGAAAAAATTGCCTGAAAGCATGCGCTTTGTCGACGTTTTAAACAGCTGATGCAGGTTTTAAATGGGAAAACGTGCATCAGCTGATTAAAGCGTCGTCGAAGCGCATGCTTCCAGGCCATTTTTCTTGCAATTGCACCTAATGTAAAAAGGCCTTTAAAGAAGGGCATTTTCTGAGTCAAAAAGGTGTACTTGATTGATCTTAATATCTTTAACGGTTTTCGAGATATTTTCCTTTAAACATCCCAAAGCATAAAAAACATAGTACCTACATAATTAAATTATTATTTTAATTATCAAAAAAAAAATTTATATGACATAATCGGCTTAGTTTGATGTCTAGTATCTCCAGTTACTCTATGGCCCATAAGTTATGGGACACCCTGTATAATAATAATTAATCACAAGGTAACTTATAACTCTATAATTTGTTATGTTTCTGGCAAAAAAATTGAACTCATGGGTTTTTAAAAAAGTTATCTAAGGTGCTAACCGAACTATATATGGAAATAAGACTCTTCAGTGATAGTCTGTCAAAAGAACTTCAATCACGTATTTGTGGTATACTAAATAAGATGGAAGATAGGTACTGCTCAAAGTCAACAAGTTAGCACCAGCGACGAACGGATGAATACTAAAAATACATGTTATGTTGGTCCTTCTAGATTAAAAAGGATAACTTTTTATATTTGCCTAGAATGCGAGAAACCGATCTGCCTGGAACTTGTTAAAAAAATGTGTATCCCATGCCTTAAAAAATTGAAAATTTAGTTTTATTCTGTTTTTGTTTATTTAAAAATTTTATTTGAAAAGTTTATTGCACTGTTTTATTTTTATTAGAGTACTTAAATATCTGGTTAGTTTAATTTTAATAAGGATTTTTAAATATATTCTAATATTTTTTTTATTTAAGAAAACACAAAAAACGCTCAGATTTTTCATATACCGATAGGTAGTCTTAAGCCTTAATGTAATAATTTTGATTTTGACCCTTGTGGTATAGAGTAAGAAAAAATAAAATTTTCTACGATTTTAGTTTTTAAATTCGCTCTCTAACAAAAACACGGCCGATCGCTCTGTAATCGTGTCATTCCTGTCTCTAGTCTGGTTTCCTGTGTAAACTGTCTTTGTCTGTTTAAGTTATCAAAACAAAGATAACAATATACGTATATTTTTAAATTTCCTGCTTTCACGCCGTGTTTTTATTTGTTTCTAGAACAGGTTTGTGATACTCTAGGAATATTTTTATAATTAAGGTATATTTTTAATAGGTTTTATTTGAATTTGTTAGTGCTGAATATGATATATTTAATTATGGGGAAAAAGCCCATTGTTGCATTTTGGAAGCATTCAAAATATACTGCCAGAAACGAGTTATGAACTTTTACACAACTAATACGGAACTTGTCTAAAGATTAAATTTGAAGAATAATACTCTTAAGCGTAAGCTAAAATCATCAAAAGACCCACAGTTCACAAAGAAATGTTTTCTTTTAAATCCTCTGGATCAAATACAAGCGATTAAAGTTTGCGGTTGTGACGTCAAGGCGTACTAAAATGTGACTAAAATACATAGCTTAGCTTAATTTGTAAAAGGTAAAATTTTCTTGTTTAATAATTATTACTAGGTTATTATTAAGAGTTAGGGTGTTAATTTTATTTTTAAGGCAAAATTCTTAATAGTAAATTTAGATATTAATAATTAAAAATTACTATATTTAAACTTTTTTTAAAATTATTTTTGTTTCTCCGGCTTAAATTAAGATATCGACATCTATTTTTAACTAAATCAATATTTATATATGGATTCATTTAAAATTTTCGAAAAAAATAAAAAATCGGTAATTGCGCAAATAGCCTATAGTGGAAACGAATATAGTAAAAAATAATCATTCATAATTTCAAATATTACTATAGGATAAGCTCTTCTAACCAAGACCAAGTTTGTTAAATTTTTTTAAGGCAAACCGGAGTTATGAGTATTTCTTTCAAAAGAGGTTCTCCCTCCACTCCACAGTATATTTTGCTAGTTAAAGCAAAATAATTATAGTGAAGTTATAGCGTATATTTCAAAGAATAAAACTTAATTTTCGACATAACTTTATTAGGCATATCATTATCATAAAAATCCGATAATATTCTTAGTCCTAGAACTACCTACCTAGCGATAAATTTAGGAACTTGAAAATAATTTCCAGCGATTACTCTTGGTAGATTTTGTAATGAATTTTTTCATTTGAAAACTTTAAGACAAACGGTTCCTGAAATATGGCCGGCATCCATTCTTATTTGGCCACCCGGTACATATTTTTAATGTTGCAATTTTTATGATAAGTAGCATACTTAAATTATTCCTTATGTCCTAATAGTATGACTATTTGTTTTAGGTAGGAGCTATTATTGGAAGACAGGGTTCAACAATTAGACAAATAACACAACAGACACGAGCGCGAGTAGATGTTCACAGGAAAGATAATGTCGGTTCCCTGGAAAAAGCTATTACCATTTATGGTAATCCCGAAAATTGTACGAATGCTTGTAAAAAAATCCTGGAAGTAATGCAACAGGAGGCTAATAACACAAATAAAGGGTAAGTTCAGTCAAAACCATTTCCGGTTAAACCAGAGGTCATTTTTTAACTTTTAAATAAAAATAATAATAATTTTTATTCAATGCTCAAATTCTATAAGCAATTCCCTTTTCAATGACATATCAAATATTAACATTTATTTTAAAAATAGTCGCCTAGATCAATTTTCCTTTAATTCCTATGTCCATAAAATTGTTAAAACAAGGTAAGTGGTAAATAGAAGGCCATGAAAACGTTAAAGTGGTTCATTTTAATTTGCTTTTGAATTCAAAATTCATGCAATTATGCGTTATTATGCGTTAGGGGTATTTTATTTACAGACTGCTTAAAAAAAGAAGGATTTATTGATTTTTTCAAATAGCAACCTATCTTTGTAAATTTATAATTCAATTGAAAGTAATCTTATACCTCTAATTTCTGGATGCGTATAAGCCATAAGAAATGTTTTCAAGACAAGTCTTATGCTGTGGAAAACAAAAATATTACTTATGCTATTATAAAATCAAATGTCAGATTGTGTTGGATAATCAGAGGTTTAACGACTTACCTGTAGGGAACTTCAATCCTGAATTATACGAGATAATAATCCCGTCCTCGAGATCACCATGTAGTGTATATGCTTCTCAGCACTTATTGGCGTAATTTTTACAGACTTATGATGGTTCCTCTCCGCCCGCTCTGACTTTCCAAGCTCTATTAATTTTCCTTCAAATCATGGTTTTTCTGGGGTGTGTAAGTGCGGGTATGCGGTATATATATTATCTCTATCTATACTTGAGAATTGCTCTTCCTTACAGGTAAGTCGTTTAACATCTAATTATACTTCGATAGCCCCATCCTCAAGATCACCATGTAGATGTTTAAAGATTTTGCCTAGAGTTTATTACAGATTAAAATAAATAAGTTATATTTAGAACAGAAATTATTTATTTGAACAAGATTGTTTCGATCATCAAAATAACTAATGTTACTTAACTTATCTTTTATGAGAGTTTAAACTCTTGGACTTGATGTAAGAGCCAACAAGACGATGAATTTATAGAAATGAGTTGGGCGGGGTTTGAGGTTCTAGATGATATAACGGGATTTGGATACCATTATATCTTGAAAAAACTAGTTTAATTCGACATGCTTCTTTTATAAATATATGTATTACATATTTAACACATTTCTGTGTTTGAGGGTATAGTTTATCGTACTAATAAAAAAACTTATGTTATTTATACAGCGTTTCCCAAATGGTTCCGCGGAACACCAGTGTGCCAGACGTGCTTAGTGTTCCGCCAAATCTTTTAGTCTTAGTTACTAAAAGATACCTTTCTATTTGTTTTCATTATTTTATATCTTGTAAATAAAATTTGTAATAAATAAATTGTTTCTTGTTGCTATTATTACTTTCATTTCTTCTTTAGCACGGAAGAATATAGGGATTAATATTTTTATTTAAATAATCCAGTCACTTTAAGTAGGTATATACAAAAAAATATGTGGTATGCCGTCTTTCTTGTGTCAACTTGAAAGTGTTCCGCGGCCTATTTTCATTGAGTAACGGCTTAACACCTGTTTGTCATCATCGGCACCAGTTGAACGAACGGCTTTTCTTTTTCACAATCATGATAGACACACCAAGAATATATTCATTGACTTACTTTGTGGTACTTGTCATCACAAAGGCAAATTTGTATGTAAATAATTCTAATTCTAGTAGTAAGTATCCTAATAAGAGTATTTAAAAAAAGTATTTAGATACTTCGATTAGAATACAAATTTTGTTAAAAATATCCGATATTTGTTTCTTTCGAATACAAATAATGTAATCGTATCCGATATTCGAATACATTTTACCTGTATCCAACCCAGCTCTGCGTGATAATACTGCTCTGTCCGCTACCGAGTGATGTTGTGTTTATGTAACAAAAAAATATATAAGAAAACTCTGATTTCTCGACATTCATACCAATGCCAGAGGTTTGCTAAGTTTTGTCGTTTAATTCGGGAAATTTTATGCCTCCCATTCGATTTATGTATAATAATGAAAAACAAAATCATACCTGCTCTCTAGAAAGATCATTATTAACTGAATAAAAAAGCAATCTGTCCTTCACCTCCACCCTCTTGATTGTCTAGTGACTAAATTTTTAACCTGCTAGCCTTGATGATGGTATTTACCGAAACGCGTAGATAATAATTGTATTTATATATTAAAGAAGGTGAAGGATAAGATTGCTTTCTCATTCAGATAATAATGAAAGTTACGTTTTCTCTTCTTAATAAAATGTGACGTGCTTGCTTATTCTACCAAAGGATTTCATTAAACGCTGCTAGTAATTCTATATAATTATAAGATTGATTGACTTACCTGTAAGGAAGATCAATCTTGATTATTCTAGCATCGGAGTCTTTCTATTATAGTATTGGTAGGCTACATTTTTTGATCCATCGACGCACACTGCTTTTAAAGGAATGTATTAAGTAAACAAATAGCTCTCGGTAGCGTCTGCCCGAGTACCTACCCTTGTTAGTTCATTTTGTGGCGCGAAAAATCGCACAAACTAAAGGATATGTACAGAAATAATATGGGGAGGGTGGGCCCTATCATAGAAGGACTTCGATGCTCGTATAATCAAGAATGATATTCCTTACAGGTAAGTCGATCAATCTTATAATTATTTTTCTCCATCCTTCTATGAAAGTATTGGTAGATGTTCGTAGATTAAGAAGATAAGATAGTAAGATAAGAAGATAAGATAATAACAAAATATAATACTATATGTTATGTATATGTTAGAAAACCAGAAAAAAAAAACATGAATATATTTTTTATAGAGGTAACGATTAAACAAGAACCCATTACATAACATATCTAAATAAACAGTGGCGGCTCGTACAGTAGGGCCACGCCCTACCTAGCTGTACACCAAGTTATTTTTTTACTCAGACTCATAATCATTGCTTTGCATCTTTACGCTTCATTCTTTTTGTAACTGAATAATTTAAAATTCAAGACGTTGCGTTCATTTAATATCTGATAACGCCTAACGGTGCAAAAACTCCCCGACGCGACGCCGCGAAAATTCCGGCGATTTCTATGTATGGCCATGCTGTTCATCGAAGGTTCATCGCTTACGAAAGAGATAATGATATATCGCCCTTTCTTACTGACGCATAAGGAATTAAGAAATTTTGTGGCGGGCCAGATCCTCAGATCCGTCCGGGATTGGAGGATTTACACTTGCTTTATTTTGTCGTTCCAATCGGATCAGGCCTTCGTCTTTGTTACCACCACTTGATACTAGATGGCAGCGGTTTTGAATACGGTTTGCCCTGTCGAGATATTAATTTTAAAATAGTTTTATTTTAAACAGTTTTTACTATTTAACATAAATTATTCTTGTAGGTTAGGTTTAGGTCAGTCCGTCGGTGGATTATAATAATATTCCTGAATTCGGTTTATCAATTTTAAAATGAATAAAATAAAAGAGGAAAGACTTAGCGCTTTAGGTATGTAGCCTGCCGAAAAACATTTTGTAAACAATATTGATGACTTCAAGAACAAAAGTGATTGAATCATTTTCAAATAACAAAAAGACGTACCTATAGAGTTTTCTTATAAGATAATTTGAGTATTTTGTGAACATTTTTTGTTACAACTATTGCAAATGCTCCATTTAATTAGTGGGTAAGTTTTTCGATTTTTTTATATACAGGGTTGTACAAATTCGATGCACTAGCATTGCTATCTCGGTAACTACAAGAGATAGAGAGTTTGGTAAATGGAGGCAAAGTTGCATATTTTAATGCTGAACAATTTGTTAAAAAGAAATTTAAAAAACTTGTTTTTATGACAAAAGTACTTATTATTTTTAAAAACCAAGGGCACTTTCTTAAGTATTTTACAAGATTATAATTTTAAGAGGTCAAAAGCTACTGAAAAATTTTAATTAAAATGCAGGTCCGAATTTGAAAAAATTGAGTTGATATAGGTATCTAAAAAATAAGATTATTTTCTTGAAGAGCATAAAAAATTGTCCTAAGTAAGTGCTCTTGGTTTGTCCAAAAAATCAATATTTTGTCGTAAAGACAAAAAAAACACAAATTAATTTTTTCGGATGCTCTGGAAGTCATCGGATTTTTTTAAACAAATAATTCATCATTAAAATGTGCAACTTTGCCTCCATTTAACCAAATTTATATCTCTTATAGTTACTGAGATAGCAATGTCAATGTATCGAATTTGTAACACCCTGTACTCTCATTAAAGATTTTTGACTTTATATTTTGGCCCCACCTGTATCGACTATCACGAGCCGCCTTTGTAAATAAATATGCGTAAAGGGGGATGTTCATATTAGTCTTTATCTAGGCTATTTGTAATGCACATTGTCCACGCTTCAGGCTTCATTGCCAGAGGTAATAATAAAATACATTAAATATCATCGATTTCTTAGTGTGGATCAGCTTCAGATATGGATGAAAGGTACTCTTAAATGTTAACATTAAGATACCTTCATTAAAGTTCTGAATTACTTGGGTTAATTTATTGAAAGAAGGATAAATTCATTTCCTTTCCTGCCCATACCCGAAGTCTTTAATCTAACAGGGATGTGAATTTCAAATTTTTTAAAGCCTTCTGAAATGGTGCTAAAGCTTTCTTGTATCTTTGATTTGGTTTGCAGCCTTTTCTCTAATGTAAGTAGTTTAACATTAATTATTTTTGTGTTAAGGATTCTAGTGCAAAAAAGAAAATATTCTAATACCAAACTAGGACCCACGTAGCTGAATATCGTGGAGGACTTGGTTACTTATTAAAATTTCCCCTAAAGAATCTTTTTAATATATTTTATTTTCGTTCTTTACTAAATTTAAATATAAGTTAGCAGAGGTCAATAACAATTGACCGATGAATAAGAAAAGTCTTCTATTAAAGGTCCTAAGAAAAAAGGTAAGAATAGAGTTAAATTCATAGTTATAATGGTCTAATTTTCACTCAGAGCAGATTCCCCACCATCTTGTTTTTAAAAAAATCTTATATTATTTTGTGTATTTCCGGATAGAGAATCAATGTAATTTTTCAACCCATGGAAAGGGTTTTGTAAAGGGGATGCCTCTCTCTGAAAGGTGAAATTAGGAGACTGTAGGATTATCTATTAAAAGGAAATAAATAATGGGCAGAATGACTGGATTGGGCAATTACAATACCAGTATATCCCTATTCTGAATCTATAATTACCCTATTAATAATATGAAAGGGGGAAATACACATAGGAAACATGAATGCCAGTCTATTGTAGGTATAAGCCTCTCCGTAGAACCAATCTGAATTGGACCTTAATATATACATAAATATATAAATATGAATACATATAATTGTTTCCTTTGGCATTAAGTTTTGACGCAGAACGGTCAATTTCTGGAACTACAAAGTCTCTATAGCTTATTTAAGAATATGATTTTGTTTAATTGAAACTCTGTATTATAATCCTCATTCCTAGATAGAAAAATCCACCATTTCCAGGCGTGCTGATGTAGCATGTACATATAAAATCACATAAATATGATGTGGTTCAAACCAATCCCATGTTTTATTTATTGTAATATTTAAATGAAGATGTCGGATGCTCCCCATCCGGTTAATACAAGCGATCGCTGATAATATTATCAAATATAAGTCTACAGTTAGAGTAATGTCTAGCCAAAAACTTAAGATTATAAAATGCTGCACATAATTCCAACCAATTTTGGTATTTTTAGAACTTGCAGACGTATTCATTATTAAATGATGATTAATTACCGAGCCATCTCTATTTTTTTAAAAGGGGTTTATTTAAACCATTCGATCTTGGTTCAATATGTAAATAAAATTTATATTGCTATTATTACTTTCATTTCTTCTTTAGCACGGAGGAATATAAGAATTATTTTTAATTAAATAATCCAGTCACTTTAAGTAGGTATATACAAAAAAATATGTTGTATGCCGTCTTTCTTGTGGCAACTTGAAAGGGTTCCGCGGCTTATTTTCATTGGGAAACGGCTTAATACCTGTTTGCCGTGTTGTAAATACTATATGGGGAAGCTATACTTATGCCAAATAGTAAGGGATTGAACTGATATAATTGGGTTTCAAAACAATACGTTATCATTTTCTATCCTCTTTATCAATGGATAAAGGGTAGCATGCATTCTTTAGGTTTATCTTGGCCATGTAACAATTATTATAAATTAATTTTTTACATTGAGGTAATCTTCCCTTTTGCAACAATAACGGTTAAAAATAAATAATTTTTTTTTTTTTAACACTAAGACTTAATCTATATGGGTGTACTGGCCCCTGTATAGTTACATTTTTAAGTCACATTTTTGTTTAACAACTGATTAATTTCTTGTTTATGTAACTCAAAAGTTTTATGAAAAATGATAATTTTTAAGGTTTTAAAATGTTTGGATCTGGAGAGGAAGATGTTTTAATATTCCTAATCCAGTTTTAAAATTTGATAATTAGAAGATATCTTTCGCCAGCTTTTAATAGATAGCTAACTTAATGTTTTCCCGAGCCTTTAATACCCTGATAATAATTATCCAACATTAATCAGATTTTTCATTATTTTCATAACAAATTCCTGTTCCTGTCTATCTAACAGAACATGTTTCAGTTGAAAGACAATATGGCATGGCAAAAAGGAAAAAGGCTGTAAAAATAAATAAACTTAATATTATAAACGAGCAGACAATAGTCGTATCATAAATAATACAAATGCCAATAAGGGCTCTCTTAGTCACGATAAATATCTCAAGTATACGGTGATCAATCAAAACAACTATATTTCAGACAATAATCTGCGATATATCGTTAGTCAAAATAACACAATAAATATTTTGACGATAGTGTTTTTTAGGCAAGGCAACTAGTGTCCCTAGCAAAAAAATGATTTCTAAAAAGTCCAATGTTCCAATAAGCTTCTCCTCCTATCCAAGGTGACTTCTAAAAAAACCTCTCCCTCTTACAAAACGCCTCTGATCATAAGTGGCTGTCGAAACACCCTTCGACCCTAAATTTTTCAAAGCTCGGGGGAGGGAAGGGGGTATTCCTCCCCTGTTCTAACAGACCCCAGTGGCGTGTATCCCTATTTATGTGTATAATTTGTTAAGATTTCAGCCAATAGCCCATTTAAAAAAATAATAAAATTATTATTATTTTTTTGAAGTAGTCCAACTCTCAATGGAGTGAATTATGAAGTAGTAGGAAAAAAATTTCTTTTCTACTACTTTATAAAATTATTACTCTTACCTGTTCAGATGGTTTCTGGACACGCTGTATTACACATAACGCATACCTACATATTTCGTGACTCTCATTACACCGCATTTTTATGTTGTAAAAATTGAATTTTTACTAGAAACTTTAACTTAACGACTTTTTATACTACTTAATGATAATATACTTTCATTATAAAAATTCCCTTTGGACTAAATATCGGGAAAAACTTTTTGTTTTCCATAAATAGTATGATTATGGCCGAACATGTTAATAAAGCTTATTTTTGACTTTTTAGATTTTATCTTTATAGAACCGATTTTATTTTTTTGGTTTTTCTGGCATTAATCTTGTTTACCTGATCACGGCAGAATTTGTTTTGTTTGTTAAATGGTGATTAACAAGAGTAATGCTGTTGTTTTTATTTTAGGGAAGTATCTTTAAAAATATTAGCGCACAATAATCTAATCGGAAGAATTATTGGCAAAGGCGGAAATACAATCAAACGGATCATGCAGGAAACTGAGACCAAGATTACAGTATCCAGTATAAATGACATAAATTCGTTTAATCTGGAGAGAATAATTACAGTCAAAGGCACAATTGATAACATGAGCAAGGCAGAGGCTCAAATTAGCGCTAAGTTAAGACAAAGCTACGAAAACGATTTACAGGCTATGGCACCCCAAACAATGATGTTTCCAGGTAAAATTTGATGTTTATTATTTCAATGTGTAGCCCATACCCATCAAATTAGATAGTGAGACGGAATGGAACTATAACTTCCATGATACTTGTATAGGTTGTTTTTTTAGAATAAAAAATCGATGTCAAAGTAGTTCGAATATTGTACGCAAAAATTACTTTTTTTAAAATTTCATAATAAGATCATTGTATCTTATCATAATACGAAAAATAATTAATTAACCTATTTTATATTTTTAGCACATCAATGGGCTTTTTCACTAAATTTTATAGAGCACGAAAAAATAAAATGTTCTACGGTTTCAGTTTTTAAATTCAGCTGAGAAAATATGTAAACAAAATACGCTCTCTAATAAAAATACGCGAAAGAAGGTACCGACATCACAACCAAACCGGCAAATAGGCAACCCGGGACAGCCTTCATCCGACACGCTCGGAGCCATATCCGACCTGACTAATCTCTCGAGACTGATGTTCTATTTCTAATCTGGTCTTTTCTATTTAAGTTATCGAAACAAAGACAACAAAATAATCGGTCTTACGACTCGCAATTAATTGTGCGGTTAATAGGATGACGTACATGCCTTCTCGCCTCATATTGTTAAACTTACAACTTTCTCGCCGTGTCTTTAATTGTTTCTAGAAAAGGGTTGTGATACTCAGGGAAAATATTTGTTATTGATCAATAGGTTCTAGTTCAGGATGTTAGTGCCAAATATGATAAATTCGATTATAGTGAAAAAGCTCATTAAAAGATGAATATAATTGCATAGCTGGTCGAGAGCACTAACTGTCAATGATGCCATGAATAAAGATATAAAATAACTAGTTGTATTTGGGGTTTTCGGTCACCAGTACTTATTTCAAAACAATTTCTTTTATTTTGATGTTTCGGTTTATTTTAAACCATCTTCAGTAGTAACAATATAAAGCTACAAGGTATATAAAATAAAGTGGGCATAATATTCGCACCAAAACTTTACACAGTCTTAAACAAAAGATTAAGATATTTTTTTGTAATAGTGTTACCCATTTGGTTAGACCTAAAATGTTTCGTTCATTTTTTATACGAAAATAATTAGCTGTGCCTATATTACTTATTATTCGTCAGAATTTAGTTTAATTTGGGGTATTGAGTAAGATATAAAATTGGTATTTAACGACATAAAATAGTGTATATAAAATGTAATCACTTTGTTTAATTTTGACTTTAACTACCTACCAATAAAAAATTACGATAATTACTTGAATTTTAGGTACCGGTCCTAATATGTACTTATATTTTGTTAGTTAAATTCCTTAAAATATTTAAATACGAAAGTATTAAGTAGAGTACGGAAGTATTAAAACTGGTACTAAAAGTCAATATGTACAACTAAAAAGGGATGCCGGGATTATTTTGGAAACCGTTTACGTACAGCTCGCGGAGAAATCGCTAAAAATTATTTTTAGTTGCCTAAGTTGGCTGCTAGGGGGCGTAACTACAGTGACCAATCAAAAAACGAGATTTTCTCAATGCAATAGGGCGTCAGGCTTCTTTAGCTCCTAAACGATATAAGTTAGAAATGTTATTCATATGCAGGCTTATACTGTATCATAGGATGTATTTCAGGAAAATATTTTTCCACATACAGGGTGTCCCAAAACAGTGTTATAACAAAAAGTTATATTTTTTTAAATGGAACATTCATTATTTTATTGCAAATTTATGTTCGTATTAGAGTCCTTTATAATTATCCAAAACGTTAATTATTTTTCTTTGGTACTTTAAGAGTAATAAATTTAAAACAAAGAAAAATAAGTTTTTTGGTCTTGGAAAAAAAATCAAAAAACCCATCTAAATTTATTTTTTAAATCATGGGATTGAGTGAGATTTATGACAAGAGGTCTAAAGATAATATGAATTTAATAGCGTTGATCTATTTTACACAGGGTGTTCATAAAAAGGTTTCAAAAGCGACACATTTTAAATTAATTTTTCTCAAGTTTTTAAAATAGAACACCATGTATATTGTTTGACTATTAAATGTAAAATTCCTAAGCAATTTTTTTTTGTACTATAAGCATACAAGTTATTTCCAACCGTTTTCGGAATAATTTCAAATTTCATAAATTATGTTTAAAAATAAAATGTTATTATTAAAACACGTTCTTGAAAATATCTGTTTACATCCCTTAATATTTCTGATTTTCAACTATTTTTAACAAAGAGAGATGCTGGCCATTTGGTTTCAACCAGAGCCATAAAACCTAATTACACACACACACAACTATTTTTCATATGCATTCCTCTTTTTATTATATTATATAAGTACAAAAAGATTATCGTTATTATATCGTTGTATTTAAAATTGTTGAGCAAGTGGTTTTCGAATGGCACAGGATTTTAGTTGTTTGATTCTCTGTATGTATAGTAGATTTTTTTAGTACTCTCGCAAGAGAGAGTTAAAGACACGTGAATTCTGTTATGTTTACTTTCCATAACACAATTCACAGCGTGACATGTGGGCTAATTACTGCATACTAAAAATATGAGGTCTCGATATCAGCTGATCGAAGACAAATTACTGCTGTCGTCTGGCGCAGACTATATAACGCGTACATCATATAACATTAATATAGGGCAAAGTTTAATTCTATAAACTTTGTGTAGGGTATTCATAAAGAGAATTAGGAAGCCTTGAAGACTCTCCTTTATTTTTTAATCAATATATTTATTTTCTTTGTCGGTTTACGGTCTCAAATAACTTTCATGTTAATTAACCTTTAATTAATAAGTTAAGAGCTAGGGCTAGTGACGCATACCTACGCCATTTCATGTTTTGATCAATCCATTAAGTACGGTTCGAGTGAATTCCGTTTCATACATAAAAATAAAGTCTCTATGATTGTGGCGGATTTATATTTGAAAAATATTTTTGAGTGTTTTCCCACAGATAAGGAAATTCGAGTTTTTTTTTAAATAATGAAAGCCACTGCGTTTAAATATACAAAATGGAACAAAATCCTGTATAAAGATATTGTCAGTGACTTTTTTATACATATAATAAATTTTACCTAAAACTTATATATGGGTAAATCTAATCAAGTAGGGAAAAAACGAAATTTTAATTTAATATATTTTTTTTTTGTTGTTTTGATTAATTTTTTTTATGTAAATTTTTTTACCTCCTATTATCAATACAAGGTGAAGGGCTATACATTAAAATGATTATTTAAAGAAAAAGAAATAAAAAAATAAAAAAGTGTTTCACGGATTTGAGACATGACAATTGAGATATTTAAACAAAAGTTATATTGTCTATCAATTGTATTAACCATTGATATTAAAGTAAGAAATACAGAGTAGTAAAGAAATACAACTTATACTAAATATTGGTAGCATCTAAGGTTTATAATGTAACAGATAGGTAATCATAGTATAGGGCTACGTAAGGGTATATAGAAAAAATTTCAGTTTATATTTGTAATGTTGGGTCACTTAAAGTAATATTGACCACGTTTATTTTTAACTGGGTAATTTAAAACAGATGAAATATCATCAATGTTAACGACGGATGTATCATCAATGACTGGTTATTTTTGTTGTGCCTCTATGAAAGAATGATAATACTTCTATAGATTCTCTACTCTATCAAAACGTTGTGCGAGTTGTATTGAAAAATGCGTTCAATCTTACATCGCTCCCACCAGGAATGGACGCTTGTCAACAACATGCCTTCGAACCTACCATCAAGAGCTGGTATTATGTGGAGAATAACTCAAAAAAATATGGCTGGTAGAAAACAAGTGAGGAGCGTAAATTCAAAAGGAATATTATTCCACATACTTTTAATTTTTAGAAACCGAAAAATATAGTACATCATTAATATTAATTTAGAATAATTTTAACCCTTTGTAAAATTGCAGTCATAATACAGATGTGACATTAGGAAAATTATTATCCTCGGAATTACATTTTCAAATAAAAGACAATGTAAAAATGGATATTATCTTTTTGAATATATGCTTCTCAAGTGTAGGACGTGATGTTATAAGCATTACAAGAGATGTCGCTACATAAGTTCTTGTGAAGACATTTTATGTCGATGCCAAAAATGATGTGGCTTTGCTTGTAGGTGTCGTAAAACTGGATTGAAGTGTTCGGTACTGTGTTTTTACTGCAATAGGTCATCCTGAGATCATCTTGAAGGTAATTTTGATGAAGAGGAGGATGTCTAGAACCAGATCACCCATTACAATGACAGATATTACTCTTGAAGACGACGAAAATGGGGATAAATCTGTTGAAACTGCTCTGTGACGTCATCTCAAGCAAGTAAAGATTAAATAAACCCGAGTTTTGACTGTGACGTAGGTCTATGGGGGATACCATATTAAAAAAGTACTGATTAGCTCTATCCCAAAGGCGGTGTGAAAACGAGCTAAGTATTAAATATTGCACCATTCATGAGACCAAAATATGATACAGTTGTTCATAATGATGATAGAAATACACATGTGTACGCTTTAGCTATGACCCGCAGATTTGGCTAGATTCGGGCGCGCTTCAATAATTCGCTACATTCGATAGGTGCAACCAAATGTGAAAAAAGGACACCATTTTACTCAGACAAGATTGCCCTTTCATAAAAAAAAATATTGGTAACAGTTTCGTATAGATTCTTGGAGTAATTTGCAATGAAAGTGGATTTTTTCAAGAAATTGCAAATCAAGCCCCAGCCACATTTGGCGCGCTGTATCTTAGAAATTATCAAACGTAGACGAAAAATGCATAGATAGAAAAATATTTGCAATTTGCAATTAGTGGATAACGACTTTTTCCCCTAGAAGCTACAGAAACGGTGGAATTTTAAAAAAACTGCGGCGTTGCATGGTTCCCCTCTCGAGCGGCATCCCCCCAAGGTCGCAAGCTTAGATGTAGTAGTTAAGGACCAAGGTCTACCACCCTGCCAAATTTGATCACTCTTTGACCTTTTGCGAGGTCAATTACCCTCAGCCTCATTAGGGTGAATATTAAAAAATATATGTTTTTGTGAAATTATTGATGTTTTTCGAGGCCGTGTTTTAGTATTTAGGCATAACTTTAAATTCTAAACAACTTTTCTTAATAACATGTTGCTGAAATAAGGGTACTTTACTCTTGTACAATTTTTATATTTTTTGACCTACCCTGCAACCATTCTAAGTGCACCTAATACGATTATCGAGGATGCACCAACTTTCGGCAGTATTTCTATTTTGGTTGTGTTTTTATTAAAAAAGAATCCCATATGTTTCACACTTAAATGACCACACCGTATATGTGTTTAAAGACATTTGTTATAACTGAGTCATTTTTTAAATACGAGGATGCGAGCACGGTTGCATAACTTTTTGACGCTAGTGACGGTTCTAACCTGACATAAAAAGCGGGTAAACATGATGTAATGTAAACCGGCCTTAAGCGTCCTCGCACGTGTCGTCAAAATGTGGGAGAGAGCGAATGTATGCTGATTAGCATACTAATGTTAGTGTATCGTGTGTTTTTGCCAAGTCTTGACGTTTTGTCATTATTGGACTAACAAAACTAACCTTAAAATATTTAATAAACAAACAGATGTCAACGTTTTGTCAAGATTTGATAAACAAAATTAACCTCAAATGTAAATGACTGCTAGTTTTACTTTCCTGTAGCTCCACTTTAAGAAAATGGACTACTTCTATAAGATTAACTTCAAATAGTTAGTTATACCCCTGGTCGCTGAAAGGGATTTCACTACTGGCTCATCCCTCAGAGACGTCCCCGTACTTGAATCCGTCTAAATTGCTAGGAATTCTGTCTCACTCGCTTCTTTCAAATAAAAAAGGTTATTCTATAAACTTTAAACCTATAGTGGTATCTGATTTTAGCGCCATCTAGTTGCTCTAATTAAAATTCTTATTTTATTAAATTTAAGTTTATAGACTTTTTAGTCCCTTTTTGAATTCGGTTTCACAAAATATATCTTTATAAGCAAAAAGAGATGTCCAACTGTAAAGTAAAAAATCTTAACTAACCTATCTCCACCTACCCAGTTCTACTCCCCTTTCTTGCTGACCCGATAAAAAAAGCTTATGGCAACACTGACACCAACCCTGTACTGACGACAAGAGTTCGAAACCAGTATGTAGGTCGCAGGTGGTGACTTCCTAGCCTAGTCATCCTACCAATAAAAAAGGCTTTAATTTCTTGGTAGTAGCATACAAACTGAATTATTATTTTGATATCTGTATTAGATAAAAGACGACCTCAGAAGGAATTTTTAGGTTGGTAAAATATAATATTTTTTTCTTGCATATACGAATATTACGTTATGTGTTTTTAAAAAGATATGATTTTTTAAAGGCAATATCACACCTATTTTACCATCGCCCTTTGAGTTGTTCTTATGCATTTTCCGAACACGGTGAACATTGTAAAAACACAACTGAAAGGCTACTCTGTTGAGTTGCATAAAAATGGTAAACAATAATTAACTAACCAGTCAACTTTGACTGTGACATAAATGAGATTGGTGGACATTATTTATCAAAGTAGCCTGATTAGTAAATTAAGGATAATTAAGCCAACCAGGCCACTTTGATTGCCAATTTCATTTATGTCGTGGTCAAAGTTGTCTGGTTAGTTAATAATTGTATAAAATATATTTATGTAAGCTGACAAATATATAAAAGACGGGAATTCGGGTATCAGTGTTTACGATAATAAGTCAAAAATAAGACGGCTGGATTTCGACATTTTAGCTTAAACAAATATTTTTAATATTTACAAGGAAGTAGAAAATGAATGAATAATATTTCGAAAAAAACCTTTAAGTACGGATTTAGGGTGACGGAACTGGGGAAAGTGGTGGTGGAAATTGTTAGATATACATAGATGTAAATATTTACACTGATATTAAATTATTAACAGGTTTACATCCAATGGCGATGATGGCAACTGCAGGCATTGGTTATGGATCACGAAGTCTCTACGCTGGCCAAGCTCCCTATCCGGGCATGTACCCAGCAGCAGGACCTTCTCAAGGGGGACAGGCGAGTGACGCTCAGGAGTCGACCTACTTATACATTCCAAACAACGCAGTTGGTGCTATTATTGGAACTAAAGTAAGTAGTAGATATTTTTTTTTAAATGGACAGGAACACTTTTTTTGATTTTTTTTTAAACCTTTCTGGTTTAAAATACCACTTCATATATTATATATTTAATTTCATATATTTTCGAAACTATTAAAGGTATTTTTTGAACCAACATGATTTTAGAAATGTTTAAAAATTGTTCATTAGCCGGTTTATCAACATTTGACGTTATTAAATCGATAGCTACGATCAAATTATCGTGTCAACTACTTTACACGGGTTTTCAAACATAAGTCACATATAGAAATAACAATCAAATTACTATCTTAGTTCCTGCATCAAACTGTCAGCTAATAAGTTTATTGGTTAATATATTTATATTAGGACCCCAATTCTAGGTATCAGGATATTGTATTAATTTACGGTATAAAGTGTCGACAAAAAAAAACATGTAATGGTGTCAGTTTTTCCAGTGTTTTACCCCATTAAAAAATAAATCTTTTGAGATTCAAACCCCAAGTTTTTTTACAGTTACATATTTTTTATGGACGAGCATGCCATTATCAAATATGTCAAAAACTGACAGTTACGACGACATTTTCCGTAAGCAAAAGATTGATTGAGGCATATACAAGCTCGTTCATAAAGAAAATCAAGTGAAGATTTGACGTTTGCCACGGGACTGGCACAGGGCACAGCGTGTTGCTAGCAAAGATACAAACCACCACTGAAAGGAAGCCGTACCTGGATCCGTCAAAGTTCCGAAATAAATCTTATTTTTAAATCGAGAAAGCTATGATATTAACCACAGTTATGTTGATGCTTAATAAATATTAAAAAATTATTTCATAAATTAAAAATTGTTGTATAAATTAAAACTAAAAAATAATCTTGTTGGCTTATAACCAATCCACGTTTTTTTATAGTAAAATTTAAATTTCCAAAAAGGCACGTATTATTTTTATATTATTAACGTCTGAGAGAAACTAATTGTCACGAATTAAATAGACTATAGGTTCGTCTTTCCGTGAAACGGGAAAATCTTGGAATTCATTAAAAAGCCTGAGAATGATTGACTTTTGTATATTGGATAGTGCTTCTAGTCATACAGGCACATAGCAGTGACGTTCGTCGCAGCAAAGAACTTCCCGCTGTTAAAAGGATTGACTGGAAAACGGGTTAGGTATAAGATTCACAAGGATCTTAATTTTTTAAGACCTTGGCTGTGCCATGCAGATTTTGGAGTATCGAGTTTATCTGGTTGAGACTACAGGTGCCTGTCTCGAGTCTTATCCGTTATAGTGGAAACGTGCTGAGGCTGACGTGCACTTGGTTTAGATTGATTCACATTGGGTTGAAATTTCAGCGCGCGATGGTAGTAATGTTGATGGATGTGTAAGTAATAATGCATTTTTGAGGACTCACTCAATTAAAAATACATATTTTGATAAATAAAATTATTAATAGATCATGGATACCTTGGTAGAAATAGAAATTGTCATAAATATTTAAATCTCAAAAGATTCATTTTTTAAGGACATGAGAACAAAATAAGCAACCTCGTATATCCGAAGCAATTGAAAATAAAAAATATTAACAACAGCATAATTTTTAAAGTCCAAATAAAAAATCAAATGCAGCTGGCTTATTATAGGGTTGATATCTAAAAAAAAATCGAGATGGCGTCTTATCTATCAAATTTTTGATATTGTATTTTGACATCAAATTTTGCTTCTTCCCGAAAAAACATTAGGAATTCCCTCGTAATTGCTTTTTTGTTGTAATCAGTAGGAAAATCGCCAATCCGGTGAGACACAGATAGACAAAAAGTATTCAGGGCCAGGGACATACCTTAAAAATACCGTATGGACAAAAAATAGCTAATAACACAAAGATTATTTGGAATACACTGAAACGAATATTTGCTAATAAGTCTCTTTTTAATCTAAAGAATATCTGGTATGTCAGTTTTGTTAAGGTATTTTTTAGTAACTAATTTTTTTTGTAAAACCTAATGCGAATTATTGTATTACAAAATTTGCAAAACCATGAGAATCGACTTTTATCAAGAGTACCTTACTTGTAGTAAGTTAAATTCATTTTCTTTCATTACTGTAGAAATTTAAAATGTGCAATTATTAAAAAAAATCCAATGGATTTATATTAATGATAATTTTTATGTGTTTTTTTGTCCCGTAAAACTATATCAACGTTCCAAATTTTAGCGACATGGCATGAGCCGTTTTAGAATTATAAAATTATTAAACTAAGCAACTTTATACTAAGTAAGTTTACTTAAATTGACTTATTTTAATCTAAGAAATATGTGGTAGGTTTTTGCAAAGTTCTTTTACAGTATACAAATGTATACAGTTAACATAAAAATTACATTTGTTTTGATTTTAATTTCAGTATTATTGCTTAATTTAAACACATAGCGCACGGAAACTTATTACTTTAAGTAACAATAGAGAACCCTACAGGGTGGTTATTTAGTGCCGCTCGTGCGGCATTAAAGTACAAAAGCAGCGTTGTATTCAAAATACGCAAAATATGTTAATTCAAAAGTTGAAGGATAGCAAATGGCATTCGACGTAATAATATAAATATTAAATTTTTAAATACTTGCGGCCATGGCTATTTCTTGGATTTTAATTATTGTAAATAATAATTATTAATCGCCCATGTAATTTTTTGTAGGGCTCCCATATTCGCAACATTATCCGTTTCTCCGGGGCGTCCGTCAAAATTGCCCCCCTTGATGAAACTAAACCGCAAGAAGCTCCAACAGAAAGAAGGGTAACCATTGTAGGGTCGCCGGAAGCTCAGTGGAAGGTAAGATATTAGGTCTATTCCCATAAGCAATCACGGACAAGTTACCGACAGTTTGACAGTTCTCTGATCAATCCAAACACCCAGAAATCCGCGTTCGAGTCTATTGCGCAGAATCCTGATTGTCACGGACTATCCGTAGTTGCTGTGGGAACAAACCCATCGCATAATATGTGTTATTGCTGTCTCGCTGTTAGGATATTGCAAACCGTAAGCATTAGCGGGTCGGTTCAATTTTATGGATGCATTTTTAGCATATTTAATATATATTACGAAATTTCTGCGGGGTGAAGATGCTAAGCTATTATGAAAATTGTGATTTTTTTAAAAATATTTATATGCCGGGATTCACAAAGATTTTAAACAATACGAAACTAATCGCGCAACTTTGGCTGTGACATAAATGTTATTGGCGGAAATGTTCAAGGGCGTCCATAAAGTCCATACAATTATTGGATGGATGCACTTCACAGCTTCTGACGTAATTTTTTATTTAATCGTATATTTGGTTCAATTCTGTCAGGATTTAAATAAGCTTCAAAATGAGCATTTCTTTTTTTCCAGAAAAATGATACTTATAAGTTCTTCGAAATGACAAAGGTTGTAAAATGAATTTTATGTCAATTGACAGGACCCTTTAATTAATAACAGACCTACCTTATTTTTTGTTTCTGGCATGATTATGTATTTGCGAATTGTGAGATTTTTCTTTCTACAGTTAAAAGAACATTGTTTATAAATTTAGCAAAAAACGAACGCCCCCTACTAAACATATAACATATTATAGTACCCCTTAAAAATGCCATTTTTACTTAATTATATTATAATATAAGATATTCCGCCCAATAGAGATTGCTTTTCATGGAAATTCATATACCTAGTTCCGGACTATAAAAAAATGTCCGCTTATCAGAGGTGTCCGTTATGAGAGGTTTCACTGTATATACATATAATATGACTTTGAGGTAGGTAAAAACTGAAAAAGATTGTTCTTACGTTGCAATTAAACTAAAATTATTGAATTTGACCTTTTGAGCAGTTTATAAACGTTGGTTAGTAAAAAATAATGTTTTTAAGAATTGTTTGGATGAAAATTTCAAACAACAGTGAACATGGAATGCCTAATGGTTTATGATATGAATATTAACTTTTTGAAGAAAGTAACGATTCTAAAAGGTTTCAGGATATTTATTATTCTAATAATTTCAAATAATGTAATGATAAAACTTCGACAAGGGATACAACCCACAAAAAAAGTTTATTGGATCATGTTATCACCAATACCATAAATAATATTATTTCAATAAAATTTAAAACCAGCCCTAATAATGACAGCTTGAAACTCGAAAAGTCAATTCTATTCTAGCAAATAAATTTAATATTGTCAAGTTAAAAGAAGAATTGCTCCTTTTAAATTGTGGAAAATATATAGGGTTATTGATCTTACTGAAATTACAGCCTCATTGGCATTTAATTTTTTTTAATTGACACGAGCGGTACTGCTCTGTAAGGGGAACAGTAAGTACTTAACACAACGCTATAATTAACATGTTTCTGTATTTTCCATCCACTAAAACGGAGTGGGTTTCATTAATTTTAAGATTAGCAGTTTTTACACAGCTTAATATTTTAGCCATCACCCTGTATAAAAAAGACATAAAGTGAGGTCACGCATATTGTACTTGGTGGTCCAAGAGACAGCTTATCCAATAAACTTAAAATGAAATGGATTGAATAAATTTTAATAAAAATATGGGCATGGGAAAATATTTAAATAATTTTTTTACTATTCCATAATTAATGGACGCATTGTATATGTTTGATTGGTTATAGTCTTGTTGCGGACAACGCAATTTTTTTTGTTTTAGAATCTTATTTTTAATCAAATATTTTTTTTGTAAATATCTTATTAATCTTAAATGGCCCTGTACAGTAAAAATATCTATAATCATACATATATATTAGAAAAATTATTGATAGGTCGCGTCTTAACAGTGCTGTGTACAACGACACTATTACTTGTTACTGTGCCAAGGAAGGTTTTTTACTCAAGTTTGCAAAAAGCCTAAACCTGTTTTGGACGCAGGTATCATTTGAACCAGTGCAGCTAAATGATAAATTCACTACATATACAGCTAGTTGGCTTCGATAAGGTTCATATTAATAAAAAATCTATGTACTTTTTACATCCCAATTTATAAACATTTTTTTAAATCAAAAAAATGAGATACGGGGAAGATGACACCTGACTGAGGGTCATAAACCATAATAGACGATTTATCTGCTGGTCATGATTTTATATTTTTTGACAGTTACTATTTTATCAGTTATTATTTAATTTGTTTCTTTTGTCTTCTAATTTAATTTTTAGTTTGGAGCCGAATGAATGAGAGAGTGAAATTTACATTTAATTTATTTTGTTTATATTTTTGTTTAGTAGTATTTTTTTTGTATTTTTTTTTTTTTTTATGATAAAACACCTGCACTGTAGGAAAAATCCTTTAAGGCGCTCTGGGAGCGGTGCGAGTGCGAAAAAAGCGATTAACGTTGGTCTTGAAACGTTGAAGATTGTATTCATTGGGAAACACGACCTCAGGAAGATCATTCCACAATGATGACGTTCTCCAGATGAAAGAATTCTTGAACAATGAAGTTCGAGGAGTACTAAGCTGAACAACATATGGATGAGCGGCAGTGGTTTGCCGTGTATTTCTGTTTTGAATTGCTCTAGTTGGAATCAAGTGGGCAATGTCAGTCGAACACCTGCCATGGAAATATCTGTAAAAGAGAGCCAAATCACCAACCTGTCTTCGATGCTCCAGGCTATCGAGGGTCTTGGTCAGCTCGGGGTCGCCGATCAGACGAATGGCTCTCCTTTGAATGGAATCCAGTAGCCGAAGGGTGTGCTTGGGTGCAGAGCTCCAGACATGAGAGCAATATTCTAATGATGGTCGAATCTGGGCTTTGTAGAGTGTCAAAAGTTGATGAGGTGTGTACAACCTTTTGGTGCAAAAAGGAACACCAAGTTTCTGTGCAGCTGCCTTGGCAATTGCGGCAACGTGATCATGCCAAGACATATTACCTCCCAGATTGACCCCCAACAAATTAATAGACGGTGCCAGGGGAATTGCGTGTCCTGCCATGACTATATCCGGTTCTGCAATGTTAACCTTTTTGGAGAAGACTGCTGCCTGGGTTTTCTTAGCATTAAATTCGACTTGGTTACTGTCACCCCAAGCCAAAATTTCTTCTAGGTCTTTGTTGAGGCGCAATACTTCATGCTGCCTGCGAAGATGTGCGTCGGCAGCGGATGTTTGGGGAGTCAAGGTAAAAGATGAGACAAGTGTGCTGTCATCAGCAAAGCTATAAATTGGATTTTGGGTTTTCACTAGAAGGTCGTTAATATACAGTAAAAAGAGGGTAGGCGACAATATGGACCCTTGAGGAACACCGGCATTGATGGTGAAGGTGTCTGAGAGAAACCCGTCAATCGCCACTTGAAGAGAACGGTTCTTAAGGAAGCTGGTTAACCATAAACAGAATCCATTAGGCATACCGTAGGATCGCAATTTACTTAGAAGCCCATCGTGCCAAACACGATCAAAAGCCCTAGAGATGTCCAGTGCAACAGTCCGGGATTCTCCATGATGTTCGATGGTGTTGCTCCAAAGATGGGTGACATATGCCAGAAGGTCACCTGTTGATCTGGACTTACGAAAACCGTATTGATGGTCGCTGATAATGTTAAGCCCTTCCAGATACTTTAGGAGTTGTTGGTTAATAGCTTTCTCCATTACTTTTGAAATTACTGAAAGCAATGCGACGGGTCGGTAGTTGCTTGGCAGGGTCTTTTTACCTTTCTTTGGAATGGGCTGGACACGCGCCGACTTCCAGCAGGATGGAAATATTCCTTTTTTGTAGGATAAGTTGAAAAGTCTACAAAATACTGGTGTAAGTTCATCGGCGCATGTCTTAAAAACAATGATAGGAATTTCGTCTGGACCAGAAGCTTTATTGACGTCGAGTCCTTTAAGGATCCGTTTAACAAGACGCTGACGGAACACGATTTCAGACATTTGCGATTGAACTGAGGGAATGTTGGGTGGTTGTTTTCCCTGAAAGTCTACAGTGGAATGCGAGGAAAACAGTTCAGCAAGTAGGTTTGCTTTATCCCCGGCTGTGGTTGCTATTGTGCCGTCGGAACGCGTTAGAGGTGGAATAGTTGACTTTGTAAAGTTTTGGCTGACGGCCTTAGCGACTGACCAAAAGGACCTTGATCCGTTAGGACTGGCAAGAAGTTTGTTTTTGATTCTTTCGTTATGAGCTTCTTTGCTTTGGTCTATAATTTGCTTACATTGGTTTCGGGTAGTAACAAAAATGGCGCGATTTTCAGGAGTAGGGTTTTTACGCCACTGTCGGTAAGCCAGGTTTTTAGATCTGACAGCACGCTCGCAATTCTTGCTAAACCAGGGCTTGCCGTTAGAAGGGCGCTTTTTGGAGAAAGGAATAAAGGCCTCCATGCTAGTTAGAATGACGTCGGAGACCTCCTTTGCACAGACAGATGGATCATCCGAAGAAAAGCATACGCTTAGCCAGGGAAAGTTGCGAAAATGGTCCTTTAGGTCTTCCCACTTAGCTGATGTATAGTGCCAAATCTTACGGGGTTTAGGAGGTTGTTCAGAACTAATTGGCAGCTCGCTCGTATATATATTTTTACATCTTTTTATTAGATATATTGTGTTTACACAAAACAAGTAGATGTTTTTATTCTTTGCAAGGGTCCATCTAGCGTCCTAGATATTACTTTTCACATAACCTGCGCTAATTAAGTAGATGGGAGCATTTGGCTCCTTGACCGAGATACTCACTCGCGGAGTTTCTGTGCGGAAGAGAACAGGACATCCTTCGCATACAAGTCTTATAACTATAACTTTAAATTTCAGTAAACGTTATTATTTATATAATTTAAAATCTATGTACATTACCAAACAAATACTAGATATCGAGAACTAGCCAATAATATTTAATGGAAATCGAAGAAATCGTCCATAATTCTCAAAGAGACCGGATACAGATTTAAAGGAAAAGAAAGACAACAAAGTCACGGTCTCATCCATTCCGATTATATTTGATGAGACCGTGACTTTGTTGTCTTTCTTTTCCTTTAAATATTTAATGGGATAATATTAATTACACAGATCACATAAAGTTTTTAGATTTGTATATCATCAAAATTTAGGCTGGAGAAAACATTTTATTTTAATTTGGGATTCAGCAAATTCGATATACATACATAGCCAACAGCTATCAATGAAATACACTTTTAGATCATTATGGATCAGATCACCTACTAATAATAATAAACTGTAATCTTGCACCTCAAACTTATATAAAATATAACAGGAAAAATTGGAACATTAATAAAGCTAATTGGATAAACTACGCACAAGAAACTAATAATAGGCTCACATGAACAATCGTCAGAAAACTATTTAATATTTATTAGCGACTTGAACATGGTAACATCACACCAATATACCAGAAACCAACTCAAAGAGCAACCGCACAAAATCTAAACCATGATGGATAGTTACTTTTACGAGAAAATAGTTTATACCACCATCTGATTATATAAACCGGATACCAATTGTCTCCATATGCTTATGCTACATTATGTTTTAATAAATATGTGCAGGGACCCGGTAACACAGACCCGTAACTGCGTCACACCACTGATAAACCGTTGCCTATTTTATAATAATAATTGTATAATGTCGGCGTTGCCAAAGGTTTCATATTTTAATTGTACAATTTCTTTATAATGAGGACGCTATAGTACTTGCATTTTGTGTATTCATAATTTTCTGCTACGACACAGTAAAAACTTCCTGTCATGTACCTACTACAGATTTCGAAAATATCGACAGCGGTGAAATCACGGAAGGTGAAAAATTAATTGTGTTTAGAAATTTAAAAAAAAAACATTTCCATGCCGGACCCTAAGTAAACTATTTGTACTATTAACTACAATAAATATTTTTTACTGGCCTCTGTATAATAAGTATATCCCAAAGTATATCGTCTTGGCTTTTGCTTTTATTTAACTCAATAATCCGTCCCAGGTAATAAAATGGGTCGCTTCTAGGTATTTTACTTTAGGCGTCAGAGGTGGACTTCAGGTAAATGTAAAGAAGTGATTTATTTTCAACTTATTTCAAATAACATTATTTATATTATTTTTACCTAAAATTATGCAGTGATAATGGGTATGTTTATATAAATGGTTTATTAGGGGTAAAATCAAAACGATATACTTTGGGATGGACTTTATTATTTTCCTCATCTTCAGTACCTACTGCTTTTTATGAACCATAGTTGTGCCATCTCGCACAATTTTACGATCGGCAGTAAAACAACCAGGTCGTAGAGGGTTCATACACATCCCCAGGTGATGTTCCAGTACTCTTTCACTTTATATCTTTCCTAAATTCCCTTCCAAATGAGGCTGTAAGATTGGGCTGCATAAAGATTTTAAACAATAATTAACTAACCAAGCAAATTTGACATAAATGATGTCAGAAATTATTTTTTCACAATCCAAGTGGTCCCCGGTTACCTCAATTTTTAAATTACTAATCAGTTAACTTTGATTGCGAGTAAATTGGTTCTGCTACTAAGCCTCGTACATTAAATATATGACACAAATCATAAACCAAGTTTATTATTAAAAACTAAGGTATACTGAATTTAAGCAGGTTGCCAACATGTTGACGGCGCGGCGCCACTTTAGCAACAGACTCTGCTCGCTCGTCTGCTTTTAAGTCGTTCTCTAGGAACTTCCGAGCATGTTGGTCAAGTCTTTTAGTAAAGCTGCAACATTTGCATTCGAATCATAGGCGTACCCGTTTTTACATATCTAAATTTAAAATGTAAAACAAAAAGTTGTAATCATTGACATGTAATATTATCCAAAATCATTGTTGAAATACCTTATTATGCCGTGTATGCCCCAATTTTGAAAAGTAACGTTCTATATTGAACCATGTCTGCCGCGCGACATTGTTCCGTAGGTAAGTTGCATCCCTATTTAATAAAACCAAACTAACACCTTTCTTTCTTATGCCGCTTATCCTTGCCCGCCCGGTCCGACGCGACGCTTTACTATTTCAACTCCAACGTTGCAGCTTTAACTTTCAGCTGGTAAGGGATCAGCGGACCCCCTGTGACCTAGGATCTCTTGGTTCGGATCCAGCTTGCCCATGTATACAGATGGCATTATATATCATACGTCACTGTGTCTTAAAGTGAGCATACCAAGACAATAATAGTTAAGTAAGAGGGTTTACACTTAGCATTTATATCAATAACAATTTATAAAAGAATAAACCAAAAAATAAAAACCATATGGAAAACTTTTTTATTATTAATTTTACGAAAAAAAGTAATTCTTCATAAAACGTTCTGCATGGTCTAAACTAAACCCTAAAATGCAACCTTTAGATGTTAAATTATTCCAGTCGTATACGGGGTTTCTCAAAAAATATGGATTTGGCTCAAGAGTAAAGTACCATTATTTTTGACGATATCGAGAACTTTTATGAAGAAGAAAATTTATTTAAAATTGTAAATTAGGTTGAAATATACAGTTATCTCTTTGTTCGTTAAAAATTCTCATTACTAATGTATGGTGTACATTTTTCCCTGGATGCCTGTTATTTAATATTTCAGCTGCTTCTTGATACGTTTTATAATTATCACCAACGATTAACACAATTTATATTTTTTCTTGCACACTTTTTTTTTCTTGCACGCTAAATATCAATTTCATCAATCAATAAATTTTATTTGACGTCGTATACGACTGAAATTTTTTTTTTCTACTTCCACATGGAAATTTGCTGTTTCCTTTACACTTAAGTGGCGAGAAAAGTAGGCTATTCCGGTTAACTGTGCGGGAATATTTCATTTCCATCCTAGATAGGTAATGAAACTGACCAATCACAGTGGTCAATTACAAGGAAACCAAATTTACATGTTACAATAGGATGTACAGTGTTACATTTAAAAATAAAATTTCCTATTTTTATAGAAAACTTTCACGAATGCAAACAACACTGAAAAAGTCTTATTAGCAGATTACAACCACAAGTGATCCTAAAGAATATTCTACAAATATAACACTGTGCGTAAAAATTTCCCTTTTCCCTTTGGAGACAGCGCCGACCTGTGCTTTGTTCTCACGAACCCGGAAATTTTCCATTAGTTGACAACACTGTTATGAAAATTACATTTCTTTATTTTCTTTGTGGTGTATTTAAAAGCACTGACCAATCACAGTATATTATATTTACTGTGGCTCCGCCTTCTTTTTCAAGACACTAAATTATATAATTTAAATGTATATGGTACAATATGTTATTAATTTATTCAATATAACAAAATCTATACGCATTTAAAATAGATTTATCAATAATGCAACCTGCTAAATGTCCATAGAAATGTAATTTCATGTAGCATCATTTATCAGTTGGTTTTTCCATAATTAACTTAAGTTCTCGATAGTCGAGTGGTATACTGTTTGACTATGGATCCTAAGGTCGTGAGTTCGAGCCCGGCAACCTGAAAACTTTTTTTTACATTTTTTAGCATTTTGGTCGTAGAAAAAATATACTGTTCAACTCGAGTGGATTGTCCATATTGCCCTCGGAAGTTTTTTTTAGAAGTTTTACTTCCTCGTGCGATATAGACATCATATCCACTCTTGTTGTACAAACTACTAAACATCTAAAGCTTGCATTTTAGGTTTTAGACCATGCAAAACTTTTTATAAAGAATAAATTTTTTTCGTAAAATTAATAATAAAAAAAGTTTTCCATATGGTGCGAACTTAAGCAGATATATACCGGGTGTCCCATTATGGATGGTCACCGGCCGTATCTCGGAAACTACTGGGCATAAAAACTCGGGGGAAAAAATCGTAATTAAAGTGGCTAAGACAAAATCCTGAAAATAATAAAGTGATTGTTTTCACAGTTTCGTTGTCAAGCAATCCACGACAAAAAAAAAATTATTTTAAACTTTATCATTGGGCAAGTGTGTTATTTATTATTTTATAACCCAAACACTACTTTAGAATTAATAATATAAGTAGGAAAAATTTAAAATTTATGCATAATTCTAATATGGTGTTTTAAAAAATAAATCTAGTTAGCCGTGAAGCAAAATCAACTCCTGTCAAAATTAAATCAGTTGGCAATTATTTCAATTTATGTATCTACATGGAAACCTACCAATTTTGTTTTACTGCTATCTAGATTAATTTCTTAAACACCATAGTTAAAAATATTTTTTGCCGTGGAATGCTTGATGAATACTATGAAAACAATTACATCTTCAATTAAAGTGTTAAAAATTATTCTTTTGGTAATAACTCTTAAACGAAAGAAGGTATTGAATTGAGGTTTACACATTTTTTCTTGAAAATTTAATCAACTTTCTGATTATGATGTCATAGTTATACCGTATGATTTGAGTTTTTAAAATAAAATCAAAAAAACTGTTACTATCACAAATTACGCTCTCTAGCTATTTTATTAGGAACTATCGTGTACCAATTGATACGACAATAAAAGTAATTACCTTTTTCTTTCAAGCAAGCTTAAGCTTACGAAAATCGGATAAGTCATTTAGAAGTTACAGAAAATTAACTAATTACACTTTCAATAGCTTCCCCAGTTTGAAAATCGTAGTATTTACTAACTAGTAATTTTTCATGCGACATACAAGAGACCGATTTTTTTTCCAAGCCTGCCGTATGCATAGGCAGGTAACACGATACAATCTATTATAGAATGCAACATTTCAAATTAGTTTGTATGTAAACTGTTCTGACGGACAGAAAGAGAAGTAATAAATCTTAATAATTGGAAAAAGTTTAATAGGTAGTAGGTGTAAAGTCTGTACAATTACAGGCTGGATGCACGTCATAGCTTCTGACGTAATTTTTGATTTGAGTCATGTCGTTGACTAAATCGTATATTTTTCAATTCTGTCAGGCCTGGAATATGAACCAACTAATTATTTTTCACTTCAAATCACTTTTAACACGTAAAATTAAAGTTTTTCGTAGTGACAGTGGTTGTCAAAACGATTTTATTAATTTATCAATGTCAATTGACGTCACCCTCTAACTAATAACAGACCTACTTTATTTTTTGTTTCTGTTGTGACCATGTATTTACAGTTGTGACGTATATCTAGCCAATAATTGAATGAACTCTATTTATATTTTTCCTATTTTGAATTTTTTTTTATTATACTTCAATAACACGTCCTCTTAGACCACTGTGTTTATGTTCACATTTTACGTCGACGTGTTAGTTGTCTCCCAATCGGCTTTTTCACAAAATTTTTATTTTGACCCTAAAAAATTTCTACATTTTCAGTTTTTAAATTATTCTTATTTAATGAGAAAATCATTAAACAAAATATTATTTCTAATAAAAGCACGCGAAATATTTTGGATGGGAAAAAATAGAAAATTAAAGAGTATCTCGAAGCAATAGGTGAGTTGAGACCGAGGTAGGGTCTCAACAAGCCCTTAACCCCCGCCGATGGTCAATAACTACCCCTTTTCTGTTTTCTTGGCTGAGTTTTATTTGGACAAGGAAAAATGGGTAATTGGAACCCGTCCGCAACCTATCTCAATTTTCCCCGATGGTTTTCGGCCATGGGCGGGATGAAGTTGATTGGACCATATCTCGGACCTTTTGCCTCGAAACCCCATTCAATTTTACATTTCTGTCCTCTTTCAATGTGACTTATATCACGAGAAAACCCGAAAAAGTGGTGAGTAGACCTTTTTTCGTATTTTCCATGCTCAAAAACGGGGTGGAATGAGTAAGTTTCAGAGCTGCAATACGAACGTCCAAATAAAACGGCCAAAATGCGATTCCTTTACTCCACTATTGTCGGGCTGCATAAAGATGTTTAATAATAATTAACTAACCAGCAATTTTGACTGGGACATAAATGACATTAATAGGCATTGTTTATTCGCAATCAAAGTTGCCTGATTAGTAATTTAAAAATTAAGCTAACCAAGCGACTCTGATTGTGACAAAATTATTTCTGCCAATGTCGTATATGTCACCATCAAAGTTGCTGGTTAGTTAATTATTGTTAAGAATCATTATGTAACCCGACATAAAACTAGTATCTATCTGGTCAAAACATTAATTTTGCTAGTTTGGAGTTTTATAGAGGCAATCACAAACTTGTTTTGGATTTTTTTTCTACTTGTAAATTGAATTAAAAAATACATTTTTTTTTAATTTCTTTAGTTTTGTGTCAAAATTTTTTTAGTGCAGGTTAAGATGCAGCAACCTATTTTTTTATGTGATATCAAGTAAAAGAAGTATATACGGTCTCTGCTTGGTCTATATTAGTTGACATGTATGACAGGTCTGTTCAATCGCCATGGGAAAAAATTACCTTGTAGGGCATATGACGTGTCGTTAATATAAGCAGAAGTTGTGGGGGCTTATACGTTATACAATGTTCAATTCTATATTTATATTGTAGACGATATCCTATGCCGTACAAGGAAATTGTTTTGCCTGCACGAATTAAAGAGACACGTCGCCTTGTCCGCCATCCGTATCATCCCAACAAATGGATAAGGTTTTGGCAAATACGAGCAAAAATCATTCAAGCATTTCTTTATCCTTAATGTGGTATTCAAAGTATTCTCTCTCGCACAAGTCAAGTTACAAGCCAACCGGTATAACGTAAACGCACGGCATACTGCAACCCAAAGTTACAAAACATATATTTTGTCAAAACAATTCTTTTACAGGCGCAGTATTTGATCTTTGAAAAAATGAGAGAAGAAGGATTTGTCGCCGGCTCGGACGATGTAAGGCTTACAGTTGAAATTATGGTTCCAAGTTCTCAAGTAGGACGTATCATTGGCAAAGGAGGGCAGAATGTTCGTGAACTTCAGCGCGTCACCGGCAGCGTTATTAAGTTACCAGAACAAGGTGCTTCACCGCAAGAAGATGAAACTACCGTACATATCATCGGTCCCTTTTTTAGTGTTCAAGTAAGTTTATAACTTTCATAACATCTACTGTGTTCAATAGTATCGGGTTTTTTAAAGCCGTCGTAAATATTTATTAAATACATATTATGACTATTTATTTCTTACAGTCAGCACAACGACGAATTCGCGCCATGGTATTGCAATCTGCAGTACCTCCAGCAGGAAGACAGCGTCAAGGAAGACCGCCAAAAGACTCGAGCCAATCACAATCGGAGGGACCCTCGACTGAACAACAAGAACAGTAATAACCAGCTAACAACATTCACTGCCTTGTGCATTCTTCATACATACCTATTGTAAAAGATCATCTCGAGGCCTTCCACTAATGCAATACTGCTCGCTGTGCATCGCCTGAATGAATATCTATAGGTTTTGGTGTTACAGTAGTACAAAATGTACTGTTTTTGTGTTTTGTTTATATAACTACAAGTTAAGTTTAGAGTGGAAAGTTTGGAGAACAGTCTGGAATATGGTATGTTGACTACATGCCCATACTACAATCTACCTCAAGAAATCAAAATATATTAGATATTTAGCCATAGAAATTTCCGTTATTTATACCGCAACCAACCATAGCAACCTCAGCAATCACTTTTTTGTTATTAAAACTTGCATCCGTAAAAATATTCGTATTCGTATTACATAAATACCTGATTACAAGGACAACCAAAGATGTACCCAGAGACACGAGATAATATGCTTATAAATTACCGCAATTGCTTGTTCAACTGATTTTTTAACAGCAACAGATCAACACGTTTTGAATTTTCGATTGGACAAAAATGCAACACAAGGATTTTATTAGTCACCGTCATAATTATTAATTTTGGAAAAGCACCACCAAATGAGAAGGCGCCAAAGTTCCTGTAAAACTGTAAGAGTGGGATGCAGGTTAAAACAGACTTAGCGACGTCACATAGTCGGTTGCCCTGCATCCTTCGCTCGCACTTAATGTGGCTGTTATTATTTTTTTGAGTATGAATGTGAAAAAGCTCTAAAATTAATATTCGGTTATAGTGTTCTTGATAAGTTATTGTGCGTTCGACGTGGACATTGAGCTGTAATAAAGCTACACCTCGGAACAAACCAAAGGAAAATGCTTTATTTATTCGAAGGTGTTTGCGCGTTCAATAACGTTATCGATGCGTAAAAATACTTTTAAAGGAAAGGGCGTGAATGTGACAGACATTTTTTTAACTACTTTAATTATATTGTTAGGTGATTGTTAAATGGAAACTGCTTATGCTAGGACGACTTCCTAAATTATTGTGTTTGAAGCTGGAGTCGCCCTTGCGTAGCCGTACCTTATTGTTGCAGAAATTGTTTACCAGATAGAACGGTAGGGAAGTTTACCTTACTTGGCGGCATGGTGCCTTGTGTCAAGGCCAGCTGCGTCCCTAATAGTACAAAATCGAAAGGGGATAGTTAGGTCTTTAAGGACCTTTCTCTAGCCTGTAGCTTAGGCTGGGGTAATGTAAAAATTAATATTTTTGATAAAAAAAAATTGTTTGTTGGGGAGGATATTTTTTGTTAGAAAAAAAAACGTTAAAATATAGCGGGGTCGCTATTTTAAAATTGTGAAAAAAATGGATATATTTATTAAATTTTTATGTATAAAATATTTTTAAATTATTTGTAAAGATTTATAAAGTGTGCCAAAGTGCAAGAATGTTACCAGAGAGCTGCATTTATTTATTTAAAAAATAATCAAGGGTGCATATATTTATTTCTGCGAATGACAAGAGTTCAAGCACTTACCCAGTTACATTCGGGATTTCAATGACCATTCACACATTTTAAACTTACCATTTTAAGCATACAGATATACAAACTATATGGCTTTAAATACATACAAGTCTAGTTACAAAAAAAAAACTAGTTATCCAATCCATTTATTTCACACACCATCAAAACGTAAACCGATCAAAACACGATTTTCAGGCCACTGCAAAATTTCTTGATAGGAAATCTCTTGGTAAAAAATATCTTGATTATCACATTAAGATTTTTTTAATTAATAAAATTTCCTATTCCCAGACCCCCCAAAAGAACCACATTTAGGCATAAATGGGTAGCCTCCACAGCGTAGCAACCCAACCTTTTAATATTTCATGAAAGTGTTTAAGTTCTTGGTATTTAAGAACAGCAATCTGTATCTATGAAAACTCTTACTATCCATTTTAACTTTCAAGAATGGATTTTGCTTCTTTCAAACTGAACTAAATCAGTCCGACCCAGTACACGTTCTAATAAGAATGGAAAAGTTAACAGTCGTGTTGGCTTTTTAGTACCACACTAGAACGCATTGGTTTTTGGTAACCATATACTGCTACATTTAGTCTACATCGGCATTTAAATTTTAGCTGTCACATAAAAAATGCTATTGCTATTTACATTTTAATATGGGTATAAATAGTGCCTAAAAACCCTGTTATAAGTAATTTTGACCTTCCTAAGCTTGATTAATATTATATTATCTAGTTTGTATTGATCCATTTGGCCTTTTTCAAATTTTGTGGTTATTCTTTGAGACAGTCATACAATACCAGTTAGGCGTCTTTTGTACCTTGTTTAACCAAGAGTAAGTAACCTGAACTTGCTGTTACTTTAGGGTTACTCCAAAAAATTTACTATTCAGCTACACTAATGAACTAATTAGGCGTGAGTTAATTTGATTTAACTGTTCAGTATTTAAAGTTATAATCACAAGCCTTGCCAGATAAATATCATGGTTTGTTATTTTCATTTCATGGGTCAAAATTGCTCTATTAGCAGGCCAAATAATTAGATAACATAGTTTCAATTTTACATGCATTACATAGTGTTATTAATTTCCTATTAAGTTTGTAGTTATACATTTACGTCAGAACGACAATGCTTTCACTTATAGCTTGTTATTGGAAGCATTACAACACTTAACAGTGGTTAACTTTTTGTAAAACGCTTTTATTCATTACAAATGGTCAGTGTCAAAACAAAAAAAATCTAGCTTATCGTGTTATTTTGTTCTCTAATGTTGGGTTGCACAATGGTTTTGAACAATAATTAACTAACCTAGTAACTTTGACTGTGACATAAATGACATTGGATTGGCATACATCATTTACTCACACTTGCCTGATATGTAAATCAATAATTAAACTAAATCTGCATTGCACTTTGATTGTGAGAAAATATGTTTACCAATGCCATTTATGTCACAGTCAAACTTGCCTGGTTAGTTAATTCTTGTTTAAAATCTTTATGCAATTTGACATAAGTATATTTAGTCTTTATACTAGATTTTGTTATGACTGTCCTAAACCTCAAGATTTGTTAGTTATATCTATATTTAGACGACTGTGGGCGATTAGTGTAACTAATAATATTGCCAGGAAAAAACAGAAATGATTTTTTTTCAGACATTTAACCTCTTTTATATAGTACATATTATATATTTCTTTCGTAAAATTTAGTTTTTTATAGTTTGTCGTTTTTTTTTTAATTTCAATATACGAATATTTTTTGAATCACTATAGTTTATAGTACATGTTAATTCACTATACGCTGGAAGGAGACTGATTGTGCAAACCAGCCCGCCGTAGATTTAGTAATACTTAGACACGGATAGTAACATTTTTACCAGAATATCAGAGCTCACTATCGGTAGGTATGCATTTTTTGAAGCTTAAAATAACATTTTATATTAAAAAGTGCTGGGAATGTTATTTTCTAATAGTAACGACTTTAAAGCTTTTACTGCAAAGAAAATGGCAGTAATTAATTTGTTGGGTGTAACAACGGTAGCGGATTCAGGGTTTCGCTAAGGTGGGGAGCCGATCGTACTAAATTTTATAACAAGTTAAAAAAATATGTAAAATAAATTGAACCTTTACATTAAAATTTCGAAGTAATCGTAAACGTCTATAAATTCATTTTTTTAGGGCTGGGGGACTCTTTTTGTCCCCCCCCCCCCCCCCCCCTTCAATCCGCGCCTATCCCACAACTTTTAAAAGGCTACTCGTAAAATACCTGGTACTAAAAATAAACTACATTGCAAATTAGAACACTAACCTAATTTGTTCTTTGTATTTTGCGCATATTAATTGTTTGAATTGAACTGAACTTTACCTTAAAGTATTGAAAACTATCCGGCGATCTAAGGAGTAAACTACCTCAGTAATTATATATTTCTATAAAACATAATTTTGTTGTTCATGTTTTACTTGGGTATCATTATAAATTAAGGTTTTTCTGGTGAATGCTATTTGTATCATATTTTCCCTTTACACTAGATAGTAGTTAATATAAATTTTAGTGTGCCATTGTTTATATTGGAACAAATGCAAAACTTATATATTTACAGTTTTATCGAGCATTGGACACATTTAATTATGTCTGACAGCTATGTAGGTGTTAATTTATTTTGATAATAGTTGTAACCTACTTTTACTTAACTGTTATTTTAAATGAAAGTGTCAATTCCTTTGGCTTGATAAAACTGATGTTCCTAATATAATGTATGTTATATGTTCATATGCCGTTCGCTTGCTTGACTGCGAATTGTTATTATATTATTGGTGCTTATTTGGTAATAATAATAATTGTATTACCAATCAATTCGACAGTGAAGTATGTGAAATCAAATACTAGACAGAAAAAAACATATTATTTTTAAATTCAAGATTCAACGTAAAAATGATATGAATTACTAAAACATAAACTTTTAAATTCTGCTCTTGTTATATATTAAGTATATACCAAAAAGGCATTCATTTTTAAAAATTACATTTTGCCAACTTTAGTCGCTATTATTTGAGATATTTAAAATGTTTAAATAAAGATAATATGTTTTTTTACCGAACCAATTAATAATATTTGATATAAAACATCAGCATCTACAACCCAATCATAAAACAACACAATGTTCCTCAGGAATAACTCAGGTTTTTTTACCGACATTATTTTATTTACAATAAGAGTTTAACGATGCCAATATACATTTTTGCCCAATATAAGGTAGATATTATGGTGTGTGGCTATAACCATAATTTTAAATAACTTGTTTATAAAATCACTTACAATATTCTTAAAAATGTGTTGGATTAGTATAATTATCAAAATTTGCAATTTAACGGATTAATCAAAAAACGTTGTAAGCGACAAAATGTTCAGTACTTAAAAATTCTCAGAGCAGATATTTCAGTTGCATGCATAGTTTTTGTAATATTCTTTTTGTACCAAAAAGAAAATGTTAAAATCGGTTACCATGATTTTATCTGTCTACTTTTTTTTTGAGATATAAGATGTCTAAATCCTCCTAGAATGTTATTTTCAAAATTTTTCTGATGACCAATATTACTGGTAACGTTCTTTAACCCCGTATATGTAAAAAAACATTTTAAAGGGATTCAAAAAAAGTGTAGGTCTTTTTCTGGAAGAATTATAAGAATTCGCCCTGTATAGCCATTGAACCCATATGGTTTAAACTGCCAAATATTAAGACAGCATAATATAATACTATAATGGAAATGTAAGCAAACAATTTTGTTGGATCAAAAATGTATAATAGAATAAAGTTAACATTAAGACTTAAAAACGGCTAAACAGGTACAATTTTCAGACAAGTAAATATTTCACGTAATATCAAATCGTCAAAGTATAAATAGTTGTTTTGATGGCCCATTTAGTTATTTTTAAAGACATATTAGCTCAGATCTGAATCCATTATTAATACATTTTTTATTTCGTAAACTTAATATATTTTTAAAATTTTCAAATAGGTTATTATAGGTCATTATTATAGGTCAATTAGTTATTTTTCTTCGATAACCAGTGTTGGTCTTAAAACGTTAGAACATTTTATAGATCAAGTAGGTTTGAGCCAAAATTTACTATACCGGGTGACACAAAAATGTATCCTTGAGGCTATTTTATTTACAACCAACCTTTCTTCTTTTTCCAAACAGCAACACATCTTTGTACTACTATAATAAAATTCTTCATTTATTTTTCTTTGTAACGGTGTATCACAAGTTAATTATTTATTAGGTAATAATAGAAATTAACAAGAAATAACATAAATGTAATTTCTAGACCCGTATAAGCCATAAGAAACAAAAACATTATTTCTGCTTTTATTAGACCAACATATCAGATGGTGTTCAACAATAATTTCGAAGATTGAAATAAATAAATTTTTTTCCATAGCATACTTGACATTCTTATGGCTTATATGGGTCTAGAAATTACATTCGTATTTCTTGCCAATTTCTATCATTATTTAATAAAATTAATAAACTTGTGATACCCTCAATGATTTTTGGACTCAAACAGACACTTGTGATACCCTGTTAGAAAGAAAAATTTTCTGTCACTTTAAATGTCAAAATAATGACACTGAATGACAGAATTAAATTATTTATCAAGGCAAAAAAGACATCTTTTTTAGTTGCTAAGGCAACTACTAACGTAATTTTATTCAAATTCTTATTCATGGATCACTAGGTTATTTCAAATGTTTTTCATTCATAATGAAAATGTTAAATTTTGGTGTAATATTTTACTAGGTGAGAAATTTTCTTACCGAATCTCCCTAGAGCTTGAATTATGAATCCGAAAATTTTTCTTCAGTCGCGTATTTCATCATTCGCGACCTCGAAAAAATTCCGAAAATAATTCATGCTCTAGGGAGGTGAAAAGTAAAAATTAAATGAATAATTTTATTATAATTATACAAAACCATTTTACCGTTGGCCTACTCTTTACCACTTACCTTGTTTTACCAAAGATATGCACATTTTAGAAAACAAAAGTAAAATGATCTAGGATAGGAGATAATCATATAATATAATAATTTTCTATAGAATTTAAGCATCAAATAAAAATTGCGGGTTTCCATTTAAAATTTGAACGTTTGAATTGGCCACAAAATGGCAATTTACACACTTAACTCCTGAAATTTTTAAATCTTTACTTCTTAAATTACGGAAAAAATTGTGTCACCGTGTATAATAAATTTTGCTTCAAACCTTGAGGTACTTCTAGAACTACGGAAAAAATCGGTAGGGGTAGCACTTTCTAATGTCATCCGGTATATAAAAGTCACTGACAATATCTTAAAGATTTTTGTTCCATTTTGGATATTTAAACACGGTGGATTTTATTAATTAAAAAAAAAATATTTTCCTCTGTGGCGAAATACCTAAAAATGATTTTTTAACTATTGTTTTAGCTACACTCATTTTTTAACTTATAATGGGTAAAGACAAAGGCGTCCTTTGTCAGTATCACAGATATGCATAGGTACTAATAACGTATTTCAGTTGCAAAATGTATTTTAAGTAGATGATGATGAATAGGATAATTTGAATGTAATTAATGTGTCTGTACATTCAATTCATAGTTTTTGTATTTTAATAATGGCATACAATTCAGGCTACTTTTGTTTAAATTTCAATCACCTAAGTTAAAAATAAATAGTGTTCCCTTATGTTTTGTTATTTTATTTATGTATTTACATTACCTACCTTACAGGTTTATAACCCAACTACAAGGCGGGGCCATGAAAAGTGTACAACTGTACACATAAAATAAATATACTAAAAGTGAAGTTAAAAATACTAACAAAAGTAAGCTAGTCTATACGTAATCCTAAACTAATAATTAAGTTTGTATTTAACAAAAGTATAAGTAAAAAAAAAGAGAGACTGAACACAGAAAGTCATGTCACTGGACAAAAAATAGTACCAGCCGCACATTCTCAGTTTAAAGTGCAGGAGAACTGAAAAATCAAATGGCTTGTTGTATCACGGCAATCCCTGAGTGATTCATATTTAAATCTCTGAAGAAGTAGAGTCTGGGGAATACCCTGCATGGGATATATTCCGTCGACCCTAAAGCTAAGGTACTTTAAGAATTTTCGCTACACCCCTCAAGATTATCAATGTGAACATTATACTCAGGTGTCCAGATCACTGCCGCATATTCTAATTTCGATCTTACTATTAAATTATAGCTATTAAAATCCCTAGTGCAGCGCACAATAAATCCATAAATCTGGAAGAGCTTTACTTATAATCTTATTTATATGGGGCCCAAGCAACACGCAAATCTATATTATCGTTTATTAAACGTATATTCAACCATTTTTTTGTATATTTTTGGTTTTTGTATATTTAATCAACGTGGATTAAGCGTTTATTACCACCGTATATCTTGCGATCGTATATTCTACATATCGATGACCTAAGTGCAAAACGTCGTATGCCCAATAAGCACTTTTGTTCAGGGCAAACAAAAAACTTTCTAGTTTTAATATAACTTTTCTAAATCAGGATTCTTATTATTATATATTTATAACATCTTAAATTCAATGTTTTCCGAATACATATTTCATTTTGTTGCTATTTATTTAAGAACATAGTGTGTTACGACATTTGGCAGTTTTTACGATTGTGACATACGACCTTTTAAAAGTTACTTACTTAACAAAATAATCAATTATAAATATAAAAACGCAGAATTTAGATAATTTTAAACTTATTATTTATTATAAAAATACACAAATGTTATAATAAAAAAAGTCCTAACTAAATCCTCGACTAAATCATTAAGTAAAATAAGGAAAGATAAATTAATTTTTTTTCTTTTTAGCGCAGAAAGGAATGTCGTCGTAAAACTTCTTCACCTCGGGTGGTAAAACTTGTGTCAGTTCCTGAAGATGGTCATATTTCTGTTTAGCTATTGGAAGTCTACTTTTATATAATTGTTGCCTGTTGAAGCATTCAGATGGAATATTTGGCCTGTTTGGTAGAGGTGTATAACTTTCTTGTTGGTAGTCCGTTTTATAATAGATAGAGCCATCTGGAGAATACTGCAGACATCTCAGATTATTGACAGTAGGGTCATCCTTTTTTCGGCCAGGTCGAATAGATTGATATCTAAAACTATCTTTGACATCAAATTTGATAAAATATTCGTGGGTAAGATAGTGGACATCGAAAGGGGAAGGTTGTTTTCTAGCTTCCCTTATCAAAATTGGGTACTGGCTTGGAAGATGAATTTCTCGACCTTTTAATTTTCTCTCTATTAAAGCATGGGCGGAATCAACTTCTATCTGTGTGTGACCTTTTTCCAAAAATTTTTGGAAAATGGTCACACCATGTGCAATTGAAAAATTGAGAAGTGCGTTTGCCAGTACAACGTTTCTGTTCTGGTACCCACATCCATCCGAATAAATTATTATCGTTTTTTTCTCCTCTAGGCAAAATTCCTCCAGGTGTTTTATTATACACGTTGTAAATATCGATGACACAAGTTCGCCTTCTGCTTTATTCCAGCAGTAATTTACACAATGATGATCTTTTAAATTATAGATAGAAAAATTATGAACTTGTAATTTGCTTTTAAAATAAAGTTTGCTGGCATACAACATAGGATTGCAGAGTAATCTCATTTAATATCATGTATTCTACTGAAGCATTTGCTGTAAGATTGATATCTTCAAAAACTATAGGGATATCATTAAACATAATATTATCCTGTTCAATAAAATCATTGCAGTTGTCGTCCAAAGAACTTGAGAATGGTTCGTCTGATTTTGAAGGTTTGAGACTTTTAATGTCCCCTGTATTATCTTGATCAGTGTAAGAATTTATTTTGTTTTTATCTGAGTTAATAGCAGCGGTAAGAGCCATAATTTTCACCGTTCGTCCCGACATCCTAAAAAATCAAACAAACTTATAGGTATTCACTTCCTGTCACCTACATTAAAATATTAATTCCAAGTGGTACCTAATGCACAATAACATATTATTCTTGAACACAACTTGAAATAAATTGCTTTCATAATATACTAAAAAAAAACTATTATAGTTAGAACAACTACAGGGTTATAATTTGCCACAAAATGCCGTAACCCTAAAATACAGCTTATAAATAAAAATATTCAAAATGTCGTATCCAACTATACCCTGGTTTTCGACACATTTTAGCGTATTACCGATATAATTGTATATATCTTTTACCAAAACTGGACATAACAAACTATATTGAGTAGTCAATTACAATAATAATAATAATCACTTACCTAATTATGTTAAAAAACACTGCACCAAACCGAAAACCACCTGACGCTTAGAATTCCTATGACAAACTGTGGCTTCCGACGTTTTACAAATCAAACAATACTCTCTGTTAATACGACGTTTTGTTTTGGCGCGTAAAATTACATTTCAAGGTGACTGTGGCTTTATGATTTGATAGAATAAGCAGGTTAGGCAAATTATTTAATTGGCGCCAAAACCGACTTTTTGAAATTTTTGTGGGTTACGACGTTATGCACTTAGGTCATCGATATATGATATACTATTTTTGTATCATTATGCAGCTGCATTTTTTTATTTTTATAATAATGACCCATTGACAAATTTATTATAAGTAAAACTAAATAAATAATGTTTATAAAGCCAATGGTGATCAGAAATTAATTATCCTTGACAAAAATAGCTCATATAACGTTAGCTTTTACTGCAACGTCAACGTCTGACAGTACCAAAAATATACGTATACGTTATACCATTTTATAGCACTATTAGTTTTTTAATTTATATTTTTACAAGGCATATACCCTTTACAAAATTGTAAGTTCGATATAAATGTTTATATTATATAATAGTACTCGCTATATAAATTTGTTTTCGTCTACCTACATATAAAAATAAATTTGTCAATATTTTTCGTAAAAATAAACGTCCCACTTATACCAATAATTAACCATCATAATAGACAGAATTGTTGCTGTGTGTTTCGTACACTCGTACAAATAACCAATTGCTTCAACCAATAAGCGTCTTGCAAGAGTGTGTGACGTCAACGACGCGAGCTTGCCGGTTTACTAATGGCCGCCTATAGTGTTTTATGTGATGTGCCTACATTTTATGGATGATTAGTGACATTATTTCTCTGCCTTGTGTTGATTGCTGCTGCGTGTTTGTGATTGACTGCTGCTCAAGTAAGTTTTGTTTTAATTTTTAAGTTCTTAGACTGGTAGGTTCAGTTAAAATATCCAAATGCTGCTTGTAACGTGGGATGCAATATTTTTGACCATAAATTAAGTACTTAATGCAAGTTAATAAAAGTCATGCACACTGCTCTTTGATATACCTATTATTATTATTAGGATAACATTATTATCAAAATTAGATTTATTTTGTTCCATCTGTTGTTAAATGATTCAATTTATTTTGGGTTGTCTTTAAGGTTAGGTTATTATATTATACGTTTATGGTATACTTTTTATAAACGTACATTATAAGCCCTTGTATTTACATATATTGTATACTCTTTAATAAAAGTAATTTTTGTTTTGTTTTTGACTAATAACATTAATATACAGAGGGTTGTTCAGAAGTCCGGAATAAAATTAATATAGCCTTAACCTGTATTTTTTGGGAAAAACGCTCGGACACGTCAATTTAGTTTTATCTATATATGCTCACATTTTGGCGTTATTCGTTAGTTTTTTTTATAGACATTTGTTATTTGTTTTATTATTAGATTTTCAACATATAGCTCAGAATTAGATGAAGCACGAAAACGCAAAAAAGAAAAGACTAAAAAGTAGAAAGTAATTTATAATATTTAAAAGGAAAAATGTGGGGCGCATGCAATAGATAAAAGTAAGGAGTGCAGAGACTAGCTGTTATTGTTCAGAAAAGAACTCACACATTAGTTGGTATCATTTGCAGTTCAATTAAATTGTTAGTGACTTAGGTGAACCATTTAGGCTGCAAATATTTATTGCATACTATTTTCGTTAATATTATAAATTATTTTCTACTTTATAGTTCATTTTAAAAATGTGATATATAAAAAAATAATTTTTTACTTAAATATTTTTTTTAATGTGAACTAGAGGCAATGTATTAGGTCCAAATATAGTACAAAAAAATATTGTATTTCTCTGAAAAAAGTCCAAATTTTCGTTAACATTTTTAGACTTGACCATTAGTCTTGATATTTCCAATCTATTTTATTTATAAACGTACACACTTTTTAGTAACTCTTTGTTTTACATTTTTTCACAGAGGCAACAAAGATTTCGCTCCAAGGAGTCAAAAATCAAATGGAAGGAACCTCAGTGGTCGGTGAAATAACCGACAAAGCCATTGGACAAGCCTCTCAAGATTGCCTAAAGTTATCAAAACAAAGATATATGAATTCTAAAAAGTGAATTGTATATTTTAAAGGGCAATATAAATTATAAAAAACCTGTTGTTTACATTCAGTAGTTTGGGTCTTACGACTGACGGAATTGCCATAAGATGCAAATGGTCATCTTACTAATTTTAATATCAACAAAAAAATGTATAAAACACAGTTTATAACTTTATAATAAAACAATATAAATAATACAATTAAAAATATCGAAAGTAATTTACAAAAAAAACTTTTTTATGAAACATTTTTAACTTTTTATATACCCTGTACCTAGATACCTAAATAAATATAAACGAATTACAAAGAAAACTAATAAACGTGTTTCGTATACGTCGACAAATGGTATATTTTCTCTTGTTTTTTAACGTATATAACGAGACCATTTTAACGTCAAAATTATAATAAATATAAACGTATTTCGTTTATACTTTTTTTATTTATTATACTACGTATTGTGTAAACGTAAAATTTTGGTATAATGTATATAATATTTTTACCTTTATCATAAACGTACATTTTACTGTTGAATTTATATTATATGTAAACGTATATTTTAAACCATAATTACACATATACTACTATAATATACATCAACCTATATTAGGCGGACATTTTAACCTATATTAGAGGTAAACTATAAACCTAAAATATACTAGTGGTATATACAAAAATTAAACGTTTAATAGACGATTTTGTGTTACTTGGGGGGGTATAAACGAAAGCTTTGAATCAAAAAAGAGTCGCAAAATGAGTCAAAGCGAGAAATAATTTAATTTTCAAGAACATAATCAAAATTATAACTGGACATCGATCGTGTCACATTGCCAAACCAGATCACTGATGAGCAATCAGAAAGAAGGATGACCTCACATTTCATTTTAAGTGAGGCAAGGAATGTTAACATCAAATTAAAGGTCCGCAGGTCCTTTACCTGGCTCACCGTTTTCTGTCCTTGCGACAGTCGTGCTAGGCTGCCGCTGAACGAACAAACTGAGTTCTCTTTCGAGACAACTATACTAAGCTCACCAAAAGCCGACCCAGTCCGCGGACCCTTGAAGGGAGGTCTGTGAGTGTGGAGACTGATATCTTCCATGACGATGACGAATAACGCCAGTTGTCAGACGATTGACCATCTTATGGGCGCAGACCCTTTGCGGGCCGTGGCCTCAGGATGGTCGCGCATCTCTGATGAGTCCCAGTAGGACGAAACGAAAGAATTGAGATGTTAATGGAAGAAGACAGGGCACACGAGCGAGTCATACGACCCATAAACTGTCATTCTCCACTGACAAGGTGAGGGGACAGCGGGTAATAGACGAAGGGGTGCACAGCGTGCAAACCCCGGACACTCTGCGCCGTGAAGAGCAACCAATAAACTTTTTGTTTACCGATAGGTACGTCCATCGGGTTTTGAGGTACCATGGCCAGTCTGTCATTTAATTTAATGTTAACATTCCTTGCCTCACTTAAAATGAAATGTGAGGTCATCCTTGTTTCTGATTCTAGGTGTTCATCAGTGATCTGATTTGGCAATGTGACACGTTCGATGTCCAGTTATCATATTGATCTTCTAGACTTCTTAGCTCATTGTTGTCGGTGATTTATTTGACACATGAGAGGTAGGCAGCTTGGCTGCTCCTGAGTTCTAGTTAAGGCTGATTAAGCCTTCTCTTTCGATTATAATCAAAATTAATTACAGAAAGTTTGTTTGTAACGACACTTTACACTTCTCAAAGTTAAGCTTTAATAGTAATTTAACCAACAAGTACATTAATAATGGCGATTAATGTCGAAATATTTTAATGCGTGAGCGTAGCGAACGCGTTAATGTTCGAGATCATTAGTCGCATTTTAATGTAAGAGTTGGTTACAATGTTTTTTCGTCGACCGTATTTTTTACTAAAGTGAAGAAAAACAGTTAACAACTTTTATTTTACAATCCAGATTTCACAATTCTACAAATACTAATGACAGCGGACGACGTTTTGGATTGACGTTTTATTATTTTGTTGATTTGCCTGCCTTTAATTTTAATTACCAAAATCGTGCATTTACAGAAAATAATGCATTAATAGGGGTCATTAATGAATGATTTTGGGAATTCGTGCATTTACAGAAAATCATGCATTAATAGGGGTCATTAATAAATGATTTTGGGAACGTTAATATCGGATGTAAATACACGGTCGACGGAAAATTATTTTTAAGACACCAATTATTAATTAATTCCAAATTCCATTAAATAACAATATTGATGATTATAAAATAATTTTATATACTTAGTTTAATATCATCAACTTAAATCAACATTTAGATCATTACCTATATCTTTTATGAAAATGATAAAAAGTAACGGACCAAGCACCGATGCCTGGGGGACACCGGAGCCAGATTTTGTGCAATATTAAGCAGGTTGGTTATCGTGGATCTACCCTTAAAGAATCCATGTTGCTGCTGAGTTATTTGCCCGCGGATCAATGGAGAGACAGACTCATGAAGTAAGAACTCAAACACACACAAACACAAAAATTAAAGATAATTGATATTGGTCGGTAGTTAGATACTTCTGACCTATCACCCTCAGGACACACTCTAGAGTTTCTCCATATCTGAGGTATTGTCTGATAGTTAAGACATAGATTAAATATAATATTAAGCGGTCTCACCAAAACAAAACGGCGATCTTGGATTAAAAATGCCGGAACAGAATCCGGCCCAGTAGTAAATCGGTTTAATCTTGATGACCTCATCTTTAGAAAAATAATGCACATTTATATTATGCTTATAAATAGTTTGATCGTATCTCAAAGCACCGGGAGTACTATTTAGAAATGACTGTTTAAAGAACACAGCAAAATTGTTTAAAATATCAAGAGGATCAGTGAACTATCATAAGACATTGCATTTGGAATGTTGGAGGTCTCTCTGATGTTTTTAATAAAATTCCAGAATTTTTTAGGGTCTTCTAATATCAAGTTCTATTTTTTGTAGGTAGTGTGTTTATAGGAAGATTGGATATGATAAATTCATCACCTCTTGGACCTAAATAAGTCAGAATCACGCAATTATGAACCTTAAGGCATTAAGCCCATAAATTACCACTTTTGATTGCTGGAACTGGAAATAAGCGGATTTGGTTAGGTAATAAAAAGTCATAATCAGGGGGGCGAAGACACGTGAGACGCGATTAGATGGGATAATTTGGATATAAAAGGCTGAACAGCGCTTAAAAAGAGTTAGTTCGAGTTCAAATTAAAAAGAGTTCGCGTAAAAAGTTAGTATTAGTTCTTTTTCAGTACTATTATTGTTACAGTAGTTACGCGTTTATAAGTTAGTTCCGTTAGTGTAATCTGAGGGTGGGAGCTTTTAAAATAGAATAAAAATTAAATAAAAAATAAAATAGCTTTAATTGTCTAGCGGTACATTGATATACTATTTACAAGACAATATACTTATCCTAGTTATCCTATAACTATACATACATAATTTTGTATACCATTTTTAAATACCCAGTATTATGTTCTTAATTTCATTTTTATTTGTAAAAAATAGATCTATTTTGTTAGACAATGAATGGTAACTTGTGCACATGCTGTGTATTGGGGATTTATATAGAATGTTTGTGTTTGGGGTATGCAAGTAAAATAAATTGTTTTTTGGTCGTAGATGTAGGCCCGGAGCATAGAATTTTATTTGACTGAGTAGATATGATGAGTCAATTTTAATATTACATAATTTATATATTGTGTGAATTTGGTGATATTTATGTCGATCTTCAATAGTATTTATTTTGAATCTGTCAAGTAAAATTGTGCCATTATAACCCCTTGAAAGATAGATGTTATCCACTTTGTATGCTAAGTACTTTAATAGTCTACGCTGCACAGCCTCTAGTTCCATTTTATATTTCGCGTAGTAGGGGGTCCACACAACACAGCTGTACTCAAGTTTGGACCTTACATAGGCAAAATATAAAGTTTTAATGGTTTCAATATTGGTGAAATGTTTGCAAACACGAAATATAAATCCTAGCATCCTTATGGCAGAGTTACAAATATTTTCAATATGTTGTGCAAATGACAGTGTTGTATCAAACATCACTCCCAAGTCTTTATAGCTATTGCAGCGTTCCAGTGTATTTTCATTTATATTATATTGATATTCAATTTTAAAGTGCTTTTTAGTAAAAGTCGTTGCTTTACATTTACCCATGCTAAGTTGTGAAACTCGTATCCACACGAAGTTCGTTGACACAACTGCGCGAAAAGCCTGAGAATGCTGGGAACGACTGTGACTGTGGAGTGTGGCCGCGACGATAGGAATGACACCTTCATTACGGTCTACTTAAGAAGCATGCGCCATAACTCTCGGTATTGTGACCATGAGAGAAGAATGTACCACTATAAAGGGTTCGTTAACTCTAATTTGTTACCGCTTGCGCAGACTAAGCGTCTTAAAAGTACAATTTATAGCTCTGGTACTATAGTGGTACTAAGTAATCCAATGTAGAGGTGAGATTACCGGTGACTTTCAAGTAACCGGTATACCGGTGACAGCGACTTTAAGGTCACCGGTATTTTTAACAGCGACTTCAGACCCGGCGACTTTCATAAAAATCTCTACCTTTAGATGAAAATATTTTTAAGAGGAAAAACTACAGAGATAATAATAATAATAATAATAATAATAATAATAATAATAATAATATCGTATGGGTTATTATTATTATTTTTTTTTTTTGTAAATAATTTACAAATGGCGAGGTTGAAGCAAGCTCCCTCACTTAACCACTAGGTATTTGGATTTTAAAATATTTTAGAGCTTGTTCTTACTGTTTGATGATTCAATCACTGCGTGTAACCCTTTTAAAACCATTTAAAATTTATATAAAAAATATATTTGCATACCTTTATATTATCTAAAAAATCTTTTAAAAAAATAGTTTTTAACAAATAAACTTTTCACACAAGCTCTCATAAAAACTAAACATTAAATATCACTAATCTATAAACACAACTTTCAAAAATAAAAATATACGGTGACAGTGAAATAAAAACCAAAACGTAACCTAAATCCTATAATCCTCTCAAACCACGTCAATCCGTGGCATCACCCTGCAAGTTATGCAAATACTACCTTCTCGAGCTTGACCAACCACAAGCAGAAATAAATTTTATTATTTTAATATTGTTTCCGCTGTGTTCAGCAACCAGTCATACAGGTCGCTGCACAGCCCGGCGCCTCGATGAGAATCGAAAATCCAATCGCGCTGTTATCTGTACTCGCAGGTCACTGTTTAGGTCGCTGGTCGCTGTTTAGGTCGCTGGTCGCTGTTTAATATTCGCATTTCGAGCAGTTACCAGTGACTTGATCTGATCGGTCACCGGGTAAGCCCGATACTTGGAGCGGCGACCTGGGTGTGGTACGGTAGGTCGCGGTGACTTGGGTAATTTGGTCACCGCTAATACCGGTGACCAGATAGGTCGCCGGTATAAGTCACCGGTACAAAAATATCGCTCATCTCTAATCCAATGGTGAGAACCACTTAGCGTAGGGCAGGGGTATGAAACTTGGATATGAATAGACGCATCAAGTGTCACTTGTCTTCCACTACTTCTGCTGTCATCTTTCGACCAATCACGTTGCTCCATTTTTTAAAACCAACCGTTGATGTTTTTCCTTGTGTTCGGCTTTGAAGGTATTTTTCATGACATGGCTCTTTATTTAGAAATTATTTATGTTTTTATCGCAAATATCTCAAGATCGTGATTTTAAAATGCAAAAGAAAGTCTTATTGCATGTCTGGGTAAGATGTTATATTAATATATTTAAGAAAAAAATCTGAAAACAGAGTTCAAACTATTTTATAGCGGCAAAGGTCGATGACCCTAAATTTTTAAACAATTTTTTACTTTTCTGCCAGAAATAATTTAAGTATCTTGGTATGTATTTGTTGATTAAGCGATTTAAAAAACGTCTCTATTTTCACAAAATAATATTTTTTAATAAAAACTTCAAGTCAGTTTCTTATCGAGGTTGTTTAAAAATAAAGGCTCGATGTTATTGAACATATTCCGGGTAGGTAGTACATTACCTAATTTTTGCTTTGCAACATGATATAAGATATAACTACTGATATTATCAAGTTGACTGTCTATTTAAGGGTTTACAAGAATTTAAGTGAATAAAATAACCAAGTTAATAAGTTCTGGTCACTTTAACTTTAAATATACAAAAGTTTTAGTAAAAGCAAAATAAACAATAAAATCTTAAAGTTACTTAAATTGTTCTTTCTTTGCCCCTTTTTTGTCTTTGTATTTGATATGTGTGATAACTAGTCGTAAGAGAAATAATTTGCCAATATAAGATTTTTGTCGCTGTTCTCTTGTTTCATGATAAATCCTTCAGAATGTTGATGAACATGATGTTAACCAACTGCCACTGGATTTAGACCTGAACTTGATGATACCCTTCACCGATACTGACCTTCACTGTAATAAGACCTCAACCTGATTTATTGATCTCTACTGGTACTGGATCTCGACATATGATTATGACCCTAAACTTATTTGTGTACATAGATGTGTGATCTCAGTTATTTATTTTCTTAATAAATTTATTTATGCGGCCGGTGTTTGTAGAGGGTGGTATGTCTATGTAGTAGTTTGAGAACACTTGTAAGGAGGATTAATCCTTGGCCTCTGCTTTTGTATGGGTTAAGGAATCCTTCAAGACTTTATTTTATATAAATTAAATGATTTTGTGCAATAAAAAAGTTGTATTATTGATTGTTTTACTAAAAATAAACCAAATATATTTGTCATCAAGGTAAATTAATATTTTAAGATTTAAAATTTGTGTTAAATAATTTTTATTAAAAATACGTTGTTGTTTACAAATCGTGCAATGCAAATTGTATTTATTAGTAACAAAAACGTAATTAATAAAAATATTTACTACAAATTTTAAATTTCAAAATATTAATTTTGACCTTCAAAAGAATTAAAACATATGGTGGCTTCCCCTACCCCCCTTCCGCCAGGATTAGTTCAAACGCACTACACTTTGGCGTTAGCATCGTCATTTAAAAGTCACAGCGGCATCTATCATTTAACACGTTAATAACTTTTCTCTTTGTTCGAATTCTGTGGCGTAGGGGCTACGGCCGCTTTATGTTGTTGTTCGTAGAAATTTTAAGTTATCAGTTAGTTACAGATTCTTATGAATTTGCTGATGCAGAGGTCGTTTAGGGTTATGAACCCGTGAGAAAATATCAATCTCAGCGAAAATCTTGCTATAAAAGCCTGCACAAATGCCAACAAAAGTTACGTTAAACTTGTTTACATTCAACTTTACAAAATTCTTAGGTTAGAAAATAAAAATAGAAACCATCAAGATCTTAGATCAAGCTCGTTCGGTAAGTACGAAGACGAAGTGGTCTGAATCCTCCTTGATTACATGATCTAAAAGTTTCATTGTACTCTTAGACAAGAAAAGAGAGGGGACGCATAACGCTCACTTACGGACTGTCGCAGAAAGTGTGACCAAAAATCGATTGTCCGCCATTTTATGGTGCCAAACATTCAACGCGTCACCAAGTTTATTTTTTGTGTTTGTGAGTGATTTGTGACTTAAAGACATTAATTTAATTACGTTGTGATAATGGTAATATGTTGTTCTTACGGTTGCCGAAGTCGCAGCGACAAAAAAGAGCCAGGAATTACATTTCGCAGGTAAATTAATATATTGATAATATGTCATCCTTAAATTCATTGAAAGATATCTCTAGAAAAAGGAATCCAATCAATATAATTTTATCAGTACCATTTGCAAAAAGCATAAACCTGCAACCTTGACAGTCGGAATAGTGTTTCTACTCTTTTAAAATTAATAAACAAGGCCTTTAAAAGTGTAATTAACAGGAAAACGAGTGATTTTCCAGTGGCGGCGTTGATTGTAGTTTTTTTAAAATTGTTTTACTTCATTTCTTCTTTGTTTCTGTTCAATTTTAACGATTTATCCAAGGTTCATAATTTATTTCAGATTTCCTTTGAAGGATCTTGAAAGAACTAAACTATGGGTCCAAAACATGCATTTGGAGAACTGGATGCCTAACAAAAATAGCAGAATTTGTTGAAAACATTTTCTGAGGGGGCAATTTAATAACATATGGCCTAAGACTTGCCTATTAGATGAGGCAGTACCAACAGTTTTTGAAGAACTGTCACAATATATGCAGACTATTGAGCATAAAAGAAGGGTATGTAGTATTTTATATTATTATTATAATTATTATTCATAAATACACCTAGTAAATGATATAATAGGCCATTTAAAAAGTGTTAAGATGGAGATAAAAATTAAATAATTCACATTGGTGAATAGGTTATGTTTTTACAGTGATTAAAATATTGCACTGTTTTATCAAATTAATTAAAACATTCAAATTATTTATACAATATTATTGTTACAGACAAGAAAAAGGGCATTACAAGATAGTTTGGAACCTACTCCTTTATAGCGCCCACCCCGTACACTGTCTTATTGGGTTGGCTTTGCTACAGGATGGTGGCTATAAAATCCACACTACTGGGGTTCGGAGAAAAATCCGAGTGCGGCAGTCTACGTATCGAAGTAAACACAAAGTCACAATGAAACATGAGTTTATTTATTAAATTTTTGAAAGGAAGCAAAATTTACACTGTTTCACAATAGTATTTAAATTTTTAACAACGCATCAAGTACTTTGGCTCACAACACCTATTTTTGCTAATTAGTCAACATATCAATGTCCATCTTGGCACGCGCCTCGACGTCGAGAGTTTCAAATATCTAACCTAAACTCTATCCCGATTCAAGTTTATCGCGCCCGACAAGTCCATCTTTAAAACTTTCCATGACTGCGGGCGAATAGCGGCACATTGAACGGCATTGTATCGCCGAACTAATAAAAGCGATCCGAAATGTCTAATAGTTTTTGGTCAGAAACACATCATTTTCTCCATTAATCCAGGCCAAAAATGCTTATTTTCATTACATAATAAAAATATACGTATCGATCATCTCCAAAACTACCGTTTCACGACTAAAACCAGGATTTAACATTGCACAACTTTCCGCGTATATCTTGGCAACAAACTCAGGTTAACTTGAAAACGCGTAACTAACTTGTTTCGACTGACATAGTAACTAGCTATAGAACTAACTTTTGTCTTTTGACTGCCCTGACCCAAGGCGTTGTTCAGCCTTTTATACCCAAAAATCACCCCCTTAATCTAGCCCAAATAGCGCGGTGACCTTTTATTTCCCCTTCAATTCAACCCTAAGCAGCGAACGTGACATTTTTATTACCTGTTAATTATCTTGATCTCCCCAAAAACGATACAAGAAAATGGTTATTTATAGCTAATTAAGGGTCATAATCCCCCCTGTTCCGACTTATTGAGGTTACAAACAGATATAAAAATGTCATGATTCAACAATTTCCGATAGGGTGACCTACTAATCTCATTATTCATGCAGGGGGACAATTTTTACCCTAGCAGGAGGTAACCCCTTTCTTAAGATGAATCATGGTCATTCCTTGTTACGCGATGCTAAGAAATAATAGGGGGAGCTCCCCTAATGTGGTTAATTTTAGCTGTTCTCCTTCCGAATCTTTTGTTTTTGGATGTTACCGTGTTACACGTATGAAACTTAAGGTGGGGAGGTTTTCCCGGATGATGTGATCTGAGATGGACTGTCAGTATAGATATTTTCACGCTCTAATACAGTGGGTTCGGAACATAGAAAATTTCTTATACAGTGTGGTGAATAAAATAAAATAAATTTGTTCATTTTATTTTATTGTTTTGATTTTATTTTTGAAATATTTTGGATACGTTTGGAATATACTTGACAAGTAAGTTTTTGTTTGATAAAAATTTTTTAAGGTTAATTTTCGGGTTTTCTTTTGTGAAATTTTACTCAGACTCTTTGACAATTGTATTTTTATATATTTTTTTTTAAATTTATTTAATCCATAAATAAAAGTATTTTTTCAATCATTAATTATTTTAAATTTTTAAATAGTTTATAAAAACTTTTCAGAAATCTTTGAATAATTTTCATTCATTTAAAATATTATTTAAAATTAATTTTATAATTTTTTTATTAAAAAAAATGTTTTTTATTTTATTTTTTTTTCTATTTAAATCTTTTTCATATTAAATTCTGTAAAAATATTTTATCACTTGTCACAATTTACTAACAGGTTTTGATCTACTTTTATGTATCCACAATTAAATTTTTAATAAATATTTGCTAATAACCTCCATAGTTTGGGTATTTTAAACAACAATTCTATGACAATGCTTTTCCGTAAAAGCATTTGAGTTTTATTTAAGAAATTTTCCGAGTCACTATACTTTCTACTTCCGGTACAAACATGCAGGATAATGGAACTCCTCGTAAAAAGCAACGAAGACAGCTGTTCGAGGAAGTGGTTAAAAGTAAGCGAAAGTCCCACAAAATTAAAGTATTAGGACAAAAGTTGAAAAGATATTAAAAAAAAATCACCTCAGTTAACCAAATCATAAATTAGTTAAAAGCAAAAAATTTATTGTACTCGGAAACTGCTTGCATATTATTTGAGAACATGCCAGAAATTTGCAAACAACTAAGTACAGAAACGTAAATTGGGAAAAATCATCAAATATTCTTCTGAACTACGATGCTTTAAATATACAAAAAAAATCCAGTGTAACATTGTTTACTTTATAGATTTTAAATATTCCATAGCATTATTTTAAATCTATTTCATTAGTTTTTAGAGCAAGAAGGAAGACATTAAAATAATTTACAAAACCTCAAGTTACGCCACTTATCTGCGAGGTAAAAACTGAACTTGTTTATACACCGACCCATCACACAAGAGTCTGTGGAGCAGACGGAAAGGATCACCGAAAGAAGCCGAACGCCGGTGTCAATCGAGATTATGTACGTTTACATGTCGTCCGAAACAATAATAAGATGTAGGTGTATTTACAAGCTTACATGTCGTTTTCAAACGATATTAGGTATTAAATAAATTATACTAAATTACGTATATTTATGAATATTTCCGGCTTTTTGTGTAATTTGCAAAAATCTTAAGTTCAGAATTCGTCGGTGTTAGGTCAGTTTCAGCTATTTTTATTGTTTATTATTATGGTAGTAATTCAAAAAAACGGTGAAGCTAAATGCCAATTTTTTACAAACACAAACGTATAAAATTAATAAAAGTGTAATAGATTTCTTGATGGAATGGTGAACTTGATAATATTTATTTAGAAATACATACTTAGGTAGATACCATACAATGACATAATAATATACAGAGGTTCCAATTTGAAATAAATTACTTAAAAGTTTGCAAAGTTTGACACTAAACTTTGGACACCCTGTACAATTCGTATTAATCAAACTTGGTTAACGAGTGTAATGAATCGACATGGCAATAGTTTAAGAATTAAATGATTTTATCATGGGTTCTAAATAATTTAAAAAATTGATACAATTATTTAAATTTAATAATCAAAAAAATATAATAAAGCTGCTTAATTAAAACCTAGTTATCTACATGAATATAATTTTAGCAAAAATCAAAAAGGTAATTAACGAGAAAAATTCAATTCAAAAATATTTTGTTGACTAAATAGACAAGGATCATTTATTTTCAAAGATTTTTCTAAGTATTTATGAAATAATGACTTTAATTGAAAACTCACTGATACTTTCAATCGGTAATCCAAATTCAGGAACAAAAACAAGAACTGACACATGACTACTAGAAAGACATTACTAATAAATTTTTTTTTTAAATAATTTTATTTTATTTCAACTATCTCAATTTTGTTTTCTTCAGTTCACTTTCGACTGTTCACGACCGACCGCACGTTACTAATGACGATGACGAACCATTGAAAAGATGTCTTGATTAAAAAAAGAAAACAATGTTGCACTTAGCACCACAGTTTTGCACACCCCACTACTGCAAAATATTCACAGGTGGCTTAAAAATTTCACACGTTACCAATAATTTGCTCTCGACACTACAGTAATTTAAAAGCAGGCTATTGCAGGAGCCTAATACACTGAAAGAAAATATCAACTTGGTATTAACCTCGAAAGTCTCGATCTAGGGAATTTATGTAAAAATGTCACTTTTTCTTACAGTGTAGAACCTAATAAATTTAGAGCTTGTCATGTAAAATAAAGAAAACATTGCACCCGGCACTAACATTTTTCGCGGTTCGTGTGAAATTTTGCGCTAAGCACCATTGTCCGGTAAAGTATTTAAGCAACTGAACCTTAGTAGAAAAGTCAGTCTGAAAAAGTGTCTCGCGTTGTTTAAAAGTCGTATTGCCGAAAGTACTGTAGAAACGTCAGTAGCGGAAGTTAGTAGAAAAAGTGGAAACGTCTTAGTGAAAAGTTGTCTGCCAAGTTAAATTGATTTAAGCACGGGTTTGGTTTACGTTTGGTAGTGACGCATAAGATTCTTTTATTTACTTACTGACTCGGCTCGGTATTACGCGGTTACCAAAAAGTAAGTGTCGAATTGTTCATTGTAACATTGTGAAATTTTACTGTACATGGTGGTTTCTAATTTTACTTTACAATAAACTGAGTGTTAAAAAGTGAACCGTCGTTTAATTTGACTTAGTTAAGCTCCCTAGAAAATTTACAGAAAACATAGAGCAATTAATTATTAACATTCAAGCATCTAGTATCGATAGATTTAGAATTGTTTGGTGTAACACACTGGTGCTGCGAACCTACAAAGTATAAATTGTACGTGCCTCCAGGAAAAGGTCGAAAATAAGTAAGTAAAATTTAGGCCATAAAAGTGAGGGCGCTACAACTGGTGTCAGGTGTGGGGTTGGTTTTTCAACCCCTAGGAAAATTAAATCCTAGGCCAGTGCCAGAAATAGCGGATACTTGCCAACCGTTTAGTGTTATACCAAAGGATATCAAGATACATCAAAAATGACAGATCCAACTACCACTGCAAGTGTTACAATACCAGCTCCCATAATTACCAACAATATTGTGCTAGGCATTGATTCAATTTCAACTTACGAGGGAACAAGTAGTATAGAAGAATTCATTGCCTCAATTGATGAAACTGCTCTCATCGCAGATTGGACCGAACAACAAAAAGTTGCCATTGGCCGGCTGAAACTTAAAAACAAAGCAAAACAGTTCATTGATTCTGAACCAACTCTAAAAACAACAACTAGTTGGACCACCATGAAGAATGCATTAAAACAGCATTTTACATTGCCTTGTGTTAGAGGTTCAGCCATGAAAAATTTTGTGGAATGCCGACAAAGAATAGGAGAGCCCTGCCGACAATATTTAACACGGTTAAAATTGTTAGCCAATAAAACAGTAATATTATAATAAAGACAATGCAAGTCCAAAACAGTAACGCTTACGGGAGTCCCAGCAACAGATCAACCAATATTAGATAAATTGGAACAGGACATTATAACGCAGTTCATCTTAGGGCTACTAATGCCTACTAAACAACGAGTGCTCTCTAGAAATCCATCCACTTTAGCAAAGGCTTTAGAATTGGCAGAACGTGAAGAATCTGTTGAAAATTTGTTAAGACCCACCCACAGAGAATGCAGAAGTGTAAATGCTAGTGCTAATACTTCAAGTTATCAAACGCAGCGACGCAATGATTATAACAGACAAAGACATACAAATCACCAGAGATATCGAGAAAATACCAATAATGAACACAGAGGAGGCATTGATAATTTGGAACAAGGGAACCGTAATACTAATACTCAGCAACGAAACTTGATATGCAATAAATGTAAGAAACCAGGACATTCAGCAGCAAATTGTAGAGCACCAGTTTGTTTCAGATGCAACACGCAAGGACATGTAGCAAAATTTTGTCCACAAAGAACTTCCGGAAACAATGCTCATAGACAACATTGCTTTTCATGTCAACAACCTGGACATTTTGCAAGGGCGTGTCCTGCTAGAAACAATCAACAACAAACTTCAAATAATTCTTTAAACTTCAGTGCAGCCAGTCAACAACCCCGAGGCATGGCTGTCAACGCAGCAAATTGGGAATAGAAGATGTAGTAACAGGGATATATACATGCTCTTTGAATGGAACCCCCAGACCATGTAATAGTGTAGAGATTGATATTAATGGTAAGAAATGTTTAGCTTTGATAGATTCAGGAGCAGTTGTATCCCTAGTAAAACCTGATGTTGCAGAGGGGTTCAGGAAAACAAGTAGTAATAGTAATTTAGTAGATATACAAGGCAACGCAATCCCTACCTTAGGACAAGTGATTTTGCCGTTGACTTTTGCTTGTGATATTACAGTATCACACCAATTTATGATTATGGAGTCGGGATCATTTAATGTGGATGTGCTTTTGGGAATTGATTTTTTGCACCAACATAACGTAAAAATTGACTGGGGAAATGGTTGTTTTTATGCATTTGAAAGAGTTATTGAAATGCATGCCGAGAAGACTGATATACAAAATGATTGTATGGTCACTTTCACTGAAAAAGTTTTACAGGAGTTTTTGAATGAATGGAATACTACAATGAAGGAGGTTAAAGAGGTTCTGAAAGAAAGAAAAACTATGCCTTGGACTGATTCTTTTATGAATTCTCCGTCATCGTCACTGACGGTGGAATGCAGCTCTCAGACGAGTGACGATCGTCTGGAAACTGATACAAAGCAACATCATGTGAATAAAAGAAAATGTTCAGAGACAACGTATAGGAAGGCTGCAGCTTCCAAAAAAGAGGAAAAGAAGGACAGTAGTATTCAACACAAAGAGATAAAAGAAACTGAGGAAAATAAAGAAGTTAGTCGTGACTGTGAAGCAAGCCGTTTAGACGATTGCTGCAGTTATGAAGTAAAAAGTAGTCAAATATTTATTTCCCTAGATATACGGATTGCTCCCATGTGTCAAGCCATCTGTTTAGCAACCTTAAGAAACCCATCAAGAGTCAAGACTCAGCACTTAGTTGTGGAACCTAGTGTTGATGGTCTTCAAGGTCTTTTAGTGCCTAGGATTTTATGTAAAACAGCAAAGCACATTCCGCTGAGATTAACAAACGTTACTGAAAATGAGCTAATTGTACCTAGAAAAATCGTTTTAGCAAATGCATTTGAGGCAGATGTCGAAGAGGCTAGTACAAGCCCTGCCCTGCCTATAAGGAAAATTACCAAACACGATATAAGCGAAATTATTACGCAACTAAATCTTAACGATGTGTCAACGCCTGAAGAGATTAATCTCAAAAATTTAGTAATGGAGTTTACAGACATTTTTAAAGCGCCTGACCAGAAACTTACCTGTACTTCTGATGTTACACATATAATTATTACTGAAGAAGTCCCACCTATATGTAAGAGACCATACCGAGTACCTTTTCACAGACAAGGAGTAATGAAGAAAGAGATCCAAACTTTATTAGACGATGGAATTATAGTTGAAAGCCAATCTCCGTGGAGTTTTCCAGCTATATTAGTGGAAAAGAAAAGGCACCCTAACGAGGATGTTCAATTTCGCTTAGTAGTAGATTATCGTGCGCTTAACGGTATAAGTAAGAGTGATTTCTATCCCTTACCAAATATTCATGAAACTATTGATAGACTGGCCGATTCTAAGTGGTTTTCAACATTGGATTTAGCTTCGGGATACTTTCAAGTGCCCCTACACCCGGATGACCAGGAGAAAACAGCATTTTCGACACCAGATAACCATTATCATTATCTTAGGATGTCGATGGGCTTAAAGAACGCACCGGCCACGTGGTCGCGTCTAATGAACCATATTCTAGGAAAACTAACTTACACTGAATGTTTAGTTTACTTAGATGACATTCTAGTGTTCTCCAAAGACGTAGACAGTCACCTAGAACGTTTACGCCATGTGTTTGAAAAGATGCGAGAAAGCCATCTTAAACTAAAGCCCACAAAGTGCCATTTTCTACAAAAAGCAACCGAATATCTGGGTCATATCATAAAGGAAGGAGGATATACAACTCATCCAAATAAGACCAAAATAGTAGCAACTTACCCTATTCCTCGAAACGTAAGAGAAATAAGAGCCTTTTTAGGATTGTGCGGATTCTATAGAAAATTCGTACCTAACTTTGCAAAAATCAGTCAACCCATTACCAATCTAACAAAGAAAAATCAAAAATATATTTGGGGTCCAGAACAGCAAGCAGCCTTTGAAACTCTTAAGAAAGCATTAATATCTCCTCCTGTACTCAGATATCCAGATTTCAAGAAAGAATTTATAGTAAACACAGATGCAAGCGCAACTTCTATCGCAGCCATTCTTCTACAAGTTCATGATGGTGTAGAACATCCAATCTGTTACTCAAGCCGAACACTTAATGAAGCGGAAAGACGATACAGTGCTATAGAAAGGGAATGTCTAGCTGTAGTTTATGCCGTAAAAACCTATAAGGTATATTTGACTGGAACACACTTTACAATAGAAACTGATCACAGACCACTCAAATATTTACTCACCATTAAAGATCCAAGCTCTCGCTTAGCTAGATGGGCTATGTTTCTTTTGGAGTATAGTTTCACAATAAAATATAGACCTGGGGTTCAAAATGGCAGAGCTGATGCACTAACTCGTCTAAGACCCGAGGAACAAAATGAACCTCAGGTAATTGCAAAGATTGATAAAATTCCGGGAGTAACTCCCATTATAAGTGCAATTTGGAGCAGGGAAGAATTAAAAAGGCTACAGGAAGAAGATGATGAAATTAAGGACATAAAGGAAAATCTTAGCATAGATGATCAAATTTTCTATTGCAGTCCAGACCACCTACTTTACAAAAAACGGACCGAACAACGACATGATCCTCTGGTAGCACCTAAATCCATTATTTCAGATATTTTACAGATATATCACTCTTCTCTATTTTCTCTTCATCCCGGACAAAAGAGAACGCTATCCTTAATTCAGCAAGATTTTTACTGGAAAAGCATAAGAAAAGATGTGAACTCGTATGTAGAAAAATGTCATTCTTGTAACATACATAAAACAAATCCTCAATTACCTTCTGAAATGCAAAGGACTCCGGTTCCAGGTAGTCCATTTTCAAGAATAAGTTTAGACATCGTAGGACCCTTAAACAGAACAGAAAACAACAATAAATATATTCTAACATGTATAGACTTCTTGACGCGTTTTCCGGAATGCATACCCTTGGCTGATACAAAAGCAGATACTGTGGCTCGAGCTTTTGTGGAAAACATAGTACTACGCTATGGCACTCCCAGAGAAGTCTTGACAGATTGTGGTAGCAACTTTCTATCGCAACTTTTTCAATCCGTATGTAAAATTTTGAACATTAAAAAATTAAAAACTACACCTTATCATCCAGCAGCAAATGGAATATTGGAAAGATTACATAAAACTTTAAAAACTATGATAAGTCATTTTGTCTCAGATTATAATGATAGCTGGGATCCAATTTTACCGTTCGCATTAATGGCCTACAGAAATACTATACACGAAGCCACAAAAGATACACCATTTTTCCTGATGTATGGTAGAGATATGGAGCTACCTCATAACCTCACGATTAGGGACGATAAAATACGGTATGATTTAGCAGATAACTACGCTAGCGAATTAATTGAAAGGATGCAACAAGCTCATGAACAGGCCAAAACCAGTATAGAAAATGCATCACAAAAAAGGTGTGAAAAACATAACCTTAGAAAAACTAAACGAGGATTTATGTTAGGAGATCTTGTATACCTACATACTCCAGCTATTCCAGGAAAACACCTTTCAACCAAATTTAGAGCGAAATGGACAGGTCCCTTTAGAATTTTAAAGAAATTAGGTCCTGTAACTTTTAAAATAAAGGAAATTTCAGGTCGAGACGAAAAGACCGTACATCTTGACCGGCTCAAGCCATTTAGAGGAACCAATGAATTACACAGCATTGAAGAAGAAATTCTTAATGACATAAACCCCGTTGACGAGCAAATCGTACCAAATGAACCAACCAATCAACCATTAAATGAACTAAATCAACTCGATAGACAAGAAAATGATCAGTTAGATTCAGATGACTCTTCCGAGGAAAGTGAAGACAATAATTCTGAATCTGAATCAGACGACGAGGATATCGAAGAAGAAGAGGAATATAATAGCGCACAGGAGTCGGACGACGAAGAAAATGTACATAATGAGCCTGAACATGTTGCGCAGCAAAATGAGCCGCGTAGAACTAGGACGCGTGTAATTCGAATCCCTAGGCATTTAAGAGATTTCGTACTAGAATAATAAGTTTTAAGAAGCCACCATGTATATATACAGTAGCAGTAGAATTAGTAATAAAAGGATAAGAAGATAATATAGTTTATTGAGGCAGTGATGTTGGCTATACTCGCAGTATTGGTACCCTTTAGTTATGCAGCGTTGATAGCTTATGACTGCCGGAACCCGTCAACTAATCTAACAGCTATATCCCTACTCGATGTAAGCCAGTGCCCAGATCCTGAAATAGGGTATACTACTCAAGAAAATTACATGCAAGTTTTGGAAAAACGAAGTATTGAATATGTTCATGTATTTTCTTGCTTGGTTGAAGTTACTCGAATCATAACTCATTGCGGCGCATTTTCGCACCAATCAGCTGTTGCAGGAGGGGTATCTACATACCTTTATGAACTAGGAAGTGAAGAATGTAGAAAAATGCATGCCTACAGGCAGTTTAAAGGATTAAATGGACAAGTGATTAGTAAACTAAAGCCAAATTCCACCATTTCAGCCTCATTAGTAATTGCAGGAACAATAGATCAAAATCATAACTGCCAAGGAACCCAGTATAATGAAGATGGGAGACAATGGAATAATGTCATAGTTCAAGCCAATGTCAAAATAGTACTTCAAGATTATTTTGCCAAAGTTACACTAGATACAAATGAAATACATTTACACAATGGCGTAAGGTGCACTTTCTTAGATGGTTATTGTTTCGATTTTACTGGTGAGTCAACTTGGGAACGAAACTATCCTGAAGTATGTAACCAATACAATATCTTGTATGAAGGTCCTGCTACCTTTGTAAAAGAAAATATTACTAAATTGTCAGGACACCAGTACGTTGTAGTGGAAGATAGAGCAAAAATATTCGCTATTTAGCTTTTACAAAAACAATTAGTTTGTGGAGTTTCAATATGGCAAAGTGAACATCCTAGGCTGTTAATAGTTCGTAAAGATAGTGCAACTGAAATAACTCCATTTACACAACGATCCGTAACTCGAGACGCCGATCTTATAACGTATGTAAATACCAAGTTTTTATACGTGGAACAATCTTTTAAAAGAAGTGTAAATGAAATGTTTGCTCAGACTGTACACAGACGATGCAAACTGCATAGAGAAATCCTCAAAAATCGTCTTGTTATGGCTGCTGTTAGTCCAAACACAGTAGCAAGTCTAGTAAAAAATAAGCTAGGTTATGTTGGAATAATAGCCGGTGAAGTACTGTACCTGATGAAATGTGTGGGAGTACCTGTAGAAGTCAGACGAGAAGAGAACTGTTATGTTGAACTACCAGTTACAGTGTATAACAGAAGTTTATTCATGTCACCCGTAACTAGAATCCTGCAAGATCATGGAGAACAGATGGAATGTAACAGTCTTTTAGCACCAATGTATTACATAAATAATCAATGGATAGGATTTGATCCTTTACCCAATCAGGGACTAACCCCTCAAGAATTAAGAGTAGACGCCGAAGAACTTCCTATATTTCAAACAATCAAAGATCTCGGAGCTGGAGGATTATACACATATGACGAAATTTTGAAAGCACAAAAGGCGATGGTGTTTAATTTGGAAAGAAATGCTTTAAATAATATTTTGGTAAGGGGGATGGCTGGACAAGATATTCAAAAACAAGGTTTTTCTTCTCTTAATTTATTCAATAAAGAAGAAATCGAAAAATTAGCTAATTCAACCATAAATAAACTTTATGGCTATTTTTCTATAATAGGAGAGTGGACCAGCGGAATACTTGGTCTGTATTTTCTCTTTAGAATGGCAAAATTTGTAATAGAAACATTTTTGAATGCCATAGCAGTACATAAACTTCATGGTTGTAGTTTCCATTTATTTGCATCATTTTGGGACACTCTAACGCTTGTTGTGTTGCATAAAAAACAACAACAAGTAGTTAAAGAAGAAATACAAAGAAAATCGGACAGCTATTGTAAAAATGAAGACCCCGCTGACAATATTCAAGATGTAAAAAGAATGATTAATAGCCAACCGGAAGAATATACAACCGTAATAATGAAGGGAACAGCTCCAGAAGACCGTCCGGAATCAGCTCATATTGCTTTTGGAACTTTAAGGAAGGAACTAGCTAGTCTTCCGCCTGTTAAATGGAGTCTTTTTGGTAGAAACGAAACAAAGGTTACGAAGTAATAATAATGATAATCAACACCCACTCAGCAAAAAAATAAATAAATAAATAAAAAGTGAAAAAAAAACACAGCAAGAAAGTAATAGAACAATTGACCAAATAAAAAAATATTCCAATATAAAAATTCTTAAATAAACCAATTATAATTATCGCCCTCTGCTAACATTCGTCATAATTAAAGAAGCAAGCAGCACAGAATTCAGTCGTACCGAAAGGCGATTACCGCGTTCAGATTTATGAAATTGACCTATCCAGCGCTTAACAGGAACATCCTAGCTTCACTAGAGGAACCAAAAAAGCACAGCCTAACTTACACTAGAAAACATCTACCATCGATATCCAAAGGAATGAGAATTTACCAAAAATTAAAAATTAATATTCATTATTTAATACAATGACGGTACCCGAACCAAAATTGACTAGACTCGTAAATCATAATACTTGTCAAAGCGGAAATAGTAAAGTTGTGTTCGATCCATAAAAATAGAGACTTATTGTGTGTTAACGTGCCCCTAAGTTTGATTTCTGAAAAATATATATTGATTGTTTATTTTCTATTAGAACAACTAATTGACAAAAGTTTAAGTAAAAATTCGATACTTTCGACTTACATAAACAAGAGTCTAAGAATTAATGGCTTTTATGGACCTCATAAAAGTATGAAGAACACTAGGAAAGTTTATATAACTACGCAGATATTAAGATCAATAAAACTCTGGATGAAAAAAGATGGAACCATTGGACAAATCGACGGATAAAAAGGGATACCAATAGCATTTCTCCATTAAAAAAGGATGCAAATAAAATTAAAAAATTACTTCCTCTACTACTTTAAAATAGGAGACTTAGTCGCTGAAATTGGTCAATTCACAATAAAATCGCGGGTTGAAACCTTCCACAGTTAAAATAAAAAATTGAAATAGTAGTGAAAAAAAAACATATTTTAGTGCTCAAAACTTTTTAAAAGAAGCAGAAAAACTTGAAAACTTTATCGGTTACAGTTTTTTTTTAATTCGCGGGAAGCGTGTGACTATACCGATATTTTCCAGTGGCACGGAAAATAATAATTGTCGTTTTCTGGCAATTTCGTGGCTCCGGTTATAAAAGACTAACATTTTTGTGCGGTAAAAAGACTCCAACAAAATCGCAATGACGTGGCTGATTACGTTCTTGGCCTATGTTCGAATGATTGACGATAAGCCAAGACAAGACTATTTGTATCGGCAGGCAATATACCACATATGGGATGTTCAGCGAATTATGGGGGACGATCCTGGACTTCCATTTAGCTGGCCGATTCGCGCCCATATCGCAATCTGGCGAGAAGTTATTCACATCGAGTATCAACATTTCGTGGCGCAATGGGCAGCGTCGATAAATCGTGAATGTGATTTAAGGCTTTGCCAGTGTGCCTTCTGTGTGCCTCCAGCCTTTGGAGATGTTACTCAACCGGGGGTAATTTGGGTAAATAACGCTTGGCCCGGTATAAGTAACACTAACCCATGTTTTATACAAACGAGAAATTCTGCTTCAGCCACTCCAATTCATGAACCGATTCCAGGGCCAAGTAATTGTGATCCATCAACTTCTCTTACCGAGGATAAGAGGATTGTAGAAGCTTATTTGGATCCAAGAAATGAATTTAAGCCAGAACCCATAAGTGCAGAAAATCACGATGACCCCGCATTCCATTACCAGTTTTCTCCTCCGTTTATTACCCTGCCTGAGGAAAATAACCAGACAGCTCCGCCCAGTACCACCAATACTACAACGACCGAAGAGACTACTGATGACCATCCACGATATGGTGGAATAGACCCTCGACGAATTTTCTTCAGCTCCTCTCCCTTGACTGGACTCAGATTACGCCTGAGGGTCCAACGCGTGTTAGAAGAAGAGGACCCCATCTGGAACTCAGTGCCCAGTGATAGTGAGGAAGAAAGTGAACCGAAAAAGGTAAAAACAAAGACAACAAAAACTAAAGAAAAAAAAAAAGAAGGTATATATTATTATTAGGGTATATATTAAGCTTAGGTTTCAAGTGCTAGAAATTAGAATTTTATTAATTAATAAAAACAAAAAAAAATTTAAAAATAAAAATTAAATCAATTACTTTAAAAGAGTAATTTTGTTCTGATTAATGTAGAATTAAAATTGTTTTTAGAAATTTTGTTGTTCGCCAACGAGAGACGTTGATAAGTTTTAGAATTAAAATATACCCTAATTTGTTTCAAACAAATGATTTTAGTTGCTTTAAAAACAATTCTTTATTTTAAGGTTAATTATGTAAGTACTTTGATACTTTTATTTTAAGTAAGCACACTTACTATATTAGTTATTTAAAATTTTTAAAAAACATTTTTTTTTATATTTTAATTTAGTTTTCATGCACCTCTAGTTTGTAGATTTAAAATTTGTTTAAGTATAAGTATTTTTTTTTAATATCTTAAGTCCAGATTTAGTAACACAAATTTTTTACAGGTTAGACCTAGTATAAAAATTTTATGAACAAAAAATCGACATTTACTTTAATGTAATTCATTATTTAAAAATTTAACCGTTTAAAACACTCCCTAACAAAATCTTGCTTAAAAAAAATAATAAACATCTGTTCGCTACCTAGCGAATGCCGCGGTACGACCTTGTGAGTCAAGGAACCCGACAATTACGGGAGTATCAATTACTAAAATAAACAAATATCTGGAAGAACGAAGCAGACTAAACTTAATTAAATTACTGACCTAGGACTTTGCCACATACGAGGTTGGTATAAATACTCAAAAGAAAAAGCAATTATAGTGCTTCTTCTTTTATTGGGGGATAGGATGTGATGTAATGAATCGACATGGCAATAGTTTAAGAATTAAATGATTTTATCATGGGTTCTAAATAATTTTAAAAATTGATACAATTATTTAAATTTAATAATCAAAAAAATATAATAAAGCTGCTTAATTAAAACCTAGTTATCTAAATGAATATAATTTTAGCAAAAATCAAAAAGGTAATTAACGAGAAAAATTCAATTCAAAAATATTTTGTTGACTAAATAGACAAGGATCATTTATTTTCAAAGATTTTTCTAAGTATTTATGAAATAATGACTTTAATTGAAAACTCACTGATACTTTCAATCGGTAATCCAAATTCAGGAACAAAAACAAGAACTGACACATGACTACTAGAAAGACATTACTAATAAATTTTTTTTTTAAATAATTTTATTTTATTTCAACTATCTCAATTTTGTTTTCTTCAGTTCACTTTCGACTGTTCACGACCGACCGCACGTTACTAATGACGATGACGAACCATTGAAAAGATGATTTGATTAAAAAAAGAAAACAATGTTGCACTTAGCACCACAGTTTTGCACACCCCACTACTGCAAAATATTCACAGGTGGCTTAAAAATTTCACACGTTACCAATAATTTGCTCTCGACACTACAGTAATTTAAAAGCAGGCTATTGCAGGAGCCTAATACACTGAAAGAAAATATCAACTTGGTATTAACCTCGAAAGTCTCGATCTAGGGAATTTATGTAAAAATGTCACTTTTTCTTACAGTGTAGAACCTAATAAATTTAGAGCTTGTCATGTAAAATAAAGAAAACATTGCACCCGGCACTAACATTTTTCGCGGTTCGTGTGGAATTTTGCGCTAAGCACCATTGTCCGGTAAAGTATTTAAGCAACTGAACCTTAGTAGAAAAGTCAGTCTGAAAAAGTGTCTCGCGTTGTTTAAAAGTCGTATTGCCGAAAGTACTGTAGAAACGTCAGTAGCGGAAGTTAGTAGAAAAAGTGGAAACGTCTTAGTGAAAAGTTGTCTGCCAAGTTAAATTGATTTAAGCACGGGTTTGGTTTACGTTTGGTAGTGACGCATAAGATTCTTTTATTTACTTACTGACTCGGCTCGGTATTACGCGGTTACCAAAAAGTAAGTGTCGAATTGTTCATTGTAACATTGTGAAATTTTACTGTACATGGTGGTTTCTAATTTTACTTTACAATAAACTGAGTGTTAAAAAGTGAACCGTCGTTTAATTTGACTTAGTTAAGCTCCCTAGAAAATTTACAGAAAACATAGAGCAATTAATTATTAACATTCAAGCATCTAGTATCGATAGATTTAGAATTGTTTGGTGTAACACACTGGTGCTGCGAACCTACAAAGTATAAATTGTACGTGCCTCCAGGAAAAGGTCGAAAATAAGTAAGTAAAATTTAGGCCATAAAAGTGAGGGCGCTACACGAGACTGTTCGACCTTATTTATTAAATACAAATTGTATAATTTTATTAACGAGGCATTATTTTTATTTTTTATTCATTTTTAAAACCAGTGGTGCAAAACTGATTTTTCTTTGTTTTTATTTTTTTTGTATATAATACTGAACCGATTTCATTAAAATTTTAAGGCAACTATAAAAGGCATCCATATGTCAGAATATTCAGGGCGGAATATTTAACTGGAATAAATTCAATAATTGAAAGCCTCTTTATTTGCGGAGAAAATACGGAAGCCTTTATTTTTAGTTAGCAATTTTTTTTATTGTAAAAATTGTTGGAAATGTTGCCCATTTTTAACTAACTTATACGAAATTCGCCAAATACCCCGGAAATGGAACATAATGTCAAGAATGAATTTTACTTTAGATTAGGGTTTTGTCAAGAAAAAAAATGGGCAACATATTTCCAACAATTTTTACAATACAAAAAATTGCGTCTAGATTATCGAAATGCAAAAGTAAATAGTGGGTCGTATTCCTTTTTTATGCCCTTTCCAACGAGCTATCGCAATACATTAAGAAAAAAAAGTTAGGGGCGGTTTCTACCCCCATAAGAGGGGTAAATTTTATGACGGGACGAAAAGTAACAAACTAAAAATAAAGGCACCCGTATTTCCGTATTTTCTCCGCAAATAAGATACTTTCTAATACTGAATTTATTCCAGCTAAAAATTCCACCCTGTATCTGTGGCTTTGGTACAAGAAGTGCATATTATATGTCACTATTTTGCGTTTTTGAGATTAATATGCTAAAGTACTAATAAAAAATGTAAATTTTATGAGGGCACAATGTCGAAGCCCCTAGTATTATCCAAACCCCATTTTACAAAAACAAAAAAAAATGTTTATGTCATTTATTAACTATTTAAAAAGCGAATATTATCAATTTCACAAAAACTGACATATGGACAAACAGATACATAATATATAGCATGTAATCTAAAAAATAGATCCTTATGACGTTACGGTTTTTTGGAAAACCCTGTATAAACAAAAATATTTTCCTAAAATGCGCCCTAGGATACAGGTCTAGTCCGCGAAATGTCAAAATAATAACTTAATTTTTAAGTGAGTTAGGGAAGACGGGAGGTGAGATGCACGACCCTGTAGAATAAACTTTCATTCAAAAATGATAGACTGATATAAACATTATTCTAAATATCTCCCATTTAAAAAATGTGTATAAGTTAGTATATTGTTCTCGCACATGGTCGCACTTCACCCTAAATAACAAGACGCACAATGAATAGGTACGCGTTTATCAAACGTGCCTGTGACAACACATGAATTTCGCGCCAATAAGTTATGTCAAACGGGTTTCTTTCGATTCGATCGATCGGCACCGGAGTTCGGCTTCTTTCGGTGATCCTTTAAGTCTGCTCCACAGACTCTTGTACCCATCACTACCCACTACTTAGCGGCAACCAGGGGTATGAAACTTGGATACGAAAAGACGCATCAAGTGTCACTTGTCTTCCACTACTTTTGCTGTCATCTTTCGACCAATCACGTTGCTCCATTTTTTAAAACCATAAAACCAACCGTTGATGTTTTTCCTTGTGTTTGGCTTTGAAGGTATTTTTCATGACATGGCTCTTTGTTTAGAAATTATTTATGTTTTTATCGCAAATATCTCAAGATCGTGATTTTAAAATGCAAAAGAAAGTATTATTGCATGTCTGGGTAAGAAGTTATAATAATATATTTAAGAAAAAAATCTGAAAACAGAGTTCAAACTATTTTCTAGCAGCAACCCTAAATTTTAAAACAATTTTTTACTTTTCTGCCAGAAATAATTTAAGTATCTTAAGTATGTATTTGTTGATTAAGCGATTTAAAAAACGTCTATTTTCACAAAATAATATTTCTTAATAAAAACTTCAAGTCAGTTTCTTTTCGAGGTTGTTTAAAAATAAAGGCTCGATGTTATTGAACATATTACTGGTAGGTAGTTCATTACCTAATTTTTGCTTTGCAACATGATATAAGATATAACTACTGATATTATCAAGTTGACAGTCTATTTAAGGGTTTACAAGAATTTAAGTGAATAAAATAACCAAGTTAATAAGTTCTGGTCACTTTAACTTTAAATATACAAAAGTTTTAGTGAAAGCAAAATAAACAATAAAATCTTAAAGTTACTTAAATTGTTCTTCCTTTGCCCCTTTTTTGTCTTTGTATTTGATATGTGTGATAACTAGTCGTAAGAGAAATAATTTGCCAATATAAGATTTTTGTCGCTGTTCTCTTGTTTCATGATAAATCCTTCAGAATGTTGATGAACATGATGTAAACCAACTGCCACTGGATTTAGACCTGAACTTGATGATGCCCTTCACCGATACTGACCTTCACTGTAATAAGACCTCGACCTGATTTATTGATCTGGTACTGGATCTCGACATATATGATTATGACCCTAAACTTATTTGTGTACATAGATGTGTGATCTCAGTTATTTATTTTCCTAATAAATTTATTTATGCGGCCGGTGTTTGTAGAGGGTGGTATGTCTATGTAGTTGTAGTAGTTTGAGAACACTTTTAAGGAGGGTTAATCCTTGGCCTCTGCTTTTGTATGGGTTAAGGAATCCTTCAAGACTTTATTTTATATAAATTAAATGATTTTGTGCAATAAAAAAAGTTGTATTATTGATTGTTTTACTAAAGATAAACCAAATATATTTGTCATAAAGGTAAATTAATATTTTGAGATTTAAAATTTGTGTTAAATAATTTTTATTAAAAATACGTTGTTACAAATCGTGCAGTGCAAATTGTATTTATTAGTAACAAAAACGTAATTAATAAAAATATTTACTACAAATTTTAAATTTCAAAATATTAATTTTGACCTTCAAAAAAATTAAAACATATGGTGGCTTCCCCTACCCCCCTTCTGCCTGTGTTAGTTCAAACGCACTACACTTTGGCGTTAGCATCGCCATGAACGTCATTTAAAAGTCACAGCAGCATCTATCATTTAACACGTTAATAACTTTTTTCTTTGTTCGAGTTCTGTGGCGGCAACACTCACCTTGCCGGACTAGGGATGCACAAAATCGAAATCCAGCGATATACCGAAAATCTATATATCGAATAACAATCCATCGATATAGAAAGAACATCGACCTTAATCGATCGATATATATCGAATGTCTACTGTCTACCCCAAATCCATCGATATTTATATCGATCGTTCTGAAAGGTGACTTAAAAAAAACGTTTCTACCCCACCAAATCTTCTCAAATCAAAAATGACTTCTAAAAAAGATCCCTACGTCCTTTCCCCTTCCCAAAATGACTTTACAACGCCGAAACGGTGAAATCTGAAAACTATCGCTATTTCGATAAATCGACCAGCTCCCATGGATGTCATAAACTATCGACTCTAATTCCATCAATGTACAAACATCGATCTTCTCGATGTATCGAAGCCAATCGTGCGTCCCTACACCGGAGTGATAACTATTTTTTTTCTTCTGTGGTGCTTCCTAGCTAAAATTCGCGGAATACGATTCAAATTTAGAATTTAACCAAAACGATACCATAACATACTGAAAAAATAAGATGTCTCAAAAAATTGATTGGGCCAATTACGTAGCACAAGCGGAAACGAAGGTAAATATGCGGCATTTTTACGCATGGAATGTTATGACAACTTTTAAAAACTTTTTGCAGCTCTCGAAAGTTTCTGTAAAAGATCCACATATCGGCGAGCCGGACGAAGATGCTCCAGAAAAGTTTAGTCCTGCAGAGGCCAGTCTTCTTGCTAAAATCATTCGTAAAGGATTAGTTGAAAATAAAAATGATATTGAAGTTCAACGGAAGGATCCTAAGTCGCCATTATATTCAGTTAAAACTTTTGAAGCATTAAACTTGTAAGTATTAGCTTAGGGGTAGGATACGTATCTGCTGTTTACACATCAATTGGCTTGTTTTGTGTAGTCTTGTTATGAATTCCTGATTATCATTTAAAAAAATTAATAACCTAACCTAAAATAATTTTCAAGTTAGCTCTGGGCTATCATAATATTTGTTGAGTTGTACATAGTATGCAAATCTATATTGTTTATTGTATGATTTAATTTAAGTGTTTCTTACATGTTGTTTCTACATTATTAGGTATATTTTAATTAGTAAAACTGACGTGTGTAAAAATTTTAATTTTGTGACACAAATATTTGAATAAATAAATAAATGTTGACCATGGTTGATACCCTCTTTATTGGACTGTGCAACAAACACCATGTACTGCAGGAGGAGACATGCAGGAGAGAGTGGTTACGAGTTTGATATGTTGGTCATGAAATAAAAATAGGCTAAGTCCACCGATTTAAAACAAACATGGACCCAGTATTTTTATTTGCTTTGTACATGTCAGCTTGACGCCTATTACTTAAGAAAATAGTCATAACAAACTTCTACATGTAGAATCTCTATTTCTTTTTCCATTCTTTTTATTTTCAGTCTATTTCTGTTATTATTCTAGCAGCTAGATTTGATGTTTTGTTTGGGAAAAATATACAAACGACGGACGTGACTAAAAAGTCCACAGACGAAATCTAGGAAAGGCAAACTGTTCCGTGATCCTCTAAAAATCACATTCATTTATTGGACAATTTTCATTCAAAATATGAATAATTCAGTAATTGGGAGTTACTTTATGTACCAATGTAGGAAATAAAATGTTAAATGTTAGTTAATTTGAGGCCCTAACCAATGTTTTAAATTTTATTGGTTTTTCCTTACGAAATAAAAAACTAGTTAATAGAGGGATGGAGACGTCTAATATGATAACATAATTATTAGCAAGATTCGTGGTATTATTACCAATCATAAATAGTCAACAAATATTTTTAATTTACCATTTACAGAATATAAATATTAATAATCTCTATCTTGATATTTAACGTGTCGTACCTGCTCCCGCTTTTACGTTTAAAAAATCAGTTCTAGTGCGAATTTAATTCTCGGATTTTCGGCCTCCATATAAAAGTCAATATAGTGAACCCTATGGTGTAACTAAATCTAGTGAAAATCTGCAGTGCATCGCGGGAAAACCATAAATACTATAATGTGATTTTTCTGTGTTAATCTAAACAAAGCACAAAAAATGTCGAAGTGTGGAATGTGTAGTGATAAGATCGCCCGTAAAGCGAGCGTGCCATGCGCTGGCGTCTGCAATTCACAATTTCATGCTGCCTGCGTCAATATCCCAGCTGACTTTGCATCTTTATTTACAAACATTAAAGGTTTATTTTGGAAATGCCCTACCTGTCTTTCACTTAGCGGGGCGGAGAATCAACTTCAGAAAAACATTGAGCTGAAATTTCAAACCCTCATCGCCGATTTTATGGAAAAATTCGGTGATCTTAAAACTGCTTTGCTGAATGAAGCATCTGATAAATTAGCAGATATAATTCCAAAAATACATGAAAATATCCCTACTTCTATGTCTCCAAGTTATGCGGAAAAAGCTAGCTCAGAGAGGACTAAAAAGATCATTTTAAGGCCCAAAGACCATGATCAGCCAAATTCGCAGACGAAAGTTGATATAATAAACAGCATTAATCCCTGTCTACCTGGCATTACTATTAACAAGGTAAAACACTTAAACAATGGAGGGATCATCTTGGGGTGTGAAAGCCAGGGAGACTCAACAAGAGTCAAAGAAATTGCTGAGCAAAAATTAAGTGAGAAGTACGAAATACGAGAACTGAAGGAACTCCATCCACAAATCAGAATTGTTGGAATGTCCCAAGAAATTAATGAAAATCAACTGAGTGAATGGATCAGGAAACAAAACAAAGACATTTTTGAAAATAGCAGCTTTAAGATACTACGTATATGGCCAACAAAAAAAAGAGACACGCTTTATCAGGCCACTCTGCAGGTTACAGACAAAGTTTACCGTAAGTTAATGCATATTAATACTGTTTTGGTTGGTCTTGACACTTGCACAGTGTATGAGGCAATCAGTTTGGTTCGATGCTTTAAATGCAATAGCCTAAATCATAGTTCAAAGTTCTGTAAAGGTAGTTTGACATGTCCCCTGTGTGCTGGTAATCATTTAATTAAAGATTGTCAAGTTCAACATTCCGATGACTACAAATGTAGTAATCGCATATCAGTAAAACAAAAACAAAAGAGTAACATTAACATCAATCATGCTGCGTGGAATTACGGCTCTTGTCACGCTTATAAACAAGCGTTGGAAAAATTTAAATTCGAAATTTTGGGATCGCAATAGCAATCACAGTGTGAGTTTATTCCTGGAGTGCCCAGCGTTTCGTCTAACCAGCAGAACCCCTCTTCCTCAATCCCTATTGAGTCAAAAAATACACAACCTAGGGTTTTACATGCTTTATCGATTTATTACCAAAATGTACGCGGGATAAATACTAAGGTAAATGAAGTCTATAATACTACTGCGGCTTGTAATTATGATGTTGTTGTTTTTACAGAAACATGGTTGAATGTTTTAAATTCTGAAATCTTTCCGGCGAATTTTTTAATATACAGGTGTGACAGAAAGTTTGATGTGGTTGGAGTTACAAGAGGAGGTGGTACAATGATAGCTTTTAAGCGTGATTTCTCTGCCGTTAGATTGGACACAACAATGTTTGATTGTCTACCTAGTGTTGATGTTGTCGGTGCCAAAGTAATTTTTAATGAGATACTTTTTTATATCTTTGCTCTGTATATTCCCCCCAACGCAACAGTTGAAACATATGAAACATTATTTGAGATATTCTCATCATTACCTTATTTTCTAAATAATAAAGTGCTTATAATAGGAGACTTTAATATACCCGACTTTTTCAATTACACCAACGCATCATACGGCACTGGTAAGACAAACCTAATAATTAATTTTATAAATTTCGCCAACCTTAAGCAAATTAATACAATAACAAACACACATGGCAGACTACTAGACCTCGCACTGATTAATAACCTTAATGGTTATACTGAAAGGGCTGTTGACATATTAACCGTTGAGGATAACCACCACCCTGCTATCGTGCTTTCGTTAGATGTTCGTTTGGAGTCAAAAAATAACAAACAAAAAAATTACAATAGTTTTTATAATTTTAAAAGAGCGAATCTAGTAAATCTTTATCAAAATTTTTCATATATAAATTGGGATGTTTTAACCCAATATACTGATGTTAACAGTGCATGTCAAAAATTTTATGAGATTATTTATAATACTTTGGACATACATGTTCCAAAAACGCAAAAAAGAAATCGAACTTACCCACCATGGTTTACTGGTGAAATAATAAAGAACATAAAGTTAAAATATAAAAATTGGAAGCAGTTTAAAAGAACAAATAATCCACTCTATTTGGAAAGTTTTCGAAATTTGCGCCGGGCTACTAAGAATGACATAAACAATTCCTATAAATTATACTGTTCCCGTGTTGAAAACGACATAAAAGACGAGCCAAAAAGATTCTGGCGTTTTATTAATGATAAAAAAAATAGTCATAGCCTACCAAATACTATGTCCTATGAAAATACAATTATTCGAGATCCCAAGGTCATTGCAGACAGTTTTGCCTCATTTTTCCAGAACTCCTATGTTGCTTCCTCCAAAAAAATAAGTGATTCGACTGATTTCTATCCCTCACAGAGTCCCCTAGATGTCTATAAAATAACTGAACAGGTGGTCACTACTGTACTAAAACAACTTAAACCTAAAGCCACTATAGGGCCAGATAAAATCCCTGCATTCTTGCTGAAAGACTGTGCGATTGTTCTTGCTCGTCCGCTTGCAATTCTATTTAATTTATCACTTTCAACTTCTACATTTCCAGACCTGTGGAAAATATCGCGCATAACTCCGGTTTTTAAAAAAGGGGACAGCAGTAACATTGCCAACTATAGACCAATCAGTATAATAAATAATTTCTCGAAAGTTTTTGAAATTATTTTACACGAATATATATATAATTCAATTAGCATTCACATATCTGCTCAACAGCACGGTTTTATGAAGGGTCGCTCAACCGTCTCAAATCTATTTTGTCTTACTCAGGATCTTGCGGAATCTCTTGATGCGGGCGAACAAACTGACGTCATTTACACTGATTGCTCCAAAGCCTTTGATCGGCTCGATCATGGTATTCTTCTCGATAAATTGGCTACGTTTGGTCTATCACAAAGACTTATTGCATTTTTTGAGTCATATTTGACTAACCGCCTACAATATGTTCAATGCCATGGTCAAAATTCCAGAGAGTTTGCTGCCACCTCAGGTGTCCCCCAGGGGTCACATTTGGGACCCCTACTTTTCATTATATTAATGACCTTATTTTTATCCTAGATGTCGATCATTTAATTTATGCCGACGATGTCAAGTTATATCTTAGAATTAGAGACGAGAGGGACTGCATGAAATTACAAGATAACTTTGAGAAAATGAATAGGTGGTGTGAGAAAAATAAATTACTATTAAATGTGTCTAAGTGCAGTATTATTACCTTTACTAAAAAAGTGCATCCGATTGTATATGAGTATAGTTTAAATGGGGATATGTCAAAACGGTGTGAGTCTGTGTGTGATCTTGGTGTTGTGCTGGACTCAAAGCTCTCTTTTCGTGATCATTATTCTAAAATTGTTGGAGAAAGTTTAAAATTGCTGGGCTTTGTTATAAGAAACGCTGGAGATTTCACGAGTTGGGACACACTTAGGTTATTATTTAATAGCTTTGTTAGGTCACGCCTTGAGTACTCCTCGGTTATTTGGTGCCCTTTCTATCAAACCCACATTAGTAGTCTGGAAAAAATTCAAAGACGCTTTTTAAAGTACACCAGTTTTAAGCTAGATGGAATCTACCCTGAAATAGGGTTCCCGCACGATCGTCTCTTGGCAAGATTTTCAATGGAAACCCTCGAAACACGGCGAACAAAATCTCAAATTATCTTTCTACATAACGTACTTTTCGGAAAATTGATGCTGGGAATATTTTACAGTCCCTGCACTTTCAGGTGCCAAGGCCAACCTCGCGTAATTACCTGACTTTTACTCTACCAACTCCAAAGACAAATACACTAAAGTTTTCTCCATTACATCAAATATGTGAAAAATATAATAAAATTCAAAACCAGTTAGATATACATGCCTGCACTGTGGCCTCCATTAAACGCCTGACTCTGTAATTATTTACATATTATATATATATATATAATATCATTGTTTAATTTTTTACTATATCTATGTTGTTCTTTTTTATAATGCTTTGTATTATGTTAAAACTTTTTTTATATCCCATTCGATAATTGGATATTTGATTCTGTAGAATGTGGTAATATTAAATAAATAAATAATGCTGAATAGCATATTGTAGTAGAATGAACCTATCTAAATATAAGAATGGCCATAAAAAGTTGTAGCAGGCGAGGTTTTCTTGTTACATTAAACGAACCACATGTAGAACAGTGCTGTTTATTATTTATTGAAAAAACGATTTAACAAGTTTTTTTAACCTTGTATATAAACAAATAAATGCTTTAATTATATAATTATTATTATATTAAAAATTCTTTATTTCAAAGGTATGTTACAAGGTTACAACATATAGTGAAATAAGGGCAATAAACAAAATACTTACTTATAAATTTCTAACAAATTCAAAATACTCACTTACATTATAAGGTTCTCTACTAAGAAAGCGAATACTTCCTTCTTTAACTTTTTATTATTGTTGATCCCTTTTATACTTGCAGGCAAATGATTAAAGAACTTTATACAGTTATAGTATGCTCCTCTTTCAGTGACCGTTAATCTGTGTTTGGGATAATTATAGTTTATAAGTCTAGATGGCTATGCACTCTAAGGAAAGCTATCACTAAACATATATAAAAAACTCTAGACACTCCTGAATATATATAGCTGTTAGCGTTAACATTTAATTTTCCCGAAATTTACCTCTGCTTGACTCTAAAATTTTTTCTAACATGATTCTCAAAACTCTTTTTTGACAAATAAATAGTTTATTAATGTCCATGCTATGGTTGTTAGACTACTGGGAAAGTAGTAGAAATGAACACTTTAATGTTAAACCTTCAATTCAACTGACTTAAATGACATTACAATTATAACCAACGAAGACAAACATAGAAAGAAGACAAACCAGCGTATTAATTAGTCGAAGCAAAATGTGACATAAGAAACGCCAAAACAGCGCCACCATCGGGTCTGGAGGAAACGTCTGGACTATAGGCGGGACTTTCAAATATGACCATTTTAAAAATTTTGGCCGCCAAAATATTAAAATGATATTTACAGCTTAAAAACCCATCAGGATCCTAATATTTAATATTTACTATACTTGGAAAATTAAATGAGGATTGTGAATAGTTTGTTGGTTGTAAATATAATTTTAAAATTTTATGTGCAAAAATTTGGACAACCTTTCGGCTATAGGCGGGACTTTCAAATATGGCAATTTTAATAAATGTTGCACACAAAACCTTAAAATGATATTTAAGGCCATCAAATTATTCACAATAATCATCTTATTTGATTTTTCAAGTAAAGTAAAAATTAAATATTAGGATTTTCTGATTAGATTTTTAAGCTGTAAATATCATTTAAAAATGTTATTTATTAAAGTTCTACAATTAGAAATAAAACTTCAGAAATCAGCTTATGATTAATTTTATTGACAACTACGATGAAAATATAGGTAAGATCAGTACCTCGTTTTTTCTTTATATTCCCAAAATGTACTTACTTTCCCAGATTAACCTACATTACCAGCTGTAGTGATTCCCATGGGACATTTATTCATGCAACATGCATAATCATCAAAGATTCACGTACCTATAGGTACTTTTTGAAATAGCTAACCTAAAAGAATATAAAATAAAAAAATTAATGAATTACTTACTAGAACACTCGACAGACTTAAAATTTTCTAACAGTCTAAATTCTAAATAATTGAATAGCAAAAAAAATATATATTGTAGGTATTTGCGTTACCTACAATTAATAAATATACTATAAATGATTTAGTACACATCTACATTAATAAAAGTTATTAAGTGAACATCTCCTTAAAGTAAAAATATGTTTGGAACATAATTATTTTTGCAACAAGTAGGTAAACTAATGTAATAAATAACGAATAAAAATAACTAAAGATTTACTTACCTGCAACAGCAAGAAAACGGTCCTTTTGGTAAAAAGATTAGAAAATTAAAAATAATATAAAAATATCAAAAAAGCCTGGTCCGATTTTCAGCTATGAAGAAAGAAAAAGGGACAATTCCATTTGTGCCATTGACATTACAAATGTCAATGATTTGTGCTGGTGGTCAAGCTCATAACAGGAAAGTTAGGTTGTAAAATAATTTAACAGCTCGTGCTATTCATGTCAAGTACCTATCTCTGTCTGCATCAAGTTATCTCCATTCGATGTAAAAAGAGACAAATATAGTCAGACCAAGTTCGTCTGCCGTAGCTCTCTTTGTAGAAATAACTACGTAGGTGTAATATTAACACATAACTAATGGGGATAAACGTAGGTCCTAACTTGAAAAAGTCTGGAGGTCTGACGTCACTCTAGCTGCGATCCCGCCCATAAGAAGTTTCACCGGGCTGATTATAACTGTTCTACACCTAACATACCTATGACATAAATAACAAGTCACACCTTTAGTACCTGCTTTAGGAAGCACAGAATCTTCGATAATTGAACCAATAGATATAAAAATAAAGAAACTTATTTGGCTCAAACATAAATGGGGGGGGGGGGGGGGGGGGGGTAAAGGGAAAATTCCCTACTGGCTTGCCATATTATGCATTTTGTCGTCAGAGCAAAGGCAAATTATAGAAATAATGTCCCATTTTTATTTACTATATATTTTCTGCTAAAAGGAATATAATAAATCATAATTATTTAGCTATAATTTACTAGCATCCAACAATATTATCGAATAGTTTATTAAATTATTATAAAATTATATTTTTCTACTGACGTTTTATAATAACCTCTTTTTGATTGTCATTATGATTTTTTAATAACTTCCTTTTAGGAGCAGCGTGCTTAAAATTTTTTTAAGCACGTTACCAGGAACAACGTGCTTAAAAGTAATGCAGGTAATTATTTACAATTAAAACGTAACCACAGACTAGGTATAATTTAATTTTTTTTGGCAAGTGTCAATTTTTGAAAGGGGCAAATGAAACATAGGTACTTAATAAAATGTTAGTAAAAAAAAAAGTTTTTTATTATAAAACCTCAGTAGAAAAAATATTGTATACAACTCGTTACGAAACAGTCTTTTAGTCACTTTGACGTGTTTAAAAGACAATCATTTCGCAACTAATTGTATAAATAGCTATTATTAAATGGCAAAAAAATTTGGGTAAGGATGAATCAACGGATTATTAGGTTCTTTGTCTCACTAATGCACTAAGAAATAAAAGAAACTAAACCGTTTACTCAACAACCAATAAATGAATCATTTTTCCCGATATTGACAATAATAAAAATAAAATCTGGAAACGCATCTTTTAATTGTCACTTTGACAACGCAAATTTTTGAAATTCGAAATTTGAGAAGATTTAGTGAGTTTATTGAGCATTTCTACTAATCTTGCCCGTTTAAATTGCTATTATCATATAAATAATATAACACAGCACCAAAGCAGTGTGACGGCTGTGGAAAATTTGGCAAAAATAGGCCAGAATCGTGATTTTCGAGGTAAGTACACATTTTTTAATTTTCATTGGCGTGGATCGGTGAGTTTTTAAATATTTTTTTCTACTGAGCTAGATCAGTAGATTAATAAATGTCCATTATAAAAAAATATTAGATATGGGTTTGGCTCAATATTTAATGTACTTGTTTGTGGTTTTACTGTTCCTTTAATTATCTAGACAAAAATAAGCTTATAAATTAAAAAATATATATTTTTAGTTTGCCCGAAATTACTGAGAGGAAACATGTGAAATAAATGCTTACATTTAAAAATTATATAAGAATGAAATATTTGTTTCAACCAGTTTAGTGAAGACTGTTGGTTTGGAATATAGGTAACCTCCAATAAGTATGTTACTACTATAAGTAAAATTTTAACGACTTACTAAGTTTGCCAAACATTTCTATGAAATCATGATTGAAAATTCAATACACAAACAGCCCTATCCAGTGTCTAGGCATTTACTTTAACTACTTTGGAGGTACACAGTTCTACGCCTTTTAGTAAGAGGTAAGGTTCTTTTACTTGCGTTGGTAATAAAAGTGTTTTAACATTATTTGTAATTTTAAACAGGCGCTGTACGCAATCAAAAAAACTTTATTTCTTAATATAAATCATGAAATATTATTTTTGAACTTTAAGGTACTTTAGTCAAGCACAAGAAGACATACTGATAGATCACAACAACGCTCCAGTGCATAGATACTTTAGAAACAACACCTATATATGTTTGTGAATATTAAGAAAGTGAAAAAAGAGAAATGCAGCAAGAAATACCCAGAAAATTCTCAAGTTTCATATCGAATTGAAAAAACGCCAACACTATTTTTGAAACTTGAACGAATCTTTAATAGATTTAAGAAAATGCAGATTTATTAAGCATATTTTTTTCATGACTTGAGGATAAAATATGTACTTTATTAAGGCTTAGTTAAATATTTTGTTTTAATAGAAGGTAATAAAATTTCTTAATATGAATTCTATTTTTTTAAATTTTTACTTGTAATTGTTTGTTGTGTAATAAAATCAAATACAAGTGAAGGTTAAGGGTTCTTTATTTTAGAACACGTTTTTATTTGTCATTTCTTTTTTATCTGTTAATAATTTTTTCATTTTATTCAAAAAAGGCCAAATAACTGTACCTTTAAACCAATTTCATATAACCTTTATATACAGTTACAAATTTCAAAAATTTTATTTATAAAATCGGAAATTAAGTTTTGGTGATTTTGATTATTTTATTTCTTGCTAAATTTATAAACAATATTTTTTAACTGTAAATTTTTGAACCACGCTATTTGGCCGCTTTATGGAAAGAACTATAATAAAATATTAATTTAAAAAAATATTATTGCTTGCCACGTATTAGTTAACCAATACCTAGAATTGCTCTCTATAGTTAATGAAATATAATTTCTTTTCTTATAAAAGTAGATTGTTCTTTAATGACCTGTATATTTTTTTAAATAATATTTCTTCGAAAGAACGCCACTGGGCATCCAGAAATAAAAATTGCTGCGACCAATAGGATTGTCGGGAATTTCAAATGAAAATGTATTTTGCCGGGAAAATTTGTTGCAGAACTGTATAAAATATTGTATAAACAAAGATTTTCCTGTTAATAATAAACAAGAATATAACTTCAATACAACAGATTTTTTGTATATAATAATTTAATTATATCTACTATTCATCAAGTAACATTGACATTACTTAAAAATTGTGTCAATTTTATTACAAATTTAATAGGCCTTTACAGAAAAATATTTTAAGGAATGTTATTTATACCGTACCACCAAAGCAGGATGAAAATCAAAACCAACCAAGGGTCCTTTTCAGAACCAACCTTGACAATAGCATCCATAAACATAGAGGGTCTAACAAAAACCAAAGAGGAACTATTATCGGATTTCTGTATAGAGACCGGATGTGATATCCTGTGTGTCCAAGAAACCCATAGGGACGTAACCCATCATAGACCACAGATTGCAGGAATGTGCATGATAGCGGAGATCCCGCACAACAAACACGGAAGTGCTATTTTCGCCAGGCCCGATAAGGCCATAACATCATCATACTGCACCCAGAACGGGGGAATTAAAATCATCACTATAGAGATAGGCAGAGTCACAGTCACATCCGTTTACAAACCCCCTACAGAAACGTTTGCTTTCACACCACCACGAAACTTAGATTCTCAAGCACATCGGCTTGTCATTGGAGATTTTAACAGCCACAGCATCTCATGGGGCTACTCTGAGACCGACAATAACGGAGAAGCAGTGGAGGAATGGTGTGAAAGGGGTGATTTTTCCCTCATACATGACCCTAAACTTCCATATTCTTTCCAAAGTAAAATCTGGAGAAGAGGATACAACCCAGACCTATGCTTTGCCAGCCAGAGGGTAGCTGACCTCTGTGTCAAAAGAGTCTACGATCCTATCCCAAAAACCCAACACCGACCAATTGGCCTTGAAGTCTGTGCTGCCGTAAAGGCGCCGACGATTTCCTTCAGACGCAGATTTAACTTTAAAAAGGCAAATTGGTCAGAATTTACCAAAATGCTGGACCGGAGAGTTAGCAGCCTAGAACCGATACCGGAAAACTACGAGCAGTTTACCGAGACACTCAAAGAAATATTTAGAAAGACCATACCAAGAGGATGCAGAACCCAATACATAGCGGGTCTGTCTAACAACACTAAGGATCTCTTGAGTGAATATACTAAACTGTATGAACGTGACCCTTTCAGCGAGGATACAATAAACTGTGGCATTGCACTGGTCCAGCAGCTCAGCTCCGCAAGACGGGAAAAATGGATCGAGAAATTGGAGAGTCTAGATATGACACATAGCAGCAAAATAGCCTGGAATTTTATTAAAAAGCTCAATGGAGACCCAGTTGTGAAACAAAACTCTGTCAATGTAACACCAAACCAAGTAGCCCAACAACTCCTAAAAAATGGTAAAACAGAGAAAAAGATCAAGATAGAAAGACAGCAAAGAAACCACGCAAGGGAGACTAAGAACCTGGAAGCGCCGTTTACAGTCAAATTCCAAAGCTGTGGAGAAAATCCAAAGTGATTGCCCTACTTAAACCGGGGAAAGACCCGGAATCTGCCAGCAGCTACCGACCAATCTCCCTTCTGTGCCATATTTTTAAGGCCTACGAACGCGTGATTTTGAATCGTATGGGGAAGATCATAGAGCCTAAACTCATACCGCAACAAGCTGGTTTCCGACCCGGGAAGTCGTGTACTAGCCAAACCCTTGCATAACAGAACATATAGAAAAGGGCTTCGAAGAAAAACTCATCACTGGCGTTGCATTCGTTGACTTGTCCGCGGCGTATGATACCGTAAATCACAAAAAACTCCTAACAAAAATGTATAACCTTACCAGAGACTTCAAACTCACACAAGTAATCTCATCTTTACTACAAAACCGGCGGTTCTACGTTGTTCTTAAGAAAAGCAGATGGAGAGATCAAAGAAATGGCCTTCCGCAAGGAAGTGTTCTTTCCCCAATCCTCTTTAATATCTATACCAACGACCAACCTCTGGGGGAAGACTCAAAAAGTTTTGTCTACGCTGATGATCTTGGCCTAACGGTGCAAGATAAGGAATTTTACGTAGTTGAAGCGAAACTAGAAGAAGCATTAGAACAAATGGCCAAGTACTACGAAGAAAATGCGCTGCGGCCCAACCCAGCGAAAACCCAAGTGAGTGCCTTTCATCTAAGAAACAAGCAGGCAAGACGGAAGCTAAAAGTCAGGTGGCGGGGTAACGAACTGGAACACACGGACTTCCCAAAATATCTTGGTGTCACATTAGACCGAACGCTTACATATAAACAGCACTGCATTAAGACGAGACAAAAAGTAACGTCAAGAAATAATGCCCTCAGAAAACTCGCCTCCAGCAAATGGGGCGCTCGACCCTCAGTGCTTAAAAGAACAGCAGAGGCTCTATGTTTTTCCACTGCAGAATACGCTTGCCCAGTATGGAGTAGATCGTGCCACGCCAAACAGGTCGACATAGCCCTCAATGAGACATGCCGAATAACCACCGGCTGCATGAAAGCAACACCCTTACCAGCAGTCTACAGAGCAGCTGGCTTTGCCAGTCCCCCGATGCGCCGCCAAATCGCTGAATACATAGAAAAATTCAAGCAAACCTTTGATGAGAGACACCCACTATACGGAACATACGTGACACAGGAAAGGCTTAGATCACGCAAAAACTTCCTTAAAATGGTTGGTGAGGAGCCCCCTGACAACTACCCACTACGCCAGGAAAATCCGGGAGGGGTGGATCTGGACTGGCAAACGTGGCAAACATTAAACAGAATCAGGACTGGAGTTGCAGCTGTGAAAACCAGCAAAATAAGATGAAACCAAATAGACCATCAAGACACCTTCTGTGACTGCGGAGAAATACAAGATATGACGCACCTCATGAATTGCAGAAACTGCCCCAACACCTGCTCCCTGAATGATTTATGGAATGCTGAACAAAACGCCATCGACGTCGCCCAATATTGGGCGCAAAAATTATGAGTTGTTGTTTTGGACACGAAAAAGTAAAGTTTAATTATATCTACTATTCATCAAGTAACATTGACATTACTTAAAAATTGTGTCAATTTTATTACAAATTTAATAGGCCTTTACAGAAAAATATTTTAAGGAATGTTATGTTATGATAATTTGTCAATGTCTCAATTTATGTTTGAGCCAAATAATTTGCCTATGTTCTCAAGTAAACTCTAGGCCTAATTATATAGGTGTCGTTGCACAGAACTGACTATCTACACACCCCTGCAATTTTATGATTATTTTAAACCATTACAAAAACAAACACAAATGGTTCATTGGGTATGATTTTAAAGTAAGCAGACAATAGACAAGTATCATTTATATCTCAACAATATTAAGGCAATTTCTAAAGTAATGAAATTTTATTGTTCAGAGGTTTTGTCCTAATATCTGCCTGCTGATTGTCTGTGGAAATGTTATTTAATATTACGTTTCCTTGCAAAACATTATCTTTAACAAAATGATGCTTAGATCTTTTTGTTTCCAAAGTTGAAGCTATTTTTTTACAAGACTGTCGTCATATACCAAAATCAGTCTTTAAAATTTCTATGAGCATTTGCCCTAAGAATAAACTTTCTGATAAACATAATGACCCATACATTTTTCACTGTAAATAACCTTCCTGCTTCAGTCTAAAGTTTAATATTTCCTTCTTTCTTTGCAATGATATTTCCACTTGGCTTTGCTGCAGTTATACACTATAACACTTTGCAGTTACTATATGCAGTCCCTGTACTGTCCCTCCGAATTTATTCTGTTTCTAGTGCAAGTTAAATTTTGATTTTGTGATACAGTGTAATCTTATCGTAGTTATGAATAGTACAAGTGATGGCGAAGAGAATAGATTACTAGAAAAGCAAAAAATTAAACATCATTTCGTGGGTTCATTGTCTACACGGGAAATAAACAAAATGGTTCAGATTTGCACAAAAAAACGCTGGAGTTAAGAACGTATATAAACCCAATTAAAGTGTAAACAATCCTGAAGAAAAACTGGTCAATTTAAACATGGACGAACAACCAGATAAAGAGCTTAGCGATAACAGTGGGCAACAAAAGTAACGGGATTTTGGAACGAATTAATTAATGAAGATGTTTTTAAACCAAAACGTACTATGACCAGAACGCCACCAGATACAATCAGTAAGAAACAGGTTACCACGGAACAAGTCTCTAACAAGAGGTCAAGGTCTGAAACAAGCTCTGAAATAATACAATCTTTTAAAAAAAGACAGTTATAATTTGAGTAACCTCAAAATGAAAAGGAACAAGAAAAAAAAGAACTCTCTGAAGACTTTATCTCACAGATGTTCTGTCATTTAGATAAAATAAATGAAATTGCAGACAAAACAAATTCACCACTGGGCAATGCTGATCAAACAAGCCTTAAAGAGGCACACAACAACATACATAAACTTGTAACATTCATAGTTTTCAAGTACAGTTCCTTAGAAAAGAAAACATGACATTTAAAAATCAGTTAACTATCAGGAACTTAGCTAGTAAGCTAGCCAACGACTCGGAGACCGATAATCAAAACGAAAAAATAGAAAGAAGAAAAACGTTTGTGGATATTTTAACTGGAAATGTGAATATAAACAAAATTAAACACACCACAGCCAAAACCACTACTGTTCCTACTGGCGGAAAAAGTGGACCCTGTAGTACACCCACAACAACAAAGAGGCACGAGATTATTATTCGGATAGAAAACATAACAGATCCGAAAGAAGCTCTAAAACAGTTTAAAGAACAAGTAAAAAATAAAGATGTAGGCAGAGGTATTAAAAGTGTCAAACATACCAAGAATGCGGCAATAATTATAGAAAGTTATGACAAAAAACAACAAGACACATTAAAAGCAGCAGAACAAGAAAAAAAAATCTCAAAATTAAAAAATGACTTAACAACAACCCAATGTTTATGGTAACTGGAATTGAGAAAGGCCTTTCAAATGGAGAATTTCTTCAGGAAATAGAATTCAACTGATAAATGACAGTTACACTATGAAATTGTGGAAGAGCTTGGCTATAATGTGAGTAATAAAATACCTACATATAATCACATAAAAACAGTGACGCAATGCAACAAAAGAAAATTGGATTCTTCAAGCCCCTTCTATAATATCAAAATGGTTCCTTAAAAAAGGTAAAATATTCTTTGATTTGACAACTGTTTGATCACGTTTCAAAGTACTGCTCAGAGAAGCAGTGCTGTCACAAATGCGGAGAAGAGCATAAGGGAATAGACTGCAAAAAAGAGAATTTCAAATGTCCAAACTGCACACAGCTAAATTTAAATGACCTGAACCATTCTGCTAGAGACAAAAGTTGCCCTGTTGACAAAAGAAAACTAAATGTGTTTAAAAACGATATTACCTACAGTGATTTTTTATAGAAGAAAACTCCACATCAGACACAGAGCAACCCAATAAGTGCAACAAAAGTATAGCGACTGCGGACACGAAAAGAATTAGTCATAAAAACTCGAATAAATGTAGAATAATTTATCAAAACGTGCAGTGCAATTTTTTTGGAAAATAAAAAAAACTGTTATCGTAGGCGATTTCAATATTAAAACGCTTAAACCTAATGGAAACAAGGCTAAGTTAATACATAATATCGTTATTGTCATCTTTTAATACAGAACAAACTTTTTTTGTAAATACAAGAATAACTTCATATTCAGCTAGCTGTATTGACAATATCTTTCTAAATTGTAAATACCTCAATCTTGCACACCTTTATATTAGACCACACTGCTAAGAAAATCATATTGCCTTTGCAAAAAACTCCTGTTTATAAAACATAATTTCAAAGAATTTTTTCAGAGGAAAATAAAAAAGTCTTTTTGAATTGCCTTAAAGAACGAAACTGGAATGAGGTTTATGAAAATGGAAGTACTGAGGTCGATATACAGTGGAATGCGTTCATGAATCTATGCTGCAGACTCTTTAACCAGTGTTTTCCATTAAAACTAATAAAACAATTCAATGTAAAAATGTCACATGAGGACAATGATCAGATTAAAGCTTGCAAACATATACTAGGTATCTTGTTAACGTTATCTAGACATCATAATCGATATAAAACAATATAATGAGGTAAAAAAGGAATATGACACGCTTTTAAAAGCAGCGTGGTCTGAGTCATACGATTTAAAATTAAGACTTTCTGACAATAAGGCAAAATACATGTGATCAATTTGTAATGACATTTTGGGTAAATACAACTCTGTGTGATATTAGAAATTGGTGAAATTGCAAATCAGTTTAATGACTATATGTTGAATATTGTTCCAAAATTATTAGATAAGTTAGAGAGTAAACCCTTCTTTTGTAATATATCTGTAAATAATCAGTCAATATTTTTAAGACCAGTAACACATAGGAAGATCTGTGATTAGTCAGATCAAAAATAAACATAGTAGCGGTATTGACGAGGTAATAACTAGTATTGTAAAAATAGTTGTGCCCCATATTAAAAATGTATTGTATCGTTTGATAAATATCTCCTTTAAAGAGGGTATTTTTCCAGACCAGCTTAAGACAGCTTTAATAAAACTATTGTTTAAGAAAGGGGAACCGAAACTTATAAATAATTACAGACCAATCAGCCTTCTGCCTGGGTTTTCAAAAATATTCGAGTTAGCAGTATGTAGAAGATTGATAGCCTTTTTAAAAATGAAATTTGTTTAACAGCTACCAGAACGGATATATAGCTAACAAAACAACAGAGACCGCAATTTTTCAATTTACAAAGTCAATTTTAAAACATTTAGAGGACAATAAAATGGCTCTGGGTATTTGTTTGAATCTGTCGAAAGCTTATGACTATTGACAAGGAGTTACTAATCAAAAAATTAGATGGGTATGGGGTGGGAGGTCAGCGCTAAAGTTGTTGAATTCCTACTTATCGAACAGGTAACAAAAGATAAAAATAACAGAAAATGGAAGTACATATTTTTCGGATATTAAGGAAAATAAATTGGACATAGCACAGGCAGCATTATTGGCCCAATACTCGTTATTTTTGTAAATGACCTATATTTTATAAGTAATTCGCAAGATGAAAGTTTAATATGCATGATGCACTGCAATGCATGCAATATGCACAAATGCTTATAAGTGGGGAAAGTATTGCTGAATTGACTGAAAATGTTAACGATATTTTTTCAATGGCTAATGACTGGTTTGTATGCAACAAATTAATATTAAATAAAGAAAAAAACAAACCTTATGTTTAAAACAAAGCTGTGTACACTCAAAAACCGCCTAATATAAAAATACTTGATGAGAATGTTAACATCGCGGAAAGCACAACAGTTTAAACATTGGTGAGTTTCTTGATTGGTCTAAGCATATTGGTGGTTTGTTAACTAAGTTAGATTCAATTTGTTATGGAATTAGAGTGAGCAACTACATGAAAGAAAAAACATTGAAAATTATGTATTTTGCGAATTTTCAATCTTGTTCAAGACAAAAAATATTTGTGTTCTTTTTTGTATTAAAAAAATGCATTTTAGAGAAAGCTGCAGAGGCGTGTTTAAAGCCGAAGGTATTTTAACTTCCCATAATTTACGAAGCAATAATTTTCTTCTTTAAAAACAGAGCAAGTTTAAAACTACAGGTATATGTATACTTATAACACAAGGACAGTAAATATTAACTACCCAATTCATCGTTTAACTTTGACTGAGAAGAGTCCCTACTACATGTGTCGGAACTTGTTTAATAAACTACCAAATGATATAAAAACAATTATATCTCAGAGAATTCTTAAAGCATCTATAAAAAATATAAATAAGAACGTGTTATTGATAAAAAGACGATATGAAAGCGTGCAATTTACAACAAGTGCAAATGTCCTGGAAGGGTTCACACAATACGAAATGAAGTTTTGAAAAGCTCAAGTCACAATCATGTTGCTGATGTTGCAATAGTTGAAGCAAGGACCGCTGTCAACTCTGCGAAACAAAAATGGCTAAAGAAGTAAGAGCAATTACCCAGGCAATATTAGCTACGATTTCGCAAGGGGTTCCAGAGGCCGCAGCAGCTCAATTGCCCTCTGTCCAGCCCATGAAAAGAACAATACAGCGAGTTCGACGAAAACAGGAAATTGCGCCGGCCAACCCAACCAATCTGAATGATCTCTGCATTCCAACGGAATTTACACGATAGTATAAGTGAACCATTCCTTTTATTTGACAGCAGTCCTGGTAATCAAAGAATTCTGTTGATTTCGACACAGAAGAATTTGGATTTTATGGGGCAATGCGATCACTGGTTTGCGGGCAGAACATTCACATTAATAATGTGACAAAATCTAATTATGGGTTTTCCCATATATCATCACATGCATTGTTAAAGAATAGCATATATTGGTACCTGACAAATAAAAAATCCCCTCCCACGTGATCAGGGTACAACCTAACAAATAGGTAATGCAGGCCAGAGTGGTCATCTAGTTCCTAAATCAGTGTGAATATATCTATCGTTTTTGAAAGAAGTGCTAATTCGTTGTAAAAAGTGTTAAGTTGTGAAAAATACCTAAAACGCGAAATGAGACTATTTGCGAGGTGTTTGGTACTGCTGAAGTACTTAAGTGTAATGTACTTCCTACTTATTATGATGTATTATTAAGGACTATCACAGTAAATACAAAGCAGTAAAAAAAATATCAAAGCAGTGCGTAACAAGAAGTGTTTGGAAAACTTAGATTTATTTAAGAAAGCAAGTCATAAACTATTTGATATCTCCAGCTGCAAGTGTAAAGATTTCTTGAAATGTAAATGCAAAAATAAGGTGCCAAACAGGAAAAAGAGTTTCTAATCGATCAGAGGGGAGAGCGCAAGATGGTCATTGGTTGACGTTAAATTATTCAAAGTTTTAGAAAACAGGTTAAAACGAAAGTATAGTCAAGAAAATACCATAATCGAAAAGAGTTCTAAGAAACCCAAAGGAAATGAAATGTAAAACCCAATTATTGATTCCACAGAAATCGAAACAGAAAATGCAGCAAGTAATTCTACTGAAATCGATCTTGTTCCTGATTTGTATTCTCCGTCAAGGTCAGCAGCAAAATACCAAATAATAAGTTGCAAGATATGATTGTTGAAAGCTGTGTTAGAGTAGTAACTTAAGCTTCTACATTGGTTTTCGGGACAGAAGAAAGAGATGGTTTAATTAGAGGAAGATTATTTTACCGTCAAAAAATACCAAGTTGGAACAAAATAATTTTTTTACATGCATTAGGTAAATAGATTTATCAAAGCTAGTGCAAGGAAGGAAGGGAAATACTCATTTTGCAGCCACCTCCACGTGGTGAAATCTGGGCTGTTTCATAAATAATTTTTTTAAATTGTTTAATTTATGAAAGAAGAGAGAAGCTGCACTTTTTTTCCTATATTTTCAATATACAGGGTGTCCCGTAATTTATGGGCCGTAGAGTAACTGGAGATACTAGACATCAAACTAAGCCGATTATGTCATATAAGTTTTTTCAGATTGTCACTTGTTTTTTTTTTGTTAATTTAATTATTTACTATGTTTTTTTATGCTTTGAGATGTTTAAATCAAGTACACATTTTTGACTCAGAAAATGCCCTTTTTAAGAAACTATACTTGAAAAACCCCTAATATCACAGGTAAGAAAAAAAATCATAGATTTATGAAGCCCAGTATATGCAACTAGCGCCCTCTAGTTTGAAACTTAAAAATTTCTACAAATTCGTATTTCTTGCTCATAAAACATAATATTACCAATTTTCAATTCGATTCATTAAACCGTTTTAAAATTATGGCTTATTTTCGAGAATAAACTTTTACTTTCAACACACTGTATCTCTAGAACGAGTAACAATCCGAAAAAACTTATATGACATAATCGGCTTAGTTTGATGTCTAGTATCTCCAGTTACTATACGGCCCATTAGTTACGGGACACCCTGTATATGACTTTATACAAAAATATCAAAACTTTGCCCTCATGTAGGCACCTGAAGATGACATCTATTAGGATGTTTTAGGAAATTTTCCAGGATTAATTGACTTATATAAAGCAACTTTTAAGCACTCAGGCTAAACTCTACAACACATTTCATTTTTCGCCACCTATAGATTCGGTCCACCCTAATTCACATGCACCCCAAGTTTATTCACGCAACTATATACCATTCACGACGTGCAATACAGTAATGTAATTCCAACTGTATATGCACTTCTCCTAAGTAAAAGTGTAAACGTTTACAGACGTCTATTCCAAGAACTGAAACTACGCCCAAAGACTATTATGTTAGACTTTGAGAGGTCAGCTATAACAGCCATACAGCAAGAATATGCAAATGTTTTAATACGTGGTTGCTTCTTCCATTTCACACAGTGCATTTGGAGACACATTCAAAGTTCAGGACTACAAATACGGTATAGCCAAAATTCAGATTTTGCCCTACATTTGAGAAAATTAGCAGCGCTGTCTTTTATAGCAGAAGATGACGTTATAACTGCGTTTGAACAGCTCCTCGAAAGTAACTTCTACACAGAAAATGAGGATATCCTGTTGCCTCTAATCAATTATTTCGATGATACATGGATGGGGCGCTGTGACAGGAGAGGCCGACGAAGACCACCATTGTTTGTAACTAGTTTGTGGACTTCTTACCAGTTTGTTGAGGAGGATATTCCGAGGACCAACAACTCTGTTGAAGGATGCATAACAGTTTTTCTTCTGTGCTTGGTGCAGCACATCCTAGCATTTGGAAATTTATTACTGCTTTAAAGAAGGAAGAAAGCCTAAATCGCTTAAAGGGGGTGTGCGCCAAAGAAACAACTTTATTTAAAAAAAAAAGAAAGAATAATAGTCTAAATTGCACCCTTCTATCGCAAATAATAACGGAGATATGCCTCTGCAAAGATGTCATATTTCAGCGCGTGACGTCACAAAAGCTTGGCCGCTGCATAAATCAGTATATTGCATGGAATTTACGTAAGTTTTAGCGCTTAGTCAAGGCCGTCTCCAATCGAAATAAAGTTGGCCGTGGCTTAGTATTCGAACATTTAAGTCTTCCAGGAAGCTTGTGTCAGCTTGCACTCCCTTGGGCACAGAGTACAGAATGTTTCCTTTCCTTCATATAGTACAACAAAACATATTAAATAACATTAAAATAATAACAGAAATATTATTTTTCCTAAGCTAAGTTCATGAGAGTATAACATCATCAAGTATAACTACTAACATCATATAAGTATAACTGAATAACATCCAAAAGATAAACGGGAGGTGGGGCGGAGCAGGATACTGCGGGTCGTAACCGAACAGAGAACAAACCCCTCTGAAGCAAAAATGTGTATTAAATAAGGTTAGCTCCATTTAATTGTATATTTTTTAATAAAAATTTTAAAATAAATATATAATATTGATTTTGATCATGTTTTTTTGTTGTTATTATGTATATATTGACAATATTTTTTTTTCAGAAAAGCAAAATTATATGCGTCCTTATGACCACGTCCTAAAGCCTTGCGGCCAATTGACCCCGCGTTCATTTGTTGTATGTGTCCTTTTGTTTCGCGTCCAAATGTCCGCGTCCTTTTGTCGCACGTTTAAATTTACGCGTTCTATTTTCGGTAATTCGTTCCTCGTATACCATATTAGTTTCACCGAATTTGATAGATATTATTTTGGTTTGAAGATATGCAGAACTTTTTCGAAATATATAATATAAATTTATATACTTCTGAAAAATCCCATATGCTGCACACTTTCTGGTGGTCACTGTATTATATCTAAATTCAATCATTTGGGAAAAAATTGCGTTTTAACTAAAAACACAAAATATTTTTTTATTTTTTTTTTCCGAGGGCCCGTCCGTGTGCCGGATCCAGTTAGGCCTGGATTGACCCATTGTGCTTACCCTGTTTGGTTGTTACACCCACTTCGTGATCCCAGTTTCTTGCACTAGTTTGTGTAGGTCAGCTGGGGAGAGGGTAAGGATGTCCTTTGGTTCCAGTTTTGGTTCTTGAGTATTTGTTGCCTTTTTCGATCTAGTGACTCGCAATGGCAAACTATGTGCTCTACAGCTTCTCTGACTTGTCCGCATAATCTGCAGTCAAGGTTTCCATTGTACAGTCGCATTCTGTGCAGATAGCTTTGACAGCCATGTATCCTGTCAGAATTCCTGTAATGGTTCCAAGCTGTTTATTTAAGGCAACTGTTTTGTAAGTCTTGGGTCTGGATCCCCAATGAAGCTCTTGCTGTGGTGCAATCACTGTCAGTTGCGCCAATGGATTTTGTGTTCACTCCTGATCCATCGCTTTATGGCATCTCGTATATGTGCACCTTGGTACTCCGAGTGCCGGTTCTGGACTAATAAATGTGTTTTCTGAGCCTTTTCTCGCAAGTTCATCGGCTTTTTCATTTCCTGTAATACCTTTGTGTCCTAGTACCCACTGCAGTATTACTTTGTTTACTTTTGCCAGGGTCTCATGTTCCCCGTCACATTCCCATACCAGTGTTGAGGTTACCTTGTTGCATATTAGCGATTTAAGGGCTGCTTGACTGTCAGAATATATATGGATCCGCTTATTGAGGTAAATCCCCCTATTGTTTTCGTAGTATATGGCGTAGATTGTTGCTTGGAACACTGTGGGGGCCCTTCTCAAAGAGAAAAAAGACATTTTCTCCGGTCTTACTTCCTGTATCCCCGCTTCGGTACCCTCTGTGTAGGGGCGTCAGCCCCTCTTCCCACGTTTTGTAAAGGGTATTATAACAGTCTTTTGGGAACTGCTGTTTATTCCTTCCTGCCCTATCCATTTTTCCACGATCTTGAGAGCTATTTGCATTCTATCTCTTACTGTCGTGTTTCTGAGTATACAATTCTGCCTTGAAGCATGCTTTCTATCCACCTGCACCAAGTTCTATCTAGTCTAATATCCCTGGTTGCTTGTGGTTAATGATTGATGCAAAGTATGTATTGTCAAATACACCCTCTATATCCCAAAATGCACTTCTCTGTTTTCCAGAGCTTACTTCACCCTTCTAACTAGCTGGTGAAGTGCATATTCTGTGGATTTTCCTGTCTTGTAGGCATATTGGTCTTGATAAAATGATATATGTTTCAAAATATCGTCCCTTATATGCCTGTCTAACAGTTTTTCAAGCGTTTTTAGTATAAATGACATTAGGCTGGTAGGCCTGAATGCTTTTGCCGCCGAATAGTTTAGTCGTCCAAGTTTAGGTATAAATACCGCCTTTGTCAGTCTCCATGCTTTCGGAATCTGTCCTGTGGCCAGGCTGGCTCTCAGTGTGAGGCAAAGCTTATCTATTTACAGATCCGTTCCCTGCTGAAGCATTGCCGGATATACTGGTCTGGTCCCGGAGACTTATATGGCTCGAATGTGCTTATTGCCCATTTAATTTTTTTTTGTCACCGCCTTTTTGGCAATCTGCCAATTTTCTCTGCAAGCTTTGTTGGAAGCCCTGTTTTCCTCCCTTAGCTTCCAGGTCTGCTGTGGTTCATTTAGGATTATGGAATTAGGAAAGTGTACGCAAAGAGTTCAGACATTGTCTCTTTCCCAGAATTAGTGTACTCTCCCATGACAGTTTTTAGGGAGTCAATGGAGTTTTGTGGATCCTTAGAGAGTACTTTCCTGAGTGGCACATTCTGGGACACTTTCAAAAGCCTCGCAGTGCTTCTTCCAGGATATTCTCTTAGTCTTCCTTAATTCCCTTTTAAAATCAGTCAGAGATACCTTGTTTGCATCCCAGTTTCCTGATCTTTTAGCTAGAAAAACAAAAATATACTTTAAAAATAAAATTATTTTAGTAAATATTGTAAATGACCCTCACCAACCTGTTACTGTAAGTAAATAACCCAAGGTTTTATTTACAACATTCAGGATTTAAGTCATAATAACAAATACTTTTATTTTGTTAATAGTCAAAATCAGTTTAGAAGTATTACATATTTCAAGAAATATAATACCTTAAAAAACGAAACAAAAACAAAAAATCGACGAGTCCGAGTGATTTAAAAAAAAACATGAATTTAAAATGACTTTGGTCCAACCTTTACGTCCTCACTGCATGATACCTACCAAATTAATGAATATAGAAATATTAAATATCATTTTTATTTTTTGATTCCAGAAAACCAAATCTTCTAAAGGGGGTATATGAAATGGGATTTAATGCACCATCTAAAATTCAAGAGACAGCGCTGCCCACGTTGTTGGCGGATCCATGTCAAAATTTGATAGCTCAAGCTCAATCAGGGACTGGAAAAACAGCTGCATTTGTATTAGCCATGTTAAGTAGAGTTGATGCTTCAAAACAACATCCACAGGTAACAAAATGTCACAATTATTATCAAAATCATTTGATTGGCTGAAGAGCCTGAAAAGATAAATAAATGAAAGAATCTGCGAATCATATTTTTTTATAATTATGATCAAAATAATAATAAAAAAACTTTTATGGTGGTCCTTATTAGTGATGTAAAAAACGCAAATATCGGAATTAAACAAAAATGAAAATATATGTACCTAATAATAATTTGTGTTAAATTTTTCAAAAAATGGGATAGATAAGAAAAATAATTGCACCATCCGTTACTGTAACGAAGTCTAAACTAGACTAGACCAAACATGTGTATTAAACTCTCATAAGGACGATTCCGGCAAGATAACTGAACCTGGAATACTCTCTTGCTGCATAAAGCTTGGCACGCACTTATGCGATGCGCCGAAATATAAGGATAGGGATTTTAGCATTGAGTTCGACGGGCCGTGCTTCACTAGTGCCCGCGGATCCACATTGTACCACAAGCGATAAATCCAAAGCACAGTCCGCCCGCCCGCCGCGAATCAGTGCGTTTGAAGCTTTACCTTTACGTCGACCGACGCGGCGTCCTTCGAATCGACCATGAGTGCCGAAATATTAACAGGAGAATCGAAAATTTGTCAAAGAGAGTGGCTACGGGGTTCTTTCAAAAACAATTTTTACTAACATATTTTTTGAAATTTGACCTTTGACTTTGAAATTTTATTTTATCTGCCATCCTATATGCGCATTCTTCCCAAAAGCACTGGCCACAAATGTTGGAGCTACGTAGCCAGGTCCGTAGATACCGTCATCTGAGAAATTCCCCAATCAGTCACAGCAAGACCTTGTCTTTTCGGAGAGTCAGATGTGTGCTTTTTTTACATGTTATGTAAAAGGTAATTTTTGTGAACGTAGACTAATTTTTTCCTAAAATGTTTTTTTTATGCGAAATAATGAAAATTTCTGCGGAAGAATACAAAACGCCGATCTATTATTCCTCTGTGACAATACCATGCCGGAGATTTTGGTTTGTTCACTGACTAGCTGACTGAAATAGTTATTTTCCTAACAAGTGCGCAAAGTGATACTTTTCCGCACGCAAGTACAGTTGGACGAACGACGCGTAGCGGAGTTCGGATAAGTTCTTGCGTGCGGAAAAGCACTTTGCGCACTTGTTAGGAACAACATTTTTCCTACGAGCTTCATATCAGATAACAACAAAAATAAAAATATGATAATTTATTTAATAATTTTTAATTCGACTTTAAAGAAAGAACTATAATATACTTACAACTAAAAATTACATAACAAAAAAAAATAATAGAAAATTAAAAAATTACATAACAATAAAAAAAATAATAGGAAACTAAATTTTTTTCGTTTTAAGCTGAAATACAAATATCGGGAATTACGATTAAAAGATAAAAGAGAATACTCTTGCAACGGCTTCTCACATTGCCATAAAATAGTTTACAGCTACTAAAATAAATATAAATATTCCCTACCAAGGAGATTTTTGAATAGTTTTACTTTTCCGCACCCAGTGCGGATAAAAGTCTTATCCGCACTAGTGCGGAAAAGTGTAACTTTGCACACAAAAATGCGTGCGCAAAGTACTACTTTGCGCACGCTCGTAGGAAAAATGCATTTTGAATTTTTTGGCATATTTTATTTGGCGAATTATCAAATGCGATAATCAAAAAGTGTGTAGAAAGAAAAAATAAAAAACCGTTTGAAATAATAATTGTCTGTCCTGGGCATTGTAACATTGTAAATACGTACACGTACAAGTTTGGCTTAAGTCTATTGTCTAATTTTTTTTGGTCTTGCTCTCAACTAGTATGAAGAAATCTTGTTTCTGATTGGAGGATTGTGATTACTGCCAAATGTAAAATAAAAATGTGTACGTACCTTTCTTGGTATTTTGGAATGTAAATCATTTCCCACCACGCTTTTATACTATTTTATTATATTTTCAATAGGGCCCCAGTCGGGCTTAAAACTTTTATTAAATGCAACAGAAATAGAAAAACAACTAGTAGAAAATGAAGACTAGTTCATAAAACCAGAACAAGACAGACGAAATTTTAAGGTTTGTAGAAAAAATTAAATATAATTGAGCACTTTTTAAGGTTATGTTGTATCGTCTTGTCAATCACAGAACATTTCCCTACCCCTACAGTATAGATACTTTTCACTGTTACAACGTTGTTTTTATTATGTTAAATTGGCATAAAATCTGATTATTTAGAAAAACCTTACCATCGTGAATATTAATTGATAAAAAGTGTTGTTTAAACTAATTTGGAGCCATTTTGCTTATTATTCGGCGTTACTGTTCTTGTGAAAGCAGACAACCAAGAATACACTTCGGAAGACCAAGAGATTAAATTAGCTATGGTGCCAAAAACGCATTGTTCATTTTAATACTAAATATATCACTTTTTGTCTGTTAGCAAAATGCCTAATTCGAAAAAGATAGAAATAAACGTCAATGGGATTTTCACAAAAAAAAAATGGCTCAAATTGGCAAATAAATTAATTTTTCTTTAATTGTTTTCTTTGTGTCATCTTGCATCACAGAATATTAGCTTTGCGTTTTAAATGTATAGAAGACATTCACGTGAAAGGAATTTATAATCGTCGTTGACGCTAGCAGTAATTACAAAAGAAAATAGGTTTAACATGTTTTTTGTATTACAGGTTTTGTGCCTTTCACCGACTTATGAATTGGCTATTCAGACTGGTGAAGCTGCAGCCCATATGGCCAAATTTTGCCACGAAATTAATATGAGATTTGCCGTTCGAGGAGAAGAACGTAAGTATACCCAAACAAATCATATAGACAAGAGTGTTTAGGCAATTTCGTTTGTAATAGAATACAAGTATATTACATAATACAAAATAAGTAAAATAAAAATACTTTACTTTTCCACTGGGAACGAATTCCTGTATATATCTCTTTGCTACCAAATAAATTGAGGCTCCAGGAATGTGAATATGTATATAACTCGATATTTCCCAATTTACATTGATTGTCAAGTAAAAGTTTTCGCCGTAGCATGTGCAATTTGGTCTATTCTATGATAAGAGGTTGGCTAAAGAGACAGGGGTGAACTTTATTTATTTTTCCTTGGCATCCATCTTCTTTTAACCTTAGTAAGGGTCTAATACTTTATCATGGCGTTGACAGTAATATGATTTGCAAATATATTTTGCATTAACTTTATTTTTTATAAAATAAAGTATAGACACACCCGTACCTACTAAAATTATTGTATGAAAACATTGACACAGTGACTGGCAGTTCTGGGTTTAAAATGACAAGTGTCAGAATAAGTGAACTAAGTTTTGTATTGTAAATATTTTTTTGGTTTCTCTTTAAATTTATAAAGAAAAACGTATTTCAGTACGTACCTACTGTGTTGTTTAATAGAACTAAAACTATATTTGCAACAACATTCCGGTCGGAAAGACGCTTTAGTTACAAAAAAATCAAATTACCACAAAAGCGTCATATGGCATATAAAATATTGCCATGGTGAAATCACAACTGTGAGACTTATTTCGGGTTGTATAAATATTTTTAATCACAATTAACTAACCAGCATGTTTGACTGTGACATACATGACATTGACAGAAATAATTTTCTCACAATCATACTTGCACGGTTACATTAATTTTTAATTTATTAATCAGGCACCTTTGATTCTGAGTAAATAATGCCTGTCGATGTCAATTATGTCACAGTCCAGCTTGCTGCTCAGTTAATTGTGCTTAAAAATTTTTATGCAACCCAACATATTAGATCTAAATATTTCGATGGTCTAAATTTTGTGAAAGTATTTAAAAGAAATTATTTTTCACGAAGCTTCTGTCTTGAAATACGGACAATAAAATATTTCTTGACTTTCCCAGTATACCTTTGAATCTTAATTATTATTAATAAACAAGGAATGATCTTTCAAACGGTTAATTCATTAAGAAGAAAACATTTCACATTTATTTGACCTAAGTTTTTCAATATTCCGTAATTTTCGGAACATAGTATATTATTTATCATTTCAGAACATTTTACTTATTGAAAAGGCATTTTTAAGCAAAGTTTTCTAGCGAAGGCAGAAGAAAATACTCATATTGACTGCCAGCTCCTATGTGGTGTATTAATTCTATGTGAGCTTGTTACGGCCCCCGATTGAACAGGGAACTTTTTGAATGAACCAGTATCAGCTGTTGATGCTAATGTGGTTGTAAAATGTCGAAACGCTGAATTTTAATATAAATTGTTCCATACACCCTATAGGCCAAGACACAAATAAAAAATAAGCATTTCTTGCTTATGACATAAACAATGAATAACAGAAATACATTTTGATACGTACAAGCAATCAATCACCACACAATTAAGTTTTAAGCAACAAGCAACAGGAATAGAATTTATATTATATTTTTTATTACCTGTTTCTGTATAAAATATGTATATCTTAGACGAGGCACATAATCAAGGTATAAAATATCTTAATTAAGTTAGGCATTTTGCAAACTTTACCAGTATCCGATGAGGCGAACAGTTTTGATTAAACCAGGGGTCCCAATAAAGTGTGAAGTCTAGAATATACCGGGTGGTCCGCTGTTAACGCAGGATTCCATAGCATCTGAACTACTCAACTAATATTAAAAAATTAAAATTATTTTAAATTTTACAGGGTGTCCCAAATAATCAGGTCATATCAAAATATTTACTTTACTGGGACACCCATATATTATGTTATTTTCTAATTCTCCACACAAGTCTACGATTATTTTGTATAAAATGTTCTATGTCTAAATTTAATTGTTTTTAAGATATTGACTTTTAAAATATGGCATTTTCAGATTTTGACAAACTGTAACATTGGAACGGTTCATCTTTGAACAAAATGGTTTTCATCTTCCATCTTAGTTTTTATTCTGTATCTAAAAGTTCCAACTGCCGGTTTAACATCTTAAATTATAAAATCGGCTTTTTGGTTTAATATGTTAAACTGAAAGTTGGTATCTTTTAATAGAAAACAAAAACCGAGATAGGGAGGTGAAAAACATATTTCTCTACGATGCGCCGCTCTAATGCTACAGGCTTTCAAAGTTCGAAAATTTTAAACGTCAATATCTTAAAAACAATAGAGTTTAGACATATTACATTTTATATAAAATATACGTAGAATTTAGAAGTAGTAAGTAGTAAATGTACAGGATGTTCCATTGAAAAAACATGTTTGATATGTCCTGATTATTTGAGACACCCTGCATAATCTAAAATAATTTTAGACCTAACGCCCCCTCATAACTATGATTTTTAAAAATTATTAAATAGTTGAGTAGTTTAGATGCTATAGAATCCTGTTGTATTTAAAAAAATTACATGCCATATATTTTTTTTTCTGATTTGGGTGCCTCTCATGGTTACTCACATATAACAAAAATTTTATAGAAATCGGTTCAGTGATATCAAAGAAAAAAAATAGATCAGAACCATCGGTTTTGAAAATTACTGAAAAATAAAAATAATGCGTCATTAGAAAAATCATACAAAGTACTTATTAAATAAGGTCTAACAGCCTCGTCAACAAAGTTTGATTAATACGAATTATACAGATTGTTCATAACTAAATGTCAAATTTTTGAATCTTTAGTGCAATTTTGTTTTTATTTTCAATTGGAGTCCCTGTATGTTTTTTTGTCATTCGATGCAGAAAGGCAGAAGTACCTATGCGTGGTAAAAATTTCGTACTACCCGAGCTTTGACTTTAATCCAGTTATACTTAATTAAAGGGCGTCCATAGGAAGTTGTTATATTATACAGAATAATCACTAGATAAGTAAAAATTTTTTATACATACTACTATGTATTTTAAGGTTATGTTAAGTAAATAATGTTAATTTTAAATAAATAACATTATTTGTAGAAAAAAAATGTTGTCCCTTCTTGAACAAGTTCTGTTCTTGTTCTTCCCTGAAAAACGTTCTATGGGGGCCTTTGATGATTTATACTGTTTTCAATTATTTTTTATATTACTTGTTAAGTAGGTATTGGAAAGATTTATGATGTCTATAGATTTTTTTAGTCTGACACCAAAAGGTATAAAGTCAAATTTAAAAAAGTAATTCTTTAAAGGCCTTTTTACATTAGATGCAAGTTGCAAGTGCAAGTCAATGAATGTTTTAAATGGGATGCAAGTTTTTCCATTTGAAACATTCATTGACTTGCAAGTGCATCTAACGTAAAAAGGCCTTAATACATATTTTTGTGTTTGCAATGTTATGTTAAAGCAGCTCTTTCGCCATTTTCATTTTAATATTTATTGTAATATTTTGTAGATTGATCAAATGGCAACTTTTGTAATAAACATTTATTTATTTTTATTTTATTTATTTATCAACTATAACATGAATTAAGTCCTTAGACAAGAGAAGTTTGTTTTTATAGTTATTTGTGTATCAAGGGTACCAAGTAGATGATTATGCCCTGAGGGTGACATTGTTACAAAACCGAGGGCCTCTGGCCCGAGGGTTCGTAAGTCGCCCGAGGGTACATATCTATTAGTACCCGTGGTACATACAAACTTTTATGTCATACCAGTTGGTTTTAAATAATAAATATTGTTTTAAAATTTAATTTGATTTACCAATTTTTGATTTTTGACTTTGACACATTAAACATTTTTGCTTCATTATGCCCGCACGGGCACAAAGTAATTAATTATGTAGGTGGTATCTAAGGTATAAAAACACAATAATGTACTGGTATGACATAAAAAAAATTATTTTCAACTAAAAACTAAGCTTACAAAAATAATAAAAACATGTTATTACGTGACAAGACAAAACCCGACTGAAGATTCTCAGAAGCGTCTTAACTGTCTGATGCTTGTATGCTTATTCAGCGAAATATGCAATATTATACTGTATGGTGATGATATAGGTACTAAGGGTGATATAATTCCTCCCCCCTAAAATCAACTTTAAGGGTTAGCGAGGAGAAGTTGGACATCAGCAAAGTCGATAGCTTCTTTTTCTTCCTTCTGGGCCTTTCTTTTATAGGTACATACGTTGGGGTATATCTTCTTATAGGCGTAGAATACGATTCCTAGGGTTAAAAGTGCATATATTGCCAAAGTCCAAACACTTGGTGTATTGGAGACAGTATTGTGTAATAGCTCCGGCTGGTTTTTGATAATGTTATTTCTAATTGATTTCAGGACATCCAGTTCGATTTTTTCTAACCAGAGTGTCGTATTACTGGTAACTTGTGAAGCCAAATTTGTGTCCAGGTCAGAAAATAATGTGAGCTGGTTTAATTTTCTGGACTGTTTTTCATTAGAGATTACTTCTTTTTGAGTCGATATTCGACATCCAATAGACAGGTCAATTAGACATGTGCCGGCCGTTGGTTTCTGTACTTCTTGGTTTTTGCATTTTAGTTGGAGAGTTTCTTGTTTGGGTAGCAGCGCTATCCATTGGCTAGAGTCGCTTGATGGTTGATTCGATACCTTAATTAGTGTTTTTTCGCAGGCGGAGGTGTTTTTAACGTTAAGTAGTTGGACTTCGCAAGGGCTGTCTTCTCTGATGTCATTATAGATAACAAATGAAAATAATTAAAATTTTTAGGGTAATACAAAGTTATTCTTAACTATGAAAGATAACTAGTGCGTTCACGCCTAGATTAAATATTTCTTCTTTATTAGTTTTGGCATAAAATTTGTAAATTGTTGATCAGCCAAGTAAGTTATTGATAAGAAAATGTATTATTAGTTGTAAATGCTTGTTGAAGGAACTTGTACTTTGTATTAAATAATTGTCCACCGTTTGATTAGAACAATCGTTCTATCAAAACCCGTGTACTTATTGTGTTAACATAATAAATTCTCTGTTCAATTTCAATTATTCAAACGCCTTGTTTTATTTATAACCAGAGAAATGGAAAAATAGTCAATTCATATCGTCAACTTAACTGATCGGTAATCAGATCAGCTAACCCCTTTTTTGTTATTAGGTCTAACTTCAGAGTTTTTCCTACATAATACCGGGGTTGCAACTTGAAAAGGGTGGCTCTGCAAGCTTGCATTTTGAGCTGAAATAAGAGATTCGATTTTACTTTCTAAGAGCGTGTACAAGTTAAAAAACTTTTCTTCGATCAGATCTCGATCTGTATCGTCCGGGTCTAAAGATTCAATGTCATTTTGAACTTCAATATAGTTATCAAATGCTTTATTTAAATGTTCCAATCGAATTTTAAATTGGCAATGATTTAATTCCGTATCAACATTTTTTAAATACAAATTATTAATGCGGGTGATGTTACCCTTGTAACTTGCGCGCTTAGTTGTTAGTTCGGTTTTTGTCGACATTTTGATGTTTTACTCAAAAATTCAACACAAAAAAACGAACTTCAACAATAGTAAGCTAGAGAGAGAGAGAGAAAGAGAGAGCGAGCACTATTTTTATAGTGCAAATAGAGCAACTAACGTTTTAAGTTGGTCAATTTTTACGAAGGTGCGGACAACGTGAACCAAGCGAGAAACGAAGACGCAACGTGTGAGAGGGGTCACTAATTTTAGTGCGAGAAAAATTTTTTATAAAAAGTTATTTATAAAAATTTCAATTGTTTTTCTTTGTGTAGAATGCGAGCGTGTATGTACGCAAAAAATGAGAATATGAGTGCGGGCACTGCTTTTCAGTGCGAGAAAAATTTTATTTATTTTTCTTTGTGTAAGAACGAGTGTGTCTTGACACAAAAAAATGAGAGAGCGCAGAGACGCACTACTACCTTGTAGTATAGTGAGAGAATTTTTTATTGTTATAAAGAATTGTCAAAAACTTTATATTTTTCTTTGTGTAAGAGCGAGCGTGTCTTAACACAAACAAAAAAGGAGAAAAAGAGATGCAACACTAACTTGTAGTGTATAGAAATTTTTTTATTTTGTATAAAAATTTGACAACAGTTTTAGCAGTTGAATTAAATGTCAACATTCGCAACAAATCGTCTTTGCTTATAACACCGCCTAAACACCGTACTACGCTTTTCCAAAGATCCTTTAGTTACCACATTTATAAGTCCTACAATTCCATACCAGATCACCTAAAAGGACTGGATCTATTAAAATTTAAACGTAACCTGCGCAAACACATATGGACTAAGCAGAGTGAAAATTAATTTTTGTTGTACTACGATGAGGGAAATCTTTTTATTAAATCAATTTTAAGGCCATTAATAGGAACAGATATTGTGTATGTATAATTGTAGTATTTTTTCTTAAAGTTTAATGTAATACCTACCATTAATTATGTTAAAATGTTTATAAAGGTTAAGTGTAAAAGCGGGGAGAACACAATGTGTCCAACCTGAACTTCACCTTTGGTTGTGTTAATTGTTTGGTTAGACTATATATTTTTTTAAATTTATTTGTATTTTTTCTCCAAACTAATCAACCAATAAAGACAGTTTATTATTATTATTATTATTATTATTATTATTATTATTATTATTATTATTATTATTATTATTATTATTATTATATACGAAACTTTAGTCACTGACCATTATAGTACATTGTTCGTACTGAAAATGGTAAAGATTCTAATAGTAATAAAACTAAGGATATTCTGGATAAAGATAAATTTGTTTCTTTTGTTAGGAATGATCATTGGGAGGATGTTTATACATGTGGGGACTTAAACGAGGCAACCAATCTATTGCTCTTAAAACTGAGAAACTACATGGAACGGTCTATGTATAAATTAAGGGTTAAACATAACGAAATTAGGAGGAAAGAATGGATAACGAATGGCCTTGTAAGGTCAATAAATAAAAAATACGAACTTTACAGAAAAATGAAACAATGTCCTACCGAGGAAAACACTACAGTATATAGGCGGTATAAAAATAAATTGGTTAATTTAGTTGAGGTAGCGAAAAAAGAATTACTATCAACATTTGATTGGGGATAATCAACAAGACTGTAAATTTATGGAAGGTTGTTAATTCGATAACTAACCGGAAAATCAAAGATAATATGGATTGCCTTGAAATTTGGAAATGCGATGGGACTATTTTAAAACTTTTAATAACGCGTATATCTGAATACTTTAAAAGGTATAAAATCCTGTCAGAGAAAAAATTTGGATTTAGGGAAGGCTGATCGACGCAGGATGCGATAACATCTAACAACAAAAGTATGCAAATTTATTGATGAAAAAATATCGGCATGTTGCATCTTTGTCGATCTTGCTAAGGCGTTCGATACTGTTGACCACGGGTTGTTACTTCGTGTGTTGGAGGGGATCGGTTTTAGGGGTTCTACTTATGAACTTATGTACAGTTATTTGAGTGGCAGAAAACAGTGTATAAAAATTAATAATAACTTCTTACGAAGCAAAATGGAAAAGGATTTTAAGACTATATATGACTGGTTATAGTCAACTTCGATAAAACTTACTGTGTTCCTTTTACGTCTTATTCTAAATATCTTCCTGCTTATGACACTATTAAAATTACATGTAGTAATGATTCGGAAATTAAACTTAAAATGGTAAATAAAATATCTTGGGGTTATAATTGATAGTAACCTAAAATGGGATGAACATATAAATAATACGGTGAAAAAAATAAGATTCGTTCTATACAAAATAAGACTTCTTTCAAAAATCTTAGACTCAAATCAACTAAAAATTCTTTACTATTCCCTAATACAGAGCCATTTGACCTATGGAATTATTGCTTGGGGATCAGCAACCAAAATCCATGTACATAACTTGGAAATTATTTAAAAATTGGTTCTCAAAGTAATTTTTAAGAAGCCTTTCGCATATCCTTCTAGCCTACTTTATTCAGAGAGTGGGTTATTTGACATTAGACAAATCTACTTCTTAGCGTGCGTCTCTAGACAATTTATTTTAAAAACTGAGTTAGGTAAGATAGAACATGATTATAATACAAGATATAGTAACCGGTCAAATGTTGTACCTCGGGCAGAAAAATCAATCTTACAGAGGAACTTTCATTACTTGGGTCCCAGGCTTTTTAATATTATACCTCCGGAAGTGAAAAATTTAACTAGTTTCCCTCTTTTTAAAAATAGAATTAAAAAATGGATATATTCATTGACTAGATATCAGATACACCAATACGTTGATTTTAAAAACATATACCGTATACCTAAGTAATGAGGATTGCGGATGTGTGAATGTAGTTTTATGTCTATCCATGTCCATTTTGAACTTAAATTATCGTTGAATAATGAACTGATATATTATGGGGTGTGATGTGTGTATAGGTAATGAATATATTTTGGGATCGTGGAATATGCATCATTCCAGGGATGGGTTCCATGTAGAATAACTTTAGAATTTGTAATTTTTTTTTAAATAATAATGTTATTGATATTAAATTTAATTTAATTATATTAATAAATAAAAGCATACCCACGCACAGCGTAGTTTTTAGTGGGTTTAGATTTTATTTATCTCTCCATAACAGTAATTTTCTTCCCTAACTATGTACCTAATTATTGTTGTTTTGAGAATAAACGAGCATGTCTTGACACAACAGAAATGAGAGAGCGTTGTGAATGAGCGACAAGAGAGCGCGTTGAAAAGTTTTGTGTTTTATTCCATTATTGATGCCTGACTAGTCGTTATTACTAAAGAGAATGTTGTCTAACTTGACAAAACCCAGTACGACAAGTACTTATTTGATGTAGACAGGCGGAGTGCCTTGTTTTTTTGTTCTTCTTTGGAAAAACCACCCCCAAGTTTGTAGGAAAGAGATGCCGACCAAATCGTCGAGTTGAATAACGAGTTTACGAACGCAATTTTTACCCAAATAAATTAAGGTATGCTAGATTAAGAAACTATATAATTGCCATTCAATAACTGAGCATATAGCTGTAAAAAACATAAATTAAGCAGCTACAACTGTACAAACCCATCGTTTTCTTAACCAATTTTCCGCGTCCGCAAGGATACAAAATAAAGTGATCGATAGAAGTGAACCGCGAAGGCATCCTAGAAATGTGGAATCCCGCGTAATACAAAGTTATTCTTAACTATGAAAGATAACTAGTGCGTTCACGCCTAGATTAAATATTTCTTCTTGTTTAGTTTTGGCATAAAATTTGTAAATTGTTGATCAGCCAAATAAGTTATTGATAAGAAAATGTATTATTAGTTGTAAATGCTTGTTGAAGTAACTTTTACTTTGTATCAAATAATTGTCCACCGTTTAATTAGAACAATCGTTCTATCAAAACCCGTGTACTTATTGTTTTAACATAATAAATTCACTGTTCAATTTCAATTATTCAAACGCCTTGTTTTATTTATAACCAGAGAAATGGAAAAATAGTCAATTCATATCGTCAACTTAACTGATCGGTAATCAGATCAGTTAACCCCTTTTTTGTTATTATGTCTAACTTCAGAGTTTTTCCTACATAATATGTAATGTATTTTATTGTTTAAAATAAAACTATTAACTTTTATAAATTTTGAAAATAAAAGTACATTTTCTAGAGTTAATTCGAGTGGAAATTGTTTTTTATTTATATACAGTTCAAGCGTTTTTAATTCGCTTAATAAGTCAGCAGTTTTTATTATGCTTGGATGCATAAGTTGCAACTGTGAGAAAGAAATAGAGTTTTCTATGTCTTGAAGTATAGAGTTTAGAATTTCATACATGTTGATAATATGATTCATGCCTTGATAAACATTGCGTTCTCACGATAGGTTTGATTTTTTATAAATATAGAAATTTGATATATGCGCGATTCCAATAATTTTTAATTATGTCTCATTTGTTGTATGGTATTATTGAATTTATCGATTAGAGCAACTGATAAAGTATTTTCCCTTTTAATATTATCGACTAAATTAATTTGGTTATTTTGCAATTTTTGAATTAATTTATCATATCTTCCTCTGTCCGCGTAATCTAAATTTCCTGAAATTGATTTAAGAATTGAACCTAAGCCGTTTTTTAAACCACGTTTTGTTCGAATAGGTTGTGACAGTATCTCGCGTATTTTTATTTCTACCTTATCTCTTATAAAACTTAATATCTTCCACTTATTAGAAGTGTCGTAGGAGTAGTCTTTATTATTATTATTATTATTATTATTATTATTATTATTATTATTATTATTATTATTATTATTATTATTATTATTATTATTATTATTATTATTATTATTATTATTATTTTTTTTTTTTTTTTTTTTTTTTTTGAAACAATTTATTTATTTAAAAAAAATATTACAATAATTCTTAGGACTAAATCCTTTAAACAGTGTTCTAGACACTGGTAACAAGGATAATAAAATTTTTAACAACAGTAAATAAACTCTAGTTTTAACAATTTACATAACATAACATAATTATATAATAAATATATCTAACTTCTAGTATTTTAAATATCTAGTCAACAATTTTTTAAACTTTGTAACTGTGTTTGTAGTTTTAATATTTTCAGGTAGTTTATTATATACATTAGCCGCCTGGTATATAGGTTTTGTGTCGTACCGTTGAGGCGACTACCCGTCGCTCCGGCACCGACGGTTCGTAGAGAAACAAACATTTAGGTCATTCTCACAAGAGACAGTTTAATTAATTATTGAAGATTTGTTACAATATAACGATTATAGATTTATAAGAAACTTTTGACGCGTTTTCTCTTTGAATTTTGAAGATGAACTGTCATTAGTGACATTAACAATTTTTTCAAAACCTAGCAACAGTAAAAATCCAACAATACTCAAAACAAAACCAGCAGGCCCGCTACATTGCCGCTGTGACTAAATAATAATAATTATATAAACCAAATAGAAAACCAGCGGTTTCCTGACATTCTCCCATCTGAGGAACAGTTAGCAGAATAACGTCCCTCACTAAAAGTAGGAAACAACAAGAGATTACCCTACTATGCAAGGTTTAAACTAAAACTTAACAGTACTTACAGTCTCTAAATATTTTCTTGGTATCTTGGATACTCTACCACTTCTAGTAGTTTTAACATTATCGGATACTCTGCTTTTAAGCACTCCCGCACTATTTTCATCACATAAGTCTTTGCAACCGCTTTGATGAGACGGTACTGAACTGCTATCTTGACATTCGCCATCATGGAACTCCAAAGGAAACAGTCGTTGCACAGGTCTCAACACGTCACCACGTACAGTCTTAACACGAACCAATCGAACAAGTCTACGGCAGATTCCACATTTGGATAAAACTGATCTAATGGTACGCCTTCCTCCCAGTATCCAGTAATTTTCACGTAGCTGACTAAGCACACCTTGAGCGCCCACATGACACAATCTTCTGTGCATATCCATGATCAAAGCATCAACAGTTGGGTGTTTAGCAGGTAATACAACTGGAAATCGGTACCCGTCAGTATCATTTCTGTTACAAACTCTAGATTTAAGGCGTATTAACCCATCTTCTCCAAAAAATGGGTCAAGACTACTAATTTGCTTGCTGTCGATACCAGTGAAATGTTGTTGCTGGATTTGTTTGAAAATAAAGGATTCTGCTTTATTCAACTCATCAACGGATAGTTCACCTTTAAATTTGATATTAGTTTTCCTGGAATTGTAAATGAATCGGAAAACCCAGGCTATCATCCTGACAATTTTACAAAACTTACTGAAGTAGGTAAGACGCCATTTGTCTGCATCTACATTGGCAAGTGATGATACCAGTTTCTTCTTACGTTCTTTGAGAACTTCGTCTTCATCGACTGTCAATATTTCACAAGGCCAGTCTTGCATATTTTCGTATAACCAATTTGGCCCCTCCCACCATCTTGATTCATAAAGTTGTTTTGGAGAGCATCCACGTGAAGGGAGGTCTGCAATATTAAGCGATCCTGGAATATGCCGCCACTTTTCTATTGGAGTCAAACTTCGAATTTCTTTTACTCGATTAAACACAAATGTTCCCCATTCTTCATTTCGCTGCACCCAAGAGATCACGGTCGACGAATCGCTCCAAAAGTAACAATCATTCACTTCGCTGTTTAGGTTTTCTTTTACTTGATTATAGAGTCTGGCTCCAATCATAGCCGCTAATAGCTCAAGTCGCGGAATGGTCATCCTTTTGAGGGGTGCTACCCTTGACTTAGCAGCTAATAAATGAACCGATACAGTGTCTCTTTTCTCAACTCTCAAAAATACTACAGCAGCAAAGGCATTTTGTGAGGCATCACAAAAGGTGTGAATACTTAGGTTTTGTACGTCTAAACTGTCAATGGACGTCCAACGGGGAATTTGAATTTTTAGAAGATATGGCAACTCAGCTAACCAATTCTTAAAACGTACTGAGATTTCTTCTTCCACCGGCATATCCCATGTTATTTGTTTTTCCCATGGGCACTGTAATAAAAGTTTTGGAATTAGAGTAGTAGGAGCTGTGAAACCTATGGGGTCGAAAACCTTTTGAGCCATTGATAATAATCTTCGCTTTGTTACTTCAATCTCTTCAGGGTTGTTTTCGAGCAAATCCTGGTTTATAGTCAGAAAATCTTGCTTAGGATACCAGGTTAATCCAAGGACAGGCACCTTAAAATTTTCAGAGTTAAGGTTTCCCGTAAACTCCCACCCTCGAAGGTCGAATTTACCCTCAGCCATAACCTGAACTGCTTCTCCAATAAATTTATTTACATCTTCATGACTGGGGAGACTAGTAACGCAATTGTCCACATAAAAACTGTTGGATAGCCTTTCTACGGTTTCTTGAGAATACACAGCACCTGGGAGTGAACAGTTCTCCAGACAATTTGAGAGATGATACTCAATAGTCGCTCCTAGTAAAAATGGGCTGCAGTTTACACCAAAAACTACACGTCTATGTCGAAAAATGATTTCTTGCCCATTTTCATCAATCCAAAGAAATTTCAAATAATTTCGATCATTTTCATGGACACTGATTTGAAGAAAAGCCTTTTTTATATCAGATATAACGCCTATTTTATTTTCTCGAAATCTTGTCAGTAAAGCTGGAATAAATTCTATCAGGTTCAATCCCTTCTCGATACATTGATTTAGTGCAGGCTTGTTTTTCTCTCTGGCAGACGCATCAAACACAGGCCTAACAGCGGTAGTGGATCCTTCTTTCAATACGGGTCTATGAGGCAAAAAATGACCAGAAATGTCATGCTCAGGGACTATCTCAATAATATTCATGTTTTGCCATTCCTTGAAAATTTCGTCATATCTTTGAAAAAGATCTGTCTTTTCTAGTTTCTGTGCAGTAGAACTGAGTCGCTTTTTTGCCAAAGTATAGTTCGTAGGAAGGGGTGGATGACCATCAATCCATGGTAAAAGCACTTCATACCTTCCCTCAGCATTCACACTGACCGTCTGCAAAAATAGCTCTTTGGCTGCTAACGCCATCTCATCTTTTGACTTTTTATCAGTGGGATCTTGTATTCCCAAAACATCCAACTGCCATAACTCGGTTATTGATGGATTGACAAACAAAGATAAAACTGTCATTGTTTCACTTTTATTTGACTGCGACCTTGGAACTTTACCCATTATGGTCCATCCGATGCATGTTTCAATAGCAACTAAGCCACATTCTAGGTTATGACTTCTACCAGTATACAACATTTCTGCAACATCAGCACCTAAAAGAAGTTCTATGGGTCCAGAGTTATTTATATCAGAAACATCAATTTTTAGTCTTTCTAGTTCATTCATCCATGGTCCGTAAAAAACAGGAGATATATCATTACATATATAAAACTGATCAAGTACCTCAAAAGTATGTGTATAATTACTACTCGTAACAGTGATATCATAACAATAGTGGTTATTTATAGTCTCAGTGCCACCAAAAAGACAATGTATAATTTTCTCAACACGTTTTGGTTGTAAATCTAAAGCATTCAAAGTGGATTTTAAAATATAAGAGCGCTGCGACCCTGTATCTACTAATGCCCTAACAATACGGATCTCAGATTTGCCTTTTACAGCTACTCGTAGAGTTTGTAAAAATATATGTGTGTTTGTCTGATTTGCAAGAACCTGATCTTTGTTAGCATTGTCAACTTTGCGTGTATCTAAGCTGTCAGATTGCTGTTTTATTTTCGCCAAATCTAGACACATCAAAGGTAAGTGCGACTGACCACATATAACACACCTAAATTTACTACGACACTTTCTTGTTTGATGACCAATCTTTAAACAACGAAAGCAAGCTTTTTTCTCCATAAGAATATTTTTCTTCTCATCAAAAGACATGTTTTGTGCTTTGAAACAAGCCTCACTTGTATGTAAGCCCGAACAAAAAATACACTTGGCAACTTCTGCATTTAATAACCCCGCTGCTGTTGGAGAAAGGCCTGCACTGCCTTTTAACGATTTTTCCTTATTTTTTCCTTTAACTAAATTGTAATTTTCTCGCAAACCGAACCCTTCATTTGCTAAGCTAATTCTTTGTTCATTCTCTACTTCGACTCGTAGAAAATCCATAAGATGCTTCATCCTAATTTCAAGAGAATCGGTATTTAAAGACTGATGAGAACCTGACACATTAGTTATAGATGTATTAAAGGAGGATCGTTGCCATATTCTTAAAAGACTTTCAGGTAAACAAGACTCAATAAGGGGAAAGAGCATGGCTGAATACTTATCTGATGTGATACCTAGCGTTTCAAGAGCTCTTAGTTGAGTTTCAATGCGATCATATAATGTAGAAATATCAAAATGTTGATCAGAAATAGCATTGCTTAAAATTAACTTAAGTAACTCCCGAACGTAAACCTCTATCTGTAGGTCTTCCCTGCCAAATCGTGAGTGCATGCAATCTACTATTTTCTGATAATTGTCAGACATAACTGGAAAACTTTCCACTACCTGGCGCGCCCTACTACCTGGAATAGTCGCTTGCAGTAAATATTCAATTTTATCAGTGTCGTCTATTTCTGGGTCTTCGTGTATTTTTTTAAATTGGGCCCAGAACGGTAACCAATCTTTTATATTACCATTGTAATGCTTAAATTCAATATTCGGAAGCTTAAATTTACGTTTACCTGTGACTTCTTCCATATTAGTGCTCACCGATTCTCTACATCTCTGTGACCTTTCCTCATCTAACACCATTGACTGAAGTACTTTCTCAGATTTAATCCGCAGTCCAGTGAATTTTTTGATATAAGTATCACAGCTATCTATATCAGCTACAAGCTCCTCTTCGGTAGCACTTTCTAAAAGACAGTCATAAATTTCTCCGTCACTGACTCTTAATGCATCAAACTTCGGCTTTAAACATTCCCAAGAAATTTCAACTGCACTTACATCAGGCTGTTCGCATTTCAAAAGGGCTTCTAATTCATTTGCAGCCTTGGTAAAACTGGCTCGCAACACTTTTCGGTTCTTCTTCTTTCTTTCGGCGTCACTCATATTTGCAAACTCGGTTCAAAACCTCCTACGTTCCGAAAAATAAGACAGGAATGTGGAAAAAGTTTGCTAGACTATAGAACTGCCAAAAAGTTAATTACTTAATGAACACAAACGCGGCACAAAAATTATTTAACAGTCTGCGATTCCTATCATAACAAATCTGAGTGCAAAAACTGTCTAGGTCCTGTCACGGTCGCCAAATTTTGTGTCGTACCGTTGAGGCGACTACCCGTCGCTCCGGCACCGACGGTTCGTAGAGAAACAAACATTTAGGTCATTCTCACAAGAGACAGTTTAATTAATTATTGAAGATTTGTTACAATATAACGATTATAGATTTATAAGAAACTTTTGACGCGTTTTCTCTTTGAATTTTGAAGATGAACTGTCATTAGTGACATTAACAATTTTTTCAAAACCTAGCAACAGTAAAAATCCAACAATACTCAAAACAAAACCAGCAGGCCCGCTACATTGCCGCTGTGACTAAATAATAATAATTATATAAACCAAATAGAAAACCAGCGGTTTCCTGACAATAGGGTTAAATAAACCCTTGTTTGTTCGAACATTTTCTTGATAAATGTTTTTTTGTGATCTTGTACAATAGTCGTGAATATCCTCAAATAATATATTTGTATTGAACTTTTGTTTGTTGTTTATTATTTTATACATATATTTACATTGCTCTAGATTTTTTATTTTGGTTAACTGCCCAACATCCAACTCCCTGTATAAGACCTCTGTGTGAGTTTGCCGATTATAATTAAATAAAACCTTTAATATTTTGTTTTATAACACTGCCCCATACAGGAATTAAGTAGCTAAGGTGCGATAGAAAATAAGCATTATAGACATTCATTTTACTCTTTTGTGACAAATAATTTCTACATCGATAGATGGCCCCAACCATAGGAGCAATTTTATCAAACACATCATTGATATGTTCTTTCCAATTGGGATTTTCATCTATAATTAATCCCAGGTACTTTATTGATGATACTTTTTCAATATTAACATTGTTTGCGGTGATTGTAGGTTCCCGAATTATTTTATTTTTTTGCTTAAATAGCATATATTTAGTTTTAGAGACGTTAATTTTTAGTTTATTACCCCTAGAGTAACTCTGAAGATCATGATTTATACATTGTTCAAGATAATATTCACTAGCATCACTATAAAGCAGAACTGTATCGTCGGCAAAAGCAAAATATAGAGCCCTGAGACCAGCACTCTTCAGACTAAGGACATACAATGAGTACAACAATGGCCCAAGGACTGAACCCTGTGGCACTCCACATTCACTGGTTTCTGAGTTACCATTATAACAATCTAATCTCACATATTGATGCCTATTTGTTAGATACGATTCTATAAGATTGTACATCCTACCCCTAAAGCCCACGTCTTAATTTTTTTAATAAAACCTCTACTAACTACATCGAATGCCTTTTTAAGATCCACAAATACAGCTATTACTATTTTTTTATTGTCTAAATCATCGGTAATTTTATTCAAAAGGTCCATAGTTGCACTCAGAGTGTTACTATTTTTTATAAATCCATATTGACGTTGATCTACCTCAATATACTTACTTATCAATAAAACTTAACATTCTTTTTTTAATAATTTTTTCAATGATTTTTGAGAATACACTTATAACGCTTATAGGTCGGTAATTACCCATACATTCCCTAGATCCCAAATTAAATATTGGACTAATTTTACTAATTTTAAGCTCATCTGGAAAAATACCACTTGCTAGGATCCTGTTTATGAGTTTTACCATTATGGTTACAAGATCCTCACCTAGATTATAAATATTGAGCACTGAAACTTGGTCGTGACCAGGAGCTAAATTCCGTTTTAATTCTTTTATAATTTCTCTCACCTCCTGTTCATTAGTTAGGTTTATATATATGCTATTATTACAATTTACTTCTGGAAACTTAAGGTTCTCTCTATCAATTGGGGCTAAATTTTCAATTTCGGAATCAATTTCCTTAACAATTGTTTTTCCTACACTGGCAAAATGTTTATTTAATTCATTTACTATTACAACAGGGTCATCTACTATAGTGTCATTTACCGCCAACGACTCAATTTTAGTTGTGACATTTTTGTTTTTCACTAAACTATTGATAATTTTCCATTGCTTTTTTGAGTCGTTACCGGCTTCATTCCACTTATTTCTGAAATGTTGATTTTTTAGTGATTTAATTTTATTGGTGCATCTATTTTTTATCCTATGAAATTCATTAGTAATATTTTGGTCATTCCTATCTTTACACATTTTCTTATAGAGTCTGTCGCGCACCCTTATTAACTGAAGAAGTTCACTGGTAATCCAAGTATTATTTGGGCGACACTTAATACTTTTTTCGTACTCACATTTACTTCTACACAGTTTGATAAGGTCGATTAGTTCTTGAAAAGAGTCAATATTTTTTGTCATAGCTTACTCCTATAAATGTTAGAACAACTTTAGGTTCAAACTGTCTGACTTTCTCCTCTACTTCTATTATTAGTTGTTTATGGTCCGATAAAGAATTGCATTCGACATTAACTACGCATTTATTTTTATAATTATAATGGACAATTACATGATCTATTATTGTATTAGAGATATTAGTTGTTCTTGTAGCATTGTCTGCTGAAATTATATTTTTGAGGGAAAAGTTGTTCAGAGTTAGTAAGCTTTTGTAGTTATTTACATGGCCATTGTTAACCAATATGTCGAGGTTAAAATCCCCTACAATAATATGGTTCTTTGGATGTAGTATGATTAGATTTTCTATACGCTCAGCTATCTGTTCATATGAATATGTGGGTGGATGGTATACTACACTGAGCTTAAGACCATTATTACCTAAACGTATACTTGCCCAACCAATAAGATAATTCATTTTGGATTTTCCAAGTTCTCTAAATATTATACTATTTTTTATGTAAATTGCTACACCACCACCTCTTTTTTCTCGACATGCATAAACTGATTTGTAGCCATCAATTTCAAACATACAAGTGTCTTCTTCCGATAGCCACGTCTCCGTTAACATCAACACATCACAACTGGAATTGGCAACCAAACATTGTACTTCATCTATTTTATTTCTAATACTTCGAATATTTATATATATATGTATATTAAACTTAAGGGGTTCTTGATTAGTTTTTTAGGTCATCTTCACCATTAACCAGAACCACTTTACTACTACCACTTTTATTAATTAAATCGAATAAGGTATTTGATTGACTATTTAATTTATTAATGTCTATCAATATCGGGTTTAAGTCATAGAAATGTATAAGCTCGTGTGAATAATATTCTACTTTCGTAGTTCCTAGTTTAAGAGGGATAACTCCAGGGTTGTTGTTTAGTTTCCGCACGGAAATTGTTTCTTGGGAACCGAGGGTTCCCGAAAATCTGAAAAGAAAATTTATATTTTAAATAATAATAATAATAATAATAATAATAATAATAATAATAATAATAATAATAATAAGTTTATTTTCAATATTTTTAATATAATAAATTTTTTTCTTTTTTTCCTTAATATGTCCAGGATTCGAAATGGATTCGACCAGTGCTCGCAAAATATGTTCTTCGGAATAGATATTTATAGTGAACTCGCATTTAAATAAATGAACTACAATAAAATAACGCCAAATAAATACGTTCTTTTAAACGTAAAAAGTCAAAAATATTAAACTTGACTTAAAAGTCACTCTCGTTATTTTCATACAATTTTAGGTTTAACGGCGAAAATATCCGATCGTACGTTAAAACAGTGGAGGGGCTAAGGATACCTTACGAAATTGCTCCTTTTTAAATATCGAAATATTCGTTTATTAACACCTTTCCATTGACTTATTTTATAATTCTACATGTATCTGTTCAAAAAATTTACCATGAAACAAATATCTGGTCTCGAAATATTGGATAAATAAAGTAAACAAGTGTCTGTTTAAAGGTTGGAGACAATGACGTCAGTAGAGTTTTGGACTTGCATTGTCTTTATTGGTTTAGAATCACTACGTTTTAACTGGTAAGCATCTCCAGTCGTCTTCAGGTTAATAATAAATAAGTACGGTAACTACAGCTCTATTTATACTAGGCAGGTGCGGTGACGCATGACTAGTGGGCGGAGTCCTGCGTGTTTCTAGGTGATGACGCTAACTGGATGAGTCATGCTCGATGAATCATGCGTTTTAACTCTTGGGTGGTCTTATTCTCAGATTACATTTACTTAACAAGGGTTTCCAGACGTTTCTCATATCTAATGAAGGCTTACTAAAGCAACCTGGATTTTGGTGTATATTCGCAGCTTCCTTAAACTTCCTCCAGTGCGGTTCTTTTTTTAGGATTTCCGCTTTTGTCCACATGATATGATGGCCGTGCATCCAGGCGTGGTCAGCTGCACCTGATTTTTCGGTCTCTCCTTTTTGGGTATTGTTCCTATGTTCTTAAATCCTTACTTCTAGTGGTCTTAGTGTCTCACCAATGTAAGATTGGCCGCATTCGCAGGGGATCTGGTAGACACAATTTTTCTTGTCTTTCTGGCTTGCTGGTTTCGTCTTCGTTCTAAAGTGTCTCTCTAGCTGAATACTGTGTTAATGTTGTATCGTTGTCCTAGTCTTCTTTTTTTCTCGGATACTCCTTTGACATACGGAATGTTGAGTATTGGTTGTAACTCTTTCTCTGCTTTAGGTGTGTTTGGCCGATTCTTGCGATTTTCCAATATTCTCATGGGGTAGCCATTCTTGTTGAGTTCGGTCTTGATGTGGTTAGTTTCTCTTTTGAGGGCTTAGTTTGAGTTACAGAGAGTAATTGCTCTATCCACAAGGTTTCTTACTATGCCATGTTTTGTGTTGTTTGAGTGGTTTGATGTGTAATTGAGATATTGACCTGTATGTGTAGGTTTTTTGTACACTGAGTTTAGGAAGGTGTTGCCATTTTTCTCTACGTTGACGTCTACAAAAGGTAATTGGTAATTTCTCCATGGTGAATTTAATTGTCGGTGCAAAGTTATTAATGTGATGTAGGAGTTCTCTGAGTTAGTCCTCGTTTCCGTTCCAAATAATGAAGGTGTCATCCACATATCTTAGCCATATTTTTGGTTTCTTCTTTGCTTGTTTTATTGCTTCGGATTCAAACCATTCATAACCATAAACCATATAAATGTTGGTGATTATGGGCGAGAGAGATGAGCCCATTGGTAGTCCGTCCTCTTGGCTAAAGAATATTTATTTTTCTTGAAAATACAAATTGTTAAGGCAGCATTCCAATAGTTCAATGATGGCATTTGTGGATAGCGGTGTTCTTTCTTGTAGGGTCAGGTCTTCCTCAAGTCTGCTCCTGATGACCTTAAGTGCGTCTTTTATAGGGACGTTGGTGTAAAGACTTTCGACGTCAAAGCTGACCAGTTGGTCTCCTGGTTGTACTTCCTTTTCTCTTATTATTTGTGCAAAGTGTTGCGAGTTCTTTACAAATGACATGCTGTTTCCTTGGAGTGGTTGGAGTAGGGGAAGTAAAAATTTACCTAGTTCATATGTAGGGGAGTTACGGGAGCTTGTAATTGGTCTTAGAGGCATGTTATGTTTGTGTATTTTTGGCAGGCCGTAGAGGTGTGGTGGTTTACTGTGGTGTGGTGTCAGGCGTCTCCGCGTCTTTTCTGGTATGTACCGCTCAAATTTCTTAAGTGTTCGGTAGACTCTTCCCTCAATTGTGATGGTCGGATCTTTGGAAATAAGCTACTTTTTGCACAACTTCCTTGATTTTTTGGTTGTATGTCTGAATATCCATGATGACAGTTGCGTTTCCTTTATCGGCTGGTAGAATCTTAATATTAGGATCCTTACGAAGTTTTGTAAGAGCGATTGTTTCTTCTTTACTGATATTTCGTTTTGGAGGCCTTGATTTTTTTAGAATATTTCTAACTTTCCATCTAAATTCTTCCGCTTGTGTTTCTCCTATGGTTATTGAGTCGACGGCGCTAATAATATCCAATATTGGTATCTCTTTTGAAGCAATAGTAAAGTTTAAACCTTTAGCCATTAGGGATTCTTCTATGGGTGTTAATTCTCTAGATGTTGACGATGGTTCTTTGGTTATGGGGTTTCGTTGTTGGTGGATTTTGACTAACATGCTTTCGCAATTTCTTTTTATGAATATTTTGTTGAGCTGTTCTTACTTTGTCGCAGGTGACGTCAATCTTCCGAAAAATGGGTTCGTGATCCTTTGCCAATGTATATTCTTTAATTTCCTTAAATCTCTGTTGGATGTCTGTGAGTAGAGAAGCTTTCTTAAAACGATGGTAGTTGATTTGGGAGCGTATAAGAGCTTTGCTGGCGTTGTTCAGAATCTTCTTAGCTTGTTGTCCTGGGATCGGTGATTTGATCCTAAAGCCATCTGGAATAATACCTTGGTCCCTTGCTCGTAGTAGAAACTGGATGTGCGTTTCCTTCTTTGTTAATTTTATCTTAGATTTCTCGTAGTTACGGAACTTATCACTCTTTTTTTATTACAATACTCAACATTCCGTATGTCAAAGGAGTATCCGAGAAAATAAGAAGACTAGGACAACAATACAACATCAACACAGTATTCAGCTCGAGAGACACTTTAAGAAGCCACCTAACGAAGACGAAACCAGCAAGCCAGAAAGACAAGAAAAATTGTGTCTACCAGATCCCCTGCGAATGCGGCGAATCTTACATTGGTGAGACACTAAGACCACTAGAAGTAAGGATTAAATAACATAGGAACAACACCCAAAAAGGAGAGACCGAAAAATCAGGTGCAGCTGACCACGCCTGGACGCACGGCCATCATATCATGTGGACAAAAGCGGAAATCCTGCAAAAAGAACCGCACTGGAGGAAGAGGAAGTTTAAGGAAGCTGCGAATATACACCAAAATCCAGGTTGCTTTAGTAAGCCTTCATTAGATATGAGAAACGTCTGGAAACCCTTGTTAAGTAAATGTAATCTGAGAATAAGACCACCCAAGAGTTAAAACGCATGATTCATCGAGCATGACTCATCCAGTTAGCGTCATCACCTAGCAACACGCATGACTCCCTCCGCCCACTAGTCATGCGTCACCGCACCTGCCTAGTATAAATAGAGCTGTAGTTACCGTACTTATTTAGTATTCACCTGAAGACGACTGGAGATGCTTACCAGTTGAAACGTAGTGATTCTAAACAAATAAAGACGATGCAAGTCCAAAACTCTACTGCCGTTAAAGTAAACAACCTATAAATTCTCTATACTGTTTATCAAGCGCATCTTCAGACTCCTCAAAAATGTTTCCTACATCGCCTGGCGTTGCAACTGCATTTGAATCCCCCATATAATATTTCTTTAACACCTCGTGATTAATTATTGTTTGTTGTTTTAAAAATATTTATTCCCAAGTGTGATTCAGCATTTACATATGTAATTTCGAAAACTTCATGCATTTGACATAATAATTTTATAATTTCAGTTTAAATTTACACCTGCACACACAATATTGGGACATTTTTCTAAAAAAAAAATTAAACTTTTGATTCCATTGCCTTAAAACTTGTTTAAGTCTATATAAACTCTTTTGTAATTTACATACACGTCCGAAACTATCATCAAATCCTTCTCGTTGTATCATATAGATTTATTTAAGTCTCTACATAAAAATGCAGTTTTAACATCCAATTGTAGAATATGGTAGTTTTTTTATGCTAGTTTCATTTCTTATTAAGAATACTTAATCTTCTTCAATTGCCTTTTTTCATCTTGAAGGGCTTTCTCAATTTTTAAATTGTCTACATCTCCTACCATTGCGGTAGCCATATTTACTTTTTCTTCCCTAAAACGTATTTCTATCCCTTAATTTCTTTCTTTATTTGCTTTTTCATTATTCGAGTCTGTTTTATCGTCCCTCTAGGATTCAACAATAATAAATATGTTATTGTCATTTGCTTCAGACCCACCATTCTCGTACAACGGTTCTTCTATGATTCCTTTTTGTTGGTGTTATTATTCTTCTCTGCTTCCATCAGGGCATTCATAATCTTCATTCTTCTCTTTTCCTAAACTATTTTCTCGCTCAATTGTATATTTTTCAAAAGTTGTTTGTTCTTGTATATGATTATATGAAAAGGTTCTAGTTGGATTTTTCTTACATTCTAGTTTAACGCCTACTTCTTCAGATTTAATTTTGTTTCGTTTGACTGTCTTGAAATATATTGAAATGTTTTTGAAAAATAATTGTTTGCTTTTAGTATCCGATTTGTTTTTTTTTCTTTAGGTATGTGTATATAAACACTTTCACAAACAATTTTGGATGTTAAAATATTAAAATTTTATTGATACTCTAATTTTTCCTATCATACTTAAAATAAAAATAGAAATCACAGCCTCGGCCCACAAATTTTTCGTCAAGTTTCTGGCGTGAATCATTGTTCGAGCCATTTCAAGTATTGTTTTTATTTCTTTTTCTGCTGGTTCATTTGGTTTTGGAGATTTCGTAAGTTCGTCAATAATTCCATGTTCGTCCAAAAGTTGTTTTACATCTCCATTTACCATTCCTCTGCCATTATCACTTCTTACAATTTTGACATTGACATTCTTAATCAATTTTTGTTTTATTTCACTTTTATATTTTAGAAAATACATTGTTTAAAAATGGGATAAATCATCTTCCAGCAAGAGCTAATACCTGGAACCTTCTAGTGATGGTTCTTCCATAGGACCACATACATCCATATGTATTAATTCGCCAGGTCCAGAAGCTCTCGCAGAGCAATGCGAAAAAGGTAATCGATGTTGTTTTCCCTTTGCACAACTGCTACAATAGAAATGTTTGTCTTCTGCTTACGGAATATAATGTTTCTTTATAATTTCCTGTACATATTGTATATTTTTATGACCCAGTATTTTATGCGAAACTTTTAAATATATTCAGTAGAGACTCATACACAAGCGTATTCTTCGTTGCAATGTTGAACTCTTAATACCATTTCGAAAAGTTTTCCTTTTCTTACAGCTATAGCAATACGTTTTATTATTTTTGATAAACTTGCACTGCTCTTGGTTGGCAGTAATATTATTATTTTTGTCCAATATAGTACCACCTAAGAGAAGATTATATATTAGCTTAGGAACATATAAAACACCTTGCTTGTACATACGTTAGAGTAAAGTTTATTTTCTCCTTTATCTTAAGAATTAGATAGAAATTTGAAATGCAAAAGTTGTAAATACCATATTGGAGTATACGGGGTGGCCCAAAAAACGTGGCGAATATAACTTGTTTTTTTTTTAATGGAACACTACAATGTTATCCAAATTAAGTGTCCACCATTGGTAATTTTGTTGTTATTAAAGATGCAAAATTGTTCAAATTAGCGAACTATAGTAATAATTATAATAGAACTCGCGAAAGTCTGGCTCCATCACGTGATATCAATGACATGCTGGTTAATTTTAGTGTGTCATGTTGGTATGATTTGACGTAAACTACAGGATCGGAATTAGAAATTGCAAATTTTTAATATGTAAAATGTATGTTTATACGATTAATATTCTTTAAGCCACTGTTGTCATGCTAAACAAGATTACAATAAGATAAAGGTAAAAAGTTGCAAAACAGATTAGGAAATTACAGCTTCTTTTATTCACCTATATCCTTTGTGTTCTTTCCTCGTTTGGAAATAGGTAATTATAACAGAGATAGTAGATATGCTTACCAGTCGACACCGTGGTAAATAGAAAAATTCGTGTAAGCTATTTGAGTAAAACATACAATAGAAATGTTTATTGGCTTTATGTATATAAAAATTATTAACTAATGTATTTTTAAATATCTAATATTAACATAGGCGTAGTTCGAGGAAATCCAGTTACGGTCGTTTTGAAGTATAATTTTAATACCAAGATTTATATCGATCAACTGTTTTTCTTTATATAAGTTTAGTGAGTATATATGGAAATCACGTCATCTACAGGTTGTCCCATTTATTAAAATGCAACAGAATTAATACCCTTAAATTTTTAAAATACAAAAATATTCCGCAATTATTATGTATACCGGGTGGTCCCACTTATAATGAAAACAAGATTATATTTTCGGTATTTCTGAATGGATTGTTTTTAATTTTGGTGTTGTTTCGTATGATCCTAGGGCACATTTTTCTATTGCTTAAAATTTTAGTTAACTTATTTGCATACGGATATATAGGGGTTTTAAAATAACAATTTACAGCCCCTTTATCAATTAATTTTTTGAAAACTAATATTAGAAGTCGATTTAGCATCCCTCAAAATAACCGAATACAAAATTTCAATAAACTGACACAACCAGTGGCGTGCGTATAACCAATTATCTTTTTTTTTCTTTTTAAAAACATAATCATCTTAAATACGCGATAAGGAATAAGGTAGGTACTATTACCTACTTAATTGCTTCATCTAAAAATATACTATACGTTAAAAAATCATTATCGTACTCTTTTTTCTACTATAAAATTAAATTTGCAATGTAACAAATTAGAAAAAAATCAATGAAGCATAATTTCATTGAACGCTAGTGACAAAAAATACAAATAATATTTTGTCGGCATGGCTAATCGATTCAAATTTATTTTTTAATTTATCACATGACAAGAATAAATTATTAGATGTCGTATGTACAAAATTTAATTTTATAGCAGAAAATACAGTACGCCACTGCTTTTAGCATATAGTATTTTTGGATGAAGTAGTTAAACATTTTTGGTACTAGTTACCTTGTTCCTTATGGAGCGTATTGTAGATGTAAATATTTAAAAAAAAAATAAAAATTAAATTGGTCATACGCACGCCACTGGTTGTGCCAATTTATTGAAATTTCGTTGGTCGTTTTGAGTTATGGTAATCGACTTCTGATATTAGTTTTGAAATAAAATAATCGCTAAAGGTAAATTAATTTTACTTGCCGCCAATTTAATAATAACTCCCACAATCAAATATATATTAAATAAAACGTTCAATTAATGTCCAAAATTACAAGATTTGCACTATAAACGATCTAAACACAGTTTAAAACGCACCACAAGCTGACATAGGCTGAATTAGTCTCTGTCAAAATCTGGGGAAATTTTGAAAGTCCTAATCAGCCGGCCGAGGTTATATATCTGGATGTCAAATGTCGAAAAACGATTTCTCTCGTGAATAGTAGTATTTTTACAGCTCATTAAGATAAATAAATAAAAAAAAACAGTAGAGCATCGTGTTTTTGAGGTTAGAAGTAAAATACAATATTTTTTAAATGGAAACCCCTGTATATGATATTTTTATCTGTTAAAGCTATAAATTTTCAACAAAAAAGCTTATCTTGACTTTTCTACTAAAGTCAAAAATAACGTCAATATTCAATTTCTAAATATTAATAGTAGTAAAATAATAAGGAGGGTATAAAGACCGCTTCACCATCGCACTATTTAAAATTTATTTGGCATCTGGAAGGCTTTGGAAAACAATAATAATTATTATGAAGTATTTTGTTTTAGTAGGTACGGCTTTATTCTTTTTTCGTTTATAAGTTTTGTTGTGTCAGTTATTATTGAAAAAAATATAGTTTTTACCCATGCAGAAAAATGTGATAAGTTAGAAACTTACTTAGTGTGTAGAAAACCCTCTTCGAGAGTATGGGATATATCCACTTCGCATTCAACCGAATGAGCGATGTTTTCTAAGACTCTACTGAAAATTTAGAGACAATGAAAGTATTTTTGCCAAAACAAGGACAAAAAAGAATTTTATAATAAGCGAGGCCACGGAAATTGAAGTTATGGCATATTTTGAGGCCTACCGTGAGAATTCTAGTGCAGATATTTTTTGGACTCTAATTTGTCTTATAGTACTCTTCATAGGATTTTAAAAACGCACAAATTAATTCCTTATAAGTACCGCCCAGCTCTTTTGACAGAGGATCCAGAGAGAAGACTAATTTTTTGCCATTGGTATCTTAACTTGTGTAGCCAAATTGTAAATAATTTTGTACAATGTGTACAATAGAAAAAATCATCATTACTAATCACGGGAAAATCTTTTCTTAGTACATCCACTAGCTCCACAAGTCCGTTTTAGTTTTAACGTTTGGTGCGGTTTAATTGGTTCAAGAATTGTTGGTCCGTTTTTTATGAGGGCACCCTAACTGGTGTAAGATACGTGGTATTTATGACTTAAATTTTGAATAATTTCTTTTCTTAGACGAACTGGATCTTATAAGTAGACAGAATCTTCATTTTTAACAAGATGGCGCACCTGCCCATAACTACAGAGGTACTTATCAACTTCTAAGTACTATTTTTAATAATCAATGGATAGGAACAAATGGCCCTATTCAGTGGCCTCCCCAATCACCAGACCTGACACGTCTGGATTTTTTTTGTGGGGTGTTTTAAAGAACCAAATTTACGAGCGAAGATACAATAACGTAGACGATTTAAATACTACAGTTAGAGAAATGATAAACGAGATAGATGGTGGGCCATACTTAAGACAGTTCGAGCAGTTCAAAAACGTGCACAAAAATGTATCGAAGAACGGGGTGGTATTTTTGAGCATCTTCTAATAAAAAATTAGTGATTTTATTTTGTTTTGTTATAAGTTCATGTGTATAATAAAGTTGACAAATCTATCTTTATTGTTTCAATTTGGGCTTTATAACTTCTTTAGAGAGAAGAATTCAGTATAAGCTTTTTTGTTTAAAATTTATAGCTTTAACAGATACAAATATAATATACAGGGTGTCCCAAATTCGATCCTCATCAGGGGGATCTCGAAAACTATAAGAGATACAGCATCGGTCAAATGATGCCAAAATTGCGGAATTTGGGCCCAGTAATATCGTAAAAAAATATTTTAGATATCTTTTTTAATTTTAGAAATATTTAAAAAAAACTAAAATATTGAGATTTTGTTTTTTTAAATTGACCGACTTATTTTATCCGCTATAAAAAAAAACACAACATTGTTAGGGCAACTTTTCTTGCTCCATATCGTGGTCTATTTAGAATATCGTTTTTGTGGGCCCATGATCAACTTTAATTTCTTAAATACGGACCTGTATATTTTATTTTATGTTTTGAAATCTTTTAAGCCCTGAATTCAACTATGTATTACACTTAATTATATCAAGACGTTTTGATGTCATCATTTCATCATCTGCAATGCCACCTTTGTTTTGTTTAGTTTTATTTTATACAGGGTGAGTCCTAAGTTGATACGTCTTTTTTAGCTGTGTATAGAAGGCAATAAAATAAACATTTTCAAATACCATTTTTCAAAAAACTCAAAAATAGGCGAGAGAGAGAAGTAAAAAATCTAAGTGCGGGCCTGGCATCAAAACATACCCCGCTATAGTTTCTGTTGTTTTTCTTATCTCTTATTAGTATTAGTCATACGGGTAGTGTTGAACAATCCGGTGCGGTGTGTTTTTCTGTTAAGTTAATATTAAATTATTGATACGTCAAATGGTAAAATTTGAAAACAATGAATTAATAGATAAGGTGGTAATTTAGTGTGTGTGGCAAAGCGCTTCGAGATTATACGCAGAACGCTTTCCCTTGCGGGCTTATCTAACACCCAGAAGTTTTCCTAATGTTTTTCAACTGGCAAGTTAGGCAGAACCGTATTTCATTCGTAGTGTAATAAATGAATGTAAGTAATTTATTTTGGAGTTTTTTGAAAAAAGATATTTGATAATGTTGTTTATTTTAATGCCTTCTATACGCAGCTAAAAATGAAGTATCAACTTAGGAATCACCCTGTAGTTTGTTATATAAAAATAGAAATATTATGTTATATAGTAAGTAAATTAATTCTATAACTAATAAAGTCCGGATCTATTTACATGTTGTATTTGGTAAAAATAATTAAGTAACTAACACCAGGGCCGTATTTATTTAAAAACAATTATCACATTGCAGATGATGAAGTGATGACATCAAAACATCTTGACATAATTAAGTGTGATACATGGTTGAATTCAGGGCTTAAAAAGGTTTCAAAAAATAAAATAAAAAATACAGGTTTGTATTTAAAAAATTAAAGTTGATCATCGTTCTACAAAAACGAAACGTAGCAACAAAATTCTAAATACACCACGATATGGAACAAGAAAAGTTGCCTTAACAATGTTGTGTTTGTTTTTTTATAGCGGATAAAATAAGTAGGCCAATTAAAAAAAAACAAAATCTCAATATTTTAGTTTTTTTTCAAATATTTCTAAAACTAAAAAAGATAGCTAAAATATTTTACGGTATTACTGGGCACAAAATTCCGCAACTTTACCACCTTTGACCGATGCTGTATCTCTTATAGTTTCCGAGATCCCCATGATGAGGCTCGAATTTGGGACACCCTGTACAGGGGTTTCCATTCAAAAAAATTGCATTTTACTTCTAACCTTAAAAACACGATGCTCTACTGTTTTTTATTCTTGTATCATAATGAGCTGTAAAAATACTACTAGTTTGCTAATTTAAACAATTTTGCATCTTTAATAATAACAAAGTTGCCAATGGTGGACACTTAATTTGGATAACATTCCATTCCATTTAAAAAAAACCTAAGTTATATTCGCCACGGTTTTTGGACCACCCCGTATACTCCAATATGATATTTACAACTTTTGCATTTGTTTGGATAACCCTGTATATTTTCTAATTCTTCCCTAAAATCTAAGCTTATTTTGTATAAAATATTATATGTCTAAATTTAATAGTTTCTGAGATATTAACTTTTGAAATATGGCATTTTCAGACTTTGACAAGCTGTAATATTGGAACGGTTCATCTTAGAGAAAAATGGTTTTCACCTCCCTATTAATTTTTTATTCTCCATCTAAGAGTTACAACTTCCGGTTTAACAGGTTTTTTGGTTTATTGAATTTAGACATATGACATTTACAAAATAAGCGTAGAATTTTGTGGGGAATCAGAAAATAATACAATATATAGGGCGTTCAATTAAAAAAAAAACAAGTTATATTCGCCACGTTTTTTTGGGCCACCCCGTATACTCCAGCATAATATTAAAATGTGCACCTCAATGATCTCTACTGCTTTGTATTTCGAATTTTTATCTAATTCTTGGGATAAAGGCGAAAATGAACTCTGAAACTCTATCGTTGACTCACCGTGTACTTATTTCCCCTTCCGGTAGCCATGACAGGAGAGTCATTAACGGCTTAAGATACTCACAAAAATTAATAAACCCGTCTTTTTTAGAGGACATGTGTTTACTTGCAGCAGAATCTAAATACCATTTATCCGCTAATAAAGCACCATTATTCAAAAATGCCGTATTTATAAAAGTATTTCAAGAATTTCTCATGATATGCCCATTTTTACAATAAGAACGTACAACGATTGTTTTCTGTAAGAATTCCCAAAAGTATACTTTCGTCTGTTAAAATGTTGAGTATAATCACAGATAATATAATACAGATGATTCATGCAAACGGCAGCGGATATAATATTTTATTAAAACGCTAGACGTCGGCGTCGATGCTTACTACTGAAGTGTGAATTTTTAAAGGCGTGCTGTCGAACCTAGGTAGATTTTACCCTTTTTGTTATCACACTTTTTTTGGGCCACCCTGTATATGGAAAAATATTTTTTCTGAAATACACCCTATGACTTAGTATAAGTCTGCATATGAATGATATTCCTAACTTAATTCGTATGGGACCTATAGAAGCCTGATATATTAAAAGAATACAATAATTTACCTGAGTCCTTGAAACGTAGTAGTAATATAAAGTTTAAAAACCTTATTAATTTACAAAAACATACTAAGTTGTATTTATTTGTAGAGGAGGAGCCTACATAAAGGATATAATTCTTTCTTAGGTGCAAATAAAAAATTATTATTAAAAAACTTTAGAACTAAATTTGTTTTTTATAGAGCTAAAATTATATTTGCAACAACATCCCGGTCAAACTGCTTATTCGTAAAACGATTTAATTGCAAAAAAATCCAGTTACCACAAAAGCGTCATATGGCATATCAACTAATGTCACAGTGAAAACACAACTGGAAGACCGTAAGATATAAATATTTTGAAGGTCTAAATTTAAATCCCTTTAGTGAATACGGATGTAAAAATCTAGTGGCTATGGATTCAGGAATTTCTTGCCCCAATGGTTTCTAAACTATCAAACACAAGAAAGTAAAAGTTCTGTTGAAGTATGTCAAAGATACTTCTGTTTTCTGAGTATACAGTGTTACAAGTTTTAGTAACATTTCAGGTGCGATCTTGCAGTGAAGAATTAATCCCATTACTTTTTCAGATCAACTAGTATCAATAACTTGTTGGGCATCCAAGTCTTGTTTTTTTTTCAATTGTTCCCGATTTATTTTCTTTACAATTTAGTTTCTTCGTTTTTCTTACTGCTATTTTATAATTACCAGTAGTTTTTAGAAGTATGTCTATTTAAGACCTTCTGTAATTGTTAACAATTATCTTAACATCCATATTCGTTTATGACAGATTCTTTGTACACTATGTTTTTTGCGCAAAGCCACTTTTTTTACTTCTATGTGGTTATATTTATTTTCAGAAAGAAAATCTTGGGCCCATAACCTGATTAAAATGTTTTTATATATTTTAGAGAAAAGACTCATTATTTTTCTTATTATTATTATTATTATTATTATTATTATTATTATTATTATTATTATTCAGAATTGACATGCAATTTCTCAACAGAACTTGGTTAATAGCCTATACCGGATTATGCTTCAAAATGAGTAGAGTTGTAGTCGGTGTCGTAGACTGTCCTGTAGGAATTTTCTAACTTTGTGGCAGGTGCTTAGTAGGACTGCCTTTTGGATGTCGATAAAGAAGTAGTTCAGACCTAGGGCTTTAAGGTTATGTTCCAAAGTGCTCGGTATCAGTCCGGTTGATGATACGATAATCGGTATCACATGAACCTTATCAAGGTGCCACATTTGTTGTATCTCGATGGCCAGATCAGCGTATTTGGCCTTCTTCTCTTTGTATTTGTCCAATAAGTTGTTATTGTTGGGTATGGCGACGTCTATCAAATATACTGTTTTCGTTCCCTTGTTCATCAGTACTACATCAGGCCGATTATTCGGCATCCGTCTAGGTGACAATTGTCCGGTTGTAGTACAGTTTAAAGGAATTACTCTCAAGCACTTGTAGTAGGTATGTAGGTGTTAAGCAACCCGTATTTATTAGCCAGCTTTTGGTGTATAATATTGCACATCTGATTGTGTCGCTGCATGCATGTAGTCAACATTAGCCAGGTAAGTACAGCCAGATGTAATATGCTGTATTTGTTTATGAGCCAGTTCTTTGTGGATGATTTTTGCTACCTGAATATGCCTTCCCAGATAAGCGCTGGGTCCCATAGCACCACAACCTGCCGTAATATGTTCTATCGTTCTCCGGGGCAATTGAATTTTCTGCACACATCTTCCACACTTCTTTTCAAGATAACCTTTTCATAGTTTCGAGTTCGAATGACACGGTCTTGGATAGAAATTATAAAACCTTCGGTTTCTGCATGTAGCTGCCTTTTTTTAACCAATTCAGTGACATTTCTCTATCTATGAGTGGATTTTGAAGTGCAGTAGGATATTTGCTATGTAGAGCTTTCTCTTGCCAAGTTACAAGCTGTTGACTTGGCGGTGCGCGGATGATGTTGGGTTAGCAGTTTTGCTGTAAGTTAATGGTTGTATATCCAGCGTCTGTTGCTATCAGTTTTTGTAGAATTTCCCCATTTACTCTTAGAAGTATTTTCTCATAGAGGTCTCTTGTGATTTGCACAAGTTATATATATTAATGAGACCTTTTCCTCCCTCCTTTCGTTTTAGGTAGATTCTTTCAAGTGCAGAGCGTGGGTGGTGGAATCTGAATTTTGTCAGCAGCGTGCGCGTAAGTCTATCTAGTTCGTGCAAATCCGTGTCTGAGTACTTAAGGATTCCGAATGAGTAGGTGCGTATTGGTATTACCCATGTGTTGATGGCAGTAATAAGGTTACCATTATATATTTATTTATATGTTTTGTCCTCATCTAGTATATCTATGCCTTTATCGCTAAATGTCTTAGTTACTTAAATTAGGGACTGTAAATCGGTTTTGTTTTCTGCGTAGAGTTTGATGTCGTTCATAAATAGAAAGTGATTTATTCTAAAATGTTCTGTTAAGTTGGGCCGATATCCGTAGGCTGTTCATTTTACTCGTGATAATTTTTGGAATCGTTTACCAGCCCTTTTTAAACAAAAGAAAGTGCCACTGGCAAGATGATCTTGAAACTGTTCGGGGTTTAGGAGAGCCTTGTTAAAGCAATTTGCAATTACAGGGTGTAAGCTGGTAAAAGTTTTGAGTCAAAAATTATACATTAGGTCCGGTTATTATTATTGTTATTATTATCATTATTTTTATTATTATTATTATTATTATTATTATTCTTATTATTATTATTATTAAAAAACTTACTTTATTTTGTTATAAAATCACTTTATTTAGTGATTAGTGACTGCAGTTTTGCAATACTACATTATCAAACTGAATAACTTAAACGATGTTGTACGATACGATATTATATTTATTCCTTAATCCTTTGTCAAACCTATTTATAATCATAGAACGTGGTTTAATTTATTCAGTTTGATAATGTATTAGTACTACGAAACTAGTCACTAATCAGTAAATAAAGTAATATTATAACAAAGTAAAGTACTAATATTGTTTTTGTAAATAAGCAATATCACAAAGTAACGGACTACTCAATCCAATATTATTATTTTTAGTTGCAAGGGGCACGAAGCTCACGGAACACATTATAATTGGTACACCGGGAAAGGTTTTGGACTGGTCTTTGAAATACAAAGTTTTTGATCTTAAAAAGATTACCGTGTTTGTATTGGATGAAGCTGATGTTATGATAGCCCAACAAGGCCATCAAGATCAATGTATTAGAATACATAAGTAAGTTACTAATTATTTTCTACTATTGTGCTGAACATACATTTCTCCAACTTATTTTTTCCTATAGAACATTTTTAGCAGCTTGCTTTGTCGTCCAAACGAAAATTATTTAATTAAAAAAAAAATATTATACAGCGTTTTCAAAACGGATTAAAAAATATAAAATAATTTCTCCTAGACCCATACAGATGTATGACCCCATACAAATTCCCAACCCATACGGATGATACTGAGAATGTGTGATTGTGAATTTTTAATAGCTATAAAAATACCTGTGTCTTTGTTTAGAGCAACAGGAAGTGTAAATAAAAAGGAAAGCTGTAAACACAATTCCTATTCGATGTTTAAGCCAGCAAGTAAATATATACTACTGAACCTGCATATACAACCAGCCTCATCGAAAGCAACATCATTTATGCCTAATTTGCATAATTATGAAACCGTCTTTAAAAAATATTTTTTTACTGACGGACGAGGCATAGTTTTACCTCTGTGGTTATATAATTTCTCTACAAATGAGAATGTGGAGCTCTGAAAATTCACATTTTTTTTTGTAATCGCATTAGATGATGAAGAGATGCGACAAAGCTACTTGCAGCATGACGGTGCACCGATAACTCTCCATTTAAACTTCTGGAAGACCGAATTATTGGTCGTAATATACCAGTTTTAGGTTGTCACCATGGTTCTGCGATCTCATGCCCCGTGCGACTTTTTTTTACGGGCAACATATTAAAAACTATGTTTTTAACCACTGCAAAAATTTAGAAGGCCTACGATCTATATTTACAGATACATTTCAGGAGAGTAGGTTAGGTTAGGTAAGAGTGGCAGACCTTTGGTTCTGACCAAACAGTCTCACGTCGTCCTATTAGGTCCGTTGTGATACCACATGTGTTCTGTAGAACCCACCTTCATCAGATCTCTGATGTTAGTGCGGCGTACACCTTAGAAGGATTTAAACAACTTATTCAAACCAGCCACTACTATTCAGAAACCTGCTCAGTCGTCCAAGTTGTAAGTAAGTATCGAAAAATGGTTCACCCAGAGCAGTGAACCTTCTTCTTGCGAGGGCAGGGCATTCACACAGAAAATGTTGAATACTTTCTTCCTCTTCCTCATCTCTGCAACTTCTGCAGAAGTCGTTAGTGGGTATTTGCATACGTTCGGCATGTCTACCGAAGAGGCAATGTCCGGTAACAACCGCAGTAATATTTCTCACGTCTTTCCGACTGTGTCTCAATAGCTCTGCGGTTCTTTTTTTATCGAATATGGGCCACAGTTGCCTGGATGTACTACAGGTTATCAACTCTGTCCATCTGTTCTGTGCAAGCTTGGCCGTGTAATGAATCTCCTCTTTGACTTATCCCAGTGGTTTGTTCACCGTATTGTCTGCTAGTTTAGCTGGCATGCCTGCGCCCTCTCTCCTGAGCGCATCGGCAGCCTCATTGCCATCTACATATTTTGGAGTGTCCAGGAACCCAGCACAGAGTAACCCGATGTTGGTTGCCAAGTGTGCATAGATTGTTGCGGCATCGCTTTACGAGCTTTGATTTGACGCTGCTGGAACAGATTGCCTTAATCGCCGCCTGACTATCACTGAAGATGGTGATTGACGAAGCTACTCCCAGGCCAAGGTATTCTTGCAGGATATTGACCGCCTTCTCTACTGCCAGTACTTCTGCTTGAAAAATACTACAATAGTTGTTGATAGACTAGTGACGGCTCATGGGTGATTTCAATGGGGAGGCTACAATCGAAAGCATCTGCAGAAAAGCGCCGCATTTGAAAAATTTTCGAAGCCACGCCCAAAATTTGTCAAAAAATCACTCATTTTCTATCTAATTTCGTAAATTAGATTAAATTTGAATAAGTTTTTTTTCTTTAACTTAAAGTAGGTATAGAAACACACATTGTGATTTGCGTTATAAATTAATTTAGAGTTTAGGTCTTCCTATCACATTTTTAATTTCAACTTTTTCAAAACGGTAAAAAAATAGATTTACTTGGATGTTACTAAACATTTTAGGATTTTAATGTAATTAAACGTGATATCATTCGTTTAAAACCGGTTTAAAAAATAAATAAAAACAAATTCTGAATAAAAACTAAGTAATATATCTTATTCCTAATTAAATATAATATATATATTAAATGAAAAATATAATTCTTTAAAATTACCCCTCTTAGACCCTTCAGATTCGTCGTGTCCTCGAAAACTTAGTTCCTGAGACGACAAATATAAAATAAAATCGATTATTTTTGTTAAGATTTCACGATTTTCTCTAACCTTATTATTATGATTTTCTATCTCACCTAATTGTGCGGAATCAATAACATTTATTATATTTTGTTTTTCTAATATGTTAAATTTAACACTTGATGTTATGTGTTGTTGTGATTTTTCGTGTCTCCCAAGCTCGCGTACTAAATTTTTTAAATCATTATTACATCTTAATTTTCCCCAGTAGGACGATTTATCGGAAGAGAATAGTAAACAATTTATTTCTTACCCCGGATCCAGTTAGCCATAAATATTATTGATAATAATATGATTTAAAGTCACAGTTTTGTTTTCCTGTACTCACTACTAGGATTTTTAATTCTGGCCTTGGACGGTTGTTTTTCACTGCAACTTTGTCATCGAAATTTAGGAAATTAAACGAGTTGGTTAAAAAATATTCCACTAAATTACAGTCTAAATTAAACCCGGAGGCATTCATTTTTAAATTTTAGATAGTCTAAAGTAGGTATCACTAATGGCCATATTCTCTGTATATACAGAAGTTTCGCTTATGACTTAAGCGCGCTTAAGTCCCGTTTTTCATATGCCTTAAGCCAGCTTAAAACATAAGCCAAACTTTCGCACTTACGGCGAATATGGCCATAAACGGCTAAACTCCACAAACCCGGCGGAATCGCGAAAACTCTAAAATTTAACCTAACAAACAACGGAAGAGCGCGGCGTTAAAAAAGGGCACGACACACAAGACGAGTTCGGTTAGTATACATTAAAAAACAGGTGGTCTATCACGTGAGAGAGATCACGCTCGTGATTCGTCGGAGGCTCTTTGCCAGTGAACGTTGCCACTTATTGTAGTTAAAACGTTAGAAACTACTATTTCTATCTTAGCATTTCGTGTTTATCAGCACTTGTTAATGTGGCTTTTAGGAAAAACCATGGAGACTTAACAGACTCCAGCCTCAGGCGCTATTGTCAGGTTGTAAAGAAAATATTTAATAGTTTTTTTTTATAATAAAACACCTGCACTGTAGGAAAAATCCTTTAAGGCGCTCTGGGAGCGGTGCGAGTGCGAAAAAAGCGATTAACGTTGGACTTGAAACGTTGAAGATTATATTCATTGGAAAACACGACCTCAGGAAGATCATTCCATAAAGATGACGTTCTCCAGATGAAAGAATTCTTGAACAATGAAGTTCGAGGAGTACTAAGCTGAACAACATATGGATGAGCGGCAGTGGTTCGCCGTGTATTTCTGTTTGCATTGCTCTAGGTGGAATCAAGTGGGCAATGTCAGTCGAACACCTGCCATGGAAATATCTGTAAAAGAGAGCCAAATCACCAACCTGTCTTCGATGCTCCAGGCTATCGAGGGTCTTGGTCAGCTCGGGGTCGCCGATCAGACGAACGGCTCTCCTTTGAATGGAATCCAGTAGCCGAAGGGTGTGCTTGGGTGCAGAGCTCCAGACATAAGAGCAATATTCTAATGATGGTCGAATCTGGGCTTTGTAGAGTGTCAAAAGTTGATGAGGTGTGTACAACCTTTTGGTGCGGAAAAGTACACCAAGTTTCTGTGCAGCTGCCTTGGCAATTGCGGCAACGTGATCATGCCAAGACATATTACCTCCCAGATTGACCCTCAGCAAATTAATAGACGGTGCCAGGGGAATTGCGTGTCCTGCCATGACTATATCCGGTTCTGCAATGTTAACCTTTTTGGAGAAGACTGCTGCCTGGGTTTTCTTAGCGTTAAATTCGACTTGGTTACTGTCACCCCAAGCCAAAAATTTTTCCAGGTCATTGTTGAGGCGCAATACTTCATGCTGCCTGCGAAGATGTGCGTCGGCAGCGGATGTTTGGGGAGTCAAGGTAAAAGAAGAGACAAGTGTGCTGTCATCAGCAAAGCTATAAATTGGATTTTGGGTTTTCACTAGAAGGTCGTTAATATACAGTAAAAAGAGGGTAGGCGACAATATGGACCCTTGAGGAACACCGACATTGATGGTGAAGGTGTCTGAGAGAAACCCGTCAATCGCCACTTGCAGAGAACGGTTCTTAAGGAAGCTGGTTAACCATAAACAAAATCCATTAGGCATACCGTAGGATCGCAATTTACTTAGAAGTCCATCGTTCCAAAGACGATCAAAAGCCCTAGAGATGTCCAGTGCAACAGCCCGGGATTCTCCATGATGTTCGATGGTGTTGCTCCAAAGATGGGTGACATATGCCAGAAGGTCACCTGTTGACCTGAACTTACGAAAACCGTATTGATGGTCGCTAATAATGTTAAGCCATTCCAGATACTTTAGGAGTTGTTGGTTAATAGCTTTCTCCATTACTTTTGAAATTACTGAAAACAATGCGACGGGTCGGTAGTTGCTTGGCAGGGTCTTTTTACCTTTCTTTGGAATAGGCTGGACACGCGCCGACTTCCAGCAGGATGGAAATATTCCTTTTTTGTAGGATAAGTTGAAAAGTCTACAAAATACTGGTGTAAGTTCATCGGCGCATGTCTTGAGAACAATGATAGGAATTTCGTCTGGACCAGAAGCTGTATTGACGTCGAGTCCTTTAAGAATCCGTTTAACAAGACGCTGACGGAACACGATTTCAGACATTTGCGATTGAACTGAGGGAATGTTGGGAGGTGGTTTTCCCTGAAAGTCTACAGTGGAATGCGAGGAAAACAGTTCAGCAAGTAGGTTTGCTTTATCCCCGGCTGTGGTTGCTATTGTGCCGTCGGAACGTGTTAGAGGTGGAATAGTTGACTTTGTAAAGTTTTGGCTGACGGCCTTAGCGACTGACCAAAAGGACCTTGATCCGTTAGGACTGGCAAGAAGTTTGTTTTTGATTCTCTCGTATAGTAGCAAAATAGCAAATAAGGAAATAAATTAAGAATTCGAATGAAAACATATTACATATATTAGGTATTTGCTTGCTGTAAATTGAAAATATTTAAATATTTTAATAATAATAACTAAGAAAATGTGTAGGAGGGCAAGAATTACTGAGAAGGCTCAGCCTCCCTTGCCTCCTTCGAGGAGCCGCCACTGGAGTCTATACGACTTCTGTTTTTGTATACTTTTGGAAAAGACCCCGGCTCCCACACCAACGTCCATTTTTGAAACGTCTATGAAGATTGAGTGATCTGTTTTCGTTATATACCGATTGCCTTTCCACTCTTCCCTACTCGGAATGAGTATAAAATACCTTCTATCGAAGCATGTTATTGGGACAGAGTAATCAGTCGAGTCTCGTGGATTATTCCACGGGTGTATCTTTAGTATACCGCTGTGTCCGTGGTTCATTCCAGAATTTCGACTCTTTCAGTCGCAGGGCACTTTTTGTAGCTATACTGAGGAGAGTAACTCCAAGATAAGTTTTAGATTTTTTGATGGATAATAGGTTAGGCAACGAAGTGGGTGAAGTGCATGAAGTTGGGGAAAACTTTTTGCTTCAGGAATGTGTTTGGGGTACTAAGGAGGTAAACATACTAAAAGTCCCCGCCCCCAGCCCGAAATGCCTCTTTTTTGTTTTTTCGCTCGAAAACAGCGTGTCGTATGGAAATATAAACTAATCAAAATGAAGGCCTATAAAATATTCTACAATATTAGTTTTATACATTTTTTTGCTACAATATACCGTTTTGGAGATATCTTCTTTCTAAAGTCGATAATTAAAAAAAAAACAATTTTGTCACACGTTTATTCTACTGGTAACTCCTCGGCCGTTTTTTTTACACAATAGTTTTATTAGATAATGTTATAAAGCGTTAAATTTCCTTTTAGAAAATATTGACATATATTAATTTTTCTCTAACGTATCAGAAGTTACAGCAATTTTAATTTTTTGGTTATAAATAATTATTTTTTAAGAAATATCCTTAAAACTTAAGAAAATTCGATATTTTCATTACTCCAGAGTTGCATCTTATAAATAAGCTAAAATACTGTATATTTACACATAAATAACGTATACTACGCATACATTAAGCAAACATATAAAAAATTACCAATTTTCAAGTTAGTTTTGAAAAATTGAAAACATTTGAAAAACGCAATTGTGTAACGACTATTGATACACATTTTATTTTAATTTTACAGAGACTAATATGAAACGAAAAATATGAAACGTTAAATTACAAGAAATTTAAGAAAAAATTACAAAACTTAATACTTGAATAATTATTTTCAAAGCACAAATTAGTTAGGCCTGTTCTTTTGTGCCGGGAGGGTCTGGTTCCACCATCGACACTGATCATTCACGAATCACCTTCATTTCGTCATCAGTTTTCTGAAGATGGGATAAAGTGTCCGCAGAGGATGTGGGTAAAGGTTTGGTCGGGTTTGTTCGTCCTCGTCTTCGTTCAAAATGAGCACGCCTGCACCGTCTAAACAGTGGCCATGGCAGTTTTTACATAGTCGAGAACAACTAATCGCTGCTTTTTTGAAGCTGTACCTTTCACTACTGCAGCCTTTCTTGCACTTGCAAAAGATGAGGTCCAAAATATCTCTGTGTGCTGCTTGGTTTTTCGTGAGCACAGGAGCTAAAATGTTGCATTTTTGTTCCCAACCCCAGAAGTCTGGGGGTAGTTGATTTCCCAACCTGAGCTGCACCTGGTGGAACATGCGCAATGCATGGTTTTTACTGCTCGTTGGGTGTAAGTAATGCGAAATCCCGTTTTAGGTTGGATACTGATTTTAAAATTACTTGTACGAAGTGTTAAGAGACTTCTTTATACTGGCACGTACCATTTCAGCATGTATATTCGCCCAACTTCCTCCTGAACGTCAGGATGTTTTTGGTAAATTTTTACAAAACCAAGTTATCTCTTCCGGAATGCCGCACTAGTAGAATCGCAGCCAGTGTAGGAACAAAATTTCCTTGAGTTCCTGCTGTTGCATTTGGTGGGTGGAATAAACGTGCGTTTGCACTTTTCTCCTGCTAGGTTTTATAAACAGGATGTTATTGCTATAAATAGCTCAGCGACATCGACGTCTTCCCCTATAACAGCTACATTGGCTGTTTCACTTACGGACTGGTGAATAGCTGTGCTGACAATCAACACTTCAGCAATTTTCAATTTTTCATAATTAACTTGATAAATCTTTTATCCATCTATCCTTGATACTACATTTAATGTACGCGTAGTATGCGCTATTTATGTGTGAAAATACATTATTTTAGCTTATTTATTAGATGTAACTCTCGAATGACGAAAATAACAAGTTTTCTGAAGTTTTAAGAAGTTCTCTTGAAAAATCAATATTTTTAACCAAAAAAATTTAAATGGATGTAACTAATGATCTATTAGTGAAAAATTAGTATATGTCAACATACTCTTAGAGGGTATTTAATCCTCTATACTATTGTTTGATGAGATTTTTGTGTAAAACAAATGACTGAGGAGTTACGCAGGAGAGTAATAACAAAAAAATATTTTTTTTAAATTACCTACTTTTGAGGTGAGGCCTATTAAAAGCAGTGTGTCGTAGTGAAAAAATGTGTAGAACTAATCTGGTAGAAAATTTTGTAGGCTATTATTTTTATATGACGCTACAATGATTTGTTTTCGAGTTATTAACGAAAAACCAAAATAAGGGACCCCCCCCCCCCCAAAGAAGACGAGCTAGGGGTGGGGACTTTTAGTATGTTTACCTTAAAAAAAAAACATTCCTGAAGCAAAGAGTTTTCCCCCCTCCATGCACACTATACCCTCTTTGCGGCCATTCATTGATTAGCCTATAAGTTTTTAAAGCATTTTTTTTTGCTGACATTGACTTTTATTAAAAATAAAAATAAGTAATAATTTAAGACACACGGGATTGATTCCACGGCATACTTTTTTTAATCTCTCGTTATCTGCATAAAAGGTTACTTTTTTACTGGTTCTTAAACTTTGTTTTGTATATTATTTTAGAGAGTTGAGCCCCTCTTGTCAAATGATGTTTTTCTCTGCAACATATACCGAAGAAGTTATGGATTTTGCTGAACACATTGTTAAAAATCCGATCATAATCCGCTTAAAGCGGGAAGAAGAAAGTCTTGATAACATATCTCAATATTACGTTAAATGTGCCACTCCAGATGAAAAATATAGCGCCGTCACAAATATTTATGGAACACTTGGTGTAGGTCAAGCCATTATTTTTTGTCATGTAAGTATTAAAGTAATGCCTCGAAGCTCCCAATCAAGGGTTTATAACCTGTGTAAGTACCATTTTGTGGACAACATCAATAAATATTACAGAAAAGGTTTCTAAAAATTATATTTAATAAAGATTATCTTTATCCTTCAATAAAATTATATTCTGAAACAAAAAAAATTAAAATTCTTATATATTTATAATTTAAAATGCTAAGATTTGCCCCTAACAAGCACGACTTCGGGGATCAAAGAAAAAGTGTATCGAGGAAGATAAATAAACATATTTATTATATTATAAATATTGAAAATAAACTTATCATTATTAAGTAAATAATGTGCTGTGTAAAGTGTTAAGTTAGATCAAAATAAACAAGCAGCATAAGTTTTATTGTGCGCATCCAGGTTAAAAGAGAAAATAAAACCAAGATAAATAGGCTGCGCCCTTCGATCAGTAAAAATTGGGTTGAAGAATATGGCATTTTGAACAGTTGTACAGGACCAACGACGACAGGGTAAAATATACCAAGCATTCCCTTTTGCCCGAGCAAGACGACAAGAGATAATATGCAAATGTCCACTTTCCTCACGAGTTCATGAACGAAATACACAATACCAAAGGACTTAAGTATGGAGATGGGCAAAACAGTTAATTTTAAATAACAGTTGCGATTGTTATTTAAAAATAACATATTACTGTTATTTAGTTTCTTTGGTAATTTTCTTATCGCTTTGTTTGTAAACTGTTATTACTGTAATAATTCGTGCCTGGTTAACCGCCGCACCATCTGGTATTTGACTTGAAAACCTGGCCAACATCATTTGTTGGCTTTTTTGTAGTGAAATTTATATTTAAGTGATTTAAACCCAAATTTGATTCAGATAATTGTTTTGTTTTGGGTGTCAATTTTACCATCCTTAAGCCATTGTATAGAATATTGAAATCTGCAAAAGCATCTATATTTTTAAAGGGGACATTATTTGGGCTGGTTTTTAATTATATTATATCAACCTCCTAGCGAAGTGTAAACCACCCCTAAAATTATTAAACGAGAAGGGGAGTTGAGTGATACATCATATGAAAGGTCGTTCAATTACCTTTTAAAAAGTACCTATACTTGACCTTTGTTTTCAATAAGTTTCCAAAAATCAACTTAAAATGGTAAACAAGCATCAAAAACACTTTGATATTATTTTAAATAATTAAAATTGTTTAAGGTTTTAATACAGTACGCTTCATATTTAACCTTGTTTATGGTTTTTACTTGATTTTTTGAAACCTCCTAAAATAAAAGTAAAGTTAGGGTATCTTCGAAAAGGTAAATAGGTCAAATGATGTATCACTTAACCTCCCTTCCCGTTTAAAGGCCTTTTTACATTGGGTGCAATTGCAAGAAAAAATTGCCTGAAAGCATGCGCTTTGTCGACGTTTTAAATAGCTGATGCAGGTTTTAAATGGGAAAACGTGCATCAGCTGATTAAAACGTCGAAGCGCATGCTTCCAGGCCATTTTTCTTGCAATTGCACCCAATGTAAAAAGACCTTAAGATTTTAAAGGTTGTTTCCAGCTCCACTAGAGGGTTGATATGATCTAATTGAAAACCAGCTTGAAAAATGTCTCCCTTAAAAATTGAAAATAAAGTTCACGTATTTTTGCAGATTTCCATATTTTGTAGAAGAGCTTAAATATTAAGGGTGGTACGTTTTCAAATTGACACCCTCTGTATGATTTATAATTGTTTATTTTGATAATGAAGGGCAATAATATAGAAATTAATAAATGTTAAGGAATCAAATACAACGATCTCAATAAGTAGATGCAAGTTCAATTTATTAATTAAAAACCAGTACGTAAATACTCTATATTGCTATTCTTATATACAATATTTAAACTGTTCAATTTATTTTGTTACATATTGTAACTTGCACAATTTTGTCGTCCAGATACTTGAATTTTAGGTAAAATTTCCTTTCAGAACATTTGTGTTTGTGGGGTAAAGTCATGTACCTATGACACATCAGAATCTGGAAAAGAAATTAATATTACAACAATCAATTTTAAAAAAAATGTGAATACTCGGGACAAATATTTGGCAGGGGAATGTTAAAGGAAGCCCTATGGTTCAATATGCCATATATCATTTGAGTACAACATATTTGGAATCATTAATATAAGAAAAAAGTAACACTTATTTACCGTTGAACTTCATCATGAAAAAAAAATTGAATTAAATGACACATCACAATCAATTTTATATAACCTTACCTTGAATCCATAGCAATTTTTTTCCAACACTTGAAACCTAAAAAAATTACAACGAAAAGTAGATTTACAACCGCTTGTCCACAACAAAAAAGTGCGTATTTTGCTAAGACTAAGTACACAAGCGTCTGTCAATGTTTATTTTATTAGGTTAATTTTCGTTGTTCATTTATAATACTAATAATTCATGTTCCTTATGGTGAGTGGCACCAGTACTTTCTAATCAGAATTTTCCTAACCTGGAGTATCATGACTTTCCTCTTACCCCAGAAGTTACTTTGGAAAAGCGTCCCTTATTCTGCTCTACCTCCTATCATACGTGCTACGTTTTATTTATAATTACCAAATTAAAATCCGCAACTATTCACCAATTACAGGTTCCCTTATACCCTTGAAATTCACAAGTCTCTGTTTTTATTTGTCAAACGCATTCAGGAACTAAAGTTTTTCCTTGAAATTCAGTCTATTCGCCAAGGGCAGCAACTTTCTAACGTTTTTAGTAAACTTTCACCTTTTCTTGATGACCAAGGAATCTTAAGAATAGGTGGTCGACTTCGACATGCCCCCATTTACTACTATCGTAAATTTCCCGCACTACTTCCCAGTCGTAGTCCTTTAACCGATTTAATTATTACATCTATGCACCTACAGTATCTCCATGTTGGGATACAAACTGTTAATTTTTTACTATTACAGAAGTTTTGGACACACCATCAATCGTGTTTTATCACGGTGTGTAAGATGTTTTAAAGCTCACCTTACTGCTTCGGCTCCTCCAATAGGAGATTTGCCGTTAACCAGTGTTTCCCGCTGCAAGCCTCTTCTTCTCGTTGGTATTGATTATACTGGCCCTTTCACCATAACAATGTCCGCAACTCGTGGTGCCAAAACGCTTAAGGATTACCTTTGTCTTTTTATTTATTTATCTGTTAAGGCTGTTCATCTGGAACTAGTTTCCGATTTATCCGCTTTCCTTGCTTGCCGCTTTTAAGCGTTTTATTGGTTTTCGCGGTTGCTGTTCCAAAGCCCGCAAGATTCTTGATCACTATGCCAAGGCAGCTGCGAAGAAAGATACTTAGTTGGCATTTTAATCCACTTTCCTTTTCCCCTTTTGGATACCTAAAACTTATTTACCTCGTGTTGTTGGAGATCATATCCTCACCTTAGGAGGGCTTTCAACAGTTTTTATTGAAGTTGAAGCTTTTATGAATTCGCGACTACTAACTCCATTTAGTAATGACCCTCACGATTTAAATGCCCTTACCCCGGGTCATTTTTTAACCTTAAAACCTTTAACCGCTCCTTCAGAACCTGGCCTTCGCGATACCCCCTTAAATATAGTTTCACAATGCAATTTCTTGCCCGCATCCATCAGTTTTTTTGGGCTCGATGGTCTAATGAATATTTACATACATTGTATCCACGAGCCAAGTGGAACACCCTTTCCTTCAACCTTCAAAAAGGTACTCTTGTTATTATTAAACAGGAAATGACTCCCCCACTTAAGTGGCATTTGGGACGTGTAATGGAGATATACCATGGCCCTGACGGTGTTGTCAGAGTCGCTAAGGTTCAAACTGCTAATGGTAGTTTCAAACGACGCTATGGCCGAAAAACTCTGTCCTCTGCCTCTCTGTTTGAAATACTTCGTATTTTGGTGGGCTGAAATGGTCCATCAACACAGCGTGTGTATTATTGTTTATTTTATTAAGTTAATTTTTTATTAACAGTTGTTCATTTATAATTTTTATAATTCATTCATAAATTCATATTTTAACATTTTTTCATTTGATATTAAGTGATATTCAACTTGTCAATCATAATATCTCCGCGTGTATGGTCGCCTTTAAGGGTTCCTAGGTACCGCCTGCTGTCGGCAGCGAATCAGAAAGCAAGAGTCGAGTGTAAAGTGACCAACAGAGATGTTCAACTCGCGTCACGCGTTAAAAGTTATTTTTTCCACCCCATTCCTATAAGCTAGAAAACCAGAGAACCCCGACCAAAGCAGGCCTGCTGGAGATTATCTACGAATCGCCAGATAAGAACTTTTAAAGACCCGCTTTCCTTGATTTATGGAATTTCCAATGTTCTCTCCAAGTTGAGTATCGAAAACTCCCACATTTTTATAAAAACAACTTTAGTCGCCCCAAGTTCTGACGGCCAGTACGGCTTGGTGCTGAGTTTTCCACAGGAAATATTGTTGCTTTATTACGTCATATTTATTTATTTGGAAACCCAAGCACTATTACAACTAAATAGGATTTTTATTTATGGCCATGTATTGAGATAGAATTCCGCCGCCTAGACAGGGTACACTCGCCTCGTGGCATTTGCATCACATCAACGGAACAACGCGTATAATAGTTTCTAACTTGTTAATTATTTCTAAAGATAACAGTTGCGATATGTTATTAAAAAATAACAGTTAAAAAAATATTGATAAATAATATCCTATCACAACTTAAATGACAGTCTGGAAACTATCGTTCTTGAGACGACATTATATGAATTTAAAACGTTTTTCCCTGTTATTTGAATATTGTAATAAAACGATATTACCAGACAATACCCCAGGTCTTTAAAATAACTGATTTAGTGCCAAGATTTTCATTTTACAAGTAAGCGTTCATACATGTCATACGATAGAATGGTTCAATGAAAAAATACTTTTATAAATGAAATGCGGCGTCTATTTTACTCTCTCCTCGTTGCACAAGACTAACCTAAAGGTTTTATTCATATTATTTGAGTACAAAACATTATTTAAAACAACAGTATTGTGCCTAAATAAAAATAATTATGAAAATATTTTATCTATGAGACTATTAACATAAGTTAGTTTTTGATAATTAATCATACTTTCGTCATAGTTAAGAAAAAAATGGTGGCGTGTTCGTTTTATTACAAAAAAATCCGTTTAAAAATAATCTCCCATGTATACGTGTGTCTCATAACTAAGGGGCCATACAGCAACGGGAGATAGTAGACTTGAAAATAGGTCATTTATGCTTGATTTCTTATAATAAAACTCATCCCTAAATAAAAAAGATACCATTTATCAAAGTTGATAAATCTGACCACAAATTAGAATTAAAAAGTTTATTATAATTTAATCAATTTTTCCTGTGGCAGTAAAAAATGAATATTATTACTTAAATAAATCTGACAATAACGTAAATTTAATGATATGGTAGGTAAAAAATCAATACTAAGTTAAACGTGTTTGGTATTAGTAAAGCCTTGTGATTAAGATTAAGTGAGTGTATTACATTTTTAAAATTAGTTAAATCCCTAAAATTAAACAGCACTTATAGTTAGTGGTGGGCAGTCCGGGTCTTTTTTTGGGAACTGGGTCTCCGGATCAGTACAAAGATCCAGATCCCTGAACCGGGTCGTGGATCTGCAGCTCTTAAGAAGTACGCCTGACTCGCATGCTTTGTTTCCAATTCGGTCGGTTGCCGTCAAATCGTTCGCGTTGCCCGCGCCATCTGGACCAATTATTCTCAACGAGTTATTGCGTTATGTTCTTACAATTGTAATAAATAAGTTATCCGTTTCGATCTTCTTGATCCAGTGGTGTTTTATTTCAGCGGTAAAACATCATATCCTTCTGTCTTATTTCAATATTATATCTTATATCGACTGACAGCCTGCAAGCGGTCCGGACGGTGAACAGGTTTTGTGGTTCGAGTGGCTCTGTGACGTGATTAACCAAGAACTGAGATGATCGGAAACGAGATGGCTTCATCGAGCACAATTTTCATCGAGCGCAATTTTCAGATGGCCAATACTCGGGTGTATTCGGCGGGTGTTCGGTTAAGCTCGTGGCTCGTGGCTCCTCCCAATCTGGTTAACACACATTTGGCCAAAATATTGACGTGCAGTAAACTATATATTGAATAATGATAACGAATCAAAGAGACAGCGTTCATAACCTAGTATTTTATTTGTTTAATTTAGCAAAAATAAAAATTTTAGATTAGATTTTTACTATTTTTTTCTCAACAAAAAATAATTAAAAGCAGTTTTTAGTTTGCTTTATTGGTTCAGGTAGTACCTAGTTGTACTTCTAGTAATATAAATACACATAAGGAAATATTTAAAAACGTTCCAATCAAAAATTTTACCCTAAACTCGATATGCTGTTCAAATTTTCTATTCTACTCTACATCTTAGTAATCCGGACCCGCAATTTTAAGGTACCTACCATTGTTACCAAATATAGAAAGTGGTAAGTACCAGCTATCTTTGCATTATTTAAATACTGTATTGTAATTGAAGTAGTTACCTATTGTAGTTCAGTTATTTTTGTTGCTACTTAAGGTGAATGTTTTTTTAGAACATTAAATTAAGTGCAACACGAGCCTTTAACATAAAAGTAGGAACATTAGCTGCAATAATTCCTTTTTTTAGGTTTCTCCAGACTTGACGATCAGATGGATGCACAATAAAATATACCAGGAAACAGCAGAATTAAAACATGCTCGAGGGTAGAGTTGTAGTAGTGACAAAGGCACAGTACCAAACCCTAGCCTTATGAAAATAATACACATATTGTTCTCCTTGTAATCTTTATTTTAAATGTCAAGTTATGAAAAGTATAACTTCAATGTATACATACATATTCTTGTCATAAATTATTTTCAGATAAATATATCGAGTATTATTTTATAATCACTTGTATGTAGGTAAAGACACAAAAGGTAGTAGGTATGTTGTGTACAAATTTGTGGGTATTCTAATCCTATAACAAACTCGGCATGCCCTTAATTCAAATTAAAGTACATTTATTGGCTATGTTGACAATTTAAGAAGATAAATATTAAAATCAATAATACAATATAAAATACAGATATGATAGCCGCTTATGAACAACCCCTTTTCTTATCTAAAATGTTAGTTTTTGTCCTGACCCAAGTTCTTTGTATGTTCAATATTGGCATGTTACTTTTTGCTCAAGTTAGATGAGAGGCCTTAGCAGGGGCAAGAGTGGAAGTTAGTTTCTGACTTAGATCATTCGTGTAACTCTATTAGTTTTCTTAAAGTTAGGTCGGAATCATGTGCTGTTTCTAGGTGGCTATTTACCTACAAACAAAAAGACAACATTCAATTTTAGAATTGGGGAAAATAGTATTAAATCATAAAGTAGATTAGACAGGATTGCTTTTCTTTTAAATATTTTAATGTCATTACACATTACAGTTTATTTTATATACAAGCCAAATTGTTTCCATGCAGGCGAGAGGCAACAAAGAAAACGTATAGGAAATTTGACCAAATGAATTATACAAAATGACCAGTTCTGTAGACACATCGAGCTAAAATGCATCATTATACTTAACCAACTCATAATACTCTCTCCATTAGTAGTTCCCTTACATTTCTCTTAAAGAGTTTAAGGGTAGGAAGGTCCCTTATGCATTCAGGAAGATGGAACCATATAGCTTACGGCTTTCCTACATTATGGATTTCTGTTTAGGTTAGGGGTAGATACAGATCCCTTGATTTCCTAGTGTTAATAAAGTGGTCATATAGTCGCAATGCATCCCTAAGCCTTGTATGGACCCAGATGGTTTCAAACTTAGGACTTAGATTAGGTTTCAAGAATAAACAAAAATAAATGGTAAACAACAAAAATTTGCGTATGTCGATAACTCAACAAGGTTAGGAATGTTAGGCACAATGTTAGGATTTCAGTTCTGATATCACAGAGGAATGATAGAACGTCGCTATTCCTTTGGGTCTCATGACACAGAGGAATGGGAGCTCTTAAGATCTTGGTTCTGGTCACAGAGGAATGATACGTATATACCAGGGGGAACACGTAAGGGTTCTGTCCAATTAAAAACTTTTACGTTAATTTCCCAATATTATTAAAATCACATCAAAAATGGGACTTTTCATTGGCCTGATATGACGAGAGTGTGACATTATTTATCCAATTCCAATTAAGGCGGTTCAGCGCCTTTCTTAAAGAAAGTCTGATTTAAAGAATACAAAGCACAACACATATGGTGGAATGAAGGATGTGCTACAGAACTAAGGGGGATAAGAGAAGTATTGCAAACCTACATGAGAGCGAAGACAATAGAAAATTACATTGGATATACAGGGTGTCCGGTAACTTATGGGCCGTGGAGTAACTGGAGATACTAGACATTAAACTAAGCCGATTATGTCACATAAGTTTTTTCGGATTGTTACTCGTTCTAGAGATACAGGGTGTTGAAAGTTAAAGTTTATTCTCGAAAATAAGCCGTAATTTTAAAACGGTTTAATGGATCGAATTGAAAGTGGGCAATATTATGTTTTTATGAGCAAGAAATAAGAATTTGTAGAAATTTTTAAGTTTGAAACTAGAGGGCACCAGTTGCATACACTGGGCTTCATAAATCTATGATTTGTTTTCTTACCTGTGATATTAGGTGATTTTCAATTGTTTCTTAAAAAGGGCATTTTCTGAGTCAAAAATGTGTACTTGATTGATCTTAATATCTTTAACGGTTTTCTAGATATTTCCCTTTAAACATCCCAAAGCATAAAAAAAAACATAATAAATAATTAAATTAACAAAAAAAGAAACAAAAGTGACAATACGAAAAAACTTATATGTCATAATCGGCTTAGTTTGATGTCTAGTATCTCCAGTTACTCTACGGCCCATAAGTTACCGGACACCCCGTAGAAGACAAGTAGCAAACACCAGAAGGATGCTCAGGGAAAGCAGAAGACAGGGTTGGCAAGAGTACTGCCAGAAGATACCAGTAGATACACCAGTAGCGAAAGTAAATAAATATTAACATTGCCGTGCCTTTTCATATTGGAATCTGTTTGTCTAATTTTTAAGAGGAGGAATGCATACAAGAGAGATGTGTTGGCTTACCAGACTAGGAATACTCATGATATTCTTTTACCTTTGCCAACTAGCGCTATTGTATATAATTCTATTATATACAATTCAAAAAAGATGTTTAATCATCTCCCTCTTAATATAAAATCCTTAAGTAATTACTTAAAGTTTCGAATTCAGGTCAAAAAATTGTTATTGGAACACGTGTATTACACCGTATCTGAGTATTTTGTAAAAAGTTTGTAATAGTTCGGTTTATGTATTGTCCTTTATTTGCTTTTGTATAATTTTCTCTGTAGGTATATATTTTGTTTAGCATGAGATTGTGTAGATTTTATTATTGTCATATAGATTTTATTATTGTTGTGTACATTTCATTTTGACTTTTATTTTATTTAGTTCTAAGTTTTTCAGCTTTGTCAACAAGAGTATAAACTCTTATGATTAATAAAGCATATTTAGAATTTGAATTTGAAAATCAGTAAAAAGGTTCGACACTGCCAGATAACAGAAAGTGAACAATAAGGCCCTTAACGCAAATATTGGACAACGACGTGGACGAGCTGACACCCAACATTCCCACCAACAACCTCCAAATCCAGGATTTCACAGGTTGGATGAACAACCATTCTCCAAAGCTGAACTAGAGAAGTGTCTCTCATCAACAAAGGAAACTCCTCACCAGACATGGACCAGATATCATACCCTATGCTACAAAACCTTCCGGAAAACAACAAACAGTAGTTGTTAAACTGCTTCAACAATCTACTAGCCAATCAACACCTAAATCTCCCACCGGACTGGAAAACTCAATCCAATCCCAAGAGCTGGAAAAAATCAAGCTGAAGTGTCAGGATGGAGACTAATAAGTCTAGGATTGTGTGTAGGCAAGATACTAGAGAATATGATCAAGAACAGAGTGGAGCGGTAATTGGAAAATAAACGGATGCTTAGCCCATTACAACCGTGCTTCAGAAAAGGAAAGGGAGTATTGTAAAACTTATGCACAATCTACACCCAAGTCGAGGGAGGACTTTCTAGAAACCAGAAATCCATGCTGGTGCTGCTAGACGTCACAGCCGCCTACGATAATGTAAGACTGGATAAACTGTTTGAAAAACTGCAAGAAATTGACTTGTCCCTCCCAATAGCCAATTTAATAATGAAATTTCTGTCAAAGACCCGGGAACCGGCCTACTCGTGGGATCTTGCGAGACCAAACGGAAAGGAACGTAGGTACTTCTTATTAAGTAAACAGATGACATGGTACTACTTATCACCTGAGACGACACTGATGAAGATATGAAACAGGCATTAAACGAAACATTGGAAACCTTGAGAAGGTGGATGGAAGAACATGCTCTGTCTATATCACCCAATAAGTCAACCGTGATATTCTTTAATGCCAAAGGGCGCATCCCCCAAAAGGATATCAGATTTAACAATCAGCCCAAAACTCAACAAAATATTTATAGGCCTCCACTGGGACAACAGGTTAAAACTCAGGTAGAAAATTTGTGCAAGAAGGCCCAAAGAGAAATTAACCTAATAAGATGTTTATGTATGACTTGGTGAGGAGCCGATCCAAGTTTACTACTTATATGATCGACCAGGCGATGGTTAGGTCACGCTTAGACTATGGCAGCATATTCTTAGCCAGATGTTCCAAGCAACTGCTACTCAAACTAGACATAGTACAATTTCAAGGGATAAGACCAACACGGGGACTGACTAGCGAAGCGGCAGAGCTGCCCCTTCAGCTCCAAAGACCAGTCACTAAAACTTGACCTATGAAAACACAGTTGCTTATTGAACTCTTGCATGGATACCTAGCAATACTGGAATTTTTGGGAACGAGAAAGCAGACAAAGTAGCCAACGAAGGCGGAAATCTGGAAGAGCCAGAAGACCCTAAAGCAGAATACAGAAACGCACTTCCTAGACTACATGAGAAATTGTGGAGACAGTGGACAACCAGATTCAAGGACCAGGAAAGACTTAAAGGGAAAGACTACTGTGCAATAGTGGAAGAATCACTTAAAGCAACATTGTTCAAAGGCTATTTGGCTATTCTAATATGTCCAGAAGGGAAATCACACTAGTAAACAGAATGCGGTCTGGTCATTATCTCACGCCAGTTTTCCTACAAAAGATCAACTAAAGAGAGGACAACCTTTGCTCGTGTGGAGAAGTAGGAAACCTACATCATATTATATTTGATTGCACACTAAATGCAAGACACTTTCAAACCTTTTACACAGCACCCACATATGCTAAATTGCTTTCAAAATTTTTGCATGCATGCTAAATTAAAGTCTAGTCGTAGGACAAGGATAATATAAATAACAGAGTTTCCTGTCTTGCAGCAAAAAAGATCCACCCCTTGGAAGGCTTCCAGGGTAACAGTAACTGGCCGTATGGCCTCAGCAGCTCAGGCCACCGAGCCCGTCAAGCCTTGATGAGCTAACAAAATAGGAACTACCATTTTTTTTCTTCTGTGATAGATCTTAGGTTAAGTTTAGAGGGAAAGGTTATTATTTTTGTGATTTTTTATTGCAAGGAAAGATACAAAACAATTGTGTTATTTAAAGTATCCACAGTCCCAAGACCTCTTACTTCAATTTCACAGTAACTTGACTCTATACGTCATATAGTTAACTGTTTTGAACCTTAAATACATGGATGATACACAAGACTTACCTATTATCAGTGGCCGGCCATTATCAGTATCCCCAAACAATTTGTGTTCAGTTCGTTTCGTTGTCAATTTTATTATATATTTTATACATTTTACTGGACTAATTCAGTAAAAAGTCATAAGAAAAGCTTTTGTAGTTTGTAATTTTAAAGTAGGTACGTAGATAAGGTTATTAGGAAACTTTTTAGATACTACCAGGCACAATAGGTACTTTTCTTTTGAAAAGCATAGCAAAGAAGCCAACAGCTTGAGCGTTCCTTTTTAAATATCCAAGTTAAATTTATTAAAGGAATATTCAACTTAGTGCTTTGCTATTTAAAAATAACTAAACAGAAGGTACATAATAAGAGATATTTAATAAAAATTAATTAACCAGCAACCATGACAGGTAATATTTACTCACAATTAAACTGCCCGATTAGTAAATTAAAAATTATGGTAACCGGGCTACAATAATTGTAAAAAATTTAGTTCTGTTAACGTATGTCACCATTAAAGTTGCAGGTTAGTTAATTATTGTTAATCATCTTTATGCAACCTGACAGTTTCATATGAGGGCTGTAATCCCACCATGTATTTATTTATTTCTGAACCTACCATTCTAAAAGACAAACTGTAAATGGAATAATGAACATTATTTATACAAGGAAATTGTTTGTGTAGATATATCACTTGAAATAAAACAATTTTAGTAAAATAGGTATTTTTATTCATAAAAATTGGCTAACATTTTAACAAGAAAACACTAGCAGGGTTAGCTGAGGGGATATAAGCTTGACTGTCATGTTTAAAAGGAATATGTTTGACACAACTTTGAAATATATAGTTATAAGCACCAAAAGCAGTTTTGAACTCATTCCCTTTATCATCGAGGGGTTTTAGGGAATATTTTATCGTACCTGTGAGTCAAGTAGGTAGGTAAGGTTTATAAATGCTTGTTTCTTGACCTGTTTGGGTTATTAATGTATGTTACTATCTCTTTAAATACCTCTAGTACCTCTTTAAAAAAAACTGCTTTCATATTTCTATTTTTCATTTCCTATCCAACATTTCCATGCAGTTATGATTATAATAATAATAATAAAATATGATTTTAAAAGTGAAACAATCTTTTTAAATGTTCATACGAAAAATTTAAATATGTATTATTTCACAAATACTGAAAATATTTCTTTAATTCCTAATAAATACCTACCTGTAACCTGTAATATTATGTTTGAAAAATACACAATATATCAAAAAGTTTCCTCACATGTCCCTTCACTGGAACAATAAAATACAGCTGAGGTTCAATCCATTGAACTGACCTTAACTTTTCCATGTATTGTTTAAGTTTTCATACCATGATTTTTACAGATGTAATATCAGAAGGTATACTTTGTTTCTGGTTGGGCCTTAATGTTTAATTTACTTCTTAATCACTGATTACAAATTTCCTCACTTTGATAGTGTGCACGCTATATCCGATGAAGTTTTTGCAACAAAATGCATCTACACAATCTAAAAATACCAAATAATAAACCATATTTTTATAAGTACGGCATAACATAATGCATTAGTAGCCACATAGTCAAAAACTACAAGGTAGGAAAACATTTTTATAAGTATGGCTACAATTGTATAAGTATATAGAAAAAAAAAACACAAGTTACAGGGTTACTGTACGAAACTTACTGTTCTATGATGCTCTTGGATAGGCAATAATTATAAAAAAATAGGATGTAGTAGATTGTGTAACCAGCTGGTAGTTTTGTTTGTTTTTAGCTTAAAAGTTCTAACAGCAATGTGGTCACAGTCACAGTCACATGAAAACAATAGGATGAGAGGTGATTTTTCCTGAAAATATTTTCAATATTCTCCTCACATTACTTCCTGCGATTCGACAAGGGTGATAACCACTGTTTTGTCACTGGATTTGTATATTATTTTAAAGGATTTGTGTAAAATATCCCCATTCCAACTTTGAAGTTTGATTTAACCCATGAAATTAAAAATCAAAACAAAATAAAATAGTTATTCTATAACGTCAAAAAAATTAAGTTAAACGTCAACACAAACATGGGTAGAATAATTTTTCCTTACCGGTAACGAGACGAAACATACGTATTCCATCCTTATTTGTCGACTTCCCTTCTCCTTCCCTCTCATTGCCAAATCTGAGAATTCCGAATCAACGCGAAGCGCTTTCGGGAGTTGTTCGGGACTGTGCTAGCTGCAAATTGTGCTCGGTATGGTTCTCCCTCGGAAACAGCACAGCACGCCTGACCCGAACATCACATCGGATCCGCGGGATCTGCGACCCGGTTTCGGTCGGAGAAAAAACTGGATAGCACGGGTCCCAGTAAAGATCTGGATCCCTGAACCGGATTAGTCGCGATCGACCCACCACTACTTATAGTGGGCTTATTAGTGAGCGGTTCAGCCGTATAGCTTGGTTCAATGCATTCAAATGCATATGCATGATCATGACTCGAAATAACGGAGTAATTAGTTATATAACGGCTTATGTTTGCATGCATCTTATTCTTTTTCAAAAAACGATATCTATTTAGAAATAGTGAAGCACAAAATGTATATCCGACAAGGACTATGAATTATACTAAACATAGACTCACATTATATAAAAATGGTGCATATTATTACTGTATTAAACTATATAATAGTTTACCGAAATACATACAAATTTGTGAAAATATTAAAAATGTTTTAAAAAGTGTATTTAAGTTATTAGAAGACATTGAGCTCTATAACATTAAAGACTATTTTACAAAGACTTCAAGTCTACAAACATGCATTTCATCTTATGTAATTTTTTTATAATGTAATTCTGAAATAAAGATTGTTTTTCACCTCTGTCAGGTTTTGCTTCAGATCGAAAGAGTTGCTCTTAGTCAGATAGGGGCTGTGGATAGAAGTGTTGGTTTTCTTATTTGGTTATGAGTTTATTTTTTGATGGCAATTAAGAACGAGGGGTGAATGGAGCATACTGGCTTTGCATAGCCAAGAATACATTTACATTTTTTACTCAACTTTTCTATTATTTTTGGAGGATTTTTTGCTATTCTAGGACATTCGCCATATCGCACTATAGTTACTGGTAAACCATGCCGAATGAGGGAGATACCCACTGGGCCATCGAATTCTATTCTCTCTACATTCTCTGGAAATTCGTGCAGAGAAGCCACTTGTGAGTAGAATTAATTTTCTTTTTTGATGCTAATATACGGTCCAATTTAAACTATTAAGTATGTATTAACGAGGCATACTGCGTGCCTTATTTCTACCGCCTGTTTATATTATCTATGGGATAAGTCCCAAGTTGTGTTTTTACTTAGCTCTGTGCTCGTAGTTTTGTGAATTCTTATAAACTAGAGGTAAGCCTATTAATTTTCCTTGGGGTTTTTGAACGTTTTGGTTATTTAATTGTTAGTAACAATGTCGTACCCAAGAGACTTAATGCTATTTATTCTCAAAACCATAGTTTTCCATGCCTGCAACACCGTGCCACGCTTTATTCAATTTTTATGGCTCCGGCTAATTTAATCGTTATTTAGAAAAAAGAAGTGTGGATGATCTAGTAAACCTAAAGTGGCAGTGTACAACAGAGTTCTTGAAGTAACCCATTTGATATCCCTTCTCCAACATAGTTTTTTTCTTGGGCAGAAGTACGACTATCTTATCTATCCTGCTTAGACACTGTGTGTGTGATGCTTATAATTCTAAATCATGTCTATCTGGATGTGTTTACAGACTTTTCCAAGATCTTTGACAGGTTAAACTTACTTCTAACTAAATTAGCTAACCCTTGGTTTCAGCAGCGACTTGTACACGTTTATCTCTTTTTATGTATCAAATCGTAATTTATTTGTGGAACATCTTAGTCAGAAATATTTAAATTTATTGCCAGAATTGAAGCACCACGGGGCAGTAACTTGGCTCCATTGTTATTTTCACTTTTTATTAACTTAATTTAATACTCAAATTTCTGTTTATAGACCACCTTAAAATTTTCAGGATTATTCGTTTCTCTACAGATTGTGAACGCTTGATCTTAATAGGCTTAATCAAATGGTGTGAGGACAATCAAATCCTTAAATATTGACAAACATAGAATAATAACAGTCACTTTTAAAAAACATAAAATTCTTAATCATTCAAGAGCGTTCGAACGTGTTGACTCCAATTTGTATCCAAATTCTCCTTTAACTTACATGTAATATATCGTCGCCAATATACAACATGTGTAGCTAATACAATATTCTTGCCATCCAACTAGACATTTTTACTATCAGTACTTGTTATTATTCTTCTGTAACTAAGGCTAGTAGCACAGCCTTGGAGTTGCCATCAATAGTCTTTGATTTAATGATTCTCTGTGATATCTAGTCTGAATATGTATATTACTTAGACATTGAAATTCTAATTTTCCCATTAACAATAGCTTATAATAAGTTTATGTCTTATAAATGGGGTAACCTGTTAGACATAGTATTTTCAACTTACATTTGATAAACTAATCGGTTTAAAGGGCGTAAATAATAACTAAATCCGTAATCCACACACGTTTTCAACTACTATTTTTTCTTCAAATGCTACAAATAGTATCAAAGGAAATGCTAGAAATGCAACGAAATAAAAAAATGCAATAAACAAATCTGACAGATTGGACACTTCTATAAATATACTCTTAAACTCACTTTTGCTAATCATAAAACAATACGTAATATTTACAGTGTGTAAAATGTTCTTCTGTTATTTTTATCAAGTTAAAATTACCTGACTTTAATATCAGCAGGCAAAGTCGTTCCATTTGCATTCAGTATAATTGTACGGTTTTTTCTTACCAATTCTCATATTTGATAATTTAGGCATTTAATTTAAAAATATCAGAACATTTTATTTTTTGTTCCTTTATACCCTCTCTGCCTAGTCAACATAGGCTCTTGTGAAATTACCCTTTAGACTTTTCATTGTTAAATTATTAATTTATTTATTTGTTTAATATTTTAGACTCGAAAAGCGGCAGCTTGGTTATCAGGAAAAATGACCAAAGATGGACATGCAGTAGCAGTGTTAAGCGGCGATTTAACAGTAGAACAAAGGATTAACGTACTGGACAGATTTAGAGATGGCAAAGAAAAAGTTCTTATAACAACAAATGTCTTGTCTCGAGGTAATGCACATTAATTTAATATGTTTTACCTAAAAGAATCAAAAAAATAAATTTATAGGGCCTAGCGGACAGGTAGATAAATATGAAATGTGTACTGCGTTTCTCAAGACGTCAGAATAATGAGATTCTCATTCCTAACGGGTATACATTTTCTTTTTAAATTATTTTTGCGAACACTTATCTTCTACCTACTACTTAATAATATGTGAACCATGCCTATTTTGCTAATTTTGTGGATTAGCTACATTACATATTTTTTTGTAAAGGTCAATATGTAGTACGAACATACATATGTTTCAGGATATTTTATTACCGGTGGTGCCTGAATTCTGCAAAAGTAACACATTTTACGACGTTGCCAGTTGGTTTGTCGTCCCTATTTCGCGCTCGCAGGAGACTAGGTGTTGGCAGTAACCCTACGGGAAGTTCGCGAGGCTACAGTGGCCATATCGTTTAGTCTCAAGACACATCGGCAAATCTTACAACACTGCATACTTCTAAAGGGTAATTCACTCACTCTGTTAATATAAAACCTGACGGGATTGTTACGGGCATCATCGATTTTATTAATACAAGCAATAAATCAAAAACAAAACTCAACTCAAATATGCTACTATACTCTCAGCAAATATCCTTATGTTTAATATAAAACAAAAAAGTCAAGTTTAGTACCTTTTAGTGTAATAAAAATCACCAATGCTTATGGTATAAAACATCTGTAACTTAACTTCTTAAAATAGCTTAAAGTTAACAAATCAACTAAATATTCACAAATTTATTCTTACACTAAAAAAAAACATCGATATGTTCGGAGTATAATGCAAAACCTGCTGTTACTGGATACATTAGGGCTGCTCAGGACTTTAATAGAGTAAGTATGAACACAATTTGAAAAAACGCAATCTCATGATTGGGACTGCAAAACCTGTAAGGCAAGTGGAGTAAAACGCTTTCAGCAACAATGACAAGTCAAAATCTTCGACCTCCAATGTCACTTTAAGAACAATAATAATATTTTTAAAACAAGTACTTATATATCCAAAAGCTTTTAAAATTGGTGGTATAAAACCTCTCTTTAAAAATGGAGATTCAAATAAAATTAATAATTATAGACCTATAACATTAATATCTTCTTAGCCAAAGTATTTGAAAAAAATTTAAAAGTAAGAATTGTGTGAATTATTTAGAAAGAATACATTTTATTTCTAATAAACAATTCTCATTAATTCATCAATATTTTTTCCACCCGTGATAAGATTTGTGTTATCAGCATAACATGTTACATTTTCATTAGGAGAAGTTGCTATAAAATTCAAATCATTAAGAAATATAAGAAACAAAATTGGTCCTACAATACTACCCTGAGCAATCCCTAGTTTATTTTCTATTAAGTTTGAAAAATATATTTGACCGTTCTTTGTTATCTTAAATTTTTGTTGTCTTCCCGTTAAATATTATTTAAATAGATTAAAAGCGTTTCCTCTAACACCATACATATTTAATTTTTTAAGTAATAATATAGGATCAATACACTCATATGCTCTGGACAAATCTAAACATATCCCCATGGCTAGATTACCTTTCTCAATAAATTCTAATATTTTTGTGGTAAATTGAAAAATAGCAGTCTGTGTTGATTTGCCAGACATATATCCATGTTAAATACCATTAAGCAGATTAGATATATTCATAAAATCTAAAAGACGGTGACACATTGACAGTTCAAACAATTTGGAAAATGAAGGTAGAAGACTTATAGGTCTATAATTTTCCATCAGTTCAGAGTTTCCTTTCTTAAAAACAGGTTTTATTAATGCAGTTTTTAGTTTCTCCGGGAAAATCCCTTGCTTAAACGAATTGTTAATAAGATAACAAAGAACCTCTTTGATTGTTGGAACTGATGATTTTACAATACTTGTAGGTATTTCATATATCTCAGAACTGTGTTTATTTTTAATCCTATGAGCAAGCTCACATAGTTCACTTGTTGATATAGTAATAATTATGATAGAACTCGCGAGGTTCTGGCTCCATCACGTGATATGAATGACATTCTGGTTAATTTTAGTGTGTCATGTTGGTATGATTTGACGTAAATTACAGGATCGGGTTTGTGCTTAGAAATGACAAATTTTTAATATGTAAAATTTATGTTTAAACGATTAATATTCTTTAAGCCATTGTTGTCATGCTAAACAAGATTACAATAAGATGAAGGTAAAAAGTTGCAAAACAGATTAGGAAATGACAGCTTCTTTTATTCGCCCATATCCCTTGTGTTCTTTCCTCGTTTGGAAATAGTAATTATAACAGAGATAGTAGTTTTGCTTACCAGTCAACACAGTGGTAAATAAAAAAATTCGTGTAAGCTATTTGAGTAAAACATACAATAGAAATGTTTATTTGCTTTATTTATATTAAAGCTATTAACTAATGTATTGTTTAATATCTAATAATAATTTTATAGCAGAAAATACAGTAGGTACGCCACTGCTTTTAGCATATAGTATGTTTAGATGAAGTAGTTAAACATTTTTGGTACTAATTACCTTGTTCCTTATGGAGCGTATTGTAGATGTAAATATTTAAAAAAAGAAATAAAAATTAAATTGATCATACGCACGCCACTGGTTGTGCCAATTTATTGAAATTTCGTCGGTCGTTTTAAGGGATGCTAATCGACTTCTGATATTAGTTTTGAAATAAATTAATCGCTAAAGGTAAATTATTATTTTACAACCCCTATAAATCCGTACGCCAATGAGTTAACTAAAAATTTTAGCAATAAAAAAATGCTCCCTAAGATCACACGAAATCACACTAAAATTTAAAACAATTAATTCAGAAATACCGAAAATATGAGCTTGTTTCCATTATAAGTGGGACATTCATAATAATTGCGAAATATTTTTTATTTTAGTTTAATAATTATTATCTTGCATTTTATTTAGTTGAAATCGATTTAAAAAAATAAATAATTACTGAAAAACAAAAAAAAAAGTTTGATCCGAAGCGGGGTTCAAAACCGCGACCATTAGTTCCAAAGTGGAAAGTCTATACCCCTACGCCAAGGCGCTTCCTACAAAACAGGTACAAATGCGCTACATGACTAAATCCAAGAAATTATTATAAAAAATAAATTAAAACTGTTTAAAATTACCTTATTCTCTTCAGCAATGACATCAGCTGAGGTACTAGGCAAGCAATAATTATGATCAATAATTAATTGTTAGTTATAGTCTAAAACAGAATATCATACGTTTATGAATGAACATTTTGGAACAAATTAATTTTACTTACCGCCAATTTAATAATAACTCCCACAATCAAATATATATTAAATAAAACGTTCAATTAATGTCCAAAATTACAAGATTTGCACTATAAACGGTCTAAACATAGTTTAAAACGCACCACAAGCTGACATAGGCTGAATACGTCTCTCAAAATCTGAGGAAATTTTGAAAGTCCTAATCAGCCGGCCGAGGTTATATATCTGGATGTCAAATGTCGAAAAACGATTTCTCTCGTGAATATTTGGTCTTAAAAATAATGACTGGTTATTTTGTTTGATTTTACAATCTGCTTGCCGCGTTTCTACTTTTTTAAGTAAGTTAGGAACTGTGGATGATAAATAGTTATTATACTGATCGGGTATTAGTTCAGGATTGCCCTTAACACCAATATCAAAATTGTTTCCATCATTTCCAGTTATTTCCTTACATATATTTCACATACAATTAGTTTTGTTATGTGCTGATCTTAATCGTTGTTTGTATTCTTCCGACCTTACTGCTTTCAACAAATTATCATATTCTTTTTTATTTTTTTTTATACTGTTCTTTGACACGTTTATTCAAATAATAACTATACAATACCAAAAAAATTTAGTCCAGGAGCTAAGGTAAAAAATATTTACGGATAATTTCGTCGCTATGCATTTACAAAATAATTACAAAATATGCAGATATCTCAGAAATTAGTAACTTAGGTAAAAAACGTGTTCCATAAGGTTTAATTAAAATTTAATGCAAAAATCAAAAATATAATAAAAAATGCTATATTGTATTTAAAAAATGAAAGTTGAAGCTACTTCCGGTATAGCCGGAAGTGACAGAAACATGTTAATATTTTAGTTTAAGAGAGCACATCGATAAACTTAAACCTACAGATTTTCAAAAAAATATTTTCAGTAGTTATAATGCAAGCTCGTCGTGAATCACCCGGTATATATATTAAGAGTTGTCATTTATTCATAGCTTTGTAAATAGTATTTGATTATTATTATTTGGTTACTAGAATTATTCATTTAGCAACAATAGTATACACATATACCCTGTATAACCAGTTTTGAGTTGCTCCTTTCTTTCGTCGGATCCTGGCTCTACTGACGAGCCATGATATGGCGAAACGTGTCTAGGGATGGATCTGAAAAAATGAAAGGAAATTCTTCTTCTGAACAATAGTATAGTTAGCTCGGCTATAAAAAATTTCATATAAAAAAAAATTGGGTTTTTAATGGGGTGAGCCACAAAATCGAACAATGCAGTCTTTGATGCGGTCGTATTTCCGTAACGGTTGAAAACCGATATCAACAACTATATATTTTTAAAATCGGACCGCGAAATGCTATACATTGGTTTAGTTATAAATGTGGGTTGCTATTTAAAAAAATTTAAAATCGCGTCATACCTGTCATTTTTGACATCTGACATTTTAAAACCAAATAATGTGTGACCGATACACGCCAATCTCCAGTATGTTAAAATCATTAAAATGGCTAAATATGAAGCAGTTCATTACAAGGACGAATCTGACGTTAATATATATGGCCATAGTGTTAAGAATGCGCCCAGCTTAGAAAATTTTAATAGAAGAATTTCTGTCCGTTTATTGAGTTGACTTTATTATTATTGTTATACATTCTACAATTTTGTTTATCTTGTGAATTGGTATTACTAGTCAAGTGCTAAATAAAAAAAAATATTTATTATTATTATCTACAATCCAATTAATACAATAAAAATATTATAGGAATCGATGTCGAACAAGTTACTATTGTGGTAAACTTCGATTTGCCTGTTGATCTTAGTGGAGATGCAGACTGTGAAACTTACCTACACAGGATTGGTCGAACGGGACGTTTTGGAAAAAGAGGAATAGCAATTAATCTAGTTGATTCTGAAACAGCCATGAGAATATGCAAAGATATTGAAAAACATTTTGGAAAAAAGATTCATTATCTTAATGCCGAAGACTGTGAGGAGATTGAAAAGATTGGTCAGTAAACCCTATTATTTAATGATTTTTAATTTATCGCTGTCCAGCTACATTTATATTTTTAGGCCAAAAATGTAAAGAATATTACTAAGTTGTCCATACATTTTTCAAGTTTAAAATACATCTTCTTATTAATGTCCTAGTATTTATAACATTCTAAAAACCTGATATGTGTATCCTGAAAAGGGTTAGCAGCTAGTATTTACTAAATAATAACTGACCCACTACTACCATTCTAGGTTGGAGAGTTGAGGTTTAAAATTAGAAATTTGGGAATATGACGACTAAAACTATCTACGATTATACATTTCATACCGGGCTAAGCCCTTTTAGTGAATATAAATAAAACAAGTTTTAAAAAAATAATCTATTTTAAAACTATAAGGATGACAATTACAAATATTCTGTTTTTAAACTACGAATAATTCTAGCTTCTACTTGATGGAAGTTCATTACAAATAATTAAAATAAAAAACAACTGAGTGAAAACTTCTAATATTGTTAATTTAAATATTTATATTTACAATTGTAAACATATTATAAGACCCACACTATAATGAGCTTATTACGTAACCCATTTTAGCCTGTTTGAGTTACGTAATAAGTTTTATTATCGTACTAGTGATGCAATGAGCTTATTACATTACTAGTGATGTTATAAACTCATTGTTATTAAAAAACAGCAGTCTTTTACTATTTATTTATTCAAAAAATGCTTATTTATTATACAGTACAATCGCGATAATACGAATACGCACTCTTATGAATGACTCAGTAATATGAACATAATATTTTTTGCATTGACCATTCTGTAGTATGAACAGTGTTTGATAACACTGTTCATACTACAGAGTGGTCAATGTAAAAGGAAAATCAAAATGTCTTTCTTCAGTTTGCTCAATTAAGGGAAAAAGCAGACAAATTTTGCTATAAAAGATTAGTTAAGTATCTTAGGTTAGGTTATTGTATTAATACACACTATGTAGTATGCTAGGTACAATAATAGTTGTTACATATGTAATTATATGTATTTTTTGTAAACTTCGCTAATATAAACGTTCCGTTAATATGAACTCCGTAGATTTTTTTGTGTTTACGTAACCGAGATTGTACTGTAAATATTTTTAAAAAATGAATATCTGATGCTGATGCCATCACCTGGTCTTTGTCTTAGATAAAATGTTGTATATCACACATACGGTAAGGGTCATTACAGCATCGTGTGGGTACCACAACTCGGTCTACGACATCGTGGCAATATTCCCCACTCGTTACTGTAATGAAGCTCATACTTTCATGTAGTAATATGAATTTTATAATTCTACTAAAAGTTTCGTAAGGGCGTATATTACAGCTCGAGATGCAGGGCTGTATTGGAATTAGTTTGAAGTTTTTTAAAAACATTTTTTGATAAATAAAGCCTCGTTAAGAAAAAACAATTTATTTATTATAAAAAAATATAAAACCTAAGGTGTATTATAAACATTGATGACCCATGACACAATTTGACATTCGTAGACCAGAAGTGGATGAATGGAGCTACTTAAATTGGACTTTGCAACCGTCACATTCGTGTTTTTTTCCTTTTAGGCTTTTATTCCCTACCAACAACAACGTCACATGGAACATAATTATATAATTAAAACTAACAACTAATAATTACTAAAGTACATATTATGTACGAGTATTAAGAAAAATATATTAAAACAATAAATTTTTTAAAAGGTATTTCTTTAAATCAACCTTAAACAAAGAGACTTTTTATGTCCATGGGTAAGTTTATACAAATTTTAATACCGTTATAGAGAAGTGATACCATTCCAAAATTGCTTTTTATTGAAATAGTCGTTAATAATTTGGTCTCTCTGGAATGATGTTCATAATTTCAGTTACATGTTTTAGAGTAATATTTGATTATTTTTTCCTTCAATTTCAAAGACTGATTAAATATACACATATTTAATTTATATAATTTATCTGTACATTGAACGGCAGTAGAGTTTTGGACTTGCATTGTCTTTATTTGTTTTGAATTACAACCTTTTAACTGGTAAGTATCTCCAGTCGTCTTCAGGTGAATACTACTGCATACATTACAACTCAAACAGACATGTACGTACAATGTTGAATAAATTAATTGTTGTTTATGTATGCATTTAATCATTCCCTAAAAAATTGCCTTTGTTGATACCCAAATAAAAATAATATATTGTAATTTTGAGTGTATTAAGGTAAAATAAATAATTCTTATGATAATTAAAGCTATACAGAGTGTCCCGAAATTGACGTGCAATATTTTTAGGGCGTAAAATACATCATCATACATCATATTTTTTTGTAATTGCATGAAAATTGTTTAAGATAATAACAAGAAAATTGGTGCATGCCTTACAACCAATAATTTATAAATTAGAGTGAATTTAAAGTAAAAATATTTCTCCCAGTGGCGCCGCACAAAGTGGGGCTTAAGGTAGCTATAATCATTTTTTTATTTCCAAGACTTTTTAATTTTAAATGCTATTTTTTGAAAATCAAGAGTTTGTGTTAAAAAGATACCCTTATTTTATTTCGACAGGAAGCACAATATTCAAGTAAAATTAATTAATAAATGTAACGTATTTTTCAAAGGGAAGGATATAAATGACTTCAGATAATTCCAAAAGTTACCCTTAATAATGTAGCAATGTCTGAATGGTCTTAAAATAATAAAAAAAGTTTCTATTAACAATGTTTTAAGTATCATAAGTTGCAAAATATATTTTTTTTGTAACAACTTTCAGAATTACCTAAACTCATATGGATATTTAAGAAATATATTATTTTTAAAACTAGTTTTACTCGAAAACGGTGGTTCTTGTCGAAATAAAACAAGAGTATCAAAACCGTTACTGTAATTTACAATTTATCGGTTGTAACGCATGTACCAATTTTCTAGCCGTTATCTTAATGTTTCTATGCTATTACAAAAAAAAACTTTCCCTCCGACCCTCCTTGAGGGCTCTAGCCTCCTAAGAAAGCATTTCTCGGGGTATGTTTATTGGACATTTTTGTTATATTTTTGAATGTACTTCACGCCCTATAAATATTGCACGCTAAATTTGAGACACACTGTATATTGACGTATTTAAAAAAATATTCCTACTAATGGTGATATTACATGTCGAAGATGTTCAATGTGTTTTTTCTAAGTTAAATTTTGATAAATGGAGACCTAAAAATTTTATAGTTTTGAATAAACTATATTTGTTTTATTAAATAATATACTGTACATATTGTTTAATTTCTGCTTATCGACAAACATATGAGGATTTTTGAAAATTTGATTTTGCTTGCTATTATTCTCTAAAGAATTCTCAATACAGCATTCTGCCGTAAAAGAAGTTTTACAGCCCTCATGATGCTTTAACATTTGCATATTTGCACCGCCATCAACCAGCATAGTGGCTGAAGATCTTCTAAGACAGTGTCCAATCCATTTTATTATTCGGGATTCTTCAATCAAAGTTTTTTGCAATGATTTTTGCTATTATCACAAAAGTATTAACTCCGACACACTAGGAGGTATATTTTTCTTGTCTGTAGCACTAGAAGGACAAAGTTCAGCATATTTCGAAAAATATTAAAACAGTTAATACCTGGTACGTTCTCTTCTGTTACAACAATTTCTCGGATAATTTTTGTTTTTGTGCATGGAATAACAATTTTTATATAGGAATCACTGGATTGATCTAGCATCAGCTTAGTTAATTCCTCTCGACAACAGGCCTCAAATATGCCGATTATCATAGTTATCAAGTTAAAAAAAAATTTATATCTTGATTTTTCTTAACTGAAATCATATTTCTTAACATTGAGTAGTAAATTCATAGTGTAGATGTTTTCGTTAGCTTTGCACCAACTTTTGGTACTTCAACGCATACCCCGATTTGGATTTGGTCGGAACTAGACTTAAGATCGCTCCGATTGGCGCTGCTTCAATATCAGAAGGTAAACTTTCATCAAAATCAATCATTTTGAAAAGCACGTTTTGTATTTTTGAGTTTGTTTAATACAGCTTTTTCAGTAACCGAGAAAACTTGATTAATGGACTTAATAACGGGTACTTTTTTGTTTATAGAAAAGTCACTGGTCTTATTATTTAAATTTTGTGGCAGTTTTCTAAATTATATATTAATATTACTAAATAAAAGTAGATAAAATTGTGTACAATATTCTTGTTGTAAATTCATATTACTACACTCGATGATTTATTTAACTCGTCTGATAACTTAATATCTTGTGTTGTAATATGTAACTTTACACAATCGTAAATAACTATTTCAGCAGTTCATTCAATTTGTTAACTCCTTGATAACACTACACTCACTACAGTGTAGCGAAATGCGTCGGGAATTAGAAAATATATATATGTGAAAATTAAATCCAGTTGTCTTTTATTGTAATTATTTTTAATTTCAATATTGTTTAAATGTTATTTTTTTTCTTCTGTACCAATATAACACCTGTTTAATTTTCTAATAGTTTATTATCATGATATGCGTTACGTTTTATAAAAGCATATTTACAAATAAATACATGCGTGTTAGAAAATCAGGTAAGTTTAAAACCGAATAGGTATCTAAACTAAAAGATGATAATCACCTCTTCCACTATTTTATGTACAAATTATTATGTTAAAAATTGAAAATACCTTTTTTATTGAGTAATAAACCGTATGTTTCTATATTTTCTAACTTTTATTTATTTTCATCCTAAAGCCTGATGTGGTTTATTATGTAGTTCAATATTAAGGTTTTGTCTATTTCTTCTAAAATAATGCACCACCGGAGACAATAAATCTTCGTCAATTCTTTTGTCTTTATTGAAACCTAAAAGACAAATATATTATTAGGAGTGTTTATTGGGGACCCTACCCGATCAGTGTTAGTAACAGTGATAGTGATACTTAATAATAATGTCATTACTTTGTTAGTGTGTAAGTGTAAAATCAAAAAGGATTTTAACGCATAACAGTTAAATAATATACATAATCGTAACAGAAACAAAAGACAAGGTAGATCTGTTTCAATTAAATTAAAGTATACTGTCAATTGACATTAATAAAATGGTTTTGACGACCTTTGTCATTTAAATGTTTTGAAAGAAAAAAATAGTTGGTAAATATTCTGTAAATATGTCTCTTTATTCAGAAAAAGAACGGATGCCCATTTTGAAGCATATTTTAGTCCTGACAGAATTGAAAAATATATGATTTAATCAGCGACATAACTCGAATCAAAATTTACGTCAGACGCTGTGACATGCTTCCGGCAAGTCGTTGTAAGGACTATATCACAGAATATATAGCTACGCAACAGAAGGCTGATAAGAATTAGACAAAAGGCGACATGCGAAAACTCTCCGAAATGGTTATTTAAATGCCTTCAGGTGGCGCCAGGAGTATCATCCGTAAGCTAAAAGCGTATTTCGCGCCCTTCAGACGAAGAATTTATCTAGAGCGTTGCCGTTGCGATATCCTCTTGCAATTCGATGTTATGCAAATATTTTTTCTAAGATATATTTATTATTTTATACTATATTTTATATAGATAGATAGAAACGTCTTTATTTTTCAACTCGGCGAAGAGCAGCATTGCTGTTTACTTAACCGAGCATATACAACGCAAAAATATACATACATTAACATGTCAATATTACTGCTGATTGAATAGCAGCACCAGTGGCGTATTTAGGGGGGGGGGGGCTGCAGGTCTAAAAGTCTAATTGCACAATTTTTCGTCTCACGCTTGGACTCTTAATTTAAATTTTTAAATAATGTATTCTTGGCTTAGATTACAAAGGTCTTGTAGGAAATGTTTAGTTTTTAAACTTTTCCTTCTAAAAGTCCTGTTTTATAAAGAGATTAAGGTTTCGGACGCATATCGTTTTAGTTATTGATTAATGATGCTATTTTATAGGAAAACGAGTAAAAAAATAACATTTTATAGTATTTTTCTATTAGGTATATACTTGTCTGTTCCGTTTTCCCTTTTTTAGAGCTATTTTAAATCAACAAAAATATAACCCAATGCAATAAAATATTTATACAATAAAAACAAAAAACAATTAGATACCTACTTATTTATTTTTAAAGAGAAAAATTTAAGTAAACATTTTAATTGAAACATTTTTTATTGAAGAAGTGTAATAATTTTTAATAAAAGAAAATAGTGTAGAAAAAGAAACGAGAATGCTTTATTAGGACTAATACAAAACGGCATTTAAGAATGAGTAGGTATTTCAAAACCTAAGCATTTGCACCAAAAATTGCTCTTAGATCTACGCTCTTAAAATACATGATTTCTAAAAAAATTATTAATTTTGGCGTGGTGAGCGATATTTACTTTATTTTTAATCATGAAAAACCGAGCCCGAAAAACGTGTGTTAGAATCATACATAGGTAACGTCTTATGTTAAAATTTTGGATTGACACCAATATTCATATATTTCACAAATATAAAAAATGTTTTTTTTTTTAATAAATATAAAAAAAAAAACATTTACAAACACAAATTTTAATATTTTAATCTGGCCATTTGGTTTCAACCAGAGCCATAAAACCTAATTACACACAATATTTTAATAATATTTTATGTATGCTCCCCTATGTCTAAATTTATAAGTTTTTAGAATGTTATTTTTAAATAATTATCATTTTCTTATTGGGCATGCCAGTTTTTATTGAATTTAACTATGGGATCGGCTCAGAGAAATCCTAGTGATAAAGCGTTCTTATTTGTAGATTAATTCAGTGGCGGTAACTTTTTTGTATCGGGCGATTACAAGAGGAGGGGGTAGCACCAAAAATTACTATCAAAACTTTTCCAGAAGGGAAGTACGGGGGCAGCTAACTCCCTCCCCCTTCTAATTATACTGTTTATTTAAACATAATAGCATTATTTTCAAAACGCTTTTAGTTTCTAACTATGAAATATCTTTTATTTCTTGTAAGTAATAAACATTTTTAATATTCAAAAGGAGCCATAATGTACGAACAGTGAAAATTAACAACATTGTCGAAACCATTAAAACGTCAACCTCTCCGTCGCTGCCGGTCAGAGGTCAAAGAAAACATCAAGCTCGCCGCAGCCGCCGGCCGGCTAGGGCAAGGCAGTGTTGCCATTCGTAGCGACTTGTCGCGAAAATAGCGATTTTTTTATTGCCTTGAGACGTAGCGGCGATTTACAGAAATAACCCGAGTTTTAGCGATTTTTTGACTTGATTTGATTGTTCCAGAATTGTTACGGCTATTTTAATAATTCCGCCATGGAAATGCGGATGTTGAAAAAAAATTTCGGTTATGGCAGGCCGTGGCAGACGTAAAAACGAAGAAAAGAAATAAATTAAGTGTTGAACTTTTATGTTGTATTTTAAGGGTTCAATTAGATTTAAATCAAAGTAAGGGTTGTTGTTTAACGTATAAATTTAATGATAATCACTTATCAAAAAACAACATGGTTTATTAATATCAAAATCCTACACGCTACAACAAGAAAAGTCTTTTACAAATGACAATAGCAGTTGCTAACCTGTCTTCGGTTTCTGTTTAATTATATTCTCAGTAAATAATTGAAAAATATAAAAATTAAAACCGTAGAAAATTGTATTTTTTCTTGCTCTATACCTACGATAGGGTCAACATCAAAATCAAGCCCATTTTAATTCGTTTGTCGAAAACTTTCCATCCAGGTTTATTTTTTTGTAAATGAATAAATCAAAATAGGTACGCCGGGGACACGTAAACTTTAGTTCTCAAGGAGATGTATGTTTTTGATATGTTTACCCTCCACCTGTTTGAGGCCCTGCGAAACAAAATGTTTCTATTCCTATTAGCAGAAAATATATAGTAAATGAAAATGGACATTTTTTCTAAAATTTGTCATTGCTCTGACGACAAAATGCATAATATGGCAACAAAAATATAATAACTTAAAAGGTTTGCATTACGTTTTTTTGAAGTTTTTGTAACATGTGTGACATTTTTGCATCTATTAAAAAGAGAAAAAGTCCATTTTGTTCCCGTCACAGAACAAAATACTTCTTCCTTTATATACCTAATATGTAGTGGCTAGTGGCTAATGATAATCTTATATTCTGTTATTGCCTTTGTTTTGAAATTCTAATCTAAACTACACTTTATAATACTATTTTCGAAGTGGTCTCCAAAAAAAAATTATAATAAAGCCAATAAATTAATAACAGAATTATACTGGTCAATAAATAATCGATCACCTGATATGAACGTCGTTGAACTAGTAGCAGTATAATATTAATTTATGTATACCTATTTATTACCCATTTTTGTTAGTAGTATTATTGACTTAGTAAAGTAGATTTAGTAAATAGGACATTTCTTTTTGTTACGACTATAGAAAAGGATCAATAGCTTTTAATTATATCGCATGCTATTTTTTAAAAATTTGTATATATTATATTTTTAGTTAAGAAAAAAATTAAAAGAAATAAAAATAAATTAAACTTATCTAGGTACCCTGATTTTATACTGAATATAATGAGGACCCATAATACTAAAATCACTGAATATTAAGTAGCTATATTATATTTTGTGCGAATATCAATTTAATCGGTCAAGTTAACTCTAGTTTTGATAATTTTATGACACATTTTAAAAATTAATATCGATGCCTGTCAAATCGAAATAAGTTTCAGGAATACAGCGTTTCACTCAAATATAAATAATTTCTCTCGCTAATATTGAAATATCGAATATTTGGATGTATTTCATATTATCGATAAATCAATATTTTTTTAAATGCATATCTGCGTATATCGATATATCGAATTTATCTCGTAAATAGGACTGGACGATATTAAAAGTCTAATATCGATAAACGAAAAATATCAATATAGTCGCTATATCGATAACAACGATATAACAAAATTATTAAAATATCGATATTTTCGATAAATTTATATTTTATTGTTTGAATGTCGTTTTTCAATATATCAGGTATAATATCGATATATTGCTATAATATATCTTAAGGTTCTTGTGTATGAACACGGTAATTTGAATTTCAGAAAAAAGTATTTCCTCGAGCCGGATTCGAACCGGCAACCTCCGTATATCCAGTACAGAGCGCTAACCAATTGCGCCATCAAGGAAGTAGGTTCACAACGGCAAATCGGGAAACACATAGTTTGAAACAAAAATTTGGAGTTACAATTCGAATAGGTAGTAGGTTTTTCCATTCAATACTACACAATTATTCTTAAACCATATTTCCCTATATTTACCAACACGGCGTCACGTTTGGCACCTATGCACAACCGTGAACGGCATCTCTCCGGTAAAGAATGAACAAAAGCTGTTTAAAAACCATATAGGAAGCCAGCGGGAAGCAATGGGCTTCCTATTTCAGCTTTGATATGTTGCCAAGTCACTAGAATTCTGTTGTGTAGCTATATATTCTGTGACTATATTATCCATTTCTAAAGTTTTGTCTTCTGACCTTGAAGATATTTTAGGACGAATAGTAAGCAATGTTAGCAAACTGCTCATATGAAAGCAGATTTTAACTACTTTATCTATTCAGTACTTGAAAAATTAATTTTTTAAATAAATGTTAAAATTAACAGCCAGTACCTAGATTATAACAAGACCTATTCGACAAAAAATAATACTATTATACCTATTTTAATTTGACAGTATATTCAATTACATTTGTTTTGACTTATAGACAAAACTAGTAAATATAGGTAGGTATATTAAAACAATAAAAGATACTTAAACTATCTATCAGGCGAGCCCAATAAATATAGGGAGTTTCATTTGAAAAAAGAGTTTTTCCATATTCGGATGTCAACAGAAAACACACAAACACAAACTTTAAAGATTTTAGGCAGTTTCTATCTTTAAACTTGAGAGTTTACAAAAAAATTTCGATAATCTAATTGAAAAATATAGGTAATTTTGTACTATCATGTTTTTTCCAAAATTTTAAGAATTTTGCAAAAAATTAAAAAACTAAATATAGCATGGAGACAATGACGTTTATTGGACTTGCATTGTCTTTATTTATTTTGAATCATAACGTTTCAATTGGTAAGTATCTCCAGTCGTCTTGAGGTGAATACTTACACCTGAATACGGTAGATATGTTAATTTATTGCCAAATAATTTAAAAACTATGGGTCTTCAAACATTCAAAAAAAATTAAAAATATGGATTATTTAAAATGATAACAAGATAAGTATTACCTTTTTTTGACTGATTCACCTGAAGACGACTGGAGATACTTACCAGTTGAAACGCGATATAAAACAAATAAAGACAATGCAAGTCCAAAACTCTTCTATCAGTCAAGAAACATCATCGTCTCCAACCTTCAAACAGACAAGTATTATCTTGTTTTAAGAGCGATTAACATTATATTCATTTACCTTTTAAGCTTATTGAATTATGTCGCAAACTTGTAGAAAAGAAGATGTAGGAGAATTTAAGCCACCTCGCAGCAGAAATTTATTTAGAACTCGACTTAGACTACAAACCGCCTAGGAGTAATTATTCTAAAAATTCAAAAAAACCCAGCCGTACGTAATGTGCAGGGTGCAGGGCAATGATTCTGGTACTAAACAAAACTTTATCTGTTTAAGTATAACCAGCCTAATCATATGGCTAGAAACTGCATAACAAAAATTTAAAATTGTTCTACTTGTGGCAAACAAGGGATTCCAAAGAATACTTGCCTGGAATGTAACGAAAAATAGAAAAGTCGTCAGTAGGTCGTGGACTGTATTTCTGAAGTAATTCGACCGATTTAGATAGTACTCCTGAAAATGATGTAAATAATTCGAAAATGGTAAAGACTTTAAGAGTTGGAGTACAAGGATAGAGTTGTATTAGGTTATATGTTAGCACATGTCGGTCCTGGTGAATGTGGTTCCTGAGCTGCGTCATGAGTTGATTTTGGGCATTAATTTTTGTGGGTTAAGTTGGGTATATAGTTTCTAACATGAGAAGAGGCGAGTGGTATTGTTCGGATAAAAATATTATGGCGATAAATTAGGTGGCACTTGGGTTGTTAAACACAAAATCGTTACTAACAGCAAACCAATTAAACGGCGGTATTACCCAGTATCACCTTACAAGCAGAAGCTAATTGATGAGAAAATGGATAGGATGCTAGCATCTGGTGTCATCGAAAGCTATACTTCAGCATGGTCTTCTCCAGTGGGGGTCCCAGAATTTATCATAGGGAGGCGGGATAAGATTTTTTTATTTATACCGGGTGAGTCAACGATTGCGCGGAGTAATTTTATGCCTTGAAGATAAAATTTGTCGACAAAATGCTTTTGTGTTAAGGTATGGTTGGATATCAGGCACATTTTAAAAACATTTTGAATTATACAGGGTGCGCCCAAAAAGTAGGGTGTCAAAAAGGTTTATTTTTTAAATGGGACACCCTATATCTGAATACATTTATGAATTCTACATGTTAGGTTAGGTATAGAAGCGGGGAGAACACAATGTGTCCAACCTGAACTTCACCTTTGGTTGTGTTAATTGTTTGGTTAGACTATATTTTTTTATTTATTCGTATTTTTTTCCAAACTAATCAACCAATAAAGACAGTTTATTATTATTATTATTATTATTATTATTATTATTATTTCATACATTTTTGTTAATGGTTTAATATATGTCGATAATTCGACTTTTTATCCTTACTGAATAAAGTCAAAAAAACATATTTACTATGAAATATTTAACATCTCATTTACAGGGTGTTTTCTTTCTGGGACCAAAGTCAGAAAACTTCTAATTAAAAAATAACACTTATATTAAATGGGACACCCTATATATTTTTCTGTCATCTTATAGCCTGTCATAACCCCTTAAACTTTTGTGAAGAATGTCCTTTCCCTATCTCTATAGTTTTTAAAATATTTTGATATTTCGAGATTTAATGTCATCATTATAGCGTTTCTTGTCAATGGATCACAGTAGCCATGGAAAATAAATAAAAAATAATGGTAGTAAATGACGTTAGGAATCAGATCAGTGTCAAATTAAGATTCTTACTGTAAAGTTTATAAGTTGACGTTGAATCATTATCATTTTATAGGTGAAAAAATTAATTTTTTAAAAAATGAATTTAAAAAAAAATTAATATATTGATATGATTTATGTTTTGGGAGAGGCAGGTAAAAATTGTCTTTTTGCTGAACGATTATACAGGACGAAATATTCCGAGCGGCGAACACCCAGTCCTCGAGGTGTAATAATTTGATGTTCTGATAGGTGGCAGCAAAGGGTTCAAAGAAAACGGTGTTTCATAGTCAACATCAAACTATATTCTGCATCTTAATCTATGTCGCCACATACAGGTTGTTCCACTTACGCTAATGTTTATATTACATATTTGTTATATCGACAGTATTGTTATACTAGCTAATCATAATAACTAATTAGAACACTAAATACAATATACTAATACAGAGTGTTTTACCCTCATATTACACCTCCCCGGGAAATTTAAGGAATTTACACTTTGTTTTCAAATAGAAATTCCTGCTAATTATAATATGAAAGTAATTAACTCATGTGAAATAATAACTATACTTATAACAAACATTTTCTTAGTCCATAAGAATTCAAGAAATGAAGAAAGAAAAGGAAGAAAATAAGAGTAGTCAGGCCTAGAATAAATAGCAGATAGAGAAGAATACGAAAGTAGGGCCGGCCGATTCCTTACTACTAAATTATTACCTAGAAATTACTTAACTATGATATAACTTAGTTCTATTTTTGTGAATTACAATCTCCTTATTACCTTTCATCAGTTTTACATTTGGAGATTCATCCTCGATAACTAAATAAGGAGCCAGAAAACAAGGACTTGCGATTTTGTTTCCCACTTCATTTTTTACAAGTACTAAATCGCCTTTTTTGTATTGAATGGGTTTTATTTTTTCATCATAACTTTGCTTTCTTTTAAATTTTAAATGTAATAAGTTAGCTCTTGCATCCTCATGAGCCTTTTGCAACCGATACTTTAACTCGATAGGGTAATTCTCAAAGTTATAAATGGGTTCTAACATATTATTTAGATTATTAGGAATCTGACATTTCTTTCCAAAGACTAGTTCAAAAGGAGTATATTTAGTTTCAGTATGGACTGTAGTATTATAAGAGAAACACCAATAAGGAATCCATGTACTCCACGCTGCATCATTATTTTCGGATTGAATTCTTAAGTAGGCACCCAATACTTTATGTGAATTTTCCAAAGAACCAATACTTTCATGATGGTATGCCGTGGAATGAATTTGATTTATTTTTAAAAGCTTACAAACCTCACTCATAGTCGAAGAAATAAATTCAGAACCCCTATCCGTTGCAATTTCCTGTGGAATTCCATATCGTAAGATAAAGTTTTCCACAAATGATTTTGCCACAGATACGGTGTCTTTATTTTTTATAGGATATGCTTCCACAAATTTTGTTAACTCACACTGTAGAGTCAGGATGTATGCAAATTCGTTTACATCTGTTGGTAGTGGTCCTACAATATCTAAATATACTTTTTGAAAAGAATAATTGGCTGTCGACGTAATAACCATTGGCTGTCTAGTATAACGATTGCAATGCTTCTGTTTTTGACAAGTGTCACATTTTCTTACAAAGTCTGCAACATCGTTATCTAGACCTGGCCAAAAGTAATACTTTTTTATATTATTTGTCATTCTATTTATGCCTGCATGTCCACTTGTGGGAAGTAAATGAAAATCATTCATAATAATTCGTTTCTCATCATTATCTATTATTTTGCTAGCTCCTTGTACAATATTTATACGGGGGCCCCCCCAATTAGGATTACTATTTATTTCTTTACCTATCCATTTAATAAATACTTTATTTTTCTCATTTTTTTAAATATATAATTCATTTATATTTGCTTTCTTAGTTATTTTGGCCAAATCTCTCAGCATTTCGTCTCGCGCCAATGCCGATCGAGTATTTTGACTAAAGTACAAACTAAGTTGCAATGGAACATAATAAAAACTCCCCAAGTGTTCAGTTATATCTTTTGACAATGTTTTTATTTTGGACGATGTCGTTAAAACTAACTCAGTGCAATTTTTAGGTGGTTTAAGAACTTCCACAATATCTGGTTGATCAGGCCAAACATTAAGGTTATCCTTGTCCAACACACAATCTTGCTCTTTCATACTCTTACACTGTCCTCTGGTCATAACAGCAATCATGTCATTATTCATGCTTTTCAATTCCTCAGATGTCAAGATAATTCTTAATAATGCATCCGCGGTAACATTTTTACTTCCTTTCACATACTCAATGTAAAAATCATATTCCTCAAGGCCTAATCGAAACTTTGTTAACCGGCTGGATGGGTCAGTAAGGCTAAATAAGTACAATAAAGGTTTATGGTCAGTTACTATTTTAAATCTGCGTCCATATAAATAAGGCCGAAAATGCTTTACAGCCCAGTAGATAGCTAAAAGTTCTTTGTGAATAATAGGGTAATTTATTTCCGCTTTATTTAAACTTCTACTGGCGTACGCCACTGGTCTATTATTTTTATTTGAGAGTACTGCTCCAATAGCTGACTTTGACGCATCAGTTTGAAGTATAAATTCATTTTTCTCTGCAAAATCAGGATACTGTAAAACTGGATATTGACTTAGTGCGTTCTTTAGGATTTTAAAAGAGTTGTTACATTCATCCGTCCATTCAAACCTTGCATACTTTCTGCACAATTTGTTTAGTGGTACAGATAGCTCCGCAAATTTTGGAATAAACTTTTTGTAATAATTGGCAAAAGCCACGAAACGTTTAACTTCGTCCGAATTTTTTGGAACGGGATATTCGTTTAAAGCTTTAATTTTTTCAGGATCAGGAGATATTCCTTTATCACTAATAATGTGACCTAAATAAAGAATTTCTTTCCTTAAAAATTCGCATTTTAAAGGATTTAGTTTTAAATTTACTTTACGAAGCCTAGTAAAAACGTCCATAAGGTTTTTGTTGTGTTCCTTAAGATTTCTCCCGAATACTATTAGGTCGTCAAGGTAAACAAAACATTTTTCGTAGTTTAGACCTGCCATTGCAATTGTCATTATTCTAGAAAAGGCACTAGGGCTAAGTTTTAGCCCCATGGGCAATCTTTTCATTTGCCATTGCCCCCGATCAGTTGTAAAGGCTGTCAATTTTCTACTTTGTTCATCTAGTTCCACTTGATAATACCCCTGACTTAGATCTAAATGCGAAAAATAAAGAGCTCCCGCAAGAGAATCCAAAATATCAACCCCATTTGCAATAGGCCACTTGATATCTACTAAACTACGGTTTAAAAATCTGTAATCTAAAACCAATCTGCTACGTTTCTCTCCTGATGTCTCACTCTTTTTCGGTACCAGTAAAACAGGCGACGACCACTCACTCTGCGCACTCTCAATTATATCATTATCGCACATTTGGGAAATTTGCTTATTTATTTCCTCCCTCTGAGATTGAGGCAGTCTATAAGGTTTTATATAAACTGGTTGAGTGTTCGGTTTGACTTGAATTGACTGTTTATAAATATTTGTTACAGATAATTTATCCCCAGGCATATGAAATATGTCTGCAAATTTAGCACATAATGGATCTATTGAATCTTTCTCTTCTTTATTCAAGTAGGTAAGTCTAAGCATGTGAAATAACTGTTTTACTCGATTTACTGAAATATTTTGAGAAGTAAACTGACAACACTCATAACTACTGAGCTTCTCAGTTTTAGGTAAGCAATTTCTCAAGCGTACTTCACTTTCCCGTGTATTCAAAATTTTAACCGGAACTTTCCCATTCACTGGTTGTGCAATCACTCCTGCTACAAACACACCCTGGCATAACTCACTTGGCATAACAACACATTCCTCATTTAACCCTGTCTCAAGGTACTGAATACTTTCACACCTTGCAGGTAACACTAATATATGACTACAACAAGCATTTAGGTCTAAAATAACATTCTTTCCCTCATTGAAAAGATCTAAAGTATTTTCCTCATAGTTTAATTTAGCTTTATACTTCCCTAAAAAATTTCTCCCAATTATACCATCTGTATGACATTCCAACGAATCAAATACATAAAACTTTTCCCTAAATTCTATGTTTCCTATAGCGAGATTTAAGTATACATAACCTACGGAACATACTCTACCACCCATGCCATTAATTTCAAGATTTTCCTTATGTAAAGGTATACTTGCGTCTAAATGTTCTAACTTAAGCGCACACAATGATGCTCCCGTATCTACTAAGAATCCTAAACTTTTGTTGTTTACTCTGAATTTGAGCAATTTTCGGAGTAAGTAAAAATATTATTACGACTATTTTCTACTTTAGGGACAAAAAATGTTTTCTCTCTAGAACCATCATACGGTAACGTTTCCTGACCTGCATTAAAGTTTTGATCAGCAAAATTTATTTGTCTCCGCGAATTTCCATAATAACCGCGAGTAAACGAACGTCCTCGGTGTCCCCCCTGAAAACGCTGACTTTGCGGATTGCTATTACCATTACCTAAGCGAGAATTATTTTGTTGATAATTAGAAACATGATTGTTATTTCTATTAGTTACGTTTCTATTGAAATTGTTATTAAAATGTCTTCCAGAGTTTCTAGCTCTGTTAAAACCTGCAGAAAAATTTCTGTTGTTTCCTCTTCCTCTAAACATATTGAAAATTTGTTGATTACTGCTTTGAGAGGAAATTTCTTCATCTTGAGCCGCTCTAATGGCATCCTTTAAAAATTCAAAATTTCTAGCAGATAGGATTGTGCTGAGTTTATGATTTCTAAGGCCACCTGTAAACCTTTTTACAGCGATTTTTTCGTTTATTGATCTTAAAATATCAAAAGCTCTTGAATCACCGTCTGCTTGAGAAATTGTCAGATTTACTAAGATATCTTCAAGATTTTTACCAAACTCAGAAACAGTATTATCGCCTTGCTTGGCGGAAAACAATTTTGCCTGAAGGGCGGTATCGGACTGTTTCGTTAAAAGATGTTTTTTGATGTCCCCTAATAATGAATCCATAGAATCGTAACTAGACTTTAATCTTAATTTCGCATTTTTTGAAATTCGTGTTTTTAGAATAAATTTAATTAAAATAGGCTTGCCTTCCTCGTTAAGCATAGAATGATAAAATTCTGCCGCGTCGATTAGTTTATGTGTAATAGCTTCCGAGTCATCCATTACAGGCAAGAGGCTCGTGGCCACTTTTAAGTCAAAAGCTGACATATTTGAATGTATATTTTTCGCGTGGTTATCCCGGTTTATACCTCATCTTGGTTATCACTACTTAAACCTTCCGCGATTTGTTTATTAAAATTTATAATTTCCTGATACATTTTTAAAAAGAAATTTCTATAGCACTCTTAGAATATTCTCTAATCTAATTATTTAATAGCAAAGTACTTGTGTCTGTTTGAAGGTTGGAGACAATGATGTTTCTTGAATGATAGAATAGTTTTGGACTTGCATTGTCTTTAATTTGTTTTACATCACAACATTTCAACTGGTAAGTATTATTCTTGTGCGGTATTTTAAGTTTACATCTACTTAACAAAGGTTTCCAGATATTTCTTATATCTAGTGAGGGCTTACTAAAACAATCTGGGTTCTGGTATATGATAGCAGCTTCCTTGAACTTCCTCTTCCTCCAATGTGGTTCTTTGTGCAGGATTCGAGCGTCTGTCCACTTAATTAACACACGGTCATCACATTAAGTGGACAGACGCTCGAATCCTGCACAAAGAACCACATTGGAGGAAGAGGAAGTTCAAGGAAGCTGCTATCATATACCAGAACCCAGATTGTTTTAGTAAGCCCTCACTAGATATAAGAAATATCTGGAAACCTTTGTTAAGTAGATGTAAACTTAAAATACCGCACAAGAATTAAACGCATGACTGCACCCATCTCAGTCATGCTCCAGTACATCTAGCTAGTATAAATAGAGCTGTAGTTACTTTACTTATTTAGTATTCACCTGAAGACGACTGGAGATACTTATCAGTTGAAACGTTGTGATGTAAAACAAATTAAAGACTATATCATTCAGCAAAGTACTTGTTAAATAGGTCCCTATTTCAATACAATTTACTTAATTCTATAACTTACTTAGTAAATGTTTCTTTTTAATCACTAATTTGGTAATTATAACCGAGTCTATTTTTTTTCTTCTATTTTTTACAAATTTCCTTGTTTCTTATGTCCATTTTCCGTCTTCTTTTTCCATAAGTGTAATAACCCATAAATATAATAAAACCATGTAACAATTTTAAGCTCCAAAACTCCATCTTTATAATCCCAAAAAGAACCTAAAAAAAATGGTATACTGCTTGCTTCGTCACCAATTCATCCCTTGATTTTCTTCAACTCGTTCTTGGTAATTCTAACTATATATGATAAAAAGGATAACGGCTATTACAAGTGTTATCAAAATGTACTCTGTCTCCATTCGAGGCCTGGTTATTTTCTCTTTAGACTTGGCACTACCCATTTTACTCCATATCGGTGCTTTTCTTCTTATGGTTTTTTGGCTGGCAGGATCGCCATGTAATCATTTGATGTTCTGATAGGTGGCAGCAAAGGGTTCAAAGAAAATGGTGTTTCATATTCAACATCAAACTATATTCTGCATCTTAATCTATGTCGCCACATACAGGTTGTTCCACTTACGCTAATGTTTATATTACATATTTGTTATATCGACAGTATTGTTATACTAGCTAATCATAATAACTAATTAGAACACTAAATACAATATACTAATACAGAGTGTTTTACCCTCATATTACAGAGGTTTTATAAATTTAATGGAGAGGTTTGATTCAACAGGCAGTGTGGAACATTCGAAACGTAAAGTTGTTAATAGAATAGCTACAAAGAATGAGAAAGAACTTGAAATACTATTACAAGTTCAGGAGAATCCCCAAGTTGGTAGCCGTAAATTAGCTTCGCTCTGTGATACGTCACAGTCAACGGCAAACCGAACTACACGCAAGTATAAATATCATCCGTATAATATTGAGTTACGTCAGGAACTTCACGATCAAGATTTTCAAAGGCACGTAACTTACTGCCAATGGTTACGTGTTCAAATTGAGGTAAACCGAAATTTTTTAAATGTTATAATGTATACAGATAAGGCTACATTTAGAAGCAATGGTGCTGTCAATAGACATAATATGCATTATTATGCAACGGAGAATCCCCACTGGGTCCGAGAAGTTCAACACCAAAACCATTGGTCGGTTAATGTGTGGTGCGGCATACTTCACAACAGAATTATAGGGTCATATTTTTTTAATGAACATTTAAACGGACGTAATTATTTACTTTTCTTGCAACAGACATTGCCAAGGTTATTAGCCAAAGTAGACTATGATGAACGTCAAAATATGTGGCTCCAACAAGATGGTACCCCTCCCCACTTTTATCGCGAAGCAAGAGAATATTTAGATCAGCACTATCAAAGCAACCTCAAAGATGGATTGGCCGCGAAGGTTTTGTTGCATGGCCACCAAGGTCTTGTGATCTTACCCTATTGGATTTTTTTCTATGTGGCTACATAAAGTATAGAGATAGTGAAAGGACATTCTTCACGAAAGTTTAAGGGCTTATGACGGGCTATTAGATGACAGAAAAATATATAGAGTGTCCCATTTAATATGGGTTATTTTTCAATTAGAAGTTTTCTGAATTTGGTCCCAGAAAGAAAACACCCTGTAAATGAGATGTTAAATATTTCATAGTGAATATGTTTTTTTGACTTTATTCAGTAAGGATAAAAATTATGAATCACTTGGAGTCAAGACTTAGGGAGCATTTTTACAATAACGGGATACTTGCAAATGCAAAATTTTTATTATAAGTCGAATTATCTTAAAAACTATAACTTTTTCATATATTAAACCATTAACAAAAATGTATTAAATAACATGTAGAATTCATAAATGTATTCAAATATAGGGTGTCACATTTAAAAAAATGTATCTTTTTGACACCCTACTTTTTGGGCGCACCCTGTATAATTCAAAATATTTTTAAAATGTGCCTGATATCCAACCATACCTTAACACAAAAGCTTATTGTCGACAAATTTTATCTTCAAGGCATAAAATTAATCCGCGCAATCGTTGACTCACCCGGTACAAACCCAAACAATAGCAAATACCGGGTGGTGCATCGTGGTTGGAAACATAGGAAATCGCATGCAAGTTTTAGACTGTCCAAATATTTGCGCCCCTGTTGACTTTACAGCGGGGTTGTAGGGAGACTTTTTAGGGTCTTTGTGTGGTGAGTACACATGCGGAGTTTGAACAATTTTGGACAACCCGATCTTAACTTATTTGAATAGGATTGCGGTTGGTTTTTCATTGGAAATCAACAGGTGTTGCTGCGGACATTGATTGGACTTGTTAACCTGCGATTTGTGATTGTCAAATGTAATTTGCACACGGTAGACTTTTTTTAAAAATCTTTTAAAGATACATTTTACACTAGATTTAATAAATATTTAGCTCACTCCATCATTTCAAAACAAAATTGTGAATTTCGCTTTTCAGTCCCTTCTATCAACTCTCGATAGTTTTAATACTTATATGAATGATATTTATGTGTTTTCAAAGTTCGCAGTACGGTGGTGTGATGATTTTCTACCCCTTGCCCGGGAGTTCAATATATTTTTATTTTCTTCGAAATGAAGTGAAATATTAAGATCTCTTATCATTGTTATCTTCAGCTGTCTTATGATTCTGTGTTGTGCATTCGCAGTTGTTTATTACAGTGTCGGTTGTCTCAAACTTAGTATAACTTTTTGAATTGTCAACTTGGTAGGAACGGTCTATCAGGGAAATAAACGGAAAACATATCAGCCCCTCGCCCCTGGTACCGCCACTGGTCTTCTCCTATACTTTTGGTACCAAAACAGGATAGAACGCAAAGGTTTTGTGTACGTTTTCGCCGCTTGAATAAAATCAGCCCAAAAACGCCTAGTGCTCGATCTTTGTCGTTTTTACAGAGCTCATTGCAAGTAAAATTCGGGGAGTCCAGCAAACAATATACTGCATTCACAATTTTAGATCGTGATCTGTTTCAATGTCGTCGGTTACCATTTGGTTTACACAATGCTCCTGCTACTTTTCAGCGTTTGATTGAAGCCGTGTTAGGCACTGAGTTTTAGCCTCATGTGTTTTGCTATCTTGATGTGATTGTTGTCACGCCGACGTTTGATTAACACAATGCGGTTTTATGAACAGGTTTTCAACGTTAACAAGTTTTGGTTTAACGCTGAACAAGTATAAGATTAAGTTATGCCGCTCTAAAGATCCTTAAAGCAAAAACTAGATAATTTAAGGGGTTCAGGGGTTCCTTCCACAACTTCATAATCAAAGAATCTGCCTTACTTTAAGTTGTAAAAAATCAATTATCTTCAAAATGGCGCATTCCATTAATATCTAAACGCTGTCGATTAGTGTCCAAGTGACGTAGTCACATTCATCAAGGCATGCATGCATGTTTTTTTGGTTACACATCCCTCAAGGCATAAAAATTCACATTTTTGTTGGCTTCTACTTTAAAATAAAAGTTTAATATTTGGCCATTATTATTCTTTAGCTACTAATCCAAAATCTTTGGAAATAAGAATATTTTCTTAAAAGCACTAGAATAATTATGGGAAGTTCTACATTTTTTTAAGATCCCAGGTAGGGTGTAGAAAGTTTTCCTTATTTCCAAAAAATGGACTAATACCCCGGAGATTAATGGTAGCTAAATTTTAATTTTTTACCAAAAATATCTTTAAAACACTGAAGTGTGAACACCGTTTAAATTATCTAACTCCTTTTAATTTTCCATTATTAAATTTTGAAGAAGTAGTCCATTCTTAAAGTGAAGTTAATTTATAGGAATAAATAAAAACATGAAGTCTTTCTCCACTGGTTTATTAAATGGTAAACTAAAAGGTGGTAGATATTCTACATGTTTCGGGTGTAGTAACACCCATCATCAGGAATAAAATATAAAGTATAAAGAGAAAATATTTATAAGTGAGAGGAACAGACCTAAATGGTGAATTGTAGTGAACCTCGATGGAGCTCTCATCGAGCCATGGAAAATCAAATATTGAGAAATGGGTTAATGATTAAAAAATTGGTATGATTAAGCCTTAACACTGACCATGGGCAACAGGCAACAGTGATAAGAGGAGGCCCGTTTGGGCAAAGAGAAAAAAAAATTAAGAAATATTAGAAAAATGGAGATTCACAGGTCAAGAACTTTCATCCCGGAAACCATGGGGAGAAAGAAAGGTTGTTTATTTAACCTTTTTTATATAAAAAAAATTAGTTTAGGTGTAAAATAGTAAAGGTATTGAACTGATGTATGAATCTTAGTTCATAGCAAAAAAGAAAATTAGGTTAGGGCTTGTCCCCCTTTTATTTATTCTTATTAAATTTTGTTTACTTCCCAATTGAATGAACTAAATGTCTTATTATACCCTTTTTTATTTAGTAATTGATTGTTAATGGAGTTACCTGTCAAATAACTAACAATTAATCCCAGTATAATAGTAGTCATTGTTCCCAAGGGTGTGTAATACATATAAGACATCCTATATAGTACAAATGACGGTTCAACCGGTCTTGATGTGGCATCGGTGGATAGAGTTAGACTTAAATACTCTGCAACCCAATCCGCGTTGCACCCTTCTACAGAAATTGGTTTCTGCGGAAATCTAATGAGATCTTGGGCCATTTGTGCTTGAGTTCCCACCGAAATCCATGTTATAAGAAAGCCGCTTAGTAGACCACCAGTCAATGCTCCCTAAAAATTGAAGATGTGTTGAAACAAAAAATAATTACATTATTATTAACTCTGAACTTAGAAAACTCCGAAATAATAATAGTTATTTTTTTAAGCCTATTCGAACTTTTAACAGTGTTTATGTAAATTTATATTAATAGCCAGAATTCAGTCCTCAGTACCTAACGATATTAATGCATGCCAAATTAAATTTTACTATAAGTTTGATCTTTTATATTTGATCTGATTTTCTAAAAAAAACATTATACACCATTTTTTCACAATATTCTAAGTAGCTTTTAATATTTTAATATTTAAGAGTCTCCAGAAAGCCAAGGTTTTTTAAATCACTCTAGTCTAGTACATAGTTGAACCATTAAGGTCGATTTATAAACTTGACGTCGTGCCGTTTACGTCTGACGTTTGCGTCGCCGTCCGTAGAAATAAAATTCGACCGTTTATAAACTTGACGTTGGCGTGCCGTTCAACACAACAATAACATAACCTGTTTTTTTTTCTTTTCGTGTGTTTAGAATTATTATTAATTTTTTTGTCACTCTCAAAATGGACTTAATGAATCATGAGTATGACGAGTTAATTGCCGGATTGGGTATTAAATGGCAGAATGCAAAAATGAACCAAAACAATATCACGTGACTGACAAACACTTTTTGATTGACTGCCAATCTGCTACGAACGTTTCTACGACTCTCGAACGGAAAAGTTAAAATTGGTTTATGTTGAACGGAACGCAAACGGCAAGACCGACGGCAGATATAAATGGTCTTATGGAAACCTGTGCTTTTAACTTGAAACGGCAGACCCGACGCAAACGGCAAACGTCAAGTTTATAAATCGACCTTTAAACATACGGCTGTGGAAAATGTTCTACTGGCCATATATAATTGAACAAGAGAAAATAGATGACGCAAAAAATAGATAAGCATTGCTTTTAGGAGTGCATCACATTTATTATGTGTACTCAAAAACGCCTGAGACTATTGAATTTATTTCAATATATGTTTGTTTATTAAGAGATACTGAAGTAATTTTTGTATGCTAGTACCATTATCACACACCGAGATTAATATTTTAAAATTAGTTACAGAGTTTCGGTTGTCAGTAAATATCCCCTCTAATATTTAATTAAACAAGTGCAAATTTGATATCAATGGATAGTTAAAGGTTCAAACGTTGTTTATCTTGTAATTGATTGGGCTTTCTTAGGAAGAAAATAATTCTTAAAGTTGGTCAAATTATACACAACACAAATTATGGTATATTTTGTAAATGCAAGGTATAACTAAAAATGGGCTACATGAGAAACAGAGTCAAAAGATAAGTCTTTTGATATATTTAACTTGAAGCAAATCGGAGTTAGTTTCGGAGAAATTCAGTGACAGCAAACGGCATAAGTGGGTTTATTTTACATGCTACTTTTAAATTTAAAGTGTAAACAAATTCTTTTAGGGAAAACATTGCCATGGGATAATAATATTAAACTTAGGAAATTGCGGCAAGTATAAATTCATCCCCCTAAATCCTAATTATTGACCATACCTTTTGGGACACCCTGTATATATATATACAGGGTGATTTGTTAACGGTGGTCACCGGCCATATCTCGGAAACCATTGGGAATAGAAACTCGAGGGAAAAGAGTTGTCATTAAAGTGGCCATGAGAAAATCCTGGAAATAGTTTTTAAATTCCGCATTTCGCCGTAAGGGGGCACAATTGAAAATTAAATAATAAAATTCCAAACTTCTCCCAAAATTTCAACTTAAGGTATAGCTTTGCCAGCATCATTAGAACGCTTAGGAAATTCTGCATCGTTTTGGTTTAGGCTTATTGGCGTACCAATTTTGGTAGAGTGTGGGAACCTATTGAAAGTGTAATAATTTAAATTCCTGTAACTTCCAAACGCCTTCTCCGAGTTTAGTAAACTCAACTTGTTTGGAAGAGAAAGTTAAGTACTTTAAATTGTCATATCCTTTAATGCACGATAGTTCCTGATAAAATTGTTAGAGAGCGAAATTTGTAATAACAGTTTTTTTCATTTTATCCTAAAAACTTCATGTGGTATAATTATAACAATCGAAAAGTAGCCTAAATTTGCAAGAAAAAACGTAAGAACCGCGGCGATATCTTCATTCGCTATAGAGTTATTTACTATGATAACAGTTTTTAAAAAAAAATTTCAAAAACTTAAATCATATATGGTATAACTTTGACATCATATCGGGAAAGAAGATTAAATTTGCAAGAAAAAATGCCAAGACCGCAGTTTAATATATTCTTTTGTTTCAGGGTTATTGCCTAAAGAATAGCTTTTACCAATTCAAGTGTTTTCATAGTTCCTTGATCAAGTATTCCACCACAACAACTATTATATTTTTTAAAATTTAATGATTGTGTGTGTTTGTTACTCATTATTCCATGGTTCAAAAATATTTTAGAAATAATAATATAATCAAGAAAATTTTTTTATTAGGATAATTCTAATATGGTGTTTTAAAAAATAAATCTAGATAGTTGTGAAGCAAAATAATAATAATAATAATAAATGCCTTTATTTATAATCAAAAAAAAAGTTTTACATTTAATATTAAAAGGGTGGCGGTATCCAACTACTGCTGCTCATACAACCACCCTAATAAAAATAATATTTCTAAAAATAAATTAGGAATATAACAAAAATATTGATAGATAAAAAAAAACAAAGAAGGAAAAAAAACAATAATAATTAGTTATTGAGGGGAAGAAAAAACGGTAAGGTAACAAAATATGTGCTGTTGTAATAATAACATTAAAAGAGGAAGATTATTTGCGTACAGATAAAAGAAAAATATAAGGACATGATCCTTAGTGCGGGCCGCGACTGGAAAATACAATTTTTTTGACACGTTTACTAAATGCGCCAGAGCTTGAAGCCCTTCCAATATTATCAGGTAAAGAGTTGAAAGTAGTAGCTGCCATATAACTAAACGAGCGTCGATAAAGAGCGAGTGTGTGCTTGGGAACACTATACAAATCACGACGTCTTGTTTGGACATTATGAACATCCGAACCCTTGACTAGCCTATCGAAAAAATATTTTGGAATTTTATTTGTTCGAACTTTATACACAAGATTTAAAAGATGGAGTTTAAACCTTTCTTCAAGCGTAAGCCACCCTGATTCATTCAGATATGGAGTAATGTGATCAAATTTGCGACTATTATAGCAAAATCTAAGGCAGGCATTTTGAAGCTTCTGAAGACTGTTTTTATCTCTCTGTAAGAGAGCGGGCCAGTAAACAACATCACAATAACCCAGATGTGATAAAACGAGGGAGTTAGATAACCGTAACCTGGTATCCGTATCGAAAATGTCCCTGTGCACATATAGGAGCTTTAGTTTGAAAAAGGTTTTTTGAATTAATGACCTGACGTGATCGGAAAACCTCAACTCGGAATCCATAGTGAGTCCAAGATTCTTGCACTTATTAGTAGGCCTTAAAATAGTTCCATTAACAAATATTTGAAATAGAGGGTCTTCGACTATGTTATCTCTGGACCTACCAAAAACCACCAATTGAGTTTTCCCTTCATTCAAAACCAATCCATGTGCCTTGGAGATGTTAGAGATGACTTCAAGGTCATGATTAATTTTTTTAACCGATGTAGCTAAATCAAAAGGAAAAAAGGAGATGCGCATCATCAGCGTACTGATGAGACTCGAGGTATTCAAGAAATTTAGAGAAATCGGATGTGTAAATAGAAAAGATTAAAGGCCTCAAAATACTTCCTTGCGCGACCCCACTTCCAATCACAGAGGATTTAGAAAAGATGTTGTTAATTACCACCCTCTGTGATCTGTCAGAAAAATAACTTTAAAAAAAATTTAACGCCACATCTCCAAGGCCAAAATATTTAAGTTTAATATATAGAATTTCATGATCTATAGTATCAAACGCCTTACTATAATCAAGCAATACTAGACAACTACACTGACCGTTGTCCCAATCTTTAAATAAATCGTCGGTAATATCAAGCAAGGCAGTAGTGGTACTATGATTCTTTCGAAATCCTGATTGAGTGGTGGGAAGAATATTATGAATATTTAAAAAAATTGTTAATTGACTCGCAACCACCCTCTCAAGAATTTTGGATAACGTAGATAAAATACTAATTGGTCTGAAATCAGAGAGCTGAGTAGAATTAGAGACCTTAGGAATTGGCACAATGTTAGCTGACTTCCAACAACTCGGAAAACAGCCCGACAACAGGCACTGGTTAATTATAAAGGTGATAATATCAGTCAAGTGTGGAGTGATATAGAGAAGCATTTTCTGGCTTATGCCATCAGCTCCAACTGCGTTGGTCTTTAAGCTATTTATGATTTTTTGAACGTCGTCGCTGGTAACCTGATTCAATTTAAAACGATCAAACTGATTAAATAGATTATTACGGTAGTTATGATCAATGAAATCTCTATTCATATTACTAACGCTTGGAAGTGAATTAATAAAAAAGTTATTAAAATCATCGCTACAGCCTATATCCGACAGGGATTCAGACGACTGTGAATCAGAACCGAGATTCAAATAATTAATCATACGCCAAAAATTTTTTGGGTCTCTCCTAAACGTGAATTGCAAAAAAGCTTTCTTTTCAGCTCTGACAGCAACGTTAACCTGGTTACGCAAGGTCTTATAGTTAGTCCTTGCCGCGTCGCTCTTAATTTTTTTATATTTAGTCAAAGCCCTATCTCTGAGCTTCATCATAAACCTCAAGTTATCCGTTAGCCATGGGGCTGGAGGCTTGGTAATCTTGGAAGTTTTGAGCGGTGCATGAGTATTGAAAAGATTTATGACATTGTCATTAAAATAATTCACCATTTCATCAACATCTATCAAAGAGTATATGTGTTCCCAATCAATCATAAACAAATCCTGCAAAAAATCGTTGTAGTCAAAAAAAGAAAAATCGCGATAAGTCTTAAAAACAGGCCTGGACTTAGTTTTAATAATTTGGATGGAAAAGTTGACAAGTTTATGATCTGATATATTTTCCACATCAATCAGGGACACGTTTTTAACCAAATTCAGATCAGAGCACACAAGAACGTCCAACAGAGTACTACTGGTAGGGGTGACTCGAGTAGGGTCCTCAATACATTGGCTTAGACCATATTTATTAAATAGATTGCATAATGATATGCTCCCAGCACTATCTGCTCATTTAAGGTCGACATTGAGATCTCCGCCGAAGGCGATAAAATCAAATTGTGGAATGATACTAACCAAAGAGTCCTCCAATTCATCAATACACTGTTTTAGATTACTATTAGGAGGTCTATACAGTGTCCCCAAGCAAACCCGCCGTCCTCCAGATTTTATAGAAATCCAGAGATGTTCCAAAGAGGTATTTAAACCTCCAGTATCTACAATAGCATATTTAAAACAATTTTTAATATAATAAGCCACTCCCCCACCACGACCATTTCGATCGTTTCTAACCAAATTAAAACCCTCAACCCGAAAACCCTCGCTGCCCATATCCTGGTTTAGCCACGTCTCCGAAAGACCGATGACATCAAAAGAGCCGCCAGCAATAAAATCCGAAAAAAGGTCGAAACCCGCACACAAGGAACGCACATTAAAAAGTGAAAAGTCAATCCCCGCATTAGACATAATCATTTATCACTCAGTCATAAACAGCAACCCCAAGCTTACAATCATAAATTTTTTTATAGAAATAAATACCGGTACTCTTATTACACTAGTATACCCAATAAAAATGTTGCCCATCCCTAGAGCCAAATTAATACATAACGATATGTTAATACAAACTATTAGAACAGCATCCTTTATATAGGTAAAATTAACTTAAGTACTAAGTAGTAGTGAAATAAATGATAAAAATTCTCATATTTTAAGGCCAAAAGATTTAACTTATACTAAAATATAATATTGTAGAAATTTAAACATACAAAGCGTTTAAGGATTATATTGAACATAAGCATAAATGAACACTGTCGTAAAAAAAAATTGTTCTATCTAAGAATACAACCATTAACAATATAGCACCCGAATCGACGAATAATGTATTAATGTGTGGACAAAAAATTATTAATATATTTATGGACCCATCACGACGATCAAGGCGTGGACAAGAAATAGTGAAATTAAATTTTGTCGTTGAAAGTCAGTTGTGTCGATATTATTTTCTTTTTATTTTCAGACTCATTCCACATATAAATATTACCACCCGCGGACCAAGCTTTATTATTTCCATATTCACTCTTGGCCGACATTAGTAAATTAAAACGTTTTTTAGTTAAGTCCTCAAATATAGCGATCTTAGAGTTTTTGAGTACTTTCTTGGCATTAAAAATATCGTTGCGCAACCAATTGGATGTGAAATTTGCCAAAATAGGTCGCGGTTTGTCGGCACCTTTGATTTTACCCAGCCGGAAGGCACAATCAATGTTTCGTTTAACACATTTAATATTTAATGTGGTATTGATAAAGTTGACAATCGTGTCAATTACAAATCAATATCTATCCAAATTAAATCAGTTGACAACTATTACAATTTATTTATCTCCATGAAAACCTGCCAATTTTGTTTCACAGCTATCTAGATTTATGTTTTAAAACACCATACTAGAGCTTAAAATTTTGACTTTCACTTATGACCTAACCTCACAATTCCATAATGTATATGTATATATGGTTAGAACCACTTAGCGTCGGGGCTACGGCCGTGTTATCTTATTGTTTTTAGACATTTCAAGTTACTAGTTGATGGTAAATTTACTGACACAAAAGTTGTTGGTAGGGTTATAAACCTATGAGAAATGTCAATCTCAGCACAAAATTTACTATATAAACCTGCGTAAAGGTAGTAAGTAACAATTCAGTCGAGTTGAGTTAAAAAGTTAGAACAGTAAGAGCGTTTTCACACGGCACCATATATCGCGCGCGATAAATGGTCGCAATATTGCTTTACATCAAATTATGTGTTCTCTATTATCGCTTGTGTGTGAAAATTGCTCATTAGAAAACACATCATTTGGTGTAAAAGCAATATTGCGACCATATATCGCGCACGATAAATGGTGCCGTGTAAAAACGCTCTTACACCAAATTATGTGTTCTTTTATATCGTCTCTTTGTGAAAATGGCTATTTAGAAAACACATAATTTGGTGTTAAAGCAATATTGCGACCATTTATCCCGCGCGATATATGGCGCTGTGTGAAAGTGTCACCGCGTAAAACAGTGCAGTGTAACGGAAAAATGTAAAAGTGCTAGTGAAACGTAAGTGTAAAATGTTGCTTAAATCATAACTTAATAAGTGTTGTTTTGATGTGAAACTTTGGTTTGAGAAATAAACGATAGATTTGCAAATTCATCAAATAGATTAGTACCATAATTTATAACATAACCATTTTCCATTACCGATGATTTTATTTGAGGAATTATAAACATTTACAGCCGTATTCACTAAAGGGTTCTAAATTTAAAACCAACCTAAACTGACAGTTCTGGGTTTAAAATGACAAGTGTCAGAAAATAAGTAAAAGTTTATTGTAGGTACATTTTTTTTTATTTTTCTTTAAATTTGTGAAGAAAAACGTGTTTTAGTTAGTACTTTTTTTTTAATAGAACTAAAACTGTATTTGCAACAACATCCCGGTCAAATATTTATCGGTAAGAGGTTTTAATTTTGAGACTTATTAGATCTAAATATTTCGATGGTCTAAATTTAAACCCCTTTAGTGAATACGGGTGTAAAACTTTATGATGTTAGTTGAGGATTCTGTCATGAATAAGCATTTTCAACAGCAGTATAATAAATAAATTTAGTAACCATCAAGATATTGATAATAATTAAATAAGATAATTTCGATCGACTCCCTTAACAAGAAATGATGATTAATTTTAATGGTGTTTATACGGATAAGAGATCGTACTTGCCAGGTAATTAATACTCGGAGTCCACAAACCCACATATAAATATTGTAAATCGTCTCATGTATATAAAAATGATAAATAGGCCAACATACAGAAGAAGAAACTAGATACGTTTTACAAATTTGACGATATGGGTCGGTAGTATAATCTAAATATTAAATTGTCCTAAAAATCCAGGCAATATAAAACAAAAAAAAACAATTAAAAAATAAAATGATTTAAATTATTTTATTTATTCACACCACCTATTAAGAAATTCAGTTTAAACTGTTTAGAGACGCAAAAGTAACTATGCTGATCGTCTCGCATAGGAGTTGCAGCCCAGGAAGGGATTAATGCTTCAACCCCTGCCTACAATCGGACAGACGCGGTGATGGGAAATCTAAAAATAGACTCGCGTCTATTTTCCAACCTATTGCAGGCACACTCTGCGCATGTCAGTCGAATAACTTGATGGCGGGATATTTAAAATATAGGTATGGGTTGATTTATGTTTTGGTGATTTTTTAAGCCACGGTGTGTGTCATAGTGGAGGTTCTAGTCCCAATTAAGTTTCTTTTACAACAATATTTTTGTTATTCGCAGTTTACCAGTTTGTCAATTTATGGGCCATAATTATAAAATAGAGGGGGAGGCTATTACTCATTAATCAGTAAGTTTTGTCGTCAAGGCTATAAAGCACCTGCAAAGTAACCTTACCTCCACTCTTTTAAATTGTAGAATAATTTATTTGTGCACAGACTGTGGGATGAATTAATTGTTTGTAGTACAAAAATATATTTACTTCATTGAAGAAAACAATATAGAGGTTATTATGCTGGTCCATATTTCTACATTATTTTCTTTAATGGAGCAAATATATTTTTGTTCTACATACAATTCATCTCAGTCTGTGCATACATAAATTTATTAACAGTTAAAAAATTGGAGGTTAGGTTTTTACTTTACAGGTGCTTTACGGCCTCAAAAAATAACAAAATTTATTGATTAGCCTGCCCTTCCATTTTAATTATGGCCCATAAATTAACAAACCGGCAAGCTACAAATAACAACAATATTTTTGCAAAAAAATTTAGTAGAGACTAGAACCTAAACTATGATTCACACCGTGACGTAATAAAACATTAAAAAATAATTAAACCCATTTCTACATATATTTTAAATATCCCGCTATCAGGTTATTAGACTGACATGCGCACAGTGTACCTGCAATAGGTTGGAAAATAGACGCGAGTAAAAATAGGAAGTAGTAGAAACTCTCCGTATTATTTACTAGCATCGCGTGTCCTGAAATACCCGGATATTTCTGAATTACAGTCTTAACACCTGCATGTTTTCCTGCCGGGGTGGAAGCTGCCGACATGCATAAATTATGAGTTTTGAAAGGACATTCGCTTGTTTATTACTTAGATTATGTTCTTTTTTTTTCTTTTTTTTTAACCTAAATCAGTCGAAACAATGAATCTTATAGGCTCATAAATCCACTTTTATTACACTTTCGGTTAGGAAAGTCAGCAGAGCTGTGAGTAACTTAAAGTAACTAGATACTTAGTAACTTAGTTCTTTTTTGAATCATGCCAAAAGTAACTGTAACTTCTTTACTTTTGAAAAGTAACTTGTATCTAGTTACTTTTTAGGAGTAACTATACACTTAAAAAGTAACTAGATACTTTTAAAGCAACTAAGTTCCTTTTAAAGTAACTAGGGACGTAGTATCTTAGTTACTTTTAGTAACTAGTTACTTTAAAAGTATCTTAGTTACTTTTAAATTATCGTAGTTACAATCAATGTAACTAGTTACTGTAAAAGTATCTTAGTTACTATAAAAGTATCTTAGTTACTATAACTAGTTACTTTAACTAAGTAACTAAGAACTAAGTTACTTTTAGGTAAAAGTAATTATGCCTTATAAGTATCTAAATACATTTGTGCAAAAATATCGAAAAAGTAACTAGGTACTTTTCTGAAGTAACTTTCACAGCTCTGAAAGTCAGGAAACTTAATAGGTATAGTAATAAAAATATCACGTTCCGCCGGCTGGAGTAGGTTAAGCTAGGAGGCCCAGCCTCATCTTCGCCTTTTGTAAAAACTTTATTTTTACAATAAAGTATTTTATTATTATTGTTATCAGTGACGGGGACATTTTTGCTATAAAAAGGCCGACCAGAACTTTGGTGAGTTAGTTAATTTCAGAGGATAGTCTTGCTAAAACTTTTACGCGAATTACACGAATGGTATCAAAAGTTAAATCGGTTTTAGTTGGAAAATGGAAGTTTTGGAGATGAACGACACATGGATCTTAACAGTTTTTCTTAAGTAGGTAAGAGTTTTATGCCCAGAAATTGGTGATTTTGAAGAAATTGATATTTTTTATAGATTAATATACCGAGTGTCCCATTATAGATAGCCACCGGCCGTATCTTGGAAACTACTAGGCATAGAAACTCGGGGGAAAAAAAATTATAACTAAAGTGGCCATGAGAAAATCCTGGAAAAAGTTCCGCATTTTGCTGCAAGAGGGCGTAATTAAAAAGTAAATTTTAAAATTTTACATATCTCCGAAAATTCCACATTAAGGTATATCTTTGGTAACACCATTAAAAAGCTTGGACAATTATGCATCATTTTGTTCTTATGCTCATTGGCGTACCGACTTTAATAAGAGGGGAGGGGATGCTGTTGAAAGTGTAATAATTTAAATCGATGTAACTTATAAACGACTTATCTGATTTTAGCAAACTAAAGACTGTTTGGAAGAGAAATGTATGCACTTTCACCAATCGTATTTAGTTGTGCATAATAGTTCTCAAAAAAAATGTTAGAGGGCGCAATTTGTAATAATAACACATTTTTTGATTTTACTCCGAAAAAATCATACGGTATAATTATGATACCATATTTGAAAAGTAGATGAAATTTGTTAGAAAAAATATTAAAACCGCAGCTCGATATCTCCGTGCGTTTCAGCGTTATCGCCAATAGAATAATTTTTAAAACTTTAAATATTATATATTTTTTAGAAAAAAAGTGGGAAAATAGTTAGTGTATTTTAACAATACTACTTAGTTTGGTTTACTATACAAAATATTCACCTTGACGATATCGTATTACTGTCTAAGCGATAGCGCTTATTGTAAAAAGTAGCAATAGGATATTTTAACAGTAGAAACAATATTTTAAAAAAAGCTATATAGATCTGATAACAATATGTATGGCTGTGCCTATACTATACAGGTGGTATTGTTTACTTAACTATATGTTTACGATGATAATATTTTTTTCGGAGTCATCTAAGAGGTATATATAGAAGCGGGAGGCGTGACACCAGTAAGCACTATGAGATATGGTATAGTGGGAAACTGTATCCATTTCTCTCCCTTTTACTATTCTTTTTATTGTTCAACCCTCTTCTAACTTATAAGTACCCTAAGGTCATATTAATGTATTTCCCTTATCTGTTTAATAGACGTATAAGTTACAAGTAAATAAATTTTATATACCTCTGATGTAGCTCCGGAAAAAAACATTCCAAGAGAAAAAACTCCCAGAAGAGGGCCGGCTGTAATTGATCCAATACTGCCTGCGGCTTGTATAAGTGTTCCTAGTTTTTCTACGACAAACACCAAACCAACACAAATAGCACCAACAACAAAAACTATAACTTTCATTAGAAAACTCGCTTGCGCCTCTGATAGCGGTTTCTTTATCCTAGGTTTTATCAGATCCTCAAATATGACACCAGTCATTGAGTTTAGGCCAGTAGACATCGAACTGAAAAGCAATATCATAATTAAGGATGTGTTAAAAATTGGCAATAACAGGGCGAAAATACCACGTAAAAATAAATCCATTAAATTTAACATTGGGAACAAAACATTGAGAACAAACCACGATTGTTGCACTTAGCATACACATAGCGTGGTCAATCAAAAACGTTTCCAGTAGCGTTATTTTGAGTATTGAATATAATTTTCTTAAAAATCGCTTGAACGTATTAATTTTATTAAAGAGGGGGACACCTTTGTTGACTATTTTAAGCCGTCTGGTACCCGATTAACAGGAATGTATCGAACCCTAAAATTTTAACTGGCAATACGGGGTGCAAGTATCATATTATCATCCAGCAATTTCTGGGTTAGATAATTTTGAAACTTCAACATTATAGGTTTTGTTTGAAGGTTGGAGAAAATGATGTTTTTGGAATGATAGAGGAGTTTTGGATTTGCATTATCTGTATTCGTTTTTTAAATAAAGGCAATGCAAGTCCAAAACTTCTCTATCATTACAGGATTTGCCAAGGGTTCTGTTCTACATTTAGAGCAGACTTAACAACACAATTTATTTTAAACTATGGTTTCAAATTTACTAATTATAGTTATAGTTTAATTAAAGGAGATTTTTTCTGTTGTCCACCCTGTGATTGTGGAAATAGATTTACAAAAATTAATGGTCATTGCTGCCAGTTTCATAGTATTTTAATGGACAATTTTACATGTTTTCCTTTTCTTAATATTAAAGCACTGTAAAAAATAGAACATAGAAGACAGATGTATCTTTGAATGCTATTAAGGAAGATAAAAGTTCTAAACTTGAATCCAAACAATTATTGACCTAAACTTATATATTGAAAAATAGATTTGGATGGACTTGCATTGTCTTTATTTTTGGGTGAATACAACATATTAGTTACTTCTAGCTCTTATTGTATTCAAATATGAACTATAAAATGTAACCCTAGGATCTGCTTCTGTCTTAAATGTCATGCGTAGTGATGCTTAACGACTTCGCATCTGTGTGTAGTGAAGTACATATTAAGTTTTCAGCAGTTTGTTTTAGTATTGTAAACTTGCGTTTTTGCCGGTGGTACTCCGTGGGCATGACTTTTGCTTCTGACTATTTCCAACGGTATTTGTTTGCTTTGTTGTGCTAAGTGTGTGTAAGATATTACTTATTTCGTACGGGCAAGGATCTTTAATTTTTTAATTTGAAGAAGTAGTCCATACTTGAAGTAAAGTTGCAAGTTAAATGGGGAGAAGTAATACTCTAAGTCAACCGTCACTAGGATATATTTCGAAGAAAATATTTATTTTACTCTCTACATGTTACGAACGTATAAACGTTCATCTTCAGGAGAATAATTCACATTGAAAAAGTTACCAAGTTAGGAAATTGTCAGTGACATCCTCATAGAGCTTTTGAGGGAATTAATTAAATAAAGAAAAATGTTGAAAAACTTCCATAAAAATCTTGAAATATACAGGGTGTATCAGAAAAAAAAATTAAATGTCAAAGTCGAAAAATATGCGATTTTCTCTATAATCCATTTCAGGTCGCAATTTTTTTTTCGATTTTTACTTTTGGGGTTTATAGACCATCAAATAAAGAGCAAGTTCGTAGATGAAGCATATCGGAAATTGAGAAGTAATTTTTTGGATTTTTTAAAAGTCGAAAAATGTCCGGCTCAAATACTATTTTTTCACAATACATCTTTTTATACAAAATTTTCTTTGATCCATTGTTTAAATATACTTTTTTACAATTTCACACCAAGCGCGCTTAAGTTCAAAAAATATATAATTTAATGTATTTTACGTTTTTTTACCAAGAGTTTTATATATTCAACTATATTTTGTACTATAATATCCTTAGAGAGTTTCATTTAGGCTTATTTAATTCCTTCCTTTTTGAACGCGCCTGTATACTTGAATATATCAATTTATTTTTTTTTAATTTGAGAAAAATTGATATTTTGAGAGCGGGAATAAGAAATTTCATTAAATCTCGACAATACAGTTTTCGAATATATTGCCATGGAATTGCTTTGTCTTATGTTATAAATAATTCGAGAACTAGACTAATGGGGCCAGAATTAAAGCTTCATATATTCGATTTGTTTTCAATTTAAAAATGTTATGTATTTGCATTGCAGGAATTCATTTCGTTTATAGTTTCATCTAAGGTAGCTATGGATCCCCGCAGATCTGTTTATTTATATCAACTGTTTTACGACGTTAATATTATTATCCATAGGTATCTTAGTTGAAAACTATGAATAAACTAAAATAAATTGTTGTAACTAGACTTTTAATTGCTTATATAAAACCAATAAGTTTAGACATAAGAAAGCATAAATAAGACATATTTAGACAAGTAAGATAATTTAAAAAATTAGATAGAACAGGGGTAAACCATTAAAATTATTGGAGAAATTGTGTTTGAATGTCAAATTTTGCAGCACTTCTGGTAAAACCCGAAGTGAAATAGTTGTGACTCATTCATACGGAATACCTAAAAAAAGGTAGGTAAAAAATAATATAAAATTTTTACTTATTCATTTATTTTTTGTAACAAAAATAAAATGTGTGGTTAGTTTGACAAGTTGCAACGCAATTTTCTCAGAAACTATCTTAGATCAAATTCCGCCGGAGTGTGATACAAAAATAGACAACATAAATATATTAAAAAAAGGAAATGTAAAAAAATATTTTTTAGGGACTAACCTATAACTTTGTAGGCACCTGTAGGTGCCGATTTGCGATATGCTGCTTTTTATAAATTTTAATCCTAGGTTAAATCATGAAAGCGTTGAACTTTACCGGGTAAGTTTTACATGCCTGTGAGTTTTCGAAAGCTTCTGCTTGTTATGCTTTTATCGCAAACTATTAAGCGGAAAACATTTGGTTAACAGCAAGAATTTAAAAATAAATTAGTACCCAAGTGAATGTTGCGTGGTAGAACTTAACGCCTAAGTTATTTATATTATAAGTTTTATGTGTGCATTTATTTACAGCGTAAATATTTACATATAATAATAATACATCATTCTCGAACCCGTCCACATGCGTCTTCGCTGTATGATTCGCCATCCTAAATAGGCCGTGTACAAGATTGTAGTTCAGTAAAAAAGTTATGAGATTAATACATTAAGGCAGTGGTATTCGAACTTTTTGAGAGTGTGACCCCAGAATTGTAGTTGACTTACACGCCTACCCATAATTTAAAAATTAAACTTAACGAAGGTTTTTAAAGGTTAAAAATTAAAGTTTTTTAGTTACTATTATTACTGAGCTAACTAATAAATGGTGATTAACATTAAAACAAGCAAAGAAATAAAAAACACTAACAAGTAATTAAGAACATAACTTATTTATAATAGCAGGAATCAATTTAAAAGAAACATTTAATGACACTCATGAACCGATCTTATATATTTACAGTGGTATTGTCGATCTTATTATATTACGTGGTGGCCCCCTGCGAAATTTTTCCAGTCCCATTACGTCGCGACCCATAGTTTAAAATGTCCACTCTACCAAATACAGCTTCTGCTAAATTACTTGTTAATTTTTTAGTACAAACATTCATATTTGGAAGATAGTACATTGCCCGAACCTCTCCCTGATGATATTTATTATGTTAGTTAAATTTGTCATCCGTGGAAACAAAGCGCACCCTTTTTGCAGAAGATTATTATTTTTACTTATTATTTAACTAAGAAGTATCAAAATGTTTAAGAGACTTTCAAAGTCAAGTTAAAATATGAAAACCTGCTTTGTTGAATGACAGTCAAAAGCGATAAAGATACGGGATGTTCCCTCTTTCATATATCACTCTGTAAAAATGAGAGTAAATGGTAAACTAGAACATTAATAAAATTGTGTGAAGCGACAAAACATTAAATTTAAATCGAATCGAAGAAATTGTATCCTCTATTTGATATACATATGTTGGATGCACAAAGATTTTGAACAATAATTAACTAACAGTACACTTGGATTGTGACATCAATGACATGGATAGAAGTGATTTTCTCACAATCAAAGTAGTTCCGTTACCTTAACTTCTGATTTATTGACCAGGGGACTTTATTTGTAAATATACATTTGTGCCACTGTCATTGATGTCACAATTAAACTTGTCCGGTTAGTTAATATTATTTATAAGTTTTATACAACCTAATATTTGAGTCTAATAAGGAAAAAAATTACCATAAAATTATTATTTCTTTCGGTTTTAAATAAATTACATCTACGAGATTTTAAAATATAACATCAATAAGAACTCACCTGAGACGACTAAAAATACTTACCAGTTGAAATGTTTTGATTTAAAAACAAATAAAGACAATGCAACTCTTCTATCATTCATATCAATAAATATTGTTTTTTTTACATTTTACCTTAATGCGGCGCTAAATACCCCACTAACAAACATTCCTGGTAGCCCTGGTATATATCCAACTGTATCCATTATAAAATATGGCAATAATTGATCAGATTTATGTATCCATCCTCTGGTAACAGGATCACATTTATAATAGTATGCGTAAATAACCATTCCCATATAGCAACTCATCGATACTAATGTTGCTAAGCCCAGCAGCAATATTCCCACTGTGCTGTTAAAAAAATTCAATAGACATTTAGTAATTTAGTTTTTGTATACACTTATTTTAAACAACAAAATTATTAATTAATGAAGTAAATTTAAGGAGGGGAACAGGTTGTTACACCCCGCCTGACCAAAACATGCCGCTGGAATGACACAGCTATATATCACTGTTACATGTTTTATCACTGAGCTTAGATCAAAGATGTCCCAGAGATGACCTCAACTTGCCTTAATGTCCGCTTATTTAAAGAACTAAATTACCACACAGGGATGAAACATAACTCTATCGCAGTGATATAGCGTGACTCTATCTCTGTGATATGTCTGTTTCAAAGAATGACTCTTTGTAGTTACATTGCTAAGATGAAGCATACGCCGTTATTTTGTGATTTAACTTGAACTCCATTATTAGGTCATCGTTTTGAATTCAATAAGTAAATGTCAAATTATACCATTATTCACGAACAGCCATATTATTATTCACCATACAAAAATTAATCATTATTCTATTATATTCTTCATTGGCTGTTCGTGAAAAATGTAAATTTTAATATTGACGTATTGGATTCAAAATGGCGACATAATTGAAGGAGTTCAAGTAAATCAAAAAATGTATGCTTATATTATATAAAGGGATTTTAGTCATTCAAATAAATCAGCAATATGCAATTCAAAATATATTTATCTGAAAAAAATACCTGGTTCGGAAATAAAACAAAAATTTCAGAACACGTTTTTTATTAAGTAAAAGCTTGTTATCCGCCGTGACCTGGCTAGTAGAGGGGGAAGAGGGTTTTCACATCAATTCCTGCGGTCCCTTCTGCGCATGCCCAGGCAGTGCGCAGGCGCGTGTCATATGTCATACGTCATCTGTCATGTCACACTCTTGGGCGTGAGCTATTTAGGCATTAGCTACTTGAGCGTTAGCTACTTTGGCCTTAGCTACTTGGGCGTTAGCTACTTGGGCAATAGTATTCATTATAGGCTCCGTGTTAAGGAGGACGTTATATTATGTTTAGGAAAAGATGGCGACTGTCACCTGTCAATTAAGATATGTCAAGGTCACCTGTGACTTGTCAAATGTTAAAATTAAAATCTAACACGTGGGTCGGGTTCAGGGTGACGTAATAAGTCGTTTAGAGAAAACCCAAAGTCGATCGGTCAACTGGTTTGAAAGATATAGTATTTTGCGATTAGTGCCCTTATGCCTATCAGTGGAGTGCTGAAATTCTGGTTGCAGGCAGAGGAATATAGAACCTATCTAACAGTGAAGGAATTTTTCAAATATCTCAACTAATAACAGAGCTAGATGTATTAAACCATTAGGGCCTTAACACGATAAAGTCGTGCAAAGCATTGGTAATGTTTATTTCTTAGTAGGAATATACCTCGTATATTAATTATATTTATATACCTCGTATAATACGGTACCGTTGATATGTTGTTAAGATTGCGTCATCTTTATTTCATAGTAGCATAATATTCATCTTGTACCAGGAATCAATTAACTATTATTTAGCGAAATAAAACACTCAAGTAATAAAATAATTATTTATTTAGCCATATTACATACAGAGTTTTAGTAATTCTATATAAATTAATTGCTAGCAATAAGAAGCAGGTTACAGCTATAAATACAATTAAACTATAATTGCTGGATGAGTCATCTAAATCCTCGGTTGATGTAAAGTTGTCACATTGGGGGAAAGTGGTGTTCTTGTATACGCTGATTAAAGTCTTCCAATCTGTCTCGCCAATAGTGTGATCTCGGAACAAGAGCTTAACCTTATAGCGAAACAGTTCGTTAGCTGCTGATGAGACTGTTATGTAAGAGGCAGGAGTAATTTTCTTATCAATTATATCAAAAGGCATCTTTAACCATGTATTATTAGATGTAAAGTCATTGGTTTCAATCATTACTGACACGTTCCGAACGTTAAAAGGAGTGTATACGTAAAACACATTTTGCACCAGCGCCACCAGGAGTACATATGACGAACTTAACGCAGCCATGGTTGGAATATAAATGAGTTAAATTTTCTTCTTAAAGATACTTATAGCTTCATAACTATTAAACAGACCCGTTATAAATATTATCAGTAAAACTATTAAGTAAAAACCACTTCGTTTATAGCAGGATGGTTCTAGTTTTTGCATCTTTTTCTCTTTAACAGGTCTGAACGGTTTATTTGCTTTAAGTTGTCTGCACTTCCATAACATCTTTGCCAATTTACAGTGTTTAGCGTACTTGTAATGATCTGCTAGAGGATCGTCTCCTTCTTTCCAATTATCAAATTTGCAGTGGCAAAAAGCGCATTTAACCACATCAGAATGTTGTGTAAAATAAAAACCTGCATATGCTAGAACTTCTGGATTAACTTTATTGCGCCACCCAGTAAATGTGATTAATCTGTCTTCAAAATTTCGAATCAGCCCAAGGCCATCATCACCGCAATCTAGACGATCTACACTATCCATTAGGTACATGTTTCTATCTAGAGAGTTGTAACTATACTAAGAAATAAAACATGAAATTGTTTATTTATTCATTTATTAAACATCAGTACACATATATATTTTATCAAAATCATCCATCACCTTCTGCGGATTATAATGCAATAACTCTAAAATATAATAATTCTGTTCAGACATGTTTAAATTACAAATACTTTTAACAACATCAATAATGGTGTTATCTATATTAACATAATAACAAGCATATCTCAATAAATCATCATAAGCGGTTCTAAAGTCTAAGTTTTTTACTAATTCTAACCTATAATTAACTAAATGTTTAATACATAAAATATCATGCATGTCATTACAGCAAAAACATAATGTAACATTATCACATTTAAGATTAATTATTTTTTCTCCCAACAGAACTGCTGCGGACATGATAAAATTTTCAGTTTCAGATACGGAGGTTGCTACGGTTTCGCCGGATCCATTATCTTCAAGCATCTTAGCAGCCATTTTGAGAAATTCATACCAGTCAAAGTTAGCCAGAGAGATTGAAACTTGTTCTTCAGGTAGATTTAAAAGTGTATTTGTTAACTTTACACTTGGCAGCATTCCTCTGGCGACACTGAGTCCTACCACTACCTTGAAATGGCCAGCAAGATAACACACTTCATTTAAAAACTTCTTTTCACTTCTAATTTCTTCCTTGCTTCTTAAAATCATACTATCGAGATACTTCCAATACGGCGTCGAACTTCGAGAGGTATCATCATCTTCAACCATTTCACTAAAGTCTGCAGAGTAGTCAGAAAGACAACTATCGTCAAACATGATTGAAATTAAACTGGGTTTGACAAACATAAAGCTGTTTATATTATACCCCCCACTGCTCGATTGAATTTATTAATGTTAAGTTCTAGAAACAGCAGCTTAGACAAGGCCCAACCGCTACCCACCTCCCTAAATTCTGAAGCTTTGGTTAATAAAATATTTTGATAAAGACTATAAAAATCTTCCAAATTAGTGTGTTGATCAATAACACTATACTTGGAGTTAAAAGATTTGGTTTCCTGTTCTTTTGTTGAACTCAGCAGATAACGGCCATATAGCTCCATATTGACTTTTATTTTTTGATTTGAATTCAAAACCTGTTTTAACAATGAAATAATTTTATCTTTCAATGATTCTAAATAAAGCTTGACATCGGTCGAGTGTGAATCACCGGATACATGATAAGTAACAAGCCGGTTCTTAAAAGCTGTTTGAACAAGTTTTACATCAGAGTCAAAGTCCACACAACAATTCTGTTTGTGTTTTGTCGTACGATTATGGCTGCTAAGCGATACGACTTCGCTGCTGCAGACGTAACAAAACGGCATAATGTTCTCAAATGATGAGATTGCACAAGAGACGTTGTTTTTATTCAAATGTTTGATTAAGCAATTCTGGATTACCGTAATTAGGTGATGAATTTGTATTTTCAACATCAAGCACAATACTCCATTCTCCATCGATGCTTTCAAATAGTTTAATACATCCATGTAAATGTGGAATCATGCCCTCGACTTCTATAATTTTCTGTGTTGTAATTTCTACAGTTTGAAATTGGGTTGGGAGGATATTAGACTGTAATAATTGTGTTTGTAACCATGTACCCAGCGGTTTTAGCATACTAAGCATATCCCAGTATCCATGAAATGTCAGATTATAAAAACATTTTTCTCGGAAATGAACGTCCTCGTAATCACTATATTTGATACGCCTATCAACAAATAACGACTTGTGCAATAGACAGATGCTACAGTTGGAGGATGGTGCATCACACAGATCTCGTCTTTCTTTTGCATAAGCTTGACTTGCTAATAGAGAAGCATTGTTAGCCCATATGGGTAAATATTTGTGCTCAAGTAAATAGTACAAGTGGAGCCCTTCCAACTTTGCCGTATTATCTCCAGGTATTTCCGTTATACAAATGGATAAAATTCCTCCAATATATGATTCTTCAAACTTCCAAGTACAGACAACATCAGAAATATAAACTTTTACATAGGTATTTTGCAAATAATTTAAGATTTTTTTAAATTTAGGATGTACTGCTAGATACAACACTTTTTTTCGTCTTGATGCATCTTTTATTCGAAGTGATAGGTAAGCAGCAAAAATTATTTCAATGTACAGAGTATCGTGTAATAACTCATCTCGTTTATAACGACGACCATACATGAAGAGATAAGTGGGTATAGATGTGGTTTGACTATCATCATTATTCTCTTCTAATGAAAATTGAAGTGGTCCTTGAAAACACTTGAGTAATTGATCTTTTTTTGTATGATGTTTAAGCTTTCTGTTCAACCATGGTTTCACCAATTTCACCTTGCTGATAAAGTGTAGAAACGCAGGAAGAAACGTTGATGCTTCATTTAACCTCTCACAATTTATAACTTGGACCCAATCTATGTAGTTATCAAACTTTTTCAACAGCACAACAGATACATCTGTTGCAAGAGCTTCTGCGGTGATGGTACTCATTACCGCCTCCGATGAGAGAACAAACCCACGCTTTTTAGTCACTTTAGACGACATACTATGCTTGTTGATTTGTAACTGAAGAAACAGCCGAGGGAAAAACGGTATTTATAGATATATTTAACCAATCAGTAACGAGAACAAACAAACCTGTTGAAACCTGTTTATTCTAAAAACACGTAACATGAATAAATTTAAACCACATCCTTGGACATATCAACCCAACTGTTGTGAGATTTATCAAAACCAAGCCATTTGACATACATTTTCTTGCCTTTTTTGCGTAAAATTTGTTCTATAAGAAACACATCAGGTTGTTTAGTCTTTTGCAATTCGTATTCGTAGAAACCACCACTTATAGGGTGCCCTTGCATATCTTCTATTAAATACGTTGTTGGATTGGTAATCTGTACTTTGATAATTTTAAACAGCTCAGTAGTCCAGTTAGGCACATATCCTTTTTCAAAAACATGCTTAGCTTTACTTATACGAACAACATCACCGACTTTAAATTTCTGTTTCCCTACAACCTTGAGATTATTATAAACAGAATTTAATAATTCTGACTCATTGTTTTTAGTCACATCTTTAGGCTTCATACCAATAGTGCGATGCTTTGTATTATTATAAGTATCTGTAACTTGTTCCAACAAGTCGATCCATTTATGATTGCCATTCAAGGTAAACAACTTAAACAACTTTTCCTTTATTGTTCGAATTACACGTTCGGCAATGGAAGCCTTTAAAATGCTAAAGGTGCTATAATGATGTATATTATGTTTCTTCAAAAGATTCTGAAAATTAGAGTTGTAATATTCTTTCCCATTATCGGTGACTAATTTTTTCGGTATTCTCTTTGAATGTTTAAGTATATGTTCCATAGCAGTAGTTACCACCTGTGCAGTTTTGGACTTGAGAGGGCGTGTCCACAAAAATTTCGAAAAACAGTCAATTACAACCAATATGTACTTAAATCCGCGGTTCTCTCGAGCATACTGATCGAGTTGCGCAAGATCGGATGCAAAAGTATCATCTAATCCATACTGTAGAAATCTACGACGTTTAAATTTAGTTCTAGCTGGCCTATGTAACTCATTAACAACCTGCTCTCTCGCTTTGGTAATGCTCTTTGCCATTTTTTCAAACATAATAAATAATTTTTACAGAACAGGTATATTTATAGGATTACTTTAACAAATCAATGCGCTTTCCCAAATTCAATACATTATTTTTTAATAGTTTTCACATCTTTGTCAAAGAGATTAATAGCATTATTAACGGCAGTATCTACATAGTTCTTAAAACCAATGTCAAGTTTATCAAGCCAGTAAGCCATACCCTCACCCACTTGCTTCCTTATATTAACATCAAACTCGTCAAGCTTCTGCGTGATATAATCATTAGCAGCTAGCTGTATTTTCGCTGAGAGGGAAGCCACCAAATCATCTACAAATTTTTTATTTACAGCATCAGAGGCATCTGTTGGCGATTTAACGTTACAAAGTCGATGATCTGAAAAATTATAATCGCCATCCCCAGTAACAGCAATTAGGTTTGGTGCTTGTAGCACTCGAATCCTTTTTTGCTGAGATGAGGAGGGTAACGAACGTCCGAACTTATTCATGGTTAGTACTATAATGACGTTGAATAAATAAACCTCTGTATTAATAAAATTCAATTACTCCAAGTCGTTCCAATTCGTGTAAGATACTAAAGATTTCGTTTCTGTTATTATTATTGCCAACTACCTCAGAAGCTTCCAACTTTTTCAATCTTTCAACCAACTCGTTCACATCGTCGTAGTATACAAACTCCTTAGGTTTTTCATTATATTGCATTAGGGAGGATCCCAATTTATTTCCTCTCTCCGATTTGGATCTTGTGTGTATTTGCCTGGTTGTAATATTGGGCGAAGGCAACTTAGATGTTGATGACAAGAGCGGTCTAACAATAGATGTATATTTATTAGATCTATTACCCTTTAGCTGACCAGTTTGTTTCATGTATAGTCCGGTGCGTTTAAGAATATCCCCATATTCTTGTTCATCAGCTTTAGTGTGAAATTTAGGATCTTTTAAAAACAACAAGTCATATAAGCCCAGAGTTCCTTTATACTTGATGCTACCTACTTACATATTTCCATCTGCTAAAAAGTTTACAGGCTCTGATCCTATTTGCCAAGAATCATTTTCAACATTGTATTTTATTCCCTTTGCATCTATTTCAGGAGAGTCATACCAATATTTCTCTACATATTCACGAGTGATCTCAGGGTATTGCTCGATAAACTTATGAAACACTTCCGAATTTCGAAGAGAAGTTTCAAAAGCATCTTTCATACTTTGCAACGATGCTTCTGCAGGGTCTTGAAAGGCTTCTTCAAACACATCATCAGAATGATCAACATCACCATACTGTGCTTCATCAGTTAGAAATTGCACTTGTGGTTTTAGTTCGATTTTTTTCAAGGGGGGAGGTTTGACATCATCAGAAGTTTCGATTTTTATTTTACGTTTTGTAGAGTTTTTCTTATCAATCGATGCTTCAACCAGTTTATTTAATGGGTTTGTAATGGGCCTTAAGAATCTATTAAGCGAATCATCCTCCTCACCACGTTCCAACTTTAGCGCTAAATATTTCTTTCGTATGGTATTACCCGCCTGAATAATTCTTCGCTTAACATCCTTATCGAGATTTTTCAAATAAGAAGCCATAATTGCTAAACAGCTAAAAACGCCGATAAAAACAGCTAAAACAGCCCTGTTTAAAAACAGCTAAAACAGCCCTGTTTAAAAAACAGCTAAAACAGCCCTGTTTAAAAACAGCCCTGTTTAAAAACAGCTAAAACAGCCCTGTTTAAAAACAGCTAAAACAACCCTGTTTAAAACAGCTAAACAGCTATGTTGTGTTATTGATTCGATTTGTTAAGACACGTCTATACTCAATGACGTCATGTGTTGGACTGATGTGTTATGACTTAGGGTAATAAATAAGTATCAAACTTGCTACGATACCGTCCCTTATTAATATCATTATCTTTAACAATAACTAAAAATCCATACCTATCTTTCCAACATTCCGAACATACACGCTTAAAAGTATCAAAGGACATGTCTGTATTTACATGATCATCGTAGATATGTTTCAGGTTTAAATCATCCTGTTTGAATAATATCAGTACATTAGCATTGTCACGAACCAGCTGTTTCGGAATCTTGGAGTATGTTTGAGAGAGGTAGAATGAATCGATATCATTATGACGCCCCATACAGAAATAATTACGTATTTTATCTTGCTTCTCGCAGGCTACATCGTCAAATATAAACACAGAATGAGGCAGGGCACTGGAAGGATCTAGAACATCATCATTATCGCTATAGCCGAAATATCTAAGACGTGAATGCTGTAAGGCCTTTCGCAGAAATTCGTACTTGTCTTGTTGCAGTGATTTGGAATACACATATACATGCTCAAATCTTAAGCCGTTTTCATCAATTAATAAACTTATCATTACAGCGGTCTTGCCACAATTACTTGGGCCACATATTAAAGCTCTTATGGTGGACGGTAGAAGCCGGCCATGTTTCCTATTTTCCGATTTTTTCTGCATATCAAAATTATGTACTTTAATACAAATGTTCTGTTTCTCTTTCCGCATCTCTATAAGTATAAGTCTGCACTCTTCAATGACATCATTACTAATGCAAACGTCACAGGGTGCAGGTGTGTTAAATAGCGTTATAAGCACATTACCAGTAGAACTCCACCTGCCTGGCTATTCATATTGTGGTCCTGGTACAAAGCTTCAAAAACGATTAGCTCGAGGAGATCGACCAAAGAATAAATTGGATAGTTATTGCCGCGATCACGACATTGAATACTCAAAGTCCACCGACTTGGAACACAGGCATAAAGCAGATAAAGTACTAGAAAACAAAGCTTGGGAACGTGTCAAGGCCAATGATTCTAGTTTAGGTGAAAAGACATCAGCTTGGCTAGTAACAAACGCTATGAAGGTCAAACGCAAGTTAGGTGCTGGCAGCAAGAAGACAAAGAGATCTGTATGCTTGTCTTCGGTTGTAAGACAGATTAAGAAACAACTTAAACATTCAGGTTCGGGGAATGTTGGTAGAAAGAAAACTTTAAGTAACTTACTAAAGGCAGCACGAGTAACAGTGAAGAAAATTGGCGGCTCCAAAAGAATCAAGGTTCCTCGAGTAATTCCACTACCAAAACAAGGTGGTATTCTACCACTTATTCCGATATTTGCTGGACTTAGCGCGCTCGGGGCATTAAGTGGTGGAGCTGCTGGTATTGCCAAGGCAGTTAATGATGCTCAGAGTGCCAAAGACAAACTAAAAGAATCACAACGACACAACGAGACAATGGAGGCTATTGCATTGGGGAAGAAGGGCAGTGGCTTGTATTTGAAAAAACACAAGACAGGCTTTGGTTTGTTTTTACGTAAAATGCCAAAAAACTACCAATAAAGCTACCTGAACGTCCTTTGACCGATCAAGATATTAGATTATATGCGACTCGCTTAAAGATACCTAATTTTCGAGGTGTATTTATGCGAGATACATTACCTAATGCACCCCGAAAAACAGAGTGTGGTGTTGTTAATTTAGATCGAAATATAGGAGACGGTACACATTGGGTAGCTTATAAGAAGAATGGTGATAAAGTTGTTTATTTCGATAGTTTTGGCAACTTGAAACCACCAAAAGAATTTATCGAGTATATGAAAAAAACTAAAATTTATTTCAACTATGACCAATATCAGGATTATAAAACATCAAATTGCGGTCACTTGGCATTATCATTTCTCTATAATAATAAAACTTTATAAAATACAGGAATGTTATTGTCTCACATCAGTCATGTCTCAAACGTTCACGTTAAAGGGTCATACTAGTAGGCTTGAATCTTATTTTGTACCTCCAATAGAACTAGATTCGAGATACGATTACTCTTGAGCATTGATTTCGCTAAATACTTGGAATACAATCCCAAATATTGAAGAAGGTCGTAACAAGTTTTATTACAAAGTTAATAAACAAGAAGAACGAGTAGTGGAAATACCAACTGGATCCTACGAGTTGGAAGATATTGAACAATTTTTGCAGAAACATCTTGCTGATTCTAAGGCAACTGCTCCAGAGCGGAACCTTATTATATCACTTAAACCCAACAACAATACGTTACGGTGTGAGTTGAAGAGCGTATACCACATAAACTTTGAACCAAAGGATAGCATTGCAAAGTTATTGGGATTCTCACCACAAGTTCTAACAGCTGGTCAGCTGTATGAATCAGATCTACCAGTTGAAATTATACAAGTTGCTACCATCAGAGTAGAGTGTAACATTATTTCCGGTTCGTACTATACAAATAATCCATCGCACACTCTCTACGAATTTTCACCAACAGTGGATCCTGGTTATAGCATAAATATAGAACCAAGAAACTTAATTTATTTACCAGTGAACCAGAGGAGAATATATAACATTACGTTATCTTTACTGGACCAAGAATCAAACCCAGTTAATTTTAGAGGTGAAGAAGTTGTAATCAGATTAGAACTTAGACGAGATGGGGTTAGTGTTTAATAGTAAAAGTTATTTAAACACTCACGCATCAGCTGGTCAATCAGTCTGCAGTCAGAAGTCAAAGGGATCACTCACGTTTTCAAATATAGCTTATTTACAGTCTATAGGCCCACACTATCGCCATCATGTCAGAAAAACTTCAAATATTTAATCAAGTTAAGAGTGATGAGTCGGTCATTCGCGAAGAATGGCATACTTATCACCCATTCACCACCTCATTTAATAATAATGACGAAATTGAGATTGTTATTAATCAGCAAGATGTGTTTTTGGATATGAGCGAAGCTCAACTCTACATAGAGGGAACATTTAAGGAGGAAACAACAGCTGGTAAGACTGGCGATTGTAACCTAACCAACAATGCTGGAGCATTTTTGTTTGACAACATATCATATGAAGTGAATGGTAAAGAAATTGAAAAGATTCGAGATCCTGGAATAGTTTGTACAGTTAAGAATTTGCTGTGCCTAAACGATCAAGAGAGCCGCGCATTAGATATTGCTGGTTGGAACTGGCCTAGTGTAGCAATCAAGACCTTGGACGAAACCTCCAAAGAGTTTAATTTTCGCATTCCCCTTTCTATGCTGTTTGGAGTGTTTGCCGATTATAAGAATGTTTTAATGGGCAAACAAAAAATTAAACTGGTTCGAGCCAGACATGATGACAACTGCTACAAGTCCAGTGGGGATAAGAAGGCTGAAATTAAATTAAAAACTGTCGAGTTAAAAGTTAAACACATCTATCCTAGTGATGCAGTTAAATTACGTCTTTTGGATGAAATTGCAAAGAACAAATCGATATTTATTCCGTTTAGAAACTGGGAGATACATGAGCTTCCTGCTCTACGAACAACAAAGAGAGATATTTGGACTGTTAAGACCATGTCTGAGAGAGCAAGATATGTTATTGTATTTTTTATGAAGAAACGTAAAGACAGCTATAAAGCCGATTGTACTTATTTTGACAATTTAAAGGTGACTGATGTCAAATTGCATCTTAATTCAGAGGTTTATCCCTACGAAGCGTTAAACTTAAATTTTGAAAACCGCCAATTTACCGAGGCTTATCAGATGTATACGGATTTTCAAAAAACATATTTAGGAAAACAGCAGAGTGAACTACTTTTAGACTTTACTACTTTTGCAAGCAGAGCCCTCTTTGTTATTGATTGCACAAAGCAAAATGAGTCCATCAAGAGCAACACCATTGATGTCAAGTTGGAATTTCAAAGTTCTGAAAACTTTTCTGCGGATTCACGAGCCTTTTGTATTATTGTGCATGATCGTGTTCTTGAGTATCAGGCTTTAACTGGCCAAGTACGAGACATGTTGTAGTCAGTTGTTCTTTAGTCCCAGCAAGATGAAGGTGGTTATAGTAGATGTTCAAGGATTTTGCATCCCAGACTTTTGCGCCAAGGAGCTGGCTATTTATGATGGGAAGCAAATGAAGAGTTATCTGTTTAAACCAGCTAAGCCGTTTTGCATGTTGCCAGAGGATTGTCAAAAACAAGCATTATTTTTATATGGGAATCATCATGGTCTCTACTACATTTATGGAGAAACCGACTACAGCCAACTTTATACAATTATTCGCAACGACCTGGGAGATGCGGACATTATTTATCTCAAGGGACATGTTAAAGAGGCATTTTTAACAAAGACATTTTTAGATATAGAACATAATTTACCATATATTATTAATTTAGAATTTATTAAAGATAGTGTTAACGTACCCAAATTATCTAGAGGTATTACTGATTGTCCTTATCATAGTTTAGATGTATGTAGCTGTAGTATTAAGAATGCTTATATTTTGTATGACTATATTTATAATTTTTTACCTAAATAAAGATTAAAAATGTATGCATTGTTTTTTATTTATATTAATAAGAGTTCTATGAGAATTTAGTCATTTAATGTCCAGCTCATGGCCAAGACAGTCGATCTTAGAGTTAAACTCCAAGAACATCTGCGAAAAATACGTAGGCTGAAAAAAGATATCAAGTGTTACGAAGATCATAAATATTTGGTTAGACAGTTGTTAAAACTTAACCTCTAATACTTATCAATGGCGGCCTCCTCTTCATCATCCGCTTGGGATAAAGTGTTTGATTCTCCTTCTCGATGTCAGCAGGATAATGATGATATTGTACGCAAGATCAAGCCAAGCAGAGTTTATGAAATTGATGATTACATAACAATTATATTTAACACTACAGAAAAAGAGCGTAAACAAGTAATCATAGACACTATTGGATATGGAAAGATTTATTTTTCTAGTGATGAATTTGAAGAATTCATAAGTACGTTTGATTGTTTCAACACTCACTGGGTTGACATCTTTATGATTATTGGACAGTACACTTTGGTGTTTCATCGTAATGACGAAAAGCGAAGCCTCAAGTTTGAATATGCCATGACAGACAAATATTTGTTTCGATGGACTGACAAGCTAATTCGTTTATTTGCAAGACATATACCTACATTGTTTAAACTAAACATTGAATATTATACTGTTGTAAAATAAATGTTAAAAATTTACATCTGTTTTTTTTCCTTAGTAGGGAAGAGGGAGAGGGGGTAAAATAAGACAAAAAATTTGAATACAAAGAAATCCTGTGTTTATTTGTATATATGATACACATTTTAATACAAAAAATTAACATTTTCATCTATGTATATAATAAATAATAATACAATAAATATTAATCAATAAATAATAATAATACAATAAATAAACAAATTAAATAATAATAATATAATAACTACCTAACCTAATATCACAGCCCTCTAAAGCCATCAGCTATCCAAGAAGATTGAAACAAAGATAGCTATGGTCAGTCTTAGCTTATGGAATTTACGATGATTCCTTATACAATACTATATCTCTATGACCCCAAGCAAGCGTGTGCTCGAAACCGGGTATAATGAAGCGCTTGTCGTCCGCGTATGACAGCGCTACCTTATTTTTAAGTTCGACATACATATCGTGTTCATGCGAACGGAAAGTGTTCATTCTACGATGAATCTGAGTTCCTTCTACGTCAGCCGCTTCTCGATAATCGTCAAGAGTCAGTTCTTTTTGGGTGACGTAGTCAGGAACCCCTTTAGCTTTTTTAGTCAACTTTCCCTCTACATTAACGCAATATGCTTTCGCCCCGGTTCCATAGAAATCCCAAATAATCTTTCCTGCATACTCATCTTTCATTTTACCAAGTATAGATTGGTTTACAGGAACATTATGTGGGTTATCTTGTGAGTAGTTGGAAGTATCGAATCTACTTAAATTTGTCGTTATATCATCATAAAAATTATCTGTTGTTACTTTTAGAATTAGGGAGTCGGTGTCAGTGTATAACAATTCCGCGCTGTTGCCATATTTCGGCTTAATGTATCCGTACAAAAAGTCATACATAATTGTTTTGGATATTTCCAAGATTGAAAAACCTACATAAATAGGTTTATTATAAACAACTTTTTGTTTTTTCATCTGGATTGCTACCAGGTTTTCGCTATAAATGGTTCGATCTTTAAAATGAGGTTTCGCGATTAACGCTCCGGCCCCCAACCTCCTACCAATATTTTCCCAATGGGTAACGAGCTTTACATCTACCCGTTTCTCCACGTTTTCCATTGTCTTGCCAAACACAGCATTGTTCATAAGTTTAAAAAAGTCTTTTTCAAATTTATTTTTGGCCTGATTTCGCAACGCTGTGTTTAGATCGATGTACTTCTTAAGCCAGGGCGATTGGTCAAAGGATATAGCGCGGTGAATTTTTGTAAGCTGAAGGCCATAATTTAAAGCTTGTTGTAAATTTTGAATGTGAATAATATATTTCTCTTTTTTCATGAAATTTGGAATTAATTTTGTTATTTTCGGGAATTTAGACCCTGGCGGCGCAATGGATTGTGGGCAAAAGGGTAGTTCATTATGTAAATAATGCAAACTGTCCGGGTATTCCAAATCGACTTCTAAAATGTATCCTGTCGGTGATTCAGGCGCTATATTCATATAATCCAAATTTTGAATTTCGGTTTCGTTTAAAAACTTAAAGCCTCCTGTTGGCAAAAATTTAGACATGCTGGCCCCGTAGAGGTTTGTAGCGTCTAAATATGCTATGTAAGAGGTGGGTTTGTTAACGTCATAATGTGGCATAAATTTATTATTCGCAAAAGCTTTTCTTATACTACACTGACTGACTCCTCCGCGAATACCGTGTTTAAAGAAGTGTACCATGTCTAGATCGGTTAATATCTCCAATTGGATGGACGTGGCCTTGAGGGCGGAATCCATCGAAAGACCCGGCGCAGGATCAAGGCCATAAGTAGACAGGCACACGTCTCTAAAACTTTCAAAGACATCTGTCAAAATTAATACGTCGGATTTTAAATAAATATCAGAATATTCGCCTAAAGTTTTACATTCAAATAGATTCCATACCTTCCAAGCACGCTTGTAATCATCGGAGGAGATATCCTCTTTTTTGAGTTGGTTATAAAAGTCTTTATGCGATGGTAACCTGTTTTCGTCTAATTTTGAAAATGAATCTACGTAATTATACGGGAAGACACCCTTCTGTCGAATAAGTTCAAATTTATTATCATCCTCAAAATATTTTCGCACGGTTTTACATTGCTCTGATTTTAAATTTTGACTTAATTTATCTAGCCCACTAGCCATGAATCGAAAACTATCCAAAAAGCGCAATTTTAAAAATACCTGTCGTTGTTTACCATTCTTGTTTTCGACGTTATCCACCAAGATGTGTTTAATAAAGGAAATATACTTTTCCTTATTTTGGGGGATAACGTCCAACTGTTCTTCATCGCAGGCCAATTCCTTGACAAACAGGTGAGAATCGACATTAGACATGTTATGGAAAAAGATGGGAATAAAATTAGGAAGTTTGTAATTTAGGTTGCATACAGAGTGACTTGGACCGCGATACAGCCCCGTTAAATGATCGTGATCATGAACTCTATCGTTTGCTTCTACGTCAAATGTTTTTTCGCAAATATGACAGGTTGTTGCTTGTCGATGCTCATTCTCTTGTTCCGCCGTCATAGGTAACATAGACACCACTTCCTTCATAAAATGGTTGTATATTGATTTACAATCAACATCTAACCGTTTTACAAATTCTTTGTGTGCGTCCTGTCCTCTATAACTTTGGTACTTTGAATAGGCATCATCAAAATCACATTTAATGTAGTAAGCAAATGAGTAGGGCACATGTTTATGCGTTCTCATAGTATAGGATGTATCAGGATCCAACTCATTTTCCTCTGTAGGTATAGGTTCAAGGATTGTCTCGAAATCGGCATAAACAACAAAAGGCACCTTTAATTTCTTTTCAAAATTTGTAAATTTCAAAATATTCTCGGGGACCTCTTCTCCGTATTTATTCTTTTTTAAATCAGTTGTTGGTACTTTGGCCAAAACGTGTCCGCAATCATGTGCTTGATGAGCTTTCAATTTTTGCTCTGAATAAAAGTAAGTTAGACAACCATCACATAAATACTTTGGCTCTTTGCGTTTAGATAATTGACTTGAGATCAGTCGAGACATGTTTCTTATTAAACAGTAATGAATATTTTCATAATCATCGCTGATTAATAACAAATTTACATGTTTCTCCTTGCGAGATGTAGTAAAGTATAAGGGACCCATGACTTCAATACTATTTTTAACATTGTCATAGACTTTTTCAAGCCCATAGACATTGATAGAAATATTATTAAGGCGTTCAAATTTAGATATGTCACTAAGTTTAATCCATACCTGTAAAGTCCAGTTCGTTCTCAAAAGGCATATAGTTCGCGACTCTATTTGCGTTTTGAGTATAATGAACCGGATGCAAGGAAGCTAAGACTGCCCATTTGAAGCATTGCAGGTCCGTATTTTGAATGTTTAAGACAGCAAGCTTTGCTTCAATCTCCTTTGGCAGCGGGATGTAGGATGATGCCTTTAGAGGGTTGATTTTATTGATCCCTAATTCTAAGTGTAGGAGCTGCTGAAGAGTCCACCCTGTAACAATAGAAACAGTGTTAAGTATTATGTTTTAAGCCATTACAACATTACTTACCACTATCCTTTTCCGAAAACTCTGAATACTTCCGGTCCAGGATGGCAGCAAACTGATTAAACAGCTCCTCTAAGTCCGTCGCGTCATTCACCATAACGTACTTAGCATTGAAGGATTTCACCTCTGACGACTCGCTCGTCTGCAGGAGGAAGCGGCCAAAAAGCTCTACACCGACTTTCAGCTGGTCATATTTTTGTAGTACGGCTCCCACCAACCTTAAGAACTTTTCCCGTAGGTGTTCTAAGAACAAGGATACGTTGGTGGGGTCCTGGCTTGAAGAAAGTCGGTAGGTAGCAATTCGGCTTCGGAACGATGTTTTTACAAGCTTTACACCTTCCTCCTGCTCCACGCAGCAGTTCTCCCGATGGCTTAAGGTCCTTAGATGGTTGGACCAACGGGAGACAGACACATCTGACTGACAGGCATTGCAATACCTCTGCTGCATAGATGAACCTGAAGTTGATGGTTCTGAAATAAATTAAAATTCACTTATAATACTTTTTTATACAATTATTACCGCACTGTAATGGCAACGTCGTTTTAATTTTTTCCTGTTGACTGATGCTGTTCATATATGGTTAAACATAGGTTATAGCAAATAATTTATACGAGCTGTATAAGAATGCCTTATTATCGTTTTTTAAATTATGCTGCAATATATTCTAATCTTACACAGTATGATGCAATACCTAATCTTACACAATATGATGCAATAACTTACCATCGGTCGAAACGAGTCTAGCTCTCTTGGCCATGGCTACTTGCTGAGACGTAGCTTGTCTTTTGGGGGCTCTATGCTTCTCCTGTTGGTGTCGTCGAAGAGCCCACCTTGACTTAAAGCTCTCCCCGCAAGTTTGGCAGACTGTAGCTGTAAGTCTACAATCACCATGGCTTTTGAGGTTGTCCTTTCTGGTGTAGGAGCGTTGGCAGTGTTCACACACAAACATTTTCTGTAAAATTAAATTTATTGCGTTATTGTTCAATATAAACAGACTGTTTTCTACTATAGTTATACCTACATAATATATTTAACAGTTTGTAATACTTTTGCAATAGTTTAATAATTTACTTTCACTTTATAATATCTACTGTCAGAAACTATTACGTATGTATAAAACCTTCTTTGGCAGCTTCTGTATACCTCTAATGTTCAATATTCACTTTAAAATAATATAAACACTTATTTCAGTATTTTTACCATTAAATAATTGTCTAATAAGCAAGCACAACCGGAATTATTCTGTTTTTAGTTTAAACGTCGTAACACTAAAAGAATACATTTCAAAAATATGGATCACCATGTGAGCATTTTTTTGTTAAATTTTTGATAGAACCAACAATATTTAAATAATTATGCACTGATATAATATAACAAATAATATCTGTACTTACCAAATAATAACACACACACAAGAAAGAAAAAAGTTGTATTTGTTTTTTATCGGCACACCTTGTCGTTATGAACGCTTGAGATCGTCTGAGGAATAAATGTTTCTGTTAGTATTTATATACCTAAGATGATGCAATAATGTTGAGTAAATACGTTTATTAATTAACATGACGAGGCTAAGAGAATGTTTCCAGGTAGTAAAGATGATGCAATCTTAGCAGCGTATTAGCAATACATACAGGACATAACATTGAATATTAATTAGTTACTGCATTCATATTATTTTTCAAACATGTCTTAACCTTTAATATTATCCAGTCACTGTATCCGTAAGCACAATAGCAAGTTGACCTTGCTATCTAATTTAGATGTATTAAATATATTTAGAAATATTTGCGACTAAGAATGAGATAGCTAAAAGGTTTAATAATATTATAATAATAATTTATCATTCATTATCATATTAATTAATAATATATCATATTTTCTGTTTTTTACTAAAAAATACCAAAATTAAATATACATCTTAGCCTCCCCGATTTACTCTGATTTATTTAACACTTGATTGTTTTGTTTCAAATTAAATAAAAATTATAACACATAATTATAGAGAATATAATAGGTACTTACAATTTTATCACTTTAGGTATACTGTTTTCAACGGTTGTCGAATAATAACTGATTAAACTTCTAGACTGGCCCTGTATTTATATCTTTCCCGAAACTGTGCTAGTTGCTTTTACCTTCTAGGAATATAATAAGATATTTTTTCAAATGTAATAACTCTCGCTCGGCGTTCAAGCTTTTTCCTTGACCTGAATTATAGCTGTTCGATGCGGTGATATTTAATGAGATAATGAGCAAAATGAGAGTTAATTACCATGCACTTATCTGTATGCATTCAAATTCAGTTTTCTTATGCGATGTATAATTAAATTGAAGTGTGTGTGTGTGAGAATAGTAAATAATTTGCAGTATACAGGGTATATAAAAAGTATGACTCAATCATCACGTTTTAGGGATATTTTTCTATAGCTAGCCGTTCTAAGGATCTTGGTTTTTTCTAACGAGTTAAAGACATATTTAATGATATATCTGATGAGCTGTAGGCGCGTGGTTTTTTGCTAACTTTGACATATTTAGCCGATTATGTAATAATCTGAGATAATAATTATTCTATTAACTTGTTAATATAGATGAGCGGTGTCTATGAATAATGATAAGGACTTGATGGTTTTATACATCTAGTTTCGTTATTACTTGGGATTTTTGAAATATTTCTTCACTAGTCGATAGGTATACTTATCTTATATCTGCTTGCCAAATTTCTCCTTTCCACCTTTATGCATTAGAGCCCTAATCGCAAAATACTATATCTTTCAAACCAGTTGACCGATCGACTTTGGGTTTTCTCTAAACGACTTATTACGTCACCCTGAACCCGACCCACGTGTTAGATTTTAATTTTAACATTTGACAAGTCACAGGTGACCTTGACATATCTTAATTGACAGGTGACAGCCGCCATCTTTTCCTAAACATAATATGACGTCCTCCTTAACACGGAGCCTATAATGAATACTATTGCCCAAGTAGCTAACGCCCAAGTAGCTAAGGCCAAAGTAGCTAACGCTCAAGTAGCTAATGCCTAAAAAGCTCACGCCCAAGTAGCTAAGGCCAAAGTAGCTAACGCTCAAGTAGCTAATGCCAAAGTAGCTAACGCTCAAGTAGCTAATGCCTAAATAGCTCACGCCCAAGAGTGTGACATGACAGATGACGTATGACATATGACACGCGCCTGCGCACTGCCTGGGCATGCGCAGAAGGGACCGCAGGAATTGATGTGAAAACCCTCTTCCCCCTCTACTCTGGCTTTATTTTTTTCCTTACATAGCCCTTTGTTTGTCCTGCCTCACCCAATCGTTTACTCTGCCACCTCAATCGGTTTTTCGGTATAATTAAGCCAACTAACAGCCTCTGCAACAGCAAAAATTTATAAATTGGTAAAAAAATCTTTGGTAACTATTGCGTGTCAAAAGGTTATGCATAAATAATACCATAGAAAAAACTTAAACTTACCAAGCAATATAAAATATAATAATTGGTTCTTGTATTAAAAATTCCTCAAGTTCCTACAACGTCTCTATATTCTGCTAAACTCAAAAGACAAGAACGGTCCAACGCAAATTAAATGTCTGGGATCTGGATTAAGTTTATTCACAATATTTTTACTATAACACAAGAAGATGGTTGAAATTGAAACGGAAGTAAAGTATCCACCCTTCAACTAACCTTAAATTGTGAGAGCAGCTACTAGTGTCGTCTCAAAAAATACGGAAAAGCACATTTTACACGGCTTTTTATAAAAATAAACTACTTTTATGACGAACAAACTGACACCAAACGAATTTAGAGAGAACGCCATAACGGCTTCGTGGTCATTCTTAGACTGCACCTATTGAAGTGAATCATAAAGTTAGGAATTTCTATAACCTAGAATAAAAATGAGTTAAATACGAGATCTTAGATGGATTTGTTTCGTAACACCTATGGAACCTTGTGATATAGCTGTGTTCCTTTCTAGAGCTCTTATATGAGATATCACTTTCTTGGCGCGTTCTAAGTTTGGTCAAGCGGGACAGGGCACATAAATTATATTATATTTGTTATGATCGAATTTATAAAAATTAAAAACTGCTCCGTCTGTTAATGAACTTTAGATCCGGCCCCTAGACCAAGTTGAAACCCCCCGTGGTATTCCCGGTTTGACGCACCGGGTGGGGCTTGTGAGCTTTCTTGACTCAGAGAGCTATATCGGCGGTAGGTAACTATCAGCAAGGTCTCCCATGCCGAACAGGTCTCTGAGGTTAGAAGCCAGACAAAGAGGAATACCAACTGCATAGTGGTGCACACACATACATACCCTAACACACCATCCCTGTCTCACACCCACCTACACACTTGTTGAAGTGGAAGGGAAAACAAGAAAACTTGTAAAAAAAGTGCAATACATTTTTATTGAAATTGCATAGCGCTTTCGGCTGTTGGGCCATCATCAGTGCTTCCAAAGTCAGGGAGCAGTACATTACAGCACTCCGGGGGAGAGCATCCCTGCATAGACAACAAATTAAAATAATCAAAGGTTAAAAAATAAACATTCACATAGTAATCAGAAATTTTACGTCAGTGTCAAATATATACGAAATACAAGTTTTGTTCTCTAACCCCAAAGTGTGCGAACTGTGCTGATGGGGCGGATGATGTTGAGCCTGGATCAATCAGCATCTCAAACGGCGAATACGAATACCAGGCGACCTTTCGAAGTAACTTTTGTCTTGCAGCTGTACAGGAGGCACTGCAGGTGTCGACAATTTATTTCCTTCCTACTCGTGGGATCTTTTATAGATAAAACACCAAAAAACAAAACCAACTTGATAGCAGGGAACTTGAAGACGTCCTACTAAAAAGTCCTAAGTCAGCTGATGTGGACGAAAGCAACACTACGTTGACTACAGAGAGGAAGGTAAACAGAGATTAGGCCAAAGAACCTGAACTGAATCTAGACCTTTAAAAAATCAGTCTGAAGCGACTACTAGGCTCACAACGACGGAAACAGGGAATTCAGACTGCTAAAGAAAAAGGCGATTTAATTCGACATAAAAAAAAACCTGCCCGAAAGAAACCAGACACCTCCCGTAGAGAAGACTCTCACGCCCACTCCGGACCCAGTGGTTCCACAGGTACCTCTCGCGCAGGAAGCCCAAATGCTCCCTCCAGAACCACCTCAAGCGCCTCTTGTGTAAGGAGCCCAAACTCTCCATCTCAAGTAAGAGAACTCGGTCTGACGGAAACACTCCTGACGCCCACCAGACCACAAAGAAAAGAATAAATGGCGGAAGCACGCTGGCTTTCAAAGACTTCCTAACACCTGTAAAGCTGACCATTGTTGTTGTGAGACACGCCTAACAGAGGAACAAGCAGATGTAGTGCAAATGGCACTATTGGACGCTATCACGCCCGGACCGAAAGGATCTGGGTCAGCGTTCAACATCTGCTCTTTCGACAAATTCCTATCATGCAGAGGCGAAGGGACAAAAACCTGGGTGCAAACCGAGGCCCCCAAGTTGAAGCTATGGGAAGGCGCTAACTTAAAAGCAGGGATGGCAAAAGACCTCCCACAAACGGCAAAAGTAATTATGGTGGCTCCTAAAAACCTCAATTTAAAACGCCAAAAGAATTCTGCAACTGGTGAAAACCCAGAACGCAGGACTCAAATCCGACGACTGGTATGTTATAAACCATACCAAAGACGATAATGGTGTTACATTGGTTCCTAACATCGATAAAACATGGCTCAGACTCTGGAAAGCGCCTTTTAGAGTTTTAGCAACAGCTAGCGGGAAAAAAAATGACTCATGCACCGTCCAACGAGCTGTTGCAAGTAAACCTGCAGCACAGTAGAGGTACCTAAATCCAAGGTGGTGTGAGCAACCGTGCCAAGGATGGAATTCTGAGGGTAATATCAGTTTTAACGAGCTCCTATGGTGGACCAGACAATCACCATATGTATAAACGCCTTGTCCTGGTACGCCGGCTCTGCCAGGATCGCCCTTTATTTCCGGCATACTCGTGGGAGTTTTTATTAAAAACCAATCTAAAAAATACCGCTGAAGATAGAAGAGCTAGGATTTGGTTGCCAGTGCCAACTATTCCAAAGAAGCCCTTGCTGCCACTCCTGGCAGCCCAGAATCCGGAGATTCCTTGCAAGGAATGGAAGATTCTAAAAATGGAGGACCCAAAACCCACCGGGAGCGTTATCCTCCAGCTCACAGACGAGTCGCTACCAGCCATAGAGGAAGCTCAATTTAAGCTTCACTGGGTTTAATGCGATCGCAGTGAACGTATATAAAGGCCTTCCCAAACACGGGGAAAGACCAGGAGGTTGCACTTGCCCAACCCAAGCAGGTTGTCGCCAAGAAAGGGGAGACAGCGACATCTGCTATGGAAATGGAACAAAGTGCGGCACCAAGGAAGGAGCCGTCTACGGAAATGGAAGTTGAACCGCCACAGCCGCCCAGCGATGATGTGAGTAGTTCAAATCAACCTCCACCATAGTAAAATGGCCTCGAGCCATCGGGCCCTTCTCATGGGAGGAGAATGGCCTCGATATAGCCTTAATCCAGGAAGTTTGGGTCAGAAACGACGTCAAAGGAGGGACATAAATAATATTGTCATTCGTATACATGGCTTATGACGTTCAAACTCCATTGGTAGACGTCCAACATATTGTGGAATCTACCAGGATTTTCAAACAAAGTCTTATTTTGGGACGTGATTCCAACGCCCATCACACAATATCACATCAATGACCGAGTTGAGTGTCTTTTTAATTTTATTATCACTACTAACGTAAGTCTATGTAATAACGGAAAACACCAACAGGCATCCAACGATATAAAAGTTCAAAACTGGAGAGTGTCCATCGAGGATTCGTTCTCGGACCATCGGTGGATTCTATTAAATATCAACGTCAACGAGCTGGTCTATACCATTTTGCAATCCTACCAGAACCGATTAGGAAAAATTTAACAGAATAATCTCTGAAAAGCTGTCAAATCCGCCCAATAACCTCTTACGTAATAATGCTTCAATTGATGAAGCAGTTAGCAAACTCGCAAAAACCCTGAAAACAGCGTTTATCAAAAGCTTGACAAAATTGTTTAATAAAGCAAAGAGCAAACGTACTGAAGATGAGAGCGCTTTTAGAGAGGCTTTAAAAACTTACAAAAAGCGATTAGGAAATCTCAGACAAGCGCTTGGCACAATTACAGCGAGCGGATTGAGAGCAGAAGCGAAGCCGCTAGACTTAAAAGAGTTAGAAAAGGGCGATGGGACATACACAGAGAGTAGTAGGCAGACCCTCGACCTACTGATCAAGTCCCACTTTTTTGGTAATGCAGCGGTAATAGAGCCCACTATCGATCAAAGAGATGTTCCGGATTTGAATAGGATCAAATCGGTGGTCACTTAAGATAAGCTGGAATGGGCGATTGACTCATTTGAACCTTACAAATCACCGGGATTAGACGGGATAATACCCGCCATGTTACAAAGAGGGAAGAAAATCCCAAGCAGCTTGTATCTTAAGCATATGCCGGCAAACTGGAATAAGATAAAAAATAGTCTTCATCCCAAAGACTGGTAAGAGCAGTAATGTAACCGCTAAAGACTTTAGACCAATAGGCCGATCTTCGTTTCATGTCAAAATGTTAAAGAGGTTACTGGATCTGCATATCAAGAACTCGGTACGAGAGCGAGACTTAAGCTCGTCTCAACACCCTTACACCAAGGGGAAATCAAAGGAAACGGCGCTACACGAGGAAATAGGCACTATTGAAAAATCCCTTAATAATAAAGAGTATTTTTTAGATATAGGAGGAGCTTTTAATAATGTCACGACCGAGGCAGTGTGCGACGCTCTAATAGAATCAGGGGTCAATCACCCTGCCGTTGAATTCAGAATATGTTGAAATGCCGTCAAATCTGCTCCAGTTTGGGTAGCAGCGAGATAGTCAGATTTGCTGGAAGAGGAACTTCGCAAGGTAAGGTTATGTCGCCAGCACTTTGGCTGAGAGTTCTGAATAAAGTTCTTATAACGTTGAAAAAGCCTGGAATAAAAGTGATTGCATACGCTGACGATATAGTTATACTTGTGTCAGGTAAATTTATAAACATAATGGCGGGATGGGCGCTACGAATACTATAACAGTGGCCCATGAAATGCGGGCTGGAAATCAACCCCGAAAAAACGGAGATGAGAACTTCATACTCTCAGTATGCGACAGTACTAGACTCCAAGCTATACTGGGGCATAAACTTGCAAGAAACAATTGGAACAAGGTGGGGGCTAAAACCCCACATATTACACTAGATCTATACGGCCATTATAAGACCTATACTATATCCCTTACCAAACCAGGACCCTATTCGGGGTCCACCAGGATTGGTGGACCGCTCTGGAAAAAGCAGTGCACACCCAGTCAATAATAAAGGTACAACGGGCTGCTTGTTTAGGAATAACCGGAGCCCTTAATTCAAGTCCTACAGCGGCACTAGAGGTGCTGCTATGTATACCTTCCCTGAATATTTATGGAAAAAGTATAGCTGCAAGAAGTGCCCTGTGACTGAAAGAGTCGAACTACTGGAATGAAACCAACCACGGACACAGCAGGATACTAAGAATACACCAGGGAGATAATCTACGAAAATCGACTGATTACTCTGTCCCAATAACATGCTTCGAGAAGAGGTATTCTATATTCATGCCGAGTACGGAAGAGTGGAAAAGCAATATATAACGAAAACAGATTACTCAATCTTTAAATACAGAAGTCGTATAGACTTCTCAACTGTTACAGTATTTTTCAAGCAGAAATACTGGCAGTAGAGCGGTCAATATTCTGCAAGAACACCTTGGCCTAGGGGTAGCCTCGTTAATTGCCATCTACAGTAATAGCCAGGTGGCGATTAAGGCAATCTGTTCCGGCAGCATCAAATCAATGATCGTAAAGCGATGCCGCAACAATCTATGCATACTCAGCAACCAACATCGGGTTACTTTGTGCTGGGTTCCTGGACACTCAAACATAGATGACAATGAGGCTGCCGATGCGCTCGCTAGAGAGGGTGCGGGCATGTCAACTGATCTAGCAGACTATACGGTGGGCAGATCACTAGGATTAGTCAAAGAGGACAGTGATCGCACGACCAAGCAACTTGCACAAAACAGATGGATAGAGCTAACAACCTGTAGCACATTCAGGGAACTGTGGCCCATATTTGATTAAAAGAAAACCGCAGAGCTATTGAAAGTCAGTCGGAAAGACGTGAGAAATATTACTGCGGTTGTTACTTATTGGACATTGTCTCAGTCAGTAGATATGCCGAACGAATGCAAATACCAGCTAACGACTTCTGTAGAGTTGCAGAGAGGAAGAAAGTATTCAACATTTTTTCTCTTAATGCCCTGGTCTCGCAAGAAGAAGGTTCACTGCCTTGGGGGAACCGTTTTTCAATAGCCTGGAGGAAATGAGCCTGGAGGAAATAAGCAGCTTACAACTTGGTCGATTAACCAGGTTTTTAAATAGTAGTGGCTAATTTGAATGAGCTGTTAAAATTCGTCTGCGGAGTACGGCGTACTAACCATCAGAGATCTGATGAAGGTGGGTTCTATGGAACACGGTATCACAACGGACCTAAAAGGACTACGTGAGACTGTTTGGTCAATACCAAAGGTCTGCCACTCTAACCTAACCTAACCTAGTTTCGTGATCAAGCATCTCACGATAAAAAATATTTTTAAACTTTATGATTGTGTAGGTTTATTACCCATTATTTCATGACCCAAGAACTACTTTAGAGTTAATAATATAATTAAGGAAAACTTCTAACTTAGTCATAATTCTAAAATGGCGTTTTAAAAAATAAAGTTAGATAGATAGAGCCGTGAAACAAAATCAACACGTCCTATCAGAGTTATATAAGTTAATAACTATTTTAATTTATTTATCTCAATGGAAATCTGTCAATTTTGTTTTACAGATATCTAGATTTATGTTATTAATAAGTAGTTTTTGGGTCATTGGAATAATGAGTGACAAGCCGACATAATTATAAAACTATGAAAACAATCACTTCCTTTATTAAAGCGCTAATTATTCTTTTTGTAATAACCCGAAGATATTGAACTGCGGTCTTCACATTTTTACTTGCAAATTTAATCACTTTCCGATTATGATGTCGTAGTTATATCATATGGTTTGAGTTTTCGGAATAAAATCAAAACACTGTTATTATTACAAATTGCGCCCTATAGAAATTTTGTCAGGAACTCATGTTACAATGGATATGATAATAAAAAGTAATTATCATTCTCTTCCAAACAAGCTTTATTTACTAAAATCGGATAAAAAGTTACAACTATTAAATGATTACACTTTCTCGTACACACACTTATCAAGATCGGTACGCCAATGAGCCCTAAACCGAAATGATACAGAATTGTCTAAGCTTTCTAATAACGTTATCAAAGGTATACCTTAGTGTACGAATTTAAAAATTATTTTGAGAATTTTGTCATCATCCTTTTATTTACGAATTTGTTTTTCTTAAGTTTCTATGCCCAGTAGTTTCCGAGATATGGACGGTGGCCAGCCCTAATGAAACCCCCTGTGCAGGGTCATCCAACCAGGACTGAACAGGGGTTTAAGATTTCAAGGTTTTTTTTATTAAAATCAAAATAGCCATCTGTGACCACAGAATCTAAAATTTCCATTTAAAAAACGACTGGGCTTAAAATAAAGAAACTGTAGCATAAAGCTGTTGTTTTTTTAACGGAACACACCGTATATTTTTCATTTTTATGAAAAGTCTGTCTTTCCTGATTCCAAAAATTGAGAGTTTGTCTATATTAGCTCAAACGGTTTTTAGGATATGCGGGATCAAATTTTCAAAAAGCTGTATCAATTCTAGTTTAATCGTCTAGAATGCCTTGGACGAGTAAAACCTCCGTAATGATGATGCATTAAAATAAAATTTAGGAGGTGTTGAAAAATAAAGTTCCAAAATTTCTAGAGTGCCTTGGAAAACAAAACCAAGTAAATAGTAATGGGATATCGTCATGGGGGGCCATATTGAACATTTTAAATTTTAAGGTATTCTAGACTTATTAAACTAGAATGAATACAGCTTTTTAAAAATATGATCGCTCATATCTAAAGAACGGATTGAGCTAATATAGACAAATTATATATTTTTGGAATTAGGAAAGACCTTTTATAAAAATAAAAAATATACAGAGTGTATTGGTTATTAATAAAAATATAGGGAAACTAAAAAAAATAAGGCCCTGTTCAGTTCTGGTTGGATAACCCTGTATAGTATGTCCGGCGATGTGGTAGAAAAAGTTTAATTTTTTTAGAAAAAGTAATTCTTTATAAAAAAATTTGCTTGATACGAATATCGATAAAAAAATATATTTTATACAGGGTGTCCATAAGGTTAAAAAGTAAACTTTTTTACAAGAGAAAAGTACCCTTATTCCAAAGTTTCTGGCAAAATGCTATTTAATTTCATTAAGTTTGGATAGCAACAATATTTTTGCTTTAAATTTGCATTTCACTGAAAATTTTGGTAGGTGTACCTTTGATTTTGTATACCTTTAAGTATCACCTTTAATTAGGTACCTCAGAAATAAATTATTACAGTGTCAAGCAAAACGTCATTCTCAGTCTCTTTTAAAGATTTTATTTGTTGTCAATGTTAAGAGCTTCCATTCGTTAGACCCAGATACAATATGCGCGATGTGGTGTAAATGCACTATTTGTTCGTGATGGCTCATCGACTACTGTTTGCTCTTAACAACGGAGCAAATAATACATTTTTTCCAATGTTACGGTAACGGAGATTTTTCATACATATATTGAAAAATTTCATGAAAGGTTCCTCAATGATTGTACCCGTAACCAAATGGGTGGTCTCCAAGCTGGTCAAGAAATTTCGTGAAACGGGATTCGTACTAGATATAAAAAAAGTAAACAATTTGGACAATGAAGATGATGCAGCAACTCTACTTGTACTCCAGTATGTTAGAGAAAACCCTACACTGTCCTTGAGAAAACGAACTACACAACTATAAAATTATATTTTTAAGTACCGAAATGCTATATGATTTACATTCTTGGTGTAAGTAAAATTTTCAGTGAAGTGCGAATTCAAAGCAAATATTGATTTATGAAAAATTATTGTTCCCTTGTGTGACAATATTATTGCAAACCAAACTTAATGAAAAGCAACAACTTGGAAGATGTAATGATTTGAAACAATTCTCTTAAATAGCATTTTGCCAAAAACTTTAGAATAAGGGTACTTTACTCTTAAAATTTAAATTTTTAACTTTATAAACCTCCAAAATATAATTTTTCCATCAAATATAGTTTTTTTTAGCAAGCAACATTTTTTTGTATAGAAGGACTTTTCCTCGAAAAATGAAATTTTGGTCCGTTTGCCCTCTTGTCTACCACATCGCCGAAAATACTTTATATTTTATTTTAATCTAAAAAACAATGTCGCGTTGATTGTTGTGAATTAATATGAGTATAATCTGGACGATGTTATTAACAGGATTGTGACTGAAGATTAAACTTAGTTTAATTTTTATAATCCTGAATCAGAAGAAGTGACAGAAACGTTAAAATAGTTTTCTAATAAGTTTCAGAACGTCAGAAGTCAAAAGTTTAAACGAAATACCTAATTTTCGAGATTTAATAATAACCACTCATTGAGAATCACCCTGTATATATATTGAATTGTAATAATACCTATGTCCGAACCAATGTGCAACATTGCATGCAACATGCAACAACGGTTTACATTTTTGTCTTAGTTTTACATTGTCTTAATATTTTAAAAACCAATGGTTTTAAGTATAAAAAATATCGCAGAAGTTGACTAGTCATGTCCTTAAATACAAAGGATCCCTACTATAAAACATAACTTGCATGAATCATGAACTGGATTTTGATTTTTAGCCACCCCATATAACACGCAATAATATAAAAATATTCTTATATTATGTTCTTTATTATAAAAGGTTTTGTCTAGCCACAAATATGAGACCATCCTTGTTCAGTGGTACAGGCATGTGGTGTGGAATCTGATGGCTCTGGATTGAATCTCGCTGATTAATAAAAAAAGCAATAATTAGTCAAAACGTAAAAAAAGATTCAATTCAAAAATGTCAAGGTGAAGCATCCATAGCTTTAGTCGATTTGTTGTCAGTCTTGCAATCCGATGGTCGATGGAACGAATCGCGTAGACTTTTTCTGTTAAAAAAAAAGTAAGCCCAAGGTGATTGTGAAAATTAGAATACCAAGTAGCAAGTACCCCCAGCAGTTAAAATCAAGCACGTAGTAGAAGCTACAGTAAATGAATGGTTATACTTTCTAGGACATGCACAATAAGTTTGATACCATTGATATAAAACATATCTCTTATTTCTAGTAATACGCTAAAAAACTGTCTTACATTCTTGCTGATTTAAGAGTTGGCATTGCTAAACATCTCTGGACCATGGCTTGATTGATAGAACAGGAAGCCAAATAGGAAAATAAGTTTCCAACCGTTACAGTCCAAAAAGAATGGCGTATAGTTGGATCCAAATCCATACTATAAATTAATTTGCTATGGTAGTAATGTGTAGACTTAACGATTATTGCAAACATTAAAATTTGACATGGAATATAGGAAAATAATTTGGTAAAGTACTTGCTTTTTCCCCTAGAAATTAGTAAACTGAAATAGTAAATAATAAAGCTTACTTAAAAAATTCAATTCTGTTCCCATCCAAGTTTCTTTGCCATACTTCTTTTATACCACCTATTTGTATGGTTCCTAATATTACTGTAATTATTAGAGCACCGAACATAATAATTGTCTGAACGGTGTCAGTCCAGACTACTGCCTTTAATCCACCCTAAAAAAAACAAAATGAAAAATATATGGAAGGGAAGACACATTTTTGTATTCAAGTACATTCAATTTTTATTTAAAATTGATAGAGCGCTTTCGGTGCTACCTGAAAAGTCAATAATAGAATCAAAATCACGAAATTTTTGTTAAATAAATGGAAAATCCGAGATATTGTGTAAAGGTAAAAAGATATTGAGTGTGTGTAGCAAAGGAACAATTAAATTAAAATGTGATATACATATAAAATTTTTTTTTTGAAAAATATTTTTTAGAAAGGATTATGAAATGGAAACGTAATGGAATTTTTGAAGGTAAATAACGTTAAAAAATGATTCTATTAATCACCTAAGTCAGTGGGCAGTACATTACAGTACTCCAAAAACAAACAATCACAAATTAATTAGATATGTTACGTCCGTATTTATTTGATGACGCCAAATGATGAAAAATAAAGTCTAATGGAGTGCCTGGTGCGCGGAAGTTTATGAGTTGATCTAGTGGAATTTAATGAAAGCAAAATATTTAAATATACCGGGTGTCCCATTATGGATGGCCACCGGCCGTATCTCGGCAACTACTGGGCATAGAAACTCAGGGAAAAAAAAATTATAATTAAAGTGGCCATGAAAAAATCCTGGAAATAAGTTCCGCATTTTGCCACAAGAGGGCGTAATTGAAAAGTAAATTTTAAAATTTTACATATCTCCGAAAATTCCACATTAAGGTATATCTTTGGTAACACCATTAAAAAGCTTGGGCAATTATGCATCATTTTGGTCTTATGCTCATTGGCGTACCGACTTTAATAAGAGGGGGAAAGCTGTTAAAAGTGTAACCATTTAAATCGCTGTAACTTATAAACGACTTATCCGATTTTAGCAAACTAAAGACTGTTTGGAAAAGAAATGTATGCACTGTCACCAACCGTATTTAGTTGTCCATAATAGTTCTACAAAAATGCTAGAGGGCGCAATTTGTAATAATAACACATTTTTTGATTTTACTTCGAAAAAATAAATCATACGGTATAATTATGATACCATAATTGAAAAGTCGATGAAATTTGCTAGAAAAAATATTAAAACCGCAGCTCGATATCTCCGTTCGTTTCAGCGTTATCGCCAATAGAATAATTTTAATAAACTTTAAATGAAGAGCGGTTATATATTTGTTAGAAAAAAAGTGGGACGCCACTGATATTTTTCCATGTGGATATTATTTCTGATTAGCCTGGTCAATTCTGCATAAAAGCCTATTAAGTGAAGGTGGTCATTTCTAACAATTTTTATAAAACAAGATTTTTCATTATCAATGTTAAATAAATATATATAATAATAATAATAATAATAATAATAATAATAATAATAATAATAATAATAATAATAATAATAATTATAATAATAAATAGTAGAGCTAAAAAGTCTGTACGCCAATGAGCATAAGACCAAAATGATGCATAATTGCCCAAGCTTTTTAATGGTGTTACCAAAGATATACCTTAATGTGGAATTTTCGGATATGTAAAATTTTTTATTTCATCCTGTCCAGTAAATTTACTTACCCTGTACTCATTTGCGGCCGGTAAATGGAACATTACAGTATCAGATACTGTAATGGGTTGCCCCTAGCAACAATGGTATGATTTTAGAAACAATGACTGGTTACTTTCGATCTTTGACAAGTTGTCACTTAAAAGATAATATGCCCTATTTGTTTATTGTTTTTAAAAAGGATTATAAGGACAGGATGAAATAAAATATCATACGATACACGTCCGTTAGGTGTTATTACAGCACTCGTTTATATTCCAGATTCGGCTCCTACGTCGCCTCGTCCGTAAACCAACTCGTACTGTAATAAGTCACCTACCGGCCTTGTAACGTAAAATACTAAAAATTTACTTTTCAATTATGCCCTCTTGCGGCAAAATGCGAAACCTAAAAATTATTTTCAAGATTTTCTCATGGCCACCTTAGTTATCATTTTTTTTCCTGAGTTTCTATGCCCAGTAGTTTCCGAGATACGGCCGGTGGGACACCCGGTATATAAATAAATAAAAAAATGCACTTCTTATATACGAATACGAAAATTTAAATAAAAATTGAAATATTGGCAAAACTAGTAAATTTAGATATAGGTATGACTTAATAATAAAAGATACCCACAATATCTATCAGACGAGCCAAATAAATATAGGGTGTTTCATTTGAAAAAACAGAGTTATTGTATTTTAAAATTTTGTATATTTGGATGTCAACAGAAAACATCCTGTACAAAATTTTAGGTACTTAAAGATTGAAGACAGTTTTTCTATTTATAAACCTAAGAACTTACAAGAAATTTTCGGTTTTCGATACACTTATTGAGAAATACAGGTAATTTTTTATTGTCATGTTTTTTCCAAAATTTTAAGAATTTTGCATTTTTGTTTGCAAAAAATTAAAAAACCAAATATGACATCATATAGATAATTTTATAGGGAAACAAACATGCTAAAATAAATAGGGTGTTCCATTTTAAAAAATGTATCTTTTTATTGTCCTACTTTTCTGGACCATCCTGTATGTTTAAAAATAATTTTAGAACATATATTTTTTTATACCTCACAACTTTTATAAAAACTTTTTTTTTATATCTTTAATAGTAGAGACGGTATATTACTTTGTCACACAAATGGGCCACCCTGTATCTATACAAGGTGTTACAAATTCTACATACCAGCATCTGTATCTTTCTGGCTTTGTTTAACCCCTTTGGGTGATAAAATGTATCTATATCAGATAGACTCGGTCGGCGCCGGCCGCCTCGAAGCCAAGATTCAACGCTGCTGTCGCCGCGTGAGTGAGTATCGTGTATCGGATATATTTGGCAAAAAGATTCAAGTACTTCGAATCCTGTCAGTATCAGATATTAAAGTATCAAATAGATACTATTCGCACACCACTAATAGGCACTTCTCCAACGACCGTCAAGGTGGAAACTACGGGCTATGACTTTCGTGTTATTGATTTAGTCAAAAATACCTTAATTTTTTAAAGGACTTTGTGTCCTGTCCTCCAGACTTATTTGTAAGACTTTTATTTTTGTAAAAATCGGGATGTTTTTTCTAAAAACCTTGAATTTGGAGTCAGGATCACATTGTTACCATCACCAACGACTGATGGGGGTTGTGTTATGCTATTAAAGGATTTATACTTATGAAGTTTTGGTTTTGAAGAGTTTTTTTAGATGTTTTTTTATCCTGATTCTCTTTTAATGTTCTAATAAAGATTTATTAGCCGGAGGCTCAATAGCTTCACAATATTATGGTGTACTTCCAATTTTTAACATGATCCAGTAAAGAAAAGAAATTACATAAGAAATGAGAACTCTGTATATCGCTGTACATAGTAACTTGTTGATGGCTGAAGTCAAGATAAATATTTAGTTGAGGACAGTTTCTAAATTTCCACGAATATAAAAACAAGATTAATCAATTTCTATCCTGTAGTACCATCTTGGTAAGTAAATATTCTAATTTAAATTAACGCAGTGAAAAGGCCTGGTAAAGGTTTTAGAACATTTGGGAGACAATTTCTACTTACATTTTTCTGATCCCTTACATTAGGCACATAATTAATGTTTGCATAAAAAAATCATATTTTCCACTACTATGGAAAAAAACAAGGGTTATCCCCTTTCCTAAAACTAAAAACCCGACAGAACTTGGCCACCTAAGATCAATCTCAATACTACCAGTATTATCAGAAATTCTAGAGAAGGTACTGGATTTGTACTCCAATAATGTTATTCCCGAAAAACAATCTGGATTCCGCCCCGGCTACAGCTGCTCAACGGCTCTATCTGATGTGACGGACGACATCCTTAGAGCATCTGATGTTGGTAAAGCAACTGTTCTAATATTGTTGGATTATTCGAAAGCCTTTGATATGGTGAATCATGAAACACTTATAGCCATGCTGCACTACGTTGGCTTCTCGAAAAATGCCAGCGATCTCATAAAATCATTTTTAACCGATAGGGTGCAACATGTGGAGTTAAATGGAATAAAGTCTGACGTATTAAATGTAAATTGCGCTGTCCCGCAGGGCAGTATTTTGGGTCCGATTCTATACTCAATTTATACATCCACCTTTGTTAAACAATTAAAATATTGTAACCATCATATATACGCGGATGACACCCAACTATATTTCTCGTTTAAACCTTCCGAATGTATACTGGCTAATGACAAAATTAATTATGATCTTAAGCAAATGCACTTAATCTCTGAAAAACACAAACTTAAACTTAATCCGAATAAATCGATAGCTATTCTATTTTGTAGTGAGCCATCAAGAATAAATATAATAAATACTCTTAAAATAAAAATGTCAGATGTGGAAATCCCCTTTAAGGAAAACGCTAGAAATTTGGGTTTAATTCTCGATAATAGATTAAGGTTTAAAGAGCATGTCACGTCTAAACTAAAATCGGCTTATGGTATATTAAAGAGTATTTTCTTACTGCGTCACCTCCTTAATTCTGCTGTTAAGGCCCAACTTAGCGAATCGCTTGTACTGTCATTGCTTAATTTTTGTGACAACGTATACGGTCCTTGTTTGGATACCTTGGATATTCAAAGAATACAAAAACTACAAAATTCCTGTCTGAGATGTATATTTGGAATAAGGCGTCGTCAAAGAATTACTTACAAACTTACGGAACTCAAGTGGCTTAACATGTACAACCGCAGAGTACTCCATACTTCTTGTTTTATATTTGGTATTATTAAAAATAAACGCCCAGCTTATTTGTACCGGAAATTAACTTTTAGAACTGATGTTCATAGATTGAACATTAGACCAAAGACTCTTATTGATATTCCCCTGCATCATAAAGAGCTGTTTAAACGATCATTCTCTTATACGCTGCACATTTGATGAATGCTAACGCCCCAACCGATCTCACGTTGAGCTGCCTGGCTTACAAAAAAAAACTAAGCTCCGATTAATGTCTGCTCAGGTGTGACCAATTTTCAGTGATTTCTTTTGAATTGGGATTTGTACTCAATTTTGATTTTGTGTTTTATTTTCGTTGCTCTTTTCTGGTTATGATCGACACATTTGCCATATTACCAATTATACCTTATTTCTTTGTCTAAGGTCCCATTTGCGGTTACCTGTTTGCGTTTACCGTTTTTGTCTGGGTATTAAATTTTGCAAATCTTTAATTTTGAATCAAATTTTCTTTCTAGTTATATAGTCTTATTTGTTGTTGGCAGTTGCCATTTGTTGTAATCAGTATATTATTGTTAAGTTATTGGTGTTTATATCATTATTTTAGTCTTAGTTAAGTAGTCTAGTACAAGGCCACAACAGCCCCTGACAACCTGTTAGGAAAGCTGAAACAATGGCCTATTGGTCCAAATACTTTATATTTCTTTATATAATAATTTATTCATCTTCTTTTATATTTTATTTTGTATATTGTAGAATGGACTAATAAACGTCTTATTATTATTATTATTATTATTATTATTATTATTATTATTATTATTATTTTCAGGTTCCACAGATTGTATATGGATATGGCTTCTATCCTGTTTCGGCATTGGTTGCAAGAAAGCAGGTAGATTGGTAGGTTTGGAAAAGTTCAAGTTTCAGTTGTCGGTGTCGTTTAGTACACGTCTGACAATTCCGCTGGTTTCTATAAGAACAACTTTTTGTAGCTGGTAGTATATTTGTTCTTTAATGTTTAGTTTTTTTAGGTTTTCGAAGAGTGTGTGTGGTATTTCTCCAGTTGCACCTATGATGATTGGTACTACCATCACTTTTTCTTGGTTCCACATTTCTTTTATTTCGTTGGCAAGAGGTAAGTATTTACTAATTTTTTCTCTGTGTTTTTTTTGTAAGTTTGCGGCAAGCGGGATAGAGAAGTCGATCAGGTAAGTATGTTTGTTAATTTTGTCAGTGAACACCATGTCTGGTCTATTGTGTTGTAAGGGAAGATCCGTTATTATTTCTCTGTTCCAGTATATCTTATAGTTTCCTGTTTCATGGATGCTTTCTGGGTTGTATTTGTAGTATGGGATTGTTTCGGTGATTGTCGGTTCGTGGATTTTTAAGAGCTCTTGGTGGATTACTTTGCCAACATTGTCGTGTCTTTTGGTATATTCTTTTGGGGCTAGTGTTTGGCATCCGCTTATGATGTGATCGATGGATTCGGTTTGTTCTTTGCACATTCTGCATCTATCTGTTGGGATACGTTCTTTCATTATAAATTTTTTATAATTGCGTGTCGCAATGACTTGGTCTTGTATTGCAATAATGAATGCTTCAGTTTCGGGAAATAGATATCCAAGTTTTAACCACATGAGGGATGCTTCCTTGTTGATGTGTGGTTGTGTCAGCAATGCTGGATATCTGCCATGTAATTCCTTTCTTTTCCACTTATCCTCGAGGTTATCTTCCTCTGGTTCGTCGTTATTTTCTTGTGCTAGGTTTAGCGGTGTTGATTTTTTGTCTAGTTTTTTTAGGATTTTATATAACTGGTTATTAGTGGCTTCATCATTAAAGTATTTTCTGAGCGTCGTTATTTGTTTTTGGTTGTGTCTTGGTATGTGGATAATTCCTTGCCCTCCTTTTTCTCGTGAAATGTTCACTCTTTCTATTGAGCTGCGTGGTGCTCATTGTACGGATGTCACGATTGAGCTCTTCGAGTTCTGTGTCTGTCCAGGAGATTACGCCAAAGCTGTAGGTTAGAATAGATATAGCGTATGTGTTTATTGCTTTTGTCATGTTTTTGGAATTTAGTTTTGTTTTTAATATTTTCCTTATTCTTTCCTTGAATTTGTTTTTTAGTGTTTCTTTGCTGTGTTTTTGATCTATTCCTCTCGCTTGTTGGTATCCTAGATATTTGTACAATTCTTCATTTTCCATGCCTTCTATTTGTCCTTTGTCTGCTCCCATGTCATACCCTTCATATTGTCTCCACTTTCCCCTTTCCATTGCATTGATTCGGCATTTGTCCAGTCCAAATTCCATGTGTATGTCGTCGCTAAATGTTTTTGTGATTTGTATTAGTTTTTCGATGTTTTCTTTGTTGTCTGCATATAATTTTAGATCATCCATATAGAGGAGGTGGCTTATTGTGTTGTTTTCTATGGTTGTACCTTTGTTTGTTTTGTTTAGCATGTGTGAGAGAGGGTTCACTGCCATGCAAAACCAAAGTGCACTAAGCGCATCGCCCTGGAAAATTCCGCGTTTTATTTCTATGTTGTCTATTGTGAATTTGTTTTTGTTGTTGTTTACGCTTAGTGTTGTTTTCCATTTAGTCATTGTTTGTTTCAGGACGCTCTGAATAAACGGATCAATTTTATAAATTTTTAGCACTTCTAGTAGCCACGAGTGTGGGACACTGTCAAAAGCCTTTTTGTAGTCGACGTATGCAGTGTACAATGGTTTCCTTTCTTTCTTTTTGTGTTGTGTTATAATGGTGTCAACAATCAGTTGTTCCTTGCAGCCTTTGGTTTTTCTTCTGCATCCTTTTTGCTCTATTGCTAATAGGTTGTTTTCGGTTAGATGTGCATATATTTTGTCTGTAATAATTGATGTTAATATCTTATAAATGGTTGGGAGACATGTAATCGGTCTGTATTTATCTGGGTAACTGCTGGTCGGTGTTGTTTTTGGGAGTAAGTATGTTAGTCCTTCAGTCATGAAATCGGGCATTTCTGCTTGTCCTTTTACAATCTCAGAGAATAGTTGTGCTATTTTGTCGTGTGTGCTTGTAAATCGTTTCCACCAAAAGTTATGCAGCCCGTCTTTTCCTGGTGATTTCCAACTGTGTGTTTTCTTTATGGCTTTTTGTACATCGTGTATTGTTATGTTATGATTGTTCATTTGTTTTTTGTTGTGCATTCTTGTTTTTTCATCTCTGATCCACCTTGATGTTTGTTTGTGTTTCTTCTCATGTGACCATATACTGCTCCAATAGGTTTTAGTTTTTTCTTTATCTGGGTTTTCATTTTTTTGATCGTTGTTTGTTTTTTGGTTTAATTCTCTATAAAATTGTCTTTCGTCTTCTTTAAATTGTTTGTTGTGTTTTCTGCGTTGGTCACTTTCTTTAAGTCTCCTTAGTCTTTTGGATTTGGCAGCAAGTTTCTGTTTGAGTAGGTCTGTTATTTCATTTATGTTGTTATTTTCTGCGTTTTTATGTATTGCTATTATTTGTTGAGCTTTGTTCTTTAGCTTTTGACTTGCGTTTGGTTCTTTTGCCTTTGTTAGTCTTCCTATTTCTGTTCGTAGTTCATCTATCTTTTTGTTGATTCGTCGTTCCCATGGTGGTGGCATATTTGTTTCTTGGGTTTGTTTCTTTTGGGGTTTTTTTGGTGCAATGATTTTTGAGACTGTTGCCGCTCCTATGTAGGCCAGGTTGTGTATGATGTTGAGATTGTCTTCGTTTTTTATTTTGTTCTTTATTATGTTGTTTATTTGTGTGATGATTTTATTCGTATTTGCTCTAATTTTTGCTTTCAGTTTGGGTAGTTTTGGTCTTAGGTTTGGCATAGTTCCGTAATATTGCATGTATGTCTCTTCGAAGCAGTTTTGTATTTGTATTTCCTCTTCGGTTATTTCTCCCCTTTGCTCGTTTATGGTATTATTATTATTATTATTATTATTATTATTATTATTATTATTATTATTATTATTATTATTAATATTATTATTATTATTATTATTATTATTATTATTATTATTATTATTATTATTATTATTATTATTATTATTATTTTCAGTGTTCTGTTTCTCAGCTTTTTGTTGGTAAGGCTGGTGTTATTTACAATACAGAGAAGAAATTCATCTTAACCTGTACTGTTTAGAAACTTCCGTACTATATGGCAAGTTTGGAGGATGACGCTTTTCTGGATTAGTTGGTATAAATAACCTGAAAGGCCCAGTTTTTCCAAGTTGGGCTTGAAATTTTTCGTCATAGCTCCCTCCACCGATATTATAATCGGAATTATGTCGATTTTATCTAGCTTCCATATATTTTTAATCTCTATAGCCAAATTCGAGTACTTGGTCTTCTTCTCCGATTCGGTTTTAGAGAGGTTGTGTGTTAGTGGGCAACCTATATCGATTATGAAAGCTTTCTTGGTGGTTTTTTCGATAAGAAGAATATCCGGTCGGTTGTGGTCTACTGTTCTATCCGTTATTATTGGCCTGTCCCAATATAAGAGATATTCAGGGGATTCAAAGACTGGCTCGGGTGAGTATTGGTAGTATGGTGGGAGGTTTTCCCTTAGCCCTAGTTTATGGGCCAGTTCCTTGTGGATGATCTTAGCCACCTGATTATGTCTCCCCAGGTAAGCGTTGGGGGCCATAGCACCACACCCCGCCGTGATATGTTCTATCGTTTCTCCGGGGCAATTGCATTTTCTGCACACAGGTAATCCGTTTTGCTTTAAGTTAAGGGCTGTATATCCAGCATCTGCTGCTACCACTTTTTTAAGAATTTCCCCATTCGATTCTTGGAAGTATTTTCTCATAGAGGTCTCTTGCGACTTGCACAAGTTATATATATTAATGAGACCTCTTCCTCCCTCCTTTCGTTTTAGGTAGATTCTTTCAAGTGCAGAGCGTGGGTGGTGGAATCTGAATTTTGTTAGCAGCCTGCGCGTAAGCCTATCTAGTTCGTGCAAATCCGTGTCTAAATACTTAAGGATTCCGAATGAGTAGGTAAGTATTGGTATTGCCCAGGTGTTGATGGCAGTAGTAAGATTACCAGCATTCAGGTGAGTATTAAAAAGCTTTGTTAGTCTGCTTTTGTATTTGTTTTTAAACTCCCTTTTTAGGCTTGTGTGGTTTATTTGTTGGTTTTGGGAGATGCCTAAGTATTTATATGTTTTTTCCTCATCTAGTATATCTATGCCTTCAAGCAGTCCACGATTTTGTTCAGTCTTTTCGCGTACGACATTCAAGATTGCGCACTTGTCTAAGCCAAACGACATTTTGATGTCATCGCTAAATGTCTTGGTTATTTGAATTAGGGACTGTAGGTGGGTTTTGCTTTCAGCGTAGAGTTTGATATCGTCCATAAATAGAAGGTGGTTTATTCTAAAATTCTCAGTTAAGTTGGGACGATATCCGTAGGATGTTGATTTTAGTAGTGAGGACAGTGGGTTCATGGCCAAAATGAACCAGAGGGGGCTTAAAGAGTCGCCTTGAAATATACCTTTTGATATATTTATATTGCCAAGCTTCTCTTGTCCAATATGGAGATTGGTATTCCATTGCTCCATTAGGGTGCCTAATATGTTGCGTATTAGGGGGTGTACTTTGTATATTTGCAATATCTTCTTTAGCCAGTCGTGAGGAACAGAATCGAATGCTTTACTATAATCTATGTAGCACATATTTAGATTTCGCCTTTTAACTTCTGCCTGTTTTATAATAATGGCATCGATTGTAAGCTGTTCGTTGCAACCCAAAGCTTTCCTAATACAGCCCTTTTGCTCATCAGCTACCAGGTTGTTGTTTATGCAGTGTGTGTATATTTTTGAATACATGACTGATGTTAAAAGTTTATACACCACTGACAGACAGGTGATCGGTCTGTAATTTTTTGGGTCGTTTACCTGCCCTTTTTTAAATAAAAGGAAGGTATTGCCACTGGCAAGATGGGCTGTTATTAGGCTTATTATTATTATTATTATTATTATTATTATTATTATTATTATTATTATTATTATTATTATTATTATTATTATTATGTTTTCAGTGTTCTATTTCTCAGCTTTTTGTTGGTAAGGCTGGTGTTATTTACAGTACAGAGAAGAAATTCATCTTAACCTGTACTGTTTAGAAACTTCCGTACTATATGGCACGTTTGGAGGATGACGCTTTTCTGAATAAGTTGGTATACATAAATAACCTGAAAGGCCCAGTTTTTCCAAGTTGGGCTTGAAATTTTTCGTCATAGCTCCCTCCACCGATATTATAATCGGAATTATGTCAATTTTATCTAGCTTCCATATATTTTTTATCTCTATAGCCAAATTCGAGTACTTGGACTTCTTCTCCGATTCGGTTTTAGAGAGGTTGTGTGTTAGTGGGCAACCTATATCGATTATGAAAGCTTTCTTGGTGTTTTTTTCGATGAGAAGAATATCCGGGCGGTTGTGGTCTACTGTTCTATCCGTTATTATTGGCCTGTCCCAGTATAAGAGATATTCAGGGGATTCAAGAACTGGCTCGGGTGAGTATTGGTAGTATGGTGGGAGGTTTTCCCTTAGCCCTAGTTTATGGGCCAGTTCCTTATGGATGATCTTAGCCACCTGATTATGTCTCCTCAGGTAGGCGTTGGGGGCCATAGCACCACAACCCGCCGTGATATGTTCTATCGTTTCTCCGGGGCAATTGCATTTTCTGCACACATCTTCCACATTCCTTTTCATGATGACCTTTTCATAGTTTCGAGTTCGAATGACACGGTCTTGGATAGAGATAATAAAACCTTCTGTTTCAGCGTGAAGCTGCCTTTTCTCTAACCAATTCAGTGACATTTCTCTATCTATGAGTGGATTTTGGAGTGCAGTAGGGTATTTGCCGTGTAGAGCTTTCTCTTGCCAAGTTACAAGCTGTTGACTTGGCGGCGCGCGGATGATGTTAGGTAGTCCGTTTCGCTTTATTTTATTATTATTATTATTATTATTATTATTATTATTATTATTATTATTATTATTATTATTATTATTAATATTATTATTATTATTTGTTTTTTAAAATAACCTTAATAGTGTAGTAATAATATCAAAGTGTATTAATGGTAAATTTCATTTCCTTAAAAGGTGATAAATCAGGATCCAATTATGTAACACAATTTTATAACAAAAAAAACCTTCAACAATTTAAAAAAATGTTAACTAAATAAGAAAGCGAATACTAACTTTGTGTTAACCAGGTGTGTTTTATTTTTTATAAGTATTTCCAAATATGTAACTGATGTTAAGAGTCGAGAATCTAAAAGCCCAAGTGATTTTCTTGGTTTCCCACACTTGGTGAGTATATGGATAGTTTTCACAAAGTATGTGGTGCTCAAGTTTAAAAGAGGATATTGAGGTTATATAGCAACGACCCACCCTCTCCGACTCAAGAGCTAACCCTTCGCAGCGCTTATGTTTCGTAATAGAAATATTACGCCACAATTTTCCCCTTCAGGGTTGTTTTTCCTAGCTTGCACTTTTTGAATCTTATCTGTTGTTTGAAAGTTAACATATAATCAGATTTTATGCAGTAGGTAGCGGTTAATAATAATGATAATAATTTAGCACTATATAGCTATTCTTACACTAAACTCTTAAAGTCGGTAAGAATATTTTTTTAGAGAATATACTAACATATATGTACAGTACATTATCACTAACATTACATAACTAACACATTTTAGTCCTAAATTTATAAATAGATTTAATAAAGTTATTAAGTAATTAACATTCAAAAAGGTAACGTACCTTCCTAGCACATACCACATCAACCGTAAGAAAGTTCGATTGATGTGTATATTTATCAAAAATAAAAAAGGCAAAAAAGAAACTATTTTAGCATTACATAGTGAATAGGTTTCATGACAATTAAAGAGTATTAAAAACAAGCAAAATGCAAGGTAGGAATTAAGATTTAATGAAATTTATTATTAGGGAAACACATAAGTTTTATTGTTGATCTAACAACCTTTTCTTTATTTTCGCTTTAAATGTATTCCTATTTAGATTCCTTTTTAAATCAGTAGGCAACTTATTGTACATATCCACAGCCTAATAGCTGAACTGAAACCCCGTCGAAACATCGCATATGCCTTAGAATAGTCGCAACATGCTACCCCGAGTGTCTACACTGTGGACAGAATCCCGCGAGATGAGCTTAGCACGAAGATACAAAGGAGATAAAGTCAAAGTCAAAGGAGATAAACACAACACTGTAGAGTGCAGCTTTTTCACATTAGCCATCTTAAGCCAACCAAGTTCCAGGAATTGTGGTGTGATATGATCGACCTTCCTTATGCCGAAAATAAACCGAACACATGAGTTTTGTACCCTTTGTATCGTTCCCTGGCTCAGAAGGTTCAAGAATGGTCCATAAAAAAAGTTGCAATAATTAAAACAGTACTCTAATGAATTTACAAGGACTATGCGAAGTTTTTTTTGATAGAATTGACTTACTATTTACTTACTATACTTAGTTTTCTTTCTAAAGGCTTTCTCGTGAAAAATACAATTTTTAATCCTCACTTTGCGTAAGCAAACCAATACAGCTGTCACTAAAACGAAGAGATACGACATGAGATGAGGGAAGTATGCGTGCAGTTTCTCGTTCATGTATTTTATTACTAAAATATGATGAAAATAATTCTGACGATAGCGTTGCTGATGTTAATCCCGTAAAAGATTCGCGAGTCTATATTTGCAAGTGCAGTCCGGCGGTCGACTTAACGGTAGCGCTACATAGGCTCGCGTAAGGTAAGGATCTATAAGCATGGTCACAGCAATATAAACAGTATTGGTTTACAGGTCAGTAAGATAACGGTCTTGCAGATGTCAGCAAAACGGACGCGGTCAACTTGGGCTATCAGAAAATTGTTCACGCGGTAAACTACTTGCAAATACGGATGCGGATAGAACATGGTTGGTATTTTCTATATGTGTAAGAGAGAGAAAATATACTAAGATCAGACTCGTGCAGTAAAGTAAGTCGAGTTACTCGTAAAAAAATACCTGCAGTAACCCGGTCTTGTATTAATAAAATGAAAACAAAATATTTGACCCCGTATGAATAGTGTAAGAGAGAGAAGATAATCAATGTAATATGTGTCAGTGTAACTTCAAATATACCTAAAAATTAAATCAGAACGTGACATAGTCGTAGCGTGGAGGGAAAACGGCAGTGGTGTAGTACAGACGTTCATGGATCCTTGGTTGGCCTCGAAGATGGTGAAGGCTCTGGTTGTGGCTGATGGTCGGCTCGCTGCTGGGAAGTAGACTAGAGAGTCTTCGAGATCGGGATGATCTAATGAAAATTGGGCGCGTTTCTGCTTAAGTAGGTTTTGTGACGGAATTGACAGTGCGCGTTAGTATCCCTGCTCTAGACTCGCATGGAGCTGGACAGCATGTACTGACGGCGCTGCGTGCTCAACGCTGTTACTTAGTACGAATATCGTGGATGACTTAAAATTAAGAAAAGCTATTTCTTGGTGTTTCGCGACGAAAATTTTTAGAAAAATTATGTAACTTCGTTACATATTGATGTAACTTCGTTACATATTGCAACAACTGTTTAAAGTTGCTTTTTGAGTTAATTATTGGATCAAATACAAATACCGACATGGGAGCTTGACTTTCTTGTAAAATTTTGCGGTATCACCTATTTAAGGAGCATGGTTGGTTTTAACATACGCACGTTATTCGGAATCTGTATTAGTAATGAACGTATTAAGCTAGAGGTTATTGAATTGATTTTTTATGCCCCATATATCGTTATGATGGTGGCGTATGCGCATAAAGTCTCAATTAAGATTTGTATCACTTGTATTGATTTCAAGTAGATAACTATTTTTAACTTATTATTATGCATTTTTTATTGTCTATTGTATCATCTAGAGTTGATGTGCTTAAAAATTTTAATATTGGTTCGGACATGGACTGCTTTTCTAATTTTGTGGGTTTTCTGCTTGAATCCTAGACCTTAATCTACCCAAAGCAGGGTAGCTATCCACAATCCAGTTAAGTGGCTTCTAGACTGAACTATCATGCGGAGTCCATTTCCGTCCTTTGGAGTAGATCGAATTTCTCAGCATTTAGATAAAGCTTCGTTATTTTAGTTTAGCTTTAAAATATTTAAACCATCATGGTGTATCGTAAAACCGGAGGCGTTATGCGCTAATATAGTTTTGAGTTTATTTAATTTATTAGTGGAAATTATTTCTTTCATTGGATCAGTAATGGCAATAAAACTATGATATGATATGACTTAATAAACTTGCACGTTGTCTGATTTGAGTCTACCGTCAAGCACTTCTTATTGGCGAGTAATATCTTTAGGTTATGAAAATTTATCTGAGAGGTCCCAACTCCATCTTGGAAGGACGGAAGAATTCTGTTTTGCCCGGCTTTTAAAATAGTGGCGCCTTTTTAACAACCCCTCCCTATACTCTTCGGCATTTGAGCTAGGGCATTTGCACTTCCCGATTAGCCCCTCGTCCTCAGCTCGACTTTACTTAAATTTGGTTTTAGTTTTTATTTTGTGGATTAAACGGTATTCGATTTCTAATCGAAAGATATTCCAAAATTTAAAGCAATGAATAATTTAAGTATTAATGTTTCTTGTAGATAATAACATTGATAATTGAAGCAATCAAAAAGAATCGAGTATTAGTACCTACTGTTTTATTTCATTCTGCTTATACAAAAAAAAAATGAGTGTCTTACTTAACAAACAAGTTGGAGAGATGTCCTAATCATCTTAACGGCAATTCTATTTTGAAAAAACATTTGAATTATTTGTTTTAAAAAATTTCACATTATTATTACCAGTTCCGTTGGGGAAACTATAATGTAACACAATCTAAAAAATATCAAAACTATGAACCATTTTGGTTCACATTTTATTTCAAATGTTTATAATTTCTCTATAAAAATTTAAATTATATATTGATAAGGACTGTGTTATCCGGTTTAATAAAAAAAAACTGAAAAAAATTCTTGACAATTTAGTCAATACTATTAAAATGCAATTCTGCTAAAGCTACTGACTAAAGAAAAAATAGTGCTTTCACAATTTTAAATTCTTTCAAACGATACCAAGTTGGTTAAATTGTGTTAAGGCAAATCGGAGGTATGAGTATTTCTTTCAAAAGAGGTTCCTCCTCCTTCCCTCGGTCTATCTTGCTAGTTAGAGCAAAATGTATTAAAGCAAAGTTTTAGTTGGTATTTTCCAAAGAATAAAAAATTTAATTTTCGATATAAAGCCTTATTTGGCATATTATCTATAAAAATGCAATACTTTTTTAGTCATAGATTGAACGCTCTCTAGCGCTAAATTTAAGAACTAATAATTTCCAGCGATTTGTCGTGGTCGATTTTGTAATAATTTTGTAAATTTCAAAACTGTGACAAACAATTCCTTGGATATGACCGGCGTTTCTTTATTCTTATTTGGCCACACATTTTAATTTGACGATATGCAGTGATTATAGCGGTCAAAATGTTCACATTTAAGGATAAAACTCTTATTTTAATATAACACAAATTTTGTAAAAATAATAATGGTAACAAAAAGAAAATCATCTGACATTCAAAAAAAGTCTACAACGGTTACAACTACTCTTAAGCTAGAAGACACTGCAACACAATGATCGCCTATAATTGCTTCATTCTTTTACTGAAGAGGATTTGTTTTATAATAATGATAATGTAATATTAATTTTAATTGAATTTTGGTAATTTTACTAGCCTTGCAGTCAGGAATATTAATGCTATCGTTAGATGTTAGATTAGTAATTGGACATATATATTTTTAAGCATATGATTTACATTATTACGTGTAATACTTACCAACGTGGTATAAAATATGCACACAATGCACACGACCGGAGTCACAAGATGTAGATTAATTCCTGTTACTGTAAATGAAAATTAAATTAATTAAGGCTTCTGGTTATATTTTCGAATGACAATTGGTAAAAAATTAAGAGATTCGCTTCCATATGTGAAGAAGGTTAAATTACACACAAAATGCTGTACTTTAAACATTTAATTAATACTAGAATGGTAGAAGAGTTTTGGACTGCATTGTCTTTATTTGTTTTTAAATCACAACGTTTTAACTGGACATACTTAGCTAAGTATGTCCAGTTAAAACGTGATTTAAAAACAAATAAAGATACTTAGCTAAGTATGTCCAGTTAAAACGTGATTTAAAAACAAATAAAGACAATGCAAGTCCAAAACTCTTCTCTCATTCAAGAAACATCATTGTCTCAAATCTTATATGAAATATATGACTATTAACCGCTGCTTTAGTACAACACTGCGTCAATATTTTAAACCCAGAATCATAAAAAAAACACAATATACCTAACCTACCCTCGTAAGGTCAAAACTATTTTTTTTTACAATAAAGCGCATCAACCACCTAGGGTTATTAGCGCATCAGATACTTAATTATGAATTTTACTGTCTCCAGGTTATATTTGGTCAAGTAGGCCGTAGTCTTTAAGGAGGTTTAATGTATTTTGTAAGTCTTTATTAAAAACGTGTTGTAAACTGTCTTTCATGTCGTGTTGGTGCCTAATTGCGTCAAATTTGAGGCACTCGGTTAAAATGTGTTTTACCGACAGAGGCACTTGGCACTGGTCACAAGACCGTTTTCTTTTGATAAAATGTAGCTATGCGTGAGTTTTGTGTGTCCTATTCGAAGGCGATTTATTGTCACTTGATCTTCTCGGGTTTTTAGGTTGTTTTTGCATGGTTTAACACTACTTTTACACTCACGGAGTTTAGAGGTCGAATTTGTCCACTCGTTTTGCCATGAGTTTATAATTTCTATTTTAATGAAACGCTTTAAGTCACTAATGATTGTATTTGGTACCATAATAGAATCTGCGTCTTCAATTCTGCCCGCGCGGCGCTATCAGCCTCCTCATTCCCTATAATTCCTATGTGTGATAGTACCTTCCCATATAAAACAGACTTCTTTTCCTGAGTTGTGGATATCATGGAGGACTCTATATACCTTTTCTACCAGAGGGTGCTTAAGAGTATTTATGGTTTAGTAAGCTGATAGCGCTTAGTGAGTCTGAAAGAATCATATACAATCCAGGGTATTCCTTCACGATAAACAGTAGTGCTTGTACAATTGCGTACAACTCTGCTGAGAATATACTCGTGTATTCAGATACACGAAATTTCATAGTGAGGTCAGAAGTTACTATCGCAGCGCCAGTTCCCTTGTTTGTTTTTAAGGCGTTGGTAAAGACCTTTACTCCATTAGGAAGATTATCCAATATCCTAGCTAACTCGCTCTTAATTATATTTGGATTGTTTTCTTCCTTATTGAACTGTGTAAGTTTTGTAATACATCTTGGTTTACTAATGATCCATGGAGGGGGTAACAAGTGGTCTTCTTGAAAGAACTTAGGAAACTTTATCTTAAATATTTCTTGGTATTGAGTAATACTTTCACAAAATGCAGGTCTAGACCGCTTCTTCTTTCTGTTTATGGAACGGTACCTATCCGCAAAGACATTTTGATTAGAAGGATTTCGTGGGTTTCCGACTACAGATGTGGCATACGAGAGGGATAAATATGCCCTGTGACGGTATAGGGAGGGTTCGGATACTTGACAGAGAATGCATGCTGTTGACAGGGCTTGTGTGAAAGGCCCCAATAGCTAAACGTATTGCTGCATTATGAATGGGGTCTAGGAGTTTCAGCACAGATAACGTTGCGGAGTTGTACGCAATTGACCCGTAGTCGATACGTGACCGAACTATAGCTCGATATACTTTCAGCAAAGTACTGGTATCAGCGCCCCAAGATCTATTTGATAATATTTTTACTATATTGAGTCCTTTGCGACATCTTAAGATTAGGTTCTGGAGATGGGGTTTCTATGTAAGTTTTTGGTCGAATATCATTCTAAGAAAGGTAATTGTGTAGCAAAATTGTAATGATTGGCCATATATCATAAGTAGAGGGGTAGTGTTTTCTTCTTTTTTCGAGAATAAAATGCATTTTGTTTTTTCTGTTGAGAATTAAAAGCCTGTGCTGTGACCATTCTTCACCTTGCCAAGATGTATTTGTATAATGCTTGTCATCGAATTAATATTTTTCCTTTTAATGATAAGAACTAAGTCATCTGCAAATATTCTACATTTTACTGGATATATTGTGTTATGCTATTGATGGCTACCAAAAAGAGGGTGATACTAAGTACAAAGCCCTGAGGTGTACCATTTCCTTGGATTGTTTCTTCGGAGAATATAGTATATATAGTATCATTAATCCTTACTTTAAAACTTCTACGTTGGAGAAAACTTTGAATGAATTTTAACATATTTCCCTTGATGTTCCAATCCGTGAGTTGTTGTAGGATTCGATATTTCCAGGCTGAGTCGTATGCTCGTTTAATGTCAAAGAATATGGCCATGCATTTCTGTTGGTTAAGGAATGCTTCATTGATCTCCGATTCCAAGTCTAAGATATTATCTTGGGTTGACCTCTGCTTACGGAAACCACCCACTCTGTTCCGGAGTGATTAAGTTTTTCTTTTCCAGAAACCATGATAGTCTATTATTAACAATTTTTTCCAGCGTTTTGCACATTACACAATGACATGTAAAGCCGCGTTAATACGGTTCAAGTGACTTGAACAACTCACTTGAATTCAACTGAATTGAACGTGTAAACCTCCAATTCATCTGACTTGATTCATTTCACTTAAAAGAATCGCCAGTTGAACAAGCTTCAACTTTTTCGTTCAAGTCGACAAATTCAAGATGGCCGGCAATAGGTGAACCGAGGAAAAGTCGCTGAAATTTGTTTTAGCCTATCAAAAATACCCATGTTTGTGGAACACAAAAAGTGTAGATTATAGAAATAGAGATTTGCGTGCAAGTGCGATTGCTGCTTGTAAAATAACGAGATGAATCTTTCTCGGCGCCATTTTTTTTTACTGAAATGCCTACATGTCAAATAAAACGTGTAAACTTTTTCAAGCGTTTAATTCAGTTGAATTCAAGTGAGTTGTTCAAGTCACTTAAACCGTGTCAACGCGGCTTAAGGGAGATTGGTCTGAATGAATCTGTCTTATTAGGGTTTTGTCTTGTTTTGGAACTGGGATAATTGTTTCTTGTGACCATAGTTTCGAAAACTTGTTTTTTGTCCAGATATAATTTTACATATCTAGGAGGAAACCTTTTCCGCTTTCTGGTAGATTAGATAAAAATATAGCAGGAATGTTATCCGGTCCTGGACTGCCATTTTTAAGGTTTCCTAGGGCTTCCTCTAGCTCATCTCTGGTAATAGCTACATTGAGTACAGAATCGCGGTCATCTTGTACTGAAAGAAGAATGTGTTCACTACTGCGTTTGAATCTCAGGAATTCATCGGAAAAGTTTTGGTTACTGGAAGATCGTTCATATGTTTTTGCAAAAACATTGGCTATATCAGCGCTATTTGTGATAAGGACACCAATATTAACTATTGAGCGGACGGGTGTAAATGACGTGTTTTTGCCAGTAATCCTTTTGATTTTGTTCCATACCTCTCTGGAAGGCGTCTATGCTGTTGTGGTTGATATATATTTTTCCCATGAGCCCTTTTTACTTTTTTTAATTATAAATCTTAGATCAGATCTCAAGTGTGCTCTATGTTTTTTTAAAGTTAACCATATTTTCTTGTATTTTGTCCTTTTTATATTTATTTAGGGCTTGTTTGTATAGCTTAATAGATTTAGCACATTGGTCGTTCCACTATGGGACAGGGTGTTTTTTCGGGTTATTTGAGCACTTTCCTATGGTCGCTTCTCCAGCTTGTGTTAGAATATCGGTGAATGTTTCCACTAGAGAATCGATTCCGTTTTTATAGGAAAGTGTTTCAATTTTATTATCGACCAAGGTCTGGTATTTAGGCCAGTCTACCTTCTTTGTGTTCCACTTTAATATAATGGATAAGACGTAAGTAGATATGGTGCACGGGTTCACTGACAATAAGGTTAGTTTTTACATGTAAATTAGGCAATCCAACGATGTGTCCAAATGGCGGCTGGCTGGCAAATACTGCTTTGTAATTGGTGCACGTGACCATAAAAATAATGTTGCTGGTGGCATTTAACTGGTGACTCAATGCTTTTTACCAGCCAACCGCCATATTGAATCACGTGGTTTGGATTCCCTAATTCCCATAAGAAAATTTAAGGTTCATTCTGGTTTTCAAGGCCACCGACGCCCAGCATCAAGATATTGAGATTTCAAAATTTGGCGTCGCGACGCTAGCTCTTTAATACGTCACCCCCTTGGGCATTAGCTACTTGGATACTAGCTACTTAGGCACTAACTACTTTTGCATTAATTGGATATTTACTCAGGGGGCTATGTCATGTCTGTCAATTAATAATTTTTATTTAACAGAAAAAAAGTCCATGTTTTCACCAAGACTCGAACCATCGACCTAAGGATTGGAAGTCCAACGCCTTAGCCCGCCACACCAGCGAGCTATTTTACTAAATTCCGCTTTCAAGTTGAAGGTTATCTAGGTATACGGTTGTCCCACCCACGAGAGTCATGCATCGTGACGCGCCATGATATGTTTCTTTATAGGGGAAGTAAGAGTAATAATAACTATTTGATAAAGTGTAGAGGGAACATTTAAACAGCAGAAAATAAAATTAACTGCGACTATAAATAAATTTGGTAATACCTGCAGTGTTTATCTACAGCAATGTTTAAAGAACGTGTAATAAACAACTAAACCCTGCTGAACAGGTAAATCAGCATCTAATAAACGACTAAAACAGGTTAACAGGTCTTGAACAGGTAAAAATAAACAACTTATCATCTAAAAGCCATAATACTATTCCAGTATAATATTAGTCACGACTGATTCATAGTTAATTAGCGTATGCGGTGTATAATATACAGGTTTAAATGAAGTGACTAGATAATTTAACATAGTAAACAAGGTATTATACTGAATGGAAAGTATTATCAACGAGTTGGGCAAGTTTAATCAAATTAGCACTAGGATGTAAGGGTTCTTTATAGTCGTTAGACAACAAATTCTCAATATTACTATTATACAGGGTGTTTCTTAATTGAGTGCCGATACTTAAGGTTGTGAATCCTTGGGTGATTTTAAGAAGAAAAGTTAATATTAACATATGTCCTAAAGCTCTTCATTTTTAAGCTACAGGGTGTTAACAGGAGGATCGAAGTACTGGAAGATAAGTATAAGGCCTTAGAACTAAGACTCGTTCAGAGTGAAAAACTTCATCGCAAAAATAACATTATTATTTTGGGTTTGTCAACTGAAACAGAAGATCTTATAGGTTTTATTATTGTGCAATTTAAAGTATTGCTTAACATCAATATCACAAAATTAGAGGTGAACAATATTTATAAACTAAAAGGAAAAGAAGGTATTCCCGATTAAGGTTAAGTTCGTGTCGTTTATTACAAAATCTGAGGCCCTAAAAAGTTGACGTAAACTTAAGGGAACTAAAATTTATAGCTCACGATTTGTCTGTTGAAGAGCAGGAAGATCACAAAATATTATGTGAACACCTAAACTCTGCTAAGAGGAAGAATTATCTTGCCAAAATAAAGGGTAACACTTTATTCGTAAATGATGACGTGTTTACTGTTGATCAGCTAAGAAAAATGACGGCGAATGAATTAGAAAGTGAAGATAAAACCGAAAAACCAGAAGTTCAACGTATAACCCACAGTGAATCAACTATGCCCTGCACTATTATCGATAGTTGTTGCAGAACGACTGCAACCTGTCCTCATTAATTATTTAAAGTAATATAAAAATCAAATCTTCCATACGCCACGCGTCATTGCACGGGTGGCACGATTGTTATTAAAATTTTAGATAGACAGCAGATCTGTCATCGCGAAAAATGCGAATTTAGTGTGTCAATTTTAAATTGGAATAAAACCGTTGTTTACGGTTCCAATATACTGTGTGTTGTTAAGAAAAGGCATTTTGTCGACGCTCTTCTCATTATTGTGAAAATTCACTGATGTAAAATTGGTTTCATCCCTCCTAATTTGTGGACCACAGGTATAATTTACCCCTTTATTTGTCACGGATACTTTGCTGGACACCAGTTAAGCACTATGTTTTTTGTAATGCATACATTTCACTAATAGTAGTGGTGTGTGACTACCAATCAGCTGTTCATCCAGTTAACAGCTAATTGGCTTATTCGTTTTTTAATTATAAGTATAGTCATTTTCTACTGACGTAGAAACCAAATTGTTCCATGTGTCTGGACTCATTTTAGTTGTAAAAAACATTGATTGTTAATGTTCGGTAATGTTCTAAATTTCCTCCCAGGACTAGGTAAAAAACGGGATTTATTCAGATCACATTATTAGATAGCCTGTGACAGATTAGAGTTAGCGAACCTACGTTGAGTCAATGCAACAGATCCAGGCTATCTTGTAATTATCGGATGAATCGCGTGTAGCTAGTCTCCTGAAGTGTCTTGCGTTGTAAATCTAAATTTAAGTAACTATTTTATTGATTAACATTTATGTCAAACACCTGTGTTGTGTCAATCTGTAACTGTTAATTATTAATTAAATAAAAACAATCCATTTTTTGTAGTAACTCAAACTTGCGTATTTTTTATTAACCCCATGAATTATCACCTAGGGAAACACAGTATTTCTTAAGCGTAACTTTTGCTAGCCTTCGATAAAACACGAAGGCTACCCTATAGATGTGTGTCATGGACTAAATAGTCTCTGAACAATAGTGATAACGTATTTTTTCGCGAATTAACAGCGTGTGTCAAGCGAACAACCCAATACGGCACGTGTTGGCTTGGGACAGCCGAAAATCATCGACGACAGCGTCGAAGCCAACAGACGATTAAGCATTACCCCAGTAGATGAACAGCCTATCGAGAAATTGAAAGTCGTAGATATGAGGTCTAGTCCAGCGCAAACGAGAATTAGCGCAAGAAATAAAAGCCAATCTGCGTTTAAAAAGTAGAATTTCATCATTTTCTTAACAGATTTTACTTATAATAAATTTATTTATACGTTCTTTTTATATATATATTTCTATCTGAGAGGTAAAGCATTTATACATAGTATATGTCGTATTTATGTGTACTGTAAATCGTTCCTAATTATTTATTAGGTATTATAATATTTTTTTAACTGTAATTTTGTATACTTATTAGATGAAAAGAGAGTTTTATACTTTTGCTCACCTTAATATTAGATCGTTAGTACCTAAAATTAATAATATAAAGGAGCTTCTTAATAGTACCAAGTATGATATTTTGGCATTGTCGGAAACGTGGTTGGATGGTAGTATTCCAAATAACTCGATTTCAGTTCAGAATTATAATCTAGTAAGAAAAGACGGGTGGGTTCTAGGGGCGAAGGTGTTTGTCTATATGTGAAACGTGAAATAACTTTTAAAATTATTCAGACTGCTCCTTCCATAGAGCAGCTTTGTATATCTTTAAATACATCCAATGGTAACTTTCCCATCTGTGTTGTATACCGCACACCAAACCAGAATATTAATATATTTATTGATGAGTTGGAAAATACTGTTTCAACTTTTATGCAAATTCGGACAACTTTTTAATTTCAGGTGTAATACTGATTTACTTAAACCGGAGCTGCCTGCCATTGTGGTGTATAACAATTTTCTAGATGTTTTGGGTTTGTGTCAAGTAGTACAGAGTCATACACGAGTTACAGGTAATTCCTGTACGTTGATAGATTATATTATGGTTCCTTCTAGGGATCTGGTTGGTTTAGTTAAGGTTATTTCTATTGATTTATCGGATCATGAATTAATTTGCTGTAAAGTCATTAGTAGAAAGCCCAAAATAGAACAATTTTTTCATAAATACCGGAGCTTTGCATCATTTGACCAGAATATGTTTTTGAGGGACCTTATGGCAACTAATCTAAAGAGCATTTTTTATACCCCCGATATAGATAGCAAGGTTGAAATTTTAACGCACACTATATTAGATTTGTTTAACTACCACGCACCTTACAGGACGGCACGAATTTCTAAGCCTCCTGCCCCATGGCTAACACCAAACTTAAAACACTTAATGAACCTTCGCGATAGAGCAAAAACTAAATTTCAAAAAACCAAAAAAAATGAGGATTGGATATATTATAAATCTCTCAGAAACTTTACAAAGATGGCAGAATGAAAAGAGAGCATATTACAACTTCAAGTTAAGAACTAAAAACCCTAAAGTACTGTGGAAAGAAGTTCAGCATCTTTCAATTATTTCTAACGAAAACTCTAAACGCCTACCACTGGAACTAATTAATGAAATGAATTCCTACTTTTTAAACTCCCTTCCATAATCCACCGTAGAGAATTCTGAACTTTTAGATTATTATAAAACAAATCGACATCCTTGTGTAGGTAATGATTTGTTTCAATTTCAACCCATAAATGAGTCTAGTTTACTAAAGTTTTTTAATGAAATTGTTTCAACCGCCAAAGGACATGATGAAATTAACGTCACTTTGCTTAAATATTGCTGTCCGTACATTTTAAAATTTTTGTTAAATATTATTAATTCATGTATATTGAGTAGCTATTTTCCTACTTCATGGAAGGAGGCACTCGTTACTCCAATTCCAAAAATAGACGACCCTACAGATTATAAATATCTTAGACCCATTAGTATTTTACCAACGCTATCCAAATTGTTGGAAAGAGCTCTCAAGTATCAACTTCAGAATTATATATTAGGTAATGATATTCTACCTGAGGTACAGTCATGTTTCCGGCCTGGACACAGTTGTACCACTGCACTTCTTCAGGTTACTGATGATATAATGGCGGCAACGGACAATAGAATGATTACAGTATTGACTCTTTTAGATTTTTCCAAGGCATTTGATACTTTAAGTCACAGTACCCTCGATTCAATCCTAGGTTACATTGGGCTCAGTCCAGAGGCCAGAACTTTAATAAAAAGTTTTCTTAGTGGCAAAGTGCAACGTGTTAGACTGGGTGATAGTATTTCGCAGCCAACGGGGATGGTCATGGGCGTTCCACAAGGTTCTATATTGGGACCTTTGTTATTTATAATATACACCAGTAATTTTGTCAGGTATAATAAATACTGTCGTTTACATAAGTATGCTGACGATATACAAATATACTTTAGTTTTTACCCTCAAGACATTGCTAATGCTATACTGAAAATAAACGAAGACCTCTCCACCATTGCCGATATATCTGTCAAGCATAATTAACTTGCATTTAAACTCTTCAAAATCAGCTGTAATTGTTTTCGGTAATAAGAAACAGTGTGGTCGGTTCATTAATACTGAGCAAATTAAGATCGGCAATCAAGAACTACCGTTTGTTGATAATGTCAGGAACTTGGGTCTAGTAGTCGACAACACTTTCAGATATCGATCGCATATTCTAAACTGTTTAAAAAAGGCCTATTTGCGTCTAAAACTTTTATTTTCACACAGGAGAGTGTTGTCTCGTAATGTCAAAACTATGCTCTGTGAATCCCTGGTCTTGTCATGCTTTAACTATTGCTCCCCGGTATTCTATCCATGTCTGGAAAACGCATTTATGGTTAAAATTCAAAAAGTGCAGAATTTTTGCATACGGTATATATTTGGAATACGAAAGTTTGACCACGTTTCGCATAAACTCAGGGATCTGGAATGGCTAAGTACGAGGAATAGGTTTAATTTACTTAGTCTTTCGTTGCATTATTCGGTTATTACCCGCAAGCAACCTAAATACTTATTCAAAAAAATTAAATTTAGAGCAGTTGAATTAAATGTCAAATTCGCAACAAAACGTCCTTTCTTATAACACCACCTAAACACCGTACTGCGTTTTTCCAAAGATCCTTTAGTTACCACATTTATAAGTCCTACAATTCCATACCAGATCACCTAAAAGGACTGGATCTATTAAAATTTAAACGCAACCTGCGCAAACACATATGGACTAAGCAGAGTGAAAATTAATTTTTGTTGTACTACGATGAGGGAAGTCTTCTTTTGAAAATCAATTTTGAGGCCATTAATAGGAACAGATATTGTGTATGTATAATTGTAGTATTTTTTCTTAATGTTTAATGTAATACCTACCATTAATTATGTTAAAATTTTTATAAGGGTTAAGTGTAAAAGCGGGGAGAACACAATGTGTCCAACCTGAACTTCACCTTTGGTTGTGTTAATTGTTTGGTTAGACTATATTTTTTGTACTTATTTGTATTTTTTTTCAAACTAATCAACCAATAAAGACAGTTTATAATTATTTATTATTATTATTATTATTATTATTATTATTATTATTATTATTATTATTATTATTATTATTATTATTATTATTATTATTAAGGATCATTTTTAAACTTAAAAGATTTTTTTAAATTTTTACCAGTGACGCCCGTGCGGGGTTTGAACTGAATATTTTTAAAGAAAAAAATGGTACGCCACTGATTTTTCTAAAAACCAAACTTATATTTAAAATCCTCATTTATTTTGGAGCAAATTTGGTCCATAGACTTACTTTCGTATGATGCACCCTTTTTGCATAAAAAAATAAAAACCAAAAAAACCATTTTTTTCTTCGGTTCATTGAGACTGCTTTCGATATTTTGTTGAAAAAAAAAATAAAGAGCTTTAGGACATATGTTAATATTACTTTTTCTTCTTAAAATCACCTAAGGATTCACAACCTTAAGTATCGTCACTCAGTTAAAAAACACCCCGTATACCTAACTATGACAAAAACCACCGTTATAGAGTGGGATTAGGGATGTCAGTTGGTATACTCTCTTACTATAATGCAAGCCTCCGTTAAAACCGTTTTTTTGGTTTAACATGGTAAATCGGAGGTTGGTTTCTTTGGATAGAGAATGAAAAACTAAGATAGGGAGGTGAAAACTAGGCTGACCAGACGTACTCTTTTTAAGAGAACAGTTCTCTATTTATCACTCCAGTACTCTTTGCTCTTTTTTTGTTAAAATTTAGGTAAAAGTTCTCTTTTTCCGTTTTACAACTATTTCACTATTAAATTTCTAGGTTTTGATAGTCCAAAAAAGGGCGTGGCACCTAAAAAAAATCGCGCGCATTTTTTAAGACAGAAAGAAAATGTGTACTCTTTTGGTTTCAATAATTTCTGGTCAGCCTATGAAAACCATTTTTCTCTAAGATGAACCGTTCCAATGTTACAGCCTGTCAAAGTCAAAAAATGCCATATTTTAAACGTCAATTACTCAAAAACAATTGAATTTAGACATATGACATTATATACAAAATATACGTAGAATTGTATAGGGAATTAGAAAATAATATAATATATAGGGTGTTCCATTTAAAAAAATGCAAGTTTAGTCCGCCACACTTTTTTGAGCCACCCTGTATAATGTAAAATATTTTTAAAATATGCCGCTTTTAAGTCCATACCTCATGCTGCTTTAGTAATTTTGATAAGTTCCTCGATAATGATTTAAATTTCCGTCCCCGCTTCGTTGGCGGACGGTATACATGATGTAATAAAAAACAGGTTGCGGTTATGAATATAATTAAACTATAATTGCTGGTTGAATCACCTAAATCGTTGGTTGATATAGTGTTTGTACATTGGGGGAGAGTGGTGTTCTTGTAGACGCCGATTAAAGTCTTCCAGCCTATTTCACTGATGGTTTTATCTCGGAACAAGAGCTTAACTTGTGGAGAAGCAGTTTGTTAGCTTTGATTATGATAAATTAAACTTAATGATATATTATGGGCATATAGGCCATACGTTACACTCTTATGTGTTAGCTACTTGGGGGTTAGCTACTATGTCAATAATATTCCTTATAGAAAGCCGTCATATTATGTTTAGGAAAATATGGGGGTTATCACCTGGAAATTAAGATATGTCAAGGTCACCTGTCACTTGTCATATGTTAAAATTGAAATCTAACACGTGGGTCATGTTCGGGATGACGTAACAATGCGTTTGGAGAAAACCCCAAGTCGATCGGCCAACTGGTTCGGGAGATATATTTTTTTGCGAATAGGGTCCTTATGGCTAGTATCGAAGAGAGGAAATTCTGGTTATAAGTAGGGTTATATAGCAGTGAAAGAATTTTTCAAATATCCCAAGTAATAACGGAGCTAGATGTATTAAACCATAAAGGCACTAATGACGGAGAATGGTGAAATCCTGGAATAGCTGGATGTTAAAAAGATTTAGCAATTAGTAAAAAAATCAGTCAAAAATCTCAAGTAATAAGAGCGCAAGAAGCCTAATATGATTTTATCGTTACGACAAATGTAACGTTATAATATTATATTTAATAAAGGAGCTTTTGCTTTCGTAAGAATTAACCATATTGAAAGTCGCTGAATTTTTTCCTTTTTGTGTTGAAGTGTTTGTTATATATTATTGGTAAGTACAGATATTATTTGTTATATTATATAAGTGTATAATTATTTAAAAATTGTTGGTTCTTCCAAAAATTAAGGGCCAAATAAGCTAACATGGCGATTTATATTTTTGAAATTTATTGCTATTTTAGTGTTACACTAGAACAATGTTTTAACTAAAAAAAAAAAACAGAATAACTGAGGTTATGCTTGTTTATAAGTGTGTTAATTACTTAACGGCAATAGTAAAATAAGGATTTAAACTAATAATTATATTATTTTTAAAGTGAATATTAAGCATTAAAAGGGGTTAATGAGTCTTTATACATACGTAGTAGCTCGCAGTAGATAATGTGGAAGCAAATTATTAAACTATTGTAAAATTACAACAAATTCTTAAATATATTACGTAGGTCTAGTAGAAAACAGTCTATCTATGTTTATAACACAGCAATATTATTTTCCAGAAAATGTTTGTTTATGAGCACTGCTCTCGTTTATTCACTAAAAAGGGTACCTCTTACCAATATAGAGCTGATATTGCTTAAATAACAAAAGCATTTTTCAATTAGTTATTAGGTATTAAACAGTAATGGTTTTCGTCGATAGACTATGAGCAGATTTTGTGTGCTATTAAGGTTATACCAAATTTTAAATTTAAATTAATTTTATACCAACAGGTAGGTACAATATACTTCTTATTGTTAGGTACTAGTACTTAGGTTACCCTAGGATATGTGGTATACGGAGTACTTAAACTAATAAGGTGATTATTACGAATGTTGCTCAAAAGACGGCGATAGATGAAAGTACAGGATGCTTAATATTTAACTTATATAAAATGAGATTTTTATAAAAGAACGGACATTGCTTTAAAAATTTTCTCTTACAAAATATTTTAATTTTAATTGGAATAACACTAGCAAGTACATTTTTTATTTGTAATGTAATATATTTACACCCACGGTGTATGAATTTTAGAGTTTCCCTTTACGTTTAATGATTTAAAAAAATATATATATAATATTTTCAAACTCAACAAGTAGTCAACTTCGACTTCTTGAAAACCGTATCTAGCTCTTATTATATATATTTTAAAAATGGAATCTTGGACTCGTAGGTTGGTAGCACATTGACAATTGGTAAAATGATAATTAGTACAATATAAGAGCACGATCAAAATGATCATTAGTAATATGAAGTTATAGGAAATAAAACACTGTGTTATAAAAAATTTATTTATTAAAATACACATTGCTTAAGATACTTTTACATTATTTGCTATAATATTACCTAGTAAATATTTAAGTTGTTTTAATAGTCCTACATTAGGGCAGTTAATACCAAAGAAATTAAGATTCATTTTACCAGATCTAGTTAAGGTATTGGTAAACTCGTCATATTCAAAATACATATTATTATGGAGAAAATACAGCCTGCCGTTTGTGTAACCGAAAACTCTATCTAATTGAGCAGGAATTCCTTTAAAAAGTTCTGAAATATGGTGGGTTTCTTTAGGCCTAAAGCTACATTCATCCATGGTCCACACTTTATAGTTATTTGTAAACAAATATGTCCTTCCTTTGTTCGTATTGACAATCGCTTAAATTTCTGTTTTAGTCTGGGTTCTAGAAAGCATATCTACGTTTTCAACGTGAATTCATTTAAAGGTACCATACTCAAAGGTGTAAATAACTTCGTCAGCTATTAACGGTACTTGACCATTTGGTCGTTCATAAATAGCAGTAATTTTTTTAAAATCTTCTGGTAAAAAGGTCAAATAATCAGTTAGTAGAAATGGAACATCGTTAATTTCTTTAGTATTAAGATTTTGTATTCAAACATAATATTGCAAACTGTAAAGCGGCCTTTAAGAAAATGAATGTCACAATGTTTGGCGTTTGGGATGGCCTTCTATATTTTGTCGATAAATCGGGCATCATTTTTGTTTCAACACAAAGTAGGCATAGGTTTACTATTTTATGTTGCAGAAAAACGTGAAATTAACCGATTTTATGTACAGAAAGTTAATAGATTGTTTGTTTCGTAATATAACTAGAGCTAAAAGTTATTTTTAATTGCTAAAAGGTTTATAATTAGCATATATTTGCTAGAAATCAATCGAACGGAAATTTCTTATTCTCCTTCTGTGATTTAAAAAAAAGACCTTTAATAAGTTGGCTATACATTTATGTAGTGTAAATTGGTCCATGATTTAACCAATTGGGTGAATTTTTGTTCAATTTTTTTTTTCTGTCATCGTTCGCAATCGAAAAGAAATAGACCATAGTTATGTCACTCGCATAAGGAAACATTATAGCACTTGCATCTACGCTGTGGTCTATACCTATGGACTGTCCTACCTCGTGTATTAAAACGCTCAATAAACTATATTTACCAGTTATTGTTTTGCCAAAAGACCATGAAATATCTTTGTTGATATGAATTTCAACATTATTCGAGCCATCTGGGTAATACGCATGCCCTAGAACGGGAAGGTCCAAACTAGACGAGCAATTATTTGGTATATTTTTAAAAGTATGATTTCCACCCGCAAAGGATATAGTTATGTTAGCATTAGCCCACGATGTATATCTAAAACGTAGATAGGATACTCATTTCCATTGTTTAAACGCCGCATCGGCTACTTGTCTGTACTTAAAGAGAGGTGAAGCACGATTAGGGGGATATATATTCCATGTTAAATTTGTATTTAACTATTTAACAGGATATAACGTATAAGAACCAATATCTCTAACCCCACACCTAGCGTTGCGCATAAGATTAACAGTTTGTTGATTTAAGGTACCATCTTGATTTAAGGTACCATCCGCAGGTAAATCATATCTTTCCTGAAATTCCATTAGTTCTTGAGATATTCCCAATACAGCATTATCAGTATTATTATTTATAGTTGCCTTTATGTAACCATATAGAGTTAGATATTGTTGTGCTTCTTCCATGGGCATTATGGCCACTGCAGAGTCATTGTTTTGAGCTTGCACGGCAGATAAAAATATTAAAGTTAAAATAGGAAAATTTATTTTGTAGTATACATCCATCTTGTTGAATGACAGAACTATAACTAAAATATTTTAAGCTAATTGATTATCTTTATATACGTCTGTCTTCTTGAATGACTGAAGTAAGACAGTAAGACTAAAGAGAACTTGTATGTATAGGATAGAAAAACATAAATATTTTATTTATTTAATAAATTTCAATTACACCTCTTCTCTCTAGTTCTCGTAAAATATCCCATATATTACGGGTATTGCAAATGTTTATATTACTCTCCTCTAAATATTTTAAATTTTCGACCAGCACATTTATATGAGTAGTCTATAAGTCAGCTTTTTCACTATTTGTCTTCTCTTCGCCTGGACTATAATCATCAATCAAACTATCCGTATCATTAGCTTCCACCACAGTTTGTTACTTTTTAGGTGTGTCTATCCATTTGTTATCATTATTTAATAACTTTCGGCTATTTATTGGCTTTGGAGCGTAGCGTCTTTTTGGCTGGAAAAGCTTAGAAAATATATTTATATACTTCCAGCTAGAACTCGATTTAATATGCTCGTTTCGTTCAAAATTTCTCTTATGTAAATTACAGAGCAGTTCTTTATACAACTTTAGTTCTTTCTGAGAATATGATTTAGGATTCGCACTCGTTCACAAATCCAGCAGTCTATTAGATAAAGTATAGGCTTCATTATTAATTACCAATTTATCATTGTCAAAGGTGACGATGGTATTTCAGAGAAGCCACTCAGTACCATCGGTTCTAAGTCCAAATACGTTCTCCTTTGGCATTTCTAGGAGCTTAAGTTTAATTCGTCTACTTGTCATCTTACCCCGTTCACATATGAGACACTAATAAAGTATTTGAACCATTATATAACTATTTATTTAAACACAACGTCTAGAAAACGATAATACAACGATAGAAAACACTAAGACGACAGATATGAAACACATAGATAACACCGATAAACTAAAATAAATATATACCTGTTTCTAGTGGCTTAGTTTTATAATCAGCCATCCCAATATGTATAAATAACAATTAGCGCGTCAAATATTATGCAATACAAATATAGGTAAAATATAGCAGGTTTCAAGACTTGAGTTTAAATAATTCCTGCATAACGTCAACCATCCGTTATAGTATACAATTAAAATAATTTTAAGTCTGTAATTATAATATTTTTTTATATAATTTCTATATAAACAAGATGCGTGCAGTTAAAAAGACAATCATTTTCTTGTTATTCTAATGTGTTACATGATGGGACTAAGGGTTGGAGGGGGTGAACAACCCTTAAAATAATATTATTTTTTTAGGTTATGTGTAGATGGCATCCACCATACGTCATCTTACGTGGTTTAAAACAGGGTTGCTTTTAAACTGGGTGGTTTTTACACAGGGTGGTTTTTAAACAGGGTGGTTTTTAACAGGGGTGGTTTTTAAACAGGGTGGTTTTTAACAGGGGTGGTTTTTAAGACGAATATTTTTATAAAAATTATTAAAATCATACTTGTTTACCTCCTACGCGCTTGCTGTGTAAGCAGTATACCTATATAGTTCAGATCATAGGTATTGAACAATAGGTTGGTAGTAATAAAAAATGTCCTTGTTATTTACTTCAAAGATATTTAAAGTTAACGTAAGTTAATAATCTCTACCAATTTTTAAAGTTAAACACATTTAACTTTTAAAATATTTTTATTTAATACATTTGGTTACATTTCTATGAATTATATTCCTTATAGTTTTAAGTTTATTTGAAGCACTGGAAAAATAAAAATATGTTGATTTTGTTGCCATGTATCGATTTAAAATAGTCTTGTACCTAAACTTTGTTGTATCTAGAATCATATGTTTCATCATTTTACAATCCATTTTACAACATTCCAAAAATGCATGTTGCTTCCTATTTCATTATACAAGAGCTGACCACATTTCGGTTCTACATGGATGTTATATTTCCAAGCAAGTTCACCAACTATTAAGGTTGCAGCTTAACAAAATGCATAAAATTTGTTTTGAATAAAAACATTCTCCACAATAATCGCTAATTTTTCAGCCATGTTCACTTGATGACAGCTTGTAGGCAACTGGGTACAGGAGCAGACGATGTTTAATTATAAATTTTGTTTGCACCATTCTCTTCTTCTTGCTTCCTGAGGCGTTTCCGTATACGATCTACAGCCACGTAAATTGCATCGAGCTTGCAGCTGTATGAAACGTATATCCCCTTGATGACTTTGATTTGATTAATTAAATAGTCGAGAATATTTGCATTGAACCATTCTACCAAATCCCCCCGCTTAGGCAGCTCGATTTCATCTAACGTAACAGTTTTTCTCTCTTTTCCAACGTTAAAACTAACTAAAATCGTTATTCTAACAATATCCGGCCATTTCTTGCAAGTGTTATTAGTTTGAGCTCGGATTGGAAATTCCCCAAGTGTCTTGCGAATATCCTCTTCAGTCTGGGGCTCCAAAACATTTTGTTTTGGTGGATTCTTTATTTGCTCTTCAACTAACTGTCTAAGTATTCGATATGCTGCTTCCTCATATTGGCCAATATCTTTCTGATAACATTCATAGCAATATGTTTTAAAATCATAATCTGATATTCCCTTACGTTCTTTTCGTAGGATACCCCCAACTCTATAACTCTCCTTGTCCAGGCATATCTCGCATTTTTCTTTCAACTCAGGATGACACTCGCTGCAGTCACAAGGACGTCCCCAAAAACACTCTTTAGGCATTGTGCACGCTTCAACTGATCAGCAAAGACTGAACTTACGGTTTAAAATAATTAAATATATTAGGATTAAAAGTGGTGGGGGTAAAATTCTGGTAAATGTTTCATTGTTGCAGATTTTATGATAATTGTGGTTTATTGTCTCTGGCGTCTTCGATTTCAACAAGTAAAATAATATTATTCTCGGTAAGTAAAAAATTCTCGATCCCAAGGCAATGCATCTAAAAACTATTTGTTTGTTACAGACCTAACAATTGTTTCTGTCTTCGGTAAAAATATCGCTAAATTTTTGTTTCAACACGCTCATTAGTAAATACTGGATGCATTTACTGTAAGCTAACCCTTGAATCTTTGTTGCAGATTTTCTGAACGCACCGTATTTTCCGAACGCACCCCGAAAACTTTATCCAACCGAGGTTATAAATAGGAGTGACGTACAGGCTAGAGCTCAGCTCATTCTCATTACTATTTTGATTCTCCTAGAGTACAGACGTGTGCGCTCCTGCAATTAGTAAATATATTAGTGTCTTAAGATGTCTTTTGCTAATCAACTTGTGGAAAACATTAAAACTCTTGTTTATAATCCTAACCTTAAGTGGATTCCGTAGCTACCCGCCTTAACAGATTTGATGCTGCATCGTGGATGGCGGCAATTTACGGGAGCCAGTGGCTTAACTATAAATCATTTATTACCAACTTCAAAAAGGAAATATTATTCGAATCGATTGGTATTTTTGATTATCTATGTATGTTAACGTACAAACGTTTGCTGCGAGTAAAAAATTGAATAAATGACTGATGGATAAATAATTTTGCAAACAAATATTATATTTGACATCATATTTGTCGCTTCTAATTGATCAAAATTAAATGGTAAAAAATAGCAATATGTCAATTTGGGGACTTTTGGAATTAAAGACTTTTGATTCCTGATTACCCTAAAAAAATAGGAAATATTATGTAATAGAGAAATTACTTTATTTGTTTTTACCATCGCAGCTAAATAAATATAAATCAAACGATTTTAAAAAATGATCTAAAAATAATTAAATAAAAAATTAATTTAACTAATAGGTATTTCTGGAAGAGTCGGTGCTTTAAAAAAGTGCAAAATTATGCAAAAATAGTTCGAAATTCGCGATATGCACAAAATGGGCTTTTTCACTAAATTTTGATTTTGGCCCTATCGTATATAGAGTGCAAAAAAATAAAATTTTTTACCTTCTCAGTTTTTAAATTCTTTAATTATTTACTGAGAAAATAATTAAACGAAATGCGCTCTCTAATAAAAACACGCAGAAGAAAGTACCAACGTCACAACAAAACCGGCAGTGGGCAACCTGGGACAACCTTTATTCGACAGGCTCCGACCTTACTAATCTCTCGAGACTGGTATTCTACTTCTAGTGTGTTCTTTTCTATTTAAGTTATCGGAGCAAAGATAACAATATAATCGGTCGCATGACTCGCAAATAAAAAAATTGCGCGGTTAATAAGATAACGTACATCGCTTCTCGCCTCATATTTTTGAACTTGCAGCTTTCCCGCCGTATTTTTTATTGTTTCTAGAAAAGGTTTTTCAGTTCAGGATGTTATTGCTGAATATGATAAATTCAATTGTAGTGGAAGTGAGAAAGCGATTAAGTAAAAAAAAAATTATCAATGAAAAACACTGTGTTTTTGATTTTCACTTTTTTATTGTAAACATGACATAGTGGATGCTTCAGATGTAAAGTATACAAACAAAAATTTCCTAATTTAAAGTTTACAAATACCAATGGGAAAACCAGTAAATTATAATTTTAATGTGTAAATTATTTTAACAGGAAAATTAAGTGTAAAATTTGAAGTCAAAGCAGGCCTAATTTGTGTCTTTTTATATTATAGGGTGAGGCCAAAATATCAAGTTGTGTAATAAAATTGATGGTTCTATAATACAAAGCTATGAAAATTAAATTTTATTATTGTGTTGGTTATAGCTTTAGGTACTTACTGTACCCACTACAACGCAGTGCCATGCCATTTTTAGCGAGTTATTGAGGGAGGTTTTTTTCTCTAAATGGGAAAAAAATTCATAGATATTAGAAAAAATGGTTAAAAAATGACCTTAACATTTACTCTTTTTAGCAAACTAATAGGATTTTCATTATAGAGTTAAATTTTAGTTAAATATTCCGATTTTTTACCTTCTTGGGGTAGCCCTGTACTTGTTTAAGCTCAAGTAACTTGATTTTTTTCAAAAAAAAATTATATTTTTTATTGTTGGAAATATTCATTTTTTCAAAATAAGAAATTATTACGTGAATAGAGTTTTACTAGTGCTTGCAATTCTGGGATCCCGGTAAAAATTCAGTCCCGAATAATTCCAAGATTCGATACTTAAATACAGGAATATATAGGTAAATTATAAAATATGTTTTTTCTAATTTTGACATATAAAGTGACACTTTTTAAAACTGATTGACATTATGAAACGTCTTACTTTTTGTAACTAGTTGCATAAAGTAAAATTTTATGCAATTGGTGACGAAAAATGTATTTCAAAATTAGTGACAAAAAGAATTATTCTATTTATTAAACTGTTATAATACAAGTTAAAAACATAAATTATAAATTAATTAATTATTATAAATATTGATAACACAATTATTGCAATTATATATATTCATAGAATGGTCGACATATCCCTCCGCAACAGAGCTAGATTTCCAACCTCCGTGCCTCTTTAATTTTAAAAGATTAGCGCCACTGTCTGCTAGGAAAGTGGCAGAGCTTCTTTTTAAGCAGTGGGCAGTATATAGAACAGGATTTGAAAGACCAAGAAATTGTGCAATAACTTTTGGCAGACTGCTAAATGTGTTAATTCCCACAGGATTTCTGGTACATTTTCCATTCGCATATTTTACAAAAAATCTGTTGTGTTTAAGAATCTGGGGACGCAACTTAATATATTTTCTTAATATTCTAACAAGATTCGTCTTTTCAATGTCTCCAGTGGTAATTGCACACTGCCGTATAACTTTTGTTTTTGAAGGTGGGATATCAACACGAAAATGGCTTCCTTCGTCTATAACATTTTCAACTGGAAGAAAAGTTAATTCTGATTTTCTGCATGCTCCTGCCATTCCAATTATCATTGCAACCTTAGCCATTAAGTATTCTTTGTCATCAGCTTCCAATAAAAATTTGGCAAAATCTTTTTTAATAAAAACTTTTGACTTTTTAGCACTGTACCCGTCCGCTTGCCTTTTAATATATGCTACCAAATTTGTATATTTTTTAATATCAATATTCCTTTTCAGATTTAGTTCAGACCTTAACATTGAGTAAAGTGTCCATAATGTGGAAACTTCTAGATCTTTCTTACCCTCGAAATATGCAAGTAAAACTTTCTCATTAACATGTTTAATTTTCTTCTCATCACACCACGTAACAAATTTTTCGTATGCCAAATCATAAACTGCCTTTGACTTTTTGGGAATTACTGATAATAGAGCATTACCTGCTGCCTCTTCAATATCGCTTGGTCTCTCTTCAGAACTTGAATGACTCATTTAAAAAAAATAAAACTAAAAATATATCAATCTCGCTAAAAACCTTCCGTCTTGACTTTTTTACAAAATGTCAAACTGACAACTAACATGAAGTAACAGCAACAATAGCTATTTATGCCATCAGCTATATGTCAAAATTAGAAAAACTAAATTTATGTTTTCCAAATTTTTATCAATTATATTTAATTTTATTTTTTTATTACTTTCTTCAAAATTAGAAAAAATCTTGTATGCAATACGTTACGAAATGAAATTAGGCATTTCGTAACTGATGGCTTAAATAGCTATAAAAGAGTGTAATTACCGCACAATTTTTTTAAAATAATGTTTAATGCTTAATATGCAACCCGTGAAGATTCACTGGGTATCGCGCGTATGTACTGCGCAGTACACTATTTTATTTTTGTTCAAACTTCAACGACAGCACATAATATGAACATAAAGATACCACTCACATAAATATGTGGGGTAGCCCAAAAAAGAAGCCGTATGTTTTGTTGAATTTTTAATATACTCTAGAGAACATATTATGCTTAATAACACATTTATATAAACCAAGTTTTTTTACTTTGGGTACGAAAGTTTCAAAAAATTATTTTGATTCATTTAAAATTGTGTTATTAAAAATAATATTTTCCATGCTATATGACATAGTATAAAGCTTATTTTTTAGGTAACTTCATCATATTTTACATCATGCTACTCCCCACGTCTGAATAGGTTGTCAAAGATTTGAAACTAAAAAAAAAATATTTTTCTCTTTATTATTTAATACAACAGAAAACAACACTTCATAACCCAAAAATAGTTTCAGTTTTAACTGCTTAAAAAAACAATATTATTTTACTGCTTTTTTCTTTGAGTAGTTAAAACATATCTTATTAAAAAATATCTGTTCACTTTAAATTTAAACAAATATCCAAAAGGGAATGCCGAAAAAACATTTTTCTGCATCTAGCCTAAATATTAGCTAAAATAATAATAATAATTGTATTTTATTTAGAAAAAGAAAGTATTTTACTTTTGCAATATTTCTTAAAATCTGCCTTTTAAAAATCATACCGTGTTTAAAACTTTGGTAAGTTGTCTTTTAGTTTAAGGACTTTTATTATAAATAGCATTTGCTAAAGAATTACTAATTTTCTTTTCTCTAAAACTTGACTCACACAAAAATTACAACAGTTAAACTAAACACATAACATAAAAAAAATATAAAACTAAAATAACTTTGGTCTTTTAACACTGATAGAAAAATCTACACTGTCATTGATGTCACAATCCAATAAAGCACTGCACACTAGAAACATTTTTGAGCCAGGACAATTTTTATTGGAAAAAATGAGACAAATGTCGAGACGTAATGGTCACCAACAACAGCCATCGATGCTGCGATTTTACTTTATGAAGAAACGAGCATCTAAATATCAGAAAAAATGTAGACCTGAAGACATGTGGCGACAGGAACGGGATGACTGGAGCGCAATATAAAAATTGGCCCAATCAGATTGAATTTGTCACCACGAAATAATCCGATTCGCACCGAACAGTTACGAATTTCCCAATTCCAACAAAAAATTTTGCTACCCCTTTAAAAACTCTTTAGAGCACTAGAAAATATTTTTTTTATAAAGATTTTTTTCACAAGCAGCAAGCTGCATTACTTCCTCAGTAAAGCAAATAGTAGTCCTAGAGAATAATTTTTTATAAAGACTTACTTAGCTGTTATCATAATGTACGTTTTCTATAACAGCAAAGGTTTTTGTAACGGGTATAAAGAGTTTTCAGGTAAATTGTTTCTTTTGCAATAAGAAATTCATTTTGCTATCGTAGGCTGAAAATTTAATATTACAGCCAAAATAATCTTAGCAAAGAATTTCTTACTGAAGCTTTTCTCAGTGTAAGGTTAATTTATGTTCAGGAAAATTATAATCAATATTTTTACGTTTAGTGCTGTATGCATGGTTAATTTTAAAGTGAGAAAACTTTTGAAGATGTTTCCTAATAAACATTATGCTGCCAAATATAAATATTGCCGGAACTGTCAAGAAATTGTGCTTTTTAAACATTCCGCGACACGATTGTATATAGTCCAAATTTAAAATCAATCGGAGAGCCCGTTTTGAATCACAAAGGTCATTTCTAGATTAGATACCTGGTGGCCCCAAAATATTAAACCATACCTCAAAACCGACAAAAAGTTACTAAAATAAACCACTTTAAAGGAATTGAAATCCAAGTACTTTGTTGTCACTCTAAGTAAATAGCAAGTTCTAGATAGTCTTCTAGGTACATAGATCTTCAACATGATAACGCCACTTTAAAAATGAGTCAAAATTTACTCTCGCTCGCAACACTTATATCACTTTCACCGAGAGCAACAGTTTCAACAAAATTTGATTTGTTCTGTTGTGTTAAAATATAACGCACTGAGACTTATCGGCATTTAGTATCAAACCAAGAACTCCTAATTAATTGTTAGTTGTATGTATTTATAATATATCTGAAAGTGACGTATTGTTTTTGACTACCTATGCGTTGTTTTTCTCGCGATCTTTGCTCAATATTTTCCAGGGTGTTAAAACTTTCCTAAACACGAAAACATTTTTGGTATACGGGACTAAAGTCGCTCGTACTTGTTTTGGTCAATATAGAAAATTCGAGAAGTACGTAACAAATAGAATGTCTTTCAAAGGTTAAAAACAAAAACACTCTGGGGTGATCTAAGTCGCCTTGAAATTATTTTTAGGAAAAATACAAAAACGTACGGCCTACGTGAACTTTGGTTCTGGAATATTATAGAACTTTTCTATATCAAACACGCAGAAAATCGTATATGGAAATATTTTTATATGACATCACATGTTTCTGTTTACCGATCAAAACAAGAAAAGGAAAATTTTCAATTTAGTTCTGAGGTTTCGGTGAGAGTTAACACATATATTTTGAAAGCATTTCTGAAAAATTTTAATTTGAAATTAAGGTACAGAAACTTTATTATTATTGAAAGATATAAACTTATTTTGATTTTACTATTTTTCTCTTTTGATAGTGATTTACAATTATCGCGATTATTTTTAATTTTCAAAATATTTAGGTATTTCTTTTCTCATTACATTTTTTTTACGTACTTAGTGCCTCGCGCTACAAGTTGCTGTGACTGTGCTGAGATCACTGACAGGCTGGGGCGTAGCCAGAAAATATGTTCGGGGGGAGGGGGGGGGGATGTTCGGGGGGAGGGACTGTATTTCATGATATTGTACCCAGTGAAGAAGGCGGAAAAGCGCCGCAGGTGAAAAATTTTCGGCCCACGCCAAAAAAAAACTACTATCAAATTTCGAAAATTAAATTATTACCTCTCCCCCTCTGCATGGTTGGATTAAATTCATTTTTGTAAATGTTTTTTTCGTTTTTTTTTTGGTATTCCTATCTGGCTCTATATTAAAAAAAAAACATTTTTTATATTTGTGAAAAATATAAATATTATTGTCAATCCAAAATTTTAACATAAGACGTATCACTCTAACCAGCGCTTTTCGGGCTCGGTTTTTCATGATTAAAAATAAAGTAAATATCGCTCACCACGCCAAAATTGATGATTTTTTCAGAAATCATGTATTTTAGGAGCGCAGATCTAAGAGCAGTTTTTGGTGCAGATGTTTAGGTTTTGAAATACTCCTTTCTATAGGTATTCATAATAAAGCATTCTCGTTTCTTCCCGCACTATTTTTTTTATTATAAATTATCACACTTCTTTCATAATAATAATAATAATAATAATAATAATAATAATAATAATAATAATAATAATTATAATAATAATAATAATAATAATAATAATAATAATAATAATAATAATAATAATAATAATAATAATAATAATAATAATAAGCCAGTCCTTGAATCCCCTGAATATCTCTTATACTGGGACAGGCCAATAATAACGGATAGAACAGTAGACCACAACCGACCGGATATTCTTCTTATCGAAAAAACCACCAAGAAAGCTTTCATAATCGATATAGGTTGCCCACTAACACACAACCTCTCTAAAACCGAATCGGAGAAGAAGACCAAGTACTCGAATTTGGCTATAGAGATAAAAAATATATGGAAGCTAGATAAAATCGACATAATTCCGATCATAATATCGGTGGAGGGAGCTATGACGAAAAATTTCAAGCCCAACTTGGAAAAACTGGGCCTATCAGGTTATTTATACCAACTAATCCAGAAAAGCGTCATCCTCCAAACATGCCATATAGTACGGAAGTTCCTAAACAGTACAGGTTAAGATGAATTTCTTCTCTGTACTGTAAATAATACCAGCAATACCAACAAAAAGCTGTGAAAACTAACATTGAGAAAAATAATAATAATAATAATAATAATAATAATAATAATAATAATGATGTCTTTATTTCTGTATTAAGTAATGGTATTACAATTATATTAAAATATGAGTACAACAACAGAAAAGGCGAAGTCCAGATGTGGATAACACTTACAGATATTATCCACCCTGATCGACTTAACCTTACAATCAACAATATAATAACAATGAAAATAAAACGTCCAAGAGTAGTACGCTAGTATTTCAAAAAATAAAAAAGATAAAAACATTTAAATAAAAAGAAACATATTATATTTTTTCCTATCCTATAGCTTGCTTAGCGAAGAGGTATTTAAAGATATTTTTTCTAAATTTTTCTGGAGTAAGAGTTTTAAAGTAGTCGGGCAGTGAGTTATATAACTTTGCAATATTGAAAGTAAAGGATCGTTCAAACATAGTATATTTATGCAGGGGTGGGGTTATCATACCCCGAGCTCGAATATTTATGTTATGTATATGAGATCTAAAAACCACTTTGGCATATAAATATGAGGGACTCTGATTGGATAAAATTTTATGATAAAAACAGGCCTCGTGTAACTTTCTCCTTCCCTCCATATTCAGCCACTTTGCATCAATTAGCTTATGGGATATTCTATCTCGTCGCCGGATTCCATAGATAAGACGTAAACAAGAGTTTTGAACCTTTTGGATTCTTTGTTTTTGATTGGATGTTAAACAGTTTCCGTAAACTACATCTCCATGGTTAAATATGGAGAGTACAAGTGAGTTACAAAGTAAAATTTTGAGTTTTGATGATAGTTCATGGCGATTACTATAGAGAAGTTTTAATCTAATATAGGCCCTCTGGACACACTGCGTAATGTGCTGTTCAAAACGCAAGGCACCATCGAAAACCACTCCCAAATTTCTTACATTGTCTCTAAGAGGTAATACCGAGTCGCCTATCTTTATATCAAGTGAGTCTTTTACATTATCGACGTCATTTTTCTTACCGAAGATCATTACACAACATTTTTTTGAGTTAAGGTGTAAGGAGTGTTCTAAGGAAACTTGTTGGATATTTTCAAGATCCTGACAAATGGCTTGACAACCTCCAACAGCGTCCTCCTTTCTAAAGGATAAATATAACTGTGTATCGTCTGCATAGAAATGTTTTTTACATTTTTTAATAGCCTCTGGCAGACACGAGGTATATATGGCATACAATAGGGGCTAATAGTAGATCCCTGGGGGACACCAGTAGTTATAGCTAGTTCGCTGGAAATCTCAGCACCGAGCTTAACGCATTGTCTTCGACCCTCAAAAAAACTCTTCAAAAATTTAACAGCATGATCACTGAGACCGATATAATGAAGAATCCCTAGTAATAGTCGGTGGTCAAGAGTATCGAACGCTTTTGAAAAGTCCAGAAGGGTCAAAACAGTTACTTCTCCCGAGTCGGCAGCCCGAAATATATCGTCGGTTACGCTTGTTAATGCGGTGCAACAGCCGTGATTTTTTCTAAAACCGGATTGAGTTGCAGGCAGGATGCTGTTTATTTCCACGTATTCTGTAAGCTGTTCGGTAATTATTTTTTCAAGAATTTTTGATATACATGGCAATATACTAATCGGGCGAAGATCCTTCAGTTCACGTGGATCATTATTTTTTGGCAATGGCACCACTAGCGCCTTTTTCCAGCTATCTGGATAAATTGAGTTTTCTATACAATTATTTATTACGTGTGTCAGAAAAGGCACGATAAATGGGCAACAAAGAAATTATCTTTAACACGTCTATCTATCTATCTGTCACCAATTTAAATTTAAAAGATTGCGTAATATTAACTTTAACATTGTTTTTATAAAAATTATAGAGATCGTTGTTGCTCACGTTAGGCACAGGTATGGAGGACCTAAGAAAATTATTTACCAGATTAGCATCTCTCAGATGCTCGGGATTATCTACTTTACTGCCTCCAGTACCTACGCTGTATTTTTTCAGGTCCTTCCATATATTTTGGGATAGCCGAATTTTCTCTTCAAGAAATGCTTTTTTTTCGTTGCGTATAGTGAGTGTTGTCAAGTTACGAATAGATTTATAGTATTCCCAGTGCGTTAGGTTTTTGGTTTTCTTAAATTTAGTCAAAGCTTGGTTTCTAAGCTTGATTAGGTTTTTAACATTTTCAGTTATCCATGGGTAATTATTTCTTGTAAATCTAGCTCGTCTTATAGGGGCATGAAGATCTAATAGGGTTGTAATGGTATTACTAATAAATTCTACTTTATCGTTAATGTTTTCAAGATCGTATATATTTCTCCACGGGATTGATTGCAGATCTGCCAGAAATTGGGGAATATTAATTTTGTTTATATCTCTATATTCTTTAAAGGTTATTTCTTTTGTCTTATTGAGCAAAGTGAGTTCGCAGCCAATAAACTCATGATCTGACATTGGCGGGGCGGGCAAAGTGTCACACTGTTTTACTAGATCAGGATTGGAGATTATGAAAAGATCAATAAGTGTGGTAGAAGTAGAAGAGACTCTAGTGGGATTATTAATTAATTGAGTAAGCCCTACGGACTCTAACAAGGAACTAAATTGAGTGACATCATATGAAAATATATTCAAGAAATCCACATTAAAATCTCCGGTACATAACATTTCATTACCCAACGGCACCAATGTGGTTATCACATTTTCGAAATTAACTAAAAAATCTGAAACTGAATAAGAAGGTGGTCTGTAAACACAGCCAAAAATCAAAGCAATATTACCAACAGGGATTCTAATCCAAATCTGTTCAAAATGTTCATTTTTTGTAAAGTCGTTGTTTATTAGAGAAAATTTATGATCAGTTTTAATATAAATTCCGACACCACCACCCCTACCCCTACTCACCCTATCCTGTCTGACAAATCTGTATCCCTGTATATCAATATCCTTGGATCTAATTTTTTTTGTAAGCCATGTTTCACTTACACCGACTACGTCAAAACTCTTACTTAGCACATACTCTTTAAAGGTTGCGAAGCTGGAAGTTAAAGACCTAACATTTATGTGCCCGATTTTTAAAGTTTTGCTCCTCATTACTATGGAAAGTGGAAATTAGTGAAGTTAAAGAAAAATGAGAATGAAACAGATAGAACGATATCTAAATCTAGCTATAATTTATAATTTATATAATGTAGGTGTGTAATAAGAAGTAAAATAAAAAAATAATAAAAATAAACAATCTGTTCCTTAGGAATGTGTTTATATGGTTAAATTCGAGACAATAATAAAAAAAAATAACTGTTTTTTGAAAAGTAAATAGGAAATATGCAAGTATTACGGCTATGCGGTCCCATTGTTTGTAAAAATTAGGGTTTGGTTATTTTCTTCAAGTCCTGTATGTTGGACTGGATATTTTTGATTATCGTGAAGGGTAAAAATATTGCCCCGAATAGTCCAAACATTTTTTCCGAATATTTCACGAGATTTTATAAATAGATCATAATTTGCACTAGTAAGCACTTCACATATCATAATCGGATTATTTTTAAGAGCCTTTTTTGCGTAGAATATTTCGTCGCGTTTCCAATGCATGACGAACTCCACGACGACCGGCCGGACTACTGTTTGTTTATCGTTTTGAGAGTTTTTGTTTTGCCCATTTTTTTTACCAAGGCGATAAAAGTTACTAATTTCATGCTTGGAAACATTGACACCAACTTTATTTGAAATGACGTCACAAAGAGTATTTAGTAACGATTCTTTATTTTCGTCTTTAATGCCTCGGAAAATTAGTTTTTTGCTATTGGATTCTTTACGAATTCTTTCTACATCATCATGTGTTTTCTCTATATCCTCTTGAAGTTGTTCTATGTCTGCTTTTATAGACTTAAATTCATTTTTTATTTTTATTTCGAATGATTTAATGTCATTTTCAAAGTTACCTGGTTTTTGACTATTTTTAACATCGGGTTTTTGAAGTAAGTATTCATTTCGCAGTGTTTCCAAACCTTCGTTAAGTTTCTTCTCCATCTCCGCCATTTTGGTAGACAGCGGCGATAACTGTTGCTTGGATTCAGCATCGCTTGCGCCTCTCCTTGGCCTCATTGTGGTTTTTTGAGGTTGTTTTCACTTTTTTAATACACTTGGGCACTTATATTTTCACTTTTTGACAATAAACAAGGAGTTTAGGACTTAAAATGTTATTAAAACTTAGGGAGCCGCTAAGCTAGCGTACTTATTCTAGAAGCGCCATCTATAATCTCCCGCCATCTATAATCTCCATCTCTCTCATAAAAAATGTTTCAATTAAAATTTTTACTTTTATTTTTCTCTTTAAAAATAAATACCTAATTGTTTTTTGTTTGGTTGTAAAAATATTTTATTGCATTGGGTTATATTTTTGTTGATTTAAAATAGTTTTAAAAAAGGGAAAACGGAACAGAAAAGTATCCAATAGAAATATACTATAAAATATTATTCTTTTTACTCGTTTTCCTATAAAATTGCATCATAAATCAATAACTAAAACGATATGCGTCCGAAACCTTAATCTCTATATAAAATAGGACTTTTAGAAGAAAAAGTTTAAAAATTAAACATTTCCTACAAGACCTTTGTAATCTAAGCCAAGAATACATTATTTAAAAATTTAAATTAAGAGGCCAAGCGTGAGACGAAAAATTTGATTGCAATTAGACCCGAGCTCCTAGGCTCGGGGGGGGGGGGGGGGGGTTCCCTCCCCTAAATACGCCACTGCTGACGGGTCAAAATCAACATATTGTAAATTTAACTTTTCACCATTACACTGCACCGCAAAATTAACCGGATGGAAAAAAATTCGCTCCAATTCAATCTTAAATAACTGTAAGTGTTTTGATTAAATTCGATAATTTTACACACATACAGGGTAGCCAAAAAAATTGCATTTTACGCTTAATTTCCAAACACCCTGTCGAAAAATTGAAGAACTGATTGATGTTTTTTTGTGCGGCATTTTTAAGTCCCATCTTTTCTGAACAACTTGTTTTTTGATTCATACCGATATCTAAATTATTAAAGAAAAAACACAGGTTTAAAGGAAATAATGCAATAATCCTTTATTAGCAACAACAAATTTAAAAATTTGTAGTTGGCTTTGTCTTTCTGAATCTCGTTTCCATAGTACCATGGCTTGTCAAGAAGATTTTTGTCAACAAATGTACAGATTTATTAATTGCTGGACTTCAAGCGTTTCTTAAGTAAATTGTTGTTTTTTTTAAAAGTAAGTTGTTGGTTATTTTGTGTTTTGAAGCTGTTCCGTAAACGGTAACGTAAAAGTGTATTAATTTAAATTAAATATGAGACCAGAAGAAGTGGCACAAGCCGTCGCTTTACAGGATGATGGTCGTCCGATTCTGTATATCGCAGAAAGGCTTGGCCATCCACGCAGTACCATATCCAATACGATTCAAAGATTTAGAGAAACTGGTTCTTACTCGAGAAGACCCGGGCAGGGAAGACCAAGAGTCACAAATGCAGTTGAAGATCGATTTCTTCGTCTTCAGGCTTTTCGAGAGCGAACAGCCTCTGCTCCGGTTTTAGCTGTAAGATTGGCAGATGTTCATGGTACCTTGGTGTCATCTGACACTGTACTTAGAAGGTTAAGACAACAGAATCTAACATCTCATGTACCTGCCACAGGACTTGTTTCTCTCCTAGAGTGCAATTTGGTGGCGGAGGAGTGATGGTATGGGGCGGCATATCTTTGGAGGCCCGTACAGACCTCATTACACTTCAGGGGGGTATTAACGCTGATAAATGGATCAGACAGTGCTTAGAAGAAAATGTGATACCATATTCGCATTTTATAGGAGAACATTTTAAATTAATGCAAGATAATGCTCCACCACACAGAGCACGAATAACGAGGCAGTATTTGAACGATGTTGGCGTTCAGATATTGGACTGGCCCTCAAGAAGTCCGGATCTGAACCCTATTGAGCGCATGTGGGATACACTGGGAAGGAGAGTTAGGCAAAACTACGGAGAGTTAGGCAAAACTACGGCGAGTTTCAAACTTTGGAGGCGCTAGCACAGGCACTGACAAATGAGTGGCAGCAGATACCCCAAGACACAGTTGCTATTTTAATTCAATCTATGCCTGAAAGGATGAGAGCTGTTATTCAGGCTCGTGGAGGAAATACTCGATTTTAATCTTACCACTATTGCTCATGTTAATTTTTAAATTTTTTATTGCTAGTAAAGGATTATTGCATTATTTCCTTTAAACCTGTGTTTTTCCTTTAATAATTTAGATATCGGTATGAATCAAAAAACAAGTTGTTCAGAAAAGATGGGACTTAAAAATGTCGTACAAAAAAACATCAATCAGTTCTTCAATTTTTCCACAGGTTGTTTAGAAATTAAGCGTAAAATGCATTTTTTTTGGCTACCCTGTATGTGAACATATCCACTTTCACTGTTCGTAAAAGCGATATCAGAACATGATAAAGACGACTGCATCTGCAACGTGACAAAAAATTATCGAATTTAATCAAAACACTTAAAAGTTATTTAAGATTGAATTGGAGCGAATTTTTTTCCATCCGGTTAATTTTGCGGTGCAGTGTACTTACAGCTGCCTTGTTAGTGATCTTAGTTAGGGGGCGAAGGGCGATCCCCCGAACTATGAATGGTTTATTTTGTTTCCTTATTATTTTATTCTCAGCTTATGTCATCTAATTTTTTCTAAATTTCTATACATTTTTTTTTTTGCCCATCAATTGTTTAGGATTTTAGGGGTTGAGTAGGAATAGCATTGCTAGACTTCGCCTTTACTCTATGGATAGGATGAGTTTAAAAATGTGTTTACTCTTTTTTTTAAATATATACAATCCTGACATTGTAAACTGACAGTTTATATTCTTGTTTTGGTATTACAAGTCGTTATTTATTTATTTATAAATATGATTGTTCGAAATAAAGTAAATACAAAAATTACAGACACGACAAAAATTTTGGTTAGGGGAACAACTGGTCAAAATTTAGAGTCTAGACAGCCAATTTTGCTTGGGTAGGATTTTAATTTTAAACAGTGCTTCTAATTTTTGAAAGTTTATTTACACATGCGTTTTGTGTATTTCGAACAGTATCTTAAAAAACAAAATCATCAAATGAGAGTCGAACTTGCCTATTAATATTGTTCCATTAGCTGCGCCGCAATCTTTCTATTTATCCTCGTATTGTTTCAAATTTCTAAGTTACTTCACAAGATGCAGGGGTAAGTAACAAAATTTAAGACAAATGTTTTTACACACAATTTATTTTGAAGAGTTTGAAGATATTTATAGTAAAAGAAAAAGAAATAAACAAATATCCTTCCTCGATACTTACTTTCCTCGTTAGTATACAGGGTGATTCGTTAAGGGTAGCTAGCGGTTGTATCTCAAAACCAGATATACTACAACTGTGCGGTAAAAAATATATTAAGCAATACGACCAAAAAAATTAACTGTAAAATATTTTCAAGTTCCTAATTCTACCGCTAGAAGGCGCATAGTCTATGCTATGACACAAAATCCATATTTTCTACTAATATCTTCGATGAAAGGTAACTTTTTATAATCTCCATACTATCCTGTAATTTTGTATTAATAATTTTTTCGTAGTTACCATGATAACGGTGTGGGAAAGGATAATTAATATACCTAAAGGGTTGTAAAAAAATTTTTTTGCCACGGTTAAACGATATTATAATAAAGAAGATTTTCCTTTTCATTTCGCCAGATCCATCTCTAGACGCGTTTCGTCATATCATGACTCATCAATAGAGCTAGGATCCGACGAAAAGAAAAGGGATCTCGAAGCTACTTAAGGCAGCACTTGGTGGGACACACCAGTAAGAAGTGGCACGGAGCGCCATCTGTGTCGCTGTTAGACACTCTTGAGCATACCAGCACCTCTAACAAACTTATAGAAATAAGTAAATGTTAAGAGGAAGTCGCCTGTAAAGACATTCGTCATAATTACATACGCTAACTCACATCGGTTTATTAACCGAAAACAATGAGTAATTACTGAATGATGTGAGTTAGCGCTGCCTAGCGGGACTCCTGTAATTGTGACGAATGTCTTTACAGGCGATTTCCTCTTAACATTTACTTATTTCTATAAGTTTGTTAGAGGTGCTGGTATGCTCAAGAGTGTATAACAGCGACACAGATGGCGCTCCGTGCCACTTCTTACGGATATTATAATAATTTTAAAAATTAGTTCGTTTGGTTGATAAAAAGGGACGCTTTATATATATAAAAAAAAAACTAAGTTCAATAATTATTATCTAAAATATTTAAATACGATCATTATTATATTTTTACACTTTTTTATAGCTCGTTACGTAACTGAAAGTACCTGCGAAAACCGTAGATCGTTGTCATTTAAAAATTATCGCAAAAATAGTGCGCGAGTGTAATTTCATTTTGGCTTTTACCAAAGTTTTGCTATATTTCCTTATTAAAACGTTAAAATCCTACAAAAGTAGCCTTTTTTTTGCTATATTTATTCGGGATTTTTTTTTTAACTAAATTAGAAAAATTAGTTTAAAAAATGTAATTTCGTTATTTATTTTAGTCATTTATCTACAAAAATGCAATAATAAGCCAAATGTTAAATTTATTGCAAAGGCGGCCATGGACAATTATGGAATAAAATAAAAGAATAATCATGGCATTTAACTAAAATTATATCTGACATTTTTTGTTATCATTGTAGTAAGGCTATTAGTTCTATTGTGAGATTTAAGTGATATTTTTTAAAGAAAAAATGCCTTTCACAAATGAAAACGATATGTTAGACATTTATTTTCAATTGTTTGAAAACTCAGTTTTAGCTTCGAGAGAAAACTCTATGCGGTATCCTCATAGAGTGCACCACTCTCGAAAAGTTATTCAGCGATTAGATCGCCGCTTGAGACAACATGGTCATGTTCAGCCCGTTCGCTCGTTAAGAAGACGATGCCCAGCAAGAACTGAGGACCAAATTATTTATACCGTAAAGAAAACATAGTAGTATGTTATTAACTGGGTATCTTTTTAAAAAGTGTTAAATCCAACATTTGTTTAGATTATGAAAATTCGATTAAGCTCGTTGACCAGGAAACCCTTTTGTGCAAATTAAAAACATATTCAAGAGAAAAATAACCATGGTGGCTTAAAAGTCCTACCTATAGATCTTGTTAACTATGTCATAGCCCTAGAAAATATTTTCATTGGAGATTTTATTGAACTGGTGGCCTCTCAACCTTCGGTATGAAAAAAAATTTAAAAATAGTTTTGCTAAAATACATTTTGCACATCCATAGAAGGACTTTACGTTTAATTACTTTCTTTATATACAATGATTCGTATTTATTTCACATTAAAAAATTTTAACAAGGACATTAAAGACCAAAAGAAAAAAAGGTTAACCTACTTATAGCTAGTTTAATATATTAAAGAATTTGTAGTAGTTTTAAAAGTTGCCAGTGTTAATACGTCGTTTTACTATTTCTTGTTCTATTTAATATTGCGTTAGTTTGTTTTATTGTTAATAGGCATTTAAAGCGGTATTACATATATGCCAGATACCAATAGTTTACAACCTTAAACCGATAAATAATTTTATGTGAATCCGAACAATATTTCTCAATTCTTCTCCAAAGTTCCATGCGACATTATATCTATATAATTAAAAATTTTGCATTGTCTTGAACCGAATCCTTTCCATGTTTTTTGGCGGTTTTTAAATCCCTTTTTAAATTTGGACTAGATATTGGAGAATGTCAGAGTTATTTTTATTTAAAAAAAATTATTCCCAATAATTTTTACGATACAATTTTTAGTATTTTTTTAGGATTTGCATTGGCTTATTTTTCTTCAATTTATAATCTATAACTTTATCACATCCACATAGGTACCACCTTTTCATTGGTAAAAACAGAAATTTAAAATCTTGCTTAGTTTTTTTTAATTCGGATAAAAAACCGCAATTTAACATGGGAAATTTTAGCGCGTTCGGATCCACTTAATGCAGAATGTCGCTATACATATTTATTTAACCGGGTAACCGGTTTCCATTGTACAGTTGCATTCTATGCAGATGGTTCTTAAAAGCCATGTGTCCTGTCAGAATTCCTGTAATGGTTCTCAGCTGGTTCCTGTTCATTTGAAGCAACTGTTTCGTAAGTCTTGGGTCTGGATCCCCAATGAAGTTTTGCTGTGGTCTAATCCCTGTCTATTGCTTCAGTGGATTTTGTGTTCATTCCTGATCCATCGCTTTATAGCATCTAGTGCTGGGCACCTTGGTACTCCGAGTGCCGGTTCTAGACCAATGAATGTATTTTCGGAGCCTTTTTTTGCGAGTTTATCGGCTTTTTCGTTTCCTGTAATACCTTCGTGGCCTGGTTCATATTGCAGTATTACTTTATTCACTTTTACCAGGGCCTCCAGTTCCTCTTGGCTTTCCCATACCAGTCTTGAGGTTACCTTGTTGCATATTAGCGATCTAAGGGCTGCCTGCTGTCAAAATATATATGGATCCGCTTATTAAGATAAGCCCTCCATTGTTTTCGTACGCACATTGTAATATGGCGAAGATTTCTGCTTGGAATACTGTGAGAAACTGTCCCAGAGAGAAAAACGCATCCGGTCTTACTCCGTGTATCCCGCTCCGGTACCCTCTTTGGTTTTGGAGCCGTCTGTGTACCAGATTATTGCCCCAGGAGTAGGTTCTGGTGTTTCAAAAGAAATACTTTTTGCTTTTTGTTCCAAAATGTTTGTGTTTTTATTAACATTCCCTATGTGTATTACTAAACAATTATTTATAAAGTACCATTGCGCCCAAAAAAAACTGGGACAGCAAAATTGTTGTTGTAGAGTAGCTCCTTGACTATAAGGAATATGTAAAATGTACTGAGGAAAGGTTATCATTTTTGTTATAATAGTTGTCATGGAAGTGAAAAGGTTTAACACCAAAACAACAATACTACCTTTTTAGAAATACGAGGAAAAATGAAAATACGCATATTTAGTGTTTTAAAATGTAACAAAAATAAAACAAGATTTTTTAATATTATGTTCCAATAAATTTTAATTTAAATCATATTTAAACATATTTATAATAACATGGTTTTTAATATTTGGTAGTTGCACCGTTATTATCGATTAAGGCTTGTAAACGTCGTTGCATACTTATTACTAGGTTTCTCGTATACTCTTGCGTTGTTGCATTCCATGTTTGCATTATCCTTTGGTTTAATTCATCCCGAGTTCTTGGGTAGTGTTTATACATAAATTTTGTCATCTCACCCCAAACGTTTTCAATTAGGTTGATATCAGGACTTTTCGAAGGCCACGGCAGAATTCGAATTTGATTGATGATAATTTTGAACTATGCGGGCTTTATGTATAGGAGCATTATCTTGTTCAAATATAAAATCTTGACCAAATACTGCGTCGACAGATGACATCATAACTTGGTTTAGTATGTTGCAATATAATGGTGCATTGAGCCTCCCCTGCACTATTTGGCAAACTCCTGGGCCCCTTGCACTAATCCAGCCCCAGACGTTAATAAAAAAGAGTCCACTTTGATTAGTTTTATTTGCATATCTTTCATCGTATCTCGTACCAGAAGGCCTATAAACGTGGATTTTCCCATTATTGCATGATTGAAAGGTTTTTCATCGGAACATATTACGGTTTCCCATATATTACCTTGATTTATATATTCATAAGCAAATTCTACTTTTTTCTGTTTGTTTGCTTCGGTCAAAAATATTTTATTGGCAGCACAACAACTTTTTATATCTGAGCTACGAATTCTGCTACGCGCTGTATTAGCCGAACCAGGAAAATGTGTTTCTTCTATAGCTTTTATTGCTGCTTCGAAGGGATGATCTTTTAGAAAATTAATTAATTCTATATCTTGGCCGTCATTCGAAATTTTAGGGCGACTAGAACCTGCTTTTCTTACAATACTTCCATATTCTGCAATTTTGTGCTTAGCCAATAACACGGTATTTTTGCTAATCCCTAATTGATTTGCGATGGTTCTTATTTGATGATTGCCCATCTCTCAATCAAGTGTAAATGATCGCCGAGATGATCGCTTTTTGCTCAGTGATTAACGCGGGCATTTCAAAAAATATTTCTTTTAACACGTCACTGTCAATCACATAATTAAATTAAATTGACAACTTCAAAACAAGCTAATAGTCTGGGAGATTCAACTACATTTTGCTGTCCCAGTTTTTTTTTGGGCGCAATGGTACCTGCGGCAAATAAGGCCCGGCGGTTAATAAGGCCCACTGCATATATCTTAAGCTACAATTTCTTTGTCCACAATCCGGCAACGTTGAATTACTCTCCCCCATATACCCACTACATACCCCCGTAGCCATTGCAAATAGTTCAAAAGGCGCGATCAATACTGCACAAGTTTCATAAAAAGTGTGTCGTTATTGTCAATTTATAAACTACGTGCGACAAACATTTGTTTAAATTTTTGACATAGAATCATCTTTCCTCCAGTTGTTATTATTAAATGTGTTATTTATTATGTCTAGTATCTTTTGATAAAAAAATTGTTTGAGAAAAGGTAAGTGAGTTTTTATTTTTTAGATCTATTATATATATCAAGTATAAACGGTCATTTCAGATAATAAGGCCCATTAAATTAACATGCCATTTTAGTAAGGCCTTATTAAACGACCAATATTTTAATTTTTTTTTGTTTTTGCAGAAAAGCAACGTGCCACATGGACTTCAGAACAACTTCATTCTGCCATGAATGACGTAAAAAATCAAGTATTGACTTCACTATTTTACTTGGGCCTTATTAAACTACCTGTGGGATAATAAGGCCCGTTTTCACATTTTTTTTAAATAAGAGTAACATATAATTTAAGACATGCGAGATCGATTTTACGGTACCTATACTTATTTAGGTATCTAAAATATTAACATGATATTTACCTTGACTGAATGCCAACGCTGGTACATATATTACTATCGGAATATAGAGCAACATCTTGGTTAAAAACAAAGTCGATCCCAGCATACGAACGGTGTTGTTAAACCTTAGGTTGAGATACTTAAAAAAAACTTCTTAATTTCATATACAACGAAATTTAAAATATACAAGGTACTTACTTCATAGGTCGATGTTATTTGAAGCTTATAGAAAACCGGAAGATAGGCGTATGCCATTATTATGGACACAAATATTTCAGAAAGCAGGGTCATCCAAAACTGCGTTCCATAGGTGTACATTTCTGCTGGTAGGCCTAGAAGACTTATTCCTGATATGTAGCTACAATGAAAAAGTAATTATTTTTTTATATTATAAAACTTACATATTTTTTAGCAACTAGCGACACAGTGGCATAATTATTATATTTTTAAAATTTTATGTTTCTTATAAATTCTGTCGATCAGCTGCCTTTCGATCAACCAGCTCTCATAGAATAATAGACACTTGAAGTGAACGTGTAAATTGACAGCTGTAATATAATATTATTAACCAAGGTTTAGACAGATACTATTATTGACCGAGCGTCGATATTACTTGAGGGCAATAATAGTTGCCTAAACCGTGGTAAAAATATATTATTTTTTCCACTACTAACACATTTACAATATTAAATTATTAATTAAAGTTAACATACCTTCTTAAGGTTGCTTCTGTTTTTTCAGTCAAGTTACCTTTGCTTTGAAATTTGCAGCATTTTTTTTATCTGGTCAGATGGCATTCTTAGTTGTCAGGATTTGTCGATTCATAAAAAAATTCTTTCAAAAGGTCTTTTTGATAACCTGGTTGTCTAAACATTACGTTTTCATATATTTTTAAAATAATTAAATTTAAAATGTTTTTGCCAGAAGCCTCTATTATTGACCGTCGTTATTGACAACGGCAAGGGGTAAAGAAAAACGATTTCTAAAGTTAATAATCGGTCAATAGTGAGTGATTTTAAAGTTAGTAGTGGAAAAAATATTTTTTACGTTAGCGCTCTACGTAGGTACCATAGATCGTGCCGAAAAAAAAAACTGGGACTGGAAAATTCTAGTAGTAGAGTAGCACCTAGGCTATAAGAATAGCTATAATATTATATTCGGTGAAATAGGTTATCATTGTTGCTATGGAAATAAAGATAAATCATCAAAATAATATATTATTACCTTTTTCTTAAAAATACGATGTTATTGTAGTTGGTACAACAAGAGTGGATATGATGTCTATATCTCACGAGGAAGTAAATTAAGCACGACGCCGTAGACTTCCGAGTGTAAATGGACAATCCACTCGAGTTGAACAGTATATTTTTTCTACGACCAAACTTACAAACCTTATGCTAGAAAATGTTTAAAAAAATCTCAAGATCATTGAATCCAAGGTTGGACGCTTTACTGTCTCGGCCAGAGGATCATGTTAGAAATTATGGTAAAACCAACTCAATAATAATGCTCCATAAAATTTATTTTCTATACACATTGTCCGTAGAAAAACTGCGAAACAAGGATTTTTCACAGAGGTAGGGTTGCCAACCCTCCAGGTTTGGTTTGGAGGCTCCAGGCCGAAATCCTTTGACTCCAGGTTACGGGTATCGGGGAGAAGGGTTACACGTATAGATGACCATTTTTTGTAGAAGTCATCTTTGATTGGAGGAGGAAGAAATATAAAAGCCACGCCATATAGTAAAGTAACTCCAAGTCAACGGGAATGGAGGACACGACCTTTTTTTTAGAAATCTGTTTGACGAAATATAAAACTCCAGGTCAACAACTTTAAAAAGTTGGCAACCCTACACAGAGGCCCAATTCTCTAAATCGAGAAACAGCGTTCTCATGAGATTATTCGCTTCCCCGTTAGTGTCACATACGATTTTGAAGGTTTCAAACTAACTAAGCCCATATATCTCATGAGAAGGCTGTTCCTCGATTTCGAGAATTAGGCCTTTGAAGAAAAAAAGTGTTTTTATTAGTTGGGCATCGATCCGCTTGGCGCCACGGTAGGAATTTGTCATGGCGGGATGTTTAAAATCGTTTTACTTATTACTGGTTATTTTCAAATATACAGTGTGTCGGCGGATGGAGTACAATAGAAAAAAATATGTTATTGATTTTACGACAAAAAATATTTCTTTATAAAACGTTTTGCCTTTTGAGAAAATTAATTTGAAATATAAAAATTTTGGATATGATGTACAGGGTGTTAATAAATTAGGAAACATAAAAATGCTTCCAGAGAAAAGTAGGTGCGATTATATTTACTATTTTTAACAAAAATTATATTAAATAAAGTTGTTTATATCGTAACATATAGTTTAAATACAAATTCGATTATTTAAAGACAGAATAATTTACATTTACATCTGATCTTTAATTTTCTTAGCAAACAACATTTTTTGTAAAGGATGACTTTTGGTCGTAATCAAATCAAACTATCAATAAGAAAGTTTTCCTTGTTGTCAACTCCATCCGCGGACACACTTTATTTAAAAGTTTTAAGGGGCTTTTTTATTTTTATTTTCTTGTGCTATATAACATATAGGTAAGTACTACTTAAATAAACAATAATATAAAAAATTGAGTGGCGATTTTACTGATGTATTTAGTAGGTAAGGAACTATGAAAACAATAAAGTAAGCATATGAAAACAAATATTTATTGCAAACATAAAAATCTATAAAATATTTGTCCCGACAACAGGAGAAACACATAATAGGTATGCTGATAATTTCTGTTGACCTCACTGGCGTATTATAAAGTCCCATTAGCCTTACTGGTATCAATGGTTTTATATTTGTGAAAAATGAATATTGGTGTCAATCCAAAAACCCGCGTTTTTCGGGCTCGGTTTTTCATGATTAAAAAAAAAGTAAATATCGCCCACCACGCCAAAATTGATGATTTTTTTAGAAATCATGTATTTTAGGAGCGTAGATCTAAAAGCAGTTTTTGATGCAAATGCTTAGGTTTTAAAATACTCCTTCTTAAGTGCGGTTTTGTATATTCACAATAAAGTATTCTCGTTTCTTCCCGCACTATTTTTTTTTATTATAAATTATCACACTTCTTCCATAAAAAATGTTTGAATTAAAATTTTTACTTAAATTTTTCTCTTTAAAAATAAATACCTAATTGTTTTTTGTTTGGTTGTAAAAATATTTTATTGCATTGGGTTATATTTTTGTTGATTTAAAATAGTTTTAAAAAAGGGAAAACGGAACAGAAAAGTATCCAATAGAAATATACTATAAAATATTATTCTTTTTACTCGTTTTCCTATAAAATTGCATCATAAATCAATAACTAAAACGATATGCGTCCGAAACCTTAATCTCTATATAAAAACAGGACTTTTAGAAGGAAAAGTTTAAAAACTAAACGTTTCCTACAAGACCTTTGTAATCTAAGCCAAAAATACATTATTTAAAAATTTAAATAAAGAGTCCAAGCGTGAGACAAAAAATTAGGTTGCAATTAGACTTTTAGACCCTAGCTCCTTGGCTCGGGGAAAGGGGGAGGGGGGCAGCCCGGCAGCCCCCATCTTAAATACGCCACTGCTGGTATACATTTCTTTTAATATAAGTCACATTTTCTAAGTTTCTCCTTTTCACTGTTGATATAAAACTTAGAGCATACCTTACACGATAAAGAAGTAATTATTAATATAATGTATTAGGAATTGGTTACAATTATATTTACTGTGCTTATGTAAGATATTAAGATCCGGTTGTATAATAAGAGCTTAAGTACGAGTTTTGTAAAACTCGACCTTATTAAGTTGAACTCGGTTTAAAAAGGTAATTCTGTTGTATAATCAATTCCTAACCACAGGTCTGCTGCACAGGTGGAATCAATAATTAAATACTACCATGCTGGCAGGCAGAGGGTACGCTGTCAAAAAACCATCAAACTTTATTTGTTGTCAAAGTTTGGGATATTTACAATTTGCAGCTAGTTTTTCCATATATTCTAACACAAAACTATCTGCTAATTTTACTTTCAAAGAAGAATGTCTCCGGTTAGCTTTTATTAAGGAGTTTAAAGGTATTTTGAAAAATAAAAAAACAAATAATATTATTAATAAAGAAAAAATAGAACGTTCGGAAAAGATTGAAACTTAATTTAATTACGATAATTTGAATATGATTAGGTCTCGGTCTGTAGTTAGTAGTTTTGGGGCCGTCTTTGAGCGTTTTTATAGCTCCTAGTAGGTACATCCATAAAGTTTTCATTATCCGATTCGTCTGTTAAATCCAGAAAGTGTTGAACCTCATCATTCGAATTCATAACTTTAAAATATTATTACCACGAATTTTGAAGTTAAAAAGAATTTAGAACGTTTGTTATATGGGGGTCATCAGTCATTAATAACGTGGTTTAACCGGATCGTAATGCTCTTCGTTACTATCTTTACCGCTAATGACGTTTGTTAAATTGATTGTGTTAACTTTAATGTCATTTTAAATTTTAAAAAATTGTTAAATAACTGTTTGAAAAGGATCTAATTGAAAATGAAGAGTTAATAGACAGAAGATGTAGGATCTTTCTCTGAAAATATACTGATTGCCTATTTTTCCGATCTTTCAAAGAAAATTAGGCCTTCAACATTCTGGTCCTTTTATTCAATGTTGACAGCTCCCCTGAACATAAAAACAAACATTGATATGTCAAAATATCTGAAGTTACGAGCTTTTTTAAAACAGCAATTAGATGCTTTTCATGCAAGAAAATCCCGAGTATTTCAAAGAAAATAAATCGAGAAATTTTTATCAGTGGCCCCAGGTATAGGAAAATACTGAAATATATCTATTATGAAGTAAATAACTATTTTTCAATTTATATTTTAGGTTGTACATAAGTACAACCTAATGTGGCAGTCGATGGAGCTGGTAGATGGGATGAGATTTTGCAAATGAAAACGAATGATAAAAATGATATGGGCGACAAATTGCTAATTATACTACCAAATACTAAGACCATAAGATCAAGATCTTTTCTAGTAACAAAATATTTAAGCGTTTACAAAAAATTTGCAACCTCCATACCCTCGAATTTGAATAATCGGCGTTTCTTCTATAAGTATGCGAACGGAAAGGCACATCAACAATTCATTGGCATTTACAAGTTCGGTAAAATGCCAGAAGAAATTGCTATTTTTCTGAAACTAGCCCATGCGAAAGAATATACTGGGCTGGGCACTGCTTTCACAGAACTTCGGTCACGTTGCTGCTGAATTCTGGTGGGGACATAACAATGTTGAAGCAACATGGGGTATGGAACTCTTCCGCGGTCGCAGAGGACTATATCGAGGACTCGCTAGCCAATAAGTCCAACATCGGCAATAAAATATTTTTAGTCGTTTCTGGAGTATCAAGTAGTGTGGATATATTAATATTGTTAATTTTACGAAGAAAGAAGGAAGTGGAGAGAGTTCAATTGTATTAAATAATTGTTCACATTTCACCACAAATATTTCTGATAAGTAAAAATTTCCTTTTGTAGTTGTAATGTAATAAAACCATTTTTGTGAATAAAAAATAAATCGCAAAATATTATCTGAAATGTTGCACTGAAACTTTTTTGTCTAGGTAAAAAAAATACACCTTTTAAGTCTGTCAAGTGTAATTAGGAAGCTGCTTTTAATGTTATTAGGAGAAAATAGTATATTGTTTTATTAGGAGTAAAAGCGATACTTTTCTGACGAGTCTGTAGGTTTGCCGGACGAACAAAGTGAGTCCGGCAATTACGGACGAGTCATAAGAAGTTGCTTTTACTCCGAATAAAACATACTTTTTTTCTTCAGACGTTGTTTAAATATGAAAACACAAAGATACAAAATGTTTTAATTGTTTTATTTAAAAATTTTAAGCTTTGAGAAGGGGCTAGCGTTACTATGGATTTATTATTATATTGTTTGATAGCGACGTGCCATTCGATTTGACAAGTGTCAGCATTCATTATTGCGTAACTTTATTAAATTTTTCTACGATCGTTCAAAAAATGTCATTTTGTGTATGCATTTCTAATGACAAAAGTAGGTCTTTATTGCATACTATGCAATAAAGTACTTTATTGCATAGTATGCAATAAAGTAAATTGCCTAGGAAACGAACAATTTGTTAATAGTATGTGTATCACAAAACAATATGGTGGAATGACAGACGTGTTCCTTCCAAACGATTAAAGTCAAAGGTCAAAGGTATCTATGATCCATTGTTAAATTTAAATTACAACTTTTGCACACAAAGGAGAGGTAATACAGAGCAATTTTAAACTTTTTTGTTAAATAAAAAAGCGATCGTAGAAAAAATAGTGTATGTAACATGTGCAAAAAGTGTGTTTATTGCACATGGCATATTATTCACCTCGACTACGTCTCGGTGAATAACTTCTATGCCGGGTGCAATAAACATACACTTTTTGCACATGCATAACTATTTTATCCTTTTAAAAATAGAATTTTTTAAAACTACATTTACTTCAAATTAAAATGTCAGACTCAGAATTTACCTGTACGCCCCCGGAGGTTGCCAAAATTGCAGCAAATGTTGCGAACAATTTGCTGCCAACAAAATCCAGTGGTGTTTACGAAGCTGCGTTTAAAAGATTCCAGGCATGGTGCAATGAGAAAAACACCAAAAATAATTCTGAAAATGTACTCTTGGCATATTTTTCGGAACTAGCGAGCAATCAAAAAATGAAAGGTTCAACAATGTGGTCACATTATTCTATGTTAAAATCAATGCTAAATATCAGACAAGGAATAGACATAAGCAAGTATTTGAAGCTACGAGCTTTTTTAAAGAAGCAAAACGAAGGCTACATTCCCAAAAAAGCTAAAGTATTCACCAGGGAACAGTTTGAAAAATTTCTATCTAAAGCTCCTAATCAGCAATATTTGGGAATTAAGGTAAATTTAGGTATTACCTCAAAGTATGTAAATTTTTTAAAAAGGTAATATATATAATTTTTAGATTGTTTTGGTTATTGGAATATCGGGTGCATGCCGATGTGAAGAAATGGTGAAAATGGTCGTTGATGACATACAAGACTTAGGATCTACGATTCACATAAGAATTCCTAATAATAAAACTAGGAAACCGCGGTCGTTTACTATTGTTGGGGAGCAATATTTAAGCATTTATAAAAACTATGCATCATTACGCCCGGAAGGTATGCGCGAGAAGAGATTTTTTTAAAAATTTGTAAATGGTCGGTGTTGTCGCATGGTAATGGGAATTTATAAAATAAGTGCTGTTCCTAAGGAAGCAGCAGTGTTTTTAAAACTACCAGGTGCAATAGAGTACACCGGCCATTGTCTAAGGAGAACTTCAGCTACACTGCTTGTAGATGCAGGGGCAGACATTACGTGTTTAAAGCGCCACGGGGGGTGGAAATCGAGTACTGTAGCTGAAGGGTACATCGACGAATCGATGACCAATAAGAAAGATATTGCAAGAAAAAATTTACAACTAAATAATAATAAATCAATTACTAATAATTTAAATACTGCAATAAATTCGACAGAAAGTGGTTTCACTGAGAGTTCAACACTAGAAAATACCGAAACAACGAACCAACAGGCCATCGTAACAAGCAGTCTTAATTTTTCTGGGGCTACAATTAATAATTGTACTTTTAATGTTGTATTTAAATAGTTATGTAGGGCCAATATGGGTAAACGCACCTCCTTAAACAAATTTAACTTTATTATTATTATTATTATTATTATTTATTATTATAGGGATTAACATAGTTTTTGAATGCTAGTGCTATTACCCTAAAAGTACATTTACCCTAAGTCACATTGCTGTACTTTATTTTTATTAAAATAAATAAAGTATGTTTATAACTTTCTGGTATTATTTAATATATATTTAGTCATGAGAACACAGTCATACTTTTACTTCCGCTGCTATTGGCAACGGAAGAAAAAGTAAATACTTTCTTCAAACGTCAAGTTTATTGACGTTTGAAGAAAAACTAATTTATTGACGCGCCTGTCAAACAAATTAGAATTCAAACTGATTACTTTAAATCAAGCTAAGAGTCTACTAGGGGATTCAACTATATTTTGCTGTACCAGTTTTTTTTTCGGCACAATGATACTCCGTAGACTCCGTTCTTCCACGGTCCGTTCTAACGTTACCCGAACCGAACCGATTCGCTGCCGAACTTTGCTAATTCTCGACTAATAAAGACAAATAGAGAAAGAAGACAAACAAACTTGTTAATTGGTCAAAGCAAATAAACGTCAAAAACAAGTGGCGTCACCATCGGGTCTGGCGAGAAGCGGAACATTTTTTTTGTTCACAATATTTTAAAGTAATATTTAAGCCAAAAAACGATTCAAAATCCCACTAGTTGGTTTTATAAGTAATAAAAACCAAATAATAGGATTCTGAAAAAAACTTTTTGGCTTTAATTATCACTTTAAAATAATTCCTTTTAAATTATTTATCATGCAGCATGCCATCATTTTATTAAAAAATTAGACGTACATAGGTATATCATAGTTATCATTCGAGTCTTATATACTTCCTCGTAATCTTCATATCGAGTTCCTTGTTTACTGGTTTTTTATTCATTCTCTAGGTAGGTACCTACTTAAAGTTTTTTTAGCAATGTAAAACAAAAATACACAATGCGAAAACAGTAACTATTCCATTGGGTTAAAACAATTTCTGCTGGTATTCAGTAATCGGCAAAGGGCTAAAAGATATGATTTCACAAGTTAATAATAAGAAAAATAATTATAAGTGTTTAAAAATTTTGGCTAGTTTGGATACTAATAATTTTATGATTTGTATAATTATAAAGATAAAATCAAAGTTAACGAAAAGGGGTTTGAACTACATACCTTTAGGAAAATGATGATGGTCTTTTTCATGAACAATGAGAAAATAAAAAAATTAAATTAATAATCACTGTCATCATAGGGCGAGGTTGGTTGGACGATTCCATTTGGCTCCAGACGGGAAAGTAAGGTAGAATTATAAAATAAACTGCTCGTGTTAGTCAGATCATATTGCCGTCTCTTTCTGCAATCTACCGGTAGTTAAAGTAAAAAGCTCAAGTTCTCCTGCAGCCTTAGAAAACACGCTCACTTTGTAGAAATAACTACGTAGGTGCAATATTATTGATACATAAATGATAAAGATAAACGTAAGTCCTAACTTGAGTGAATAGTCTGGAGGTTTGACGTCACTAGCTTCGATCCCGACCATAAGAAGTCTCACCGATTAGAAAATTATTGAAAATACAATTTTTACGTAACCACTAATAAGGGAATGCCCTGTTTTAATAAGGTCTTAACCTTATTTCGCTTAAAAATAAGGACTTATTGGGACGCTTTCCTTTTTACAATAGCGCAATTTTTAACCTAAAAAGTCTATTAGGCAATCCAACGATGTGTCAAAATAGCGGCTGGTTGGCAAATACTGCTTTGTAATTGGTACACGTGACCATAAAAAAGCTACTGGTGGCATTTAACGGGTGACTCAATGCTTTTTGCCATCCAATCGCCATATTGAATCATGGTTTGGATTCCCTAATTTTTATTTTTGTGTTGTAAATTCTGTTTGGTACCTTTGTTAAGTAATTGCGTTTAAAAAATTAACCGACAGAAAACATAAACTTTACCAATTTTAAGGTTATAATGCAACCATTTGTTGTCTGAGGTTCGGTTTGCCGAATTAGGGAATCCAAACCACGTGATTCAATATGGAGGTTGGATGGCAAAAAGCATTGTGTCACCCGTTAAATGCCACCAGCAACATTATTTTTATGGTCACGTGTACCCATTACAAAACAGTATTTGCCATCCAGCCGCCATTTATACACATCGTTGGATTGCCTAATAAGGGAAATAAGGAAACGTTATTTTACTTGCGGTAACTAGTCGTAAATAGGGGAAGGCCGTTCCCATATTAACTTTTTTTTAAGTGCGCATGCTCAGCAGTCATTTTAAGAACGACCATAATAAGGCCTTTACCTTATAGCGTTTCCAATAATTCCCTAATCTCGACTCTCCATTATATGTTTGGCGTTTTTATCGTTTTAATTGGTAGTAGCGTCAGACTATTGAATACGAATAAATAAAAAAACATTTGGATTGGAAAAGCAGTAATAGCCCTAAAGATTAAAATCAGTGGTGTTCACTCGCAAGCTGTTTCAGATTTTTCAATTTTTCGCTGCTGACTTCATTTCATTAATTTCTTGATAACTAAACATAGCAAAAGATTCATATTTACAGGTTAAGTAGAGGGTTACTAGTGCTGCAGTTTTTAGTCAGTGGCGTTCACTCGCAAGCCGTTTCAGATTTTTTATTATTGGCTGAAAACGTATTTTAATTAATTTCTCGAAAACTAAACAGTGGTTAGGGGGCTAGCCGAGCCAGACATCCTTGGTCGCATACGTGTGGCCCTTATTTTTTGTAGCTACAAATTTCCGCTTAACCCGAGCCGCGTGTCCTTGACCGTGAAGGTGGGCAAGGGTATTATTTATTATCTTAAGTGGTTGCGACGTCATATGTCCTTCCTGGTTATTTTTTTTTCGAAAGAGTGCACGTGTTCTTTTTTTTATATGTGGCATTGGCCGCAGGTGGTTATTGTTCTCCGACCTTAAAACAGTGGTGGTATGGGTGACTTTATTCACTTCCACACTTTTGGCACTTTGTTACGAGTGACTTTGTTCATTATGGTATATTCTTTGGACCAGACCGACTATATGCAAGTGTATAAGACCTCTTCTTTTGTAGGGGATGTGGGGCAAAATTGCATACCTATAAGCTTTACCCCTGGGTAAAAAATAAATTAAAAAAAGATAACCAGACAAAAGGTTTTTAATACTGTTAAGAAACACAAAAAGAATGCAAACAAGCTGAAATAATAACTAAGAATAAATAAATATTATGCGGATGTAAGTGTTTTGAAACTTAGTGCTATTTTTTCATTTTGCCCCATGTGAGGGGTAAAACGAAAATGCATATGGGGCAATATACAAAATGTCCTTGTTCAAAAAAATTTAATTTTTCCGTACCGCAATACATTAAATGTTGTTAATTTGCCAACTAGCTCATTTCATATATTAAACTTTCGTCCTCCACTTCGGGAAATACAAAAATATCTCGACATTGGCGATATTGCCTCATGAACTTGACGTTAGTTTTCCCCTTTCTCTGAACTTATCACCTGAGCAACAAATATTTTTTTCATATTTCGTGTTTCTTCCTTCAATTCTACTAAAACAAAACCGTTTAATTTTAACTCAGACAACTTAATTGTCTCTGTCGTTAATTTACTATCCATTACAGTGGCGGTTCTTGGTCAATTTAGCAGGGTGGGCAATACAGAGAAAAGAAATGCGCCGCAGGCAAAAATTTTTGGGTGCCACGCCCTTTTTTGTTAATATTTCTTGTCTTTGAAAAGGAAAAATATAAGTAGATAATCCGGAACTTACTATATATAATATTATATTAGAAAAAAAAAGAAAAAACTTTTATTTTTGTCCTGAGTGACTTGTTTTAACGTAAGTTCCGGCAATGGCCGACCAAGCTGTTTAAATTCCAGACGTTTTTCAAGTGATAAACCATTGCTTTCTTTTAAATACACAATTTCACAAACAACGCAGCGGTCCGACATATTAACTGTTTAACACCTAATTAATTAAAAAACAAACTAATTAAATATTACCGAAATTACATTCCATTAGAGTAATTGGAACCACGCTCGACAAAACAGTCAAAACACAGTGTTATGTGAACACTGCCACCCACAATTTCCATATGAAATAATCAATATCACGGATTAATAATCGATAGACGTCAGCCTTTTGTCAATCTGCATCGGAGATCGAAGAGAGACACGCATGGGTGGTGCATAGGTCGGAGGTTAGACTAGACATGACATGTGACCTATCGCATGGAACCAGTGATCTCGCGGTCAATGCCTAGCGTAGTAGTTTCTCTCGATTTAACGCGTTGATTTCTTCTGATTCTTTCTCGCTCTAATAAATCACGGGCCGCTATGCAAATAGAATTTTACATTTAAATAAGCCGGCTATATTTGGCAAAATTAAGTTTTGACCGGGGAATAATATGAACGAATTTTAAGATGTTGTAGCGTGAAAATTAAAGATTTCAGATGTTGAAGATACTATTTTAGATATTTTTGGATGGGTTAAATGTTAAATTTAATTTTTTTAAATTTAAATTATCATATTGACTTTTTATTTATGGGAGGTCAATGACCATTTGACCCTATTGTTAAGCCGCCACTGATCCATTATCTGTTCCATCAAATTCGAAATCAGACGAATCATCACACAAGTCTATAACCGAGATAGATGAATCGCTGGAATCTGATTCGATACATGATGGTTTTATTCGTTTTGCTTTTATAACACTTTTTGTATCTAGATTAACTCTTTTTTTTTACTTTTTCTGATTTCACAACAGATTTTTCCGCTGCTTGTTTGATTTCTTCCATATTATAAACTATAAATACTTATTGTAACTATATATGTCGGAATACGCATAATTTTTCATTTTGCCCCTATTCATTTTGCCCCAAGGTCAGTTCACTGATGTATCAAAGCGGCAAAAATTTATTTGCGAAGTTAGAGGTTATATTCATTTAAAAAAAACTATTATTTATTGTTAATAAATATGCAGATAAAAAATATTCCAATAAAAAATAATGTATTGCCTAAAACTCAATACACTTACCTGAATAAATTACATCAGATTAACAAATTTTATCAAAACAAGAAATATTTTTGTCTCCGACCATACACAACTGCCTCGCATAATTACTTGAGTAAAACTGAGAGTTCTCGAAGATATCCGCGGCCAATTTGAATAATTCACTATGCTATAAGAAAAATACAATCATTTTTCATTTTGCCCCACACTCCCCTACCTGTGTAACCTGTCAAGATTTGTATCCTTTGTAACTCTCTTATGCTTTATTTTATTATATCGTACGCAAATAGGGTCGGTGTATTTTTGTGTGAATTTTGTGATTAGAACCAATTATGCATGATCGCCTCAGCGTGTGTCAATCACATGTCCCTTTTTTCGTTCGTACTTAATGAATTTTTCTTTGGGTGAGACCGAAATATGTGTCCTTGTACGCAAACGTAAGCAAGCGTGTTTTTTTATGGTCTTGGAATTGCTTCTGTCGTCTCTGTCTATCGGTCTGCGTGTATAAATTTTTTTTTTTATACGTCCAATCAAGTAACTTCTTCACCTATACAACTTAATCTGTTACAGACATTACGTAAAATGTTGTCTGTCTGCCTATCTGTCTGTCTATCCATCTTTTCATCATTCCATCTTTTAATCCTTACATCCTTTTATCCTTCCATTCTTACATCCTTTCATAATTCCATCGTATTATCCTTCCATCCTTTTATCTTCTCATCCTTTTATCTTTTCATCCTTCCATCCTTTTATCCTTCTATTCTTACATCTTTCCATCCTTCCATTCTTCCATCCTTTCATCCTTCCATCCTTCTACCCTTCCATCCATCCTTTCATCAATCATATTTGTTTTATATTATTTTTAGTTAGGTTAAAACCTAAAATTTGACATTTTGCCGCCATTTTTAAAATATCTTTATATTTGGTTTAAAAGATCTCGTTAATTTTGTTTTAAGATATCTACCTACATAACGAATTCTCCATGCACAAGTCATATTTTATTTTCTACACATCTTTGTATCGAATTGGAGAGAGATTTAAAAAATACACTCTATCGTATAGAAATAAAGGTAGGTACGCATTATTACCCAACACTGAGGGAAAATTCTATCGACCATAATTAAAGTTTTAATAACCATAACTAAATTATCTTAGTTGAATGGGGGACAGCTACAGTCATTTACTGTTATAACTAAAGTCGTTTTTCTACTTTTACCTGAGCTGCTACAGTAAATTACTTTAGTTGCTGTGGCTATAGTTATTGTAATTAAAGTACTTTATTTATCATTAATATACAGTCTTAAAGATGCTAGCTACCATCATTAAAGCACTTTAGTTACCACATTATATCGTATTAACGGGCACTATACAAGCTCATTGTTAAACATCAGCGATGGTTATTAAAGTACTTTAGTTATCATAGATGTAGGACATTAATACCCTTAATAACGTAGTGATGTTACTGTAACTAACGCCGTTAGTTATTGTAGAATTAAGCTTTAATTACTGTAGCAAAATAAATTTAATTGTCGCAGTAAAAAACTTTAATTAAGGTGCCTTTATTGGCTCCTTCGCCATTGATAGGATAACAATTTTTAATAAAAACTACTTATTTTTTTACAGTCTTAGAAAGAAAAAATATAGATAAAGCAAATAAATACTGATAATAAATGATCAAAATAGAAAACTGGATGGGCTACAATATTCCATATTCTTGTTTACTACCGGTAATTCTTCTGTTTTTAGTTATATTACATTTTTTACAACACTGGGAATTTTAAACACAAAAAAGTAATATAACTAAAAACAGAACAATTACCGATAGTAAACAATCATAACAAGAAAATATGGAATATTGTAGCCCAATCCATTTTTTTTTGATCATTTATTATCAGTATTAATTTGCTTCATCTATATTTTTTCTTCCTAAGGCTGTAAAAAAATAAGTAGTTTTTATGAAAAATTGTTTTCCTATCATTAGGAAATATAAAACAATATATATTTTTATTTTTTGTTTGTTATTAATTAAATAGTTAGGTACTTATTATTCAACAACGAAAACACATTACTTAATTTAAAAATAGACCCGTTGTAGGGTCTAAATAAATCCTAACTTAAGCTAAAAATAACACCTGGGTTAAAAAAACATTTCAAGTAAGACCATTCTGGTTAGGCTATCTAATGGTAGGTCAATGCAGCAACGCACAGCAGTTACGTTCATAGAGGCGTCCAAAGAAATGTGTCTCCTGTTGGGCAAACATTTTTCTCATTGATGTAGTCAATCAATTGCTGGGTGGGGTGGGGGGGGGGGGGGGTTCCTGAAATCCATTATTAGTGATTAGTGGTAGAGCAATAGAGTAACGTTTTAACTGAAATATTAACACATACCAAAATTTAAATTAATATCTAAGTACTCGAGGAGATATTGCAAAATAACTCTTAACTTAAACAAAAATAATTCAACACCCTTTAGCAACAAAATTTACATATAATAATACTACCAAATCAAACTATATTAATAAAAGTTATTTATAGGAATTGCATTAAAAAACCTAAATAGGAAAAAAATCTTAACCTACGCAAAAATTAAGCTTGGAAGTGCGCAAAAATAAAAAAAATTGATGCCTTTTTAGCCCTATCACTGCTATATTTTACCTATTAGCTGAATTCTAGTCGGACATAACCTCGACAGAGCGTCATTACCTGATTAAAATTCTGAAATATTAGTTATAATATTTATTATCTTTTTATGGTAATGGTTTAAAAAGAAAACACAACAAATATTTTAGTAATTTTTTTAATTCTTACCTTCAAATGCTTCTAAAAGAGCCTCTAGGCCCCAGTCATACAGAATTGATTTGTAGGAACGCCATTTTGTTTTTAACACAAACACTGTCGCAAATACGAAGACGCAGGACGAACCGTACCCTCAGCAGAATAGCTGATGAAACATGTGAAAACGCGACGCCAGAAAACCGAACCGATAACGATGATGCGTTCTTCGGACTATCGAACACTGTCGATCATATCCGATGTTTGAGTAGAAACAAACTTCAAACGCCGACTTTAGTTATGGTTATTAAAAGGCTTTAATTATAATAATTCAAGGTTTTGGTATAGTACGAATGTCATTTACTGACGTTATTAAACGAAACACTATCAACAGACTTTAATAATCATAACTAATCAAATAAATTATTACAACTAAACACCTACATTACGGTAGTCTTTTGAAACCTAATTAACCCGTATACTGATAGTAATTAAACCTTTTTGGGTCTTTAATGTAGAAATATGCTTACAGTAATACAAATACTTCAGAAAGATGAGTTTAATTGTAGCAGATAGATCATCTTACTGCTAGTAATAAAAAAAGAGCTGTGCCAATTAAAGCTTTAGTTATAGTTATTAATAAATCACCTGTAACATACTTTAATTAACCGATTTTCCTCAGTGAACCTTAACACAGTTATTCTATGAGTAGGTACTTGTTTTCTAACCAGATCATGGTTATGCAGATCTATTTTTCTTGTCATCCGGAAAGTACGGCAGTTCTCACCTAAAATACTCCCGCCCCTCTTTCCTCGCAACCCCCTTCGACCGATTGTGTTCTTTATCGGGCGCCAAACACGAGGCCTTGTATAATAATAACAACCAACAACAGGGCTGATGGTGTATCCTTTGACTTTCTATCAGCTGTGTCGACCTTGGCTCCTTGGCAAATTGGTTATATTGGGGCAAAAGAGGTAGTTTTTCTATAGGTAGGTACTTGAATATAATAATATATTATTATGATAGGTGTATTAAAAAACCGATTGACAGGGGGGGGGGGGGATATGCCAGATTTAAAAGATTCTTTAATTCTGGCATATTTGCATATTAACCTTACAATGACCAACAAAAAATTAATCGTTTTCCCAAGAAAAAGTGACTACCATTTTATTTGTCGTCCTACATACAATATTAAACCAATCCTGGCTCAATACAGATATCTACCAATTGCATAATAAATCAATGTATATACCTAAGTGTAAAATATGTCTACTACATAATAGTGACAATCTTTATTGACATGCAAATTTTCATGACATTTTACTGGTACCAGGCTTGATGTAAAATTATTCTTAATAGTCTAGGAGAAAATAGAAAAATTTCCTGTCCCAGTTTTTTATCGGCGCGATGGTACGATTATTTAATAAGAATTCTTGTTTGTAGCTCATCATCTATATTATAATCTAAGCCGTAAGTGATTAAAATTCGTCAATGGGTAACTGACAAATTAATAACATAATTGCAGGCATAAATGAAATTCTTGGTTTAAGGAAACCCTTAAACACTGTAAATGTTTTGTATTTAGGATATTTCTATTTTAAAGATATAAATAGAGGGTGGCCAGCAATAAGTCTTTTTTCTAAATCTTGTTTTTTTTTGTCTCATAGTCCCTTTTCTCGTACTTTTCTAAATCCTACAACTAATACCGTATTACTCAGAAATAAACTTTATTTTTTATTTTTCGGGTTTAAAAAGTCAAAATCGTGAAGGTTTATTGGTAGTAAATCCGTTATTTTATTACCTACACACATTAAACCAAAAACGGTGCGTTTGCACCTTTGGTCATTATTTAAGATTTTCATTGACTAATATATTTTTTTTCGAATTTTATTTCTGCATGAAAATACCTTTCCCACACCCAGATAGATTTCACCTTTCCATTAGTGAAAAATTCAATTATTTGCTTAGTTTCTGTAATTAGGTCCAAGGAGAACCGCAATTTAACACGGCAGATTTAAGGCCGGTCGGATCCACTTAATCTCTCCTCCTATATGTTCTTAGATAGTATACAGAGTAAAAGTTCGACAGTTATAATTAATTGAAAAAAAAAGACAAACATCAGGAGGTATAAAAATAAGGGTACTATTGACTCATCACATCGCGAAAGAATATGTGCATGTATCTATGGTCAAGGGCACAAAACATATACCCTTACGTTCAATGCCGATCAATAACAAAGGGACACCTGTGTTCTAAAAAAAAAAACTACCCAGGACTCTTTCAAAGTCGAAGAATCCATAACAAAAAGTACGTGTTTCTTAAGGTCAGAGAACCGCATAAGAAAATTACAATGTTAAGGGTGGAACCTCTTATAAAACCTCAAAGGGCGAAGGAAGTGGCACATTTAGTATTCGTCCTTTTCATTGGGCAAGTTATCAGTTGTGTGAGAGAGTGCGTAGACTCTCCTTATAAAATTGTGAGAAGCGAAAGAATTATATATCTATAAACAGGCAAGAGTGGAGCCTCTATGAAAGCGTAAGAAAGAGAGTCCACGACGACAGTCGATCGAAATAATAGGTGAGTAGTGAATATTATACTTTTTCTATTTACTTCACATGTTAATTACCAATGTAAAATTATTAATTGTTTTGAGAATTAGGATCCGTGATAACACAAAAAACAGATAGGGTGGTACCTACTTAGAATACAATGAAATTTATTTGATTGATTAAATTCACTATTTCACTTAGGATACACGCCATCGGGTCATAAAATTTTAATTTTAGGAATTAAATACCATTAAGAACTGAATTTTTATGCCATGAAGCGTAAACGATAAAACAACCTGAAACCTGTCACTTTGAAAATAATAAAAATAAAGGTTCTCTCTCTCACTCTTTCTCTCTCTTTTATATGGTAACCTCATGACCCATAACTGTTTCATTAAGCCCCTTAAATTTTCATCTAAATGTTTTAAAATGTAATAAATATTTTACGGAAATTATGATTTATAGTAGTAGGTATATAATAAGTATAATTCATAGTGTTTTTTTTTAATTTTTTTTCTTTTATTGTAAACTTATGTTTGATTTATTTTAAGTTTATCTAAATTTTAAAAAATACTTCAGTTTTAATATATCCTTGGTATAGAATTATCTTGTTCTATATCCACATTAAGTTAGGAAAAATTTAGTTATATATAGATCATTTAAATTTAGATTTTTTTATGGCTTGTGTTCTCTATGCCTCATTTAAGACAATATATAGGACTATAAAAAATATTATATTAAACCTCAACAAGTAAATTAAAGACATAGAATAATAAGTTAAGTATACAGAAGAAGAATTTCCTTTCATTTCGTCAGATCCATCCCTCGACGCGTTTCACTGGATAAGTTTAATTTTAGACCTTCTAGTGGACTAGTTCAATTTGACATGTTGTAATTGCAATATTGTTTATTAAATGCTTGCTTGCAAAACTTGTGTTTTAAAGAATTTAATGTCACAATATTATTTTATTATTATATTAAACTTCTCGAATATTGTACAATTATATTAGGCTATATCCAAATATATTGTTCTATCCCTGTACATTTAACAAATCCATTAAATTTAAACACATTGTGCTATATATCCAATAAACAAAAACAAATTTAGACCTAAAAGGATAGTTTAATAAGTTATAAAGTATATGAAACATCTCAGAAATGTCATATCTTTATAATTTATAAGTATTTTTATGATAGTAGAACTGAAATATATATAGGGTATTACATGTTGAGACATCAAGCCGTGTTTTCTCGAACTTAAGTTTTGACGTATAGAACAAGATAATTGTAGCCCATCGATATATAGTTTTATTATTGCTAGATAATCTAGATATATTTATAGCAAAATAATGTTATTTTTTATCAACAATATTTCACATGTTCCCCCTATTTACATTTATGTGCAGAGTTTTGTCATTTCGTTTAAAAGAATATCTTTTAACTTAGAGTAGAATTCGTATGATTTTAAGGAGGCACTTTACCTATTACTTTAAATTTTATTTATCCCTTTAAAATATGGTAATGGTGGTTGATAGTTTTATATTTAGTCACTAATAGAAATAATGAAATAACTTGCTTATGTTTAGTTAATTTTATAATTATTTACCCACGTTTTTTTACTAATAATACAAATGACGATATTCATTAAAATATGTTACATAATAATTATTATTATTTATTTTCACTTTATATACCAATATAAACAAACCCAGGGCGAAAATTGGTTTCTCCTCATACTACTTGAAGATCTGTCACTTACTTCAATTGTCTTTTTGAAAATGTGGTAGCGTTTGCAACCTTGTCTAAAAAGTAATCCTAAAAGTTTCAATTTCAATAAGAAAATGCTAAATAAAACCACTAAAATCTACATTTTCTCTACGTATACTCTTAATCTGCAGAGGTACCCATGTGTATGTAAGTTTTTACAATTATTGTTCACTTGACGTAACCTAAAAGAATGTTTCTTTTCAAGCTTCCATCTAAAGATCATGTTCTGCTATATTATTTATTTATATTTATTATATATATTATGGTCATCCCATCAATCTGTTTCCTAAAAAAATTCTTTTAACAATTTTAACTTCTCTCTCTTGCATATACTTCGTTTCAATAGTTTTTATTATTACGAGCCCATAGTATCTTTCAAAATAAATTATTAAATTTCTACCCATATTTACTCTTTAGTTCTCTTAACAATTCTCTTCCTCACACCTGGTTGTGAAACCTTTTATTCTGCACTTACATTCTTCCCAAAGCTACGATTACTGAAATTTCCCTTTTCACGGTGTGACGTGTATTTTGGTAATGATTCTTCCTGTTCTACTCATTGAACTTTATTTCATCAAAAACTCCGTTAGGATGATATCTACCCTTTTCTTCTTAATTTAATTTGTTCTCCTGAAGATGAATGATTCTACATTCGAAACAAGTAGAGAATTCTATTTTAAAATAAGTTTTTTATTAATATAACAGTGGAGGAAGGCTTTGAGTTCTCATTTATTTCTCTCTAATAAAAAAAAATGTCTAGATTTAATGTCAAATATACCCTGAATAAGGCGGTCAACTTTTTAAAATGTCTTTGCGGGACAGTTGAATGGCCTTGGGAAAATAGCGTAGAAATAAAAAAAAACTAATTTAAAATAATTATTAAGCTGTCATTCAAATTGTATTATGGTTTGGATGTGACATTTCTTTAATAATTTAGGGTTTAAATTGGGAAAGTGGGATAAAAATTGCTTTTGCGTGACCGTCCTGCAGAATCAGGGGTGGCTGACCACCTTAACCCTTTAAATGTTTAGGTTTTAATTGCAAATAGGACATCCCCGTTGTATTATAGCGTTTTAACAAGTTAGTGATAAAAAACCTCCTTTCCTTGTATTCGACATAGACAGACTAATCAGATTAGGACAATCAAATATGTTTTTGAAATATAGACCTAGTACATTACCTAACAATGCGAGAAGGCGCCAGCGTTTAATACTTCTCGGTAAATCATTATGAGGTTCATTGTTTTATTATTTTATAATATTATTAATTAAGAGTGAGGTCTAGTGATGCATTCGCCATTTCGTCTTTCATCAGTAATATACCCATATTTAAACCATAATTAAATCAATTATTAATTAAATAATTACCTATATATTTAAACTTAAACAAGTTAAGTAAGTAATTAAAGCAGAGAAAGAACAATGGATAAATTTCATAAAATTTGTTTGCCTTTAATATTTCATTAGTCTTTGAATCAAAATTGTAGCTGTTACTCAAGGACTAGTAACTGGGAGATTTTGAATAAAACGAAAAGGATAAGAAATATTGATAAAAAAATGAAATGACCAGTCAATGACCTTACTCTTAAGACTTATTACTTACGATAAAAGGTTTACTAACATATCATTTACGAAAACGGATAAACAAAACAGCAACAGAATATAAATATGATTTCCTTTTTTGCAAATCACTGTAACAACTTATTTTCTATTAAAAATTGAAGAATCTTCGTGGGAACGCTCCGTTACGTTGTATTTATCTCATTTCATGGACAAAGCGTATAAATTAGTGTACTGTTCATATATTGTATTAAAATAGCGGCCTACTTCTTATTCTCTATAAAAAATATTTGTATGTACTATAATTTTCTAGCGGCAGTGACGTATTGTGACTGTGCAGGACTTTCCGGCCTATTAATAATAATTGTATATAAGGTGACATAGATCAGAAAATCTTTTTAACTCTTAGTGAGATTAGTTGTATTTTCCGTATAACTATTAATTTTGTGATATTATTCTCCCTGCTTAACACATTTTCTCATTAGAAAATCGATAAGTTTATCATAATCAAAGATTTAACAAAACATGTCAAACACTTCAATTTATGTGGACACACTGGAATAAAAACGCAATATCGGATATTTTTGAATATACTACCAGTTGTCTAAATCCTAACGATAAAGTTGATCTTAGTTTCTGCTTAAAAGATTTTTCACGAGGTGAAGGCTGGATACCTTTTAAAGAAGTTAGCAAGATAAGCATAAACGATATTTGGAGCATGATTCAGGGGATATATCAATCAAACTCCGTGGGATTTAATACAGATACGTTTTACTTAAGAATAACCAGTGTGAAGATGCCCAGAGGATAAGGAAAATCTAGAAAAAGTGGAGTCTTTTGAAGAAGAAATAGCTAGACGCACGGGCATCGTACCAATAACTAACAGCGATAATCTCTGCTGACCTAGAGCTTTAATAGTAGCCATTGCTTATGTTACCAAGGATCAAAGTTATAATAAAGTGCGTAAAGATACTGGCAAAATTCACAAGGAAAAAGCAATACAATTATAAATAAGTCGAAGGTAAAAATTCCCGAGGAAGGCGCTGGATTGGCAGAGCTCTGTAAATTCCAAGTTTACTTCAATGACGATTACAAAATAGTTGTTTATTAGTACGGCCATAAGGGACGAGAGGTTATTTTTAAGGGGGGCGGTGAAGGAAAAAATTCGAATATTCTCTATCACAATCATCACTATTGTGTCATCACATCCCTTACCGCAGCCTTTTGTTGCAGCTATTATTGTGAATCATGCAATATACCTTACAACAATAAAAATAGTCATCATTGCGGTGGATCATGTGGCGGGTGTTACCAATCTTCAGCCTGTCAATTTCAAACAAAAATTATATGTCAAGACTGTCTTCGATCTTTCAGAAATCTACAGTGTTTCGACAATCACAAAAAGATAGGGTCGTATGCTAAAAAGGCAACTGTTTGCGAACAATTACAACAATGCCCCTTATGCACTAGGTTAATAAAAAAAGAAGAGAAAACATACATGCGGGGAAGTTTTCTGTAAGATTGGTTATAAGCATCAACCCCAGGGGCACCTTTATTTAAACAAGTTGATAATTACAAACCGAAAACTGATAATAAATTATTCATATTTTTCGATTTGGAAACACGTCAAGAAAAATTGTTAGAAGATGGATCCCTGCTGCATGAAGTCAACTTATGTGTGTTTAAACAATTTTGCGATGGCTATATTGATACAGAACCTTGGTTATGTGAGAAGTGTGGTGTCACAAAACAGGTCTTAAGAATCAATCCATTAGACAGATTTGTAGAGTAGGGAAGAGGTAGTAACAGTGAGACACAAAACTTTAAATCAAAATATATTTTATATTAAAAAATATTTTTTATTGCAAATTAAAATCCGTCTTTGGCACACCGTTAGGAACTAATTAGTAAACTCAGTTCACATAAAAAACAAAAAATAAACTTTATAAACAAATATTTAAAAAAACAGAAATGCCCCACTGTTCTAACCCATGGTAAGAACAATGAGACATTGCTTATTAAGTATTTTTACACTTAAATAAGCATGCTATTAGTTATGTGACATTATCGTAATATTTGTATTTGTAATTTGTAAATCTATTTTATGTTTAAATTTGAGAAGTTAATTTCAAATTTTAACAAAGATGTTTGTCTCTCTCTTCACATATCTATGGACTGTTTGAAAAGATAGTCTCATTATTCTTGAAGCCTCGCGGATGCTGGTACTATCTAAAACTAATTAAACGACTTCTCTCATTAGTGCTTCCGAAAACCGGCCAATTTGTTTGTCTGTTTTATTTTTTCTAGGCATCCTGTGACCTGCAAAAAATATAACTACTATAACAGAGTAAGGAACAGTGAGACAGTCTTACTGTTCCAACTTACACAACGTCCCACTGTTCCTAAATAAAGTTTTTCACTAAATATTAAATATATTATCTTATACATAAAAAAATAGATGTGTAAAGTGCTACTTCATGTTTCAACATTAACAACAATTAAAGTTATGGTACCTACAATAAATAAATTACCTTATAGTTCACAGAAACACGTGTTATATTGCCCAATAAAATTTACTTTGATGCACCCTCTTAGGATAATCGTGGATAACTGAAACGCGGTTGGATCGCCAGCCGCCAAACTTTGGGTACGTGTCAGTCAATGCCATCTGCAACGGCTTTTACTTATTTTGGCGCTCTGGATTTAAAATCGGGGTTTTTGAACGGGATTTGTCTCTGTTCGAGCCGTCTCACTGTTACTACCTCTCCCCTACATCTTAAACCAAAGAACCCTGTTCAAGAGCGTAATTGTTATAAGTCACAATGGTGGAGGGTTTGGTAATCAATTTATTCTTAATAAACTTATAACAGATACCGATCATACCCCTGAAATCATCATGAGAGGAACCAAAATTATTTTAATGCAAATATTGAACATTAGGTTTCTTGATTCCTTAAACTATTTTCCAATGCCACTTTCAAAATTACCCAAAGTCTTTGGTTTACCCGATAAGTTTAAAAAAGGGTACTTTCCTGACCTATTCAACAAAGAGGAAAATAAGAATATCGGTACTTTACCCAACATTGAATATTATGGACCACAAACCATGAAGCTTGAAGATCGAATAGCCTTTTTAGAGTGACATGATCTACACAAAAATGACGAGTTCAATTTTAAACAGGAGCTTATTGATTATTGTGTTTCTGATGTGGAAATACTGTATGAAACGTGCAAAAGATTTAGAGATCAAATGATTAAATCTACTAATGGTTGCCCCTTTACAGAGGCTACTACTATTGCATCTACCTGCAACAAGATTTTTAGACGAAACTTTTTAATACCGGACACCATTGGAATAATACCGAAAAATGGATACAGGTTTCAAAATAACCAATCCAAAATTGTAACAAAATGGTTGTTATGGGAGGAACATCACCATGGGATAGATATTCGACATTCAGCCAAGGAAAAAGAACTAATTTTAAGTGGGGTTAAAGTTGACGGGTATAGCTCTCAGACAAATCAGATTTTTGAATTTCCCTGGTGTTATTATCATGGTCACCCCTAATGAATAAAATATCAACGAGATACTCCCCTTTCTGATAATCCTACAGAGGCTCTAAATATTAGGTATGAAAACACAATAGCTAAAACTGAAAGATTAAGATCGTTAGGCTATGAAGTGAAAGAAATTTGGGAATGTGAGTTTAGAATAAAATTGAATGCTATTCCAGAAATAGAAGAATATACGGGAAAACATCCTCTTCTTTTAAATGCCCCACTCTGCCCTCGAGATGCTTTTTATGGAGGCCGTACGGGAAATTATAAAGCGTACTATAAGGCCGACAAAAATGAAAAAATTAAATATTTTGATGTATGTTCCCTTTACCCTTGGGTATGGAAATATGGAAAATTTCCTGTAGGACATCCAAAAGTTTATGTTGGGGAGGAGTGTAAATAGGTATCATTACAACATACCGATGGACTAATAAAATGTAAAATTTTACCACTAGAGGATTTGTATCACCCGGTGCTGCCTGTAAGAATGAACAATAAGTTGATGTTTGCATTATGTAAATTATGTGGTGAGAATATGAATTATTCAAATTGTACACACAACGATAATGATCGTGCTCTTGATGGAACCTGGGTATTACCTCATCTATTGATGAGGTCTTAAAAGCAGTAGAAATGGGTTATAAAATTTTAAGCATTTTGGAAATTTGGAAATATGAAGTAAAAGTATACGATCCTCACCAAAAGACAGGCGGATTGTTTGTCGAGATGATGAACAAGTTTATAAAGTCCAAACAGGAAGCATCGGGGTGGCCTGCAGACTGCACATCATCGGAACAGAAGATTAAATATATCAAAGACTTTTTTGACAGAGTAAAAGTGGAGAGTGCTAGAATCGCAAAAAATTCGGGGTTAAGTGCACAAGCTAAACTAATATTAAATAGCTTTTGGGGTAAATTTGGGCAGGCAGAATGTCAGCCTAAATGCAAAATAATCAATACACCAGAAGAATTTTATGGTATGTTAACCAACCCTTGTTTAGATATTAATAGTGTTTTGCCTGTGAATGAAGGCACGCAATTAGTAAACTATCAATTTACTGAGGAAAGTTTCAATTCCTTATCAACAGTTAGCGTAGCAATAGCTTCCTATGTGACTGGACAAGCTCGATTAAAACTTTATACGTACCTTGAAGAAATGAGTTCACAAATTTTATACTACGACACAGACTGTTATTTTCACGCAGAAGGAAGGAGAATCTGAACTTCCAACAGGTGAATTTATAGGAGACCTGACTGATGAGCTGGAGGGGTATGGACGAGAAAGTTATATTACGGAATTTGTAAGTGGAGGCCCGAAAAATTATGCCTATAAATTATTTTCCACTACAGATAATGAAGAAAAAGTAGTGTGCAAAATCAAGGGTATATGTCTTAATTACAGTGCCAGTCAACTCGTTAATTTTGACTCAATCAAAGAAATGGTTTTAAATGAAACAGAAAATCCCATCATAATAAAATCAATGAATATAAGAAGAACCAGAGAGCCCAAAGTTATAACTAAAGAAGAATCGAAGATTTAAAAGCCCAATTCAACAAAGCGAATGTTTCAATCCAACAATGATTCGCTACCTTTCGGTTTCAAGAGAGTTAGGATAAAATAGAACAAATGAGAAGCAAATAAAATGTTTAAACAAAATTAATGTAAACATATATTTTTTTTAGGTGAAAAGAGTTATTTGAGAACAAGAATGGATTTACTATATTTTGATTGATTTAAATACGGTTTGTTAAGGCTTGACTGATTTGTAATTCTTTCTAGTCTCGTCAAATCAGAAAATTGAGGCATGGATATAATATAATATTTAGGTTTTTAATCAGAAAGTTTAAATTAATAAGTAATCATGTATAATTTTTCTCAAACACCTTGTTATGCCAGAGAGCTAGGTTAAAATAAAATTAGGGTAGCTGAAGAGGTGCATATGTTCGCTTTAAACATTTTATAGAAAATTGTAATTAAGATATTGCTATTTAAGATTTAATTGTAAATTTTTTTTTGCTAAAAAATGGTTAAGTTTACTAACAAAAAAAAAATTATTACCTTTATTTGATTATATTAAATAGGTTTATTGCGGTTTGATTAATTTGTAATTGTATCAAGTCTTAACACTCAATGACAAGGTCACAAACATTGATGCAATGGATGCAATAATTTATTTGTGTTCTTCGCTAGCCTAATTCATTATTAGAAACTGAATTATTTTAAAAATGTTAATGTCATAACATATTCAAGATTTCAAGATTCAAGATTTTATTCAACAATAAATTTTTTATAAAAAATGGTTACAACAAATCACAGTAGGTTAATCAAATCACAGTATATAGTGTGTTGCACCTAGGTGCAGAGGCACCTGTATGTGCAAAATAAGGTATCACAAAAAGATTATTATAACATACTTTAACATTAGGAATGTATCCATAAGTTTTGTTTATTATTTTAATACATGGCATAATAATTAGATTATACAATAAATAACAAAAATAGTAATAAGGGACAATATAATCGATCACAGTTTAGAATACGTTCAAAAATTGATTAACATTTTGGTTTGTCAATAGAAACTCTTTAAAGGAAACATTGAAATACTTTATCTTTGTTATAAGTATTTCTAATATTTGCAGGTACCATATTATATAGTTTAGGAGCTAGGTAGTTTACAGAATGAGGCTGTATATCTCTTTTAGACTGAGGGATGTTTAGCAAGTGATTAGTGTGGCCTCGCGTCACGAGACCATACAGTTATTTTTAATTGCTTCATGAGAGTGTACAAAACTGCACACTGCAAGGACATATAAAGTTCGTACATTACATATTTCTTCTGTATACAGCAGTGCTGTTGAATAATACCTATTTTTTCTGAACATTATCCTCACAATGTAATTCTGCACAACCCTCAAAGCTTCCATGTTGTTGTTATACATTCCTCCCCATATTACAATTCCATACCTCAAAAGTGGCCCAACAAGTGCCTTATACAACATAATAACCAACTTTCTATTTAGAATGTCTATGAGTAGGTGAAATTTATGTATTATACATCTTATTTTTTTAGTCAAGTAGAGCACATGCTGATCCCACTTCAGATGGTTGTCAATCATGACACCCAAATATTTTATATGGTTTATTTCTTTAATTGAAGCTTCGAAACCCTCAACCCGCACCTCACTGAAATTCGGTCTGTTAGCAGCCGTAATCGAGAATGCTATGTAGTTAGTTTTTTAATTATTGAGAGAAAGTTTAAAAGAATCCAAAAATTGACTCCAATCTTTCCCTAACCTGTTCCGCAAAAACAACCACGGTATCATCTGCATAAGCAACAACCCTACCCCCTCCCCCCCCCCCACATCAAGACCACACAGGTAATCAATGTAGATGTTGAACAAAATAGGTCCAAGGACTGTTCCCTGAGGTACTCCACACTGGATTACGGCAGGCTCACTGACCACCCCCCCGATCCTGACATGTTGGACACGGTCTGACAGGTACTCGGGAAAGACATCCAACACCATTATATATAAGTCGTTTGTAGTTAAAAAAAAATATAAAAAGTAACCATGTACTATTGGAGTAATACAATATGCAAATAACATTAGTAATTGGGGTGAGTTCCGCGAAAACTTAAAATCTTTCATTATACAAGTCATTTTCAGTTTATTAACCAAGAGGTACAGATCAAATGCTTTTATGTAATTTGTGTGACTTTCCATCTTCATTATAGTTGCGTATAGCAGCAGACATTATTTACCTTATAATTATAAATACGCTTGAATAATATTTGTTACCACAGTTCCCATTTTAAAATAGACTTAGTCAATACTTGATCTGTACATGATATGTTCCAACTGCCCTGAGAACAAATCTTTATAAAAACTATCCAATACTAACTAAACTACTAAGACCGTGCTCTTACTTTAATAAATATTGTAAAAACATTGATATATTCAACGTCAATTGTGAAAATTTAAAATAAAATTAAAAGATAAATTAGTTAATTACAATAGGTAATTGGAGTGCTTAATATTAAATTATTATAGCTTATAAGCTTTTAGACATAGGAGTTATGTATTTAATTTAACTTATGTAAGTTGTTGATATAAAAAATGAAATTGTATTTATACACATGTTATATCGTGGCCGATTTAAAACACTTTTTAAAAAAGCACTTATTTTATTCACGACAAACAATTAAATTTTTACAAAGGTTAATTTTTACTTAATAAAAATACGAGCATCTAGTCTTGTCTAAACTGAAGATTTGGTATTTGGATGGAGGTATTTATATGTTCTATTGACATCATGGAAAAGTTCTTAGAACAGTGCTAGAATGGTTCCCATCTTGGTCAGCAAAAGTAAAGATAACATTGAAATTGAATATAAAGAATATAATATGCTATTTTGATAAGCACCTGCATCCTGTTGCAGTGGCGAAATTGAATATGATAAAATATAATTTAACATTGCGATAAACACCTGCATCCTTTACAGATAAGCGACTAATTCTTTATAATCTAAGGATATTTGGGATATAACAGCTCCCCTTTATAAAAAAAAGTTAGTGCTATACAGTGCAGTAACTTTTGAAAGTTATACAATAAGCAAAAATTTATAAAATAAATCCAATAAGCGGAAGATCAATAACAAGAAATGACAATTATTATTTGTTTATGCGTAAGTTTTATCAATACTTCTTGTATTGCGATTCTCAAGAATTTCGAAGGTTTCACCTTCTTCAATTGGTTCACCAAGACGAATGCTTAGACGTCTTCGCGGTAACATTCTGGAAATTCGTCTTCCTAATAAGGATATTCCAGTTCTTGGAGAAGGTGGATCTGGAGGATCAGATTGATCGGTACTGATTCCAATCATTCGCCTACGTCTTTGATATTTTCGAAAAACGTAAACAGTTATAAAAAGTATTGTGAAAGTTATAGAGACATAAGTGAACCAAGACGTATATTTTTCTATTAAAGGTTCCTTAATTAAGTCATCGATATCTTTAGAATATTGATCCAATTTATGTTTGGCAATTTCTAAATCATCTAGATTTAGTTCGCCAATTTTGAGCGGTTTTAAATTTTTATGAGCGTTGTTTGGCAAATTTAAACAACAATTAAAAGGTATTTGCATTGTATTGGAATAATTATAATGCCATTCCGAAACTTTTATCATTGAGGCTTGAATTCTTGTATTTCCAATAAATGCTGAACAACCCGGTTGTAAAGTCAAAATAGTATTGGTATTAATTATTTCCGATATTGGATCAACATTTTCACACTTAATTGTTACTGGAGTTTGATCAGTAATTACCAATAACCATACATTTGCTTTTAACAATTGTATTTTATAATCTTGCATGTACATTGAAATTACTTCACAGTTTTTGGGAAGACTAGTAAATTGTTGTGTTTTTAGAAGCTGCGCTTCGCAAATAGCGTTTGAATCAATTGGGTAAGAATACACATTTTTACAAAGCTTAATATTTATCATAACTTCTTTACAATGGTCAATATCTGATAATGGAATGAACTGATCTGAATCGTCACCTTTCGCGATATATTTTTGAATAGTTGGCAATATATAATGGATTCCGGTCCGATTATCTTTAGTACGGATAGGATATAATCGATAAACCGTATAGAGTTCGGGTTCGACTAGAGGGATGTCTAGGACAAAAATTAACTTATCAAATGTTTGATACGCTGCTAACTCTATGATCCAAATATGTGGCGACTTTTGCTTTTCTAGGAGAAAGGGGTAAGTTATTCTTTTGGAGGCTTTGAGCTACTTTTTCCAATGAGGATACTAAATCCTTTGGAGTAATAATTGATGTATGAATTATATTTAACCTAGCGAAGGTAACGGCGTTTAGGATATCGTTTAATTGTTCTTCTATAAAGGTATAGGATTCCATTAAATGCTGGCAGATATTTATAATCTGTAGCTTGTGTTCTAATAATTCGACTTCTTCCAATATATCTAAAATACTTTTTTCTATTTGCTTTAAATCTTTATTAAAAGTTTCTTCATCGATTTGAAGTTTTCTTAAAGTTTCATTAAAACTTTTTATCACGGACGTGGTTACCATTATTTGTTTTTTCATAAGAGTTTCAAGTTCATGTTCATCTTTTTCAATTTTGTTTATACAGTTATTATAGTATTCTCCATCTGATGCGTCTAAATTTCCAGTAATAAATTTCCAAATGCTTCCTGCAGCATTAATTAATCCACGTTTTAATCTTGGTCTCGTAGAAACGTCCAATTCTAGTTCTTCGATTTTATTTTCTAAATCTTGTGAAATTTGTCCGAGTAGACTAACATGTGTTTTTAAATCAACGTATACCTTTTTCATATTGCTATCTCTATTGATTAGCATATCGCCTAGGCTATGTAAGATATTGTTATTATTATCGTATAGTTCTTTTAGTCGTCTGGTATCTTTGTAGACTAAGAGTGTCCATTTATCATTTGAAACTTTTAATTTTGTTTCTCTTTGGAAATATAGTCCAACATTGGTATCAACAGGTTTTAGTGTGTATCGATAATTATCATTCCTCTGTCTTGATAGCGCAAGCGTGTTTGAGAATAGGAAGAGAAATCTGAAATAAAAATTCTAATCAGTATCTTCTTCTATAGCATTCTTATCATTTGGCTTAATTATTACATCTTCATAGTATGGTTTTAGTCTGTCAAAATTTACTTTAGTTGTTTGTTTCGTTTGTAAGTTTTCTAAAGTTGCTGAGTTTAAATGGATTTCTTTGATCATAAAAGGGCCATTAAATTTATTTGCAAGTTTTCCTTTAATATGTGACTCTTTTACATAGACTTTATTACCAACTTTATAGTCTGTGTTATCTCTTTTTACATGTTCGTCAAATCTTTCCTTGGCTTTTTCTTTTGATTGGATTGTTCTTTTTCTGGCAAGGGTATAATAGTGTTTAATTCTGGCATTAAGGTCTCTCATGTATTTTGAAACAAGTTCTTTTTCATTATAGAGGGTTTCTGGAGGTCTTGTAGATGTGTGTCCAAAAATTAATTCATATGGTGTAAATCCAGTTGTTTTGTTCACAGAATTATTATAACATATACAAGCGTATGGTAATAGTTGCAAGGGGTGTTCATTTGGATCTTCAGTAGTCATTACTCTTATCATTTCTAAAAGGGTGGCATGGAATCTTTCCAATGAGCCATTTGATTGGGGGTGGTTTACACTGGAAAATGTTAATTTTATGTTATAAAGGTTACAAAGATCTTTCATTAGTTGGTTGTTAAACTCTCTTCCAAAATCACAATGTATCCTTAAAGGTGTTCCATAATGTTGAAAATATAGTAATAAGGTGTTAACTACAGATTTTGAGGTTTTATCCATAAGTGGGTATGCTTGAATAAATTTTGTATGGTCAGGATATAATTCTTTTCTGGAATTTCTAAAATATCAATATTTATCCTTTCAAATGCAGTTTTTGGGGTTTCTGTAACGACTAATGTATTATCCATATTTTTTCTCATAACTTTATTTTTCTGGCATATTTCACATTTTTTTATGAAATTCTCTACATCCTTACTGAGTCCTGTCCAGTTATATTTTTCTTTTATTCTTCTTATTGTTTCATTGACTCCTCTGTAAGTTTCTTTTTCCAGAGTGGTATTGATCCATTATTATTTGAACTTGATCCTGTTCAGGAGTAGTTACTATATTTTGGCAGATAGCGATGTTTAAATCTTTGTCAGCAAAAATAAAATATAACATTTCCAAAAATGGCAAATCAACATTATTTTCGACATAATATGTTTTTGATTCGTCTATTTCATGTTGTGAACTAACTAAAGCCTTAAATAATGTAGCTATAGCGTCGTCAATTATAAAGGGTAAAGTTATAATTAAATATTTTCTTTTATTTGAAGTTTTGGAATTTAAAATGTTTATTTTATCGTCTTCAAACGTTGGATGCTCTTCATGAAAGTCTTCTATAATCTTGTAATGTAAATCAGTTAGTTTATCCTTTTGAAAAATAATGATTATGTTCTTGTGGTCTTTATCCAGAAGTTGGTTATTAGTGTATCTGATTTTTGAATAATCAATCAAGGATTTTACTTGATATAGTTCCCAAAATCTTTTGAATTCGTTTTCCATAGTTTGGGGCGACATTAATTGGGTTTCATTTTCATCTATCTCAGTAAAAGACGATTCTGGTTCTTCCTGAGTTTTCTTATTAAATGCGGTCACTTGTTTAAAATGGTTAATCCTTATCCTACGTAAGGCATCAGCATTCTTATTTATCCTTTCTGGTTTGTACATAATTTCATAGTCATATTCCTCTAATTTGAGTCTCCATCTGGCAAGTCTTGAACCTAGATCTTTTATTGAAAATAGCAACGTTAATGGTCTATGGTCGGTTACAAGTTTGATAAAGTCAAAAAGTGAAAGAAAGAATGTATACGATAGGAAATGTAATATAATTAATTAAAAGATTGGTGAAAAAGTACTTTTAAGGAATAACAGTGCCAGTGCAAAAATGGACGCGATTTACAATGGACCATATACAGTGCTAGATGAACAATCGTCAAACATTCTGATAGAAATAGAAAATAAGCCAGTGTTAGTTCATAAGAATGGAGTTAAAAAATATTTTAAATAATCCATATCTAATTAATGTAACGTACAAAAAAAATATTTAGTGATATTAGATTTTTTTCCCTCCCGCAGGAGATGTAGGGTAAAAATAAGGCTTTACCTTATTTTACTTATTTTAGTTGTATTTATAATGTTATTGTTATAATCATTCCCGAACCTTGGTATCAATAACAAGGATATTGTCGAGGGTATATCTCTCTACCAAAGGTGACGGTATATTATTTTATATTAACTATAAATAATAACATTTATTTAATCATAGGTTAAGTTTAGAGTTAGGGTTAAAAGTTTAAGGTTAAGTTTAGTATATATAGAACTACGACTGATTTTGTAAGATAGAATAGATTAAATATACATTTGATACGCATCTCAATGCCTCTCACTCGTCGAACCAACTAGTCACCTTACATGGCGATCCTGTGCCAGTCCAGTTACCTCACAACGCGGATACGTCTGTCACAGTTATACAAGTTAAACCTCGACTCATATCAGTCCAGAGAACACGTTCCCACTCTGCTTCCAACCAATTAACATGCTCATTAGCAAAACTTAATCTGGCTCTTCGATGATCTACTGTTAATGCGGGTCCTCGAGCAGCAATTCAGGGTCTTAAATTGTCTTCTCTTAGTCGTCGACGCACAGTTTGAACACATACGAGTGGTCCACCTGCACCTTGAAGTTCTGATCTTAATTTTCTTGCAGTTGTAAATCTTTGTCGTACAGCACTTACTCTTAAAAAACGATCCTGGTTAGGAGTTGTAACACGAAGTCTACCTTGACCGGTCCGCCTGGAATGCTCTCCTGTTTCTGTGAACCTTTCAATTACCCTCGCTACAGTTGTGTGCCACACTCCCAACCTACCAGCTATGCGTTTGTAACTCCACCCTTTACCATGTAATGTAACCGCCTGAACACATTCATCACGTGTTAAATTTCTGTTTTGCCGAATTAATTACCTCTTTACCTTACCTTATTACCTGTTTTATACTCTCAATAGAAAAACCTACAATTTAACAAAAAAATCAATAAAAAACGAACAAAAAATAACGAAAATACATAAGATTAAAGCTGAGCCAAATTTTTGATTGTGCGTTAAATAAGTTGCGCAGTGTAGTTACATCATCCTGTCTAGTCTAGTAGCAGTGGGCAATTTAAAATCCTTCATATCAGAAATAAGGGCATTGATTTAATGTCCTAGGGATATTATACTTATAGCTGAAAAGATCCAACAATAAACTCCTTATCGGTCAATTTTAATTTGACTTCAAACTACCTTTTTTCATTTGTATTCCTTACGCAGATATGATCAGTGATTGTTGGTAGGGCCATTATATAAGATTATTGTTGTGTAAATATCGTCTAGGGAGGCATGATACAACTACACGAAGATATGATACTATGATACCGCGCAGGTGGGCGTGACTTTCGTGACATCACCTTGTAATAATAAAATATTTTTAATTTGTTTGTAAAATAAGTAACATGCTGTTTCCATGTAAAATTTTGGTTTAAATGAATTCCTACGTACTTTAAAGAAGTTTTTCTTTAAGCATAATAACATCTTAAAGTTTGAGTTAAGAAATTCGAAAAAGCTGTCCATTTTCTCAAAGAGATCTGATTTAAGTATAAGCAATAAATCCGACCGTGACTTTGTGTGAATTATTGCTTATGAGTTAAGAAAGTTTTAAATTTTGACAGTAATCAATCTATCTATATAAAATGTATGTTTCAAGATTTAAGTCACAGTAGAAATTCTAAGGCTAATATGATTTGAAATAAATTTATTAAAAATTTCATATAAAATTTCCTTTTAATAACGTAAACACGCTTTGCCGTATAATTCGGCGCGTTCAATTCAAAAATTCCTAAGGTGACGTCACGATCCATTGCACACCCTTTTGATATCATACCTTGTATAGTTGTATTTTGTATTATTTTGTATAGTTGTATTTTTCTTCTGTGGTTGTATCATGCTAGGGAGGTAGAACATTTAATTTAAAAGTCGGAAAATTTCGGGTAAATGACAATAATTAGGTAGGTAAGTGTGATAATAATAATGAAACTATTGTGTGTACTAATAATTATTATCTCACAGTTTTTGAAAATATTCAAAATTAAATAAATTTGATATGCTATCGTTTTTTACGCATTCCCTTAATTTCAGTAAATTTTATTGAACAATCTTAAAAAAAAAACCACATAACCTTTCCTAAAAATTATCATTTCCGTAACAACATCGATCCCCCCCATCCCAATTACAATCAGTTAAATCCGCTTTTGTTCCGGGGATCCGGGACGCCAGGTATTTTTTTTTAGAATTCACTTAATTTGAGGTTGAGGAAAAAATGTGGAGAAGCAGGATAGCAGGAACGTTTTTTTTAGAAGTCACTTTTCAGAACGCTCGGTACATATTGCACAGAAGAAAAAAGGGTGACATATTGATGGGTTAAGGTCCATGTTTTTTTCTATATCGATGGATTGAATTTCGATACGTTGATGGATTTCGAGTTTTGAGCATCTTTATTAACGCTGCCATGCTGCCAAATTTACGCCCATGGGGGTCCGGTCTTAAACTGAGCGCACTGAGTGCTCCATTTTAGGTTGAATATTACCTGTCTCAGGCCCGTTATATCCATCTCCTGGTAACTTTACTAGTATATATTTTCTTTGTTTATCAGCGAGATAATTTCTGTGGAAACAGTTGTCTCAACAATTTTTGTTTTATTACCTTGCTGGTAAAGTTACTATTATGACATGGATATATCGAGACTCACAAGGTGGTAGTATATCAATATACATATTTTAAGTATTTATCGATATTTTTGAAACTATCGATATATTGTTGCCATCCCTAGGCATATAGCGTCTCTTTATATGCCCGAAGAATTCAAAGTTTGGGGTTTTTGTTTTTTATTTTATTTCGTTTCAGATGAAGTAAGCTTAAGTTTCAAAGTTTCCTAGTTTGGATTGATGTTGATTTTTGTGCATGTAGCTGTGTAGTAAAAAGGTAATTAAATATTGATTTTTAATAGAATATGGCATCTATCACTTTTAACCTCTAATTCTTTGTTTAGCGAAAAAAACTAAAAAACAATACAATTTAATATTTAATTGGTAATTCGGGAATAAAAGTTCTTGGCCGTTTTTGTGGGTGCTTGTGTTTTAAGAATCGCGCACACAATACCTGCACGGACCAGAAAAGTCTGCTCGTGAAACTTGCAATAGTTTTTTTTTGCATCCAGTGGTGTTTTTCCTTATGCCCAGATTATACCTCAATTAAACTAAACTAAATAAATTAAATTAAGAAACAAAGAGCATACTTCAACTCAACCACCTAATAGAATTCACAATAAGAAAAGAACAAAGTGCGCCAAAGTTGTTGAAATTTTTCTTCATTCCCTTCACTCCTTCCCTTATTGAATGACGGAAATCACGGATTATGCCGATCGTCCCACGAAAATTTTCGAATCAACTAAATTAAACTAAGAAAGTTAAAAGTTGACCAACTTCTTAGTTTAGTTTAATTGAGTTTAGTTCCTTAATTGTATGTATAAATGGTTCCATACGAATGTAGTATTTTAAATTCTTAATTATCTTAGCTTAGTTAGGTTAAGTTAAGTTGAGGTATAAAACAGCCATTAACCGCAGGGGTGGACTTACGTGCGGCGGGGGGGGGGGGGGGTTAAATGGCCTCCTATGTCCTATGAATTACAAGAAAAAAATACACAATTTCACTTTTAACTTATTATTTACTCAGTTATGATCATATCGCGGTCCGCGATATGTTAAATAACTGCTAGCCTTTCTTTTAAAAATGTTCGAGGGTTGTAGACGTTCATCCCGAATTTTTGAAATTTCGATTTTTTGATAAGTACCTACCTATTTTCCATTTTTTTTTCTCAAGTTTTTCGAATTCGAATGAATTTTAATTATTTGGTTTTATAGAGGAACAACGGGGGCACATTTTGTAAAAAATTTCAAACATACAGGGTGTACCGGAAAAAGCTATTAAACTCGATTAAACGTCCAAGTCGAAAATTATGCGAAATTCGCTGTCTTCCATTTCAGGTCGCAAAAATTATTTTTTTCGATTTTTACTTCTGGAGGTTCGAGAGGACCGGCAGCTTCCGAACCCTATTGCTTTTGACAATGATTAGAAAATGGAGAGTCATTTTTTTGATTTTTTTTTTAATGGAAAAATAACCATTGCAAGGTCATATTTGGAACCAAAAAAGTCGAATTGGGTAATTCGGACACATTTCCGGCTTAAACGATCAGATGGGCGGTCTCAAATAATATTTTTTTACAATACCTACATCTTTCTATAAGTACTTACCTAAAAGTATTATAAATTGTGAAAAATGGTAAAAATTTAAAAATTACGATTTTAAACCCAAAATTTTCAAGGTTTTTAATGTTTTTCTGAAAAAATAATTTTTTTATTAAAATGTCATATACCCTATCGGAATGAGCTCGTCGATTTACATTTCAAATATATTTTTTTGATCCTTAATCGTTTTGATTTACAGAGAAATAAACGAATGAATTTTAATTTTTTTTTTATTTTAATTTTTTTCTTAATTTTAATTTTTTTTTAAGGTACTGGTCCGCTCAAAACCGTCTCTGAGCAACTGTTATTAACTTTTTCAATTTGTTTTTCGGACTATTGTTAAGAGGGATAACTAGACCTTAAAATTCATACGAAGAGCGTTATTCGGTAGTACGTTTAGCGGTTCAAAAAATATAATACTTATTTAATTTTTTTACGTTTTTTTTTAACAAAAGTTTTATATATTCGACTATATTTTGTACTGTATCATCCTTAAAGAGTTCATTTTGGGCCTATTTTATTCCTCAATCTTTTCTCAACACGCCTGTATACTTGAATATACCAATTTATTTTTTTAAATTTGAGTAAAATTGATATTTTGGCAGCGGGAACAAGAAAATGGTTTTCGAATAGATTGCCATAAAATTGCTTTGTCACAAGACAGGCTCCATATTGGAATTAATTACCGCTGTCAAAATTGGCCTAAAATGGGTGTATTTGACTACAGATTGTTAGGTTGTTTTAACGTTTTGAAGTTGAAAATTGAATGTTATAGATTATTTGGGACATCTACAATTTAATTAGAGAAAAATTAAAGCTTAATATGTCTGATTAATTATCAAAGTTTGAATTTTAAAAATACTCTGCAAATTCCGTGAAGGTTTAATTTTAATAGAATTATATTTTTTCGAAAAGATTGCCTTGGATGCATAAAGCGTCATCATGGATATTAAAAATATAAAGTGTTAAAAATGGCATATTTCATCGTAAGTTTTAAAAGTTATTTTCGCATTTCGCGCTTTAAAATTTGGGATAAGAGATAGCTCGAAACTTCTACAATACAATGTTATAAAACAGATAGCTCAAAATATAGTATTTATAGATGCATTTTTTATTTTAATATCGGTCTGCCTACCTTAAATCTTAAAAATTTTTAATTTTCGGGGATATTCGAAACAGCCGAAAATTGCCGACAATATTTGTTTTAATTCCTTGTAACTTTATTTATAGAGATAAAGAAAAAAAAATTTAACTTTTCCATTGCGACAGTTTTTTCCTATCAGATGTCATCAGATTTCAAGTAAGGTTTTTATTTTTAAATATAAACTTGTAATTTTTATTGCAGTGTCGTAAATCTTGCTTCTTCTAACGTATTTGTGCAATATTGCTTTAACCAAATATCAACGTTTCGACCCTATTAAACATCTTCAATCTTTATATTCGAAAAATGTGTATTAGTTGTGAAATTTGAAATGGACTGCTAAAAAAACGAATATATCCGAAGAGGTAAAAGCATGTAAAATTAATTTACCTCGGAAACTACTTATCCGGTCTGAACAACATTTGGCATACGAATGGAAAATGAGTTATATTATCAGGAAAAATATTTTAGAAAGAAAAATACGCATTGCTTTGCCCGCCTTGGCAAATTGAATCATTTAACTAACTCGAAAACTACTTGACCGATCTATCCGAAATTTGGTATACATACGTATCTAATAGAATATTACTATGAAAACTACTAATCCGGTCTGAAAAAAAATTGGTATACCTATTTAAGATGAGTAAAGTTTTCGATGCCGCAATTAAAGTTCGACACGCAATGCGCCGCGGCCCAAACGTTAATAGACAAAGCGCCGCAGGCGCAAATACTTTCGGCGCTGCGGCCCAACGTTTGACAGGCAATGCGCCGCGGCCCAAACGACAACAGATACGGGTTTTCTCTATAAATTATGTTTGAAAAAGTTTCATTCACAATGATGAAGAAAATATAATTTTACCCTTCCATTCCGCTTCCTATAATATGATGTTATCAGATATCGAGTCCAATGTTTCGACCCTATATAAACATTTTCAATTTCTATTCGGAAAAAGTAAAATATAATTCAAAGATTAAAATGTGATGTAGGTACGCGTAAAATTAATTTACTTTAAAAACTATTTAATCGAGCTACCCAGAATTTTGTGAACGCATGTCAAATAAATTTACATCGAAAACTACTTAACCCATCTGAACAAAATTTGGTATTCGTATGTAAAAGACGTTTATAATTTTAGGAAAAATATTTAAGAAATACCAGTAACTGCAATTTTGTGCTCCTTAACAAATCGATTTTATTGTAACTCGAAAACTACCTAACCGATCTACCATAAATTTGGCATAATATGCATGTAAAATAAATTCACCTCGTAAACTACTTATCTAATCTGAACAAAATTTAGTATAAGTATGTAAACTGAGTTTATAATTATTGTAAGCATAATATTTTAGTGATGGCAGTAACCGCGGCTTTGTCTGCCTGTGAGATAAATGATATAGGCAGGCATTATTTAATCACAATCAAAGTTACCGGATTATTGTGTGGAACAAACAATTTGTGTGATGAAAAAAAGGTTGTTTTTTGCTAGCTGTCATTTTGACATTTTCAAAGTTCAACTATTTCAATTAAACTATTTAATATTAAGTGTTAATTTTGTGAAACATAAATAAAAGGGATAAAGATGAAATACACGAGTTACAGTATTATTAGTTATATACTGGCAGCTGTCATTTTGACATTTTTTATGTGTAATAATCGCGTTTATAAAAAAATATTTTGTTGTTGGGTGTAGTTTTCATATTATGATTAAAATACATAAATATCAAATGAAATATTTGTAAATATTTTTTGACAGGTTATATTCGACAAATTAATCGATATATTTTCACATCACAGTCCGCAGTAGTGTGATACAAAAGTAAATATAAAATAAAACAGAATATTTAAAAGAAAATGAAAAAACAAGAAAATTAAAATTTTTTTTCCTTAAATTCTTTTATGTAGTAATAACTTTTACTTTGAGAAGCAACGCCAGTTGATGATTTTCCCGTCCTAAGGCGGGCCAAGTCTAGTTATTACAGTCCAGTTTAGTTTATAATATGGTTACTTTTTGTATTTGTTAGTTTTTGTTAAAATATTTTTTTTTACCATTTCTATTTTAAGACTAAAGATTCATTAATTTTATGTTTCTATTTCAATTACTTACACTTTTGGTTTTTTAGTTTTTTATTTAAAATCAAGTTTTTCATCTTTTAAATGATTACTTAAATTAAAATTCTTACAAAATAAAAATAACTTGCGCTCTGGCTACAGGCCGGTCGTGAAGGTACTCACGCTATTAAATAGTGTGTAGTAAGATTAGCAATATTATAATCAGCATGTACCCTAACCAGCAATTATTAGCAGCACAAGTTGTGTTGGGTGGGGTACAATAATTATGGCCTTCAATATACATATGCCTGACCGTGGTCAACTTCACTGGATTCTCGGGCTCGCTCGTTCAACTGAAACGCATGTGATGTGCAAGTTGTATAAACATTTAGTTTGAATCATTCAAAACTGATATGCTTATGTTTGTTGTGCTTTAATATGAATGAAAGAATCACCATAAAGCTTTTCGTTAACAGGGTGAACCCGAAATTTTCTTTTTTTCTTGGCTCCCCACACACGAAACCTGCACTAAGTTTCTGGTCCGCGCTGAATCAGTGTGCAAAGTTGCAGGTCCGCGCGGTGTTGGTCCGTTGAGGAATAGTGACCATGACCTTTAAAAGGAAGGCATCTTGAAATTTTGCGATTTAAATACAATATTAATACATACAAATTATATATATTTATTTGATAATGATAGTTTCTTGGACTGTACTTAGCACTTTTTCTTCAATGTAGTTGTTGCCAATAGATTTCCATTAAAATATATTTAAATATACCGATTAAATATAAATAAATTCTTATAAACGGACTTGCTATTTGTTATTCTAGTAGTAATAAATTTAAAGATTAAATTTTTTAAGCATACTTATAAAACTGGAAGCAGCTGCTTTCAGCGGCGTCGCCAGAAGAATTGAATTGGGTGGGCACACGCGGGCAATTGGCAGTGACTTCTAAAAAAGCCGCCTGCCCGCGTGACCTTTCTTTCGCATAACTTATGCTCCGATACCAGCACTCATGTGCTGCTTAGGAACTGCTTTAGTGATTTATATGTATGTATAATAATATGTTACCATTATATGTGATAAAGCAATATTTAAAAAAAAAACTTACAAAAAAACGTAAGCTCTCCCATGTCCAGTCCCAAACTGACTTCTAAAAAAAAGTTACCACCCATGTTTTCAGGGTGGGCCAGAGCCCCCCTTCCTCGTGCCGCCCCTGGCTGCCCCACTATTACAGTGCAAACACGGTAATATTTATTAAAAAATTACTTTTTATAAATTTGTCTTTGCACCTTGCAGCATCAAGTTGGAAAAAATCTATATTTGCAGACAGTTCATTTACTTTTCGACAAAATCTAGAATTTGTACTATTAAAAGTATAACTAGGCTAATTATAACCTAAAATAACTTAGGAATACTAACAGATCAGTGTGTGTGATAATTACCCTTGCTGGTAAATGAAAATTTATTAGTTGCAGTAAAGTGGATGAATCCATTAGGTATTTTATATAAGGTCATCCAACCCAAGTTTCCCTTATTTTTGTTAAAACCCATATAGCCATTTGTGTTTGACCGTAGAATCTAAAATTGTCATTTGAAAGTCGACTTGGCTTAAAACAAAGGAACTGTGGCGTAAAGTTGTTATTTTTTCAATGCAATTCAATGAATATTTTTCATATTTATTATGAAAGGTCTTTCTTTCCTGATTTTAAAAATATATTTATATAGGTTGTCTATATTAGCTTAAATTGTTTTTAAGATATGAGCGATCAAATTTTTAAAAAGCTGTATTAATTCTAGTTTTTACGTCTTGAATGCCTTGAACGAATAAAAGCTCCGTAATGGCGATGCATTAAATAGCATCTGAAGGTGTTGAAAAATAAAGTCTCGATATGTCTAGAGTTCTGTGGAAAACAAAGCCATGTAAATAATAATGCATATGAGGGCCGTATTGAACATTTTAATTTCCAAGGCATTCTAGACCTATTAAACTAGAATGAATACAGCGTTTTAAAAATTTGATCGCTCATATCTAAAAAAACGGTTTGAGCTAATTTAGACAAATTATATATTTTTGGAATTAGAAAAGAAAGATCTTTCACAAAAATAAAAAATATACAGGGTGTTCCATTGAAAAAACAACAACTTTACGCCACAGTTCCTTTGTTTTAAGCCAAGTCGCTTTTTAAATAGCAATTTTAGAGTCTACGGTCAAACACAAAAATATAGTAGTCCATTGTGTCGGAAAAAGTAGTGAGTTGTATAAATACGATTCACGCTGGAAAATTTTTATGCACAGGGTGCGCAAAAAATGTATAAAATGTAGATTTTCAAAATTAAAAATTTTTGAATCAACCTTTTTTGAAACATCAAAATGAAAGAGCTCAAAAGGAGAAATCGAAAAGCTGAATAAACTTTTTCGATTGGATTTGTGGTTAGTATGATATTTTATTATTTATCTTTTCGTTTCAGGTCTTAACTTCATTTAGTTAACTGTGTATTATTTTAAGAAGGGGGCCTGTATCTCAATTTGTGAATAATAATATTAAGAATGATGTGTCTAAATAACGCTTAAATCATATTTCTAGATTATTTGTCAACAATAAAGTGAATGCGCACTGTAATTTCGCCAGAAAGATGCTTACCTTAGAGCAGCGCATTTACTTGATCAAATGTAATGGTATTGGAGAGGTCTCCTAAAAATACGCAATTATAATTTTCAATAGGAAATTTCCCAATGTACACGTTTCTGTTAATGCTTTAAAAAATTTGGTATGTAAATTTGATGTTTATGGTGATGTTACAGAAGTGAAAAAAAAACAAAAAAGACTTTTGATGAAAATGATGCTGCAACATTATTAGTGTTAGAATCAGTTTGCATTAATCTCCGACTTCCCTTGAAAGCAAGAGCGAACCAGGTGGGTGGAATTTCTAAACGTCAAGTAAACAGTATTCTGTCCAAAAATAAATTTCACGCATTCAAACCTCCATAATACATTGACGAATCTACGTTCAGTACAAATGGAATAATTTCTACACAAAATTGTCGCTTTTGGGCAAAAGAAAATTCCCACTTTAAGCTTCATACAAATAGTCAAAAATTTAGGAAAGTTAACGCATGGTGTGCATTAGCGTTTAATAAAGTAATTGGAACGAAGGCTAAACGCAAATTATTATTCGGAAATTCTTAGTGAATACTTTATGTGCCTCAATTAGAACACAGTAAGTGGAAGTAGGTTTTTTCTTTTCTCTATAAGGGGATTTTGAGTTCAGGGGCGAAGATATTTTTAAAGGAGATTATTTGTGAGTTCCGGGAACTCGGGGAATAAGTTAAGAATTGACTCGGGGAGTCAAGTGAAGGAGTTTTGAAGTTTTGGGGCCAAGAATCAGGGAATAGGGAAATTAAAGCCGGCAATTTGTTTTTGAGTTCAGTTGATTTTATGGGACTTTTGAGCTAAGCACAAACTGTGGAAAATTAACCCATATTTTGTAATTTTGTTGGGGACGTTCTGTGGGAGGAACGACAGCTTAACGTCTTGACTGACGAAATTTTCTGGAATAGAATCACGGGCTTAAGTATCGCGACGGTATAGGTATTCGGAGAATACGCTTTTTATTATTTGTAAATTAACTGTTAGTAACTGTAAAGATTTAAATTATTGTTAAATTCGTAACCTATTTCACAATAAATTGTTGTTTATTTAAAAATCGTTGTTTTATTAAAAAATGGAGAGCAGAGGAGTTAGTGGGGGAGTCCACCCCATCGGCGAGACTAGTGGCAGGGGGCTGCGAAGTCTTGCCGATGGAGTTGGGAACGTAGGAAGGTGTAGGGACTATAGGTCCGGCGGGTCAATACTTCATAGGAGTAAAAGTGAATGACGACGCCTTCAGCGTTGCCGTCAGGAAGAGCGGCGGCGTGCCGCCCCTCTTCCTGTAGTCAACAGCCAGGGTAATAAAATGTACTACACTCAGGAGAGGGAGAATAAGATACGACGGAGTTTAAATAAAGCGCTGAAGTCAGTAAACTTAAATTTAGGGGAGTTGCCATTGTATCATTCGACTTTTTCGGCTGTGGCGCGAGAAGCCATCCGAGGGCAGATCTGGATCCGGGAGAAAATTTTACATTCAGAACAACCGGGTCCGTTAGGGGCGGCCGCCCCACAGGAGAATGAGGGGGTAATGACAACAGGGATTTTTTGTGCTTTATCGGGTCAGGATATTAGTTCATGCCTAGATCAGGGATTTGAAGGCGAAGTCGAAAATAAACCGCAGTTATTGAGTATAAAAAATAGGGCCCAATTGCGGCGTGACCGTATCAAGAAAATAGTAAGCACTATTGGCCTACCTAGTACCATAAATGAACAAGATAACGAAATCCGTGATCCGGTGCCTACATGCAGTTTATTCACCATCAGACGCCCACTGACGACATCGCGATATAATAAAACGACCCTGAGATACCCCGGCAACACTACCAACCACAAATCCTATCGATAAACTTTATTCTGCTTTTCGATTTCTCCTTCTGAACTCCTTCATTTTGATGCTTCAAAAGAGTTTGAATTTTTAATTTTGAAAATTTTCATTGTTACATTTTTTGCTTACCCTGTACATCAAAATCAAAGTTTCTCAACGTGAATCATATTTATACAACAAGCAAAAGAAATTATGAAGAATGACTTTTTTTCGAATAACTGAAAATAAATATATTTGCAAGTATAGTGAAGTCCATCCGTGTACACACTGTATATTGGTCTTAACAAAAATGCAGGGAAACTCAAAAAATAGGCCCCTGTTCAGTTCTGGTTGGATGATCCTGTACAAAGATCGAAATATGAACTGCGGTCTGCGGTTTTCAAGCTTTGAAAGACCTAGCAATGGATATAAATTATTATAGGTAATTAATTTGTTCAAATGGTATTGATTATTTTTTAAAGTAAAATGGCTAGCGAAAAATGTTAAATAGAAAAAAGGGGTTTTAAAAAATATAAGTATTATAGTCTTGCAAAAAAATAGGTCTACAGTAAAACACACCCTGTATATTATTTTATATTTTAATTATTTGCAAAATTCTAAAAAAAACTTAAGCACACCACATATCCAAACTTAACCGTTTTCAAGATATCCAGTTTTAAATATATTTGTTAATAAATTAAAAAATTCCTTAATTTTCTAGTCTATCAAGTAACCTTAGAAAATAGAGAGTGTCCCAGCGGGAACAGCTTTGATCTATATATAGAAAACTATACATAGGAAAATTTAACAGTACCTATGCCACAGCCACCTTAATACGGGGCAATGCATATGTTAATGGGGATAACCCGTCTAAAATATTTCTTCCGGTTATACCGAAAGTAGATGTCAACTTGCTTATTTTAAATTGAACATGCTATATATTATTACATTTTTGGATTTTACCACAGACAATATATACAGATGATGATGATGATGAATTTTAAAACATTTGCGGCCGAAAGCCGGGTAGAAGAACCTTTTTCCCGAGCTGCGTTGGGTCGCGAGAAGGGGCTTAATAAATAATTTTACTATTATATTATATTATTAGGATCTTTAGTAAAATATCTAATGTAATAATATAAATTTGACTGATTTTAATATTTATTACAAAAAATATAAAATAGAATGATACCCATGACTAATGATTTTTGGTAATGGAGTTATTAAAAATTAGCCTCACGCCGACCGACGCGACGGTAGCAATCAAACTAGGCTAAGGATTTTTCTACGGGATTTATTAAAAATTAATTTTTACCGGCAATCATAGTTTTCACTAGTTCCTTATATTACAGACAATTTGTGAAAGTTCACCAAAATGAAATAACGTTACACTCCAAAACCAACCCTCGTCAAAAATGTAATGGTTAAATGATATTACTTTAAGTTTTAAGTATATTTTATAAAAATTGTTTTTCAACGGACATATTGTAGATTTAAAAAAATATATTCAATCAATATAAAATAATTTAAAGGGACAAACATTTTTAATAAAAGTGTATAATAAATTTTTCAACATACAAATAATTACGAAACAAAAATAGATAACCTAAAATCAATATATAAGAACGCTCTGCCTCAACCCAGTGTACAGTGACATTGTACTAGTTTTAGGAGAACAGCAAATCAACATATTTATGGAATAAAAGCAATGTCTTAACAGATATTTCTTTATTGTAGTTTTAAATTTTTGATTATCTCTCTTAAAGGATGCAAATTCTATAATTTAGTGAGTTTTTCTGAGACTTACTTAATCTAAATCTCTGCGTCGCTAACTGATCCGCTTGTCCGAGTTCTTTATGAGAGCACTTCTAGCAGAATGAACCTCGAGCAGAGTTTGAAATAAATACAACGATGGAAGAGGCTAGGTTCTGTATGACTTAAAAAGAGGTTGGCAATGTTTTCTATGACATATATTTTTGCAATAAGACGAATTGCGTTCTTTTACAATGGGAAAATACTGGAGTACCTATTAGGAGAGTTGCCCCATAACATTTGCCGTAGATTATATGAGAATAAAATCCAAAATATAACGTTCTGACCAATGACTAGTAAATTTTACCAACCGGCGCATTAAAAATAAGACGCTTGTACTCACCGCGGACAGAAAAATGTATCGCCTAATTAAAATCGATCCAGATCAGTGTTTTTGCTCAACATACATTGGAGACCTAATTCAAGTGATGACATTTGCTGTGTCGAGCTTTCTACAGTTACATATGGAACGAACTGTGCCCCCTATCTAGCAACCCGTGTTTTAAATTACAGGTATAATATACGACCCTCTTGGACTAGTTTCTTTTGTCATTGTTCTTGGCAAACTAATTATGTAAAAAAAATCAGTAGGGACAGAGAAATTACAGACATTCACATTATGTCCCTGTGGACAACCTTTATTGCAAATAGTGTAAATATTTCTCAAGTAAAAATACACACACGTGGCTTCGCTGATGCCAATATTGCCGCATGTGCGTACGATGATGGGACAATTTCGTCGATCTAAATTACTTTTAAATCTCGTATTGCTCCTCTAAAAATAATCTCTCTCCACAGATTAGAGTTTTGTGCAATGCTTCTTCTGTCCAAAATAATCGTTAATGACCAGAAAATCTACGAAAACACCTTTACTGTCGATTTAACTCACTTATGGACTAATTCTATGATTGCTTTATGCTGAATACAATCTCATGCATCCAGCTGGCCAATATTTGTTTTCAATAGAGTGTCACAACAAGCGCCCTCCCTTCCCCCCCCCCCCCCCCCCTGCGGACGCCCATGTGTCACAAACTTAAAGTGCACGTGGAGGCACATTAACTACCTGCCCTCTCGTGGTTGTTTACCACAACAAATGATAAGTTGCTTACAGCTTACAGAAGAGAAGAAAATATTATCGATAACTCTTCATAGTTCCGCTGAACACACTGAATTTTGAAATAATGAATTTTCAAAATATTCGACATTCCTAAAACTACAAAGAGTTGTAGCTTTCTGTCTACGCTTTGCAAAAAATGCAAATTAACCTCCTTCCAAAGTGTTTGGACCCTTATCTACATGTGAACTACATAATGCCTTTCTTCTTATTGTTACGGGTTGACAAGCCAACTCCTTTTCCAAGGAAGTCATTGAGTTAAAAAGTGGTAAACCTTTATCAAATAGAAATATTTTAGCCTTCAAACCATTTTTTTGTGATGCCGATGGCTTCTTACTAGTAGGAGGCCGGTTAAAAAATGCAGAGAACATAAACATCCCATATCACTTTTAGCACACAACAATGTAATTACTATGATGCTATCACAAGAACACAAACGATTGGCTTATTTTGTGGCTCAAACTGTCTTGTCTAAATTTCATTTAACATGTTGGCCTTTAAATGGATGAAAGGAAAAAGTTATCTAAAACTGTATGAAGTGTTATCGCTGCAAAGGGAAAATTCCCTACTGGCTTGCCATATTATGCATTTTGTTGTCAGAGCAAAGGCAAATTATAGAAAAAAATGTTTATCTATTTTCATTTACTATATATTTTCTGCTAATAGAATTAAATCATATTTAGCTGTAATTTATTAGCATAAACAATATTATCTAATAAGTTATAAAATTTGGGTAAGGATGAATCAACGGATTATTAGGTTTTTTGTCTCACTAATGCACTAAGAATTAAAAGAAACTAAACCGGTTACCCAACAACCAATAAAACCAAACCAATTTTTCCCGATTTTGACAACTGAACGTATCGGCTTCATCGGACTTGTCATTTAAGAATTACTTTGAAGTAGGTAGAAGGCTCTATACATACAGTGAGACAATTACAAGTAAAAAAAGGTGATAGTAACTCAATCATGACTGTGATGATTTCACACTTCGATTGTTAAGTTATTGTACTGTTTAGTAATATCTATTTAACCTAAGTTGGCATTTATTTAAGCTGCCGTATTGATTTTTATCTACTTTCATTTAGTAATATGAATTTTACAGTTCTGTTAATCGTTTTGTAAGGGCATCTATTACAGCACTAGTGCTGTAAAATATTAATTTTACATTACAATTATTAATTAAAATATAACACTTAAGGTTTATAATAATTATTAATAATACACTTCTTACAGTTAGAAATTTGTATACCAGAAGTGGATGTGATGGAGCCCTTTACGTTCGAATTTCCAATCATTAAATCCGTGTCTGACCCCATGATCTTCTTTGCTATTTGTTTCTTATTTTCTAAAGAATTCTCAACGTAGCCTTCTGCCGTAGAAGAGGATTTCCAGCCCCCATGACGCTTTAACATCTGCATATCTGCACCACCATCAACTAGAATGGTGGCTGAGGACCTCCTAAAACAATGTCCACTGTATCCTTCGGGATTATTCAATCCAAGTTTTGTTGCAATCTTTTTTGGTATACTGGATGTGCATTTTCCTTTTCCATAGAATACAAAAAACCGCCTGTGTGTTGCATGAAGAGGACGAAGTTGAGCATACTTTCAAAAAATACTTAAACAGTTGACACCTGTCACATTTCCTTCTGTTATAACAAATTCTCGCATAATTTTGGTTTTCGAGCTAGTTCTTCGCGCCGACAAGCCCCAAAAATGCCGATTATCATAACAACCTTTACAAGTAAATATGTTTCATCATCTGCAGTACTTACTAAGAGACTTACCTAGGTCTTCCTTTGTGAAAACTTTGGACTTTTTGGCCTTGTAACCCTCTGAACTTCTTTTCAAAAATGCGATTAGTTGAGAAAATCTGCTTATATCTTGATTTTTCTTGACTGAAATCATAGTTCTCAACATTGAGTAGTGAGTCCATAGTGTAGATGGTTTCTGGGAGCGTTGCTTTATGGAAAATAACCCAAAAGTATTTTCTCAGACACCTCTATTTTGTTAGCTTTGCACCAATCTTCAAACTTCTGATACTCATACCGCGCCTTGGATTTTGTCGGAACTAAACTTGAGATCGCTTCGTTTGCCGCTGCTTCTATATCAGAGGGTAAACTTCCATCAGAATTGCTCATTTTAAAAAACGCTTTTTATATCACAAAATAAAGCTAAATTAGAACTCTATGTTTCATGTTACCGACTGGACCTAAATTTCAGCGCCTCTGGTGGATGTAAGGACCAAGCATTTTCGGTTCTTGATGGTAAATGCGTGTTAATTGCAATTTTACAGTAAAATATACTTTTCGTGCCTTTAAGGAATTATTTTTAAATGGAACTTCAAAAAATGAAAGTTTGAAAATAATGTTCCTTAGTTAATATAATTTCATTTTTTGAAGTTACATTTAAAAATATTTTTTCAAATGACATTAATAATATTAAAAGGCAATTTTATTGTAACAAAATAATTTATTTACAATAGAAATACACTAATACACACTTTGTAATATAATAATATAAAACAAAAATATAGATGATATAAATTGACAAATTATCTGCATAAAGAACCTAAAAGATCTTAAATGTTTCCATTATATATATTGAAAGTTTGTTTCTTAGAAAGTAATGGGCACTTACCCCAACTAATAATTTTCTTCATTAAAGCCCCAACTTGATGACTAAATACTTGCGTACAACAGCTTACTTTCATTTTTCTGATTTTGTCTTTTACAACATGTTGATCTGTAAGTTTTGGACATATTCGTATATCTTGATCTTCAGTGTCCAAAAAGTAAAACTGTACAATATGTTTCCACTTTGCAATTTGAACTCTTCCATCCATACAGAAATGGATATCCTTTGTAAGAAAGTTGTTTCTTAGTCCTTTACATAAATGGGGTGTGTCATATAGTGGAATTAATTCTATACCATCTACCAAAAATCCAAAATATTTGTTTTCAGTGCCATTTTTTAAACAATGTTCATTTGTTTCACTTAACAATTGATTAATTGCAGCCTGGTTTGGTCCCCCTTGGTCACATACAGTTACTAAAATCTTTAAACCAATCCTATGGCATTGTCTTATAATATCCTTAATTAAGACTTTTAAGGATTGGCTTCTTGCAGGTCCTCCACTAAAAGTATAGCATATCGGTTGTTTCCATTGACGAAATAAGCCCTTTACCATGAACACATTAACATGGTCTGCTAATTCGCCTTTTCTTTTGCCCATCCCAAAGTCTTCAATGCCTTTAATTTCGTCCTCCTTACTATCATAGGTTATTAAACTGTCAAGTGACATCTCATCAAATAGTTAAATACCATATTTATCTATAGGTTTCATATTTTGAACAGTTTTCTCCATAGTGTCAAACATAATAATATGGTCGTTTATACCAGGCTTAAAAGGTATTCTATTTAATAAATTTGTAAGTGTCTGCCTAGATGGCAAAGTAAACATTTTAGCCAATAGTCTATAGCATTTCCCACTAGCTTTTATGATCGCTAAGGCTAATAGTTTTTCCTCAAGTAAAAATTTTCTTGCTCCTGACTTTGGTTGCTGGGTGCGAATTTGAGATAAGATAAACTGGTATGTTAAAGGGCTAACATGACTCATCAACCCTTCAAATCTGGTAGATTGTGTCAGTTTCTCTGCTGTGGCAAGCCTGGACTTAAACGAGGTGACCTTTCGGCTTAATCTATTTAGTTTAATGCTGGAATCTATAACCTTCTTATATAAATGCTTCGCTTTGGGGCTAACTGACAGCTGCCTAGTGGTATTTATTTCTCCAAGAATTTTAAATCGTTTTTTGTGACCTACAAATAAGATATGAACATAAGTATTAGTTATAAAAATAAAATACAGAATATAACTGCCGAAATCCATTAAAAAACATTCAATTAAATAAAAAGGTTTCATAATTTTTATCGTATTTTAAAAACATCGAAATAATATAACTTTTTATTGCTATAATACAACCTGTTGTCAGAAAGTCTTTACTTTATTGATATTTTAACGGAGAAACCTCAGCACAGGACGCGATCTCATAATTTAGGCGGGCACCCGTCTTTTCAGGGTGGGCCAGTGCCCACCCAGGCCCCCCTTGGCGCCGCCGCTATATGTTTTCCTCTACCATTAAAAAACTCATTGATAATAAACCCTACATCATTTTTTCATAATTTTGATGTACCTATATCAGGCCCAGGTACTATATTTATATATAAAAAAGGCTTTCTACAAAGTATTGTGTAAAATTATATGGAGGCTAACACCTGCTTGCCCTTATTATAAAATAAACCTAATTTATTACTCAATTCCATGAGAAAAAAGTTACCTGTCTGTATCATATTAAGTGTGTATTTGTACTCACCAACAGCAAAATTTTTGCTTGACCTTTGCGATTACAAAATATAATAAAACGTATATGGCCAACATTGTATAAATAAGTATATAATTATTTAAATTAAGGTACATACCTTTATCGTGATCATATACAGCACTGACCCTTAAATTTAATTCTGAGGATTTCTCCGTTAAAGGCGGCATGTCTAATGGTTTGTCAAATTTTGCCTTCTTGACTGGTGGAGTGTTTTCAAGTTGATCATGACTTTCACTTTCATCTAAAAAAGAAATAAAAAGGCATAGGTTTAACACCAAAGACACTTATACAGTATATGACATACCTACCGTATATACATATAACGTTGCATATTATAATTCAGCATTCCTTATAATATGGGGTGTACGAGTAAACGCCAATTAAAGAAAGGTTAAACAGGCCGAATTTCATAAATAAAAATATTATCCCGGAAAAATATTTTATTTAACATAATGCCCTTTTATTTATTTGCCATGTATCAGTAAAACTATATAATATTCTAAGCCTAGCTAATACATTTAAAGGAAAAAAGGAAAGACAACAAAGTCTCGGTCTCAGCAAATATAATTGTGTGGTTACACGTGTTTCACCCTTTCGGGCATTATCAGACCTAAAACAAGAGACCTAACTAACAGATACACGAATAATTAAAAAAAAAAACCACTAATTACCCAGAATTTAAAACAGAAAAGAAACAGCTATAACATATTAAAATTTAAAAATGTAAATAACAAAAACAAAAAATCAAATGTCAGAGAGCAGTCGGGTCAATTAGATCCAATTGACCCGACTGCGACTGTTTCTTTTCTGTTTTAAATTCTGGGTAATTAGTGGTTTTTTTTTTTAATTATTCGTGTATCTGTTAGTTAGGTCTCTTGTTTTAGGTCTGATGATGCCCGAAAGGGTGAAACACGTGTAACCACACAATTATATTTGCTGAGACCGAGACTTTGTTGTCTTTCCTTTTTTCCTTTAAATCTATATCCGGTCTCTTTGAGAAATATGGACGATTTCTTCGACTAGCTAATACATGGCTACATTATAGATAATAGCAAATAGGTACTTACGTTCAGGCAGGAAGAGAACAGGAACAGCAGTGTTCACTAATCCCCTATTACAGCGAGGATCATTAAGAGACTCCTCTGGAAAATGTCGGCCACAAACACGGTATTTCTTGTATAATTCCTCATGAGTTATACCATATAACAAGGTATATTGTTAATGTTTTTCATCCATTGCTTAATCAAGTCTTTATTTTTTAAGGGAGGAAAGCGAAAACTTCGACTATAATAATCTGTACATCATGGGACACAACACTTCATCATGGAACGTTTTACTTCTCCAAAGAAATCAGACATTTTACCCGATTTAAAAGCTTACGAATTAAGTCGAACTTTTTTAAACGCACTAACAAACAAACAAATGCACAAAATAAACACTTTCTGTGAAATTCACCTGACAACTGATACACGCCACAACAAGGATACAATGACAACTGAAACAAATTTTCAAATTTATGCGCAAAGAAAACTTTAGTCATTCTGTAATGAATAACTAGCACCATCTACTAAGTGTCGGGACTACTAACAAACATATGGACCGGACGGTCCCATTTAAGTTAAAATTCTAAATTGACTATTTTGTGTTTTATATTTTTGAATTTGTTTGACAAAGTTTCGACAGTAATCATGCGAAAGGTAATTTAAAAAAGTTGATTAGTAAACTTAATAGCAGGTGCATTTTTATTTTTTAAAATGCCTTTTGCCAAATATTTTTATTCATAGATGAAAGTAGATAAAACTTTGTACAATATTCTTGTTGTAAATTCATATTACTACACTAGATGTTTTATTAAACTCGATTGACGCCTCGTTTGACAAATTTAACATCTCGTGTTGTAATATGAATCTTTACAACACTTATATCGTAAATAACTATAACCGTGTGATTTTGAAGATCTTGCCTTTGTCAATCAAGACCAATTTTACCGGGTATGTATGCATCAAATAAATCAATAAACCTCTTAGTACATTTACGTCGTTTTGTATTCTTACCATTTTTTCACATTCATTCCTGTTAGTATTTTATATCACCATTGTAAATTTATTTATTGACAAAAATATAATACAATCATACTCAAAAAGCATTATTTTTTATTCCTTGAACCACGCTGTGGATTTACAGTCAAACTTAACCCTTTTTTATTGACCGGTAGTATTGAAGAGATTTTACAGTTTCTTTAAACGAGACTTCCTGGTAAAAAAATTGGACAAGGGGTGCAATTGAATGACCAGATAGGTCTCCTCCTATGACCCCTCTTGACTTTCCTGGTAGGGTCATATGAAAAATTTGGTTTACAAATATGGGCCACCAATTATCGAGAGTTACAAGAAAGAATAATGCATGAATGTTCCAGTATTCCTCCCAATACCCTTTTAAATTTGCTAGAAAATTTTTTTAACGAATTCATTACTATCGGGAGGTAAACGGTAGACAGTTTGTGCACCTTATAAAACAGGATTCCAAATTGTTGTTTACTAAAACTTAATTTCTCTCTTATCTGATTTATAAGCAAATGATATTCAACACTCGATATCTCAAAAACGGTTAAGTTTGGGTATGTTGTGTATTGAACAATTTTTTTTAACATTTTGCAAATAATTAAAATATAGAATACTATACAGGGTGTTCCATTTAAAATAAAGTAATTTTGTTTATTCATAAAGGTTTAACTGATTCTGTATACTTAATTGTTTTACAGTATAATAAATTTTTTAAAACCATAACTTTTCTATGAACATTTTTCGCTAGCTATCTTACTTTAAGAAATAATGGTCCGTTTCCAGAGATAAATAGATTGGAGAAAGGATTCAATGTGTTTGATGAAGGGTTTCTATTAAAAAATCACCATCTGAGCATTTATGCTTACTTAAAGTTTTCAGTAAGATCTTTTGTAAGATTTTTATATTTTGATGTATATTCAAAAATATCGTGTCATGTCGATATTTTTTTATTTAAACGTTTATGAGTCGTAGGTAATAATGTCAAAACGTGATTATGACCGAAAAATACGAGAAGAACAAGAAGCCACAGCTCATGTTTTTCAAGAATTTATAAATACATTTCAAGATGCTCCTACTACCACTAAAACTTTTGTTAAATCGGGCGTGTTATATGCTGAAAAAAATCAGGTCAAGCCATTGGAAGGACAGCTTTATAATCCAACGCCTATAATTAAGAGTTCCACGGCTATGAAGAATGCAATGGAATGTGCAAAGCTGCTGAATGAAACTAGAATTGATATTACAAAAAAGAAGGAAAAACCTAAATCTAATTTAGAGTTGCTGAAAGAAGAGCTAAAACAACGTCATTCTGAAAAGGAAGAAAGAGACAAATTAAAGGTAAATGTTACACAGATTTTAATATTCAATAAATTTAAATTGGACTAACTTAAATGAACAAGTATGATCCAGTTTAAGAGATTTCAGAAACAAAAATTAATAACTCTTATACAGCTTTGGAGATGAAGTCAAATTTCAAAAAAACACCAACGATGTGTGATAAATTGGTAAATATAAAAAAATATAAATGACATCTGATAGATGAAGTCACTCTCTTCTGCAATATAGCCGGAATCCTATTTTTTTTAATCGAAATGAAATATAAAAGTTATTGAACATCAAATGGATTTATCCTTTTGATATGTTGTATGTTAGCTTAATTAAATAAATTATTCGACTTTAATGTCATATATATAGGGTAAGGTTGCCTATATCGTACCACTTTTTGGTTTTAATTTTTTTTCTTATAAACTAATAAATGAAATGTATATTTTTTGGTTTAAAACAATAGGACTATTGGACACCTAACTGCAATTTTTAAAATATTATTTTTTATTTAATTTATAAAAAAACAGCTGTTTTTGTAAGGAATAGCAAATGGTACGATTTAAGAAACTGGTTTCCTAAATCGTACCACAGTGTTTTTTTGGGGTATATTAAATAAAAATGAGTACAGTTTGTTGTAAAGACAACAAATTACACAACATTATTGTTTATATTAAGTATTTTACAAAAAAAACATTAAAAAAACCTATCACACCTTTGAAAATAATTTTAAATGTACCTACAAACAAAAGTCGCACATGCAGTCCTTATTAAGACGTGTCACGTGGGAACACTATTCATGTGCATATGTGGTACGATTTAGGAAACTGTCAATCAAAATAACAAATAATACAATTCTAACTCCAATATAGATCTAAAATTAAATTCAATTTTTGCAAAATTACAATAACTTCCCAGGCTATGCTACTAAAAAAAAATATCTGTATAAATACTACTTACCAATGAGATATAGCCTTGCAAAAAATCAACAAAATTAACATGACAATAGCCGAATTCTTTTAACTTGCTTTTCCCGCTTAGCGATACACAACCGGTGCAAAACGATTATACTATGCAACTGGCACTAGTTAGACACTACAACAACGTCCGATAGATGTCGTATAATTTATCGTCTAATAAGAAAACTTGTAGTGGTACGATATATAAACGAAATATAAACAACCTACAACGTTCCTATATCTGTTTTAAATGTGTGTTCCCGGTTTGATCACTGGGGATGATTTTAATGATTATGTTGACACATATTCCTTTACTTTAGAAATAGGTAAGTATTTGATGGTTAACTACACATCTGCTGTATCTATTTTACATTATTATTGGGCTCATCGTGTCTGTCTTATCCGACTTTCTTTATTCCTATAAACAATTAACTAACTTTTTTTTCTTAGGATATATTGATTTATATAAATATATATATTTTTAACCCTATTCTCAGTTTGTAGAACATTACAACATATTTTATACGTATTGTTCTAATTTTGGATAGAAAGAATAAAAAAATAATGAAATAAAAAAAGAGATATGTGTAAGATTTATTTTAAAATAAAATATATTTTTTTCTTATATATCTATACAAAGTTTTACAAATTCGTGTGCGTACAAGGGGATCTCGAAAACGATCAGCGATACGAAGATGGTTAAATTGAGGCAAAGTTGCGTATTTTGAGACTTAATAATTTGGTGAAAAAAAAATTGTAATTTCGAATGCTTTCGGAGATATCCAAAAAAACCGAAATTTCCATTTTTGGTTTTTACATTTTTGCGCTTTTATTTTTAACTTGGGATAAAAATTAAAAACCCTTCTTTATAGCCGTTTTGTATGTTCTACAAGATGGCGTTATTAGTTTTCAAATTCGACGTTTCTTTATTTAGGTACCAACCTCAAGTCAATTTTTTTAAATACGGACCTGAAATTTTAAATACAGTTTTAGGGATTTCTAAGCTTTAGAAATTTAATTCAATGTATAAATTTTTGAAAGGCTAGTGATGTGTTATTTGATGACAAAACGTTAAAATTTTAAAAACTTTTAAATTGTATTAAAAAGTTCATAAGTCCTTAATACTGTTTAAAAAATTCCAGGTCCGTATAAAAAAAAATTAATTGAGGTTGGTATCCAAAGAACGAAACGTCCAATTTAAAAACTAAAAACGCCATCTTGTAGAACATAAAAGACGGCTATGAAAAAGTGTGTTTTTGTTTTTTTCCCAAGTCAAAAATTAAGGCGCAAAAAATTAAAAACCAAAACTAAAAATTTCGGGTTTTTCGGATATCTCCGAAAGCATTCGGAATATTTAGAATTTTCTTTCAACAAATTATTAAGCCCCAAAATACGTAAGTTTGCCTCAATTTAATTATATTCGTATCTCTTGCCGTTTTTGAGATCCTCTTGTACGCACACGAATTTGTAGCACCCTGTATATAGAGAAAAGAAAGGAATTTCGTTAATGTATTGCCTAATATTGGTGTTTTGTTAAACTAAATGAAGGTCGAAACGTCGGCAAATTTTTAATTAAAAAGGAATTGTTTTTATTGTCCTATATCCGCAAATACCTACCTACCTGAATTTGAATTAGGACGCTAATCTCACAACAGGTATATGGTATATGGTGGTGTCCAAAATAGGAAAATGTGAATTTGGAAAATAATAATACCATTGCGTAGAACTTAAAAAAGGCTATAAAAAAGAGTTTTTTCCAAGTCAAAGATTAAGGCGCAAAAAAATAAAAACCAAAACTGAATATTTCAGTGTTTCGGATATTTTCGAACGTACGGTTCTTAAAATTACTAGCTGGATGAACGTCACAACTCGCAAATACATACCCGAACAAAATATAAAGTATGTATAAATAATTATTTCATTAATCATATTTATACTACAGAATTATTTTTCTTTCCAGGAAGAAATAATAATGAGTGGCCCTGCTCTGAGCTATTTTGATGGAGGCGATCCTAATTCCACTAATCTTTTTGTGGCCAACTTAAATATCGGCGTAACAGAGGATCATTTAATGGAAGAATTTGGGGCATTTGGACCGTTGGCTAGTGTCAAAATTATGTGGCCTAGGGGTAGGTATTGATTTTTAACCTGGGTACAATTAAAATGGGACACCGCGCCGACCGTATCGTGAGAACCGCGTACTGTACAGTTTGTGAAGATAAATATGTATTACAACATGACCTAAGAGAAATTGCTTACAATTACCTTAAGTTTCTAGGTTGGTCGCTAGGAGACGTAGAGTCCAAATCAATCATGTAAAGTACAATGACGTATGTGCTGACGGAGAGATTATTTTGACTATTGTTGGCAGTCTCTCTCGAAACCTATGTAACGTCATTAAATTTAGTAGAAAAGTGTCATTTAGACGTTACTAACATATTCATTATTTAAATGTTTGTAGCAATTATTTTAAGTGTTTTATTCGAATTCGTCCACGTGCCAGCGCCCGCTCCAGCGTTTACGCGTCGCCCTGGACAATAAGACAAATTACTGCCCCTTAAACATATACACCCGTGTTCACCAAAGGCTTTTAAATTTACACCATCGAAATGTTTAGATTTACCGCCCCGGACTAATGTCCGGCTTGTCCATCCCCTAGAGCGGATCCTGACTACGTCGATGTATTGCACCCCTTAACTTTGTTTGCCAAACTTGTTTACTTAAAAGTATTAGTTAGAAAGAATAAATATCGCCTAAATATCAACGCAGTAGTGAAGGATCCTCCCCTTAGACAAGATGATCCACCCAGGTCGGTCTGTCATTGTGTTTAGTCTAAGAGCTGGTGACATTTTCCAATGAATATTTATTTAAGGCATATGTTTCCTAAGAATGTTGAGAGAGGCATGTTTAGGTGTTAATAGTAATGATTATCCCTGATAGCGGTATAAGGGGGAGGCAGATCCACCCTCAATTTGTAAAAAATTAGTGAAAACAATTAATATTTGTTCAATGCTGTAATTCTCTGTATTTTTTTGTCTGGTAGGCAATCATTCTTGCTATAACATTTGCAGATCGATTGGTCGATATTAAAGGGTTGCAGTTACTCCAAACGTGTCGTATGAGCTACAAAATTTTTATTATTTATTGAATTTTCAATCAAATATCTACAGACCCAATGGTCCAAGATGATATCCACAATTACATCTTTGTGTACGAACATGTATACTATCCAAAAATGCTAAAATTAATATTACTATATATATGTACCTAACTAAAGTAGTTCCTGATTTTATATACCAACCCAAATTAAAACGTAAAACAAGTTTTTCGTATTTTATACAGTAATGCACTAGATGAATGACGTCAAAATCGTACAGCAATGGGTCACTTTACAGCATAACAACCATTACTGCACAAAACGTCGATGTCATTTAAAACACAATTTTACTAGAAAGAAATTCGTTTATTTTAAATCTTATTACAATAAATATTAAAAGAACAATTATTTAAGTTAGAAAATGATGCAACTGCTGACCTCGCCGTATTAAGTAGTTGTTGCTGAATATTTTTTTTTATTCACCACAATTCCTATGGGGACTTCTTGGGGTAGACCCAGTTGGACTTTATTTTTAATGCTTTCTTCTACGTATCCTTCAGCTACGCTTGTGGACCGCCATCCCCCATGCCGTTTGAGATCCTGAATATCAGCGCCATTGTCAGCAAGAAAAGTTGCAGATGTTCTTCTCAAACACTGACTGGTGTAGCTTGAAGCATCAGAAAGTTTTAGATATTTCGCAATTCGGGATTTTTGCGAAAGTGTTGATGCCAATTGGCTGTACTGTACATTTGCCATGACGATAAAACAGGAAAAAACGATTGTGCCTTACTGTTTTGGGTCTTAGCAGTAAGTACTTGTGGTAAATTTTATACCTATTGCCGTCTGATCCTACGGTAAATACACGTTTTTTCTTTGTTTTGGTATCATGTAACGTTACTATTAGCATTGTTCCTGAATCCTCTATACCTTCAGATGTTAAACTGCATAGTTCTGCACGCCATTTAGCCCAAAAATTAATACCACTTTCATTAACAGAAACGTCGTCTGGAGCTTCCTTCAAAAACTTCGTGACGTTTTCCATGGTCAAAACTTTTGATTTTTTAGGTTCATATTTGTCGTTTTGACGTTTCAAAAAAGCGATTAACTTTTTATATTGTGAAATATCCGTATTTTCACTGATAAGTATTGTGATTTTGATCATAGAGTACGTAGACCATAAACTGGAAGCTTTGAGGACTTTTGCCTAAAATAAATAACAAAATTAGTACCTATAACCACACTTTAACCATATAAAATAGCTTACCTTCTCGTAAAAGTATGCCAGCATCAAATTTTCGTCAACGCCTTTAAAATTCTTGGTGTTTCTCCATTCGCAGAACATATTATATGTTTCCTCGTATCTTTCCTTGGATTTTACTAAAAGCAAACTTGAAGAAGCTTCGCGGGCCGCATTCAGGATATCTTCCAAGTCATTTTCATTAGCCATGTCCATACTTCTTGTGAAATTCACTCTTCAAATATAATTTTATTTGGATGCTGTCAATAATCGTAAACACAAAAAAAAACATCTTGTTTATATTGCTAAGTTACCGAGAAGTCATGCTACTAAGTTTTTGTAGATTTTCTTCAGTAACTATTCTTTTTAGATTTTAATATAAAATGCAAAATAATTAATTACTTACAAAATGCGAACAAATAGTATACGCACCTCGTCAGAAAAGTGATTTTACTTGACTCGTATGGAAACTAACCATACTCGTCAAGTAAAGTTCCACTTTTCTAAACTTGATACGTAATGTATCATTTTATCTTATTTTTAACATTATTTAACGAATAATTGAACATGTCAATGTCAGCAAAACTAGAATTATACAAACGTAGTATACTACTAGTACTTTCTGAATTGGTTAGAAAGAATTGTTCAAGAAATAACTTCTTAGGTCTCACGCTTGAATATTGAAAAGAATATGTGATAGAATTACGGGCGAGTCCAGACGACCGTTTAATATTTTATACAGAAAAAGAATGTCGCTTTGCTCACGACGGGCTTCAAGAGAATAAAAATGATATTCTTGCCTAAGTCTAGATGTACTAACAGTATTACTATATGTACCTATTGATTTGTAATATAAAAATCTCAAAATGGTGTTCTGCATTTTTCCAACTACCCTATACATCATATACAGGACTCCAAACGGGTGTAACAAAATTAAATTTACTATATAGGGTGTTTCATAATTGAATGCTAATCCGAAATGGCGATAATACTTGGACGATTCTAAGAATAATTCTTCATATGAATATAGGTCCGCAACCGCTTTATTTTTGAGACACAGGGTGTTTAAATAAAAAAAAATTCCAATACTTATCTCTAAAACCGCTTTATATTTTTTTTTTTCAATTTTGGTACGTGCCAAGTACGTATGAAAATATATATTTCCAGGATAAAGGTTTTCTTAATTATTGTCATCATTCCCTGAAATACTTTTAATCAAAAATGATACGCCACTTATTTTTTTAAAAATAAATATTATATTTATAATTAGCATAAAAACGGTTTCTTGACTTGTTTTCGTCAGGCGGCCGGTTTTCGATTTAAATGTAAAATAAAGTAATAAATAACAATAAAAATAAATTTTTTAATTTTTTAAAACAATTATTTTGAAAAAAAAAATTAAATTAACAAGCTGACAACTACATTAAATTAACTATAGAAAATATTCGACTTCTGTATGTATATAAGTAGTTAATTTAATTTTTTTTGTTCAAAATAGCTATGTTTTTAAAAAATAAAAATGTATTTTAATGCATATTTATAACTTTATTTTACTTTTTAAATCGAAAACCGTCCGCCTGACGAAAACAAGTCAAGAGACCATTTTTATGAGAATATACCGGGTGTCCACGGAAGGTGGCTCGCCCCTATAACTTTTTTGTTTTTAAAGATAGTGAAATGAAAATTGGAGGATTTATATATGACGTAAAATTGCATTTTTTGACAAGTGATTTAACTTTATGAAACTTCCGGTTTAACCGGAAGTGACGTAAACTTTTTATTTTTAAAGGGGAAACCTGGTATATTTTTTCTTTTTTTAACTCTATGTGACGTTCTAAATACAACCATGTGTCACTTGTCACTTTTTGTCACCAAAATTTTATATTTTTTTAAATATATCTTTATCTAGAGCGCTTTGAATACGTTTAAATCACTTATTTCAGTCCTAAAATCTTGGGAAAAATACACCTTGACTGTTTTTGGTCAAAATCTGCTGTGTGAAATTTAAAATTTAAACTTGTTTTACTCATTTTTATTAAATGGTGGCTCGTCAGATTAGAAACAAAGAGCACTTTGTTACGATTAATTTGATACCACACACTATTAGGTTTTAACCAAATTTCCATTAAAAAACTTTAAAAACGTAACGTTAGAACGTCCCTAAAATAAAACATCTTTTTTGAATAAAATACGCTTTAAATGCATCGAGTAGCCTGTGACTAAGAAAACTACTCGATGCATTTAAAGCGTATTTTATTAAAAAAAAATGTTTTATCTACAACCATTTAATAATAGCTGCATAATACTCCTGATAATAAAAGCATTATGCTATCCATAATACAATAAGTGTAATTATCATAAAACAACAAGTGTAATTATGAAGCCATAATAGTGAGTTTTAAAAACCAAAATCGCCATAGCATGTTGTTGTTTATATAATACATACGAAGACGTATCAGACATCAGCCGTATTCCAACTCACCGCTAGTGTTTCGGCTTCACTATAACATAAAATTAATCTCATTATAGCTAAAAATCAGTACGGCAAAATATGTGACCAAAATCTCTCGAAGACCCCCGTGCTATAATTTTACTTGTCGGAGTAGGCGTCGGACGCGACGGAGACGCATCGCATTGCTCTTCCGTCTCGTTACTATGGAAACTAGAAATGTCAACATAAGTATGTGTTGACGTAAATGTTAAAGTTTCGCTTGTATTTTGTGCGTGTTTTAACTTTAGTAATAATTGATAATAATGGATTTTGAAAATCGAGGTGAAAATGAACTACCGAATACCCCACCAGAAATACGCGCCGCAGCACAAACAGCTGCATTGAATTTGCTTCCAAAAAAGTCTAGGAATAATTATGAAATAGCATATAAACATATTATGGATTGGCGTTTAAGAAATTTGTTTTATTAATACTTTACATTCCTTTTCTTAAACAAACACTAGCTAAAAAACTGAATTCATAAGACAAACAGGTTTACTTTTATTTCCTCAAAAAGTTGTATTCTTGATATTTCGTGATAACATTTTTCAAAAAATAAAATAGCGAAAAAAGTTTCCCATATGAACCTCAACTTTTTTTCAGGCACTGTATAAATGGATCGTTGTAGATAAAGTATAATATTTGATTCGCGTCTAATGAACCATAATACACTCTGATGATTTACAACACTTTGGAAATTTGGTTAAAACTTATTAGTGTGTGGTATCAAATTAATCGTAACAAAGTGCTCTTTGTTTCTAATCTGACAAGCCACCATGTTGCCATTTAAAAAAAAAATAGTAAAACGAGTTTAAATTTTAAATTTCACACAGCATATAGATTTTGACCAAAAACAGTCAAGTTGTATTTTTCCCAAGATTTTAGGACTGAAATAAGTGATTTAAACGTATGCATAGCCCTCTAGATAAAAAAAAAATAGGTGACAAAAATGACAAGTGACACATGGTTGTATTTAGAACGTCACATAGAGTTAAAAAAAAGAAAAAATACACCAGGTGTCCCATTTAAAAATAAAAAGTTGATGTCACTTCCGGTTAAACCGGAAGTTTCATAAAGTTAAATCACTTGTCAAAAAATGTAATTTTAGGTCATATATAAATCCTCCAATTTTTATTATACTATCTTTAAAAACAAAAGAGTTATAGGGGCGAGCCACCTTCCGTGGACACCCGGTAGAGGCTAATTATGTATATATATTTTTTTAAATCAGTCGCGTGTCATTTTTGTATTAAAACTTTTTCAGCGAATGTTAACAGGGATTGATGAAAATTTAGAAAACCTTTATCCTGGAAAAAATGTATTTTCATACGTACTTGGCGGCATGTACCAAAATTGAAAAAAATAACAAGGCGGTTTTAGAGATAATGGGAAAAAAATTATTTTTACACCCTGTATCTCATTAATAAAGCAGTTGCGGACCTATGTTCATATGCAGAATTATTCTTAAAATCGTCCAAGTATTATCGCTCTTAGTAGTAGTTTTGGGAACTTGATACATCTTTTTTCGTATTCTTTATTCACAGCCAGAACTGAAGGATTATTAAGGGCTTTGAAATGCTTTTTAAAGGGTTTCCGTAAAAAGAATCTGGCAAGTGGCAAGTGTTAGACAAAATATGACCTTCTAGTATAATGAACTTGCAGGTTATTCGAAAATTATTTTTCATGCATTTTTTAAACAAGAATGTCCCTTTAATATTATTAGCTGATATTATGTTTTGGTGTCTCTATTTCGGCCAAGGATGCCTTCAAGGTGTTAACGCCCTTCGCGTATATAGGATTGTCCAACTTTGGGAACACATTCCTTTTCTGTGCGATTGTCATTTGTCAGATATGGTTCAAGGTAGATCTATCGAAATACCGAGTTTTGATTAAATTCTACCAAAAAATAACCAATTGGATTTTTGTCATAACCTTCCAAAATTTGATCACTGCGCAATTTGTTAGTGTTCTGTGCTGCGCAAGACATTGCCTTTTATCAAAATTCGCGACTCTGACGGTTTTCCGCGAGGTTGAAACAATCTATTTTATAAAGAAAAGAAGCTTAGCGGCAAGCGGACAGAGTAGTGCGTCTATCTTTTGCATTAAAGTACACAGGGACGCCAAAGGTAATGGAATCCCTGGAGCACAGGTAGACAGTGACAGGCTGTTTCGTTCTTGTTAGAACTCATCAGAAAGTCATAACCCGTAAGCGACCCCCAGTACAGCGAGCCTGTTCTTTCAAGGCGTTTTTAAGAAATAAAAACGCGATGAAAAACCAGTAACGCCATCAGAAGGAATCAACTCAATGCAAAAGATAGCCATCTAACGTGAAAACGTAGAAATATAAAGAAATCTAATCCTAATTCCTATACTGGTGAAGTGGCCGTTCCGTGCTTGATTTATTTAGATTTATTTATATTTCTACGTTTTCACGTTAGATGGCTATCTTTTGCATTGAGTTGATTCCTTCTGATGGCGTTACTGGGTTTTCATCGCGTTTTTATTTCTTTAAAACGCCTTAAAAGAACAGGCTCGCTGTACTGGGGGTCGCTTACGGGTTATGACTTTCTGATGAGTTCTAACAAGAACGAAACAGCCTCTCATTGTCTACCTGTGCCCCAGGGATTCCATTACCTTTGGCGTCCCTGTGTACTTTAATGCAAAAGATAGACGCACTACTCTGTCCGCTTGCCGCTAAGCTTCTTTTCTTTATATATTTTAACGGACACTAAATTCCACTATTTTATTTAATCTATTTTATTTAAACACATAACTCATGGTAATTTTGTTATTGTAGCTTAGTGGGCGACTCCCTGTTGTCGGTGGACTAACAGAACCTCAGTTTCGTTTGTTTATATTTTATTTTTAAAACGTAACGAGACCACTTGCTTGGTTTTTTTATGATTATTTTTATTACTTATTATTAAGATAATCAATATATTTCAGGTGACGACAAATTCAAAAATCCCAATACAAACTGCGGATTTGTAGCCTTTATGGGTAGACGAGATGCAGAACGCGCTTTGCGTCATATGAAGCACCGCTCAGATATGCGAGTAGGTTGGGGAAAATCTGTAGATCTACCAACTCATCCCATTTACATTCCTGAAGAACTCCTTCGTTTATATTTACCTCCACCTCAGTCAGGTTTACCATTTAACGCTCAGCCAAACAGAGAAATAGATATGAATGAAGGTTTGTACTTTTTTTAATTAAAATATAATTTTACCTGATGTCAGAACTTTCTGGAACTTAATGTGCAATTAATTCAATTCAATCTAGGTAAAATTACTATAAGCACACAATATATAGCTTGCGTAGATATATATTCTGTGCAATAAGAAAGCCACTTAAATAAATAAGTGACTAAATTAATCATTTTTTTTCCCGACGTATCTCTGGTTTGACGTACCGGTGGGGCTTGAGAGCTTTAATGACTCAGAGAACAAGTCAGCAGTTGCCTAGACAACCGGCAGGTTCAACCATGCTGAACAGGTCTCTGTGGGTAGAAGCCAGACCAAGAGAGATACAACTGCACAGTGGTGCCTACACAACGAACATCACAACACTAACCCACAAGCTCGCCGCAGTTCTCGGTAGTGGCTGCGTAAAAGGCCGCAGGCGAGCACATCACATCACCTACACATAAAAACGCAAACAAAATACAGATACGGCCTAATCCTACGGTGTCAGGCGACCCGTGCCTAAGGGATGAATGGCGCCAGGCCGAAATAAGGCGTCGAAAACGGAGCTTCCAGTTGGCCGGGCAACCTTCTGGAATATTCTGCTTTGCATCGGTAATGAGAGCGCTCCCGATGTCGACCAACCCTTCTCCCCCGTACTCGTGGGAATAAATGGACACGAAAGTAAAAACAAAACTCCTAGAAGAAAACTCAGTAGTGAGCGGCTCTTCTACTAAAACTTTAACAGGGGTGGATCTTTCCTGGAAAGAAGACACCTCTGTCATCACAACAAAAGCAGACGCTAGTAGATTGGGTGTAAGTCCCATCGAAAGGTCAGCTGAAGTTAACAACAAGCAAATCCGTTAATGGTAAAGGTGGTGCAGGTCTACGACTGCACTGTCTACGACATCGCTCGCATTCAAGAACCATGGGGTCAGTGAACTCTTATTCAGTAGGTCACTGTCATGTAACATTGTAAAATCACTGACCTTCCTATTTTAGTTTGACAGTTCAAAATCAAAACAAACGCACGTGGGTATGGCAGTGCAGGCGTCTTAGATTAAAAACACAAAAGGTGAATTTTCTCACTTATTAAAGCAAACCGACATTTATAAATACTTTTTCTTCGAAGGTTATCATATCAAGATTTACAGGTTCAAATATTATCAGGCAAATACATAACACCCTGTATGTATTTATTTTGCATTTCGGTTATTAACGTAGGAACATAATGCACATTTACCTATTCCGTGGGATTTTTTGTGAAGGGAAGGTGTGACTATGTGGAACCTCTTTATTATATACATACTACATAATGGTGTAGTACCGGGTGTTTACATTAAGACAGAGCTCATTTGCAAATTGTGCATGGAACATTTTCTGTTGTGAATGAATGGAGAAATAAATTTAGTCCCTATCAATTTTCTCATATCTTCTACTACTTGTAAGTTATCGTTCATTAAATATATCACCACAAACTTAAAACAAATTTTATCTTACCCGTCTTGTCAGTATTTCTAACATGTCCATACATGTTACCTCTGTCTAACCGGTTGTTGAACTACTATCTATGAGAGAAAGCACATAAACTCTCATTTTTTGCTTTAGCTTGTTCACCAATGCTTGATATGCAGGCAACTTAGGGGCCAAAATACCACTTGGGGAATACAAACTTTATCATTCAATGCGACAATATATCCTCAACATCGGTCATTGTTGTGACGTCACCTTCATGACGAAAGCTATGGATATATGAACTCTATGTCAGGAGCATGCTCATGTATATTATAGAGGTTTTACGCTTAGATTCGTATTTGTGTCTTAAGACATTTAATACATATTTGTTTTACCATTATTTGTGATATCTCATATGTCTCTTTAATGGGCATCTAATACAGTCACTTAGCGTCAATGTTTCACTGTTTGACAATTGGGCAGCTATTATTAAGATGCTCGCCACTTTGGTCTGTTGCTATGCAAAACATTTCTATCCTTCGTCGCAATTTTTTTTTGTAATATGCGGGTGCTTTGGATCGTGACGTGTATGTTGCCTTACTTGCTTCTAAATCATCCTCGACTTCACACTATTTTTGCCTATGAGCTTTTTGAAAGGAGTTCTTCTTAATGTAATGAATAAATTGAACGGCAGTAAGTAGTACGTATCTCCAGTCGTCTTCAGGTGAATACTAAATAAATTCTAAAAGCTGCCGTTACCAGACTTATTTAGTATTCATCTGAAGACGACTGGAGATACTTACCAGTTGAAATGTTGTGATTTAAAACAAATAAAGACAATGCCAATCCAAAACTCTACTGACATTCAAGAAACATCATTGTATCCAACCTTCAAACAGACACTAATAATACCTTATCATGTCTTTGATTGATTTAGTAGAGTAGCTGAGTGATCACTTACTCTTTTTAATTAATAACGTCAATTTCTTTTTTGCTGAATTGTATGCTAATAATTCATTTTAAAACGTACTTTTAGAACGGATCGGAACGGCTAGATATTCTCAGTGGCATATACACAAGAGGGGGGGGCGGTCGCGCCCCCTCCTGGTATCATATAATATTATACCATATTTTTAAAAGTTTATAGTAAGTAAAAGTCATTAAACCAAGCTAGTTATGTGTTCGGTAATTCATAGAACTGCTGCGTTGCAGAATGCTGACCTAAGCACGGTTCCCACGAGAACCGAACAGTGCATTCTACTTGGCTTTCAACATTCAGATTTGACATAGACTTTATTAAGTAAACATATATGTTTTTTATTGTACTCTATTTTTCAATTTTACAATTGTAAAATAAAATAAAAAAGTAAATTTTTTAAAAACGCGTTTCCATAAACGCGAAACATAAAGTGGCGCAGTCTTTTGTGTAGGATTTGAAAGGGACTTTCATCGTGAAAAACCCGTCGGTTTCAACCGTTTATTCAAAAATCGAACCTTTTGCATCGTGCAAAATTTTGACTTCCAGTGTAGTGCGTAAAGGTGGTAGAGAAAGTGCAAAATCGTGTTGGACCATACCAGTTGGATTAAAAGAATGAAAATTACTTCATTTATGTAAGTTGCTTTCCATTTTTCCTGTCTATGTCATTCTCCTCGTCTCATTCTAGTTCCACAGAGGAAAATAGTAGTAACGAGTTAGATTTAAACGACTTCATCAGTACTGAAACTGATTTTAATTTAGATAGGTTATTTTCGAATCTTTCTTTAAACAAAGTAGAAGAGAACCCAAGTAATATTAAAACAAAAATGGCAACACCAAAATTTGACAGTAAACTTTTAGAAATTGTTCCCAAATTTGACGGGAACCCACTAGAATTATCTTCTTTTTTGGATACTGCCAATACTTTAATTAAAACTTACTGGGACGCAACACCCGAAAATAGGAACTCTGTTCAAAACGTCACACTTATTTACGGTATTTATGCAAAATTGATAGGCAAAGCTAGGGAAGTTTATAGCATTTGTATTGCGAAAGACTGGGCGAGCGTAACAAGCGCCCTAATTTCTCACTTTGGTGATCAACGAGACGAAAACGGTTTATTGTTTGATTTAGACCAATTGAGACAAGGAAATAATGAACCTTCTTTACAATTTTATACTAGAATAATGTCGAATCTAAGTGCTCTGCATAATTACGTAGACACACATGAAAATAACGCAGATATTACTGGTGTAAAGAAAGAATTTTACAATAAACATGCCTTAAAAATATTTTTAGCGGGATTAAAAGATCCCTTAGGTTCGACTATTCGTGCTATGCGACCTAATTCTTTAGCAGTTGCCAGACAGTTCATTATATCAGAAAATAATATCCGTCATTTACAAAAACCACAAGTCGAATTTCAAAAAAATAAACCAATACAAAAATTCAATAACAACCAACCTAACACTTTTTACAATAATAACAATCAACCGCATAATTTTTATAATAATAATAATTTTCAACCTAATTTCCCCCAACAATCTTATTCTAACCCTACTTTTCCACGCGGCCCCATTAATATTCAACCTAGGCCCATATTCAATCAAAGATTTCCAACGAATAGACAAGTCTTTGGGCCCCCTAAAAATCCAACAAATGTTTGGAAACATAACCCCCAAACTCAATATCAACCAAGACCAACCCCTATGAGCGGAATTTCACACGGGACTTTCCCAAAACCTAGAACCATGATGCAACAACAACCTCCCCGATACACTAGACCAAACCTTGTTTTCGAAGAACTCTATAACATGGAACAACCCTCTTTCTTTGACCCGAACACCCCCGGTCCTTCCTACCAAAATTATAGTTCCTATGAACCCGATTATTTCTATCCCAGTTATGACAACCAAAACTATGTAAACGTACCTAACCAACAATACGAAAACCGCGAAAATTTCGAGGAACAAAACAATAAATACGCCCCTGAACAAAACGACGAGTCCGAGCAAAATTTTCAGGAAATTACACCTCACGAACCAATCATATAGAAATTCATTCAATTTATGACCGCAAAGACTTACCATATATAAAAATATTAAATCCACCTATAAAATTACTAATCGATACCGGTGCGACAAAATCATTTTTAAACCCAGAAATTGCCGAAAAATATTTTTCAGATTGTATTAAAAAGGAACCATTCACTATATCATCAATATTTCAAACTACTAGCAGGGATTTATGTGCCGAAATACCAGCGTTTCAAGAATTTAACTCTGAAAAAAATATAAAATTTTATTTATTTAAATTCCACCATTTTTTCGATGTCCTTATTGGTTATGAGACTTTAAAAAACCTAAATGTTCAGTTAGACCTGCAAAACTCTGTTTTAAAAACACCCTCAGCTAAATTACCCTTAACTCATTACGAATCAAAAAACAAACTTTTATTTTTCGCACGTATTGAACCATACAGCATAGAAACCTTAAAAATACCCGTCACCGTAGCAGATGGTGACGTCACTATTATCGAAACCAGACTATTTAATTGCGTTATCCGCGAATGTTTGACAACATCCACAAACGGATATGCTCCGGTTGATATTCAAAACCGCACCGAAAATGTACAAGAAATTTATCTCTATTCTCCGATACCAGTCAAATCTTTCGCCGAAAATGATATACGAAATATTTCACGTTACCGTAGAACATAACAAAATTTCGGGAAAAATCGATGTATCCGAATTAATAAGAACGCAACACATGAACGCCGAAGAGAAATATCACATTGAAAAATTATGCATAGAATTTTCTGATATTTTTCATCGCGAAAATTCGCCCTTGACATTTACAAATCAAGTCAAACACCGCATAAAAACAACGGACGAAACGCCGGTATATACGAAATCGTATCGATATCCATTCATCCACAAGCCAGAAGTCGAAAAACAAATAAACGACATGTTAAATCAGGGAATTATAAGACCAAGTGACTCACCCTGGTCATCCCCAATTTGGATCGTGCCGAAAAAATCCGATGCATCCGGGAAAAAGAAATGGCGCATAGTTGTGGACTACCGAAAAATAAACGATAAAACTATCGATGATCGATACCCACTTCCAAATATAACGGACATTCTCGATAAACTTGGCCGTTGTCAATACTTCTCGACTTTAGATTTAGCCAGCGGCTTTCATCAGTTAGAAATGCATCACGACGACATCAAAAAGACCGCGTTTAATGTCGAGAACGGGCATTACGAGTATCTGCGCATGCCTTTTGGGCTCAAGAACGCCCCCGCAACATTTCAACGCGTCATGGATAACGTGCTTAAACAACTAATAAATAAAATATGTTTTGTCTACATGGACGACATAATTGTATTCTCAACTTCTCTTCAAGAGCACCTAGTTAACCTAAAAGCTGTTTTCCAAAAACTGCGTGAAAGTAATCTAAAAATACAACTCGACAAGTCAGAGTTCTTGCGCAAAGAAGTCGCGTTTCTTGGCCATATTATAACGCCTGACGGTATAAAACCAAATCCGGACAAAATAAATGCAATCTCAAACTATCCTATTCCAAAAACAACAAAAGAAATTAAAGGCTTCTTAGGGCTTTTGGGATACTATAGAAAATTTATAAAAAATTTTGCAAATATTACGAAGCCATTTACCAATTGTTTAAAAAAGGGCTCCTCAATTAATATCGAAGACCCAATATATATAAAAACATTTGAAGATTGCAAAGCACTTTTAATTAATGACCCGATTTTAGAATATCCGGACTTTTCTAAAGATTTTAATCTGACTACCGACGCAAGCAACGTCGCCGTCGGCGCCGTCTTATCACAAGGAATAATAGGAAAAGACAAACCTATCGCGTACGCGTCGCGCACTCTTAACAACGCAGAACAAAACTACTCGACTATAGAAAAGGAATTACTGGCCATTGTATGGGCAACTAAATATTTTAGGCCCTACTTGTTTGGCAGAAAATTTAAAATTATCACGGACCATAAGCCCCTTCAATGGTTGATGTCGCTAAAAGAACCAAATTCCCGTTTAGTTCGGTGGAGATCAAAGCTCGAAGAGTTCGACTACGAGATAATATATAAAAAAGGAAAGAAAAACACAAACGCAGACGCGCTTTCTAGGGTAGAAATATACCCTACCGAAACGGACCTTCCGCCTGTCTTACAATACATGAATGAATTTAACGAAAACCCTGTCTTAGACACACAACCCTCTACGAGTAAGGAAACCACGGATCCAGTGTTAAACCCACAACCCTCGACAAGCCGTGAAACCGATAATCAATCGATAATAGTACAAGCTGACCCGGACGAAAATACCGACAACGAGACAGTGCACACTAGTGCCGAAAATCCCATATTAACCATTAATATTACTGAAAAACCTATAAATTATTTTCTTTGCCAAATCATAATAAAAAAGGTTGACCAAAATCCACGCATTGAGATGAAAAGAATTTTTGGCAACCCGATCAATCGTACGCGGTGGCATCTCTACGTGACAAACGAAACGTTTCGCGAACAAACAATACAATTTTTAAAAGAATATGCCGAACCAAAAAGGCAATATGTGTTTTACTTCGAAAACGATGACGATCAAAATTTTTATAAAGAAATGTGTAAATTTATCCCGGAAACTTTTAAAAATTCTACATATAGACTTCTTAAATCCAACACCCTCTTACATGACGTCACACGCGAAAACACGCAGCAGAGCCTCGTAAAAACGCAACACGAAGGTATTACGAACCATCGCGGCATCCACGAAACGATCGACGAATTAAGGACTAAATATTACTGGCCTAAGTTGAGCGATGACGTCAGAAAATTTATTAATAATTGTCATATCTGTCAACAAGTAAAATATGACCGCCATCCGCCATTAATTAGATTACAATTAACGCCTACTCCAAAAAAACCATTTGAAACGATTCACATAGACACATTTAAATTTGGCAACACCGTAACCCTCACAATCTGCGATAGTTTTTCTCGATTTGGCCAAGCCTATGTACTACCTAGTCTGTCGGCATTACACGTATACCAATCACTATTACAGTTTATTTCTTCATACAAGATACCCGAAAACATAATTTCTGATAATGGAATTGAATTTTCCCAAAATTTATTAAAAGATTTTGCAAAACTATACAAAATCAACTGGCATTATACACTACCATTAAACCCCAATAGTAATGCTATTGTAGAACGATTTCATTCTACAATACTAGAACACATGCGTACATTATCTATTACAAAACCCAACTTAAACCCTTTCGAAAAAATCACGTACGCAGTCTTAGGCTACAATAATTCTATTCATTCGGCAACTAAACGAAAACCGATTGACTTACTATTAGGACATTTGGAACTTAAAGACCCGATCGATATCGATAATCAAGCGGAACCAATTAGTCACCAAATAAACGAACACAAAGAAATTATGGTTGACCTATACAAAAAGATACACGAGAATACATCTAAACAAAAATCTAATATCATATCAAAATTAAATGAAAAACGCGATGACCCACCAGACGTCGAGCCAGGTACTATTGCGTATAGAAAACTGACAGACAGACAGTCAAAAACAAAACCGCCTTATCGACCCGAACATGTAGTAAGAAGTAACAATCTTACCGTTACAACCCCTCTTAATACTTACCACAAACAAGTATTTAAAAACCCCCGAAAATTTATAGATAAATCGTTGTTACAGGCTGATGACCTTTCTGGTTCAAACCTCGATGACACAGAAAATCCAGATACGACCCCTCCAGTCCAACCCGGGAATCCTACCCTTTAAACTGGGATCTGCTAAAATAAAAATCGCCTCTCATACTTTTCTACATTATATTCAACTTCAACCTCTCCAAAACCAAATCAAGTCCATAACAAATCAATACAATAACTTAGAAGGACTATTTAATAAGTCCGCTACCATTCATACAGATCCCCTGTATAGTGCATACAAACATTTAGAATACGAAGTAACAGTTGTTAACAGAAAACTACAATCAGTATTTCCAGATAAAAGAAATAAACGGGGCCTTATAAACCCATTAGGCTCTCTAGTAAAATATATTTCTGGTAATTTAGATCAGGAAGATGCTAGAGAAATTAATGACAGTTTGTCAGAGCTGGAATCTAAACAAAATAAAATAGTAAAGAAGGTAAACAAACAAATGTCTCTAACATCAAATTTAATGCAAAACATTAACGAAACTATGACGAGCGTAACTCGTAATCAAAAATTAATCGAATCAAAAATTGAGGAAATACGGAAAGACCTAAACGACCTTGCTTTTAGTTACACCCATTATATAGAAATACGGGAAATATTAGATGAAATCAAATTAAACTTAGACTCGTTACTAAACTTTCTTTCAGAAATAGAAAATGCTATAAGTTTCGCAAGTCTTAAGACACTACACCACAGCATCGTCTCTCCCACAGACCTCAAAGAAATCGTAAATAACCTATATAAAATTCATAGTCATTCGCAAATATTATTTAATGATAATAACTACCTAAAATATTATAGCATAGTAGAAACAAATGTTTTCTATATTAAAGACAAAATTATTTTTTCACTCGATTTTCCTCTGGTACATCCCGATACCTTCGATCACTATCATTTGTATTCCATTCCAAACCAAAACCAATCAATAATAATTCCACCATCCACATACCTTGTTATAAGCAACAATGACTACCAATACCAAGAAGACGAGTGCATCGACCTAAGACCAAATTTTCTCTGCATGAAGAACCACCTCTTACCACTACAGGACAACCTAGACTGTGTAACGTCTTTACTTTCCAATGGACCCAAAATAGAGAAATGTCAACAAGTTCCTGTCCATGTCGGTGAAGAAATCATCGAAGAAATCAATGATGCTCACTACATTGGTATCTTTCCCAAAACCAAGAAGCTTCAAGCTGAATGCACCGAAAATGACGTCGCCCTACTACAAGGGACCTACCTTTTTGTTGTTCCGCCAAATTGCGCAATAAAAGACACAAAGTTTATTTACAAAAATGAAAAAGGTATTATTTCCGGCCACCCAGTCACACTACAAGATATCAAAGAGCTCCATATCCCCACCTTGGAAGTACATAAACTTAAACTAGAAAAGGTATCATTGGATAAACTCCACGAAGTCCAGCTCCAGCAGCTACAAGAGGAGCCACTGGAAGAACTCCATCTCCATTCAAGCTATTCCACTTGGTCTCTGGCCTGCGTCGTAACGCTAGTCTCATGTATCACTATCTACTTCCTGATTACACGAAAAGAAAAAATCTACAAATTATTACGCAAGAAGAAGCCTACAGCAGCCAAAAGAAATCCAGTTGAAGCACCGTTTATAGCAACTCAGATGGTTCCACCCTCGAGTTCCTTTTAGGGATGGAGGAGTTATGTGTTCGGTAATTCATAGAACTGCTGCGTTGCAGAATGCTGACCTAAGCACGGTTCCCACGAGAACCGAACAGTGCATTCTACTTGGCTTTCAACATTCAGATTTGACATAGACTTTATCAAGTAAACATATATGTTTTTTATTGTACTCTATTTTTCAATTTTACAATTGTAAAATAAAATAAAAAAGTAAATTTTTTAAAAACGCGTTTCCATAAACGCGAAACATAAAGAGCTTTATCATTTCAAAACAGTTTGCGCTCCTTATACAATTTTAGCTTAAGGTGAAGTTATTCTTTTTTGCAACTTTGATTTTCTAAACGATGATGAACTTTGGATTTCTAAGAGATGCTCAGCTACTTAACTAAAAAGTATGCAAGAGATTGAGGTTTTGAAGTGTCCCTAGTGACTCAAAGTATTGAGAAAATATATAGGTAGAAAAAAGTTATAAACGGCAACAAATTACAAAGTGTCTGTTCTATACCCTTTGTGAGATTTTGTTAGATATTCTACCATCATTTAGAACAAAATCGAAGAAAATAGATTTGTTATAAAAAAAACAATTTTTACGAAAATATTCTATTTTCAAAAATCCTCATCCAGCACTAAACGTTGAGCTAGCCAAAAAATATTTTTCACAGTTGCTTTAAAACATACTAGTATACCTTTCTCAGGTACCTTTTCCATCTTTGCCCCAAAAATAAAAAAACAGTTTTTACAAAAACTTTCAAATTTCAAAATTCTTAGGGCACCTTTAAACGTTGTAGCCCAAAAATATTTTGGAATGTTGCTTTAAGAATCCTCCATTTTCTGGAATAATATTTATTCTCGGATTTATTTCATCCAAATTATTTATCAAATCCAAATCAAATACCTGGGAAAAGTTGAGAAGTGTTTCTTAAAACAACCCTTCAAAATTAATTTTTGTGAAAATATATTTTTTGTTTTTTGGGAATAGGATGTAATTCCTGTAGTAGTATTTCTCAAAGCAACCCTGAAAACAGTGGCGGCTCGTGACAAATTAAAATGAGGAGGCGAAATTAAGCACCAAGGCGGAAAAGCGCCGCAGGCAATGCAAAAAATTTTCGGAGCCACGCCCATAATTCGTCAATAATTCACTCAATTATAAGTGCTACCAAATTTCATAAATTAAATTAGTTTCGCAAGTTCTTTTTATAGGGAGGTATATTTATGATGTTTCAAAACAATATAGGAATTAAATCCTTTTTGAGGACCAGAAAGGGGTATTAGGTATAGGTACTTACCTATATTTATTAAAAAATTATTGTTAAAATTTGAGTCAAACTTGCAAAACAAAGTGACTCCTTGTAATAATTACTGTGATTAAGTCCTTCGTTTTTTTAATCGTGATCCCGGAAAGCCGCCAAATTTTGCAACGCTAAAAATATTGTGTTCACTTAATGGCAATTTTTTTAGAGGATGTAGGCAAAATATTTTTCTTACAACGAAATCGAATATTTATTAGGATATTGAAAGGACCTCTACTTGGCCAATAAAATATTTTATATAGGTAGGTACGCTTAAAAATATGTTATTGTTTAGCAAAACCAACGGGAAGGTGTAGAGTTTCCATTAAATTATTTTATTGCTAAAATAATACCTACATATATTTATTTATTACAAGTTTAGTAGGCTATACCATTTACATTTTTCATAAAATGCATTAACAAAATAACAAAAATACGATGCGGTTTACCCTGACTAATTATTATTTTGCTTGAATCTGGACGAGAAATCCCTAAATCTTTTACGAATAATTTGTCGTCGTATGAAAGTCTGCTAAAGTTAAATTTAATAAGAAATTCTACATACTATCCTTGGCGTTTCTTACAGATCCTTCATTTATTTCCATTTTTAATAATGGAATTAGTAAATTAAATTTTAAAAACTTACCCTCTCACCTTCGATAACACCTTCACGTATAAAATCACAAGAATAAAGAAAGAAATTAAAAAACTATAACGGTAACAGGTGTAACGACCCAACTACAGAACCTAATTCGAAATTGGTTAAAGCGCAGGGGGCGTGCCTGCCTCCTTACCGCGTTTGAGAAAGAGCATTCTACGATTCCGAAAACATATAATTATTTGTATTTTTACTGTTGGTTTTCCCAAAAACATTGACTACAGAGGAAACATTTTTCGGATTGCCTCCTCTCGTTCCGATAAACTGCGATCCATCAGTGAAGAGCGAGATGAGATGTAATAACAATGAAACGGATAAGGACGCTGTTGCTCGGTCACTGGACAAAGGTCCAGACGTTAAAATTAATAATTAAATATTAGAGAGTTTCAGAAATTACAAATTTATTAAAGAGATTTCGCAAAATTTATACAGGAACTATTATATTATTGTGTTTATATTAAAAAATATGTTTTAAAGCTGTTTAAATGGTATAATTATAGGTAGGTATAGGTATATAAAATAAGGTATTATTACATTAATATTTCCAGAGGAGGCACTGCCTCCCCTGACAAGCCGCCACTGCCTGAAAAATATATTTTAATATAAATAAACCAACATAATCCTATATTAAAATTATCAAAGCAGCAGCTCTTTTCCCATGTTTTTGGCCAATAATCAATAATCCCCTTTAAAAAAAATAGTTCGCCACATTTTTTGAGCCACCCCGTATAATGTAATATATTTTTTTTAAATGTTTCTTGTAATTCCAGGCTTAATGCTGTTTTATTAAATTTGATAAGTTGACCGGCTAACTGTACCCAGATAATTAAAACAACGGATATTAAATAAAATCCTAAAACATATTTGTTAATCAATTTATTGTTTTGGTAACAATTTTGTTAATATTTTAGATTTGGATGCTGCTCTATTTGATTCTGTGGTAAAAGTAACAATTCCGTTAAGTAAGAAAGTTCTAGCATTGGTGAACAGAATAGTAGAGTTTGTTGTAAAAGAAGGACCTCTGTTTGAAGCTATGATAATGAACAACGAACTGGGAAATCCCGAATATAACTTTTTGTTTGAGAACAAATCTCCAATTCATGTATATTATAGGCTAGTATTCAGGAACAAACGAAGTTTTAGCACCATGTTGGATACTTATTGCTAGTTTGTTTAATTATTGCGTATTGGTTTACCTTTCAGATGGAAATTATTCTGTGTCCTGCAAGGGGAAGCAACTAGGCAGTGGAATATGAAGCCGTTTAGGTAATATGTTTAGTAAAGAAAGAAGACATTATAAAAAAGTGACAAGACATTTACTGGTCCAATAAGACAGTAAAAATTATTAGATTGATTGACTTGCCAACATCTTAGATCATCTTAAAATTTTCGAGCTTACCTTCCGATAATAACTATACCGTTTCGTTTATTTAGACCTATCGGTACCGTTCAACGTAAAATCAAAGTCGACTTCCTGCATTGATGTTCTCTCTCGGCGTAGCGTGAGTCACCTCGTTTTTTGTGGAAACTTTTCAGATCACATTTATTTGTTGTTGTAATAATTCGAAAAATCAAGCTTAAAGAATTTTGATGTATTGTCCTTACCAGGTCAGTCAATCAGTTTAATAATTTTTCTTCCCTTGTTTTCCTCAATAATTATACCCTTTGATGTTTAAATATAAACAAAGCTTCATCGTGAATAATATTAATAATAATAATAATAATAGTAATAATCGAGGTAATAATAGCGATACAGGTCTTTATTTCCACAAATTATTGTTTACGCAAAAGCGCGAGGTTTAGTTCAACAGACACAAGTGTCTAGCGACTGTACAGTACACCTAGCCCGAGCTAGTCGAAATAACAATAATGTCGATTAAAAATATATACAGAGTGATATGTAATGAATGCGCCATAGAGTAACCACCGATTCTACACATGAAAATAGGAGGTTTGAGCTAAACATACCTTAGCAAAATGTTGATGGGATGCAGGGTGTTAAAGTTTAATTTCTGAATTATATTCTCTAAAGAAAAAAGATATACTTCCTTAATTTATTAAAATAATTCGTTGCCGATATATTTGCTTTTTTAAACAACATTGCATGAAGTTAATAATTTAATCAAAGAAAATTTCTAATTTAGGCATACTCAATTCTGATATGGTTCAGTTAACTACAATTTTTTTTTTTTTTTTGAAAACTTTATTCAACTATAAATATACAATTAATTTAATGCTTACATAAACCTCTAAGCCATGTTTATAACACTGGTATTGAGGATACTGACTAGTTATAAGCTGCACAGAAATACATAATCACTAAATATGTTTTTAACTTAAAGTTAAATTATTGTTTTATAACGACTTGGATTTATTTATACCTATCTACTTACACCAAAAATAAATCAGATTCAGCACAGCCACAAGTTGCATACATTGTAGTAATGCGTTGTTTTACATTTTTGGTAAAAGTTTTTATATTCCTAGATTTTTTATTATTTTTTGGCAAGTTGTTGAATGCATGTTAACATTATTCTGGTATATTATTATGTTGTTCTGTGTCCTAGTGTTGTGGTCATGAATATTGTTTGTGAAGAAAATTTGTGTATTACATTTTTATTTTTTTATTTATTATTTAAATATACTTGCATTGTTCTAGTGCTAACAATTGATTTAAACTATGTATATCCAGCTCCCGGTATCAGTCACACGTGTGCAGCCGCCACTCATGTTTAAAAAGAATCTTTAAAACTTTATATTGCATAATTTGCTTATTCCTGAACGTAACTTGGCCACACGTGCCCCACACCGGGAGGAGATATCTTAAGCTGTTGCAGGGTATGCATGGTATATCATAGTTTTTACGTTATTTGTTATGTAATTCCTATATTTGTAGAGAGCACCGATATCATTGAGGTAATTTTTTCCTTTATATAATTTGTATGTTCAGACCAGTTTAAGTTTGCGTCTATCATTAACATAAGTATTTAATATAATCTATTTTTTGTAACTACATTTTCTAATTTTATATTTGGTACCTCAATCTTTTAATTTTTTTGTTTAAAGAACATATATTTTGTTTTTTTATATTTATTTTCAGTCTATTATATAACATCCATTTAGTGTATAATTTTAAATCATTGTTTACCTCAGTCTCCAAGTCTCTTACATTTTCATCTACGTATAGGACAGACCCCTGGGGCACCCTCAAACATTTTCCCTATCTTGTTTTTATTAATCGTAACGTATTGTTTCCTATTGGCTAAGTATGACTTTATTAGGTTATAAATACTACCCCTAAATCCCATATCCCTTAGTTTTTTTTAGTAATAACTCTAAGCTAATCTCAGCAACGCAAATGCCTTGCTGAGGTCTACAAACACAGCGATCACTAGGTACCTATCTTATTGTTATCTAAAAATGATGTTATTTTATCTGTAAGATCCATTGTCGCACTTAAAGTATTACTGTTATAATAAAGCCGTATTGATACAGATCTTTTTCTATATGTTTGTCAATAAATGATAACATTCTAGTTTTTACAGAAATGGGTTCATCGAGTATCTGGTGCCTGATTTAAAAATTGGAGTTATTTTACTGACTTTTAACTCGTCGGGGAATCTACCCTTTTTTAGTACATTGTTTATACTAATCTCACAATTATTTTTGCCAGGTGCTCCTTTAGGTTTAGTATATTACGGACTGTTACATCATCATACCCTGGAGCAGCTGTTTTCTTAAGTTTCATAATTATATTTGTGCACAAAGCAACTGTTATCGCAGTTTATTTCATTAAATTTGTAAGTAAATCCATTTATCTGTATCTCATTATTTATTTGATCTAAGTACCTACTATATTTTTTCCAACTTCTGTAAAATTATTATTTAATTTATTTACAATAATCTTAGGATCCTTAATTTCTGCATTGTTGATTGTCAGAATTTTTATGTCTGACTTCTTATTTGTATCTTTGAACAGGTTATTGACAATTTTTCATTGCTTTTTTGTATTATTTTGTGCTTCACCCCACTTGTTGCGGAAATGACGGTTTTTAGAACTTTGATTCGGTTGTTTATTTTATTTTTTATTGTGTTAAATTCCAATGTTGTTTGAATGTCACGTGGATTCGTTTTTTTCTTGTCGTAAGGTTTATCTTGTAAGGCCATTTGTTGCAGTAGGTCTTGTTATTATGGCAATTTATTACACTAATGTATTCTGACTCATGTTTACATAAGTTAATAAAGTCTAAAAGTTCCCTGAATGTGTCTATATGAGTATTTGTGATCTTATTTTCAAACAGCGTTTTCATTTTGTTGTGGTCTATGTGTTTTACCTCATGCTTTGTCTTTATATTGTTTTTTTACATTTTTATTTAGTGCAATTAATAGCTTGTTATGATCAGATAGTATATTGTCCTTAGCTAGAACCTGACACCTGTCGCTATAGTTTGCTGTAACTAACACATGATCCAATATACTACGTGTGTTGACTGTAACTCTAGTAGCATCTTTTTTATCTATATTCAGGATTTTATTTCTAGTTTATTTTTATAGTCCTGTACCACATGTGATTTTTTGTCTAACAGATTAATATTAAGGTCTCCTACGATAATGTGTTTTGCAGGATATTTTGACATAATAGATTCAAAGATGGTTGAAAATTGGTTGGTATTATAAGAGGGTGGTTTATATATCAAAGTTAGTTTTGTGCCTTTTGTATCTATGGATACACTTACCCATCTTAATGCATTTTCTGGTGGTGAATTGTCTAGTTCTTTAAAAATTATGGTATTTTTGATAAATATCGAAGCACCTCCCCCTCTTTTATCTCTACATGCATGAATAGCATTGTATCCATCAAGTTTATATAACCATTTCTTCTTTTCATGAATCCATGTTTCCACTAGTAACAATGCATCACAGTCTGTTCGTTTAGTCAAACATTGCACTTCATCTGTCTTGTTACGTAAACTTTGAATATTCATGTAAATAATATTTAACTTCTTACATATTAGTTTTTAAAATTATCTTCATTCTCTACCAAGATTATTTTAGTCTTTTTATCTTTTCTAAGCAGTATTTTTCCTCCACTAATCCAAACACACTTGAAGTTATTTTCTTGCTTACTTTTTTGGGCCTTCTTGAATAGTTCAAGATTTTGCTTCGTTAGATCATGATTAAGGTAAACTTTGTTATTTGTTGTATACGCTAGTTTTTGGGTGTTTAATGCGGGCTTCAGTTTCGATCTAAGTATATTTCTTTTGATTTCCTCATTTGAAAAGGTAACTTTTATTGGATTTCTTCCTGTATTTATGTTTCCCAGTCGGAAGGCAGTCAATACTTGTTAGTGGTACTTAATATTTCCCCTATTTTGGTTATTGTGTACTTTAGGTTTTTAGTGTAATATTTTTAATTAGGTATTTTTGTTTAGTTGCTTTTTAATTTTCAGTAACTCCTTCTTTAATTCAATATTTACCTTTACTTGATCTTGATATTTCATGATCAGGTTGTTATATTTTGCATCCATTTTTACCAGTTTTGCCTTTACGTTGGCTATCGTGTAGGATTGTTGGTTATCCTTTTTTGGGTTTCTTATCTATTCTTCCTCCTTTCATCTTGCAATGATCACAAAACCTAATTTTGATATATTTTTTGATAGGTCTTTGATCCCATTGATAGACAAGCCCGGTGCTACCATATCGGACACCCTTCACAGAGCAGCCCTTTTTCATCAGCTATCTAGATTTATATTTTAAAACCCCATATTAGGATTATGTCTAAATTAGAAGTATTCAATGTTTATATTTTTAATAAGTAGTTTTTGGGGCCATTGAAATAATGAGTGACAAACCTACAAAATCATAAAGGTTAAAAACATTTTTTTGTCGTGGATGCTTAATGATGACATAACTATGAAAACAATTACTTCTTCAATTAAAGTGTTAAAAATTATTCTTCAGGCAGTAACTTTGAAACGAAAGAGGATATTGAACTGCAGTATGCATATTTTTTCTTGCAAATTTAATCTACTTTCCGATTATGATGTTATAGTTATGCCGTAAGTTTTTGGGATAAAATCAAAAAAAACTGTTATTATTACAAACTGCGCCCTCTAGCAACTTTATTACGAATTATCGTGTACCAATGGATAAGACTGATTACGTATTTCTTAATGTATTTCTGTGCAGCTTATAACTAGTCAGTACCCTCAATACCAGTGTTATAAACACGGCTTAGAGGTTTATGTAAGCATTGAATCAATTGTATATTTATAGTTAAATAAAGAGTTTTAAAAAAAAAATTTTTTTGTTAACTGAACCATATTAGAATTATGCCTAAATTAGAAATTTTCTTTGATTAAATTATTAATTCTTAAATCATAAAATTTAAAAATATTTTTTGTCGTGAAATGCTTGATTAAAACAATTAAATTGGAAAAAGTTATTTTTTTGACAATAACTCTAAAACAAATAAATGAAGATATCGAACTGCAGTTTTTAGGTTTTTTCTTGGAAACTTAATTTACTTTCCGATTATGATGTTCTGATTATACCATATGATTTAAGTTTTTGTAAAGAAAACTTTTATTATTATAAATTGCACCCTTTAACAATTTTATTAAGAATTATCGTGTACTAATCATTCACTTGTCAAATGTGATGTTGATTGTTGTAGTGTTAACGTCGCTCTGATATTTTTATCACTTTTATGGATGTTTTTTAAAGTAGTAATTGTGTATTTGGTGTCATTTTGTTGAGAAAATAGTGATCTTATCAATCTGTATACTGGTTTTTACATAAAGGTTCATGGAAATTGCAGAAAAGTGAAAATTGTTTGAAATCAAATGTTTCACTTTGTCTAAATAAATAAAAACTTGCTTACTGAAAAAAAGGGAAACATTAAATCTAAATGGTATCCATCAACAGAGAATATTTCTCTTATCTTTCAAATGTTTATACTATAGAAATCAGCTATTTTTTGTGTGTTTGAGCTGTGCTAAAGCTTGCTGAGGAATTTCCTTTATTTATATAATGAACTAAACTGTACAGGATTGGCTTGGGATTTGTTTGATGAATTTTAATTCTTTCGAATTGTGATGGATGGTAAATTCAAATTCAGATGCTGTGCAAATAAATCGCATAAGCTCCTTGTCTGCATCGTTTGCTTTAATACTTTCCACCCCAGCTGCCTTGTAAGAGATTTTAAACACCATATTAAACTGAGTGATCATAAAATTTACTGCTCAGAAGTATGTCAAGGCTCAGAGTCAGATAAAGATCTCCGTCTGCGGCCGATTCTTGCTGAATTGGATAAAATCCAACAGGCCCACCATAATTCGAATAAGCAACTTCTCCTAAAAAACGAAGAATTGGAAAACCTAGCTCTGGAGAAAAATGACATTATCCTTGCCCATCATAAGGAAATGGAAACCATTAAAGAGGAGATGAAGGCTAGAGAGACACTGTTTGCGCGACAGCGCCGTATGACCCAGGAATTTGAAGATGAGGTCTTCGAAACTGAAAAAAGAATGGTGGATATGTTGAATGCAAAACGTGATGAAGTTGAAAATACACGTAAAGAACTTGTTGAAGTAATAGAACGAAACAAAGCTCTAGAGGCGACAATAGTTTCCCAGTCTGAAAAAATACACAAACTTCAAACTGAGCTGAGTGAATTGAGTGACCTTGGCCGAGGCATGATCTCTTCTATTAGAACTTTGGAGGCTGAGAACCAATCTTACTACATTGAAATAGGAGAATTGAAAAAACAGCTCGACGATCTTAAAATAATGAAAACAACTGGTCCTGACTCTGGCCCTTCCAGAGGTGATTTGTGTGAAAAAAAATTGGGTATGAGTGCTACAGAGAGCGGGTCAAATTTGAAACAGAATCACTCTCCGCGAGTGGCTGAAATATCGGAGTGTCCAAGGGTTAAAAAGAAAATATTAATATATGGCGATTCTAGTGCTAGAGGTTACTCTTTCATTTTAGGGCGCTATCTGGACTCTTCCTACCAGATATTGGGTCATGTAGTCAGTGGAGCGAGTGCGGGACATCTGAGTGAAAGTGCGTTTCCACAAATAACTGATTATGCAACAGACGATTATGTCATATTATGTTTGAATCTTGCCTATACCATGCCGAACTGCGCTCAACTGAGAGAGTTTCTGTCGATCGGAAAGTTTACTAATTTGATATTTTGTATTAAGTGTGATTTCAAGTATTGTTTAAAAAATAAATATTTTAAAGTTATCAATTTTCTCAAATCTAATGTTAGAGACAGAAACTTTTCAGTAAGATTAATTGCAGATACTCGGGAGGAGTTTGGTTACCGTCATTCATTGAACTCGATGAGTAAATTATTATCACTATATGTTCGTGTTAATTATGAAAAATCTAAAATTACATTGCGATCAGTTCCCCTTATTGACAAAACCTCTTCATCCATGATCTCTCATTGTGATGTTGAACCTTTGAATTCTACTTTTTTAGACCAGACTCTTCCTGCAGAGATCTTACTTTCGTGTTATTTAACATCCAGTCTGTGAGAAATAAGGCTGACGAACTATCACTTTTTTTAGAATCATTAAACTATCCTAATATTGTAATTCTTGTTGAGCATTGGTTAAAGCCTTCTGAACTTTTTTACTTGCCTGATTATGTCCTGGTGTCAAAGTACTCTCGAACACAAAGTATTCATGGAGGCACCCTAATTTTGTTGCAACGTAATTTTATGACCAATTTTACTTTTGACTGTATTGATAGGTTCGATTGCTTGTTGGAGGAAAAAACATTTGAGATATCTATTATATTCTGTTCCAAATTAAATTTATACATTCTGGGAATTTACCGATCACCCTCATCTAGCATAGATATATTCTTTCAAAAATTAGAAATATTATTATCTGAGATATCTGTAAATGCTTCTGTAATTTTGACTGGAGACCTAAACATTAATTTCTTAGATAAGTTGGTCAAAATACTCTATCACTTATAAATCTGTTAGCTTCATTTAATCTTACAATGCATGTTGAAGAACCAACTCGGTTCTCAGCTGCGTCAACGTCCATCTTGGATTATTTGTGTACAAGTTTTAGTAGGGAAGAAATAAAGTGTTCAATTACTAATGCCGGAATGTCAGACCATGAGGCTGTTGTTGCTTCTATTTCAGTTTTTAATGATAAAAAAGTACCTAAATTAAGGGTTGGAAGGCTTTATACAAGAAGAAACTTTGATAAATTCTCGTTATTATGCAGCCAAACAGACTGGAATGTTGCTTTAAATACTGATGATCCCTTAGAGCACTTTCATTCCATTCTAATTAATACATTTAATATAGCTTTTCCCCTTGTCACTATAAAGAAAAAGAAAGGAAAACCTTGGTTTACTAGGGCACTGAAGATATCTGGGAAAAATATGCGGTGCCTTCACTATATGAGGAAATTTGTGCATAATAACGCCAGTTTTATAGGTTATTTTAATAGATATCGCAGAATCTATAGAAAAACCATTAGAGTTGCCAAAAGGTTATATTTTAAAAATAGGATAGATAGGTCTCATAATAAAGCAAAAGAATCCTGAAGGATTGTTAATGATTTAAGAGGGAAGAATGACAGGGTGTCTGTCTTGAGTAGTCTCAACGCCGATGATCTGAACAAGTTTTATTGTAGTATCGCTAGCACATTAGCGCAAAAAATAACACCAGCAAATGACCCTAAGATTTATCTAGACCATGTGTCTGTTCCCAATACATTTTTCTTTAAACCCACTTCTGCTATAGAGATTAAAACAATATTTGGTCAAATTAAAAATAAATATTCTTCAGGTTGGGATAAGCTCTATCTGAAAATACTATCTGCCTTACCACTCGGAGTCTTACAAGTTTTAGCTGAAGTAATAAATTTCTCATTTCTTATGGGCGTCTTCCCATCTTGTCTAAAAAAGGCTGTGGTTGTCCCACTTCATAAGGGTGGTAGTCATGAAGCTCCTTCAAATTTTCGCCCAATTGCATTACTTCCCACATTATCCAAGATTGTGGAAAAAATTGTTAAGGTGAGACTGATGTCATTTCTAAACGAACATAACCTCTTGTCTGTCCAACAATTTGCATTTCAGGCTTCGAAAGGTACGAACGATGCCATCTTTGGGTTCCTTGAACATCTTTACATGTCCCTGAACTCTGGCGAGGCTGCAGCTGCCGTGTTTTGTGATTTTTCAAAGGCATTCGATTGCGTAAATCATGAAATACTGCTGTGGAAGTTGGAAGCGTATGGGATAAGAGGAACTGCCTTGAAGTGGTTTCGCTCGTATCTGACAGGTCGAGTGCAGACAGTCACCTTTCAAAATAATAGTTCTAGTGAGCTTAGCACTGACACGGGTATTCCACAGGGTTCAGTCTTGGGCCCCCCTCTCTTTATAGTTTATATCAATGACTTGCCTCATTTGCCAATATCTGGAAAATTCACTATTTTCGCTGATGACACTACCATTCTTTGGCACGGAACAGACGTTGATAAACTTAAAGTAGAAATTAGTAACGACTTAGACCGGATGAGAAAGTGGTGTGGTGCTAATCTGTTATCCTTTAATATAGCAAAGACAAATGTGTTGAATTTTAAATGTGTTATGGAGGATATTTTTATGGAGGATGAAAATATTTCAGTGCTCTCTGTAAATAAGTTTTTGGGATTATCAATAGACAGCTCTCTTAAGTTTGAAACTCATATCATCAATTTGTGTAATAAAATTTCTTCAAACTGTTATGCTCTAAGGGTGATATCAAATAACTTAAATTTTTCTGTGGCAAAAAGCTCTTACTATGCTTTGATAGAGTCCCATCTTCGTTATGGAATCTGTTTTTGGGGATCATGTACCCAATATTTATTTAACACGGTGTTTGTTCTGCAAAAGAGAGCTATAAGATACATGTGTAGTGCTAAAATTAGGGATTCTTGTCGCCCACTATTTATAAGGCATGCAATATTGACTCTTTGCTCTATCTTTATTTTAGAGACTGCCTGTCTTGTATATAAAAAATATAAAAGTGAGCTGTTGTTGCCTTCTTATTATAATACGCGTCAATCTTTTTTTTTAAGCTTACCTATACCTCATTCTGAACAAATTAGAAAATCTTTTATATATGGCGGTAAGAAAATATTAAATCATCTTCCGCTCGCTTTAAGAAGGCAACAACATTTTGAAAAGTTTAAGAAATTAACTAAGCGTTTCTTAACGGAAAAAGCTTACTATACTTTGGATGAATTTTTTGATGATCTATCAGTGATACGATAATCTGTGTGTATTATTTTAATATTAAGTGTATAGGCATGTATATGGATGTACTTTAAAGTTATTCATTTTTATTTTTGACCTTTGTTAACAAGAATTTTATTATTCTTTAAACAATAAAGGATTTTTTGACTTGACTTGACTTTGACTTGACTAATATGACAATTAAAAGTACTTACCTCTCTCTTCCAAACAAGCTCAAGTTTACTAAAATCGGTTCAGTCGTTTAAAAGTTACAGCTATGATTACACTTTCAATAGCTTCCTCCACTCTTATTAAGATTGGTAGGTCAATGAGCCATAGTCCAAAATAATGCAGAAATGTCTAAGCTTATTAATGATGCTACCAAAGGATACCTTAAAGGGGGTGTGCGCCAAAAAAAAACAACTTTTATCGCAAATAATAACGGAAATATGCCTCTTCAAAGATGTCATATTTCAGCGAGCCTAGGAGCTCGGGTATAAAAGTCTAATTGCAACCTAATTCTTCATCTCACGCTTGAACTCTTAATTTAAATTTTTTTCTGACATTAGTGACAGTAAATCTGAAGTGCTGGAAAATATTGAGAAATAGGGCAATTCTGAAAATGATCAAATTGAGGAAGAATTTCAGTTTATACTAGCGCAGATTACCGCCTTATTGACACTTTTAAAGATTTGTGGTGTTTGCAATTTTCCTATTACGCAAACGCACTCTTTTTCAGTCGGCATTAATACGCAGCCCGAGCATTTACACCAATTTACTTTATTTTTTACTTATTGGTATGTTGACTGCTCGATTTTCTTCTTCCATTCGTTTAAGCTCATTTTTTCTAAACTTCAAAACCAAAAGCCATTACACAAATACTAGCACTCCTTAATAATAACTAAAACTGTTCACAATAAATTGGGCACAGACTGGAACAAATCGGTACGAAATAAAGAACATATCTATTGCCACGTGCGAGGAAGCAATGTATAAAGCGCCGCTAGCCGAAGCTTTTGTGACGTCACGCAATCGACGCATAAAATTTTAACCCGCTATTTCTCAGCAATGGTTAGTCGTAGAATGACGAGGTTTCAAAATTAATTCTTAGATTATTTTGTACTAAAACTTTAATTTTTGGCGCACACCCTCTTTAAGTGGAAATGTTTGAAGAAAATCAGAATTTGCCCTCTAGCGGCAAAATGCGGTACCTACTTAAAAATTATTTCCAAGATTTTCTTATGGTCACGTTAATTACGACTTTTTTCCCCTGAGTTTCTATTCCGACTAGTTTCCGAGATATGGCCGGTGGCCACCCTTAATGAATCACCCTGTATATAATATTTCGATAAAATAAACTTAGTTAGAAACCTACATGTGTAAAGAATAAACAATAGCGACCCCAGTATAGTTCCCTATAAAGTCCGCATTAAATGGCATATTTTTTATTATTAGGTATAGGCAAAAATTGAAAAAGCAGTTAGTTTTTGCTTGCCTAAAACCCAAAAATGACGTATACTGAAGCAGCTGCACGACTTTCGTTACCTGTCAAATTTGACATTTTTAATGAAATAGGTTCAAAAATACCCTTATTTATCAAAATATCGAAAAAGTTGTTTATTTAGGCATTTTTAGCATCTGTACAAAATTTTGACAGTCTAATACAATTTTTATTTTGTGTCAGTTTCTTGAAAATTTTGGTCAACCCTCGTAGATTAATTTTTATACATCGATATAAAACCATTTGCCTTTACTTCATTTGTCATCTTAATGCAATTTTGTGTAAAAATTTTGTTTCCAATTATTTATTTTGCTTCAGAAACTGAAGTTGTTATTGATCAGTATGTAATGTTTGATGCAAAGTTTATCTAATTACATCAGTTTTGCCAAATCGACGTTTCTTATTTTTCTTAAGTTAGTAAACAGATGTACAAAAAGAAAATATGCATTCGTTGCTAAGGAACATTACATTATTGTTAAAAACTGTCAAAATTTCGTGCAAAGGCTAAAAATTCCTAAATAAACAACTCTTTCGAATAAAATTTTTCGATATTTTGATAAATAAGGGCATTTTTGAAGCTATTTTATTAAAAATGTCAAATTTGACAGGTATCGCAAATCGTGCAGTTGCTTCATAATACGTCATTTTTGGTTTTTAGGCAAGCAAAAACTAACTGCTTTTTTAAATTCGACCTACAACTACCTATAATAAAAAAATATGCCATTTGATGCGGACTTTCTTACGGACACTGTATACACACGCCTTTGAACGTGTCTTGCTTGCTCTCGAGTTTTAACTTAAAACGAGCTATTTATTGCGGAAATATAGGTAACCATCAAACAATACGTGGGTGATAGCCGTGACAGGGAAAGAAGCAATAATATAAAAATTGTCAAATTAAATACAAATAGTGCCCAAAATAACAAAATTTCCAACGGAAACCCTAAATCAAAGCCGTAAACTATCGATAGAAAAAAAACACCGATATAAAGGGAGCTAAAAATTTACCAGATATAAAAACATACGATAACAAAAAAAAGGAAGGATCATTACAAACCTCTATACACGAGCCAATCTACCCTGGACCCTGCAATAAATAATATTTCTAAATTCTTCTAGGTTACCAGCTGCATACGAAATTATTAAATTAGACCAAAAACATTGCGTTCTCTTGACCCGAATCCTGGCCATGTTTAATAATGGATTTTAAAAGTTTTTTAAGCTTGGACTTTACAGATGTTAAGAAGTGTGCAAAAGTTATTTTCATTAGAAAAAAATAATTTTAAATATTTTTAACAATACAATGAAATTAAATAATTTTATTGGTTTTCGTTGACTTCTTTTGCATGAAAATAACTTTCGTATACCACTATAGATGAACCACCGTTCCATTGCTTAATTTTTTATGTAATTCGGTTCAAAAAGCTGCAATTTACCGCGGTCGAATTTACTTAAGTCAGCTTTGTTTTCACGTTGAACTGTACCGATATGGGTAAATAAACGACACTGCACAGAGTGCAATTAATTATTGAGGAAGACAAGCGAAAAGAAATTGGCGTTTATTTGTTATTAGTCTTCGGCGTCAATTAAATGCTAATATGCCTAACCTTATGTAATTAAGGAAATTTGTAGTTTTAGGCATATTTAGCATAATAAAAAGTTAACTAACATACATTTTGTCTAGAATGTTTAAAGGTGGTTCTGTTTGGTTTCCACCAATCGCTCCGAATTATACTGACGGCATGCCTGATCAACTAATAAAAGACAAAAAAGAAATTAGTCTTCTTTCAGGTACGGGCTTAATATTTTATTTTATAATTATTAAATTTGTTAAGTTGTAAACTTTTTTCCAGATAATCAATGCGATCGCCTTGTGGACATAATTCAAAATCTTAGTTTAGGTAGAACTTCAATCGCTGAAGCTATGGTGTTTTGTCTTAACCACTTACCGGCGATTAATGATTCGTTTGATATTATAGTTGAATCTTTATGCAATTCGACTACTAAGCCATTCAATAAAATAGCGCGGTATGTATGCCTAGATTAGTCGAAATAGTGTTGGCTTTATAAATTTACGTACTTCCCACCAAACAACGTTTTGTTACCTCAACATTGCACTAATGTTATATTGTAATAATATGACATTCGGAGATATGTGGATGTTATGGTGATTATAATCAGTGTCGTTTCGTAAATAAATTACAGTGCTTTCAGCAGATCGATCACAAATTTTAAAGCCTAAACAAACGACCTTCACCCCTCAGCGTCCCTCTAGGTCCATCTTCTATGATGCGTGCTTCAGTCTTTGTTTTTATGCCGATTGTATCGCACCACCTCTCCCGTGGCAAAGATTATTGATTTTTCGTAACACGCAAAGGAGAGTTCGTCCCGTTAGACAATGCCAAAACGGAAGCGTAGCCGTTTTAGTGAACAGATTATAAAAAAGAATGGATGCACTGTGAAAAAGAGGGATACTCGTTTCTGAGCAAACTGCAAGTAAGTACTTTGTGTGTATGCATAGAAATAATTTTTTATTATTTTTTGTTATATGTTGCGCTAAGTAGAGGTTAAATGCCTGTTTATGAACACAACTTTTTTCAGAGCAATATTGTGTTAAGGGGATCAAGGTGGTTTCAATTAAATATTACCTTAAGATAATTTTGTTGTTTATTTTCTCTTCTTTGGGCTACCATTGCAATATTGTCTATGATGCCAATAATTTTAATTGCAAAGTTGCTTAGGCCTGTTATGATATAACCACTATATTCTTAGGAACGTAACACATGTGTACATTTTTTTTATGCTTAGATATTTCGCATTGTCAAAGATTGCTTTATGCCAACAAGTTTTAATTTTTTTTTTGACACGGGCCTAAAAGCGGTTGCATTTTTTATTTATTTTCAGACATTCTAGAGCTAAATCAAGGCAGTTTTATGGAAAACAAGCTTGATATAAAATATACCCTCCAGATACAGATATTTCTGCCAAAATAGACCACATCCTCTATTATGCCTTCCTTTTTTTTTATTGTTCCAGATGTTTGTGTAGCGAGAACTTTAATTGTCTATCTCGAAAGAACCTTAAGAGGCTCTTTAGAATCCTTACTAATTTTAACCTTTAACTGTAGTGCTGGTTTTTGTGTTGGTAATTTTGAATAACTGTTGTATGTTTTTCTTATAATATATGTATATTTCGGCCATATGGTACAGCATTGGCCATTAGCATTAAGAGTATATTATATTTGTAAGTGAATAAATAAATAAATAAATGAATCTTTTATTTCCTTTTGACTACTATAGGTAGTATAGGATATTGTCCCTGTACATTAATAATATATAGGTATAAAAAATAAAAACAATATTTAAAATGAACAGGTAAACAAATACATACAATAAAAAAAAATCATACACAATCCCATCAGTTTGGACATTATTGAATAAATAATCAAAATTTAAATTTAAGGTACTCATTAGTGGAGTGAAAAGCGTTTTCAAGTAGAATACCTTTAACCCATTATTGGCCAAAGGTGCGTAAGCGCAACCTTTCAAACTATTTTTTTTTGGTGGCGGCAGGCAATGTTTGGCATTTCTGGTCTTACAAACTGTTTATTAAGGCTTTATAATGTATAATTAATTTTGTTTTAATTAAAAATTTTATTTTATCTAAATTTAGCAAATTTATGAAAATTCATGATTTTATTCATTTATGCACACCTCAAAAAAATGTTTAGTTGCGTTAGTAATTTTATCAAATCAAAAAAAATGTAGGGTTAAACAGGAATACAAATAGCACATGCTACTTAGTAAATTTTTATGTTTACTCATATTTTTGAAATATGGTCCAAAACTCCATCTAAGAATGATGGATGCGTATACGCACCTTTGGCCAAAAGCAGTAACATTGCTAAATGGCAGGTCAAGACGAGTCTAAAACCTTGAAACGAATGAAAATAATATCAGTTTATTATGACCCGTCCTGTGAGTTAGGTCGTGTTGGGTCGGTTTCATAAAGCGGATTTTTTAACTAAGTGAGTTTTATTTATCTGTAAAGTTTATTTATTTGTGGCCATAGGCAATTTGTATAAATAAGCAAAATGAGGTAAGTTTTATTATTATTTTTATTGATGGGTTAGCAGTACAGTTGGATTTATAATATTTCAGCAAATTTTCAAAGTATGAAATGAAAAGGGCACTAAACACTAAGGAATTGATGGCATTGTTAGAAGAGGACTCAGACTGTGAAAATGCTGAATCGGTTGACGTTGTTTATGTGCCACCAGATACAGATGAAGTTACCGACGAGGAATACATTGACGATAATGCCATCGGGAAGCAAACATAGAGACAGATATTGCGGGTACTTTTGAAATACAGCCAAACATAGTCGAAAATATAGAGAGTGATGATTCGGATGACGAGGTTCCTTTGAGCGAAATAGCCAAACGCGCAAAACTACAGTCTCAAAGAGCAGGTTGTTTTGTACCCAAGTGGGTGAAAACGGACACGCCAACTTATTCTAGTATCCCTCAACAAGGATCCAGTCGACATTTGGAAAATATAAAAGCCGAGCATGGTGGCAAGTCACCTTATGAAATTTTTTCGTTGTTTTTTGATAGGGAAGTCACTGAAGAAATAGTAACTTATACCAATGTTTACGCATCTCAGAACAACCGCCACAATTTTGAAATCAACGAGTCTGATTTGAAGAACTTTGTTGGTATACTAATTTTATCAGGATATCACACATTGCCACAGACAGATATGTATTGGTCTAAGGATGAAGATAAAGAAGTGCGTATTGTAAGAGAATGTATGAGCAGAAATAAATTTCGTTCGATAAAGCAAAACCTTCATTTGTCAGATAACCTGAAGCTCAACAAAAATGACAAATTTTCTAAACTGACACCAATTTTTGAAACTATGAACCGAAAATTTATGCAATTTGGAATTTTTGCAGAAAACCTCTCCATTGATGAAGAAATGGTGCCTTATTTCGGGCGCCACTCCTGCAAAATGTTTATCCGTGGAAAGCCAGTTAGATTCGGCTTCAAGCTATGGTGTCTTTGCTCCGATACTGGTTATCTATTCAAATTTATTCCATATGGTGGAAAAGGAGAAAAAACAGATCAAAATCTTGCACTAGGAACTAGGGTGGTTCTGGAGCTTTTGTCCGTGGTCGAAAATCCACAACAACACAGAGTTTTCTTTGACAACTTTTTTACTTCCTATTCCCTATTTGCAAATTTGAGAGAAAATGGATTTTTTGGAACAGGTACAGTAAGAGAAAACCGCACCGCAAAGTGTCCCATTGAAAGTAATAAAGCAATAGCCAAACGAGAAAGAGGTTATTACACCTGTGCGTTTGATCCGAACTTGGAAGTTTTAGTGGCTCGATGGAATGATAATTCTGTAGTTTCCGTGATGACCAATACATGCAAAGTTCTTCCTATAATGCAAGCCAAGCGCTACAGCCGAAAAGAGCATAAAGAAGTTCTCTTACCCCAGCCGAATGTGATACACCATTATAACAAATACATGGGAGGAGTGGACCTTCATGATAATGGCATTGCGAACTACCGTATCGGAATAAGGGGTAAGAAGTGGTGGTGGCCATTGTTTATCAACATGATCGACAGTGTAATTGTAAATAGTTGGAAAATTTATAACATTGCAAACGATTCCAAAGTTTCTCAACTTGAGTTTCGTTCTTAGTTAGTCCTTATTTTACTAAAGTTCAGCGCAGAAGCACAAGATGGTATTGAGGCTGCTCATAATGTTGCAGAATCAAACTCAACCTACGGACGACCTTCTAAAGGAGCTCTACCGGATGATATAAGGTTCGATAATATTGGCCATATTATACGTAGAGACTCTAATAATGCACGCAAAAAATGTAGATATTGCAAAAGTAACACAATTTATTTATGTAAGAAGTGCAAAGTTCATCTGCACCCAGATTGTTTTGAACTTTTTCACACGAAAAATTAGTTAGCTTTGTTTTCTTATTTCATATTTTAAATAATAATTATATTACAGGTTGCCAACTCTTCAAATATTACATATTAAAATTTTCATTTTAAAATGCTGTTTTTGGCCAAAGGTGCGTGTACGCACCCACGTGTTTTTTTCAAAAAAATGTATTTGTTTTTTTATAGCTGCTAAATTAGTCTTAGTTAATGTATTTTTGATGGACTTTAATAAATATTTTTCAAAAATCACAGTATTCTATTACCTCGGCAGATAATGGGTTAACTAACTTATTAAACTTTTTTGGATGTAGTTGCTTAATTCCTTGTGGCAGTTTATTAAATAACTTAATTGGTAGGACTAAAGGACTGTGAGCCACAGTAGACAATCTATGACACGGTATATCAATATTAACATTCTGTCTAAAATAATAATGTTCATTTGATTCACTGGTCAGAGAAAATACGTCCCAGTTTGCCTTAGCATAAGTCGGACAATTGAATATAAACAGGGAATGGAATGTTAAAATACCTCGGAATGTTAAAATACCGGGGAAAAAGTTCACGGCATGAAAAAGTACGTCGTTTAAATGTCATGTCATTAATTATTATTTTTTGCTGAATAAAGATTTCGTCAGCCCTTTCGAAAAAACTGACTAGTTTTCTACGACGATAATTAGAAATACTATGTTTATCGCCCTTTTTAAAGATTGGCTGAATTATTGTCTTTTCAAATATACTAGGAAAAGATCCCTCTATGGAAGACACATTAATTAAATAAATAATTGGGTCAACAATGACGTCTATAACATTTTTTAACAGGGAATCCGATCAAATCCCGACGAACTCTTTTTTGTTACCGAGAGGATTATTTCACGTACATCTTGTTCGGTACGTGGCTGTAAAAATAGAGAATTAAAATCACTACTTGACTGAATATTATAGTATATTTAGGATTAATTACATTGTCAGCAAGAATCTATTCTTTGGACAATAAAGAATTTTAAAGTTAAAAAAAAAGTAATAACTTATAAGAAATCACACAAACCTTTAGCAGGTGGTTAAAGGTTATGTTGAACAAGAATGGACTTGATACAAACATTTTTTGAACATAACATCAGACATGCGGCTACTTCAATGCCTGCCAGAAAAGGTGTCAGTTTTGATTTAATACGATTAGCAGTGGGTTTGACCAGAGATTCCAAAACATTAAAATTTTTTATTATAATAGACCCAATTACAATACTCTACTAGATTTTGCGACCGCTGTTCTTACACCCTTTTTACTTACTATTCTTTAGTTTTACTTATTTGTTTGTTTTTAAAGGAAAAAAGGAAAGACAACAAAGTCTCGGTCTCAGCAAATTTTTTGTGCTGAGACCGAGACTTTGTTGTCTTTCCTTTTTTCCTTTAAATCTATATCCGGTCTCTTTGAGAAATATGGACGATTTCTTCGATTTTTTTATTTGTTTGTGTTTTGATGTTTCATAATAAATCTTATTTATGTTTCTAAATATTGCAACTTTCTTTAAACATCTACACAGTAATTTATTTACGAAACAAAACCGAATATAATCATAAGATCAAACGAACTTACCTAAGTGATGTTCGATCTTGATTATAGGAAGGTCTCGTTGAAGTAGATAAGTCCCAACCGAACTCTAATTTTATATTTACCCTATTGCGTTGCAACATTTTTTCGCTTTAAAAGAACTGAAGCACGCAACGTAGAAGATGGACCTAGAGGGACGATGTGGGGTAAAGGGTTGTTGTTTTGGCTTTAAAATTTTTGATCGATCGCCTGGAAGCAGAGGTACTACACTGTAATTTATTAACGAAACGAGCCCTACTATAATCAAGATCGAACATCACTTAGGTACGTTCGTTTGATCTTATGATTTTAATATGTATGCAATAGATTATGTCTCAGGTTTTAACATAACAAAGTGATATTCAATGTCACGCAATATTACAACAATATTGCAGCAATACCCATGCAACGTGTTTTTATATTAATTTAAAAATATCTTGGAGTGACTTAGAAATACTTGTAACAAACTGTATATTTTTAGATATACCTATATTTATTTTTATGTAATATTAAATATTGCCCAAAATTTCCGTCATATAGTCCTTACTGGTACACTGGATCCCCAGAACCAGACGCTATTGTCCACATTATAGCTCTACAGTGAGATTATAAGATCTAATATAATAAAGATTATTATAACTATATTAAAGGCGTAAAGCGAGAGCACGTAACCCGGGGCGACATCTATAGTGTCGGGGTGGACACCATATTTATGTGGTGGAAACTTATATTCATGGCCTATTACTTTGTGATGTTGAGGAAATATAACTTAATAATATCAATCTGAGGTATGTAAGAAAAGTACCGTCGTCTTCAGTTATATACTTTTAAACAATTTCACTAAATATTGTAATATAACATGTTTGGTGGGGTACTAACTTTTTTTCGCTAAACGCTGGGATATACAGTAATTTAAAATAACACGAGTAAAATTTGGGGATTTCAGTTTTTCAGAAAAGTGTTCTGAGCAAATTTAACTTGCCTGACATTGTTTAAAAAATCTATTTGTTCCTAATTTTCGAACGTCTAGACCGACAGCGCGGGTAGCTCTTACGGTAGGTAGTTCGGGAACTTCTATTGGAGATTTTTAAATAAATTGTCTTTATGTTGGGATAAATAACGTTCACTTCGATATTATTGTGAACTATACCTTATTATTAAAGTAAACAAAACTTTAGAACATATAACAACATTAGAACATTGTATACTTTAGAAAAAACTGTTCGTTTTTATTTTATTTTACTGCCATACTTCAGTTCACAAAAGCTATTTTAGATCAATTAGAAAATAAAAACATGGCTTTAGGTATGTTTATGGACTTAAGCAAAGCCTATGACTGTATTGATAGGGATTTATTATTGTACAAACTAAATAAATATGGTATTAGGGGAAATGCATATGAATGGATAAAGTCCTATCTGTCGGATATAATGCAAAGAGTAGTGTTTTAGGATGGTAGCAGGGAAATCAAATCTGAGTAAAAGAAAAACGGTATTGGTATAGCTCAGGGGAGTATACTGGGGCCTATACCTACTATTCATTATTTTTTTAAATGATCTTAGTAGTGTTGAAGAGAATTTTTTAGTAACAAACTATGCAGATGATACGAATCTCCTTGTTTCAGGATCAAATATCCAAGATCTTATTAACAATGCAGAAAATGCCTTTGCCATGACTAGTAACTGGTTTTCACAAAATAAATTAATTTTAAATGATGAGAAAACGAAATTAATTCTTTTCAGAACTAAACAAAACAAATTAGATAAGCTTGATACTGTTGCTCTATGTGACAGGAGTTTTACTTTGGATAATAATGCGAAATTCTTAGGTATAACCATAGAGGAATTTTTTTCGTGGAGCAACCATATTAATGGTTTGTGTCTGAAACTGGGTAGTATAGGTTATGGAATGAAAGTAGTAGCTAATTATATGAACTTAAACACCTTAAAAATGCTGTACCGTGCAAATTTCGAATCTGTCCTGAGATATGGCATACTGTTCTGGGGCAGTAGCTTTGATCTACAAAGGGTTAATAAATAAGGTTAATAAATAAAATAAACTTTCTAGTTTCTTGTAGGGGAATATTTAAACAAATGAATATATTAACAGTGTATGGTCTTTATATTTTTGAGTGTTATTGTTATTATTATTATTATTATTATTAATATTATTATTATTATTATTATTATTATTATTATTATTATTATACCGTGGAACGGAAGTCATTCTTACTTCCTCGAGTGCTCTTTTGTCACTGTCTTTGTTTGCGCGGCGTAGTTCTCCATATCTGTTGCTTAGCGAGGGAAGAAAACGGTTCGCGCGTTGTTACTCGCTTTAGAGACAAACATATCTTATTATTCGTCTTAAAAATGAAGAGGAAGATACTTTTCTAGTCATAAAATAACTACAAAGTCGGGTAGAATTAGCAAGACACCTGCTAAATTTATTAATTATTTAACTTTAAATAAAGTCTCTTACATGATAAAAGGTAGAAAATCCGTAGGGTAATTAATAAATTATTTTAGTGTATACAGTATACACATATATGATATTGTCAAGAATTTAATTTATTGTTACGCAATAATGTTAGTAAATAAGTTTAAAATGTGACTGTCATGTTATTTAAAATCTGTGATAGTTTAGGTAAGAGATAGTTTTAAAATAGGAAATGTAACGTGTGTTGTTGTAAACACCCCCATATTAGAATTAGGTTGGCAACCATGCCATGACGTCATATGGATAAATAGCTGAGAGAGTTATTAAATGCCATCTCATTCAACATCCAAAACTGGTGTCTGAATTCTTAGCAATCCCTTTTTCACTTCATAATCCTAACCTCGCACTTTTGATTGAAAAACCTACCATAAAATCGCTTTAAGTAACATGAAGTACTTCCAAATACCTAATTCCCTTAAAATTTATAAATAAATAAGAAATTTTTACAAACCCGAGGATAAGTTAATGACTTATTATAGTACGAGTTGTTTTACGGACAAGGCCACACAGGAGCCGAATCAAGTATACAGGGTGTCCCACCGGGAACCGCTTCGATCTATATATGGAAAACTATACATAGGACAATTTTAAAAATTTGACAGTATGATAATGCCGATGGGGGCGCTATACATTATGCCCGCATGGGCATAAAGTAATTAAATGTAGGTGGTATCTAAGGTATAAAAACACAATAATGTACTGGTGTGACCTAATAAAAATTATGTCCAAATACAGAATTTCCTTGAAACTTACCATCAAATAAAAAAGTTTGTAATCCTAAACGAAAAAAAAAATAAGAAACAATTCGAATAACTTTATATACTGCAAGTTATTAATATTATATATTATTAGGTTTGTGTTTTAATTTTGCTTTGTATTCTAGATTCTACTTGCTCTCTGACGTTATTAGTAATTGTACTAGCCAAAATGTACCTATTCCCAACATACAGCCCATTCTGGAGACAACAATAGAGCAATTACATAAATGTTTTCATAACTTAACTAATGAATTTGATAAGCAGACATTTGCGTCCAAGATTATGAGAGTCCTGCATCAGTTAGATGCACTTGGAATTTTATCTCTGGAACTCATAAAAAAGGTATGCACCTGATAAATTAATTTTTTTTCGGGTGATCATTTAGTGTGCCGGTGGAAGTATCTCGTTAAAGTTGAGGGTGTGCATCTTCTAAAAATAATTATACATATACAGGGTGTTTCAGAAATACGGGGTGTAGGAAACGTGCATTTTTTAAATGAAACGCCATATATATGTTTAATGATGTTAAATCCCTTATAGTTTTCATTTTTAATTCCAAAAAATGTTTGCCTTAAAATGCGACGTTGCCAAGATACGAATTTTTTTAAATAATTTTTGGACAAAAATAAACTTATAATAAAATGGATAGATTTTTACTATTATTAAAAGCTTTCTTGCCAAAATTCGAGTTTTCTGTTTCTTGTCATTTTTTTTTAATGAAACCCCCTTATATTTAATTATTTCGTTGCAAGTAGCTTTACATTTCCTTTCCTCAGTCAATGGAACTCGAAAAAAGAAAGTACTGTCGCCATCTTAACTACAGAAGCTGAAATCATAGCCTTAAGCTTATGTATTAGTGAGGTTTGTTGGTTACAAAATTTGTTATTAGAGTTAAAGCATTTAAAGTTATTATTTACGAAGATAATCAATCTGCAATTTGTTTCTGTAACTCCAATAATCAGTATATAAATAGGCTCTAATAGAATGTGTTGGTAATATTAATGGTAGTAGAAAATTAACCGGTAGTTTGAGTCTCCAGTACTTTTTCCGTAAAGTTATTCGGAGGGATTAGGGGTGTATTGTATACGCTAGCGAACATTCTGGATTTCTCGGTCCAGCCGGCAGCTAATCTTATCCTATCTATGCTAACCCCCTTTCTCGCCGCCGCTGACGTCGCAGCGTGTCGTGTGCTATGAGCACAAAACTTTTTCGTGTCGCGCCCACAGTCTTTTCAAATTCCTTTAAGCCATCTGCTTATTGTTTGAGGAGACGCATCATGATAAGGTTTTTTTGACAGTTATTATTAGGTGTTTTGCGTCTCCTCTTAGGGTTTTGGTGCGTTCCAGGTACGCAAGCAGTATTGTGGCTGGACAAATATTAGAGTCTGCTGAATAAAAGGGTAATACTAGCATGGGTTGAAAAGTGTTTATGCTTGATGTTTTTATTCGCTCTAAAAGCATCTAGTTCAGGTGGCAAGTTCATTTTTGTATCATAATTATTGGAAGTAGATAAAGCTAGATATTTATATCGTTCAAATAGTTTTGTATATAGAAAACCATATTTGACTACTGAACATATAGATATTAGAGTGCCTATAAGTTTTACAAATTCTCTTATTTTACATGATTTTAGACGCATAAATTTACGAACAAGTGCATGGAGGTTTGTTATTTTACTTTGCGGTAATGATACTGACATCTCTTGGGAGTTATAAACAAAGCCCAAATATGTTGCTATACGGGTAGGAATTAAGGTTACTTTTCTTGTAATTGATTATAAATCCTAACTTGGTTAGTAAATTTTCAGTCACACTGACATTTTCTAAACAGTGTTCTGGCCCAATAATAAAAAATCATCTAGATATACATAGGTTAGAAATATATTCCTGTTCTCTCAAATGTGTAAGTATAGGTTTAGAAGTTTCATAAAAACCAGTGGCGCGCAGCTTGCTCCAAATGGCATGCAATTATATTCGTAAAGAATATTATTGAATCTGAACCTTAAAAATTTTCGATGATTTTTATTTATAGGAATTAAAAAATATGCAACTTTATGGTCTAACGTGGCCATAAAACAGTTCTGGGTAATTAATTTTATTCCTGTTTTATGGTCTTCCATTTTAAATTGAAAGTGCATCAAATATTTGTTTAGGGGCTTTAGATTAAGTATTATGCGACATGACCCGTCTTTTTTCTGTCTAGTGAAGATGCGAGAAATGTATTGGCCTTTGCGTGGTTTTACTTTAGTAATTGCTCCTATTTCGATGAAGTGTTTAATACCGTCATTGATTTTTCTGAATTCACTATCAGAGTATTTGCTTTCTTTAGGAGGAAACCTTTGTCTTGGGGTTCTAAGAAATGGCAATGTTAGACCTGAAATATACGACAAAACTTGTCAGTAGTGATTTCTTGCCAATAGTTCTGGTTAGTTTTTAGCCTGCCGGCTGGTTTACCAACTTGCTCTAATGACTCTCCTCTCTCTGCTGTTTGTGCTCCCTTCTGTTTCCTTGTAGGGGATATGGGCCCTGGTTTCGGGTTGGCACTTGGTGTGTTCGTCTCTGTTGGGTATGTGATGCTGGTACTTGGGGTAGCGTCCACTCCGATGGTCCCCGAAACCTCTCTGAAGGGGACTTCTGACGTTTAAAGACGTCATCTGTGTGGGTTTTTTGAATAGCATTTTTGGTTTTACTTGTTTCAGTAGAGCACTTAACTTCTCTAGTTCTTTGGAAGTTTGTACTCTCTCCTCTAGGTTACTTCCAAATAGCCACCCATCCACACATGCATTGTGAAGGGTGTCCTTTAGAGATTTATTTAAGCTAATAGAAAATAAATCTCTGCGTGTACCCGATTCCGCATAATGTATGTCTCTCAATAGACGGCCAGCATGCTTAGCATCTCAATATGATGCATGTTTTGCTCCCCCCTTTCCCTTTGTAGAAGACTAGTGATGGTGGCACCTATCGCTGCTATGCTGGCCCCAATTTGCTGTTGTCGGCTTGCGAGGCGATCGTCTCTGCGTAGAGTCTGTGGGAGAACTGCAGCTGTAACTTTCGGGTTTACTTTGGAAGGGCTGAGCAAGAGGCCGTTTTCAGGAGGTGGATATTTATTAGTTGTTTTCGCGTCTCGTCTGATAAGCCATTTTTAATCAAATTTTCCCAGCGTGCTGCTAGGTCTTTGTGGAGGGGCAGTACATGGATCTTGGGGGTGGAGGGGTCCTCTCCAAGGAGAGATAGAACTTCTGAGTTTAGCTCTTGGCTCTCGGCTAATTCCGCTGACGGTGGCGTGTGGCAGACCGACTGGCTATCACTTGCTATATCGTCTGCAACCAACGGAAAGGTTGTTTGCGTTTAACTAATATCTTGTTAAAGAGGGCAAAGCACTATTTCACTAATAGTATGTTAAAGAAAGCGCTATTTCACTAATTGCTTGATCCAGATTTGTGCCATTGTAATTATTGCTTACGGCTGTTTCACTAACAGCTTAATGAGATATGAATAATTTAAAAGTAGCTATATAATGTTGAGTAATAATAAATGGTTAGGTATAAGTAAATGGACATATTATACTTATATATTCCCTCGTTGATGGCGATAGAAGGTGCATCAGTGGGTGCTATAGAAGATGCTCGATTGGCGTCTTCTAGTACGGTAAGGCGCTCTTGAATTTCACTAAGCACTTTTTCCAGGCGACCACTACTTTGCGATCGGGACCGCGAGCGTCTGTTTTTATTGCGTTTCTTTCGTTCCCGGGAACGCGAACGTGACCGGAGTATTTCGGCATTTAGGGAAGGGCTGCGACGTGTGAACAAGTCAGCACATAAACGAAAACTGAAAGTACCGAACAGAGGACCAAGGGAGACGAGAAGCAAGATGGTCTGTTTGTTTATCTTTGAAACTATGTGACGAGTCCGTACTAACGGAGCACTACGTCTTTACCTATTTACGAGACGAAGCCTAAATATAATTGAAATATCTCATTGTTAATTTAACAATTTCTTAAGCAAATGACTACAATAAAAAAAATAACCTTCATAGCGCCAAATCGGCACTTTGCTTCTTAAGTTAGAAGTTGGTATTTTTTTAAATTTTCTTTTTTTGTAATATTATGTTTATTATATTGCCTACTTTTGTTTCACAATCCTGCGGACGGTGATGTGGAAACATATCGCTTAAATTGTCAATATAACTACTACTGTCAAAAAATATTTACAAATATTTAATTTTATATTTGTCTTTAATCATAATATGACATACACTCAACCACAAAATATTTTTTTTATAAATGCGATTATTACAAATAAAAAATGTTAAAATAACAGCTGCAAAAGAATTTTAGTACCGTAAATCGTGTATTTCATTTTTAATTAAAATTGATTTAAAGTTAAAAATGTCAAAATGACAGCTGCAAAAGAATTTTTTTTTATCCGTTTTATTTATGGTGTACAAAATTACCACCTAATATTAAATAGTTTAAATTATGGAAGAGTTTTAGACTTGCATTGTCTTTATTTGTTTTAAATCACAACGTTTCAACTGGTAAGTATCTCCAGCCGTCTTCAGGTGAATCCGACTGGATATACTTACCAGTTGAAACGTGATGTAAAACAATCCATCATTCAAGAAATATCATTGTCTCCAACCTTCAAACATACATTAAATACTTTATTACTGATTGAAATAGTTAAACTTTGAAAATGTCGAAATGACAGCTAGTAAAAAGCCTTTTTTTCATCATACAAATAGTTTGTTACACAAATAGTTTGTTACCTTCAATATTCAGGTAACTTTGATTGTGACTAAATAGTAATTGCCAATGTCATTTATCTCACAGACGGAGAAAGTCACAGTTACTACCATCTCTAAAATATTTTTCCTACAATTATAAACTCAGTTTACATACTTATACTAAATTTTGTTCAGATTGGATTAGTAGTTAACGAGGTAAATTCATTTTAAATTCGTATGCAAAATTTAGGGTAGATATGTTTGGTAGTTTTCGAGTTACTATAAAGAGTCAATTTGTTAAAGCGGACAAAGCTGCAGTAACTGGTATTTCTTAAATATTTTCTCTAAAATTATAAACGCCTTTTCCATACGAATACCAAATTTTGTTCAGATCGGTTAAGTAGTTTTTGAAATAAATTTATTTTACATGCGTTCATCAAATCTTGGGTAGGTCGATTAAATAGTTTTTAAAGTAAATTAATTTTAGGCGTACCTACATCAAATTATAACCCTTGATTTATACCTTATTTTTTTCAAATATAGAAATTGAAGATGTCTTTCTAGGGTTGAACCATTGGACTCTATATCTGATAACATAATCATCATAATATAGGAAACGAAATATGGCAATGGAAAAGTAAAATTATATTTTCTTCATCTCTGCAAATAAAACTTCCAAACATAATTTATAGGGAAAAAACAAATTTGTTAACGTTTGGGCCGAGGGGCCTGTCGAAGTTTAATCGTGGCGCCAAAAATTTTTTGGTTGTCCGAGTATTTGTTGCCTCTTCCGATCCAGTGACTCGCAATGGCAAACTATGTGCGGTACAGTTTCTCTGTCTTGTCCGCATAATCTGCAGTCAAGGTCTCGATTGTATAGTTGCATTCTGTGTAGATGGTTCTTGACAGCCATGTGTTCTGTCGGAATTCCTGTAATGGTTCTCAGCTGGTTCCTGTTCATTTGAAGCAACTGTTTTGTAAGTCTTGGGTCTGGCTCCCCAATGAAGCTTTTGCTGTGCCGGTTCTGGACCAATGAATGTATTTTCGGAGCCTTTTCTCGCAAGTTTGTCGGCTTTTTCGTTTCCTGTTATACCTTTGTGGCCCGGCACCCACTGCAGTACTACTTTGTTTACTTTACTTTTTGTTGCATATTAGCGATCTAAGGGCCGTCTGTCTCGAGTAATTATAATGATTCAATTTGTCGAGCAATACAAATACAAAGTCATGGTAATTTTTATTTCTAAAATATTTTTCTTGATATTTACTACGTTTTCATGAGGATTCAGTTCGATTTAAATCCGAATTGAACACATGAAAACAGGTATTTTTACCGTATTGAGTTCGTTTTCAGTTCAAGGTCGATTCGCCAATTTTTGGGATCGTATCGGGATCGTACCGAAATTTTTAATCATGAAAACGGTTCGAGATCGGAACGGAATATGATTCTCATAACCTATAAATAGTTCTTATGTTATGTTTGGTTTTGGCGGTTCTGTTATAAACGTTGTAAAAATGACCGACCAAAAAAGCAATAGAAACAAAATCTAAAAGCAAAAACATAGACAAGTACGAGAAAAGAGCGGTTATAACCACAGGTTTGACGCATGACAGCATTGACAGCTGAGAAATGTCGAAAATTCAAATCCGAATTGAAATCGATTTCAATTCGATTTGAAAACTGCCATGAAAACGCCTTGGAATGTAATAGGGTAAAAAATATTCAAATCGAACTCAGTCCTCATGAAAACGTAGTAAGTATAACTCATTTTTCATACGTGTACCAAATTTTGTTCAGACCGGATAAGTAGTTTTCAGAGTAAATTTATTTTACGTGCTTTTACATCTTCAGATATATTCGTTATTAATGTCTGTTTGCATGTTCAACTAAGTGAGAAATCCTGTGTTTTATTTTATTTTGTCCGAAATGCCGAAGAATAAATAAACAAAATTACGTCGAAGGACACGATTTACCACCTAAAATCGTAATTTTCAAATTTTTCACAATTTCTAATCATATTAGGTAGGTGGAACATGTAGATATTGTAAAAAATATTATGATCATTTAAACCAGAAGTATGTCAGAGTTTCTCAATTCGATCTATTCGGTTCCCAGTACGATCCTACAACGGCCATTTTACGACTTAAAAAATCAAAAAATTACTTTTCATATCCTAATATAGCTAAAAAATAATAGGGTTCTGCAGCTGTTGGTACTCTCTAACCTCCGGAAGTAAAAATCTAAAAAAATAATTCTTGCGACCTGAAATGGGTTTCATCGGGAATTTGACATTATTCGACTTTGACGTTTAATATTTTTTTCTGAAACACCCTGTAGATTTGAAATGATTGCTAAATGTTCTTTCGTTAGACCTTTATAAAACGAAAAAGTTTGAATTAGTCGGCTTCTGCCGTTTTAAAAAAAAACAATTTTCACGACGAATGCCCCCAGTGTAGCCGATTTGCGTGATACAGTAATATACCGTTTCTACTATTAAAGATATCAAAATATAGTTTTTATAAAAGTTGTGTGAGGTATAAAAAAATATATACTCTAAAATTATTTTTAAATATAAAGGATGGTCCTGAAAGAAAGAACAATTAAAAGATGCATTTTTTTAAATCGAACACTATATATTTTAGCATTTCTTGCTTCCTCACAAAATCATATTTAATTTTGCAACTTTACCAAACAAAATCCAAAATTCTTAAAGTTTTAGAAAAAACATAATTGTATTTTGTGTTTAAAGAAGTAAACGTTTGTTGTAATATCAAATGTGGTAAAAGTTTTAATCGTAGAGTGGTTTTATAGCCATTGGTGTTTATTAAGATTGTGCCAGTCTTGTGGATTTAATTATTATCAGAAAGGGTACTCGCGGGTCATTGACTTCTATTAATTGACATTTCAAATAATGACATCTATTAATTGATATTTCAAATAATAATAATTAGGTAAAAATGTTGATTTTGTTGTGCTTGGTGATATGTTTACAGGATGTATTATTATTTAGGTTCGTTTGGGGTAGAAATAAATAAATCCGTTACTATAGTTATTAATTTACTTTAGTACATTATATTTGTTTTGACTTTGCTGATCAAGGCTAACTAGAAAAATAAGATTTGCATTTTTTTCACGAAGATTTAAATAAAAATCGAAATATTGGCAAAGCCAGTAAGTTTAGGAATAGGTATGACTTAACAATAATAAAAGATACTTAAAATATGTATCAAATAAGCCTAATAATAATCGAGAAATACAGATAATTTCATACTATCATGATAGTAAAACATGTTTTCCCAAAATTTTATATTTTGTTTAGGTTAGGTTAGATAAGAGTGGTAGACCTTTGGTTCTGACCAAACAGTCTCACGTAGCCCTTTTAGGTCCGTTGTGATACTACACGTGTTCCGTAGAACCCACCTTCATCAGGTCTCTGATGGTTAGTGCAGCGTACACCGCAGAAGGATTTTAACAACTTATTCAAACCAGCCACTACTATTCAGAAACCTGCTCAGTCGTCCAAGTTGTAAGTTGCTTAGTTCCTCCAGGCTATCGAAAAATGGTTCACCCAGAGCAGTGAACCTTCTTCTTGCGAGGCCAGGGCATTCACACAGAAAATGTTGAACACTTTTTTTCTCTTTTTCATCTCTGCAACTTCTGCAAAAGTCGTTAGTGGGTGTTTGCATACGTTCGGCATGTTTACCGAAGAGGCAATGTCCGGTAACAACCGCAGTAATATTTCTTACGTCTTTCCGACTGTGCCCTAATAGCTCGGAGGTTCTCTTTTTATCGAATGTGGGCCACAGTTGCCTGGATGTACTACAGGTTGTCAACTCTGTCCATCTGTTCTGTGCACGCTGCTTGACGGTGTAATCAATCTCCTCTTTGACTAATCCCAGTGGTTTGTTCACTGTATTTTCTGCTAGATCAGCTGGCATGCCTACGCCCTCCGCAGCCTCGTTGTTATCTATTTTGGAGTGTCTAGGAACCCAGCACAGAATAACCCGATGTTGGTTGCCAAGTGTGCATAGACTGTTGCGGCATGGCTTTACGAGCTTTGATTTGATGCTGCTGGAACATATTGCCTTAATCGTCGCCTGACTATCACCGAAGATGGTGATTGACGAGGATACACCCAGGCCAAGGTGTTCTTGCAGGATATTGACCGCCTTCTCTACTGCCAGTACTTCTGCTTGAAAAATACTACAATAGTTGGGGAGTCTATACGACTTCTGTATTTGTAGACTTTCGAAAAAGACCCCGGCTCCCACACCAACGTCCATTTTTGAACCGTCTGTGAAGATTGCGTGATCTGTTTTCGTTATATACTGATTGCCTTTCCACTCTTCCCTACTCAGAATGAGTATAGAATACCTTCTATCGAAGCATGTTATTGGGACAGAGTAGTCAGTCGGTCGTAGATTATTCCCCCTTTGGTATACTGCTGTGTCCGTGGTTGGTTTTATTCCAGAATTTCGACTCTTTCAGTCGCAGGGCTATTTTTGCAGCTATACTTTTTCCATAGATATCCAGGGTGTGTATATATAACAGTACCTCTAGCGCCGCTGTCAGGGTTGATTTAAGGGCTCCGGTTATTCCTAAACAAGCTGCACTTTGTATCTTTGTTATTGCCTTAGTGTGCACTGCTTTTTCCAAAGCGGTCCACCAAACCAGGACCCCGTATGTTAATATAGGTCTTATAATAGCCATATAGATCCAGTATACTATGTGGGGTTTTATCCCTCATCTTTTTCCAATTGTTTTTTGCAGGCATATAATGCTACCGACGCCTTTTTCAGTGTTGGTGACAGAACCCCGCTTTGCGGAGTTCCTCTTCCAGAAAATCTGACCATCTCGCTGCTTCCCAAACTGGAGCAGATTTGACGTCCTTTCAACATCCTTTGAATCCAGTGGCAGATGTAGTTATCGACCCCTGATTCTATTAGAGTGCCGCACACTGCCTCGATCGTGACGTTATTAAAGTCTCCTTCAATATCTAAGAAGGTACCCCCAGTCTCTTTATTGTTAAGAGATTTCTCACTAGTGCCTACTACCTCGTGTAGGGCCGTTTCCACTGATTTCTCTTGGTATAAGCCTGTTGAGACGAGCTTAAGTCTCGCTCTCGCACCGAGTTCTTGATATGCAGATCCAGTAACCTCTCCAATGTTTTGACAAGAAACAAAGGCAGGCTTATTGGTCTGAAGTCTTTGACGTTTACATGACTGCTGTTACCAGCCTTAGGGATTAAGACTATTTTTATTTTATTCCAGTCAGCCGGCATATACGTGAGATGCAAGCTGCTTCTGTATATCACCAAGAGCCACGGGATTAGGATTATTTTTCCTCTTTGTAACATGGCGGGCATTAGCCCGTCTAATCCTGGTGATTTGTAAGGCTCAAATGAGTCAATCGCCCATTCTAGCTTATCATAAATGATCACTGATTTGATGCTATTCAAATCCTGAACGTCTCCTTGATCGATAAGGGGCAGCTTCGCTTGTACTCTCAATCTGCTCGCTGTTATTGTACCAAGTGCTTCTTTGAGATATTCTAATCACTTTCTTGTACGTCTTTAGAGCCTTTATAAGAGCTCTTATCTTCAGTACCTTTGCTCTTTGCTTTGTTAAACAGAATTCGGCCGGCGATATGTAAAAATTAATTACTCCCTAAATGTTTTTCGCTGACACCAAAGTTGATGTCAAAAAATATAGGTTTACAAGTTTGACAGATAAGACGCCATAAAAGGGAATCCAAACCACGTGATTACATATACATCTTTCTGACGATATGGATAATATGTCTTCTCGGTTTTGAAATATGTATGAGGTTGGATGCGTTGGATTTGACATCGGCGACGAACGAGAGAACAATTAGTAAAAATTTCAAATATACAGGGTGTACCGAAAAAAGCTATTAAACGTCAAAGTCGAAAAATGTCAGATTCCCTATGAAATCCATTTCAGGTCGCAAAATTTATTTTTTTCGATTTTTTACTTCTGGAGGTTCGAGAGGACCATCAGCTGCGGAGCCCTCTTGTTTTTGGAAAGATCAGAAAGCAAAAAGTAATTTCTTGATTTGTGAAATTTTTGATATTTTAAAAGTCGAAATAGGTCGCATTGGGATACGCGGGCATATTTTTGGTTAAAGTTGTTAAAAGAAGCAATCCAATCAAGTTTAATTTTGTTTTATTACTTTTACCTGAAATATAATTGTTGTAAATAATAGAAGTTGCCAAAATAAAAATTAATTTAAAAGTCTGTCATAGAAGTTCATTATATATTTAACTTTAATATAACTATAATCTATAAATATAACTTCTCATAAAGATAAGAAGTTTAACAAAAGTGAATAGACATTTTAAAAGTTTAGAAATTACGATTTTAAACCCAAATTATTCAAGGTTTTTAATTTTTTCTCGTGAAATACATTTTTTAATCAAATGTCATAGAGCCTATCGAAAAGAGCTCGTCGAATTATATTTAAAATATATTTTTTGAATTGAATATACAAATAAATTTTGATTCATCATTCAACATTTTTTTTTAGGTACTGATACGCTCAAACTCGTCCCTGAGCCACTGTAATTGACCTTTTAAACTTTATTTTATACTATTATTTGGAGGGGTAAATATACGTTAAATTTCATACCAAGCACGCTCTTCGGTAGTACGTTTAATGGTTCAAAAAATTTAATTAAATTTTTTTTAAAGTTTTTTTACCAACAGTTTTAATACATTCGATTATATTTTGTACCATAATAGCATTTTATTCCTCAATCCTTTCTGTACCCGCGTGTATACTTGAATATATAAATTTTTTCTTAATTTGAGAATAATTGATACTGTGAGAGCGGGACTAGGAAAATTCGCCAAATCACGAAAATACATAGACTAGATTTCCACGAAATTGCTTTGTCTCATGACAGACTTCCATGTTGGAATTAATTACCGGGATCAAAATTACCCTAAAATGGGTGTTTTTGTCTACAGATTGTAAAAATGTTTTAACGTTAGTAAGTTAAAAATTTAATGGTATAGCTTATTTGGGACTTTTACATTTTACTTGGACCAAAATGAAAGCTTCATCTGTCCGATTAATTATCGAATTTTCAATTTTAAAAATACTTCTCAATTTCCGTGACGGTTTCATTTTAACAGAATTATGATTTTTCGAAAAGATAAAGCGTTATCATGGATATTAAATATATAAAGTATCAAAATATACCGAAAATGGCATATTTCATCGTAAGTTTTTAAAGTTATTTTGGCATTTCGCGCTTTGAAATTTGAGATAAGGGATAGTGCGGGTTTGGTCGGAACTTCTACAATACAGTGTTGTATAACATATAACTTCAAATAGAGTATTTATGCATGAAATTTCCATTTTAAAATCGACCAGCATGACTTAAATTTTATCAATTTTTAATGTTCGGGAGTTATTCGGAACAGCTGAAAATTGCAGACTTGGATGTTAAAGTTTTTATTCTTTGTGACTATATTTGTAGAGATAAATAAAAAATAATTTAACTTTTTACTGCCATATTTTGTTTTCTATCATAATGTTATCAGATTTCGAGTACAACGTTTCGTCATCTAGATACCATCATCAGATATTTTTTAAAAATATAAACCAGTAATTTTTATATTGCAGTTTCGTAAATCCTGCTTCTTCTAACGTCTGTGCAATAATACCTTAACCAAATAGCAATGCTTCGACCCTATAAAACATCATCGATCTTTATATTCGGAAAAAGAATGCTAGTTGTGGCATTTGAAATGGACGGCTATCATGCCTTAAAAAACGAATATATCCGAAAATGTTAAAGCATTTAAAATTAATTTACCTCGGAAACTACTTACCTATCCGGTCTGAACAAAATTTGGCATACGAATGAAATATGAGTTATAATATCAGGAAAAATATTTTAAAATAAAAATCACCGTGGCATTGTCCGCCTTGACACAATGAATCATTATAATAACTCGAAAACTACTTAACCGATCTATCCGAAATTTGGTGTATACTTTTAATAGAATTTTAAAACGATCTTAAAAGATTTCGTTACCTATGTAAATTGTTTATAGATTATATTTTATTTATATATACAGGGTCGCTTTTATGTATGGAAACGGTCGATTATTTGCTAAAGTAAAATAGCTAGCGAAGAATATTAAATACAAAACTTTTAGGGTTTTTAGAAATCTATTATACTGCACATAAACTAAGTATACAGGATCGGTCAAAAAACCATGGAAGAACAAAGTTACTTTATTTTAAATGGAACCCCCTGTATATTATTCAATATTTTAATTATCTAAAAGATTCTAAAAAAAAAGGTTAAGCACACCACATACCCAATCTTAATCGTTTTCGAGATATCGAGTTTCGAATATCGTTTTCAAATAAATTATTACATTCATTAATTTTCTAGTTCATCAAGTTACCTTAGAAAATATTTATCTCCATGACAATGTTGTTTTGTCATCTTGACAACAGATATGCCAAAAATACTTACATTTACAATTGTTGAACAATTTTCGCGTAAAAATGGCACGTTTAAGTGATACCGAGCGCATTGAAATTTTAATGATGATAGGGTACGGCGATAGAACACGGAGTTTTAACCAAGTGGTGAATATTTTTAATGATTTGCATCCAGATCGGGAACCTATAACTAAATCAACTGTTTCCAAAACATTGCAGCGTTTTCATGAAACTGGAGGTGTGAAATCGACCAAAAAGTGGAAGACCTGTAAGCGTTACTAATGAAGAAAATTCTCTAAATCTCATGTTAGATGTGGTAGAAAATCCAATAAATTTGACGCAACAGCGGGCTTTAAATCATAATATGAGTCGATATTTCACTCAAAAAATTACCAGAAGAGAAAAATTCAAACCATATAAAATTCATTTGTTACAAGAATTGAGTGAAGACGATTTTAATCGCAGAATTCAGTTTTGCGAAATCATTATGGATAAATTGAATCAAAATGTGAACTTTGTCAACCACATTTTATTTTCTGATGAATCAACGTTTTGTTTAAACAGGCACGTAAATTGACACAACTGTAGATATTGGTCAGACCAAAATCCACATTGGATGGAACAAGTTCATACCCAACGACTTCAAAAAACCAAGGTTTGGTGTGGCATTATTGGTGGAAACGTCATAGGACCCTATTTTATACATGGAAATTTGAACTCTGAACGATATTTTTTACTTTTACAAGAGAATATTGTTCCGCAGCTCAGACGATTATTCCCAAATTATAATAATCCCAATTTACCGGCTGAACAAATATGGTTTCAACAAGATGGGGCTCCACCACATTTTGGACGGATGGTGAGGGAATATCTAGAGGAAATTTTTCCTGGTAAATGGATTGGGCGCAGAGGTGCAATTGAATGGTCTGCTAGGTCTCCTGATATGACCCCTCTTGACTTTTTCCTGTGGGGCCATATCAAAAATTTAGTGTACAAAAATAGGCCACAAAATATCGAAGATTTGCAACAAAGAATAATGAATGAAATTTCCAGTATTGCTCCAAATATCCTTATAGATTCGCTACAAAATTTTTTTCACCGAATTCATTACTGCCTGGAAGTAAATATGCAAACTGAGTTTATAATTAATTGAAGGAAACATATTTTAGAGATGGCAGTATCCGCGGCTGTGCCTGCCTATGAGATAAATAACATTGGTATTGATATTTAATCACTATCAAAGTTACCTGATTATTGTGTGTAACAAACAATTTGTGTGATGAAAAAAAAGTTGTTCTTTGCTAGCTGTCATTTTGGCCTTTTCAAAGTTCAACTATTAAATTAATATTAAACTATTTTATCGTATCATTGAAGATTAAGTCATTTTTATATGGTCTTTATTAATAATTATTAACATCATAAACGTACATAACACCTTAGTTACTCATAATACATTAGTTACCATAATTTAATACGTTAGTTATGAAAGCATAATACGTTAGATACCAAATAATATTAGAACTATTTTTCATGAACATGTAAAACAATATTTTGACAGTTTTTAAATTTGATGGATACACCTTTGTCTTTAACGTCCACGATCTTAGGTATGCCCTCTGAAGACTGATTAATGACCGAGCAAGAATTCTTTTCGATTTTGAGCGATTCCCCAGTGCTTAATCCACTGCCGGAAATATCGCCGATTTGAATTTTGCGAGCAATGGAAACTTTTTTAGTCACACTTTCTTCTAAATACCCTCTAGCAACCCTCGCCGATTCCCATCCACGAAGTTCTTGTAGGTCTAATATATCTCCTCCAGCATTAACAAGAAAATTTGCCGAAGATCTTCTAACGCAGTGACCAGTATACAAATTAGGATTTTCAAGTGAGAGATACTTAGCTATTTTTTAAGGTATTTTAGAGAAGAAAAGAATGCCGCAGGGCTGTACCGTACATTTCTCTTTTCTATATGATACAAACAATCTTTGGTGAGTGACATGGTCTGGCCTTAACATTGCGTACTTTTTAAATAATATCACAGCGAAAATACGTTTCTTGTGGGTTTTTGAGTCGGGAATAGTAACAATCAGCTTGTCCTCTAAAACGTCAACATCTTCCGTGGTCATCTTCGCTAATTCATTAGTTCGACAGGCTTCCTTCAATTCCAATTAAAAAAGCCACTTTCATCATTAAAAACTTCTCGTCTGAGGCAGAACACACAAATTCGTTGACTTGTTGTCTTGTAAATACTTTTGATTTTTTTACTCTATATCCAGCATTTTTCTTCTTGATCAAACGTGTTAACGCGCCGTATTTGTCGATTTCCACTCTTTCCTTCAGTTCTAAAGCGCTCGTAACATGGAATATTTCGGCCATAAGGATGAAGCAGAGTATTCCTCAGTGAGTAATGCGAAATACGCCAGCAGTACGTTTCTTCTGCACCTTGAACATGTACTTTGTTTCGCCACTCACAAAACTGCCGATATTATTTTTCATACTGGATTTTAGATTTGTCCGGAAGCAAGTTCAACCTTATAATGTTGGGCTGCAGCTAATATATCGTCAGGAATATCAAAATCTTGCATGATTTTAATGATGACTTTTTGAAATGCCAAAATGAAATGACATAAAACCTTGTTTTTATTTTCGCATCGCCGTTGTCAATGATACGATAAAGCTTTGAATACAACTCGATTATTAGCGATTTAACACCGTCTCGGACATTGCGGGTGACTCGGCTGTTGCCTCGTCACCTAGTAATGTCCTCGACTATTATAAATCGCATAATAATCTCGTTATATTAATAGCTATAATATTAAGTGTTAATTTTGTGAAGCAGAAATAAAAGGGATAAAAATTAAATACACGAGTTTTAGTATTATGAGTTATATACTAACAGCTGTCATTTTGACATTTTTTATGTTTACTAATCGTATAGTTTTTTGTTATGATTGAAATACATAAATATGAAATGAAATATTTGTAAGTATTTTTTAACAGTTGTTATATTGACAATTTAAGCGATATGTTCCTACATCACAGTCCGCAAGAGTGTGATACAAAAGTAAACCATATGATATATAAACAACAGAATATTTAAAAAAGAAAATGAAAAAAAAATTATATAAATGAAAAATTATTTTATTTACTAACTTCTACCTTTAGAGCGTTTTCACACGGCACCATATATCGCGCGCGATAAATGGTCGCAATATTGCTTTAGAGCGTTTTCACACGGCACCATATATCGCGCGCGACAGATGGTCGCAATATTGCTTTTACACCAAATTATGTGTTTTCTAATGAGCCATTTTCACACACAAGCGATATTAGAGAACACATAATTTGGTGTAAAGCAATATTGCGACCATTTATCGCGCGCGATATATGGTGCCGTGTGAAAACGCTCTTATTACACCAAATTATGTGTTCTCTAATATCGCTTGTGTGTGAAAATGGCTCATTAGAAAACACATAATTTGGTGTAAAAGCAATATTGCGATCATTTGTCGCGCGCGATATATGGTGCCGTGTGAAAACGCTCTTAGAGGCATTGCCAGTTGTCGATTTGCGATATGTAGCGTTTGGAATTATGGCCGCATGCCGCGCAAAAGCTTTATCAAATAAATATAGAAGACATGAAGGATTTTCAAACAGAGTTATTAATTACAATACCCAAGACTAAAACCAAAATTGTACAAAAATTTACCATAAACAGTGTGTTTTGCAATATTGTAAAGAAGTACATCGATTTCCGTCCATCACATGTAAAAATCAATGCATTTTTTCTAAGTTATCACAAAACCAAATGTACAATACAACGTGTAGAAAGAAACAAATTTGCAGATATTGATAGACAAATTCCCAAATATTTAAACTTGCCAAATCCTCAAAGTTATACCGGCCATTGTTATCGCAGATCATCTGCCACTCTGTACATTGATGTAGGAGGCGATATAACTGGATCAAAGCGTCATGGGGGCTGGATATCTACACAGGAAGCTGAAGAATGCATTGATCAGGGGCGTCGCCCAACTCTGCTCCAAAATGGGATATATCAGGTAAAATGATCTGGATACTTATGGTAATTAAAGTTTATCTAAGGAAATTAACGTAGTAGGTAGGTGCATGGGTAGTATATAATAAAAATTATCAAATCTTGCACAAATTGTATTTTGAATATCAATCAGTGTTAATCGAAAGTGCGTTATATCTAAGAAAAATGACTAAATACTTCTGAACTAAGTGAAATTATCAGTCAACGAGGTAAAATACTACTAGTGTAAACCAATTTAAATATAAAGAAGAAAATCGAAAATTATCTTCGGGGGAAACCAAGTGGAGGTATATTAAAACTGGGTGTAATGCCTGCTTAAAAAACCATTGGAAATCCATCTGGTCGAGAATTAACTTGGTCTAATCAAAACACGAACAGGAACCAGAACATCTTTTGCAAAGGCAAATATTGGCCAAACGAAAAGCAGAAAGCGACCTGACAGAAAAACCAGCCAAAATAATGAGGAAAGCATTGGCGCAAGATAACAATACCAATGTTCTATGCGCGGCGAAAATCACTACCAACGTCGATTATGGAAGTACACACAGCCCTAGATAAAATGAATCTGAAAACACGTTCGACTGATGAATTTTGTTTAGTAAACGATAAAACAATGAACTTAGTTATATTTTCATGCAACAGTAATTTAAGTTACTTGTGTAAGTCACAAATTCTTTACATGGATGGCACTTTTTCTTACTGTAAAAAATTTTTCAAACAATTCTTCACCATACACGGATTTTTTAATGGAAACTATATTCCTTTAGTTTTTTGCCTGTTAAAAGATAAATCAGAAAAAACCTATAAATTGTGCTGTTGCAAAATATAAGAATTGTGTTCCAGAATTAAATTAGTACTTTTACCAAAAGAAGTAGTAGCGGATTATGAAGTTGCAATGTATAATGCAGTGCTTCAAGTGTGGAATGATATTGAAATTACGGGCTGCAGATTTCATTTGGTCCAAGCCTAGGATAATAAGTCGGAGGTACCGTAGGAAAATGGTTGCAATATTGTTTTGGGCTTGTATTTTTAAAACCAAGTGATGTTGAAGATTTTTATTTTTTTGAATTATATGAAATTAAGCCGCAAAATCCAAATTTAGAGACATTTTCTGATTATCTTTTAAACACATATTTAACTAACGAGTCAAAATTTCCACCACACATTTGGGCAAGCGCATCTGCAGCCCTCAATAAAACTGCGGATGCCTGTGAATCATTCTATGCGCATTTTAATAATTCTATGTACCAGACGCATCCCTTTATATTTTTATTCAAGAACTTCTCAATGTACAAGCAAAAACGTATGTTAAGTGTAATAGTATTAGTTTAATTCATAGATCTAGAAATTTAGCTATTAAGAAAAAACAAATTTATTGAAGATTAAATTTAAAAAATATAACAATAAGGAGATTCAATACTTTCTTATGTAAAAATTGGTTTCCTATTATCACTCCCGATAATGTTTTTTTTTGTATTTCTATGTTTTTTTTTGTACATTAAATAAAATTTTAGTTTAAATTCAAATTATCGTGTTATTTTAGATTTAAAAATACAATCCATCCCTTCAATCCATGGTCCATAAATTACGGGGCAATAAATAAATGAATAAATTAGCCGAGATGGGTTATTTAAAAACAGGTAAATTTTAAGTTCGTGCCCAGATGGGCTAATTTTATGTAGCATAACTGGGTCCACGCGCCGAGTTGGGCGACGCCCTTGATCAGTCTATGCGAAACAAGACAACTACAGCAAATTCTATTGGTAAACAGATATATAGTAATGAAGCATCTTCTACCTTTACAGCAACCGAAATTCCAAATATTTGTATTGAAAACTCTTCCAAAATTAATGATAGTTTGCCACCAATTCAGTTTATTAATTGTACTATTACTAATTTTAGTGTTATTGATTAAAGTTGTTCATTAAAAATCTCAAATAATAAATTAGTCGTAGATAAAGTAGAGTACAATAATGTTGTGTGTGTGGCAATAATAGCTATCAATATTGACTCGTGGTATAATCTATTTCTTTGTGCATTACTGAGACGAACGTAATAATCCGTTGATTCATCCTTACCCAAATTTTTTGCAATTCAATAAATATAATTTAACAATAATTTAATAAACTATTAGGTAATATTTGATGCTAGTAAAATATAGCTAAATATGATTTATTCCTCGTAGCAAAAAATATATAGTAAATGAAAATGGAAATTTTTTCTATAATTTTCCATTCATCTGACGAATTTTCCACCAATCTTGTTTATTTCCTATATAAATTCCTTAGCTAACACGAGTACTAATAACGCGATAGTCATATCATATGCTGATGATACAGCTGTGGTATTCAAGGGTAAAACTTGGACTGAAGTGAAAGGATCAGCTATGAATGGAATAAAAAAAAATTAAAATCTGGTTAGATTTCTTTAAATTAACCTTGAACACCTCTAAAACTAATTACATAGCTTTCTCTATTACTTCTTCTAATCATCCTAAACTTAATAATATAAAAATTGAAAACCTTGATGAAGTTTATCTGTGAAATAAATTCAACAAAATATTTGGGAATTACTATCGATAAACATCTTAAATGTTGAGCACATATCAGTTATTTAAAAAAAATATGAGAAAGGTAATTCATAAATTTAATATTTGAAGGGAAATAATTGGAAAAAAACTAGTACTCTCCATATAAAAAAGTTTAGTAGAATATCTAATAAGATATGGTGGAATTTTATTAACCGCCGTATTAACACATTAAGAAATTACATTAATCACCCATATCAGACGCGGAATCATTTAAACGTACAGTTGATAATTCCTAAAAGTAGTAAAAACATTAGCTCCAAAAATGTATAATGTTCTACCACTAGAAATAAGAAATAACTAGAAACATTTTTAGAAAAAAATTTAGTACTTTTATAAGTAGCAACTTAAATAAATTTAGTATATTATTTTAAAATTATTTGTCTTCGCAAATTTTGATGTTAACGCACACAGGTGCATAATATAATATCCTACATTATATTACTTATATAATTCATTGTGACATTATATATACTATAAACATTTATTTTATAAATAAGATAGCGTAGCTTAGTATATAGTAGCTTTTAATGCAATCTGTAATACTTATTTTAGCTTTTTATTGTTAATTAGAATAACATTTTGCTCATGCAGGGATTTAGTTCTCTAGGTGCAAAAAATTAAATTCTTTTATAATAAATAACCTTAAAAAAATTAACTTTGGACCTTAACTTAAAATATGTTTGAACGTTTCTCTGTATTTTTTATTTAAAAAAGACAGAGTAGCAGAAACGTTAAAACATTTATTTAAATTAAGGCTTTTGTGTGGATTTTATTCAAAATTATAAACACTTTGTGTCACATAAATCTAGAAATTGTATTTTTTTAGCGTTTAAAAAAATTATTTTTATTCCGCCTTCACGGTATCTTAGATTAAAATTATCCTAAATTTTTTGTTTCTTTCAAAAAGTCAATTTTCTGTTACATTACCAAATTGCCGGTTAAACCGAAAATGATAAGCCAAAACTGGGCAAAATGTTTCTTTAAAAAATCAAAGTTAGGTCTTTTCAACATAATATATTACTTTGTAGTTTGAAGATTACTTCAGATCTAATAGTTCTGAAACCTTGGATGAAGGTAACTCCAGCAGTGATGAACCATTAGATGGGGCTAGTTTGCTGAAGCGATCACTTAAGAATAGCAGCGACGAGTGCATTATTACTCCTTCTCGTTTAAAAGCAAAGCAACAATTAAGGGTAAGTATAGATTAAATGAATAGCCGACAACGTAATAATAGGGTGCGCGGAAAACACGTAAGGAAACTTAAAATTGAGATTTAAAAAAAAAAGAAAAACCCGTCAATATCAACCTTAAATTGTGACATTAACAATGCAAGCTATTATAAAATTACAAAGCGGAGAATAATGATTCAATAATGAATACCTACCATTAAAAACCCAACGGATGAGAAATATGACGATATTTTTTAAGGAATTTAATTTTATTAATTAAGTTCGGCCTTATTATTACAGCCAATTTTCACTAAAAGTTAATCCGTTTTACCGCTATAACTTGAACTGTCGAAATTTCTCTCACACTGAAAATTTTACTTTTAATTTACCTACATTTTTACAAAAATCTATAGAGATCGAATTTAGAGAAAATTGACCTTATCGTTGACGACTTTTAAGGTAGGTACAGTTGACGATATATAAGTATTCATACGCTCAACTGTTACACTGTAAATTCAGCTTTTTATCTTTATTACCTTTGTAAAGTTTTCAAAAAATGAGGAAACTCATTTTTTGAAAATTAAATAAGTCTCTTTGAGAAATGGACTACTTCTTCAAACCTTTGTAAAATGTTACATTTTACAGTATTCGAATAATCCAAATGAGGGGATAATAGCCGGTGTCTCAATATTTTCTTTAGCCATAGGAATTCGATAAAAAGCTTTTACCAAGTCAATTTTTATTTGTCAAAATAACAGTAAAATCTTTAATTTTTGGTAAAGGATGTCAGGCACTGTCCCAGAGTTAAGCAGCCTATAATCTCTGCATGGACACCATTAAACATTGCCTTTTAACCATATCAAGTGAGCTACCCGATGCACTTTTTGACGGGCGAATTATTCCCTGATCAAGCATTAAGTCAAACTCTTTTATGGCTGTGATTAATTTCTCTGGATTAAGACACCGCATTTTACAAAATATAGGTTGGCCTTTAGTTATAATTTGATGACAGATATGGGGTTTTCCTAGATCTTTATTAGATATTTTGTTTGGAAATGGTGTTGTTAAACCAGAAAATCAAAAAAAAGTCATTATAAAAGCAACTTGGATTTATTGTTTTAGCAGATTGACAAAAAACCTAAAATACTTCATAATTTCGAAATTTAGTCTCATAGTGAATAAGCCGAAAAGAAAGAAAAAAGAAATCCTGGAATTGGTTAGAAAATCAGCCCTAATGATAGGAACTTCACATTGGGCCAAAATAAAAGTCCAAAGAAATTTACGTTTTAATCACACGATGGTCTTTTCAACAGTAATATACAGATAGAGCAGGCGTCCTATCGGTAATACCGCTGTTTTTTACAAAAAATCGATTTTCTGCAAATTTTCACAAAATATAATTTTTACTTATAGTCTGATATGATCCCTAGAGCTTTAGCTCGAGGGTCTTATCTTTGATTATAAGTAAAAATGATATTGAGTGATAATTTATAATAATATAATAAAAACGAAGGTATAATAAGACGCCGCTTCTAGAGGTGTATTTTATTGGATAATTTACTGAACTCGAAATTAAAGCGTTTGTGATAAAGGAAAATATACAAACACATCAATATGATTTACTTTTAAGTTTATAAACGCGCCACAACTAACAATTAATTAAAAATCCAAGACTAAATCAGACGCGTGAAACGTCAAAAATCGAATTCGCTTGTTGTCATCACGGTTGCCAAGATTTCTTAAGCTCACGTCAAAGCAAAGCACACTGGGTTTAATCTTGCATACCTTTTGTCATAAAACATTTCTTTAAAAATGTCAAAATTAAGTTAAGTTTATGCCCTAAAATCACCTCAAATACTGTTGTGTGTCACTTTTATTGTGTAGGGTTTATAATATTTATTAATTAAATTTGATTTCTTGAAATAAATGACTGTTTGACAAAAAGCTACAGGGGTCTTATCGAGCTAGCGGTAGGTCTTATCGGGTAAGACCTCGTTACCTAGGTGGTTGCTATGAAAATTAGCGTTCTGATTGGTTCTATATACCTATGTGAGGTAAATTATCACCATTAATGTTTATTTTCCATTAGCTTAGCAGCATATAACGAATATTTGCTAGGTTGAATCTTCTTTCCTGGGTTCACATTGATACAGCTGGTCGGCTATCAAAAAGTTGTATTTGCTTAAAGTATCTTGAATAAACAGGCGAGAACTCTTGATTTGTGGATTATTCATAGCCACGCTCCTATTCTATAATTCATGTGATTTTTCATTAAAACTCCAGGGATGTATGTATCTTGTAGCTCTGGGACTGAACCTTTTATGATATAGCAATAGTTTTTTGAACTCTTAATGGAATTTGAAACCTAGTTTCTGGACTTCTAGACCTGTATCATGAAAAAATATTCATAGTAGTTTCAAATTTATTGAGTAATGCTTCTAATTGATCTTCAATCGCAGGATTAGAGGATCCCGGTGTTGGTGCAAGAAAGCTGCAGACATCTTAAACGTTGTTGTTACCTTTGTACATTTTATCAGCCATAGAAATCAGGTCTTTATTGGCGTTTTTTTTCCGAGAAGCCCCCCACTAAATCAACATTTTTCGAAAGTTTTGATAACCTAAATTTTTTTTTTAGAATATAAGAGTATAGGTGTGTATTATTTATTGTTAAACTTTTTTGCTTTGTCAACGAGACACTGTCTTAGACAATAAAGCTTTTTTGATTTGATTTGATATACATTTCTTTGACCAGATGACAAACTCTGCATTAGTCGATAATGGTGACTTGGTTTTAAATCTCCTCTTCATAATCTGAGGAAAGCTTAGTCATCTTATCTTCGTCAGAAATTTTATACAAGCGGGTTAACTCGTTTTTGAATGTTTTGTATGAATTACCTTTTAACTGAAATAGGTATTTTTTGTTATCGAGAAATCTAGGATAGAAATTAGTACTTTAGTAAAGTTAATTTCGTCTTTTTAAATTTTATTAACATCAAAAATATTTTCCACTACAGTGAACCACAGTTCTGGATAATGTTTCCAAGAGGATGGCAAATTTATTATTTGTAATCGTTTCTGTTCTTGGTTACCAATTAAATTGAATTTTTTTCACAATTTTCATTTTCAATTTTTTTTTCAAATTGCTTCAATTTTGCTCCTACTTTTGCAATTTCATTATTTGTCACTCTTAAAAAAATTTGATTAGGATGTACCGGGTGGCCAAATAAGCGAGGTAAGCGGCTGTATCTCAGGATCTGTAGTGTAATCATTAAAATCGGTGTAAATTCTAAACCACTTATTCGATTTTAGCAATTTAAAATTTGTTTGCAAGATAAATGTAGCTGTTTTAAATGTCCGATCTCCTTACTACTCTATAGTTCCTAATAAAAGAGCTAGAGGGCGCAATTTGTAATAATTCCATTTTTTTTTATTTTACTCCAAAAATTCAAATGGAACGGTATATTTTTGACATCATATTTAAAAAGTAAATAATACGACGACGATGATATCTTTGCTCGTTTTAAAGTTATAGCGAATTAAAAGCCAAATTTGAGCGATGAACCAAACAGATTGGTTTATACCATTCTTTAGATTGGTATTAACCACTACATTCGAGCGACCTTGGTAGATGTCTCGGTTATATTTCAGTGACGTCATAAATCAGCTGATTTACGCCAAAGTTGTCACCATTAATTTTGTGGTATTAACCTTAATCCGGAGCAGTTGTCGAACCGCGGTTAATAAAGTTTGACATTTCTAAATCGGCATGAACGGTAAAAATAGCAATTTTTTTTGGGTAGGTCCATGTGCGACAAAATAGGGGAGAGATTTCTACTAAACTCTAAATCATGAAGGGTTTGTTATAGTTAGTCAGCGAATGTTCCACTTTTAATATTTTTGGAGTCATTAATTACTATTGGCTGTGCCCCAAAAGTATTGTGTTAATAAGGCAATATCTTCATCTTAATCAAAAATTACTTATGTGACATAATATAACAGACGTCGCAGGTCAGCAACACTCATCTTCAAACATTTACGGAGTGGAAGAAAAGAAAACTTTACAAAATAGTTCTGTGTTTACAATTCTCACTCGATCAATGACACTTGTAATGTCATTGATCTCGAAAGTGTTTTATGGTTAAAACCATTTCATTTGAGCGGATTCCAAATGGTCGAGACCTGTAACGTTATTATAACTACCCCCACCATATATTGTGAACAACCACAATGAAAATTGAAGTTAAAACCAATCTGGTTTGGTTCATCGCTCAAATTTGGCTAAAGTTTTTTTACGCGCCGAGTCAAAACTTATGTACCGCCATCTAGCGTTCGGCCTTAGAATGTCTAATTAACGTATAGTAGGCGGCAAAAACAAAAGAAACTTTTAAATAATATTGTATGGAAACGTCAAATATTTATTAAAGCCAGTTTAATTCTTGTCAATTTGGTTTCTGAATATCTTTTGCTCGATTTTTTGTAAAATGCCTTTTCCAAATGATGAAGCTGTTGATATGATTGCGGTTTTCTTTGAGTGCTTTCAAAATGCAGCAATAGCTGAAAGACAGTATGCCATTCGGTATCCAGATCGCCGTCATTATGGCAGAAGAATGTTTCCACGCTTGGTACAGCGACTACGCGATACTGGGAGTTTTAATCGGCCCAGATTTAGAAGGCGTCGCACTGGAAGAACGGAAGAAAACATTATTAATGTGTTGTCCTACGTAGAATTTAATAGGCATATTGGAACTCGGGCGTTATCTTTAGATTTGGGAATAGCTCGAACTACTGTTCAAAATATAATAAACGACCACAGGTAAGTAATTGCATTAGCGCACATCCTTTTTAATACACCCTTTTAATACCATTTACTCCTCAATACTTTACTATATAGGCATTTCTTTTTATTTTAAGGCTACACCCCTACCATATAATCCTACACCAAGCCTTAAACGAACATGATTTTGAGCTCAGAATTGATTTTTGTCAATGGATGTTAGAAATGATTCGCGAAAATAGGGATTTTTTGTCACAGATTCTGTGGACCGATGAAGCTACTTTTAGTAGCGATGGAGGAGTCAACAGGCATAATATGCATTATTGGTCGGCCGAAAATCCCCGTTGGATGCGAGAAGTCCAGCACCAAGGCCGCTGGAGTGTAAACGTGTGGTGTGGCATTATCGGAATGAAAATTATTGGTCCTTATTTTTTTGATGGCACGTTAACCGGTAATGTTTTTTTTGAATTTTTTAATAAATGCTTTGCCTATTTTAATGAAAGATTTGACATTGGAAGTGAGACGGACCATGTACTTCCAATTGGACGGGTGTCCAGCACATTTTTCCCGTTTCGTGCGGGATCATATTAATAATTATTTTCAAGGGCGCTGGATCGGAAGGGGAAGTCTATTTCCTTGGCCGGCCAGGTCACCTGATTTAACATGCCTCGACTTTTACTTATGGGGTCGTTTAAAAGATATTGTGTACCAAACTCCACCCACAACTAGAAATGATATAGGAAACAGAATCCGTGATGCCATTAATAAAATATCAGCTGCCGAAATCGAAACAGCAGTTCATCCACCCAAAGAAGATTGGAAGCTTGTTTGGAATGTGATGGAAAGCAGTTTGAACATCTATCGAGTCTACCTAATATGTTTGGGTTTAAAATCGGTCCTTTTAAGGACCACAATTTAAATATAAAAAGAAATTCGTTAATAAATATTGTCCTAAGAAAATCATATAAACTTCCTTTGATTCTGTGATACATTAGTTTAAGTATGAATTTATTAATTATGACAACAGGCTGTGTCTTATTAACAGCTTGAGAAAACAGCTATAGTTATGTTAATTGGACATTCTAAGGCCGAACGCTAGGTGGCGGTACATAAGTTTTGACTCGGCGCGTAAAAAAAACTTTAATTCGCTATAACTTTAAAACGAGCAAAGATATCATCGTCCGGTTTTCACAATATTTTTGCAAATTTTATCTACTTTTCAAATATGATATCAAAAATATACCGTTCCATTTGAATTTTTGGAGTAAAATAAAAAAAAAAGGGATTATCACAAATTGCGCCCTCTAGCTCTTTTATTAGGAACTATAAAGTAGTAAGGAGATCGGACATTTAAAACAGCTACATTTATCTTGCAAACAAATTTTGAATTGCTAAAATCGAATAAGTGGTTTAGAATTTACACCGATTTTAATGATTACACTTTCAATAGCTTCCCCCACCCCTACTATCGTTCGTACGCCAATGAGCCTTAAACCAAAATGATAAAAAAATGTCTAGGCTTTCTAACAGTGTTATCAAAAGTATAGGTTAATATATAAGTTTTCAAAAAAAAAGACCTTTTTCTTATTTAATTTTTAGTTACGCCCTCTAGCGGTGAAATACGGAACTTGAAAATAATTTCCAGAATTTTCTCATGGCCACTTTTATAATAATAAAAAAAATTCCATTGTTGCCAGATGTACAGATCCTGAGATACAACCGCTTACCTTGCTTATTTGGCCATCCGGTACTTACTCAAAATTGTAAATTGTTTTAGAATAACGGGATCGCTATCAATATCTTGCACCTGAGCATTTATTTCAGGATAACTTTTTTTACTTTAACTTCTAAAGTGAGTTACAAGTCGTTCAAAGATCCATCACAGTTCGGTTTCAAGTGTTGCAAAACGATTTGTGGTTTTAAAAAATTTTGTAGTAGAATTGTGTAACTTCAGGATCACCAACTATAGGTATTCAACTATATTTTAGATTAAATCACAGAGAAAGTTCTGACTTTTATTAGACGTTTTTATTTACTGGTTACTTTTACCTTACATTTTATAACTTCATCGTAAAGGTAAAACAATAATACAATACGAATAAATTAATGTTACTGTTAGTGGGTTTTAGCTTAAAATAGAAATGTTTAATGAATAATGTCTTATTTTATTACCATACAGATTCAACAAGAATATTTTGTTCCTTCAAAATGGGATACTGTAGATCCTGACGAAGTTGAAGCGCAAGCTATGTCTTCGACAAAACTGTACTATATGGAATTAGATAATGGCTCACTAAAGAATAAAGAAAACGAAGATATTTTGTGTAAGTATCTTGACTTGTATTGATCCTTGGCTGAGATCATCATAACCAGTTATGTACTGCCAAAACTCTTTAAGTACTGCTTCCAAAGCTCTATTTTGACTAGGTTAAGCCCTGATGATGGCCTTGAATAGATAAGGCCGAAAGCGCTTGACGTCAGTATTAATAAACAAATACACTGATATACAACGTTTTTTTCCTTTATTCAGAACACAAGGTACAACCAACTCTCCCTTTACTATACGTTGTAAAGAAGACGTTTTTCGTAGGATCCGTATTAATTCCTATCTATCTATCTAGCTAATTTATTGCTCACGTCGCTTATGCGTAAGTTTTTAAAGCTATTCTAGCAGATCGCGCTTTAAAATTTGGGATAAGAGATCCAAACTTCTACATTACAGTGCTATAAAACAGATAGCTCCAAATATAGTATTGTATTTATAGATGCATTTTTCATTTTAATATCGGTCTGCCTTGGTAAAATTTTAATGTTTGGGCATATTCGGAACAGCCGAAAATTGCCTACAAGATTTCTTTTACTTGTGACTTTATTTGTAAAGATAAAGAAAAAATAATTTAACTTTTCCATTGCCGTATTTTGTTCCCTATCATATGAGGTTATCACCTGTCATTTTTATTGCAGTTTCGTAAATCTTGCTTATTCTAACGTCTTTGTGCAATATTGCTTTAACCAAATATCAACGTTTCGACCATATAAAACATCTTATCTTTATATTCTTATATTTGGATTTGTGACTTTATTTGTAGAGATAAAGAAAAAATAATTTAACTTTTAATTGTCGTATTTTGTTTCCTATCATATGAGGTTATCACCTGTCATTTTTCGTAAATCTTGCCTATTCTAACGTCTTTGTGCAATATTTCTTTAACCAAATATCAACGTTTTGACCCTATAAAAAACATCTTCAATCCTTATATTCGGAAAAGTATGATAGTTGTGAAATTTGAAATGGACTGCTATTATGGGCTTAGAAAAACGAATATATCCGAAGAAGTAAAAGCATGAATTAAAAACTACTTATCTGGTCTGAACAAAATTTAGTATAGGCATGAAAAATGAGTTATAAAATCCGGAAAAATATTTTAGAAATAAAAATTAACGTGGCTTTGTCCGCCTTGACAACTTGAATTGTTACAATAATTCGAAAACTAGTTATTAACCGATCTATCTGAAATTTGGTATATAAATTTAATAGAATCTTACCACGAAAACTAATTATCCGATTTGAAAAAAATTTGGTTTATTTATGTTAAATGAGTAAAATTTTCGGTGCCGCAATTAAAGTTTGACAGACAAGGCGCCGCGGCACAAACGTTAAAAAATATTGCGCCGCAGTGATGAGAAAAAGGTTGTTTTTTGCTAGCTGTTATTTTGACATGTTCAAAGTTCAACTATTTTAATTAAAATATTTCATATTAGGTGTTAATTTTGTGAAACATAAATAAAAGGGATAAAAATGAAATACACGAGTTACAGTATTATTAGTACTGATAGCTGTCATTTTGACATTTTTCATGTGTAATAATCGCGTTTATAAAAATATATTTTGTTGTTGGGTGTAGTTCTCATATTATGATTGAAATACATAAATATCGAATGAAATATTTGTAAATAATTTTTGACAGGTTTTATATCGACAAATTAGGGGATATGTTTTCACATCACAGTCCGCGGGAGTGTGATACAAAAGTAAATAATATAATAAAACAGAATATTTAAAAACAAATGAAAGAAATAAAAATAAAAAATTCAATTTTTTTTAAAATTCTTTTATGTAATAACTTTTACCTTTAGAGTCAACGCCAGTTGACGATCGGCGATATGCAGCTTTTTCTATTTTAACCTGTCATTCGTAATACGGGTTTCTCAACTAGCGAAAGCGGAAACTTGATTTCTGCTATACAGTGTCCGCAAGAAAGTCCGCACAAATGGCATATTTTTTTATTATTAGGTATAGGTAAAAATTGAAAAGTCGGTTAGTTTTTGATTGCCTGAAAACCAAAAATGACGTATACTGAAGCAGCTGCACAACTTGCGTTACCTGTCAAATTTGACATTTTTAATAAAATAAGTTCAAAAATGCCCTTATTTATTAAAATATCGAATAACTTTATTTGAGAAAATTGTTTATTTAGGTATTTTAAGCCTCTGTACAAAACTTTGACAGTCTAACACAGTTTTTATTTTTGACCAGTTTTTTGAAAATTTTGATCAACCCTCGTAGATTAACTTTTATACATCGATGTAAAACCATTTGCCTTCCCTTCATTTGTTATCTTATTGCAATTTTGTGTATAATTATTGTTTTCAATTATTTATTTTGCTTCAAAAACTAAAATGGTTATTGATCAGTATGTAATGTTTCATGCAAAGTTTATCTAATTACATAAGTTTTGCCAAAAATGACGTTTCCTATTTTTCTTAAGTTAGTAAATAGATGTACAAAAAGAAAATATTAGGAAGCTTTTGTTGAAATTTTACTTCATTAATATTGGATCAATTTTTTCTTCTATTGTTAACATTATTTTAAACTTTTATTGTTGATTAGAATGCGGTCTAATCAATTAGGTCTTATTTCAGACTTTTGCTTCAGAAATTAAATACACAACAAATGAATGTAATGTTCCGTAGCAACGAATGCTTCGCCTACTTGTAAACTATATTTTTGTTGAATAAAATGTTTCGAGCGACTTGTTGAATCCATAAGAAACTGTTGAATCGTTATTTTTATAGTTACCTAAAATTGTGTACGTTTAAATGCTATTGTTGTAGTTAATTACTACCTGAGTTGTCAGTCTGACATATTTTTTGATGTCTGAGTAATATATATAATTTTGTCGAAGCGATTATTTTACGTAATAGAGTGTGTTGTCTGTCCCCCGGAGTTTTATTTAAACGGGTAGTTTTCTTAAGATTCCATATTTTATGGCGACCGTGACAGGACAGATAGCACGTCGTGGAACTGACACCTTTCTGTGTTTACGTTAATATTTCGTGTCGAGAAATTATTTCGGTTTTTCGGGTTGATTTTGGTGGACTGATGTTCAAATTTTCTCAGAGTTTCTTGCTGTCGTATATCTGTGAAACTACTGAGGGCGAGGCCGATTCGAACTCTTGTTTTCGTTACAAAATAACCGGAGAAAATGGCAAATTTGGAAGTTAAGAAAAAACAGCGAACAGTCCTACGTGCAGGTGTCACAAATCGAGCCAGGGACCTGGAGAAGTTATTGGCAGATCCTAAATGCGATTTCGGTGAACTGCACGTGGCATGGGACGGGTTACGTGAAAAATACGATGAACTTAAGATTGTGAGTTCTGATGTTTTTGGACTTTTGTTGGAGACTGATGCGAGTGAAGATGATTTAGCTCAAGATCAGGAGCAATGCTACTCCTATACGAAAAAGTTCAAGTTCGGATAAAGTAGATTATCTTGTGCAAGCTACTTTGCCAGGAAGTAGGGCAAGACAATTAGTAGATAGTTTTCCTGCTACGGAGGAGCATTACCCACAAATTATCGAAAGTTTAAGGTCTAGATTTGGGCGGGAAGACATACAAATCGAAGTTTATGTCAGAGAACTCTTAAAATTGATTTTGATTAATGCTGTTAACAAGAATACAGTTGACATTTCTCACTTATATGATCAAATAGAAACACAGTTAAGGGCGCTCGAGACACTAGGGATAACTTCTGATAAGTATGCAGCAATACTCTTCCCATTGATCGAATCCTGTCTCCCGGAGGAACTTCTTAGAATTTGGCAGAGATCAGCTGTTGGTTTAGGCGCTGAAAATAATCTAGAGGGTAACCATTTTGACGAGGGTGGTAAACAGGAACAGGAGTCTGTAGTATGCAAAGTAATTTTGATTCAAAGAGACGCGAAACTGTATGTAGGTTGGGTGCAACGGATTCTAATGTTACACTGGAAAAACGGTTAAAAGCTTTAATGCAATTTTTGCGCAACGAGGTGGAAAACGAACAAAGAGTTTTGTTGGCTTCAGAAGGATTTGGTATAAAGGAAATCACTCATAATCCTGGCGTGGCTATTAACAAAAGAAAACCGCAGACATTTATGAAACATTCATCACCTATAGCTACAGCCGCGGACTTAGTTAATGGAGAAGCAACTAAATGCATTTTTTGTGATGGTTTGCATAATAGCGTTGATTGTTTTAAGGCGCAAAGTTTTTCGATTGACAGGAAGAGGGACCTTCTTAAGGATAGAAAAGCGTGCTTTCGTTGCTTAAAGCTAGGACATTCGTCAAAAATGTGTCGAGGGCGTCTAAGATGTATAGTGTGCGCCAAATCACATGTCACATTAATGTGTCCCGAGCTAAAAGTGAATCAAGAACCTGGACGTCACGATTCTGAGAAAACTGAAGCCAGTACGGGCACTGAAGTCAACGCAGCGAATGATACAAGTAATCATGTTTTTCTACAAACCTTGCGTGTGAAGTTAATTGGGAAAAACAGTTCATGTGATGTGCGAGTTTTAATGGACTCCGGCTCTCAGAGGTCTTATATTTTGAAAAACACTGCTGAACGACTAGGTCTGGTTCCTAAGAAAAAAGAGAAAATAATGCATTGTCTATTCGGTGGAGCGTTATCGGAGCAAACCCATCGCCTGTACCAAGTAGAACTGATGAAAAATGGATTTTCTTATAAGTTGGATGTACTCGATCAGCCTAAAATATGCACTGATGTTTCTCCAGTCTTCCCTGGCCCTTGGATGAATGAACTGAGAGTGCTGAATATTGAGATAAATGACACATCACAGCAATCAGCTCAAATTGACTTACTCGTAGGGTCAGATTTTGCAGGGCAGTTATACACCGGAAGAAGACATGTACTCAAGTGTAGTCTAGTTGCGGTTGAAACATTCCTGGGATGGACTCTTATGGGGAGAGTGCCTTTATTTGAAAAGAAGTCAGCTTTATCAGCCATCAATCTTTTTGTGAGAGATGCATCGATCACCAACTTGTGGGAGCTCGACGTTTTAGGTATATTAGAACCTACTCGTACAAAAGATAAAGCAGAGTTGGCTATGGAGGCAAAGAACTTTTTTATGAAACAGTGGAACAGGAGTCAGATGGACGTTACCAAGTTAGGCTTCCATGGATAGACGGCCACCCTCCTCTGCCTACAAACCATGGTATTGCGCAAACAAGATTAAACAGCTGTTTGAAGAAATTGAAAGCTCAAAACCTGACCGAGGCCTATGATCTGGTTTTTCAGGACTGGATGGCGGAAGGTATAATTGAGAAAGTGGAAGGTTATGGTTTGAATAAAACTGTCCACTATTTGCGTCATCGCCCTGTTGTAAAGGAAGGGTCAACTACCAGAATCAGGCCAGTGTTCGATGCGAGTGCCAAGGAAAAGGACAAGCCTTCACTGAATTCGTGTCTTGAAAAAGGGGTCAACTTAATTGAAGAAATTCCTAGTATTTTGCTGAGTTTCCGAGAAAATAAGTTAGGTGTGATATCCGATATTAAGAAAGCTTTCTTGCAGATAAGCGTACACGAATCAGATAGAAATTGTCTTTGTTTTCTGTGGATAAATGACGAGGGACGAGAAATATGTTACCGGCATAGGCGTGTAGTGTTTGGGGTCAATAGTAGTCCATTCTTACTGGGCGCCACAATAGAACACCATCTGATGCAATGTCAAAAGAAGATAAAAAATTGTGAACCTCAAATGTATTCTATTGATACAATCTCTAGACTGAGCAAAAGCTTCTACGTAGATAACTGTGTTACTAGTGTCAACAATGAAGAGACTTTGGATGTTTTTATGCGAGAGTCAATCCAAGTCATGGCAGAGGCAAAGTTCGATCTACGAGGGTGGGAGAGGACACAAAGTGGTGAGTTTGGCAGCGATATTCCGGTACTTGGTCTCTCATGGAATAATAGTCTACATTATCTATAAAACCTAGTACGAAAGTTTCAAATCAGCACCTCAATGGTGACAAAAAGTGTTATTTTGAGTGTGGCACAAAGTATTTTTGATCCTATTGGCTTTATCAGTCCTGTTACAGTCTGTCCAAAAATACTTTTACAGAAAACATGGGAAATTCGGCTAGGATGGGATCAACCTGTAGCAGAGGATATTAAATTGGAGTTTTTAAAGTGGGCCGATGATTTGAAACATTTAAAGTTCATTGAAATACCTAGGTGGATAAGGGCTAGAAGTATGGGAAATTGTAGTCTACACACTTTCTGTGATGCAAGCGGAAAAGCGTACGCTTGTGTAATATTTTTAAGAGTTGAACATGACGAGCAAGTATCTCTTTATTTACTAGCTTCGAAGTCAAGGATAGCCCCCAAAAAGCAAATCAGTATAACTCGTCTTGAGTTGCTAGGCGCTACTATAGCTGCTAGATTGTTTGTCTCTGTTCAGAAAATTTTGGAGCAAAATTTGAACAGCTACTTTTGGAGTGACTCAACTACCGTTCTATCCTGGATACGTAATAAGGAAGAATGGGGCACTTTTGTCTGGAATAGGGTATCTGAGATAAGGCTGTCAACTCCTATGACGTCTTGGAGGCATGTACCTGGAAGTATGAACCCAGCTGATCTTCCCTCTTGTGGGTGCTCTGCTAAAGCTTTAGTGGAGTCGCAATGGTGGGAGGGCCCACAGTGGTTACGTTTACATCCCGATCTATGGCCCCGAGAAGAACAAGTTCCCTGTGATGAAGAAAAGATCAATAGTGAGAAAAAGAAAGGAATTTAGAGCACTATGACTAACACGACAGATGATCCTTGGAACTTAAGTCAGATCTCAAAATATGAGAAAATTGTGCGTATGATAGGTTGGATTTTTCAATTCGTTTTCAATATAAAGAAAGAAAATAAGAAGAAAAGACTCAGAGGACTTTTATCGGTGGAAGAAATAGAGCATGCTGAAATATTTGTTTAAAAAGTTGTACAAAAGGAGGTTTCTGTTGAGAATAACCCCAAATTAAATGCCTTAGACATTTTTAAAGACGATTCAGGTATTTGGATATTAAAATCTCATATCTCCAATAGACCTAATACTGAGAATTTTCGTTTTCCGATCATTTTACCCAATAGACATACAGTAACGAATAAATTGGTTATACAAATGCATGAAAAGGCATGTCATGTTGGTGTTCAAGGACTTATCAGCCTACTCAGAGAAAAATACTGGATCTTAGGTGGCAGACGCTATGTACGAGGGATAATTGGAAAGTGTCAAGTATGTCGACGATTTAATTGCAAGCCTTTTCAAGTGCAGAGTCCTCCGCTCCCGTTAAATCACGTGAGGGATTCTGTTGTCTTCGAGATCGTTGGTGTAGACTTAGCAGGTCCACTTTACCTAAAAAATGGACAAAAAGTATGGATTGTGCTGTATACATGTGCTGTCTTCCGGGCTGTACATTTAGAGTTGTGTATGTCCTTGTCCACGAACAGTTTTATCGGTGCTCTTAGACGTTTTATTTCGCGCCGCGGTCGTCCAAAGGTATTATATAGTGACAATGGGACTAATTTTGTTGGAACCGAGAATGCCTTTAAGAAATTAGATTGGGATAGAATTATAGAGTCGTCGTCCGTCGAACGGATCACCTGGAATTCCAATCCCCCAACGGCGGCATGGTGGGGTGGCTTTTGGGAAAGACTTGTGGGGGTACTGAAGACGTTACTTCGCAAAATGCTTGGGCGTGCTTGTTTAGACTATGAGGACTTAATGACTGTTATCTTAGATTGTGAGTCGGTGATAAATTCGAGACCGTTGACTTATCAGTCTAGTGATGCCAACGATTTAGTGACTCTAACGCCCAATATGTTTCTCCACGATTTAAAGAGCCATGGCGTACCCGACTGTGATAATGTAGACGCGCAATCTTTGTGTAAAAGGGTAAAAAACATTCAAAAGTTAAGGGTGGACTTGCGAAAACGTTTCAGAAATGAGTATCTAGGACAGCTGCAGTTAATATCTAAGAAAACCCCGTCTAGGAAAATTGCGCTCGGTGAAGTTGTTCTTATAGGGAATGACAATAATAAACGAATCGACTAGCCTATCGATCGCGTCGTCGAAGTATTATCGGGTAAAGATGGTCGTATCCGACTAGTGCGTGTTATGACATCGAAAGGACAGTTACTTCGTCCAGTGCCAAGACTTTTCCCTTTGGAAATAGAGGCGTCCAATATTGGTGATGCTGCTCTTCTACCAGATGTTCCCTCGACTGGTTCCAATATGGATGCTATGGAAGAAAAGGACGAGAGCTCCAACCTTGACAATGTGTCGCCAACCGTGTACGGGAGTGATTCGCTAAAGACCCGTTACGGTAGAGTAATAAACCTTCCACAAAAACTGGGTAACTGTGAGTAATATTAGACAATTAAACTTTTATCGGCAATTTACTTTTGTGAGAAACTTTCAAAGGTTTTTTTAGTTTCTCAGGTGGGAGTATGTTGAATCCATAAATCCATAAATCGTTATTTTTATAGTTTTTTATTCACCTAAAATTGTGTACGTTTAAATGGTATTGTTGTAGTTAATTACTACCTGAGTTGTCAGTCTGACATATTTTTTGATGTCTGAGTAATATATATAATTTTGTCGAAGCGATTATTTTACGTAATAGAGTGTGTTGTCTGTCCCCCGGAGTTTTATTTAAACGGGTAGTTTTCTTAAGATTCCACACGACTAATATTTTTTCTTTTTGATCCAATATTAATTTAGTAAAATTTCAACGAAAGCTTCCTAATATTTTCTTTCTGTACATCTGTTTACTAACTTAACAAAAATAGGAAACGTATTTTTTTAAATTTCTAAATTATTCGCTTCTGATCTTTGGAGATCAATTAGAAAGTTTGATGAAGCTACATCCAGATTTGGATATTCATATCTATTTTGAATTGAAAAAGGGTAGTTGCAGAAAAGGTGGGGCAAGGGCGGTGAGGTTACAGCAGAATATGTTAAAAAATAAAATTATCCATATGTTTCATTATTAGAGAGGAAATGTTTCTAGTGTCCCTATGTTAATTTTTATTGTTGGTAGCTTTTAGACGTTCTCCATCACCCAGAAGACGCAAGGAAAAAAATTGGAAGCGCAAATCTGACAGATTAGAGAGATCTCCCGAATGGAGTTCAAATAATTGTAAAAAGAAAAAAAAATATAGAAGGTAATTTTTTAAAGCAGACTGTTTTGATATAAGTAATATTGTTATTATTTGTGTATTTCATTAGAACTAATGTAGTTTGATTTATTTTGACCAATTGTTGTTTTGTTAACGGTAACTAATTATTTAACAATAGATATATAAAAAACAAAACGAATTCATGTTTTATTTTTATCACATCTAATGGAGCTAACTTACATCATTTTCATGGGATCATTTGTTTTTTATTGATTGAGGCTTAGTATAGTATGGGGGAGGGGGGCGTTTACAAATTACGTAACGCAATAGGGGGGAAGTGATTTCCATCCAAGCTTTACGATACTGATACATGTGGGAGGAGGGTCAAGGTTTGCGTTACCTCACGATTTTAGAACTACCAGAAATAACTAAAATGTTTATTAAAAACAATCAAATATTTCTTCACTTTCTACAATAAAGCACCTGTTACGAAACGGAATGGTTACGGTCCTGGTACGTAGGGGATGATGCGTTACGTAATTTAAAAACGACATTATAAAGATTTTTCAAGATCAGTTAGTCCTCCACAACTTTATTTTTACGTACTTTTTTTAAACAAGAATGACAATATAGTATATTGCAAATAGATAAAGTTAAGGAAAAAAATTATAGTCATTACTATTGATATTCTGAGGAACATTTATCAAAAAGAAAGTATCTAGAGTAGAGGATGCCGCATCCTTAAATGCCCCATGGTTTCTTATGGAATTAACGAGCATAGTGCACAAAGGATATGCTACATGACTTTGACATCTGCGCTTGTGCCTCGTCAATACCATATACTGAAACATTGACAGAATCTAAAAGTAGGCTTAGTTACACTGCTAAATTTTCTGATATAAATTTGGACATAGAAGCGCTATCTAAAACTGTTCTGAAAACATGGCCTTGAGAATCTAAGACTTGTAACAAAGCTGTTGCTAACAGGACTTGATCACGACACGAATCAGTACATGTCGTAGTCTGCGTATTATATTCTGAAACTGATTTCAAGGGGTAAATGGATAAAGGTGTTATAGCGCCCACCCCGTATCCTCTTTCATTATTCTCTCAGTTGGTTGGCCTAGCTACGAGGTGGTGGCTACAAGTTCTACCCTAGTGTGAGTCCGGGGAGAATACGGCACCACAGCCCAATGTGCCTTTATAGTGAACCATAAGTAGCAAATTAAACACAGGATCACTTATTTTCCATGAGTTTTATTCAGTAAATTTTCAAAGTTCGAAAGGGAGCAAAATTGACACTTTTTCACAATCCTGTATATTTTTCCAATTAAATATTACTTTTGGCTCACAACACATATTTTTGCTACTACATAATTTATGTCTTTATAGGAAAGCGATAATACTTTCCGCGCGTACCTCGTATTCGAGAGTTTCGAGCGGCTGAAACCCGCGATTACTGACTGAAGTGTATTTCACGTCCGAAAGGTATACTGTTAACCTCAGCTGCGAGCTGGCACATATATACGGTGAACTATTCATTGTCACTGAGAACTGATAATTGTTTTCTAAATTTTATCTATTACTTTTATCCATAAATACTCAATTTTAATTACTAATAAAATACTTATTTTTGTTCTGTATTAAAAATACAAAATACACATTTCGTTCGTCTCCAAAACTTCCGTTTTCCGATTAAAACCGATATAAAATTTCGACAACTTTTATGTGAATTCTCAACTATTTCAAACTCATTTTTATTTTAAAAACTTATAAAACTTCGGGCTGGAAGGTGGGCCGAGGTCCCACCCTCAGATTTCACTAACAGAACTAACTTTTTAACTTGGGCTCCGAACTGACGTAATTTCACTTTTAACGCGTACTACACTTTTTATAGACTGCCTTTTCCAACGCGCTGTCCGGCTTTTTATACCCAATTTTCCCTATAAAAACACATTCACAGGTGTTTCGGTAATCGTGTCACCATCCGTGATTCACGCTTTTTAGGGCACGATCAACCCTCTTTATTTCTGTCAATCTAATAATTTATTAGTCTTTAAGGTTCAAAATCGAATGTTAAGCAGTATCCAAAGGAAAGGGTCCACGGCAGGTGCAAGAAAATATCCGGATAATTTTAGTTAATCTGGTAAAAGAACAGAATTATACCGCGATTTGTTTTGTCTTAAAAAGGGGAACTATGTCTATTTTTAGATGAACGTGTCCGTGAAGAGAATAGGGGAGTGTTTTTGGAGTGGACTCTGAACGATGCTAGTTAAATTAGTTTCGTGGTCGCGGTTAGTTGATTTTACGGAGTGTCTAAATGAATTTAATTATTTTATTTTTAATTGTTTTGTGATTTTAATTTTATATTTTTTTTCTGGATTTAAATGGATTTTACTTGACAGGTGAGCTTTTATTAAATTTTTTGAATTATTTTTAGAATTTATTTTCTGAATTTTCCTGCATAAATACTTGGATTCTTAAGCTGATTGTAAAATAATTTTCAAATATATTTGTTCCATAAATAAATATTTTCTTTTGAACTCCTTAACTCTTTAAAATATTTTTAAAATTTATTTATTCTATAAATAAATATTTTTTCTGATTTTTATAAAATTTTACTTAGATTCTTAGACTCATTTTAAAATAATTTTCAATTTTTTTATTTATTCCGTAATAAATATTTTCTGAATTTTTCTTGAATTTCACTTTGACTCTTGACTCATTTTAAAATACCTTTAAAATTTATTTATTCAATAATAAATATTTTTCCAATTTTTTTTTATATAATTTTATTTAGACTTGACGAGTTTAACATATTTTTTAAATTTATTTATTATATAAATAAATATTTTCAAAACCCTTGATAACTTTTTTAAATGAATTCTCACTTATTTTTAAACTTCTTTTTAAATAAATTCAATTATTTTTAAATTTCTTTTTAAATATTTTTCAATTTTCTTAACATTTTTCAAAACTTGTTAAACAATTCTCCAAAATTTTAATTTTGTATTTTAAAATTTCTAATTGTTTTCAAATGATTTTATTTTAAATTTAATTAGAAACACTTAGTTTCTACACTGAAATAAAAAATTTCTTTCGATTGTTTTTGAGATTTAAATTTAATAAATATTTTTATTATTTTTCTAAAAATTCTTGATGTCTAATTTTCTTGAATAATCCTTAATATTTGCATCAACTGGTTTAAATTTTTACTTTTAAAGTAAGCCAATGTCGTGGTCACTACAGTGTTAACTTAAAGTTCGGAAAAGCGATGAAGTGTTTTCAAGGAATTTTAAATAAAATATGGAACTCGTCGCCCCAAATGACGACGAGAGATGGATCTCAGACGTTCTGGGGACGTCTAGACAAAGGCCTCATTTTCCGCTGCCGAGAATTGTGTTTTGCAAGAGGTGCAACATGAATAAGTACGAGAAAACTGCAGCTAGAAAAATTAGTACAGATGTTGTTAAAAGACAGAAGGCGAAGATGAACTAAACGAAAGAAAGAAGAAATTTTGAAAAAGAAGTTGAAGTTATAAAAAAAAATAAGCAAGGAGAAATGGAAATTAAAAAAAAATATTGTGCAAAAGTAATTAGAAAGATTTAAACTAGGATAAAAGTTAGTTAATAAAGAATAAAAAATTGTAAAACACTATAGAAGCAGAAGAAACATATTTCCTAAGCCGATATAAAGATTATTGAATTAATTGATTTTGGATTTAAGTTCAGAAAATATATTTTTTTTTTATGATAAAACACCTGCACTGTAGGAAAAATCCTTTAAGGCGCTCTGGGAGCGGTGCGAGTGCGAAAAAAGCGATTAACGTTGGTCTTGAAACGTTGAAGATTTTATTCATTGGGAAACACGACCTCAGGAAGATCATTCCACAAAGATGACGTTCTCCAGATGAAAGAATTCTTGAACAATGAAGTTTGAGGAGTACTAAGCTGAACAACATATGGATGAGCGGCAGTGGTTCGCCGTGTATTTCTGTTTTGCATTGCTCTAGGTGGAATCAAGTGGGCAATGTCAGTCGAACACCTGCCATGGAAATATCTGTAAAAGAGAACCAAATCACCAACATGTCTTCGATGCTCCAGGCTATCGAGGGTCTTGGTCAGCTCGGGGTCGCCGATCAGACGAACGGCTCTCCTTTGAATGGAATCCAGTCGCCGAAGGGTGTGCTTGGGTTCAGAGCTCCAGACATGAGAGCAATATTCTAATCTAAATAATCTAGAGTGTCAAAAGTTGATGAGGTGTGTACAACCTTGAGGTGCGGAAAAGTACACCAAGTTTCTGTGCAGCTGCCTTGGCAATTGCGGCAACGTGATCATGCCAAGACATATTACCTCCCAGATTGACCCCCAGCAAATTAATAGACGGTGCCAGGGGAATTGCGTGTCCTGCCATGACTATATCCGGTTCTGCAATGTTAACCTTTTTGGAGAAGACTGCTGCCTGGGTTTTCTTAGCATTAAATTCGACTTGGTTACTGTCACCCCAAGCCAAAATTTCTTCCAGGTCATTGTTGAGGCGCAATACTTCATGCTGCCTGCGAAGATGTGCGTCGGCAGCGGATGTTTGGGGAGTCAAGGTAAAAGATGAGACAAGTGTGCTGTCATCAGCAAAGCTATAAATTGGATTTTGGGTTTTCACTAGAAGGTCATTAATATACAGTAAAAAGAGGGTAGGCGACAATATGGACCCTTGAGGAACACCGGTATTGATGGTGAAGGTGTCTGAGAGAAACCCGTCAATCGCCACTTGCAGAGAACGGTTCTTAAGGAAGCTGGTTAACCATAAACAAAATCCATTAGGCATACCGTAGGATCGCAATTTACTTAGAAGCCCATCGTGCCAAACACGATCAAAAGCCCTAGAGATGTCCAGTGCAACAGCCCGGGATTCTCCATGATGTTCGATGGTGTTGCTCCAAAGATGGGTGACATATGCCAGAAGGTCACCTGTTGATCTGGACTTACGAAAACCGTATTGATGGTCACTGATAATGTTAAGCCCTTCCAGATACTTTAGGAGTTGTTGGTTAATAGCTTTCTCCATTACTTTTGAAATTACTGAAAGCAATGCGACGGGTCGGTAGTTGCTTGGCAGGGTCTTCTTACCTTTCTTTGGAATGGGCTGGACACGCGCCGACTTCCAGCAGGATGGAAATATTCCTTTTTTGTAGGATAAGTTGAAAAGTCTACAAAATACTGGTGTAAGTTCATCGGCGCATGTCTTGAGAACAATGATAGGAATTTCGTCTGGACCAGAAGCTTTATTGACGTCGAGTCCTTTAAGAATCCGTTTAACAAGACGCTGACGGAACACGATTTCAGACATTTGCGATTGAACTGAGGGAATGTTCGGTGGTGGTTTTCCCTGAAAGTCTACAGTCGAATGCGAGGAAAACAGTTCAGCAAGTAGGTTTGCTTTATCCCCGGCTGTGGTTGCTATTGTGCCGTCGGAACGTGTTAGAGGTGGAATAGTTGACTTTGTAAAGTTTTGGCTGACGGCCTTAGCGACTGACCAAAAGGACCTTGATCCGTTAGAACTGGCAAGAAGTTTGTTTTTGATTCTCTCGTTATGAGCTTCTTTGCTCTATCATTTGCTTACATTGGTTTCGGGTGGTAACAAAGATGGCGCGATTTTCAGGAGTAGGGTTTTTACGCCACTGTCGGTAAGCCAGGTTTTTAGATCTGACAGCACGCTGGCAATTCTTGCTAAACCAGGGCTTGCCGTTGGAAGGGCGCTTTTTGGAGAAAGGAATAAAGGCCTCCATGCTAGTTAGAATGACGTCGGAGACCTCCTTTGCACAGACAGATGGATCATCCGAAGAAAAGCATACGCTTAGCCAGGGAAAGTTGCGAAAATGGTCCTTTAGGTCTTCCCACTTAGCTGATGTATAGTGCCAAATCTTACGGGGCTTAGGAGGTTGTTCAGAACTAATTGGCAGCTCGCTTAGGGTTGAAATAAGTTTGTGATCGGAAGAGCCCAATGGTGGTTGTACGGTGACCGTATATAGGTCTGGATTTGAAGTTAAAAAGAGATCTAAAAGACTAGCAAAATCCCCAGCTCGGTCTGGAACCCGCGTTGGTTCTTCTACGAGTTGAGTTAGACCAGAACTGATCGCAAAAGATTCAGCCTCGCGGCCTTGCTCATCGTTGGTGTTTGAGTATGAATGTATAATATAAAAAAAATTAAAAAATTATTTTTAAATCAAAGGGAACAAAATAAAAGAAACGTACAATTATAATTATTGTTTCCCAAGAACGTTATTAGCAAAAGCAAATGATGTCATTTACTATCACCACAAAGTCTAGAAAATGAGATCACGCCACAAGGCAAAAATAACACAAAATGTATTTAAAAAAAATCATTATTATTGAAGAGTGAAAACTATTAAAATCGGCAATAGTAAACGTTAACGAAAATAAATAATAAAGACAATCATATATAAAAAAGGTACACTGCAATTAAAAATCTGCATTTAAAATAAACATGGAAACTTATTAAAACATTATTGTGCGCGTTACTGGACGTAAGTATCAAAACCGAAAATAAAGTGTTGTGTACAAACATTTTAAATTGTTTATTTAAAATAACATTTTGGTCACAGTAATTTGTATGTCAACATCAGCATTGTATTAAAATCAGCCAATGTTAATGTTAGAGTTAAAATTAGTTTGTTTTCCTGACCGTTTTAATCGATTAGTTATGAAACGGAATGGTTACGGTCCTGGTACGTAGGGGATGATGCGTTACGTAATTTAAAAACGCCATTATAAATATTTTTCAAAATCAGTTAGTCCTCCACAACTTTATTTTTACGTACTTTTTTTAAACAAGAATGACAATATAGTATATTGCAAATAGATGAAGTTAAGGAAAAAAATTATAGTCATTACTATTGATATTCTGAGGAACATTTATCAAAAAGAAAGTATCTAGAGTAGAGGATGCCGCATCCTATAATGTTTTAATAAGTTTAGACGAGTTAGAGTTAAAATCAATCATGTACCGGGTGGTCAACTAAGAATGACCGCAGGCAATATCTCAGAAACTAGTAATCGTACAGCATCCGGGTTAATTTTTTTATGACAAAAGTGTCCAAGAGAAAATGCTGGAAATTATTTTTAAGTTCCGCATTTTGCCGCAAGAAGGCGTAATTGAAAAGTAAATAATAAAATTTTACATATCTCCGAAAATTCCACATTAAGGTATATCTTGGATAACACCATTAAAAAGCTTGGACAATTATGCATTATTTTGGTCTTATGCTCATTGGCGTACCCACTTTAATAAGATATAATAAAGTGTAATTAGTAAAATCGCTGTAACTTTTAAACGACTTTTCCGATTTTAGCAAACTAAAGATTGTTTGGAAGAGAAATGTATTCACTTTCACCAATCGTATTTAGTTGTCCATAATAGTTCTCAAAAGAAATGCTAGAGGGCGCAATTTGCAATAAGAACACATTTTTTGATTTTACTCCGAAAAAATAAATCATACGGTATAAATATGATACCATATTCGAAAAGTAGATGAAATTTGCTAGAAAAAATATTAAACCGCAGCTCGATATCTCCGTTCGTTTCAGCGTTATCGCCAATAGAATAATTTTTAAAACTAAGCGATTATATATTTTTTAGAAAAGAAGTGGTACGCCACTGATATTTTTCCATGTTGATATTATTTCTGATTAGCCTGGTCAATTCTGCATAAAAATGGTCTCTTGCGTTTTTCTCCTTAGGCACACAGTTCTTAATTAAAATAATTAAATTAAATTAGCTTCATGCATGCCTATTAAGTGAAGGTGGTCATTTCCACCAATTTTTATAAAACAAAATTTTGCATTATCAATGTTAATAATAATAGTAGAGCTAATTTAATTTAATTATTTTAATTAAGAACGGTGTGCCTGAGGAGGAAAACGCAAGAGACCACTTTTATGCAAAATTGACCAGGCTAATCAGAAATGATATCCACATGGAGAAATATCAGTGGCGTACCACTTTTATTCTAAAAAATATATAATCACTTAGTTTTAAAAATTATTCTATTGGCGATAACGCTGAAACGAACGGAGATATTGAGTTGCGGTTCAAATATTTTTTCTAGCAAATTTCATCTACTTTTCGATTATGGTATCATAATTATACCGTATGATTTATTTTTTCCGAGTAAAATTAAAAAATGTGTTATTATTGCAAATTGCGCCCTCTAGCATTTTTTTTAGAACTATTATGGACAACTAATTACGATTGGTGAAAGTGCATACATTTCTCTTCCAAACAGTTTTTAGTTTGCTAAAATCGGATAAGTCGTTTAAAAGTTACAGCGATTTAACTGATTACACTTACCTCTTATTAAAGTGTTATCAAAGATATGCCTTAATGTGGAATTTTCGGGAATATGTAAAATTTTAAAATTTACTTTTCAATTACGCCCTCTTGCGGCAATATGCGGAACTTAAAAATAATTTCCAACATTTTCTCTTGGGCACTTTTGTCATGAAAAAATTTACCCGGATGCTGTACGATTACTAGTTTCTGAGATATGGCCGGCGGTCATTCTTAGTTGACCACCCGGTACAATGACGTAGCTACGGTGAGAAAAAAACTTTTTTCTATTTGGGAACCATAAAGTCTTCATTATGGGTTTCCATTGGGTTGCATAAGCAATTATTTTATTCATTTTAAACACGCATTTTTTATTTTCTTCCTGTTGGTAACAACACAATACCGTTTTGAAATTCATGGCACACCATACTAAAAGTCCGTGTTTTGTGCACCACACTAATCCCTTTTCTCTTCTGTGACCACACCAACTTTCTGTGCCTGTTAGTGTTGCCAACCTCAAAAAAAAAAAAAAAATTTTGACTGGAAACTATTAACTACATTTTTATTTGAATTTCCTTAAAAATGACCCAAATAGAAAAAGTATTATAAAATATTCGTTCCATAAGACAAATTTTAGAGCACTCGTCTAATTAGAACACTCCCCGCTACGCGGCTCGTGTCCTAAACCAACGCGTGCTCTAAAATTTGTCTTATAAAACTTATGTTTTAATATACTATTAAAAGCTGCTACATAACTTAAAATAATTAATATTTTATGTGTTAGTTACATCTAAATAATATTCCTTTACTGTTTTTTTTATGACGTCAAGCAGGTTTCGGGAGTGACGCCATCAATAATTACAACAATCTCTCCGTAGACACCTACGTCATTCTACTTTTCATGATTGATTTTTACTTTAGCAGCTGAGACAACTAGTACTATCGAGATGACAGTCCATGTGATCGTCAATTGTCCCGGTCAGTCTCTACAATCATCACTAAGTAGAAGCCGTGGACCAAGCATGAAGCTTATCAATACCTCTGCAACAATTTCTTTAGTTCCAAAGAAGCCCAGATTACGCAGGCATGTTGCAGCGTCTTGTCGATAAACCAGTCAAGTGCCAGTTGAAGGTCCGATACATCAGCTGCAGACCAAAAAACAATCATGACGTGTGCTGTCGTCATAAGAGTAGTTGTCCTAATTGCTAAATTTTCAATTTTGTGTTATTGATACATTTGGAAAGCTATTTATGTTTTCTAGCTATCTACAAACTTACAAAGTCCTATCTACATTAATAAACCCAATATAACACTAAAACTTTTGTCCTATGTGAAAATATACCATGCTTTCCTAAATTAAATTGTCCCGTGTGAAATATACTTAGACAGATTGTCCCATCTGAAAATATTTTTGTACTTAGGACAAATAAGCTTGGCAATATGTAAACTTTGATTCAAATTTACAGTGATACTAATTAAATTTGTCCTATCTACTACACTTAGGACAATTTTGTTTAGCATAAATTATAAAGAAGAGGAATATTTGAGGTTATGTCACAAATGTTTTCTTCGCGCCAGAATAATATAACCTCTAAAAAAGTGATCGGTGCAGTGTGCAATACGTTTAATTTTACAGTTTAATAAGAGTTTTATAAGGGTAAGTTTAATTGTATTCATTTAAATAAGTATATATACTTACAGTGTGTCATTTCTAGCTGAAATTTTTAGCAGGGCGAGCAGCCGCAGTAAATTATTACTTTCACTAACCTGGAATAAAGAATTTAGAGATAAGGCTGAAGAGTAAGAAACGACCAAAAAGACAAAAAAAAGAGGAAGACAGTGATTATGATGACAAAGAAGATTTGTATGAAAATTCTAAGACATCGAAATATCTGACCTTGCCAAAAGTTCACAAGTGTGTGTTTCGCCAACGTATTTAGATACACAGTGTCATGTAGATCCAAGTGATACGACAGAAGCATTATGTTCTTAATGTTGTATTGCCAGATATTTTAGATCAGGTTTTCTTAAATTTGAATTGAAACTATGATATAGCTAAACCTGAACCAGAAACCCCGTGCAGCACTAAACAAATTAATATTATATCTAATATATTAGTAACTCCACCAGATGTGAATACAATGAATTTAATTCATTCTGAGTTACCTAAAGAAGAGGATGAAATTCTTGTAACATCCCATCAAGGAATAGTACTGACACATTTATTATTCAAATTTTCAAAGCGTTGTAAAGTCAGCGACAGAAATTGCGGAAACAAAAACCTATACAAAAAAAGGAGTACTTAGGAAGAGAAAAACGTACGGCATTAGCCTTTTGGAAAGAAGGAAACAAAAAATAGAGAAGTACATGAATGCACACAACGTACAAGGTTCATGTAGCTGCAAAAAGAAATGCCAGCAGAACGTAACGGCTGTACAGGTCATGCAATGTAGCATGAGCCCTGAGATGCGCAGAAGAAAGAAAAGGAGAGTCAGTGTACGACAGAGATACCAAATACCGAATTTTAGTAAAGTACAGTCCGCGTAGAAAATAAAAGTGGGATTTGATTGATAAAGCCGTAGTGACTGCTAATCGTGTTTGCTAATTGGGCCCTGTTATGCAAAAATCAACCAACCAACAAAATAGTTAATTCCTTTTAATTATTTTTATAATAATTTAAATTATCGGAAATTTTTTCAACCCTAAACTAAACTATTCAATATGTAAATTATATTGTAATTCTATTATTCTAACAGTAAAATTATTTTATATATTTTGACCATGCAAACTTAGATACATTGAGGGTTAGTTGCATAATATGGCCTAATTATGTGTTTATTATGCTTTTATGGCCGCCCTTTCTCGAAACAATATACATATTTGCATCTATTCATATGTGTTTAAATTGTTGGTAATCCTCAGTAATGGGTTTTCCATATTTAATGAGCATTTATTACTTCGCATCCCTGTTTTTTTTATAATTTTATTATGGCCGACACAATTTCGGCTTTATATAATTAAAGATGTATGTACATAACATATTAAGAGTCTAAGTTTTAAAAGTACATGTATGACTATTATATAATATTTATCAGTTTCATTTGTCTAATTCTTCTATTCCGGACAGAGAACCCTCGCTTACATAATCATCAGAGTCTTCGCTTGAACTGCTGTCAGTGTCATTCAAATGTATTATTAGGTTTTCTACAACAATATCCACCATGGGTTCGTTTTCCATATACTCTAATTCAAATCTTTTTGCTCGCTCGCAACGTGATTTCCACTGGTCCACCGAAAATTGTTCAAAAAAAGTATCGGTTAATTTCATAACATCTGTTAGATTAACCGTGACGTTTCTTGTGGCCACAAACTCTTTCATCTGTGCCCACACTAGTTCAATAGGGTTAAGATCAGGGTGGTATGGAGGTAGTCGAACCACGGTGTGCCCCGCACTGGAAAATATTGCATCAATCTTATAACTTTTCTCCCTTGGTTTCCTCATTTTAATTAAACTGTAGAGTTCTGGTTTTAACATTTTTTCGTCAAATGAAATATTTCTCTCACGTAACCACGTTTTCATGTCTTCTTTTTTTGTTACAGATGTAGGGCACTTATTTATTTGCTTATTATGATATGGCGCATTGTCGATTACTACTACACTGTTCGGGCGTAAATTCGGCACTAGGTTGTTTTTTACCCACTTTTCATAATTTTCGTAGTTCATTTCATTGTGGTAATCCCCAGTACTACAGTGTGACTTCCATCTGACGTATGAATTTGGCACAAAACCATCTTCTCCTCCAGCGTTTACGATTATTAGGCGTGTGCCCTTTGATACAGGTTGTTTTACGCCTTCGTCTGTTTCATCGCTCCAAGCTTTTTGGTGTGTATGTGATGAATGTATATACGTTTCATCCATATAAACAATTGGCCGTCCTTCTGCACGGAAAACTCTCATTTTCTTTAAAAATTGGATGAAGAGATGCCTTACGTCAGGTTTCTCCATTAAAATTTTTCTATTGGTTTTGATTTTTCTCCAACGAAATCCAATTTTTCTTATTTTTTTTCTTAAACTGTTCAAGTATCCCTGGTAATTTATATCATTTTGAAATTTTTTATGAATTCTCGCTAGAGTTGGCACTTGCTTTTCTGTTTTATGAAAATTGTGAATTGTTCTGCGTAAAACACCTTGAAAAGCAACGTCCAAGACTATTTTGCTTTTTCTGTTTTCACGCTTTTTGTTTGGCGTGGAAAAAGATTTAACTGCTCCGGATTCGATATTTTTGGCTTCTTGCTTAATTCGTTTAATTGCGCTTAGACTAACCTTTGTAGCGGCTGAAACACATTCGTGAACCTTCCTGATATCAATTTCTGGTCTTCCTGTATCTGCCTCTTGTTGCATAAATTTTATTAAATTATAAACTATTTCACTTTTTTTCCAATGAACGTCCTACTCTTCTGACAGACTGTACAGAAGTGTGCGCTTCAATGATCATCAGAATAATGAGCTCTCGGTTAGCTCCTCCCACCTGTTTACTGCGCACCCAAAAGTCAGAGCTCAAGCTATATTGCACGAGCTGTACGTCAAAAAAATATTAATACTCAGTTTTGGTTACTAACCAATGACCAGCAGAAGCTTTTTGCTGCCAGTTGTGTTAAACAATCGGAAAAAAATAGGTAAACAGTTGAATCTGGCAATAATTAAAGAAGAACATGGAGTTGAAGGATGAAAATGATAGGCTCTCGGACACGAGGAATGTGAGGCTTTCAACATACACAAAGATGCGACTCACCACAGTGTTAAAGATGACACCAGCAATTTAGAATGTGAAGTCTGTGAAAAATGGAAAAAACACAACTTAAAGGCCATATCTGCACGACAAGAGTACCGAAAGGACGCCGAATGCATCCTTAGCGAAGAAAATCTTATTGTATCTACGGATTTACAAAAGGTATAAAATAATACTATGCTGCTTTGGCCAATTTATATGTAATTTTTTTGCAGGTCATCATGCTCCCACGATTAGATACGTTCAAAGAAATTATTTTCACTCCGAAAGTCATCGCATTTAACGAAAGTTTCGTTTCTCTAGGAAGAAGAATAAAACATATCCTTACGCTATAATTTGGCATGAAGCAGTAAGCGGTCGCACCAAAGACGATATTGTATCTGCTTACTACGCTTTCTTTCTAGCAAACAGAGACAGAAAAACAATTGTAATTTGGCTGGACAATTGTTCATCCCAAAATAAGAATTGTACTCTTCTTAGTTTTTTTCTGTATATCGTTAATTCGTCACAAGTAAGTGTTAAAAACATAGAGGTAAAGTATTTCGAACCAGGACAACCTTTACGTCCGCCGATGCATTCCATCATCAAGTTGACTTAGCATTAAAACAAAAAAAAAGGTCTACGATTTTGAAGATTTACTTTATTTTTAATCATGAAAAACCGAACCCGAAAAACGCTAGTTAAAGTCATACATACGTCTTAGGTTAAAATTTTGGATTAACACCAATATTCATATTTTTCACAAATATAAAAAATGTTTTTTTAAATAAAGAGCCAGCTAGGAATATCAAAAAAAAACATTTACAAAAAGAAATTTAATCCAACCATGCAGAAGGGTAGAGGTAATAATTTAATTTTCGAAATTTGATAGTACCTAGTTAGGTGAATTTTAAACGAACTTTGGGCGTGGCCCAAAATTTTTTCGCTTACGGCGCTTTTCCGCCTTCTTCGCTAGGTACAATATCATAAACTACATGTAGTCCCGACTATCCTTCTCTCCAGAAAAAAAAGTCCTTCTAACTCCCACTGAGCCCCTTCTCCCCCGAGCATATTTTCTGGCTACGCCACTGGTGTTAAGTTTATTTTTAATTTAGAATTTCAATATTTAATTTTCAATTGTGCCCTCTTGTGGCAAAATGCGGAACTTAAAAATTATTTCCAGTATTTTCTCTTAGCCACTTTAATTACGATTTTTTTCCCTGGTTTTCTATGCCCAGTAATTTCCGAGATACTGCCGGTGGCCATCCATAATGGGACACCGGGTATATGTCTTACTGATCCATTTCTATATTATTTTATTATAATAATGATTTAAGTTGATAAGTTATTTATTCCCATATTTATAATCATTTATTGTAGAAATTATATTTGTAAGTTAAATAAGCATTCAATAACAATACTATCGTAACATTATATTTTCCAGCGAAAGTGTAAACAATTTATTTTCTCATCTTCTAAAAAATGTAAAAGCGAAACATTCACTAGTGAGAATAAAATGCGGTAGTTAGCTTAAAATACAAAAAAAATATACCAACGACCTACAACGTTATTCTTACTTGACTGATAAAATCGTAATCAGAAATGCAAAATCGGCAAAAATTTAAAAACTGATGAGTTAATAAAATTGTTCGTTTCTTGGGGGATGGACGAATGTAGGTGCTTATTAAAAAAAATAAAAACATATACTTTTAAATTAAAATTTCAAAATCAAAAGCCTAAATATTTTCTTTTGAATTATTATACCGAGTGACAATGAAATTACTACCTAGATTGTCACGTCCTTATAAAATAAAACATGATTTTGAAAGTTTTGTAAGTTATATGGTTCCACTGTGCGCATCTTTTCAGTATTCAAACGTCTGACTGTCACTTCCGATTGAACCGGAGGTGCGCACAACTTTATTATTTTAAATAAAACATCCTAGATATTTTTAAAAATATGCATTCTACGAAGAAGTCGTATACAGATATGTATGTACCTAGAAAATGGCGTTGGAAATTGTCAAATTATTCACACATTTTGTTTTTACAAAAAACAAATGAATAAGTAAAAAATGTAATATTAGTTTTTTACTTCTTTTAGATATTTCATAAGAATAAGTCACAACTATTTCCGGTTAAACCGGAAGTACTACAAAATTTGACATTCAAATATAAATTTCTCGAATAATTTTAATTGCACTCCCTCTTATAAATCTAATTTTCAAAATTCTCTTCCTTTGCTAAATATTTTTTATATTTGCTTCCCTATGTCTAAACTTATTAGTTTTTGATATAAGTACAGGGTACTACAAATTAGTGTGCGTACAAGGGTATCTCGAAAATGGTAAGAGATACAAAGATGGTTAAATTAAAGCAAAGCTGCGTATCTATATTGGGGTTTAATAATTTGGTGAAAGAAAAATCTAAATATTCCTAATACTTTCGGAAAAACCGAAATTTTTAGTTTTGGTTTTTAATTTATAGCGCCTTCATTTTTGACTAGGGAAAAAACATACAACAAATTTCGTAGCCATTTTTTCTGTTCTACAAGATGACGTTATTAGTTTTCAAATTCGACATTTCGTTTTTTAGATACCAACGTTCAGTAAATTTTGTTGTTGTTTGGAAGTGGTTTAAATTGACCAAAAAATGGCAATTTACGCACTTATTAATTCCTAATATATCTTTACTTCTAAAATTACGGAAAAAATTGAGGCAGGTAGACACACTTTCTTATGTCACCCGGTATCTAAAGGGAATAAGTCCCTAAAACTGTTTTTAAAATTCCAGGTTCGTATTTAAAAAAAATACTTAAAAATTACTTCGACACACTTTCCACTTAGTGGTTTTAAAAAAAATTATTAAAGGTACTTTAATGATTTAGAACTACTTACCTGGCAATTAACGACATCGATATTGGAAAAATACCCATAGTTTTGCCACCCATTAAATATTCTGACGTAGTATTTTGCTTTACCTTTGCAAAAAAAGCAAAATGTACTCCAATTATTGCCGACACAATCAACATAGCGGCGAAAACTAAGTAATCAAAAATATCAAAATATCGTTTTACGTTATCTTCTGCGTCCATTTTAGTTTCTCTTATGAGGCTGGTAAGTCGAAAACGCAGTCTGAATTTGTGACGAATAAAACAAGTCAACTACTAGCGTAAATATAGTGACTTCGGTAATAGACTAGTCAATGAAAGAGCGTATAGGGGGTCTACAGTGCATGGAGGAGGGAGAGGATTTAAGCTTCAGGAACGTGTTTGGGGTTGTTAGGATATTAACGTACCTCTCGGCCCCTAGCCCGTCCGCTACAGAGGAGGAGGAAGCTAGAAATATCCCTTTTTTGAGTTTTTGCTTATAACTGGAAAACGATGGATCGTAGTAAAAAAAATTTTGAATATAAATGAAAGCCTACCATTAGAGAATAATATAAAGCGTTAAATCTTCTCAATATATAATAATAATATACTAATTTTTTTTTAATGGTCAGAAAATCCAACAATTAGAATTTTTTAGCTAAAAGTAATGATCTTTTAATAAACTCCTTAAAACTTAGAAAACTGATTTTCGTTATTTTAGAGTTGCAACTATTAATAGATATAAGCTAATATAATGTGCATTATTGTACACTATGCGTGCATGACGAGCAGTTTCAAATATATCATTATATCCATGTTAGCATAGATAAAAGATTATCAATTTGCAAGTTAATTGTGAAAACTTGAGAAGAAGGCGATTGTGTAATGACCATTTGTACAATTTTAATTTTCTAAAAACCACATTACCACGAAAAATGTAAAATATTATACTACAATAGATGTACCAATAAATATATAGATCTTAATACGGTAAATGATTTTTTTCAAAACACAAACTACTTGGGCCTGTTTTAAAATACCGATATAACGATTTTTTTAACTTTTAAGGAGCTTCTTAAAAAATCATTACTTTTACCAAAAAATTCAAATTGCTCTAACTTCTGACCCATCGGAGCCAAATTAGTAAAAATGTATAATATACAGGGTGTTATGTATTTGCCTGATAATATTTGAACCTGTAAATCTTGATATAATACCATTCGAAGAAAAAATATTTATAAATATCGGTTTGCTTTAATAAGTGAGAAAATTCACCTTTTGTGTTTTTAATCTAAGACGCCTGCACTGCCCTTCCCACGTGCGTTTGTTTTGATTTTGAACTGTCAAACTAAAATAGGAAGGTCAGTGATTTTACAATGTTGCATGACAGCGACCTACTAAATAAGAGTTAACTGACCCTATGTTATTAGGTTATAGTCAAACTTTTTGGAAATTAAAATTAAACATACCTCAGCAAGAATCCTTAAAAACTGGCATAAAAACGATAATGAAATAAACAAATTCTTTTAAATCCAATCTGCTATTCACACTTCACACAAAATTAACCAGTATTTCACAACGAAAACAACACATTATTTTATTTAAGCAAAATTCTTTGATTAATTAGTCACTTCTTTTGGCGTCCTTGTGCAAACACTTGTTTTTCTTCATATTTCTATTTTTCCTCACTAAAATCTCACAGTTTGTTATTAAAACGAAACGCCGCTCCGATACCTACTTAAATGGCGCCAAATTTAAATTAATATTCGTCGCAAAACCGTTTAATGTTGTTTTTTGTTTTAAGTTTGTGAAATTGTTTAGTAGGCACGAAACACATTTTACCTTTGAATGATAGAAGGAGGAAGTTTACCTTTGTTAATCTGCGCTAATAATAATTTTCTCTTTACTAAAATAATAGTTTTTTAATATTTGATTGATTGGTTTTGGCGAATGCGCTAGGAATACACAATGATAGTAAGAAGCAGAATAAATCACAAAAATTCTAGGAAGGTTGAAGGTTGCAGTCGACAAGAAGGTTATTTGAATAAACTGTCAAGAAAGATTATATTAGAACAATCAAAATTCGCGCAAAAATCCTTTTTTTAATTGTTATTATTAAGTAAATTCATCAATTGACTTCAAAATGCCAAGAACGGCTGGTAAACTAACGGATATTGTTTTATGTTACGGGGAAGCAAATCAAAATACCAGACAAGCACGGCTTTTATACATTGAACAATTTCCAAACCGGGTGCCACCAGCTGAAGGAACATTTATATCGACGGTGCAACAATTAAGAGATTATGGTAATTTTAAAGGATCCGACGTTGAAAGAGGCCGAACAAGAAATGCAAACACGTTGGCCGCGAAAGAAGCTGTTCTAGATGCGGTAGAAGAAGATCCAACCTTAGGTACTCGGAACATAACCAGACGAGTGGGCTAGCATCAAATTATATTACATGGCGCATCACATGTGTAAATTTGGTATTTTAAAGTGATTTATAATGTTTTGTGTACTTCGATAGTGTCGAATTTGCTAGTAAAGTTATGACAAGTAGTATTCTTGCGATCTTTAAACATTTGTGTTTTAAAGTTTTTCGGCAGTATTAATAATCTGTGGTAGTGTGCTTAAAGTGTTGTGTATAAATGTCGGTAAGGTGAAGGGGTTTTTAGTGGGTAGGCTGTTCAGTCAGGAGACCCAGAGTCCCACACTATCACAAGTCTCGTGACTTGTGATGAACATGAGCTTTTCCCCTCTCAGAATGTAAAACAAAAAAAAAACTGGTAAGTAAGTAGGTACCTGCTATTTTTCATTAGGGCAACTTTTAACCTAAAATTTGTGGACCTGTTTACTTTATGTTAGGTAAACTTAATAAAATACCAAGGCAGCTGACAAAAACTAATGATTAATTAATTATTTATTTTCTTAATTTTATTATTTTTATTTAGTTAAAAAGTGAACTGGTTAAAAAATAATTTCTTGTTTACTAAACACAAACAGCTGATGCTGTAAGTTCGCCTAAAAAACATATGTTTTGTTTTCTTTATTGAACACCTGACAAAGTGTAATATTTGGCAACGTTGTGACACCCATCTCTCTCCCTTGTGAGGCTATGCTTCTCCCCGTATCTCTCACTCTATTACATTGAGAAGTTCATGGCTATTCTTCATTGGCGTCGGGCTGATTTTAAGGGTTCTTACTCTACTTTTTAGATGGTCGATTTAAAAAAAAACAAACCGTGGAGTATTTTTCTAGGACACCCAAGGAGTCACCCATTCAAATATAACTTGGGCAATTCCATAACACCCTGTATATATATATATATTATTTTTAAAAAATCTTTCTCTCTTTAACACGCTCAAATGAGACTTTTGAGCTAAACGAACTGCTGAGTAGGAGTAGGTACCAGGAGAATTTTCACAAATATTTTGTGACAAAAAAATCATTTTTTTTAATTACCGACTTTTGAGAGCATATATCTTAAAAATGTATGGAACTAATATTGTAGAAAACTTTATAAGCTTTTATTTTTATGCAAGAAATTTTTCGCTACGATCTACGGTTTTTGAGTTATAAGCGAAAATTTAAAAAAGGTAAACTTTTTATCCCCTTTCTCCCTTAAGCGGATGGGCTAGGGTCGTGGACTTTTAGTATGTTTACATCCTAACTACCCCCAATACATTCCTAAAGCAAAAAATACTCCCCTCCTACATGCAGTCGACACCCCCTTTGTTGACTAGCCTATAACGCCAATTTAGGGACAATTGAAAAATTGAGATTCCCATCAAAGTATTACCACTAATTTTAAGAGATTAATACCGCAGTTGCAAAGTTAATAATTTAGTCTAATTTGTTTGTAAGAATGATTTTAAGTGGTCCCTTATATTTTAACCTGCTTTATATTGTTACCCATGGCCGTAGATAACGCGGGGGGGATAAATACAAAGTGTCTAAACGGTATCAAGCCCGAAATTAACATTTTCGTTTATAATCAAAATATAAAGATGATTAAATTGAGGCAAAGGTGCGTATCTTGGGGCTTAATAAGTTTTTGAAAGAAAATTGTAATTCCGAATACCTTCGGAGATAACCGAAATTTTTAGTTTTGGCTTTTAATTTTTTACGCCTCATTTTTGATTTGGGAAAAAAAAAGTTTCTTATAGCCGTTTTTTATGTTCTATAAGATATTAGTATTCAAATTCGACGTTTCGTTTTTTAGATACCAACCTCAAGTCATTTTTTTTTTTAAATACGGATGACCTCCAATTTTAGAGACTTAAGCTTATTATATAACTTAAAGGTTTTTCAAATTTTTTTATTACGGCCCTGGCAATCATGGGCGCCCATAGAGTACATTTCAAGGGGAATGGGGGGCAAAAAACTGTAAAACTTCTCTTCCAAGTGAGCTCGAAATTTTTTTATAAAAGTCCATTTTATAGTAAAAAATATATTATACTCTTAATAAAAATAAAATGTCTTGATAACATAATTCATGTTGGTACATGATTTACATGACTTTTACCAATATAGGAAACACATTTCACAAAATGTAATCTTGACATTTCTCCATTTTTATATTTGACCTTAGCAATTCTTATTTTGTGTGGACAGCTTTACTTTGTATTTTCTTGGGAAGTGAACTACTATTAATTTAAATATATGTATCAGTTTGGTATTCTATTAATACATTAAAAAAGTTAAATAACGACGGATGCGCACCATAAAAATACTTATTAAATTTAGAGTGAAAACTCTTACAAGCATTTGTGGTATTCTCTGTAGAGCTACTATATGAAACCCATAATATTGGTGGAAATCTAGCTTGCTCAGATATATATTTAGTTGTCAACTAAATAATCAGTCATACTAATAATAGCTTTTGTATTAGGTTTGCACTCTACAAAATCAAATACAAAGAAATCTGACACATTAATATGATCTAAGTAGGCCATACCAAATAAATGACGTAAGTAAGAGTAAATACAGCCCTTTTGGAATCGAGAATCCGGTTTCAGGTATCAGCCAGTGCAAAAATTTTACGGCCTGAAAAATCAATTAGCGCGATTTTGTTGGCTTGCAAAATGTCACCAATATTTCAATAAGATTTACCGTACCAATACTCTTTAGGAAGTAAGTAAGTTTTTAAAGCATGAGAAGTAATTCTATTTTAAAATCTATTTAAAATTATAAAAGTTAAAAATATATAACATTCAACAAAATACCTCAATATTAGTAGTCCTTGCAATTAATTAAGTAGGTAGTATAAATTACAAGGGTGGTTACCTTAGAGCAATATTAAAATATTGTAAAAAATAAATCAAATAATTACAAAGCCGAATAGCTATACCGGCGTTTACCAAGGTTCAAAAGCGAAAGGAACTTGACGCTTTAGACGTGGTATTTGATAAACACTTTGATCAAAAAAGTTACAAAAAAATACAGAATTTTAGTAACCGCGAAGCCTTAAAATTCAAAAGTGGTACCTCACAAGCCCTGTGTCGAACCATCGAGAATAAATAAGCAGGCGCTATCCAATATTCTTATATCTAAGAACCTTGGGCGCTATTACCATTTAATTTCATCTGCGAAAACGGTACCAGGAGGCCAAGGTCTTTAGATAGATAGGTTGCCTTGTAAGCTTGGTGTCATGGCGCGCGAAACGTCATCGCCTACGCCACAAAACGTCTTTTCAGACATTTGTATACAGAATTAGCATTGTTTATTCTGTTATTTCTGATTTTGAAGTGGTTTTCAGCGAATTTTCAAAGTTGTAAGGTGTTTTAGAGACTTATATTTAAAGATAAAGAGACATTTTATTAATATATTCATCAGTATAGTGCAATAAAAGGTAAATAATAAACATAAATGACATTCAAAGTGAATTAGGTAAAAATTGTTTTATTTGTATTTTTAAGATACCTGGGACGATATGTAGTAGTATCGCTACCTGTAAAAGCAGCCAAGCAAAGGCAAAGAGGGATGGAGAAGCTGTGCGGTTTTTATCATTTCCTAAAAATCATATAGTAAAGCAATGGGTTAAACTTTGTTGTAGAATAGACACCTTTAACCCTAACCACAAAAAGATTTGCAGTAAACATTTTGAGTCTTGTCTTGTCAATTTGAGGACGAAATACACTCTAAATTAATTAACGCTCAACGTAAGAGGCTAAAAAAAACTGGTAAGTTAGAAACAAATATAACTTAACATAGTTTTGTAATTTTAGCAATACCCATATTAGTATTGCCAAATAAAACGAACAAGACCCCATCAAAGAGCAAAAAAAGGATAGAAAAAAAGGAAAGGAAGGAAATTATTTCTAATCTTTTGATACCTGAAGAAAATACAATTAATATTGTAAAAACAGAAACTCTTTCTCGACTTTCTCCCCCTGTTTTTGAAATTGAGAATTTCCCATCAACAAGCAAAACTACGCCTTATAAAATTTTATTTAAAAAGTACAGGGATCTTGAAGAAGAAAATGAATGTTTAAAAAACCAAATTAGCAATGATAAACAAACAATAGGAACTCTACAGGAAAAAATTAAAAACCTTGAACATATTATTATATTTGTGTAGTGCACTGGTTATTTTAGTTTAGACTAAGGACTATGAGGTCAGTGCGAATGGGCATGTCCCGTATATTGATAAATAAAATATATAAGGTAATAGTTATTTATTTTTTGTGAACTAATTTAGTGTTAGGAAACTGTATGTTTCAATCAATACATAACTAAAATGGATTCATTTTTTTTGATAAATAAAATTGATATTTTTTGTCAATTTTCGCTGAGACCCGATTTAAGTCAAGTAATAAAATACACACACAAAGTTACCCTCTCATAAAATTTGCTTTTAATAATGTCCAGGATGTTTCGCTGGTATCTGAGCATCATCAAATATTTAGTGTGCTATTTATGATGCAGGTGTTGTTATTTTTGTGTTTCCTTGCTTTTTGTAGTTAGGTCTGATGATGCTCAGGTAGCAGCGAAACATGTAACCTCGACGTTGTCAAAGGGAATTTTTATGAGACTTCGTTTGGTGTGTGTACCTATTTTATTACTTATTGATGTAGTTTCTCTTATAACGTAGCTTAATCAGTAGCGAAGCACGTATTTTGGTCTGGGGAGAGGGGTGGCTGTCGTCATAAAAAAACTTTTATTGTCATGATATCGCCAAATTTTATTGGACTTAACAACTGGGTTTTTTCATCTACTATCTACTACTAAATTCATCAATCATCAGGTGCTTATTCGCCCTTAGATACGCCTCTGAGCTTAACTGATGGTTGATCTTGAAACTGACCTACCCCAGGTGTGTTATTCACCTGCTGAAATCTGTCACTCTAGCTGTAATCGTCAAATATTGTGGTACGACCCTGCCTACGTTGTGTTTTTTTTAGGTTCTTTTAAAGTTTGGTACAACAGTAAAATTATTTCAGATTTTAAGATACCTTGCCTTATTCTAATCCTTTCGGTTTTCCCTACTCATTCCTCGGCATTCCAATGCCAGATAATAAAAATCAAAGAGGTTTCATAAAACACTTATTTATTAAAAATCGATATCCCAAAATATACATATTCAAACACTTTACAAAAGTATAATAAATATCGATTAAATTAATTATTACATTGTATAAACTTAATTTAAGATAGTCTGTCTCCCATAATTTAGCCCGTTTGCACCAACACATGTCTGCGACACTAGGAAGTGATGCGATATTACCTTTTGTTGTCAAGTATGTCTGCGACTCTAATGGCAACACTCTTCCCTCTTAAAACCCATTTCCCATTATTTGATTGGTCTGCAACCATACGCTGTTTTAGATTGATCCCCTGTTAATCTGCAATTTATTTGTATTACCTGTCACCCCATTCTCGTGTACGTATAATTAAAATTGTTTATCACTTTGCGTATATAATATGACCCTAAATTAACGTACACGTTTAGTATAATGGTACTACGTAGTATAGTGAAAAGTCGGGAGACAACTGTCCAGTGGTGGTGTCCCACTGCCGAACGATTCAACATATAACTTATAAAAGTGCAATAAAATTTAGGAGCTTGCTCACTTTCCGCATGTGTCACTTTTATTCTCAAGTGAGCATTGTTTTTCACATTACTAGAAAGTCAAAAGACAACTGTCCAGTGGTGGTGTCCCACTGTTGAACATTCATTCCTATGAAAAACCCGTCACACCATTTCAGTACACCTATTATAAATTAATGTTTTACAGGCAACATCATACCAAATAATTATAACCCTGCCGATAACTATATTTGTCATAATATTATAAAATAGATTATTAATTTATTATATATACCTTCCTCCCCCAAGTCTTTATCTAACATTGCAGATTATTAATGCATAATAATGTCTACCTTTGTTCTGAAGTACCCCGTAATAAATCCCATGGAAGACAAACTAACATCTGTTACAGTTAAAGGTTCCTCGACCCATTTTTATGACCCTATATTAGAAAGCAAAAGTGTATTGATTTTTGTTACATGGTACCGTTATACTGTTTTCACTCTTTAATTTAACCTTTAATAATCAATTTTGTCTGACGACAACTTTATTGACCTGCGGTCAGTTGCCATTTATAACCCTTGCAAATTTTCTAATTTCAATTTAGTAGTAAAATTTGAAGTACGGGAGTTAATATAAAAAGAATATTTAGTTTTACTGAAATTACATGATTGAACCGCAAATACTGGTTTACTCTTTTACTTTGTAAATGAATAAAAGCGACTTTTGTCCTGCAGACGTTTTAGTCGGAATTTAGTAGACATCTATTGACCTGCGGTCCTCCCCTCAATTTATTTATCCCTTGAAAAATTGATCATTTCATTTATTTATAGTAATATTTGCAACAATGAAATTAATTAAGAGAATATTTAGTTTTTTTTTATAGGTTCGGCATTTAAAGAATTAATAATTTAGAATAATAGCTGTATTGTCTATTAACCGTATTAGTTAGATTTTTCACTGCGCCTTCTTCAACGGGAAACACCGGCATTAGCTTCCGGAACCGTAGGGCTAACTCGGCGTCGATCCCGTCTGGTCAAGTTGCAGTTTACCCAATTAATTATTGTCAATACATCAATATAGCGTTTGGATTTAATTCCGTTATCAAAGATTTCTAGCGCACCGTCTCGACGTCCGGGGCCGTAGGATCGATCGGCGCAGAGGTCATCTCGATAAGTAGAAAAAAATCCAACAAATTGAATGATAATTGAAATGGAATATATTACCGAACATACAAAAAAAAAACATTAAGGTCATGAGTTTAAATTAAAGAAGATTGAATTATTTATGACATTTTACCGTAAAAAGAAAAACAATTTATTTTACCTGATAAGAGCTTCATTTGCACTGCGCGTTCTACCACTATACCACTTCTTCTTGTTTTCATTGTATTGAAATAAAGTTATTTTAAATTTAAGAATTTTATGGATGCGGCACTAAGTTTTACTTAAAAATTGAAATATCTGACTGGCAGCGTAACCGCTTGATTTTAGTACTATAGCGCCCACCCCGTATCCTCTTTCATTATTATCCTAATCGGTTGGCCTAGCTACGAGGTGGTGGCTACAAGTTCTACTCCAGTGGGGGTCCGGGAAGAATACGGCGCCACAGTCAATATGCATTTATAATGAACCATAAGTAGCAAATTAAACACAGGATCACTTATTTTCCATGAGTTTTATTCAGTAAATTTTCAAAGTTCGAAAGGGAGCAAAAATTTACACTGTTTCACAATGTTCTTTAAACTTTAACAGTACATTAACTATTATGGCTCACAACACATATTTTTGCTACTACATATCCATGTCTTTATAGAAAAGCGATAATACTTTCCGCGCGCACCTCGTATTCGAGAGTTTCGAGCGGCTGAAACCCGCGAATTCTGACTGAAGTGTCTCACGCCCGAAGGGTATACTGTTAACCTCAACTGCGAGCTGGCACGTATGTACGGTGAACTATTCTTTGTCACTGAGAACTGATAATTGTTTTCTAAATTTTGTCTATTACTTTGTTCATAAATTCACGATTTTAATAACTAATAAAATACTTATTTTTGTTCCGTATTAAAAATACGAATTTTGTTCGTCTCTAAAACTTCCGTTTTTCCGATTAAAAACTCGATTTAAAATTTAGACAACTTTTATGTAAAATTCTGCACTATTTCAAACTCATTTTTATTTTAAAAACTTATAAAACTTCCGGCTGGAAGGTGGGCCGAGGTCCCACCCTCAGATTTCACTAACAAAACTAACTTTTAACTTGGACTCCGAACTGACGCAATTTCACTTTTAACACGTACCATCGCGCCGATAAAAAACTGGGACAGGAAATTTTTCTATTTTCTCCTAGACTATTAAGAATAATTTTACATCAAGCCTGGTACCAGTAAAATGTCATGAAAATTTGCATGTCAATAAAGATTGTCACTTTATGATTGACTCGTCAAACATACAATCATATATTATTTGTAAATATGCCACAATTAACCCCCCAGCAAAAGGCAATTATTTATAGTCGGTTGCGAGATAGTGTTGCTATTAGGGATATTGCAGATGAACTGGGAGTAAGCAAGAATACCGTGCTATTGGCAAAACAAAAAATAGCAAGACATGGGACTATTATTAGGAATGCAGGTTCTGGTCCCCCTAAAATTTCTACTGATGATCATGATAGAAGACTGGTTAATTATCTAAGGGATCATCCCTTCGAAACTGCAATCAAGGCAAAAGAAGAGACGAATTTTCCAGGTTCTGCAAATACCGCTAGAGACAGGGTTCGAAATTCCGATATACGAAGCCGTTGTGCTGCCAATAAAAATTTTTTAACGGAAATAAATAAACAGGGCAGGTTAGAATTTGCACATGAATATATTAATCAAATAAATTTATGGGAAACAGTTATATTTTCTGACGAGAAAACTTTTCAGTCATGCAATAATGGGAGAATTCGGGTGTATAGGCCTTCCGGCATGCGGTATGATGAGAGATACACCCACAAAACCAACCAAAGTGGGCGTTTCTCCATAAATGTTTGGGGCTGGATTAGCGCTAGAGGACCAGGACTTTGCCAAATCGTCGAAGGAAGACTAACTGCAGCAGTATACGTTAATATACTAAACGAAGTGATGATACCATCGGTAAACGCTGTATACGGTCAAAATTACACATTTCAGCATGATAATGCTCCAATACACACAGCGCGCATTGTACAAAATTTTCTCCAAGAAAATAACATAGCAGTTCTTCCCTGGGCTTCGAAGAGTCCCGATTTGAACCCGATAGAAAACATTTGGGGTGCCATGGTCAAATCTATGTATAAACGTGATTTTCAACCTAGAAACAGGGATGAATTACGTCATAGGATAAATCAAGCTTGGGATGAAATAACTGTCGAATTATGTAGAAACTTAGTTTTAAGTATGCCACAAAGGCTCCAAAAAGTAATAAACAGAAATGGTTCTATGACCAAATATTAATTTTGTGTTGTTTTGACAAACTTTGTGTTCGCAATTTTTTTCTTTTTATTAAATGTATTTTATTACCTGTATTAGCTTTATTTATTATTTTGTGGTTATGGTAAATATAATAATTTATAAAATATTTGACTTTAAAAAAATCTAATAAATTTACTTTATCCATATTATATGATACAAAACATTCCATTATGTAACCTAGGTTACTTTTTAAATTTTGAATGTTTTTCCTTTTTAGCTCTAGACACCTTTTATAGTCTAGGGGATATGTATTTCTTACATTGTTTTTGTAAATCTCTTGTCCCAGTTTTTTATCGGCACAATAGTATAGCACTTTTTTATAGACTGCCTTTTTCCAACGCGCTGTCCCGCCTTTTATACACAATTTTCCCCATAGAAAAATAATTGCAGGTGTGTTTCGCCACCTGCTATGAGTCATTTTTAGGTCACGATCAAAACCGCTTATTTCCAGTTCAATCTGACAGAATTAATAATTTATTAGCCTTTAAGGTCCAATTTCGAATATTTCTGTCCTATTTAGGTCACGAAAGCGTAAAAATATACTATTATTTTTAGGAATCAGGTGTGCATAGCCCATGAATCATCGATGCACGTGCAAAGGAAAAATCTGGATAAATCCGGTTTATAACCAGTTTTTCTTTCCGCGGATTTCTATCTATAATTAGGACGCAGGTGTTCAGTTAGTCATCAGGTCATCGCCTCTAAAGGAGAGTTTCTATTGGCTTCTATTTTTAACTTCTTGCAGGTGTTTGATTAAAAGATCGGGTGGGGGCGTAAAATAGTGGGGTGTCTTAGTAGATTGACCCTTCGCGGGATGCTAGTTCGATTAGTTTCGCGATCGCGTTTAGTTCATTTTTACGGAGTGACTAAATGAATTTAATTATTGTTTTGTGATTTTAATTTTATAATTTTTTTCTGGATTAAATGGATTTTACTTAACAGGTAAGCTTTTATTAAATTTTTAGAATTAATTTGAAAATTTATTTTCTCAATTTTCCTGCATAAATACTTGGACTCTTAAGCTGATTGTAAAATAATTTTCAAATATATTTATTCCATTAAAAAATATTTTCTTTTGAACTCTCCTTGAGATTTTTCATTTAAATACTTTAAAATATTATCGTAATTTTTCTCAACTCTAAAATATTTTTAAAATTTATTTATTCTATAAATAAATATTTTTTTTGATTTTAATAAAATTTTACTTAGATTCTTAGATTTATTTTGAAATAATTTTCAATTTTTTTTATTTATTCCATAATAAATATTTTCTGAATTTTTCTTGTATTTTACTTTGACTCTTGACTCATTTTAAAATACTTTTAAAATTTATCTATTCAGTAATAAATATTTTTCCAATTTTTTTTATATAATTTTATTTAGACTTGACGAGTTTAAAATATTTTTAAAATTTGTTTATTTCATAAATAAATATTTTCAAAATCCTTGATTACTTTTAAATTAATTCTCAATTATTTTAAATTTCTTTTTAAATAATTTTAATTATTTTTAAATAATTTTAATTATTTTTAAATAATTTTAATTAATTTTCAATTTTCTTAACATTTTTCAAAACTTGTTAAACAATTCTCCAAAATTTTAAATTTGTATTTTAAAATTTTTAATTGTTTTCAAATGATTTTATTTTACATTTAAATTTAAATTTAATTAGAAACACTTAGTTTCTACACTATAATAAATAATTTCTTTGGTTGATTTATTTTTTGTTTGAGAATTAAATTTAATAAATATTTTTTAATATTTTTCTAAAAATTCTTGATGTCTAATTTCTTGAATTATCCTTAATATTTGCATCAACTGTTTTAAAGTTTTTACTTTTAAAGTAAGCAAATGTCGTGGTCACTACAGTACGACAAAATTTTGAATAATACTCCAAGCGCGTAGCGTCTCTTGTTTTTATACTCACGACCCCTCTGCCCTCCGAGTCGACGTATGGTAGTGTCGCTTGGGTCATATGTTTTGGGTAAAACTAAAGAATTTGACCTGACTTATCCGTTTCCCTACATATATGGTAAACTTTTACACTTTTGGTGGCTTTTAAGCTCTTTTAAAACGAGGATTTCTCTGTACATATTATTGGATCTAAAAATATTAGCTTCTTGGTTTTTGCCCTAAAGAAATATGCGGACATTTTTTAGAAAAAAAAATAGCCCCGGGTCTGGGGCGTTTCAATCTGTACAACCGGTTACCTTTTTCTTTGTTATAAATTAAAGTAGTTTTATTAAAATGTTTTTGTATTCAAACAATAATTATTTACTTTTTTATCTGTACAGAACAATAAAATATAGGTTTTATAAGAAATAAACAAAATTTATATATATTTTTAAAAATAAACATGGATAACAGCAGCTACAACTCGTACGTTTTTTTTTTAAAGTAAACTTTAAAGTGAGTAAAATGAAATTGCATCCTGTGCTCGGTCTGTATTTGTAGACTTATCTACCTACAATAAAAGAAAAACAGAAAACTGAATATTTAATATTACAGTCCAAGTTTCAGTTCAATTTTATTTTTATAAAATTCGCTTCCAGAAATAAGAAAACTAATTTATTAGGTCCATAAATACTAAAATTTTCTAAAAACGATCAAATATACATACCGTGCTCTGTTCATTTCATAGAAAGGCGTATTTGTCTCTCTTTGTCTGTTGCATTCATAATAGACCCGTATAACAAAGACGTTTTGTGACGTCATCAGCAGGCAGGCTCTAATTGGTCAGAAGTTACCAGACAACCGTTCTTTTTAGTAACCGTGCCAGGAGGCGGGGTAAAGTGTCATACTTCATAAGGGCCTGATTAAATTTATTTTGAACAATTCTTAAAATGCTTGGGTCAACTAGAATTATATAATTTCATTAGGCAATGAACAGCTTTGTATTGGAAATAACGGGTAATGGTATTATACAGTGTCCGCAACAAATGGCATATTTTTTTATTATTAGGTATAGGTAAAAATTGAAAAAGCAGTTCGTTCTTGCTTGCCTAAAAACCAAAAATGACGTATACTGAAGCAGCTGCACGAGTTGCGTTACCTGTCAAATTTGACATTTTTAATAAAATAGGTTCAAAAATGCCCTTATTTATCAAAATATCGAAAAACTTTATTCAAGAAAGTTGTTTATTTAGGCATTTTTAGCCTTTGTACGAAATTTTGACAGTCTAATACAGTTTTTATTTTTTGCCAGTTTCTTAAAAATTTTGATCAACCCTCGTAGATTAACTTTTATACATCGATGTAAAACCATTTGCCTTTACTTCATTTGTTATCTTAATGCAATTTTGTGTAAAATGTTTGTTTCCAATTATTTATTTTGCTTCAAAAACTGAAATTGTTATTGATCAGTATGCTGTATGTATGTTTAATGCAAACTTTATCTAATTAGGTACATCAGTTTTGCCAAAAACAAAGTTTCCTGTTTTACTTAAGTTAGTAAACAGATCTACAAAAAGAAAATATTAGGAAGCTTTCGTTGAAATTTTACTTAATTAATATTGGATCAAAAAGAATAAATATTAATCGCTCGAAACATTTTATTCAACAAAAATATAATTTACAAGTAGGCGATGCATTCGTTGCTAAGGAACATTACATTCATTTGTTGTTTATTTAATTTCGGCAGCAAAAGTCTGAAATAAGACCTAATTGATTAGACCGCATTGTAATCAATAATAAAACTTTTAAATAATGTTAACAATTGAAGAAAAAGTTAATAATAATAAATAAAAAAATGTGTAAGGCATATATTCTTGGTAGGTACATCAAGAAACTACCATGTATAGAAAGTGATAAAAAGGCCAACATAGATAAAACTAGATGAGTTATAGAAACTGACGACGTGGAGCGGTTGTCGAGAATTCAAAATCTCTCCCACGCAACGTAAATTGAGTTAACAGCGTTTCAACAGTTGGCCACTGCCCAGTAATGAATTTTGATAGGAAGGATGCTGCAAGGGTTCAAGGACCCAATAGAAGTACCTTATTAATACTTCTTTTCATATACTCCCACAATGACCAAGATGGTGGACTTTGTCCACCACTGTATCTGCAAAATTCTATAAAAATCCGCTTCTATTAAAAAACGGCAGTCTCTGATCAATTCAAAAAGTCGTCAGTCAGTCAATCTCTGGGGCTAGTCATTATACACAAAGTAAAGTACAAGTGAAAACCTTATAACCTATTATTTCTTAAATATTTATTTATTTATTTGTCAATACACGGGACATGTCCATTCGTACAATAGTTTTTAGCCTAAACTAAAATAACCTATGCACTACACAAATACAAAAGATAAACATTATTAAACAGCTAATACATCTATTTTTTTTAAATTAGTAGGTATGCTTTAATAACATTTTAATGGTTGTAAATTTATGTTAAATAAATCACCCCTAAACCTGTTCCCATTTTTTATAATTCGATTGATTGGAGAATTTTCACCATACACAGTACGGTGCTGCCTTAATTCAAACATTTTAGATTTCTTAATTGCCTAGGAGGTACATATAATTGGAGCAAGGACAAGAGTTCCGGGCTACTTATTAAACCATTTATAATTTTGTGTGCCAAAATAATATCGTTATGTTCATGACGTTATTTAGTCCTAACTCTTGTGCTGAATTGACATAATTTATGCTTTCTAATGGTATATGTTTCTTTAATGCTATATATCTAACAAAAATTCTTTGAACGGACTCAAGCTTGTCAATATAAATTTGATAGCATGGACTCCAGATACTAGTACAGTTTTCCAAGTGTGGTCGTATCAGTGAGGTGTAGAGAATTTTCATTGTATTCAAATTATTAAAGTCTTTTGTATTTCTCTTTACAAATCCAAGCATTTTAAGTGCCTGCTTATTACGGCAACTTTCAATATGATGTGAGAATGAGAGTTTAGAATCAAATAACACTCCCAAATCACGAATAAGCCGAACATTCTCAATATTTTGATCATTAATAATGTATGTATTTTCAGCAATGTTATTAAGAGACTTGGAAAACTATACATTTACATTTATTGACATTTAATACTAGTTTATTTTCTATACACCACCTACAAAACCTGTCAACATCATCCTGTAGCTTATATACGTCATTAATGTCTTGAATCTTTCGATATATTTTCAAATCATCTGCATATATTGCATGGTTCGAGTATAAAAAGCAAGTACCAATGTCATTGATGTAAATATTGAATAATAATGGGGCAAGAGGAGCACCCTGTGGCACACCTGAAGGAACAATTTTGGGTTTTGAGAGATAATTACTTATTTTTACCAGCTGCTTTCTATTTGAGAGATACGATTCTAGCCACCTTAGAAGAGATCCCTGCAAGCCATATCTGGATAATTTGTTAACAAGGATATTACGATTTATTTTGTCAAAGGCTTTTAAGAAATCGGTGTAAATGGAGTTAACAATACATGCATTCTCTAGAGCAGCGTTTCTCAAACTGGGGTCCGCGGACCCCTTGGGGGTCTGCGATCAACCCGTTAGGGGTCCGCGAGTTATGTAACCACTGAAAAAAAAAATCATGGAAAATTGGATAAGGCCGCAACGCCACTGCAATTAAATTACATACTTATCGTTTAAGCGCTAATGACAGGCCTAGACTTGTTTGGCAGCACGATATAATAGTTTTATATTTTAGTCATTAGAAGTAACCGGTTGCAATTATTTTAAGTTAATACAAGTTAGAATATTTGGTTAAATATGATATTGTGTGGGTTCGAATAGGTTGTGAAGGCATTTTTTTTATATGTAACATGGATATGTGGCTAAAACGGCCATCCAAGTCCCCTGCTAAGGAATTGGATGAAATATCCGAAGGTCCAATCTTAAAAAGTATATATTATTTTTTAATTATACGTTGATTCATTTCCAACATTAAAACAGTTTTGGGAAAAAGAATTAGAGAGGAACATACCCGATCAACTTTTTAATGAAATCTATCAACATTTAAATGACGTGCTTTATTCAGTAAAAGAGTACTTTCCAGAGAGCCAGGAAAAAAACCTTCATGCAAGAATATAAATGGGTTCAAAATCCCTTTTAAGTAACTGAAAAGCCAACAACCCTCCTAGCAGCTCAGTATGAATCGTTGATCGATTTAACGTTTCATTCAGTTTTAAAGACGAGACTCATAAAGGAGCAATTGGTAGATTTTTGGTACAATATTGAAGGTGAATACCCAGATCTGACTCAACAAGCAATTTCAGTCCTACTGCCATTTGTGACAACATACTTATGTGAAGGGGGATTTTCGACATATGTTGCAACAAAAACAAAATATCGTAATCGACTTAATGCAGAACCAGACATAAGGCTGCAGCTTTCTTCAATCAAACCCAACATAAGGAAATTATGTGGAAGTAGAAAGCAGATCCATCCATCTCACTAAAAACATTTGCTGCAACCAGCTTACTGCTTACTGATGTTTTTTGCTTTGTTAAAAAAAATAACCTTTGAATAAAAATAATGTGTAGATTAACTACTAACTGTAAATTATTGGGAATATCATTCTGTACTGTGTCATTTTGTGCTAATGTAGCAAGCGCGGGATGGGGGTCCACAACAAAATTCCGAAATCAAAAGGGGTCCGTGGTCAAAAAAGTTTGAGAAACGCTGCTCTAGAGAATCAAATATGTAGTTAGTCTACAGCAGTAAATTTGTTGTTATTGACCTTCCCTTTATAAAACCACGTTGATTAGCAATAATAATATTTTTAAAACAGTCATCCAGGAAATCAGTAATTAAGGATTCCATTATTTTGGGTACAAGTGAGATCTTTGATATGGGCCTATAATCAGTGACACAGTTTCTTTTACCAGTTTTCTTAAAGGTGGGACTAATAAAAGAGGTTTTTAGATCAATGTTATCAAGACTGTTAAGGATTTTTGATATGCTAAATTTAAACGAATTTATATTTAGGTCTGTCAGTGCCTGAGGTTCTTTCCACTTACTGGACTGATTATCATTAACATAGACAGAGGCAAAATATTCAGCGAAACCATTGGCTATATCTTTCTCATTTTTTTTTATATGACATAACTTGAGGTATGCCACCTTGCTCTTTCCTGCTCCTGACATATTTCCAAAAATATTTTACATCACTATGTATACCTTCCTCAACATCACTAATATATACTTTATAGCATTATTATTTAGTAAGTTCTTTACATCTAGATCTTATTCTACAAAATTCTAAATATTTATCAATTGAATTATTAGATTTGTATTGCTTATGTGCATCTTTCTTTTTTATAATGCAATCTTTAAGTTCAGGTGAGAACTATTTGGAAACTTAAAATTATTTTTAATTGTAATTTTAGGAACGTACAAATTAAAACATTCTGTTAAAATATTATAAAACCTTTCCACAGCCACATCTACATCACATTCTTAAAGCAGATCCCAACTAATATTAATTAAAAACTCATTCAAAGTTGAATAATCACAGTCATTAAAATTTAGCACAGATTCTTCATATAAAATAGGAACAACTCTATCACAGAGGTTATGTTGAAATGCTAAAGCTGGGTGATGACTATCACATGGTAGCAAAACGTCACAGGCACACTCCACAGGTACATCGAGACTATTACTAAAGATTAAATCTAAAAATACTCTGTTGGCATTAGAAACATTATTAATTTGGCTTAAATTACAGTAAGCTATGGAGGCTGATAAGTATTCACCAGCTGTATTGTTTTCATAACTTTGATTACTGGTATCAATATTATCCAGAAGGACTAGATTTGGTAGGTTATAGTCTCCCATGATATAGATGGTACAATCCTCTTCCAGTACAGTAAGATGTTCCATGGTATCACAATTAAACTCATACTCATGTTCCGAGCAATAGGGAGGAAAATATGCCACATTGAACAGAATATTCTGGGAAGTAGTTGTAATCTTTGCCCAGATATCCTCATGACCAGGATAGCTTATCGATTGGTAGTGCGGTTGATTTATTTTAGTTTTTTATGGCTATAAGCACACCCCCACCCCTACTTTTACCTGCTGATTTCGATCCTTTCGATAAATAGTAAAATTGTGTCTCTAATCAAAATAAAAATTCTGTGTTTTCCCAGTCTGCAAATAAAGTGTCACTTTCACCAGAGAACCCACTACCAGCTGACATATATCACCCATCACTGGTTATAACTTTTTAACTTTCTACTTGTTCCAACAATCCTGGGTTTCACAGTGAGGAGTTTTAGAGAGACTTTAATCGGGCTGATTATAGGTCCATCAATGACTATCTTTCCCTGATTGACTGGGATAACACAGACACACACACACAGATAAGACAGTCCTTTAGATCGTTTAATTAATGATTTTTATATGTACTTGTACCAAGCTATTGATCTGTTTATACCTTTAAAAAAGGTATCTTCACGTAAGTTTTCCATTTGGTATTCTCAGCAATTAAAAAATCTAATAATCACTAAAACAAGAGTACACTCTAAATTTAAGAAATATGGTAATCATTCGGATTATCTGGAGCTTTCTAGATTGAGATCCCAGTGTAAAAGCAACTTTCTAAAGAGTGTTATGATAATTATGTTGTTCAGACAGAGAATAATATCGCTCAAAGCCCCAAGAATTTCTGGAAATTCGTCAATGCAAAGCGTATGCTAATATCCCTTATGAGCTATTTTACAGAGGCGACAGGGGTACCTCAGTGCCTGATATAGCCAATCTCTTCGCTAATTACTTTTCATCCATTTACTGTGATAAGCATTGTGATATTCCTAATCAATGGTCAACAAACAATATGAACATTTCTAACATAAACCTCTCTATATCTGATGTGTATACTAAGTTGAGTACATTGGATTGTACCAAGGGTCCTGGACCGCCCCCTTATTTTGCTTAAACATTGTAGTTTTATTCTGGCTAGGCAACTTTTCTTCATTTTTAGGCTATCTTTGGCTACTGGTTGTTTGCCATCTTGTTGGAAGACTAGTTTCATCGTGCCCATTCAAAAGTCTGGTAATAAGTCAGAGGTCAGTAACTACAGACCTGTAAGTATATTAAACACAATACCTAAGTTGTTTGAACATATAGTAACGGATTATCTGTCAGAGTCATTCAGCGGTTTTATCATGGATGAACAGTTTGAATTTCAGCGTGGAAAATCAACAGAGCCTAACTTGGTGTCATATACTGATTTTCTGATGGAGACCTTCGAAGATGGTGGTACAGTTCACTCTATCTACACAGATTTCTCAAAGACATTTGATAGAGTCAATCATCAGGTACTCTTAGCCAAGCTCAAAATGCTTGGTATTCAGGGCTCTCTGCTGAAATGGTTTGAAAGCTATTTGCATGATCGATCTCAGATTGTTAGGGTTCATAACTTCAGTTCTAGGGTAGTAAGGGTTACGTCAGGAGTACCCCAGGGCTTTCATGTGGGCCCCTTACTTTTTAATCTCTTTATTAATGATATTTACACCTGTTTCAAATTTGCTAGATATCTTCTATTCGCTGATGACTAAAATTATATCAGCTCTTCCCGGGATTGTGAACTGTTGCAGTTGGATTTGGTTAACTTCATAAGTTGGTGTAAGTTAAACGGAATGGAACTTAACGCTTCAAAGTGTCACTTGATACTCTTCTCTCGATCTCGACCTCCACCTACTTACCAATATTTCATCGGGCGTGATGCATTGAAGCTTGTGGATAGTGTGGTTAATTTGGGGATCACATTAGATCGTTCTCTTAGTTTCGTGCCACATATTATAAATATTAAGAACAAGGCACTTAGGATGTTGGGGTTCATAAAGAGATCTTCCAGGGATTTCACGGGTCTCCAATCGTTAAAGTCTCTGTACTACTCATTGGTAAGATCTCATTTGGAATATGCATCTTCGGTATGGAATCCAAGTTATGCAGTCCATGTAAATGGTTTGGAGAGCGTCCAGCACAAGTTTCTCAGATATTCCGCATTTAAAATTCCAGAGGGAGATGCAATGACTTATACGGAACTTCTGTCTATGTTAGGGCTGGTTTCACTAGACACTCGGCATAGGAGACATGATTTGAAACTATTATACAACATCTTGAATCATGTTTGCCATTGTCCGGACCTCTGTTATTGAAAATACCAATTTTTGTCCCACCTAGAACCACACGTTCGAATTACACTTTTTATCAGCCATTCAATCGTACAAATTACGCTTCTAATTCTTTTTTATTGAGATCTACTAGGTTATCTAACTCTTATTCTAATGAGTTGGACTTTTTTCATCACGTTCTAAATTTTATAGGAGCTTAAGATTTGTGACCTGATTTTAAAGTGATTTTATTTTATTTTATTTGCTGTTTCAGTTAGTACCTGATTTTAATTGCTAAATGGGCAAATTGCCTTAATTAGTTTAGCGTTACTTTGTTTAATTGTTTATTGATATTGTTTTAAAATAAGTTTGTAAATTTTTATGTATACATATATGCATTAGATATGATTGTATTTTGTAAATGGGCTAAGCTCGTTAATAAATAAATATAATATCTGATTGTTTATATTGCGAATCAAACTTAGCCTTTAATGACTTTAAATCGTCCTCCAGAAGGGCAGTCTTGGAGTCATCTATCACCTTCATTTTCGCATTCAATTTAGATTCCAGCTTATTGATTTTATTTTTAAGGAATGATACCTCATTCCTCAAAACCTCTACCAATTTAAGTGTTTTTGGCAGCTGTTTAAAGTTGATAACACAATCTAGACATGAGTGGATCAAGGTTCTCGTATGACTTGGAATCACTCGAACCTCCTGTGCCTGTGCATTGGAGCACTTCTCACAAATGATCTTGTTGCACATATCGCAAGGAAAACCAAAAAAATTGACTGTCTTCCTGAAAAACACATTCCAAGTTGCATTTAAAACACTTACTGTTAAGTTTAGATTTGCAACAAATCTTCGTTTGCAGCCAAAGCCTACTGATCAAGCTACCCCTTGAAGCAAAAATTCCAATATATTTAGAGACTTTAATTAAAAATCAAGAACAAGCAAAATATGTTCGCATTACGTTCGTTTTTGGTTAGGTTAGAAAGAGAAATATACCTAATATTATCTTAAAAGTAAAGTCAAGAACCCGGGTTGACAAAAGTTATATCAATAAGCCTAATCAGCATAAAGCAACAAAACTCTGATTAATAAAGTAGAGAGTTTAGTGTCCGTATAAGTAAATGGAAAGAAAGTTTTTAGCGGCAGGCGGACAATATATTATTATAGTGTGATTTATTTAGTAATGAATATTATTTAGTCATTTTATGATTGACATAGTACCGTCAGTTATACTGGTCCCCATAAGACTTAAGTATTTGGAACACTTTTACTTTAGTTGTATATTTTGTTTGATAATTTATCTCGTATACCATAATATAATAGCATTAATATAGTGATTACGATGTGTAAGACATAACACAGAGACGCCAAAGGTAATGAGTTCCGTGGGGCACAGGTAGACAATAACAGGCTGTTTCGTCCTTGTTAGGACTCATCAGAAAGCCAAAACCCGTAAGCAACTTCCAGTACAGCGAGAATATTCTTTCAATACATTTTTAAGTATAAAAATGATAGCCATCAAATGTGAAAACATAGAACTAAATAAACCAAGTACGGTGGCCAACAAACACCAGTAATAGGAAACATTTTACGCTTCACTACACTTATCTACTGGTTTGTAGATTCAAATATAGATCGCGCTGCAGTAGCCTACTGGGTACTGATCCATTCCTTATACAATGCCGTGTTTTTAAAAATAAAGTAGAGAGTTTAGTGTCCGTATAAGTTTGTGAGCCACCGTACTTTGTTTATTTAGTTCTATGTTTTCACGTTTGTTGGCTCTCTTTTGCATTGAGTTGATTCCTACTGATGGCGTTACTACTTTATCACATTTTTATACTTAAAAATGTGTGAATATTCTCGCTGTACTGGGAGTTGCTTACGGGTTTTGGCTTTCTGATGAGTCCTAACAAGGACGAAACATCCTGTTATTGTCTACCTGTGCCCCACGGAACCCATTACCTTTGGCGTCCCTGTGTAAGGTATGTCTTATTATTACACATCGTAATCACTATATTAATGCTATTATTATGGTATAGGTACGAGATAAATTAGCAAACAAAATATACATAAAGTAAAAATGTTCCAAATATTTTGTTGAGCATACATAAGTCTTATGGGTACCAGTATAACTGACGGTACTGATGTCAATCATAAAATGACTAAATAATATTCATTACTAAATAAATCACACTATAATACTATCAATATTTTGTCCAATTGTCTTTTCGGCAACATTTTCTTACCTTTTCAAAATAATGGGGTTTTTTGGAAATGTAAAAAAAATTATCTTTTTTTCATCTGGATCTGGCTTCTTGGAGTTACGGTGGATTTATAGTCGCCGTAACGTAAGCCGTAAGACGTAAGCAGTAGTCCGTAAGACGTAAGAATTAAGCCGCAACAAGAAACCCATTTATAGATCAAATTAGTTAAGAAGTAACAGAACAAATAGTTAGGTTATATTTAATGTTTTGCTTTTGGTTAAAAACTTTTTGAAATAGAAGCTGTTGTGTCTCAAAGTCGGTCTTTATTACAAAGTTTCGTACGAGAAAATTAAATTTTAAAACTCAAAACAACTGTGAATCAAAAGAAAATGCCTGACAGTTCATTGCGGTTATATACGTTACTTCTTACGGCTTACGTTACGGCGACTATAAATCCACCTTTACTGTTGCATGTAGCTATGCTACAAATATTGCCACCACTCATTATCTAAATAAATAATCACAGAATTAGTTTTAAACTAACGATTTAGCGTAGAATCTAGTTTAATAAACTATATAACCTTGAAATTCACAAAATGAAACTTTGATGAAAATTCAATATTTTTAATAGGTTTTCCACTAAATATTATTATCAGTTTAAAAAAAAAAACCGCTCATCGTCACTTCCGCTCTCATGTTATCAAGCAACCTATCTATCAAGAACCTTGGGTCAGGGGATGAAACTCGGATCCATAAAATCGCATCAGTCACTTATGTCATTAGTGTCACTTGTCTGCCACTACAAAATATGTCTGCCGTTCTAGGACACGTTTAAGGTAATTACTTGATTCGATGAAGTAAAATACTTGTTTTACGGGTTAGGTATCAAAAGGGTATATTATTACTTGTAGTTACATTATAACAACCTAAAATTTTTTTATCTAAACTATAATGGAACCTAATCTACTATATTACAATCAGTCTTATTTATACTACGTACTAACCTTAAACTATGATAATAACCTTTGGTTAGAAGGAATATTATAGGAATAAGTATTTAAGAGTGATTGCAACATCACGTCTGGCAATGAGTAATAACTCCTATCTTAACCTTGTTATGGTGTTCACTGTTGAGCAGAAACTATAACAATAATATTAAACAATTTGTTATTTTATAATAAAAGGTAAATAATGGATTTGGTAATTCTATAATGCTCTTATTTTTACGATATACACGGTTACTAGAGAGAACGGTTGCCTCGTAAGCTCGGTGTCATGACGGGCGAAACGTCATCGCCTACGTCACAAAACGTCTTTTCAGACATTTGTATACAAAATTAGCATTGTTTGTTCTGTTTTCGGAAGCTTTCACGTGGTTTCCAGCGAATTTTTAAAGTCGTAAGGTGTTTTATATACTTATATTTAAAGATAAAGAGACTTTTATCAATATATTAATCACTATAGTGCAATAAAATGTAAATAATAAATATAAATGATATTAATTTTTATTGTATTTGTAAAATACCTGGGACGATATGTAGTATCGCTACCTGTAAAAGCAGCCAAGCAAAGGCAAAGAGGGATGGAGAAGCTATGCGGTTTTTTACATTTCCTAAAAGTCATATAGTAAGAAAGCAATGGATTAAACTTTGCTGTAGAGAAGACATCTTTAACTCTAACAACAAATAGATTTGCAGCAAACATTTTGAGTCATGTCAATTTGAGCACGAAATACACACAACGCTCAACCTAAGAGGCTAAAAAAACTGACAAGTTGGAAACAAATATAACATAGTTACAATAAAGTTACTTAAGGCTCTACCACGCGCAAATTTAGAGGATGAAAAACACCGTTTCGCTACTGCAGGATTCTGCAAAGGCTATTTGAGATATTTGTCGGGACAATTTAAAATTTAATAAAGGAATGTTTGTATTTCTAAGGTACAAAGCCCTTTTTTGAAAAAAATAAGAATATGTATAAGAAAATGCCCACTAAAGGTGCGTATTTTTAGGCCCTTTTCCAAGGTTAATATCGTAGCTAAGAATTTTTTTTCAAAAAAATAGCCATGTACCTTAGAAGTTCCATGTCTTATCTTTAAGACTTCAAAAATTGAGACAAAACAATGTCGTAATAAGTCCGTTATCTTGCAGCGCGCAACTCATGTTTTAGGTAAATTTTGTTGTCATGTTATAGAAGTTGCCTATATACAGCTGAATTTATTCTCGGCTGACGTGAAACAATTTACATCCAGAGAGAATAATGATACACTGAAAAAAATTATAGGTGGTCGAACAAGAAGTAATTTCGGGGGAAATTTTGGGCTAAATTTTATGTTCTTCTTTTTGGATTGGCAATGCCAATAACAGAATATCTAAGCGTCAATTTTAAAAAGACGCAACTAGTAGTTGTGCTATATACTCTGGGTTGCCATAAATGTTTCGGCTTAGACCGAGATGGTTTATACTGCGCCGGAAGGCAAAATGTTCAAGGCGCTTTCACCATTTTGTCAAAACGGGTGTTTGGGCTTTCAAAATTTCTTATTCATGTTAGGTAAGGATAAGAATTGAACGAAATGCAGTGGATTTGTTGATGTATTGCAATCAAAAATGGGCTATATTGAATTTTTTTTGTTTCGTTTTTTATCGAAATGGGCCATTGTCTTGATAGTGAACAAAATATACTAAGGTAAATAGCTTATTGGTATTAGAGGCCCAAACTGGGTCACCGGGAACTTATGACAAATCCCAGGATGTATGGTAACCCTGGTATATTAACTCTTAGATCTAAAATTAAAGTTTAATTTGTCTTGGTAAAGGGTGATAGGTGCAATAAAATGCCATTTATGAAGGTTCTTAGTGAGTAAGGAAACCAACTGTTGCATAATGAATCTATTTCTATTCGATTGTTTTTATATTTTATGCTTATTATACAGGCTCTATATATTGTTTATATAGTGAGCTTCTGTCTAAACCTGTTAAAATATGAATTCATCTTAAAGGTGAAATGTGTTTATTATTTTATCCATGGTTTAACGATTTAAAAGTAGTTGTCAGGCACGAATTTGGCGTTGGTCACATGATATTTATCTGTCCATGTTATTGGCTCGCAGCTACAATTTGGTGCAGCGAGACTACTGTATAGTGACAATGCTTCTAAGAAGCTAGGTAGGTAATATATAAAAATTGGACAGTATGCCACGCAGAGTAATAAAATACAATTTTTTGTTAGGCATGGGCGTCCATAGAGAGGGCTGTTGCTCTTGACCAAGGGGAGCGGGGGGGGGGGGGGGGGGGTGTTGGAGGTAGATATACTTTTTTACTAACTTTTGTTAGGGGGAGTTTATGAAACGACTGCGACATTTTTTTTTGTAGGAATCACTTTTGATAGAAGTTCTTGAAAACGCAAAGTTTTGTTTTTTTTTGTAGCCACTTTTGAACGGTGGAGAAAGTGTAGAAAAGGCTGCGAAGTATTTTATTTTATAGAAGTCACTCTTGAGAACTTACACGTTTTTTTGGCTACCCCCCTATCACTTTATGTTTATAAAAAACATTAATACCGTGATTTTGTATCGGATTGGCGCGACGATACGGTACTACCTCCTGTTGTTTCTGTGTTACTAAAAAAAAGTCTAGGTACTTACTTTTTCCTCTTTTGAGGGTGCAGCGCAACTAATCGTCAAAAACATACCACTTTAAAAAAAAAATTATAATGGCACGGAACGCGACGGACAAAATACTGCGCGAGTTAGTAACCACAGTCAACAAATCCTGGAACCAGCGGGACTTATCTTTTGTTTTTTAAATAAACACGGTGAAAAATTTGTAATATAAGAAAATTTTGATTGAAAAACTATTGACCTTACGAAGTATTTGATAACCAATGCTGAAAACCTTTAGTTTCAGGGTAGGCCTGTGCCTCCCAATTTTGAAAATTTGACAGTATATGCTAATGCTGATGGGGGCGATCGGGCCAAAATATTTTTATAATGGTGGCACTTCCCGTTATACCGGAAGTAAGTGTCAACTTGCTTATTTTAAATAGAATACTCTATATATTACTACATTTTTGTATTCTACGCAAGAATTTAGGCATATCTTGTATACCATGTCCTATACCTATGTCTAAGCGTTTTAGATATTTTTAATAGATTTTTTATAATATTTTAATAACTATTAATACAGGGTGTTTAAACAATACGATTAAAAATTAAATTGAAAAACTGCAAAAAGACTAGTTTTTCAAATGGAAATACACAAATTTTATAATTATTCCTTATTTAGCATTAAAAATAAGGGTAAGTTTGTATATCCCAAAAAATTTTAGTTTTAGAAACATTGCCAATTTAATATTTTTATATGGCGATTTTGCTGCAGATTTTAAGTTTAGTTACTTTTAGTTGGCTATAACGGCGTTGAAAAACAATCAAATGCGAGAAAAATTTATGAAGCTGTCACTTACCATTTAAACATCATTAATTATCATGTATGTACGCTTAAATTGTACAAACGAAGATTATTTAAATTTATTTATTATTTATGGAGAATGCGTTAAAGTTATATTAAGAACATGGGACACATTTGCCAATCGATATCTTCAAAACAGAAGCCATCACAATGTGCTTATTAATAATATTCAAATGGTAAAATTAGATTTTGCTGTTTTTCAACGCCGTCATAGACAACTAAGAGTCACTGAACTAAAAATCTGCAGCAAAATTGCCATATACAAATATTAAATTAGCAATATTTCGAAAACTAAACATTTTTGGAATATACAAACTTACCCTTTTTAATGCTTAACTAAAAGTAATTATAAAATTTAGACTTTTTGCAGTTTTTTCAATCTTATTGTTTAAACACCCTGAATTAATAGTTATCAAAATATTATAAAAAATCTAATAAAGCAGGTCCTTTATAACAAGGAATCCCGCTTAAATTAAATAAATATAAGGCTTCTTTATAGAAAAAATTGATAATTATTTTAAGGCTTGCAAACGTCATTCTTAACAGAAAAATTCAAATATGTCAAAAACGCTTAGATATTTATAGGTATAGGTATACAGGGTGGGGACTTTAACTGAAATAAATTCGATTTTATTAAACCTGCTGAAGTTGCGCCTACAAAATTTAGTATGTGGGGGTTTTGGAGCATGCGGAATTGGATTATGAAGTCGGCGCAGTTGCCAGATTTCTCAGCTTTGCGCTACACGTAGTAATTTTGTTATTTTAAATGGAATGCACTATTTATTTTTATTGCAGTGAATTGGTAGTATCAAATTTAGTAAGATCTCAAATTTACAAAATTCTATCTTCACTAGTTTCTGAGCTATGGCAACACTGTAGTTCGCTTAAAAAGTACCGGGACGCTTGTCTACCTCCATAGTTACTAAGTTATTGACAAGCTTCAAGAAAAGTTCTTGTCTTTTCAAAATGGCCAATTTAATTTAAACTTTAAAAATAGAAATTCTCATGATACTTTTTAATGGAACTACAGTGTTGCCAGAGCTCAGCAATTAGTGAAGATAGAATTTTGTAAATTTGGCATCTTATTAAATTGGACACGCCCAATGCACTGCAATAAAAATAAATTGGGCATTCCATTTACATTATTAAAATTACTACGTGTAGCGCAAAGCTAAGAAATCTGGCAACTGCGCCGACATCATAATTCAATTCCGCATGCTTCAAAACCCCACATACCAAATTTTGTAGGCGTAACTTCAGCAGTTTTAATAATATCGAATTTATTCCAATTAAAGTCCCCACCCTGTACAAAATCTGCCTAGAATCTTACGTAGAATGCAAAAATGTAATAATATATAGGATGTTCTATTTAAAATAATCACGCTGATACTAGGGTTTCCAACCCTCCCGATTTAGTCGGGAGGCTCCCGCTTTTTACTAAACCTCCCGCCGCCCCCTCACTTAAACAAAACTCCCGCTTTTCCGATAACACGACGGACGCCTAATAACTGTACAGCTGCCTTAGAGAGGGGCAACCTTTTTTTTTAGAAAGCACGTTTGATGAGAGGAGGAAGAAATATAAAAGGCACGCCACAGCGTAAGGACAACGGGGTATCGACTTTTTTTTTAGAAATCATCAATATAATTATTTTAAGCACCTCAAAAAAAACTTGTCCTCCAGGCACTATCCACCTCCCGCTTTTCAATTTTTAAAACCTGACTACCCTAGCTGACACTAACTTTCGGTATAACCGGAAGTACCACCATTATGAAATTTTTTTAGTCCGGTCGTCCCCATCAGCATTACCACGATGGCAAATTTTGAAAATTTTCCTATGTATAGTTTTCCATATATAGCTCGAAGCGGTTCCCGGTGGAACACGAACACCCTGTTTGCAGGTGCTTTTATACCTATTCCTATTATTAATTAACACTTCAAACTTTCTGCTCTACCTAACTTTATTTTTTGTAAATATTCTATAGCTTTAAAAATAAAATAAGACAAAATTTAAAAGATATATCCGTATAACGATTAGATACATTATTTTAACTAATACAATAACAAGTAAAATACTTATTTTCCTCAAAACAAATTTCTCATCTTCGAAATAAAATCAACCGAAACTCATTAGCATAAGAAAGAACCTGCCGCCTCGTCTCGTGGTTTCAGTGTGTGTCGATGTTTACGGAATATTTTTCACCACGTCATAAGCTCGCTAGTATGCCCACTTCGGGTGAGACTCTCTTGCAAATAAATTTCTTGCTGCACAAAGTTCCGCCTTAACATAGTTTGTAACGAAGTTACATAATTTTTACAGGGTTGTATACGTATCCGTTCTTAACTTTCATATTTTTCATCGTACGACGTTCATTCTTGTTTGTAAATAATTCATTTTAATCGTACTTATTAATTTTCTAAAGTTTTTCGTCGCGAAATACCGGGATATAGCTTTTCTTAATTTTCCTGCACTCCCCACTGTTCACAGTACGGGTCGGCGCGGAACCGTCGTCGCCATCGGTACTTCTCGATGTCGCGCGCCGAGTAGAGGGGATTCAGCCGGGCTCGAAGCCTTCCTTAGCGAGATCGTGCCGTCTTACAATCAGAGTACGATACTCTCACACCGCAACCGGTCGACTCTCTAGACTAGCTCCGGACAAATACCGAGGCCATCCGGACTAAAGTAAAAAATTAACGGTAAGCAGTAAAATGTAGGGTATTAATATATATTTAAACCGCCGTTCTATACTACACATTCTGGCATTACTGACCGCTTTCTCACTCACACCTACTGACAATATGTTTTCTTTTATTCTGACGCGTATACCGGGTTGTTTTATATTATTCACATGCATAGGACCGGGCTGCTCCAGGTCATCTTAGCCGAGTAGCTCTGTCATATTGTTTCTCTCTCACATATATATAATAAACCGGAATAATTATTTCTCTGTTTCTCTCATACACGACACCGGACTGCTCCAGGTCATCTCAGCCGAGTAGTTCTGTCTCGTTCTGATCAAGTCATAATTCAATTATACGACGCCGGACTGCTCCAGGTCATCTCAGCCGAGTAGTTCTGTCTCGTTTTAAATTTCAAAGGCTAAATCGTCCATTTGAATCATTCTCGTATCACCGGTTACCACCGCCCATTACACTTCCACACATGACACCGACAATTTCGTATCTCTTTTCCTCTCATATGCAGAACCGGACTACTCCAGGTCATCTTAGCCGAGTAGCTCTGTTTTGTTCTAATACAACGGGCCGCAAAATCATTTTATCACCTTTATGCAAGTCCGAGTTGCTGCAGGAACTCTGATTTGCTTAATGTAAACTTAGACCGGGAAAATAGACTATCTGTCTCTCTCATACACACACACCGACACAACATACACAATAACACATACATCACACCGTCCTTATCTCACTCATACACTTTTAATATCATACACTGTTAGATAGCCAGAACGTGTAGGTCCGCGGAATTCATAAGCAGTCACGCATGCGTAAACCGATCTACTATTTAAAGACCGCCACTGAACTGCTAGTCGTATTGTCGTTTATTTCTGTAACTTTTTACCGATACCGCTTGACGTAGTAACATCCGCATTCGCAAGTAGTTTTACCGCGTAAACCTTTTCTTTCAAACATAGACCGCATCCTTTTCTGATATCTGCAAGTCCGTCACCGTAGTCCGTCCTGACCTTTATCCTATTAATTAAGCTGCGACCGCGCTTGCAGATCTTTGTACTGATTTTATTTCCGCGGGTCTATGTATTACCGTTATTAAGTTGACCGCCGGACCGCTTGCGAACCTGAAGACGCGAATTTTTAATTTAATCAAGCCGTCGGACGTCAAAGCCGGAATCATTTATTTTTAGCCGCGATTAATCAATGATATAAAAGATACATTATCGCAGACAAAGAACGTATACAATCCTCCTCTCTCTGTTATTTCCTTTATTTTTAACTGGTAAGATCATTCATTTTAAACCGATAGTAAATGAGGCACATATTAATGTAAAAGTATTTGAATACAAAATGTTTTAAAACCGATTGTTTTATTATTCCTTCGCACCATACGCAGTTGAACGCCTGGATTATTTTCTCCACTGTCTAAAAGCTACTCGAAGGTAACTATGGGCCTCTTACCACATTAATCCAAAAGGTGGCACCCGAGACTCCGTTGGAAAAGTACTTTTCGTCTTATAGTCGCATGCAGTAAATCACGCATAAGCGACGTGAGCAATAGATTAGCTAGATAGATAGATAGGAATGAATACGGATCGCCAAACGCCTTTACAAGTTTTGTAATTTTAGATATACCCATATTATTATTGCCAAATAAAACTAACAAGACCCGATCAGAGAGAAAAAAAAAGGATAGAAATAAAGGAAAAGAAGCAAATTTATATATATGTTTTCAAATAAAGATTGATAACAGCAGCTATAAGTCATGCGTTTTTTTTAAAGGAAACTTGAAATTTACTTAAATTAAATTGCACCCTGTGTCGAGAATTGAAAATCCTCTTCTTTTTATTTTTATTATTATTATTTTTCTCCTAAAGAAATATGGATTTAAAATGTTAAACAAATATTTTAAAGCAGTAGACAGGAAGGTGAAAATTCTGGCGACGATCGCCTGCCCGATTAATACTAATTAGCTGCATCTTTTCTATCGGTGGGCGTTAACCTTTTAAAATAAGGTGGTTTTCAAGATTAGGAGCACAAATAACAGGCGTCTCTTTTCTTTAACAAATTTTTATGGTAATTAACGTTAAAAGCTTTTAGGCAATAACATTTTATTACAAAAAGCACTCTAGCAGCATCCGGCACAAGATGGCCGCTTGACCACTGCCCGAAGGTTCTGCGAGAACCCAATAAAATACATTATCGATATTTTTCTGTTCACTCCCACAATGACCAAGAGGGTGGGCCTTGACGACTACTCTATTTGCAAAAATCTATAAAAAAACGCTCCTATTGCTAAAGAGTTAGTTCTTGGTAGTTCTCAGCTAGAAGTTCTCAGATCTCTGACCACTCCGAACGGTCATTTCAGACAAATCTCCAGGGCTAGCCACTATGCCCGGAATTAAGTACGCGAGTCGTGAAAAAGTATCTAAATTCTAATAAAAGTAAAGTTGCTAAATTCTGAAATACTTAACATTCAGAAATACAGTGTTCTCATTATCGAAAACTAGTGCTCAGCGAATACCAGTGAAAATTGTTTTACTCTAAAGCCCGACCAATGGAAAAGATGCGGACAATTTTAGTTGTACTATGTAAGTTTCCAACCCGTAGAACATTTAGACTCTGTAATCAAGTGTAAGATAAGGACAGATGATATACGCGAAAAGTTCTCCATATTATAAAAGTTAAATATGCTTAAAAAATGTACGCAGTACATACTGATGAAGCTATGAAGAGTTGTATTCGTAAAGGGGATTAGGCTATGTATTATTTATCTGTTATAATTTATATGTGTAGACGCGAGTTAACTCAACGGGGTACAAGACATTTTAGAACTATGAAAGAACAATAGTGACATTAATTTAACTTAGGCAACGCGCCAGAGAGTAAAGGACAGTACGCAGTACTTGTATAGACATTTAAGAGACATGAAAATTTGAACTTAGTATTAAAATTGAATTCAATGAACTTCATTCACCGCTTGATTTATATAACTAGTGATTATGATATAGTAACAATAAACGTATTTATAAATGATCCGTGGGTTATTATTTTATTCGGCCATACAGCAGATTAATAAGAAATAAAATTCTCAGGCAAAATATTAAAACCCTAAAAATCGAACCCTCACTTCTAATCTGTCGCAGCCACTTCGCTCCCTTTCAATTAAAAATCTAAGATAACATTCCAGACTTAGAACACCTAAAAACACGTCTGTGAATATGCAAAATCTTTAATAAACAGTGGCGGCGCGACAATGGTGTCAGATGAGTAGGGTTTTTATCCTGTTGATATCGGGATTACAATAAAATATTTTCCTGAATTTTATGTGAGAAGACAGCTGTCTCAGGGTTTTGAAAAAATTGTATTGGACGTTAGTGAACCCTAAGGAAAAAATAGGATATCATTATTCTGCTGGTCGAGAAAATATACTCACGTGTTTATTCTAAACCATTAACTAGCAAATTTAATAAAATTACAAATAATTAAAAACGGCTGAAGAAAAAGCTAGTACTTCAGCTAGCACTGGGACAATATTTGTCGGAATAGACGCGGTGCCAAATTTTGATGGTACTACCAGAGTAGAAGATTTTATTGAATATGTAGATACGACAGGGTTAATCGCAAAATGGTCGGATGATCAAAAAGTAGCTGTAGCTCGTTTAAAACTTAGGGGACTAGCTAAACAATTTTTAAATGCTGACAATACTATTAAATCAACACAAGATTGGACAAATTTTTCTACTATTTTACGGGAATACTTTAAAGAAAAATCTTTACCAGGTCAGGAATTAAAGAATTTTGTTGAATGTCGACAAAGACAGGGCGAATCATGTAGGCAATTTTTAACCAGAATAAAATTAATAGGAAATAAAATTAAGGTGACTTCTAGTGATAAAACAGCCGCTGCTGCTTTAGAAAAACAATTTGATAAGGACTTACTACGACATTTCGTGTTAGGGTTACTACCACACATAAGAGATAAAGTTTTATCTGCCCAGGCAAAAAATATTTCAGACGCCTTAGATAGAGCGGAAATAGAAGAAATGATTGATAATCTCAACAAAGTAAAAATCAAAAATGTTTTCGAAATTTCGCAATGCACTTATTGCAAAAATAAGGGACATGAAATCGCCGACTGTAGAAAATTAAAAAATTGTAGTAGCGTAAGGAATTGCTACGAATGCAACCAGCCCGGCCACTTTAAAAGAAATTGTCCAAAATTAAGGCACCTATATAACCGCTCACAAAAATGGAACACGAGTCGGTCCAACGAGTTGCATCAGCGAGAGAGGCCCGAAAGTTTTCATAGGAATAATTCACGAAATATAGATAGGCGAGACAGGAATTATAATTCTAGCCCCCGCTTTCCCAATAATTCCACGAATAGGCGTCCGAAAAATAGTTATTCAAATACTAGAGATAACGCAGACCAAAGGGATAACCAAATAGGGTTAAACGAACAAGCAGTCCACTTCACACCCCGCGGTGGGACTGCAGAAACAAATCAATGGTAAATTCAAATAATAAGGGGAGGATATGTTATCCAAGGTTGGCTCCCCTTGCCCTTTACCTAGTTTCTCGGGCTCTAGCCCATGTGTGCCTCGGCTAATGCGCTCCTGGAACAGAGCGGACTCCGCATCTCCATGAGGCAAAGGAGTACCTTGAATAAACTGTTCTGTGTTATTTGTTATAGGGCCAGCCGGGTCTGTACGTAGGCTTGTCTTTGTTTTTTCTTCGGGATTCATAGTGTCTATGACTGCCGTTCTTAATGTCCGGGCCGGTTTCGTCGGTGAATGCTTGGTTAGAGGCATCCCGTAAAGTCCCTCGACCTCTATCCTCGAGACGGATGCTTTTCTTCGTTGTTTAGGCGCCAGGAGTTTTTTATAGAGAAAAAACTCCAAAACTTTGATTTTCACTGTCGGGCTAACTTCTAAGGCCCACTAGTTAGCGGTCTGATTCTTGTGCCAGAAGTTAGGGAATATTATTCCCTTCAACTTCGCTCTCTTGTAAAAATGAGGGCCTGCCTCTCATTTCGAAGTTATCGAAGAAATAAGAATTTCTTGAAAAATTCTTCTTCTTCCAAAAATGTCTAATTTCGGGAAAAATCCTGTAAATTCCTGTGACGCGAGGCGCCACTTCCAGGTTCCAGGTTTTGGGTGTCGTTCGTCTTGAAATGCCGATAGAAGTCTGTTTTCACTATGCAAAACAGGGGCGAGCCACGTTCGCCCTGGATTCCATTATCTTAGCCGCGATTTCCTATCTCCTCGTATTCGGTGATTGTAAGTGGATCGGCTGCCCGCGGCTAAGCGGCGGCCGATCACTTGGCGTCCTGAAATGTATCGAAACGTCTACTAATAAAACAAATATATTCTCCTAATTTGGCGTCGTAGGTTTCCAATGATAAAGCTAACGAATTTCTCTTGGAGTCGGCGAGATCTTACTGTCTTTGGATCTCAATTTTGACTATTAGATATCCAACTCATCCGCTTAATAAGTTACAACCAATCTGATGTTAAGAATTGGCTGAGTCGGACTTTTAGAGTCGGAATCTATTCTCTCTCATCGGCCGTGTGCGGGCCGACTCGATTCTCTGGCTGCTGCCTGACTACTCTCACCGGCCGTGTGCTGGCTGACTCTCAGATACTTTCAAAACGCGTTCTTACATATCAACATTATAATATTTAGATGGCGACTTACTATACATGGCGCCCTCTATTGACAAAAAATCTAACTTTATACTTGAGAGAATATGGGATTCCGTAACACTTCCCCCCCTAGATTACACTCGGGGCTTGTTAAACAAGACCGGAGGGGAATCGATAACAAAAATAGGAATCCCATATGATCGAATACCTATCTCCCCTTTCTCATTGGATACCTCTTTCTCCTTTCTTTATTTATAAACTCAAAATCAAATAACATTTTACAACTTAGTACAAACTTCAAAACCTAAGATTAATCAAACTTAAGATATTTCAACTTAACTAGAAGGTTACATTTAAATAACTATCCAACTGATCTTATTACTAAATCCCTTAATTTACATTAAAACCCTATTTTCTTTAAGCACCATGATATCCATATCCACAAAATTTCTTAAGCGCCATGCTATCCATTATTATCCCCTTACTTTTATTGACAATAATACCCCTCAAAATAATTTCCCAAATTTAAAACTACACTGAATTCCTATAAACATTATTTCATCTTAACTAGATCCTCAATCTAACACAGGTAACTTCTCTAAAACTCCTTACTTAACTTTGCTGATTAAAATTCCCCTTATTATTCCGCTTTCCTGAGTTCCCTGAACTCCTAAATTCAACTCCTCGAAGTCCCTGACTTCCCTACTACCTACACAGGATCCCAGATCCTTAAATTCCTAAAGTTTCCCGAACTTTAATTCTTCTTGAGTTTCCCGAACTCATAAATTCTCCGAAATTCCCAGAATTTCTAATTCCTGACTTCCCAGAGTCATATTCCTAGATTCCCTGAACCTTCCTAATTCTCAAGCTCCCAGAGCTTCTATTAATTCTCCTAACTTCTAAACTTCCTAACTCGTAAAACATTTCCCTTATTTCTCAATTTGAATATAATATCATTTATTACCCATGCCTGACTTGATATCTTTCTAAACTTAAAAATTCCCTACATATGAAACCCTTAAAATTTATTTTCCTACATATCCATGATAGCCTACTTCCAACTGAATTTCATTCAGATCCTAAAAAATATTCCTAATTGAACATTGAGCGCCAGAATTTTTTATAAAAAATCCAAAACTTCCTTTTAAAAATTCCTCATTCCTGCCCTGACTAGTAAACAATTAACTTTATTGCCCCTTAAACTAGACACCATGTTATCCATCTAACTTTTATTCTATTATCCCCTAACTTTATTGCCCCTTAAGCTGGACGCTACATTATCCATTTAATCTTTATTCTATTATCCCCTATATACCAAATCTTACCCCTCAGTAATTGGATACCATACTATCCATACTCCTGATTCTGAACCTTCTAATCAACCTAAAATTATATCCTCCCACTTTACTTCCAAAAGATCATAAATACCAATTCCTACCTACTACTAAAACAAACCATGGATACCGTTGTATCCATGGGTATGCCCTCCCAACCTACCACTAAAACCATAGGTACCTATTGTACCCATGGGTATGCCCACCCTACCTGCCACTAAAAACCATGGATGCCGCTGCATCCATGGGTATGCCCTCCCAACCTGCCACTAAAACCATAGATGCCGTTGCATCTATGGGTATGCCCTCCCAACCTGCCACTAACAAACCATAGATGCCTAATATTCCTAAACTTACTAAATTCCTACTGCCCTAACCTAACTGACAACTTTCTGCTAATCCCCTATTTACCATCGGCTGCCAGCGGTTAGGCAGCGGCCGAGGCAAGCGCATTACCTTCACAACTTACCTTCTTAAAGATACCTAATACCTTTACAATATAACTTAACTAAAACTAACTAACGAACTATTTACAACCTAATACTACTTCCTAGCCTGATCTATCTAACACTCTTCCTCATATTCTGGATTAATTTTTTCCCACCTTTCTTCATCCAAGCCCACAGGTGTGAGTTTTTCTCTGATTGGGGTTTTAATAATCCAGGGAATACCTTCGCCTGGGCTAGGTCTTCGGGAAGTCGTTTATTCTCTTGGGAACTTATGGCTTCGATTTGCTGCTGTGTCTGGGCTAGGCACACAGTTAGAGCTTCTACTTGCTGCTGTGTCCGGGCTAGACACACGGATAAGGCTTCCACTTGCTGTTGTGTCCGGGCTAGACACGCTAGGTCCTGGCTAGTTGACATAGTTTGTGATTCGTCGTCTTCGGGGATCATCATACAGCCTACTTGGGTCGTCGGTCTTGGTTCTGGGTGGACGTCCGCTTGGGTAGTGATGATTTGGGTGGGTCCATGGTTGCCGTCATCACTAGAGGTATCGGAGGTAGTTGGATTCTTCTCCAAATAGTCGTCCCGGTCTTCCGTGCTACTGGATTCACTGCGACGGGGCCTTCGCCTTTGATGGACTGGTCGTAAGTCATCTAAATGGCATTTAGCATGGGTTCCATCTTTGTCTATTAAATAGGTGGTTGGTCCCACGACTGTGAGTATTCGATGGGGTCCGGTCCAAGTAGGGGCGAACAGGTCTCTGTTTTGAGTAAAATTCCTTACCCAAACTTCGTCATTTTCTTGGAATTGGACGACGGGGCGTCGAGGTGGCGCGGCGTACTTTAGGCGATAACGTCGCTGTCGTCGATTGGCTTCCTGTCGTGTTTGTTCTATTTTTTCTTGTCGAGCCTCCACCGCTTGTTCGGGTTTGTTTCTCTCTTAACCATTCCCCCGGCCGTCGTAGCTCCTGACCATAAAGTAGTTTGGCCGGTGTTTCTTCAGTGGCTTCATTCCGTCGAGTGCGGAGGGCGTACAAAACTTTGGGGAGGTGTAAATCCCAAGTGGCATCCGGTTCATAAAATATTGCCGCTCGGAAGGCCTTCTTTGCTTCCTGCCAGCGCCGTTCTACTGGATTTGCGCGTTGATGATAAATGGCGAATGAAGTCCACTCGATATTATTTTTTCGACAGAACCGGTCGAAAGTCTCTCCCTTGAACTGTCCTCCACAATCGGAATATATTCTAGCCGGTGTGCCCCAATCAGGCATTACTTCTTCCTTAAGAAACTTAGTGATCACGGGGCCATTGACTTTTGGATAGGGCTGGGCTTTGACATATCGGGTATATAGATCCATCAACAGAACGATATAGCGGTTTTTCCGAGGAGTCTCGCAATATGGACCCATGATATCGATGGACCAAGCATAGAAAGGACGTGGCGCCTGGATTTCACGTAGGGGCGCGAGGTCCTGTTTTTGGCCCCGCTTTGTTTGGGCGCATATTTCACACTGTCGTACATAATTTCTTACATCGCGATCAATATGACTCCAATAAAAGGTTCTTTGATACTTCTGACTGTTTCCGGCGCATCCGGATGCAGAGCCTCCTCATGATCATGATATGTTGCTATGACCCCAGAGTAATTAGCTATTGGTACTACTAACCGGGGTCCTTCGAAAGAGGTCTTATATAAGAAACCGTCTTCAAGGGTATAGTGGAACCACCATACTCCCCGTTGGTCGGGCGGGGCTTCTGCCAAGTGTTGCCACAAGCGGATTTGATCCTGGATCTCTTCATCGGTAGTTTGGGTTTGCTTGACTCTATCAATTAATTCTGTAGTCTCTACGATGTATGCCGGGGCGACCATAATATTCTTTTCCTTTGGTGTCACGGGTGGTATCAGTCTTTCCTCATTGGTAATCTCTTCCGATGGCACAACCTCATCGCTTGGGTTTCTTATTAGGAAATCCGCGAGCTGATTTTCACTTCTCTTACAATGTTCAATAGTGAACGTGAACTCTTGTAATAACAGGGCCCACCGAGTTAATTTAGCCTTTTCATCCTTCATCTTATTCAACCACGTAAGAGCCTGAGAGTCCGTTCGGAGAGTAAATGGTTGATCTTTCAAGTATGATCGGAATCTGCGGATAGCCCACACGATCGCTAGGCATTCTTGCTCATTGATATGGTACTTTTGCTCGGTCGGGGATAACTTGGCTGACGCATACGATATAATTTCCCTTTTTCCCGTATTATCGACTTGATATAGAGCGGCTGCAATGCCGATCTTACATGCATCTGTCTGTAGGTACCAGCGCCTTCCCGGAGTGGGGCGACTCAGGCTTAACGGTTTCCTCATCACCTCCTTCAGGCGATCAAACGCTTCTTGTTCTACAGCTCCCCAATGATATGGTTTCTTGGTCTGCAACAGATCAGATAATGGTTTTAACAATTCGGCTGCATGGTCGATATACTCTCTTAACCAATTAATAGTTCCTAGTAGACTTTGTAATTCTTTACAAGTGCGGGGTGTTTCGAACTTCTCAATTTGGATCAGATGTTTCTGCTGGGGTTGCGTTTGGTCTTGACAGACCCGATGGCCCAGAAAGTCCAATTCAGATCGGGCGAATTCACATTTTTTTAACGAACATCTCAGGCCGTATGCCTGCAACTTTTCCAACACTTTCTTCAAATGTTCCACATGCATCTCGTGATTTGGTGAATAGATAATGACATCGTCTAAATAGACCTTAGCGAACTTGTGGAGTTCACCCGATAGTACTTGTGTCATTAACTTCTGGAATGAAGCTGGAGCGTTCTTTAAACCAAATGGCATAACCTTAAACTCATACTGACGGCCATCAGGCGTACTAAAAGCTGTAAGTGGTTGTGATTCCGGATGGACGGGTACTTGCCAATAACCGGCTTTTAGGTCCACTGTGGTAAAAACTCGGGCCTGGCCTAACTCCTTCAACGTATCTGTTATCGATGGTAGTTGTGCTATTTCATCTATTGTTATCTCATTCAAGCGCCGGTAATCCACACAGAATCTAGGTGTCCCATCCTTTTTCTTAACTATCACGATTGGTGATGAGTAATTCGAGTTGCTTGGTGCAATTACTCCAGCGCTTAACATTTCTTCGATTAGATCGTTCACTATTTGCTTCTTTTCCTCGGACAGTGGATATGGTCTTAACTTGAATTGGGCCACCCTTTCCTTCTGTCGAATTCTATGTTGGGCCGCTTTGGTCGTAGGCTGTCTCAACCCTTCCGCGAATAATCCTTGAAAGTCAATTAGGATTTCCATATATTTATTTTTAAATTGTGTTGGCATTTCCGGGAATTCCATTGTAGGTGGGGCTGGTTTTTTTTACTTTCGTCGTTTTTCCCCAATATATTGTTATCCTAGGTCCCTCCCCAAAATGCACACATGATCGTTCCGTATCAAATAGTACAGCATTTCTTCTAAACCATGGCATGCCCAATATTATATCTTCATTAAGTTCGTCCGTAGCTGCGAAGATTTCCTCGAAGCTTGTTTCCTTTATTCGTATTGTAATTTGACACTCCCCCCGAGTGCTAAATCCTTTTCTTCCACAGGCTGTTTTTAACGTAATTTGCTCATTTCCCCTTTTAATGTTTATTGGTACTACTGATGTTTTTATTAAATTTTTTGCCGCCCCTGTATCCAGAAGTGCATTAAATTTTCTTCCTTTTATTTTCACTTCAATTCGTAGTAAACATTCGGTGTTATTATAATCTTTTTTCCTTTCTATTTCTGTCATTGTCCTTTCCTGTATTAATTTTTTGTCCCTCATTTGACTAGAAGTATTGATATATATCTGATTCCTCAATTGGTCTAGTACATCTTTGTTATCATATATTCCCAGGATTGCATCTTTGAACTGTGGCCATGCTATCTGGTCATTTACATAAATAGCCAGCCGTGTTGCTGCTGGCGTTCTTAAATGCCTATATGCTGTTTCGTCCCATTGGTGTTCTGGCGTATTCGTTTTTTTACAATATTCTTCGATGCGTCTCAGAAATAATGTTGGATCTTCCGTGTCTAGGCCTGCATAGGATGGCGGTATGGGCATTTGCTTGGGCGTTCTTGCCTCTATTATTGCTACTTAGCATTGTACCCATCTGCGTCATTGCATCTGCCAAAATTTGTCTGTCACTTTCTTCACTACTATCTGAGCTTGGCGTAGATGTCCTTATTCTCGGTTCCTGTTTTTTTGGTTCGTATTGTGAATGCCGATTTCCTTGCATGTCACATAGTGGAGCTCTTAATATAAACGTAGCTGTTCTATTTTCTTGGCTTTCACTGGTTATCGTCTCATTCGGTTTTTCGTACATATCATTTCTTCTCGATCTTGTATTATATGCTGGCCCTTGATCTAACACGTCGTTCTCGCTATTCCAGTGATAGTCCATTATTTGACTATCATGGGGTGGGTTCTCCAGCTCTACCTGGAGTCTTGAAGACGTTTTGCCCCTTAAGTTGGGTGCCATGTTATCCAAGGTTGGCTCCCCTTGCCCTTTACCTAGTTTCTCGGGCTCTAGCCCATGTGTGCCTCGGCTAATGCGCTCCTGGAACAGAGCGGACTCCGCATCTCCATGAGGCAAAGGAGTACCTTGAATAAACTGTTCTGTGTTATTTGTTGTAGGGCCAGCCGGGTCTGTACGTAGGCTTGTCTTTGTTTTTTCTTCGGGATTCATAGTGTCTATGACTGCCGTTCTTAATGTCCGGGCCGGTTTCGTCGGTGAATGCTTGGTTAGAGGCATCCCGTAAAGTCCCTCGACCTCTATCCTCGGGACGGATGCTTTTCTTCGTTGTTTAGGCGCCAGGAGTTTTTTATAGAGAAAAAACTCCAAAACTTTGATTTTCACTGTCGGGCTAACTTCTAAGGCCCACTAGTTAGCGGTCTGATTCTTGTGCCAGAAGTTAGGGAATATTATTCCCTTCAACTTCGCTTTCTTGTAAAAATGAGGGCCTGCCTCCCCTTTCGAAGTTATCGAAGAAATAAGAATTTCTTGAAAAATTCTTCTTCTTCCAAAAATGTCTAATTTCGGGAAAAATCCTGTAAATTCCTGTGACGCGAGGCGCCACTTCCAGGTTCCAGGTTTTGGGTGTCGTTCGTCTTGAAATGCCGATAGAAGTCTGTTTTCACTATGCAAAACAGGGGCGAGCCACGTTCGCCCTGGATTCCATTATCTTAGCCGCGATTTTCTATCTCCTCGTATTCGGTGATTGTAAGTGGATCGGCTGCCCGCGGCTAAGCGGCGGCCGATCACTTGGCGTCCTGAAATGTATCGAAACGTCTACTAATAAAACAAATATATTCTCCTAATTTGGCGTCGTAGGTTTCCAATGATAAAGCTAACGAATTTCTCTTGGAGTCGGCGAGATCTTACTGTCTTTGGATCTCAATTTTGACTATTAGATATCCAACTCATCCGCTTAATAAGTTACAACCAATCTGATGTTAAGAATTGGCTGAGTCGGACTTTTAGAGTCTGAATCTATTCTCTCTCATCGGCCGTGTGCGGGCCGACTCGATTCTCTGGCTGCTGCCTGACTACTCTCACCGGCCGTGTGCTGGGCGACTCTCAGATACTTTCAAAACGCGTTCTTACATATCAACATTATAATATTTAGATGGCGACTTACTATACATGGCGCCTTCTATTGACAAAAAATCTAACTTTATACTTGAGAGAATATGGGATTCCGTAACAGATACGGAATTTTAATAAGAAAAATGACCCACCCCGTAATATAATTTTTGTGGGAATTAGAAATAAGCCGATAAGAGCCCTTATTGACTCAGGGGCTGCCGTATCCTTGATCTTACCTGAGATTACCCAGGGGTTCGAAATTAACACAGATAAGACGGATTGTTTAAGAGATATACAGGGCGAATACATCCCTCAACATGGGAGTGTTAATATTCCTATTAGGATAGGAGAGCACCTCACGTTGACCCAAAATTTTGTTGTGACAGATGTGGCAAGTTTTGACGCCGACATTTTATTAGGAATCGACTTTTTATCTACCCACAGTGCAAAAGTGGACTAGGGAGAAAATTTGATGTTCATTGGAGACGTAGTGATACCCTTACAGGAGGAAGACAAAAGAATAAATACAGTAACTACCCAGAAGATCATGCGCAAAAGTGCGATGGAAAATGACAGGGGCGAAAATGAATGCAAAAGAGAATTGGAAACAATTCAGGCCGAGATAAAAGATTTAAAAGATGTAATTAGCTCACTTATGGAGAAAGTGGAGAGTTCCTTAGGAGAAGATAAGAAAACCTTAAAGGAAAATATTTATACTGAAAGTTCTTTGATTTTTGCTACCAACTAAATCAGTGTAAGGAAATTCCGAACAAGGAAAGGAAGGCTGCAGCTTCCAATTGTATACAGAAGGAACAAATGAAGAAAAATACGTTCTCGAGAGAAAGAGAAGTATACAGAGCCTGAAAGAAGAGCAAACTCTAGTAATGAGAATTCGTTGGCAGAAACGCCAGAAAGTACGGCACCTAACGAAACGATAGAATGCGTTAGGGTGCAATTACAAGGCAGTGTACGTCTGCCGCCGAGAAGTCAAATAAATTGCAAAGGATCCCTTAGTAAAAATAGTGGCCTACAAGCTCCGACTATTGTGATCGAACAAAATGAAGATAATCAGGCAGGTATATTAGTAACCAGGATTGTATGTAAAAACGAGGGAAGGATCCCTGTCAGAATTATAAATGTTAACCCCTACGAAGTATTTATTCCTAAAAATACAGTAATTGCTTATGCTTTTGAAGCAAAGACGGACTCGCCCCCAAGCGAAATGAATGCTCAAACAGTAGCACAAATAAGTAAGGACGATTTTAATGAGATTTTAGAAAAGCTAAATTTAAGTAAGCCATCTACAGAAGCAGAGTGGCAGCTAAGAAAATTGATCGAAGAATACATTGACATTTTTAAGGCCCCAAGTCAAAAATTGACTGGCGCGTCCCAAGTAAAACATCGTATTATAACCGAAGATGTGCCGCCCATTCGTAAGAAGCCCTACAGAGTTCCTTACCACCGTCAAAAGATTTTACGACAGGAAATCCAAAAACTTTTAGCCGACGAGGTGATCGAGAGGTCCCACGGCCCATGGGGTTTTCCTGCGATATTAGTTGAAAAGAAATTACACCCCGGAGAAGAACCCCAATTCCGGCTCTGCATAGATTACAGAGGGCTTAATGAAATAACAGTAAGCGACGCGTATCCCCTGCCTAACCTACAAGAAACCTTAGACAGCCTTACAGAGAATACCTTGTTTTCTACTATGAATATGGCTAGTGGATATTTTCAAATAGAATTAGACGAAAGGGACAGGGAGAAGAGCGCCTTTGTGACGCCAGACGGCACATACCAATTCAACAGAATGGCCATGGGACCTAAGTGCGCAGGCGTGACGTACCAACCATTTGTTAACAGTATTTTCTCAGAGTTAATTGGCACCGAAGTATTAGCATTCTTAGATGACGTAATAGTATTTTCAAAAGACTCAATATCTGAACATCTCTCTAGATTGAGAAAAGTTTTTGATATAATGCGCAGAAGCAACTTAAAGTTCAAACCAACTAAGTGTCATTTTTTACAAAAGGAAGCAAAATATTTAGGACACGTAATATCGGGCAACGGATGTGCCACTGACCCCGATAAGACTAAAATAGTCGAATCCTACCCTGTACCAAGAAAAGTAAAAGAAATTCGAGCATTTTAGGCTTATGTGGATTCTATCGACGTTTCGTACCACGTTTTTCTGAAATAGCACAACCTCTTACAGCTTTAACTAAGAAAAATACGCCATTTATTTGGACAGAGAAGCAAGAGCCTTTCAAACTTTAAAATCTGCATTGATAAGTCCACCTGTATTAAGGTACCCTAATTTTTCTAAGCCATTTATTCTTTCAACTGACGCTAGCAACAGAAGCATCTCGGCGATTTTAAGTCAAAAATACGATAATATGGAACACCCTATATATTATCACAGCCATTCACTTTTAGATGCAGAAACTCGCTACTCTACAATAGAACGAGAAGCTTTAGCAGTAGTGGAGGGAGTAAAAAAGTTTAAGTACTATTTAACAGGAACGCATTGTTATATATTTAGCGATCATAAACCTTTAAAATATATTTTAAACCTAAAAGACAGTAGTTCACGATTAGCTAAATGGGCAATGTTCCTTATGGAATACAGTTTTACGATTGAGTACTGACCTGGACATAAAAATGCGAACGCCGATGCCTTAACTAGACTACGAGAAGTAACCACTGATGAACAAAATAATCCAGGAAATACCCAGAAAATTTCAAGAGTGCAAATCCACAACGAAGGTAGTCCGATGACAAGCGTAATATGGACGCGTGAAGACATAAAAAGAAAACGACGAGAAGATCAAAAGTTGAAGAATATTATTAGGGCATTACCTGACGATACAGGATTTTATTATTTAGATACGGACGATATCCTTTACGCTACACGTAAAGAACCTGAACGATGCGACAAAATAGTAGCTCCTAAAGGTATGATTCCTGAAATACTGAATTTATATCATGACTCTCCAGTAGAGGGAGTTGATTCCTTTACCATCAATTTGCTCAGGTCCCTTCTGCGCATGCCCAGGCAGTGCGCAGACGTATGTCATATGTCATACGTCATCTGTCATGTCACACTCTTGGGCGTGAGCTATTTGGGCATTAGCTACTTGGGCGCTAGCTACTTTGGCCTTAGCTACTTGGGCGTTAGCTACTTGGGCAATAGTATTCATTATAGGCAACGTGTTTAGGATGACGTCATATTATGTTTAGGAAAAGATGGCGGTTGTTACCTGTCAATTAAGATATGTCAAGACCACCTGTCACTTGTCAAATGCTAAAATTAAAATCTAACACGTGAAATGTATTCAGGATGACGTCATAAGTCGTTTAGAGAAAACACGAACGCGATCGGTCAACTGGTTTGGAAGATATAGTTTATTGCGATTAGTGCCCTTATGCCTCGAGACGAAGCGCTGAAATTCTGGTTGCAGGCAGAGGAATATAGAACCTATCTAACAGTGAAGGAATATTTCAAATATCTCAATTAATAACAGAGCTAGATGCATTAAACCATTAGGGCCTTAACACGATAAAGTCGTACAAAGCACTGGCAATGCTTATTTCTTAGCAGGAATATACTTCGTATAATACGGTATCGTTAAGATTGCGTCATCTCCATTTCCTATATGAGACCAAGGTCAACTGCAGATCAGCTAAATGAACAGCTAAATGAATAGTGGAACAGCTAAATGAACAGTGGAACAGCTAAATGAACAGTGGAACAGCTAAATGAACAGTGGAACAGTTAAATGAACAGCAGTTAAACGGATCAACAGCACATCGGGTCAAGGCGCTTTCTTCCTATGATAGAAGGAAAGGGGGGAAGAGGAGGAGGAGGAAAATCAATGATAGACGATAATTTCAGTAAAAACCTTTATTTCCCACTAATATTACAATAACTAATATATAACCTAATTAATATCTAACCTAATTAATATCTAAACTACTTATTTAAGAACATAATTGTTGTTAAACGAGTTGGAATAAGGCAGATGACTGTGTCTTTCAATTTTTACTATTGAATTGTCAAAGACAAGAGATTCAGATACGTTTAGTATACTCATTATGTATTCCCTTTAGGGTATATCCTAATGATTTGAGATACTTGCTATTATCAGCTGACAATTTTTTAACTTTCTTAGAGGACTTCAAAAGCTGTTCGAAATTAATAAGTTTGTGACAATTATATTTCACAACCATTCTCTACAACGTATACTTAACTACTAAAAACATGTGCTTGTAACAAGTCTTATATAACTTTCTTTAAATGAAGCCTGATCGTAATGACTTCACCTCTAAGGTTTATTGCATCACCATCCTGATCAACAAGCTTTAATTCAATATTACTTATTAATCTGGTGTTAATTGGCATATAAATTACGTTTTGAGGAATTTCGATTATTTTAAATCCTGCGGGGACAGAGGGCGAAAATTCATGGATTGTATGAACTAGATTACTATTGTGATATGCTCCAGTAACAATATTACACTCTACTTTAATAACATTTACTTTAAGGATATTTACAGGTGTAGGAGATACATGTTTAGTACCAGCCTGCAGTTTCATATTGCGGAATCCTAACAAGTCTCCAATTGAACCCTTCTTGGAGAAATCTACGGTATGAGTACATTTAAGCTCACATTTTAGCGTGCTCGTATTTCCATTAAGGATTAGACCGCAATTAAAATATGGGTCGATATTATTCTGCTGCTCAATTGCTTCTTGTAGGTAGTCATTTAGAGCTGATATTTCATACGATCCGACTGGAATTTCAAGTACAACATCACCCACATAAAATTTATTGTTATTTTCGCCTATATTGGGAATGGCGTTAAAAGTCTCCAAACTAATAAGTCCCATCACATAATCACTATCATTATTTCTCAGATCCAATGGAGGGGAATAATAAGCTTTTAAGACAGAACTATTACCACTTAAGCAAAAGGTACTCATCTCGAAGGATTTTAGAGACAACTAATTCATTAACTTAGTTGTTATGATATTTATAAGGTGTGATGTAAAGCCCCAATCCACTCTTATATTTCTTTAAATACAGACCACTGCCACTTTTTCCCAAAGCTATAGACTCCATAGTTTCGTTGTGCCTTTTGTCTTCCTCTAACTTTTGTTGAGCACTTTTTGCATCGTTAACAGCTTTTGCAATACCAGCAGCACCACCACTTAATGCTCCCAATGCGCTAAGGCCGGCAAAAAGAGGAATCAAAGGTAGGAATCCTCCTGTTTTTGGGATAGGAATTACTCCTGTAGGAAGTACTTTTTCAACTCCTGCGAATGATTTTAAAGCCACTTGTGCTGCCGACAAAAGATCTTGGGGTTTTTCCTTAATAATAGCCTCTCGCGCTCTGTTTAGAGCGGATATAAAGGGAATCCCCTTGCCCCTTTTAGTAATCCGTTTTTTTACAACTTTATTCTTAAACTTCTGCATTGTAGACCAGTCAGTACAACAACCTTAGTAACACTAATGCTGTGGTATTAATGCGAATGTATATATGAACGTTAGTTAAGTATACTGTTCAGTTATCTAGTAGCAGTTGTGGAATCAACAGCTATTTTTACTGTTCATTGAATCATTTTGCTGTTATAATGCCATCAAGTCTTGCCGGTTTGGACCCTGATGTTCAAAAAAGAATAAAGGACGCTGCTAAAAGTATTAGAAAGAAATATTTGCAACTTAAAGCAGAACGAGAGGGAGAAAATGGTAATCAGCAGATGGAAGATGAGGAGGAGCTTAAGAATGCACGTACGGTTCAAACTGATCCTAAAATCATTAAACTTATTGATAAGCATTCTCAAACCGTTAAAGATTTATATAAATCACTAAAAGAAAACCGTTACGAAAGTGCTCGTGCATTGGAAACTTCATATCGTCCTCTGGCTAAAATGTTAACCAAGACAATTGAAAAATCTACTTCAGGCAAGCTGTTCACGCCTTTCAAAACCCATGCTTCACTAAAAAGACCAAAGAGTGAAATCAAACACTCTTCAACATTGGTTAAGAAACCTCGATATCCTTTAAATTTTAATACTCCTAATAAGAAAAAAGATCGCCACGATGAACAAAGACAGGAAGAAGAAGAAGATCATGATGATAATGTGGAGATAGAAACTATTGAGATACCAGATAATGAATCATTTAATCAAACAATTAACTTTGATAATGACGATGCAAACACTACCATGTTTGAGTATAATCCTCGCGAAAGCTTTTTTTACGACGATGACTTTAGACTTGATCCTAATACCCAGCCAATTCAAGCCGATGCAATTCCTGAAGAATCGTTTGAAGAATACATGGAACAGTATGATGAACTACCTCGAGAATATATGAGAGGGCTGATACGCGATACGGATAATCAGTATGATCGTACTTATCTGAGGCATGATTATGAGACGGATCATTTGTATTTTGGTGATTCCGAACTTGAATTTAAAGGACCAGATATTGTTATCAAGGGACAAAATTTCAAAGGAACTCCTGGTCTTTATGAGCTTATGTTTAAAACTGTTCCTTTAAGGAATAAATTTACTGCTTTAGACGAGCGAGTCTTTGCAAAAATAATTTTACTAACAAATGCTCATAAAAGAAATTTCAATCCTGATATGCAAGTAGCAGGAAATAAGGGTGCGAAATATACGCATATAATAAAGCCTCTCCTTGAAAAGGTTCGAGAAGACAGCGATGCTAGTCAAAAGGAACGAGATAAGCAGTTGCGAATTGTTAGGAAACAGCAATATCAAGGACATGGATTCAACCAACAGTCCCCGAATCGTTCCAATAACAACACTTCTGATACTTTTAAAGAATATTCCAATAATAAAACTGATTACGTGTATTGGGACGATCCAAATGAACTAGTTGATCGGCTTAGAAAAATATTAGCAAGTTCTGAAGTAGGTAATAATTCACACATTAACGAAATAATCAGTATAGAGGAAGAGTTGAGAGAGGCTGGAATAATAGAATAAATATATTGGATGTATGAAAATGTTATTAGTTTCAAGATGACTATCGATAAATTCGGTCGTAATCTGGCCCATCCGTATCACTTGTCTAGGAAGCTAAAGAAGAGTCCAGAAGTGGTACGAGAAGTACAAACAAAGCAGTTGTATGGTTTTATGCATATGACTCTGTCTGGTAGCGTCGATTCATCGGGTAATTGTATGATTCATGGCCAGCCATTTTACAAATTTCCTCTCAAAAGTGGAACTATTGAATATGTAAATGTTCATCCTCAAGATGTACGCACTACAATCAACAAGCAACCATATACGATGTTACTGCTTAAGAAACTCAAATTTTCTGATAAAATATCATTTTCAACCAAATCAAATTCTACCGTGCTGTTTGTAGAATTTTTAATAAAGTATCCAATTGAATAATTAAAAATATTATTAGTTAGTATAATAATTCTTATTTACTTCCTCTTCCTCTCACCACTTAACTATTGTAGAGGGGAGGAATAGGGTTTAAAAGTGACTGATAGCGATTCATTAACGTTCACTTTTATTAGAAACGCCTAACAATCATGGCATTAAAACTAACGACAGAAAATTGGCAGAACAGTTTATTACGAGCTGTTAGAAAAATTGAAAATGATTTTAATAAAGAAATTAATTTAAATACAAAGTCTGTTATGACAAGTAGTTCATCTTGGGCTATATATTATAATGAAGAAATAATGTATTATACACAAGGTGCAAAGTTGTGTAAAGATTATTACGAAGGAAAAGATTTGCTCAAATTATTAGAAGGACTTTTAGATAATGAGTTTTTTAAGCAGATGATATATTTAAAAAAATTTGTGCCTGAGGATCAAACGGATGCGTTGGAGCTAATTCGTTTAGCTGAATGTAGCATTGAGAATTTTGGTGAATACAGTAAAAATGGCATTGATAATTCGGACGAGGACAGTGATTAAATATGACCGATTATTCTTAAATAAGTAGTTTAGATATTAATTAGGTTAGATATTAATTAGGTTATATATAGGTTAGATATTAATTAGGTTATATATTAGTTATTGTAATATTAGTGGGAAATAAAGGTTTTTACTTAAATTATCGTCTATCATTGATTTTCCTCCTCCTCCTCTTCCCCCCTTTCCTGCTATCATAGGAAGAACGCGCCTTGACCCGATGTGCTGTTGATCCGTTTAACTGCTGTTCATTTAACTGTTCCACTGTTCATTTAGCTGTTCCACTGTTCATTTAGCTGTTCCACTGTTCATTTAGCTGTTCCACTGTTCATTTAGCTGTTCATTTAGCTGATCTGCAGTTGACCTTGGTCTCATATAGGAAATGGAGATGACGCAATCTTAACGATACCGTATTATACGAAGTATATTCCTACTAAGTAATAAGCATTGCCAATGCTTTGCATGACTTTATCATGTTAAGGCCCTAATGGTTTAATGCATCTAGCTCTGTTATTAATTGAGATATTTGAAAAATTCCTTCACTGTTTGATAGACCCTATATACCTCTACCTATAACCAGAATTTCTGCACTCCACTTCGAGGCATAAGGACACTAATCGCAAAAAACTATATCTTCCGAACCAGTTGACCGATCGACTTTGGGTTTTCTTTAAACGACTTATTACGTCATCCTGAATACATTTCACGTGTTAGATTTTAATTTTAGCATTTGACAAGTGACAGGTGTCCTTGACATATCTTAATTGACAGGTAACAGCCGCCATCTTTTCCTAAACATAATATGACGTCATCCTAAACACGTTGCCTATAATGAATACTATTGCCCAAGTAGCTAACGCCCAAGTAGCTAATGCCAAAGTAGCTAACGCCCCAAGTAGCTAATGCCCAAATAGCTCACGCCCAAGAGTGTGACATGACAGAGTACGTATGACATATGACACGCGCCTGCGCACTGCCTGGGCATGCGCAGAAGGGACCTGAGCAAATTGATGGTAAAGGAATCAACTCCCTCTACTCTCTCCAATGGCGTGCCATGGGGGCCAAAAGAAAACCTTAGACATAATAAAAAGAGATTTTATTTGGGAAGGAATGACCAGCGATGTAAAGCGTTATTGTCAACAAGGTCATTCTTGCAGTATTAATAAAAATACATACCAGCCACCGGCCCAATTACAGAAATTACCGGTTCCCCATTTAGTTTTTGGGAGAATAAGTATCGATATCGTTGGCCCATTAAACAGGACGAGAACTGGGAATAAATATATTCTTACATGCATGGATTACTTGACAAGATTCGCGGAAGCTATACCTTTACCTGATATAACCGCCAGGACCGTAGCCAAAGCTTTTGTTGAAAATATAATTACTAGATACGGCGTTCCCAGGCAGTTGTTAACAGACCGAGGCCAGCAGTTTATTGGAGGCCTATTCACGGAAATATGCAAAATTTTACAAATTGACAAACTGCAAACTACCCCTTATCAGGCAGCATGCAATGGTATGTTAGAACGTGCACATGGAAGTTTAAAAGGCATGATAAAGCATTACGTAACTAACGCTAATGACTCTTGGGACCATTTTCTACCATTTGCTCTTATGGCTTATCGCAATAATATTCACGATTCTACCAAGGAGAGCCCATTTTTTCTTATGTTCGGTAGGGACATGGAACTACCACATCATTTAAGTGTTAAACCTAGGGAATGCAAGTACGACCTAGATGAAAATTACGCCACTGAAATGCTGCAACGCATGAAATATGCATTGAATCAGGCAAAAGAAAAATTAGAAAACTCTGCAGAATTACAGTGCAAAAGGTACAACGTGAAGGCCAAAAATAAAACTTTTAAGGAGGGCGACCGAGTTTACCTTTATACTCCTGCAGTACCTGGAAAATCTACGTTAGCTAGGAAATTCCAACCTAAGTACTCAGGACCGTACCGAATAATTGAAGTTAAGGGCCCAGTAACATATAAAATTAAAGAAGTCAACGGGCGAAAGGAACAAATAGTGCACGCAAATCGCTTGAAAACATGCCACGGCCCGAAAGCCCATCAGAGGGAAGAATTTTTGCAGGAAAATAGAGAAGAAGACACTTCTCAACCAAAGGACGAGATGGGAGAGGCGGAAACAACCCCTATGATGTATTATGTTCCAGACCCGGAACCAGCCGTCGAAGAAGCCCAGTCAGAAGACGAAATTGATTTACACGAGGAAGATTTTTATGATGCCGAATTAGAGAGGACCATGGATCAAATGGAAAATGATGTACCTCCTACGGACTCGGAATCAGAAAGCGAATTAGACGAAAATATTACTTACCCAGTCCTTGAACCACTTGATAATATTCAAGAAGACCCAGCACAAATAACAATAACCCGTAGCGGCCGCACTGTGCGCAGGCCCGATTTTTATGGAACTTACGAATTTTAAGAAAACTTTTATGTTCATATTTATGCACTAATAATCTAGTAAATTAGAAATAAAATTAATTTTAAGAATATATAAATAAATAATTAAAGTAGCAAAAAAATCGTCGCGGGAACCGTTTTTCCTGATTACACGAGTTAAAACGATGTACGCGCGTTTTAAGCACCGCACCCTTAGGACGACTAACATTTTAAGTTATTAAAATTAAGGGAGACGACGGTCGTACCCGTGGACGCGACGGCGCCCCGTCTGGAGTCTCCAGACGAGAGGGTGAAAGAAACATTGAACCCAGAAAAGCGAAGACAGTGCCGTGCTGACGATAGTGTAAAAACTCAGTATTATTTAAATATTAAATAATAAAACTTTATTTAATTTATGGATATATGTATCCAGGTTATTTAGTTTAATAAATATTTATAAAAAAAAAGGAGGGGGGAAAAAACACAGCTTTTCAAAGAACACAACTCCCTCACATATAATAAAATTTATTTTGGAAATTGGAGAATGCAAAATTACAATGAACAGTAACAACAGAAGTAAAACATAAATGTCTCCTACTACTATTTATAACATTTCTTATCTATAAAACTAGGAGTGGTCTAAACTGCTTACATCAACAGTATAGAGAATGTAACTCCTCCATCCTTAGAAGGGCATATAAACTTTTTAAAGTTTCTATGACCTAAAAGTCAATAGTGTTTGAATCATTTTTAGCATTTTTAGTTTTAATGTAAATAGGCCATAGATACTTTGAAATACAAAACAGTATTATTATGCAAAGAACAATGTATAGTAAAACTGTCCAAATACTCGTTTTATCATAATATATGGGTGTATTTAATAATTTTGAATTTTCAGATTTTTGTAAATTAATTTCCTCTTGTAATTTATTTAATTTATTAAAATTAATATTATTAAGGTTGAGCAGTTTTACCTTTTTATACAATACTTTGCGCGTTAAATTATTATTAATATTTGGTAAGGGTATATGTTGAAAAGTATTTTTTATATTTTTATAGGCTTGAATAATGATATCTCCTAATTTTAGGCTACAAGGAAAACTTAATTCTAATAAATATGTTCCATTAAATAAGATATTGTTTTGCGAGTTTTCGCATATTTCAATCCCTACAATATCTTTATTTGTTACCAAAATCCATTTATTGGTATCAATATTTTGAAGTTGCATATTATCGATATCAATATACAGGGTGTCACAATTAGAAATATTATGTTCATATCGTAATAACTGTACCTCACAAGGGATGTTTTTATAAAAGTTTTCCGAATGTATATGAGTACATAAATGCTCATCAATCGAGATACGTTTACAGGGTTGATTGGAATATCCAAAATGCTTTTCATTGACTAATAAATATTCAAAGTTAGGTACAATTATTTTATAATGGTTCTCATACTTGGTAGGTAAAGGAAATAATTGGAATAAATCATAATTTTCTTTTTCTACCAAAGGAATCTCAATTATAAAAATGACTTCTTTATTTTTAACATAACTTTTTACCTCTAAAGTATTCTCTATTTTTAATACATTTTCTGCCGTTGGTTCAAATGGTAATTTTTCAAAATTTAGTTTTACATCAAGTAATTTTAATTCAGTTAAAAATTCTTTTGTATTAATGATAGTATTATGAAAAGTATTTAATTTTGCAAAGGTTATTGCAGTTTCAATATTTTCTAATATATCATAAATATTTTGATAAAATGTAGTTATTTGTGAGAAAATCATATGAATACGAAAAAACTCAAAAAGGTTGGTTTCTTCGATTTCGACTTTATTAATTATATCAATTATTTGGTTAACGCGTAATTTTAAGATTTCTTGATTATGCAAAACGTTTTTAATTGTTTCTCGGAAGTTATTTATTGATTTGTCAAAAAGTGTCATTTGTTTGTCTAAAGCAGTTTTTATATTATTTTGGTTTTGTCTTAATATGTTTATATTATTATCGATGTGTTCAGCATCTTCTTGATCTAAATTACCTGTAATACTTTTTATTATACTACCTAGAGCATTTATCAAGGCTCGTCTTTTACGGGTTTTAATTGGAAGAAGTTGGTCTAATTGATTATTAATTTTTTGTTTAAGATTGTCAATAATAACATAGGAGTTATGCAATTCTCTTTTGTAGTTAGAGCAATTATTAATATTTTCTTTAAGAGTATCGTATCTGTTGTTTATTTCAGAGAATTCGGTAATTAAATTTTTCATATCAAAAATTTGTATAAAGGTCCAATGATTGGTCGCTTTTTGGGCATTACCTATTTTATAGGGTAATATTCCTGGGTTATCATTTAGGTTATGGTATTTTGGGTTGTTTCCGTGGACGAAGGGCCATCTGTAACAAGTGGTTTTTTTAATTCTTTAATATGTATTATTTCAATTTTATTAGGGTTCTTAATGTTTTTTATTTTTACACGGTTATGTTCGAGTATTTCAGTTATTAAATAAGGTCCTCCAAATTTGGATTTATTTTTATTTCTTTGCGAGAGTTTTTTATAAACTTTTTGGTTTAGTTTAAAATCCGGAGCGTCGTCTCCTTTTACGTTTCTCTTTGCTAAAATTCTTTCTTTTTTATTATCAGTTTTGGTAGTGACGTTCTCATAGACTGCATCTATTTTATCTTTATGTGACGACACGTAATCAGAGTAAAATGTCGTAGGAATAAGATCTAGGGGATCTCTAGAATTTGTATGACCTAGGACAAGTTCATGAGGTGTGTATTTGGTTACACTATGAACAGTACTATTATACGCAATTATCGCATATGGCATTAAGTCATTAACAGAATTGTTTTTATCTTTTTCTTTTAAAATTCTTAAATGTTCAATAATAGTTGAATGAAAACGTTCTACTGGCGAATTTGATTCGTGGTGTTTAGGGGTAGTAAAGTGTACATTAATTTTTTGGGCTTTAAGCAATTCTTTTAAAAGGTCATTATTAAATTCTCCGCCATTATCACATGTAATAGATTCGGGGCATCCGTAAAATGAGAAAAAGTTTATTAATTTATCACAAACAGATTTAGCATTTTTATCGTAGGGGTATAAGCTTGTCCAAATTTAGAAAATTTGTCAAAAATTGTTAAAAAGTTTTGCGTTTCAAAAATAAAAGTATCTATATGTAACATTTGAAAAGGTTTACAGGGTGTGTCTGTTTTAGTTATAGGGACATAGGATTTTAGTCTACTATATTTTGATGTTTGACAGATATTACAATCATTTATAAATTGATTTATATCATTTTTCATTTTAGGCCAAAAATATATTTCTTTAAGGCGTTCATAGGTTTCTAAAATTCCTCTATGATTAGTTTTTCCTTGATGTTGATGAGTGATAAGCATAATTTTTTCTTCCTGTTCAGTAATATTATTAACTAACTTTGTGCAACGAATAATTTTTGGACTTAGAAAATGTTTAATATAGACATCATTAAACATTGGAATTAAATCTTTATCGTGAAAATATACGTAACAAGTTTTTTCAGGGTTCATGTATTCTTTAATAAATGTTTTAATAATATTAGGGTCTTTTTGTAATTCGACGTGGTTAATTTTGTATTTGTCAAAATTTTCAGTTTGAATTTTTATTTCAGGATGTGGTGACTTCTTAATTAAATATTGTAACATTTTATTGTTAATTATCTCATCTAAAATAGTAATATTATTATTATCATTATCAGCTTGATTACTGTGCACTGTTGAGTCAAGGTTTTCAGGTCTAGGTTTCGCGAGTTGAACATCAGAGATAATTTTTATCTTTTGCTTACTAGTGCCTGGATTATTTAACAATGGATTTTTTGTTTCAGCGTTTTCATTATCTTGAATGGGGGTTTCAGAAAGGTCTCTTAGAAATTCGACGATGTTTTGATTAGAATCACCAGGGTTATTTATTACAGATTCGTTTTCGTAAATATTTAATTGAATGCGTGAAAGTGCATCTGCATTAGTATTCAATGAACCTTTTTTATAAATAATTTCGTAATCATATTCTTCTAAGCGTAACCGCCATCTTACTAATTTTGAATTTGGTTCTTTAAGGTTAAAAAGCCATACTAGTGGTCTATGATCTGTATAAATATAGAATTTACGTCCAAATAAATAAGGCCGAAAATATTTACACGCCCAAACAATTGCTAACAATTCTTTTTCAATAGTTGAATATCTTGTTTCGGTTTCGTTAAGGGTACGAGATGCGTAAGCTATAGGTCTGTCATTTGGAATAGTGCCTTGAGATAAAACTGCGCCTAAAGAAAAATTACTTGCATCCGTAGTTAATAAAAATGGTTTTGTGAAATCGGGATATTGTAGAATGGGGGAATTAATTAAAAGTTGTTTACAATGTTCAAAAGCATTTATAAAATTTGTGTTGTGAATTATTTTTACGTTCTTTTTTAAACATTGCGTCATAGGCTTTGTGATTTTTGCAAAGTCTTTTATAAAACGTCTATAGTAGCCTACTAAACCTAGAAATGATTTTATTTCTTTAGTAGTTTTAGGTATTGGAAAATTTTTAACTGCACTTATTTTTTCAGGGTTTGGTTTTACACCATCTTTGCTTACAATGTGTCTCAAATACTGGACTTCTCTTCTCAAAAATTCGGTTTTATCGAGTTGAATTTTAAATTTTGAGTTACGTAGTCTTTCGAAGACTTTTCTTAAATTTTGAATATGTTCTTGGAGACTTGTACTAAAAACAATGACGTCATCTAAGTAAGCTAAACATATTTCATTTTGTAAACCGCGCAGAATGTTAGTTACGACGCGCATAAAGCTTGCCGGTGCATTTTTCAGTCCGAATGGCATCCGTAAGAATTCGTAGTGTCCTGTATCCGTAGTAAATGCCGTTTTAGGTATATCTTTTTCATGCACTTGAATTTGATAAAAACCGTTCGCTAGATCTAAAGTTGTAAAGTATTGTGCTTTGCCTAGTTTATCTAAAATATCGGTGATGTTTGGTAAAGGAAATTTATCGTCAATACTTTTTTTATTAATGTTTCTGAAATCAATACACATGCGCCATTTTTGTTTACCGGATTGGTCCATTTTTTTAGGTACTATCCATATAGGAGATGACCAAGGTGAATTTGAGTCTCTAATAATATTTTGAGCTAATAATTTTGAAATTTGACTTTTTACTTCTTCACGGTGTATTTCAGGATATCTATAACTTTTTTTATAAATCGGGGTTTCATCAGTTAATCTTATTTCATGTTTTATAGCATTAGAAAAACTTAAGGGTATATCTTCGCAATGAAAAATATCACGAAATTCAAAACATAATTTACGTAGTTCTTGTTTTTCTTCGTAATTACAATGATCGAGTCTTATATTTTTTAAATTAGCCTTCAGCTTATTATCAATTTCTTTATCAGGTTTTTCTTGTTCTATAGGGTGATCAATAAAATTTATTTCATTTAAATCTACAGGTTCTATTTCAAAAGTTTCAAAAAATTGAATTTCCATGGGGTTTTCCTGAGGGTTTAAGATTGTAGTGAAAGCAAAATTGTTTTCTATTTTTACAAGACATTCTGGTATTTCAAGGTGTCCTAATTGTTGGTAAGGCAATATACCGTATCCATCTTTTATATTAACAGGGATTTGTATTTTTTGTATGGTTCTTGGGTCAATAACATAGGTTAAATTACATTCAATATTTTTTTGGTTTTGTAAATTGTTTTGTCGAATAGGTATATTTGTATTTGGCAATTTTAACGTAGAACTGTTAAAGTCTAAATTACCATTTAATTGTTTTATAAGGTCTAAGCCTATTAATCCATCGAATTTGTTTGAAAAATCAAAAAGATAAAATTTATGTATACCGGGTGTATTAAAAGTAGGAAAAATTGGTAATATAGCAATTTCATTATGAAAAGATGTTGCGTGTGCAGTTTGCACTTGGAAAACTTCTTTTTGAATAGAATTTGGAAAATTTTCATAAGCAATTTTTGGACTTATAAAACTTCTTGTACTACCTGTATCTAATAAAAATTTTGCATTTAGTTCGGGTATTAAAATAAAGGGTAATTGGATATTATAATTATTAAGATATACTACGTCATATCGGTCTTCTGGCTCGTTTGGGTAAAATTTGAATTTTCTTGTTCACTATTTTGTAAACTATCTGAGTTAGCAGAATAACCCAAATTTATGTCATAATCGTTTTGTTCTTGTATTTGGTTAAAGTCATGATCGGTATAGTTATAGTCATAATATTCATTATTATAGTCATAACTTTCATTGTCACAATAATTTTCAGGTAAATAATCATTATTTGATTGATTCGGTTGATCAGGTGATCTCTGCAAGACTTCCTGATTATAAAGTTCTTGAACAGTGAATTTTTTATTCTGATTATTCTGATTATTATTAATGACAGTATTACCAGAACTAGTGTCCATTGGTTCAACTTTTGTTCTTCGCGACATTTGTCCGAAATTTTGATTATTAAAAGGTGGTCTTTGCTGATTATTATTTGTAAAATTAGGTCTTGGTTGAGAAAATATATTTGGTTGGGTAAATCTCTGGAAATTGTTATTTTGTGAAAAATTCGTAAAGGGTCTAGAAAAATTATTATTCGGTAAAAAATTTGCAAAAGGTCTTGAAAAATTATTATTCGGTGAAAAATTTGCAAAAGGTCTTGAAAAATTATTATTTTGTGGATAACTTGTAAATGGTCTAAATGGTGAATTATTTTGAACTGGATTAAACGTCGGTTGTTTATACGGTTGTAACATAGGAAAATTCGGTTTTTGATTTTTATTTAAAAATGGAGTAGGTTTAAAATTATTTGACATTTGCGCATTTTTATAGTAAATAAAATTTTCTTCTTCTCTGACATGAGCCATTGCCATTTCTAGAGAATCTGGTTTTTTTAATCTAGTCACAAGTTGTAAATTATATGGTAAACCATTTAAAAAAGTTTTTAATGCAAACACGTCATAATGTTTAATTTTAATTAATTTTGTATCAGGATCCTCAGGTCCAGCATTTAATTTTGAAAATAATAAACTACGAGAATCTTGTATTCTCATACCAAAAATAATCGGATTTTCATTTTTATATGGTCTTAAATTAAGTAAGTCTTGAATAAGACAATCAATTGATCTTTGATCAGAAAAACTAGTTGTCAATACACTTTTGATTAGTGCCCAACTATTTAGTTCTGTTCGAGATACAATTAACTCTGCAGCTCTACCAGTCAATTTGCTTAAGATAGTGTCGAAAAGACAAATATTAATACTAGCATTTGAGTCTGTTCTATTAAAAAAAGCTTTTAACAAATTTTCAACTGCGATGATAAATCTGTTTAATAATTTTGGGTTTCCATCAAAATGTGGAATATTATCAGATTGGTATTTTAAAAGTTGATAATTTATTTCAGGCATTGTATTTTCACTATTTTCTCGAGTTGATTCAAGAAACAAAGAATTTAAAATGTCTGTAATATTATCTATTTCAGAATCAATTTTGAAAAATTTATTTTCTTTGAGACATTATATAGCAAGAATAAATAAACACTCTTAAAACTAAAAATGTCTAACACTAGGAAAATGAAATGCAATTTTTGCAAGGACAATATGATTACTTTATGAATGTTATAAATAACAAAACAAAGAGTATTGTCCGTACAGAAATTAAAATAAATACGTTGTTTGAAAGAAAAATGTGAAATTCAAAAATCAAAAACGTCAATTTTCACTTACAAAAGGAAAATGATGAAAATCTTCATTGGATCCTTAGCCTAACTGGATTGGCGATTTTGTCCTCCCCAGGCCCTTAATCTAAACTGGTTTGGCGATGCTTGTCCTCCCCAGGTTTGTTCACGTCCAGCGATGCTTGTCCGTCGGTGAACCAGGAAAATGGATTTTCCCGGACTCCTGAAGTTCTTGAACTGTATTTTGTCCAGCGGTGTACAGTTGCTACCTTAGATCGGTGCTATCGGCTTCTGAAACACTTTTGGATTTCCTGCGATGTCCAGTTGCTACCTTAAATCGGTGCTATTTGCTTCTGGAACACTTTTGGAATTTTCTCCGTTTTTTCCGTAGGTCTTCTTGAATAAATTCTTGAAAGAAACCGTTGCCAAAATGTGCCTTTTTGGAACGTTTCAAAAATCCGCACGACTGCGCCAATTATATGTCGGGCCGAGGATTTTGGGTTTTTAAAAAACACTGCTTTTCAAAGAACACAACTCCCTCACATATAATAAAATTTATTTTGGAAATTGGAGAATGCAAAATTACAATGAACAGTAACAACAGAAGTAAAACATAAATGTCTCCTACTACTATTTATAACATTTCTTATCTATAAAACTAGGAGTGGTCTAAACTGCTTACATCAACAGTATAGAGAATGTAACTCGCGCGCCTCAAATCGCAGAGCACTATGCAGAGCAATTTGCTTACCCGAGTTCCATACTAGACACACATTCCCTTTACTATATATACCTAGATTCGATGTGTATGCTATATACACGGGAACTATATTTGTAATAATAATCTCATTTCTCTTGTATTGAACTAAACTGCTTACTAGTATTCAAATCGGAGTAATAATATCTTGGTTCGAATTAAATAAAAGAAAAATTTTACTTGCGACCAAAAACAAAATTAGTTGTTACTATTTTGTTTTTTTTCGAGGGGTAGGACGATTGTCGAGAATTGAAAATCCTCTTCTTTTTATTTTTATTATTATTATTTTTCTCCTAAAGAAATATGGATTAAAAATGTTAAACAAATATTTTAAAGCAGTAGACAGGAAGGTGAAAATTCTGGCGACGGTCGCCTGCCCGATTAATACTAATTAGCTGCATCTTTTCTATCGGTGGGCGTTAACCTTTTAAAATAAGGTGGTTTTCAAGATTAGGAGCACAAAAAACAGGCGTCTCTAGACGTTCTCGCGCAACGCTAACTGAAAGAATTAAAAGCTTTTCTTTAACAAATTTTTATGGTACTTAGCGTTAAAAGCTTTTAGGCAATAAAATTTTATTACAAAAAGCACTCTAGCAGCATCCGGCACAAGATGGCCGCTTGACCACTGCCCGAAGGTTCTGCGAGAACCCAATAAAATACATTATAACGTGCGTCTAATAGGGATTGGCACCATTGAAATGTAATGAAAATCTATGTGTATTTAGTGTGCCTGAATTTTATGAGGTTTTTCATCATAGAATTTCAATGGTAAAGCATGGAATTGTAGTGAGCGGTTATTAATGTGATCTAAATAGGGATTTGCCACATCGTTGGTTAATGGTATTTTACGTGGATCTAATGGTCAGAATGGAAACGTGATTATAATAGGGATTGGCACCATTGAAATGTAATGAAAATCTATGTGTATTCAGTGTGCCTGAATTTGATGAGGTTTTTCATCATAGAATTTCAATGGTAAAGCATGGAATTGTACTGAGCGGTTATTATTATGATCTAAATAGGGATTTTCACTTCCCTATATTCTCATTGAATATCTTAAAAACTTATAAGTATCCACAAGTTTTGATGCGTATTTGACATATCAATGTCACATAGAAACTCATATAAGGCCTATAAACTGAACCAAATGTGACATATAAAATCTTATTAATTCATCATAAAACCTCATGAATTGTTTAGGAATTGTCATATAAAAACTTTTAAGAATCTATCTGATTTTATCATCTGACACTTGATAACTCCTAAAACCTTATAAACGTTTTATAAGTATTTAGGGGGAAAGGGATTTGTACTTCCCTACACCCAGGTAGCAGAGTTACGTGAATTCACCTGATTTGACGTCTATATGTGGTGATATTTGGTCGAAAATTATCACGGGTCTTAAGTGACGTCATTTACACGTCGAATTTGATACCTACTTTAGAGATGTTGAAATAGTTCGAATATATTCCGTCATTATGACATCCCTAATTTATTTCTATAAAAGCTTAATTTAATGACTTAATAATATAGGGCCTATACGCAAATTTAATTGAAATAATATTCAAAAAATATCAAATTGATCATCGTAAATATTGTAGATAGATACCTATCCTATATCTTGAACGATAAATAATATGGAGATGTAAAACAAAAAAATACTTAAGCATTTTACAGTATTCTATAAGATAACTTTAAGACATATATTTGTAATTAATTGAGTGCTATAAAATTTAATTAACTTATTAAAAAAGGACAATCGCAACAAACGTTCAGAAACTATTATAGCGATGTAGGTATACAAACAACAGTATCATCCCGCTAAAAAAAATGACAATTGACATTGCCCTCGCCCACGCTTTCACCACGTTTGTCTCATTGTATTGTCATTTAGCTCTTTAGTTTGGTCAGATGGCATGGGAGGCATTTTGTTTATTCGTTTCTTTTGTGTTTATCGGTTTTTAATAATTGGTGTTTTCGGTTTTATAAAGTATTACTGTGGTATTATTTGCAAATAAATATAATACAAATGTACAGGTAAGCCCTTCATACATAATTATTTAGATGGTATCTGATTTTTACAGGTATTAGGTATATCATTATTATATGTATCTAGTAGGTACCTATTGTAAATAATTTCTTAATCTGTTTCTTTTTAAACATTCAATAAGCATTGTAGTTAAGATAGTTGTATTGTATTTGTATGATTTGAGCTTAGAAAGTAGAAACACAGCCTTGTTATTTTGTAATGATATGATTTCTTCGAGAGTTTCTTTAAGTTTGTGCATTATTATTGGTTTCAGATTTAGGAAAGACACTGTTAACCTACCTAGTGACAATAAAAAACCAAATATCAGAAATCCTTGCCAGACTGAAGAAAAAGGATAATATTTCAAGAATAGGAGAAATTGTTCTGAACAATATCTCTGTAGAGCTTCCTGTAAGATGTCCAGCAGATGTAGATTTGTTAGAGTATTATTTAAAAAAGGACGGAAAAATAACTTCCTTGGTAAATATTTTTTCAAACAATTTTATTATCAAATCATTAAATAACCCTGTCCTTCTTTTGTGATTACATATTATGTATTATATTTTTAGGCTTCCCATTGTGCCACTTTTGGAGGGAGATACCTTACCAATTAGGTAAACCTTATTTTAAAGAACCTTATGACTGTAAAAGTTTATATGCCTTTTATATTTTTTATTCTGCATATAAACTTTTACAGTTCCATGAGCCTGAATCCCATATATTTTTATTGTTACAATACCACGGGTGTATTAGTTTTCTCACAGTTCTATTTACTGAACTTACAATTTTGATGCTCCGTTAAGGTGATATCTATTAGTTTCTTCTTTTTTCATTCATTCTCCTGAAAATGAATGCTTCTGCATTCGAAACATGTAGAGATAAAAAGTTTCTCTGAACATACGAGATTCTTTAATTTAATATAATAGTGGAGGAAGACTTTGTGTTCTTATTTCTTTCCTTCATTGTTTTAAAAGTTTTTTTATATATAAGTTATTGTTACCAAGATATTTTAATTTTTTTTCTGGCAACCATTACTTCTATGAAAAACTTTGTTGGGTTTTTCAATTTCTCCTTCTATTGTTAGGTATTTTGATGTATGAAAAAAGTTATTTCAAAAAATGTTATTACAAAATACATTTTATAAATTTTAAAATCATAAAGAGTGAGATTGTTCTGAACAGGTAACAAATACAGTTACTTACAACAAATATAGAACGTCTTTTTTTCTAAAACTGTCATGTTATAGATATAATTATGTCCGTTTATGGTTTTCCGTTATTTTCTTTGTTGCAGAAGCCGTACTGCTCAAATCGCCAGCAATATCTGTACACCAAAATTTGGTTGAAACACGCCCCAAAGAGACTCGGCATGGAATAACGACAAAAGAGAGCTTAATAAAACTGTATATTTTAAAAAGATCTTTCTAATTGTAATTTTGTAAATTTAAAAACAAATTTTAAAAAACGTCGTTTTTACAGATTATTTATGTGTATAATTTATCAAACATCCTAGAATGGAAGCTCGAGTTTCAACCATGTCAAAATTTGAATGGCTTGCCTTCGATTTAGGTATCTTTATTTTGAATTCAATTGAGTAAAAACGCTGAAGACACTGTGCAATTGGAGGTAAATGTCAGCATGTATTACTTTGACAATGTTAAAATCAATAATTAACCATGCTATCCCTATTCGAGAATAGGTCTATTTGAGTGGTTTTGACGTGGCCGAATACACGTCTCTTTGACGTGTCCGGAATGACGTCAATTTGCTGTGACATATTGCCGTCATATAAACGTTGATTGCCCGTCACTTTTTTTGGCGACTTCGAAAACTTTTAAGAATCTATCTGATTTTATCATCACTGACACTTGAAAACTCCTAAAAACTTATAAACGTTTTATAAGTCTTTAGGAGGAAAAGGTGTTTCACTTCTCTATATAACTGAAATGTAACCTATAAAATCTTATTAATTCACCATAAAACCTCATAAATTGTTTAGGAATTGTCGTATAAAAACTAATAAGAATCTATATGTTTTGAATCAACACTGCCACTTGAAACTCCTTAAAACTTATTAACGTTTTTATAAGTTTTCAGGAGGAAAAGGTGTTTCACTTTCCTATATAATATGATCTCATCGTTGCTCATAAAAGCACAACACATTTTCTATATATAATCTCTTCGAAACTCATACTTTTTTTTATGAGATTTTATAGGAATTTTTTGGCAGGGTCTTCATTGTACCACTGAAATCCACAATATTTCCCCGCCGTGCCACATTAAGCCCACAGAGAAACCACATCTGATCACCATGATGACTCATCATATTCATTACTCTCTCATTGTACCACTGAAATCCAGTCACTGAATTACCATAATTGCCCATTACAATACAATTAATTTACCACATTATTTCCCTGCCGTGCCACATTAAGCCCACAGAGAAACCACATAAAATCACCATGATAACTCGGCATATTTATTTTTAAGATTATTGTTGTACCACTGAAATCCACACACTGAATTACCATTGTTGCCCATTAGAATGCAATTCGTTTGCCACAATATTTTTCCATCATGCCACATTAAGCCCACACGAAACCACATTAATGGCTCATCATATTAATTTTAAATAGCTCATTGGTATACCACGAAATCTCATTAAAGTTAGGAAATTCACACACTGAATTACCATGCGTACCCATTGAAATATGCACATTAATATCACAAGGTTTCCCATTACATAGATATCTGGTTATTTCCGAGAATAACCTACCTCTTAATAACACATTAAGAACCACAGAAATACCATTCTCTAAAACATCATTGTTACACCATAAATGCATTGCTCATAAAAATCCATAGATTTGCCATCGACTCCAAACCCCGTCAAAAGGTGCCAATACACACTTCGTTTCTCATTATTTTCCTTACCATTGAACCACATTGTTTTTTTATATGATTTCAATGTGTTTTTTTTGATAGGGTATTGCTAAAAAGTTAGTTCTTAGTAGTTCTCAGCTAGAAGTTCTCAGATCTTTGACCACTCCGAACGGTCATTTCAGACAAATCTCCAGGGCTAGCCACTATGCCCGGAATTAAGTACGCGAGTCGTGAAAAAGTATCTAAATTCTAATAAAAGTAAAGTTGCTAAATTCTGAAATACTTATAACATTCAGAAATACAGTGTTCTCATTATCGAAAAATAGTGCTCAGCGAATACCAGTGAAAATTGTTTTACTCTAAAGCCCGAACAATGAAAAAGATGCGGACAATTTTAGTTGTACTATGTAAGTTTAAAACCTGTAGAACATTTAGACTCTGTAATCAAGTGTAAGATAAGGACAGATGATATACGCGAAAAGTTCTCCATATTATAAAAGTTAAATATGCTTAAAAAATGTACGCAGTACATACTGATGAAGCTATGAAAAGTTGTATTCGTAAAAGGGATTAGGCTATGTATTATTTATCTGTTATAATTTATATGTGTAGACGCGAGTTAACTCAATGGGGTACAAGACATTTTAGAACTATGAAAGAACAATAGTGACATTAATTTAACTTAGGCAACGCGCCAGAGAGTAAAGGACAGTACGCAGTACTTGTATAGACATTTAAGAGACATGAAAATTTGAACTTAGTATTAAAATGGAATTCAATGAACTTCATTGACCGCTTGATTTATATAACTAGTGATTATGATATAGTAACAATAAACGTATTTATAAATGATCCGTGGGTTATTATTTTCTTCGGCCATACAGCAGATTTATAAGAAATAAAATTCTCAGGCAAAATATTAAAACCCTAAAAATCGAACCCTCACTTCTAATCTGTCGCAGCCACTTCGCTCCCTTTCAATTAAAAATCTAAGATAACATTCCAGACTTAGAACACCTAAAAACACGTCTGTGAATATGCAAAATCTTTAATAAACAGTGGCGGCGCGACACCTGTGCTCGGTCTGTATTTGTAGACTTATCTATATCCTATTAAATATACAGGGTGTTTTAATTGAGTGCCGATACTTAAGGTTGTGAATCCTTGGGTGATTTTAAGAAGAAAATTTAATATTAACATGTGTCCTAAAGCTTTTCATTTTTGAGCTACAGGGTGTTAACATTTTTTAAAAAATATAACTTTTTTATTATAATTATCACTCTTAGATATTTTTATGAAATTTTGTATTATACAATTTGGAACAAACCCGTTCTCTGAACCAGCATGTAATATTGTGATTATTTGATGGTGCCTTGGTTTGACATTTTTTGGAAGAATCATCCCAACCTTTTCTTGGAGTGTCATGGGTATCGAACCATGTTTCGTCAAGGTAAATAATTGGACGATTTTCTTCTCTAAATAAAATTGTTTAACAGCTGTTAAATATTTAAGTCTCCATTCCCGTAAACGTTGAGATTCCATTAATGTTTGTCTTTTATTAATGCTTCGGTATTTTTATTTTTATTTTATTTATTTATTTATATAACAACAACAACAATCTACAAATTACAAAACTTGGTTTCTTATATTCTAATTATTTCTTAAATCTAGACCTGTTTTGCACCTAGGTGATGTCACCTGTATGTGCAACTATTAACAGCTTGTTTGCTACTTGCGTAGCCATAACTAAACCAAACCAGACAATTTTGTGAAACTTATAGATGTAAAAACAAAATATATATTAAAAATACATTTACTATTCACTACCTAAGATTAAAAAAAAGAAGATGAAGAAAGGGGATAGATCAACGCACACCCTAATAATAAATCTCTACAGGAGATTATCAACAAGATGTTGGTTTTTATGTAAAAAACTTCTACATTTATTAACAAAGGATTTGTACCGAGATATTGTTCTCACCTCAAGGGGTAATAGATTGTATATTTTTGGTGCTAAAATTAAAGTGAATCTTTGATTTGCATCATGTCTTCTAAAGGGCACAGACATCATTTTATTAATGTTGTGCCTAGTTTGGTAACAGTGGTTTACAAAGTTCCTATTTTTGTCTTTAAAACAGTATACACAATTACTAAGATAGTATAAACATCGAACATTTAATATATGTTCATTGTACAGCAGGTCAGTTGAGTACAACCTTTCCCGGAAAAAAACAACCCTCAATATAAAATTCTGTACAATGTTCAATGGCTTTAAAGCGTTCTTATATAGTCCCCCCCAGACAATGATTCCATACCCAAGCAGTGACTCTACTAGTGACCTATAAATCTGGACAAGTAAAACTCTTGGTAATATCTTACGTATTAGATAGAATTTATGGATTAGACGTCTAATTTTGTTGGTCAAATCTTGAATGTGGTGAGTCCATTTTAAATTTTTATCTATAGTAATACCCAGATACTTTATTGTGTTAGTTTCCCTTATAATGAGATCAGACTTGACCAACACAATTGAGTCAAAGTTAGGCCTCCTTACATCAGTCAAAGAAAATGCGACGTAAAATGTTTTATCCGCATTTAAAGTTAGTTTATTTTGATCCAGCCAACATTTCACTTTTTCCAATCCCTTAATCACCTTACTCCTAGTATTCTCCCAAGTGTCTTCTTTAAAAAACAATACCGTATCATCAGCATATGAAATAGATACGCCATCTATATCCAAATTTAATAAGGAATTAATATAGGTGATAAAAAGGAGGGGTCCAAGGACTGTCCCCTGCGGGATGCCAATCTTGACCTCCAAAGGATCACTATAAACGTTTCTTATTTTTACTACCTGCCTCCTACCCTCAAGATAATCTCTAAAAACCTCCAACACCACACCCCTAATACCATAATGTTCAAGAACATCAATTAGTAATTTGTGGGGTACCGTGTCAAAGGCCTTCGCCAAATCCAGAAAGACCGCAATACCCTTTTCGTTGTTGTCAAGACTACTTTTTATGTTATTTATAAGTTCAAACATGGCATCACTAGTACTTATTCCCTTCATAAACCCATACTGTTTATTACTCAAAATGTTAAATGAGGTTAGGTAATCAGACAATCTACATTTAAGACATTTTTCAAAGATTTTCGCAAAAGTAGAAATTAAACTAATTGGTCGGTAATTTGTAATATCATTTTTACAGCCCTTTTTATATATTGGTGTGACAATGGATATTTTAAATAGTGATGGCACTTTACCCGTTAAAAAAATGAGATTTATGATATGAGCTAATGGGTCTAAAAGAAAGTTGTGATATTTTTTAACTAATTTTGATGATATACGGTCCATTCCCGGGGAACTGTTATTTTTTAAGGTACTTATATGCTTAATAATTTCGTCATTAGTGACCGGATTTAAAGCCATGGAGTTTATTAGGTTAGGGTATTTGATATTAACGTGGGAAGCGGGCGTGGTTATTTTTGATGCCATATTGGTACCTATATTTATATAATAGTCATTACAATAATTTGCCATTTCAGTATCATTCAAAAATTGTTTTCTTTGTTTTAAAACCCTTTTTATGCAATGTTTGCCTAAGGCTTGAAAAGCTACAAAAGATATTTGTTTCCTCTTCAATCAGCCGCTCTTTGAGGCAAATCAAAGTGGGCACAGTTTGTGCCTCATATATTTGGTAAATCTTTCTTCTTAATAAATCCATGTCATTTTCGTCAATGCTTCTAAATGTGCCAGAATCAGTCCGATTTTTTCTAGGATTAACAGGTTTAAGTGCTATGTCTCTTACCGAAGATAAAGGAGTTTTTGTCAAAGTAGACGTCTCTGCTAAAGCATCCAACGAATTAAAATTTCTACTCAACAAAGATTGATACACATTTTTAATTATTAGTTTGGCATCGGTAGATAAATGCTTTCTTTTAAAAATGACCCTTGAAGATACCCCCCTGTCAGCACAATTCCAAGGACGCCACATTCTACCACTAATAAGCCTAACTAAAAATTACTCGCCGGAAAACCACTAAAGACAAAATTAGTAAAAATCAGTTTGTATTTATATATGCGTCAGGCGGGTGTATCAGAGTTGCTAGACGGTGGAGAGTAGGTAACAAAATTATGAATTTGGAATCGTCCAGATGTACGAATTGCTAGAAAAACATTGTCGAGTTCCTAGACGGCAAAAATTACATCGTCCTGTTATTGACCAAATATCGTATCGATTAAGAATTATTTTTTGAAATAACTTCAATGAAATAACACAATCAATATTTACATTTTTTTAGAAAATTCGTTACAAAAACAAAAGAGACTATGTTAGTAGTATACTATATTACTACTAACTACAGTTTGACATTTACAGAAAACCTACCTTTACAGACATCACAATACCACACGACTCAGTACACCCACAAACACAAAAAATGGCAGCATATAGATCAATGGTACATAGAGCTTTATCCCTACCACTATCTAAAGAAAGTCTAAAGACAGAGCTTGATACCATCAGGACTATTGCCGTCAACAATGGTTACACAATACAAGAAATAAACTCCCTTATCTCAAAAACTACAGTTTGACATTTACAGAAAACCTACCTTTACAGACATCACAATACCACACGACTCAGTACACCCACAAACACAAAAAATGGCAGCATATAGATCAATGGTACATAGAGCTTTATCCCTACCACTATCTAAAGAAAGTCTAAAGATAGAGCTTGATACCGTCAGGACTATTGCCGTCAACAATGGTTACACAATACAAGAAATAAACTCCCTTATCTCAAAAAAACAAAAAACACTAGCTATAACGCAAATATACCCTAAAATTAAAGAACACAATAAAAAATTTCATACCCTCACATATCTAGGCCCAATCTCCGAAAAAATCGCCAATATATTATCTTCGGATCAAGTAACAATAGCTTTCAAATCATCAAATACCTTATCAAAATTAATATTTAATGTAAAAGATAAATGTGAAAAATACAAAAAATCAGGAGTTTATAAGCTTAAATGTAATGAATGCAATAGCTGCTATATAGGACAAACGGGACGAAATTTTGAGACCAGATTTAAAGAACATAATGCATGTTTTAGACTAAACAAAAGGACATCCAATTTTGCGAACCATTTTCTAGATACAAATCATACCTTTCCAGATTATTAGCAATCTAAAAATCTTACATACAGAACAGAAAGGCCGCAAATTAGATGTACTAGAAAATATCGAAATCTATAAACATAAAAAAGATCATAGTGCTAACCTCTTAAACACACAATTGGACCTAGGAAATTCCCCATTATTAAAATTATTATAATTTCCACCTGGTATTTTAAGAACACTGTCCCTTATAATTTAGAATATTGTACCTTACAAAGAAACTATTGTATACAAATAATAATATTATTTAAATTAAGCATAAATCATTTACTACCTACTCTGTATACCTATATATACCCTTAGTTTGTTTAATTTTAGTTAGCGTCATGAAGATGTAGTTGTACTACGAAACGGCCGTAACGCCAAAATTTTTTACAATATAGTGACAAATAACAAAGTATACTTTCGTTTTATTTTACATAGTTACTATATTATAATTATAAAGAAAACATTATAAGCTATCGCTTACATTAAAATTATATATTTTGAGTTACATAACATTATATAATTTGTATTAACTTATTACTATCTTATTTCTACATGCCACACTTTTTACAAATTCTAATCTGCCAATTTCCCCATTGGAAAAAGCTTGTATTTTAGAATGTATAAACTGTCTTTTATTACTGATTTTGGGTTATGTCTTTGAATAATGTTTAACTCGGCGCTTCTAGTTTTGATATAGGTATTTGTCTGAATTTGAATCAAAACCTCAATAAAATTGAATATATTTGGGTGGTGATGATAAAAGTTAGCATTTAAGTCTGAATGGTACGACTTACATGTATTCGTTGTTCTATGCAAATCCGAGGTGGTCTGTGCCCATATAGATGGTGGATATAAACAATCTTCAGAAATATAGTTTTCGACCAAATAATCGGAAAATTTTTTCAGTTTACTATTTTGGTTGGATTTTTATTACCTCTCTGTAATGAAGGTCGCGTCTAGGAACTCGACCATCCCCCCGTCTAGCAATTAGTGTATGTCGGTCTAGGAATTCGGCTATCTCAATTTATTTTACCTGCATACGTCTAGCAACTCGGCTACACCGCGTCAGGCATAGGTATAAATTGAATTTGTACCTGGTCCGGTTCCGCTCGAAAAGGTTTTAAAATTTGGGATTTTATTATTTATTTTATGGTCAAAGGGATAATGAGGGTTGTATTGCAGTCAAAAGATCAACGGCATAATTCTGCAAATACTATACACACCTCTTAATCATTAAGGAGCATTTTTTGACTTAAAATGAATTTTGAATATTTTTAAAGAAAAAAATGGTACCTACGCCACTGATTTTTCTAAAAACCAAACCTATATTTAAAATCCTCATTTATTTTGGAGCAAATTTGGTCCATAGACTTACTTTCGAACTTGCAAATAAAAAACTATTTTTTTTTTTACATTTATAATAGTTAATTTATTAATAGTAAGTTATAATAAATATCTATGCTTTCAAATGCCTAAATGTACAAAAAAAAATAACTCTTTTGTATATGATTAATTATTTTTTAAATAAAGCTGATAAAAATTACATTTGTGTGTCAAAAATACTGTAGTCAATAGTAGGTGTATAAGAAATTAACTTTTTCTTACCTTCATTTTTAGAAGTCGATGCCAATTCTCTCTTTTTTGACTTGCCGCTAAAATGAATAGATTTTCCGGTATACCAACACGTTGGATTTTTATCGAATTTCCTCCGTGAATTTTTGTTCCGTGAATTTTTTTTATAGTCCTTGTTAAACTCAGAACCGCAAGATAAGCATTTAACTAGAACTCGTGCTGATCTAGGTTTCTTTTTCATATTTAAAACAACAATAATTCCCTTGACAAAATAATTTCAAAAATCAATTTTAAACTTAGGTGAATACCGTTGAAAGTTTGAAAGTCTAGAGAGAACTGATATCTGCATTCTGAAATAAACTAAATTAGGTACATGAAAATATAGGAAAATAATCCTAGTTCCAAAAAGCGGCACATTTGAAAGAATAATAATATTTACATTTATTCTTTTAACTGGGGACCCCGCGGTCTATTTTAAGCCAACTGCTGCCTCCTTATCTAAAGACGCCGACAGCCGCGGTTCATCAAAGGGGTTGTTAAAAATAAAAAATATCTAGAGCTAAAGCCGACGCTAGGCAGACTTTGTGCTTGTCGCCCCGCCCATAGAATAAAATAACGTTTTTATATAATGTGGTGATTAATAATTTGCATATGAAATATTTTATTTTGCCAGTTCCTTTCTGAACATAGACAAAAGAATTATATACTCGTATGTAATTTTGGTTTTTGTCCATGTTTCTGAAACCAACTGACATAACTTGGAGGGGAAGTACAAATATTAACCACCAAGATATTCATTAATAGTGTAGAATGAGTGTTCAAGAAGATAGCACCTAAGAGGCTTTTTAAAAGTACGAAAAGAGGGTTCTGATTTAATATTATTTGGAAGTTTATTAAAAATATAACTACTAAAGCAATGCGGACTTTTCTTGTAGGTGGATAGTTTATAGTTAGTAATTAGAATGTCTTCATTTTGTCTTGTCTCATAGTTATGAACATTATAGAAACAGGTGGAAAGTCTGATAAATGTTTCTTAACGTAGATAGCCGATTCCATGATCAATATAGAAGGTAAAGTTAGTATTTTATTATTTTTAAAAGTTGGTCTACATGTTTCTAACGGTTTTAGGGAAAATATCTTTCTTATAATTCTCTTTTGCAAGACGAAAATTCTGTTTAGGTCAGTGGCCTGACCCCAATAACATAAAACCATATACTTCAGGTGGCAGTAAACCAGGGCATAGTAAACATTTAAAAGCTGTTTTCTTGACAGAATATTTTTTAAGTTAATGATGGCAAAGTATGCAGATTTTAATTTACTGGCTACATGTTCGATATGAGCGTGCCATGTCAGTTGGCTATCAATATGCAAACCCAGAAACTTAGCCTCTGTCGCTCTCGCAATCTCCACTCAAGAACAAAGTCCGGAATAATTCGTCGTTTATAAAAAACTATATACTGTGTTTTGTTTTCATTAACCATCAATCCATTCATAGAACACCAGTATTTAAATTTATTGAGGATTTGATTCGCGCGTTGTATAAGAATATCAAGTAACGTCCCAGATATCACTATGGGAAGTGTCATCGGCGTAAAGAATCACTTCAGCATTCTCGCCTAACTCAAGGTAGTTGACCAGCAACGACTATAAATAAGAAGGATAGCTTACTTCCATAAGAGCAACGTTAGATTTTGCCTGAACGGATGTGCCGTAGGCATGGGTACAGAATTCGTTTAGATCGATGAAATTCAGTGTGTTTACGTTCTGATTTCTTGTGTTTCTTTTGAGTTTTTTGTGACTATTTGTTAATTTTTAATTGATTTTGAGTGATAATAAACATTTAAGAACATCGTGCACTAAAAATTTGGTGCCTTAAGCTTGATTCTGTGTGTTTTTTGTCTTTACACGGACTTGGTGTACAATAAAGTATTTTTGGACATTTTGCATTCTAATCAGTATTTTAACAGTTTTGGTAAGTTTTTTCAATGAAATACAGAAAACAAATATCTAAAATACTATTTTGTTGCTATAGATTCAAATGTCTGGGCAGATTTGTGCTGTTGCTTCATGTAAAAGCAACAGGCTAACCCTCAAAAAAGAGAATGTACCCCTAATATTCCATTCGTTTCCAAAAGCTTGTGATTTAGTCTCATCTACCATGAGGAAAGAATCGATAAATAGGTATAAAAGAGAGGATAAATTTAATCCAAGTACGTCCAGAATATGCTCCCTACATTTTACCTCGAATGATTATGAAAGAAACTTACAAAATGAGCTTCTAGGTAATAATATGTTTATATACTAATTAAAAAACAAGTTCAAAATAAATATTAAATTTTAGGTTTACCTTTGCGACGAGTTCTTAAAAAAACTGCAGTTCCCACTCTAGGCTATAAGATATTATTAAGAAAAGAAAATCACTTAGAAAGACCCGAGAAAAAATCAATAATTCAAGATACACCGCGTGCTAAGAGAGCTGGGAAAAAGATAAACAAGGATCTGGTCCAATCCTTACTTACAAAAAGTGATAGTGTCCCAAGTACATCCATAGCTGGATCTTCATCTGATACTGAAATATTAGACAAGCCAAGTACCTTCTTCACCCATACCCACCCCAGATGCTTATAAGGAAAAGTATGAAGATTTATTGGTGAAGTATAATAAACTGAAGTCCAATACTGATAAAAAGATTAAAGGGTTAAATGACATGCTTAAGTACTATAAAGTAAAATGCTATAGTCAATCCATTAGTAAAAGTGCTAAGTCCGTTATGGCTGAAAAACTTTTAAATATGGTGCTTACTAATAACCAGATTTTTTTACTTTCAAGAAGGAAAAAAATTTTTCATTGGACAAATCAAGAAATTTCAGTAGCATTTACTTTGCGCTACTACAGCAAAAAATGTTGCTTGTATCCTCGTAACAGTCTAAATTATCAATTGCCAGCACTCTCCAGCCTAAGACTAAGACGTTGGGCATCTCGTTTAAATATAAGTCAGGGGATATTAGCCTATGTGCCGAAATAAGATTTAAAATGAAGGGGTACCTCCCAACTTTGTGCAGATTTGGGATATTTTTATTCCAGTTACGTGTTCGATGTTCCGATACTGATATCTTACATGGAAATCGCCCATATGTATTTTATTTTACCTAGTTTATATTTGTGATTTGTGTATTTTCAATATCTTTGTCATCTCTAAATGGCCTGGCCTGGTTATTTAAATATTTATTTATTTATGTACTTCTTTTACTCTTTTTAAGTAAATACAAAGGAGCCATTTTATTGTACTTTTTTCAGATTCGCCTTAATATTAAATATGTATATTTGGTCATATTTTTACAAACAAATAGGTCGGATTTCTTAAATAAATATATTTTATTTTACTTTAATTTCCCATTAGGATATAGATATGATTGATATGAAACATATTACATTGCACTTATAATTATACAGTCGTTTTGAGTAAAACGAAAATTCTATTAATTCAGTACCAATTCTATATAAATATTACAGACTTTAGAAGTGTTTATTTTCTTCCAGGTTAAAAGCTTATTTCAAAAATCTAAAATACTTTTTAGTTCAAACAACAAATTAATTACACTGCGTAATTTAAAAAAATGCTATGCGTTATACATTTTAAACGAGGCCAGTCTGAAAGTGTACCCACGGTGACGTCACCGCCGTTTGACCTTCGGCTAATAAATCGAGCGAACTAAGCTATCCTTCTTATTTATGGTTCTTGGTTGACCAGGTCATTGATAAATAACAGAAAAAGTAATGGTGAAAGAACGCTACCTTGAGGAACTCCGTAGTTTTGTGATTTATAATTAGAAAGAAGTGTACCGTAAAGTTACGTAACATTGACCGATTTTGAACTTTGAAATCTTCATGATGGCGTAAGATTTTTGAATAATTTAAAGACGTACATGGGAGCTTAGAATATGGCTTATGATTTTGCCGTTTGATTTTTTAATCCAAAAATTTATAACGACAATTTTTTAAAAAAACTAGGGTGGTCAAAGTTACAGACGGTGGACTTAACATTGACCGGCTATTTAAAAGCGACGATAAGTCAAAGTTAGGGCTTATCTTATAACTTTGACCATCCGAATCGTTTTAAAAAATTTTGGTGAGCATTTTCCTATTTTTAAAATAAAAAAATACAAAAATTAGGTTGAAAACAAAGGTTTATTGCATTAATCCTAAATTATCATTAGTCAAAAAAATCCGTACACACTGAATAGAACTAAACTAATTCTAACAAACAAAAATTTTAGATATAGGATTTTAGATAGACTTATTCAATTTTTAGTTCTAAATGCTCCAATTCAGGAAATAGTAAACCACGTTTAGTGTCATGAAATGTATTTAATTTTAAGACAATAAAGTCTTTGGCTACCATCGAAATATCTTCCACAACGGGCCAAATAAATTTGGAATATTTATTTCTCATAAACTTTACCTCGTATTCTTGTGCAACGGAAGTTATTTGAGCAACATAGTATTTTTTTTTGTTATTTGCAGTATTTAGAGATACCACTACATAATCACCCGCAGCAAATACCTTTGCCTTTTCTGGATCAACAGGATCATTTTTTTCATTTAATTTTTTCCCAAAATCTGCCAAATTCAAATTTTCATCAGTTGAATCCTCGTCACTAAGTTCATCAAAGGAGGGCTTTTTAATCATATTAGCTTGCCAGGTTTCAAAACAGCTATCTTCTGAGGTTTCAGAATGAAGGGAAATATTTTCATCACTTATTTCGGAACTTTCGCTAAGTTTTCTTTTTTTCTGCGACTTTTTATTTTTAGCCACCTTTTCTTGTTTGGATGATGAACCTGCTTCTGGATTAATATCATTTTTGGACTTAAGATCTTCTAAGCCTATTCCTTGACCAGGCTGGACGTTAATCTTAGATTTCCTTTGTTTCTTAGGAACATCTTGATTGCCGTATCTCATGGATTTTAACATATCCACAACAACTTGAGAAACTAAATTCTGTGAACCCTGTTGGGGGTCATTTTGTGGAGGTAGCCTGCTTATCACCGCATCAGGATTAAAAGGCATAACCCCGCACTTTTTAAATCCAGAATCCAAATTGGCAGAATAATTATCTGGGCAAACAGAATCGCAGAGATTTTTCAAAAGTCGAGGAAGTTGGTCTTTTTGGATAACCTGGGATTTCTTTCTTTGGTTACTTTTCCAGGTATCAAGTATATTACGCCACTTCCTCTTCAACGGTGCGTAAAACGCAACGTCCAGAGGCTGACACAAGTGGGTTGAATTTTTGGGAAAGCACGCAAAAACAATGCCATTTTCTTGGGCGCATTCGAGCACTTGTGAAGAAAAGTGGCTGGCAAGATTGTCACCAAGCACGACAATTTTTCCATCCTTGTGCTGTCTTCTAACGTTTGGGACAAATAAGTGGCAAAACCAATCTGTAAAGATGACAGAATCGAACCAGCCACTTTTGCTTCTATTATAGCGTGTATTTGGAGGCCCTCCCTCCGTCCATGTTGACCAAATGTGTTCCGCCTTATACACAACGTACGGAGGTAACATCATCCCACTGGCGGATCCGCAGAACATGAGTGACACACTGACCTTTGTAGAATCACGCACTCGATCAGGATATTTGGTTCCCTTTTTAAAAATGAACTTCTTTCTACCTGGATCGTCCGCAGGTTAGTTTCGTCATAGTTATAAATCCTACTGGGATCAATAAAATCATCTTCATTGACGAGCAGAGTTTCTTTTAGTGAGTTGAATTCAATTCTTCTGGTCTTAATTCAGCTTTCGAAACTTTAAGATTTCGACTTAATCTGTGGCTCAGCTCTCCATGTCGCTTAATAAACTTAATGACCCATCTAAGAGTTGGCATGTTCTCTTTAAATTGAGGCGCCGTCTCTCCCTTTCTGTTTAGTAGGTCGCAAACCAAATGTTGTAAATCGATGCGGCTAAAAAGGAACCCCCATTCGCTGACTTTTAACGCGTGACCTACTATAGCTCTTTCTTCATCTGGCGTTAGTATGAATGGACGGCCAACTTTACTAGTATGTAGCTGCTTAGACTTATTTATTATGGTACCTTTCGGTATGTTGAAAGTTTTAGCTGCTTCATTCTTTGACATCTTCCCTGTTCTTATCATATTAAACGCCTGTTGTAGTTTGGCTTTATTTTCGCCTCTATCGTAGCTACAATACCTTCTTTTTGGCATTTTGAAACAAAAAAAGTACCTAGGTACATATTTAACTATTTAAACAAACCCTAACTTTGACCGCTACAGTAAGTACAGTAAGTTATCGCCATAAATAGTAAATTTGAGGTTATATCAACATTTGAAAATAAAAATCTAAAATACCGGAAGATAGCGGTTTTGGTTTATAACAATCATTTCACAAGACTATAGGGCACTTACATGTACAATTTCAAGAAAAACTGTGCACTGAATATTAAACTGTGAAGTAAAGTTTCTAGGGTAAAGAATTTCCACCTGTAGCAGCCACAACGGTCAAAGTTTTTCTGGGCGACCTGCTTCACAATGTTGCCAGGTCAAAAAATTAAAAATCACCAGACCCTTGCTTTAAAAGTTGCCAGAAATCACCAGATTCTTAATTTCTCGCATTATCACATACAACACCATATAATTAATGTAAAATGAAATAATAATGCTGTGATTTCTAAAAAAAAAAAAAGTCATACCTCGAAAATAACATACCTCTCATTTATTTTCTTATTTTTTTTTTTAGAAATCACTATATAAAAAACAGTATATATAAAACAGTAACAGATACAAATTCTGTAAATCCCTCGCTACTAAGAAATATTCGGCGCAGTGAAGTAGAGAGTTTCCAGACAAAGACAAACGCTTTTCGCTTTTGAAACCAATAAGTTTTTGCATCGATGTCACCATTTTTAACAAAGAAGAATAAAACACAATCAAGCCATTTTTCTCTCGTTTTTTTTTAAGATATAAGCTTATCATCAGTGTCGAAAAATCACCAGAAATTAGACTTTTTTAAAAAGTTTTCACCAGATCACCAGATGGGGTTCAAAATCACCAAATCTGGTGAAAAATCACCAGACCTGGCAACATTGCTGCTTCAATTCACGTGCGAAAACGCTTTCGCGTGCCATCTATGAAGCAGTAGCCGACTTGTCGGCATAGTTAAAAATCAGGTCGCGTCCGATCGTATTGCACCGGCCCGACATTAAACTTTTTTTGAGTTTTCGGTCAATGTTACACACCCGGTCAAAGTAACGTAACTTTACGGTACCTATTTTTACGCGAATTTTTCTGCCAGTTAAAAACGATTCCAGAAGTTTGTTTCTTAACAATTCATCTATTATCACAGATTACAAGGTATATAGGTACTATACGGACATTTATAAAACGCGGTCGCGATCTTCGGGACTTGTAAGCTTGGATGTTGTTGGTAAGATCATCGGTAGTGAAAGAGGACGTATTCCATCCTTGGTTGCTCGATGCTGTCATCGACACCCAGTCTTGCGCGGTACGGCGTGCGGCGTTGCCGTATTGTGACATACATCACAATGATTAAGCTTAATTCAGTATTCAGTCTGACTAATAACATTAATAATTGATATCGGCCCTCTATTTTAGCATTTATATCTATTTGCACAAACATTTTATATAATATATATAAAGTTTAATACTAATAAAATATTTTAATCTAATTTACAACAATGCTTTTCAACTTCATGAGTCATTTCTTTCATCATCGATACACGTCAAAGGGATCCTCCAGACCGCGTCCATTAAAAAATACTATACACCGCGGCTACCGCGCCAGTAAAACACCGGCAAAGAAACTACAAGCCGCAGCGTAAAAATCAAACGATCCCAGAACTCGTACATACTCGCAAACAGCTGCCGCAATAGTTTCACTGGCAACCTTTCGTCCCCGGTCTGACAAAATACAGTAAACGAAAAAGATACCATCAACCTCGATAATATACTCATACCGTTTGCGGCGTTTGTTGTTACGCAATTACCCGCTCTACAAAGAACCGGCTCGGTTCTCATCGCAGCGTGTAGCGCGACGAAGGACGAAATCTGGTTCCAGAGAGTAATGGATTCATTATATGAGGTGGAGCGCGACACGACAATATTAAAAAATACCGTTTTAAAGTAGCAGTTACACAGATACCGACCCATCACTAGTACCCAGACCGATTGGGAGACCGAGATTGAGACTGAATTGGGAGACCGAGAATGGAGTTTGAACGGATCCATGATAAATTCGTGTTGTTCGCTTTAAACTATGTTTCTTTAGTTCAATGGTTATTCGTTTTGAGTTTCTTTCTTTCCTTTGTTCCTAATTACGGGTTTACGTTTAACTATGCCAAGTCACTGAAAACTCACTCGATTGATTACACGATTATTAAAATCACTCAAGTACAGAGTACTCGATCTCAAGTACCGAGTACTCGATTATTAAAATAATCCAATTTTTTGCAGTGATGCGTCCAGTAAAACTGCACGGTGGAGACTGATTTGCATTAACCGAACCAACAAAAACGCAGTAGATATTTTTTATGGCTTACTCGATAAACATGAAAATATGGAATACACTTTCTTTCTCTACTCTTTAAACATCGAGAAGGCCATGATATTTTTAATAAAAATATCGATAGTCACTATCGATAGTTCTCCACCTCTAGTTCGGTGTGGTTCTGTCCTGTCAGTGGTTGAATTTTAATAGACAAAGACAAGTAGACAAGTGAAAAATACAATATAAAGCGTGGAGCCATTTTAAAATTGCAAGAGGTTTCTGCATTTTTGTCGTGTTTGTTATGTGTTTTGCGAGTTTTGTGATGCCGATAAAAAACTATTCATAAAATAATTTTATACCAAAGGTAAATGGTAATTCACTTTTTACATCAATATTTTTTCTACGATTGTTTCCAAAAACTTATTTAAAATACCTTATCGATTAATTTCTCGCCGCCATTTTGCTTCCGCCCATGAATTTTTTTTAAACAATCAGATTGAAAATAACGCTAAAATCTGTTTCTATATAGGTAACATCAATAAACATTTTAATTAGAGTAGGGAAAAATTTTTAATTTCTTGATATTTAATTTTTTGTACTTTTACTGGGTACTTGATTCTACTTACCACCACGCCAAAATTAATATTTTTTAAGTATAATGTATGGGGCATTAGATTATGAATCTAAAAACCGTTTTTATGGGTTATTCTGCGTTATTTACGCTTTATAAGAGTTTGTTTTATTAAAAATCACCATAGTTTTTTTTTCTTTATTATTACTTACTGAAATTGTCATTTTTTAGTTATTCGTGATGTTCCTTAAAAATTAGCTCAGTTGTAAACAACTTTTCAGAAAAACGCTGTGTGGGGGGGGTTCTGAAAATAAGTATAATTTACCATTGTTTTGTATTAAGGGTATGGTCCGAATATCATCAACCGTAACCACGGTTAACTGCGACAACTGACAGATCAACCATAAAAATCCGGTTAAATTCGGAATGCAAAATCATATGTTTGTTAGGTGTTACATTGGTAGACATATAACATAACCTTTCATTTTTCCTAATTCCCATTTCATTTCTCAAAGATTGTTTCTTGTGCTTTCTTAGGAAAAAGCTAACAAATTACCGGTCAAAGGCCAAACGTTTTGAAGACAAACCCATAAACAAAACTGGATTTTATTTTTATAATTGACAAGTGACAGGAGGAACCACTCGTAACCGGGCTGTAAAGCTGGTTAGCATTTTGACACTTGGGTCACTTCAGATCAGGATACCGTGGTCCAAAATTAACCTATTTTTGGGTTGCCGCTACTATTTGGTTAATTACGGAACGCTAAATCACTATATTAGTTACTTTCGGACTATACCCTAATTAGACAAGAACGTCAAGTAGCTGTCAAGCGTATCTCTATTAAGCTCTTTTTGGGACCTAATGATTAACAGCTGTCATATATTTGTTCGTTTTCATTATTTGTGTTAAATTGAAGTATGGGACTCCGATTTGAAGGCTGTGGTGAAAGCACGCCTTTTATAATTGTGTGGTTAATGCGAAAAACTTGCTTTTTTACTAACAAATTCTGTGTTTAAAAGTGTTAAACCTTTCCCATTCCCGATTAGTAAGATACATATTTATTAAAATTATAGCCAATCATTCTTATGATAGTTTAGAAATTTTGAATGAGCAACCCGGGGGGAGACTTCTTATCTCCAAATAAATCTCAATTTTTACAAACTTTATACATAGAACCGAATACCAATATAGACAAAAATACAGAAAAAATGCTAATGAACCACAACACAAAGAAAGAAGGTAGTTTATAAATAAACTGATAAGGAATCGTATATTGTATATATTGAATCAAATTCAAGAGCAAATGGAAATTTATTTATTTTATTTTAATTTAAATTACATGTAAACTTTATTCCTATCTATATTAGTTTGGTATAATCAGTAAACTAAATTATAGACACCTAGGTGCAAAGCACCCGTATGTGTCTAAACCTAAAAGTAGACTTATGTGTATTTATTTATTTTGTGCTTTATTTTACTTATTTTTCTATGTAAACTAAGAAATGTTCATGTTTACAATCTTCACTGGTTTAATTCTCTAATTAAACAATATGGAGAATTTTTCTATATTACGAAAAACATACCGATTACACTCTTTAGTAAAGGTTTTTATATTTTTTAATGATGTTATGTTCCCTGGAAGTATATTAAATGATTTTGGTGCTAAATAATCTATAAACTTTTTATTTGCAGTTGTTAAATTTTGGGGCAATTTACGTTTGTTACTAGATTTAGTTCTTGTTCCAATAGTGTGATCTACATAGTTGTGTTTGAACTTACAGCGATAGACAAAATTACATATACAGTCAAAATATAAAGTTCTAATATTTACAGTATCTTCTGAAAATAGTAAATTAGTTGGAAATCTGCACTGCACTGGCTTGGTTTGAGTCTTATCTTTCGGACAGATATCAGACGGTTTACTTTAATGGAAGGGAATCAAAAAGAATGAGAGTTTCATCGGGAGTACCGCAGGGCTCTGTTCTGGGGCCGTTGCTGTTTTTATTGTATATTAATGATTTAGCGAAGCTAGATATATCTGGTAGATTTACCATATTTGCGGATGATACCACGATTCTTTGGCAGGGTTTTGATGTGACCCAGTTGGAGGGTGACATTAATTGTGATATGCTGAAGATTAAGGAATGGTGCGACTCAAATTATTTGTCACTTAATGTTTCTAAAACTAACCTACTCACTTTTAAATGCCACATTCACAGTATAGGACCAGACGCTCAAAGAGTGAATAATTCAGCAATAAGCAAATTTCTGGGGCTTTATATTGACAATAAATTGAGGTTTGAACATCACATAGGGAATTTAAATACTAGAACAGCTCGTGGGTGCTATGCTTTAAGGGTTATATCGCGAGAGTTGGGAGTTTTTAGTGCGAGGAATGCATACTTTGCCCTTATAGAGAGTCACCTTCGGCATAGGGTGTGTTTCTGGGGTTGTGCGCTCAGTACCTTTTCAGATTGGTATTCGTATTGCAATAAAGAGCAATACGGTATATTTGTCAGTTGAGTCGCCGAACGTCCTGTCGACTGCACTTTATTAATTTGGGGATATTGACTTTGGCTTTTTTGTATATTCTTGAAACAGCATGTCTTATGCACAAGAAGTATAAATCTGAAATACAGACTTTCTTGACAACTACCACAAGGAGAACACACGTTATAGCGCTTCCAATTCCCTCTTCTGCCTTAACAAAAAACTCTATATTATATGTTTAATCATTTGCCCCTTAGTTTACGGAAAATTGTTTGCCATAAAAAATTTCGGAGAGACCTAAGAAAATTGTTAGCCGAGAGAGCCTTCTATACAATAAGTGAATTTTTCGAGGTATCGCTGTAAGGGTCTCTTGTTTGTTTTGGGGTGTTTAACTGGTCAATGTATTTTAGATTTTAATTTGTTTAATTCGTTTTAACTAGTTTTGTAATAATTTTATAAGTTGCTTTGCTTTGTCAATGAGTAGATCTTACGACAATAAAGCTATATTTGATTTGATTTGATTTGATTTGATTTTTTAAATATAATTTTAAGAATATATTTTTGTGTTATATTTAATTTATTAAGTATTGTGCCATAAGTACCACCCCATACAATTATACCATATCGCAATAGCGACTCCACAAAAGCTCTATAAACCATCACCAATGTTTTTTTGTTCAAAAAATTCTTTTAATATATAGAATTTATGTATGAGCCTACGTATTTTATTAGAAACATAGTTAATATGTTGTTCCCACTTCAAAAATTGGTCAACCAGTACACCAAGGTACTTTGTGTGAGTCACTCCAATAATTTTATCACCGACAGTAATATCTGTAAAATTGGGTTCGCCAGCCCTTGTTAATGAAAAAGCTATGTAATTGGTTTTATTTAAGTTGAGTGATAGTTTGAAAGTGTCCAGCCAATTTTTGACTACTTTAAAACCATTTATTGCGTTATTTTTAGCTTCTTCCCAATATTTACCAGTAAAAATTAAAGCCGTGTCATCAGCATAAGATATAACTGTTCCTCCAATATTTTCTGTTACAAGAGCATTAAGATAAGTAATGAAGAGAATCGGACCCAAAACAGTTCCCTGCGGGACACCAACTCTGATCACCAGTCTCTCACTTAACGTCTTATTGATTTTAACCATTTGCGATCTTTCTTGTAAATAATTTTTTATTAACTTGAGTACCGTTTCTCTTACGCCGTACTGTGACAACACCGTTAAAAGTTGGTTGTGTGGTACCATATCAAAGGCTTTAGCGAGATCAATAAATATCCCCATGCATTTTATACCTAAGTTTAGATTTTTTTGTTACCTCCGATGTAAATGCATACAAAGCATCTCCAGTACTAGATCCTTCTAAAAAGCCGAATTGATTCTCAGATAAAATTTTGTTTTGTGCGAAGAATGTCACTAAATGATCTTTTATACATTTTTCAAATATTTTTGCAAAATGCGTTATGTAGGCTAATAGGCCGATAATTATTTATTTTTATATGTTCACCGCTTTCATAGATTGGACAAACTATAGATGTTTTGAAGCTTTGAGGGACTATGCCCGTTTTAAAGATGGTGTTTATGATATGTTTTAGCGGGATTAATATGTGTTGGTGTGTTTTTTTAATCTTGTCTGCTGTGATCCTATCAAAACCAGGAGAGCTATTGTTTTTTAACAATGAAATATGTTTAATTATTTCATTATGGCATACTGGCCTTAGATACATTGATTGTGAGAGTGATTTTCCCAGAGAACAAGAACATGGCCCACTGGGTGCAGGAATCTCTTTTCATTTCAGTTCCAATGTTGATAAAGTAATTGTTAATGTAATTACTCATATCATGATTATTAACAAAAGGTTGTCATTGTCGTTCAATATTTCAATATTATTAGTTTTTTTTGTTATGTTTTCGCATGGGGCGTCTTTTATAATTTCATACATTTTTTTAACATTGTTTTTATTTCTTGAGATTTGAGCGCGATAAAAATCATTTTTTTGTTTAGATATTAGTTTTTTTAAAGTATTCCTATATTGCTTGTACTGATTTTCTAGTGCTACGTTATAACTTTTTATTAAGGTCTTTTTTAATTTGTCTTTGTGTTTTATTGATATTATAAGCCCATTTGTGATTCAATCTTTTATTTTTTTGTGATGTTTTATTTCAAGTGTGTACTTCTCTGTTCCCTGATTTATTATTTTGGTATACAATGAAAGAAAATACTCCGTGGAACTTTTTGGGTTTTGATCGTTGGTCACAATTAGCCAGTCTTGTTGTTGCAATAAGTTATTGATTTTATTTAAGTCAGTTCTTGTTTTGTCAATTGTAGTTATTCTTTTGTTATTATTTTTACCTGAAATATTTTGCGTTATATTGAGTACAATTGGCGTATGATCTGTAATATGACTATCTAAAATGATGAATAGATGATCCAAACAAGTTCCGCTGTCAAAACGAGTAACCGTATTTATGTAAGATTGAAAACCCAGTTGTGTCATGGCAGCTAAATACTCAAAGCTGTCGTTATCCGAGGTATTCAGTATATTAATATTTATATCACCGATGTACACTTCAATATCGCAGTAGCCATCAATAAAATCAAGATAATGCTCCATGTCTCTAACAAAATCTCGCTTTGGAATTGGTGGTGGTTTATAAACAGCAGTAATACCTATATTAAAACTATCCTTTTTTCAAGTCAATCTGCTAATAGTTGCTTTAGAATTAGGAAGTTTATGAGAAGAAAAACTTACGTTAAGATTAGACTTTACCAATACAATTATGCCATCATTTCTGTTATAACCTAAAACCACTACAAACTGTTCAGAATTATGTACTAAAGGTTATACTAAAAAAAAATAAATTATACCCCACGAAATGTTTATATAATGAGAAACTTCTAAATATTCGGCAATTATATATTCTGTCTACTTGCAATTTTATGCACAAAAAGGAAAAAACAGTAATATCCATTCACCACAAACATAACACGCGCAATAAGACTAATAAAAATGTAATTATTCCTAAAAGTAAAAAAACCCTCGGTCTAAAATTCCTACATAACTTTGCCTCTAAATTTTATAACTTGCTACCTCTCGCTATTAAAAATATAGCGCAGCCAAAACAATTCAACAAACGCTGTAAAAGTTTTATATCCCAAAACTATATTCTCTTTGAAAATATTGTATAGGTAATTTGTTTTCCTTTTTGTTTGTTGCTGTTGTTGTTAAGGAGTAACATGTATGATAAATGTTATTATTAGAATAGCTTTAGAAGATAATATAAATATAGTAACTTAAGTGACACATACAGGTATAAATATATACCTAGGTGTCAAAATACAATTACTGCTAAATATAACAACAATTAATGTATATATTATAAAACATAATTGTATAAACTTTTGAATAAATAAATACAAAAAAATACAAAATAAATTATAGAAAGTTGTGTATCCGTTTATATTGCATTGCTCTATTGCAACATTTTGAAATGTCTCGGTTATTAATATAAAATCTAAAAAGTCAAGGTTGTAAGCCTGTATCATGAGCAGTAAGTTATCAAAATTATGATTGGCACTTCTTATAATAATAATAATAATAATAATAATAATAATAATAATAATAATATTTCTTTATTTCAAATTAATTACATACATACATATTTGCAAATAAAATGAAATGACGTCAAAGTACAAAAAAATCTTAAAAACTATATTCTAAAAAATCTAACATTGTATATGGTTCAATGTTAATTAGTACTTATTTTAATTCTCTTTTTAGGGCATTTACATTTGAAATACTTTTTATTGATTGTGGAAGTTTATTGAACAATTTTACACACATGTAGTATGGGCTCTTTTCTGTAATAGTCAAACGATGAGTTGGATATACAAAATTGTGATTTCGGGTATTATGGCTGTGTTCAATATTACTGGAAAACTTATTTCTATTCTTAACAATAAACAAAATACATTCAAAAATATATAAGGCATATACTGTCATAATATTAAGTTCCCTAAAACTGCCTCTGCAAGAACACATGAAATTAAGTTTTTTTATCCCTCTAATTATCATTTTTTGTATGACAAAAACCCTATGCATTGCAGTACTACTGCCCCAAAATATGATTCCATATCTAATAACAGACTCAAAGTTAGCACAATATAATATCTTTGAAGAAACTGTTTACATAGCGAGCTAAAACTTTTAAACCAAAACCTATCCTGCCTAGCTTTAAACATAAACTATCAATATGCTGGTCCCATGACAAGAACTCATCTATTATAAGACCCAAGAATTCAGTTTTATGTTCCAGTGTGTAATTATTATTTATTAACGTTAAATGTTTAGGCTTTACGATCTGACTATTTTTTGTTCTGAATAAAATTAAATTTGTTTTGCTTGTCATTAATTATCATTTTGTTACAAGTAAACCATTCACTTGTTTTTTGTAAAGCATATTCTGAGTTCACCAAAATATTTTGAATTGTGGAACCTGGCACCAGCAGATTGGTATCATCTGCATAATTGGTAATAAGAAAATTATCCTCTACCGCTCCTAAATCGTTTAGGTAAATTACGAACAAAATAGGTCCAAGAATGCTACCCTGTGCTATACCTATAGTACTTACTTTAATATTGGATTTTAACTTATGTACAACAACTCTTTGGGGTCTGTTTGAGAGGTAGGATCGTAACCACGTAAGCGCATTTCCTCTGATACCATATTTATTTAATTTATGAAAGAAAAGATCGTGATTTACACAGTCGTACGCTTTACTTAAATCTAAAAATAAGCCCAAAGATGAGTTTTTATTTTCTAAGTGCTGTAAAATGGCCGTCGTGAATTGAAATATTGCTGTTGTGGTTGATCTACCGCTCATACATTTATTAATGAATTCTGTGAGTCTAGAGAACATGACCATCTCAAATATTTTCGAAAAGCTCGGAAGGAGACTTATTCGTTTGTAACTATTTAAATCGTCTAAGGGTCCTTTATTTTTATACAATGGTTTAATATTTGCTAACTTGAGTTGGTCAGGAAAAATTCCAAACTTTAATGAGTTATTTAAGATATATTTTAAGATACATAAAATTTTACTAATAGATAATTTTACAATACTCGTTGGAATTTCATCCTCTCAACTACTATATTTATTTTTTAATCTATGAGCTATGTCTAAAAGTTCCTTCTTTGTTACTGGTTTTAGATACATAGACTCATTATTTTCAATAATGTTACATTCAAAGGGCAAATTTACTTGATTTTTTAATAAATCCGGAACAATATTAAGTAAATGATCATTAAAACTATTATATTGATATGTAGAACACTTATTATTGTATTTTGCATATTAATTGACTCAAAGAGTTGCTGGCTATCCACTAACTGTCCACTGTTATTGTTACTATCTTCTATACTTTCTAAAACTTCTTCGACATGTGACTGAACCATTATTCACAATAGTTTGTGCGGCTCTTCAGAACCTTTATTTGATATAACATTGATGGACAGTTTGGGTCTGCCGCTGAGTGATCAAGCCTATGGTTCCCATTAAGCTTTGAGTTAACCATGGTGCAATTTACCCACTTTTTAGCAGATGTCTTACATTGAGAGGTGTTGTGAGCCCCAGAGCAATTACCACAGGCCACTCTATTTGTACATTCATTACTGGAGTGATAGTATCCTTGGCATTTGAAGCATCTCAGTACATGCAGGTCTTCGTAAACGGGATAGCATTCATAATTCAAATAAATTTTACCCAAATTCACAGCGGTTGCAAAAACTTTGGGTGAGCACTCAGCATAAATATTTGAATAATTTTTATTTCTAATTTTTTTTATGTATGTTACCCTAAAGGTGTCATCTTGTTTAATCCATGCATTTTGCCTTCGAATTGCCTGTTTAATCTCCTGCAGCTCCTCAGTTCCAGCATATCCCACTGTTTTAATTTTAGGGGCTTAATTAGTACTTTCTTTAATAGAGTATGCATTCCCTAGCTTCTGTGTGGCCGTCTTCTTGAATTTCTCCATCTCCAATTTTGTGGGGCATTTAACAACAATATTTCCCTTTTTAGTATTTCTTATGCTCTTAATTTACTTACGTAATTTCTTTATTTCAAATTATGTTACATAATTTACTTTAAATTACAAACACAAAGTGAAATGACGTCATAAAACAAAAGAAAGGACAAAACGGAAGTGTTACTTAGATTTTAACAAAAGTCACATATTCAAAAAATCATCGAGTTTATACGGCTCCAATTCCAATAGCATGGTTTTGATTTCTATTTTAAATCGTTTCTTGCTGTTAATTCTTTTTAATTTCTCCGGCAATTTGTTATATAGTCTCAAGCACATATAATTCGGTGATCTTTCGGTTAGAGTCAGCCTATGTATGGGATAATTGATATTACAAGTTCTTGTATTATGTTGATGACTAACTGGGGCTTCAAAAGAGTTTCTATTCTTAAAGAAAAACACTACAGTTTAGTGTAAACACTCATAGATATATAGTGCATACACAGTCAGCATCCCTGTATTTTTAAAGACAGATGTGCATGTTTCATTATAACTTAATTTTTTAATTGTTCTAACTACTCGCTTTTGAATTACAAAAATATTTTGAATTTGACTATCCCTTCCCCAAAAAATGATTCCATACTTCAAACAGGATTCAAAGTTAGCAAAATACAATATTTTTAGAGGTTTTTCATTCATGTATTTACCTGTTACACGGATACCGTAACAAATAGCATTTAGCTTTTGTGAAAGGTCTTTGATATGGACAGCCCAGTCTAAATATTCATTAATTTGTACCCCTAAAAATTTTGTACTTTCGGAAAAAATAATTTTATCACTATCAATATCATTATTAAAATTGACTGGCTTCTCCACCCTTGACGCCTTGGTTCTAAAAAGTATTATATTGGTTTTATTTTTATTTAAGATAAGTTTATTTTCTGTTAACCACTGTGTAACTCTGTTAAGATAAAGTCTGCATTCATTGACAAGTTTATCGATACTTTTGCCCCCTAAAAGTAAGTTAGTGTCGTAATTAACGATATCCTGATTAACTTGAATTAAGTTGTTTAAATCGTTTATGAAGACAATAAATATAATAGGCGCCAAGACACTTCCCTGGGCTATACCAATATCATTTGATAATAATTTGGACTTATAAGATTTCCCATTTTTCATTATACAGACTTTTTGTTTTCTGTGGTTAACATATCCTGATATCCACCTATGAGCGTTTCCTCTGATCCCATACATTTCAAGCTTCCTCACTAGTATATCCCTGTCCAAGCAGTCATATGCCTTTGATAAATCCAAAAACATACCCACAGCTATGTTACCATTTTCAAGGTGATTCAGATTTGCTTGAATAAACTGAAAAATTGCTGTTTGGGTCGATAGTCCCTTTAAAAAACCATGTTGATTTTTACTGCTTGTTAGAAAATTTATTAATCTTGAACACATTGCCATTTCAAATAATTTTGAAAACCCTGTCAAAAAACGTATGGGCTTATAATTATCCATTGGTTCTGTATCACCCTTTTTAAAAACTGGTTTTATTAGTGCATCTTTTAAATTTTCAGGGAATATACCATACTTAAAAGAGTTATTTATTATATAACAAATAATGTTCTTAGATACACTAATAGAAATTTTTACGATGCTGGTAGGAATTTCATCAAAACCGGAACTATGTTTATTTTTTATTTTCTTCGCTATGTCACATATTTCACTTGTTACTAACTTTAAAAAAATTGATTTATCATTATTGACAATATTACAGTTAAACGGAATACTTGATACATTTTTCATGAGATCAGGTATGACTGATATTAGATACTCGTTAAAGTTATTTGCTATTACCTCCGGTTCTCCCTCTATCTCTATGTCCGAGCTATGGTTAGTTTTTCCTATAATTTTATTACAAATCGTCCACATACATTTCATTTTATTATCTGTACTGTTTACTCTATTGGCATATTGTTTTGTTCGAGACTCTTTTAACAATTTATCATATTCTTTTTTCTTTTCCTTATATTGGTCTTTATAATTTTGATGCTGTCTTGATAGTGTTAATAATAAATCTAATTCGCGTTTACAATTAATAATTTCCCTATCCTTAAACATTTTTGAAACTTTTGTTCTCGAACATAGCTTTAGAGGGAAATACTGTTGAAATATATGAATAAAATTATTCATAAATGCACGCCACTGCTGTCCATTAACATCATTTCTTTAACCTCATAGACATTCAACCAATCCTGCTCACTCAGACAGTGCACAAATTCATTTTTGTGTTCATTTCTAAAAAAACGTCGGTATATTTGGGCATCACCGTTATGATATTCCGTTTCAAAAATGACCTTCTGCGCTGTATGGTCTGATATAAAATTCTCAAACACTAAAGTTTCCATCTGCTTAAAATTTGTAAATATATTATCTATACAACTGTAAGTATTACTCGTTATTCTAGTATTTTCAAAAATTTTTGGTTGAAAGAGAAAGGAAGACATTAATGATAAGAAATCCGTTCTAGATTTGTTTTTTTTTATAATTTCTATGTTAAAATCACCTAATATAAAAATCAGTCCCGTTTCATTAAAAGTGGTAAATAAAATATTTTCAAGCTTATTTAAAAACGTTTTCTTTTATAATTTCTATGTTAAAATCACCTAATATAAAAATCAGTCCCGTTTCATTAAAAGTTGTATAAAAAATATTTTTAAGCTTATTTAAAAACAATTTCATGTTCCCATTGGGGGGCCTATAAATAGTTATAACCAACGCACTTATTTTTCCCAACTGACACTCGACTGCAGCACAATCAAATGCGCCACTGACAGATAGCCTGTTTAATTTGGTTCTTACTTTACACTTTATATTTTGTTTAACATATATTGCGTTTCCACCATGCTGTCTTTCTTCTCGGCAAAACATCGAGCATAGTTTAAAGTTTCTGATTGCCAATTTTGGTAATCGTATTTCTGACTTCCAATGTTTACTCACACACATTATTTTACACTCTGGATGGTCTTGTAGGATATCATTCAGCTTATCAATTGAATTTCCAATTGATTGCACATTTTGATGGATTATGCTCATTTTCTGTTTAATGTTTTTGGTTACTTGCTTTTTCTCGATGTTATCTTTTTTTACACTTGTAAAAAATCATCCGTGTAATTTACCTGGTTTCTATATCTATCCAGTTTTCTTTTATACACAGGACAATTTGTGTCTCGCGCAGAATGTTGACAATCTTTCTCATTATAGTTCATTTTAATATAATTTGGGTATTTAAAATTAGTTCCAGTACAATCCTTGGCTGCATGTTCCTCACTACATTTATGACAGCATTGCTTTTCATTGCAGTACTTAGATACGTGCTCAAAACTACAACAGCGGATGCAAATAGCTAAATTTAAATGTTCCTGCACAAATATTTTAACCAAATCAAAATTGATTTTTTCTTTCTTGAGAAACTATTTTGCGATATTCGATGGTGCTTGCAATATCCAATTTTCTTTGTTTGGATTGCGGCATTGGCTTTTTGCTATAACTTTAATCTTATCCAGTACTTTGTAGCCTAATTCAAGTTTAACTTCGTTATTTAGATAAATAAGTTATTTAACAAAGTCATTATCAGAGAAACCTTGTTCAATACCGGTAATTAAAAACATAGGATCAGATTGTTGTGCTTCCTTAAGTTGTACATTATCTTGTTGTGATTTATTGTGGGATTCTACTACCATTGCACCATTTTTTAAATGCCTGATACTTTTAAATCCTCCATCTATGTCTTTTGGGTTAATTTTTTTTTAGCTGTTGTGTCACCTCTTTGGCGTCATTTATGTCCTGCATTCTTATTACTGTCAAGTTTTCGGCTTATCGGTGGCGTAGTCCATTTTTCGGAGTCGCTTATGGTACCTTTTTTTTCTGGGGTTGGGGTAACTAGAGGAAAGTTTCTTGTTGTAGTAGCATATGTTTTTGTTTTAGTTACTGGTAGTTCTATCATTTCGTTACTTTTCTCATGCTGTTTTACCGCTGCCAGTTGGTAATGCAAAGAGGTATTAATATTTTCTAAGTTGCCAAGCTTATGAACTAATAATGTAAAACATTTGTATATGGAAGTACTGGCTATCCTGACACCTTTTTCGTCATCTTTCAAAAAGATAAAGCAGTCTTCATTTTTATTTGTCAGTTCTTGTATTTTTTGATGAAAAAACATCGAAAATTATTTTGTTCATAGAAACTGTTTCTTGTTGGTCTATTTCACTATTATCCATGTTTTTTTTTATCCCTATAACATTGTCTTTTGTACATATTTATGTTCTCAGAGCTTGTTTCTGATCTTGGTCTTTTATTAGTACTATCATCTATTGTTTCAAGTTCTTTGTCGTTTGTATAGCTTAAAGGGTCTTTTGGAGTTGAAATCGGGGGAGTATGTTGTATCGACGATCTTGGCTTGAAAATGGCGTTTGGGTCATAAAAAACCTCATCCTGATCTAAATTACGTTCACACTTATTGAATTCCCCTGGTAATTTATTGTTGTCCTGCTTATCAGTAGTGTTTTTTTTCTTGTGTTTTTCAACATCGGTTCTTAACGACCTTGGTTCTATACCGATAATTTTATTTGTTTCTTCCAAACTTACATTCAATGCACCGGCGGAAAAACTTCTTGCTCCCTTAGCTGTATAACATTTTCTTTCCCTCTTCTCAATATTTTTCAATTGACCACCATCACTTAAAGCGTCCATGTCAATATCACAAAATATTTCGCACTAGTTTATCAACAGTTTAATAAAATTTACGGAGCTCACAAATCCGATACTACACGTTCGCGTATTATTCAAAGTTTTCCAACTTTAATTTTAGATGGATTAATTTTGGTCTTAATAGTGTTTAATGTCATTTGACCTTCTGGGGGCTTAATAATTATTGTGTGATCTTGCGCGAGTAGAGGTTGCTCCTTTAGTGCAGCTGAGTATGTAGCTCCCATATTGAGTTGGGTACTTGACTGCTTTTTAATGTCAACAATTTCCCCTCTCAGCGACACTATTTCGTTTTTCATTGAGTCTATCATGTTGATTAGATCAGATGTTCTCGCTAAGTAAGCCTTACATCCCATGCAGATCAACATTAAAACACGTTTTTGCAAAGGCATACATCTAATTTCAGAGCCACTTAAACTTTCACAATGTTTGTGTATATTACCCAGGCATAAATCACAGGTGTAAACAGGGTCATCATCAATTGCTTGTTTATAATTTGTGCAAACCTCTGCTGTAGAATCGTTATCTTGACTCATGCGGGCCACAAAAAATAGGACTAGGCAAAAAAAGGAAGCAGCTAAATGGAATCCACTATCACTTGCTTAAAACTTTTTTTTCATTTATAGGTACATATTTCTGAAGTATTGTTTATTAATTATTAAATTAGACTTGAAGCACTAGTCTAATTCCATTATAACTAGGGTCAACGTATAGAACACTTCTTGGCGTTACCGTGTACCAAGATTCAAAATTTTAACTTATATTTTTACCACATTTAGTGATGATTTTGTAGAAGCACGATCAGATACGCGTCTTTATTACTTTTAAATATTGCTAGATATTTTTGAACATTCCCGATGCAGCACTGGCTATCCTGGCTGAGGCCATAAATTTATCCGTTCATAGGGGTAGTTTTCCATTGCTTTTAAAACAGGCTGTGGTGTTACCATTTTTCAAGGGAGGGGATGGGGACCTTCCCTCAAATTATAGACCAATATCCTTACTACCTACTCTAATCAAGATTGTAGAAAAATTAATTAAAAAAAGAATGATTAGTTTTTTGGAAAAGCATAAACTACTAAGAAAGTTCTAATGGACGTTCGTTATGAATTACTGGGATTATTGATAATTTAAATAAGTTAAAAACTTAGGACATACTGAAGATACACAACATATTCCAAAAAAATAGTTTTTGTTTCATTGTCATACGACCCATGTATTTAAATAAATGAAACTAAACGCGGTATGAATGCAACGGATTTCATAAAACGTGGTTCTCCGGCTTAATGCTTATGAATTTTCATACTTTACTTCTTTTTTTCTAGAAAAGCAGCGTATCAAGTTTCCAATTCAACACTCCAATATGGAGTTGTTGAATCAACATCTCATTGCAAAGGCCATTAATTTTCATGGCCAGCAACTACAGAAGTTGTGGGAGGGAGAATTCGGAGAAACTGACCTAAATCGCAGAAATGTGAAGGACCTAAACTTCCAAGTGTATGGACAGCGTCAAAAAAATCTGTCTTTTCAAGACAGAGGCAAGAGACTAAAGCTTCAACAATTTATAGTCAAGAAATCCAATTTAATATTTTCAACACAACCGTCTGCTTTTAAGAATAATGCAGAAAGTATAATTACTGAGGATTTATTTGCTATAACACCTCCTTTTGAAATATACATCAATGCTGATAGACAAAAGCGTCTACAATTTTTTACTGAGGTAATTAAAAAATATATATACTATCATACCATATAGATATACTATATTTTGTGATGATAATTTTTAAAATTTTTCTTAGTTATTTCTTAAGGTTTATTATTTTTAGAATGTCAAAGTAGGGGACCTTATATTAGGAACCATTGTAAGCAAGCAGCAATCAGGAATGATGTTAAAAGTCCTTTGTACAGCTGGAAATGATGGTATTGTTAAATATGCAGCAGATATAAATATTAAGGTATTCAATGTTTTGTAATTAAGCCATTTTTATTTTAGAATATACTTATTTTCATTTTTTTATTTTTTAAGGCGAAGCAGATTATTATTGTCATCAGGGACTCGCCAATATCGGCCTAATTTACATACATTTACATTTTCGGCCATAAAAAGCTTATTTCGTTCACTATATGTTTCTCGTTGCATGTGTTGTGTTTAAATAACAAAAAATTTAGATGGTGTTGATTAGTCGTTTGTTCGGGTGCGAGAGTGTATCACACTATTTTACTTTTTGAACACCCCCGTACCTTTATAACAAAATCACATTTCGTTCAAATGATCCTGCCCTAAACCTTAGATTCCAGGCACTACTTTTCCTCCGCCTTATAGAACTGTTCTATATAAAAGGTTCTTCATATTTAACGTTTATCAAATATTACATTCAATCGCAAACTTACTGAAATGTTCACTAATAATTAAGAAAAAAAATGTACCTATATACTAATTTGTATAAAAAAAAAACAAAGAATGGAAAGTCCTTTTGGTTTGTCATATATCGGACGGTGCATCGTGGTTGCAAACATAGGAAATCCCATGCAAGCTTTAGACTGTCCTAATATTTGCTCCCCTGTTGATTTTAGAGCGGGGTTGTAGGAAGACTTTTTTAGGGTCTCTGTGTGGTAAGTGCACATGCGGAGATAGAACAATTTTGGACAACCCAATCTTAACTTATTTGAATAGGATTGGGGTTGGTTTTTTATTTTAATTCAACAGGTGATGCTGCGGACACCAGCATTGATTGCACTTGTCAACCTGTGATTTGTCATTGTCAAGTGTAATTTGCAAATGCATTTTTAAAATTCTTAAAATTATACATTTTGCACGGGATTAACTAATATTTTCAAATAAAACGAACATTACATATTTTCAAAACGGATCTTTTAATAGAAAACGAATTATTTTACTTACAATAAAACCTATTAAATAGTATTAAAATCATCGAGAATTGCTAAAAGGGGAAGAAAATAAGAGGGTATAAATAATAAATCCCACAAAGTCCTGTGGGATTTATTATTTATACTTAAATCAGGTCTCTTGGAGAAAATTGACAGCTTTTTCGAAATAAGAGGGTGTTTAAAAATAAATAATTGTTTATAAAAAAAAACTTAATAATTTTATTTTAAGAAAACTGTACTGGGTGGTCAACTAAGAATGACCGCCGGTCTTATCTCAGAAACTAGTAATCGTACAGCATCCGGGTACATTTTTTTATGATAAAAGTGCGCATGAGAAAACGCTGGAAATTATTTTCCGTGTTTATAAAATACCCGCAAGGGGGCGTACCAGCCATGACCGAGGTTAAAATTAGGATTTTCTTTGTGTTTTGACTAATTGAGAGGTATAAAAAATATATGTATATTAATCCTTACATATTTCCAAATACTTTTTTCCTACGCAGATTTTCCGATCTAGTAAAATAAAGTGGTGGGGGGAATTAATTTTTTTCTAAAAATACGCCACGGTTACTCCGGTTTGGCATAATCGACTTGAATAAACTTAGTCTCCTTTAAGAGAGCTTTATTTACTCTATAAACTGCGCTTTGTTTTTTTTACCCGTGAGTTTTGCCCTCGCCGCTAGATAGCGTTAACTGAAATATAAGCTTTTTCACGAAAAAGTTAAATACGATGATAAGTTTATGTTTATCATGGTATGATAGAGAAATAAATCCTTAACATTTCAGTAAAAAACACAAATTTGTAACTTTTTTACAACCGGAGTTATTAAGAAAATTTATATATTATACGAATTTTTTCTTTTTATGGGCGTTTCAATTTTATCAGAATAATTTTACCACACATTAATAATGAATCAATAAAAAGTTATAAAAACCGATGGCAGTCTTTAAACTACAAAATGTTAAAATAAAAAAAATATAATAAAAAACATTTATACCATTTCGTTCTTCCTGTTTAAGGTAATTTTTAAATTATTTAAATTTAAAAATCCACCAATAAAATAAGAACAGTAATACAAATAAATTGTCTTAAAATGACGTTGTCTAAATAATGTATAATGTATATGTATATATATATATATATATATATATATATATATATATATATATATATATATATCTTCATATCGATAAGTCATCCCTACTGTGGCGCAGCAATAAGTCATCCAGCGGAAGGAGTGAAAATATATCGATTTTGACCGAGATATATTAGTCAACAGACAGTCCTTTAAACGGATCCAACAAAACCTGATTTTAATTTTTTTTATCAATTTTGGTATATTTAGGTCATCCAACAAAATTACTATATTTAAGTCATCCAAAAGTATTATTTTTAATACGTTTCACAGTAGATAAGTCATCCAACAGTGTTGCCATAGCGTTCTATGTAGTTATTACTCATAATATTTCGTCGAACGTATAAATTAGATAATATAGGGACTTAAAGCAGATCATAAAAATTCGTACTTGTATCGTATCGGCTTACGTTACCGGCGAAAAATCCCTTTAGAGCTGTTCCATATCAATTTATTAATAGTATTTTTGTCTTGTCATATTTCTTAACCTTTGTTCTGGAGTAATTCAAAAACATGTCGTACAGTTGTATGTACTTCTTAATCTTAAATTCTTTCATCACACAAACCAAACGAGAAAATTTCTGATAATAAAATAATGGTTTCCAGATTAAGTTTAATGAAACTGTGACATTGGACAGTTAAGGCAGTGCATCAAAATTATACGTAAACGTACTTTATGACATCTACGCATGCGCAGTTCTAATTTTCTTTGCGTTACGTGATACGTTTGACGTATCGATACGGCTTCCCACGTTTACCAAAAATGGGGTACAAGCCGACGACACCCAGCACTGCTAACAGCGGTATGCCCTGTCTTCCATTAACATCTCGATCCTTTCGTCCTACTGGGACTCATCAGAGACGCGCGACCATCTTGAGGCCTCGGCCCGCAAAGGGTCTGCGCCTATAGATGGTCAATCGTCTGACAACTGGCGTTATTCGTCATCGTCATGGTATCAGTCTCCACACTCACGGACCTCTCTTTAAGGGCCCGGGCTAGGTCGACTTTTGGTGAGCTTAGTTAGAGCCAATAGTTGTCCCGAAAGAGAACTCAGTTTGTTCGTTCAGCGGCAGCTTAGCTTGACTGTCGCAAGGACAGAAAACGGTGAGCCAGGTAAAGGGCCTGTGGAACTCTGGCCAAGGACTACAAAGATTGAAGTGTTGCACGTTCGAGAGTGCAGGGATGATTCCCCTCTCGGCACCCTTGGGAACCCGGATGTTCGTTTATGGCTGGGAGTCTGAAGCTCATGTCGTCTGTTGCCAAGGAGTAACCGACGGTTGTCTGGTGCCGAGAGGGGAATCACCCCTGCACTCTCGAACGTGCAACACTACAATCTTTGTAGTCCTTGCCCAGAGTTCCACAGGTCCTTTACTCTCTGCTCACCGTTTTCTGTCCTTGCGACAGTCGAGCTAGGCTGCCGCTGAACGAACAAAAGAGTTCTCTTTCGAGACAACTATTGGCTTTAACTAAGCTCACCAAAAGCCGACCCAGCCCGGACCCTTGAAGGGAGGTCCGTGAGTGGAGACATACCTTCCATGACGATGATGAATAACGCCATGGCCAGCCTGTTATTAAATTTGGTGTTAACATTCCTTGCCTCATTTAAAATGAAATGTGAGGTCATCCTTGTTTCTGGTTCTGGGTGCTCATCAGTAATCTGGCTTGGCAATGTGACGTTCGATGTCCAGTTATCATATTGATCCTCTAGACTCCTTAGCTCATTGTTGTCGGTGATTTAATGGACACATGAGAGGTAGGCAGCATGGCTGCTCCTGAGTTCTAGTTAGGGCTGATTAAGCCTTCTTTTTCGATCAAATCTATCATCCATTATCTATCATCTATCACCCATCACTTATCATCCATCACCCTCATTACCCATCATCTAACATCGATCATCCACCATCCATAATCTATCACCCATCATCCATTATCTATCACCCATCATTCATTATCTATCACCCATAATGCATTATCCATCATCTATTATCCATCAACCATCGCCCATCGTCTATCATCCATCGCCCATCATCTATCATCCATCGCCCATGATCTATCATTCATCGCCCATCATCAATCATCGATTATTTATCATCTATCATCCATCACCCATCATCCCTTATCCATTATCGATCATCCATAATCTATTAACCATCATCCACCATCAATCGTCCATTATTTCATCCATCATCTATTACCCATCATTTATCAGCCATCACCCATCATCCGATATCAATTATCCATCACCCATTACTCATCATTCATCATCTATCACCCATTATCCATCATCTATCACCCATTATCCATCACCCATTACCCATCATCCATCCATCGTCCATTATCCCATCCATCATCTATCATGCATTATTCATCATCCGTCACTCATCACCCACTACTCGTCATTCATCATCTATCACCAATCACCCATTATCCAGCATCCATCATTCATTATTCATCATCTATCACCCATCATCAATCATCCTCATCACCCATCATCCATCACCGACCACCAATCAGCGATCATCGATCATCAATATCCTATCATCATCACCATGATTGCAGATTTGCAGTCAAGTAGAAAAATATTGGTAGGTAAATTTAGGTTGTTTTTTTAATAGATCGATTTATTATTTTATGAAATAAATATATTTTTGAATTTGAATCAAGCACCCGTAATCCATTATCGATTATCGGTCATCTATCACCCATCATCTATCACTCATCACCATTACCCATAATGTATTACCCATCATCCATTATCAATCATCTATCAACCATCATCCATCAACCATTACCCATCACCAATCATCCATCATCCCATAAGACTTTGTATAAAATTAAATAAACTAGGCGTGAGTTCAAACCTGCAGTCTACAATCATTTTCTAGATAAGGTTCGTAAGTTTGGTCGTAGAAAAAGTATACTGTTCAACTCGAGTGGATTTTCCATATCACACTCGGACGATTGAGCACTCCGCCTACGGCGTCGTGGACGTCATACCCGCATATCACACTCGGACCTTTGAGCACTCCGCCTGCGGCGTCTTATAATCTATACAGTGATGGGCTAAAATACGGAAGAAATTCATTTAAAAATCAGGTATTAATTTTTTGAAAAAACGCTCAGACACGACAATTATAATTTTTTCTTCTGGATTTTTTGCCTCAAAAATAAATTTTACAGGGTGTGTCTAAAAGTAGATGTAGCAAACATTTTTGGTGTTTTAAATAGAACCCTATTTTTTTCAGTCAAATTTTGAAATGGTAAATTTTCAAAAACAAATTTAAATCTCACGCCATTTTAACAGTTACTCGAGTTTTGACTTGATTCTAGTGGGGGCTATAACTACATGCTTACAATTAAAGAATCTGGGTCAATTTTATTTTTGTCATGAATAGAAAAATGTATTTGAATTCCGCCAGCAAGTTACTTTTTTTTTTTGAGGGGGTAACTTCAGCACCCTTAAGTTTTTCATTTTTTTGGGGGGGGGGGGGTTAAAAAATGTTTTTTGGTACATCTTATCTTTAATAAAAAGAATTGAAAACTTGTTTTTCTGCATTTGACTTATCCCCAGAAAAAAATTATAAAGAAACGATGAAAATAGGACCATCACTGTAAAAATCCCCCTTAATACAATGTCTTTCTTCTTAAACTTAGTAACAACACAGAATATATAGCTACGCAACAGAATGCTAAAGACGTGGCAACATATTCAAAGCTAAAATAGAAAGCCCTCTGTTTCCCGCGGGCTTCCTATTTGGTTTGTAAACGGCTTCTGTTAATGCTTTGCCGGAGAGATGCTGTTCGCGCTTGTTCATAGTTGCCAAACGTAACGCCACGTTGGTAAATATAGGGAAAATATGGTTTAAGATTCTCTGGAACAATTAAGTATATTAAATAGTTTATGAGGTACTATATTTGTACAAAGTATCTCAAAATCTGGCGCTAAAATTATTCAATCAAATAGCCGTTACCCCAACTGGGTACGTGATTACTTTTGCAACTGCTCTTAGCTCCTCCAAAACCCCCAACTTTCCCAAGTTCTTGATAGTCCGTTTCCCATGGTTATTTTAAGCGAGCTGATAATTCTCTCCCTCAGTATTATATTAACCTATTATAATATAATATTATACATCAATATCGTATAGCGTACTTAATAATAGCTATTAATATAACGAGATTATTATGCGATTTATAATAGTCGATGACATTACTAGGTGACGAGGCAACAGTCGAGTCACCCGTAATGTCCGAGACGGTGTTATAATTATTATAATCGAGTTGTATTCAACGCTTTATCGTATCATTGACAACGGCGATGCGAAAATAAAAACAAGGTTTTATGTCATTTCATTTTGGCATTTCAAAAAGTCATCATTAAAATCATGCAAGATTTGGAATTTGGAAAAGAAATTGGAATTGGAGGAGCCTGTCGAACTAATGAATTAGCGAAGATGACCACGGAAGATGTTGACGTTTTAGAGGACAAGCTGATGTTACTATTCCCGACTCAAAAACCCACAAGAAACGTATTTTCGCTGTGATATTTGACGGCAAAGTCAATCCTGTGCTTTTATTTAAAAAGTACGCAATGTTAAGGCCAGACCATGTCACTCACCAAAGATTGTTTGTACGGTACAGGCCTGTGGCATTCACTTCTTCTCTAAAATACCTCAAAAAATAGCTAAGTATCTCACTTGAAAATCCTAATTTGTATACTGGTCACTGCGTTAGAAGATCTTCGGCAAATTTTCTTGTTAATGCTGGAGGAGATATATTAGACCTACAAGAACTTGGTGGATGGGAATCGGCGAGGGTTGCTAGAGGGTATTTAGAAGAAAGTGTAACCAAGAAAGTTTCCATTGCTCGCAAAATTCAAATCGGCGATGTTTCCGGTAGTGGATTAAGCACTGGGGAACCGCACGAAATCGAAAGGAGTGCTTGCTCGGTCATTAATCAGTCTTCAGAGGGCGTACCTAAGATCGTGGACGTTAAAGACAAAGGTGCATCCATCAAATTTAAAAACTGTCAAAATATTGTTTTACATGTTCATGAAAAATAGTTCTAATATTATTTGGTATCTAACGTATTATGCTTTCGTAACTAACGTATTAAATTATGGTAACTAATGTATTATGAGTAACTAAGGTGTTATGTAGGTTTTAGTACGTTTATGATGTTAATAATTATAAATAAAGATATCATATAAAATGACTTAATCTTCAATGATACGATAAATATTGTATTACTTTTTAATTGATATTAGCATAAAATATATAACTACGTAATATTCTGTGATTTCAGTATTACGGGTCCTCATTATAATCAGTATAAAATCAGTGTAGATAGGTTTAATTTATTTTTATTTCTTTTTATTTTTTAACTAAAAATATATACAGAGTGTCCTTGAAATGACTGTACAACGCTTAACCACAAATTCCTTAAACAAAAATAAGGCTATCTAGACAAACTTACCTATATGCAATGTTGCTTGGTTTTGCCGCTACAGGACGCTAAAGTTTTCAAATTAATATAGTTTTTTCGGAATAATTTCTAAACGCCTTTATCGATTTTCACTAATTTTGGGACTAAGAGTGACGATTTTTAATAGCGTATTTTGACGTATACGTCATCTTTTTTCATGCCTGCAAATTTAAAAATGGCATGTGATTGGTAAAAAAAAGTTTGTCTTTTTGTTACCCCCGTATTACTATTAATTATTTCTCTGACTTCATGTTGAAACTTTTTTGTCTCTTGTAAAATTTTAGCTAGACATGCAGTCTCTCTAAAAAAAATATTTACGGTACCTACCTGTTTATTCAGAGCGAGAAAACGTGAAAAAAAATTTAATTCTAAATAAATACCCACTAATTTAATTTTTATAACAATTGTTCGAAATGTTCACCGTGTTCCTAAATATATAGATTAATTCTTTTCAAAAAAATTAAACTACCTTGGGCATAGACTTTTCTAAATCAATAAATAATTAACAACAGTTTATAAAGTGCAAGCAAATTGAACCCATTCGTGACGGTTATAGATTACTGGAATCTGCCGCTCTAACACAAAATAAGAGCCAGATTTTTCCTACCTGGGCTAAAATCAGCCTCGTTGTGCCTGATTAGCAAAATCAGCCTCGTTGTGCCTGATTAGCACTGCTAATCCAGCAGGAACTAGTTTTTAAGAAATATTATGTAATATAATATATGATAGTAGGAAAGCCATGTGAAAATATTTTTAAATGGATAAAGTATGTTTTAAAATGAAATGATTTAACACTCCACAGAAAATAGTCCAGAGGCGTTAGATCTGGGGATCTTAGTGGCCAATTTATGGGTGCATTACCTCTTCCGATCCATCTATTAGGGTATCTTACATTTAAAAATCTTCGTAGGTTGATACTAAAATGGGGTAGCGCCCCGCCGTGCATAAACCCCAGATCTAACGCCTCTGGAATATTTTCCGTGGGCGCTCTTAAATCAAGTATACTTCCCCCAATCGCTATGGAAGAGAGTAATTACAAAGAATTATTATTGCTGCAGATTATTTTAAAAACAAGCCCGACACTATGCCCAAAGTACAGTTTAATTTTTTTGAAAAGAATTAATCTATGTATTTAGGAACACGGTGAACATTTCGAACAATTGTTATAAAAATCAAATTAGTTGGTATTTATTTAGAATTAAAATTTTTTTCATGTTTTCTCTTTCTGAATAAACGTACCGTAAATATTTTTTTAGTCTAGCTAAAATTTTACAAGAGACAAAAAAGTTTCAACACGAAGTCAGCTGTCAGAGAAATAATTAATAATAATACGGGGGTAATAAAAAGACAAACTTTTATTTACCAATCACACGCTATTTTTAAATTTGCAGGTATTAAAAAAAATGGCGCATGCGTTAAAACACGCTGTTAGTAGTGGTCATTTTTAGTCCCAAAATTAGTGGAAATCGATAAAGGCGTTTAGAAATTATTCCGCAAAAAGGATATTCATTTGAAAACTTTAGTGCCCTGTAGCGGCAAAACGAAGCAACATTGCATATAGGTAAGTTTGCCTAGATTGCCTTATTTTTGGTTAAAGAATTTGTGGTAAAGCGTTGTACAGTCATTTCAAGGACATCCTGTAGACAAGTTTTAAAAAAATAGCATGCAATTTAAATAGAACCCAATAATATGTTCGTCACATAGCGATACTTTTGTTTCAGTACATTTTGCGGCAAATCGGCATTTCCTTGAAAATATATATAAAAACAACATCTAATAATAAATAAAAAGATACCCAAGGGGAGTAAGGCCTCGAGAGGAGGGATTGGCAAAAATTTGGTATTCGATGTTTTTATCAATATATCGAATACCTATAACGATCTTAAAAATAACTATCGATTAACGAGAGAAAAACTCTATGTCAGAGTAAAGCTCGATATTTTTGGAGTAGTAAACAAATAATATAATTACAACAAATTAAATTGAAAATATCTGTTTTGCCACTGTTTAGCTCTTTTGACTTTGTACTCGGGCAGCGACACCGAACCGCTCTGAATACCGCGCTTGTTTGGTTTATTGACAAAAAATTATAATTTATAATTATTGGCGGCCTAAAAAATAAAATAAAATATATAGATGGATTGGAGTTTAAGAAAGTTTCATTTTGGAAGTTTTAAAAGCAATATAGAGCTATCTGCACCGTATGAAATTTGGAAACAAATAAACATCCATAAAAAATAATTTCTTTATTTTATTAGTGCGTAGGTATTGGTAGCCCGAGTAAGCAAAAAATAAAATTCCGCTACTCGTCAGAGTCCTTCCAGGAAACGTTTGATGTAGATTAGACTAGCTAGTGGCGAGTCATTCAAAATTCCTTATTTTTTAAAATTTATAACAATCTTGATGCGATTTCAGAAAAAAATATGTGTATATCGTAGTAAAAGCACATTTACGTGGTGCCCTGACTTTTTGGGATATTCTGTATAAGTTAAAATAATTTTAAATTGTAGATTCAATGCCTCCTTATAACTCTGGTTTTTGAAAAATATTAAAAGTTGAGTAGTTTAGATGCTATAAAATCCTGGTTGACCTGTGCCACCCTGTATAAAAACATTTTTTATGATGTTTCGAACGAGGCTCAAGCGACTGTTCGCTAAGTGTTTAGAGAAACACATGTAGAGTTGTAATATTTAAGTGTTTTTTAGTATTATGGAGTATGGACATTATCTTCTACTTTAAATACGGAAAATTTTAGCGTGGTCGGATCTACTTAAGCTTGAATGAATATAGCTTTTTAAAAATTTGCGCTCTATCTTAAAAATGGTTTCAGCTAATATAAACCAACTATATATTTCTGGAATAAGGAAAGAAATACTATTATTAAAAATATATAGGGTATTCCAAACAACAATTTTACGCCACAGTTCCATTGTTTCAAGCTAAACCACTTTTTATATGACAATTTTAAATTCAACGGCAAAAAAATAAACAAGATGGCTACATTAGTTTTTATATAACTACAGGAAAACTTAAAAAACAGGCCCCTGTTCAGTCCTGCTTGGATGACCCTCTACATTAGCCCCTATTTTTAATAAAATAATTTATTTACGGTCCCGGCACCCATGATTCGACAGTGTGTTTATGAACCGTCGACACCATAAATAAATTGTTTTGTTAAAAATGAGTAATAATGTACCTAGTCATTAAGATTCATAAAGTAGGAGTGTGCATAATACTAAAAAACACACCCCAAGTTAAAAATGAAAAATATTTTATTATTTATATGCTTGCATAAAGTCCGCCCCCTGTAGTAAGTAAATACTTCTGAACAAAAAATATTATTTTGTTATTTAAACTGACGGAGATCCGCCATCTTGCAAAACATTTCTAAACATAAGGAGAGGTCAAGTGATACCTTATTTTAAAGGTATTTTACCGCTTTATTAAAACCTGCAATTTCATTATTCCAAAATGTGCCGTTTGAATAAACAAATTTTTTGCAGATTATCGTAATTTTGAATAATAAAACAATAATTCTATATGTGTAAATGATACGTAAAACATTCGCCATTTTCAAACTGAACATTTTGGTATATCGAAATTGCAGGGTTAAATTAAGCATAAAAATAAGCCCTTTAAAATCAGATATAAGTAAATATTTTACTTATCATTTACTCTTGTAAAATTAGTTTGTTATTATTCAGGATGATGATCCGCAAAAAATATGTTTTCATTCCATGTTTTTCCGAATCGCTATTTTGAAATGGAAAACTTTTGAGGTATTAAAATTGCAGAGTTAAATTATGCGTAAAAGTACCTTTAAAATGAGGTATCACTGGACCACCCTTTCCATTTAAATATATTTTCCAAGATGGCAGATCTCCGCCATCTTGAATAACTAAACAACAATTTTTGTAATAATAAAATAGTAAGTATTTTACGCATTTACGCATGCTGAATTTAAATAAAGTATCTTAATAAGCCATGCCCGACTTAGCAAGGGGGGAGGGGTAGGCTTTATTCAAGCACTGTATGGGGTGAGGACTTTAATTGGAACAAATTCCCTAGAAGTGTAAGAAACAATATTTGTGAAAAATACAAAAACACGTCGATTGAGATCTTTCATACTCATAACAAAATTTGTTTTTTTAGTGAAACTTAACCCTACTTATTTTTTTTTTTAATGGGAATAAGCTACCACTTATATCCTGTTGAAAATAAATTGATTGTTCTAATGTTTTTAATACTAATTTAAGTTTTTCTAAGTGATATTTCCATTAAAAAAATTAAGTTTATGAGTTATGTTTTATCCTTTTAAGAGATTTTAAAAAATACATTTTTGTTATGAATATGAAACCTACAAAACATCTCAATCGACGTGTTTTTGCATTTTTCACAACTATTATTATCTGTTCCAGTTAAAGACCCCACGCTGTCGCCGCCTATGGTCGGGCATTGTGAATTGCGAACTCTAGTGGTTAGCCGGCGGCACAGTGTACAAAAAAACTTGCCGCCCTCTTATAGTTATCCCAATAAAATATTAGAAAAAAAAACGGAGTTACTTTAAACTTTTTAAAATTTAATTTTTAAGCTTGATCGCAAATATTTTATGGCTCATGAGGATCAAAATTTTTAAAATGATATTTATTTTTCAAATTTATTATGGTTACTGCAATTAAGATATGTATTTATTGCCTGGTACATCTTGGCTCTTTGCAGCCATGGCGAACCAAAACTAAACACTTCACAATAATTTACTATTACAGAATATAGTATGCTATCAGGGTGTTAATGAATGTCACTTAGGGAGTTAAGGCAGTGATAGTGCTCATCAAAATAGGAATAAATTACTTATAAACATGTGGTCAAAAAGGCTTGATGTTTGATATACTGGGTGTGAACGTTTTAATTGTTTTTTTCGTTTTTCTCCCATATTTTCCGAGATAATTATTTCAGATTTGGTACCCTTATTAGTTTTTAGAATATCTACAAGACATTGTTGGATACGGATTGTTATATTTTTTTCCCCTACTGACAATTAAACTCTCCTGTACATTTTTTTGGAATACCCTGTATAAATAAATACACCATAATTTGGCTCCCTGTTCTTTTCTCATTCTTTTTGATTTTTTATATTTATATAGATCGATCTAGTTGCACTACAATCTCAGTAACACAAAAAATTCTAAGGAGTTCATATTAACGGAACGTTTATATTAGCGAAGTTTACAAAAAATACTATAAATACATATGTAACAACTATTATTGTACCTAGCATACTACATAGTGTGTATTGATAGAATAACCTAACCTAAGATATTTAACTAATCTTTTATAGCAAAATTTTTCTGCATTTTCCCTTAATTGAGCAAACTGAAGAAAGGCATTTTGATTTTACTTTTACATTGACCACTCTGTTATGAACAGTGTTATTAAACAATAACTTTTTGTATTGCCGACTTGGTAGGAATGGGTCTATCAGGGAAATAAACTAAAGACATCAGATACAATATTTAAGCTTTTCCCCGCATAATGCCATTTTATCATAGTTACTTTTTCTTCTATTGTGTAACTCATAATAATTACCCAGGTAAAAATTATTACTAGTAAAAGATTTTCAAATTACATTTGACAAAGGCAAATCAATGCTGGTGTCCGCGGCATCACCTGTTGAATTTCAATGAAAAACCAACCGCAATCTTATTCAAATAAGTTAAGATTGGGTTGTACGAAATTGTTCAAACTCTACATGTGCACTCACCACACAGATACCCTAAAAAAATATCCCAACAACCCCGCTCTAACGTCAACAGGGGAGCAAATTATTATTGGACAGTATAAAACTTCGAAAGTTAAATTTTTAGTTTATTTCTAAGCTTAATAATTATAATCCATCTATATTTGAAAAACTTGCGTGCACAAAAATAAGGATCAATAGAGTAAAGGTCTAATTTAGGATACACTGTACAGTTGAAAAGGATATTTTGGTAATGCTTTGTGCCGTTTTGCTTGTGTGCTCTCCACTGTCCGAGTAGTTTATTATTTTATACTTTACTTATATAATAGTTTCCCATCCTTAACTTTGTTATTAATAATAACCACATATGTCTCGGTTAGATCAAGGTTATACCTACAGTTTATAATTTTTTTTTAGGCCTTTTGTCCAGTTGCCAATGTAATTCCTGCAGTAGATAAAAAAGGTGTGTCGCGAAGTTATATGATGAACGACTATGTATGTTGTGAAGTACTTGAAGTGATTGCAGATACAGATAAGATGGTTTGCGGCATGAAAGGAGTTTCCAGAACTCCTGGCGATCCAGAACATCGTCCAGCACTCGGATTAATAAGCACTGATGATTTTCCACTAATTTACAAGTAAGTTTTTTTTTATTTTTATTTATGTGCTTACTAGAGTTACAAATCTATTTTGTCAATTTAATGCTCCATTTTATAGCAAGTCAAAATGACAATGAAGTTCTATCAGTTTTATATTAAAAGCATAACTATAAAATTGGTAATAAGTAATAAATCATTTAAAAATCGACCGCGGAATAGTTCATTTTATGCACTATGTTCGTGATCTAGTAAATACCTATTTATGACAAAAATGGATCTTGATACATATTTAAAATACTGACTTGGCATTTTTTTTTATAGAATACAATCCCGTAAAAGCGGGTGTGTTGTAAATCTTGCTTGTTGTGATAATCAATAATTTAAGATATGAGAGCAAGGCCGTATTTAGACAACTTTCGGTGATTACACAGCGAAGGGAGAAGGAAGGGGGGATTATATCCACTTGTACTTAAAAAAGCCTTAACTGAAATTTAGGAAAATTAGTATAAAAAAATGTTCTGCCCGGTTGGAAATAAAATACAGCTGATATATAAATATAAAAAAATATAAAACTGGAGAAATAAACAACCTCTCCTGACTTATTTTTGTGACGTTCCTTGATGATCGTTATGCGAATATAGAAAATCCCATGCAATTTTTTTAATATATCGAATATTAGCTATGTATTGAATATTGTAGAGAAAAATCTTATTAGGATTTTTTAAAGAGCACTATAGAACTTTTTAGAAAAAATTATTTATAAAGTGTTCATATTACGCACATTTGTTACTAATAGGGATAGGAACAGAACCCCGAAAAGTTCAACATGTTGATTACTACTCTTCGTTTCTATTTGGCAATATTTTTCTAAAGCCTCGCAAACGTGGTTATCTACTGGTAGCCCATAAATCCATTTATTAAAGACGCTTTCAGTAAAGCCTCTTCCGTGAGTTCTATCGTCATATCTGACCATGCACCACACCAGTGTTTATCAGAACGACGGATGGTAAGAAAACCCTCTTTTGCGAATTTTTGAAACCGGTCATTAGTTATTTTGTGTTTAAGAGTTTCCATATCTTGTAGGTAGATTTGGTATGATTTTGCGTATGGGAAATGTTCAATCGCATGAAAAATTGGCATCATGGCTTTTGCGCAATGTAAGTGATGGTCTAGATTTCCCATCTGTTGCATAGTAATAAGTTCATGGTCAAATTTGTAATAAATTGTTTTTAACCCCATATTTTTATAAAATTGACTCTGTAAAGTATCATCACAAAATCATAGATTAATTAACCTAATTACCACACCAGTTGTTTTAGCAATTACAGGGACAGTAATATTATATCCGGTGCCTGTAAATTGGGGATTAGGATTAAAAGGTACATGTAAATTGAGGACTGACCACAAACTTGTTTAAGATTTACGACATGAAAATTTGGGTCTCTCTCACTATCTGAGTATTGTCCTTAAAAGCTTTTTATAACTTTCTTGAAATAAATGATACAGTAGTTACTTTTGGTTCCTCCTTTTATATTTATCTGCGACTTTGGGTTAGAGCAAATAAGATTGATCTAAAGTTTATGCTGAGTGAGCGTGGTGAAAAAAATTTAGTATTAGAGTTAGTAATTAGACATTCAACTGTAAACTATTTTTTTGTTTATCTGCGACAAAGAAAATAAAATTGTAGTGTTCTCTTATGATACGAATTTCTTTTTGAGCACCTGGGATAAAATATATATGGACGGAACGAAATACGTTTGCCAACTTTTTTGATAAATGTCACCAAAAATGGACACCTATTATTTTTGTCTCATAACAAATAAAGCACTGTCGACATACATACATACAAGGTGGCCCACTCTCAACGCTGGATTCCATAGCATCTAAACTACTCAACATTTTAATATTTTTCAAAAACAAAAATATAAGGAGACATTTGATCTACAACTTTAAATTAATCAGAGTGTGCCGAATAATCAGGGCATATCCAACATACATTTTTTAAAATGAAACACCCGATACATTTTCTAATGTCCTATAAAATGTCACGTATAGTTTTTATAAAATTACATATGTCTAAATTTAACTGTTTTTAAGAGCTAAGACGTTTAAAATATGGCATTTTCAGACCTTGACAGGCTGTAGCATTGGTACGGCGTATCTTAAAGAAAAATTGTTTTCATCACCCTAGCATAGTTTTTTATTATCTTTTCAAAGTTACAACCTCCGATTAACCATTTTTTTTTGTTAACCGTAAAACCATTTTTTTTGTTAAACCGAAGTTGGTCTTTTTGTATAGCAAATAACAAGCAGCTCTTGATCGCTAATATGCAACAAGGTAACCTCAAAACTGGTATGAAAATGTCAAGGGGAACTGGCAAAAGTAAACACAAAGGTATTACAGGAAATAAAAAAAGCCTATGAACTTGCGAGGAAGGGCTCAGAAAATACATTTATTAGTCCAGAACCGGCACTAGGAGTACCAAGGTGCACAGTACCAGATGCCATAAAGCGATGGATCTGGAGTGAACACAAAATCCACTGGAGCGACAGACAGGGATTGTACCACCACAAAAAAGCTTCATTGGGGATTCAGACCCATGACTTGTGAAACAGCTGCTTCAAACGAACATTAACCAGCTGAGAACCATTACGGAAATTCTGACAGGACACATGGCTGTCAAGAACCATCTTCATAGAATGCAACTGTACAATGGAGACCTTGACTGCATATTATGCGGGCAAGTCAGGGAAACTGTACAGCACATAGTTTGCCATTGCGGGTCGCTAGATTGGAAGAGGCAACAAATAAATACTCGAGCAACCAAAACTGAAGCCAGAGGACATTCCTACTCTCTCCCCAGTTGACCTACACAAACTAGTGCAAGGAACTGGGATCACGGAGTTTGTCTAATAACTAAACAAGGTGAGCACAATGGGCCAAACCTGGCCTAAGTGCATCCGTCGCACGGACGGGCCCTAGGGGAAAAAACTAAGATAGGGAGGCAAAAATAATTTTTCTTTAAGATGCACTGTTCCAATGCTACAGCCTGTCAAAGTATGAAAAGTACAAAATATACGTGGAAACTTATACTAAATTAGAAAATAATATAATATATAGGGTGTTCCATTTAAAGAAACAAGTATGTTGGATATGCTCCGACTATTTGAGACATCCTGTATAATTTAAAATAGGTTTTAATTGTAGATCTAATGCTTCTTTATAACTCTGCTTTTAAAAAATTGAGTAGTTTAGATGCTATGGAATCGCACGTTAAGAGTAGTCAGACTGTACATGCATGGAAAGCTATTCCTACTATTGTAAGAAAAAACAAGGAAATTAAATTGCATTTTCCTGCCAAAATGTATAGTAGCCGATTTCGAGCAAGTTATTCATGGCACAATTTCATTTGTTTGGCCACAGTACTTAATAAATGTTTACAGATTCCATTTGGGGCAGGTCTAGTATCGCAAGATACAGAAACGTTGTTTAGGTAAAAATTGCCAGAAAGTAAATATGTATGTAATACAAAAATATGAATTCTGCCCGTCCTAAGCCAGGGTAAAGTGGGAAGGAAATGTTACTTTAAAATAAGGTTAATCTTTTTCATTATAAAAATGGTCCCCAATTTACATGTCATAAAATTTGGACCGCTTTTGTTGGTACTCAATTTACATGCATCTTTTTGCATGGTTCATCGTAAAGGGATTATTAGTCCAGTTTACCTGTACTTATTATTTTATTTAAAAATTATCCCATCAAAGTTATTGACATTATAAGGTCATTGCTAAAATAACTGATGTTTTAATTATGGTTTAATAGTAATTTTCTACTCCTACATTACGTACAGTTCACTCTATAAGTAAATCCATTCTTACGCACGGCTGTACATAAAGAATAAAAACTAAACTGTGCGTTATGATGCCTAGTATAACAATCAAGTTAACCTTGGACCACTTAAATCGTGACATTTATCTATCTTGCGTTTTAAATATCTGACAGTGACATTGTCATTAATTGAGATTTGAAGTTCAAATCGATACTTTATAAATTATGAACCGATCTTTAATTTATTAGTAAGAGTCGAAGAAAAAGTATTGCGTACGTATTGCGTGTTGTAAAGCAATTATGCACTCATGTAATTACCGCACTCGTCGCTACGCAGCTTATTCGAAATTTTTCCATTCGTGCGTAATATGCTTCATTACAGTAACGAGTGGGAAATATTGCCACGACAAGGTCGTAGACCAAGTTGTGGTGATATTACAGTGTTGGCGATCAAACGCAGCAGGTTACGTTGATCGCGGATCGCGTGAATTAAATAGTGAAAAATGGCTGGGTTGGGGCATAATTTATGAAATTCGCCTTCTTTACGTTTCGTGTTAATTTCATGTACCCAAATCTTCTTTCTTTTATTTCTATAATGTAAAAAATTATCGAAACATTTTTTTAATAAAACATAGTAATTAATAACTTTATAAAGCTTACCTTCGCGTTTCTTTATTATGGTTTTCTTCGTCCAATAATATTGATTTTTTGCTGCGACTGTATCGTTCTCGCGTATGTGTTCGCTTTCTTTCTTTGGTCGCAATTGCCATCGTGGTCGCGATCGCGTATATGTGTTCAACGCTTTAACCCTTAAATCAGTATTGCCAGATTATTTTTATCGATATCCTTTAAAACGCGTTTTAAAACCCTTCATAATCCTTTGGGTCTGTTTGTGATCAAAGAATATTTAAAAACGTATGGACTTCCCCAAAACTTGTTCTTAATATCAAAAGTAACTAAAGTTCTAAAAAAAGGTTAATAGTTCACCCAGAACGTCTCTTTTCTTCAAAATGCTTGAAATTCCTCCAAAACTGACCACTGCGAAAATCCTTTATATTAGGCTATTTTCTGAGTGAAACCCTTCAATCCTTCACAATCCAATTACCCAAAAACCCTTCATATTGAAGGAATTCCGTCAAGTCTGGCAACACTGCCTTAAATGGCTAAAAAAAACTACTAACGGGTGCTCTTAAATTTTAATACGATTTCTCTCCACAATTAATAATATAATTATAATTCGATACGTTCAAAAGTTTCATGAGATTTCCTATGGCTCTCCCAACGATACAATACCCTGTAGATTCTCAAGAGTTCTGTACTAAAATTTTTAATGAGCCCAGTTTGGAGAAGACTTGCTTTAGCAATTCTAAAATTTGAGAGGGGGAATGTCGTTTCTATTTAGGTAAAGCACATAATATTACATAATTGAGTACAATATTGTGTTACGCTGTTAACCTCACTTTGACGGCTAAATCAATAATTTTTGATGATTGTATCGCTAACTATAGAAAGGATGTCATTAGTTAAAAGTTGTTTAGAAATTATAAAAATTTAATAGTTTCTTTGAAAAATGTTCTCCTTAAAACTATGTTTATAACACCTAATTTTGCCATAGATTTGTGTGATTGATGATGACTCTTTTACTCTTTTGTCTTCAAGAGGTAAATAAATAACAAAAAATTACTTTATTTTATAATTATTGTAAATATTACACAGGGTTATAATAGTCACGTATTGGGTAATACTGTTTACTCAGATTTTTCTGTATGTTAATAATTAGAAAAAAAAACATAATTTTTGCCTTTGGCCCATTATTATAAATGTACCATTGCGGCCAAAAAATACTGGGACCCAGAAATTTGTTTTAATTTCCTGGACTCATATATGTAACATATGTCAAGTGGACGTAAAAATTAAACAGGGTGTGCATAATTGGCCAAACCTGGCCTAAGTGCATCCGGCACATGGACGGGCCCTCGGAAGGAAAAAAAACATGTCAAACGCAGGTAGGTTAGTTTTGATTTGTTGTTTGCAACTTATCAAATAATATATTGTCATTAAGATTTGGCAGATTTCCTATATATAAAAACAATAATACCAGCATTAACTAGAACAATAAAGCTATAATTCACACCATATTGAAGGACAGGGTACCTGTAAGATATATTGCTGTGGAATCGAAAGTAAGCAAGAATACTTGCCTGCAAGAAAAAAAAATTAAAGATTACGGGGAAATTAAGAGAAAATCAGGTTCCGGTGTGAAGAGGATCTCGACTGAGGATGAAGATAACGAACTTGTCAACTATTATAAACTCCCTAAGAGAACATTCTTTTAAGACAGCCTTCAACGCGAAACAAGAAAGCAATTTTCCCGGAGGGTCAGGTGCCCTTGACGACCCTCGGAATTTCAAGATTTTTGAAAATGCAATAATAGACCTGTTTGTATAGAACACTTAAAAAAGGTTGTAATAGTATTTGACAGCTATTTTTATGCGATCACTGCCCGAGTAAACCGGGGATTTACCGAATTCAACCTTTCGGTGTACAAGAGCTTACCGACACCTTACGATTCAGTATTACCATTTTTGTAATGTATCCATTTGACGAGCGCTATCTTTCTTTATTGAGTTGACTGTTAGGTGAACGTTTTTCTGTCTCATTTTTGAAAGAAAGTTTGTGTTATATTCACAAGCGGTTATAGATTTCGCTGGTTAGGTTAGGAAGAGTGTATCTATGATTTTGTCTTTGTCTTCATGGATAAACATCTTTACCCGGGAGAAATCTACAATTCAATGTACACCTAGTTTCACGGCTAACTTCCAGGTGAATAAAATAATTTTAAATTTGCTGCAATTTTTAGCCGCAACAGCCTATTTATTTTCGGGTCGTGAAACTTCGTCTTTTAGCGTCTTTACAAATCAACAGTATGCGTACAGAGAAAGAAATACCTTTGATCACTATTAAACAAGATAATGTGATTAATGAATTTAAGAGACCCGCTGGCAATAGGTTACCGTTAATTATGTCACAAGAGTGGGGGAGGGGGGTATAAGGGTTTAATTGTTCGCTGTTTGAATATTAATATTAAATAAAATTAATTGCGATTAAAATTATTTAAACCAAATAATATGTTACGCAAAAAAATCTATTATCAAAATTTGACATGTGATGTGTCGGTCGGTGTCAAATTGTAATGATCGACGATATTGATACAATGAACTATTCGGACGCAAAGACAAGGTGACAAAGGGGAATTAGTGATTAAAGGTTAGTTCATATAGACGCGAATTTCATTCTAATTGGTCGATTTCAAATTAAATTTAGTGGCGGTAAAAATAATAAGACGTTTTTAAGTTATTTTGCGATTCGCAAAATTTTAATTTAGAGGACGAGAATCTTGAAGGTATATATTATCTTATTGGCCGATTTAAAATTAGTGGCGGGAAGATTAATTTTGTGATCGCCTCATTTCCTGAATTAAATTATGATATGCACCCTGTTTCTTTCTAAATTGAAAAATCTCGCTCGTTTTTGTGCTCTATTTTTTAACAATAAATAGGCAGCGATTGCTCGTCTTCGTCACCAATGCCAACATAACAAATTTGCATTGTTCATTTGGACGTTTCTTGATAATTAAAGTTTAATCAACAATGAAAAAGAAATGAAAACTTAAAACGGAATTACTTATAGGTAAAAATAAATATGTGATGACAATGTCACTCTGTCAATATTTCGCGAATATTCGTGTCTATATGAAATAGGACAAAATCGCGATTTTTTTTGCGTATATCCGCAATTCGTGATTCGCGTCTATATGAACTAACCTTTAAGGATATAATATACTAAAAAAAAATTATTATCAAATTTCGACAGGTGCTGTCTATGTCAAATTGTAACAATAAACGATATATTGATAAAAAGGATGAATCCAACTAAACTGCTCATCACAAAGTTCGAAAAATGGTTCTGTTGCCGTTTCACCAATCACAATACTTAGTTTAGTTTCGTATTACCCATTGTTATTTTATATCACTTCCTGAATTTGGGAGTGGATATCTTAGGATCATTTATTAGTTTTTTTTTTAGGAAATAAACTAAATTATGCAGTAAGTAAATAAAAAAAAACTGCGTAAACAGTGATTAACGGGATAATATTGTGTAAGTTGTGTCCAAAACAACAAACTGTTCTAATAAGAAAATTAGGTTAATTCTTGCCCTGGGACATAAAACAAAAATATATCGAAAATAAAGATATTGACTAAAATTGTAAAACTATGTTATACAGTGGTTCGGTATATATTTTAAAGAAATTTAGAACAATAATATTTGAGTAACGTCGGGTTGCACAAAGAATTTTAATAATAATTATTTAACCATCAAGTTTGACTGTGACATAAATGACTTTGACAGGCATATTATATACTTACATTTAAAGGTGCGTGATAAGTAAATTAAAAATTAAGGTAATCGGGCCAGTATGATTGTGAGAAAATTATATCTGCCAATGTTACGCCTGTCACAGTCAAACTTGCTGGTTAAATAATTATTATTAAAATTCTTTGTGCAACCCGACATCAGTCTTGCATTTTTTGACATACTAATGACAGCTGTAAATTTATAGATGACAGCTGGGTCCGCTTTTAAAATACAGTCTTCTACTGGTACCACATTTTAAAGGTATTTTAATGCTCGAGACATTCTCTCATTTAAAAATTAAAAAAAAAATTAAAACTAGTTTTTGCAAAAAAATTCTGCATATTTTGCGTTCCGGATATGATTCATTAACCATACGAACAGCAGCTTGGTAATTTCGACTAGCTTCGCCAAAAATAATAACCGCAAATTTATCTTGTAAAGAACAAGCCGAGGGGTGTCTCACTAAGGCAGTCTGTGTCGGTCATCGGCAATCACTGGCAGTAATCGGCAATCACTATAGCAGTCACAGGCAAACATTGGCAATCATCGGAAATTACTGGCAGTAATCGGCAATCACTGGCAATCATTGACCAGTATTTTGATCTAACCAATAAGAACGCGCAGTTTGCCCGTCATCGCGCCCATTACTTTAAACACATTGGCTGCAATTGGAGCGCCTCAGGTGGCAACATGAGGAATTTACGCATCATTTGGTTTAGACCAGACCTTTGTTTAGAGAGTGTAGTTTGTAGGTATTTCCATTTGTCTTACTGTTTCTGGAAACCGCGCATATTGGATCGTGAAAGTTAAAAAGTGGATACCAAAATGTCAATAAGTACGTACTATTTGTATAATATGATGTATTTAATAACTCTTTTCACGGAGTCGATCCCGAACGTTCAAAGTATTATCGCATGCGCACTTTAAAACCATCACCGGGCAAGTATTGGATATCCACGCCGCGAAAAGACGTTTTATATTTTATATTGAAGAAATTATTATGACAAAAACATGCTATTTATGTAGACATTTATATTTTAACAGATAAATAAACAAACTTGAACAAACTTCATTTATTGGTAAATCAACCGGCACTAAAGACACGCTTTGACAACTCGATTGACACGATTTTTCGAATCTAAATTTTTTTTAAAAACCGCGTACTTGCTTTACGAAAAAAAATATATAAAGGTCCTTGTGGTGATTTTTAATTTGAGAAAATAATTTTTAAGAGTGAAATACACGAAAAAATTTATTTGGTCCGTTCTCTAGAAAATGTTCATTCTCAAAAAAAAAAACAAATTGACAAAATGTTAAAGAAGTTAAGCAAGAAACAGTTTAAAGCATTGATTAGTGTTTTAAGTGCATTTTAAAGTGGTTTTCAGCTACTTTTAACCTTTATATTTGGCGTTTTTCTCCGTTTGCATCTGAGACAGAATACTTTTTTAAATATTTCTCCAATAGATTGTTAAAAATGGTGAATACAATGAAAAAAAAATAGGTCCAACATTCACCTCAACACTTTCAAGGGCTAGAAAATACCTTCTATCTTTGCCTATTTTCCTCGTTTTTTAAAATTCAGACAACGGGTTGTTAAAATATGTAGTTTTAGAGCTCCAACTGATTGATGATTTGGTATGACAGGAGAAAAGGAAATTGATCAGATATATGCAGGGTATATAAAAATAATTACCTAAAAAAAATTACGGAAAAAAAATTCAAAATTCTTCCGGGGTATACAAAATTATTGAAAGAACTTGTTACGTATTCCTTTCAAGAAAAATCAAAGCTGGAGAGTATTATCATTGACAATGTAAGGGGTTTTAAGCGGTGTAGGTGCTCATGTACCAGTGATTCGACCAAGGATTCCGCTGCACATCTGACTAAAAAAAAGACAGTTTTACTGACAAGTGAGGAAACAAGATTGAAGCAACCTGAAAAGAATGATGGTGACAACATAACACATGTAGAGCATTAAGTCGTATCGTGTGTTCGAAATTTGGATACAAAAAAAGAACTTGCTTGAAAGTTAATTATAATGAAATAAGAAAGAATATAAGAAAAGTAATATTCTGAATTTGTCGTCAGTTATATAAGAATTTATTTACTTTAAACTAAATAGTATTAATCTGAAATTTAAGAAGTAGTCGTCTTCAGTTATATAACAGTTATATACTTTTAAACATGAAACACAAGTTACTTTTAAACAATGTCACCGAATTTTGTTGCAATATAACATGTTTGGTGGATTAGATATTGTTGTAAAGTGATAATTATTATTGTATAATGAAATTCCCTATTTCTTATTAAATCTCCCAAAAAAACAAAACAGTTAAAGCTTGCTGCTTATCACACTGGAATTCTGCCGACAGACTTTAATTCTTTAATCTCATTGGCTGCAGTAAATTTAAACATTTAAAATAATTTTCTCGCCATAAGTCAGAATTACAAAATGGAAATCTGTCTGTGACTGGATCAGAGGCAAAAGTATTTTCAAAATTTCTGAACTTGCATTGGAAGCTTATATTCTATATAAAGTATGGTGTCTGTCATATTTCTATAACTCCTTGCAATTCTATGCAGTATCTGGCAGTCAGCGGCAATCTGAGGTAGTCATCGGCAATCAGTGGCAGTCATCAGCAGTCATCGGCAATTAGCGGCAGTAATCGGCAATCACTGACAGTTGACTGCCAAAATCGGCAGTCGGTGTACAAATTTTATCTAGTGAGACGCCCCTCGGAACAAGCCATTTAAGACAATTTAAGGCTAAGAATGTTTTCTGTCAATTAGACATTTAAAAATATTATGACAGCAACAATTAATAGACATCTAATAGGTAAAAAAAATTTGCAAAAAGTAATTTTAATTTTTTTTAGATTAAAAAAAAATGATAATTGAAAAACCCCATTTCTATTTAAAAAATATTCCAAAAGCGGGCCCAGCTGTCATCTTGAAATTTACAGCTCGCATTGATATGTCACTTACACACTTACTCAACTTGTCTTGGCTTCCTAAGAAGTAATCGAAATAAATACAAAAACTCAACTTTTGAACTCTACCTCCCTATTGTCGAAAATACTATAAAATAACCTTACCTCACTTTCGATCTTTGTCACAGTCAATCAACAGCCAAATTATTATTTAATTTTAACGATCGCGCAACAACGCTAACGATCGCGCAACAACGCTTAGAGAGGCCGACACTATTAAGTGGACCAGCGCAAACATCGGGGCAGTGTTGCCAGACTGGGCAAAGATTTATTCTGCGGAGTGGATCATCTGCTTAATTGGGTATCAAAATTGTATTATCAGATATATTTTTATTGGCCCCTTGCCCTTACTTCGTCCTTATTAATAGTTTCAGAAAAAACTAAATTCTGAATATTTTTATCGTATATTGTGTTTTTAAATCTAATTGTATTCCTTATTTATTAAAAATTCTTTAAAAATCTGCAGCATGATTCTGCAGCTCTGCAAATATGCTTCCAAAAATCTGCTAATAAATGCAGAAAAGTCTGGTAGGTATTTATACGGACGAAAATTTGAAAAATAATGCTAATACGAAATGATTCTGCAGCTCTGCAAATAGATATGCTTCCAAAAATCTGCTAAATGCAGAAAAGTCTTCTATTCTGGTAGGTAGTTATTTATACGGAAGATAATTTGACAAATAATGCTAATTGACTTAAGATCGGTATATGAGTACGACATCGTCTCGAACTGGGGGGTTTGCTGAATCCGAAAAGTCAAACCTAATCGGAGTATGAAGTGTAGTGCCGACCCGGCAATAATGATTTTGCTCCAATATTGACCTATTATGTCTTTTGTTGTAAATTAAATTAAAAATGATTATTAGGAAACTATTTTAGTATTTATTAGCATGCCTAGTTAATTAATGCGTAAATTAATTCACGTGTAATGCTTAATGGTAGCTTAGCGATAGACAAGAATACATCAAAACGGTAGATCCACCGCTAAAACTAAAGATCTGGCAACACTATTAATATTAAAAACGTCATTGGCTGACTGCATTTCATTCTCTTCTTCCCAGAATTATATTATTATTCGGTTTTACTCGGCTGTATATATAGTGCGTATCATATGAACAATCCACCTAATTTTAATATTTCCACCTGGAAGTTAACCGTGAAACTAGGTGTAAGTACCTAAGTAGTTCTAATTAAATGTTATCAAGTTCACCATTTTATCAAGACATCTTTTACGTGTTTATTAATTTTACGCGTTTCAGTGTTTGTAAAAATATTGTCTATTAACCTTTGCCATTGTGTCAAGAAATATATTCATTTTCCAAATAATTATTCTATTACGTGTTCGTAAAATAATTTTAATTGAAGTTCGTATTTGTCAAGAAATCTATTACATTATTTATTAATTCTGCTTATCTGTTTGTAAAGAAATCTCAATTGTGAAAATATTTTTTATTGTAATAATATAAGTAAAATAATAATTACCTAGCTAGATTAACCACAGAAAAATTTAAGTTATTTGATATCACCCTTAAAGCATAACAGTTTGAAGAAATTTTATTACACAAATTGATAATATGAGTTTCAAATTTAAGAGAGCTGTCTATTGATAATCCCAAAACTTATTCACAGAGAGCACTGAAATCTTTTCATCCTCCATAAAAATATCCTCCATAACACATTTAAAATTCAACACATTTGTCTTTGCTATATTAAAGGATAACATATTAGCATCACACCACTTTCTCATCCTGTCCAAGTCGTTACTAATTTCTATTTTAAGTTTATCAACGTCTGTTCCGTGCCATAGAATGGTAGTGTCATCAGCGAAAATAGTGAATTTTCCAGATATTGGCAAATGAGGCAAGTCATTGATATAAATTATAAAGAGAGGGGGGCCCAAGACTGAACCCTGTGGAATACCCGTGTCAGTGCTAAGCTCACTAGAACTATTATTTTGAAAGGTGACTGTCTGCACTCGACCGGTCAGATACGAGCGAAACCACTTCAAGGCAGTTCCTCTTATCCCATACGCATCCAACTTCCACAGTAGTATTTCATGATTAACGCAATCGAATGCCTTTGACAAATCACAAAACACGGCAGCTGCAGCCTCGCCAGAGTTTAAGGACATGTAAAGATGTTCAAGGAACCCAAAGATGGCATCGTTTCGAAGCCTGAAATGCAAATTGTTGGACAGACAAGAGGTTATGTTCGTTCCTTCCTTCCTTCTTCCTCAGAATATGGCTTAAGCTGCAGAGGCTATTCTGGCCAAGTACCGTTTTCTTGTGGGCTCCTTTTATGTCTCTCCTGGTTCTTCTAGAGGCTAATCATCGGGCTAGACTTTACAGGACAGACATTTATATATACAGAGTTTGATATGAAGTGTGCATGACTTTTAGGTTAGATTTTGCCACAAGACTAAGTTAACAAATTAGATTACTGGCTAGGGCTTATGGGGGTCATACTTATAGCTTAAGGTCACTGTCCCTAAGAAAGGTTTTGATGATGGTGATTATTTGGTGGCTTGTATGAAAAATAATGTCGTGTAATGAATATGGAAAGACCTGAATGTGGTCTTTAAGCTTGAAATGGAATTGGTCTATGTTATATTGGTTGTGTGCACATGCAAAGAGCAGATGGAAAAGCGTACCAACCTCCCCACAGACGCACAGGTCGTCCACCTTCAAACATATTCGATGTTGGTGTATTGGTGTCAGGCAATGTCCTGATCGTAGCCGGTTCATTGTGGTTATTTGCCCTCTTGTTAAGTGGTTTTCTTGAACCTGGCCGGTGTCTGCGTTGTGTTTACATATTCTCTTCCTTTCCTTCTTCCTGTGTCTAGAAATCTTTCGTTCCATTTATCTTGGGTGTATTTGCTAAACTTTGGGACCAGAGCCGTGATGTCAACACTCTGCTGTTCTCTCAATGGCAGGGTCCTTCCAATGTTGGCCAATCTATCCGCCTGTTCATTACCATATATACATGTGTGGCTCGGGATCCAGGCTAGCTGTATGTTGGTGTTTGCCCGCAGTTTTTCTTTTACCCTTAGAACCATGTCTTCTCTTATTGCTGCCACTCCTCTTCTACATATTTTGTGCAGTGCTCCCAAGGAGTCTGAGAAAATCACTGCATAGGTTATATTGTTATTCTTGAGCCATGTGATTGCGAGGTATATTGCGTACACTTCTGTCATGCAAATCGTGAAGTAATCCGGTAGCCTTACACTCATCTGGAGCTCCGGCAGTGAGAACACCCCAGCTCCCACTGTTCCTCTCTCGTCCACTGAGCCATCCGTGTAGACAAACCTATACTCCTCTTTCCATCTTTCTCTTGCCTGCACCAAGAATTTTTGTTTATTAAAATCTTCCTTACCTAGGTTCATCTCTTGGAACTGGAATTTATGTACTTGTATGTTAGTGTTGTAAAGGAAACATGGTCTCTTCGGATGAACTTTGCAATTATTCCAATAAGTCGAGACAGTATCAAATGCTTCTACTAGTGGGGGTGTTCTCTTCCATTTTTCTATGTTCTGGTTGTACTCGGTGTAGAGTGAGGTTATTGTCATCGCTACTGGGTTTTCGTAGGTCATGAGTTTTGCCACAACTCTTGTCGCCAGCAGCTCTCTTCTAAGATCCATTGGAAGTTCAGCACCCTCAGACAGAAGGATATTAGTTGGCGTCGATCTCATCATGCCGAGTGCAATTCGCAGGGCCTGGAACTGTACTCTGTCAATTTTTGCTAAATAATTTTTGAGGGTTCTGGCAAACAGGACGCTTCCATAGTCCAGGTGTGATCTAACCATGGCCTTGTAGATCATCAGCAGCGAGCCTGGGTCGGGTTCGTTAAGAATTGACATCAGTCTCACCTTAACAATTTTTTTCCACAATCTTGGATAATGTGGAAAGTAATGCAATTGGGCGAAAATTTGAAGGAGCTTCATGACTACCACCCTTATGAAGTGGGACAACCACAGCCTTTTTTAGACAAGATGGGAAGACGCCCATAAGAAATGAGAAATTTATTACTTCAGCTAAAACTTGTAAGACTCCGAGTGGTAAGGCAGATAGTATTTTCAGAGAGAGCTTATCCCAACCCGAAGAATATTTGTTTTTAATTTGACCAAATATTGTTTTAATCTCTATAGCAGAAGTGGGTTTAAAGAAAAATGTATTGGGAACAGGCACATGATCTGGATAAATCTTAGGGTCATTTGCTGGTGTTATTTTTTGCGCTAATGTGCTAACGATACTACAATAAAACCTGTTCAGATCATCGACGTTGAGACTACTCAAGATAGGCACCCTGTCATTCTTCCCTCTTAAATCAATAACAATCCTCCAGGATTATTTTGCTTTATTATGAAACCTATCTACCCTATTTTTAAAATATAACCTTTTGGCCACACACAATGGGTTTTCTATAGATTCTGCGATATCTGTTAAAATAACCTATAAAACTGGCGTTATTATGCACAAATTTCCTCATAAAGGCCCGCATATTTTTCCCAGATATTTTTAGTGCCCTAGTAAACCAAGGTTTTCCTTTTTTTTTTCTTTATAGTGACAAGGGGAAAGGCTATATTAAATGTATTAATTAGAAAGGAATGAAAGTGCTCTAAGGGATCATCAGTATTTAAAGCAACATTCCAGTCTGTTTGACTGCATATTTACGAGAATTTATTAAAGTTTCTTCTTGTATAAAGCCTTCCAAACCTTAATTTATGTACTTTTTTATCATTAAAAACTAAAGTAGAAGCAACAACAGCCTCATAGTCTGACATTCCGGCATTAGTAATTGAACACTTTATTTCTTCCCTACTAAAACTTGTACACAAATAATCCAGGATGGACGTTGACGCAGCTGAGAACCGAGTTGGTTCTTCAACATGCATTGTAAGATTAAATTAAGCTAACAGATTTATAAGTAAAGAAGAAGATTTTCCTTTTCATTTCGCCAGATCCATCTCTAGACGCGTTTCGTCATATCATGACTCATCAGTAGAGCTAGGATCCGACAAAAAGAAAAGGGATCTCGAAGCTACTTAAGGCAGCACTTGGTGGGACACACCAGTAAGATGTGGCATGGAGCGCCATCTGTGTCGTTGTTAGACACTCAGATTTATAAGTGATTAAGTATTTTGACAAAACTTATCTAAGAAATTTATGTTTAGGTCTCCAGTCAAAATTACAGAAGCATTAACAAATATCTCAGATAATAATATTTCTAATTTTTGAAAGAATATTGTCGGGTTTCACAAAGAATTTTAATAATAATTATTTAACCGGCAAGTTTGACTGTGATAGACGTAACATTGACAGAAATAATTTACTAATAACGCACCTTTGAATGTGAGTATATGATGCCTGTCAAAGTCATTTATGTCACATTCAAACTTGCCGGTTAAATAATTATTATTAAAATTCTTTGTGAAACCCGACCTAAATCTATGCTAGATGAGGGTGATCGGTAAATTCCCAGAATGTATAAATTTAATTTGGAACAGAATATAATAGATATCTCAAATGTTTTTTCCTCCAACAAGTAATCGAACCTATCAATACAGTCAAAAGTAAAATTGGTCATAAAATCAGGTTACAACAAAATTAGGGCGCCTTCGTGAATACTTTGTGTGCGAGAGTACTTTGACACCAGGACATAATCAGGCAAGTAAAAAAGTTCAGAAGGCTTTAACCAATGCTTAACAAGAATTACAATATTAGGATAGACAATATTAGGATAGTTTAATGATTCTAAAAAAGTAATAGTTCGTCAGCCCTATTCCTCACAGACTGGATGTTAAATAACACTAAAGTAAGATCTCTGCAAGAATAGTCTGGTCTAAAAAAGTAGAATTCAAAGGTTCAGCATCACAATGAGAGATCACGGATGAAGAGGTTTTGTTAATAAGGGGAACTGATGGCAATGTAATTTTAAATTTTTTATGATTAACGAACATATAGCGATAGTAATTTACTCATTGAGTTTAATGAATGACGGTAACCAAACTCCTCCCGAGTATCTGCAATTAATCTTACTGAAAAGTTTCTGTCTCTAACATTAGATTGGAGAAAATTGATAATTTTAAAATAATTATTTTTTAAACAATAGTCGAAATCACACTTAATACAAAATATCAAATTAGTAAACTTTCCGATCGACAGAAACTTTTTCAGTTGAGCGCAGTTCGGCATGGTATATTCAAGATTCAAACATAATGACATAATTATTCGTTGCATAATCAGTTATTTGTGGAAACGCACTTTCACTCAGATGTCCCGCACTCGCTCCACTGGACCCAATATCTAGTAGGAAAAGTCCAGATAGCGCCTTAAAATGAAACATTAACCTCTAGCACTAGAATCGCCATAATATATTAATATTTTCTTTTTTACCCTTGGACACTCCGACATTTCAGCTACTCGCGGAGAGTGATTCTGTTTCAAGTTTGACCCGCTCTCTGTAGCACTTATACCAAATTTTTCTTCACACAAATCACATCTGGAAGGGTCAGAGACAGAACCAGTTGTTTTCATTATTTTAAGTCAAGTGTTATATCGGAAAACACAAGCTGGTGATAAACTCCGAAGATTACCAAGCCTCCTGCCCCATGACTAACGAATAACTTGAGGTTTTTGATGAAGCTTAGAGATTTGACTAAATATACAAAAATTAAGAGCGACGCGGCTTGGACTAATTTTAAAACCTTGCGTAACCAGTTGACAAAAGATCCAAAAAAAAATGTGCCGTATGATTAATTATTTAAATCTCGGTTCTAACTCACTCGTCTGAATCTTTGTCGAATATGAATTTTTATTTGTGTTAATGTCCTATACATTTTGTGAAATGATGGAAGATACAGTAATAAATGGGTATAATTTGTTCATACAAATTTAAAATAGTATTTATTTGACTTGAATCACCCTGGGCACGGACGCTTTCGGGCGGTCGCGTTGGTGTCCGCCCAAGGGAGATTTCACTGTATAGGTAATTTGAAATTATATTTGGCAAAAATAATTTTGATATTTTGTTGTCGAGTTGAAAGCAGTTTTAATATTGAAATATAAATAGACAATATTGTAATTTTACATTAACAATAACATTTTTTTAAAAACCTGCAGTTTTCTTTAGTTCTTGTTTTGCATATAATTTACTTAGCCCTATTTTAAACAAAGTGGTAAGAAGTATTCCACAATTTGATACGTTTACTATAATTGTTTTCTTGTTAACAACTTAGTAAGAAATTATTTATCCATAAATTTGTTTATTTGAAACAGTTAAATTTAAATACTCCTTTACTTTTATTTTAAAAATTGTGAAATTTCGAGGGTCATAAGAACACCAGAAACTCCTTGGATTCGTCAGAAGTGCAAGACGTTGACTAGGAGTGTCGGATATAAAGCACCAATGTGCTGGTTAAAAAAAAAATTGACTGACGAAAACAAACGAAGAAGAGTAGAAATGTATAGGGAATATCTTAACCAGAATAATTTATGGGAATGAGTAATATTTTCTGACGAAAAAACATTCCAATCTTGCAACATCGGCAAACTTCGTGTATACATATAGACCCAGAAGCATGAGATATGACGAGAAATATACCCATACAACTAATTAAAGTGGAACTTTTTCAATTAACATTTGGGGCTAAGTTAGTGCTAGGGGCCCAGAAGTTTTACAAATTGTTCAGGGAAGACTGATGTTTATAGAGATATTCTTCTTTGAGTCATCGGTTGGAATGATATATGGAGATAGATGATTAAATCTTCCAGCACGACAATGCATCATCAATCCTATTGAGAACGTTTGAGGAAAAATTTTATTTATTATTATTTTCTCCAAATAAAGTTTAAATATTATATTAATATCTAATATATTATTTGATAAAAGGCAATGACTTTATTTTACTAACAATTTATAATAAAAAATACATATGGCAAAAAAACGGAATACTGCAGAGCATTTTGAGAACCTTCATCTTTACCTCGGATATTAACGTAAAGCAAGGTGAAATCATAGATACCACTTACCTTTTCAAAAAGTTTTCATAATAGTCTAAGAGCAACATTTTGACTTTTCTTTGTACTAGTATTTTTTGACCGCAATGGTACGTTACTGGCTGTTTTGTCGGTTCTCATTTAGGTATACAAAGTGCAGACTTAAGGAAGCTACGTGTAGTCTATTTACCTTAGTTTGATCAAATAAAAATCATTTAGTATAATTTCTTCTTAATTCATTGTTTAAACAAAAATAATTCTATACCTCGTAACCTTATTTATGTAAAAATGTAAAACATTTCCTTCGACGTGTCCCAAGAATAAACTCTTGTAAGAAGGTGAGGTTCCTGAATTTTTTTAAAATTCTATTGACTAATTTAGGCTTAATACAGCTCTTATTCCATATCTCCACTTCATCCTGAACGAAAGAGAATTCTGCGTGCGCACATTTACCTATTTACATCTCCCGAACATCAGACCGTTCTGAACTAAGTCAAAAATAAATGTTCTTGCAGCAATGTACATTTTTTTGTACGTCGTTTTTATATTGCGTTTATAAATAATGTGCATTTAACCCAACAACTTAGGGAAATTTATTTACTGGCCCGGTTTACCGTTTATATTTTAAATTTTTGTTTCATCTTCATCCTTTTTAAAAAGACATTAAGTAAAATCGGTTTCCTTGACCTCCCAAAAAAGCCGTACATATAGACATTTTTTAAAAATAGTTTTAACTCCTCTCCCACGCACACACCCCTTTTGTTTACTGTTTTATTAACAAAATTGGATTTTCTAACGTTAAAAACCCCATAAATGGCTTTTGACTCAATATTTTTAGATGAAATGCATTTTCTCTCATTTTTACCTTTAACTTCAAAAAAATTAATGGACAATATTGGTTTCTCTGACATTAGTTATTCCAAAAAAGACTGACGACTCAATATTGTTGAAAAAAAATATCCCTTGTCACCTTGACCCCTTAAATGTTTCTTTTTTAAAAGAAGTAGGTAATTATTAGTTTTTTTTTAACTTCCATTAACATAATTAATATACAGAGTGCCGATACTTAAGGCTGTGAATCCTTGGGTGATTTTAAGAAGAGTTGATATTAACATATGTCTTAAAGCTCTTCATTTTTTTTCAACAAAATATCGAAAGCAGTCTCAATGAACCGAAGAAAAAAATTGTTTTTTTGGTTTTTATTTTTTTATGCAAAAAAGGTGCATCATACGAAAGAAAGTTTATGGACCAAATTTGATCACAAATAAATAAGGATTTTAAATATAAGTTTGGTTTTTAGAAAAATCAGTGGCGTATCATTTTTTTCTTTAAAAATATTCAGTTCAAATCCCGTACGGACGTCACTGGTAAAAATTTAAAAAAATCTTTTAAGTCTAAAAATGCTCCTTAATGATTAAGAGGTGTGTACAAAATTTCATAAACATATCTAAGAGTGATATAATAATTATAATCAAAAAGTTATATTTTTTAAAAAATGTTAACACCCTGTAGCTCAAAAATGAAGAGCTTTAGGATATATGTTAATATTAACTTTTCTTCTTAAAATCACCCAAGGATTCACAACCTTAAGTATCGGCACTCAATTAAAAAACACCCTGTATTATAATATTTACGTACTACTAAAAAATTTTTCTTCAAATTTTTTTATGTTACATTTATCCTCTCTTAATTTTTTTATACAAAAAGTAGCTTATACCCCATTTCGGATGTCTCATCTTTTGGAAAAATAAATACTAAATTAAATCGACTAATAACTGTAATAGAATTGACAAAATACATTGTAATTCAGATTGTCTACAACTGACTTCAAGTTTTATAAATATTTTAGTTCATTTCTTTTACTTGAAATCTTTATATGTTTATGATAAAACTACACGAAATTCATCCTTCTTCATATAAAATGTGGAGAAATTATAGTGGAACTTTAGAATTTTAAGTAATAATTGAGCCAAACAAAAATTAAAGGTGACAAGATATTGCAGCACTACATATTATGTACATTATCAAGTAGCAAAAGTGAAAAATGTTAGCGTGTTTCGAAGAAACCGTAATTAAACACTGCTGACGTAGATTTTAACAAGAAAGAACCGTCAACAAAGCCAGTGCCATGGAATTTTCAGGACAGCTTCCCAAATAATATGCTTCTGCAAATATTTTTTTAGGATTTCAAGAAGTGTTACTATATAAAATGGCTTACTGACGCATCTTCTTCACATTTGGGTATATAAACTAAAATATGTTTTTCTTTTTAGAAATTTTAACAGTGCGTAATAATAAAACCAGAAATAAATAATGAGAGAATAAAAAATGTGGTCATTAAACAAAGTAGTATATGCTCACTGTGTGTGCGCACTGTGTTGACTTATGCATATGAATCGCACATTACTTTTGTCCAATCATTTAGGCTGTTTATTATAACACATCTATTCAGGTGAGGCACTTTAATCCATAAATCAGGTGTTTTAATTTTGCAGTTGTATACTTTTAATGTAGATGTTCATAAGCCATGTTTTTCGCAGAATACCTACCCAACAAATATATATTTAGTAAAAATATCAAGGAGACTCAAGCTTTTTAAATAACCTGCAGAGAAAGGTGATATTTGCTTTGTTTTTTTGTACCAAATGTGTAAAAAGGAGACATTTTACATTGAGCTGACAAAATTTATTGCATTTAGTTATCAGGACATCATTCATGGAAAGGAGCAATTATGTGGTATGTATAGTTACTTTAAACCTGTTGGTAATATTTAGGGAACCTTTATGTAAAAGCAAACTATTTTTTCTTCAATCAGCAACCATCAGGAGGACGGTAGATTTGGCCAATAATTTTCTACTTTTCTAACAGTGACTGCGAATGAAAGGTAAAAGTTCAAAGTTTACACCTTGTTTCTAATGTGTCGTCGATGGTTCTATAGAGGTATTACGTTTTTTTTTCCAGAAAATCATTGGATCACAAAAATGAACCTTACGAATCTGTTTTGGAGAAGAGCATTGGATTTAATAATCCGAACAACATTCAATTTTTGGCTGACCAAATGGGAATTAATGAACATACCTCGCTTATGGATGGATTAAGGTTAGATCAAGTTTACTTACTACCTTTATTTGTTTATTTATTTATTTACAATAAGAGTACACTACAGAATCATAGATTCTAAATGGTCTTTGTACTGTTATACCTAAATTTGCAATAACTATTTATTTAAAACATTACATTTTAGGGGTAGATTTCCTGAAAATGAGTATGCCAATGAGTTGCGTCAGGTACAGGCTAGTAAATGGGCGTATCGTAATGTTGCTGATGGGATAGATCACTTTAAAGCTGGGAAACATGTAGAAGCCTTTCAGTGCCTCAATAAAGCCCTAAATATTGATCCCCGTAATGTCGAAGGGTTAGTTGCACGAGGTGCACTTTACGCTAATAGTGGTAACTTTCAAAAGGCTATTGAAGATTTTGAGACGGCACTAAAATTAAATCCAAGTCATGCCAATGCACGTAAATACATGGGTGAAACCTTAGTAGCGTTGGGTCGCAGTTATGAAGAGGAAAATAAAATTGAAGAAGCTAGAAAAGCATACCAAAGCTGTCTCACTATTATCCCCTATCATGAAGAAGCCAAAGTAAGTAAATAAATACATCTTTAATTTTTATTAAAAAATTCCAAAGTAATTTAAATATTGCAAATTTTTGCCTCTTAGGTAGCTTTTATACAGGGGAGAAAGATTTCGGGTTTTTTCGAAGGTCGTGTTTATCGAAACATAATCGGCGATAAGCACAATTTTAAATGAATGATGGAATTGCATTGTCTTTATTTGTTTTAAATCACAACGTTTTAACTGGTATCTCTAGTCGTCTTTAGATGAATACTAAATAAGTACAGTAACTACAGCTTTATTTTTACTAGCTAGATGCATAGAAACATAACTAAGTTGGATGCAGTCATGCGTTTGGTTTGTGCGCGGTATTCTATGATTACATCTGCTTACCAAAGATTTCCAGATATTTTTTTATTTCTAATGAGGGCTTAGGTACTAAAACAACCTGAGTTTTGATGTATGTTAACAGGTTCCTTGAACTTCCCCTTTATCCAGCGTGGTTATTTTTGCAGGATTTCAGCTTCTGTTCACATAAGCCATGTGTCCAGGCATGGTCAGCTGCACCTGTTACTTCGGTCTCACTTTTTAGTGTATTGTTTCTTGAACTAAGACTTAAGTCGTTATTGTACAACCTTCGTCAGCCTCTTAAGGTGTCTCTCTAGCTGAATACCGTATTGATATTGTATCGTTGACCTCGTCTTCTAATTCTCTCGGATACTCCTTTGACATACCGAATGTTGAGTGTTGACTGTGCATCGTTTGTGCATTTGGCCGATTCTTACAATTCTCCAATATTTTGTCAACTAATCTCATGGTATAGCCATTTTTTGTTGAGGTCGGTTTTCATGCAGTTAGTTTCTTTTCTTCTTTAAGGGCTTCATTTAAGTTACAGATAGTAATCACTCTGTCCACAAGCGTTCTTAAAATGCCCTGTTTTATATTGTTTGAGTGATTTGATGTGTAATTAAGATATTGATCCGAGGGGTAAACCGCGGAGGATGGTATACAAATCTTGAGAGAGAGTGGCATTTATAAAGGAATTAGTATCATTAATCGAGGAATTAGTATCATTAATTGAGGAATTAGTGGCATTTGTAGGTGTTAGTAGGCATTAGCGTACAGTGTCATCCAACCAAGACTGAACAGGGGTCTATTTTTTTAATTTCCCTATATTTTTATTGAAACCATCTTGTTTACGTAAATAGTATTTACCTGAGGCCCAGTTTTTTTTTCTGCTTGTTAGGGTGACTGTTAAGGTAAACCGATTGTTAAAAGAAAAGTTCGGTTTTTTAACCAATTGTTTGTCTTTCCAACGGGATAAAAGCTGTTTAACAAAGGGATCAATTGCCAAGAAGTGTGTTCAGCTGTTAATTCGCTAACAAGGAGACGAACCGAAACGAACACAAACCGACCGGAAACGATTATTACTACCTATACCTAACCTGTCTTTTTTCTTGCGAATTCATTTGCATTTTTGATTTTTTTCTTCGTCTTATCAAACAATAGTAAAGTTTTAATTTAAACCATGATAGAAATAAACGTTAACGTTTTCGATTCCGACAGTGATGATGATGATGATATTGAAATTCACAAAAACCGAAAACAAACCGTCGTCGTTTGATTGAAACCCAACAAATAACAAAATAACCTCACAAAAATATTGAAAAGAGACAAGTTTTGATTTAGCTGTATACCGCGTGAAGTTAGCTGTTAACGGTAACTGTTGGTTGCCTACCGAAAGGTTGAAAAATGGATAAAATACGGACTTCGTGTTTACCAACCAGTTTAAATTTATCTGGCTGTCTAGAAACAGTCACCCTAACAAGCAGGAAAAAAACTGGGCCTCAAGACATCTTGTTTATGTTTGACGTAGAATTGTGATTTAAACAGATAAAGACAATGCAAGTCCAAAACTCTTTTATCATTCAAGAAACATCTTTGTCTCCAACCTTCAAACAGACAATTTTAATTATTAGACGACAGTAATTGACCCATATCCCTGAAAACAATACAAATTAATATACTTTTAAAATAACATCGTTAGAATTAATGCAGTGGAAACAGGGAAATATGTTCGTTTTCTAGTCGTTGACGAATCTTGGGTCTCTTATTTTTTAGTAATCTTGAGTTAACACAAAACACAAGTCTAACGGGAGGGCACGACTGATTTTCTCGGGTTAAAGGCAACTTAAGTCTATAAAACCGGACATTTTAAATATTTAGATACGGCAAATACCTCTATTATTACATTAAGAAATTGCGAATTTTAAAATTATGATTAGAAATGAATTGGCACTACTAATTAGCGTGGCTAAATGGTACAATAAATACTTGCTAAAGTCCCAAATTTCTTGATAGCCAGTCATCTGGCATCGACGATGGAAGGTTCATAGTCACTCGAGTTATTATCTTATATAGCAATAGTACGTCATTTTCGGTTCTACGATTTTTTAAACTACTACCGACATTTGCCATTTCGTTTTTTGATCAATATTTCATTTTTTTCGTTTTATTCAGAAAGTAAAAATATTTTTACTTTTACCAGAATTTCTAGACATTTTTAGATTCTTCACATAAATTATGATTAATTAAAACTAAATGTTAAGTAATGTGCACTGTCACATTTAAATATGTGACCTAGTTATATTATTGAGAAGTTCTGTCACAATTACTTACTGCTCTTTGACTACAAATGTCATTTTGTGTTATGTCGTTGAAAATATAAAAAAAATCATTGTTAATTTTTCCCCTCGCAGAATTCCTTGGAATTCATCAAAAACAAGGATAAGCAGGCCAGTAAGAACCTAATCGAACCTGGAGAGCTATTATTACCCAACTTACCTACAGTTCCAAAACCATCTGCAGATGATGCTTTAAAACAACTTTTAAAAAATGAAGAGGATGATAAAAAGGAAAGAAAGAAGAAGAAAAAAGAAAAAAAGAAGCTTAAAAAGAAACGTCATTCGAGTTCAAGCTCTAGTTCTAGTTCATCTGGTAGTGGAGACAGCAGCAGCAGTTCTTCAAGCGACAGTAGTGATTCAAGTTCATCAAGTGGGGATTCAGATTTTAAGAAGAGAAAGAAGCATCGTTCTAGGTAAGAATACTTTTGTCATTTTTTCTTTTTACTGTACCGTACTATAAAAGAAAGAAATTTCTAATATTTCCTTGTCAAAGAATTTTTTTATTAGAGTTGGGTTTGAAATGTATTTTTGGCAAAATATATTTTTTATAACATTTAAAATAAACATCTAATTTCCCCCAGCACGTTTCTTACTTCGTAATAACTTATATTTTGCGATTTTCCAAGGTCAATTTCTAACCTGAACTGCTAAAAAAAATATTTTTAATATTTATTTGTCAGGAGGAACCGGTTCTGTCAATCTATTTGTAGGTTATTAACTAATATAAATAATGTTATTCATAGAATTGTAAAAGAAAATTATTAAAAATGTGTGATTAATGATTGTCTACTTTACTTTAAAAACATCTTTATTCATTGCATAGTTTTGTTGCCATCTTTCTCTGCAGTAAATACATATAATTATAGTATATTATACGGTATAATACACAGATGCACAAATACAGTATTTTTATTAGGTTTTGCTGGTCACGGCTGACCATGACATGCACCAAGGCAAACGCCCTGGTGTGGTTGGTGTTGGCCCACAACCCACAAGGTAGAGATAAAAATGACTTTTATTGTACTGTAATCGACCAGTTCCGGTAACCCCTTATACTGCCATGAGAGAGTTTGTTTTAACTTTCGCTTAGAAAATTTGTTTTGACACGATTGCTGTTTTACTAATTTTTATTGCTAGATGTTTGCTAGAAAAACGATTGAAAGAACCAGCATGAATTTGTTCAGGTACAAAGTAGCTTCAATTTTGCATATAGAAGCTACTTTGTACTTGAATAAATTCATGCTGGGTTTTTCAATCGTCTTTCCAGCAAACACCTAGCAATAAAATTAATTAATGATTGTCATTTATAATTGCAGTAATACAGAATTTCATGTCTTAAGAAGAAACAAAATCATTTTTATAACCAAAGATCTATATAGGGTACTACAAATTCATGTGCGTACATGGGGATCTCGAAGACAGAGCGATGCAAAAGTAATTAATTATTTATTATATTATTAAAGATACACTAGGGTTCAAAATTAAATACTTCATTCACACAGGTAAGGACTGGTCTCCTTTTAGTTTCGGTAATTTTTAATTTATTGGGTTTCTTTTTATATCAATTTAGGGTACGGAGTGGCTATATCTCGAAAATCATTTATGCTACGATTGTGAGGTACAAAACAATAAAATAATTCAAAAGAATTTGACTAAAAATATTTTTAAGTTTTTAACTTTACTGCTAGGAAGCGCATTTGCTGTCATGTAACTAAAAGTGGCTAATTTGCCCATATAGTTTATATACAATGTAGGTCTGAAACACGCCACATACACACTGTTCAATGCTCTAAAACTAACTCTAAGATTTTTTAATGCTATTACTTTGGTTTGCCTTTACCGAGTTTAAAAAACTATAGCTTAATTTAGAGGTATTTCATTAGGATTACATTTTATTTTAACCAATGCATGCAAACAATTTGTTTCAAAAGAAAGTAATATTTTAGTCATTTACACAACTAATTTAAATACAACCCTAAAATTTTTTTTTACTCTTATCGATAGACTATTTATAAAAAAATAGATAAGAAAACCCGAGGCTGTTATCTCTTTTCGTTTGAAAATTGTTGCAAAAATAGTTAAAGCATTTTTTACTATCTCTAAAAAAAATATAACTAAACCTAAGTTTTACAACTTTTTGGATTTATATCAAAGTCGGACATGATATATAAACAATTACTAATCACATCAAATATCATAGTGACAGTTTTTATTCTCAGTTAGGTTGAAGTTGCTTTCATAAGAGCTTTTTGAAAAATGTCTTACAAATGATGAGGCGTATGATATGTTAGCTATTTTTTTAAAAGTTTTGAAAACGCGACAATAGCTTCTAGAGTTTATGCTTTGCTGTTTCCGCTTAGAGTATATCACTCTAGAGGTGTTTTTAAAAGCGTTTAGCCCGACGCTTGAGACAGACCAGCCTAGTTGAACCAGTTCCTCCTGTGAGAAGACATCACTGGATAAGGACAGACGAAAATAGAATTAACTTAGTGGCTTATGTATATACAGATCCTTATATAAGTATTAGAGAAGTTTCCAGAGACTTGAGATTATTATTCGGCACAGTACAGAAAATCCTTGCAGATCGACGTATGCATCCCTATCATGTGGTATTACATCAAGCCCTAAACGAAGCTGATTTCGATCATTGATTTAATTACTGCCACTGGCTGACACACATTTGTTCTTTTTATAAGGTCCAGTAGATTTCTACCAAGTTTGTCATGCGAGTGGTGTCGCCATATTGGATTCCTCCTAAGATATTAAATCTTCTTCACAGGCAAGCCAGTCTCTGTAACTCGTAGTTTGCTGTGTTTTTGTCCACCATATTACAGACCCATATGTCATTACGGGTCTGATGACTGTGACGTATAACCACTACACCATTTGCGGTCTGAATCCCTAGGTTTTTCCAAACAAGCTTCTGTATCTCGTTAGGCACATTTTCTCTTTGTTTAGATTTTTGATAATTTGTTGGTTCCAGGTAAGTTTGGCGTCCAGGATTAGCCCTAAGTATTTCACCTCACTTATTATTTTTATCTGCTCACCACTATGTTTAGGTTCTTGTAGTTCCCTGCTTGTCTTCGTTTGGTGAAAGGCAGAATTACGGTATTTGCTGCGTTGACTTTGAGCTTTACTTCTCATACCAGCGCGGCGCTATTTTCAGTGCTTTTCATAAGCTCTGTAAGTACAGTGGTATGTGTTTCTATGACGAGTATTACATCAGCTGCATAGCCTTGCGCGTAGAATCCCTCTGCATTGAGACATGTCAGTAACTCATCCACCACTAAGTTCTATAGATGAGGGAACAATACTTATCCTTAAGGACATCCCTGCGTTACCTTGGCTGTTATAGAATCACCGGGTAAGCTGGTATAGACTTGCCGACTTGCTCTCGTTTAGCTTTTCTTAGAGCTTTGTTATATTCTGTAAGAGATCGGGCGTATCTGTCCCAGTCTCCTGCGCTCTTTGCGTTGTTGAAAAGCTTCCTTCTTCCTTTTCTCAGGTCTTCCAAGTGGCGATTCCACTATGGTACTTCCTTCTTTTTACTCTTTGCTTTTAGTGGGCAATGCAGATTGGTTTTAACGGAGGTCAGATTATGTCGTATTTAACCTCTGTAAGATTCTCATTGAGTACTGCGTGGATCGCGGTATGATGCTGCTTCCCCACCGCAATTCTTAAATTCGAACTCTATATAAAGGTGATCGGATGCCGATGGTTCGTCAGATACTCGCCAGCCTTTAACCGCATTTAGTAAACCCGTCGTGACCAAGGTTATGTAGATTACCTTTCTACGTCTAGCGGTTACAAAGGTCGGTTCGTTTCTCCGTTTTAATAAAAATAAATTATTGTTTACCAAAATTTCTAGCAGGGCATTTCCACGTGGGTTGTCATTTGTGCTCCCCCATGCAATGTTGTGCAAGCTTGCATCCCAACCTGCTAGCAACTGGAGACTGTTGGCTTCACAGTGTGCCACGAGTGTCGTAAACGCTGTGGTGGGTGGTGGTTCGTCCGAGTCGTAAGGAAAATAGGCACAGGAGATGATTAGCTCCTTCACGTTCCCATCCTCCTTGTACCTCAGTTTGGCTAGGTCCCTAAAACATGGGTATCTCTGAAACCATAAGAGTTACAGCATCGGTTTAATGGTGGCAACGTTGCGGAATTTTATGCCCACTAATATGGTAAAAAATAATTTAACTTTCTTTTTTACTCGTGTGTATTGGACTTATTTTAACCGCTACAAAAAAAACACATACAGCATTGTTCACGATTTTTTTTTACTTATCACACTTAATAATTTTTAGCTGCTTTAGAAAAGCGGAGGTTTACTCAAAAATGCATTCGAGAGAAAGAAAAAAAACTTGTTTGAACACATAATATAAAGAAGTTTTTTTTACATTTTGTTTCTGCTGGGCTTTTATCTTTTAATTTGTTTTCTATATAATATAGTACTCATATCCTGTTGTATGCAATTATACCTTAAATAAATGCCAGGGCCGTATTTCAAACAAGTTTTTTTTTTCGTTCGAATGCATTTTTGAGTAAGCCTCCGCTTTTCTAAAGCAGCTATTAATTATAAGGTGTGATACATGGTTGACTTTAGGGCTTAAAGAGATTTCAAAAATAAAATAAAAAATGCAGGCCCGTATTTTAAAAATTAAAGTTAATAACAGTTTCACAAAAACGTTGTACCGGTTTTCTAAACACACGGTAGAGGTTTAACAATGTTTTATTTATTTTTCTGTAGCGGTTAAAATAAGTCGGATAAATTTAAAAAAAACAAAAACCCAAAATTTTAGTTTGTTTCGAATATTTCAAAAAGTATAAAAGAAAGCTCAAATTTTTTTTACGATATAAGTGAGCATAAAATTCCTCCACCATTTAACCATTGCTGTATTTCTTATAGTTTCCGAGATGCCCACAATGAGCCTCTAATTTGGGACACCCTGTACTTTAAAAACAATACTAAGATAGCTTTACTATTTTTATAGATAAAACGGTGGAAATAAAAAAAACACATTTTAAATATATTTAAAAAAAAGAATTTTTTTTATGTTTTAGCCCACGAAATATTGTAAAATAATATTTCCTATGCCCAGTTATTGCCATGATACATACAGGAGATATGATACCGCGCAGGTTTTCGTGACGTCACTTGTGCCTAAAAACCGCGATATTCTCAATTGTTTAAGTTCGGTATTATGTTCCGATAATGCAAAAATGTTATTTTTTAGATGTAGGATGTATTTTCGTATCAGAGAAGTAAATGCAAAATTACACAATGCACACACTTTCTAGAAAAAGGAAAGAAAGTAATCAATCTAAAATGTATGTTTCAAGATTAAAGTCACAGTAGAAATTCTAAGGCTAATATGATTTGAAATAAATTTATTAAAAATTTTATATAAAATTGCCTTTTAATAACGTAAACTACGCTTTGCAGTATAATTCGGCGCGTTCAATTCAAAAATTCGTCACAGTGTGACGTCACGATCCACTGCGCACCCTGTTGATTTGTATAGTTGTATCATGGTTATTGCTTCGCAAAACTTACCGTGCTTAACATGGTTCTACGTCAAAAACTCAGATGTCGGGTTGCACAAAGAATTTTAATAGTAATTAACTAGCCAGCAAGTTTGACTTTGACATATATGACATTGGCAGAAATAATTTTCTCACAATCATATTGGCCCTTACCTACCTTAATTTTTAATTTACTAATAGACACCTTTGATTGTGAATACATAATGCCGGTCAAAGTCATCTACATGTTACAGTCAAACTTGCTGGTTAGTTAATTCTGGTTGAAAATCTTCGTGCAACCCAACATTAGTCTCGAAATCGCTGATCTATTATGCATTGTGGGGTGATATAAAAGCCTGTCATAAATATTTGAAAAATAAATAATTGAAACTAATCTATAGTTCTCAGCCTGGCCAATCTTAAATAGTAGACTCTTCATATATTGAAATATCGTCCCAATCAAGGTAATTATTGAATTAATGAAACTGTTAAGAAATTTATGTTAGGATTATTGTTGTATGCTCTTAATAATACTCCTAGACTTCTCAAATTATTTTATTGTAAACGTTATTTTTATATATAACTTTGAATACATTTAACTTGTTATAAAAAGCTTCTTAATTCTAAAACGACAAAACTGACTTACTTACTAATTGATGACATAAATATATCAATTCTGCTAATATTTACTGATAGCTGCATGGGGTTGGTTGTTAACAATTAAAGGTAAAACTGGTAATCTCAACACTCATCCTCAATTTAAATATTTCATCAAGATGTAAATTTAAGTATTCGCAAAAATAAAATAAACTACTTACTTAATATAAACATAATATCTAAATTTAATAAATGCTTCATTAGGTAACGCCTTTGTTAGCATATCAGCTATGTTTGCCGTTGTTTTTACATACTCAACTCAATATCATATCTTTCAAATAATGATTTTTAATATCTATATGTTTCGCTCTTTTTGAGTTTTCATTACTTTTTGACGATAAAATTGCGCTTTTATTGTCACAATATAGCATTGCAACAACATTAAATTTAATGCCAGTTATGATTCCCTCTAAATTAATAAGGTATTGAGTACAAGCAGTCGCTGCCACATATCCCGCTTCCGCTGTTGATAAAGAAACCCAACTTTATTTCTTTGAGAACCAAGAAACAGGATTATTTCCATATAAAATAATACATTCACTGTCATTTTTATATGATGCCCAATCAGAATCTGAAAATCCTTTAAAGAATGTATTACCATCGTTTTTAACATAAGTTAGTCCTTTATCTTTAGTTGCTAGTAAATACCGCAAAATTCGTTTTCCAGCATTCCATGTTTCATTAGTTGGTTTGTCCAGAAATCTTAAATAGGAAACATAATATATGTAATATCAGGTTGGGTAGTTGTTGATAAGTACATTTACGCTCCTATTAGCTGTCTGTATATAGAATCTATTACTTCACTCTCCTTGTTATATTGAAATCCTCTTTCCATAGGTGTGGTCTTGCCATTAAACTGTTCCGTATTAAACGGTAATATCTTTTCTATGAATTTAGTCGAGTGATTTTTATTTCTTCCTCATTTCTATGTATTGTCATACCCGAGTAATTCTTAACTTCTCCAAAATCTTTTGCTTGAAAATAATTTTGTAATAGTACTGTTTTATTTACAATTTCGTTTTCTCCAGTTACTGATATGTCATCTACATAGATTATACCCATATAATATGTATCCTATTGTTGTTAAATTTATAAAGTCTGTTATATTATCTCATTATATTATTATGAACATTGGAAAACACAAGAGCAGTTATCAAAAATTGGCATTAAAGGTTTTAAATTAGCATCGTGGTTTTGCAGAGGGGAAGGTCAACATGGAGGTAGTGCAGTGTATATAAAAAAAATCAATAAATTTTAAAGTCATTAGAAGTATTAATAATCTATCTGTTAAAAATGAGTGAGTGTGCCGCTACTGAATGTTTGATTAACGCTAAAAGAATTGTTATTCTATGTGTATATAGACCGCCCTCAGGTAGTAAAGACATTTTTTATAATAAACTAGAAAATATGTTATGTAAAGTTGACAGTAGCTCATTAGTATTTATTGCAGGGGATTTTAATTTTGAGATGCTGAAAGAAAATGTGAATAAAATTTTCTTGTTTTCACTTTTAAATTTTTATAACATAAAAGGTACTGTTTTCCAAAGCACTAAAATTACTTATAACACTGATAGTTGTTTGGATAACATTTTTACCAATCTGGAGACTGCTTATCATACTGACGTTATCGAATCACATATCTCTGATCACATGGCACAAATCATAACTTTTGAGATGGACAAAGCCAAAAACTGTCTTGTGCATAAAAGATTCTTTTCGGAAGAAAATAAGCGCGAGTTTATAAGGGCGTTAAAAGAACAAGACTGGGAAAATGTTTTTCAAATTAATAATAAAAACGTTAATCTACAGTGGGATACTTTTATGGATACTTATATAAGAATTTTTAATCAGTGTTTTCCTAAAACCTCAGTATATGAAAACAAAAAAATAACACAGCGAAGCAGGGAGACTGTAGAGTGTAAAAAAAGGTTGGATACATTGTTGGTATTATCAAGAAAGAATAACTTATATAAAACCGTTTATAATGAAGTCAAAAAAGAGTATGATAAACTTCTAAAAGAAGAAAAATCAAAAAATTTTGAAAAGGTTAAAACCTCAGATATTAAAAATAAATGTTTATGGGCCATCTGTAATGAGATAAATGGTAAATTAAAAATGAGTCAGTTTACTGAAAATCCCCAGAAACTAGTGAATGATTTTAACAATTATCTATTAAATATAATTCCAGAAATGATGAAAAATAAAACTACAACCCCTTTTAACTGTAATATTCATGATAATGACCAATCAATGTTTCAGCAACCTATCACTAACAAAGAATTATTTGACATAGAGCAAAAATTAAAAAACAAATACAGTAGCGGTGATGATGAAATCCCAACAAGTATTGTAAAACTCTCGATTGTTGAAATTATTAGTGTTCTGAAACACATAATAAATAATTCACTGAAATATGGTGTTGTACCAAACCAACTTAAAGTTGCTAAAATAAAATCTCTTTATAAAAAGGCTGTCCAAAAGATTTAAATAATTTTAGACCTATAAGTTTACTTCCTAGTTTTTTAAAGATTTTTGAACTTGTAATGTGTTCTCGATTAATCAATTTCATGAATTCATGTCAGCTTTTCTCTCATACACAGCACGGTTATTTGAAAGGTAGGTCCACTACTTCTGCCATATTTCAGTTCACAAAAGCTATTTTAGATCAATTAGAAAATAAAAACATGGCTTTAGGTATGTTTATGGACTTAAGCAAAGCCTATGACTGCATATATAGGGGTTTATTATTATACAAACTAAATAAATATGGTATTAGGGGAAATGCATATGAATGGATAAAGTCCTATCTGTCAGATAGAATGCAAAGAGTAGTGTTTCAGGATGGTAGCAGGGAAATCAAATCTAAGTTAAAGAAAAACGTTGGTATAGCTCAGGGGAGTATACTGGGGCCTATACTATTCATTATTTTTTTTAATGATCTCAGTAGTGTTGAAGAGCATTTTTTAGTAACAAACCATGCAGATGATACGAATCTCCTTGTTTCAGGATCAAATATACAGGATCTTATTAACAATGCAGAAAATGTCATGACCAGTAACTGGTTTTCACAAAATAAATTAATTTTAAATGATGAGAAAACTAAATTAATTCTTTTCAGGACTAAACAAAACAAATTAGATAAGCCCGATACTGTTGCTCTATGTGACAGGAGTTTTACTTTGGATAATATTGCTAAATTCTTAGGTATAACCATAGAGGATTTTTTGTCGTGGAGCAACCATATTAATGATTTGTGTCTGAAACTGGGTAGTATAGGTTATGGAATGAAAGTAGTAGCTAATTATATGAACTTAAACACCTTAAAAATTCTATACCGTGCAATTTTGAATCTGTCCTGAGATATGGCATACTGTTCTGGGGCAGTTGCTTTGATCTAAAAAGGGTTTTTGTAATACAAAAAAGGACAATAAGGTTAATAAATAAAATGAACTTTCTAGATTCTTGTAGGGGAATATTTAAACAAATGAATATATTAACAGTGTATGGTCTTTATATTTTTGAGTGTTTAATGTTTTTGTTTAGAAATAAGAGCAAGTTTGAAACTGTAAATGTACATAGTAATCATACAAGGACGAATAACTTATTATATCCCCGTCACCGCTTAACTATAACAAAAAAAAATCCTTATTACATGTGCATTAAACTTTATAACAAACTGCCAAATAATATAAAATCAATAACTAGTGTGTCAAAGTGGAAAAAAACATTAAAAAAAGTGTTAGTAGACATTGAGCCCCATACATTAGTGGACTTCTTAGTCAAGGAATGGTAAACCCGTTCCGTCCTGTGACGTCATGTCATTTTATCATTTTTTGTAAACAGTGTAATTTGAAATAAAGAAGTAATATTATTATTATTATTATTAAAACTATACTGTATCTTGTCTCCTTATCCTATAATTGCTTGTTGTTGGATATTGTAATTAAATAAATAAATAAATTACTATCTACACATTTTTTCCGCAACATAAACAACAATCATATCTTGATCCTTCAAAATTATTTGTGACTGCAAAGTCATTGAAAGTATTATTCCATACTTCTCTTTAAGTCCATACAATGCTCTATTTAATCTCAATACTGAAGAATTCGTTTTTAGTCCTTCGGGACCATAAATATAGATTTCACTTTCCAAATTTCCATTTAAAAAGGCTGTAGGAATATCACGTTATCTTATATTCTAATCTTCTTGTTGTCCTATTGACAACAAAGTGCTTACCGATGCCATACGCGCTACAGGCGTATAAACTGGTTCAAATGGATTCTCCTTTATTTGAAAACCTTTAGCTATTACTTTTTTGGTTCCATCCTCTTTGGTTCTGAATACCCACCTTGTTTGAATGGTTGTCTTTCCTTTTGGTACGCTAGTTTTAGTACATGTTTGTAGTTTCTCATGTATAATTCCTTTTGTATAGCATCATCCCATTCTTCACTTTTTATAGCCTCTGTAAATTCTTTCGTATCATTAATTTGAGATATTAGACAATATGCATTATAAATTTCATATTCGTTGAACTGTTTTGGATTACTTATCTTTCTACCTCGACTTGTAATTTTAGTCTTTGTTATGTTTCTTTTTTCATCATCCGAACTTTCTAATTCTCTAAGTTATTTTCTTCATTATAATTATCCTCTGACTTACTATTATTTTCTCTTGAGTTATCATTATTATTTTCTATTTTTTTCTTCACTTCTTCATTTTCAATCAATATTATTTTCCTGTTATTGTCTAGCCTTTCATCATGAATTTATTTAATTTTATGACGTTAGTTTGTTTGCTTCTCGTCAAATGTCACATTTCTTGAACATATATCATTCTTATTAAAATCCTAGACCCTATAACCAGCTCCTAAATAACCTATCATCGTTTTTCTAATTTATTCGATGTTGGCAAAATAACTGCCCTAGCTCTACATACAAAACTCTTAATTTTAACAAATCGTTACTCCTATACCGCACATACACATATACACATACAGATGTTGTACATCTAGGTGCTGGTATCAAAACTTTTTTGTGATATTTAGGATAGGAAAATATTTTGATTTATGTATTTTATTATTGTAAAATTTTTAAAGAAATTAAATAAATCCATTTTCTAGAGGAAGTCTCTTCTAGAAATAAACCTTGATACCATCTCGTGGAAGGAGCCACTCCACCATTTGCTTTGGTTAGTAATCTATTCAATTCATATGCGGAACATAAAATTGCTTCGCCCCAAAGTTCTTTTAGTAGATTAGTTTAAGCAAATTTAGTTCTTACCTTGTCCATCATTGCGTTCATTCTTTCTGACTTACCGTTTTGCTGCGGGCTATATGGCATGGTATACTCGAATCTCAACAATTAATAGTATTTAACTATAGTAGAAAAATGCTTAGGATAGAGTCAGGACCACTTGACATTTTTGGTGTCTGTCTCGATGATAGTTTGTGAATATATTTCTATTTGGCTTAGATTAAAGATTGCTTACTGGACTACTGTTGAGTTGCATAAAGATTATTAATAGTAATTGACTAACCAGCAACTTTCACTGTGACGTAAACGACATTGGCAGCCATTTATTCACAATCCATAATATTAGAAAGAGATATCTGAACGGTGACATCTAGCTGTAAATAGGTTAAAATGTAGGTATGTTGGTTTCTGTAAATAATTTTTAAATTGAAAAATGTTTGCCGGCGCGCAGACATAATTAAAATTGAAAAAAGTTTTATGCCTCCGCTGGGTTCGATTCCCAGCCAGTGGTAGTGAATGAGTTCCCTTTCTCCTTAAAACACCTTACCCGGTCTGTGAATCGCAGGAGATTCCAGACTGTTACAACTAACAAACTTGAATACATTGTATGACCGAAGTTGGTGAGAGAATATACGCCGGTAAAACATTTTTCAATTTAAATATCTAAATATTTTATTTCTGAATCAAAGTTAATTACACTCTTATTAATTTAAACTGTTAACTCTAAATCTAAATATTTTTTACAATTCGCTATTACCATACACTTTGTTTTTAATGCATTTAATTTAAATTTACTTTGACAAAACTAGTTATATTATGTTTCAAGTTCCGCATTTAAAATATTAGTTATTTCTCCAAAATTGGTACCTGCTACACATATAACGATGTCATCTTCAAACAAATGCATTTTTCAACGTAAATAACAAACGAGAGGGCCTAAAACACTTTCTAGAGTACACCCAATAGGTTATATTAAATTAAAAATTAAGATACCCGGGTCACTATGATTGTGAGAAAATTATGTCTGCCAATGTCCTGTATGTCGCCGTTAAAGTTACTGGTTAGTTAATTATTGTTAAAAATCTTTATGCAAACCGACGTACATATTTCAAAATAACCTCTTAAAGCCTATTATTATTTAATTTTTTGTTGTTGCTGGATGTATCCAGAAGTTCCTGGGATAATTCTTAATATTTCTGTTTCGAACATACTATTATAACTATACGCATTTGGGCTGGTCCCTGCCCTTATTTATTTAAATATGTTCAAGTGCAACTGATTATTCGCTTGCTTATCTTATAATTAATGAAAACAGTTCGTCCACTTTAATATTTAATCCCCTGCCATTCTCTAGGTACATCTTGTATAAACTTGTAGGTTTTGCGTACCGGCTTGCATGTGAAGAAGTAAATACCCGTCAAGTTTATCCTGTCTGCAACAAACTTCGAAAAATAATAATGTTTCATAGCAAAAAGATCCGACATCTACTTTTTGCCTATATACATTTTAAAGTTAATTTTGTTCAAGTCTAGATGTTTTTCTTCCAAACTCTTATTTCGACAGTCTGGTGTCTTCACGATTACGCAATTATATATAAAAAATATAATTAGATTTTCTCTCAGTAGAAATACTTTCCATAATTACATCAGTCATGATATCTTGACAAGAGCAAATGTTAATCGTAACTTAATTTTGCCTATCGTACACTTTAATGCTACACAAAGATTCATTTCATATGTAGCTCCGAAGATCTTGAACCTACTACCAGAGCGATTTAATAAAAAAAACTTCATCTTGTTAAAAAAACATTAATAAATGGATTATGAACAACACTTAAATAATTAAAAATGTTATTAGATTCCTATAAATTCTAAAAAAAAGGCTTACCGCAATTGAATAATAACTATATGTATCAGGATTATAATATATAAGTATTAAGTGTTTCCTAGCTTTAGGTCAGTAACTGTGTGCACACACAGACTTTTAGTCCATAGTGTACAATAAATAATCATTTTACCTAGAGCTGGATGTACTGAAATGCAATATACCGCATTCTATGACACGAAATTATTAAGAAATGTAATTTTTTGTTTTAAAATCACCAATTTTCTGACCGCTTTAAACCGGATCGCACCTTATAGCGATTTCGGTTTACAGATCTCGGGCACTCTGAGAGTGCTCTCCCCGAGATTTGCGTGTTCGATTATAGAAATCGAGATATCTCACTATATGGCTATGACAGATCTCGGGCAGATCTATGACGTCACAGAGCGCTCTCAGAGTGCCCGAGATCTGTAAACCGAAATCGCTATTAGAATTTTCAAACTCAGTAGGAACCTGCAGTACAAAAAAGTACAGTGTATCATCCGCAATACAGATGTACTTTTTATACTGCCGGTTGCTTACTCCAGTGATGCGCCTTTTCTTAAAAATGTATTTACCAATGAAACAGTTTTCCGTAAAAAGTTTGACAGAAAAGATAAACTCCTGGTTTTAGTCAAAACGGGTACTAAAGTAAATATAAATATTCAGCAGCATATAAAAACAACTTTTTTTTTTGGTCGTGTGTTAAACGATATTCTACTCAACCCATATATCACTTGTCAAAAAAGTTATTAAAAGTTATTCCAACCAACTTTAATTTAAATAATGACTAAAAATGCCTAATATTTAATTTACTAAACACGTTACTATCAAAGTATTCTAATACTTAAAGATCTCTCAGAAGGGAAAAACGGGAAAATTCTTTGAGTCCACTCAGCAAGCGCATGGCGATGATGGATGCCCAGTCTCATGATGCCTCGTCTACCAGTTTTAATTTCAACAAACCAGCTGGTACTGCTTTTGATTTTGGTTTTGAGGCTCCAGAAAAACCCAAAACTCCTGCTGAACTTGACTACGAGGCCAAAGTTAAAGCATTTTTGTTGGAAACCAAGGACGATTCGGACTATGAAACGAAGGTAATAAAGTTTTGTAGTTTTTAGTAATAAGGCTTACTCGAAGAAAAAAACAAAATAGGTTAGATTCTGTTAAAAGAAAAAAGATAATTATGTGATACTTAATGTAGCCTTGATGGATCATTACCCATGCGTCATAACTTATATGTTAATAAAAACGTTTGGATCAAATCAAAGAAAAATGGTCAAAACAAGGTCTAATTTCATAAACATTATAATAAATGTGCCTAATGTCCCGATGTACAGGCTCCTAAAAGTTGTTTAAAGTTTTAAAGTCTAGTACAAAACAATGTTATCCATACATTTAATAGATCATTCAAAGGCACTTTGCAGAATATCTTTATCGACAAAGTTTACATGAATATTCAATTTTTTAGCATATCTCCACTTAGAGGACTTTAGCCACTGCCTTAATTTTTTTTTACGACGTATCATTAAGAGTTAGAACTGTTTAATAGTAATAATAATAATTCCAAAATTAATTAGACCTAAAGTAACTATTATTGGTGTCGATAAGTAATCTCACTACTGATCAGGAATTCGTTGATTGCATTAAGTTGAACGAATATGAAATACTTAAATGTAGAAATTAAGATGATTCGAGAATATAAACATAAAAATAGGAAATTAAATAATGTCGTTTTGGAGGTGTCGCCTAAAATTTGTAAATGCTTTTTAAATAATAGAAGAATATTTTTGGACTGGGATAGTTGCTAAGTGTATTAGAATGTTAGTGTATTGCGGTACAAATGTTGGTGGTATGGTCATAAGGTCCTACATTGCCGACAGGAAAAAGTAGTTTGTCCCTTATACAATAAAAATCATAAGAATGCTGAATGCAACTCCAATACTCAGGAGTGCACAAATTGTAATTTTACGCACGATGTTCTGAAAATACCAAACATAGATTACAATCACACTGTTTTGACAAAGAATGTATCTGCTATAAAAAATCACAGGAAAAAATTAAAAGTAGAACCCATTATTCCTAGCAATTAAATAGTACTAAAACTGTTTTGTCTGGAAAAATAGATATTCTACATATAACTATACAAGGTGTCACTTAAAATATAAAGCAGTTAATGCAATTTATGCAGGAAAAAAATCCGTCGATCATGAGTGTTAGCGAAACCCATCTAACATCCGAGATAGAAGACCAAAAAGTGGATATTCTACGAAAACTTACCACACGTATATAAAACCAATCAAAACGCTAATTTTCATAGCAGCCGCCTTGGTAACGGCCGTCTTACCCGAAAATATACCGCTAGCTCGATAAGACGCGCTGTGGCTATTGTCAAACAAACCCCTACAAAATCAAACATTATTTAGAGGTGATTGTAGATTATAGGGCTTAAACTTAACTTATTAACTTTGATTTTTTTAAGATATGATTTATGACAAATGTATGCAACGTTAAACCCAGTGTGCTTTGCTTTCACGTAAGCTTAAGGGGTCTTGGAGTTTTTATGGCAACCGTGATGGCACAAACAAATTTGATTTTTAACTTTCCATACGTCCGACTGAGTCTTGGATTTTTAATTAATTGTTAGTAGTGGCGCATTTATAAACTTAAAAATGAATCAATATGATTTTTCGGTAATTCGGTAATGTAAAAATGTTTACTTCCATTTGTTTGTATATTTGCCTTTATCATCAACGGCCTTTATTTAATGTTCCGTAAATTATCCAATAAAATACACCTCTTCAGGCGGTTTTTATCTTCATACCTACTCGATTTTCTAAGAACATTATCACTCAATGAAATTTTCACTTATAATCAAAGATAAGACCCTCGAGCTAAAGCTCTTAGGGTCATATTAGATTATAAGTAAAAATTACATTTTTTACTTATTTATTTATTTGTATACGGAAAAACTTTTTTTTACAATAATAATAATATAAGATAAGCACTTACATAATGTAGAATATAAATTACAGTTCACAAACTATTATAATATTGACAAGATGACGGAGAAAAAATAAATAAAAATAACATACAGAACTTTGAATGACAAAGGCCCTAACTGTCTGTTTGAAGGTTGGAGACAATGATGTTTCTTGAATGATAAAATAGTTTTGGACTTGCATTGTCTTTAATTTGTTTTACATCACAACGTTTCAACTGGTAAGTATCTCCAGTCGTCTTCAGGTGAATACTAAAAAAGTAAAGTAACTACAGCTCTATTTATACTAGCTAGATGTACTGGAGCATGACTGAGATGGGTGCAGTCATGTGTTTAATTCTTGTGCGGTATTTTAAGTTTACATCTACTTAACAAAGGTTTCCAGATATTTCTTATATCTAGTGAGGGCTTACTAAAACAATCTGGGTTCTGGTATATGATAGCAGCTTCCTTGAACTTCCTCCAATGTGGTTCTTTGTGCAGGATTCGAGCTTCTGTCCACTTAATGTGATGACCGTGCGTCCAGGCATGGTCAGCTGCCCCTGATTTTTCGGTTTCTCCTTTAAGCGTGTTGTTTCTGTGTTCCTTGACCCTAGTTTCAAGTGGCCTTAGAGTCTCACCAATGTAGGATCGGCCACATTCGCAGGGAATCTGATAGACACAGTTTTTCCTATCTTTTTGACTTGTTGGTTTCGTCTTCGTCAGGTGGCTTCTTAAAGTATCTTTTGAGTTGGAAGGAATTCCTATACCACATTAACAGCCTGGCGCCGACAATCAAATTTACCATGGAGAGAGAAGAAAACAGTCAATTACCTTTCCTGGATGTAAACGTAAAGAAAAATGGCAACACCATCCATACTTCAGTGTACAGAAAACCCACGCATACAGGTCAATATTTGAATTACACCTCAAATCACTCAAATAGCACAAAACATGGCATAGTAAGAACGCTTGTGGATAGAGCAATTACCATCTGTAATTCAAATGAAGCCCTCAAACAGGAAACTAACTACATCAAGACCGACCTCAACAAAAATGGCTACCCCGGGCATCTAGTTGATAGACTAATGGAAAATCGCAAGAATCGGTCAAATACACAAAAGAAGCCAGTAGAGTCACAATCAACACTCAACATTCCGTATGTCAAAGGAGTATCTGAGAGAATTAGAAGACTAGGTTTGGTAAGAGGGTGACCAAATGATTGATCCGTATTCTAAGCATGGACGGACAAATGTGCAATACAACAATTTTAGAATGTTCGGAGAAAAATCTTTACTATTGCGGAGAATGAAACCAAGCTGTTTAAAGGCTTTACCGGTTATGGAGTTGAAATGACTTCTAAAATTTAATTCGCTATCAAATGTAATCCCTAAATCCTTAACTTCTAAATTCCGTGTTAGGTTTTCATTGTTCATGTCGTAAACAAATCTCTGAACATTTTTGTTTCTGGAAAATGTTATCACTGAGCATTTAGAGACATTAAGATGAAGTGCATTTTTATGGGACCACCTAGTTAGTTTATCTAAATCATTCTGAAGTGCACTGGAGTCTTGGATATCCTTTATAACCCTGTATATTTTTAAGTCGTCTGCAAACCGCAAATTAAGGGATTTAAGGTCAATGTTATTAGTAAATAAGAGAAATAATTTTTAAATTTCGTAAAGATTTGTCAGAAAATCGATTTCTTGTAAAAACAGCGGTATTACCGATAAAACGCCTCTATCGGTATATTACTAGTGATAAATAATATATCATTCTAACAGCAGGCATATAGGTGAAAGTATCATTTACATAAAAAACTCTATACAGTTTGAAGTGGTGCTAAATAATGCAGTGGTTATTGGATATTAGCTAGCAGAGTACATGTCAATAAAGAAATTTTTTACTGTATGTTACAGGTCTCCCTAATTCTAAAGTTAGTGAGTTTTAATTATTTGACTGAGAAACTAAATGATAATTTATTTCAAGAAAATTAAACTTTTATTATTGGAGATATTAACGTAGATTTACTAAAAAACAACACTGAAACTAAGAAATACAAAGACATATTCCAGGGGGCTGGTTTTACTCAACTTGTTACCAAGGCAACTCGTGTAACTAACGTACCATCATCGTTGTTGGACAATATAATCAATAATCATTTTGTATACAGTAAGTTGTCAAGGATTTTCCCGATCCTCCCGACCATGATATAATCGGCACAGAGGTGCAGTTTGAGGGTGAGATCCATGAATTACCCCCAAACGAAATGTTGTCGTAACTTGAATGAATATCTAATTTAATTAAATAATTATTTGGAAAAGATTGAAATTAAACTTCTGTGGATGTTAACGTAATTTATTCCGACCTCAAAAAGAATATACAGGAGGTACTTAATAAAGTTGCCTCTCTTAAACAATGGGAGCAAAGGAAATAGCCTTTGTTGTCTAAAGAAGTAAAAACTGCTCAAATAGAAAGAAATAGAGCGTAAGATGATCAGGATTGGATAAATTATAAACAGAAGAGAAATGGGGTAGTTAACATCATAAGGTCTGAGAAAAATAAAATATGAGTCAAGCATTGATAAGTGTAGGGGGAATGGAAAGAAAATGTGGAGTACTTTAAAGGAGTTGGTAGGTTGTAGAAAAAAGCAAACCATTTTTTTTATTTATACCGAATCAATGGAAGAAAACTTTAATGACTTTTATTTAGACAGTTTACTGGAAGTATAGACAAACAAGAATGGCATAGTAAAATAAAAAAGTGTGACCAAACAAGTTTCCTAAAGTTTAATAAAATCACTCGTGCAGAGTTCGTAGAGTGGTATTTAATTAAAAAAATACTAGTGATAACGACTTAAATATAAAACTAGTCAAGGATTTATTTTGCGTATTATACTTAGCAAACACATCTTTCGAGTCTGGTATTTTTCCACAAGAACTGAAGACTAGTGTTACTGTACCTTTCCCCAAGGTAGCAAAACTTACTACTCCCGGCGAATCTAGATCGATTAATTAACTGCCAACGGTTGATAAAATATTGGAGTCTAGCATGTGAACAATTAAACTCATACTTTAAAACCAACAATCTATTATATCTAGGTCAATCGGCTTTTAGGAACAAACAGCGAGGCCGCACTCCAGTATGTCAGTGCAAAGTGGAGAAGTGAAATGAATGAAAACGGTACTGATTGTTTTTGTGGACCTAAAGCGCGCCTCGAAACTATCGATCGCAAAATTTTAATAAAAAAGTTAAAATTGTACGGAATTAGTGATAAAGCTGCGTGTTGGATTGCAGATTATCGATACAAAACTTTATATTTTTTAACTGTCTTATTTATTTTTTAAATAATTTATTTATTTTTTGAATAATATTGTTATTTAAGTTAGTTAAATGTTATCCCTATAATAAACCTATACCGGGTGACAACGAAATTACTACCCAGCTTGTCACGTCCTTATAAAATACTACATTATTATAAAATTTTGTTAGGTTATATGATTGCATTGTGCACACATTTTCAATATTCAAACGCCTCACTATCACTTGCGGTTGAACCGGAAATGCATACAACTTTATTATTTTAAATGAAACACCCCTTATGGTTTTAAAAATATGCATTCTACGAAAAAAATCTAAGCATACACCATGTATCATATCCTATACCTATCTAAAATAGTTTCCGAGAAAATTTCGTTGGAAATTGTCAAATTAGCCACATAATTTATTGTTTTTACAAAAATATTGTTTTTACAAAAAACAAATAAATAAGTAAAAAATTTAATATAATTTTTTTACTTCTTTTTAGGTATTCCGTATGAATGAGTCACAACTATTTCACTTCGGGTTTAACCGGAAGTGCTGCAAAATTTGACATTCAAACACGGATGTCTCCAATAATTTTAATGGCACTACCCCTTTTTAATCAAATTTTCAATAGATTTATCTTACTTTTCTAAATATTTTTTATTTAGGGTTCCATATGTCTAAACTTATTCGTTTTTAAGATATAAGCAATTAAAAAAATTACATTACCCAACAAGCAACAAAAATTTTATTGATGTTAATTTATTCATAGTTTCATCCTAGTTACCCACAGATCTGTTTACTAATTTCAACTGTTTTACGACATTATTATTATACACAGCTATCTAGATGAAACTATGAATAAACATAAGTTGTTGCTTGTTGGAAAAATTAATAAGTTTAGACATAGGGAAGCATAACTTAAAAATATTTAGAAAAGTAGTATAATTTTGAAAATTAGATTTAAAAGGGGTAGTGCCATTAAAATTATTGGAGAAATTTGAGTTTGAATGTCAAATTTTGCAGCACTTCTGGTTAAACTGGAAGTGAAATAGTTGACTCATTCATACGGAATACCTAAAAAGAAGTAAAAAATTAATATTTCATTTTTTACTACTATTCATTTGTTTTTGTGAAAACAATAAATTGTGTGGCTAATTTGACAATTTCCAACGTCATTTTCTCAGAAATTTTCTTAGGTAGATATTGGATTCATGATACATGTTTTATGTTTAGAATTCTTCATAGAATGCATATTTTTAATAATATATAGAGTGTTCTATATAAAATACAAAGTTGTGTGCACTTCCGGTCCAACCAGAAGTGACAGTCGGACGTTTGAATACTGAAAAGATGCGCACAGTGTAACCATATAACTTACCAAAATTTTCTAATAATGTTTTATTTTATAAGGACGTGACAAGCTGGGTAGTAATTTGGTTGTCACCCGGTATAATTGGCTGGGAGTAAATAAAAAACCTTTGCAACTATTTTGAAATTAAAAGCATACTGCTGATTTTTCAAAATTGCATTGTTTGGCAATTATTTCTTTTAATATGCGTTATTCCAATGTGTTTCATGCTTAGAATTTTGTATTACAGTCAAACTTGCTGGTTAGTTAATTATTGCTTAAGTCTTTATGCATATTATACAATTAAGTAAGTACATGTTACTAATGCAAGATGCGAGTAAAAATACCGCCAACAGCGACCTTTAATTCATTATTTAATAGACACGGGACAACACAAGCTCTGTGGTAAGTACTATATCTTGCTGTCAGTTCAGCTAGATAAGCCATTATTTCAGTTTCAAGTATTTTACGCTCCTTCAGCCAAAAATACTTTAGCGTCCTACGTAAAAGATGATTTTTTCTCACTATAGAAACTCACTTTCCTCACATACTGTACCTATAAAACAATTAAAATTTTCTTTAGGTTAGAAAATTCTTAGAAGAAAGTTCCAAATGGAAAAAAGGAAAAACTGTTGATGATAAAAAGAAGAAAAAGAAAAAGGAGAAGAAAGCTAAAAAGGACAATAAAAAGAAAAAGAAGAAAGAAAAGGAAAAGTTGAAACGCAAAGGGTTGGATTTAGATCTAGATGATCACAAAAAGCTTCGCGATGCTATTAAAAAGGAATTGAGCAAAGAAAAGAAAAAGAAGCACAGTGTTGCTTCAGATGAGGAAGAATACTTTTTGCAAAAGTCCGGTATTTCAAAGAGGTATGTTAATAAAACGTTTTTAAGATGTTTATAAATTGATTTATCCTACAGCAGTTTCATTGATGTTTTCTGAAGTAGTCTGCGGAATGAAATCGATAAGACTTTTAGGACGGATTCATCAATGTATAGTTACATAATTGCTAACAACTTAACCTAGAACTCATGACAAATTGACACTGACGTGCATACTAATTTATTTTGTGCCTTAGCCAACAGCTAAATATTAAGCTATTTAATAATGACTCGCCCTTAAATGGTACAATTTTATGACCGCCACTCGTTCTTGGTATGGTTTACCAGCCCGTAAATACCTTCTAATTTTTTTTCTACTTTGTTGCTAAAATGTAAGACCCAGTTTATATTATTCCATATACCTTATGCAAGAAAAATTCACTTGTCCTAAATTCGTACTGCAGAGGAGGTGGGAGTCCAAAAATAAGGAAAAACATTTTTTGCGTTTTTTACAACTATGTCACATGATTATTAATCTGCTTTAGTTTATTTCTAAATCTTACTAATAACTTTGTTGCTAAAACGTCAGACCCAAATTATATCAATCCAGATACCTTAAGAAAGCAAAATTCACTTGTCTAAAATTCCTAATATGCAGGAGGTGGGGTCCAAAAATGAGCAAAAACATGTTTTGCGTTTTTTACAACTATGCCACATGATCATTAATCTGCTTTAATTTTAATTAGATATAATTATTTAAAAACTCTAAAACCTATTTATTTAATATTGTTACTTTAAGAAATAATCGACCGTGTCCGTACCTAAAAGCGACCCTGTATAATCTGGGTGCTAGTTAATAAATAGAGAGAAAAATGGGGTACAGAAAATTTTCTTACTTTACTGTTTACTAAAACAAATATATAAATCGGAAAACGGAAAAATGCACCTTACATAATAAATATTCCATTCAAAAAGCCAGTATTCTGGGGTAGCATCTTCTGTCTGCAAAATAACACCCTATTATTAATAACCATAATAATTGTTTCAAAAGGAAGAATTTTTAAAGCATTTAGTCAGGGTAGGAACTTGCTTCACTATTAGATGTAACATTTGTTAGGGGCCAATATACGACGAGCGTTTCCGTCTCCTTTTTAAGTGAATGTTTATTCAGCCACTGCATTTGCAGGAGAGGAGCGAATTCAACTTATTTCCCTTCTTATACAAGAACACAGTGATCCAGTACAATTGAGATACCAAATTAAATATACTACAATAACAAACTTTCTCCGGCAGAAAAATACCAAAACCAAAGCAATACATCATTTAAAAAAATCTACTATAGGATGCTTCAAATATTTGGAACTGTAAAAAAGGTTTATAAAGCTTGTTACTGTAGTATATTTAATTTATAAATTCATATCTCAATCTCAGCTTGCACTTAGTTACTTTGTTCTTCTAAAAGAAAATAAATTTGCATTGGCTCCTGCAAGTGCACTGGCTAAGAAAGAAGACTTGTCGAATATTGGTCCCTAAAAATGTTACATCTAATAGTGATGAAGCAAGATTCTATTCTAACTAAATGCTACCAACTTTGGTTTTTCAAACGGAATACCCTGTATATTTTCGCATTTTTTGATACCTTATTGAAACCTAAGTAACTTTTGAACGGCAGAAGAGTTTTCGACTTGCATTGTCTTTATTTGTTTTGAATCACAACGTTTTAACAGATAAGTATTTCCAGTCGTCTTCAGGTGAACAAGCAACTTTTGTTAACAATAAATAATGTATATCTCTCTAACCGTTTTTGAAATATGAATTATAAAATGAATTTTTTAAGGCCTTTTTACATTAGATGCAAGTGCAAGGCAATGGTTGTTTTAAATGGAAAAACTTGCATGTGCCAATGTGTGCATTTAGATAAATGTGCATAAGTCAATTTTTGAAAATAGAAAACTCTTTTTTTTATATTAGTACCGTGTGAAGAATCAAATTTCCTATCTAAATGACTAATATGTCGGTATCTGTAAAGTTCATAAGATAGTATTTTGGGCTTTAAGTGCGATTGTTGTTTGACTAAGCTTTGTTACCAATTAGTAAAGTAAGCTTTGACTAAAAAGGTTTTAAAGTTGACACTCCTTTGTTGTCATATTTTAGTTTACCTATTTAAATTTACTTTCATTCTTAACAATCTAAGAATGGCAAATAATATTTATTCTAATAACGATATTATAAATTTATTTTATATTCATGGAAAGTGTCTACGAAGAAGCAGAACATGCAGAGTGTCTAATGAACGATATCCACGTTTACTACCAATTAGCGATAAACAATTTAGAAGAATTGAGGCCAATTTTTATAAGTTTGGTCATACAGAAGTCAAAAGGACATTTCCGACGCCTGTTCTGAACTCCGAAGAAAAGCAAATTACTCTTTTAAGATATCTTCATGCCTATACAGGTGCGTCTATTCGATGTGCGGAAAATTATCTGAGTATAACGTATTCTTCAATTCAAAAAATCCTACAAAACATAAATTGCATTGTTATAAATGGATTACCCTTCAAGCTATTTTGCCTCAAGATTATACAATGCTAGTGGCAATTTGCGAAATTATGTTAGTTCGAACGCAAGAAGACGCTGATTTTTTAAAAAGGTAATTTAGAGTGACATATCAAAATTTTTTTGGGAGGAATTTTTTAATAGAGGGAATTCTCATTTTTAAGCATCTGAAAACCCAAAATTGGTTAGAGAAAGAGGAGGACAGAAGTTTAGTTTAAATATTTTTTTTATTAATGAACAATCGGTTGGCTTTTTGTATTTATTAGGAAAATTAGAATTTGAAGAAATATTTGGAAATTTTAAGAACAGATGTTACTGACTTTCTGGTGACTTTACCACTGGAACTATATCGGAGTTGTTGGCATCAGTTGGACGGTCCTCCAGCTCATTGTACCCATGCAGTTAGTGAAGAAAATATGTTTGAAGACCAGTAGATAAGATGTCTAGGTCCGTGGGACTGGCCCCCACGGTCGTCAGATCGCACACCGATTGATGCATATTTATGGGGTGTCATAAAGGATAGAGTTATAAAACACCGGTAGAAATGAAACAGGATTTAGATAACCTAGTTAGACTTGCATTACGAGAATTGGATGGTAGTGGAATTTAAAGGGCAACAATTTACAATGTCATACACTCCATTGAATTCTGCTTAAGAGCTAATGAAGGTCATATAAAACAAAATAATTATTAAAATAAGTTTAACATAAACTGCTCGCCATTTGCTTTTGAGCAAAAAAAATTTTGACTAACTTTCAAAGTTAATATTTTCTGAACCAGATATGATATCGACCTTCGGGTTTTAATGGTTTATATGTTTATCCTTTAGAAAACAATTATCAATGTTTGAGTTTCTTAAACTGTTAGATAATTTTATATACAGAGTGTTAAAGAAGATGATAATTTTTGCTTTAATTTCAATAGCATGTACAGGGACATTATTTTAAGTGTCTCACCCGATTGGCGACTTTGCGATCAACCACAATAAAAAAACAATTATGTATTCCCTAACAGCTTTTAGTGAAGAAGCCAAATTTAATGTCAAAAAAAGTCTATGTTTACAAGTTTGACACATACGACGCCATATTGGATTTTCTTAAATGACAACCCTACTTTATAGTAAGCCAGCTGCATTCGCCTATTTATTCCAACATTAAAAATGTATAATTGTCAATATTTATTTTCAGCCGTTCCGGAGATACGAGGCTTCGAAGTTGGTGATTTTGTTATCATCGAATTAACAGAAGCTTTGAAATTAGAAACTCAATTTTTTCTGGAGATACGTAATTTCTTATGGCGGAGCCACCCATGCTATTGTCATATATGTCAGATGTCAAAAAATGACAACAATTGTACCATAACTTCCTTAATACATGGTTATCATTTGCGGCCAACGCATTAGCATGGCTTACTTGATATTGTTTGTTTTTTTGAGATAATCACAAATCAAATTAATACACTCGGATGGACGGGGTTTGGTTTGGCGGCAGCTAGTGATATTTAATTTTCAGGGTCCCTTTAATCAATGTACTTTAAATTTTAGGAATAGTGTGGTGTTAGAAAGTTAGAATTTAATACATAATTTTTTAAAAAAATTATATTTTTTATAATTTTGGAATAATGGATACTGACATATTAGACATTTAGATAGAAAATTTGATACTTTACACGTTACAAAAAAAAACGATGTTCCATTTGCAAAAATTGACTCATGTACATTTATCTAAATGGCTACATTGGCACAATTTTAAAAACCCCTGTATGAAAAAGTAAAATCTAAGTAATGTAGTCTAAAGATCTATGTTTTAGTTAAAAAATTTAAATTAGCTTTCTTTAGAACTTTCTTCTTGGTAAGGGTTTTACATCAAAATCAAATCAAAAAAGCTTTATTGTCCAAGACAGTGTCTCTTTGTCAAAGCAAATAAAGTTTAACATAAAAATTTAATTTTATAATTCATATCTCAACAACGGTTAGAGATAGGTATGGATTATTGTTAACAAAAGTTACTTAGACGGCAGTAGAGTTTTGGACTTGCATTGTCTTTATTTGTTTAGAATCGCTACGTTTCAACTGGTAAGTCGTCTTCAGGTGAAAACTACGTATACAGAGTATTCACCTGAAGACGACTTACCAGTTGAAACGTAGTGATTCTAAACAAATAAAGACAATGCAAGTCCAAAACTCTACTGCCGTTCAAGAAACGTCATTGTCTCCAATCTTTAAACAGACAAAAGTTACTTAGGTTTTAATTAGGTATCCAAAAATGTAAATTATACAGTTTGCTTTAACTTCCGGTATAACTGGAAGCGATACAAACCTCAAAATATTATATTTTAAGTAAATTATTCCTACTACCCAAATTTTAGAAATATAACTACTCGTTTCCGATATCTTCTAATAGGTCACTCGACGTGAATCACCCTGTATACTCTTAGATACCTATATACTTATAGAAAAATCTTAAACGATTGAAGACTGAAAAAATATTTTTAATTAAGATTTTCAAATAAGATTAAAGCAGGTTGATCGAGTGGCATAGTTGCAAAAAATGTTTGCTAATTTTTGAAAAATTACCCCCTGCACAGTACGATTTTTGCACAAGTCAGCTTCCTTAAGATATATGAAACGATATAAAATGGGTTCTAAATTTTAGCAATAAAGTGCAAAAGAGATGACACGATAGAATCAGCTTCCTTTTAACTCCAATCTTGACCTATTGAGATAAAAATATCAAGGACGCCAAATAAATTTACATAGGAAATAATTATTTCATTGCTTTATCAAAAGGGGATTTTTAAATAATTATTTAGCTCTTTCAAGTACTTACAGGAATTTAGAGACTTCCACCTAATATTACTAAATGATTGTTTAGACGTAAAATCGGGATGGAACTGGACGGAAAAAATTGTTATTAAAATTTAATAATAATAATAATAATAATACTTAAAGACGCTGCCAAAATCAAAATTCTTGAGTGTAAGTAATAGGAATCGCCTGTTCAGTCGTTCAAGAAAAATTAAACCTAAGGTTTTGTTTTCAAAATATCGAAAATTGTGAGTAGTAAATTTAAAACACACATTTGATAAGATTATAATAAAGTATGCTTACTGATAAGAACATTTTGTTGGCCATTTTAAGATAAACCAGTTAAAAACTGTTTTATTGATTAATCTAGCGTGTTTCACTAAATATTGTTTTCAGGTTTATTGAAAGTTTACCAGATTTGGAAGAATTGGAATCAAAACTTAACGCTTACTATGCATTAGAGAAGGAAAGCAAAAGGTATTATAATATTACAAATAAATATGTTATTTTATCTTACGATTTATCGAAAAAAAATGTCTTTAACTGCAAACCATGAAAATGTGTAGATTTTATTTTTAATAATTATAATCCTTTTCATAATATCTCTCTGTTAAATAAGCATAAATGAAGGTATTGTTATATTACAGAAGTGACTTAAGCGAATCCCCAAAGCTAACGGTCTTGGATTCCCCATCTCCTACTAGAGAACAGAAGGCTAGACAAGCAGTGGCTGAAGCTGCTGCATCGGCTGGTAAGTGGAAGATGCATATCGGTCCCCCTGCACCAACATCCGGTCGTTTAAAGAAAAAACAAGAAAGACCTCCATCACCTGATTGGCCGCCAGAATTGCCTCCGGAAAAACCCAGGTCAAGAAACAGGTAAGCTTTTTCTGTTTTTAATTAAAACTTGCTGCTTTTTAAAATAAATTATATAGAATATAGAAATATATATAAGTTATGGGTCCAATGACACAAACATTTCAACAATCATGGGTTCCTGCTATACCTGAGCAACGACCGCCAAGTTACCCCGTCAGCGAGTCTGCTGGCCTACAATAATAATTACAATCAATTGCATAGTAATTATATTTTTGTACGACATTCAGTGTGGAATTAATTCTTTACTTTGTAACTTGTATTTTTAAAAATAAAATTAATTTTTTAAAAACCCTTTTTCAATAGTAAAATACTTAACTTATATTTATATATTCAAACATATTGTCCTTATAGATTCGTAGTTTAGCAGATTTTCGCCCATCCTGCGTCCTTGAGGTATACATTTCTTGAACCAATAGTAATATATTTTTGAGGTACTTTCTTGGGACCTAAAAAAAACACTGATGAAGGCAAAAATATTGCCGAAAAGTCTGATTTCATTTTGCTGAAATAAACAAAATTTTGGAAAAAACATCACCTTTTTTTTCAACAAGAACCAGAAGTCCCAAGAAAGTACCTCAAAAATATATAAGTATATTCAGAATGCATTTTTATAAATTATATTTAGTTTTAAGAATCCAAGTTAAATTAAAACTTTCAATATTTCGCTTATTATATAAACATCTGGACAACTTTAACTTTAATGTTGACTTTTTATTGTTATAAACTCATAACGCACATACTAATCATAAAGTATTTATTAAAATTCTTAATATGACATATTTTTCTACTCCCACATGGATATTTGCTGTTTCATTTCCACTAAAGTGGCCGAATAAGTAGGATATTCCGGTTAACTGAACGGATATAATTTCATATTTATCCTTGTTAAGATATGAAACTGACCAATCACAGTGGTGAGATCATTATAACTTGAGAGAAAGATTACAAAGAAATCAAATTTACACGTTGTAAATTTTACCCGTCGTTTTATGACACTTACTTACTTCCACTATTTTCGGATATTTTCAACGGGGTCCCAACCCCAATCGACCTTAAAACTTATCACAACAAATATAGAAAAATAACTGGTGAATCATCCTTAAATGGTGGAATATGAAGATGAATATAAAAGCAGATAAAAAAATATTTCTAGAAAAAAAATATTCTAATTTTAAAGGTTATGGTGTTTTGTTGATATCACTACAGTATTGCCACTTCTTGTTATAGTGTTGCTAGTACTTATGTAAATTGGCAGTAGAATATGATTATTTTGAAAAACTTTACCATCATAGCGAACATTAAAAATTAATATTAATGCACAAAAGGCATTTTTAATATTTTTTTAAATGAGTTTTGCTTATCTCTTCGTTATTATTCTTGTGCTCACACGCAACCAAGAATACACTTCAGTAGACCAATAAATCAAATTGGCTATGGTTGAGAAAAATACCTTGTTTATTTTTATTAATAAATATATCACTTTTTGTCTGTTATTCTGCAAAAGGCGGAATGTGAGAAAGATAAATATTTAAAAAATGCATGAAAAGTAAATTTAAAACCACCTGAACTTTTTACTATAAGGTTGTATTTTTTTATCAATGTTACATATTAAAATACAAACCAGATTGCATAGTACTACCTATACTATACTATAGTATCAAGTGACCTACTGCTGGTGGTGACATCCTACCAATAGTAAAGTTTTCACTTCTTGGTAGTACTATGCAATCTGATTTGTATTTTAATATCTAACAGTGTTAGACGAAATACAACCTTATAATATTAAGGTACTTTCAGGTGGTTTAAAATTTATTTTTCATGCATTTCTTAAATGTTTACTACCACCTGACTAGTAAGAAATTCTGTGTTCTTACAAAGCGATTTTGTGCAAATACCGTGTGTTCAAAATAAAGTCGCACCATTGCTAACTTTCTTATTATAAATCAAAAAAGCTTTATTGTCTAAGATAAAGTTTCGTTGACAAAGCAAAAAAAAGTTTACCAATTAACAATACAGACTTACTCTTATATTCTAAAATACAAAAAACAATTAAATAGAAACTACAATAACATTTTAAGGGACGTACTATATATAGTTCTAAAAGTTGTGTCATTAGTAAACATAGAATTAAACCAATAATGTAAAATTACCACTGAAAAGTGTCAAAATGGAACAATCTACGCGGTAAGATAATTAATACTAATTGCATACTACATCGATCCAGCACCTAATGGAAAGTCAATAGTACATAGAATGGTTTATTGCAGTCGATAGTGTCTGCAGCGCTTTAATGGGCAATAGAAGAAATAATGCTAAGAGATACTTTTCATCTCAGCCCCTAGAATCTTTATTTTTTAAAGTATTGAGGGGTTGTCGGAGTAAGAAAAAATTAGTCAAGAACAGAGATAGGTCTCAAGTAAATTCTGGGATCAACTTCCGTTGCAATACCATCACACAAATTCTGAGCTAATGAGCAATAAAATTGATTACATCACGTTCTGTCCCAAATCATAGTCCTCACCCACACTACTACTATTACACCCACCTCTTAAGTAGTTTACAATCTTTCATGTTTTCTTCTGCGCGTTTATAGATTGATCTATCCTTTTCTTTATAATAATTTAGTTTTGCCGCCTTTATAACTCTTTTATAAACCGTACGATAGGTATTGAAAGAGCGTACAAAAACTCACTCATGTTTCGAGCTGAAATCTTTATGCCTTTTGAGAACCATGGTGTTTTATTTTTTTATTTTAATGGTCTAATTGGAAGCGACAAATTAAATACTTGAACTAGTAGTAAGTAAAAAGCCTCAAGAAGGAACTAAGAACCTGTGTCCAATCTACACCAGAACATCTCATCACAAACTGATCATTATTAGCTGCAGTATATAAACTATTGTACTGCTTTCCTGACGTGGATTTCAATGGGAATACTACACAAAACCGCCTCATGGTCTTAAATCCCAGCATTTATTGAATACAGACGTAATCTATTACAGTAGCAGAATTCTAGTGGGTTGTAAAACATGCATATCTAAACCATTCGAACGGAATATGTCCAATAGGCAGAGACTCAAAGTCTAAAAAATTTACTAGGATTTGAACAGAAAATAATCGAAAATTCGAACTCATTCGTGCGTGAGTACTATATTTATTCTAGGGAACCTGGACAAAACAGAATACGAAGGCAAACAAAAAGGTTCAAAATCCTTTAACTAATGTTTCGTAATAAGAGTAAAACCAGGATTGTCACATCTATTCACAGGTAAATCGAGCTCATTAACCTTATTTCTAATCGATTGTATGTTTAACAACATTAAGCAGAGTCTCTTAGATTAGCCTGTCCTTGATCTAAAAAATTTTCCCTATCAGGTAAATTTGTCAGTGCATTGATTGCAACACGTGAACCTGTTACTTTGTCAGGGATATTGCAACTGGCTGTCACTGAATTGTTTCATTCAGGATTATCTGATTGTGGGGAAATTTAGCCCTCAGTCAGTTTTGGTCAGGGCCTTCCTAATAATTATTGCCAGCTTCATTAAACCATATTTGCATAAATAATAATAATTATTATTACAGTGGTGTCAAAAATAAAAAAATCAATTAAACCACATTACTAGATAATTGTGTTAAATTTAAAACATATCTCCTTAGATCCCCGTTGAAATATTCAGTAAAGAAATCACACCCAAAGTTACCATACCCACCTGGAGACATACAATGTATTAAGTTAGTGTTAAAACATTTATTGGCCAACAGAGTAACAGCATTTAAAGAAACCGATTGCTTAAACCTATTAAAACTAGCACATTATCAAGACCATTAACATAACAGTCACAGAAGGAAAGAAATAAGAACACAAAGTCTTCCTCCACTATTATATTAAATTAAAGAATCTCGTATGTTCAGAGAAACTTTTTATCTCTACATGTTTCGAATGCAGAAGCATTCATCTTCAGGAGAATGAATGAAAAAGAAGAAACTAATAGATATCACCTTAACGGAGCATCAAAATAGTAAGTTCAGTAAATAGAACTGTGAGAAAACTAATACACACGTGGTATTGTAACAATAAAAAATATATGGGGTTCAGGCTCATGGCACTGTAAAAGTTTATAATATGCAGAATAAAAAATATAACATCTCTATATATTTTTTCATATTGTAAATTTGATTTTCAGATATTTTTATACAGTGCCTTTTCAATAGGTTTTATTTTGGTGTCATGTGTTTTCTCCTTACCAATTTGGACTTTAACCCGCAGTGTTTTATACTTATCCCCTATGTTACTTATAAGTTTGAACATTTTGTAGTGATTGCACCATATTGTTATTTTGATTTTATTAACATTTTCATTGTACCTTCCCATTTCCCCAAGATAGATATTTTGGCTCCTATATTCTGCCTACTTATCTTGGGTTATGTAATCAGATATCTTTTGTAAACCTTGACTGAGCTTTGAAATTTTAAGCGATCCTATATTTTCTCTGTGATATTCAAATTTCATACAACCTACTTTTCTTTGTTTTAGCCTTCAGCTTAACAATTTTTTCTCTGTGTTCTCACCTAACTTCAGACATGTAAACTGTCACCAAATTTATCTTTTTGGAAACGTGGTGGCGATCGTGCCTAATTTTATTTAATCCATAAAAGTTTTTTGAAAAAAAAAAAAAGTTCTTTATTCTACAAAATGCTAAACAAAATTAGCAAAATCTACATTTTCCAATTTTTTTATTCTTAAGTAATAAATCGACATGTGGTAAGTTTTCACAATTTTTGTCCATTCGATGTAACCTAAAAGAAATCTCTCTTTTTCAGGTATTCATCTGACGAACCTTGTCAGAACTGCCACTTTAAACAATAACCCAAATATTTTAACATAATTTATAATTTCATCTTCCTCACACTTCAGTTTTCTGTTATGACCAACCTTCAATTTCTCGATTAATTATTAACTTTTCTTTTCAACATTTTTCCAACCATTCTCCTCAGACAGAGATGTTATATTTTTTATTCTGCATATTATAAACTTTTACAGTGCCATGAGCCTGAACCCCATATATTTTTTATTGTTACAATACCACGTGTGTATTAGTTTTCTCACAGTTCTATTTACTGAACTTACTATTTTGATGCTCCGTTAAGGTGATATCTATTAGTTTCTTCTTTTTCATTCATTCTCCTGAAGATGAATGCTTCTGCATTCGAAACATGTAGAGATAAAAAGTTTCTCTGAACATACGAGATTCTTTAATTTAATATAATAGTGGAGGAAGACTTTGTGTTCTTATTTCTTTCCTTCTGAATTTCCACTCCACTTTAAGTATGGACTATTTCTTCAAGTTGAAATCAGCCGGTCAGGCCACTCTAGTCCGAGAATACAAACAAAACCTACTAAGAAGAAAACTGGTACAATTGGATATATGGTTCATCAATGAGTGCATCAGACGAGGACTTAAACCAAAGTTTGTATCACTCCGTTCAAACTCCTTCTCTTCCTCATCAAAGAAAGCCATACAAGCTGCCACTAAGGTTTGGTTAAAGGAGGAAGTAAAAAGGCATTATTTTAGACTTAACCTCATTAATTTAAAACTCAAGTTTCTATACTTTGAACTCAATTATATTCTACATGCCTCTCAGTGGGACTCTCTGTGCTCTTCTTTTCTCTCATATGTTCAAGACATGAAAGACGAAAAATTCCAACGTCTTAATAAAAAATTAATTAACCTCAATAATCTATATAATAAGAATAATTATAATCCCAACCATACCACCTCTGTTCCACTTAACAATACTAATAACTTCTCTCCACCTAATAATACTAATAACTTCTTCAATTCAACTAATTTAACTAACAATAATCATTCCTCTTCACTTAATATTAGCTTTGACAATTCCATTTTTAACTCTGAACTAAATGAAAACTTAAATCTCTCGAATAATTTTCCAAACTTCAACTTTCATGATAGAACTTTAAATCTAAGCAATACTAATTTTACCCAACCTGAGATGGATCTTCTTAATTCTGGTATAAAATATAATTTTCATTTCACCCCCGAGGTAAAAAACCTAGAAGTACTCGCTGTTGATTGCGAAAACATCATCTCAAAATCTAATCAAACACTTAAGAGGGACACACTGAGATCCCAGTGTATCTCATGTTTAAATCACTTTCACAAAAATAACCCTAAGAGTTACTCTAACACAGAGATCAAAGTATTGAAATCCTTGAGATCTAAAATTGCTGACAATGATTTGATTCTGTCTAAAGCTGATAAGGGTAATTGTCTCGTGATAATGGAGAGACCACAATATGTAGATAAAGTTGAAGATTTTCTCTCGTCTGACAATTTTTCTTTAATCCAATCTAATCCTCTCGACAAATTTATGATATCTTTCAAAAAAACTTTAAAAGAAGTAAATAATACTTTAATTTTTCTTAACACCAATAAATTTAAACTCACTCCGATAAACCCTTCAACCCCTCTACTTTATGGTCTCCCCAAAATACATAAACTTAACATTCCTGTTAGACCTGTTGTCTCATATTGCGGTTCACCATGTTACAGACTGAGCTCTTGGCTAAACAATACTCTAATTTCTCTCACAAATTTTAAAAGCTCCTTTTCTGTAATAAATTCATCTCACTTAGCTAACGACCTTAAAGAGTTACATATTCCCAATACAGCTCAACTAGTATCTTTCGATGTCTCTAATCTTTTTCCGAGCATTCCCCCACAGGAATGTGTTTTACTTATTAAAGACCTTTTGGAAAACAAATCTGATCTCGAATCCGAACACACCAATAATCTTTGCACTCTAGTCGATTTAGTACTAAAACAAAATTTTTTTCAATTCAATTATAAATTTTATAAACAAAACTCTGGTCTAGCCATGGGCTCAGCTTTGTCACCTTTCTTGGCTGAAGTCTTTATGTCACGTTTAGAATCCTCTATGGAAGCACACCCTCTTTTTTCAAGTGTCCTCTTTATGAGGCGTTATGTGGATGATATCTTTGTAGTATTCGACGGCGACCTTGAGAGCTTATCAAATTTTCTTGTTTTTCTTAATTCTCTACACCCTTCAATTACCTTCACACTTGAAACCGAAGTTAACAACTCTCTTCCATTTCTTGATCTATTACTCACTAAATTTAACAATAAAATTAAATTCTCTATATACCGTAAACCAACTAACACAGATTCAACTATCCCTTTTCATTCTAATCACCCACATAACCAAAAACTTTCAGCTTTTCACTCATATTTTTCCAGACTTTTCTCAGTCCCCCTCGAAGACTATGAATTTAAACTAGAATTAAGCATTATTAGACAAATTGGAGTGAATAATGGTTACCCCCTTGCTTTGATTAACAAGATATACTATAGACATCTAAACAAACATCTCAATAAAATTCATACAACCAATACTAAATCTACTACTAAATATTTTTCTCTACCCTTTTGGGGTTCTATTTCCTACAAACTCAAAAATATTTTTAATTCTTTTAATTATGACATAAGTTTCAAAACTCAACATTCTTTAAAATCTTTCTTATGTAACTCTAAGGACTCCGTTCCTATTACAAATAAATCTGGTGTCTACAGTGTTTCTTGTTCTGCACAGGGCTGTTCAGCTACCTATGTCGGTCAAACAGGCCGCAAGTTCTCGGTCAGAGTGGGTGAACATTGTAAAGAGATTACGAAAGCCAGAACCCAGAACCTTTCTCCTTCAAAGATCAAATCTAATTTTTCTAGACACATTTATACTGAAGACCACTCTTTCAATCCGGATTCAAATACTAAATACCTTCATCTGTGTAACAAGGGCAATAAACTAGATCTTCTTGAAATTTTAGAAATTAACAAAATTATAAACAATATAAACATAGACTGTCTAAATGACCAGATTCAACACAGCTGTTCTCACTTTTTCAACTCTCTTGATTTTGATTAATAACCTACTTGTTACACCCTTTTCTTTTATTAAAATACTCTTACAATAAATTAAGTTTCTTTCAACCTTTCTGGCTTTCGCTTTCTCTTATGTCCCCTTAGTTTAAGAGTCAATTTTTGAAAGTTTTCCACTCAATCTATTTTTTCATATTGTAAATTTGATTTTCAGATATTTTTATACAGTGCCTTTTCAATAGGTTTTATTTTGGTGTCATGTGTTTTCTCCTTACCAATTTGGACTTTAACCCGCAGTGTTTTATACTTATCCCCTATGTTACTTATAAGTTTGAACATTTTGTAGTGATTGCACCATATTGTTATTTTGATTTTATTAACATTTTCATTGTACCTTCCCATTTCCCCAAGATAGATATTTTGGCTCCTATATTCTGCCTACTTATCTTGGGTTATGTAATCAGATATCTTTTGTAAACCTTGACTGAGCTTTGAAATTTTAAGCGATCCTATATTTTCTCTGTGATATTCAAATTTCATACAACCTACTTTTCTTTGTTTTAGCCTTCAGCTTAACAATTTTTTCTCTGTGTTCTCACCTAACTTCAGACATGTAAACTGTCACCAAATTTATCTTTTTGGAAACGTGGTGGCGATCGTGCCTAATTTTATTTAATCCATAAAAGTTTTTTGAAAAAAAAAAAGTTCTTTATTCTACAAAATGCTAAACAAAATTAGCAAAATCTACATTTTCCAATTTTTTTATTCTTAAGTAATAAATCGACATGTGGTAAGTTTTCACAATTTTTGTCCATTCGATGTAACCTAAAAGAAATCTCTCTTTTTCAGGTATTCATCTGACGAACCTTGTCAGAACTGCCACTTTAAACAATAACCCAAATATTTTAACATAATTTATAATTTCATCTTCCTCACACTTCAGTTTTCTGTTATGACCAACCTTCAATTTCTCGATTAATTATTAACTTTTCTTTTCAACATTTTTCCAACCATTCTCCTCAGACAGAGATGTTATATTTTTTATTCTGCATATTATAAACTTTTACAGTGCCATGAGCCTGAACCCCATATATTTTTTATTGTTACAATACCACGTGTGTATTAGTTTTCTCACAGTTCTATTTACTGAACTTACTATTTTGATGCTCCGTTAAGGTGATATCTATTAGTTTCTTCTTTTTCATTCATTCTCCTGAAGATGAATGCTTCTGCATTCGAAACATGTAGAGATAAAAAGTTTCTCTGAACATACGAGATTCTTTAATTTAATATAATAGTGGAGGAAGACTTTGTGTTCTTATTTCTTTCCTTCTGAATTTCCACTCCACTTTAAGTATGGACTATTTCTTCAAGTTGATAACAGTCACAGTTTAAAATAATATTTGGCAATGATGCCCTTGGTTTTGAAGCAACTTGCACTACAATATTCTCTCTCAGACTCTTCTTTAAGGGATAATAGAAGTAGAATAGGCATCACTTAAAACAATTACTTTTCGACATATTGAAGGATTTTTTTTTGTTTTGGATCTAAACTTTTCTCTACCTCTGCTTTACGATGGTGAAGCATTCCTAGATTATATTTTAGGTCTTAAATTTTCCCCAGATATCTCTTGTTTTCCACGCCAAGAACTTCTAGACTTATTAACATTTTATTTCTACTTGTAGTTAATGATTTATTGTCATCTTCAAGTTGTTTTAGTTTTTTATCATTCTCTTCTATGGATGATAGAAGAAGCTTATTATTTTCCTTTAATTCTTTCAGCAGCGTATTCAATTGTACAATCATCTTTGTATGTTTGCTAATTTCCCCTTCATAGTGGTTCTCCACTTCACATGCACTGTGTGTGTGCAAGTGGTCCACTTGTTTTTGAAGACTTACCAGTTTATCATCATTCTCGCAACTTACATTTTCGCATTCTTTAGAGCAGTATATTTTAAAGCCATTTATTATTATATCATTTTTCCTAATCTTTAGATAACTAGGATGAAATATTTCAAAACATGTAATACATACATGATTATTAAAGCTTTGTTGTTGCAACATTTAAATTGGTCATCCGTTATACTACTGTCAAATTTTAAAAGTCCAGATCTGTCTGGATATTTTATGTAAATAACTAACTTAATGCAAATACTACAAATAATTTAAAAAAAACTATCCGCAAATCACAATAAACAATATATCAACACAAAAAAGGGAATTCCTTCCGTCAAATTCTTGATGGATATCGAATATTTATTTTGCAGCTGATTAGAACGAATCACTTTATAAAAATATAATTTTTTGCACGTTTTTCCGCTATATCCGATTGGTTTTCGCGACTTGAATATGTAATTATATTAAAAAACTGTGGGTCAGACCACTTGACTATAAATTACACTAATTAAAAACCTATTATTACTGATGAAAAATGTAAAACATTCACGAGCGACTTTAACACCAAGTTTAATTAAACGGGAACATCAAGATGTTTAATAGCTTATATTCCAACATTAAAGAAGTCACTACGCAAACGTTATTCAAAAATAAGAGATATGACGTCGGTTAAATTGATAAAGAGTTGTAGCTTCATGTGCTGATGATTATGGTTGTGTCAAAAAAACAATTCAACATCAGAATCAAACATTTTTTTGTTTTATAATTTTCAATGTAAATATCTCCGTTATTATTGAGTGTAGCGATATGTGGTAAAAACAAATATTGCTTAGAATTTCACTCTCTATCAAACAGTTATAACAGAAATAGAACTTTCCATTTAACCCTCTCGATACTCTGGGTACACATATGTACCAGCAGTAGGACTAGGACTGACTTTTAACATATATATGTAAAATGGTTCGAGTGCGGCCAGACCGTTTGATATTTAATTTGTCAGTATCGCCACCATGCGATTAATCTAGAATATCATTTATTGGCAAATGGTCGCTGATTTGTGTAAGGTTAACGCATTGTTTGTTGATTTTTATGTTTGTTTTTTAGTGTTTATTATTGAAAACTGCAGTGGAAAGTAGCAATTATTTGTTTACAATATAAGTACCATGTCAAAATACTACTGGTACTTATACGTACTACATTTTCCACTTTTCAAGCAAAACTGATTGTTGTTTGAGTATTTTATTTTCTTTCAGAAAATTTATCAGCCTGATTTTTACACATTTTTGATTGTTTGTTAGTAATTTATTAGTAATATACATGGGCCTATAATTATTAGCTTCTTGCCTATTTCTGATTTAATGGCAATGATAAAATAATAAAACTTTTCCATTTTAAAATCTCACTCTCTGTGAAACATTGATAATGAAAAGGTTTAAAAATTAATATATAAGTATTTTTAATAAGTTTGGTTGTTATAATATTATTTTTTACATTTACACTTGGAAAGTTTAGTGGCGGTACAAATTAGAGGAAAGCCCGACTTTCCATTTGCCGGAAAGTGACAAGTGAGGTTGAGAAGCTGGCTAGTTAGTGGCCGGTTTTCCTGTCAAGACTTGTAGTTTCCGTGTGTAAACAGTTATTGTTTGCAAAAAGAAAATTAAAAAAATTAAGTGACCAAATAATTAAATGTTGAAATTTTTATGAAAAATATGATGTATTATGAAATACGGGATTTTAGATAATTTTTTTGCAATTCCAATAACACTAATTTTACCAGCAGCACACACTACTGCATTGAGGGTCTTTTTGTTTTTCTCCCTGTCGACAACTAAAGTATCAAATATGTAACACCCATTTAATAGCAAGTTTACTGGCGGCAAGTACTTTCTGCCTAATGGCACAACTCAAAAATATTAACTTGTTTTTTTGTTCTAGGTCGCGCAGAACCTAATACCGAAAACAAAATTTCAAAAAACAAATGAATAAAAAGTTTCCCATATGGTGCAAAAAACAAAATATATCATCTTGATAGTTAATAAGAAAACCATTATAATAAAAAAAGAAATGTCGATACATACAATACAAATTAAATAAAGAAAAAAAACGTCATTAGAAAAAAGATAATAAAAAGTACTGTAAATAATACTAATTTTGTCATACAAGAACCTTAAAATAATGGTTTTGATATTTACGACTACGATTAATCGTATAAATCCAATAATCGGCCGTTAGTTGAATCACTAATTCAAGGCTATAGGATAATGGTCAGTAAAGAAGTAATAGAAAACCGAAAAAAAAAATGTAACTTAACATAATTTTGAATTTTTCCTTGACAGATAATAAATGTGTTCAGTTAAAGTTGATGAAAGTTTAGTAACCCCTGTCAGTTCAATTATAAGCGGAGAGACACCTGAATTTATTGGTAACTATTTGTCGTTTTTATAATATTGATGTCTCCTATATTATTCACTAAAGAGTTTTAAATTTAGACTATCGAAATATTTAAATCTTATAATCTTTCAGTTGTGTTCAGTTGTGTATACACAGTGACATTATTGTGATATGCTTACGATATTCCACAAAACGCTTTTGTGTTAATTTAATTGTTTGTAATTAAATCGCTTTACCGATAAAATTTTTTACTGAGATGTTGTTGCAAATACAGTTTTATAGTTTTGGTGTATATAAACTCACTAACTAATTTAAAACTCGAGAATGCAGCGATTGTTTCCTATGCAGACTACACTGCCCTGATATGTTATGCAAAAACATGGGAGGAAGTAAAACAAAACGTAATTAATATTTTGGAGGTAATTGATAACCGGTTAAATACGTTTAAATTAACATTAAACCTAAATAAAACCACTTATATTGCTTTTTCAATACTATGACTATGACAAGAAAATCTAACAAAATTAACACCAGCAAAAAAAACGAAGATATATTAGACAATAACCTTTTAAACAAATATTGTGATAATGAATATTTACCACTAAAATATCCAGAAACCAGCCAAAAAAACAACAGAAAAAATTTCAAAATTTAAAGTTTGTACAAAAGATCAAAATGAAGCAGGACCTTCCAATATTTATATTTGTGGGGAATGCAACCAAAAAATTAAAGGTAACCAAGCTGCAATAGAATGTACACTAAAATGTAAAAATTGGTACCATTTAAAATGTACAAAATTAGATAATACCATGTTTGATTACTTTTCCAAAGAAATAAAAAACCCGAAAGGAAATAGATGGAGTTGCTGTAAATGTTCAAAAAAAATAGAAATTGAAAATAAACAACATTTTAAAGTTTTCGAAAACCAAAAAAAAATTGAATCTGAAGAAAATATCATAAAAATAGTAACAGAATTAAAAAAATCTGTTATCTTCCTATCCGCAAAATTTGATGAGATGGAAAAAAAAAATAAAGAAATATTTATATTATTAAAAAATGTAAAGAGGGAAAAAGAAGAATTCAAATTAGAAAACAATTCACTAAAACAAGAAGTTATGAAATTTAAAAAAGAAATTAATTTTTTAACAACAAAAATAAATATAGAAGAACAAAGTAAAATCATAAATAATATTGAAATTAAAGGAACTCAAAATCAAGAAATTAAAAATGATGAGAATATTACAAAACAAATTTTAAACAAAATTGGAGTCAATATTAAAAAAGAAGATATATTAATAATGAAACGAAAAAATTTTAGTAAGGAAGGAAGCAAAGATATCATTCAAATTAACTTAAAGAATCACAGTATAAAAGAAGAAATTCTAAAGAAATCAAAAGATTATTTCAAAAAAAATGGCAATATCAGAAATACGGATCTTAATCTACCAGGACCAGCAACAAATATTTATATAAATGAACATTTAACAACGAGAAACAAATTTTTACTTGGAAGAGCTAAAGAATTAAGAAGGTTTAATTATAAATTCATTTGGTGCAAAAATGGAAAAATATTTGTGAGGAAAAATGAAGAAGAAAAGATAATCCAAATTACAAATGAAGAAGAAATAGAAAAACTTAAAAAAGGGGGTACATCTTATAGTTAAAATATTATTTTGAATTTTTTACTTGTACTATAAGTACTATATATTTCTATTACTTATCTTATTAATATTTTTAATTTGAAAATAGATAAATATATTTCAGATTTTAAAATTACAAATATTCAAACGCAGCTCATCGAAGATCAAAAAGATTTTAATGATATAATGATTAACACAACTAATAATTTCTCATTATATCACAATAATATTAGAAGCATTTCCAAAAATTTTGACGAAACTAAATTATTTTTACATCAACTTGATCATAATTTTGACGTTATTATATTTACAGAAACTTGGAAAACTCTTAATACTGATTTATTTAAAATAAATAATTATGATAGGATTTATAATAATGGAGATTTTAATAAAAGTGACGGTGTTATGATGTATGTTAAAAATGAACATAATTACTTTTTTGATGTTATTTCTATGGGAAAAATAAAAATAATCCTATTAAAACTATCAATTGGAAAAGAAAAAATTAATATTATAGGTATCTATAAACCTCCACCAGTAAACATTTTAGAATTTACTATAAATTTAAACAATTTTTTTGATGATGTTATATATACTTGTAAAAATGAAACAGTAATTCTAGTAGGTGATATAAATATTGATATTTCCTCAAACTCTACAGATAGTAGTGAATATTTAAACTTATTAAGTGAATATAATTTTATATCATTTATAAATAAAAACACAAGGGAAAGAAAAGACTATAACTCTTGTATTGATCATATCTTTGTCAAAACAAACGAAAATTTAGATAATTTCCAATCAATGATCTTTAAATATCAAATAACGGATCATTACCCAACAATTTTACAAAAAAAACTGATTGATAATAAAACTAATAAAAAACCAGTAGCAGTGTACCAAACGTACATTAATTATTATAAATTAAAAGAAAATATAACAAAAATAGATTGGACAAATTATTACTCTTATTCCGAAACAAATGATTTATCCAATAATTTAATAAAAGAAATCCAAAACAATGTACAACAATGTACGACTAAATTTAAAATTAAAATTAAAAAAAGAAAAGAATGGATTACTAATGGCTTACTTAATTCTATTAAAACCAAAAACGAACTTTATAAAAACTTACAAAAAAATAAAAATAACCGATTTTTATTATATAAATATAAAATTTATAAAAACAAACTGACTAAACTAATTAAAGAGGCAAAAACAAATTTTTATAAACATGAAATTGATAAATGTGAAAATTCTAATAAAGATATGTGGAAAACTATAAAAAAAATATGTAATAAAAATCAAAAACATAAAAATATAAACGAAATTAAAATAGAAAATAACTCACTCACTGACAACAAAAGTATAGCAAATAGCTTTATTGACTATTTTTCTGAAATAGGCGAAAAACTAGCAAATAAAATCAATAAATGTAATAACACATCTTTAGATAAAAACATAAACAAAATTAATTCATTTTATTTAGAAGAAACTAATCATCAAGAAGTTGAAAATATGATTGATAGTTTGAAATTGAAAAAATCTCCTGGTGCCGATGGTATAACTACTGAAATATTAAAAACTATTAAAACTACTATTTCAAAACCACTTACATTTCTAATAAATAATATTTTTAAAACAAGTATATATCCAGAAGCTTTTAAAATTGGTGTTATAAAACCTATCTTTAAAAATGGAGATTCAAATAAAATTAATAATTATAGACCTATCACATTAATATCTTCATTAGCCAAAGTATTTGAAAAAATTTTAAAAGCAAGAATTGAAAATTATTTAGAAAGAATAAATTTTATTTCTAATAAACAATTTGGGTTTCAAAAAAATAAATCGACACAAAATGCTATTTGCTATTTAACAGAACAAATATATGATGCATTAGATAAAAAAAAACCTTCTATTTGTATTTTTCTGGATTTAGCAAAAGCATTCGATACAGTTAGTCATGATCTATTGTTGGAAAAAATTGAAAATATTGGATTTAGAGGAAAACAATTTGAATTAATTAAAAATTATCTAAAAGATAGACCAACTTATGTTCAAATAGATACAGAAAAAAGCTATCCTAAAGTAATTAAATATGGTGTTCCCCAAGGAACAATTTTAGGACCATTATTTTTTAATATCTATATTAATGATTTATTTAATGTGATTTGTGATGGAGAAATTCATAGTTTCGCAGATGATACTGCAATTTTTTATACAGATACGAATTGGGATAACCTAAATAACAAAATTAAAAAAGATTTTAAAATAATAAAAAATTGGTTTGATAAAAATTTATTAACCATTAATTTTGATAAAACCAATCATCTACCTTTCACTTTAAATCCAAATAACGTACCACAAAATATGAATAGTATTAAAATAACTGATGACATTGAAATTTTAAAAGTTAATCAAGTAAAATATTTAGGAATAATCTTTGACAGTAAATTAAATTGGAATTTTCACATAGAATATTTGATTAAAAAATTAAGAAGTTTACTACCTATTTTTAGAAACATTAAAAAAATTTTGAACGTAAAACAACTGGAAATATTATATTATGCTTTAGTTAAAACTCATTTAAATTACGGAATTTTAGGTTGGGGAGGAATAAATAGAACTTTAGTTAAAAAATTAGAAATATTACAGAAAAGATTTCTAAAAATTATATTTAATAAAGATTATCTTTATCCTTCAATAAAATTATATTCTGAAACAAAGAAAATGAACATTAGACAACTTTACATTTACAATATCTTAATATATATATTTAAAAATAAAAATCTTATACAATTTAAAAACCATAATCATAATACTCGTCATAAAAATGAAATAACCATAAAACCTAAAATAAATAAGTCCATAGGACAAAAAAATTTCAAATATTTATGTTTTTATTTAAACGATTATTTACCAACAAAAATTAAAAAATATATTTCATTAAAAAAATATAAAGTCGAAATAAAAGCATGGATATTGGAAACGGATAATTTAAAAATATTTTTGGAAATGTTTTAATTGATATTGTTATGAATAATATATTTTTCAAAATTTAATTATACCTATCTTCAAAAAAACTGCGTTTATATTTATATACATATATTAAAAAGTTTTTTTTTTTTATTTACAATTTAACTTTTATATAATATTAACAAATATTTAAACAAAATATTTTAATATTCTCATATATTTATAATTTAAAATATTAAGATTTGCCCCTAACAAGCACGTCTTCAGGGGATCAAAGAAGAAGTTTATTAAGGAAGATAAATAAACAAATGTATTATATTATAAATATTGAAAAATAAACTCTTATTATTATTATATAATACCCTTGCAAATCTGCCAGCCTTTAATTCCATCCAAATAAAAACATCAAATACAATAATTAAGGAGGTCTCGCACAGTAGATATTTAGGAGTAATCATAGACAAGCATTTGAAATGGAATCACCCTGTTCTTAAGTTAACATCAACAATTATACAGCTATTGTATAGATTCTATACCTTAAGAAATATCTTGGGCAGGGACTTGCTGGTGTCTGTATATGGGACTATGGTGGAGTCTTTGTGGAGATATGGTATTGTGGTGGGGGGATGTATGGAACGACTTTGAACCCTCTAAGCATTACGCAGAAATATATTTTAAAAAGAATTTACAAAAAAATAGACTTTATCCCTCTAACATGTTGTATTCTAGAAAGGTTTTTGATATATGTCTTGAATACTAGCATTTTTGTCTATAAAAATAAAGATTTAAAAAATTATATCAGTCATTGCCACCAAATGCGAAATAAAGCAAATGATTATATAAAACTACCTAAAAGTAATACTAATATTAACTTAAGATTTCTCAATTATTTTGCTCCAAAGATTTATAATCTCATACCCTTGGAAATAAGAAATATCAATAAAATTCAAATTTTCAAAAAAAAAAATGTAGAACTTACCTATTTGAAAGGATTCATGTGTTTGGGAACCTTTTCTGAATCACGGATAATGTGGATCACTTCTCTGGTCTGTAAGGTTTCTACTCAAATATCCATTTATTTGAAATATGTTTAATAATTTGAAATTTAAATTTGTAGGAAAATTGTAGCTATCACACATACAGGTGTTTGTTTAGTCATCTAGGTGATTGGTGGTTGCATTTTTGTGTAAAAAATTTGTCTTGGTATTTATGCATTAACAAAGTTTTATAGAAGAATTTAAAAAATTTCCTTTTTAATTATTAATATAACTAAATTTAAATGTAATTAGTATATGTAAATCATCCTAAGATAATAAATGTAGTAGGGATTCAGGGGTACTGTTCCCACCGAAATAATAATAAAATAATAGAAATAATAAAGAACACAGTACCTACTAAAATAGTTCTTTCTTCATAAATTTTAAGAAAAAAAACATTTGTGACACTTGTCATTTTAAACCCAGAACTGTTAATTTAGGACGGTTTTAATTTTAGAACCCTTAAGTAAATACTTCTGTTCAAGTTGGTTGTTTAGTTAATAATTCATCCAGATACTCGCTAAACTCCTCCAAGACTAAGTTTGTCGAGGGCGGTCTGTATACAGTTGTTACACCAGCAGATATAGTATCAATATAAACTGTAATCTTAAAATTGTAGTTTCAATGAATTTGATTTCAGTAACGTTTACATTAATATTACTTTTAACATAGATCATGAGTCCATCATTTTTATTAAATTTGGATTGATTATAAAATAAGTTAAAACCTATTATATAAAAATTAGAAATATTATTTACTATGAAGGTCTCAGAGAACCAAAATATGTATGTTTTTAGTATCAGTTTTATTTAAATAAACCGGAAGCTCATCAAAGTTCTTACCAATACTTCGTATCTTAAAATTGAATTATTGACCACATGCCCGAATTCGCAGTAAACCTTATCCACCGAGCCTACTAGGTCACTGACAACCACCATTTTCACTTTTTTTTATATAGCTCCAACGTATCTAGTAAATCTTGTATCATTATTATAAAACTAATTATTCTAATTCAAATAATTCGTCCATTTTTTACTCAAAGAGAACTGATATTTTATATTCTGTAAGAAAAAAGACAAAGTCTCGGCCCCAAAACTGTTTACGGAACATCAAAATAAAAACTAGTTACCTTAGTATTGTGTAACTAGTTTTTATTTTGATTTTGAAGTTTAGTGTTTATATTTTCTGTGTATTTATTAATTGCTTACATCAATATCACTTGCTAATCTATTAAATATACTACATATATGATATAATGGAGAATTTTTGTAGAGGTTACTCTAGGAAAAGCTAAATATAATGTCATTTTATGTATATTGTTCACGCAATTGAACGAACAGTTTGAGGCAAAACTTTATACAGATACACCCAGCTATCCTAGTTCTTCTGTCCTCCAAAGATATTCTATTAAAGATATTTAGCAATGCTTGATGATTATAACCCTTCTCAGGGTAATATAATGTCAGTTTAAGGCGGAACATGTCACAACGAAAATAAACAAACCATAAAAAACTTTGAGGGCGATACTGTCTTTTCTTACAAAATATTAATTATTCTAGTAACATAAAAAATCATTTACAATATAATATATTATTCTATTATTAAAAGAAGGGAAAATATAAAATATTTCTAGAAGAAAAAAAGTTTTTTATGAAAAAATTATTTTACTATCCAGTCAATAAAATATAATTAGGCACGAATCGTTCGAAATAATATTTGTCTTTCAGCCAATGCCACTCCCGTTAGTTTAACTTTTTCTTAGAGAGTTTTCTATTACAAAACATATTTACACATTACCCTCATTCATACGTGTTGTTAAAGGGGCTTGCTTGGGATATTAACTTACTCTAGATCACTGTTTATAACAATTTATTGTTAATATTTAAGTACAAAACACTAATACATTATCAATTTACGAGGTAACAACCGTCTTTCGGTTTTCAATCAAAAACTACTACCAACCTTAAATTAGCTTATTGTAAAACTTCCTAGATAACTCAATGTTACCAATCTAAGAAAAATAACTTTATTGGCATTGCTCATAACTTCAACAATACGCATAGATGCTTTTCCTGTCAAACTGTTGTATTGCTTCGTTATAGACCATTTAATATAAATCCCAATGCAACGTCATCGATGACGACATTTTAAAAAGTCGAACCGAAATATTTTTTAGTAACGTATACTTTTAGACAAATTTAAATTTGCCGCGAATATTTGTAGTTGGCCACCAAGGTCTATAAATTTAGGAAGGTTGCATGGTAACTTTCGACCAACCAGAGAACAGCGCGGGAATACGTCACAAGATTGCCCAATTTAAATTTACCGTATTAACAAAGCATTGAAATCAAATCGCGTGTTTAATTATTAGACTTATAAAAAGTGATTGTGATTAATAAATTGAAATGTAGGTTCCTTCATACAGTAGGAATTGAAAGTATTGCAATTTTAGGATATTTGTTTTTAAATTTAATTTATTTGATTGATTTTAAAATGGATAGGAAAATTAATTTTTTAAGAAATTATATATTATAATTCCTCAAATTGGACGTATTTTTTTCCTGCAAATCACAATTTACTTTTTCTTATAGGGTAAATAAAACTCAGTCCCACTCTTTTGGTTTTTTATTGCAGTGGCGTTATTTAATTTAATAAAGCCTAAATTAAAAATAATCAGTCACATCTGATAAGTAATTTGTTTCAGTCTATATTTAAGTAGATAATTTTCTAATGTATATGTTACCGACCAAACCCGATTTCAGGATAAACTAGTTTGGCCTAACCCGATTTCAGGATAAACTAGATTTGCCTAGGCCTGTTCGGGTTTGTTCGTATTCTAACAAACTTGACCAGACCCGAACAACTTTTGGGATAAACTAGTTTGGCCTAGTTCCGTATATAAAATGTTTTGGGATTGTATTGGATAAACATCTTAAATGGGGACCACATATTGATTAATTATCTAATAAAATACGAAGACTACTATTCTATCTTTTAAGAAAATTTCTAAGCCGAACAATTATGGAGATTATTTAAAAGTCGTTGGTTGAGCAGCTAACACTGACACTACCTTATTTTTGAAAATGTTGTTTATTTTAATGCCGTCTATACACAGCTAAAAAAAAAGTATTAACTTAAAAATTACCCTGTATATAGTGACAGATAATAATTCCTAATCATATAGTGTAAAAAAATGCAGTAAAAATTATTAAATTTTACTATATGGTATCTTTTTCTGGGGTGGGCTGTATAATAATTGTCTCTACAAACTAAATATAATTCAAAAGTTTATACTTAAAATTATTTACAAAAAACATAGGTTATATCCATCCCACTTACAAAAATATGTAACATTAGAACTATATACATGTCCCCTATCTGTTCTGCATCCTTATTTTGCTTTGGTATACCGACAACCAGGAGATTATTTTCTTTTGCTCCCTTACATTTAGTTTTTCCTCCAGAGCTTTAACTTTGACTTCAGACTGTTGTTTTCGTCCCTGACTTTCTTCATTTCTCTTAGTAAGTCCTCTATGGCTTTTTTTGTTCATCGAAATTATCGTAATTAGACTTTTTACAATAACTTTATCTCCTTTACGAATCATTCTCTTTGACCTTTTCACTCTCAGGTTTTTCTTTCCCGACCAGCAGGTATAATGACGGAACAGCTAAAAATATAAATTTATTATGTATGCAGTTATCCTATTAGTATTAGGCCTCACTTAAGTACACCCTAAACACTACACACTAGGTACCTGTTGTACCCTATGGATAAAATATAAGTACTATCAAACAAAAACAATCAACTAAAACTCTGTACCAGATTTTTTTAGACGGTTCCGTTGAGTATTCATTATTCTAGCCTGCAACTCAGCTTCAAAATCCTCGGGCTTAAAATGTTAACTGCAAATTCTCTTATTTGCAATATTCCAAACATCTTTACGATAACATTTCCTTACCCATTCTTTCTGGATCTTGGGATCTTTTGGAAAAGAAAAAAAAGGAAAGTTTCTCTCCACTTTCCAATGCTTTCTTGGAATTATTTTTGCAAATTGGCACACTACAAACAATCCCTCTAGGCATCTAAAAAATATTAAGTTAAGGTTATCCATTGATTTCATGTTGTCACCTTTATACAATATACCTAGCTATTTTATTTCAATAATTTTAAACACATATTTACCTTTATGAGTTAGTCACTGATTTAGTTCACAAAATATTCTAATTTAATTTAGTTACATATACACAACGAAAACAAAGTAATTAAAAACGACGTCAATCGATCAGATAAGAGCCGCCATTAACATCTGATTCTCGGGCAATCTTGTGACGTAGCGCGCTCCTCTCGCGTCTCTCCCCTCTCAGAGTTACCAGGCAACCTTTCTAATTTAGAGACCTTGGTTGGCCACCTTGTTTTTAAAATTTCAAAGTTGCCAACGCTTTTTTCTTGACATCCTTAGTCATTAAAAATGTATAGTTTTTCATAGTTTAGCCGAAAAATCCCTGATCAAACCGAAAAGCTACGCCATTTTCCCAATTACTGGTTACTTACTTTACTTCTACGTTAAGACTAAAATTTTAGTTATTCTGCCATGATGAATTACAAGAATTGAAAGAGGTAATTTAATAGTTAAATGACAAAAGGTAACAGAGCTGAGAAAAGGTAACTATTACCTTGAAAGAAAGTAAAAAATAATAAAAATAGACAATCCACCTGTGCAGTGTCATTTATATGTGTCATTATTTATTTTCGCAAATATTAATTTTAGTTTAAAGTTATTTTGTAACGAGTTGTAGGTACATTTTTGTATTCCAATAAAAAAAAATATTTCATAACTTAGATTCAAGAAAATGGGTTGTGTCTATATATAATGGTAAATATTTTATTGATAAACTTTTTTTTTTATCTGTTTTAAGGTAGGTAAAGCCGAGTTTATTCAAGTTGATTATTGTTAATTTTTATTCAATAAATCATATTTGGCAAAGACTGAAAAACATAAAATATGTAACTTATATACTTACTTTTGCACAATTTTTAATATTTGGTAATGTAATAAATTAATTTACAGCTGTATTCATGAGTCCCCAAACCGACGCGACAGCATTAAAAAATGCGCATGCGGCGGTAACTTGTTTCTTAAACTCATTCACACCAACGCGGTGTATCATTGCTATCAGTGCGATAAACAAAGTGTTTTTGTATGTCAGATAAAAGATGCCCCCCTGATAAAAAAGAGATTGTGGTGTTGTTGGCATTAACTGAAGACGAAAGGCAAAAAAGTTAAATGCAATTAGATAAGTGATGACATAATATATTTAATTAAATATCTTTTTAGAAAAAAAGGGGTGGATATCAATGAAGAAAGAGAAATGTATCGATATGGAGAAATATATCGTACGTTAATGCCTAAATTCCGGGATGACCCAACCCGTTTTTATATAGTGTGTCAACCTAAGTTGGAATCATATATGGGAAACTTTTATTATTAATTAAAAAATATATTATTCATATAAAGTTCTTCATGGTCTAAACCCTAAAATGAAATAATTAGATAACAAACAATTGTCGTATACGAGGTTTGTCAAAAAATATGAATTTTGCTTAATAGTAAAGCACCTTTATTTTTCAAAATCAAAAATTAGTATGTATAAAAAAATTGATCATAATTGAAAACTACTGTTAAATATGAAATCATATCCATCTACCATGAAAAACAAAAGAGCTTACACATTTTTCTACTCATGATTTTATTTTGAAAACTGAAAACATTATAAATTATTTTTAATTTTCTAAATTTTAATACCGACAATTTATTTTTGTTTATTAAAAACATAATAACCTTGTCGTTTCTAAATATGTTTTTTAACAATTTTGCAATGTAAACGCATACCTACAGGAAAATGTTCATTGTTATTGTAGAGATGAAGAGTTATTGTAGAGAACAAGAAACTCGTTTTTAACACAAATAATTATATTTTTATATCTGGATGGGATTTTCAATTCTGATCAATTTTTTTTTATGAAAATTTTCGATATTGTCGTGTATTGCAAATATAGGACAAACCTTATATACGACTGCAAAAATTTGATATCTCTTTATTTCATTTTAGGTTTTAGACCGTGCAAAAATGTTTATCAACGAACTTAATTACTGTTCTTCATTATTAATATCATGTACTCAAGAAAATATATACAGGTTACAAGTACAACAAAATAAAGTAATGCGTTTAATTCTTAATTGTAATAAATATACCCCAATTGAAGCAATGCTGAGCACCTTAAATTGGTTGTCTGTTGAACAGGGCATTAAAAAGGCAAACATTATTTTAATATATAAAATTGAACATGGTCAACTTCCTGCCTATTTGAAGGATTTTCTTGAAAAAAGATCCAACTTTTTTGAATATAACATTCGATCAAGACATAACTACAATATTCAGTATGTAAAGTCAGCAAGTTTACAAAAATCGTTGTTCTATGAGGGTGTTTGTCTCTATAATGCCCTACCGGGTGCATTAAAGAGTGAAAATAGTCTGGTCACCTTTAGTAAAAATGTTTCGAAATATTTACAGAGTAAATAGGATTGTAACTAATAGTAGTATTATATAGTTGTATATACTTAGTTGTATTTACTAGCCAGGTGCTAAATAAAAAACCTTATTATTATTATTATTATTATTAATGCAAAAACTTTTTTTTCCTAAAATTAATAATAAAAATTTTTTCCATATGATTCCAATTTAAGTAGACACACTGTATATATTTTGACAATTTTTATAGTTCTCATAACTCAAATCATGTTTCACTTTTTCGAGTAGTTGTTCAGTGGACATTTTAAAAAAGTTGCAACTGCACTAAATTTCGAAATAAATACTCGATGTTTGATGGTAAGAACCGTACAAGCAGCGTCGCTTAAATTAAACGCTGTCAGGGCCCCTGTCTGTGCATTGTCGTATACCGCCGCAAAACTTTGTATCGCCTTTATGCCGCTTTATTGAGTCGGTTTGGGGACTTCCTTAAAGGGTTCTATATTTAAACCCGCACTAAAATTCTGGGTTTAAAGTTAGTCTCAGAATAATGTTGGGTTGCACAAAGATTTTTAACCATACTTAATCAACCAGCAAATTTGACTGTGACACAAATTACTTTGACAGGTATTATGTATTCAAAGCTGCTTGATTAGTAATAAAATGTTCTGCCAATGTCATATATGTCACAGTCAAACTTTCTGGTTAGTTAATTATTATTACAATTCTTGGTGCAGCCCGACACTTACTAGTCAACTAAATTTTGCATTGAAAATATTTTGGTATAGAAATTATCACGTACATTTTTAATGCTTTGACATTTCCTTTGTCAAACACATTTGCCAACAATATTACTTAATTTAGAAAGCATTCGCGAACAACGACATTTGCTGAATTGATGAGAGATGGATATATAACTGAATGTATATTAAATGCACACGACAAAGATACACATTGTCCACCTTTTTCTTTTGATCATAAGTTAGTTAAAACCCATGATAGTAATACTATAAGATATACCCACGCGCCGATTGCGACCGCCGACAACGTCACGTTGTGCACTGAATTGCAAGACCGACCGATCGAACCTCGGAACATTTCGTTATAGCGCGTAGGCCAGTAAAATTAAATACTGAATACTTGTTCATTGTTTTTACAGCAGTATAAATATTTTGTGGCAAAATTCTAAGAGATCGTTATAAGGGCTGTCATGTGCAGACCGGTTTAGTTCGCCCGTAATGCAATGTGCTGTATTTGGTTGTTGTAAGGCCGAGGCACAATTAAAAAATAAGCAATATGCAACAAGAAATAGGTAATAAGAAATAAAAAATATAATATAAATTTTATTACTGTTGCTTGTTGCGACACAATACACACTATTTTACATCATATTTAAGAAAGATCGACCAATGAAATGGTTGAATTACCAACTGTCAACAAATAACATTTTCAGTTTTCGTTGTGTCAATAAAACAGGATATTTTGGTGTCCTGTTTGTTTTCGTGGTTTACGCAGCGACTGGTTATAATATCCAAAGATTCAGGCAGTTCTAAATCCATTCCCTAATAGAATTATAAAAAAATAAATTAATGCGAATTACAAAAAAACTAATTACTACAATTATTTATTTTTATATTTTTACGATGTTTTATTTTCATTATTTTTAAATGGTTATAATATAATGATATACAGTAACGTTATGTTAAAATGATTCTATATTCAAGGATTCTGCAGATCCCCTTGAAAAACCTTAAAGCTACATTTTTTGCAAAAATATAATATTATTTTTCCTATCTTCACTGCAAATCACACAAATATCACAGAAGCATAATAATTTTTGTAAATTCACCGGCTTTATCGTAAACAAATAAACAACTTGCTACCAAAAAAATTTAAAAATACCTCTCTAACTCAAAATTAAACTGACAAATGTCAAAATAATTTTAGGGGGCTGGGCTTATTAAATACGACGTTTCATTGGCCAACGATAAGAAACTTGCAACAGAAAAGTCAACATTTCGATATCTTAATTTTATTTCCTGTTGCTTGTTGCTTAGAACTTAATTATGTCGTGATGGATTTGCTTGTATGTATCAAAATTTGTTTCTGTTCGTTAATGCTTATCGCTTAATGCTTATTTTTAAATTGTGTCTCGGCCTTAAGTGTCAACAAAAATACGAACAAAAGCTAAATAAAATGCCGATATTTTTCATTTCCCAATCACAAGAAAATGTGTAAGAAGTGGATTCATAAAAGCTGTCAACGACACAAATTTAATATTAAGACTGCCAGAATATGCTCTAAACATTTTTCAGACGATAATTATTTGCTTAATGAAAAGTTATTGGAATTACCAAAAGATAAATGAAAACTAAAACCCGATGCGTTTCCTTCATTGCACATTGCTTTAAAGATTCCAGTTCATATTAAAACCCCAAGTAATAGAATTAAAGAATGATAAAAAGAAATAGCAGGTTAATATTTATTGAACGCGTTATTAATTTACTATGCGCGGCAACCTTTATCGGTATTTTTGTAAATAACCGGTTTACATTTTTTTTATCTCTTAGTATTTAGTAAGGCAAAGAACGTAACAAACTATTAAATCATCCTTACCAAAAAATGTTTGCCACTTAATAAATATAATTTTAGTATAATTTGATAAACGATTAGATAATTTTTGATCTTAGTAAATTATAGCTGCATATTATATATAGTAAATAAAAAAGGAACATATTTTTTATAATTTGCTTTTCTTCTAATGCTAAATGTAACCAGTAGGTTATTTTTCTTTCTTTCCCCATTTATGCTTTAGCCAAATTTTATTTATTTTAAATTCAAGTTAGGTAGTATATTATACAACCCGGTAAAATAGGATGATCCAAATTATTAATATGTTTTATATGGTTATTTTTAAACAACTCTGCTTTTCAAATTCTTCTAACTTTTTCATTTAAATATTTTAGTAGTCAAAAACGTTTACTGTTCGTTTTAAAATTTGAAACAGTGATAAACCTTTAAGGGGAATTTATTTTATTAGTATTAGTTTATTTAGAGGCTGATATATCCTAGTGTGGATCTAAATCCTAAATTAAATCAAAGAAAATATCATATTCAGAGTTATCAAAATTAAGTGTCCACCATTGGTAACTTTGGTACTATTATTGCAAAATTGTTTAAATTAGCCAACTAGTAGTATTTTTATAGCTTAAGATACAATAATAAAAAAACAGTAGAGCATCGTGTTTTTAAGGTTAGAAGTAAAATGCAATTTTTTTTAAATTGAAACCCCTGTATATTATATTTTTATCTGTTGAACCTATAAATTTTAAACAAAAAAAGCTTTTAATGAAATTTTCCTAGGATAAAAACTAAAGAAGTTATAAAGCCCAAATTGAAACAATAAAGATAGATTTACCAACTTTATTATACACATGAACTTATAACAAAACAAAATAAAATTACTAATTTTTTCTTAGAAGATGCTCAAAAATACCACCCCGTTCTTCGATACATTTTTGTGCACGTTTTTGAACGCTCGAACTGTCGGAAGTATGGTCCTACCATCTCGTTTATCGTTTCTCTAACTATAGTCTTTAATTCGTCAACGTTATTGTATCTTCGCTTGTAAATTTGGTTCTTTAAGACACCCCACAAAAAAAAATCCAGAGTGGATAGGTCTGGTGATCGAGGAGGCCACGGGATAGGGCCATTTGGTCCTATCCATTGATTATTAAAAATAATACTTAGAAGTTGATAAGTACCTACTCTACTCTACTTCTGTAGTTATGGGCAGGTGCGCCATCTTGTTGAAAATGAAAAGTCTGTCTACCAATAAGATCCAGTTCGTCTAAGAAATTATTCAATATTTCAGTCATAAATTCCACATATCTTTCACTAGTTAGTGTGCCCTCAAAAAAACGGACCAACAATTCTTGAACCAATTAAACCACACCAAACGTTAAAACTAAAACGGACTTGTGGAGCTCGTGGATGTACTAAGAAAAGATTTTCCCGTGACCAGTAATGATGATTTTTTCTATCGTAAATTCCAGAATTTGAGAAATTGGATTCATTTGTCCATAAAATATAACGAAAATTATTTACTTTTTGGCGACAGAAGTTAAGATACCAATGGCAAGAAAATAGTCGTCTCTCTGGATCCCCTGCCAAAAGAGTTTGAACTGGGCGGTACTTGTAAGGAAAAAATGTGTGCTTTTTTAAAATCCTATGAAGAGTACCATAAGACAAATTAGAGTCCAAAAATATCTGCAATGGAATTCACACGGTAGGCTTCAAAATATGCCATAACTTCAATTTCCGTGGCCTCGCTTATTATAAAATTCCCTTTTGTCCTTGATTTGGCAAAAATACTTTCATTATATCTAAATTTTCGGTAGAGTCTTAGAAAACATCGCTCATTCGGTTGAATGCAAAGTGGATACTCCTCAGAGTAGTACTCTCTTGCTGTCGAAGAGGATTTTCTGCACACTAAGCAAGTTTCTAACATATCACATTTTCCTGCATGGGTAAAAATCATATTTTTTTAAATAATAACTAACACCACAAAACGGGAAAAGAATAAAAACCGTACCTACTAAAACAAAATACTTCATATTAAATTATCATTGTTTTTCAAAGCCTTCTAGATCTAATCTGTGTGTCCGAACCAGGGAGCTATTTTCAGAATTAAGTGACTAAATCAAAAGGTGGTACATGTGTTTGACAAGAGAAACGTCAATGCATTAAAAACGTATGTGATAAATAGTATACATTTGTGTTGCTTCCCAAAATAATACTATAATAAGGAGAAGGAAACAGTATCATCGCCAACATTACCTTAAACATTGTATTGTATGTTCTTTGTTGTTAAACCGATAAATTGTAAGCAATTTTATTTCACTTCTGTTGAAAAAATATTATGATAATTGTTTCAGTAGTGCAAACTTTGAGGAAACATCATCGTCATCCTCCAAAAAAATAGTACCACCTCTACCACCGCCGGAAAAAAGCGTTAGCATTCGTAAGCAAATGGCAATGAAAGAACCTCCACCAAAACGTCGTTCGTTGTCACCCAAAAAGCCTAGCAAACCGCTGGCTCCTCCACCAGCACCTCCAGGTCCTAAAATTCCTCAAGGACAAGTGGTGCTTGATAAATTTGGGAACTTTCGGCTTATGACCCCTCCAGAAATAAAAAAGAGCAAGGAAGGCTTGACAGGTAATTTCTCTTTTATTAATAATACGGGTTTCAATTTGCACCGCCGCGGTTTTTAAAAAATTCCACCGTTTCTGTAGCTTTTAAGGAAACTGTTTTTACTAATTTAGAGCATTAAATTTTTCTATCCATACATTTTTTTTTGTCTACGTTCGATAATTTTTGAGATTAAACACGCCAAATATGGGGGTTGATTTGCAATTGAAAAACTCCACTTTCATTGCAAATTTCTCTGAAAATCAATGCGAAACCTTTGCCATTATATTTTTTTAATGAAAGGGCAATCTTTTCTGAGTAAAATGGTGTATTTATTGTCACATTTGGTTGCACCTGTCAGTAGGGTATTTAACTATCTTCTAAATAATCCAATCCATGGATCGGGATCCCCCTTCCCCATCCACAGATCGGAATCCCCCTACTCTTACCCCCTCTCTTATCCCCTCTCTCACCCCCACTCTTATACCCACTTTTACCCCCTCTCTTATCCCCACTCTCACCCCCCCTCTCTTATCCCCACTCTCATCCCTACTTTTACCCCTCTCTAATCCCCACTCTCATCCCCTCTCTCACCCCCACTCCTATCCCGACTTCTCCATCCACCCTACCCTATATCCCTATATATTTTACCACCTATAAAATCAATAAAAGGTGTAATAAATAAATCAATAGACTCATCCTGGAATGAGCTTCCTTGTGAAACCTATAATCCACAGGAATATATAAATAATAATTTAATTTTACAAAAACCACCACCTAACCTATCTGAAAAAGCAAAAAAAATATTTCGTCTCGAAGAAAGAATAAGATTCCAAAAAATAGAAGCAGCGCTAAATACAGTTGATACATCTAAGAACACAATAAAATAATATTAAATAATATGGCTTGTCCATCTTCAGATATAATTATTCAACTGATGGAGGGTACGAAGTTACTTTGTGATCTATCAAAAGATGATTGAAAATTAATTCCTTTGGATTATTTAATAAAGTATGGTCAACCATTAGAAATATGGTCGAACCTACCATCATCATTTAAATCAAATGTTATTTTACAATGCAGACTGCCTTGTTACATACATTATAATATAACTGGCTAATTCAGGTAATGCAAATTTACAAAATCGACCTACTTATAATTACCTTTTTAAAGTACGCCATGTCTACGTGGAATACCAAGATACACCTGAATGAAGCCAACTGTAACATCTTGACGGATGCAATTCCGATAAGGAGGGGCATATTTCAGGGGGATTCGCTAAGCCCGCTTTGGTTCTGCTTAGCAATGAACCCCCTCTCACGAAGATTAAACTCTACAAATTACGGATTCGCCATTAGGAACAACAATACAGCAATCATCAGACTCAACCATTATACATGGATGATCTAAAACTTATGGCAGCTACCAAGCAGCAACTAGATTAGATGCTCAAGATAGTAGAAAAATTCTCCACAGATATCCGAATGCAGTTTGGTTTGGATAAATGCCGAACATTAAATGTAGTAAAGGGTAAGATACAACAGGAAGCTTTTCAGATGCAAAATGGAGAATACATCGAGGCAATACAAGAAGGAAACACCTACAAGTATTTAGGAATTAAACAGTCGCAGAGGATATACCAACAAAAGATGAAGAAAGAATTCACTACAGAGTTCGTGAAACGGGTAAAACAATTGCTCAAATCTGGACTTAACAGTAAAAACCTATTTAAAGCGATCAATACCTGCGCTTGCTCCGTGCTTGATTACACGTTTGGAATACTATCCTGGAGTAAAACTGATATCGACACCCTACAGCGAAAGATTAGAACACTGCTGACGAAATCAGGAAAACACCACCCTAGAAGTTACACCGAAAGAACTACGCCTCCAAGACAAGAGGGTGGTAGAGGATTGGCAAATATCGGTAAGCAGTTAGACCAACAGATAGTAAATCTACGAAATTTCTTTTACAGAAGATCGGTCGACTCTGAACTACATAGAGCTATATGCCAAATAGATGACTCCACCCCCCTCAGACTTATGGACAACCAAGTTCAAGTACACCATCAACCCAATAACGAGAAGCTGCAGAACTGGAGAAAAAAAACACATCAATGAGATCATGCAAGAACATGTCGACAAAGCAGCGTCGAACTACTGGCTGACCTCTGGACAGATGTTTCCCGAAACGGATCACTATTAGCAAGTTAAGATCAGGTTATACCTACCTACCTCAAATATATAGTGAAAGACCCGACATTTGATAACGACAGATGCAGGTATGGATGTCAAACATCAGAGACCATCCAGCACATTACAGGATGATGTCAGGTATTTGCGTCTACCGAATACAAAGAAAGGCACGATGCTGTAGCAAAAATTATTCACCAAGAACTGGCAATTAAATTACAACTTCTACAGGAGGAAAAAATGCCATACTACGAGTACACTCCGCAATCAATTCTGGAAAACAATAACTTCAGACTATACTGGGACCGCACCATCTTACCTGACCAAACTGTTAATCATAATAGACCTGATATTGTTTTAGTGGATAGTAGAGCCAGAAATACTACGCTTATAGAAATAGCCATTCCAAACACTAACAACTTGATTCTAAAGAACGCTGAAAAAATCGCAAAATATCGAGAACTTGAAGGACGCCTACAGAGACAATGGCAGATGAATACCGTCAGAACAGTGCCAATTATGTCATCAACTGGGGTGGTCCCAAAGAGCCTCCTGAAAAACATCAAAGAACTGGGACTTAACGAAAATCTTTACAAGGTTCTACAGAAGGCAGTACTACTCTCCACAGCCCGAACCGTCAGAAAATTTGTGGGATCCAACAAGGACGATCGTCGCCGTGGGCCCGATAACAGGGAAAGGGCCCCTACAGAGCTTAATCCTTTTGATATCTAAGATATCTGGGCTAAGTGAATGTTCGCCTGCGAGGGAGTGCGAAGCCGTAAGGCTAAGTCATAATAATAATAAATAGTAGAGCTAATTTAATTTAATTATTTTGATTAAGAACGGTGTGCCTGAGGAGAAAAACGCAAGAGATCATTTTTATGCATAATTGACCAGGCTAATCCGAAATAATATCCACATGGAAAAATATCAGTGCCGTCCCACTTTTTTTCTAAAAAATATATAAACGCTTCTTCATTTAAAGTTTTCAAAATTATTCTTTTGGCGATAACGCTGAAACGAACGGAGATATCGAGCTGCGGTTTTAATATTTTTTCTAGCAAATTTCATCTACTTTTCGATTATGGTATCATAATTATACCCTATGATTTATTTTTTCGAAGTAAAATCAAAAAATGTGTTATTATTACAAATTGCGCCCTCTAGCATTTTTTTTAGAACTATTATGGACAACTAAATACGATTGGTGAAATTTCTCTTCCAAACAGTCTTTAATCGGATAAGTCGTTTATAAGTTACAGCGATTTAAATGATTACACTTTCAACAGCTTCCCATCTCTTAATAAAGTCGGCACGCCAATGAGCATAAGACCAAAATGATGCATAATTGTCCAAGCTTTTTAATAGTGTTATCAAAGATATACCTTATGTGAAATTTTCGGAGATATGTAAAATTTTAAAATTTACTTTTCAATTACGCCCTCTTACGGCAAAATGCGGAACTTAAAAAAATTATTTCCAGGATTTTCTCATCGCCACTTTAGTTATCATTTTTTTCCCTGAATTTCTATGCCCAGTAGTTTCCGAGATATGGCCGCTCGTCAACCTTAATGAATCACCCTGTATAAGGAGAATCGTGGTATTAGGTAAATGTTTGTTAACGGATAGCGTGATTCATTAAGGCTATATATTAAAAAAAAACATTCATGCTATATTTTATTCAAGGAAAAAATAAAATTCATGTTCATTAAAAAGATTTGTAAATTAAAAAATTTACAAGTTCTGTTTCATAAAAAATCATCATTAACGCTATATTTAACTTATTTAAGTGGAATCCTTAATATTTTAATTTCTTTCTGTTATTTGTGGGAAAGGGGACTTTATAAACAATTTTTACTTACTCCCAACTTTTGTGTTTATTGTCTTTTTCGATGTCTAGGATAATTATTGTAGAAAGTGCTTTGTAATTTAACGTTAATATTAATAATTAAGTTCCTTTATTTGAATGACATATTTATATTACATGAGACCCTGTAAATATATCCAAAGTAAATAGTACGATACCTATACAGCTAATTTTTAAATATAAGAATGTTGGGCTTTTGATGTGTAGAAGAAATTGTTATCAAGCATTCCCACTGTTATTTAAAAGAAAATATTTATATTTTTGTTGAAATATAGTGAAAGGGTTTTTAGAAAATGGGTGAATACTAATCTAGACAATTTCGATATAGGTGGAAGACCGCCAGAACCACCGGGAAGGCCTCGATCCGACAGCCGATCTCCAAAACGTCGCAGTCGTTCACGTTCCAGGGCAACCAGATCACGCAGTAGCAGTTTATCACGTAGCAGATCTAGAAGTTACCGCTCGAGGTCTCGCAGTTATTATTCGCGTAGCCGCTCTCGTTCTGGTTCCTATTCACGCAGCCGTTCTAGGTCAAGAAGTTACTCTGGCGATAGAAGATTCAGAAGGCGTGGTAATTTCCGAGGAGGTAACAGAAATGATAGAGGCACCTACTACAAACCACGCTATCAAAATCCTAGATACGACAATCGTGGAAGAGGGGGACGTGGTGGCTATTATAACAGGTAGGTTAGCAATAGAAAAATTGCAGAATACTTTTCCCGGGTGTAAGTCTCCAGATAATGTGGCCAAAACTAAGTGTTTGTTTGTTTGGTTTAAAAAATGGTTAAAATTAATAATACATGCATTAAAAAAAATATTTTTTGGCACTGCAGTTTTACATCCCCTCTTTCAAACCCAGAATATCATAAAATGTAAAAAACGGTAAACTTTTAAAATAGGTACTATTTATTTTATGATATTGAAGAGATATATCGGTAATGCTAAAAATCCGTTAATAGCGAAAAAATAAGGTAAACGCTAATGACGTAATTTAATTCGCATTTTTGAGATATCGGGAGCCCCAAAAATGACATACGTTATTAACGGAAAAATAGAACAAGCACCGAATATGCAATAGTATGTTACGTAATTGTGGTAAAATACATATTAAGTGTAGTAAAAAGCATATTACGCGCGAACTTGCTTTACAACACGGAATACGTACTATAATTTTTCTACGACTCTTACTAATAAATTAAAGATCGGTTTATAATTTGTAAAGAATTGGTTTGAACGTCAAATCTCAAATAATGACAATGTCACTGTCAAATATTCAAAACACAATATAGATAAATGTCACGATTTTAGTGGTTCAAGGCTAACTTGATTGTTATACTAGTTACTAGGCATTATAACGCGCAGTTGTGTGTTTTCGTAAGAATGGATTTACTTATAAAGTGAACTGTACGTAAAACAACGTTTACTAATATAGGAGTAGAAAAAATAAGTAACCTTATCAATTTTACAAACAAAGATTTTTACTTTCGTACTCAAAATTTTTGATGATACTAAGAAAGAAACAATTAGTATAACATCTACAAATATTTGACAGAAAACAATTTACGTGAAAATTATTTTTAATCGAATATAACAGAAATTAAACGTTTCAGAAAAAGTGCCAAATTATACGTGGTCTAAAGTTTAAAACTTGTTTCCCATCAACCCCAAACGGAATCTGGTAAATTAAAGTCACCAAACAAAAACATCTTAGCATCCGGAAATGTCTGACCAATATCCTCCACAGTGGAACAATGAGCGAGAGAGCCGGGGGGAATATAAATACCACCTATAATAAGATTTCCGCTTCTTGACTTTACTAATATAAAAAGTTTTCTCTTTAATTTTTAGAATTTTGGAGTTCAAAATGTTGCGTAATGCAATAAGTACTCCATCCCCTAACTGTTTGTTGCTAGTATTTGCTGAACGGTCTATGCAATAAACATCATAACCCTCAATTTGTACACATGGGTACAGATAGCCGCCTGCCGAAACTTCTCGAACTTAGATTTCATACTACCAACATTCTGACAATACACTTGCAATGGGGTGTGCTGGTCCCGTTATTGACTACTTCGTCGTTAACAAGTCCGGGTCCATTCGGGAAGTCATCTGTTGGTGAAGCATTGCGTTTTCCTACGTTCTTTTTTTTTGCGCCAGAACATGAACGCCTCCTCTATAACGAAGTATTACTTCTGTCTCACTACTTTGTTTTTTGTGATTCAGTTTTTTATACACCTTTTTGAGTTGATTACGCTGTAAGGGTGTTAAATCTGGTTTTATGCTAATTTTAATACCTTTCGATGTGTATTTATTTTTCAAGCATTGTTGTACAAGAGATGGGTCAGAGAATATCACCTTTACTGGTCTAGGTTTAGTATTTGGTCGCCAAATTCTAGAAATTTTGAAGCTGTTATTTGTATCCATTTGAAGTCTCTCCAGAATATTCATAAAATGCGAACTGTCATGATCCACCCTCTCACTAGAGTTATTTGACGTACTTTCTGGAATGTTGAACACTGATATTTCCAGATCTACGTTTCCTGTCGTGAGATTCGTTAAGAAAGTCTTCTTGGTTAAAGACTCGAACAGCCGGGGCCCCATCATTCAACTGAAGGGCAACCGAGCTTTCGAGTTTAGTATACTTTTCTTCAAGCTTATCAACCCGCTGACTTATACCTTCTTAATTTCAGAACACATTTCCTGAATTTCACTTTGTGGGTTAAAACTTGTGATATCGGCAAAACTACGTCACCAATGCCGACGTTATTTTTATTTACCAACTTTGTTATTTGGCTTTTAATATCTTCCGGTGTTTTTCTTGTTCCACTCGTCTCTGCCACAGTGTTGTCGCACGCCTTTTTCTTGTTGCGAGTGTTTGATGAGCCACGTTCCTCCGATGAAAATCCGCCAAGTGATACCCGCTTTACCTCACCGTTCGAGCATTTTTAAATTGAACATATACTTTTTTTAAATCTGAATTGCTTAGATGAAAGCATCCCTTATGAATCCAAAAGCAGCAGCGCGAGCCACATCACAGCTCGTTGATTTGTTATAATTCGCTCAGAGCATTTAACTGAATTAGTCATCTTATCACTCACACCTTCAGTACCATTAAAATGTTTATCAAGTACAATACAAATATCTGTGAATAGCTGAAACGTTCGCACTATATTTTACCCGACAACAATGATGATGCACCGTGCTCAACGGAATTCCAGTCCACGCACAAAAAAAAATAACAATAACGGATTAGCTTGTTTGAATTTAAGTCAGTAGTTTTTATTTTATCGTTTTTTGTTGTTCGTTAAATTGTATTGACCTGAGTAGAAAACTCTCATCATTATTAACTGTTTTCAGCACAAAAGCGAATGGGAAAAACTAAGGTGATGCATTAAGGCAACAAAAAACAAATTTTCTCATAATGCACGAAAGAAAACGTAAATTTAAGGCACTTAGCCAATAAAAAACACAATAAAACCTAGGAGCCGACACATACGCGTGTTATTAAGTTACTATCCAAAATAATATTTTTTCTTAACACCAATTATTTTGTTTATTTCCGCTTTGGTTATTTTATTTAAATATTCCAATAAAAAGCTTCGCGTTTTTTGCGGTGTTTTGAACATTCGAATGCATTTTTCATCACTAAATTTACCTTCCATACTAAATTACGGAATTTATAACTTGTAAAATAAGCCTCAAAAGCGGAAACGACTTCAAATACGTGTGAACTCTACGGGTGTTAATACTGTTAATGTTTTGGAAGTAGTCTATATTCTGTGGTTGGATTGAAGGGGGGCATATTTTAATGATATAATATCATCATCAGTGTAGGAATAAGAATAAATTATTTATACTATTGTTTTAAATTAACAAAGTGTATTAGGAACTTACCTTATGTACTATCCATGTGGGACAGGTTCAATTATTGATCATCGTAATTGGAGGTGTAAAAAGTGGGTTTTTTGTTTGGTTGGCAAATCCTTTTATTCTAAAATTAATTAGGCACATTTTTTTATTTACGAAATTGACGGAAACCCCCATTTACAAAAGTACTTTAACATATTACACTTAGATAGTGAAAAAATAAAAGTTATACAAAAATAACTATATGATAAAAACAAATCACAGTTGCAATGCATTTATAATTTTATTCTTAATGCCAGGAAGGCTAGAATTAAAAATATCCACATAACCTTGATCACTCAAGCGGTTGACAAGTCGAAGAGCTCTATCGACCGGGGAGTTTAGACAATAGTTTGTTGAATGAAAAGGAATATACACATTTAGATCTTTGACGGTGCTTGAATAGGATAGATCTACATTATTCTTGTAAACTGTGGGTATTCTATTCCTACCTCGATAAAAGTTGATGTATGTGCATTTATTTAGATTTAGAAATAGGTAGTTAAACTGAGTCCATTGCCACAAGGCGTCAAGGTCATTTTGGAGCATCACTACATCTCTTTCTCCCTTTATTACTCTATAAAACTCTAGATCGTCCGTAAATATCAAACCCATAGAGTAAAGTAAGCAGTCCGTTATATCATTAATAAATAAAATAAATAGAACATAGGTATAATGGGACCCTTGAGGGACGCCAGATGTTACGCGAAATGCAGCAGATACATTTCCATGAATTCTGACGACCTGTGTCCTACCGGTAAGAAAACTTCTTAACCACTCAAAAAGCCCTCAGCTTATCCAACAAAATATCAGTATTTACTCTGTAGAAGACCTTGGAGAAGTCAGTGTAGATAGAGTCTACCTGACTACCGCCCTCCAACGCCTCCAACAAGGCAACCTGGTAAGATGCTAGATTCTCCACCGTGGATCTACCATTGCAGAATCCAAATTCGTCTTTGGTCCTTTACAGCAGTGGTGCGCAAACTGGGGGTCGCGAGAAAATTTTTGGGGGTCGCCAAATTCAAATTTATGAAAAATCTAACGCCTACTGTCTATCCAGGGGGTCGTGACAAAATTTTACACAAAATAAGGGGTCGCAAATGAAAATAGTTTGCGCACCACTGCTTTACAGCATCAACTTATTTGTTCAGACACAAGACTATCAAATAGTTTTAACATTGCTGACTGCATACAAACTCTATAGTTGCTAACATCCTCCAAGGAACCAGATTTAAAAATAGGGATAATGGAACCATGTTTCCATTTGTCTGGAAAGGTGCAAGCCATTAATGATTTATTAAAAAGTTGCTGCAAAGGCAATCTGACGGTAAATATGCAGTTCGTTAAGAATATTTAAAGTATTTTACAAGGCAAACATTAAATTTTGTTTAAAATGTCAGAAACCGGGAAAATGTTAGATTTAAAGTCCGGGACGATAATAAAAGTTATCATTGCAAAATGTTGCGCAAATTAGTTTGATATATTTTTGCCATCATGAGCCACACTTTCGTCAAGGTGCATACTGTTCGGCAACCCATTAGACCTCCTCTTGTCCTCAATGAATTTCCAAAAATATTTTCGATTAGTCTGAAGTGAACCCTCAATATTTTTTAAATACAAGTCAACACTTTTATATTTAACCTTGCATAAAGATCTCAAATTCGCAAAAATGTCAAGTTTACCTTGGATTCCAGATTGCATGTATACTTTATAAATACCTTTCTTTTTACATATCAGATCCTTAAGTTTTGGACTAAACCATATTGGGAAATTTGTATTTTTTACACGCTTTTGAGGAACATACAAATGTATACACTGATTCAGAATTGCATAAAACCTCTCAACCGCTTCATTCACACTGACATTAGCAAAATACTGTTCCCAATTAGAAGAGGCTAGAAAATCGTTTATGGCCTCAGAGTCACCATCGAATATCAACATATCACAGTCGTTTGCAATTTTAAAATAATATAATATACTCTTCAGAGGCTTCATATTAGAGTATTCTTCTAACTTTAATTTATAAATGAATTTTGAACTTTCCCAATAGAGGTCACCAAAATATACAATGCTTTTGTTTATGTAAGTGGTGACAGGGAATTTTTTTAAAAAGTTTTCTTTCTTTTTAATACTCGCTATAAATTTTAATGCTTATTTGGATTTCGCTTTGTTGTAGCGTTTACTCGTTTTTATCCTATTGAACCTCGATTGAGCTTTTTCCGTCATGTTATTACTTATATTTTAATATATTCCTTTAAATTACCCGCTAAAACATCCGTCACTTTCCCCACCTTGAAGATTGTGTCAAGTGGCGAATCACTGGGTCAAGTTCAAATTCTTTTCCTTTTTGACCTCGTGCATAAGGAAGGTCCAACAGAAAGTACTCTGATTCTCTAGTTTCTTAAAAAAGTTTTAAAGTTTTAATTGACTATGTCTAAATTAACACATACTGGGGTTCCAGTCCTTTCGGGCTTGTTCCCCCAAATCTAATTTGCTATGAACTAGGGTAAGTCCCTCTTTTTCATTTATTTAAAAGAGATTTTTTTCGAGTAAATCATTAAAATAACCAATTCAATGTATTTTGCTCAACAATTTCTTTTATTCTTTACAGATTCAACATCAGTTCTATGCCCTAACTCTACGTTTTAAACAAAAATTTTTCTTTTCCCTTAAGAATGAGAGTTTTATAAACTACCTTTCTTTCTTCACACGTTTCCCAGGATGAGGGTTCTTGGCCTGTGAGTCTCCATTTTTCTTACATTTCTTAAATTTTAATTTTTTCTCTGCCCAAACGGGCCCCTTCTTACCACTGCTACCTGTTGCCCATGGTCAGTGTTAAGACTTAAGTATATACAACTTTTCTTAATTATTATCCCATTTCTCAGTATTTGATTTTCCATGGCTCAATGAGAGCTCCATCGAGGTTCACTACCACTCACCACTTCTGTCTGTTCCTTTTACTTTAAATATTTTCTCTTTTATTTTATTCCTGATGATGGGTGTTACTACACCCGAAACATGTAGAATATCCGCCACCTATTAATTTTATTTCTATTAAACTAGTGGAGAAAGACTTTATGTTTTTTATTTATTTCAATATGCTTTATGATGAATGCTTTCTGGTAATAGGGGATCGTGAGCAGGTGCAATATTTATATCACACAAATGACAGAAACATCCAAAAATACCTCCCTACTATCGGGAACATTATTAATTTGATACATATTCTAAAAGGCGAATGTTTCACAATATTACGAGCAGGTTAGTGTACCACAGTACACCACAGAAACACCATGAGTGTTGTATTATTATATCACATGACCTCAGGAAGGTTGTAGTCGCCAAACACTGTTAACTTTACACTGGTATGAGCGTTGGCAGTTTCCTGCACTGATGTAGAGTGAAGAAGATCGTACTTGAGTGGTGCAGAGTTTGGGGGGATGTAACTTTTACAAACAACAAATTTAATTTCTGTGAACAGTTGTTCAATTCTTTGCTTGCCACGGATAGTTGCCCCGTTACGAATTTGTTTGAAAGTGCCAATTATTTTTTGGGGGAAATTAAAAAAAGTCTTGGAGCATTATTTAACCAAACTCCAGTCATGTTTAGGTAAACACCTACTATTAATATGTTTTTTATTTCAGGGATAGATTTGACCGAAACTACAGAGGACGCGGTAGACCATACGATAACTACAATAATCGTGGAGGGAATCGACGGTTTCCAAGAGGCAGATACAATAGAGGTGGTGGTTACAGGGATTATAGAGATAGAAGATATGATAGAAGTAGATCTAGGGACAGAAGCAGGTAAATTTATTTATTTAGTTTTACAAATATCCTAGGCATGATCTAGGTGCTAAAGCGCATATTTTTTTGGTATCAAAACCTTAATAATTTGTATAACAACTTTTCTAATTTAAAAAACTTTTTGAAACTAAATCAATACCTCAGACATTACCCGGTCTAAAAGCCTGACAGAAAATCTGAGCTTATATGGGTTTTTATTTCTCAGGTATGGTAAATATGTTTATAGGCTGGCAGAATAACTGATTTTAGCCTTGATCTAGAAGTAATTGCTATAGAAACCTTTTTTTGCGTTACATAAAAGAAAATTGGTCAGAATGTCGGGTTGCAGAAGGTAATACGTACCAAGTGGGCAAATACGAATTGACGGCGGTCTTGTATCAGAAACCGATTGTTACAAAGTTTTCAATACAAAAATTCAGAAGATAAATTGGTTATTACATATCGCTGGCCGGGTACGGCGATATGTATATGGCTCAGTATTTTTAAAAATGTTGTAGGATTGTATGTCGTCGACGGCGGCGTCTGAGTGCCGGAATTTTTGACTTGGATATTTTCGATTTTTTTCCAAAGGTGGTAAAATTCGAACTAATTTGGTTTTATAGATATAGATTTTGTAAAAATATACAGGGTGTAACGGAAAATAGTTACTAAACGTCAAAAATGAAAAATATGCGATTCTCGCTGTTTCTCGTTTCAGATTGCAAAAATTATTTTTTGTATTTTTACTTTTGTAGGTTCGAGGACAACAGCACCTTCAGAATCCTATTGTTTTTGAATATCGTGAAGCTCACTGATAGTAAACGATTTTTGGAAGAAATCAGCAAAAGCATTCAAAATGTCATCTGTTGTGTGACAATCAATATTATTATAGCATATATTTTTTGGAAGACTTTTAAGTTCACGTTTTTTCTTAATAAAGGCCCAAAATTGTTTAGGATCACGCTTAATATCAACTTCAATTCTATATTAACTTATTAACAAACACTTTTTTTTAACACTTCAACATTTCATTTTGTATTATAAGTTCGACAAATTATAAATTTAAACTGCTTATTTCCCAATATTTTTATTGCGTATATAACTAAAAGCACATACATATTATTGTGCAGTTCACGCAGGAAAAAAGTTGACAAAACTGTTTGGATCACTATAAAATGTATCATCAACAAAGACTAAGGATACATGACTACACTTTCAGATTTGTTTTTCTTTTGAAGCAATTTATTTATTTTTTGTCTAAGATGTTTACATGCAAAACACTTCTTGGCTAATTTTAGGTGAGAAGATAAGGTTTCTGAAAACAACCTGTAAAGTCGGATCTAGTGAGGCACAAACGCAAACTTCGATATGAAATATTTTCGAAAGCCTGTTTGTCTTGTCATTCACAGGTTTTCACTTTAAAGAGTGGTTGAGTTTTTGTTTAAGACTTTTCTTTTACCTTTCTCAATTGTGGGTAATAGATGAGATGTGAACTCTGCTAATTTTTTTTATCGTTATAAGTTACTCAGGGAAAGTTCTAACTTGTACTATAATAAAACAAACGATCTGATATGTTTTAATATTTTTGATACCTATATTTTTTTTGTAAAAAAGAAAATATTTTCATAATGGTTTTATTTCAGGTCATACAGTAGAACACCTGATAGGTCTGATGAATCCCCCAGACGAACTAGAGATAGGGAAGACAGTAAAGAAAAAATTAACAAGTATTCTGAAGGAGTTCCGGCTGAAGGAGGACAGCCAGTCAGACATGAGGGTCCCCTGTCAGAAGGAGAGGACCGCGATGATTATACTAATACTGATAATGCTAAGGTAAATGACACTGCAAGTAAAGATTAATGTAAGTTTTGTTTTGGTTTCAATAAAATAATATTATGTCTTTGTCTAGTTTTATTCATAACCTTTCCGCAATAAAAAATATTATCGAACTTTTTAAAACTTAATCTACAACCTAAATCAATAATTTCAACTAGGCCTACAATATTTTATGTTTTTAAAGCTTTTAATTAAACCCCCACAAAATATGCTTATACCGTGTGTTCAAAATGAAGTGGGCACTATTGCTAACTTTCTTATTATTACTACGTCGGTTAAATTAGTAAAGAGTTTTAGTTTCATGTGCTGATGATTATGGTGATGTCAAAAAAACAATTTTACATCAGAATCACGTGATATTAACAAAAAAAATCAGGATCAACAACACTTTTTTCGCGATTTTCAAGGGAAATGCGTTTAAATGTAAATATCTTCATTATTGAATGATAGAATAGTTTTGGACTTGCATTGTCTTTAATTTGTTTTACATCACAACGTTTCAACTGGTAAGTATCTCCAGTCGTCTTCAGGTGAATACGACGATGTAAAACAAATTAAAGACAATGCAAGTCCAAAACTATTCTATCATTCAAGAAACATCATTGTCTCCAACCTTCAAACATCTTCATTATTATTGAATTTAGCGATATTTGGTAAAAACAAATTTTGATTAGAATTTCACTCTATCAACCAGTTATAATATCAGCAATATCCCTTTTCATTTCAATTATTTTTTTTTAATATCACGTGATTCTGATGTCCAATTGTTTTTTTGACCAATATAATCATCAGCACATATAACTACAAAATTACTTAATAATTTAACCGACCTCGTATCTCTTATAATAAGAAAGTTAGCAATAGTGCCGACTGCATTTTGAACACGGTATATTATGATTTTGGTTACACAAAATAAGACTGCTCTTAGTTAACCGACGATGATGGCATTTTACAATAGATATACAGGATGGCCCATTCTCAACGCAGGATTTCATAGCATCAAAACTCAACGTTTTAATATTTTTCAAACACAGAGTTATTAGAAGGCATTAGTTCTACAATTTTAAATTATACAGAGGGTCCTAAATAGTCGGGGCATATTATACTTTGTTTTAATGGAACACCCTATATATTATATTACTTTTTATTCCTTTATTTTCTTGTGCGCTTGTTTTGTATAAAATGTGTTTTTGAGATATTGACATTTAAAATATAGCATTTTCAGACTTCCACAGGCTGTAACATTTGAACGGTTTATCTTAGAGAAAAATGGTTTTCACCTTATCTTAGTTTTTTATTATCTTACTAAAAGTTACAACTTCCGGTTTGGTTATTAAACGTTTTTTTCGGTTTAACATGTTAAACCGGAACTTGTAATTTTTAGGTAGTGAATGCCATTTTTCTTTAAGATGAACTGTTCAAAAAATGTTACAGCCTGTCAAAGTCTGAAAATGCCATATTTTAAATGTCAATATCTCAAAAACAATTGAATTTAGACATGATTATTATTAATAATATATAATTATATAAAATAAGCGTAGAATTTTGTGGGGAATTATAAAATAATATATATAGGGTGTTTCATTAAAGAAAAAGTATGTTTGATATGCCCTGACTATTAGTGTTACCCTGTATAATTTAAAATAATTTTAGATTGTAGAACTAATGCCTCCCTATAACTGGTTTTGAAAAATATTAAACAGTTAAGTAGTTTAGATGCTATTAAATCCTGCGTATACGCTGTATATTGGTGGAATTAAAATAAATGTTCATTCTTTAATCGAAACGCATAACAGGTGTCTCGTTTCTGTAATTGTAAGCTTGTAGCTTTTCAATTTTATGAAATCATTGATTTTCTGTTAAAAAAAATTTTAATTTCTTTTTCCCTTTTATTTTGGTAAAAATTAGAATATAAGAATTATATGTTTTCATTGGTTCGTGAACTTATGATCAACATTACGTGTCACACATACCCAGGATTCTAAGGATAACTAATGCGTTTTTCACGGGTGTCAAAATTTTAATTTACAACGAAGACTTTTGATTACTACACTGCATTTCATATGTATATGAAAGTAATACTAAGAGGCTTAGCTGTAGATGTTTGCCTAATCTGATATTTTCACACTACACTCACTTTTCTATACTATATATAGATAAATAGAAGGTATAATATAATTTTATTGCATACATCTTACATTCATCTTTATAAAATTTTTATGTGTATTTTAAATTTTATTCATTTGAAATTGGTTAAAAACTATTCAATCAATTTTTTTTAATAAGAAGTTTATTTATTCATATAACTTCAAAGTTCAGCCCAAGAAAAACATCTGTGGTTAAGATAAACTGGAAAGAATATACAGGGTCCTGCGCCTCACCTCCCGTCTTCTGTAGCTCACTTATTAATTAAGTTAGGATTATGACGTTTTGCAGGCTTTACCTGTATCCTAGGGTGCATTTCAGGAAAATATTTTTGTTTATACAGGGTGTTCCAAAAAAGTGTGACGTCATAAGGATATGTTTTTTTAGATTACATGCCATATATTTTCTTACTTATTTGGATGCATCTTGTAGTTGCCTACATACACCTAAAATTTTAATTAAATCGGTTCAGTATTATAGGCGAAAAAAAATAAAAACTAAAAATAATCAGTTTTACACCACTGGTTTTAAAAATTAAAAATAATGTCTCGTTAATAAAATTATACGAAGGTACTTAATAAATAAGGTCTCACAGTTTCGTTAACCAAGTTTGATTACTACGAATTGTACAGGGTGTCCAAAGTTTAGTGTCAAACTTTAAAGCAATTTATTTTTCTTATTTCAAATTAGAACCCCTATATATTATGTCATTCGATGCAGAATTATAATCAAACATTTATTCTAATTACAACCCTATCGCAATTTCTAATGCATTTAGACTTATTTGCAGAAAACTCATTTTATCAACTATTCCACCAGTCATTATTATATAATAAATATCAAAGGTGGCTTTGAAAAACAATTTATTGATATTAAAGTTTACTAAAAGGACAAATAAAAATTCTTTTATGAAAATCATATCTACAAGCTTTTCTTGGTTGTATTCCATCACAAAAAATAATATAGCTTAAATAATTAATACTAATCTAATAATATTTAAAACTATAAAATAACTAAAGTCAAAATGGGCTTTTGTCACTTTAATAAACTTTAATACCAATAAATTCTTTTTCAAGGCCACCTTTGATATTTATTATATAATAATGACTGGTGAAAAGGTTGATAAAACGAGTTTTCTGTAAATAAGTCTTAATGCGTTAGAAATTGCGATAGGGTTGTAATTAGAACAAATGTTTGAATTGTAATTCTGCATCGAATGACATAATAATATACAGGGGTTCCAATTTGAAATAAGAAAAATAAATTTCTTTAAAGTTTGCAAAGTTTGACACTAAATTTTGGACACTCTGTACAATTCGTATTAATCAAACTTGGTTAACGATACTTTAGGACCTTATTTATTAAGTACCTTTGTAGAATTTTAATAACGAGGCATTATTTTTATTTTTTATTCATTTTTAAAACCAGTGGTGCAAAACTGATTTTTTTTATTTTTTTTCGCCTATAATACTGAACCGATTTAATTAAAATTTTAGGGGTATGTAGGCAACTACAAGATGCATCCAAATAAGTAAGAAAATATATGGCATGTAATCTAAAAAAACATATCCTTATGACGTCACACTTTTTTGGAACACCCTGTATAAACAAAAATATTTTCCTGAAATGCGCCCTAGGATACAGGTAAAGTCTACAAAATATCAAAATCATAACTTAATTAATAAGTGAGCTACAGAAGACGGGAGGTGAGGCGCAGGACCCTGTATAGTAGATTGTAATATTAGTAGATAACGAGGACAAAACATCACCAGCTCAACATTACGAGAGATAGCTCTTTTAGGAGGGCATTAAGGTAAAGAAATAGTATATTACCTACATATCTAAGTTGCGAGGTATATCTAGAATTTTTTACTACGAACACAGAAAAGTTACTTATGTGCGGTTTTAATACTTTATCCAGTGATTCTCAAACTGGGTTCCGTGGAACCCCAATGTTCCGCAAATGGGCGATTGGGGTTTCGTTGTTTACCCAACAATGAAATCGTGTCATGTAAATAAAAAAATATTCTTAGCACTCCTGATTTCCTCCTTATTTTTTATTCTGCTTATATGCATCCGAGGTTGCGAGCGTGTTGGGACTCGTTAATTTTACTTCTCTTTCCAGTAATCGCAGGCCGCTGCCCTAGGTGCTTTTGTTTTTATGCAGTAGCATTTCTTATTGCGCAGTTGTACCTATACATACCTATAATACTCATACGCGCATTGAAAGTGTTTGTTTTAAACCCGTTGAAAGACGATTTATTTCTTTTTCTTGCACTTATTCTTACATTATTTTATTTACTCCTTATTTAGAAGCTTAATACGTAGTAAATGTCTATATTTTGACACAAAACCAAACATTAGTTCTTATATTTAGGTACTTGGGGTAGGGGTTCCCTAGAAAAGAAAAGTGCGCTCTAGGGTTCCTCACTCTACAAAAGATTGAGAAACACTGCTTTATACTATCAATTTCCAACTTGTTTTACAATAAATGCCAGATATATATTTAAATTGAAGATATTACAATACTTAAGTGTAATACATACATAATAAGGAAATAAAGCAGCCAAAGCTGGAATAAGGTTATTTCGCAAAAAATGAGATAAACCCCATATTTAGATTATCTTCTCATCATTAAATGACATTTCAGACACTGAAAACAAGCGTCTACTTTTATTAATATTTGTATATGCAAACTGTTAAAGCGAGAATAAAGAGACCCATGTTTTTGGATTTTTTTAATCCAGTCATTTTTTGTTAAACGATTTGCCCTGTATATTAGGATAGGCAGAAAAAACTTTCTATTTTTGTGTGGGGATAGTGAAAAAAGTTGTCTTAGCGTTCTAAAAATTTATACAGAAAAGTTAGGCTCAAAAAAAATCAGCCGTCCCCCTTTATATGAATGAATTTTCAAAAATACCCAAATATTATGTCCCATTATTTGAGTTTATTCGTGTTTGTAACCCAAGTAATGTTTCCTACTATAATTTTTGTAACGCAAATTATTTAGAATTATACAACACTTAAAAAACTACAAATTGGGATACTGTTGAAGGGACTACAGATGTAAATATCACACTTGATGGATTTTATGATATTATCTACAATATTTTTAATCAATTTATTCCTAAAAAACAGCCAGAAAGCGCAAATATCCACCGTGGTTTAGATTATCGATATTAAAGCAAAGGAGCGAAACTTAAAATTATTTAAAAGGACTCCGCTACCACAATGTCTAGCCGACTACAAGCATCTTTCAAAAATTAAAAAAGACATAAAAACTGCCTATCAAGAATATCTTGCTAGATGTAAAACCTCTATACGAGGGGACTCCAAACAATTTTGGAATTTTTTTCAAAGTAAAAAAGGAAACAATTACGGTATCCCTAAAGAAATGTTTTTAAATGAAAAAAAATACTTGGGTGAAGAAAACGTTAAAGCTTTTGCGTCATATTTTCAATCTGTTTATGAGCAAACTAATATACAGAGCGACATATCGTGTGATGAGGATCAACAGATAGGGTTTGACTTATTGCTAATTTCTGAAGATGAGCTCATTAAAGCAATTTCTAGCTTAAAAGATCAAAAAAACTTTAGTTCCGGATAATTTACCCAGATTTATTTTAAAGGCATGCAAAGAATTATTGGCTAAACCACTGTTATATATTTTCAACCTGTCAATAAAAACTAAAGTGTTTCCCGATAAACTGAAAGTGGCGCTTTATCACAGTGTATCAAGTGTGACTGCAAGACAGATTAAAAAAAAATCGGTCCATTGCAATTCTATCAAACATTGCCATAGGGTTTAAATATATTAAGTAATAGAATGTAAAAGAAAAACTGTTCAAATATCAGTGTGGTTCTTCAGAAAGATCGAGGGTATCATTGGTTGTAGTGCTTTGCAGAGAGATTTAGATACGCTATATGACTGGTCCATAATAAATCGTTTGCCTTTTAACATAAATAAGTGCAAACATATGAAGTTTTCCTATTCTAAAAAAACGACTAACTATGCCTACTTAATCAATTTTAATATTAATGTGTTTGGAACAGTGACAGATTTAAATCCTGAAACAATGAATATGCTTCCTATCAACAAATAATTGTGTTAAGAAAGCATGAAAAATTAATTTCAAACCACCTGAAAGTGCCTTATACCATAAGGTTGTATTTGCTCTAACACTGTTAGATAATACTAGAGTCTACCTGCAGCCAAAACTACTAAGCATCGCGCGAGCGTCGACTCGAGAAAGAAACAGCATTGTTAAAAATGTCATCGTAGCCCGACGTCTACTGTGAACGCGACTCTGATGATTGCTATGACGCATGCGCGATGCCCAGTAGTTTTGACTGCAGTTAGACTCTAGTCTAACAGTGTTAGACTAAATGCAACCTTATAGTATAAGGCACTTTCAGGTGGTTCGAAATTTATTTTTCATGCTTTCTTAATTGTTTGCTACCACCTGACTAGTAAGAAATTCTTTGTATACAGTTATAAGGCGAAGAAAGCAAGGAGCCACCTGCAAATACTGTAGCCAGTGAAGAACCAAAAATTGTGTGGCAACGTGCTTTACTTCCAATTTTGGCACATAAAAGAATTGTAGATATGATTTTATTATACCAGGCCAAGTATAACAAAGCCTTAATTCACGCCCGGAATATTTTTACTTCTATTCTTCGACAATTTTTTGCCACTTCTGTTTTCTCTGCTTCACTTGTGAAAAAACGCATTAACACAAGACTGACGACTTACTACCTTGGCCTTAGGGAGGATTGACAGCCTGCAAGAGGTCATGAGGTATTTCCCAATAGGCCAGAATAATAAATCACACAACTAAAAAATTAGCAGATATATAAATAAATAGGTCTTTATTGCAATTTTAAGAAAGAAAATAAAAAATTACAATTGGCGGAGTTGAAGCTTAGCTTCCTAGCTCAACCATAAGGATGATATCAGTCTAATTCTTAACTCATTAATTATGCTGAAGATCACAGGGGTCCCAGATTTTTCAGAATTTCCAAGAGTGCTCTCTTGGCAGTCCTGGAAAACGCGTTACTTCCACGTTGCAGGATCCTGATAAAAGATTATATTCGCTAAATTTAAAAAATCGGGTTAATGCTTTTGATAACGCATTTCTTTAGTCAAATTAAAAATTTGACCGAATGTAGACTTCACCTCAAAGACTATTTCTAACCCAGATACCATTCAATCTTCTGATCATTTTGCTTTTTTCGGTTGATATTTATAGGGCATTTACGCGGGAAAGCCAAACCACCAATGTGTGCATTTTCCAAAATTTTGTATTTATATGCAAGTTAAGATGCAATAGCTGTTCACCAATCAGAGCTTACTCGTTGAAATTCTAATTTCAACTGCCTAATTTCCTGAAAATTTGTATTATCAATTGGAACGTCCAATCAAAACGTTTCTTTTAGTTTTGGTACAGTGGGCGGGACTTGTTAAGGGAGTTAAGCCACATATCAAAGTTCCGAACGATATTTTGTATTATTCATTATGCCCCGACGGGGCGTTACCTCATCAATGTGCCTTGGTTAGCACTGCTAAACCAGCAGGAACTTAGTTTTAAGAAATATATTGTAACGTAATATGGTTAGTAGGAATCTGACATGTGAAATTATATTTAACGAATAAAGTATGTTTTATCGAGTCCAGATCTCGGCGTCGTGGCACTTCTTTTTAAAATGCAAAAGTTTCCAAGTGGTCAGCCATCCAAATACTAACCGCGACCATCGTCGCTTGACTTCTTCAAGCTGTTGTGACTGTCGACACCCTTACGCTATTTCCGACATGACGATCTTACATTGACCTAGGATATGTCTTGGCGTTCTTTTTGTAATGGTAAAAAATGAACACCACAAATGATTCCATCCCGAAAAGATTGATTTCAGGACGCTCAAAAGGAGCAATAGATAGTCGCACATTGCTTAGTTGATCGCCTGGTTTATTTTCTCCACTGTATGAAAGCTCTCGGAGCACGTGGTCCCCTTGCCACATTCATCCAAGGGATGGCGCCCGAGATACCGTTGGAAAAGAACTTTCCGTCCTGTAATTGCAGACATCGAGTGACGAATAGGCGACGTGAACAAAAATAGATAGAAATAAAATCAAAGCGCCTTTACACACTTTGTCATGGTCTTGTCCCTACTTGTAAGGTCAGCCGGGGCTTTGTTTTCCAGTTTACTCAGGAGATGCCTAAAATTCATTGATTCATAAAACACTTTAAATAAGATTATATTAAATTTTTAACAAAATGAGATATGTTTATTTCCTGTAATCCTTAAGACCCTCACATGAACGTATATATTTTAAAAGTTGGAAATATGAAATTCGGGTGCCAGATCAATTTTTACCTCCACTCATGGGAACTTAAAATTAAAAAAAAAACTTTTTGGGCAAATAACAAAGTAAAAACGGCTTGTATTTACTTTTTCTTAATTATATAAAGTAAATTCATCAAGTAAATTATTACTTCTTACTTACGTCTAGGGACTAATGACGTAAAGCGACATGATTCCAAAATTGAAACAAATATAAAGTTTAATACTTTGAACTTGGGGTAAATTTCCGATAAGAAATGAACTTAAAAATTTAGTTTTTTAAAAGCGTTCCGTCACCAAAAAAGTTTGAGAACCGCTGCTTTAGTGAACACGACTGTTTGAAACGTTTTTATCTGTAATGTTTAGTATGTTTTCAATTTTAATTTTTGTTTTGGATATTAGGTGTGATGCCTACATAGGGCGAAACATGTAACTTTCTAAGTTAATATAATAAACATTAGGAAATTTTATTATTTTATAAAAGATATGTAACGAATGTTTTTATAATTTAACATAATATAGTTTTTCCTCCAATTGTTTGCTTTCATAAATATGTCGTCGTAGCAATTTTCAAGGAAGTAAACTTAGCTAGAAATATCGTGAATAATAACAGTAGTTTTCAGCCAGGCTGAATAATATCTAATAATTAAATGAACTGTATTTCCGATACAAAAAGAAATTCCCTTTTGTAAATTATTAGCTACGTCGAGCTAATATTCATACGAAAAAACGGATTTGACTTCACTCACCAATCGTCGGTAAGCTACTGATCTTTCTTTTCCTCGTTTCCAGGACTCCATAATTTGGTCTTGTTGCCGAACAGGTAAAACAAATAAAATGTCTGTTCGACGCAACATGCCGCCGGCCTTGAAAAATTTGATTTCAACAATAAATAAACGTCAAACATTTAATTAATCCTAAGTCCGTATATATGTACTCTCCAATTAAAAGTCTATAGGAAGAAAACATTTTCAACTTAACGCGTGTTTTATGAAATTTTTATCGGGAAGTTGAATTCTCACTACTTGCGTAATTATTATCTTCTCCAGAATGAGTAGCATGAACGCGTCCGATTTTCCATTTTAAGGGTGGAAGTTTATCTTCCTTGATAATAACCATATCGAGAATTTAATATGGCTTCTACTTGTGTAAGTCAGTAATGTCATAAAGTCTTCGTTCTCTCACGCCAACCTCCCATAGACCGCCGAAATTTGGTGCTCTGGGAGGGATAAAATTCCACGATCTTCCTTATTAGCTAATTTAGAAGAAAAAAAAAATGTTTTTTCATTTGTTTTAGAAAACTAGGTATGAATAAATATGAAACCAGAATATTCACCGACGCGACGATTGAATCGTCGTTATGCCGTATCTCTTCTTTTGCCTAAGTGAAATATTCTTCCTAAATGGAATCTTTAAAATAAACCGTCCGTCATTATCACGTTCGTGATATTTTTTAAACTGTGCCTCACAAAATTCGCGTGTGTGTTTTGCGCTTTGTCAAAGCTTCTATCTATCTTTTCAATATGGCAACATTTAGTTAAACTGTCATTTAATGAAGTGTCAATCGCATGACAAGAAACAACTGAATGATTCGTTAATACTGACAAACTAATTTCTCTTCCGAGAATCCAACCGAACCTTGTATTTTGTAACATTAGATCCATGTCTAATTTTATTTGATGCATTAACAGAATATCATAAAAAAAAGTAATACCACATAACATGTCAATATTATTTTTGAAATTAAAATCAGGATCAGCTAACTGTACGCCACTGGGTAGATTAAGAAAATTATCATCAACATCGCACATTGGTAAAGGTTCTGTTATTAGGGAATTATTGGAAGCGCTATAAGGTAAAGGCCTTATTATAGTCGTTCTTAAAATGACAGCTAAGCATGCGCACTAAAAAAAAATTAATATGGGAACCATAATAAAATACTGCCGTCCCCTATTTACGACTAGTTACCGTAAGTAAAATAACGTTTCCTTATTTCCCTTATGCGGCAAACCAAACCTCAAAAAACAGATGATTGCATTATAACCCGAAAATTGGTGAACTTTATGTTTTGTGTCGGTTAATTTTTTAAATACAATCACTTAACAAAGGTAGGTACCAAACAGAATTTACAACACAAAAATAAAAATAGAGTTTTTAGGTTAAAAATAACGTTGTCGTAAAAAGGAAAACGTTCCAATAAATCTTTATTTTTTAGAGAAATAAGGTTAAGCCCTTATTAAAATAGGGCATTCCCTTATTAGTGCTGACGTAAAAATTATCTTTCCAATAATTCCCTATGGGTAAAACTAAAAAATGTATTTCTGTTCCATAACTATTAATTCGTGATAAAAGTTTGACAGTACTTTTAAATTTAACCGATTTACTAATTTGCTAATTAACTGACTGTTTTGCTAAACCGATTTTGTTACAAAGCTCTTCGGTGATAAAATTACTTTGAGAACCTGGATCTAATAAAACCCGGGCCTTAAAAATATTGCCAAATTTGTCTTTTATGTTAGCTTGTAAGGGATAGCAACGCATATTTTGTCTGAAGTTGCCGACTGCAAATTGTAACCTCCATTTTGCATAGAAACCGTATAATTGGGGTTCGCATTTTCGTTTATATATTTTAAATCATCAGATTGAATATTTTTATTAACTGTTCCTTGCACATGCATTACCGATGTCGTCATATGATTTCTTGAATCCGTTAAATCAACTTCAGTGTTTACAACTTCAACTTCGGTAGTAGTCATGGCCTTACTTGAGCCTGGGAACTTTTTTCCGACCGTGGGAATATTATTTAGAGCGTGGGAACTTTTTGGGGCTGGGAGTGGCCGACCTTGGAAATTTTTTGAGGGGTTGTCGCGTGCCGTGAGAATATTATCTAGAGCATGAGAACTTTTTCGACCGTGGGAATATTATCTAGAGCGTGGGAACATTTTGGGGCTGGGAGTGGCCGACCTTGGAAATTTTTTGAGGGGTTGTCGCGTGCCGTGAGAATATTATCTAGAGCATGAGAACTTTTTCGACCGTGGGAATATTATCTAGAGCGTGGGAACTTTTTTTTGGGGTTGGCCCTAACTGTCACGGGGACCCAACAACCGCTGGCACTAACTACCACTGGCACTAACTACCACTGGCACTAACTACCACTGGTACTAGTTGCCATTAGCGATAGCTCTCGCTCCTACTTGGCGCTAGTTACCATGGCTACTATTGGTCATCCATCATCTGTGATACGCCATCTATTACATGCCACTTGAACATCACCTACTTAGGTATTGATATTTGGGGGCCCAAGCCTACAAGTCGAGGCTTCGCTAAAAGCCCTACCTCCAAGAATCGGTACCCCAATGACGTTACAAACGATTGAAATTATTATTTAACAGAAAAAAAAGTCCATGTTTTCACCAAGACTCGAACCACAGACCTATGGATTGGAAGCCAGCGCCTTAGCGCACCACACCAGCATGCCATTTACTATATTCCGCTTTTAAGTTGAAGGCTATCTAGGTATACGGTTACCCCGCCTCACAAGAGTCATGCATCGTGACGCACCATGATAAGTAGTTTTTATAGGGGACGTAAGATTAATAATAATATATTTGTTAAAGTGTAGAGGGAACATAAACAGAAAATAAAATTAACTATAACTATAAATAAATTTGGTAATACCTGTAGTATTTATTTACAGCAATGTTTAAAGAACGTGCAATAAACAACTAATCAACATCTAATTAACGACTAAAACATCTAAAAACGTATATTTAACAGGTCTTGAACAGATAAAATTGAGAAAAATAAATAAAATTTGCATAAAGAGAGGATATAGATAACATAAATTCTACTAATACAATATTGTTTTAATATACCTAAGAAACAGCTAAAACCTCTTTGAACTCTTCTTGATCATGTAAACACTTAAAATAAATAAGGGTAGTCACCCCATTCAACCCCCACATATATGCATTGTGATATCAAATTATGGAGAAAAATATAACTAACCCCAATATGCTATTATGTTCTATTAATTTAAAAACCGCAAAGACATTATAGATACTATTTTTTATTTCATTTCAATTTATTTTCTAGGATGGCATTTATTACCTACGCAAAGTAAAATTATATAAATAAAATAGTAGCAGATGTTTAAAAGGTTAATTATAATGAAGTATTTGCTAAACTGGAAAAAGTTTTAAGTGCATAAAGAGGACGAGACAAGCTGATGGATGATGGTGATAATAAAAGCGCATAATGATTCTATTAATTAAATCATTAAAACGTAAAATAAATATTACAATTAGTATGTAAAATTATTTGAAGCGGTATTTAAACCGCACATATTTAGATATAATTATAATGAGAAGGGCATAACACAGTAATTATTTTCAGATATATACATAAAATTAGGTCAAATAAATTAATAAAAATAACTTCCAAAATATAGATTTTTTAAAAATAGTGTGATAAAAACTTACAAAATGGAGTTTCCTATCCAGAGCAGTCAAGGGGACATCGTGCTGAAATAGGACATGTGAAACAGGATAGAAATCAAGCAGTTCCAGGTAGATTAGAGAGCATTCTGTAAATTATTATAGTTTTACTTATAGGTACTTTTTATTATTTCAAGAAAGTGCATATGAGTACTTATGAAGTTATTACATATTAAATATTGATATTACACAAACCTTCCAAAGTGTACTAGCATTTTCAACGTCTTTAGGTATGCTCTAGATGTTCTTTGTAGTAGAGGCGGTTTCAAAAACAAGAGCATAGAATCATATAGGAATGAAAATGTACTATAATAATTCGATGATCTGAGTTCAAAAGCACCTTAAACAGAGGTTCCAGAAGAAAATCCAAGCTGGGTAAGTCATAGATTAGAATAAAAACATATAAAATACAGGGTAGAACATTAATAAAATTACAAGATTACATCCCCAGTACATTTTCAGAGCATATTATTGAAAAATAATATAATTGGTTAGAAAAACAATAAAAATTTGTACAATAAACTTTAAAATAGTGGATTGTTTTACCCCGGTAATTATGTAGTAATATTAAATTAAAATGGTAAAACGAGTATTTTTATTACAACAGATAATTACTAATATATGCAAAAGCTCTAGAAAAATAAAAATTAAGAGGTATTTATAGCATAAACTTTTCAGCTATTCAATTTTAACAATGAATAATATACAGAGCATCGATACAAAAAAAAAACACGAAGAAAATATGGTTTTAATTACAGAATTATGCAGAGACATTTGTTAATATATACAAGGGCCTCATAGAATTCTATATTTAGCCCCATAGAAGGTGTACATTTTCCTCTCCTACTTTATCCAGACTGGAGACTGGCAAAACAACATTAAACGGAGGATATTTCATCCCCATAAAGTCATTTTGGTGTAGTTAAAAAATGTTAAGGACGTTCGGTTGACCCTACCTATATAATAATAACGTAAAACTAAATAAGCGTCGTCTAGAAATAATAGGAACTAAATCTTTGGCAGGACCATTATTGCATAGGTATTAACAGGATGCCAGATCGTGAACTGATTTCTTAATAGCATCCCATTCGTTTTTTAAATGGAAAACGAAATTTCAAAGCAAAAACCATATGCAGGTACACACATGGAGAATAGGGCAAGTTCTATTATATTTCTCTTCTATGCTATATTTTGTGAGATTAGACGATGAAAATTCAGAAATTTAAAAAGGGGCATCATGATCGATTTTGAATTTAAAATATACAATAGCAGACAACAAAATCCCAATTTTAATAACTGAAATGCTACTACTATGTTATACAGGGTAAATCGAAAGTTTACAACAGTTACAGTACTAAACAATACATTAATGCATATTTGATTAAGCCAAAAACACAAAATGCAAGCTAAAAACGTTAATAAAAACTATTTGTTTTGGACTTACGAGAGTATTTATTAATAAAAACCAAAGTATAAGGTTAAAATAACCATTATGCAGTGGATTTTATTACTAAAATACTCCTCAAAGTGGATCCGGGTTCTTGCAGGCTGTAAGAAAAAAAATTAGCATAAAATATAAGCAACATTCATAAAAACTAGTATATTACATCCCCGTCTACCAAGTTTTATTATAATAACATACATTTTTACTAAAATATCAAATATTATAAATGTTTTAATTATATTTTTAATATTCGCCATTTTGTACTGAAACCAAAATAAAATAAACAGGTAAGATTTTGGCTACAGAAATAATTATACTTATTTAAGTAATGTTTAAAACCGTTATAATAGGACATCATGTACCCATTATTCCTTCACACTTAAGAATATTTTTTAGAAAATAACCTAAAAAATATGCCAACGGTCTTAGGACCGTCTAGTAAAAAACAACTTGATATTTTTCAAAGATTGTTTTTTTCCCAGGCGTGTTTAAAAATTGGAGACTTCCGGTTGACCTTATTTACCTAAATCTTATGGTATGCAAAAAGTGTATTAATGAGTTAATAAATTAGCTAAATAAGGTCTTAACAGAGTGCCAGAACGTGAACTGAGCCCCCAGGCGCACTCCATTTCGATTTTTAGGCTAAAACGAAAGTTTCAAAGCAAACCCCAAGCCTTCTTTTAACTGCATAACTAATATGGGCTATTTTTTAAAGTTATACAGGGTGGATTATAATATATGAGTTAATATTTTTGATCCTCTTTTTAGCTGTATAACTACTATGGATTATGTTTACCGTTATACAGGTTATATGATATGAGTTAGTATTTTTGGCCTTCTTTTACTGTATAACCAGGATGGACTCTTATTAGGGTTATACAGGGTGAGTTTTATGAATATGATAGTAGTTTGGCCTCTTTTTACTCATATAACATATATGGCTCTTTTAAGTTATATGACAAGCATATGTGTACATAAGCTAATTAAACACTAGTGTTGGGACGTTCTATTAGTGCCCTATAGTCGTTGCGTAATCGTTTTGTAGTCGTTGTGTTAATGTTACCCAAGTGTATTACAGTGCAATATATACAGTTGAAAGATACTAATATTAAGAGTAATAATAAATAATTATAATAGCGCCTTATAACCACTAATCCATCACCGAAATATAAAATAATAATACTAATAATAATAATAATAATAATAATAAAATTATTGTAACGCTTTATAACTAGTAACCCGCCGCCATAATATATAACAATAATACTACTACCAATAACTAATGTAGGCTACCTAATTCTCTTCCATTATACTATAATAATAATCACAGTCTCTAGGCATGGCTGCGCTGTTTGATGTATACTTAAAGACTAAAGCAACTTAAAGATCTAGGGACACTATATACAAAAAAGTGATTTTCATGAAGGGATGGACGTAATCGAACAAATTACGTTAAACATTAAACGCCATATCAGGCAAACGGGAACTGCTTAGACCCCAAAAATAAACCAGGTCTACAGGGCCAACTTATATGAGTTCATCTAAAGATGTGTCATTAAGGCTCTAATGATTCACAGAACCACACTATTGCTATTTGCTTACTCTGCAATAAATATGTATTATCAATAATAGGAAAAATTGAAATAATTAAATTAAATTTATACTACATAAAATATCTATTCACTCTGTATATACGTAATACACATAAATGCTCGTCGCCAATGGTGGTAAATCGAAAGTCATAAGTTTCTGATAAAATAATCTCTTATTAGTACATTGGTGATATACTAGTGATACATGTGTTTATAGGGCAATAATTAAGATTTGGGTAAGTGCAGAATTGATTTTTACTGTGAATAACTGTCGCGGGAAAGTATTGTTTAAACCCCTCCTTTTGGTTTTACCTATTTTTAGTAATGAAAACAAGTGAAAGATTTTGTGAATGTATACGTGACCTAATTTATGTCAGCGCTTTTAAGTTATCTAGCAGTGCAGCGATTGTTGTTTATTTTCGGTAAAGACTTATACTTAAAAGTCTATGCAGCATATTGAAAATTATAGCTTAATTGCCTCAAGAGTTTTAATTGGTTTTAGAATCAAGTATAGAAACACAATAGGGTCATGGTGTTAGTAAATATTTTTAAATATATAAATATTGGGTTTTATTTAAAAAGAGTGGATCCTTATAAAAATTAATTCATGTATCAGATAAAGATAACGAGTAGTAGAAAAACTGCTTATCCTGGTTACGTTGTACACCAGATCACACTGTTTTAGGGAGTTAAAGCAAGTATACCTATATTTCCGCTACTGCTGCCTGTCTATATGCAACGACCTATTTATTATAATAGCTGATTTCTAGGGAGTTTTCCCTATATTAACACATTAATTATCAGTTCATACTGTGTTATACCCTTGTCGAATGCAGTAGATGCTTCGAGTGTTTTAATTAGCAACTGGAATCAACAACAAATATGGTGCTTTTGTATGCTATTTATATATATATAAAACTGCGTTTGCAATATGATAAATTATGATAATAATTATTTAGTAGCAAATAAAACACAGTTATTTTATAATATATTTATTTATAAAATTCTATTACACCTATTCTTTCAAGTTCTCTAAGAATTGTCATTATTTCCCCACTATAGCAGTTATTTATATCACGTTCCTCTAAATATCTAAGCCTGTCAACTAGCTCATTAACATCTCCATACTCCATTATTAGTTTAGCGGAACCATCTAACTCAGGTTTTTCTCTATTTTTCTTCTCTTCACCTGGACTATAACCATCAATCAAACTCTCCGGATCATCAGCTTCCACCACAGTTAGTTGGTTTTTAGCTGTTTCTGCCCACGCAATTTTTTCATTATTATTTAAGAACTTTCTGCTATTTATCGGCTTTGGAGCGTAGCGCCTTTTTGGTGGGAAAAGCTTAGAAATTATATTTGTGTACTTCCAGCTAGAACTCGATTTAATATGCTCGTTTCGGTCAAAATTTCTTTTATGTAAATTACATAGCAGTATTAGTTCTTTATATAGTTCCAAGTCTTTCTGAGAATATTTTTTGGGCTGTGTGCTTGTTAACAAATCGAGCAGTCCATTAGATAAAGTATAGGCTTCATTATTAATTACCAATTGGTCGTTTTGGAATTCTACTGGAGTTTTTCCAAGAAACCACTCAGTACCATCGGTTCTAAATCCAAATACGTTCTCCTTTGGCATTTCCAGGAGCTTAAGTTTTATTCTTCTGTTTGCCATCTTACTCCTTTGATGTATAAGTCGCTAATGACATCTTTGATCCAGTATTTAACTATTTATTTAGTCACAATACAACATCAAGAAAACACTAACACCACAGATAGAAAACAATAACACGACAGGGATAAAACACATAGATAACATCGATAAGCTAAAAACAGACCTGTTTCTAATACCCCGGTTTTATAATCATACAACCCAACATGCCTATAACAATTAGCGGGGTCAAATATTATGCAATAAAAATATAGGCAAAATATAGCAGGTTTCAAGACTTGAGATTAAATAATTCCTACATAACGACAGCCATCTGTTATAGTATACAATTAAAATCATTTTAAGCCTGTAATTATAATATTTTTTATACAATTTTCATATAAACCAGATGCCTGCAGTTTAAAAGACAATAATTTTCCTGTTATTCTAATGTGTTACATGATGGGTCTAAGGGTTGGAGGGGGTGAACAACCCTTTAAATAATATAATTTTAACGTTATGTGTAGATGACATCAAACATAAGTCATCTTACATCGTTTAACATTGGATGGTTTTTTAACAGGGTGGTTTTTTAAACAGGGTTGTTTTTAAACAGGGTGGCTTTTTTAACAGGGTGGTTTTTAACAGGGGTGGTTTTTAACAGGGTGGTTTTTAAACAGAGTGGTTTTTAAGGCTAATATTTTATAGAAACTTATTGAAATCATATTTATTTACCTCCTACGCGCTTGTACACTGTATAGCAATAGATATTTAGGGGCGTTAAACTTTAGAGTTGTTAAAATCTTTAACACATAGCGTTTTTATGTGATTTTTGATCACAAGATAATAAGGTACTAGTTCAGACCATATTGAACAATAGGTTCTTAGTAACAAAAATGTTCTTATTTACTTCAAAAATATTTAAAGTTATATAATACTTATTAAAATACATGTTATTTTATGCACCTTGGATGACCATATTATTCATATTCATTATTGCACAAGCAATATTGTTAGGGGCCTAGATACGTTATGACACCTGTCTATGTTAAAACTTTAAAAAAATATATGCCTCTTAAATGGTAACTTTTTTTTATTTACTATATCTAGATACATTATTATAAATAAGTAGAAAACGACAAACTAACTACTTCATTCAAGCTTAAGTTTTAGAGTTTTGCTATAATTAGTTCTTCGGCTGTGTTTTGTATACACTCATCGCATTGAAGATACGGGAATCGTATTGGTTTAGGATGGCTTTGAATTTGGGATACTAAGACATCAAGTACATTTTTCTCGAACCAGTCCATTAAGTCTCCTTTTTCTCTTTGTTTAAGCATTTGTACTATTTTTTCTTCTTGTCCCGAGTCAAATCTAACAGTAAACAGAATAAGTGGGGTGACCGTTGCAAATCCTTTAGAGGCAGAGCGGAAACAACTTCGAAGCCGTTCTCTAATATCCTTTTCTGTCTGTGGTGCTTGTCCCTCAACTATCGCTTTGAGTAATTCATAGTATAACTCCTCATGATGTCCAATATTAACATAATAACAACTTGGACAATACGTTTTAAAATCATAATCTGATATTCCCTTGCGGTCTTTTCGTAGGATACCCCCAACTCTATAGCCGTCCTTGTCCAGGCATATCTCGCATTTTTCTTTCAACTCAGGACGACACTCGCTGCAGTCACAAGGGCGTCCCCAAAAACACTCTTTAGGCATTGTGCTCGCTTCAACTGATCAACAAAGACTAATTGTTTAGGGATTATAATAATATAATAATATAGTAGCCTGAGAGGGTTAAAAGTGGAGGGGGTAAAAGTGGAGGGGGTAAAATTTTAAAATACTGTTGTGTTTTGTTACAGATTTTTATGATAGTTAAACTTCTATCACTTTCGACTAGCAAAATATTATTGTTCTCGGTAAGTAATATATTATAAAAGTCCAAAACTGTGTGTACATCTACTGCATACTTACCCTTGAATATTTATTGCAGGTTTTCTGAACGTACCCTATTTTCTGAACGCACTCCTAGTTCCTAAATTTTGGCTAACCGAGGTTATAAATAGAGGTGCCACAGAGCGATTCTGTCAGTCTTTACTAGTCTCTTGAAGTGTGCAGACGTGTCTGTAAGAGCTCCGCAAAATGGAAAAGTTTATCATTGTAAAAGATGCTATTCAAAAAGTGCGCCGATACAATATTACAGGTCGTACCCTGGAATTTAGGTTAAAGTCTATACCTGAGGGTGTTGAACCGGTTGGATGGGTACGGGAGGGAATTAATCAAATTGTTCAAAAGGCTACCGAGGGCCTTCAGCCCCTGGACCAGGTGGGATTTAGTTTCTGTTCCAAAGATTTTAATCGTGGTGAGGGGTGGCTTCGATTTAAACAAGCTGCAAAAATAAATTACGAAGATGTCTGGAACGTAATCAGCAATGTGTATCAGTCTAACTCATCTGGTTTAAACACCGAATCATTTTGCTTGAAAGTTACTACTGTGTGTTTGCCAGCCGGTAGGGGAAGGGGGAGCAAATATAATAGTTTCGACGAGGAGTGTGGTATGAGAAGGGGCATTGTAACCATTAAAAATACAGACAATCTGTGTTTGCCTCGTGCTTTGGTGGTTGCCATTGCTAATATTACAAAAGATGGTGAATTTAATAAAGTCAGAAAAGATACAGGCAAGATTCAGACAGAAAGAACAAGGACACTGTTGGAAAGCTCTCAAATTATCATTCCCTCAGAAGGGGCCGGTATTCCTGAGCTACAGAAATTCCAAGATTATTTGGCCGATTATAAAATTATTGTTTACAGCTATGGATCAAAGGGGAGGGACGTAATTTTTGAAGGGGCTAACGAGAGCGGCGAAAGACTTAATTTGTTACATCATGAGGGGCATTTCAACGTTATTACCTCCCTCACAGCCGCTTTTTGCTGTAATTATTATTGCGAGGCATGTTATATACCATACGATCATATACATAAACACCGGTGCGGTGGAATGTGCCCCGGTTGTTTTCAGTCACCAAAATGTGTTGATAATCAAATTAAGATTATCTGTGATAACTGTCATAGAAGTTTTAGAGGAAAAATATGTTTCGAAAACCATCTAAAGGAGGGTTCGTGGGAAAAGACTACTGTTTGTGTTCAAGTTAGGAGCTGCGAGCATTGTTTTAAAACTGTAAAAGGGAGTAGAAAACATGTTTGCGGGGAAATATTTTGTAAAACCTGTAATTCACATGTGCCCGAAAATCACCTCTGTTACATTCAAAAAGATAAGGGAAAGCCAAAAACAAAAGATATTCTGTTTGTGTTCTATGATTTGGAAACTCAACAAGAAGAGTTATTGACAGATGGATCGCTTGTTCACCATCCTAATCTTTGTGTTTCCAAACATTGTTGTGACGCGTGCATTAATGAACCTAACCTGTGTTTCTGTCAAAAATGCGGATTTCGTACAAAGATAATAAAGAAAGATGTGATCAAAACATTTATCGACCATCTGTTACAGTTAAGAAAACAATTTAAAGACCTGATTATAATTGCTCACAATGGACAAGCCTTTGACCATCAGTTTATTCTAAACTATACAATGACTGAGACCGACTTAACCCCCGAGTTAATAATGAGAGGTACAAAAATAATTATGATGCAAATTGGAAACGTAAAATTTATAGACTCCCTAAATTATTTCCCTATGGCTCTAGCAAAATTGCCCAAGGCTTTTGGTCTTGGAGATAATTTTAAGAAGGGTTATTTTCCTCACTTGTTCAACACAAAGGCGAACGAAAATTATGTGGGTCTTTTACCGCCTATTGAGTATTATTCCCCGGACACCATGAAAGATGAGGAACGTACCAGGTTTTTGGAGTGGTACGAAGAGCATAAAAATGACCAATTCAATATGCAGGTGGATCTCGTTGATTATTGTGTGTCAGATGTAGAAATTCTTGCACAAGCATGCTTGAAATTTAGAGAGCAATTGATGAGTACTACCAACGTTTGTCCCTTTACAGAAGCAGTTACCATTGCCTCAGCCTGTAATAAAGTTTTTAGACGAAACTTTTTAGAGCCCAACACTATTGGTATTATACCGAAAAATGGTTACAGGTGGACTGATAATCAGAGCAAAATAGCAATTGAGTGGCTACTCTGGGAAGAAAACCAGAGACAAATAAACATCTTACATGCTGCAAAGGGCAAAGAGGTTGTGTTGCATGGTTTAAAGGTAGATGGTTTTTGCCCTGACACAAACGAGATATTTGAGTTTCAGGGGTGCTACTACCACGGGTGTGTTAAATGCTACAAATTTGCTAGAAACGACCCACTTTTAGAGGAACCTACAGCAACTTTAAATTTACGTTACGAGGCAACACAGGCGAAAATTATGAAATTAAAAGAACTTGATTTTGTAGTAAAAGAAATGTGGGAGTGTGAATTTAGAAAAATGTTGGAAGATAACCCTGAGATCGGTGCTTACACTAAAATACATCCTCTAATGACTTCAACCCCTTTAAACCCTAGAGATGCCTTTTATGGTGGTCGCACAGGAAATATTTGGGAATACTATGAAGCCCAAGAGGGGGAAAAAATTAAGTATATTGATGTGTGTAGTCTCTACCCCTATATTTGTATTTATGGTAAATTTCCAATCGGTCACCCTGAGATAATTGTTGGCAGTGCGGAATGCAAGAAACTTAATTTAAATAAAACAGACGGGTTAATTAAATGTAAAATTCTTCCACCTACCAACTTGTTCCACCCTGTACTACCCCAAAAGACCAATAATAAGTTGATGTTTATGCTTTGTCGCTCATGTGGGGAAGCTATGGATCAGGCTATTGTTTGTAACCATACTATCGAAGAAAGGGCTTTAACAGGTACCTGGGTCATGGATGAAGTAATTAAAGCAATAGAGAAGGGGTACGAAATTTTAGATATTTACGAAATTTGGAAATATAAAATTCAAAAATTTAATAAAGAAACAGGGGAGACTGGCCTCTTTACAGCCATGATGAATACGTTCATAAAGATTAAACAAGAGGCCACGGGTTGGCCTAAGAAATGTAAAACCGAGGAGGAAAAGAATAAATATATTGAAGAGTTTTTTGAAAGGGAAGATGTAAAGCTCGAGTATGCTATGATTGTTGAAAATCCTGGGTTGAGATCCCTGGCAAAGCTTATTTTAAATAGTTTTTGGGGAAAATTTGGTCAACGGGAGAATCAACCAAAAACCAAAATTGTAAATGAACCATCTGAATTATTTGCAATGTTCACCAACCCCTGCATTCACATTAACGGCATACTACCCGTTAATGAAATGACCCTTATTGTCAGTTACGAACACACCGAAGAAGCCTATGATCCATTACCTACTGTTAATGTTGCTATTGCGGGTTATGTAACGGCTCAGGCTCGTCTTAAATTATATTCATACCTAGAACAACTTGGTGACAGAGTATTGTACTATGACACAGACTCTGTCATTTACGTTTCAAGAAACGACTGCGTGGATATACCTACTGGTGAGTTCATCGGTGATATGACTGACGAACTTGAAGCATATGGACCAGGAAGCTACATTACTGATTTTGTTTCTGGTGGACCCAAGAACTATGCTTACAAAATTCATACAACAAAAAGCAATCAAGAGGAAGTGGTTTGTAAAGTCAAGGGCATTTCGTTAAATTATAGTGCGTCGCAGTTGATTAATTTTAATTCTATTAAAGATATGGTCCTCCACAAATCAGATCCAATACCCATTGTCTCAAAGAACATTCGACGAACCAAGGATCATATGGTGACAACATGTGCAGAAACCAAGCTTTACAGACCCAATTCCACAAAAAGAAAATTTCTCCCCGATGGTGGCTCTGAACCTTATGGCTATAAGACACAGAAAACCATATAATGTATATAGATATTGTATTAATAAAAAAAATAAAGTCTACCAATATTTTGGATTTTATTCATAAGGTTTTGCTTTTGAAACTTTCGTTTTAGCCTAAAAATCGAAATGGAGTGCGCCTGGGGGCTCAGTTCACGTTCTGGCACTCTGTTAAGACCTTATCTAGCTAATTTATTAACTCATTAATACACTTTTTGCATACCATAAGATTTAGGTAAATAAGGTCAACCGGAAGTCTCCAATTTTTAAACACGCCTGGGAAAAAAACAATCTTTGAAAAATATCAAGTTGTTTTTTACTAGACGGTCCTAAGCCCGTTGGCATATTTTTTAGGTTATTTTCTAAAAAATATTCTTAAGTGTGAAGGAATAATGGGTACATGATGTCCTATTATAACGGTTTTAAACATTACTTAAATAAGTATAATTATTTCTGTAGCCAAAATCTTACCTGTTTATTTTATTTTGGTTTCAGTACAAAATGGCGAATATTAAAAATATAATTAAAACATTTATAATATTTGATATTTTAGTAAAAATGTATGTTATTATAATAAAACTTGGTAGACGGGGATGTAATATACTAGTTTTTATGAATGTTGCTTATATTTTATGCTAATTTTTTTTCTTACAGCCTGCAAGATCCCGGATCCACTTTGAGGAGTATTTTAGTAATAAAATCCACTGCATAATGGTTATTTTAACCTTATACTTTGGTTTTTATTAATAAATACTCTCGTAAGTCCAAAACAAATAGTTTTTATTAACGTTTTTAGCTTGCATTTTGTGTTTTTGGCTTAATCAAATATGCATTAATGTATTGTTTAGTACTGTAACTGTTGTAAACTTTCGATTTACCCTGTATAACATAGTAGTAACATTTCAGTTATTAAAATTGGGATTTTGTTGTCTGCTATTGTATATTTTAAATTCAAAATCGATCATGATGCCCCTTTTTAAATTTCTGAATTTTCATCGTCTAATCTCACAAAATATAGCATAGAAGAGAAATATAATAGAACTTGCCCTATTCTCCATGTGTGTACCTGCATATGGTTTTTGCTTTGAAATTTCGTTTTCCATTTAAAAAACGAATGGGATGCTATTAAGAAATCAGTTCACGATTTGGCATCCTGTTAATACCTATGCAATAATGGTCCTGCCAAAGATTTAGTTCCTATTATTTCTAGACGACGCTTATTTAGTTTTACGTTATTATTATATAGGTAGGGTCAACCGAACGTCCTTAACATTTTTTAACTACACCAAAATGACTTTATGGGGATGAAATATCCTCCGTTTAATGTTGTTTTGCCAGTCTCCAGTCTGGATAAAGTAGGAGAGGAAAATGTACACCTTCTATGGGGCTAAATATAGAATTCTATGAGGCCCTTGTATATATTAACAAATGTCTCTGCATAATTCTGTAATTAAAACCATATTTTCTTCGTGTTTTTTTTTGTATCGATGCTCTGTATATTATTCATTGTTAAAATTGAATAGCTGAAAAGTTTATGCTATAAATACCTCTTAATTTTTATTTTTCTAGAGCTTTTGCATATATTAGTAATTATCTGTTGTAATAAAAATACTCGTTTTACCATTTTTATTTAATATTACTACATAATTACCGGGGTAAAACAATCCACTATTTTAAAGTTTATTGTACAAATTTTTATTGTTTTTCTAACCAATTATATTATTTTTCAATAATATGCTCTGAAAATGTACTGGGGATGTAATCTTGTAATTTTATTAATGTTCTACCCTGTATTTTATATGTTTTTATTCTAATCTATGACTTACCCAGCTTGGATTTTCTTCTGGAACCTCTGTTTAAGGTGCTTTTGAACTCAGATCATCGAATTATTATAGTACATTTTCATTCCTATATGATTCTATGCTCTTGTTTTTGAAACCGCCTCTACTACAAAGAACATCTAGAGCATACCTAAAGACGTTGAAAATGCTAGTACACTTTGGAAGGTTTGTGTAATATCAATATTTAATATGTAATAACTTCATAAGTACTCATATGCACTTTCTTGAAATAATAAAAAGTACCTATAAGTAAAACTATAATAATTTACAGAATGCTCTCTAATCTACCTGGAACTGCTTGATTTCTATCCTGTTTCACATGTCCTATTTCAGCACGATGTCCCCTTGACTGCTCTGGATAGGAAACTCCATTTTGTAAGTTTTTATCACACTATTTTTAAAAAATCTATATTTTGGAAGTTATTTTTATTAATTTATTTGACCTAATTTTATGTATATATCTGAAAATAATTACTGTGTTATGCCCTTCTCATTATAATTATATCTAAATATGTGCGGTTTAAATACCGCTTCAAATAATTTTACATACTAATTGTAATATTTATTTTACGTTTTAATGATTTAATTAATAGAATCATTATGCGCTTTTATTATCACCATCATCCATCAGCTTGTCTCGTCCTCTTTATGCACTTAAAACTTTTTCCAGTTTAGCAAATACTTCATTATAATTAACCTTTTAAACATCTGCTACTATTTTATTTATATAATTTTACTTTGCGTAGGTAATAAATGCCATCCTAGAAAATAAATTGAAATGAAATAAAAAATAGTATCTATAATGTCTTTGCGGTTTTTAAATTAATAGAACATAATAGCATATTGGGGTTAGTTATATTTTTCTCCATAATTTGATATCACAATGCATATATGTGGGGGTTGAATGGGGTGACTACCCTTATTTATTTTAAGTGTTTACATGATCAAGAAGAGTTCAAAGAGGTTTTAGCTGTTTCTTAGGTATATTAAAACAATATTGTATTAGTAGAATTTATGTTATCTATATCCTCTCTTTATGCAAATTTTATTTATTTTTCTCAATTTTATCTGTTCAAGACCTGTTAAATATACGTTTTTAGATGTTTTAGTCGTTAATTAGATGTTGATTAGTTGTTTATTGCACGTTCTTTAAACATTGCTGTAAATAAATACTACAGGTATTACCAAATTTATTTATAGTTATAGTTAATTTTATTTTCTGTTTATGTTCCCTCTACACTTTAACAAATATATTATTATTAATCTTACGTCCCCTATAAAAACTACTTATCATGGTGCGTCACGATGCATGACTCTTGTGAGGCGGGGTAACCGTATACCTAGATAGCCTTCAACTTAAAAGCGGAATATAGTAAATGGCATGCTGGTGTGGTGCGCTAAGGCGCTGGCTTCCAATCCATAGGTCTGTGGTTCGAGTCTTGGTGAAAACATGGACTTTTTTTTCTGTTAAATAATAATTTCAATCGTTTGTAACGTCATTGGGGTACCGATTCTTGGAGGTAGGGCTTTTAGCGAAGCCTCGACTTGTAGGCTTGGGCCCCCAAATATCAATACCTAAGTAGGTGATGTTCAAGTGGCATGTAATAGATGGCGTATCACAGATGATGGATGACCAATAGTAGCCATGGTAACTAGCGCCAAGTAGGAGCGAGAGCTATCGCTAATGGCAACTAGTACCAGTGGTAGTTAGTGCCAGTGGTAGTTAGTGCCAGTGGTAGTTAGTGCCAGCGGTTGTTGGGTCCCCGTGACAGTTAGGGCCAACCCCAAAAAAAAGTTCCCACGCTCTAGATAATATTCCCACGGTCGAAAAAGTTCTCATGCTCTAGATAATATTCTCACGGCACGCGACAACCCCTCAAAAAATTTCCAAGGTCGGCCACTCCCAGCCCCAAAAAGTTCCCACGCTCTAAATAATATTCCCACGGTCGGAAAAAAGTTCCCAGGCTCAAGTAAGGCCATGACTACTTTCGGTTATGTCTTTATGTAAAAGAGTATTATGTTTTTGATTGTACTTTTTGCAAGATACTTTTTCACAATTTGCTGTGATATGATTTGGATTAAAGCAATTTTTACAAAGATTCAATCTTGATGATTCACGAATTCTGTCGTCGACATTCAATTTATAAAACTTGTCACATTTAAAAATGAAATGATTACCTTTGCAAAAATAGCAAGTATATTTAAATTTGTTATGAGCTAGGAGTGTCTTACTTGGATAAAATGGGTTTTGGGGTCGCCTAAATTGTCTAGGCATATCAACTTTAGAAACCTTTAATTTTCTAACACTTTGCATTTATTTTTTAAAAATATATTCATATCTTCCATTGTAGGAAGTTCAGATTTTATTTTAAAACATTCCCGGTCCCTCCTGGTCCTATAATCAAATTTGTTTGTCAACAAATAAAGTAGTAAAGTGTCCCACTGGTCTGTAGGTTGTCCCAATAAATTTAAAGAACGTACATTTCTATTAAAGCAATCATACAATTTACGCAACTCACTGTATGATTCCTTTATTAAAACAGGTGCATCAAAAAGAGCCTTTCGTGAAAGCGTTTTAAAATAGGCATATTTCGATATTGATTAGAATTTCGAAATGACACTGTTTTAGGCACTAGTGTCTAAATGTGACAGTTTTAGGCACTAGTGCCTAAAAGTAAAAATGAAACATTAAAATCAATGAAAATAATCTTTTTATCATATGTTAAATGTACATTTATGTAAACTGTTGAACTGAATTCTAGAGGCATCTAGCTTCTCTTCTGTAAGAGCTTGTTCGGGAAAAAAAGCAAAATGCGACGTTCGAATTTGACAACACACTTTACATTAAATAAGGCATAAACAATGCCTTAGAAACATATTGCCTGCCTACTTTTCAAAATGTTTAAAAATACTAATAAAAGCTTAAATTATCAAATTCTCCGCTTTCACAAAAAATCGTGTATATAATTCGCTACGAAACGATGTCTTTTAGCCACTAGACGTGTTGTCCAACTCGGCCTTGTCTCGTTGGACGTCGCGTGCCTAAAAGACAGTCATTTCGCAACTTATTGTATAAATAGCTATTACGTAATTATAAATAGTCAATTTATTATTTTCGTATCTTTCTGTCAAAAGAGACCATGTCAATTTATAATTTGATTCAGTGACTTTAATGGAATCGATCAATTCAGATGCTTCACCTTTCAATGATGCTCGCAAGTAATAGAATTTTTGTACGTTGCGCCGTGGTTGAAAGTAACACGACAACAAATGTCTTAAAAAATGTCCCCCTCGATATATCAATTGACGTGTTTCGCCAAATTTTCATACTATCATTGGTAGAGGCAATATTAAATGCTGTTCGTTTTCAAATTGTCACCCTGTATAAGGGTTCAGATAGGGTAAATTACAGGCTCATTGCACTTACTAGTACGATAAGCAAACTCATTAAAAAATGTGTTAAGCTGAGACTAAATAGTTTTCTAAGACAAAATAACCATATATCTGAGCTACAGTTGGCTTTAGGGAGGGGAGCGGCACTGAGAATGCTATTTGCAAACTCACTGACACTGTAAGCAGGCCATGGTTAACGATAGAAAGGTTACAGCAGCGTTTTTGGATTTGACTAAGGCCTTTGATACTGTCACACCAAATTCTTCTCAAAACTAGAGAGTGCTGGTATAAAGCCCGAATTAATCACCTCCTGATAACTTTACCAGCCAGATAATTTCTATAGAAACTGTTCTGTTGTTAACAGACATTTTTTTTGAACGGCAGTAGAGTTTTGGACTTGCATTGTCTTTATTTGTTTAGAATCACTACGTTTCAACTGGTAAGCATCTCCAGTCGTCTTCAGGTGAATACTAAATAAGTACGGTAACTACAGCTCTATTTATACTAGGCAGGTGCGGTGACTCATGATTAGTGGGCGGAGTCATGCGTGTTGCTAGGTGATGACGCTAACTGGATGAGTCATGCTCGATGACGTCATGCTCGACGAATCATGCGTTTAACTCTTGGGTGGTCTTATTCTAAGATTACATTTACTTAACAAGGGTTTCCAGACGTTTCTCATATCTAATGAAGGCTTACTAAAGCAACCTGGATTTTGGTGTATGGTCGCAGCTTCCTTAAACTTCTTCCTCCAGTGCGGTTCTTTTTGCAGGATTTCTGCTTTTGTCCACATGATATGATGGCCGTGCGTCCAGGCGTGGTCAGCTGCACCTGATTTTTCGGTCTCTCTTTTTTGGGTGTTGTTCCTATGTTCTTTAATCCTACTGCATCGTCAGCGCCTTTTCCTGTCTGAAAGCCAAACTGGCGCGAATGCAAGATTTGATGTTGCTTGAGAAAAGACACGTTCTTTAGCTAACCTTTCAATAATCTTTAAAAGTGTCGACAATAAAGAAACTGGTCGAAAATTACTGGGATCATCAAGGGGGCCACCTTTATGGATGGGAATAACCATCGCCAGCTTCAGGCTATCTGAAAACCTTCCCTCAACCCAGGAATGATTTATCGCACTTGAAAGAGCCTCCAGTGCACAATCAGGGAGGGAGAGAAATATTCTTGTAGACACCATCCTCACCACACGAACTTCCATTCTTTATTGTCCCAATGACCTGCATAAGTTCAACTTGATCAGTGGGTCGAAAGAAACATGATTGATCGATACAAACATGCTTTAAATAATCCAACGGATCTGTATTTGGGTTAAGCTTGGATGTCAGAGAGCCTGCCACAGAACAATAATAAATCATTCAAGATATTTGGGGACATATTGTCGGATATGGATTGGTACCCTTAAGGATGAATTAATCGGTTCATACTTCGCTGTGGTGCTAAGACGCTTAATAGGTGTTGAGTCTGCTGATAAGAATAGGTGTAGTGAAAAGATAGTGTGTAGAACAAGGACAAGGACATTCCTAGTTTTGTAGGAGGAGTTTGTAGACGAAAGTTGATAAACATAATTGTTTGAATTGGTCGGGATAAAGGGTTCCATTTTGAATAGTCCATCCAGAGATATCCCCTCTTTTAATAAATTGCTGACATAACAAAAAGGAACCCCTTCTCCCAACTGGTAAGGGTTACAAAACATTACAGACACTTACTCAGTGGAGTTGTTTAACGTTTTCAAGTGTAAGGGTAACCTCTGCCCATTTGGTCATTCAAGTAAAAATGTAGAAACATAATCTCAGATCAGAGCAGTTTCCATCCAGTGAGTAAGTGATCTTGATAATGTTTATTTAAATTGTTAAATTGTTTATTTCTATTTTGGCCTGAGTTGACTCTAAAGCGGAAGTTGTTTTTCTTGAACTTAGAACAAATAGCCTCGTATGTGAGTTTTAAGGAAGCAACTCTTCTTTAGAGAAAACTCTCTAAATTTACTTATTTAAGAACTTTATTTTTATTTCTAAAGACTTCTATCTTATTCATTATTATGTAATCGTCAATTGCTTTGCTTTGCTTCGCTTAAATAAAACTATTAAAAATCGTTGGTGTTTTAGTAACTGAATAGGGTACAACAAATTAAATAAATTAAAACGTAATTTCAAATCATCTAAGCTACACGTTCCCGTCGCCTATCATTTTGATACGCGACATTTGGTGGAGGCGCCGTTTTCTATACGAGTGTATTTTTATTTCAAATATTCTTCTATAGTCGATTCCGTTATTTTCCTAAATTTTGTATTTTTTAAGGTGCTCTATTATTTTTACTGAAGTGGAATTTTACATTTTTTTCAAAGTACTTAAAATTTTCTAAAAAACAAAAATGTATAAGCAAGCAAAATTAAATTCGAGACAAGAAAAATAAGAATATAAGAAACTTAAAATTTTTTTCGTATATACAAAGAGCAAGCTAAAGAGAACAAAGAGGTTTTTTTAAATTAATTTTAATAGGTAGTCCAAGTAGTGTTAAATCGCTCTTCCTAATAAAATCGTTTAATTCAAAAAGTCCAAGTACAGAAGTTGACTCAGATCCAGATTTGATATATAAATTAAAAAATACCTTCACTTGAACAACTCCCCTGGATCTGATTCACAACAGTATTCCCACACAAAAAAGTTACTTTCTCTGAAACTGTTGTAGCAAACTAAAGTAATTTTGATTATAAAAAATATTAGAAATTCGGATATAAATAAAAAGTATACACACTACTGTGGCAAAAGTGCAAAAGGAGACCGCGGATCCTGCGGCGACAAGATTCATATCGCCAGAATTAGAAACAAGATATTTTTTTTAAATAATTTTGAACCTTGCGCAACGATAATAAATAGTTGGGGTATTAAACATAAAAACGTTTATTTTGAAAATTATCTTTTAAATGCAGCAAATAAGTGGTACGCACAAGCGGCGGCAATAAATCAAAATAAAATATGGGAAGTTATAAAATATTATTTTTGCAAAAAACTAGGTTCTACGATACCGAACCGTGATTTAAGAAAAGTTACTACTATAAAATCAGCAAGTTATGTGCTGAATTTAAACATAATATGTATTTTGAAAATATTTTAGAACATTTCAAAAGTAGATTACATTTAAATTTTATTACTATTTTTTTTCTACTTTACGATGATAGTGTGAACTTAATAGAAAAATTATCTGCAATTGTCAATAAATTAAGTGATATTCAAAAAGTAAGAAATTTATCATATCATTTTTCTGAAATTTTAGTTTTATCAGAACAGCCTTTGACGTCTTTTTAAAAAACATAGCACAGTCAAATACATTACAAACTAACAAAATTTAGAGATACGCCTTAGTATAAAAAAGTCAGATAACTCAAATTAATTATGGGGGTAACGCTAAGCAACAACAATCAGTTTTGCAATGCCCTCCGATCAACAATATTTTTTTCATATAAAATAAGGTTTACGATGTAGAGGTGGATTTTATAATTTTATATAATGTAAATTATATATACATAAGTTTTTATCGTTAATGAAAAATTAGAATTTATATAATAATTTAAATATTTTTGAATAATTTAGGATTCTACACTAAAATTTGAATTTTATATTGAACATCTTAAATTTAAAATTGAACAAAAAATATATTATTTTACAGAAGGGTAACTCACAATTAAAAATATTTTATACACAGCTAAAAAATAGGTTTTAAAGAGATTATAAATTTTACAAAATAAAACGATACGTATAATTTTAAATTGTATAGTTTGAAAATATATTTATTTTTTAGATAAATTTAAATTTATGTTCGAGATATTGTTTCAGTAGTTTAATTTATCTTTTTTGATTTGCATTTTCATTTTAAGATACAATTTAATTTTAGTACCTTCTCATTTACAAGATTATAGAATTCAAAATTTTGAAAATCATAACATAGTAGTCATTAACATTTTTTGTCTAGGTTGTATATAAAAACATTTGACATAACATAAATCAAATCGATTCTCGTTAAAAAACTAAAAAGTTAATACAATGATTTGAATATTTGATAATCTCATAGATATAAAAGAAACATAATGTCTATGGATAATCTCGAAACTTTTAAAACTTAAGAAAAAAAAAGATCACTTTAAAATGATTTATTTATAATAACTAATAAAACTTCTTTAAAGTTTTGCAGCTGACATTTTAAATTATTTTTGGTATTAAATACTAATAAAATTTTTATAAAATTTGTTTTAAGAAAAAAAAAATTTCAAAACGTATAAGTACTCATTTATTTAACACTCTTATATTGTGAAAATCTACCGAAACTAAATTTATTAGGCGTTAAATTTCGTTAAAATAAGGCGTTATAGTAATTAATTTCTCTAATCAGACGTTATCAATAACTATGACTTTTAATAGAGATTATTTTCAATATTTTTTCGATTTGCTTAGAGACGATTTAATTTTATCCAGTTAATACAATTTATAAAATGTGCTTAGAAACATAAATATGTAATTTTAATTATTTAAGAAATTAAAGAAATTTATTTAGATATGACAAAGTTAAAGGAATCACAGGAATATATTAAAATGCGTTTAGATTGAGTATAATAAAGCTCTTGTTATTAAAAATGAACACATTGTTCTGTTACTTTTGCATATTAAATAAGATAAGCACTTACAATCTTCCAAGCCTCATGTGCTTGCACTGACCGAGACAAAAGTCAGAGCGTCAACGAAACACCGTCAGCTATTTATATCCTGGATATGATTTTCACTTCCGTTTTAGACGCAACTTTGGGGTCTGTCTGTTTATTCGAGATGATCTTTGCTGCCAACGGGAGGAAATACTGGAACCGAAAGACTTTGATGTAATGTGGTTTAAAATATCTTCACAAAAAATCACTAAGTTTATATGCTGCCTTTACCGTCCTCCAAGCGACATGCATTACAGGGCCCTCTTCTCATCACTAGCCAACACAATCGACTTCTTGCAAACCAATCATCCGAATGCCGAAGTTGCTATCTTTGGCGACTTTAACGTCCACAATGTCAACTGGCTTAAATACTCAAACACCAACGATGAGCAAGGCCGCGAGGCCGAATCTTTTGCGATCAGTTCTGGTCTAACTCAACTCGTAGAAGAACCAACGCAGGTTCCAGACCGAGCTGGGGATTTTGCTAGTCTTTTAGATCTCTTTTTAACGTCAAATCCAGACCTATATACGGTCACCGTACAACCACCATTGGGCTCTTCCGATCACAAACTTATTTCAACCCTAAGCGAGCTGCCAATTAGTTCTGAACAACCTCCTAAACCCCGTAAGATTTGGCACTATACATCAGCGGGGTGAAGTGGGAAGACCTAAAGGACCATTTTCGCAACTTTCCCTGGCTAAGCGTATGCTTTTCTTCGGATGATCCATCTGTCTGTGCAAAGGAGGTCTCCGACGTCATTCTAACTAGCATGGAGGCCTTTATTCCTTTCTGCAAAAAGCGCCCTTCTAACGGCAAGCCCTGGTTTAGCAAGAATTGCGAGCGTGCTGTCCGATCTAAAAACCTGGCTTACCGACAGTTGCGTAAAAACCCTACTCCTGAAAATCGCGCCATCTTTGTTACCACCCGAAACCAATGTAAGCAAATGATAGACCAAAACAAAGAAGCTCATAACGAGAGAATCAAAAACAAACTTCTTGCCAGTCCTAACGGATCAAGGTCCTTTTGGTCAGTCGCTAAGGCCGTCAGCCAAAACTTTACAAAGTCAACTATTCCACCTCTAACACGTTCCGACGGCACAATAGCAACCACAGCCGGGGATAAAGCAAACCTACTTGCTGAACTGTTTTCCTCGCATTCCACTGTAGACTTTCAGGGAAAACCACCACCCAACATTCCCTCAGTTCAATCGCAAATGTCTGAAATCGTGTTCCGTCAGCGTCTTGTTAAACGGATTCTTAAAGGACTCGACGTCAATAAAGCTTCTGGTCCAGACGAAATTCCTATCATTGTTCTCAAGACATGCGCCGATGAACTTACACCAGTATTTTGTAGACTTTTCAACTTATCCTACAAAAAAGGAATATTTCCATCCTGCTGGAAGTCGGCGCGTGTCCAGCCCATTCCAAAGAAAGGTAAAAAGACCCTGCCAAGCAACTACCGACCCGTCGCATTGCTTTCAGTAATTTCAAAAGTAATGGAGAAAGCTATTAACCAACAACTCCTAAAGTATCTGGAAGGGCTTAACATTATCAGCGACCATCAATACGATTTTCGTAAGTCCAGATCAACAGGTGACCTTCTGGCATATGTCACCCATCTTTGGAGCAACACCATCGAACATCATGGAGAATCCCGGGCTGTTGCACTGGACATCTCTAGGGCTTTTGATCGTGTTTGGCACGATGGGCTTCTAAGTAAATTACGATCCTACGGTATGCCTAATGGATTCTGTTTATGGTTAACCAGCTTCCTTAAGAACCGTTCTCTGCAAGTGGCGATTGACGGGTTTCTCTCAGACACCTTCACCATCAATGCCGGTGTTCCTCAAGGGTCCATATTGTCGCCTACCCTCTTTTTACTGTATATTAACGACGTTCTAGTGAAGACCCAAAATCCAATTTATAGCTTTGCTGATGACAGCACACTTGTCTCATCTTTTACCTTGACTCCCCAAACATCCGCTGCCGACGCACATCTTCGCAGGCAGCATGAAGTATTGCGCCTCAACAAAGACCTGGAAGAAATTTTGGCTTGGGGTGACAGTAACCAAGTCGAATTTAATGCTAAGAAAACCCAGGCAGCAGTCTTCTCCAAAAAGGTTAACATTGCAGAACCGGATATAGTCATGGCAGGACACGCAATTCCCCTGGCACCGTCTATTAATTTGCTGGGGGTCAATCTGGGAGGTAATATGTCTTGGCATGATTACGTTGCCGCAATTGCCAAGGCAGCTGCACAGAAACTTGGTGTACTTTTCCGCACCAAAAGGTTGTACACACCTCATCAACTTTTGACACTCTACAAAGCCCAGATTCGACCATCATTAGAATATTGCTCTCATGTCTGGAGCTCTGCACCCAAGCACACCCTTCGGCTACTGGATTCCATTCAAAGGAGAGCCGTTCGTCTGATCGGCGACCCCGAGCTGACCAAGACCCTCGATAGCCTGGAGCATCGAAGACAGGTTGGTGATTTGGCTCTCTTACAGATATTTCCATGGCAGGTGTTCGACTGACATTGCCCACTTGATTCCACCTAGAGCAATGCAAAACAGAAATACACGGCGAACCACTGCCGCTCATCCATATGCTAAAACTTTATGCTAGTACAGCATTGGACAAGTTATAGCTTGACAAATACTTTTCTTTACATAACGAAGGAAGCAGATAAGTAGAAACTTATTTTAATTTAAACGATATTATCTCTTTTACAATTACATCAGCACTATCACGAGAACAAAAGGCTTATTCAAAGGAATTTTTCTTTCATTTACAGTAATGTTTTTGCAACTACACAGAAATAAATGGGTTACTTATAATAATTTGACCAAACTTTAAAATACATAAAGGTACAATCAAAAGTAAAACATACAGGGTAGCTTAGAAAGATTAACGCGATAAAATAAATAACCAAGTTCAGGAAATGCTAGATGACGTGGTATTATAAGTAAAATATTCTTGGTTAAGCCCAGTCGTTATTTTTGTAAGAAAAAGCTTGATTTTAATACAACAATGTAATAATACAAAAAAAACTATATTATTCTAACGAATGCAATTTTAAATATCTTTATAATTATGTGATTATTAAATAATATAAATATAACATATACCTGTCCGTCAGTTTTAATAGAAATAATTATTTTTCATTTGTTATTAGATATAATGAAATTTAAAATGATCAATGGGGTTAATGTTTTTCTCTAAGGAACATTCAAGCGTGATTTTTCATTAATACCTCTTATGTCATTTACAAATTCTCCAACCTTCTCTTTGTGAATTGCTGGCCGTAGAAAGACGAGTGGAGTAAAAACGTTCCTTGGCCAGCTTTATTAGTCTTCTGTATAGTGATCTATATTTTTGAAAATAATTCAGAAAGGCGTTATTCTCAGTAAACTTCCTAATTGCATGTAGGCACCTCATATTAGCAGCAGAAACCTTTAATCCCAAATGACGTAAGGCTTTTTGCGCCTTGTTTTAACCCTCTGAATATGAAATGATTTATTAAATGAATCCTGCAACACAACATGAAATTGCTGAAGAGGGTCAACACACTGAGCTATTTTGTCCCATTGAACAGACATACATACCTGATTAAACCTATCATAATTTTTACGACTGAATAGCCTACCCTGTCTATATTTAGGTTTAGCTGCATCTGCAGCAAAAGCAACCCTACTGAAGATAGCCTCATGGTCTGATAATCCTGAGTTAACAACTGAGCATTCGACATCGGAATCACTAAAAGTTGAACAGAAATAGTCAATGATGGTCGAAGAGAACCTGGAAATACGAGTGGGTGCATCAACATGCATGGTCAAGTTAAATGAGTCCAGTAGATTACACAAATTATGCCTGTACACTGAGTTTAAATCATTATAATTAATATTAAAATCACCCATTATGACAAGGTCAGGATTATGTGGCAGCAAAGACAGGACCCGTTCCAGCTTATTCAAAAAAGCATCCGTATTTGTAGACGGACTGCGATAAATGCAGACTATATATAATTTATTTACTTTTGAATAAATCATTGAAAACTCAAAAAGCTGATCCGCAGCCAAATCATCATATTTATCCATATTCTGAAGAGATCGGAAAACAAGAAATCCTAAAATTCTTAAGGGCTATATACCGGGTGTTGCATCGTCGAGCGGGACATAGGAAATCCCATGTAATTTTAAATGGGGTCAATTATTGGCTTCCCTAATTATTTTAGAGAAAAATTCTATTTAGGTTTATTAAAGAGCACCAAAACCCACATTCAAAAGAATAACTCTAGATATTTTTAATGAGCCCGTTTACGGGTTATCGCGGATTTCTTTTTAACTATTTCTCCTTTTTATGGCCCCGTATTTGCGGGCACCAGTCAAGGTAAAAGATGACTGTCAAATAAAGTTGTCATTTTAAAATGTGTGCTTTATTGTTATAAAAACTCGTACATCGAAAATATTAAAGGTGTATTTATGAGTACAAATTAATCTGAATAAAACTAAAATAAAGTATCCAATAACAAGGTTAATTATGACATTTTACATGTTTCAATATTTTACTAATTAATAGGTAGGTACTATTAAATTGTTAGAACTTTAGGATTTAAGAAGATGTTCAAATATTCCTCCATTGACTGCTAGACAATAACCGAGGCGATCATAAAACTCTCTTCTTACATTCGCTAGTTGGTAAATTGAAATTCTATTGCATTCGGCGCAGAAATAGCATTTTTTAACTCGTCTAGATTATTAGTATTATTATTATTATTATGTCGTTTCAAAGCTCGTAACGCTGTGGTGTGATCTAATCCTATGTCATCCTCAAGTTTCCTTGTGCTGATCTTCCCATCATTTTCTTCCACGCACAATAAAACTTGCAAGTCCCTATCATTTCTTGCATCTCTTCTTTGTTCCTGCCTTTGCAAGTCCCTATCATTTCTTGCATCTCTTCTTTGTTCCTGCCTTTCTTCACATCTGCAGTTATTTATTACAGTGCCTTTTGCCTCAAATTTCTTGATAGTCCTTTCGACTGTAGATTTTGCAGGTATCGGTCTATTCGGATACAGAGCAGCAAACATGTCTGACAAATTTTGATAACTATTTCCTTAATAATACCATTTAATCATCAATATTTTTTCTTCAGAAGCGTAATTCATGGCTAATATTTTCGATGTACGAGTTTTTATAACAATAAAGCACACATTTCAAAATGACAACTTTATTTGACAGTCATCTCTTACCTTGACTGGTGCCCGCAAATACGGTGCCATAAAAAGGAGAAATAGTTAAAAAGAAATCGGCGATAAGCCGTAAACGGGCTCATCAAAAATATCTAAAGTTATTCTTTTGAATGTGGGTTTTAGTGCTCTTTAATAAACCTAAATAGAATTTTTCTCTAAAATAGTTAGGGAAGCCAATAATTGACCCCATTTAAAATTACATGGGATTTCCTATGTCCCGCTCGACGATGCAACACCCGGTATGTATTTTTATATGCATGAACACCAAGTGAGTTCACTTAGAAGTTGTCAGTGACTTGACCAGCGAGGCTCTTCTTGCGGTTCTTAAAAGATTTATAACCAGAAGAGGTAAGCCTCTGCATATCTACTCTGATAATGGAACTAATTTTGTAGGGGCAAACTCAAACATTCAAGCATTTTTACGGCTAAATTCTGATAGATTAGTTTCCGATTTATCAGTTGAGGGAATTACTTGGCATTTTATGCCTCCTAGAGCGCCTAATTTCGGAGGTTTGTAGGAGGCTGGTGTTAAAAGTATTAAATTAAATAAAAGATATGACACCGCTCACACCATCACATTTCCTGGTAGGGAAGACATTAACTACTCTGCCAGAACCCAATTATACGGCTGTTCCTGAAAATCGCCTTCGTAAATTTCAATGTTTGCATTGTATGGTTCAACAGTTCTGGAAACGCTGGAACCAGGAATATATTTCCGAACTACAGTCAAGAGTGAAATGGAGAACGAGTTTTCTGAACCTGCTGGAGCCGAATTCTCGAAATCGGGGAACAGCGTTCTTCAAAATCATATTTTTGAAGAAAGGTGATCATTTACTACGTTTTCATGAGCACTGAGTTCGATTTGAATATTATTTGCCCTATTACATTCCAAGGCGTTTTCATTGCAGTTTTCAAATCGAATTGAAATCGATTTCAATTCGGATTTGAATTTTCGACATTAATTTGTCAGCTGTCAATGCTGTCATGCGTCAAACCTGTGGTTATAATCGCTCTTTTCTCGTACTTGTCTATGATTTTGCTTTTAAATTTTGTTTCTATTGCTTTTTTGGTCGGTCATTTTTACAACGTTTATAACAGAACCTTCAAAACCAAACATAACATAAGAACTATTTGTAGGTTATGGGAATCATATTCCGTTCCGATCTCGAACCGTTTTCATGATTAAACATTTCGGTACGATCCCGATACGATCCCAAAAATTGGCGAATCGACCTTGAACTGAAAACGAACTCATTACGATAAAAACACCTGTTTTCATGTGTTCAATTCGGATTCAAATCGAACTGAATCCTTATGAAAACGTAGTCCTATCACCAAAAAGCGGGATGTGTCTATCACCTGTCATTTTATACTCCTGATTCACCTTATTTTTCTATTTAATTATTATTTATTTGAAGTAGATGTGACGTTTGTTTAGGTGAACAATTTAGTTTTATTATTTGAATTATTGTAATATGAAACAGGTTTTTACAAAATTGTTTTTGTTGATTCCGAGAAAGTCACGTTTGAAATAGTATCGTTTAGCCGGATTTTGTTGGTTGGCAAAATGTCCCAATTATCGCCATGTTTTGACGGGAGCCAATTTTAGGGTTTCGATTTTAGAAAGATAATTTTGGAAAACATTAAACCAAATACTGAAAACGGCCCCTATTTGATCTATAATAACCCACTTTACATATTCTGAGTGCTAGCTTAATTAATGTAAGTTTTCTCCTTTATCCAAGACATAGTATTATTATCAAATTTTAATGGTAAAGTGCCTTGCCTTGCAATTTTAAACGACTGAAACATGATAAATAAGTTTTATTCCAGTAAGCGTATGCTCTTTATACGGGGTGACAATTTGAAAACGAACAGCATTTAATATTGCCTCTACCAATGATAGTATGAAAATTTGGCGAAATACGTCAATTGATATATCGAGGGGGACATTTTTTAAGACATTTGTTGTCGTGTTACTTTCAACCCCCTAACCCCCAGGGCACTTACCCCTAAAATTTTAAAGGGCAACCCCTATTTATTTTGCCATTTTTGTGTTCCTTATAAAATTCTACATAAACTGTATCATTTTTTTCAAAAAATGTAATTATTTTATTTTTTCTAGTGGCGATATCGAAGACGAAATGTAAATAAATAAAGGAATTTGGAATGTATTTCTACATTTCGTCTTCGATATCGCCACTAGAAAAAATAAAATATTCACATTTTTTGAAAAAAAAAATAGATACAGTTTATGTAGAATTTTATAAGGAACACAAAAATGGCAAAATAACTAGGGGTAGCCATTTAAAATTTTAGGGGTAGGTGCCCTGGGGGTTAGGGGGTTAAAAGTAACACGACAACAAATGTCTTAAAAAATGTCCCCCTCGATATATCAATTGACGTGTTTCGCCAAATTTTCATACTATTATTGGTAGAGGCAATATTAAATGCTGTTCGTTTTCAAATTGTCACCCTGTATAGTAGTCATTACTTATATTTTATGCAGTAACAGATATAATAATATGTACGTTAAATTCGTTACTTATAATGTGCAGAAGTCACATACTGACGTCCTTACAACCCTTATTTGGTTCACCACAGTGCCGGTTTAAGGTACTGTAGCGCCCGGTGCTTCTCGTGACTGCTGCCCCCTGACTTTGTGGGTGCCACGCCCTATTTAATGAAAATTTTTGCCCTTCCGGCATTTTTTCCGTCCGTAGAGGTTTTTAACCAACAAACCCTCCATCTTTCGTTGTACGGGTACATAAAAAAAATTGATGAAATAAGTCAGAAGTATTAGTCTCAGGGTAACCTTCAAAATCCCAATTTCTCCCTTCGGCGCGCCACTACGACCTTATATAAAAAATAAGTCATTAATACAAACTAAAATTTTATTTTTGTACTTGGGTTTGTTTATAAAAAAGATCGCGAAATTCACAATTATTATTTAAATAATTTTACAGAATCCATCGGTAAAAAATAAGGTAATAAAAAATAGCAAAAACTAGCAAAGAAAAAGCACACAAAATAAGAAGACTAAAATGAATTTGAATTATAATAAGAAAAGGGTAAGAAAGAAAAATTAAAACAAAACCTAGGTTATTTTGTTTTTCTACAATATCCTATCATTTTTAAGTATGAACCGAGTAAAAATAAAATATAAATTAAACGCAAGAACAAATATTTAACTTTTAGAGGTTAAACATAACTAAGCATTTTTGTGTGTTTATTAAAAAATAAAATTGTTATTGATTTTATATAGTTTAAACCAAAATGTTTTAGTAATGGTATTCACAAATAAGCGTTTGAAAAAAAAAATTAAAAAGTTAATAAATACGTTAAGTGGATACAATCAATATTTCTAAATTATTCTTCACAGTTACAAGCTCCATGCGAAATTATATTTATATAAAACATTAGGTACACTCTCTTGAACTGAATCCTGTCCATGTTTATTGATGGATTTTTAAAAACTTTTTAAATTTGGACTCTACAAAAATTGAGGAATGTGAGAAAGTTGTTTTTTAAAAAAAATTTCTAATATTTTTTTTCATTGGCTTATATATTTTTCTGCATAAATATAACTTTCTCATACCCACATATATAGGTACTACCTTTCCATTTGTGGAAACGGAAATTAAAAATATTGTTTTTTTTTAATTCAGAAAAAACCGCAACTTAATATGGGAAATTTTACCGCGCTTGCATCCACTTAAAAACACAGAAAACAGTGTTCCCCGGTATCTTATCACTAAACCGTTCTCCTACAATTCTACAAGTGTAGTAACTATTAGTAACATCCCAGCCCCAAATAAGTCAAGTTGTCAAGTAGCTTCCGATCAATGGCCGACGACGTTTCCTGTCTTGCTTGGCCACCAGTCGATTTTATTCACAGAAGAAAAAAGGGTTTATTTTATCCATTTCATCGAACGACGGTGCCAGACGTACCATAATTATGGATTTGTACTACAATTATGGATTTGTACCATAATTCGTCGCTGGAAAGACAACTATTTTTTAGTGCTTTCTCAGGAGAAGCAGTTAAAATTTAAGTTTATGCTCTAATGAGTACTAACTATATCCCATTTGCTATAATACATTGGACAAAGGTTTAAGTTGTTAACTAGATTAGATAGTTCATATAAAAAGTTACATTTTTGCAAAAAAAAGTAGAACCTATTAAAATGTACACTTTTAAAAAAGTTACGCCTTTTTGCCTATCAATTTTTCTCTATTCTATAATAATTGGTCGATTTACAATTACTAAAATAATAAACGTTATTTAGCTAAATACTTATATATTACTTTCAACAACTTTATTATTTTTACTGTGGGAAATATTTATTGCTCCGGTAGCTTTGTTATCGAAGTGTTGCCTTTGTATTAGGCCATAAAGTCTACCATTATGAGCGGGCCAGCTCTGAGGCTAGAGATTGCATTTTTTTAAATTTCTTACGTTTCTCCCCCCTCCCCTCACCCTTTTATGATTACTATTGCTGCGTTCGGTATTACCATTTTAGTGTAGAGCGAGTAGCGCCAGAGCAGGGCCAGAGCAGGGACCACGTGATATAGGGGCGCTCGGAGCACAAAGGAATAAACGAACGTTTTTTTTTTTAATTTGAAATTAAACATAACCCTACACTTCATAAAAGTTGATTAATTTTTATTTTTCGTGAATTTATTTCTATTCTAAAATGAATTTAAATGTATTAAATGAAATTGCTAATGCTGGGCGATACTTAACATTTGTAAATTTGTGTGGTTAGGTATTACCAAAAAATGTTACGTCATCACAAGAACAAGAAATTATACCTTCCATTTCCCATTTCTTCCGCAAAAACTCCAATCGCTCGCTCCCTAAGCTCCGAGCTAATAGATACGAACAGACCCGAGCGCTCGAAAAAACATTAAACGAACGTGATCGAGCGTGCACCGAGCGCAATTTTGGAATAAACGAACGGTAAATGAGCGATTAGAGCGCACAGATGTGATAACCGAACGCAGCATACATTACAGGATGTGGAATGAACCATTGTGGTTCAATTTTACGATAGTATTGTTGAACAAATATATATTTTATGTTGTTATTATTTTCTCTCACTAGGGCGTGTGAAATAAAGTAAAAAAAACAGATGTAAGTATAATAAATATGAAATATATATACTTGTTTTTAAATAAATGCCATCATTTGATCGGTAAAGACTTGGTGGCACTGGAAAATTTTTTTTTAGGAGTCACTTTTCCTCGACGTAAAGTTGGGTTTGTTGTAAATGTATTAGAATAAACCCCTTTCAGAGGAAATTTCTTGGTGCGCTACTGATGGGTACCACAAAAAAGATAACACAAATGAAAATAGGAAAATCTTTCGTCGTCATTTCTTTTTTTTTATTTACAAAATGCTAGACTATAAAACAACTGGAAACGCTACGTATAACGATAGCGACGACCTATTATTCTTTTGTGACCGATTTGGGAATGCGATCGATCGTTCTCTTACAACTGGAGAATTAGGCCCCAAAAGGTTGGGACTTTGGTGATCATCAAGGAGGACAATGTTCCAGTTTGTAGATAGAAGACTGGACGTGTTATTGAACTACATCCCGGTTTCGGTAATATAATTCGGGCTGCGAGTATACAGTGCGGGGATCGTTCTATCTGCAAACGCGCTGTGACCAAATTATGTGTATTACCAATTGAGTCTAATGAAGCAAGATCCTAAAGACTCTTATTATTATATACCTATGTACTTATTTGTTAATTTTAGTGGGTAATTGAAATAGGTATTTCAAGGCGGGCGGCATGTTCCGTTGTTAACAGACATTTTTCTATTACCTGAAAAATACCAGCAAGGTGTGGACCAGGAGAGACGTCAAGAATATGAAGCTGTCAAGTAGACGTTTTGAGTTTATATAACATAATAATTTCTTGTAACACAACCAGAATAATAAATTCAACTTAAAAGTAAAGTACAGTGTTAAGTCATTCAAGAGAGATCTACAGTTCACTACAGAAGGAAACAAACAATTGTCTCAACAATGGTTTCTTTGAAAATTATCTTGCGTATAGAGTTACCAGGAGATGGATATTATTGCCCCTATAGGGATACCCCCTTAAGCTTTTTCAATCATACCTGACGGATATTACTTACTCAAAGGGTCAAAATAAATAAAGTAGTAAGTGAAAGTATGAGAGTGGAATTTGGTGTGCCACAAGGTACTGTCTTGGGGCCGGTGCTATTTTTAATATACATTGACGAATTAATAAGCGTAATACCGGCGCTACGGTGATCTGTTATGCAGACGATACTGTTGTACTGACACATGTTGATACCTGGGCGGAGACTGTGGCTATGCTGCAGTTTGCCCTCCGTAGGGTCAAGCTGTGGCTCGATAACAACCTACTTACCCTTAACATGTCAAAGTCACATTATCTGACTAAGTAACAGAAACATCCCCAACATGGGAAAACTTAAGATTTATGCAGAATTGTGTAATACTAATAGCGATTCCTATGACTGCCAGTTCACTCACTTATAGAGCAGAGAATCTCCACCAAGTACATCGGTGTGTATATCGATCAATTTTTGAAATGGGATATTTATATGCAAGAACTATTTGTTTCCTAGATTATCATTTAAAAAATGTTTTGTTAAATAACTCTTAAATTACTAGGAAAATACACACTTTAAATTGGACGAGGACATTTATCCTATTATATTTTATAAAAAGTTTAAGTACATATATATATTCCCTCTGTAATTTTGACAGACGTTTTCAAAAATTTGTCAGTCTAAAAATAAGAGAAACACCCTTTCAAGCTCTATTTAGTTTCCAGTATTTGAGCATGAGTCAGCCAAAGAAGAAAAGAAAAGATGTAAAAAATACTGTAAGTGAGACTGTTTCAGAAACCAATTCAGTTGAAATTCCTAAAAATGAACTAGAAATTGTCATAGTAGACATTGACACCTTTGTCAAATCTGATGAAAATTTGGAAAAATGTGATTTATTTTTAAAAATTATCGATGGAAAAGATTAATTAATAAAAGTCAAGGACATTATTATAGGTGAACTGCAAAGAAAAAATTTCGCTACTAAAGGAATAAATTAATAATCTAACAAAAAATCAAAATCTTAATTGTGAATCAAGTAGGCAATAATAAAATTATTACAAATATATCCTACAGCGAGTGCCTAAAAAAATAGATGAAACAAAAAACACCAAGAAGATATCAGAGGTAATTGCTAATAATAATTAAATCAAATTCTATCCAAGAAAATAAAATTATAAGAAAGGATTTAAAAAAGTACATAAATCCTGTAAAATTAAATGTAAATATTACAAAAATTGAAGATCTTAGAAGTGGAACAGTTAAAATTTAATGTAAAAGTAAAGAAGAATTGGAGAAAATAGAGCACCACCTATTAAAATAATTGGAATTGAGGAAGAACTTAATGAAGATTAGCTGAAAAATGCTATATTGGAGAAACATTTTTTTTTAAAAGATGCAGAAATAAAACTAATTAAAATAATAAAAATGAAAACAAAGTTTATGGCAATATTGGAAATTGATTGTGCTAGTTTTAAAAAAGTAATGGAGAAGGGAGTTATTTTTGTAGATTTTTCTTTGTGTTCTGTATTTGAACACTTAGATATATGAAAATGTTATAAATGTACGGGGTATTATCACTTGGCTCAAAATTGCACAAAATCTCAAATTTGTTTGAAATGTGGAAATTCTGGCCATAATGCTACAACGTGTGATGTAGGTCATACAAATTTAAAGTGTCCAAATTGTTCTGAGGCTAATTCCAAATTTGATGCTGGTTATTATCTAAATTTCTGTTCAAACACCGATTTTTTGAAACTAATTTACTACATAATACATTTGACTTAACTAATAACTACTGGCATCATAAAAACTCCCTCCCTTTATGCGAGGCATTTAGAAACTTCAATGAAATTCTAAATCAAGTTACTCCGTTGTGTATAATAGATTACGAATACCATAGTGGTTTTCAGGAAGTTGCATTGAAAATCCTTTCCTTTACTGATAACAAAATACTTAATATTCATATTCTAAAGGCAGAACTAAGAGAACATAAAGAATGTGTTTTTATATATATTATACCGATGGGTCTAAAACAGAATTATGTAACGGTGCAGCTATATATATATACCTCAACTCAACAATGAATTTAAGTTTAAAGTTGAAAAAAGCTGCAGTATTTTTACTACAGAGGCCCTAGCTATTTGTAAAGCACTTAATTTTGCACTCGAATACGACAATCAATATTTCGCTATTCTGTCTGATTCTATGTCTGTTCTAAAAGCAATAAATAATATCCAACTTTGGTCCTACAAAATTAATCCTGTATTATGGCACATTCGAAAATTATTACATCATATCACTCTGCAAGAAAAGCATATAACATTTATTTGGGTCAAAACACACACTGGAATACCTGATAATGAATATGTAGATACCTTAGCCAAGGATAGCATTCTAGCACCTATTAGCTCTAGTCTCACTCTTACGATACGCATGTCCTTCTAAAAATACAAATACTGGATAAATGGAAATTAAGATGGAAAACCTATTGTAACACATCTTCAACATGATATTCACTTCTTGTAAAAAGTATTCCTAATAAATACTGGTATAAGGATTTGATAGTTCCCAGACGATTTATAATAACCATTATCCGACTACTAAATAAAATACGTATTGTTCCCTCTGACAAATGTGATTTGTGCGACATAAAATGTGATTTAGACCACTTATTCATGGAGTGTAGAAAGTATGACAATGATAATAACCTATTTGAACAATTCAAGAATGTAAAGTCGAGTGCCTATTTATTATCCTAAATCTTTTATCCCTGGAAAATGTAAAAATTGTTAATGTACTGGTAAGTTACTTATACAAAACCAATTTAAAACTGTAAGTCCTACCTGTCCTAGTCTTTCCCCCATTTGTTTTTCCCTTTTTCAGTGGTCTTCATCCCTTGTATGTCTTAAAAGAAAGTCGCCCTGACATACCCCAGTGGCTTGAAGCGTGTGTTTGATTGTTTGTAAAAAAAGTTTCTTCTACTTCTCTACTTTGTGACTGGCAGATCTGTAACAGCATGTAATTTAAATGTTCCTAATGTTATATATACATCAACTCAAAGAAATTTTAGATATCTTGCGCCAAAGCTGTGGAATCTGGTACTATATAAATGTAGGAATTCGGGAAGGGACTTTAATAATCAAATAGTAATGTGGGTCACAGACAAGGGCGTAGGGGGGGGTTCCCCCCCGGACCATATTAATGAATAAAAAATGTATTTTAGTTGCATCTTGCATCAGCGTATTTGTAGCAAAATGTGGCGTTGAAGGCGTTTGCTTGACCAGCCTTTCGCAAATACGCGACCACTGCGTGACGTCATGAACGTAGCGAGGCGCTTTGATGCCGTTCGCGAGCCAAGGGAGATGGTAAACAAAGAAAATGTATAGGGTTAGAAATGTTAACTCCTTGTTAAACAAACGCAACACAAAAGAGAGAGAAAGAAGAGACAGAGAAAGAGCTTTAGTTTGCCACCTCGCTATGAGAGGCGCAATGGCGGGAAATTTGAACGGCGATTTTATGATTTTCGATTTATTATTAATTTTTCACGAGTTTTAATTGATTTAAATCGTGATTCAAAAAGTAATGAATCACGAGTTAAATCAATAAAAAGTCGCATAAAAGTTTTTATTTTATGGAATAAATCAAAACACATTTTTATAATAACAAAGTAAATTGTTTATTTTCAAAAAAAAAATTTGAAAGGAAGCCAAGAAAATCGTATAAGTAGTACACAGTCTAAGCTACAATGCCTTTTCTCCTATGCATAATAGAACTATTTGTACAATTTCTTGGACCATAAAACAGTGTAAAATAAAATAACAACTTTAACGAAAATAAAGTAATGTTCTTCGGTCTATCAGGTCTCACTAATAATAATGTCTCTAAATCCATGGGGAATTTCTAGAGAAGTCTCTGAAACAAAAGAAAAAGAAGCAGTGTCGGCTCAAAACTAATAGCGTTTTCAATTACCAGTACTCCGAGAGCGCTATGAGACATCATAGATCTGCCCGAAATCTGTCATAGCCATGTAGTGAGATTACTCGATTTTGATAATTGAACATGCAATACATACAATCTCGGGGAAAGCACTCTCAGAGTGCCCGAGAGCAGTAAATCGAAAACACTATAAATTTGTCAGATCTCTTCGTCCATGTTAGAAATGTCTCAGGAAAAGGATATCTATATAGAAGCAATGAGATTATTTTGCACTGGTCTCTTTAAATTTTTTAACCTTTTCACTGTGACCTGAACTATTATTTCTTTTTGGTAGTGTGTCTTTGATGTATTTATATATATCTAAACGTATGATTTTATCAATAATTTCTATCTTATAGTTAGGGTACAACTCTACATTAAGACTATTTGAATATGTGTTTTTTTCTATGTTAGATCCTCGCAGATTCGTAAATTTGTACACTCGTTATTAGAATTAATGTTGCAATGCTCTTTCCAGGTATGCACACGTTGGGCATCTTTTAAAGGAAATTGAAAAGTGTTTGTTTTTAGAGTCCTCATCTGTGACAGAGACTAAGTAAGAATTAGTGCAACCTGGAGAAATACAAGAATATATTTTCTGCCTCCAACACTGCGATTAACACTATGCCATGTTGATAACAAAGTGATAAAAGTTTGTTATAATATATAAAAATTACTTACTCAGTTAGCTCGTTACCATTGTCTTCGTCCTCATGTTCATTCCGTTAACATTGGTCAATGTTAAAAAAATCCCTTAAAACAAATAAGTCTTATTAGTATAAAATACATTTCTAATCGGTAACATAATATGTATAAGGTTTCATGTTTACTTGCTTATTATAAATTGTAAATTTACAATATAAAAAGTGTGCCTTCGTGTGCATAATGCAAATAAAGTTAATAAACAAACCTAACTATAAGATACAGAATTTTAATTACCTGCATGGTAGGCTGGAATGATATTTTAAAAAACTATAGATTTTAGACATTTTTATGGCCAAAATCATTAGAATTTTACAAAATTTAAGAATAAAAATGCAAAAAAACACGTGGAAAAAATAATCTGACTCTGTTGACAGCTTAAGACGGCGAGTTGATCCGATTAGCAACTGATTTAATTTATGGTTTCTTAAACTAGTTTGGAATGGGACTGTCCTTCTCTTCTATGCGTCAAAAGAATGCGACAAAAATCTACTCTCAGTCTGCCAACTGAAGAACCTGAGTGCGCAGATAGCGCCAATTTCTCCCTGATGAGGAGGAGGCAAAGCTTCAATGAAAAATGACCTTGTGATGCAAAATCTCTCATTTAAAGTTTCACCGGGGTGATGGTAAATACATAAATAGACGAACTCGTTGTGGCTTGTTGGTTGGCAATGGCATATACCGTCACCGTGGCTGGGATGTACTTTCGACGCATTGAATATCCTTGTGTAATATTAATAAAAAAATTTGAGATTGAAACTGTGTGAAGTGTGCTTTTAAAAAGCTCAGGTACAAATATATTAAATAAACCCCCTAAACATCAATAAGTATTTACAGCTACGCTTTATTAGTTATCTATAAGGACTATTATTACGATGTATAGTGTTACCAACTCTATGACATTTTGATTGTTGTTTATTGTAAACATTTTTGTGCGAATTTTTGAATAAATTGAATTGAATAATATGTATTTTTGTAATATTTTTTTTTTGACGTATTTCAAAAAAAATTTTACAAATTTGTTTTGAAATAAATGCTTATATGTCTATCTAACTTCTAGAAAATAAATTACGATTGTATAACACAAAGTTTTTACATACCGGAAATTTGCCCCAAATTCAGAGTATTATATATAAACTTTATATTTGTTTCAATTTTGGGATAAAAATTTAAATTTTGGAATCATGTCGCTTTACGTCGTTAGTCCCTACCCTTAAGTAAGAAGTGATAATCTACTTGATGAATTTATTTTATTTAATTAAGAAAAAGTTAATAGAAGCCGTCTTTACTTGTCAAATTTATGTTATTTGCCCAAAAAGTTTACTGTTATTTTTTTTAAGTTCCCATGAGTGGAGTCAAAAATTGATCTGGCACCCGGACTTTATATTTCCAAATTTTAAAATATATACGTCCATGTGAGGGTCTTAAGGCGGAACTTTGTGCAGCAAGAAATATATTTGCAAGAGAGTCTCACCCGAAGTGGGCATACTAGCGAGCTTATGACGTGGTGAAAAATATTCCGTAAACATCGACACACACTGAAAGCACGATGCAAGGCGGTATGTTCTTTATTATGCTAATGAGTTTTGGTTGATTTTATTTCGGAGACGAGAAATTTGTTTTGTGGAAAATAAGTACTTGTTATTGTATTCTTAGTTAAAATAATGTACCTAATCGTTATACGGATATATCTTTTAAATTTTGTCTTATTTTATTATTAGCTATAGAATATTTACAAAAAATAAAATTAGGTAGAGCAGAAAGTTTGAAGTGTTAATTAATAATAGGTATAAAAGCACCTGCAAACAGGGTGTTCGTGTTCCACCGGGAACTGCGTCGAACTATATATGGAAAACTATCATAGGAAAATTTTCAAAATTTGCCATCGTGGTAATGCTGATGGGGACGACCGGACTAAAAAAATTTCATAATGGTGGTATTTCCGGTTACACCGGAAGTTAGTGTCAGCTAGGGTAGCCAGATTTTAAAAATTGAAAAGCGGGAAGTGGATAGTGCCTGGAGGACAAGTTTTTTTTGAGGTGCTTAAAATAATTATATTGATGATTTCTAAAAAAAAAAAGGTCGATACCCCGTTGACCTTACGCTGTGGCGTGCCTTTTATATTTCTTCCTCCTATCATCAAACGTGCTTTCTGAAAAAAAAAAGGTCGCCCCTCTCTAAGGCAGCTGTACAGTTATTAGGCGTCCGTCGTGTTATTGGAAAAAAGCGGGAGTTTTGTTTAAGTGCGTGGGAGGCGGGAGGTTAAGTAAAAAAGCGGGAGCATCCCGATTAAATCGGGAGGGTTGGCAACCCTAGTGTCAGCTTGTTTATTTTAAATAGAACATCCTATATATTATTACATTTTTGCATTCTACGTAAGATTCTAGGCAGATTTTGTACGGGGTGGGGACTTTAATTGGAATAAATTCGATATTATTAAAACTGCTGAGGTTACGCCTACAAAATTTAGTATGTATGGTTTTGAAGCATGCGGAATTGAATTATAATGTCGGCGCAGTTGCCAGATTTCTCAGCTTTGCGCTACACGTAGTAATTTTAATATTTTAAATGGAATGCCCTATTTATTTTTATTGCAGTGCATTGGGCGTGCCCAATTTAATAAGATGCCAAATTAACAAAATTCTATCTTCACTAATTGCTGAGCTATGGCAATACTGTAATTCCATTAAAAAGTACCATGAGAATTTTTATTTTAAAGTTTAAGTTAAATAGGCCATATTGAAAAGACAAGAACTTTTCTTGAATCTTGTCAATAACTTAGTAACTATGGAGGTAGACAAGCGTCCCGGTACTTTTAAAGGGAACTTCAGTGTTGCCATAGCTCAGAAACTAGTGAAGATAGAATTTTGTAAATTTTGAGATCTTACTAAATTGGACACTACCAATTCACTGCAATAAAAAGGGCATTCTATTTAAAATAACAAAATTAGTACGTGTAGCGCAAAGCTGAGAAATCTGGCAACTGCGCCGACATCATAATCCAATTCCGCATGCTCTAAAACCCCCACATACCAAATTTTGTAGGCGCAACTTCAGCAGGTTTAATAATATCGAATTTATTCCAGTTAAAGTCCCTACCCTGTATGCCTATACCTATAAATATCTAAGCGTTTTTGACATATTTGAATTTTTCTGTTAAGAATGACGTTTGCAAGCCTTAAAATAATTATCAATTTTTTCTATAAAGAAGCCTTATATTTATTTAATTTAAGCGGGATTCCTTGTTATAAAGGACCTGCTTTATTAGATTTTTTATAATATTTTGATAACTATTAATTTAGGGTTTTTAAACAATAAGATTGAAAAAACTGCAAGAAGTCTAAATTTTCAAAGGGAAACACCCAAATTTTATAATTACTTTTAGTTTAGCATTAAAAAAGGGTAAGTTTGTATATCCCAAAAATGTTGAACATTATTAATAATCACATTGTGATGGCTTCTGTTTTGCGGATATCGACTGGCAAATGTGTCCCATGTTCTTGATATAACTTTAACACATTCTCCATAAATAATAAATAAATTTAAATAATCTTCGTTTGTATGTACAATTTAAGCGCACAGGCATGATAATTAATGATGTTTAAATAGTAAGTGACAGCTTCATAAATTTTTCTCGCATTTGATTGTTTTTCAACGCCGTTATAGCCAACTAAAAGTAACTAATCTTAAAATCTGCAGCAAAATCGCCATATAAAAATATTAAGTTGGCAATGTTTCTAAAACTAAAATTTTAGGAATATACAAACTTACCCTTATTATTAATGCTAAATAAGAAATAATTATAAAATTTGTGTATTTCCATTTGAAAATCTAGTCTTTTTGCAGTTTTTCAATTTAATTTTTAATCGTATTGTTTAAACACCCTGTATTAATAGTCATCAAAATATTATAAAAAATCTATTAAAAATATCTAAAACGCTTAGACATAGGTATAGGACATGGTATACAAGATATGCCTATATTCTTGCGTAGAATGCAAAAATGTAGTAATATATAGAGTATTCTATAGGCACAGGCCTACCCTGAAACTGAAGGTTTTCAGTATTGGTTATCAAATACTTCGTAAGGTCAATAGTTTTTCAATCAAAATTTTCTTATATTACAAATTTTTTACCATGTTTATTTATAAAACAAAAGATAAGTCCCGCTGGTTCCAGGATTTGTTGACTGTGGTTACTAACTCGCGCAGTATTTTGTCCGTCGCGTTCCGTGCCATTATAATTAATTTTTTTTAAAAGTGGTATGTTTTTGACGATTAGTTGCGCTGCACCTTCAAAAGAAAAAAAAGGAGGTACCTAGATTTTTTTTTAGTAACACAGAAACAACAGGAGGTAGTACCGTATCGTCGCGCCAATCCGATACAAAATCACGGTATTAATGTTTCTTATAAACATAAAGTGATAGGGGGGTAGCCAAAAAAACGTGTAAGTTCTCAAAAGTTAATTCTATAAAATAAAATACTTCGCAGCCTTTTCTACACTTTCTCCACCGTTCAAAAGTGGCTACAAAAAAAACAAAACTTTGCGTTTTCAAGAACTTCTATCAAAAGTGATTCCTACAAAAAAAAATGTCGCAGTCGTTTCATAAACTCCCCCTAACAAAAGTTAGGAAAAAGTATATTTACCCCCCCCCCCCCTCTCCCCCTTGGTCAAGAGACAGGGGCAACTGCCCTCTTTATGGACGCCCATGCCTAACAAAAAATTGTATTTTATTACTCTGCGTGGCATACTGTCCAATTTTTATTTATTACCTACCTAGCTTCTTAGAAGCATTGTCATTATACAGTAGTCTCGCTGCACCAAATTGTAGCTGCGAGCCAATAACATGAACAGATAAATGTCATGTGACCAACGCCAAATTCTTGCCTGACAACTACTTTTAAATCGTTAAACCATGGATAAAATAATAAACACATTTCACCTTTAAAATTAATTTATAATTTAACAGGTTTAGACAGAAGCTCACTATATAAACAATATATAGAGCCTGTATAATAAGCATAAAATATAAAAACAATCGAATAGAAATAGATTCATTATACAAGAGTTGGTTTCTTTACTCACTAAGAACCTTCATAAATGGCTTTATTTTATTGCACCTATCACCCTTTACCAAGACAAATTAAACTTTAATTTTAGATTTAAGAGTTAATATACCAGGGTTACCATACATCCTTAGATTTGTCGTAAGTTCCCGGTGACCCAGTTTGGGCCTCTAATAGCGATAAGCTATTTACCTTAGTATATTTTGTTCACTATCAAGAGAATAACCCATTTCGATAAAAAACGAAACAAAAAATTCAATATAGCCCATTTTTGATTGCAACAAATCGACTGGATTTCGTTCAATTCTTATCCTTACCTAACATGAATAAGAAATTTTGAAAGCTTAAACACCAGTTTTGACAAAATGGTGAACGCGCCTTGAACATTTTGCCCTGCGGCGCATTATAAACCATCCCGGTCTAAGCCGAAAAATGTATGGTAACCCGGAGTTAATAGCACAACTACTAGTTACGTCTTTTTAATATTAACGCTTAGATATTCTGTTATTGGCACAGACAATCCAAAAAGGAAAACATAAAATTTAGCTCAAAATTACCCCCGAAAACACTTCTTGTTCGACCACCTATAACTTTTTTCAGTGTATCATTATTCTCTCTGGATGTAAATTGTTTCACGTCAGCCGAGAATAAATTCAGCTGTATATAGGCAACTTCTATAACATGACAACAAAATTTACCCAAAACATGAGTTGCGCGCTGCAAGATAACGGACTTATTACGACATTGTTTTGTCTCAATTTTTGAAGTCTTAAAGATAAGACATGGAAGTTCTAAGGTACATGGCTATTTTTTTTGAAAAAAAAATTCTCAGCTACGATATTAACCTTGGCAAAGTGCCTAAAAATACGCACTTTTAGTGGGCATTTCTTATACATATTCTTATTTTTTTCAAAAAAGGGCTTTGTACCTTAGAAATACAAACATTCCTTTATTAAATTTTAAATTGTCCCGACAAATATTTCAAATAGCCTTTGCAGAATCCTGCAGTAGCGAAACGGTGTTTTTCATCCTCTAAATTTGCGCGTGGTAGAGCCTTAAGGATGTCTCACTTTTGTTAAAAATTTTATATAGAGTTTTATTTAAAGTGTTTTAGATATTTTACTAGGAATAAAACTAAATACCTGTTCAGAACTATTTTAAAATACAAATGGATCGGTAAATAGAATGATTAGTAACTTGATTTTTTTCTTTTAAAAACTTATATAATTTTGTAGGTAATCGATAGACATACATTTGCTGGAAAGTGGGCAGATGATGATCTTGAGCCTTCTCCACCTGGTAGTAGAGACATTCCTGAAGAAACGGATTTAGAAGAAATGGATAAGTTTTTAAATAAGGTCAAGAAAGAAAGAAAGTACGATATGCTGGAGAGGAATAAAGATTTACTTAAAAATAAATCTTGGTAAGTATTGGCAGAGCTTAGGAGTTTCGTACAATTTATTATAATTAGTATAATGTAGACCAGAGTTTATCTTTAGATTAATCAACATACGACTGATTAAAGGATAATAGTATATACTCTTCTGTAATTATTTACAATTGATTTATGTCAACATAATTATTAGTGTGCACTTTTCCCATTAAAAATAAATCTTTAGATCTGTGACAAACTTTTAATGTTAAATTATTAAACAACTTTATTATTTTATTTATTTAAAAATGCACTTACTAGCTTATCACGATAGAGGTGCCGAATAACATTTTATCGCAATTTAATTACTTTTTCCAAAGTGCTTGGGGCTTGCCAGTTTTGCCCAGCTCTGCCAGCAAGTTTGCAAGCATTTTAAAGGGTTTGCAAACACTTTAAAGGGCTTGCACAACTTTTTACAAAGTGCTTGGTGCTTAGCAGTTTTGCCCAGCTCTGCCAGAAAATTTGACTGTGACACAAATTACATTGCCAAGCATTATTAACACACAATTAAAGGTGCCTAATCAGTAAATTAAAAATAAGGGTAACCAATTATGATTGAGAACATTATTTCTGCCAATGTCATTTATGTCACATTCAAAAGTACTGGCTAGTGAATTATTGTTAAACATCTTTATACAACCCGACAATAGTGACATAAGTAGTTATAAGTTAAGCTTTAGTGTAGTTAAATATTGGGACCTAAGGTCAACTATTAAGTATAACCTTGGTTAGAGTTCTTAATCCATTGTAAATTATTGTATGAATAATGAGCTTCTGTGTTACTTTTCAATTACGCCCTCTTGCGGCAAAATGCGGAACCTAAAAATTATTTCCAGGATTTTCTCATGACCACTTTAGTTATAATTTTTTTTTCCTGAATTTATATGCCCAGATGTTTCCGAGATATGGCCACTTGTCAGCCTTAATGAATCACCCGGTATAACAAAGAGGTAGGCCAGTGGGGATATTAATACATAGGGATTACAATGGGAGCTCATCAAACTAAAATTTATATTTAAAATTACTCAATAGCGGCTTTGGTATCGAAATAAGGCAGTCACAACTTAATGTTATTCTATTAAAGAAAGCGCATAATCATGTATATTTTGCGTTCTTATTTTGTGTGGTTAAAACATACATTAAATTTAGGAGAAGTTGTTGCTATATTTTTCACATTTAAAGAAAATGTGGTCTAGGCTGACGACTTATAAATTGGTCGGTATATCTTTATTTTTTGAAGATGAGAGTGGTAACTTGCATGACCAAATGTTATTCTAGTTATTGTAGATACAAATTTTCTGAAAACATTAAAGCTATCATGCCATAGTACTGTCGGTATTTGAGGGCTTATATAAAATATTCTTGTGTTGGATGATTTGCCATAGTTAAACCAACTGTATTTTTGCATCAGTTTGTTTTTTTGCGATATTAAATTGATCTATGATCGATATGTGGTAATTTAAATTATATTGCTTGAAAGGTAGCTTATTTTGCCAGATTATCTTTTTCATTGTGTGTGAGTCCCGTGTGACCGTTTATACACATATAAATGCTTTTTTGTCTCAATTGCATTTTCCATGTAATGTTTTTAATTTCAAGCAGAATGGGAGACATTGTGTATTTTCAGTCATTAAGTCTTTCCAAAGCTCTAAGTACTGATAATGAGTCCAATAGAATGGCGATTCTAATATTCTGCGTATAAAGCCACTTTAAAGCATGTAAAGATTGAAAAGTGGATGTTTAGCCTGTATTTTGTTTAAATTTCTAATTTTGCGTCTTGGAGTCGTTCGTGTATACTTGTGTAAAGTTATTAAATTTCTGTAAATGTTCATCCAGAAGTTTTTTGTTAATGTGTGTGCTTGAAGTAGTATCTGATATTATTGTTACAATTTGGGTTTTAAGGTTGAAATATTCTAATTCATGAACTGGTAGGGTGCTTAGATTACAAAGTTCCGAGTTGTGTTACCTTTAAGCAATACAGATAGACGGGGAGTTTTTATGAATCCATTACTTGTTGGTTAGGTAAAAGGTATTTAAGCATTAAAGTAATTAGTCATTTATCTTACAGGTGGACAAAGCCGCGGTTACTGCCATCTCTAAAATATTTTCCTACAATTGTTAATTGTTAATTATAGTTCAATTTTAAACAAATATAAATGTAATAAAAAACACCTAGGTATTAAAATACCCGTATGTGTTTACTTAAGTACATAACAATATATAAACTTAACTACACAACAATCTATAAAAAGAAAAGAAGAAAAAAAATATGAGGCAAGTTGTAGCCTACTAAAAATAAAATCACAATTATATCACCAAAGGGCGGAAATGTTACGACTAAACTGACATGTTGAAAGCTAAAATAATTCTGCAAACACATTTTCGAAATTAGCAAAGATGTACCGAGAAGATACTTTATTAAATTTCTTACCTACTTTTATTTGGCGTATGTTTACGGGCAAAGAGTTGTATACCTTCGGGCCTAAATAGGTAATTGATCTCAAATTTAGGGTCGTTTTGTTTCGTGGCAGGGATAAGTTTCCTCTCAATCTATTCCTAGTATTAAGTTTGTGAGCAATGTTTAAATTATTGACCCTTAACATAAATTTACCAACAGTCAAAATATAGAGGCATCTAACATTTAGTATATCTTCAGAATACAGTAAAGAGGTGTGGTAGAGTTTGGGTTTTTTGAATATTATTTTAAGGATATAGTTTTGAAGAATTTGTAGGGGTTGTAACGTGGTCTTGTACAAACCACCCCAAACAAGTATGCCGTATCTAAGTAAAGACTCGACAAGGAACTTATAAATGCAAACTAATAGTTTCTCATTCAAAAATTCTCGAAGCAAGTAGAATTTATGCAATAGTCTCTTCAAACTCTTAAGATTTTATCAATATGGTTGTTCCACTTTAGATGGCAGTCAATAAAGATTCCTAGATATTTTGTATGTGTGGTGTTCTGTATCGAGCTCTCATTAACATGTAATTCGTTAAAATTTGGTCTATTTTTTTCTGTTGGTGAGAAGGCAATAAAATTAGTTTTTTTTAGATTAAGTGAGAGCTGGAAAGAGTCCAACCAATCTTTCACACGTCTCAGACCCCTCTCAGCAGTATTTTTAAATTGGATAAGCACACACAAATTTAGGGTAGATCAAGAATCAATTTGTTAAGGCGGACAAAGCTGTTGTTACTGGTATTTCTTAAATTTGTATCTTAAATTATTGTTGCGGTCTTTACGTTGTGGACTGTAGATGGTTGCCTGGCTCGGCCTTTTCTAACGTTGTAAATTAAAATACTCAAAATAATTTAATTTACTGCTTTTATGTGTTGACAACAAGCTGATACATAAGAATAAATGATTATTACAAAAATATAAGCAAACTGTCTTGTTTGACAGTAAAAAACCATGGTAACGTTAACATGTTGTTTTCTCCGCGCCCCGCTGCAGCCACCTTCGCTTCGAGAGTCGGCGGCATCGGTTGTCCTGGTAACGGTAGTTTGGCTTGCGCGAGAGTTTTTTCAATGCACACGTTACGAACTTAAAGTATATCAAACATCGCCCCCGGCCTTGAAAGGGAGTCCTTTCAAAGTTATACGGCACTCACTCACATTATTTAGAGCACGCACTACTTGTAGCATTAAGAGTTCGAAGGCAAAGGACAAAGTTTTGCAAAGGAACGTTTTATTGTTCCTGTTTTGGTTTTTATAGTAGCGACTCTTGCTACACCATCCTTGCCCGGGTGTAATTCTATAATTCGACCAAGTAACCACTTAAGAGGGGCTTGGTTATATTCTTTGATGACGACCCAATCGTTGACCTTGAGAGAACTATGTGTCGTCTTCCATTTGCAACGTTGCTGCAATTCTGAAACGTATTTAAGGGACCATCTGGACCAGAAATGCTGCTAAAGCTGCTGAATACGTTGAAGTTTGAGTCGATTTTCTGAGGTTGAAGTATAGTCTGGATCAGTAACTGACGTCAGGGGCCACCCAATAAGGAAATGAGAGGGTGTAAGTCTGAGTGATCACTTGAGAGCGGAAACAGAGGACGCGAGTTTAGCACCGCCTCTATTTGAACTAGCAAGGTATAAAATTGTTCAAAAGTTAATATACTGGTTACGCGTTTTAAGTGACATTTGTGGACTTAATGCCAGCCTTTCACAGCCCGCCAAAATGGGGCGAATATGCTGGGATAAATGACCACGAAATTCCTTCGTTTTGGATTGAATCGGTCAAAGCTCTAGAATTTTCTTGCAGAAGGTACCTAAACGTTGTAGTTCTAAATTCGCACCAACAAAATTGGTGCTGTTATCCGAATACATCTGAGAGGGCCTTCCACGACGCGATATAAAACGTTTAAAGGCTGCTAAGAATGCATCTTTAGTTAGATCCAAAACCAGCTCAAGGTGAATGGCTTTAGTTACGAAACAAACGAACAGGCTAATGTTGCCTTTAGTAACTTTGCAGCCACGATCCTGTCTGTCCTTTAAAGAGAAGGGTCCCGCCTAATTCATGCCAGTCGTAAAAAATGGAGGAGCAGGGTTCAGATTTCGAGCAGGTAAATTGTCCATAATTGGGTTAATCTGTTTAGGGTTAATTCGAAAACAACGTACACATTCGTGAAATGTTTTTCGCGCCAAATTGCGTCCTGATAAGGACCAGTAATGTTCTCGAATTGACGATAATAATAGTTGAGGTCCCGCGTGACATAAGCGATTATGTTCTCCTCTAAACAATAATTTAGTGAATCTATGCTTTGAACATGATAGAATCGGGTATTTCTTATCATATTCAAAATTTGAATTTGCTAATCGACCGCCTACTCGAAGAATTCCGTCATCGTCGAGAAAGGAATTAAGATTTGATAGCTTGCCTTTTCCACTAGAATTTTTATGATTGGTTTTAAGAGCTAATATCTTATTGGAAAAGCTGTACTATCTTTCTTAGGTATAAAGAAGCACGATTAATATTTTCTGCATTTAACGAATTGAGATCTCTCTCGGTTTTAGGTTTAAAACAGTTGTCTTTGAACCGCATACAATAAGCAATTATTCGTTTTATTTTAGACAAATTAGAATATATGTCGAAATCTATTACCGAGTTATTAACTGAAAGTTCTAATGATACAATATTTTTTCGCACTCGCAAATCGCTTTTCGGAGCTTGCGGTTTTGGCCAATAATTTTCGTTTTGCTGTAACCAGCTTCGATCGGGATTTATTTGACACGTTCGGTACATCTTTCCGACATCCGCGGCAATGACGTAATTATGTTTTCGGTGACGCAATATAATTGAAAAAAGATTCGATTGAATGGTTGGGCCAGCCATTTGCAAATCGTTAAATGAGTAGCCGCTGCTGCTTACACACGACGCGTCGAATAGAACGCGTAGCTTAGTCGTTAAATTACTTTCTTTAAGTACGCCGTGATGTGGCATATAGTACGCATGATGTGCGCTATTTGGTTCACCGACCTTAGTCATGTGGTTCAGCATGTGATATTCCTCAATAAACTTACTATATTGTACTTTAAAATTGTTATTCCGATTGAATTTACACTCTAAAGCGTAGAGTCGTTTTTCTGCTATTTCGCGAGAATCACCCAATTTATTTACTTTGTCTTTTAGCGGTATAGTTACCTCAAAATGCCCGTGTTCGTCGCGTTTTACTATGAAATGCTCTTCACAAATTTTCTCTTCGCGAGACAATAGGTTTAAATCGAGAACTTCTTCTATTTCCCAAAATCGCGTAAGTTGTTTATCGATTTCTATAATCTTTAAAAGGTTACAATGGATTTTTTGGAATTGAAGCCGATCTGCTAAAATTTGTCCCGATACTATACAGCCAAACTTAATAATAATAGTTTTTTGTAGAAATGGACCGCCACTGTCTAATTTGATTTGGCCCAAGCACATGACATCCCAAAAGTAATCTGCTCCTAAAAGCATATCAATTTTGCCTTGTAAATAAAAGTTTTTATCAGTCAGTTGTATGTCATTAGGAGTTTTAAGCCTTTGTTTATCGACTTTAAAAGTTGGTAAATCGCTAGTGATAGTTGGTATGATTAAACATGAAATTTTGCACGAATAGTAGTTTACTTGCGACTGAGCTTGTAGTGTCGTACTACCTTTTACGTTAGAAACAGTATCGTTTAGCCCACTGATTTGTAAATTGATCGGTTTATAGGAAATTCCAAGCTTACTGTAAAACTCTTCAGTAACAAAGCTGCTTTGGGATCCCGCATCTAGTAACGCACGCGCAATAAATGGTTTATTATTTTTATCAAAAATCCGTAGCAACACGGTTACAAGAAGTACTTGCTGATTAATTGATATGTTGCGCGAAGGTAAGCTTATGTTTCCGTGCGGTAGCTCTCTATTTTCAACCGATGCATTCGAGTTTTATGCGTTGTGTAAATTATCGCTTTTTTCCGAATGTATGAAAGTATGATGGTTTCTCTTGCATGTCTTACAAGGCCCGGAAAAGCACTTTTCATATAGGTGCCCGAATCTCAAACAATTTAAACAAAGCCGTTTTCTTTTAGCCTGTTCTACGCGTTGATTTATGTTTAATTTTAAGAATTCATAACAATTTTGAATGTAATACTCGTTTTTACAAAAAGAGCACGATGGTTTTGCCGCACGATTTCCCGACAAAAGCGTTTTAGGTCTACGTTTAAACCTGTTATGATTGGAATCCGTATTTTGCTCTTTATAATCTTTAGTTTGCTTTATGGACTCAAGTAAATTAGCCCTTCCCTTTAAGAACTCGCTTAAGTTCTCAAGTGTAGGTGTTTTGTGAGTCGCTTTTATTTGTTCCCATTTTCGAAGGGTAACATCGTCGAATTTCGTAGTAATTAAGTATATAACCAAAGTATCCCACGATTCGATAGGTTCATTTAAGGTTTTCAGGGCTCTAAGATTTTTGGCAACACCGTCAATCAATTTTCTTAAAGCGCTAGATGATTCAACCTGTAACTTTTCAGTGTTAAATAAAGCTTTAACATAATTTTGTATTAATAATCGATGGTTATTGCTAACTAATTGCCATGCGTTATCGTAATTAGAACCTGTGAACTCTAAACTGGCTATAATTTCAAGAACCTTTGGGCCTAAATAAGCCCTAAGATAGTGATACTTCTGGATGTCGCTAAGTCTAGCGTTTTGATAAATAAGCGATTCGAAAGTGTCTCGGAACTCTAGCCACCTGTCATATTCACCGTCATAAGTCATAATTTGAATAACTGGCAGTTTGACGCCACTAGCGGCATTGCTTATAGGTGGATTATTAGTATTGCTAAGCGCGACTGAACTCTGCCTACCTTCGTCACTGGCATTTAGTGGGCCGAAATATTATCAGCGATTAGAAATCGTTTTGATCTGGCAACAACCCCGTAAAAAGCGCTCTCAAATGTTTCACGTTCGGGCTACTCGTTGTTGGATCTGTACTGATCTCTTCGATTTGACCTTGCAGGTCTTTAAATTCATCTAGAACGTTTTGGAAGCGTTCTGCTCGCTGTTCTAGTTCTAAAAAGTCGATTTGATTATCGATAGTTAAATCGACATATTTTTGCTCTAAACAAGTTATGTATTTACCAAAAATTGTTACTTTAGCTTTGACTTAACCTCTCTTTCTAATGAGTTTTTCACTCTGTGTATCAGGTTTATCCGTCATTATGATTGATTTTATTCAAACAATCTCGAAAATGATAAGTAAATTATCCAAAATGCGTTATAAAATTATTTGAATCGATTAAGGTATGAAATATTCGTTCGAAAACTCGCTAGTTAAAATAAAATCAGCCTAAAACTACGCTTAATGAAAATACAACACAGGAAAGTATGGAACGGACACACCTGTTTGATGTCTTCTTTCCGTTTTGCATCCGCTGCTCGGAGGTCCAAATTATGTTGCGGTCTTTACGTTGTGGACTGTAGATGGTCGCCTGGCTCGGCCTTTTCTAACGTAAATTAAAACACTCAAAATAATTTAATTTACTGCTTTTATGTATTGACAACAAGCTGATACACAAGAATAAATGATTATTACAAAAATATAAACAAACTGTCTTGTTTGACAGTTAAAAACAATGGTAACGTTAACATGTTGTTTTCTCCGCGCCCCGCTGCGCTGCAGCCACCTTCGCTTCGAGAGTCGGCGGCATCGGTTGTCCTGGTTTGGCTTGCGCGAGAGTTTTTTTAATGCACATGTTACGAACTTAAAGTATATCAAACAATTATAAACGTCTTTTACACACGAATACCAAATTTTGTTCAGATCCGCTACGTATTTTTCGAGGTAAATTTATTTTACATGCGTTCGCCAAATTTTGAGTAGATCGATAAATAGTTTCTAAAGTAAATTAAATTTACGCGTACCTACATCAAATTTTATCCCTTGATTTATTCTTTTTTCGAATATAGAGATTGAAGATGTTTTTCTAGGGTCCAAACATTGGACTAGATATCTGATAACATCATATATGTATAGGCAACGAAATATGGCAATGGAAAAGTAAAATGATTTCTTCATCTGTGTAAATAAAACTGTTCTAAACATAATGTATAGGGGAAACCCCGTATCTGTTAACGTTTGGGCCGCAGCGCATGGCCTTCGTGGTAAAATTCTATTAGCTGGGTAGATCGGTAAAGTAGTTTTCGAGTTATTATTAAATTGAATTTGTCAAGGCGGACAAACCATACTAATTTGTATTTTTAAAATATTTTTCCGATACCTCATTTTTCATACATATACCAAATTTTGTGCAGACCGGATAAATAGTTTTCGAGGTAAATTCATTTTACATGCTTTTATATCTTGAGATATATTCGTTTTTCTAATTCAATATAGCAGTCCATTTCAAATTTCACAACTATCATACTTTTTCCGAATATAAAGATTGAAGATGTTTTATAGGATCAAAACGTTGATATTTGGTTACAGTATTATTGTAAAGATACTTTAGAAGAAGTAAGATTTACGAAACTACAATAAAAAATTACAGGTTTATATTAAACCTGATTGTTGAAGATTGTAACCGCTGAAATTAATTGTTGTTAATTAGTTGTCAATTTTAAATAAACAGAAAAGTCAGATTCTTAGAGTTTAATTTAAAAAAAGCTGTTATTGAAAGACAAAATAACATTTGGTGACCCCAACTCGACGTGATTAAGAATATGAGAAGAACAACAAGAAAATAAGCTAGGGTTAAAGTTTACCAGAAAATTATCTTTGGCCTCGAAACTTTGCCATTGGAGGAAGAGAAGTAGGTGTCGATTCAGAAATTATACAACCATCGACAAGCTCAGTGATGACCACAAATGAAGTGCGATGTAGCGAAATATATAAGACATTGCCATGTGTGCCTTAGCGTGCTTAGCGCTCAACCTACAGCTACTCGACCTTGGCAAGTGTTAAGTATCGACCTTGTTGGCCCACTCTCTCGTTCCTCATCAGGATACTCATATATCCTGTCAGTTCTCGATGTATTCAGTAAATATTCCCTGTTTTATCCTCTACGTTCTGCCACAGCCTCAGGCATTGTTCGATGGTTAGAAGATCACGTTATCTTAATTTATGGTCGTCCCGATAAGATAATAACTGACAACGTAGTACAATTTCGCAGTAAACTTTTTCAGGAAACTATGAAGCGATATGATATTAAGACTCAATATACGGCTAATTATCATCCCCAGGCTAATCCCGTTGAACGTGTCCATCGAGTCCTTAAAACCGTAATTTCCAGTTATGTTGGTGACCACCACAAAGATTGGGATAAATTTCTTGCAAAAGCAGGATGTGCTATTAGATCTGCAAAACATGAGGTTACAGGCCTTACGCCTAATTTTATCGTTTTTGGAAGAGAACCAAAGTTTTCGTGTACTAATTCAGTACCCTTTCAGAGAGATCCTGCTTTAGATGATTCTACGTCTAAGCCTCTAACTATTAAGAAAATGTTTGCCGACGTTCACGAACGCCTACAACAAGCCTATCAGAGAGCTGAGCCTCGATATAACATTCGTCGACGCGATGACCGCTTTGCTCTTAATCAACAAGTCTGGAAAAAGAACTACGTTATTTCCGACGCTGCTAAGCAATTTACAGCTAAGTTTGCACCGGAGACAGGTTAGCAACGGCCACTGGCAACGCGAGAAATTTTCATCGACGGGGGACGCCGCGCTCGCAGTCGAACCTCGTGGGTCGACTAGAGGGGCCTGGACCATCTGCATCGTGATTGATAATAAAAGTAGCGTACTTATTTAAATAATTAGATAGATGCTCACTCTTAGTTAGTTATTAATCGATTTTTCCCATAAAAACATGGTAATAGCCAGATCGGCCCGATTTGTTTTTTTTAAATGGTCTCAAAGTTGAAAATTCGTAAATATTAAGAAAAAGTAATGGTTTATTTTAAATAGGAAGAGAGGGACGTTATCCTGTGACCTGTTAGGGGGATTAAACTAAAGAATTCTTATCGTTTACATGATTTTTTCCAATATCACCAACGATCAGCCGGTATACGTCAATAATCAGGGTCGTACCAGAAAAAAACAGGAATTAAGATAAACGCACGTCTATGAACTTTCACAAAAAAAGGACCGTTGCTGTCATTTAATTTTTTCTAAATTTTGGATATTAGTTAAGTATGCCATAACAACATCGTAGTAGGCAGATCGGCCCGTGGCCGATCGATTTGTTTTTTTAAAACGGTCTCAAAGTTGAAAATTCGTAAATATTTAGAAAAAATAATGGTTTATTTTAAATAGGAAGAGATGGACGTTATCCTGTGACCTGTTGGGGGTTTAAACTAAAAAATACTTATTGTTTACATGATTTTTTCCAATATCAGCAACGATCAGCCGGTATACGTCAATAATCAGGGTCGTACCAGAAAAAAACAGGAATTAAGATAAACGCACGTCTATGAACTTTCACAAAAAAAGGACCGTTGCTGTCATTTAATTTTTTCTAAATTTTGGATATTAGTTAAGTATGCCATAACAACATCGTAGTAGGCAGATCGGCCCGTGGCCGATCGATTTGTTTTTTTAAAACGGTCTCAAAGTTGAAAATTCGTAAATATTTAGAAAAAATAATGGTTTATTTTAAATAGGAAGAGATGGACGTTATCCTGTGACCTGTTAGGGGGTTTAAACTAAAGAATACTTATCGTTTACATGATTTTTTCCAATATCACCAACGATCAGCCAGTATACGTCAATAATCAGGGTCGTACTAGAAAAAAAAACAGGAATTAAGATAAACGCACGTCTATTACTTTTTTTCTAAAAAATATATAATCGCTTAGTTTTAAAAAATTTTCTATAGATATCGAGCTGCCGTTTTAATATTTTTTCTAGCAAATTTCATCTTCTTTTTGATTATGGTATCATAATTATACCGTATGATTTATTTTTCGGAGTAAAATCAAAAAAGTGTTATTATTGCAAATTGCGCCCTCTAGCATTTTTTTGAGAACTATTATGGACAAGTAAATACGATTGGTGAAGGTGCATACATTTCTCTTCCAAGCAGTCTTTAGTTTGCTAAAATCGGAGAAGTCGTTTATAAGTTACAGCAGTTTAATTAAACTCGGTACGCCAATGAGCATAAGATCAAAATGATGCATAAATTTCCAAGCTTTTTAATGGTGTTATCAAAGATATACCTTAATGTGGAATTTTCGAAGATATGTAAAATTTTAAAATTTACTTTTCAATTACGCCCTCTTGCGGCAAAATGCGGAACTTAAAAATAATTTTCAGCATTCTTCAGCAAATTTACCCGGACGCTGTACGATTACTAGTTTCTGAGATATGGCCGCCTGTCATTCTTTGTTGACCACCCGGTACATAGGTGTTTATTCGAGTGACAATTTTAAGTAAAGTTTACTAGACTCAATCAGTTGTTCCTACTGTAGTTTAGTCCGAACATAATATATGATTATTTTAAGAAAATCTCTCAGTCTAAATAAATCAGGGGCATGAAAAAATAATTTTTATTACAACTGAAGGTTTATGTCGCGCCCCCCCCCCCCCCCCCCCCCTTAACATATACCCAAAACCGCTAATCAATGGGTTTGCTTTTCGTATTGATTAACTTAAATAATCACTAGTGTAATCTTATAACTATAGAATTTAAACCAAACTTTACTTATCAATAATCGTCTTTGAAATAAGTTAAATAAAATCTATTTTTACAATTATTTTCTAACGAATGCTGATTGCAGACGCAGCACTAAACTTGCTGAATTCTTGAATCAGACAGCTGGAGAGCAGTGTTGCCACTAATTTTTTTTCAATCATAACAGATTTGCCAAAATAGTAACAGCAATCTAGAAATTAAAAATCGTAAGTAATATACAGTAAAATAGTAACAAAATTCCAGATTTTTTTAACATAACGGAAAAGTAAAAAGTCAATAAGTTCTTCCCCCTCCATTTCCATTAATCCATAATTTAGAGAAAATTAAATGACAGCAACGGTCCTTTTTTTGTAAAAGTTCATAGACGCGCGTTTATCTTAACTCCTGTTTTTTCCTAGTACGACCCTGATTATTGACGTAATCCCTGCTGATCGTTGGTGATATTGGAAAAAATCATGTAAACGATAAGTATTCTTTAGTTTAAACCCCCTAATAGGTCAAAGGATAACGTCCCTCTCTTCCTATTTAAAATAAACCATTACTTTTTCTAAATATTTACGAATTTTCAACTTTGAGACCGTTTTAAAAAACAAATCGATCGGCCACGGGCCGACCTGCCTACTACTATGTTGTTATGGTAAACTTAACTAATATCCAAAATTTAGAGAAAATTAAATGACAGCAACGGTCCTTTTTTTGTAAAAGTTCATAGACGTGCGTTTATCTTAATTCCTGTTATTTTCTAGTACGACCCTGATTATTGAAGTATACCGGCTGATCGTTGGTGATATTGGAAAAAATCATGTAAACGATAAGTATTCTTTAGTTTAAACCCCCTAACAGGTCACAGAATAACGTCCCTCTGTTCGTTTTTAAAATATACCATTACTTTTTCTAAATATTTATGAATTTTCAACTTTGAGACCGTTTTAAAAAAACAAATCGATCGGCCACGGGCCGATCTGCCTACTACTATGTTGTTATGGTAAACTTAACTAATATCCAAAATTTAGAGAAAATTAAATGACAGCAACGGTCCTTTTTTTGTAAAAGTTCATAGACTTGCGTTTACCTTAATTCCCGTTTTTTTCTAGTACGACTCTTATTATGGACGTATATTGGCTTATCGTTAATACCCACCATTTAAAAAAAAACAAATCGGGCCGATCTGGCTATTACCATGTTTTTATGGGAAAAATCGATTAATAACTAATTAAGAGTGAGCATCTATCTAATTATTTAAATAAGTACGCTACTTTTATTATCAATCACGATGCAGATGGTCCAGGCCCCTCTAGTCGACCCACGAGGTTCGACCGCGAGCGCGGCGTCCCCCGTCGATGAAAAGTTCTCGCGTTGCCAGTGGCCGTTGCTAACCTGTCTCCGGTTAAGTTTGCGCCTAAGTTTTCTGGGCCATTTACTATAACTAAAATACTTTCACCTTGGACCTATGAAGTCTCTCATCCGTCTGGTAAATGCTTAGGGGTTTGGCATGCGAAGGATTTAAAACCTCATCCCTCCAGTATTGATCCTTAATATAGTCCTTTCTTTTAAATAAAGTTATAGTTCAGTATTTAGTTTAGTTTATTTTTTTTTTGTTTCAAGTTTCGTTGAAACTTTTCTTTAGGAAGGGGAGGTGTGTTACGGTTTCGTTTTGCCCTGTATTTATTGTTGTAAGTAACCTGGGTTACGAATGAAGTTGGGGGATTTTTGTTAATGACTTTGAGAGTTAAGATTTTGGGAACGAGTTGCTGGCATAGAAAGCTGAATAAGTATTAAATTCCCTTGGAGAAATTCCGGGCCTTTATTTCTTTTGACGATAATTTGCTGGTGCCATTAAGATTGATTTTTGGGAAATAATATAAAGGTAACCGGATTTCAATTTCATTTAAGAAGGCCAATACACCATCCTCTGGTAAGTGTAGATTGTTATAAATCAGTTAAATAATAATAACGGTTACTTTTGTTTCTTTTTAGGCCTTTATTATGCTTTAATATGCTTTAATTAGCTGTAATTCACTTTATTTCTCTCCTTTGACTTTGAGTTATATTTTTACCCTGTTGGATTGGATTCCGTACAACCTGGCATTTTTGTTAAGAAATTGACGGACAACCTGTGTTAAACTAAAGTGTCAGAGAGAAACCACACCTGACTGACATCCCACCTTGCCAACGTAGAATTGGGAACCGGCACAGGTATTTACCCGTCGACGCAAAGGTACAAGTCACTTTTTAATAAAAATGAATTAGTAAAGTTTTCTAAATTTAAATAGTACTCGAAATATTAGGACGTTGTAAGCTAAGTATATACGTATATGCGAGGTAGCGGGGTTTGTTTTTATATTTATTTGTAAGTAGTATTGGAATATTATTCCAACTCCCCCCACATTAAAGTTGCTCTGTTTTTGCTAGTGTTAAGTAGCCATATTCAATATTGAAATAGAATCATTTTGTCATATTTAAGTTTTGTTGTTTTTTTAGTTCGTGAACTGTTAATCTTTCCTGTTTTTCTTTTATTATCTTTCATCGCTTCTTTTTAACTCGAGGGCTTAAAAACAGGTGGCGCTTTACCCACACCACTCTACGGCTACATTTTAGTTAGCCCGGGCTGCCCTAGAAAAAGAAGCGATGAAAGATAAACAGAAGAAAAACAGAAAAGATTAACAGTTCACGAACTAAAAAAACAACAAAACTTAAATATGACAAAATGATTCTATTTCAATATTGAATATGGCTATTTAACACTAGCAAAAACAGAGCAACTTTAATGTGAGGGGAGTTGGAATAATATTCCAATACTACTTACAAATAAATATAAAAACAAACCCCGCTACCTCGCATATACGTATATACTTAGCTTACAACGTCCTAATATTTCGAGTACTATTTAAATTTAGAAAACTTGGTGTTAATTCATTTTTATTAAAAAGTGACTTGTACCTTTGCGCCGACGGGTAAATACCTGTGCCGATTCCCAATTCTACGTTGGCAAGGTGAGATGTCAGTCAGGTGTGGTTTCTCTCTGACACTTTAGTTTGACACAGGTTGTCCGTCAATTTCTTAACAAAAATGCCAGGTTGCACGGAATCCAATCCAACAGGGTAAAAATATAACTCAAAGTCAAAGGAGAGAAATAAAGTGAATTACAGCTAATTATAGCGTATTAAAGTGTAATAAAGGCCTAAAAAGAAACAAAAGTAACCGTTATTATTATTTAACTGATTTATAACAATCTAAATTTACCAGATGATGGTGTATTGGCCTTCTTAAATGAAATTGAAATCCGGTTACCTTTATATTATTTCCCAAAAATCAATCTTAATTGCACCAGCAAATTATCGTCAAAAGAAATAAAGGCCCGGAATTTCTCCAAGGGAATTTAATACTTATTCAGCTTTCTATGCCAGCAACTCGTTTCCAAAATCTTAACTTTCAAAGTCATTAACAAAAATCCCCCAACTTTATTCGTAACCCAGGTTACTTACAACAATAAATACAGGGCAAAACGAAACCGTAACAAATAACCCAAAAGATCAAAGTTTACCCATTGCAGAATTAACTGTTTCCATAAGGCAAGAAGAACTTAATAGTATGAGAAGCTCGAAGCGGTCGCAGGTTGATTTGGAATTAAAAAGGTTAGTCATCGAACAAGAAAGAAAGAAATAAGAATTCGAATAAAGGGCACGAATGGTTGAAAATGAACTTAAATTACACGGAAGGTGAATTGAAAAAAGCCGAAATTACTAATTCAAAAATAAACTTGTTAAAGAGCGATACCACCAGCAGCAGGTATAATGAGAGAACCTTTTATCCCGAGGTAATAGTACCTATTTCTAACAATATTTCTTACAAGAGCGTGGATGAATGGCTTAATTCGACAGTTCATGAAAAAGAAAGGTTTGGTTATACAAGTAACTCTCATGATATTTATCTTTTGCAGAATAGGCGTCAAAGTCAATATGACTTTAGCAGCCGAATGATTAGTCCTAATAAAAAAATGGTTAATACGCAGGTGAAGAAAAGAGTACAAGTGAAACATGATATTGGCACGGAAAAGGTAGAGGATATTATTATTGGGAAAAAGGAACAACCAATTCATTATATAACAGAAAATACTCCTATTAAAGGTACGGAAAATAATGATATTCAGCTTCTTTGTCAAACTATAACTAATGTTTTACATAGTGCTGCGCGTACAACAAACCCTGATTAAACAAAAAAATTATTTTCAAGACAAATTATTTCAAAGGACTTTCCTATATTTTACGGAAATCCAGGAGATTAGCCAATTTTTTTAAAACACTTTCAACAAGTTCAAAAATTATGTTACTACTCGAAAGAAGAAATTTTGGTTAAACTGCACCATTGTTAAGGTCATGTCAGAGTTGCAGGGGCAGGAATGTTGTTGGCAGGTGGGAAATTAGACATTATAATGAAAACTTTGAAAATGCGATTTGGTCGACCTGGGTATATTGTGGAAACTGTTATTGAAAAAATTAAAAATTTACCGCAAATTAGAGACAACCATATTGAAAAAATAATAATATTCTCTAGTAAAGTTACAAATTTGGTTGCAACAATGCAAACATTGGACTACATGGGTCATATGCAAAATCCTCATTTACTAAAAGATTTTAAATTAAGTTGGGGAAAAATTATAGCACAAAAAGAAGAAAAGGTTGATTTATTAAATTTCTCCAACTGGCTAGAAGAAACAGCTGTTGCTACTTGTTACGTTACTTCGCCAAAATCATACTTTACATCAAAATTCACCAGGCAAAAAACACATAACGTTTTCGGACCTACAGTAGAGATTAGAAAATGCTGTTATCGTGACAAAGAAAACCATAAAGAATTATGTCTAAAAATGATGAAAGATAGCGTTGAAGTAAGATGGAAAGTCGTTACTGAAAAAAAGCTATGTTTTAGGTGCCTTCAAAGATATCATCAGATATTATAATGTAAGATCAAGAAACCGTGTGGAGATAATGGATGTAAAGGTTTTCATCATCCATTATTACACAATCCCATCCCAGATTTAAGGTAATAGCAAAGATCGGGTCAGAATTAACTAATAATGAAAGAGTGTCTTTAGTTAAATCAATCAATACAAAAATGTTGCTCAGAATGATTCCTGTGGTCGTATAGACCTAAAGGAACAATGAAAATATTAGCTATGTGTGATGGGGGTTCAACAATTACGCTGTTGGAGTCAGAAATTTCAGCAAAATTGGGGTTAAAGGGAACAATGGAATCTTTATGTTTACAATGGACAAATAAAATTACTTTAAAACAGGACGAATCAGAAAGAATAAGCTTGAAGTTGTCAGGGAGTAACACAAAGAGTAAAATACATACCATGTTAAATGTAAGAACGGCCAATAACTCATGTTGAAGAAAAGAGAGTTTGTATTACGTGTAAAAACTTTTATTTTATTATAATCGTAGCAGAGCGCTTTCGGCTTTCGCCATCTTCAGTGCTATTCATCAATATACAATAATATCCTCAAGGTGGGATGGCATTTCGTCCACTTAGTGTTTTAAAACAATATTAAAATTGTAAAAAAGACAACAATTTTAATATTGTTTTAAAACACTAATGTTGGGTTGCACAATTTTAATAATAATTATTTAATCGGTCAGTTTGACTGTGACAGACGTAACATTGACAGAAATAATTTTCTCACAATCATACTGGCCCGGTTACTTTAATTTTTAATTTACTAATCACGCACCTTTGAATGTGAGTATATAATGCCTGTCAAAGTAATTTATGTCACAGTCAAACTTGCCGGTTAAATAATAATTATTAAAATTCTTTGTGCAACCCGACTTAAGTGGACGAAATGCCATCCCACCTTGAGGATATCATTGTATATTGAGGAATAGCACTGAAGATAGCGAAAGCCGAAAGCGCTCTGCACGTAATACAAACTCTCTTTTCTTCAATTCTACTCTACGTGTACACAGCCGCAGCTACTTTTCAGTAACTTATGTGATTTCAAAGATATTTCTCACCTACAAGATTTACCAATAGAGGACTATAATATAAGACAGAAGCCAGCTTTACTGATTGGACAAGATAATATAGGTTTTATATTGCCACAACAAACTAGATTTGCTTCCGAAACTTCATCTGTATAGCCAGTAAATGTAAGCTAGGGTGGACTTTGCATGGACCGACAACACGAACAAACGAAATTTTACATGTTCACACCTTGCATATTTGCGAGTTTGCCCAGAAGAATACTAGTTTAGATGTCGATATTTTAGAATTGTTAAAACAAACTCATTCCACTGAATCTTTTGGTATAGCTGTCAGTTCAAAACATCTGTATACTAAAGAAGAAACAAAAGAAAACAGTATATTCGAAAATTATCTTTAGAAGAAGCCATTTAAAGAAATAATCGTACATGCTATCCACATTTTGCTGTTGAAAATCCAAACAAACCAGGAAAAATTTCAATCGTTTGGGACGTCGCTGCCAAATACAAAGGAATTAGTTTAAACGATTGTTCACTTTCAGGACCTCCCAACTAACAATTTTAGGTCGCGCCGACATTATATTTTTCAACCTGAAGTCGAAAACTTACGTCGATCTGACCTCGAAATGACTCAAATTTACACCACTTTGGAGGACAATATAAGGGTTGTAAGGACGTCAGTATATGACTTCTGCACATTATAAGTAACGAATTGCAGTAAAGACTGAAGTCATCTTTGGGTTGTTATCCTGCACCTAAAATGTCGTGTAGTTTAAAAAATAACTCTATATAACTTTTGCACATGTTAACATACTAGATCACTAACAAATATGACCAATTGACATTTTTTGGGTTCTTTAATAAAATATAAGTAATGGCTGCTTTAGACGAGAGCTTATAGTCTCTTTACTAGAATAAACTTGTTTGGAGTGTTTCGATTGCTTAAAATTGAAACGCAAGGCACTTTACTGTTAAAAGTTTGCAAGTTAGCGCCTTAAAAACGAAGCTCCACTTAATTGATCAAATTAATGAAATAATAATACTATATCTTATCAAAGAAGAAAACTCACTTAAATTAAACTAGGATCTAAATACTTAAAATACGTAAAATAGGTTATTATATATCAAGTAGGGGTAGTTTTCAGTATTTGGTTTCATGTTTTCCAAAACTATTTTGCTAAAAACGAAACTCTAAAATTTGCTTCCGTCAGTAAAACATGTGCTTAGCTAATAAAAAGTGCAAAACTTTTCACTCATTATTACTTCAAGTCAAAAAATGTACTTTCCGTGTACACTTAGTAATATTTTTACGTCCGCCCAACCATTAGGCACGTCCTTTTTGGCAAGTGACAGTCGGCAACTGTCTATCCCAACAAATCAAGGAAGATCGACTTCCCGGTTTTTTTTTGCCGTGCCTTTTTTCTTGTCAAAGTTCTTATCCTCTTGATCATTCGAAATATTCTCCTTTTTATTCTCGGGTTCTGCTTTCTGCTCTCGATTAAATGTTTCTATAGTACTTTTGTTATATTATTTTTGTAAAGTAAACACTTTTTTACTAAACTTTTTCACTTTATTTAATTTAATAAAGTGGAAAAGTTTAGTAAAAAAGTGTTTACTTTACAAAAATAATATAACAAAAGTATTATGGATTTCCACCAAGTTACGACCAATAATATTAAAGTTTCTATAGTAGTTTGTTGGTTCTCATTGGATGTTATTTTGGATTTAAGTTTTCGAAAATACAATGTACTATATTTATAGTTACGTTTCCCAAATATTTTTTAACAGCACGATGCACAATTCTTTATTAAAAAGCAAAATTAAAACTAAAAACACCAAGGAGTTTGTGTTAACTATAACCTCAAATTTTTTCAAAAACTAAAGTCACTTAAGTTATCGAAAAATACAGATTTAGACGTCATGATACATAGCGTCATCATGACGTCTGATTGCCACCAATTTCCACCAAGTCTGTCGTCGACGTCCTTTATACGTTTATTGAACTACCAATACGTAACGTCAATCTTCAGTTCAACATAGGACGTCTAAATTTAGTCTCTTAAGGACCTTCAGAAATGGAGTCCTAGTGCGACGTCTGCGTGACTACTTTTAGCAACACAGATACTACCTTGATATTTATGATCAGATTAATAGGTTTAAACGACGTCAGAGTCAATAATTATTTGCGTCCCCAATCCGAAAAAAATTTAGTGACGTCTACACTACGTAGTTTAGCCGATAAATACTAACTTGACATCTTAAGTAACTGTATTACCCAAAGTTGCACTAACCCTGATGTCAGACTTAGTTCATATGTTCATAGGTCGAGAATGTTGAAGTGTTCAAGTTCGAAGTTATTGTTTTTACTGTACCCGAACAAACCCGCTGAAATTAATTGTTGGTAATAAGTTGTCAATTTTAAATAAAAAGAAAGTCAGACTTTCAGAGTTTAATTAAAGAAAAAAAACTGTTATTGAAAGACAAAATAACACTGATGATGGTAGATACCATTTAAATAGATGACGAGACGTTGTACTCGAAATCTAATGACATCATATGATAGGAAGCAAAATATGACAATGGAAAAGTTAAATTATTTTTATTTTATCCTGTCCAGTAAATTTACTTACCCTGTACTCATTTGCGACCGGTAAATGAAACATTACAGTATCAGATTGGGTTGCCCCTAGCAACAATGGTATGATTTTAGAAACAATGACTGGTTACTTTTCATCTGTGACAAGTTGTTACTTATTTGTTGTTGTTGTTTATTCTTTTTAATAAAGACAGGATGCAATAAAATATCTTACGATACACGTCCTTTAGGTGTTATTACAGCACTCGTGTTTATATTCCAGACTCGGCTCCTACGTCGTCTCGTCCGTAAACCAACTCGTACTGTAATAAGTCACCTACCGGCCTTGTAACGTAAAATAATATTTCTTTATCTCTACAAATAAACCTCTAAGGCAATAAAAGCCCGAACCAGCCTAGTCGGCAATTTTCGGCTGTTTCTAATATCTCCGAACATTGAAAATGAATAAAATTCATTTATGCAGACCGATTTTAAAATAAAAAATTCTTCTATAAATACTCTATTTGGATTCATGTTATATAAAACTGCATTGTAGATATTCCGAATGATCTCTAAAAATACCATTTTCGGCCTTGTTTGACACTTTATATTTTTAATAGCCATGATGACGCTTTATGAATGCAAATTATTCTTTTCGAAAAATCATAATTCTGTTAAAATGAAACCTTCACGAAATTTGTAGTATGAGTATGAGTATTTTTAAAATTAAAAATTCTTTAATTAATCGGACATATGAAGCTTCAATTTTGGCCCGATTAGAAAGTAGAAGTCCTAACTAATCGATAACTTTCAATTTTTAACTTTAAACGACAAAGCAACTTCACAATCTGTAGACAAAAACACCCATTTTAGGCTTATTTTGATGCCGGTATTTAATTCCAATATAGAAGCCTGCCTTAAGACAAATCAATTCCATGGCAATCAATTCGATAACTATGGATTTTCGAGATTTGAAGAATTTTTCTGTTTCCGGTCTCACAATATCAATTTTTCTCCAACTAAAAAAATAAATTGATATATTCAAGTGTACACGCGCCTTCAGAAAAGATTGTGGAATAAAATAAGCCTAAAATGAACTCTAAGGTTATTGTAGTACAAAATATGGTCAAATATTAAAAACTTTTTGTAATAAAAAAACATTAAAAAAGATAAATTATATATTTTTTGAACCACTAAACGTACTACCAGAGAGCGCACATGGTGTGAAATTTAAAGTCTATTTACTTGTTTGAGCCACATAACCTTGATCCTACCAGTACCTTAAAAAAATTATTCGTTTATTCCTTTGAAGTCAAAATGATTTAGAATCCAAAAACTATATTTTAGGCGTAATTGGACGAGGTATTTCCGATAGGATATATATTTGAATAGAAAATTTATTTTACCAGAAAAAAAATTAAAAACTGAAAAAATTGGGTCTAAAATCTAATTTCTAAATTTTTCACAATTTCTAATAATTTTAGGTATAGGAATACTGTAAAAAAGTAGTATTTAAGACGGCCCATCTGATCTTTTAAATCGAATATATATCCGAGTGACCCGATTCGACCTATTCGGTACCCAGTATTATTTTTGCGATCTTAAATTGGAGAATCTGACATTTTTCGACCTGACCTTTAATAGCTTTTTTTCGATACACCCTGTATATTTGAAATTTTTGCTAATTGTCTGTCGTTACAAGTCTATAAAACCAAAAAATTTAAATTAGTTCGTATCTGTCCGTTTTCGAAAAAGAAAATCGAGATTGTCAAAATATTTTACGAACATTTTTCTAAGATCTAAGCCATCGCCAGAAAGGTTGGCGATATGTAAAAAACGATTAGATATATACATATATTTGTCTATTTCTTTTAATTCTGAGGACTTATGTATTAGATTTTGTATGGCAATTATACGAAATAAGTAAAGGAAAATATGGTAAACAACCCACTTAAAATGTGAAGTATTTGAACACAGAAGAATAATAGGTCTGAGTTGTCACTAGACGTTTGGGTACTACTTATATTCAATTTTAAAAATACAAATAAAATGTCCATACAATGTTAGGTAAGAATACCGGAAGTAAACGATTTTATGTAATTAAATTTATTTTAATAATAATGTTAGCAAACTTTTATAATTACAAAGCTATCGATATTTAAGTCTATCTGAGGAGCAACTGTGCAAAACGCATTAAATCCATAATATGTTGTTTTGAATAAAACTTAAAAAACTAGCAAAGTAAGTTAGAAGAAAAACTAAGATTTTCATGTGGCGCAGAATGATTTATGTAATAGGATTAAAAAGGAATATTTCCTTTTTTAATCTAAATTTTCGATTTTCATGACAATATGGTATATTTTTTAGTGGATTTACTGCATTTTGTTTAACCAGAATGTGGATTTATGCCATTTTGCTAGGTTAGTATGGATTTATTCCTTTTTGCTTACTTCTTGTTTGGATTTATTGCGTTTTGCTTGAAGTAATTAAGTTTACATTATTTTATAACGCCAATAAAATTTAAAACTTCAGTTAAATAATTATTAATTATATGTATATAAACGCCTGGACAAATTTAACGCAACATCATAAATATTCCACTTATTTGACGCCATTTTTTTTCTGAACCTAATATCCGATTTGAATGATTTTTTTTTTGAATTGTAGGTTGGTTCCATAGCAATGTCATAGTTTTCACTATTTGTGATAAAAAGTGGATTTTCATATTATACCGGGTGTAATAAAAATGTTATGTTTTTTTCCGAAAATTTAAAACACCCTGTGGTGTATAATAGCAACTGTAATACATCGCAGTTATAATTACCCTGTAGGACCATCTTTTTCTAATATTCTCTTTTTTGGTTTATTCAATTTTATCTGTTATTAGAGGAGATATACCGTTTTATGTTTTTAAACACTTTATTTTGCTCCATATTCTTGTTGTTTTGATAAATAAAAATAAAAGTAACAAGTTGCTTTATTTAAAAACGATAACTTAATAACAATATTAAAACTAATTGAATTGAATTCTAACCTGTAAAATTTTAATTGAAATTTCATATTTGAAATACAAACTTTTTTTTTTGAAACACGAAAACAAAAATTCATCGAAAACATAAAATTAGTCATTTAAATGTGATATTAATATCGTGTATGTCCACCTCTACTTTGAATCACAGCATTCATACGTCTCGGCATGCTGGAAATTAAATTTTTAATTGTATCCTGGTGCATATCCTCCCATTCTTCAATTACTGCATTCACCAACTGATTTTGATTAACAGGTGCGGGATCACGGCTTCGAACATTTCTCTTAAGAGCATCCCATAGATGCTCTATGGGATTTAAATCGGGACTTAAAGGTGGCCATTCCATCAACGGAATAGCTACATGGTCTAAGTAGTCTATGACTTGTCTAGCCACGTGGGGACGAGCATTGTCCTGCATAAATAAACCATTGGGTCCCAAAAAAGGAACAAATGGCACTACATGTTCAACTACAATGTTTCCTAAATAAAAATTGGCATCCATTGATCTTACACGTATAGGGACTAATTCTGTGCGTCCGTTGAAACAAATTCCCCCCCAAAACATAACAGAGCCTCCACCAAACGGGATTTTTGGAGAGATATTACAACTTGCAAATCTCTCTCCAGCCCTTCGCCAAACACGTTCGCGCCCATCAGGAGAACTGAGACTAACTCTTGTTTCATCAGAAAATAAGACCTTCTTCCAATCATGAACAGTCCAATGTTGATGGTTTCTGGCAAAACGCAATCTGTTTACTCTGTGCTGTCTGGTGAGCAATGGTTTCTTTGCCGGTCTTCTACTGCTTAGACCAGCTTCATTCAAACGTCTTCTGACTGTTCGAGACGATATTACATGATGACGAACCGTTCTAAGTTCACTTTTTAATACAGTACTAGTAACCCTTCTACTTCTTAGAGCAGTTAGCCTGAGAAAGCGTTCATCTCTTGGATCGGTACATCGTTTTCGCCCTTGTCCTGGCCTTCGAGAGTAAGATCCTGTCTCGTTAAATCGTTCAATCAGACGACTTATAGTGGAACGATGTCTTCCGATCACATTAGCGACATGACAGCTTGAATATCCCTCATCCACTAAAGTTAATGCTCTTACTGCTTCCTCCACTGACAAATTTTTTGGTCGATCCATTTTTTAATTTGAAATATACGAGTATTTCAAATTAAGGCAATCGCAACTAGGTACACTAAACAAATGAAAAATAAGTAGTTTTCGAACAGATTTTGGCAGTAGGTCAAACTTTATTTCACCTTTGTAACTTTAAAACACAAGATTTTGTTGACATATTCTATTAAACGTCAAAGCAGGTCCACGGCCTGCTTGCAAAACAGTTAACAATGAACGTAGGGAATAAAAAAGGTTTTAAAAACATGTGGAGCTATAAAACGGTATATCTCCTCTAATAACAGATAAAATTGAATAAACCAAAAAAGAGAATATTAGAAAAAGATGGTCCTACAGGGTAATTATAACTGCGATGTATTACAGTTGCTATTATACACCACAGGGTGTTTTAAATTTTCGGAAAAAAAATGGTGTACATTGTACATTACTCGTATTGTGTAATATATTATTTTCTTTAGGGCTCGAAAAAAAATTATTAACTCCAAAGACAACTAATAGCCGCAGAGATTGATAGTGGCCAAATTTTAATTTTAGAACAAAAATATCGTTATGCTCTTGACAATACCCGTTCAAACGCGTCAATGTTATTACACAATATACATAGGCTTTTCTTTTAACATTTTGTTTTTGTTTCAGATATGGACATTTTGAAGATATATTGGATACAATCACATTGGACCTAAATTTAATACCGTAAATAGTTAATTATTGGAATAAATTTGATATTCATTTGCAACAACTTCAAGCATATTTATGAGACATAAAATTACTATTGCTCTATTGCAGTGTATTTTTTACATATAAATCCAAAATAAATAGTTAATTAGGTATATAATTTACTGTTTTTATTTTTCTCGCAAGAAAAATGTCAACCGTACTTAAAATCGCAAAAATTGTTGATTGTTGCAGTTAGAAGAGAATAATATTTTTTAAAACGAAATGCAGTTAAAGAACGTTCTGTAGTGGTATTTTTTTCTATATTTCATGTATCGGTGTATAGGACGAAAAGTTACTTTACCAATGGTATCTCGAGCGCTATAGTTTGGATTAATGTACTTACTTTAAAAATATCTTCATTTGTTGCAATGCTTTTTTAAATTGTCATATTATTCTACCATACTTATATATTATATAGTGTATATAGTTTCGTTTCTGCTAGCCACGACTGACCAGGACATGCACCAGGGCTAATGCCTTGATGGAGCTGTTGTTTGCCCTTAGGTAGAGATAATGATGACTTTTTATGGTTATATAATCGGCCAGTTCCGGTAACCCTTATACTGTCATGAAAGAATCCAATTTAGCTTTCGCTTTTACGGGTCTCATATGCACCGCAGTAGCTTGTTACAGTGGAGAAAAATTTAACCAGTGGGTTAGTCGTAGTTTGGATTTGTCAACTCCTGTTTTAAAATCTTTTGCTTGACTGCATCCTTGTGTTTGCCGCCATTGTTCCGTAGAAAATCGTACAGCGAATCAGGGGTCAACTCAAGAAGTCCTACAATTGTCAACTATGCAGTATGTGACAACCTGTTGCTCCTTTAAGCATTCTGAAAAAATTGTGTCGGGATGGACAAAATAAAACTAATGTTTCTAAAACTCCTTCCATTGTCAACAAAAGTGTACAAATCCGTTCACCTGCTATTTATTCCTAGTTTTGACTCGGGTAATATATTGTCTGACACACGGTTCTGAAACTACCTAAAGAATACAGAAAAAAGTTTTCGATATTGTTGGCCTCCTAAATACAGATTTAAAAAAAAACACAAAAATACATGTTACCTTAATTTAAACTATATAGGCAAAAATAAATTGAGCTCGCTTTGACCTCAAATGTTACAATGCATTTTTTATGTTTCCCCGCCTTGTCGCCCCGGTTAAGTTACCGTGTGGAGTACTATACCTGAGTGAGACAGATATAAACTACTGCGGTACTAAAGAGAGAAAAAAGTGTGTGTGGAAGTGTGCGTTAATGAAAAAAGGGGTTGGAAATCATAGTGTTAGCGCCGTCAAAAGTAGTCCCAACTGTAAAAATATCGCGGTTTTATTTTTTTTTTCTTACGTTGCCCTTTTCCACTTCTGTCCCGTCCAGCTGATCCATGATGTACTGTAACTACTTGGTTCGATGAAGAGAAATAGGTACTCGATAAACTGTTTATATAACATTCTGGTTTTATGATATTATAATCATATTATAATCAGTCATATATATATACAGAACGCTAACAATACTGCGTCTTTCCATAACGCGACCTTATGGCGTCTCCTAGAAATACGGTACCTAGCCGAGATCTTATTCAAATATATCGGTAAAAAAGAAAACTCGGTGTCATATCTGGTTTCAAATTTAAATTATCTTTAACGGTTGCGAAGATGTATATTTGTACAATACTGCGTCTTTCCATACTTGTACTTTATTGCGTCCGAAATATATTTTTCTTGTTTTGCTAACCATGCTGCACAATAGACATCCAGTAAAGCCATAAGGCGTTATTGTCGGTTTTATTAAATTTCTTTATTTTGTTACTGCTTTTAGCAAAAAGTAATAAAAGTATTCATTCTTTATTTTTATATTACATTCACTTAGAAATTAAAATTATTCTGATGCTATATAGGGTAGTTCTCCAAAGTCTCGTTTATGGTTTTGTTATTAAGAAGTTAGACTATAAGATATAAATCGACATAATTTTACTTAAACATTTTCAATTGGGACTTGGGACTAGGAACATTTTTTTATTATTGAATTTGGCGCTATATTCTTTGTAGAGCCGTTAGAAATGGTAAGTGAGTTAATGGACACTGGGTTTATTTAACACTGGACGCCATTCAGGATTTTCAACACATACACACATTATCATGGATTTTGACTAGTTTCGAAAGGGTTAGACAGAATCTTTAGTTATAAAAGCAGGAAATGTGAATAGAAAAAAGGCAGTGGGAGATCCATAAAGTTCACACTGTACAAAAGTACACAAACATTCGGCATTTAAGCCAGTAAATGTATCCTACGAAACCACGATTATCGTCGAAGTGACTATCCCCAGCGACAGTTTCAGAGTGGTTTGAGTGTAATTCGCATAATAATGAAAACGTGTTTATAAAGGTTTGCTTAGTGTAAAAGACCTACTGGATAGAATTACAAATAAAACATACTTTAAGGTTTTTTAAAATCTATATAATAATTGCAATATAAATTTTATACTCATAATTTTTATGAACAAAGCCACAAAAACAAAAATCGTTTGATGCTTCCTTAAACTTTATTGGTTGGTTGGTTAACGATGGGGGCCTTCTTGCAATACAGCCTCATGGCTTGTTGTACCTTATCCTGACCATGTATTTTTAAGAAAGACGTATTTCCTTTTAAAAAGTCCGATAGATGTCTACGACTACGAAGCCATGCCGAAGGTTGTGATCTCCTTTAATTTCTCCGAGGATTTTAAATCTTCTGCAGGTTAGTATTTCGTAGATATCTTTAATGTGATAGGTAGTTTCGCTATTGCGTAAAAGGACTTAGCACCCCACAGCCTCCAGATTTTACCACATAGATCGACAGTCATCAACTCAATGGTATTCCATTTAGATCCGTAATTTGTGAACCGTCTCTTTTATTTCAGGTGTCGGATCAGTCCGAATTATTCTTAAGATCCGACACTTTGAACCGGCTCAGATCCGATCCGTCCATCTCTACATATTACACACCCGCATACCTCATATTATTATGGGTTGATGACAGTGATGTATAACCACAGCACCATTTGGAGTGTGTCTTCAGGTTTTTCTAAGCAGGCTTCTTCATCTTATTAGACCAATTTTTGCTTTGCTTAGGTTTCCAATAATTTGTTGGGTCCAGGTCAGCTTGGCATCCAGGATTAGTCCTAGGCAGTATACCTATTTAACTATTTTTATCTATTCGCCAAAGATTTTTAGGTTGTCATAATTTCTTGTTTATCTTCGTTTGGTGAAATGTAAAATTGCAATCTTTGCTTCGTTGACGTTACAGTCCACCTTCTTATCAGCACTGCTCGCTTCTCAGTGGTCTTTGCATAAGCTTTCCTAGTATATTGGCTTGTAAAGAGTATAAACTGTTTACCTAGTTTTGCTCAAGCTATCAAAATGGGTCTTCACAAGGCAAATTCACTCAACAGCAATTAAATAACAGGGCACAACTCAGTTACATGAAACAAACATAATAAACAATTACTATTCTGATTAAGAACCAAAACTATTTTATGCTAACTGGGGGTGTATCGTCCCCTTGCTTTATTAGTACCATCTCGAGTTCATAATTTCATATTTCTTTTGCATTTATGACATTATCTTATATAAACTCACACAATATCAATCAACTAGCTAGTGCCCCCCGAAATAAGTATTATATATTATAAGACAGAAGTCTATCGAACGGGTAAAGGATTTCAACAAAATTCACCTCGTAGGTATGTTAATCAGGTCCCATGTAAGACCTGAAACTTACAAGACGGACTCCTGAAGGTACGGACGCTCAGAATTCCAGTGAGGTTTTTAATAATTCCTGGAGTACCAGGAATACTTAGCAATTGCTTTCTCACCTATGATCATAACAAATACATTACGTTACATACCAGGCTTCTTATCTTTCATTAACCTGTCCTTTGTGCACTTATATAGTCACATATGCCAACACTTTCATCTTTCTGCAGTCACTCACTAACTAACTGTTCTTAGATGCATCTTTCTTTTATCTCATAATATGAAATAAATAGGACCCACAGGAAAATTTACCACATCAATACATAATTAATTAAAATATGTATTACGGATAAAATAATAAAAACGAAATAAAAATAAATTGAAAAGAAAAAATAAATAACATAAACATAAATTAACGATATTTTATACATTTGTTCTCATAACGAGTATTACATCGTCTGCATGTCCCTTGGCTTAGAAGACGTCTGCATTGTGATATGTCATCAACCACTAAGTTTCATATGAGATGTAACAATACTTCTCTCTGAGGACATCCCTGAATTACGTCAACTGTTAGGGAATCTTCGTAGATGCTGGTTGTGATTTGCCGATATTCTAGCATGTTGTGAATTTCAACTAGCAGTATCGTCGATACCATGTCTTTTGGCAGCCGACATTATCGCAACGCACTTACTCTTTCAATAAAATATCTCTTATTTTTAAATATGGTTCATAAAAATAATATCGATATCAAAGTTCCTATGTATAGTGTAGGTACCCAAGGCTTAGATTGCATAATAAATTGATAACATTTGAATTACACTACAGAAGCCGCGTGATAGAAGTTTGTACATATTACATACTAGTTATAAAATAATATCATTAAAAAAATAGTATTTTTTAAATATTGAGATAAAACCTTATGGCTAGTTAATAAAATCTGTCGTTTTGATATAAAAGATATTTTCATTTTTTAGAAATGGAATGAAACACTAATTTTTTTTATTTTTTGGAGAAAATTTTACCCCTTTAGCAAAATACTTTCATAGCGCCCATTAATATCTTGCACCAAGATCGCATAGTAAACCAGCATTCCAAATTTAAAATATTTCACAACTTATGGTTTACTATATCTGAGGGTTGTTTTTACCCTTTAAGGATGTATTTCGAAAATAAAAAAAATAAAATGATGTATTTTCACTTTTATTAAAAAAAGAGTGTAGTGAAGAAAAATCAGAAAAAGAAGGTTCAAAACATCGATACCAAGAGAATACTCCTATGATACGTGCACTCATAGGGAAACTAAACCAAGAGAAATGATCTAATGTAAAAATGTTACCGATCATAATTTTGGACGACGTTTAAATCTGTAACGTTGCCTGTAATAAAGATTCAGCGAACGCAAATTTCCGTCTAAAGTCACTTTTCTTCTCGACATTTACGTCGCGGCTTTAAACCATTTAGAACAGATGTTCAGGTTAACTAAGTTTATGGGGCTATTCGATCACTGTCTTTAAAGTTTGTATATTCGTAATATCGTCAATTTTAGCTGGATCTATAGAAATTCCGTGACGAATTACAACATCACTTAAATATCTCAGTTCAGCAGAACCAAATTTACTTTTATTCTCATTTAAAGTTAATACAGCTTTATTTAAACGATCAAAAACAATTAGTACAACTTCTAAATGTTTAACAATAATTTCTCATTATACTCCAAAAGAAAGCCTACGAAATTAAAATGAAAATTCTAGACTAAATCTATGTATTTCTTATAAATTAAATTTAAAATAATGACCTGTGTCAAGATTAATTATTGCGACAAGCTTTTATTTATATCATTCAATTTAATAATGTAACAAGAGGATGGGTTTAATTTACTTCAAAAATTATTTTCTTATTTTTAGTGCATTCAAATAAAAGCATTCTTTAAAAAATTTTTTAATATTAGTTTATTTATTTCTTTTTTAGTATTCGCTAGATATTTTTTCTAAGCATGTTCAGTTCAATTACTGTGTCATTATTCAGGTTTGTTTTTTGTTTTTTAAATGCATTGTCATCCGTACTAAATCACTAGCAAAATTTCAACTCCGTAGGATGAGAGGAAGAGGTTCGGGTTTGCTCGGTTTTTATCATAAAAATGCATTATCATCGGAACTAAATCACCACGTGAAATTTTAACTCCCTAGGATCATAAAAATGCATTGTCGTCTGAACCGAATCACTAAAATTTCAACTCCGTAGGATAAAAGTAAGGGGTTCAGGTTTGTTGAACATAAAAATACACTGTAACCGGAACTGAATCACCATGTAAAATTTCAACTTCGTAGGATAAAAGAAAGTGGTTCTAATTCAGCTTGCAAGATTTGACACTAACACACACCCACAAAATCCATACATATATAGCAAGTTAAATAAATGATTTTAAAAATTGTTTCATATTTAGGGGTGCGTTTACCTCTTAGAGGGTGAGTTTTAAAAAAATCCTGTCTTAGTGAATGTTTGCAGCCCAAACTAAAGCTGTATGCAAAATAACAGCTTTCTATCTTTGGTAGTTAGGCCTGGGTTTGAGAAATTAGCGGTAGTGGTAAAATTCCGACATAAAAAATAATGTTATATAAAAAAATTAAACAAAATTGACGTGGTTTGGTGTTTTCCTTAAAAGTCAAAGGGTTTTAATATGAAAAAAATTTAATTTTTAGTGTTTTTTTCTCCTAAGAGGGCTAGCTTTGCAATATTCTTGCTTAGTGGACGTCTAAGAACGTAAATAGGACTGTAGGCCAAATTTAAACTTTTTAACATTAGTTTTATTTTTTTTTCATTTTATGCGAAATACCCATTAAAATTTGAAATCACATTTATTATCTATTATAATAAAGGTTATTACATTGTTGTCACATCTGTGGACGCATCATTGTACATTTTCAACAAAATCGTTAAAAAATACCCGGATGTATATTTTTCGTACAAAGATGAACGCCCCTCTATATTGAGTTTACATGAACTAAAAATATACATTTACAGTTACAACAATACGCATAATACTGCGTCCAATTTTTTTTTTAAATTTAATAAATCATAAGTAATGCACGTAATTTAGTTTATTTTGATACCAAAAGTAAGATGAGAAATAATGCTTTATTGTGCTATTTTTAAATATCACCTATGTTGGCCCGGGAGCAAAATAACACAGGATAACAATACTGCGTCCGGTATACGGCCGTCATATCATCCAGGACGCAGCAAGATATGGTAGAGAGCAAATGCATGGACGCAACATTGACAAGAGTCTCGGGATCAACGATGAGCTCCCCCCGAAAAAAGTCGAACACCGATGCCGATTTTGTGCGTTTACATGTCGTCCGAAAACAATAATCATCCAAATAAGTAAGAATATAGCATGTAATCTAAAAAAATAGATCCTTAAGACGTCAGCCTTTTTTTTGAACACCCTGTATAAAAATATGTTCCTGAAATGCCCTCTAGGCTGGGATACAGGTAAAGTTTGCAAAATATCAAAATCCTAACTTAATTAATAAGTGAGCACCCTCCCGCTCGAGAGGTGTGAGGTGCAGGACCCTGTAGAATAAATTGGTTTTCAAAAATGATAGACTGATATAAACATTATTCTAACCACAAAATAATTCTAACCAATGCACCAGTCAAATTAAAGAAAAAACTTAACACGCGAACACATTAGAAAAATGGCAACACCAAATATTTAATTGAAGTACGCTGTCGATAGATACGCTTTTGTTTCGTACACAAATAATAATTTTGAAAATACATTTTGTCAAAATTTAGGCGTTAACGTACTTTAGAAAACATCAAAGGTTTCACCCTGAGAAAGTTCATGAAATACAAAGATATGGCCCATTTAAAAAATGTGGAAGTTAGTAGTGGCTTTTAATCCCCCCTTGTATATATATACAGTCCTACATAACTCAAAATATATAATTAAATATAATGTTACAGTCCTATATTGTCGCACTATATACGCACAAGTCTCCGTATCTGACGCACAATGAATTCGCGTTATTCAAACGTGTGTGTAACATATGAATTTCGCGCCAATAAGTTAAGTCAAACGTTCGTTCATTCGGCTACTTTCGGGGGGAGCTCATCGTTGATCCCGAGACTCTTGTCAACATTGTTTGTAGTCTGTATATATATATATATATACACAGTGATAGATATTGTAAATCATTTTTACCTTTTTTAAACAACAACATTACCGTTTCGGCAACCAGATGTATGCTTTTCAGGCGGCTGATTAATACCTATCGGTTCTTTTTCGTGAGAAAATAAAGTATGTATATATCTTAAGATGGAAAGTTCTTGTGTATAAACACCTAATTTGAAATTCAGAAAAAAGTATTTCCTCGAGCCGGATTCGAACCGACAACCTCCGTATATCCAGTACAGAGCGCTAACCAATTGCGCCATCAAGGAATAAGTAGGTTCACAACGGCAAGTCGGGAAACACTTTCGTCCGAAAATTTCAAATATTTACTGAAATACGCACAGTGATAGATATTGTAAATCATTTTTACCCTTTTTAAACAACAACATTACCGTTTCGGCAACCAGATGTATGCTTTTCAGGCGGCTGATTAATACCTATCGGTTCTTTTTCGTAAGAAAATAAAGTATGTATATATCTTAAGATGGAAAGTTCTTGTGTATAAACACCTAATTTGAAATTCAGAAAAAAGTATTTCCTCGAGCCGGATTCGAACCGACAACCTCCGTTGATGAACCTACTTCCTTGATGGCGCAATTGGTTAGCGCTCTGTACTGGATATACGGAGGTTGTCGGTTCGAATCCGGCTCGAGGAAATACTTTTTTCTGAATTTCAAATTAGGTGTTTATACAAAAGAACTTTCCATCTTAATATATATATATATATATATATACACACAGTGATAGATATTGTAAATCATTTTTACCCTTTTTTAAACAACAACATTACCGTTTCGGCAACCAGATGTATGCTTTTCAGGCGGCTGATTAATACCTATCGGTTCTTTTTCGTAAGAAAATAAAGTATGTATATATCTTAAGATGGAAAGTTCTTGTGTATAAACACCTAATTTGAAATTCAGAAAAAAGTATTTCCTCGAGCCGGATTCGAACCGACAACCTCCGTATATCCAGTACAGAGCGCTAACCAATTGCGCCATCAAGGAAGTAGGTTCACAACGGCAAGTCGGGAAACACTTTCGTCCGAAAATTTCAAATATTTACTGAAATACGCACAGTGATAGATATTGTAAATCATTTTTACCCTTTTTTAAACAACAACATTACCGTTTCGGCAACCAGATGTATGCTTTTCAGGCGGCTGATTAATACCTATCGGTTCTTTATCGTAAGAAAATAAAGTATGTATATATCTTAAGATGGAAAGTTCTTGTGTATAAACACCTAATTTGAAATTCAGAAAAAAGTATTTCCTCGAGCCGGATTCGAACCGACAACCTCCGTATATCCAGTACAGAGCGCTAACCAATTGCGCCATCAAGGAAGTAGGTTCACAACGGCAAGTCGGGAAACACTTTCGTCCGAAAATTTCAAATATTTACTGAAATACGCACAGTGATAGATATTGTAAATCATTTTTACCCTTTTTAAACAACAACATTACCGTTTCGGCAACCAGATGTATGCTTTTCAGGCGGCTGATTAATACCTATCGGTTCTTTTTCGTAAGAAAATAAAGTATGTATATATCTTAAGATGGAAAGTTCTTGTGTATAAACACCTAATTTGAAATTCAGAAAAAAGTATTTCCTCGAGCCGGATTCGAACCGACAACCTCCGTATATCCAGTACAGAGCGCTAACCAATTGCGCCATCAAGGAAGTAGGTTCACAACGGCAAGTCGGGAAACATTTTCGTCCGAAAATTTCAAATATTTACTGAAATACGCACAGTGATAGATATTGTAAATCATTTTTACCCTTTTTAAACAACAACATTACCGTTTCGGCAACCAGATGTATGCTTTTCAGGCGGCTGATTAATACCTATTGGTTCTTTTTCGTAAGAAAATAAAGTATGTATATATCTTAAGATGGAAAGTTCTTGTGTATAAACACCTAATTTGAAATTCAGAAAAAAGTATTTCCTCGAGCCGGATTCGAACCGACAACCTCCGTTGATGAACCTACTTCCTTGATGGCGCAATTGGTTAGCGCTCTGTACTGGATATACGGAGGTTGTCGGTTCGAATCCGGCTCGAGGAAATACTTTTTTCTGAATTTCAAATTAGGTGTTTATACACAAGAACTTTCCATCTTAAGATATATACATACTTTATTTTCTTACGATAAAGAACCGATAGGTATTAATCAGCCGCCTGAAAAGCATACATCTGGTTGCCGAAACGGTAATGTTGTTGTTTAAAAAGGGTAAAAATGATTTACAATATCTATCACTGTGCGTATTTCAGTAAATATTTGAAATTTTCGGACGAAAGTGTTTCCCGACTTGCCGTTGTGAACCTACTTCCTTGATGGCGCAATTGGTTAGCGCTCTGTACTGGATATACGGAGGTTGTCGGTTCGAATCCGGCTCGAGGAAATACTTTTTTCTGAATTTCAAATTAGGTGTTTATACACAAGAACTTTCCATCTTAAGATATATATCCTGCGTAGGATAGGTCATCCACACATTGACAATTTACATTGAATAGGTCATCCGGCTCGTTAGGTCATCCATATATGGATGACTTAACGCATTGCCATTCAGAAGGTTTAAAATGTTCACAAAATTTGAGAGGGATGACTTAAAGCGTATTTTTGTCAATTTTGGGTACTTTAGTTCAGGCTTTTGCCGCCGAGAATTGGTGATGCCACCGTCGCGATGTATATTTATTGCGTATATTTTTAGACAAATTACGGTGGATCAGTCATCCGTCATATAGACAACACTGTAACGTATATTTCCTATGTGAACTACATATTTTACGGTGGATTAGTCATCCGATGAATTAAATGATGTGGTTTAATATTTTTATTTTAAAGCGTTTAGATTCGAAACAAATCAGTTTCTAGTCAGTTGTTATAATTATATTATATCTACAGGGCTAAAATATGGAACAAATTCATTTTAAAAATCAGGTATTAATTTTTTGAAAAAACGCTCGGACAAGTCGATTATAATTTTTTCTTCCGGATTTTTTGCCTTAAAAATAAATTATACAGGGTGTATCAAAAAGTAGATGTAGCAAAAATTTTTGGTATTTTAAATAGAATCCTATTTTTTTCAGTCGAATTTTAAATTCTACGTCAACATATGCGCACAATTTATGTAGCATACCATATCCTTATCTCTAACGGTTTTAGAGAAAAATTACATCATAAAACGATATTTGGAAGACTTAAAATTTAAAATTAGATATGAAATTAGACAAATTAATGAAAAAAAATACTGTAAATAATGTTTTAGAAGGGTTTTTAAGTAGATTGGCATATTGTCAAGAAGTTAATGGTTTACATTTTCAACACTTAATAAAATAATTTTCGTTTTATGATGTAATTTTTTTCTAAACCCGTTAGAGATAAGGATATGGTATGCTACATTGACGTAGAATTCAAAATTTGACTGAAAAAAATAGGGTTCTTTTTAAAACACCAAAAATGTTTGCTACATCTACTTTTAGACACACCCTGTAAAATTTATTTTTGAGGCAAAAAATCCAGAAGAAAAAATTATAATCGACGTGTCCGAGCGTTTTTTCAAAAAATTAATACCTGATTTTTAAATGAATTTGTTCCGTATTTTAGCCCATCACTGTATAGATTATAAGACGCCGCAGTCGGAGTGCTCAAAGGTCCGAGTGTGATATGCGGGTATGATGTCCACGACGCCGTAGGCGGAGTGTTCAATCGTCTGAGTGTGATATGGACAACCCACTCGAGTTGAACAGTATACTTTTTCTACGATCAAACTTACGAACCTTATTTAAAAAATGATTGTAGACTGCAGGTTTAAACTCACGCCTAGTTTATTTAATTTTATACAAAGTCTTATGGGATGATGGATGATTGGTGATGGGTAATGGTTGATGGATGATGGTTGATAGATGATTGATAATGGATGATGGGTAATAGATTATGGGTAATGGGTGATGAGTGATGGGTGATAGATGATGGGTGATAGATGACCGATAATCGATAATGGATTACGGGTGATGGATTCAAATTCAAAAATATATTTATTTCAGAAAATAATAATTCGATCTATTAAAAAAACAACCTAAATTTACCTACCAATATTTTTCTACTTGACTGCAAATCTGCGATCATGGTGATGATGATGGGATACTGATGATCGATGATCGCTGATTGGTGGTCGGTGATGGATGATAAGGATGATTGGTGATGGATGATGGGTGATAGATAATGAATAATGAATGATGGATGCTCGATAATGGGTGATTGGTGATAGATGATGAATGACGAGTAGTGGGTGATGGGTGACGGATGATGAATAATGCATGATAGATGATGGATGAGATAATGGACGATGGATGGATACTGGGTAATGGGTGATGGATAATGGGTGATAGATGATGAATAATGGGTGATAGATGATGAATGATGAGTAATGGGTGATGGATAATTAATATCGGATGATGGGTGATGGCTGATGAATGATGGGAATGATGGGTAATAGATGATGGATAAAATAATGGACGATTGATGGTGGGTGATGGATGATCGGTAATGGATAAGGGATGATGGGTGATGGATGATAGATGATAAATGATCGATGATTGATGATGGGCGATGAATGATAGATCAGGGGCGATGGATGATAGATGATGGGCGATGGATGATAGATGATGGGCGATGGTTGATGGATGATAGATGATAGATAATGGATTATGGGTGATAGATAATGAATGATGGGTGATAGATGATGGATGATCGATGTTAGATTATCGATGATCGCTGATCGATGGTCGGTAATGGATGACAGATAATAGGTGATGAGGATGATTGGTGATAGATAATGGATGATGGGTGATAGATTATGGATGGTGGATGATCGATGTTAGATGATGGGTAATGAGGGTGATGGATGATAAGTGATGGGTGATAGATGATAGATAATGAATGACGGGTGATAGATTAGATCGAAAGAGAAGGCTTAATCAGCCTTAACTAGAACTCAGGAGCAGCCTTGCTGCCTACCTCTCATGTGTCCAATAAATCACCGACAACAATGAGCTAAGGAGTCTAGAGGATCAATATGATAACTAGACATCGAACGTCACATTGCCAAGCCCGGTTACTGATGAGCACCCAGAATCAGAAACAAGGATGACCTCACATTTTATTTTAAGTGAGACAAGGAATGTTAACACCAAATTTAATAACAGGCTGGCCATAGCGTTATTCATCATCGTCATGGAAGGTATCAGTCTCTACGCATGGACCTCCCTTCAAGGGTCCGGACTGGGTCGGCTTTTGGTGAGCTTAGTTAAAGCCAATAGTTGTCTCGAAAGAGAACTCGTTTGTTCGTTCAGCGGCAGCCTAGCTCGACTGTCGCAAGGACAGAAAACGGTGAGCAGAGAGTAAAGGACCTGTGGAACTCTGGGCAAGGACTACAAAGATTGTAGTGTTGCATGTTCGAGAGTGCAGGGGTGATTCCCCTTTCGGCACCAGACAATCGTCGGTTACTCCTTGGCAATAGACGACATGAGCTCTAGACCCCCAGCCATAAACGAACATCCGGGTTCCCAAGGGTACCGAGAGGGGAATCATCCCTGCACTCTCGAACGTGCAACACTTCAATCTTTGTAGTCCTTGCCCAGAGTTCCACAGGCCCTTTACCTGGCTCACCGTTTTCTGTCCTTGCGACAGTCAAGCTAAGCTGCCGCTGAACGAACAAACTGAGTTCTCTTTCGGGACAACTATTGGCTCTAACTAAGCTCACCAAAAGTCGACCCAGCCCGGACCCTTGAAGAGAGGTCCGTGAGTGTGGAGACTGATACCTTCCATGACGATGACGAATAACGCCAGTTGTCAGACGATTGACCATCTATAGGCGCAGACCCTTTGCGGGCCGCGGCCTCAAGATGGTCGCGCGTCTCTGATGAGTCCCAGTAGGACGAAAGGATTGAGATGTTGATGGAAGAAGACAGGGCATACCGCTGTTAGCAGTGCTGGGTGTCGTCGGCTTGTACCCCATTTTTGGTAAACGTGAGAAGCCGTATCGATACGTCAAACGTATCACGTAACGCAAAGAAAATTAGAACTGCGCATGCGTAGATGTCATAAAGTACGTTTCCGTATAATTTTGATGCACTGCCTTAACTGTCCAATGTCACCGTTTCATTAAACTTAACCTGGAAACCATTATTTTATTATCAGAAATTTTCTCGTTTGGTTTGTGTGATAAAAGAATTTAAGATTAAGACGTACTATTGTGCCGATAAAAAACTGGGACAAGAGATTTACAAAAACAATGTAAGAAATACATATCCCCTAGACTATAAAAGGTGTCTAGAGCTAAAAAGGAAAAACATTCAAAATTTAAAAAGTAACCTAGGTTACATAATGGAATGTTTTGTATTTTTCGATACGGGGTGGTTAAATTTGAGAGACATCATATAATATGAATAAAGTAAATTTATTAGATTTTTTTAAAGTCAAATATTTTATAAATTATTATATTTACCATTACCACAAAATAATAAATAAAGCTAATACAGGTAATAAAATACATTTAATAAAAAGAAAAAAATTGCGAACACAAAGTTTGTCAAAACAACACAAAATTAATATTTGGTCATAGAACCATTTCTGTTTATTACTTTTTGGAGCCTTTGTGGCATACTTAAAACTAAGTTTCTACATAATTCGACAGTTATTTCATCCCAAGCTTGATTTATCGTATGACGTAATTCATCTCTGTTTCTAGGTTGAAAATCATGTTTATACATAGATTTGACCATGGCACCCCAAATGTTTTCTATCGGGTTCAAATCGGGACTCTTCGAAGCCCAGGGAAGAACTGCTATGTTATTTTCTTGGAGAAAATTTTGTACAATGCGCGCTGTGTGTATTGGAGCATTATCATGCTGAAATGTGTAATTTTGACCGTATACAGCGTTTACCGATGGTATCATCACTTCGTTTAGTATATTAACGTATACTGCTGCAGTTAGTCTTCCTTCGACGATTTGGCAAAGTCCTGGTCCTCTAGCGCTAATCCAGCCCCAAACATTTATGGAGAAACGCCCACTTTGGTTGGTTTTGTGGGTGTATCTCTCATCATACCGCATGCCGGAAGGCCTATACACCCGAATTCTCCCATTATTGCATGACTGAAAAGTTTTCTCGTCAGAAAATATAACTGTTTCCCATAAATTTATTTGATTAATATATTCATGTGCAAATTCTAACCTGCCCTGTTTATTTATTTCCGTTAAAAATTTTTTATTGGCAGCACAACGGCTTCGTATATCGGAATTTCGAACCCTGTCTCTAGCGGTATTTGCAGAACCTGGAAAATTCGTCTCTTCTTTTGCCTTGATTGCAGTTTCGAAGGGATGATCCCTTAGATAATTAACCAGTCTTCTATCATGATCATCAGTAGAAATTTTAGGGGGACCAGAACCTGCATTCCTAATAATAGTCCCATGTCTTGCTATTTTTTGTTTTGCCAATAGCACGGTATTCTTGCTGACTCCCAGTTCATCTGCAATATCCCTAATAGCAACACTATCTCGCAACCGACTATAAATAATTGCCTTTTGCTGGGGGGTTAATTGTGGCATATTTACAAATAATATATGATTGTATGTTTGACGAGTCAATCATAAAGTGACAATCTTTATTGACATGCAAATTTTCATGACATTTTACTGGTACCAGGCTTGATGTAAAATTATTCTTAATAGTCTAGGAGAAAATAGAAAAATTTCCTGTCCCAGTTTTTTATCGGCGCGATGGTACATACAACTGTACGACATATTTTTGAATTACTCCAGAACAAAGGTTAAGAAATATGACAAGACAAAAATACTATTGATAAATTGATATGGAACAGCTCTAAAGGGATTTTTCGCCGGTAACGTAAGCCGATCCGATACAAGTACGAATTTTTATGATCTGCTTTAAGTCCCTATATTATCTAATTTATACGTTCGACAAAATATTATGAGTAATAACTACATAGAACGCTATGGCAACACTGTTGGATGACTTATCTACTGTAAAACGTATTAAAAATAATACTTTTGGATGACTTAAATATAGTAATTTTGTTGGATGACCTAAATATACCAAAATTGATAAAAAAAATTAAAAAATTAAAATCAGGTTTTGTTGGATCCGTTTAAAGGACTGTCTGTTGACTAATATATCTCGGTCAAAATCGATATATTTTCACTCCTTCCGCTGGATGACTTATTGCTGCGCCACAGTAGGGATGACTTATACATATGAAGATGTATATATATATGCAAAAGGAAATATATTGTCCGTACTATTATAAAGAAAGAGGTGAATTTTTGGCTATCGGACAGTGTGTACTTACTGCTTTTTGCATTAAGATACGCAGGGCTCCAAACAAAATGGACTCTCTGGGGCCTGATTAGACAATGACGGCCGTTTCGTCCTTGTTTGGACTCATCGGACTGCCATAAATCAGTTGCAACTCCCTTGACTGCGAGGCCGCCATTTCAATATCCGATGCAAAGCACGGCAGGTATTGAATAAACGGTACCGCCATCTCCAGCAATCAACCTTAATGCAGAGAACAGTGCACGTGAAGTGTGACATCAAAAGATAGAAGGTAACTAATAAAACCACGGTGCAACACACTTCTAGTATAGGGATCGACATTCACCGGTATTAGCGGTGACCAAATTGCCCAGGTCACCGCGACCGCGACCTACCGTACCACACCCAGATCGCCGCTCCAAGTATCGGGCTTAAACGGCGACCGATCAGATCAAGTCACTGGTAACTGCTGGAAATGCGAATATTAAACAGCGACCAGTGACCTAAACAGCGACCTGCGAGTACAGATAACAGCGCGGATTTTCGATTCTCATCGAGGCGCCGGGCTGTGCAGCGACCTGTATGACTGGTTGCTGAACACAGCGGAAACAATATTAAAATAATAAAATTTAGTTCTGCTTGTGGTTGGTCAAGCTCGAGAAGGTAGTATTTGCATAACTTGCAGGGTGATGCCACGGATTGACGTGGTTTGAGAGGATTATAGGATTTGATTTAGGTTACGTTTTGGTTTTTAATTCACTGTCACCGTATATTTAGTGTCACTACTGTCAGTGTTATAGACAGTAGACACATCTATCATGTGGTAGTTAGGTAATAAGCACATAACACGTAAAATATAAGGGTATCTGCAATGCTTTATTCTGTTGTAAAGTGAACGGCATTGCACATAGCGCCATACATCGGGTAATTGCCTAACCCACGTTAAAATATTAATGGAAAATACTTTTGGCTTTAGTGGTGCCACCTTTTGATAAGCATTAAAACTCCAATAACGTATTAAAATAATTCGAATTGAATTTATATTTTCATTGAAAAGTGAAAACGATTTTGTTTTTCTATTTGAATGATAGAAAAAAAAATTCGTTTAACACTTGTCAAAGAAAATATAAATTACAAAGGAGTGTAGGTAAATCAAACAATTGAGTAAGTATAGGAATAAGTAGAAATAGTTATATTTGCTATAATAAAATAACTACAATACCTAAAGAAATAAATTAAAATATATACCTCAGATTCCATTAAAATTAATAATTATATTTCACCTTTGGTTTCCAATATATAACACAATGTAGTATATTCACGTCAGTGCGATGTCCACAACGTTAAAAGATTTTATTTTTTCCTTCTGTATAGTCATCCAGACCCAGTCTATAGTATGAGTCGGAAATAATAGTCAGTGATTTATGGCTTTCATTTAGAGTGTAGTGGGTTGTACGAAGTTAGGGGAGACAATTCCAGTGTTTTTTTGAAATTTTAATAAAGCAGAATATTTATTTTCGTGAAATTTTTTTCCTCTGACTTCATATAAGCCGTTGCTCTCGATATGAAAGCGATGAGTCACTGACTATTATTTCCGACTCATACTATAGGTTGCGTCACCTTTACTCATTATTCATTGTTGTGCGAAAGTGTTCACACGTTATTTGTTAGATTAAAAATGCCAAAACAGAAACGCGAAAGACGCCATTCCAGGTCTTCCAAAAAGGCCTAAAAATAAATATAAAAAGCTAGTGTAACCGCTTGTGCGTAATATGCCTTCAAGTTCTACTGAAAGTAAGTAAATCCTAATATGTATATATATTTTTTATTTATCTTTTACACCCAGATTCTGGAATGATTTTTAAAGAAAAGGAAAGTATAAAGGGCATGGTACGCAGTAACTCTACTTTATGTGGGTTACATAAGGCAACGTTCCTACTGCGACTGTATGTGGCACAGAATGTTACGTACTACCCATGTTAACTTTTCAGTTATAATATATTTAAAGTACCTGCCTTCATTTTTTGTTCACGTTCTATATCTAAATATTATAATTTCTAAAATATTTTAGGATTTGTCTTATCCCAGGTAAAAATGGGAAGTTCTGATTACACACTCTTGGGCCTGGATCCACAATGAAGTTGTGTTGTGTGTGCATGGTACGCAGTAACTCTACTTTATGTGGTTTACATAAGGCAACATTCCTACATAACATTCTGTGCCACATAAAGTCGCAGTAGGTCCTACTGCAACTTAGGACCTACTGCGACTTTATGTGGCACAGAATGTTACGTACCCATGTTAACTTCTCAGTTTATCTTTTGCTGATTCAGATTCTTAAACAAAATCGAATCGTCATCACCCAATCGTAGAGTATTATATTTCTCTTATATCATAAATCTTTTAATTCTGATATATAGAGAGAGCTAATAATAATATAACTTTTATCCTATTATTGCACTACCCTGAAAATTGTGTCTCTACATTTCAGATGATTCAGAGTCCACCTCAACTTTGACTGAGTCGGAAGTTTTTTTCCGGTAACTCATCTTTACCTGATAATATCAGACCGGGTTCGCCTGTTATAGAGGAACCCGTTTTAAGTGAACTTTTGGGTTTTAACCCAGAGGGGGGGGGGGGGTCAGTGGGTCCTCCCCTATAATATGATCAATTTTTATTGCGATGATCTACCTACATAACTAAAGAAATGGATAAGAAGCATCTTAAAGAGCTTTTCCTTCCATCTAAGGGAGCTTTACTCCAAGCACCGAATGTTAACCCCGAGGTTTAAGTTTTATTGTCTAATGAACAAAATACTTCCGACGCTTCTTTATCAACAGGCTTGGGCCAAATTTTCAATGAATATGTTGATAAACCTGAGAATAATTAGGAAACCAAACTGCTGGTTGCTGCTGGAAAATTGGTCTGCAAGGTAATCCATGGGTTTGTTTGAACCTACAGACTTTTTTATTATCGTCCAAGCTTTCCCCTTCTGCACAAAAAGCAGCACAAGAGCTACCTAGTGCTAATTTTCTATTTGGCATGGCTTTCTTGGGTAAATGCAAAGCAGCGAAAGAAGATTACCATATGGTTCAGAATTTGCTATAGAAAAATTGTTATATGGCTTTTTTGGATCTTAAAGATGCATATTTTTTAATTCCCATTGCTCAGGGTCATAGGAAGTACTTGATTCTTTTTTGATCAGAAAACATAAGAATTTTCCTGCCTATGTCTTGGACTGAACATAGCTTCATATATTTTTACAAAAGTTTTAATACCTGTTGTAGGTACACCTTTTAAGGTCTCCAGGTATTTTGCTAGTAATATATCTGAACGATTCTCATACGTTCATCAATTACGACCTGATATGGTATATCATACCGAAACCTTGGAGTTATGAGGTGTAATCTCATTTCTAACTCAGGTCCATCTAATCTATAGTCTTGCTTAAAAGTTCGTGTCCAGTAATAGTTTTGTAAACCTTTTAAAATTTTTCAAAGATACGAGTTGGTTTAGATATTAGCGTGTTGCATGCATATTTTATTTAAACTTATTTTACCCAACTTATGTTCTCAAAATTAGGATATAATATATATGAGAATAGATATTCTTGTATTTAGTAAAACATTTTATGATTGTTTAAAAAACATTAACACAACAAAATTATTTTTCGAAAAATTGGGATTTATTGTTAATTTTAAAAAAGTAAGCCTATTCCGTCACAAGAATGCCAATATTTAGGATTCATATTCAATTCTGCAGACATGACTTTATCTCTACCGCAGAAGAAAAAGCAAAATATGCTTAAAATCTTTTCAGTTAATAATTACGAAGTTTCGTGAGTTTGCTAAACTTATTGGGATATTAGTATCTGCTTGTCCCGCCTTACCATATAGTTGGTTTCATACTAAACGATTCGAAAGGCAAAAATATTTATGCTCGAAAATATTAGGGGGGATTATTGTATTTTTATGCCCCTTCTAGAATCTTTGAATTCTGAATTTAATTGGTGTCTTACTGCCCTTTCACATAATTAAAAATTCAATTTTAAACTTAATGAGTTCGTATTAGAAATCTTTACCGATGCTTTCAAAACAGGTTGGGGAGCATTTACTAATGGCGAACTCTTGGGTTTTGGACTGCCCACCAAGCAACTCTTCATATACATTTTTTGGAACTCTTAGGTCTTAAGGGTTTTGCGAGTAACAAAACAAACTGCCGAATATTAATTTATCAATTAATTAATTAATGCGGTGTACTACATCCATCGGATAGTACTACAGCCATCTCTTATATAAATCACATGGGAGGCGTGAAACACAGATCTTTAAATACAATCTCTTCTCAAATTTGGGAATGGTGCGAAGAGAGATTAATAATTATATTTGTTGCATCATAAGTACCCAATAAAATGTCTAAGCTGATAGAGAATCACGGTCTACAGCCAAAGAAACAGAATTTTGTAAAGGCATTTAATTTGTTCATTACTAAATTTTGCATGCCAAAACTAGTTTTCTTTTTTGCATCAAAATCAAATGCAAAATATCTCAGTACATATCATGGCAAAAGGACTGTGATTCTTTTGCTTTAGACGCATTTACCGTAGCATGGCAAAGCATGTTTTTTATGCTTTTCCGCCTTTCTGTTTAGTACCAAAAATACTAAATAAGATAATGCTTGATAACTCAACAGGGTTGGTTGTGGCGCCATATTGGCCCTCACAAGCCTGGGATCCTCTTTTTACAAAGCTTTTCCTTTCAGAAATAATTTTGTTGCCACCCTCACAAAAACTATTATTATCTCCTTTTAGGGAACCTCATCCTTTGAGCGCATCCCTTACCCTCGTTGTTGTGAACCGCTGCGCAAGCATTTCTCCAAAAAAAAATGCTAGTGAATGTGCAATTTTGCCCTTTCTTGCATCCCTTAGTGCTAACACATGCAAACAATATAACACAATATATGTAAAAGGGTGGCGGGGGTGCAACAACCAAGACGCTAATCATTTTCAACCTTCCATCACTAACGTAATAGAGTTTTTCCAGACAGAAATCGAAAACGGTGCTTCGTATACATCACTTAATACGTTCCGCATTATGTCTCTTATTCTCTTTTCTAGATGAATACACTCATCTTGTCAAAGGATTTTTAAAGGGTGTCTTTAAAAATAAGACGGTATTTCCAAAATACGACTTTTCATGAAACCCAAAATACTGTTCTATCATTTTAGAAAGTCAGCTGACTTTTTTCTCTCCCTCTCATTAAAATTAACAACTCTTGTTGCTCTTATAACAGCGCAGAGAGTGTAAACTTTAATCAATATCAAGATAAACGACATTGAAGTCTATGAAAAAGAAAGGATAGATATATTCTTTAATACCATTTTAAAAACTTTAGCACCTAATAAAAAAAACAATAAAACGGCGTTTCATTGCCGTTCTTTATTGCCAAGCCAGAACTTTGTGTGGCGGTGTGGCGTCTACGTTGCTGCGCTACCTCGAAGTCACTACATCCAACAGAACAACCGCTAATCAGCATCAGCAACTACTTCTTACTTTTAAAAAACCAATGCATCCTGCTTCCTCTCAAACGATCAGTCGTTGGAGTCCGTTGGTCAAAAACCGTATTAAAAAGAATGGAATAGACACAAATATTTTCAAGAGCCACTCAACTAGACATGCGTCCACTTTGGCCGTGTTTAGAGGCTTTCGAGCAGGCCTCAGTATTGACACTAATAAAGCAGCAGCAGGGTGGACTTTAAGTCTCAGGTTTTTACTAAATTTCATAATAGACCAATCAAAACAACAACAAGCTTTGCAGCTAACTTACTAGCCAGGGTCACATAAATATTTAATGGAATTTTTTGTATTTTGTTAATTTTTGTGATCTATACTTTTTATGATTTTGCCACTGATATTTCATATCAGCAGACATTCACTGTAGCTACATAAATATGTATAATCTTGTTTCTTTAGTGTTCTACATGACAGTTCGAAAGTATATTTCGAGCACATCTTTTTTCTACATATACAATATATTATCTTGTATGAACACGTTTCTGTTAGATCGTTATTTGCTTTAAACATCTACATTGTGTTATATATTGGAAACCAAAGGTGAAATATAATTATAGGATTAAACGACTTACCTTAAGGAAGTTCAATCCCAATTATATGTACCTTTGGTTTCCAATATATAACCTCCCTCCCATCCCTTAACAACCCCATCTTTTATACGCTCTAAGCACAATGAATAATGAGTAAAGGTGACGCAACCTAGACTGGGTCTGGATGACTGGATGAGGGAAAAAATAAAATCTTTTAACGTTGTGGACATCGCACTGACGTGAATATACTACATTGTGTTATATATTGGAAACCAAAGGTTCATATAATTGGGATTGAACTTCCTTAAGGTAGGTCGTTTAATCCTATAATTATAGACCTATAACATAATTACCCAAACTAGGTATTTAAAAAAAGTTTAAAAGTAAGAATTGAAAATTATTTAGAAAGAAAAAATTGTTTGTGGTTGTATTTACTTTATCGACGATTTGGGCAATTTCAATTGATTCTGCAGTTTTTTCAGCTTGATGCAATCGGCTACGATAAGACTTAAGACGGCTCGGCTGCCTAAAACTGACATTCTATTGCCCCAATTTATAAGGGTTTTATACAGGGTTTTTGCTTTTGGTGTTAGTTCTGTTTGTCTGTTCACACGAATAGGATTCTTCTAGCCTTCATACCTAAAAAAAAAATTATAAAAGATATATATTCAGCCCTATGCAGTAAGTACCATCGCGCCGATAAAAAACTGGGACAGGAAATTTTTCTATTTTCTCCTAGACTATTAAGAATAATTTTACATCAAGCCTGGTACCAGTAAAATGTCATGAAAATTTGCATGTCAATAAAGATTGTCACTTTATGATTGACTCGTCAAACATACAATCATATATTATTTGTAAATATGCCACAATTAACCCCCCAGCAAAAGGCAATTATTTATAGTCGGTTGCGAGATAGTGTTGCTATTAGGGATATTGCAGATGAACTGGGAGTAAGCAAGAATACCGTGCTATTGGCAAAACAAAAAATAGCAAGACATGGGACTATTATTAGGAATGCAGGTTCTGGTCCCCCTAAAATTTCTACTGATGATCATGATAGAAGACTGGTTAATTATCTAAGGGATCATCCCTTCGAAACTGCAATCAAGGCAAAAGAAGAGACGAATTTTCCAGGTTCTGCAAATACCGCTAGAGACAGGGTTCGAAATTCCGATATACGAAGCCGTTGTGCTGCCAATAAAAATTTTTTAACGGAAATAAATAAACAGGGCAGGTTAGAATTTGCACATGAATATATTAATCAAATAAATTTATGGGAAACAGTTATATTTTCTGACGAGAAAACTTTTCAGTCATGCAATAATGGGAGAATTCGGGTGTATAGGCCTTCCGGCATGCGGTATGATGAGAGATACACCCACAAAACCAACCAAAGTGGGCGTTTCTCCATAAATGTTTGGGGCTGGATTAGCGCTAGAGGACCAGGACTTTGCCAAATCGTCGAAGGAAGACTAACTGCAGCAGTATACGTTAATATACTAAACGAAGTGATGATACCATCGGTAAGCACTGTATACGGTCAAAATTACACATTTCAGCATGATAATGCTCCAATACACACAGCGCGCATTGTACAAAATTTTCTCCAAGAAAATAACATAGCAGTTCTTCCCTGGGCTTCGAAGAGTCCCGATTTGAACCCGATAGAAAACATTTGGGGTGCCATGGTCAAATCTATGTATAAACATGATTTTCAACCTAGAAACAGAGATGAATTACGTCATACGATAAATCAAGCTTGGGATGAAATAACTGTCGAATTATGTAGAAACTTAGTTTTAAGTATGCCACAAAGGCTCCAAAAAGTAATAAACAGAAATGGTTCTATGACCAAATATTAATTTTGTGTTGTTTTGACAAACTTTGTGTTCGCAATTTTTTTCTTTTTTTTATTAAATGTATTTTATTACCTGTATTAGCTTTATTTATTATTTTGTGGTAATGGTAAATATAATAATTTATGAAATATTTGACTTTAAAAAAATCTAATAAATTTACTTTATCCATATTATATGATGTCTCTCAAATTTAACCACCCCGTATCGAAAAATACAAAACATTCCATTATGTAACCTAGGTTACTTTTTAAATTTTGAATGTTTTTCCTTTTTAGCTCTAGACACCTTTTATAGTCTAAATCTCTTGTCCCAGTTTTTTATCGGTACAATAGTACATTGACTTTGAAGTCAATATTGAAATATTTCCAATAAAAATTGACTAAAAAAATTGGTATGTCAAACTGACAATTCATACAGGTAGCTAGTTTTATAATATTATATTAAATAAAAAAATACAAAAATATACAAAATATACACATAGAAACTAAAAGCAATAGTTACTTTATTATATTATTCTTTGCGCTTTCTAAAAAACGTTTTCCTTTTTCGGAAAAGCTTCTTTTGGTTGTTTTTCTGTCATATTCAGCTAAAGATCTCTTCCCAATGTCCAACAGTAATCGGCCATCATTTTTGTGTCCCAGCGCCCCTGGTATCTTTTTTTCATCTCTATTATATCTTGATGAAATCTTTCACCTTGCTCTACACTCACGTCCCCAAGATTATCCGGGAAATAGTCCAAATGAGAATGTAAAAACTGAATTTTTATGCTCACATTGCAACCAAGAATCCTGAATTTTTCCAGCATATTTTTAACGATCTCAACATAGTTTGTGTCTTTATAATTCTCTAGAAGTTTATGTACAACTTCTTTAAAAGCAAGAAAGGCATTTTGAAAGTCCTAAATCTCTTACTAAATCATTCAGTTCGGCTTGTGAAAATAGTTGAGGTTGGTCTTGACCTGAGGTTGAGTCCATAGCCTGTAGGGAGCCGGAAGTTGAGGAGTTTTCAGTATCTTCTTTTAGTACTTTGGGGGGTATGGGTATAGGAACAGTATCACTGTGAGGAACTGGTCTGATAGCTGATTTAATATTGTTTCGGTACAAAATATGTTTCAAAGTTTTTCTATTATGCCCCTTAATATCACAAAGACAAAAGTAGCAATCATCATGGTGATTTTGCGGTTCTCTCCAAACCATCGGTATTCCAAAAGAAAGGCTTTTTCTATTCCCTTTGGCCAAATGTCTTGAACCTTTTTCACATACCTTGCAATCAACATGCGATGCCCAATTTTATCTTGATATCCTAATTTGATTTTGAAATAAGCATAATATGCATTTTTCACAAATTCACCAATTGATCTCTAAAACTTTTTTTAATGACATTAAAATGTATTTTTTGTTTGGAGTGATAAACTTAAAACCCTTCTTCTTTGCATTACTAATAAAGTTAAGGCATAATAAATATAATTTAGCAGGTCAAAATTCCCGAAGTCCAAACTACAATAAATTTAACAATTAATACATCATTACTTTTTTTTACCTCAAGTTATGATAGCCTACTTAATAAATTTCTTGAAAAGCACCACAGAAAATTTTTAAATTTTATTAAAACACTATTATAAAAAAATTTTATATTATTTTTTCTTTTTAAAAAAAAAAAAATTCTGTTGGTAATAGAGACCAATTGTATTTTAATTAGTTATTTCTATATAAAAACTGACCTTAACAAGCAAAAATCACATCATCACAAATTTTATGCAGGCCTGTGACTATTGACATCATTTCAAGTTCTCTACCTGGCAAGTTTTCGTTTACATTAGAATTCTTGACTTTTGTCAACCTTGACTTGAAATTTATTTCAATTTTTCCCTTAGTAAAAGAACAATGTATATAAGGCCACTTGACTTAATTTTAATTTCCCAAACCAACATTTTTATTGAAATCTGTCAAATGTCGTTTTTATGTCATAATTTCAACCTTGACACCAAGTCAATGTACTTACTGCATAGGGCTGAATTTCTGAAGTTCTTACTACCTTTGCATATTTAATCATATGGAGAAGAATATAGGCTTAGACCATTATTTGCGAATAAGATGCTTGTTCTTTGGTAGGATAAAGTCTTTATCTCAAGTTAGCAATTTTGGCACTTGGCCCCTTTTACTATTACGTCAACTCCTCATTTAGAAATAAAATACAATAAGCACATATTATTTTCTAGTACAAATTTAAACATTTATAGAGCAGACATATTAAGTTTAAATTTAAAAAAATATCTACGGTAAAATACCTATACAATAGCTAGCCTATAGTACTTGCGGTTTTCTGGTGTTTTTGGTATTTCTGTTGTTGAAACCAAAATCATATTCAGTATAAAATATATGATATAATAACGGCAAAATTCGAACGGCTAAAATGGAAAATGACAGATGACCGATGATGATGATGTTAGCGCACCCCGGGCAATTTAAAATTACGCGCTTATAAGTGTCTAATCACCGAACTACGTACGTGTTTATTGGGTTGCATAAATATAACCAAGTCTATGTTATTCATTTAAGTTACCCTCATATTTTAGGTGTCATGTGGTAATAAGTTTTTTGTTAAGTCAAGTCGAAGTATTGTCGTAGTTTTTTGGGTCTCTGAAGATAAAAAAGTTATGTTTTCCCTGGTCACTAATAAATGGATGATTATTTGGAAATTGTGTTTATGTAAGAACTTTTGTTGCTGAGTTAAGTAAGAACTACAACTATTTTATAAAAATAGTTAAAATAATATATTTGGTAATTTTACCATATAAGTACTTGTTTTTACCTTACATCTCCTGCAGGAAGGAAAAAAATCTAATATTTACTAAAGTTTGATTATTCAAAATATTTCTTAATTCTATTCTTATGTACTAACACTGGTTTTTATTTAGCACTGTATACGGTCCATTATACAGGGTGCTACAAATTCGTGGGCATACAAGGGGATCTTGAAAACGGTAAGAGATACGAAGATTTTTAAATTGAGGCAAAGTTGCGTATTTTGGGGCTTAATAATTTTGTGAAAAAAAATATAATTATTCCGAATGCTTTCGGGGATGTCCGAAAAAAACCGAAATGTCAATTTTTGGTTTTTAATTTTTTGCGCTTTCATTTTTGAAAAAAATAAAAAACACTTTTTCATATCCGTTTTTTATATTCTACAAGATGGCGTTATTAGTTTCTAAATTCGAAATTTCGTTCTTTAGTTAGGTACCAATCTCAAGTCAATTTTTTTAATACGGACCTGGAATTTTATATACAGTTTTAGGGTCTTCCAAGGTTTAGAAATTTAATACAATTTAAAAGTTTTTGAAATTTTAATATTTTGTCATCTAATAACACATTTTTTTAAATTATCTTTTAGAGCTAAACTAAAAAAAAAATTCTGATTTGAAGAATCCGTCCATTTTTACTCAAAAAGGATGACATTTTGTGAGAAAAAAGCCCCAAAGTCTCATCAGCGCCAAATATTTTTCTGTCTGTTTATTTTTGTTACATGTTTCGCCTGAAACTAGCATTATCAGACCTTATAAACAGTAAAAAAAAATTAAATTGCTTTTGAAACAAAGATAAGCGCATCACAGTAACATAATTAGGCTAACACTCCAGTTACCTTTTTCACTCGAGAGCATTGTTTTTAAATATTAAACACCTATACACCATAACTTCCTGCAATGTAATTTAATATTTAAGTAATCCAAAAAAGAATTGCGAGGGCCGTAATGGTAATGAAAGGATAATTTAAAATACTAATGATATTATTATTATTATGATTTATTAGCTCCCTTCCAACGGCAAGCCCTGGTTTAGCAAGAATTGCGAGCGTGCTGTCAGATCTAAAAACCTGGCTTACTGACAGTGGCGTAAAAACCCTACTCCTGAATATCGCGCCATCTTTGTTACCACCCGAAACCAATGTAAGCAAATGATAGACCAAAACAAAGAAGCTCATAACGAGAGAATCAAAAACAAACTTCTTGCCAGTCCTAACGGATCAAGGTCCTTTTGGTCAGTCGCTAAGGCCGTCAGCCAAAACTTTACAAAGTCAACTATTCCACCTCCAACACGTTCCGACGGCACAATAGCAACCACAGCCGGGGATAAAGCAAACCTACTTGCTGAACTGTTTTCCTCGCATTCCACTGTAGACTTTCAGGGAAAACCACCAACATTCCCTCAGTTCAATCGCAAATATCTGAAATCGTGTTCCGACAGCGTCTTGTTAAACGGATTCTTAAAGGACTCGACGTCAATAAAGCTTCTGGTCCAAACGAAATTCCTATCATTGTTCTCAAGACATGCGCCGATGAACTTACACTAGTATTTTGTAGACTTTTCAACTTATCCTACAAAAAAGGAATATTTCCATCCTGCTGGAAGTCGGCGCGTGTCCAGCCCATTCCAAAGAAAGATAAAAAGACCCTGCCAAGCAACTACCGACCCGTCGCATTGCTTTCAGTAATTTCAAAAGTAATGGAGAAAGCTATTAACCAACAACTCCTAAAGTATCTGGAAGGGCTTAATATTATCAGCGACCTTCAATACGATTTTCGTAAGTCCAGATCAACAGGTGACCTTCTGGCATATGTCACCCATCTTTGGAGCAACACCATCGAACATCATGGAGAATCCCGGGCTGTTGCACTAGACATCTCTAGGGCTTTTGATCGTGTTTGGCACGATGGGCTTCTAAGTAAATTGCGATCCTACGGTATATGCCTAATGGATTTTATTTATGGTTAACCAGCTTCCTTAAGAACCGTTCTCTGCAAGTGGCGATTGACGGGTTTCTCTCAGACACCTTCACCATCAATGCCGGTGTTCCTCAAGGGTCCATATTGTCGCCTACCCTCTTTTTACTGTATATTAACGACCTTCTAGTGAGAACCCAAAATCCAATTTATAGCTTTGCTGATGGCAGCACACTTGTCTCATCTTTTACCTTGACTCTCCAAACATCCGCTGCCGACGCACATCTTCGCAGGCAGCATGAAGTATTGCGCCTCAACAATGACCTGGAAGAAATTTTGGCTTGGGGTGACAGTAACCAAGTCGAATTTAATGCTAAGAAAACCCAGGCAGCAGTCGTCTCCAAAAAGGTTAACATTGCAGAACCGGATATAGTCATGGCAGGACACGCAATTCCCCTGGCACCATCTATTAATTTGCTGGGGGTCAATCTGGGAGGTAATATGTCTTGGCATGATCACGTTGCCGCAATTGCCAAGACAGCTGCACAGAAACTTGGTATACTTTTCCGCACCAAAAGGTTGTACACACCTCATCAACTTTTGACACTCTACAAAGCCCAGATTCGACCATCATTAGAATATTGCTCTCATGTCTGGAGCTCTGCACCCAAGCACACCCTTCGGCTACTGGATTCCACTCAAAGGAGAGCCGTTCGTCTGATCGGCGACCCCGATCTGACCAAGACCCTCGATAGCCTTGAGCATCGAAGACAGGTTGGTGATTTGGCTCTCTTTTACAGATATTTCCATGGCAGGTGTTCGACTGACATTGCCCACTTGATTCCACCTAGAGCAATGCAAAACAGAAATACACGGCGAACCACTGCCGCTCATCCATATGTTGTTCAGCTTAGTACTCCTCGAACTTCATTGTTCAAGAATTCTTTCATCTGGAGAACGTCATCTTTCTGGAATGATCTTCCTGAGGTCGTGTTTCCCAAAGAATACAATCTTCAACGTTTCAAGACCAACGTTAATCGCTTTCTTCGCACACGCACCGCTCCCAGAGCGCCTTAAAGGATTTTTCCTACAGTGCAGGTGTTTTATCATAAAAAAAAAATAAAAAATGTTATTTGATGACAAAAGCCCTAAAATTTTAGTAATATTTAAATTGCAAAAAATTTCTAAAGCTTAGATATCCCTAAAACTGTTTAAAAAAATTGACTTGAGGTTGGTATCTAAAGAACGAAACATCGAATTTAAAAACTAATAACGCCATCTGGTTGAACATAAAAACGGCAATGAGAAAGTGTTTTCTGCCCACGTGCAAAATAAACGCGCAAAAAATTAAAAACGAAAAGTCAAAATTACGGTTGTTTCGGATATCTCCGAAGGTATTCGGAATATTTACAGTTTTCTTTCACCAAATTATTAAGCCCCAAAATACGCAACTTTGCCTCAATTTAACCATCTTCGTATCTCTTACCGTTTCCGAGATCCCCTTGTACGCACACGAATTTGTAGCACCCTGTATATAGCATCATTTTTGTTCCGGCACCGTTATTTCTTAAAAGTACTTTGTCACCAATATTATAACTAATTATTTTAAATTTCATACATTCTTCCTTTTAACTTTATCATATTATAACTTTCGCATCACTGCATGCTTGTTGAAGCCTGTACTTTAGTTCTAGTGGATAGCTATCAAAATTATACAACGAGCCAACTTCCCTTTTCCCTTAATAAATTTGAAGGTAATTTAACCGTTTTGCCAAAAACTAGTTCGTACAGGGTATACTGAGATTCAGTATGCACACTGTTATTATAGGAAAAATACCAAAAAGGTAACCAACTACTCCAATTACTTATTGGGTCTTTCGCTAATTGCATACGTAAATATGACCCTAGTGATTTGTGCGAATTTTCCAAAGCACCTATTGATTGAGGATGATATGCTGTTAACTGCAACTTTTTAACTTGAAGTAACTCACACATTTGAGTAAGGATTGAAATTATAAATTCCGTCCCTTGATCCGACACTACTTCATCTATATATATCGTAAAATAAATTTTTCAACAAACGCTTTGGCTACTGTTACCTTTTCTTTATTTTTAATAGGATAACATTCCACTGAGGGAAAATTCTATTGACCATAATTAAAGTTTTAATAACCATAACTAAATTATCTTAGTTAAATGGGGGACAGCTACAGTCATTTACTGTTATAACTAAAGTCGTTTTTCTACTTTTATTTGAGCTGATATAGTAAATTACTTTAGTTGCTGTGGCTATAGTTATTGTAATTAAAGTACTTTAATTATCATTAACATACAGGCTTAAAGATGCTATAGCTACCATCATTAAAGCACTTTAATTACCACATTATATCGTATTAACGGGCACTATACAAGCTCATTGTTAAACATCAGCGATGGTTATTAAAGTACTTTAGTTATCATAGATATAGGATATTAATACCCTTAATAACGTAGTGATGTTACTGTAACTACCGCCGTTAGTTATTGTAGAGTTAAGCTTTAATTACTGTAGCAAAATACATTTAATTGTCGCAGTAAAAAAACTTTCATAAAAAAAACTACTTATTTTTTTACAGCCTTAGGAAGAAAATATATAGATGAAGCAAATAAATACTGATAATAAATGATCAAAATAGAAAAATGGATTGGGCTACAATATTCCATATTCTTGTTATGATACACACTGGGAATTTTAAATGCAAAAAAAGTAATATAACTAAAGTTAAGTCTTTTAAACAACCGATTTTGTTTTTAAAAACTTTTATTTTTATAAGCAGCAACTTATGTTTACAAATGAGAAGCAAAGAATGAATTTACAATGTTAAAAATGACAATATATAAGTTCGGTGTTATCTCTTTGCAAGCTCTGCATTCTAGGAATCTTGATACTCGCTCAGCTTGTCTATTCACATAACTCCTCCCACCGAAGACGGAAACAACGGGGTTGAAGGGTTGTTTTCGGGATCCACTTCCATTGGGATAGGGACGTCTTGAGTCCTTGGCGTCGGACGTGGTCTTAGGTTGGCTAGACGCTTCATATACATTTTCCAGGCTATAAACAATATTGCAATAATAATTAGTAAAATTGCCAATGACGTAGAGAGACTCCAGGCTACGGGGTGGACTCCAGGATCGGCTTCAGGAATGTTCAGTGCTTTTGCCTGTGCTTGAAGAATTTTGATTTTTTCCAGGTCGATCGAGTGCAGCTGAATTGGTTTCACGTTGGCTTCAGTTGATTTGAAGTTGTCGAATTTGATCTGAGGTAGTGACAAGGGATTGCCTTTTACGATTTCTTCTTTGTTCCAAAATTGGGTATTTTGGGTTGTTATACCACAATTTGGGGGAATATTAATAATACTTGGTTCCTCAATGAAAATAATTTCTTCGTCGTTACATAGTTTTTGCACTGTTAGCTTTTCACCATTTGGTAGGGCCAGGACGTATTTATTGGTAATTGCATGCAGTATTGGGGTTGAGACTGCGGCTTTTGTAATAGGACAATTTTGATTTTCGGCTCTCTTGATCAGGGCTGTTACGCAATCATTGGTTTGTGCTCTTAATTGATTTTGACAAATGGAGAGTTCTTCTACCATTGGACAGGCTTCATCTTGATATTGAAGTAGGTCAGTGCCCAATATTAGGTAAGGTAAATTAGGGACGATAATTGTTTGGTTAACAGGTATAGGAAAAAGATGGAAAATTTCAAAGGATTCTTTTGTAAAAATTGGTAAATGGATAGCGAAAATAATTGTATCTTTTACAAAGTTAATTTGTAACCCTGCTATTTGATAATAGTTGTTTAAATTTTTGAAAATTAATATTTTATCGTCACCATATAGGGTGGACAAATTAAAAATTATTTGTTCTAACTCTGATGCTGAAATTACTGCACTATGTAGCGTGTTTAGTTTAGCGAACATAATGGCGTCTTCTAAATTATCTAAAAATGTAATAAAACTTTGACAATTCAAAATAACTTGAAATAGGGTGTTTTGAATTTTGACAAAAATAGTTAAATCTGTCATAGTTTTATTTATACTATTTTCGAAAGCGTCTATGTGGTGTTTTATCATTTTTTGGTTTTTATCTAAGAGAGTTATGGTGGTATTGTAGTTGTCGATCAGCTGTTTTGTTAATGAGATTTGTAAACTCATTTCTTTTCTATAAGAACTTTGATCATGACGTAGTTGATTAATTGCATTTTCATATTTTTCGCCGTCATCTGAATCAAGGGTACCAAAAAGCCATTTTGATATTTTTCCGCCTATGTTCAATAATCCACGTTTTGAACGAGTGTGCGGTTTAATATTATTTAATTTTATTCTTGCTTGCGAGATAAGGTAAGTAGCATGATTAAGCAAATTATTTGAGTTAACGTAATGCGGGTTTTCTGAAATATGCGTAGGAGTAAAAATAAGCGATTTTTCTAAAATCGTATAAGCGCGTTCTATGCTTGTAAATTGATTAATTAACGGTGCCATTTCTATATAATGTAAAAATGTGTGTTTACTTTCAATAACCCTAGCATTTCCGAGGTTAAATGGAAGTAGGGGTGTTTTTATTGGGATAATGTCAATGTCTTGTTTCGTCGTCGCTGACGTTATCAACAGCGTAGCTGCAAGAAGGCGCAGCAGATGCTGTTTCATTGTCCTGTGAAGAAGAAAAAGCTTTAGGTCTTTGAATTTGAGATTTATGAATTATTTTCTTTTTCTTAGTTATTATTTTATTTCCTATGTCTTGATCGACTATAGCGGGTGTTCTTCGCGGTTTATCTTTACTGCGCAATGCTGTTTTGTTTGTGACGTATATTTTCTTACCGGGTTGTAATTCGGGTGCGTCTTCGCGTTTTTCATTTTGTTTTTGATTTTGTTTGAATTTTGTACTTAGGGATGTTTCGTAAATTTGTTGGTATATTATTTTTAATCTGTCTCGTCTGTCAGAGACGTACTTATTTAAAATTATTTCATCCGTAAGGTCAATCGGGTCTAATGCGTTTACGCGTCCATTTATGACGTCGAATGGTCTCTGTTTAGTTACGCTATGCATTGAAGAGTTATATCCAATTATTGCATAGTGCATTAATTGCTTGGTATTTGCATTTGGGTCTTTAATTTTTAAAATTCTAAATAGTTCGATAAGGGTGGAATGTAGTCTTTCTACTGGACTATTACTATTTGAGTTACCAGGGGTCGTAAAATGAATTGACATGTTATGTAATTTACAAAAATCTAACATTAAGGATGTCTTAAATTCTGTACCGTTGTCACATGTTATCTGTTGAGGTAGGCCATGATGACTTATAAAGGTCGCGAGATTGTCTAAAACTACGATTGCTGTGCAAGCGGGTTCTAGAGGATAAGCTTGAGCGTATCTCGAAAATACGTCAATGATTGTCAGGAATTTTACATTACAAATTTGAAAAGTATCTATATGAATAGATTCTAAAGGTTGTGAAGGCGTGGGTGTAAGTGCGAATTTAATCCTAGGTGGATGTCTGTCGTATTTAGCTTGTTGACACGTGTCGCAATTGTTTATGTATTGGGTTAGGTCATTCTTCATGTTAGGCCAATAATAAAGTTTTTTCAACGCCAGTAACCCTTCGTTAATACCACGGTGACATGTTTTGTTATGGTGGTAGGTTATTAATTCCTTTTGTCTATTTTCTTCTGTGACATCGTTTAAATAAATTTTCGACAGAGTCAGTTTGTATGCATGGTTCCTAAATATTTTTGGTAATAAGACGCTTATTTCTTTAGGTAGATTAATTTCTGCGTTTTTGATGAACATACAGTAGTATTTAGTCGGGTTTAAATATTCTTTGAAAAATTTTATTATTTCATTTTTATAATTTTGTGTTAAAAATACAGTGTATCTAGTTTTTGTTATAAATGGGTTACTTCTTATTACATGATAATGTCCTTCTGTTTTTTGATGAAAAATAATTTGGTTGGCATACGTATTTAAGCAATTTTCGGTTATTGGTATGTTTAAAATAGGGTCTTCTACTGCTGAGTGTACTGTTTCGTTATCAGATACTTCTCTCTCTGGTCTTATTTGTATATCGGATATTATATTTATTTTTGGAGGGTTTTCATTTGTTTTTTCTGGGTTAAATATTTCAGTAATTTGTTCTAGTTGTTCTAAACTGACGTCTTGATTTTCTTCTGTATGGATGTACTGATTGATATCGTCATTTATATCTCCAGGATTTCCTAAGAGTGACTCATTTTCCATCATATTTATTTCTATTCTTGATAGTGCATCGGCATTGGTATTTTGTTTTCCTTTTTTATATCGTATTTCATAATCAAACTCTTCTAATTTTAATCTCCATCTAACCAGTCGTGAGTTTGGTTCTTTCATGTTAAATAAATATTGCAATGGTTTATGATCTGTTACAATAATAAATTTACGTCCGAAAAGATAGGGTCTAAAATATTTGGTAGCCCAAACAATGGCTAAGAGTTCTTTTTCAATTGTTGAGTAGTTTATTTCTGCGGGGTTTAATGTCCGCGATGCGTAAGCTATTGGGAGATCATTACCAATTTTGCCTTGACTAAGGACCGCTCCCAATGAAATATTTGATGCATCAGTTGTTAATATAAATGGTTTTTCGAAATCCGGGTATTGTAGAATTGGGTCATTACATAATATATTTTTACATGTTTCTAAAAATTCGGCCGTGTGTTCGATAGTGGCTCCTTTCTTTAGGCATTTTGTAAATGGCTTTGTTAATTTTGCAAATTCTTTTATAAACCTTCTATAGTATCCTAGTAAGCCCAAAAATGATTTTATATTTTTTGCAGTTTTTGGCAATGGAAATTTTTGTATTGCAGCGATTTTTCGAGGATTCGGTTTTATACCATCTTTTGTGATCAAATGTCCCAGAAATTCTACTTCAATTCTAAGAAATTCCGATTTGTCTAGTTGTATTTTTAACTGAGCTTCTCTTAGTTTTTCAAAAACTAATTGTAGATGTTTAATATGCTCTTCTAGGCTAGTCGAGAAGATTATAATATCGTCCATATACACCAGGCATATTTTTCCTTGTAAATCACGCAGAATATTATCCATTACGCGTTGAAACGTCGCCGGTGCGCACTTCAGTCCGAATGGCATGCGCAGAAACTCGTAGTGCCCATTCTCAACATTGAAACCTGTTTTTTCGATCGAATTAGGGTCCATCTCAATCTGGTGAAACCCTGATGAGAGGTCTATGGTTGAAAAGTAGGTACAACGGCCTAGCTTATCCAAGATGTCATTGATATTCGGTAATGGATATCTGTCATCGATTGTTTTTGCGTTTACGCAGCGAAAATCGCAGACTATTCTCCACTTTTTCTTTCCGCTAGCGTCTGGTTTTTTCGAAACTACCCATATTGGGCTGCTCCAAGGACTTTGGCTGTGCCTAATAATTCCTTCGTCGAGCATTTTATTAATCTGTCTTTGTACCTTCTCCTTATGAATAAATGGGTACCTATATGATTTTGTATGCACGGGGATTTCGTCGGTCGTCCTTATGACGTGTTTAATTTTATTGGTAAAGGTAAGTTGGTCATTTTCACGGTGGAAAATATCTGTATATTCTTTACAGAGTTTTATTAACGCGGTTTTTTCTTCAGCATTTAAATGTTCACAACGAATTAATTTTGAAATGTCTGTCTGTCTGTTTGTAGTTTTATTTGTTTGTTGTAAAATATTTTCTATATGTAAGAAATCGAAATTTTTCTTATGGGAATCTGGAAATGACCAAACATTCAACGGTTCGGAAAAATGAATTGTTATATTTTTCTCAGTGTAGTTATAAATTTCTGTCTGTGCAAAACCGTTCTTAGCGACAGTTAAAGTCTCGGGAATATATAAATCGTTGATAACACATTCAGGTAAAATTACATCTACATTATTTTGTGATACGGGCACGTTTGTAGTTAAAACTTCGTGGGCGTTAACTGATATGCTATAAGTTTCCTTATCTGGTTCTCGGTATAAAATTGATATTGTCATATTTTTGTTTACTAATTGTTTATTAAATAAATCAATAGAAAAATTAAATCTTCTTAATTCGTTTATCCCTATGATACCGTCGAAATATTCATGAAAATTAAAAAGTATAAAAGATACATCGGTGTTTACTTTAAATTCAGGAAAGGCAGGGATATCTGCTTTAAATAATATCTCTTTTGTTCCTACACCGGTTTTTATTACCGTAGGACAGTGATAAATTTTTTCTGCGAAATATTGTTCTGCTATGTCAGGTTTAATAATTGAATGATAGCAACCTGTATCAACTAAAAGTTTTAAAGGGGGATTTTTAATTTGAATATAGGGTAAACTGTTATTTATTTCGGTGTTCATATCAGATGTTAAGTTCCAAAATTTGATCGGCTCGGTATCGTAAAATTTTCGTATTGGTCATTATTTTGGTAATTTTCGGGATATTCAATATCGTCAGTATATTGGTTATATTGATTATATTGGTTGTAATCGTCATATTGATTTGAAAATTCCTGATTTTGATGTTCAAGAAATTCAAAATTTTCGTTTTTTATGTTTCCGGTGTTTTCAGAGATTTCTTTGGCATCGCTGGCTGCACCAGATGCTGTTGTGATTTGTTGTAAATTATCATTTTGATTTTCGTCAATTTGGTATAGTTCTTGCGAAACAAAATTTCTCGGACCGCTTTGTTTAAAGAAATTAGATTGATTTTGATTATTACGTTCGTTAGGCATCGTATAACGCGATCTAACCGACATTGGTTCTGGCTTGTTGGTAGGTACTTGACCAGTAGGCTTAAAAACATTTTTGGGTGGACCAAAAACTTGCCTATTTGTTGGGTAATTTCTGTTAACAAAATGGGGTTGTACATTAATAGGTGCTCTTGGGAAAGAGTTATTTTGAGAGAAATTTTGCATAGGCATATTTTGATGTGGCTGCGCCGGCCTATTATGCATCATGTGTGTATTTTGCATATTGTTATTATAGTTCTGATAGTTATTAAAATGTCTTGGTTGCATGAAATTCGGTCTTATTATTTGATTATGATTATAATTATTATTATGACCATATACTGGGAAATTTGGTTTTATAGGTAATAAGTTTGGTCTTATAGGCATGATTTTGGGTGGAATTGGAGCCTTAAAAAGATTTTGAGAGTACTGAAAATTTTCTTCTTCGTTAATTTGAGTCATTGCCGACTCTAAACAATCAGGATTTTTAAGTCTAATAATACTTTGTAAGGGCCCAGGTAAACCACGAATAAACGTCCTCAATGAAACTTGATCGTATTGGCGTAAATAAATTAATTTGGTCGCCTGGTCCATTTGATTGGCGGCGAACGAATTAATTTTTTGGGCAAGATTACTTCTAAGAACTTGTAATCTTTTCGCGAAATCTAGAGGATGTTCATTTCTTAAAGGGGTGGCCATAAACAAATCTTGTTCTAAGCATTCCAAGTTTCGTTTATCACCAAAACAATCATATAATGCAGTTTTAATTTGATCCCATGTTTGAAGTTCCATTCTACAACCTACAAGTATTTGCGCGCGATCGATTAGTTTCATTCTAATCGCTCTTAGTACAAATGCATTTATAATCGGATCATTTCCGTTACCGTAGGTTGTAATAAGGAAATCACCAGCTGATAGAAAACTTGTCAATGTATTTGGGTCACCATTATAGGGAAATATCGTATCGATAAACATTTTAAGCAATGTATAATTAATATTTGGCGCTTGTATTAAAGCTTGTGCTTGAGCAGCAGCTTGTGCTTGAGCTAGAGCTTGAGCCTGAGCTGCTTGAGCTTGGGCTTGAGCTTGAGCCTGAGCTGCTTGAGCTTGAGGGTCCATTTTATTACTTTTTAGATCTTTTTCACTGTTTAGGTTTAAACTTTGAAAGAATTGACTTAATATACCGTCAATGTCTAATTCACTCATAAAATAATTCTGAAAGTAACTTTTTCTAAAATAGAAGTACTTTCTTCATCAGAGAAATGTACTTTTCTTAAAATTAATTTTTTTTTTGAAAATCTTTGAAAACTAAAAATATTTGACAATTAAAACTATTTTCACCAGCCTAACCGGGGATGATGAAAGGAAAGAAGGGATACTTGGACACTTACCCAACGGGTTGTAAGCCTTTTCTTCCTTCGGGTGATTCTTTACTCTCGGTGATAATCCTGTACTGCTTACGGGGGTGATTTTGGACTTCTGCGTTGACCTCAGCTGGACTCAACCACTTTTTGGTGCACAAAACAGTCACAATCACAGGTTCTTTAGGAGTCTAAGGGTTGAAACCCACGTTTTACGCACAACCGTCACGATGACGAGAAATTGCTCGAAAACTACCCCAATCCGTTCCGACTGCGCCAGTTAAGTCTTTTAAACAACCGATTTTGTTTTTAAAAACTTTTATTTTTATAAGCAGCAACTTATGTTTACAAATGAGAAGCAAAGAATGAATTTACAATGTTAAAAATGACAATATATAAGTTCGGTGTTATCTCTTTGCAAGCTCTGCATTCTAGGAATCTTGATACTCGCTCAGCTTGTCTATTCACATAACTCTAAAAACAGAAGAATTACCGATAGTAAACAATCATAACAACATGGAATATTGTAGCCCAATCCATTTTTCTATTTTGATCATTTATAATCAGTATTTATTTGCTTCATCTATACTTTTTCTTCCTAAGGCTGTAAAAAATAAGTAGTATTTATGAAAAATTGTTATCCTATCATTAGGAAAAATAAAACAATTATTTTTTATTTTTTGTTTATTATTAATTAAATAGTTACTTGTTATTCAACAACGAAAACACATTACCTAATTTAAAAAATAGACCCGTTGTAGGGTCTTTTTTTATATTTTAATAAATCCTCACTTAAGCTAAAAATAACACCTGGGTTTAAAAAAAAAACATTAGAAGTAAGAACAGTTGCATTCATAGGCGTCCAAAGAAACGTGTCTCCTGTTGGGCAAACATTTTTCTCATTGATGTAGTCGATCGATTGCTGGGCGGGTTCCTGAAATCTATTATAAGTGATTAGTGGTAGAGCAATAGAGTAACGTTTCTAACTGAAATATTAACACATATCAAAATTTAAATTAATATCTAAGTACTCTAGGAGATATTACAAAATAACTCTTTAACAAAAATAATTCAACACCCTGTAGCAACAAAATGTAAGCCCTTGCGGACATACAGTTAAAGTCATACCTATGAACTTTGTATCTTAAAATCGCTTAAAGAATTACTCTTTATTATCAGCACAATATATAGGAACACCTTGTACTACTATATTTAAAGAATATTTTAAAAATAATTAATATATTTCTTGAAAAATATTTGCTTTAAAATTACTTAATACTGATAAATAATTATTAAAAAAAAAAATTAGTAGGTACTAGGTAGTTCATAAAAGATCATTTAATCAGGTAAATTTTTAATGTGCAAAAAAGAACGATTTAAAAACTTAAAAATTATACTAAAACTTCTCTAAAAATAAAAAATAGAAATTGTGCTTGTCAATAGGTGCTTGGCTTGCTATAATTGAAAGAAAGCTTTAGCGTAGGAAAAAATTATATATGAGCTCAAACAAAGTTTATTTTTTTAGTTTTTTTATTTATATAGGTAGGTACTTATAGTGGGTGTAAAAATTAAACACAATTTTATAAGTCACAGACACATACAGTTCTTTAGGAATCAGATAAATTTTCTTAAAACTACACTACAAATAACTAACTGAAACAATACTAAACACTACTTTTTTTACTTTTTAAAAATTATTAACATTTTAGTCGAAAATTATCATTGTAATGTCGTTTTTTTATGGAAGTGCGCAAAAATAAAAAAACTGATGCATTTTTAGCCCTATATCACTGCTATATTTTACCTATTAGCTGAATTCTAGTCGGACATAACCTCGACAGAGCGTCATTACCTGACCAGAATTTTGAAATATTAGTTATAATATTTATTATCTTTCTATCGTAACGGTTTAAAAAGAAAACACAACAAATATTTTAGTAAATTTTTTAATTCTTACCTTCAAATGCTTCTAAAGAAGCCTCTAGGCCCCAGTCATACAGAATTGATTTGTAGGTACGCCATTTTGTTTTCAACACAAATACTGTTGCGGTCGCAAATACGAAGACGCAGGACTGCGAACCGTACCCTCAGAATAGCTGATGAAGATGAAACATGAACACGCGACGCCAGAAGACCGAACCGACAACGATGATGCGTCTTCGGACTATTGAACACTGTCGATCATATCCGATGTTTGAATAGAAACAAACTTTAAACGCCGACTTTAGTTATGGTTATTAAAGGCTTTAATTATAATAATTCAAGGTTTTGTTATAGTACGAATGTCATTTACTGACGTTATTAAACGAAAAACTGTCAACAGACTTTAATAATCATAACTAATCAAATGAATAATTACAACTAAACACCTACATTACGGTAGTCTTTTGAAACCTAATTAACCCGTATACTGATAGCAATTAAACCTTTTTAGGTCTATAATGTAGAAATATGCTTACAGTAATACAAATACTTCAGAAAGATGAGTTTAATTGTAACAAATAGATCAATAAATAAAGAGCTGTGCCAATTAAAGGTTTAGTTATAGTTATTAATAAATCACCTGTAACATACTTTAATTAACCGATTTTCCTCAGTGTACTGAGATCGCATTGTAACATCAAAATATATTTATTACTATATTTACAAATAAAATACTAGTTAAAAGATATTTTTTTAAAACATTTTTTAAAACATTAGATACGTACCTACTCGAACCCTTCCAGGAAATTCATTACAACGTTTAATTATATAAAAGTGTACATTTTTTTAATATACTTATGAAAAGTTGCATACATATCAATAGAGAACAATTAACTTGTGATATTCATGTTTCCTATCACAGCCTCAAAAGACATCAGCATTATCACAAAAAAACATCACAGAATCCAATATACATATGTACATAAAACACATTTCATAGAAAGCATAGTTAGCATCTGATGAGTCCCAATAAGAACGAAACAGCCTGTCATTGTCTACCTGTGCCCCAGGGAACCTATTTTTGGCATCCCTATCAACTTTACTGCAAAAGATAGACGCACTACTCTGTCCGCTTGCCGATAAGTTTCTTTCTATACAGGGTGGCGCATCGAAAACGACACAGAGACATTTACTGGCAGCTCAGTTCTTTTTTGGAAAAACTTTCAGACCCTTCGATTTTGTTTTCGAGGGGGATTCTCTTGTATACCCAGTAGTTTTAAGATATAGCCAGTGGCCAGCCATAATGAAACACCCTGTATACGTGTCCATGTCCAGGGGGAATTTCCCCTGAGCGTAAAAGGTCAAAACAAGCTATTTTAACATCTATTTGCAATGCAGCAATAGGGAATTATTTTTCGGGAAAAATACAGATTTTGTCAAACAAGGCAAATTAAGGTAGGATCGCCCAAGAGTACGCATTCCCTAAGAGTACACATTAGTGATATTTTCTACTTGGGATCACCTCAATGCTTAGTTTTGAATACGCTTTTTTCATTCTTCGTCAAATAAGCACTATAGCGCCATAGTAAATTTTATCTAAACGAATTAATATAGAAGAACTCAGATGATATTTTTTTAGTAATGCTTTATATTCCTCGCTACATTTACAATGCGTATTATTATAAGAACTCGGACAATGGCGTATTTTGACAGATATTTTCTTACAAAATTGCAAAACGTACTTTTAGTGAATACAAAAAAATTGTTTCTTATATCCGTACAAACAAATTCTAAAATTCAAAATTAAAATATATAATGTAATGTGACAATTTAACTAGAGTGCTAAATAAACTTCCTGTAATTTATAACTTTATTTGCTAAGCTTTATGACTTACTTAGTTAAAATTAATTCCCGTATAAATAAAATATCCGAGGTTATAACTAACGTTTTGACGTACAATAACTACAAATATGATCCTTATACAGTTGCTGAATAATACCAGTGGTGTTGAATGACTCCAATATATTTTAATTATTGAAGCCCATTTACTTAATTGGATTAAAACATTGTTAGGCGTTCGGAAGCCTACGAACTAGTATACCGTGTCATTGTTTTATAGACGGTCTTTGGTATTTAGATTATTTTAATTTTATAGTTTCTGCAACACTTGATTTATATACAATTTAAGATGTATGACTTTAAGTTGTTCATTCAGAACTATAATTAAGACCATATTGTGTTTTAGTATTTAAAATGCACCTGTGTAAGTATTTTTTAAATTAATATAACTTTTTCTGATATATCGTGTAAAGTTACTTACATAATATGTAACATCCAATTTTTGTTCCTTGACTTTTGCGGTTAAATTAAGTTTATTTTTAAGTTTTAAGCTTAACCTATCACTTCACACTTCAAAAAACACTTTTTTTATTCGAAAACTTTCCATTATTTACATAAAATGAACTATACCGGGTCCGCCAACGTGGCGGGGATGGAAGATTAAATCATTATCGAGGAGCTTATAAAAAATACTAAACCAGCATAAGGTATCGACTTAAAAGCGGCATATTTTAAAAATATTTTACATTATACAGGGTGGCTCAAAAAAGTGTGGCGGACTAAACTTGCATTTTTTTAAATGGAACACCCTATATATTATGTTATTTTCTAATTCCCTATACAATTTCACGTATATTTTGTATAAAATGTCATATGTCTAAATTCAATTGTTTTTGAGTAATTGACGTTTAAAATATGGCATTTTTTGACTTTGACAGGCTGTAACATTGGAACGGTTCATCTTAGAGAAAAATGGTTTTCACCACCCTATCTTAGTTTTTCATTCTCTATCCAAGGAAACCAACCTCCGATTTACTATGTTAAACCGTTAAAACCGTTTTTTTGGTTTAACATGGTAAATCGGAGGTTGGTTTCCTTGGATAGAGAATGAAAAACTAAGATAGGGAGGTGAAAACCATTTTTCTCTAAGATGAACCGTTCCAATGTTACAGCCTGTCAAAGTCAAAAAATGCCATATTTTAAACGTCAATTACTCAAAAACAATTGAATTTAGACATATGACATTTTATACAAAATATACGTGGAATTGTATAGGGAATTAGAAAATAATATAATATATAGGGTGGTCCATTTAAAAAAATGCAAGTTTAGTCGCCACACTTTTTTGAGCCACCCTGTATAATGTAAAATATTTTTAAAATATGCCGCTTTTAAGTCGATACCTTACGCTGGTTTAGTATTTTTGATAAGCTTCTCGATAATGATTTAATCTTCCATCCCCGCCACGTTGGCGGACCCGGTATATTTCGTCGTGGTGGTGTTGTTCTTCAGGTGACAAAGTTTTGTACTCACTACTAACTAAAACAATTATTATGCAATAACTATTGCGTTAATTTATACAAAGCCCAATTTAGTATTATAATAAATAGATTATTAGGTTATAGATTATTTATTATCTAATAAAAAAATGGATTTTTCTAATTGAAGTGGTATTCAAAACACATTTAATAAAGGGAATCTAATTGTTCGTTAATGGGGATTCCTAGGTCTATTTATTTCCAAAGACTTAAGTGGATCCCAACAATATTTCTAAATTCTTCTCCATGCTAAGCTATAACTATATATAAAAAGCTGCATATCGCAAATCGTCACTTACAGTGACTCTAAAGGTAGAAGTTAGTACCTAAAACAATTTCTTTTTTATTGTTTAAATTTTTTAAAAATTGTATTCATTTTCTTGTTTAAATATTCTGTTGTTTATTATATTGTTTACTTTTGTATCACACTCCTGCGGTCTGTGATGTGTCAATATAACATCTGTCAAAAAATATTTACAAAAATTTCATTTCAGAATTATTGTATTTCAATCATAATATGAGAACTACCTCGAACAACAACAGAAAAAATATCAAAATGACAGCTGTTAGTATATAACTATTATTAATTATTACTGTAACTCGTGTATTTCATTTTTATCTCTTTTATTTATGTTTCACAAAATTAACACTAAAAATAGTTAATTAATAAATAGTTTATTAATAATTAAAATAGTTGAACATTGAAATTGTCAAAATGACGGTTAGCAAGAAACAATCTTTTTTCATCACACAAATTGCTTTTACATACGAATACCAATTTGTGTTCAGATCGGTTAAGTAGTTTTGAGGTAAATTTGGGGTATGGTGGGGTATGTCGATTAAATTAGTTCTTAAAGTAAATTAATCTTACGCGTACGTACATAACATTTTAACACTTGATTTATCTCTTACTTTTTACGAATATAGAAATTGAAAATGTTTTTCTAGGGTCGAAACATTGGACTCGATATCTGACATGTCCAAACATAATTTATAGAGAAAAACCGTATCTGTGAATGTTTGGGCCGCGGCGCATTGCCTGTCAATCGTTGGGCCGCAGCGCCGAAAGTTCTTGCGCCTTGTCTATTGACATTTGTGCCGCAGCGCATTGCTTGTCGATTTTTAATTGCGGCACAGAAAATTTTAGTCATTTTAAAAAGGTATACCAATTTCTTTTCCAATCGGAATAAATTATTTTCATAGTTATATTCTATTAGAGATACGTATACCAAATTTTGGACAGATCGGTTAAGTAGTTTGTGAGTTACTTTAATGATTCAATTTGTAAGGCGGACAAAGCCATGCGTAATTTTCTTTTTAAAATATTTTTTTCTGATATTATAACTCTTTTTCATTCGTATGCCAATTTTTTTTTCAGACCGGATAAGTAGTTTCCGAGATAAATTAATTTTACATGCTTTTACATCTTCGGGTGTATTCGTTTTTCTAAGGCATTATAGCAGTCCATTTCAAATTTTACAACTACCACACTTTTTCCAAGTATAAAGATTGAAGATGTTTTATAGGGTCGAAACATTGCTATTTGGTTACAGTATTATTGTATAAAGACATTAGAAGAAGCAAGATTTACAAAACTGCAATAAAAATTACAGGTTTATATTTAAAAAAATATTCCTGATAATAGAAATTGATAAATTTTAAGTTTTGTGAACCGGTTTTAAAAGGAAAAATTCATCTATAAATACTCTATTTGAAGCTATCTGTTTTATAACACTGTATTGTAGAAGTAACTTATTCCGAATTTTAAAGCGCGAAATGCTAAAATAACTTGAAAACTTACTATGAAATATGCCATTTTCGGCCTTTTTTGACACTTTATATTTTTAATATTGATGACGACGCTTTATAAATTCAAGGCGTTCTTTTCGAAAAATCATAATTCTGTTAAAATGAAACCTTCACGGAAATTGCAGAGTGTTTTTAAAATTGAAATATCGATAATTAATCGGACATAATGAAGCTTTAATTTTGGTCCAATTAACTTGTAAAAGTCCCTAATAATCTATAACATTAAATTTCTAACTTTAAAAAGTTAAAACAACTTCAATCAGTAGACAGAAACACCCATTTTAACAGCGGTATTTTCGAGATTTGGCGAATTTTCCTACTCCCGCTATAAAAATATTAATTTTTCTCAAATTAAAAAAAATACATTAATATATTTAAGTATACATGCGTTTTCAGAAAACATTGAAGAATAAAATAAGCCTAAACTGAATTCACTAACGATATTATAGTACAAAATATAGTCAAATATATAAAATTTTTGGTAGAAAAACGTAAAAAAAATAACTTAATTTTTTTCTTGAACCATTAAACGTGCTACCGAAGAGCACGCTTGGTATGAATTTTAAAGTCTATTCATCCCTCTTAACAACAGCCCAAGAAAAAGTACCTTAAAAGTTTTTTTTTTAATTAAAACTTCGTTTATTCTCTTTGTAAATCAAAATGATTAAGGATCCAAAAAATATATTTCAAACGTAATTCGACAAGCTCTTATTTATTTTTTATTTATTTAAATCACAGCAGCAGTCACAAGACTTATGGTTTACAAACATAATACAAAGTACTCTAGAATATACATTATAAGTACAATAAGTATTTTAAAATATACAATACGCTAATATACCTTAGTAGATAAAACACTAATAAAATAACAATTATATCAAACTTTAATCAATTTTTTAAAACGGACTAAGGAGGGCATGCCCTAAAGAAAAACATTTTCAGGGAGGGAATTCCAAATTCTGACACCGACCCCAACCAGCGAGTTAAGACCAATATTTGTCCTACATTTAGGCACCCTAATTTTAAAGTGATGATCATTTCTGCTTCTATATGATGGTGGTTAAAGGAAGTTTTTAATCTCAACATACGCTGAATTTCCGTTATAAATTTTTAACATGACGATCCCAATAAAGTATTTTCTGCGTTGTAAAAGAGAGTTTCAGCCCAGGGCCGCTATTGCCTTGGTCGGACTAAAGTCCCTACCAAAATTTAAATAGACACACCTCGCGATAGGATATATGACATTTTTATAAAAAAATATTTTTCTAAAAATTTTTTTTATGGTTTTCATTGGCTTACCTATATCTTTTTTCTGCATGAAAATAACTTTCTCACACCCACATAAATACCATCTTTCCATTGGTAAAAAAAAATCGATAATTCGTTTAGTTTTTTTGTAATTCACTTCAGGAAAACCAGCAATTTAACATGCGAAATTGTAAATTGGAAAATGTAGGTATATAAAATTCGTAAATTGTCATTAAGAGAATTGAATGCGCTTTTTAAAACGTATTTTATTGCGTGGAAAAATTTACCAAATAAAAGTGAAACTATTTGTACTAACTAACTAAAAAAAGGACGCCGACTGTATCTTGGGAATCATTAAGTGTATAGCTTTCGGGAAATATTTTTTTTATAAAAAAATTGGCAAGAGAAATTGCTGAATATTATTATTAAGATGGCCACTAGAGGGCGTATCTAATACTAATGTTCGATTATAAAAACAAAAGTTTTTCCCTAATATACCTAGTTAAGCCTTATTGAAAATGTATATTTTGTAATCTTGAAAAACATATGAGTACCTTTATTTAAGTACTTATGGCTCCGGATCTTCAAGTAAGGGAGTGGAGGAAAGACAACCACCTCACTTTCACACACACATACCATAGGTCACTGGGAGGATTCTTGGACCAACTACCGCGTAGTTCTTTCTCTGTTTAGTGAAAGTGGGGCCGTTTCGAAAGAATATATTTCTTTCTTTGTTTATGCACCAGACTAGAGTTTTTGCAGAAATTCTGTCTCGCTTTACCACATATCAAAAACCAGAAAAATGCCCTTTCTCTCCCTTACACACACTCTCACCTATAGATTACCTGTCTGAATTTTACACTTTCACACACACCTAAATTATCATCTTTTTTCTACACACATACGAAACCGCTCTAATATCAGAACGTGTACCTTCGCGAAATTTTTACGTTGCCGCGTATGCGTAGAGGAAATCGGCGTCTTACCGTATATTATTGCTAGTCGTGCTGCCGTTTGACCTGGAACTTTTTACCGACACCGTTAACGGTCCATTACCCGCGCCCGTTTTCGCAAGTAATTAACCACGTGAACCCTTAAGTTGTAGTATGACCGATTGGCCGCGTCCTTTTACCTTTACCTGTAGATCTATTGCCATGTTGACCTTTGAACCTAAATTACTGAGAATGCTGCGCCGTGTTCTCAGGACGCTGAAAATAAGCAACAGGTAGTCGCACATCGCGTAATTGATCGCCTGGTTTATTTACTCCATGGTATAAAAGCTCCCGGAGTATGTAGGCCCCTTACAACGCTAATTCAAGGGGTGGAGCCCGAGATACCGTTGGAAAATAACTTTTCCGTCCTGAACTAAATTAAAACGCCTTTTCAAACTTTCCTTCCAAGAACAAAACCCGCTATATATCCTGCTCTGCCCCTGCTAAAGATTTTCACGGTATCCCCCTCATTTTTAAAAAAGTCGTTACCAGAAGCCACCTAATTTTAAATAAATAAGTCTGTTTAGTTGTCATTCGTTATTGCATAGCATCGCTATCCACTTGTCTAATTAAATAATTAAAATTCTAATGTTGGGGGTTGCATCAATTAACAATAATTAACTAACCAGAAAATTTGACTGACAAGAGTTTTGGATTGTCTGCATTTGTTTTGAATCACAATGTTTCAACTGGTAAGTATCTCCAGTTGTCTTCAGGTGAATACTAATTAAATATGGTAACTATAGCTAGGTGTAATGACACATAAATAAGATGAGTCATGCGTTTATCTCTACATGTTTTATTTATACTTGTAACGTGCGTATTTCTCTTTAGAATAATGACATTTATATATATATATTCTTGACGAAATGGTGAATGCTCGTAAATTAAAACTCAATACCCCACTTTAAGAAATTGCATTTTATTCAAATTTTATCATAAAAATAACAACTGTCAAGCGAAAACGACAAGTAAAACGTCAATTGTGTCACTGCCAACATGGCCATTACCGGAAGTGAGTTTTGACTAAATTCTTCCTAAATTAGTATTTCCTCGGAAAATACAAATAGAAAATAGTCATATTTGTTATGACAGGTTTATAGGCTCTTAAGCCTAAGCAATTAATTTTTAATTCTTGTATTCCAGGGCGCTGTAAAAAACACGTGATCACGTCTTGGGGCCAATTGTAACGAATAGATTTTATTAATTTTTATGGGTAATGTCGGTTAGTCCGATGAATAATTATTTACTACCCATGACTTCTCCTCTTGGGTTCTGACTAGTTTACAAGGTACATCAAACGTGCAATGGTTCACTTCTATCTTTCTAATTGAAGACAATTAATGTCTTTAATATTTTTTTCTTAAAGAATCTTGTAGACTGTGTTCCGAACTAGACATAACTTTTAATAGAGACCGATTAATTCTTAATATAAATTTATAAATTAAAGTATATTTTAAAATAACTCGATCATTTCCTAAAATCAGGCTTAACCTATCGTGTGCATCGGTCATAATTCTTTTATGGAATATGTGAACTTAAATTAAAATTGTTTGTAATTTTTCTATATTACTGAACATTAATAATATCAGCGCGGATTTACCTACAATGCGGTAAAGTATTTTAACGATTTTAATAATAATTACTTTACTTATTGTTCTTCTTTGCTATTACTTTGCAATGGAATTAGAAATACGCTGTTGGAAAATCAAGGGAATCCTTAGTTTTTGTTAGGTGTTATAAATGTTAACGATTTATAGCCGAGGGTAAGATAATTCGCAGTTATTATTATTACTCTTCTCGACAAACATTAAACAGGACCTGGTGTAAAAAGTAACTACGTGGCGCCTACCCTTTAATCTTCGAACCCAGCCGTCTCCACTGTATAAAATCTGGCAGCCACCTGGCTTCCTGTGGCTCATACGCTGAAGATTTTTTTTGACCATAGTACTGAGGACATTTTAAATCATGCGTGTTGAAATATACGGTTGCTTATCTGTGGGTGGATGCACCTTGCAACTATTTTAGGAATTTTTTTAAATTTTATTTTCTTGAAAATTTAACTTGACAAAAAAGGAATTATAGTCTTTTTTTTGGTTAAGGAAATAGCTCCTTATATACTATTTTTTTTTTTTTTTTTTTTTTTTTTTTTTTTTTTTTTTTTAAATGGGGAAACTCAAAGTCGAAAGTCTCAATCCTTATATACTAGCTAGGTGCAATAACGCATAACTTAGATGAGTCAATCTCATACTTGATGAGTCATGCTTTTAACTCTTACGTGGGCTTTTATTCTACCATTACATTTACTTAAAGGTTTCCAGACGTTTCTTATATCTAATGAAGACTTACTAAAACAACCTGGATTTTGGTGTATGGTGACAGCTTCCTTAAACTTCCCTTCCTCCAGTGCGGTTCTTTTTGTAGGATTTCGGCTTCTGTCCACCTGATATGATGGCCGTGCGTCTAGGCGTGGTCAGCTGCACTTGATTTTACGGTCTTTCTTATATGGGTTCTTATGTTGTTGTTGGCCACACTCTCAGGGGATCTGGTAGACACAATCTTTCTTATCTTTTGGCTTGTTAGTTTCGTCTTCGTCAGATGGCTTCTTATTCTTTCAGATACTCCTTTGGCATATGAAATGTTGAGTATTGGTTGTATCTCTTTTTCTGCTTTATGTGCGTTTGGACGATTCTTGAGATTTTCTAACATTGTGTCAACCAATCTCATGGGGTAGCCATTCTTGTTCATTCCAGTTACAGAGGATAATTGCTTTATCCACAAGGTGTCTCACTACGCCATGTTTTGTATTGATAGAGTGATTCGATGTGTAATTGAAATATTGAACTGTATGCGAACGTTTTCTGTACACTGAAGTTAGGATGGTGCTGCTATTTTTCTCTACGTTGACGTTTAGGAAAGGCAATTGGTTATTTTCTTTTTTCTCCATGGTAAATTTAATTGTCTGTGCAAAACTATTGATATGATGTAGGAATTCCCCGAGTTGGTCATCGTTTCCATTCTAAACAATAAAGGTGTCATCCACATACCTCAGTCATATTTTTGGTTTCTTCTTTGCTTGCTTTATTGCTTCGGTTTCAAACTATTCCATAGAAATGTTGGCGATTATGGGCGAGAGGGATAGGCCCATTGGTAGTCCGTTCACTTGGCTTGTCTTTTTATTGGAAATAAGAATTCTTGAGGCAGCATTCCAATAGTTCCATGATGGCATTTATAGGCGTTGTTCTTTCTTGTAAAGTCTGGTCTTCCTCAAGTTTGCCCCTGAAAACCTTAAGTTCGTTTTTTACAGGGACGTTGGTATACAGACTTTCGACGTCAAAGCTCACAAGTTGGTCTCCTGATTGTACGTTCTTTTCTCCTATTATTTGTTCAAAGTATAGTGAATTATTTAAAAATGATATTATGCTGTTTCCTTGTAGTGCATGGTTGGAGTAGAGAAAGTAAAAACTTACTAAGTTCGTATGTAGGGAAGATACGAGAGCTTGTAATTGGTTTTATAGGCATGTTATCTAAATGTATATTTTTGGCAGGCCATAGAGGTGTGGAAGTTTACTGTGGTGTGGTGTCAGGCATCTACGTATCTTTTCTGGTATGTATCGTTCAAAGTGTCGGGTGGTAGAATCTTGATACTCGGACCCTTACGAAGTTTTATAACAGAGATTATTTTTCCTTACCAACCATTTTGGAGGCTTGATTTTTCTAGAATATTTCTTACCTTCCACCTTAATTCTTTCTCTTGTGTTTCTTGGTTATTGAGTAGACGACGCTAATAATGTCCAATATTGGTATCTCTTTTGGAGCGATAGTAAAGTTTAAACCTTTAGCCAATAGGGATTGTTCTGTGGTTGTTAATTTTTTAGATGAAATGTTGACAATGGTTCTTTGGTTCTGAGTTTGCGTTGTTGGTGGATCTTGACTAACATGCTTTTGCAATTTCTTTCATTTACATTTTGTTTAGCTGTTCTTACTTTGTCACAAGTGGCGTCAATGGGGCAAAAAATGGGTTCGTTATTCTCTTCCAGTGTGTAGGTATTCTTTGATTTCCTCAAATCTCTGTTGGATATATAAATAGAGCTGCAGTTGCCATACTTATTTAGTATTCACCTGAAGACGGCTGGAGATACTTACCAGTTAAAACGTTGTGATTCAAAGTAAATAAAGGCAATGCAAGTCCAAAACCCTTCTGTCATTCAAAGAACATCATTGTCTCTAACCTTCAAACAGTCACTAACCTTCAAACAATGACATTGGCAGGCATTATTTACTCACAATCAAAAGTGCTGGATTAGTAAATTAAAAATTAAGGTCACTGAATCTACGAACACCACTATGACTGAGAAAATTATTTCTGCCAATGTCATTTATGTCACAGTCAAACTTGCTGGTTAGTAAATTATTGTTAAATATCTTTATACAACCCGACATAAGATTGTTAATTACTAATAGTATATTATTAGTAATGTGTTTTTGTTTGTATTAATATGGAAGAAGAAAGTACGAAAAAACACAATTTCATTGACTTTGACCCCATTCGCACGTCAATGCGCAGCGTTTTTCTTAAATTTATTAATATTGTTCTTTTTTGACTTTGCAAAAAGATGGCAACTCTATCTGAAATGCGTGGACCTGTACCGTTTTACTTTTTGATGTGAATGTTAAAGCTAATTTTGGTATATTTTAGTGGCCCGAGGTGTACCAGATGTAAATTTTTGACCATGCAGACGAAATACCTCGGGAGTGCCAAACTGTATTTGCTTCGCTTCAGGTACAACAAAATTTGGATGTACAGGGAGTTTCAAGGCCGCAGCATAGCCCAAGCAACCCTTTTATGTATATTTTTTAAACTTTTGTTTTGTAAACAACTACATATACCTATAATATGGCTCCACAAGATCTCGAATATTCCAAAAGTTCTAATTAATTTTAAAAACAGTATGAACGTATAAAATATTATTTGTTAACTTAAACAATTCACTTTAATACTAAGACAGAATGACACCTTATCATATTCATTAATATAATTGTTTTCAGTATATTGTGGGGTAATCTCATAAAAATTGACAAATGCCATTATAAGGATTCGCTATAAACAGAATAATCCTCTCTGGTTGAGCGACAGAAATGGAACGCAGCGATGAAAACCTTGAAAGTGGTGTAAGTATTCATCCATTTTATCTTAATACAAGTAGGCAAAACAGTTGTGTAAGATAATATGGTTAAAGAATAAAGTGATCAAATATTTTTTGAAACATAGGACTTTCTATCCTTATAAAGGGTAGATAAAAGAAACTGATGGTCAAAATATGGTGCTGTTTTATTCTAAATTGAAATGAGCTATAATTTATTAACTATTTTTTCTTATTTTTAATTTTAATATACAAAATATATGTTTTCTACTTTTATTGTCATATTTTTTGTATCGACATTGGATTTTATGTATCGGGTGTACAACTAGAAAGGGACGCCGGCCTCCTATATCTTGGGGACCGTTTATTGTACAGCTGGCGGAAAAAAATGGTTACAAAAGTCTTGAAGAGAAATCGCTGATATCTAGATTGGATATTCTACTGAAGAAGCCGATACTTGATGGACCTTCATTATATACTATTAATGAGTTAACGGTTATAATTTCCACTATATGTTTTATTTTAAATTGCCATAACAATTGATCGACACACAGTGTCTTCGTCAGATGGTCTAATCTAACTAAGATTAACAGATTTTTCATACATTTCCAAAATTATTAAAACTGTAATAAAAAACTTAACGCCAGTAAACAGATCAAATATCTAAATAAACCATAAATTTATTATTTAATGAACAATAAGGGAAAACCCGACAAGGGTTAACAATGGATGGACCAATTAACTAAACGAATACAGGATGTAATCTATAAGTGTATTATTGGAGAACTATTCAAGTCCAATTGATCGTTTAATAAAACATTACATTTTTTATGTTTGTTAATTTCCATTGACTCAAGTAGATTAAACTGGATTTATTTTTTTGATGTAATATTTGGAAATTATCGTCCAAATTATGTTTTTCTGTATTCAAGTGTAATAATGCATAATGAGAATCTGTATTATTTTTGTTATAACTATATTTATGTTCGTTTATACGTTTATTAAAACATCTACCTGTTTGTTCTATGTAAATTTTAGAACCACTTTCACAATTTAATTTATATACCTACTCCACATTTAGCCTCTTTGTTATTTTTAGTTTTATTATTTATGAATTTCTCTAAGTTATTATTTGTTTTATATGCAATTCTTATATTAGCGCTTTGATAAGTGTTGTGCAATATGTTTAGTAATTATCCTGTTGTATGTTAAAGTTTTGTATGTAATATTGTTGTTGTGTTTAGAAGCCGGGTATGTTATTCTAATTGCTTTATTGTAATGTTTCTTGGTGATAATATCATCTATCATCATGGGTTGGTAACCATTATTTAAAGCAATTTGTTTAATAATGTTAAGTTCCTTATCGTAGTTTTCTTTAGATATTGGAATATTCGTAAGTCTATGAATGAAAGAATTATATACCAAGACTTTATGTTGGTAGTTTTATGTATAGTGGTATCAGTGCGTTACAATTGGTGGAAAATAGAAAATTCTTGTTTATTATTTACTTTAGTGATTGTAAGATCTAAAAAATTAATTGCATTTTCTTGTTCGATTTCTAATGTCAACTTTATATGGTTTAGGAAACTTTTTATTGAATTGAAAGCAGCTTCCAGTTTTTGCTCTACCACTCCAAAATTTAAACCTTGCGCTGTGATGCCCAGGTCATCGGCATACACGAAGTTTCTGGTAAAAACTGGTGTTGGTTGGTCGTTGGTGTAAAGATTGAAGAGGATTGGTGCTAGTACGCTGCCCTGAGCCAAGCCGTTTTTCTGGGTTCGCCAACGGCTTTTTTTGCCTTCAAGACTAACGTAGAATTGCCTGCTTTGTAGTAAGGATTCTATTATTTGAAGTCTTTCAGTGTGTCATAGACTTTATTAATCAGGTTTCTGTGATTGACGGTGTCGTACGCAGAGCTTAGATCGACGAGTGCCAGGCCTGTTATTTGTTTTTTCTCGAAGCCATCTTCGATGTGTTCCGTCAAAGCTAGTATTTAACTGGTGCAAGACTCCCCAGGTCTAAAACCGGCTTGCTGTGGGATGATTTTTGAGTCTACAACCCTTTCTAGTCGTTGGAGGATTAGCCTTTCATATAGCTTGTATAGGTGACAAAGAAGCGATATGGGGCGGTAGCTTTTTGGAGATTTAGGGTCTTTCCCGCGGGTTTTAATAGTGCTACGACTTTCGACTTTCTCCAGACTTTTGGGATCTGTAGTGTGGCTCGGCAGGTATTAAAAAGTTTCAGGATCCAGTTTTTTGCTTTTGTTCCGAAGTTTTTGATTTGCTCTACACAGATGTCATCTTCTCCTACTGGTTTACCATTTTTCAGTGAGTTTATCCCTTTTTCTAGCTCTTTTATGGTAAAGGGCGTGTTGAAGTGGGTTTCCTCGGTTGTTGGAGATCGATTGATGCGTTTTTTCTGGTATTTTTTGTCCGGTTTGCCGTTGAGGAGCAGTTGGTGAGCTACTTGGTTGGCAGTTATATTTGACGGCGCTTTGTTTTGCTTTGGATCTCCATTTAGCTTTTTGATTAAGTTCCAAGCCATCTTGCTGCTATGCGACATATCCATTCGCTCAAGAGTGTCTATCCACTTTTTTCTCGGGCTTCGCTCAGTGCTATCATGAGCGCGTTGCCGCAGGCTATAGTTTCCTCGCTAAACGGGTCTTTGTTAAAAAGTTCTTCGTACTTGTATAGGGTCCCTTTAGAGGCTTCTGACAGCCCCGGAATGAAATGTTGCCTGCAGCCTCTTGGTATGGGGCGCTTTGATACCCTTTGTAGGATTTGCAGAAAGGTTTGGTAGTTTTCTGGTGATGGGTCTACTTTTTCGAGTTCGGCATCTAGATTAGCCGAGTATTCGGGCCCGTTTGCTTTTTTAAAACGTCTTCGAAAGGGTATCTCAGCTGTTTTGATGACTGAATAAACTTAAACTCCGATAGGTCTGTGTTGAGTCTTTGGCAGTGCATCATAGACGTGTTTTATTCATGAGTCTTGGATCTTTTGGCTTACAAAGCAGTTATCGGGATTATAGCCATATATATTTCCAGATCTTGCTATTGAACGAGCACGGCAACTTTGGATCGTGAAGAAGAGAAAGGTTGTTGACTTCTGCCCATTCTTCTAGAAGTTGCCCATTTGTGTCGGTTTCATTGTAGTCCCAGGATGTGCTGTGACAATTAAAGTCCCCAACGATGAACTAAGTCTCCTGTCTCCCAGTTTCAGTGGTTTGCCAGGGTGTTTGTAAACGGATGATATGGTAAAAGCTCCTCTTTCGATGGTGAGTATTTCAGTATCGTCGGTCACTTTTTTGCCGGTGGATGTCAGCGACATATTAGTTTTTATGAAGATGGCGCTACCATACTTGCTGTGGGGTGATTCGACGGCAAGACGCATACCATCAATGCTGGGCCTGTTTGTTTGTGCGTTTCCTGAAGGCATAATACGTCCCATTTATGTGTTGACATAGTTGAGAGATAAGGTCTTGTTTATCTTTCGTGATACCCTCGATGTTCAGGCTAACAATTGTCAGGGTTGGCTATGACAAGAGCCTGTTGTTCAGATCGTTTTGCATTGGTTTCCGCTGTTGAAAGGATTAGTCACTGTCTGTAAGGGCAGTGTTTCCAGGGAGCGCCGACATTCTCTGTATTACTGCTAATCCACAATTTAATATCTCCAGAGAGATAGATCTTTTGATTGGTGCTAGTCTATTTTGGGATTTAATTTTAGAAGGTAAAATAAAGTTTTCTACTAATTTACCGAGTCTACAAAATACACATTTTGGATATATTGTGACTGGAGTATTACCTTTTCCCGAACCAGTTAATCTTAGTTCTATTTGCAATTTCTCTAAGGTTCACATTCAGGAAGATGATCAATTAAAAAGGTTTTGGGAACTTGAAGAGGTAAATGCTACCATACCATTGTCCAAAGATGAATTGGATTGTGAAGCCCAATTTAAAAAAGATACTTTTAGGAATGAACAAGGTCAATTTGTAGTAAAATTTCCATTAAAGCATTCTCCTACAATGCTAGGCGATTCTAAAAACATTACTGCTAAAAGGTTTTTATCCCTAGAAAAGAGTTTTGTAGATCCTGAATTCAAAAAGTTGTACCATGATTTTATTCATGAATATGAGTCTTTAGGTCATATGACCAAAGTATCTAATGAAGTTTCTAATACTGATACTATTTCCTATTTTTACCTCATTATGGAGTTTTAAAAGCTGACAGCATTACTACAAAGCTGCGAACAGTTTTTGACGGTAGCTGTCCCAGCTCTTCAGGTTGGCCCCTCAATGACATACAGTATGTCGGGCCAAAGGTACAAAATGATATCATAGACATTTTATTACGATTTCGAATTTATAAATATGTCGTCTCAGCTGATGCATCAAAAATGTATCGTTGTATTTTAATGGACCCTGAACACAGAACATTGCAACAAATTCTGTGGCGTGAAAATCCAGAAGATGTCCTTTCAGTATATCAGCTGAATACAGTTTCTTATGGGACAAGGTCAGCTCCATATTTGGCAATTAATTGTTTGAGACAATTAGCCAACGAAAATTCTAAAAAGTATCCCCAAGCATGTCAAACACTTAATAATGATTTTTATGTTGATGACCTTTTAAAGGTTCAAATGATTTAATTAAATTAAAGACAAAATGCAAGGAAGTCTATTCTATTCTCGAATCGGGACATTTTATCTTAAGAAAGTGGGTTTCCAACGATTCTCAAGTTATTTCTGATATAAATATTTCCAATATTTCTAATGCTGTTCTAGATTTTGGAAAAAACGAAAGTTGTAAAACGTTAGGTATCCAGTGGACTCCTAATCCTGACAATTTAAAATATAATATAAAACAATTAAATATAAGCCCTAGCACTCCAATTACCAAAAGAACCATTTTGTCTGTTATAGCCCAGATTTATGAACCTCTCTGTCTATTAAGCCCCACCATTATTACATTTAAGATTATTATTCAACATTTATGGTCCCTCAAAATACCATGGGATAGTCATATTCCTTCAGATTTAGAAACCCTATTTACTAAATGTCTTAATGGTCTTTCATTTCTTAATAATTTTTATATTCCTCGATGTACTATTCCACAAGAACATGAACTATTTGATGTCCATTGTTTTTGTGATAGGTACTTCTAAAGAGGCATATGCAGCTTCAGTCTATATAAGAAGTAAAGATATTCAAAATAATTCGTTTATTATGTGCTAAGAGCAAAGTAGCACCTTTAAAATCAATTACTATTCCTAAGTTAGAGTTATGTGCTAGTTTACTTGGTGCTCAATTAATTACTCTAGTGAAAGAAGAATTGTCTCTTTCTGTATCTATTTTTATGTGGTCTGATTCCCAAGTTGCCCTTAGTTGGATTAGGACTGAACCCAATTGACTACAAACGTTTGTGTCTAATAGGGTCTCTAATATTCAATCATTAACCAATTTAGATGACTGGAGATATGTAAATACAAAAGAGAACCCTGCTGACTTAGCAACCAGAGGCATTACCCGAGAAAACCTAATGAGCTCTACTCTTTGGTGGATAGGTCCTTCATTTCTTGAAAAATACATGTCAGATTGGCCTGTTATCAATTGTTATATCCCTTCGAAACAATTACCGGAGTTAAAAAAGAAAGCTACTGTTTTGCAAAATACTATTTGCGATGATTTTTATTTATTTGAGCAATTTTCTAGTTTGCTAAAACTAAGACGTGTTACAGCACTTTGTATTCGATTTTGCAATAATTTAAAACTCAGAAAGACAAACACGCCTATTTAAGTAGGGTCTATTTCTGTTTCAGAGTTAAATCATGCTAACAATGCTTTAGTTAAATTAGCTCAAAGTCACTCATTTAATTCTGAACTAAAATTATTAAAAAAGAATTGCACCCTAGACAAAAAACATGAACTTTTATCATTAACACCATTTATTGATAACAACGGTATCATTCGTGTGGGTGGTCGTTTAAAAAATACCTATTTACCTTATGATGTTAAACATCCAGTCCTATTACACTCCAATCATCCTTTTACAAAGTTATTTTTTAATTATAAACATAAACAGATGTTACACCCAGGTCCACAGCTACTATTAGCATCCATACGAGAATTATATTGGCCAGTAGATGGTCTCAATTTAGCAAAAAAGACAGTTAAAAACTGTATGATATGTTTTAAGTTCAACCCTACGCCCATAATGCATCCTATGAATAGTTTACCTGACAATCGCATTAAACCTAATTTGCCATTTTAAACGACAGGTCTTGATTATGCCGGGCCATTTTTTATTTTGAACAAACCTGGTAAAGGAGCCAAGCTAGTTAAATTTTATTTAGCATTATTCATATGTTTTTGTGCAAAGGCTGTTCATTTAGAAATAGTGAGCAGTCTAACTACTGAATGTTTTTTAGCATGTTTATAACGATTTACCTCAAGAAGGGGCTGGCCTTCACATATTTTCTACGATAATGGAAGTACATTTATTGGAGCCCATAATGAATTAAAAAATATGAGTTATTTTTTACAATCAAATCAAGACTATTATTGATTCAACTAGCCAAAAAAATATACGTTGGGTTTTTATACCCCCAAATACTCCAAATTTTGGAGGTTTATGGGAGGCAGCTGTAAAAAGCGCCAAACATCATTTAAAACGAGCTTTAATAAATAACAATGTCACTTTTGAAGAATTCAACACACTAGTTATTTAAGTGGAAGGTATTTTGAAATCTACGCCTCTATTCTCTATGTCAAGTAATACTAATGATCTATCTCTTATTACCCCATCCCATTTTCTAATTGGACGATCTCTAAATTCTGTCCCTGAACCCAACCTGCAAGAAGTAAAATCTAACCGACTGACCAGATTACAACATGTTCAAAAGTTATGCCAACAGTTTTGGTCCCAGTTTTCTAAACAGTACATCTCCCAATTGCATGCATAGTACAAATGGAAAGAAACCAAATTCAAGATGGTACCCTAGTGTTACTACACAACGATAAGCAACCTCCATATAAGTGGCCCCTAGGACGTGTTGTGAAGCAATTTTATAATAAAGACGGTGTTGCAGAAGTCCTTACCCAAAATGGAAAAATCACCAGATCAACAACACATTTATGTCCTTTACCCCTCCAAGAAGAGACTGGATTAGTGATTTTTAAGAGAATATTATTATTTTATTGGACTTTTCACAATTACTCATTTGAAGGTACCCTTCAAAGGGGGGAGTTATGTAAAAAATGTACCTATTTTTATGTCATGTTACCTAGGTTTACTCTACGTTGTAAGAAACTATGAAGAAATGAAAAAAAGCAATTAGAGCCAGCATCGATTTATAATAGTTGTCCTAAAATTAGATAGGACAAACAGGTAGATGTTTGAATAAACGTATTAAAAAACATAAATAAAGTTATAACAAAAATAATACAGATTCTTATTATGCATTACACTTGAATATCGTAGTTCGTCGTCGTGAACGGACGTGCGTTAAAATCGCTCCGTGTCTTTGTTAAGTTTTTCTTGTTTTAAAGTTTGAATTTTTTTTCTTTTATCAAAGTGATGGAAGTAAAGTATGGATAACAGCGAAGAAAAATTATCAAATGCAGGTAGGACATACATAATTAGAAAAACTAGGAGTCATTCAGTGGGATCATCGTTTACCAAAAAAGATGTAAATAAAATTGCCCGTGACCTTGCCAAAACACCGGTCGAAATAAAAACTAATCTTGATAAAAATAAACACAAACAGGTGGTCAATGATACTGTAAACAAAGCTGGGACTAGTATACAGGTTGTACCAAAGACAGACGAAAACGAAGACATTTTTACATCTACAAAACATATAATAAGAACGCCCCCCAAAACCAGCACTGAGAAGTTTGAGGAAAAACAGCCGCAAAAGAGACAGAGGTCAGACTCTATCACTCCAGAAACCGCAGACAGACAAAAAATTCGCAAGGAACAAGCCGAGGAACAAGCAGTAGAAAAAGAAAACTACCATGTTCAGACAGTTGAAGAAATAAATTGCATATCACTTACTTCTGGGCATAATAATACTGAAACTATGATTCAAACTTTCCAAAAATCCTTTGAAATTATAAATACTTTTTCTGAAAACCCAGAAGATAGCAAAAATGATTTAGTAGCACTAAGAAAGGCTACATTTAAAATACATTCAATGGTTACTAGTCTAGTGTACAAGGTTGGCCAATTAGAAAAAGAAAATCTTATTCTTCAGCATAAACTAGAGGATTACAAAAAGTCGCAGCCAAACAATGAATTTTCTCAACTAAGTAATACCAGAGAAAACACACACGTAGTACCCGAAACTCCCAAGAAAACCTACAGCTCGGTAATAAAAAAAATCGATAATAGAAATCCAGAAGACAAAAATGAAGTTCAGAAATGGGTCACCCCTCCACAAACTAAGAAAAATGAGACTCTAATCAAGCCAAAGGAAGACAAGGACTCAAAGCAGGTACTTAAGGAAATTAAACAGAACTTATGTAAAAGTCGACAAGGCAACGAAACATTTAAGAGGGTCAAACTTTTACAAAATGGTGGAGTAATTATAGAATGCCATGATAATACTCAACACAAAAAACTGCAGGGTCTTCTAGAACATCAAATTAACTTTCAAACAAAAAATTTGGAAAATAAGGAACCTATGTTAATGATCAATGGGATAGAAAAAGGCTATACATCTGAAGAGTTCATAGTTGAACTTATAGAAGATAATCCACAGATGAAGGAATTATTTGGAGAGGATGTTAAAACTCAAATGAAATTTATAGCAAAAAAAGAGTGTAGAAATAAAAATAAAGAAAATTGGATATTTCAAACCAAACCGGAAATATTTAAATGGCTTATAAAAAATGAGAATATAAGTTTTGACTTGATGAAGGCGTATGTACAAGAATATACCCAGTTGACCATGTGTTTTAACTGCTGCTATTTGAGACATATCGCTAAATACTGTAAAGGAACTTTGTGTTGTTATAAATGTGGTAAAGAGCACGAAAGTAACCGATGCACAGAAGAAAGTCCATTAGATTGTCCTAATTGCAAAAGAATTAAACTGAACGACAGAAGACATTCTGCTAGAGATCCCAAATGTCCAGCCTATTTACGTAAGCTAGAACAACATCGGCAATCTATTGATTTTGGTGATAGTACAGCTAGAAAAAATGATTTTTTATAAACAAATCAAATCCGCCTGATCAAAATCACAGCTCAAAAAGAAGAATTCCTAAGTCCCTGTATAATTCACCAAAATGTTCAGTCTATCGGCAACTCTATTGACAAAATAAACCATCTACTAGAAGAGCATCTACAATGTAAGTTTTTGTGCATAACTGAACACTGGAAAGATGAGAAGCAGCTGGAGATGTTCGCTTTAAGAGATTTTAAGCTTGCAACATTTTTTGCAGAGAAAATGGTTATGGAGGAGCAGCGATATATGTTCAAAAAGACATTAAAGTTAAAGTTCGTAAAAAAATAAATAAACTCTCAATAAGTGGTCAATTCGAATGTGCCGGTGCGGAGTGCAATATTGGTGTTGAAAAGTTTCTTGTTATTACAATATATCGACCCCCCGGGGGAGATATAAAAGTGTTTCTAAAGTTACTCGACAGTTTATTGGTACAGATTATGGATGAAGGACACCGTGTATTTTTAGCAGGTGATTTTAATATTGAACTACTAGAAAACAATAATAACAGAACGGACTTTCTATCAGTAATGAACTCCTTTAATATGAGTCCTTTAATCTTAGAGAACACTAGAATTACAAGCACATCTAAAAGTTGCATAGATAATATTTTTTCAAATATTTCCCACTCCGAATTGCAGAGTTCTATTTTACATACTTCAATATCCGATCATTTTGCACAAAAAGTAGTTTTTAAATGCAGAAATAAAAAAATTTTTAAGCCCCATTATAAAAGATTTTTTTCCTCAGCAAATAAAAACAATTTTGTAAATATGTTAGAACAAGAAAATTGGTTAGATGTATATCAAATAAATAAATCCAATGTAAATAAACAATGGTCAGTTTTTATGAATTTGTTTTTACCAATTTTTAATAAATGTTTTCCTAAGAAGCTAGTGAACAAAAAAGAATTTAGGCAATCTCTTTATAAAAACGATAGGCAGATAAAGGAGGTAAAAGGTAGACTAGATATACTTTTGCATTTAAAAACACATAGGTAGTGAGGAGTTTAATGAAAGATATAAACAGGTAAAGAAAGAGTACGATAAGGTTTTAGTAAATGTTAGATCTAAGCATTACGAAAATAGGATTAGGCAATCAGACAATAAAAATAAATGTATGTGGACTATTTATGATGAAATCTCTGGACGACACAAAAAGAATGACATGTTTTCTGGGGATCCGGAAAAAATATCAAATAATTATAATGAATTTCTACTTCAGATTGTTCCGGATTTGATTAAAAATATTGAAAAAGTGGATTGGAAATGTAACATAGAAAAAAATTTAAAATCAATGTATTTAAAACCAGTTACTTGTTTAGAAATTTTGGAATTATCAAAAAAAAAATAAAAAACAAGCATAGCAGTGAAGATGATGAGGTACCTGCAAGCATTATGAAACTGAGCATTTCTTCAATATTTAAGGTATTGTGCTATATCATAAATAGTTCACTTAAGACGGGTGTTTTTCCAGACCAGCTTAAATTGGCATTGATTAAACCACTTAATAAAAATAGGGAGATTCAGAAAGCATGGATAGTTATAGACCTATTATAAGCCTTCTTCCAAGCTTTTCAAAGTTATTCGAGTTGGTTATGTGTAATCGAATAATCAATTTTATGAATGAATGTAATCTTTTCTCGGAAAACCAGCATGGTTACCTCAACGGAAGATCAACGCAAACCGCCATTTCTCAATTTACTCGTTTGATTTTGGAATATCTTGAGAATGGTGGGATGGCTATGGGTATATTTCTGGATCTGTCAAAAGCTTTCGATTGTTTAGATAGAAATATTCTTTTGAATAAACTTGAATTATATGGCATTAGGGGTTGTGCTCTGAAATGGATTTCATCATATTTAGAAAACCGAACCCAGAGAGTTACTCTGGAAAAAGAAAACTGTAAATATAAATCAGCAATTTTGCAAAATACAATAGGAATACCACAAGGGAGCATATTAGGGCCAATATTATTTATTATATTTATAAATGATTTAAATTTTGAAACAAAAAATGTAATTCCATTTTACAATCTCACGGAGTATGGTGATGATACTAACATTTTGGTAGGTGGTAAGGATGTTTTAGAACTAGTAGCTAATGCAACAAAAATTTTCCAGGACACCGAGGTTTGGTTTCAGGGGAACAAATAGCTTTTGAATAAGGATAAAACAAGTATTGTCATTTTTAAAACTAAATTAAGTAAAATAGAACGACCAGATATGGTAGAACTTGGTCAGAATCAACTAATAACAGAAAATAATACCAAATTCTTAGGCATTCACATTGATGAATTTTTGGATTGGTCACACCATATTGACTATCTAAGTAACAAATTAAATAAGGTATGCTACAGCTTACGTATCATAACAAAATATTTGAACGATATATGGCAAAAGGAACTCTCTATTTTGCAAATTTTGAAGCCACAGCAAGGTTTGGAATTATTTTTTGGGGAAGTAATTCAAAACTAGAAAAAAATTTTGTTATTCAGAAACGTGTTTTAAGAATATTATATAAAATGTCCTATTTACAGTCATGTAGAGGCATTTTTAGGTCAAAAAAAATGTTAACTATTTATGCATTGTACATTTACGAAGCCGTTTTATTTTTTTATAAAAACAAAGATGGGTTTAATACAATTATTTACCACAACTATAATACAAGAACGAGAGATATAAATTATCCAATACACAGATTAACATTGTCCGAAAAAAATCCATATTACATGTGTATTCAAATGTTTAATAAATTGAATGTTAGAATTAAAGACCCATTAAACGAACGCCTATTTAAGAAGAAACTCAAAAATTTTCTAATTGATTTAGAACCCTATAAGTTAAGCGATTACTTAGACACTTAAGATTTTGTGAATTGTAACTATTGTTGCTTTATTTCTGTTTTTTTTACGACATTTCTTTTTACTTTGTTTATTACTTATTTGTATATTACAATGTAATTTTGAAATAAAGATTAAATAAACAAAAAAAAAATTAAAATAAAAAATACAGAAAAACATAATTTTGACGATAATTTCCAAATATTACATCAAGAAAATAAATCCATGAAGTTAAATCTACTTGAGTTAATAGAAATTAACAAACATAAAAAATTGAATGTTTTATTAAATGATCAATTGGACTTGAATAGTTCTCCATTATTAAACTTATCGATTACACCCTGTATTCGTTTAGTTAATTGCTCCATCCATTGTTAACCCTTGTCGGGGTTTTCCTTCTAATTATTGTTGTTTTCCTTCTTTAAATTAAAACATATAGTGGAAGCTATAACCCTTGTGTTACTTATTAATATTATCTAGATTGGACGCTAGGGGGCTATAGTGACCAATCACGTAGCAGGTTTTTCTCAAAAATTCTCATAGTTAATATTACAGGGTGTCCGGTAACTTATGGGCCGTAGAGTAACTGGAGATACTAGACATCAAACTAAGCAGCCGATTATGTCATATAAGTCTTTTTGGATTGTTACTCGTTCTAGAGATACGGGGTGTTGAAAGTAAAAGTTTATTCTCGAAAATACGCCATAATTTTAAAACGGTTTAAAGAATCGAATTGAAAGTTGGCAATATTATGTTTTTATGAGCAAGAAATAAGAATTTGTAGAAATTTTTAAGTTTCAAACTAGAGGGCGCTAGTTGCATACACTGGGCTTATTTTTTTTCTTACCTGTGATATTAGGTGTTTTTCAATTATAGTTTCTTAAAAAGAGCATTTTCTGAGACAAAAATGTGTACTTGATTGATCTTAATATCTTTAACGGTTTTCGAGATATTTCCCTTTAAACATCCCCAAGCATAAAAAAACATATTAAATAATTAAATTAACAAAAAAAAAACAAAAGTGACAATCCGAAAAAACTTATATGCCATAATCGACTTAGTTTGATGTCTAGTATCTCCAGTTACTCTACGGCCCATAAGTTACCGGACACCCTGTATATTAAAGTTGGCATTGCTGCATGTATAAAGAATTCTGAATAACTTTTGTATTCAAGTTTTTGCACTAACTATTCGAATAAGAGAAAAAATACTTATAACTTTGGATTGGCTTACCAGAATTCAACAAACTTGGACTGGTTAAATAGGGGTTTCATTGTTTTATCAAGTTAATAAAAAGCAAAATCGTTCTAGATTCCGTTGCTACAGTTAGAGGGCGCTATTTAGCATAATCAAGACCTTATTTATTATTCTCAAAAAATTTAAATGCAACGATATACCTTTTTTTAACTTGAATAAAAGTAGGAACGAATAAGAAGATTAGTTGTGAAAACCAACAAAGTCAATATCGTTTTTAAAACCGGAGATATGGAAATTGTGATTGATATGGAAATGAGCTTCATGAGAACAAACCGAAATTTTAATAAGTTATCTATCAGGCAAGAAGATTGTAAATATCATAGTATTTGTCTACAAAGCAAAAATAATAATAGTACTAAAAATAATTATGATAATAAATGAATATTCAGTAAATTTAATTTCTTCACAACAATAGTATTTTATTTAACAAGCATATTGTGACGGAATCGGTTAATAATAACTCAGTTCATCATGGCTATCGCAGCTTTATTAATTATATACCCTAATTTACACTTATTCACAAAATATTCACCTACCTTTATTTATCTCGGAGAAAAGCTTTACCAGGTGCGATCTATAGGTATTCTTGCCGTTGCTGCTTCGCGTGACGTGCCCTTGCCGTGCCCACCTTGGTGACAATATAATTATGGCTGTTACTCAAGCGGATAAGGTTTATGACACGTGCCGTAGGCGAGTTTTATCATTTCAGTATGGTAACTAACTAACTAACTATTGTTAGTAGAATATTATACTTTGTCCATTAATATAAAATAATTGTAGATATAATCACTAAGCATCTGTAAGGAATTAAAACCAGATAATATTGGTTTATTATTCGCTAATAAATAAAGAACATTATTATGCAACACATGTATAATGAACATTTTATACAAAAATATTAGAGAACATGGTTGCATTACAAGTGCAGTAAAATTTTAAGTGGAATGTGAAACAAAAAAAAACTCGCCTACGGCTCGTATCATACACCTTATATTCCTTGTTTTCCCTTCCATAAACCTTATACGCATGAATAATAGCCACCATTATATGCTTGTTAAATAATATACGATCGTTGTTGTAAAGTTGCCCTTAAAGATATGTATCGTCCCTGTGGAAGTAAGTGATTGTACCGGAAAAACCTCAAGCCACTTGGAGTGGGCATCGAACAAAATTAAAAATTGTTTAGAAGGAAAGAAATAAGAACACAGAATCTTTCTCCACTGTTATAATAAAGAAAAATTTATGTATTAAAAAATTTTCTACATGTGTCGAATGCAGAAGCATTCATCTTCAGGAGAATAAATGAAAAAGAAGAAATTATTAGATATCACCTTCACGAAACATCAAAATTTGTGGGTTCAAAGAAACCGGTTCAATGAGTAGAACTGTGAGAAAGTCATAATGTACTATGTAATTATGAAAAAAATGTGGGTTTATGGCTTAGGGCACATAAGAGTTGATGATGATGATGATGATGATGATGATGATGATGATGATGATGATGATGATGATGATGATGATGATCTTTGAAGGCTTGCGTATTGGCAGTCTTTATAAATTATGTTTTTAAATAAATGTAAAGCTAATTTAGCAATAAATAATGATATAGAGTTACGGTATAAAAGATATGGTCATTTAAACTACATGTGTCTGTCAAAAATGAATAATATGAAGTTAGTTAATGGTTTAAATATTGTAAACAAAACAAAATATAATATTTGTGAGGTTTGTGTTCAGAGTAAACAAAAATGTTTTCCCTATTACTCAAAAATGTCAAGGTCAAATAGAGTTTTAGAATTAATTCATACAGACGTTTATGGTCCAATAACATCAGTATCTCGTAATGAAAATAAATATTTTGTAACCTTTGTGGATGATTTTTCCAGGTTTGTTATGGTCTATGTAATAAAAAATAAAAACGCGATGTTTGAGTGTTTTAAGAATCATATAGCTAAAGTAGCATCATGCACTCTTTTGTAATAGAAAGGTATCCGAAATTAAGTGTGATAATGGTGGTGAGTATTGCTCAAATTCTTTGGTAAATTTTTGTTCAATGAAACGTATTCAAATATCTTATACTCCTGCGTATACTCCTCAACTCAATGGTGTTGCCGAGAAGATGAATCAAATATTAATGGACAAGGCAAGGTCAATGATAATGCAACCAAAAATGAATGAAAGTTTTTGGGAAGATGCAGTGCTTATGGCTGGCTATATAACAAATAAAACTCAATCATACTTGGAAAAGGATAAAACACCTTACGAGTTATGGTGTCAAAACACACCAAATGTGTCAAATATGCGAGTTTTTGGTTGCATAGCTTATGCAAGAGTGCCAGATTATTTGAGAACAAAATTGGACAATAAAGGATTGAAATGTAAATTTATTGGTTACACAGATAATGGTTATAAATTATGGCTAGAAAATGAAAATAAACTTGTACACAGCAGAAATGTTGTATTTGATGAAAATAATTTTACATGTAGAAAATAAAATGAGAAGATAGTAAGCGTTCAACAAAATAATACAGATTAAGAAATTCTAGAAGAAGAAAATGTAGAAGATAACACAGAGAGTGCAACAGAACAAGAAGATAGACATGAAGAAAATGAAAATATAAATTTAAGGCCTAGAAGAGAGATAAAATTACCAAAACGTTTTGATGACTATGATGTTGAGATAAGTTGTTTGGCATTATTAAATGAATTTTCTGGTATTCCAAAGTCATATTTAGAAGCAAAAAAAAGGGTAAAGGATATGTGGAAGAAATCAATTGAAGAAGAATTAAATGCATTAAGTAAAAGAAAATAAAACATGGGAGTTTATAGAAAAACCAATTGATTAAGAAATAATAAGTAACAGGTGGGTGTTTAAACTCAAAGAAAATGACGAAGGTAAGTGTGTTTATAAAGCAAGATTAGTAGCAAGAGGATATGAACAAAATGATTTTGGTGAGTATTCGCAAATACATGCTCCAGTTGCTCGTCTTTCCACTTTGAGAGAACAGTTTGATGTAAAGAATGCTCTTTTGAATAGTAATTTGGAAGTGCCTGGTTAGTAAATTAAAAATTAAGATAACGGGCCACTATGATTATGTAGCAATTGTTAATTGATTAAAGTTTTTCTTCCGTTGCGCCGCATCGTTCATATACGGTACTTTAGATTATTGATTCTGACTCTACCCGCTATAGCCTCTTTTTAAAATATTTATCATAACAGCACAAAAAGCTTAAATCTGATAATTATAAACAAATACCTTTAATTCTACAATAAGAGTGGATATGATGTTTATATATTATTAACCTTCGAGCGCGATATAGACAATCCATTTGAGTTGTATTACATGTACCGGGTGAGTCAACGATTGCGCGGAGTAATTTTATGCCTTGAAGATAAAATTTGTCGACAATAAACTTTTATGTTAAGGTATGGTTGGATATCAGGCACATTTTAAAAATATTTTGAATTATACAGGGTGCGCCCAAAAAGTAAGGTGTCAAAAAGGTCCATTTTTTTAAATGGGACACCCTATATATTGTATTATTTTCTGATTCCTCGCAAAATTCTACGCTTATTTTGTAAATGTCATATGTCTAAATTCAATAGTTTTTGAGATATTGACGGTTCAAATATGGCATTTTCAGACTTTGACAGGCTGTAGCATTGGAACGGTTCATCTTAGGGAAAAATTATTTTCCCCTCCCTATCTTAGTTTTTTATTCTCTATCCAAAGAAACCAACCTCCGGTTTACCATGTTAAACCAAAAAACCGGTTTTAACGGTTTAACATGTTAAACCGGAAGTAGTAACGTTTAGATAGAGAATAAAAAATTAAGATGGGAGGTGAAAACCATTTTTCTCTAAGATGAACCGTTCCAATGTTACAGCCTGTCAAAGTCTGAAAATGCCATATTTTAAACTTCAATATATCAAAAACTATTGACTCTAGACATTTCACATTTACGAAATAAGCATAGAACTTTGTGAGGAATCAGAAAATAATACAATATATAGGGTGTTCCATTTAAAAAAATGTACCTTTTTGACACCCTACTTTTTGGGCGCACCCTGTATAATTCAAAATATTTTTAAAATGTACCTGATATCCAACCATACCTTAACACAAAAGCTTATTGTCGACAAATTTTATCTTCAAGCCATAAAATTGCTCCGCGCAATCGTTGACTCACCCGGTACAATAGATTTTTTCTACGATACAACTTACGAACCTTATTCTAAAAACAAGTTAGGTGCAAAGATAAGGTTTGAACCAATGATCCTAACTCGCTCCAATGCCTACTCGGTCAAATGTTCTTGTTTTAAAAGCAATTTAATAATACAACATATAATTGTTTCCCCATGCACATACCGCCGGTAATACATATATGCTATTGTAAATTCGTTATAATAAACAAATTAATAACACAATATACATAAACTATTAATTAAAAAGGGAACAGGTGCCATTTTGAAAGAATATTTCCGGTTCGTGGGGATATAATTAAATATGTCGTATTCACGGGATATTCTTTTGAGACCACTTCTGGTTGTGATCTGCTAAAGATTTTTTAGTATTTTGTGCGTTCGTGGGATTTTTCTCGGGAGGAATTTTATTTTTAAAGGTTAGCAACACTGCCTATATACCCTTATAGGCATGTTATGAAATTATATCCGTTCAGTTAATTTACCAATCCGGCCACTTGATTGTAAATAAAAGACAGACAATTCCCATATATGAAAGTACAAAAAATAATATATTAAAGTTATATTTTTGAAAGAATATAAGTAGATTATCTTTATTTCAATTTAAATATTATATTTTTTCATATAGGAGTCTATGGATCTGGATGATATTTTACCCCAAGTTGGTGAATTTGGAAAATATCAAAAACTGATGTTATGGCTTGTATGTCTTCCAGCATGTTTTCCATGCGGTTTTTGTGCCTTTAATCAGTTATTTATGACAGGCGTTCCCGAACATTGGTGTTATATACCTGAGTTACAAAATTTAACAGTAGAAGAGAGGAAAAATGTATCCATTCCAAGATTTAATCATACATTTGCTAGATGTTATAGATACGATATAAATTTCACAGTACTGTTGGAAGATAATGATGGTCAACCAGAAGAATTTAACTTGTCAACTTGGCCAACAGAGAAATGTAGAAATGGCTGGGAGTACGATAAAACTGTAATTTATTCCAGTATAGTGATAGATGTAAGTTTTATTTTTAATAATAAATAATACTACATTACTAATTTAACCTTGGTACTTATCAGATAAATAGATAGATAGTTCAAACTTTACCCACACTGCTTAAAAACCCGGTTTTACAGGTTTAATCGTTACACTAAAAGTTGGTATTTTGGGTAGAAAATAAAAAACTAAGACAGGAACGTGAAAGTAATTTTTTTTAAGTGCCCCATTTGGACGCTGTAGCCAGTCAAAGTTTAGAAATAAATGTCAATATCTTAAGAAAAATTAAATTTAAGTGTGCTATTATATTGGAGATGTAAAATTCTAAGTCTAATTCAATAATGCAATAATATAAAGTGTATTCCATTTTTAAAAATGTAACTTTGTGACCCTTTAATTTTTGAACGCACCCTGTATAATCCAAAAAAAATTTATAATGTGCAGAATATCTAACCATACCTCATCACAAAAGCTTATTCTCAACACATCTTATCTTCAAGGCATAAATTTACTTTACGCTATCCACGGCCGATTCCTAATAGGCCAGTGGGCCCGGGCCTAGGGCCCCGCTCTCAGAGGGACCTCGAGCTCGGTCTGAGCGAGCCTATATTTATTCAAATAGTTTCAGAATTCAGAATCTGTTTCTGAAGAATCATTATCAGATGATTCTGAGTCTATGACATTTTCGAGAGGAGCAGGTCTTATGTCATTTATGTGGAACTCAGTTATTTTTTTATCCCTCAGTATTTCGTAAATTAAATTTCCCTTTTTGGTTATAACTTCATAAGGACCGGATCATACTGGAGAAAATGATTCTTTAAGTTGTCTTACTTTTCGCACCATTACATAATCACCTGAGTAAAAGCTAACTGATAGCTGCTGTGTAGGATCGGTATATCGTCTTTGGTAGTTAATCTGATTCTTTTTTATTTTTTGTATACGGTCGTTTCTAGATAGGTCAGTATTATTTTTCTTTCTGATAAGTAAGTTTGAAGCTGCCACTTGCCTGCTCCAGGTAACCTAGTAGTGCCATGGCTGGTGTTAATCTGGTGGCTGCATTTTGCCTTGTTCTAAGTATGCCGAGTGCTTTTGGTAGAAATAGGTCCCATTGAATATCTGGTTTTTCAATTAGTAGGGTTCTTAAGACTTTCTTTAGTTCTTGATTCCGCCGCTCGACAGGATTACTCTGTTGGTGATAGATGGGAGAATACCTTGTTGTAATATTATATTGCTTACATAGCTCACGATACAAGTTTGATTTAAATTGAGAGCCGTTATCAGAAATTATTATTTCTGGACATCCAAATCTACAGAATATGCTGCTTTTTAAAAACTCCACCAATTGTTTAGCTTCAACTTTAGCAAATGACTCTGCTTCTACCCACTTTGTAAAAATATCAGTAACACAAATAATGTACTTTTTGGCACGACGACTAGTAGGTACTATAAGGGCCTAAAACATCTATTGAAATGGTCTGGAAAGGGTATTCTGCAGTATAAGCTTCCAGCGGTGCACTTTTTGTATTTGTCGTTTTTTAACAGCCTTAGAACTAATACAATTATTTACGTAATTTCCCACAATTTTACCGAAATTTTTGAAATAATATTTTCTTAAGATTTGTCTTGCAGTTTCATCTCTTCCTGGATGTGAACTTTCTGGTGTATCATGATAAAAACTGATAGTTCGATGAACTAAAGATCTTGGTACCACTAGCTGATCTAAAGATTTTCCTCGCTTCCACAAAAGGTCATCATTATCATATACTGCGTAGTTATTATAAAAGCGTTCTTGGGATACATTTTTTGGTCCGTTAGTATGAATATTTCTCCATTTTGTTACTTTCTGGAGAAAAGGAACTGATTTTCGTTGACCATTAACTATTTTTTCATACAATACAGCATGCGTGATATAATTAAGGGGAAAACTTTTACAATTTTCTTGGCATTCTAAATTTGCCAAAGGTGGGAGAAGTCTTTCACTATCAATATTTTCTGCATCTGGATTACGACTGAGAAAATCGGGAAGTTCATTATATTTTCCTTCAAAATGAATTAGATCAAATGAATATTCCTGAAGTAGCAATGACCAACGAGTCAATTTGGCCTTGGAGTCTTTGTATTTTTGAAGCCATAGTAAAGAACGAGAATCTGTAATAAGTATAAATATTTGACCTTCAAGGTAATATCTATATTTTCGAATAACCTACATTACAGCTAGACATTCCTGTTCATTGCAGTGATATTTAGATTCGGTTGATGTGAAATGAGCACTGGAATAAGATATAATATTTTTTTCATTATTAGTACCAAGTTAAAATAAAACATAACCCATTCCACTTGAAGAAGCATCTGTTTGAAGGCAAAATTGCTTATTAAAGTCTGGCCTATGCAAAATAAGAGGTTGTGAAATACGTAACTTTATATTCTGGAAGGCCTCTTCATGAATGTTAGTCCAATTAAATCGTGTGCCCTTATGTAGGAGTAAACTTAATGGAGCAGTAATTTAAGACATATCACTAACATATTCTCGTAGCCAATTTAGAGTGCCTAGAAAACTTTGCAATTGTTTTCTTGTTTGTGGGGTATGGAAATTTTCAACAGCAAGCACATGCTTTTCTTGAGGAATAATAGTTTGTCCGGATATGAAATGACCTAAATAGTCCAGTTTTTCTGTGGCAAATTGACATTTGGTTGATGAAACTGTTAAACTGTGGATCCTTAGACGTTCAAAAACTAAACGTAAATGTTGAATATGAGTTTGAATATCAGGTGAATAAATAATAATGTTATCCAAATAGGCTTTGCAAAATAGATTAATGTATCCACAAAGTACTTCGTTAGTCATTAATTTTTGAAAAGTTCCTGGCGCGTTTTTAAACCACATGGCATTACTGTAAACTGGTATAGGGCACCATCTGGAGTCGAAAATGCTGTATAGTGTTGGGAATTCTTTTCCAAGGGTACTTGCCAATATCCTGATTTTATATCTAATACAGTAAAAACCGTAGCATTTCCCAAGTCTTTCAATGTCTCAGATATGTTTGGTAAAACTGAGGGCTCATCATCCGTAATTTGGTTTAGTAATCTATAGTCAACACAAAATCTTGGTTTTTTTTCCTCTTTGGTGATGATAACAACAGGTGAGCTATATCCTGAAGATGAAGGTTTTATAACTCCGGCTGATAACATTTCGTCGACTTGTTGATACATAACTGCTTTTAAAGTTGGGTTCATAGGGTAAGGTTTTTGTATAATTAGTTTGTTTGGGTCTGAAATACAAATTTTATGTTGCGTTGTTCGTGTTGTTGGTTGCCGTAGTCCAAAATTAAAAATATCAGAATACTCTTTAATCAGGTTAAATAAATCTAAATTCTCCTCAATTTTCGGTGGTAAATCCTTTAGGAAAGTTTGGTTACCGGGGCTAATATATTTAGGTGTGTGCCAGTATACTGTTTTTCTTTGATCAATGCCACTATATGCGCATTTTCTATTAAAATCCAAGATAACTTATCGAAATCATCTTCAAATAACTTATGCACTAGAATAACTTTGTATGGGTGATATTTGTGCTTTTGAACTACTCGGTGAACAACAGATTTCGGCATGTGTAAATCGGCCCTAATGTGCGACAGGGGAGTACATGGATTTTCTTCCAAAGAAAGCAAAACGTCAAGTTTTTCATTTTCATCTCGAGTAGGACGACCAGATTTAGACAAGTCTCTAACATGACCGAATTCTCTAAACTTAGCCTATATTCTACTCACCATCATTTGACATATGGGAGGACGATCAGGATGGATTTCATTAAATAATTGGGCTGTTTCTATTTGAGTAGGGGAGAGTCTTCCACAATCAGACATGTTCCACAATTAGATAAAGCATGTAATTTTGAAATTCCCGTCGCGAGTTCGATGTTTTTCGTTCGGATAGTAGGCTTACACCCGCAGTTTCGGTAAACAAAGTTTGAACGGTGTCCTTTTGGAATTGTGCATTTTTCAATGAAAAAAGCGTTTTTCTAGGTAAGTTTTTTCTATCCTTGATATGATATTATATGCTTTAATTTTTCTTTTGAAACTAGTAGAGCAAAAACAATCTGTTGATCAGATTTTGTGCTGTTTTGTCGACATTTCATGAGCGAGTTTGCTTTTGTAGGTTATGTATGAAGTTAACAGTTGAATTTAATTTTGTATTGTAACCTGTGTTCCACCTTCAGACAACATGCATGTTCCACAATCGGACGCTGTCTGATTGTAGAACACAATTCGTTATTGTTTTTGTGAAAATTTAATTTATATTTCAGAAAATATGGCTCGAGGACGTCAGCGAAAAAGCACTAAAGGCCAATTTGATGAACAATCTATGAGAGCTGCTATTAGAGCAGTCATAGAAGAGAATATATCTTTAAGACAAGCAGCTGAAAGATACAATTGAAAATTTCAAACGGTTTATGAATATGTCATACGTCCAGCACAAAAGAAAACCCTTCTCTCCTTATTTTGGACAATCACGAGAGTCATCTAACAATAGAAGGAATAAATTTAGCTAAGGAAAATGGAGTGATCATTTTGACCTTACCACCGCATACTTCCAACAAGTTGCAACCATTATTTATTATTAGATGTCTCGGTGTTTTTTTCATTTAAATCATTCTACAATACTGCCTTACAAACATGGCTTATAGAACATCCTGGGATACCTGTTTCTATTTTTGATATCGCTGGCTGTGTTACTTATGCATTTGAAAAATTGATGACTCCAGCTAATATAAAATCCTGATTTCGTAAAACTGGGCTTTATCCTTTCGATAAATTCATATTTACAGATGAAGACTTTACAATTAGTAGCGTAACTGATAGGAATGTGGCTTAAAGCAATGAAGAAGCCCGATCACTTATAGATCCAAATCAACCATCAACATCGAGCTGCATTGAAGAAAATATTATGTCAGCATTAGTTAGTTTAAACACAACTCCTACATAAAATCAAAGCACAGAAACTTTCGTAAGTCCACAAGAATTTAAAGGATACCCAAAAGCTAAAGAATGAAAAAATCAGAGAAAGAAGCGAGAAAAAGGTAAAAGTATCATCGCCACGGACACTCCAGAAAAGATTGCCCTAGAAGCTAAACAGAAGGAGAAAGAAAGAAAAAGAACTGTTAAGCAGAAAAATATCGTGAAAAGAAAAGTAGGATTTGATGAAGACTCAACAGACGAAGAAAATGAAAACGCGGCAATGCTTGTTACTGAAAGTTTCGATGATGATATTGATTTTGTAGAAGAAATCGATCCACCACCACTTCTAGACGAGCTTAATAAAGAGCCAGATGTTGGCGATTTTATTTTGATAGAATTTATAGACAAAAAGAAAAAAATTTATTACACAGCTAAAGTATTATGCAAAAGGGATAAGGAATGTGAGGCCAAATTCCTGAGAAAGTCCGTTAAGTATAAAAACAGCTTCATTTACCCGAAAACCGAAGATGTCTCTTTGGTAAACTTGGAAAACATTAAGATGGTGTTACCAAAACCATCACAGATGGGAACAACAAAACGACAACAATCATATTTAAAGTTTGAAGTAAATTTTTCATCCTTAGAAGTTCGCTATAACATTAAAACTTTTGTCCTATTGTGGAACATGCAGTGTCTGAATGTGGAACATGCATGTTCCACAATCAAACAACTGTCCTTTTATTTTTAAACCAAAATTTTTTGAATTATTTTTTGGTTTATGATGTATTCTCTACCATAAAAACTTATGCTTAGCCTTAATTTGTATCAGTTACAATCACATTTTGGTTTGTTCAATAATTAAGGCCATTATTTAGCAAAATCCATTTTGTGTCTGATTGTGGAACACTCTCTTCTACGTGTTTTATCACCAAACCCAACCATGCATAGAATTTCAATTTTTTCCCGTTCCGTTAACTTCACCATTATTGTGAAAACCGCAACTTTGAAACTACGCTTGACAATAATTATACTTATTTGAAATAAAATTGTCATACAGTTTCTATAGAAATAAACGGTGACAGTGACACTTTGATAGATCGTTGGATTCCCTAAATGATATGTTCAATCCTAATTTTTTCAATAACTGTTGAGTTTATGTATAGGACATGGTACATGAAACATGCTTAGAATTCAATGCAAAATTCAAAAACGAAATAAAAAATATATGTTTTTATTTGAAAAAATTAAGTTGATGGTCGTAACTTATTTTTGAGCTACCCTGTAGGTATACATGAAATTACCACAAAAAAAATTAATTAAAAAATAAAAATCGACGGGTACGAGCGTTTTTTCAAAAAACTTACCGCTGAATTTTAAATGAATTTAGACATTACTTCTGGGACTCACTGTATGTACCTAATATTATTTTGGCAGAACTAGTGTATTTATTTTCAACTAGCACTGCTAGTAAACAATAACCTAACCTTAAAACGTTCGATGAGATGAGTACAGAAAAACGTGTTGTTTATTTAAATGCGAAAGCTGAATGTACTCCCCTCTACCGAGCGTTTTGTAGTTAGGTTTTTATTATTAATATTATTATTAAAACTATTTGTTTCAGTTGAAGATAAATACACTTTAGGGGCGTTCCTATTAAGCCTAATTAATAAAGTACATTTTGCTGTTACTAGTTACCCTCAACATTTGCCCCATTTGTATAAAGAACTCACGGGCCGCGCCTGATAACACAAATACGAAATGACTCATATTCAACTAACTGACATAGGAAATGCTTTACAAAATATAGAGAAATGGATGGTATCCTTAATGATTCTCAAAATAAAAACATTTCTCTACATTTTTTAAATTATTTCTTCTTGCTGATTATCTCTCAAGAAAAGTTCTTATAATAAAAACAGTTTCTTTAATTCTTAGATAGTTGCTACGCTGGTCACCTTATAAAAATGTTAAAAAGTTACAGTATCAATAATGTACGAAAATAAAAATTACCCAATTTATTTCTAAATTTATCTATAACAGCAGGATGTCTGTAATCTGATATAACCATCGCGCTATCAATGATATTTTTGCATAAATTTCAAATAGGTATTGGGTTGCATACCGATTTTTAACTATATTTAACTAAACAACAAGTTCGACTGGGACATAAATAACTTTCGCAGGCATTATTTACCAAAGGTGCCAGATTTGTAACTTAAAAGTTAAGGTGACTGGGCTACTATTGTAATGCCCTGCCCTTTTCCTATCTTTATTTAAAGGAAGCTTTCACTTTAGTAAGGCAGGAGCACTGCAAATATTAGAAGGGAAGCAGGGTCGGTCCTAGAGTACGTACTATCAGTAAAACAAGATGATAAATTAATGTAAAATATATATTGAAAAATATAAAAATAGAAAATATTGTGCAAACAACAAAATACAAAGGTTAAGTTGCAATAAGGGGCAAAATCAAATAGTTTGCAAACAACAAAATACAATGGTTAAGGCAAAATCACTTTTTCTTAATCCCGCACTTCACTTTCACTGCTTTAAATTTCTTAGTTAGAGAGCCACCCAATAAGTTTCACAATTTCTAAATGTTATACCTTACAAGACTTAAAACACTCACTTTTGGATTAGTTAATTTTAAACCTTTTTTTCTGCTACCCGTTTTCTTGTTAACTGATTTAGAATAGGCACTGTTATTTTTCGAAATTTCGTAAGTAACTAGATATCTTACTGCTTACTGGATGACTGCCTTAGATAGGACGCGCGCCAGTATTTATAGAACGTTTTGGTATGTGGGAGAGGCACCCGTTTCTTAAGGAATGCGACAACCACTCAGGGTCACTGTATTGCGCAAAAAGTTTGACTTTGGTTTTTCCTAGAAGTGTTTTTTTCAAAACAAAGCAGGGTCAAATCTGCGGATGTTACACGGGTTCTTAGAAAACAAGTCAGGGCCAAAGACTTGACCGGTGAAGAATGTGTGCGAACGGAATTTGGCTCAATGTTTTCTTATTTTTTTCTACGAATATGTCGAAAGATTTTGTTATTAAAAAATGTCAAGAATGTATTTGAAGGTTACTAGGGTTCAAAACCCAGAAGGAATTCGCTCTGAATGTCACGTACACCAAAAGATTGCACAACTTATTTTTGGGAGAGGATTGACTTTGTTGAAGAATTTTTAGTCGGTAGTTGTAAGCTTCAGTGAACGCTTGTGTCCTATCATTGCTTACTACAAGAATATAAAGGTAAACTTTAGTGATCCATTTTTGCTTTTAAGTTTTCTTTTTGAATGGTTTTTAATTACTTCCAAAATACTACTTATAAATTTAAATCTTTTTAAATCCCTTTAATTTAATTCGCGAATTTTTATAAATTTTTTTTTTATTTAAATTATTTTCAAAAATAATTTTGTTTATTCTACTATAGCCATATCGAGACGTCACACTATGATTTATGAGCAAATAATGCCTGTCAATGTCATTTATGTCAAAGTCAAACTTGCTGGTCAGTTATTGGTAAATATCTTTATACAACTCGACATATGACTTACCTACCTTTAAAAAATACACATTTTTATTATTTAAAATATACAACAGAAACAAAAAAGTGTTTAGCCAGTTTGGTACAGCTTGGTCCTAAATATCGGAATATCGAACATCCTATTTTAATTTCTATTAAAAAACTAGACGCTACAGGTTTTTTAAAAGGGTTAATTTAGCAGATCGTTTATTATTTTTTTGTGAACTTTATTAACACACATACTGCCCCTTGTAAAGCGACAATATACCCACGGGTTCCTACCAACCGCCTAGAACTGGTTTCACTTAGGATATTTCTTAATGGCGTAACTACTATACTAAATGTATATCAACATTTTTGCTCGTTGGAGATTTAAGTTCTTTACGGATTTAATTTTTATTGTAGTAGCTTTTTTTAAATTCTAGTTTAATTTAGTATGTGATAAGGAAATTTATCCAACCCTTGGTCTGGTAGCATTAAATTTGGGAGGGCCTTTTGGAGTATATTCTTTTGGTTACCTGAATGATAGAATTGGCAGAAAAAAGACATTTTTTCTATGTCTAACAACACTTATAATAGGAGGAATAATGACAGCTGCCTCACCAGATTTTTGGTGGTGGACTGGAAGCAGATTTGTAGTTGGACTCACAATTCCTGCCATATATCAGATACCATTTATAATATGTAAGAAATAAGTATATCTCTCCTATATCTAGTTAAGTTAGTAATAGTATACTGATGATTAATGTAACTGACGGGTATGTGTAAAGTGTTGCTTTAAAACGATAGACGGCGTTCTTTGTTCGGGTTTGTTAATTAAAATTTTTAAATAGAGGCGGCCGAAAGTCAGGTAAATGACCTTTTTTGAGCGGCATTGTGCATCCGTATAGGATACATGGGATTTTCCATGAAAATCTCTAGGTGGTCAAATATTCAGCGAATTTGAAATTTTTTTAAACATATGATCCCGGGGTAAGCACCTTTCACCCGGTGATACTATTTTTCCCGATCTCAGGGTCGTTTTCAACTTGGGCATCACAGTTTTCGGGTAGTTTACATTATACAGGCGACACGTCGGTACTGGATCCGGTATTTCCTCGTCGTTTGCCGAGATTGAAGTGCCTGGCAAGTCGATGGCCGATATGACTTGACGAATTCGTTCTCGTCGGGCCCTGGCCCGATCATCAATACTTAAAAGTGGCGGCCGATTTTCTACTTCAACATTAAACCCCAATAACGCAGCCTCTTTACACGCTTGACACTCTTCAAGATTTTCCCCAGAATTATTACCTTTAAAACCAACTAAATTACTCTTTTCCCTTACTACCGTATTCGCCTGCGGCGGGCGTGCCCTTGGATTTCTCAACATATCTTGGGAGGGAAATTCCTCCTCTTTCCAGATCTGCCCTCCAATTTGGGCTCCGACACCGGCAACACGCGCCACAGGCGGAAAAGCGGCCTGACTTTGCCCATTTACATTTTCACCCTGATTTTTACTATTTAGAACCCTTCTTATCTCCCACTCGCCCTCTTGTGTGAAGTATATTTTATTTCCACTCCTATCTACCAAGGGGAGAGGGGCGGTGCGCCGTCTCCCCTCTTGGCGACGACGTTGAAGACGTCGCCGCTCGGTCCTAGTTTTATAAACCTTAGAACCGAATACTCTTATCTGATTCTTAACTACCTTGCCGACGCCATCGGCAAGACTTCGCGGCTCTCGGCCGCTAGTCTCGCCGATGGGGTGGACTCCCCCCTTTACTCCTCTGCCTTCCATTAATTACAAATCAAACAATATTAAATTCCAAACAACGATTCTTTATTATTAAACAAATGGCGACTATTTACAATAACCCTTATAAATCTTCATAAACAAATAAACTCTACAAATCTTAATACTTTAACTCGAATTTAAAACAGAGATCTTCCCCCTCCCCCCCAAACTACAATAAATGACTACACCATCATACAACAAACCGTGATTTTACTTTTTTAAAACTTCGTCGAAACAGCGCTGAGCTATTGTTTTTCTTCTCAATCGTAAATAAAATTCCCGTAAAAATTACTAAACCCCTTGTGTGTACAACTCTAATCAGTTTTCAGACCAAGTTTCTATTCCTTCTCCCCGCTTAATGACTTTAAATCACCCGGCTTGAACTTTATTAATTTTCCTCAAGAAAATAATCTCCCGACTTCTGAGTAGCCGTCAACTCCCACCTAACAAAGCTCCCCTTGCCCTTATTTTAAAGCCACCCGCCTAGAAAGAACTTCAAACCGCCCTCTTACTTACTGCGTCAAAAACTACAAATTAATGTTGCTCTCTAAAACACACTTTTTATCGAACTGAACAATAGCTTAGTCGCTGTTATTTCACGTTCAAAACACCCGTCAATAAATTTACCCAAAAGAGAACTAAATTTCGCGCTGGCAGAAGAGTCGCCCGGTACGGCTTATATGATCTTAAAGCCTGCTCCGGGGGAGTCTCCTATTTCACATCTTATACTCGAGTTTTAGAGAAAATTTACGTTGAACGACGGTGAGATTCTGTCTGATTCCGTATCACATACAGTTTTTATAAGATATTAAGACAATTATGTCTTCAAACTAGCTTAAGTTTAATTCAGGTAAGGTAACTTCTTTTATCCATCCATTTATCTTCTTCTTTCGTCTTCCTCTTTTTCTTTCAGAATTTGTGTTATAACTCTTTCGATGATTATCCAGTTATTTTCAATTTTCCACTCGATCTCTTCCTTGTCTTTGCCACAAACAACTAGGGCCAAGTCATCGGCATATCCTATATTTGTTGTCTCGTTTGGTACCTCTTCATTGAGCACCCCGTCATAATAAATGTTCCATAGAGTTGGTCCCAATATAGAACCCTGTGGTACGCCGCATGTCATCGTCATGCTCTCGTTTTCGCCGATTTGTATATTTCGGTTTTCTAGGTAGCTGCATATTAATTTTATTAGGTATGGTGTTACTCTTCGTCTCTTGAGTTCTTTGATTATTCCGTCCCAAGGCACTGAGTTAAAAGCATTTTTGGCGTCTAACGTTACCAAAACAACAAACTTATCATCTTTGCTCTTTTCTTCTGCTATATTAAGTACTTTTTTGACAGCATCCATGGTACTCCGTCCTTTAATAAATCCAAACTGCTTGTTTGAGAGTCCTCCATTAGTGTCGATTTCCGCAGTTAGTCTTTTATTTATTATTTGTTCGAAGAACTTGCCCATCGTGTTGAGTAGGCACAGTGGCCTACAGGTTTTATTTCCGTCTATTTTATTCGGTTTATCGATTAGCACTAGTCTGCAGTTTTTTCATCCTTTGGGGAAAATACCTGTTTTCAAAATATTACTAATGCTGCGTTCGGTTTTAACATTTTAGTATAGAGCGAGTAGCGCCAGACCAAGGACCACGTGATATAAGGGCGCTCGGAGCACAAAGGAATAAACGAACGGTTTTTTCAAATTTACTCGAATTTGGCTATAGAGATAAAAAAATATATGGAAGCTAGATAAAATCGACATAATTCCGATCATAATATCGGTGGAGGGAGCTATGACGAAAAATTTCAAGCCCAACTTGGAAAAACTGGGCCTTTCAGGTTATTTATACCAACTTATTCAGAAAAGCGTCATCCTCCAAACTTGCCATATAGTACGGAAGTTTCTAAACAGTACAGGTTAAGATGAATTTCTTCTCTGTACTGTAAATAACACCAGCCTTACCAACAAAAAGCTGAGAAACAGAACACTAAAAACAGTAGAACCTGCCTGCCGTAAAAGGCGGCTAAAAGGTTGGTGATCCTTGCCTTAAAGGGGCCTACATTGGTCACCGGCTACCGCAGGTAGGCGTAGGAACTGATGTAGTGAAGGAACGGCTGTCTCCATGTTAGGAGCGGTTTCTCAACAGCGTCTGTTCCCTATGTTAAGGGCGGCTGAACTAACCTGGCAGAAGGTATAAATGCAAACCATTTCTAACGAAATGTGTAAAAACGGTTTAAAACCAATATGATGTCGAATTTAAAAGAATATGTACCCCAGATGGGTGGAAACGAAAGTTTACAATCCCACGCTGCGCAAGCAGTCAGCCTCACGGATTCTGGGGGAGGCATAAATCCGACTAGTACGAATAATTCTAACGGCAGGATGCTAAGACAAGCCCCTGCCGACAACCGCACTATTAATCAACAGAACACCGGCGAGGAACACATCCCAATGGAGACTAGCTTGCAGCCCGACCAGGAGTCGATAGAACTGCCGCTGGTCTACCCAGAAGAACAGAAACCGGTCGAATCAAGTGGACTCGTGACATGAATAGAACATTTATCAAAACATTCCTCTTGATTAACGACTGTGAAGATAACCCTCGCCTTGGCTGGAGAATAAAACTCCACCGAGAAATAAGCCAAATATATCCGGAATTAAAACTGTCCGAACAAAATGTAGCGTGCCGTCAAAGAGCTATTTATGCTAACCGCCTGCTACCCCAAGCTGAAATAGACCAAATCCGGCGTGAAGTTGACATGACATTAGACAAAAATGTAAGGCTAAAGGCGCCCGTCTAAGGCGATACAATAAAGCCACGAAGAGGAAGGTACAAAACCAACAGTTCACCACGAACCAAAAAACTTTCTATAGGACATTGAGCCAGGAAGAAAACGATGTTAGTCCAACTAATGACATAAATAAAGACCAATTTAATGCATTTTGGAGTAATATTTGGTCCGACGCGTCCCATTTCGACGAAAAAGCAAGCTGGCTCGAAAAAGTTGAAGCTGAGGCTGACACTTTGCAAGAAATGCCTGAGCCGCAAGTAACATCCAGTGATATAAGGGATGCCACTAAGAACTTGGCTAACTGGAAATCACCGGGACCTGACCAAATTCATAATTTTTGGCTTAAAACCTTCACCAGCTTACACCTTATAATAGCAAACTGCTTTAGCAAAGCTCTCCTAAACCCCGAACACTTCCCAGCTCATCTTGCCAGTGGCAATACCTTCCTTTTGTTTAAAAAAGGGCAGGTAAACGATCCAAAAAACTACAGACCGATCACCTGTCTGTCAGTGGTGTATAAACTTTTAATATCAGTCATGTACTCAAAAATATACACACACTGCATAAACAACAACTTGGTAGCTGATGAGCAAAAGGGCTGTATTGGGAAAGTTTTGGGTTGCAAGGAACAGCTTACAATCGATGCCGTTATTATAAAACAGGCTGAAGTTAGAAGGCGAAATCTAAATATGTGCTACATTGATTATAGTAAAGCATTCGATTCTGTTCCTCAGGACTGGCTAAAGAAAATATTGCAAATATACAAAGTACACCCCCTAATACGCAACATGTTAGGCACCCTAATGGAGCAATGGAATACCAATCTCCATATTGGACAAGAGAAGCTAGGCAATATAAATATATCAAAAGGTATATTTCAAGGCGACTCTTTAAGCCCCCTCTGGTTCATTTTGGCCATGAACCCACTGTCCTCACTACTAAAATCAACATCCTACGGATATTGTCCCAACTTAACTGAGAATTTTAGAATAAACCACCTTCTATTTATGGACGATATCAAACTCTACGCTGAAAGCAAAACCCACCTACAGTCCCTAATTCAAATAATTAAGACATTTAGCGATGACATCAAAATGTCGTTCGGATTAGACAAGTGCGCAATCTTGAATGTCGTACGCGGAAAGACTGAACAAAATCGTGGACTGCTTGAAGGCATAGATATACTAGATGAGGACAAAACATATAAATACTTAGGCATCTCCCAAAACCAACAAATAAACCACACAAGCCTAAAAAGGGAGTTTAAAAAAAAAATACAAAAGCAGACTAACAAAGCTTTTTAATACTCACCTGAATGCTGGTAACCTTACTACTGCCATCAACACCTGGGCAATACCAATACTTACCTACTCATTCAGAATCCTTAAGTATTCAGACACGGATTTGCACGAACTAGATAGGCTTACGCGCAGGCTGCTAACAAAGTTCAGATTCCACCACCCACGCTCTGCACTTGAAAGAATCTACCTAAAACGAAAGGAGGGAGGAAGAGGTCTCATTAATATATATATCTTGTGCAAGTCGCAAGAGACCTCTATGAGAAAATACTTCCAAGAATCGAATGGGGAAATTCTTAAAAAAGTGGTAGCAGCAGACACTGGATATACAGCCCTTAACATAAAGCAAAACGGATTACCTAACATCATCCGCGCGCCACCAAGTCAACAGCTTGTAACTTGGCAAGAAAAAGCCCTACACGGCAAATACCCTACTGCACTCCAAAATCCACTCATAGATAGAGAAATGTCACTGAATTGGTTAGAGAAAAGGCAGCTTCACGCTGAAACAGAAGGTTTTATTATCTCTATCCAAGACCGTGTCATTCGAACTCGAAACTATGAAAAGGTAATCATTGCAATTGCCCCGGAGAAACGATAGAACATATCACGGCGGGATGGGGTGCTATGGCCCCCAACGCTTACCTGGGGAGACATAATCAGGTGGCAAAGATCATCCACAAGGAACTGGCCCATAAACTAGGGCTAAGGGAAAACCTCCCACCATACTACCAATACTCACCCGAGCCAGTCCTTGAATCCCCTGAATATCTCTTATACTGGGACAGGCCAATAATAACGGATAGAACAGTAGACCACAACCGTCCGGATATTCTTCTCATCGGAAAAACCACCAAGAAAGCTTTCATAATCGATATAGGTTGCCCACTAACACACAACCTCTCTAAAACCGAATCGGAGAAGAAGACCAAGTACTCGAATTTGGCTATAGAGATAAAAAATATATGGAAGCTGGATAAAATTGACATAATTCCGATCATAATATCGGTGACGAAAAATTTCAAGCCCAACTTGGAAAAACTGGGCCTATCAGGTTATTTATACCAACTAATTCAGAAAAGCGTCATCCTCCAAACATGCCATATAGTACGGAAGTTTCTAAACAGTACAGGTTAAGATGAATTTCCTCTGTACTGTAAATAATACCAGCAATACCAACAAAAAGCTGTGAAAACTAACATTGAGAAAAATAATAATAATAATAATAATAATAATAATAATAATAACAATAATAATAATAATAATAATAATAATAATAATAATAATAATAATAATAATAATAATAATAATAATAATAATAATAATAATAATAATAATAATAATAAAGGGGCCTACATTGGTCACCGGCTACCGCAGGTAGGCGTAGGAACTGATGTAGTGAAGAAACGGCTGACTCCATGTTAGGGGCGGTTTCTCAACAGCGTTTGTTCCCTATGTTAAGGGCGGCTGTATCAGTAACCTGGCAGAAGGTATAAATGCAAACCATTTCTGACGAAATGAGTAAATTTGGACTTTAACAAATATGATATCGAATTTAGAAGAAGATATACCCCAGGTGGGTGGAAACAAAAGTTTGCAATCCCACGCTGCGCAAGCAGTCAGTTTCACGGATTCTGGGGGACTAATTCGATTAGTACTAATGTAACTAACGGCAGGATGCTAGGACAAGCCCCTGCCGACAACCGAACTATTAGTGAACATAACACCGGCGAGGAAAGCATCGTAATGGAGACTAGCTTGCAGCCCGACCCTGGAGTCGATAGAACTGCCGCTGGTCTACCCAGAAGAACAGAAACCGGTCGAATCAAGTGGAGTCGAGACATGAATAGAAGCTTTATCAAAGCATTCCTCTTGATTAACGACTATGAAGATAACCCCCGCCCTGGCTGGAGAATAAAACTCCACCGAGAAATAACCAGACTACACCCGGAATTAAAAATGACCGAACAAAATTTAGCGAGCCGTCAAAGAGCTATATATGCTAACCACCTGCTACCCCAAGCTGAAATAGATCAAATACGGCATGAAGTTGGCAGAACGTTGCACAACCTTCAGCATGTAGAAGAACTAACAGCACAGCAGGAAGTAATACATGAACAAGATCAAACTATACAGGCTGATACGGACAATACAAACCAAAAATATTTGGAAAATTTGTCCTTATTTGAAAATAGTGACCCGACCTTGAGACCGAGTATCCCTAAGCTAAGATTCAAGAAAGGAACCCACGAAATACTAGCAAGAGTAAACCTAGCAGCAGGGACGTCCTTAAATAGAACTGAGGACTTCGAGACATTACAGAGTGGGTTATATGCTGCAGCAGCAACTGTAATTGAACTCAATGGTCAGGCATTATATCAGAGAACGGTGAACAAAATCACCAAGAAACAAGCGGTACCCGCTTGGAAAATGAGACTAGAAAAACAAATCAGCCAGTTACGAGCACAAAGTGATATAATTGGAGAACATCTAAATGGAAACTCTACCAGCAAGGTTGCTAAAAAGGTTAAAGATATACTGAAAGCAGAGAGCATTCCTTTAGACAGTCCCGATGTAAAACGGTTGCTAACAATCGTAAGAGACAATACAAGACAAAAATCTAAGGCTAAAGGAGCTCGTCTAAGACGATACAACAAAGCCACAAAGAGGAAGGTTCAAAACCAACAGTTCACCAGTAACCAAAAAACCTTCTATAGGACATTGAGCCAAGAAGAAAACGACGTTACTCCAACTAATGAAATAAATAAAGACCAATTTAATGCATTTTGGAGTAATATTTGGTCCGACGCGTCCCATTTCGACGAAAAAGCAAGCTGGCTCGAAAAAGTTGAAGTCGAGGCTGAAACTTTGCAAGAAATGCCTGAGCCGCAAGTAACATCCAGTGATATAAGGGATGCCACTAAGAACTTGGCTAACTGGAAATCACCGGGACCTGACCAAATTCATAATTTCTGGCTCAAAACTTTCATCACCCTACACCCTGTTATCGCAAACTGCTTTAGCAAGGCTCTCCTAAACCCCGAACACTTCCCAGCTCATCTTGCCAGTGGCAATACCTTCCTTTTTTTTAAAAAAAGGGCAGGTAAACGACCCAAAAAATTACAGACCGATCACCTGTCTGTCAGTGGTGTATAAACTTTTAACATCAGTCATGTATTCAAAAATATACACACACTGCATAAACAACAACCTGGTAGCTGATGAGCAAAAGGGCTGTATTAGGAAAGCTTTGGGTTGCAAGGAACAGCTTACAATCGATGCCATTATTATAAAACAGGCAGAAGTTAAAAGGCGAAATCTAAATATGTGCTACATAGATTATAGTAAAGCATTCGATTCTGTTCCTCACGACTGGCTAAAGAAGATATTGCAAATATACAAAGTACACCCCCTAATACGCAACATGTTAGGCACCCTAATGGAGCAATGGAATACCAATCTCCATATTGGACAAGAGAAGCTTGGCAATATAAATATATCAAAAGGTATATTTCAAGGCGACTCTTTAAGCCCCCTCTGGTTCATTTTGGCCATGAACCCACTGTCCTCACTACTAAAATCAACATCCTACGAATATCGTCCCAACTTAACTGAGAATTTTAGAATAAACCACCTTCTATTTATGGACGATATCAAACTCTACGCTGAAAGCAAAACCCACCTACAGTCCCTAATTCAAATAACCAAGACATTTAGCGATGACATCAAAATGTCGTTTGGCTTAGACAAGTGCGCAATCTTGAATGTCGTACGCGGAAAGACTGAACAAAATCGTGGACTGCTTGAAGGCATAGATATACTAGATGAGGACAAAACATATAAATACTTAGGCATCTCCCAAAACCAACAAAAAAACCACACAAGCCTAAAAAGGGAGTTTAAAAACAAATACAAAAGCAGACTAACAAAGCTTTTTAATACTCACCAGAATGCTGGTAACCTTACTACTGCCATCAACACCTGGGCAATACCAATACTTACCTACTCATTCGGAATCCTTAAGTATTCAGACACGGATTTGCACGAACTAGATAGGCTTACGCGCAGGCTGTTAACAAAATTCAGATTCCACCACCCACGCTCTGCACTTGAAAGAATCTACCTAAAACGAAAGGAGGGAGGAAGAGGTCTCATTAATATATATAACTTGTGCAAGTCGCAAGAGACCTCTATGAGAAAATACTTCCAAGAATCGAATAGGGAAATTCTTAAAAAAGTGGTAGCAGGAGATGCTGGATATACAGCCCTTAACTTAAAGCAAAACGGATTACCTAACATCATCCGCGCGCCGCCAAGTCAACAGCTTGTAACTTGGCAAGAAAAAGCCCTACACGGCAAATACCCTACTGCACTCCAAAATCCACTCATAGATAGAGAAATGTCACTGAATTGGTTAGAGAAAAGGCAGCTTCACGCTGAAACAGAAGGTTTTATAATCTCTATCCAAGACCGTGTCATTCGAACTCGAAACTATGAAAAAGTCATCTTGAAAAGAAATGTGGAAGATGTGTGCAGAAAATGCAAATGCCCCGGAGAAACGATAGAACATATCACGGCGGGGTGTGGTGGTATGGCCCCCAACGCTTACCTGGGGAGACATAATCAGGTGGCTAAGATCATCCACAAGGAACTGGCCCATAAACTAGGGCTAAGGGAAAACCTCCCACCATACTACCAATACTCACCCGAGCCAGTCCTTGAATCCCCTGAATATCTCTTATACTGGGACAGGCCAATAATAACGGATAGAACAGTAGACCACAACCGACCGGATATTCTTCTTATCGAAAAAACCACCAAGAAAGCTTTCATAATCGATATAGGTTGCCCACTAACACACAACCTCTCTAAAACCGAATCGGAGAAGAAGACCAAGTACTCGAATTTGGCTATAGAGATTAAAAATATATGGAAGCTAGATAAAATCGACATAATTCCGATTATAATATCGGTGGAGGGAGCTATGACGAAAAATTTCAAGCCCAACTTGGAAAAACTGGGCCTTTCAGGTTATTTATACCAACTTATTCAGAAAAGCGTCATCCTCCAAACTTGCCATATAGTACGGAAGTTTCTAAACAGTACAGGTTAAGATGAATTTCTTCTCTGTACTGTAAATAACACCAACCTTACCAACAAAAGCTGAGAAACAGAACACTGAAAACATAATAATATTAATAATAATAATAATAATAATAATAATAATAATAATAATAATAATAATAATAATAATAATAATAATAATAATAATCACCGAAACAATCCCATACTACAAAAAATACAACCCAGAAAGCATCCATGAAACAGGAAACTATAAGATATACTGGAACAGAGAAATAATAACGGATCTTCCCTTACAACACAATAGACCAGACATGGTGTTCACTGACAAAATTAACAAACATACTTACCTGATCGACTTCTCTATCCCGCTTGCCGCAAACTTACAAAAAAAAACACAGAGAAAAAATTAGTAAATACTTACCTCTTGCCAACGAAATAAAAGAAATGTGGAACCAAGAAAAAGTGATGGTAGTACCAATCATCATAGGTGCAACTGGAGAAATACCACACACACTCTTCGAAAACCTAAAAAAACTAAACATTAAAGAACAAATATACTACCAGCTACAAAAAGTTGTTCTTATAGAAACCAGCGGAATTGTCAGACGTGTACTAAACGACATCGACAACTGAAACTTGAACTTTTCCAAACCTACCAATCTACCTGCTTTCTTGCAACCAATGCCGAAACAGGATAGAAGCCATATCCAGATACAATCTGTGGAACCTGAAAATAATAATAATAATAATAATAATAATAATAATAATAATAATAATAATAATAATAATAATAATAATAATAATAATAATAATAATAATAATAATAATAATAATAATAATAATAATAATAATAATAATAATAATACACACAAGATTTCTATAAAGTCAGTCCGTTTGCAATTCAGAAAGCATTGTTTGGATTAATAGGTGAACTTAAACAAATAAAGAAAATAAAAAATGGTCTTCTAGTAGAAACAGTATCGGCAGCACAGTCCAGCAGATTACTTCAATTGAAAAACTTGATTGAGTTACAGATAACCGTAGAGCCTCAAGCTGCTTTAAATAGCTCTAAGGGTGTAATTGTTTGTAAAGACCTCTTAAATTGTACAGAACAAGAAATACTCGAAGAATTGGTACCTAAAGGTGTAACTGAGGTTAAACGAATTAAAACAAGAATCAATGGTCAGTTACAAGACAGTCCTTCCCATATACTTACGTTTAACACCCCCAAGCTACCTAGTTCAATTCAAATTGCCTTTCATCATCTAACTGTTAGACCTTATATACCAGCTCCATTAAGATGCTATAAATGTCAGAAATTTGGACATAGCGCAGCGAAATGCACAAGACCACAAATATGTATATGTGGTAAACCTTTGCATGAAGGTCAGAAATGCGAACCTAACATTACCTGTGTAAATTGTAAAGGTCCACACAATGCCAGATCACGCAACTGCCCCGTCTATAAAACAGAAGCTGCTATACAAGAAATTAAAACTAAAGAAAGAATTTCATATTTCGAAGCAAAGAAAAAAGTTGTTATTCAAACCCCGAAGAACATATCATATGCACAAGCTACAGAAGCACCAGAAAGAACAAAACCTACAACCGAAACCAACATTAACATTGAAAAACTTATCAAAGAATTAATACCTGCTATAGTACAAAATCTAAAATGTTTTTTTGTCCTGAAACAGGAGGGGAATTTACAGATGGACTCTCGGAGAGGATCTGTCTCATCTATAATATCCGAAGCAGGATCCGACAAAAGAAAAAGAAATGAACAAAAATATCTTAATGGTTCAACAGACGCGGAAGAAAAATCCGTTGATGAAGCTGATAACTCTACTGCTCAAAAAATTAAAAAATCAAAAGGATGGCCCAAAGGAAAACCTCGTAAACCACCCAACTTATCTAGCCAACAAAATAACCCACCTGTGATAATATCAACTCAATACACTGTCTAATCCATAAACACCAATAATCTATTATTTAAAACTGGATAAAATAATACAATGGAACTGTAGAGGATGTATAAACAACTATTGCTACATAAAACAATTGTTGCAAGAACATGATCCAATGTGCCTTGCTCTCCAAGAAACACATCTTAAACCAAACCAACCATATTCCCTCAAAGGATATGTTGTTGCAAGACGAGAAGTCAATAATGATCGTAGATCGCAGGGTGGCGTAGCAATTTTCACAAGAACAGATGTCGTCTTCACAGAGATAAACATTGTTAGCGAACTACAAGTCGTGGCAATAAAAGTGATCAGTCCTGTAAATATAACACTATGCAATATTTATCTACCGGACACAACTTGGGAAATTGAACAAATAGACCATATCATAGAGCAGCTATCTTCACCATATATAGTAATGGGAGATTTTAACGCCCATAACCCACTTTGGGGCTCATTAAAAACCGACGCAAAAGGTCGTATTCTAGAAAGATGGTTAGAAAGAAATGATCTGGCTATAATAAACACAGGATCTAAAACACATTTTAATACAAAATCAAATAATTTCTCTGCAATAGACTTAACAATAGCATCCAGTAATTTATTATCAAAACTTACCTGGAGTGTTGATGACGATCTGCACAACAGCGATCACTTCCCAATATACATTCAGCTAGATAAACAAAGAATCCTACGTTCTGTACCTATTCGATGGAATACAACCAAAGCTGATTGGGAAGAGTTCAGAAATTCTTTAAAACTGCCCATTGAACCAAGTGTTAAGAACATTTCAGACTGTATACTGGAAGCAGCAAACAATAGTATACCAAAATCTGGAGGTAAACCGATTAGAAAAGCTGTACCTTGGTGGAACGAGGAAACAAAAAACATAACTAAACTAAAAAAACTAGCACTAAATAAGTTTAGAAGGCATCCCACCATCGAAAACTTAATAAAATTTAAAAAAGCTAGAGCAGTGGCTAGAAAAACCATACTCAAAAACAAAAGGGATACCTGGAATCAGTACACGGCAACAATTACACCCGATACAGAAATAAAAACGGTGTGGCAAAAAGTTAAAGCAGTATCAGGCATTAACACAGGCAACATAATCACCTCAATACAAACGGAAAGCGGATTCATAACTGAAGATCCTGTAGAAATAGCAAACACAATAGCCACTCACTTTGAAAAACCCAGCAACAACGATAACTACGATCCAAACTTCGTACAAACAAAAAATAACATGGAATCTAGTAAACCAGATTTTACAACAGAAGACGACCTAGATTATAACTTACCTTTTAGTTTAAAAGAACTAAATGAGGCACTTCAGCAATCTAAAATAGGAGCTCCAGGTACAGATACAATTTCGAATGATATGCTTAAAAACTTAACACACGAAACAAAAGAAATACTTTTAAAGCTCTATAACAAGCTGTGGAATGAAAATACTTATCCAGAATCCTGGAAAGAAGCAGTGATAATTCCTATACCCAAACCTAACAAGAACAGATTATTACCATCAGGATCTCGCCCAATTAGTCTCACCTGCTGTATGGGAAAACTATTCGAGAGGATGGTGAATAACAGACTTCAAGACTACCTGGAAAATAATAGTTTACTAGTTCCCTACCAAGCAGGGTATAGAAAGAAACGGTCAACAACAGATCACTTAGTTCTACTGGAACATGCTATCCAGGAAGCGTTTCGAAAAAGAGAACACCTAGTAGCTGTCTTCTTTGACATAAAAGGTGCCTTCGACATAACGTGGCGACATGGAATCCTAGACAAATTGTCAAAATTTGGACTAAAAGGAAAACTGCCATTGTTCATCAAATCGTTTCCCGAAAATAGACTTTTTAAAGTAAGAGTTGCAAACGAGTTTTCAACAATTCGAACCTTGGAAAATGGCGTACCGCAAGGATCAACACTCAGTTGCACATTGTTCGCAATTGCAATAAACGAAATTTGTAAAGATGTCAACCAAGAAATTAAAAAGTGTCTCTATGTCGATGATGTCGCAATTATTTTTAGTGGTAAAAAAATCGGTTACATCACACGCATATTGCAACAGGCAATCAATAAAATCATTGAAAATGCCGAAAAAATTGGTTTTCAATTTTCCGAAGAGAAAACGAAATGCGTACATTTCTGTCGACTTAGAAAACCCCATTATGATCCATTGTTATACCTAAAAGAAAAAACTATACAGTGCGTTAACACTATCAAATTCTTGGGTTTAACATTCGACAACAAACTTACCTGGCACGAGCACATCGAACTAGTCAACACAAAATGCAGACAATCCCTTAATATCCTAAAAGTGTTAGCACATACAAAATGGGGAGCTGACCCGAAGAGTCTTATTATGATATACAAGGCGTTAATTTTGTCTAAGATAGACTATGGCAGCATTGTATACTCCTCAGCAAGAAAAAGTCACTTAAATCGATTAGACAAAATACAAAATTTGGGAATACGCTATTGTCTAAATGCATTTCCAACGACTCCTGTTCAAAGTCTCTATTGTGAATCTGCTATAATGCCCCTAGAACAACGAAGAAAAATTCTCAAAACAACTTACCTAACAGGAGTTAAATCCTATCCTAGAAATCCAAACAACGAATTCTTATTTCCTGACCAAAACATATACGCTAATAGAAACACCATTACTCGTCCTCTCGCTGTACGATATCTAGAATATTTGAGATATATAGATGTTGAACTATCTGACATTCTTGAAGATGATCACAATGCCAACCAAGCAGAAAATGATAGGGCTACCAGAAGGATTGATTTTATAAACAGATTAAAGATGAAAATTGTTGATGAATGGCAAACTATATGGGATCGAACTAACACATTGCTTCATCAAGTAGAACCAATAGTTAAAAGGATGTACGATTCCACAGGATTTAGTAGACTAGAAACCATAAAAGCGACTAGACTCCGCACAGGACATACAAGCCTTACACATCAACATCTTCTTAAAGGTGAACCAGCACCAATGTGCGATCAATGTGATGTGCTTCTTTCAGTAACACATATTATTAGTGAATGCCCAGTGTATAATGTACAAAGACAGCAATATGGCCTAAAACCAAATGTTGAAGAAAACCTACAAAAACAAAACATAAAAAACACCTTACAATATATGAAATGCATTAAATTATTTGACCTAATTTAAAAATAAAGCCTGTAATACGTAGCCAGCTGAAATAACGATAAAACTTAAGAGACCCTAAGAGCTAATGACCCTAGCAGTCGATGCTCTTCATGGGTGGGTTTTTAGTGAGGTACAAATCCCACACTGCTTGGCACCCAACAACATGCCAAGCGCCTTTTGAAGGTTTTCCCACCCAACACACAAAAAAAAAAAAAAAAAAATAATAATAATAATAATAATAATAATAATAATAATAATAATAATGATAATAATAATAGTAATAATAATATGCTTTATTGTCCAAGAAAAACGCTATTGACAAAGCTTAATATCTAATAGTCTAATATAATCAATCACAGATAATTTACAAATAGGCTTTTTTGAACAAACCAGTCTAATATTATAAAGAACGAGAGACAGAAAATTGCAGATACAAAAATATTTTTAAAAAAAGTTTAGAATAATAAACAGGTAAAAAAAAATATTGAAATCTTAGAGTAGGTAGACATAATTTAAAAAAAAAATAAAAATTACAGGATTTGATTTTTTGGCTTGTTTCAATAATTTCTGCCACCGTGCACTTTCGGATTTCATTTTTATTGACCTGTATTCTTGGCAACACTTTGATTTTATGCTTTGGGAAGAGTTCTTTGGCGATTTGTAGTTGTGTTTCGTCCGAAATTATTCCTTGTGATCTTTGTCCTAGCTTTTTTGTGACTATTTTATATCCCAGTCCCCAGGGGTCTGTGTCCACCTCATTGCATAGCAGGTTCCATGCTTCTTTCTTGGCCTTTCTTATGGCTATTTTTAGTGGGTTCCTTTGCTCCCTGTAATGATTTTGTATTAGTAGTTTTTCGTCCCCGGTGATATTTGTTCTTTTATTTGACCTTGTCACATTTCTTTTGGCTTCGTTACTTTTCCTTCTTATTTCCGCGATGTTCTCATTCCACCAGTATGTCCCTCTTCTTCGTCCATGTATGTGTTTCTTGTTTAGGTTGCATGAGATTTTTATTCTTTTTTGAAATTTTTCCACTGTCGCTATTCGTGTAAGTTCTTGTATTTTTTGTGTTATTGTATAAAGTAATTGTTCTTGGTTTTCGCTTTTAAACATCCACCCTTCTTATCTACGTATTGTTTGTGTTTTTTCCTGTTTATCTTCTATCGTTATATATATGTTTTTATGATAACTCAGGTTTTCGTCTTCGTCCACATACCACTTCGTAATAAGTTTTCCCAGATTTGCTGTGCAAAACGTGATGTCAATGTAAGATGAACCTCCATTTCGTTCGAACGTTGGTGTTTTCCCGTCATTTAGGATGATATAATCAGCCTCACTACACCACTCTGCTGTGCTATGCCCTTCCTATCCTGTCTTGGTGATCCCCATTCATGTGCTTTTGCGTTAAAATCTCCCCCTATGAGTAGGGTTTTCTTTTGTTGCTGTCTAGTATTGTTTGTCAAGGAGTCTAGGAATTGTTGAAATTCGTCAATTTTAATAGCAGGTGAGACATAGCAAGAATATATTATCTTGGTATCTAATTCCATCCATACGTATCCGTTTCCACTTCCTGTTTTATGGATTCTGATGTTGTTTTTTGGTATGTATATTGCAGCATATATTTTTTTATTCGTTATCCATTTTAAGCTATTTTTTGCGATATTCTTATTTGGTTCCGCTACCAGTACTGGGTCTATTTCTTCTATTCTGCATTTATGTATGAGCAGATCCGTTGCTCTTTTGCTTCGGTCTGTGTTTATTTGTATTATATTAATTATGGTTTTTAGGTCTTTCCGATTTCTCCTTCTTCCATGTTTGCACTAGTTCTCTGTATTTAGGGCAACGCATTGTTTCTGCTCTGTGTTCGCCACTGCCACATAGGTAACATTTCTCCTTATTTTTGCATTCATTTCTTTTATGTCCCATTTCTCCACATTTGTAGCATGATTCTTCGTTACTTTTTCCTAGACAAGCCTTTGCTAAGTGTCCTTTGTAGCATTTGTAGCATTTAGGTATGCTGTCTATTTTTTTTACTCGCCATCTATCCCATTCTTTTCCAATTTGTTTTTGGTAGTAAGTTGTTTGGCTGTAGTTTATTCATCGTTACAAACGCATACTTTAGCCCGTTGAAATTTCCTTTTTCGGCCATTCTTATTGTTATATAGTCAACAGTTGAGTCACCGTCTCCCATTTCTTCTTTTATTACTTCGCGGATACTATTTTCTTGTACTGTTTCATCTATATGTAGTATGATAATTTGGTTACCCTTTTTCACATCCACTGCTCCCTAGTTTTGTGGTTAACATATCCCTAAAGTTGTTTCGTTGATTTGCTTCTTTTGATTTTATTTTTAGTTGCACATTGCCATTTCTGGGTTTATTTCTGTTAACAGTTACTCCTTGTATGTCAATTTCTTTCATATTCCTTATAATATCTGCATAAGAAGTTCCAGGTTTGTTCGAGAGTTATTGTCTCCTCATTTTTTCTTCTCTTCTTTTCCATTTGGTAGCCTTCTTCAGTCTTGTTGTATTTCCTTGTGTACATCGCTATCTCCATTTGTTGCTTTCGACATGTGTATTCGAGAAGTTTTCTTACCCTTAGCACGTCTGTTTCTTTGGTGGTAAGGCTGACGATATTGGTCCTGTTATTTTTTTTTGGCTGTTATAGTTCCATAATTTTTTTGAAATTTGTCTTTAGAGTCATCTTGTCTTCGGGTGATTTTCCCCCTTCTTCTGTCATAATTAGATACGTGTATCTCTTGGTACTATTCTCTATTTTTGTAGTTTCGTCTAGTATTCCATTTGTCGTAATACTACACAGCATTTTTCCAGGTTTCCTTTATTATTGCTGCTGTTTGTGGGTTAATATTTAGCATTTTCTGCAGTATTTTTTTCTCAATTTGCTCTCCAGTAGTCATTATGACGATTAAGTCTTCCTCATTTTCTAGGTTAATCTCTTTTTTACTGATTCGGCATTTTTCATATACTGGCCAGCTGAGTTCGGCAATTTCTTGAAGTTGTCCAATTTCCAGATCTTCACAGAGTTTATCTTTAATCTTATTTATTAGTTCAGTCTTCTTTTCTTGTTCTTTGTTCATTGTCTGAGTACAAGCTTCTGCCATATTTTTGTTGGTGTGTTTTTTCTCTATCATTTCCGATAAACTTATATATTCTTCCGCTACTTCATTCACGAGGTTTACGGTGTTTGGAAGGACTTTTGCATAGTTTTCCAATTTGCTTATAGCACATTTAATTTCCTTTTTTGTGTTGGGTATTTCCGTTATCAGGCCTCGTAGCGTTTTAATTTCATTGATTATTCTCCTAGTGAGGTCTTTGTACATATTTTGTTCTTTTTCTATTCTTTGTAAAAATATGATGCGTTCTTCCATATTTTTATTAGTTTTTTCTGGGGTTTCAACCCGCTTCCTTTTTGGTTCATTTACCAACCCTCTTTGTGCTATTGGTGGTGATCTGCTAATTGACGTTCTTCGAGCGAACGGGTCCACTATTTGAGTCACATGCCTCTCACTCTCACTAGTTCCTGTTTTATTGTCTTCCCCTTGAGTTCTTGTCGTTTCAGGTAATTGATTGTCCGCGCTAAGGCTGTCAGTCCCCTTTGGTTAGCCACTTCCTCTGGGCATCGCTAAAGACACACTTTGTCCCCTGTGACATGCAGCTCCTCAGCGCGATGGTGTTACACCTTGAGCTTGGGGTCCGTTTTTCGGCATAGTTAGAACCAAAATGTTGATTGGGTCATAATATTGGTGGCCAACATTGATTTCTTCTGCAATTTTGGTAACAGTTTTCTAATTTCAGTAGACAGCAAATCAAAGTGGCTTGAGGTAAAACACATGAAATTAGGTACCTACTTATGTTAGAGAAACAATTTCCAAATTGAAAGAAATTTTTAGTTTCACCGGGTTGCCTTGTGATTAGTGTCGGATAATGGGGCTCTATTTATTTCAGTTGAGTTTATACATTTTTGTCAGTCTAACGGTATTAAACCTGTAAGAACACCACCGTATCATCCCCAAAGTAACGGGGCCGCAGAAAAAGTAGTCCATGTTTTCCCAAAAGAATAGATAAATTTCAGATAGAGTCTAATATCTCACTGTCTTGCTTACTTTTTGTTTACATGCCGCAATACCCCCCCGCATAGCAGTATTAATAAATAAAAAGGGTTTAAATGGGTGGGTGTGGTTTCGGGGCCAGCTAGCATCATCATCAGCATCATAAGGGGGCTAAAATAACGTAATAGGTAGGGTTGCCTGTGGTTGTTTTTAAAGTTGTTGACCTGGAGTTTTATATTTCCTCTAATCAAAAGTAATTTCTAAAAAAGAAAGGGTCGCGCCTTCCGTTCCCGTTGACCTGGAGTTAGTTTACGCTGCGGCGTGGCTTTTATATTTCTTCCTTCTCTAATCAAAAGTGATTTTAAAAAAAACAATGTCGCCCCCCTCCCACATTCTCATGGTGGTACTTTCCAATCAAAGGTGACTTCTAGAAAAAATGGTCATCTACACGTGTAACCCTTCTCCCCGATACCCGTAACCGGGAGTCAAAAGGTTTCAACCCGGAGACACCGTTTCAACCTAGAGCCTCCAAAACCACACCTGGGGGGTTGGCAACCCTAGTAACAGGCATGGAGGCTAAGTAGGCAAAACTTACCTTAAGAGCCACTTAGGAGAGACATTGTAGATCTTATGGTAAAAAGTTTGAGCAGATGTACATTACAGTATCTTCCAATTACAAATGAGAATTGTTTCTAGGCCGGGATATCTGCTATAGTTTTTAGAACGTGTTTTACGTATGTTTTTTAGTCTAGCCGCGTGAAGCCTTGCGATTGCCAGTCTGTCTTTTGTGTTTAGGTTATTGAGTTGACTGTTTTGTTTTTGCTTTTGATAATTGAAAAATTGATTTAATTTCGAAATATAAGGACTTTTCAAGTTTGACGAAATCTTGAAATTAAACGAAATAGACCTACTATGCCTACACTTAAATATGGAAGTGTCTTTCACAAGCCGAGGAAAAAGTTATACCAAAAAATTTAATAAAAATATATATGAAAAATACGGGTAGATCTGTGGCTGTAAAATAAAAAAATACCTAGTGTGATGATTTAGTGCATCTCGCTGAAAAGGCCAACCTGATATATGGAAATTTCAAACAGCACCTTACAAATCAAATGTGTCTAACCTTATGAGGAAAAATAAATTAAATATACCTACCAATTTGTCAGTATTCGTGTTTCATGTTGTACACTGAAGTTTTCGCAAAATTTGGTGAGTATATTTAGTATACCAACTTAAATGCTCAGCACTGCAGCTCTCAAACATGTAATAATTCACTTGATACCCCCTTCCCGCGTAAATCAACACGTGTGCGCAATAAACCAAAGAAATTTTACCTCGGTAGGCACGTTTATCCCAATATCTGCCAAGTGTAGAGAGTGATAATAAAAATATTGGTGTAGGTGCCTGTTTTGGACGATATATACATATTTTTTTCGTTTTAGCGTTGGAATTAGTCGGTCCGAACTATCGATCATTTATCACAGTCCTAACGTGCCTATTTTACACAGTGGGTCTTATTATGCTAGCTGGAATAACGTACATAGTCCGAAATTGGGTTTACCTGAATCTGTTAACATCAGTTCCATTTATACTGTATTATTTATATTGGTTTTACCTGCCAGAAAGTCCGAGATGGCTTTTGTCTAAAGGAAAATTTGAAGAAGCATCTACAATTTTGGAGACATTGGCAAAGGTTAATAATAAAGAGCTGCCCATAAGGTTTAAACAATATTTAAAGCAAAAAATGATGAACAAACGAAGTATTAGTGAAGAAGGACGACAACAAAAAAATTTTGGTTTGACCGATTTGTGTGGAACACCTAATATGCGACTGAAAACCTTATTAATTACACTAAACTGGTTTGCAAATAATTTAGTGTATGTAGGTTTAAGTTACTATGGACCATCTTTAGGAAACAATGAATATTTAAGTTTCCTACTCTCTTCAGCTGTTGAAGTACCAAGCTATATTGCCACTTGGTTACTTATTGATAAATGGGGAAGGAGATGGCCGTTGTGCTTATGTATGATAGTTAGCGGAATATGCTGTATCGCCACAGTATTAGTTCCTAGTGGTAAGTCAATTATACCTATATTTTGTTAGTTTTAACATTTACTGCATTATAATAACTTAATTATTACAATAAATCACTATGGCGTTATTTGCAATGTCCAAGAATTACGTTCAAAATTAGCCGCGCCGCGTAGGTAAGAACAATTAAACTTAAAAAATATGGCTAGAAAGTTACATGCAACGACTTGTATATTAGACATAGTGTTAAAGTGTTTACTTGTTGAGAACATAGGCAAATTGTTTGGCTCAAACACTTTAACATAATTTGAGACATTGCCAAATTATCATAACATAACATTCCTTAAAATATTTTTCTGTAAAGGCCTATTAAATTTGTAATAAAATTGACACTTAAGTTATGTAAATTTTACTTTATGAATAGTAGATATATATTAAATTATTATGTACTTACAAAAAATCGGTTACATTAAAGTTTAATTTTTGTTTATTATTAACAGGAAAATCTTTGTTTATAAAACATTTGATACAGTTTGGCAACAAATTTTCCCGCCAAAATAAATTTTCATTTAAAATTTCCCCGTAATCCGTCACAGCAGTTTTCAATTCTGGAGGCCCAGTAGCGTTCTTTCGAAAAAATATTATTTAAAAATATATACAGGTCATTAAAGAACAATCTACTTTGATGAGAAAAGAAATTATATTTGATTAGCCGTAGAATACAATTATAGGTATTTGTTACCTAATGCTATGCAAGCAATAACTTTTTTTTTTGAAATCAGTATTTTATTATATTTTTATTCTTTCCATAGAGCGGCCAAATAGCGTGGTTCCAAAATTTACTGTTAAAAAAATAGTGTTTATAAATCAGCAAAAAACGAAACAATCACAATTACCAAAACTTCATTTCCGTTTTTACTACCTAATATAATAATAATATTGATAAATAAAATTTTTGAAACTTGTAACTTGTAATGAAAGTTATAGGTGATTTGTTTAAAAGTTTAAAGGGACCGTTATTTGGAATCTTCTTGAATAAAATGAAAAAATCATAAAATATTGATAAACAAATAAATAACAATTGAAAACGTATTCTAAAATAAAGAACCCTCAACCACTTGTACTTGGTTGGTTGGTTTAAGGCGGGGGTCGGGCGTTAGGCCCAAGCTTCTTGCACTGCAGCCTAGTGGCTTATTGTGCTCCTCTGTCTTGCTAGAAAAGGTTTGTTCCTTTTATAAGATCCAGCAGATTCCTACCAAGTTTGTCATGTGGGAGATTATCCCCACATTGGATATATCCGAAAATTCTGAGTCTTCATCGGGTCAGTGCCTCGCAGTTATATATGATATGTGAGGCGGTTTCGTCCTCATCGCCGCAAAGCCTGCATTTAATGAGACCATTGTAAATTCTTACTCGGCGTAGGTATTTTCTTACGCAGTGGCCTGTTAGTAGGCCGACCACTTGTTTTAGCTGGGTGCGCCTTAGAGGCATCATTCTAGTTGATAACTTTTTGGAGGGTTTTCCAATTGTAGCCCTCGCTTGGGTATGACCAGGTATCCTGTTCCATCGGGATAGGTGTTGTTGTTGTGCTCACCTCTCTGATGTCTTATCTAATGACGGTGGTGTCCCTTTTGACCACATGTCAGAGTCGCACCTGATGTTGAAGGGTCTGGTAAAGTTATATATCTCTTTCATGTGATCTGTTTGCATCTCCAAGAGCTCGTCGTTGATTAGATCTGCGGCTCTTGTGTGCCCTGTTCTTATAGGTTGTTGTTTTCATTCCCCATTTATTTTCATCCTGGAGGTGCTACAGCTGGCCTCCTTTCTGATGTTAATGTCTAGGGGTGTTAGTCCTAGTATTATTTCCATTGCTGCGGTGGGGGTGCTTTTCATTGCACCGCTGATACACAGGCAAGCCAGTCTCTTCAGGCTGTTTAGCTTGGTGACTGTCGTAGTTTGCTGTGTTTTCGTCCACCATATTACAGATTCATATGTCGCTATGGGTCTGATGACTGTGACATATAACCACAACACCATTTGCGGTCTGAGTCCCCAGGTTTTACCAAACAAGCTTCTGCATCTCATCAGGCACATTTTCGTTTTGTTTAAGTTTTTGATTATTTGTTGGTTCCAGGTCAGTTTGGCATCCAGGATTAGCCCTAAGTATTTCACCTCACTGACTGTTTTAATCTGCTCACCGAAGATGTTTAGGTTGTTGTAGTTCCCTGCTTGTCTTCTTTTGGTGAAAGTCAGAATTGCGGTTTTTGCTGCGTTGACATTGAGCTTTACTTTCTCACCCAGCGGTGCACTATTATTATGACGAGTATTATTCATCTGCATAGCCTTGGGCGTAGAATCCCTCTGCATTGAGACATGTCAGTAACTCATCTACCACTAAATTCCATAGAAGAGGCGACAATACCCCTCCTTGAGGACATCCTTGCATTACTTTTGCTGTTACAGAATCACCATGTAAGCAGGTATTGACTTGCCGATATTGTAGCATGTTGTGTATCCACCTACGAGTGGTGTCGTCGATTCCATGCCTTTCTGCAGCCGACATCAACGATAGGCAAGAGGCGTTGTCAAAAGCCCCCTGTATATCCATGAAAGCTCCTAAGGGCGATTTCCTTGCAATGTAGCGATGTTTCGACCCTTGTTATCAGGTTGTGCAAAGCTGTCTCGCAAGATTTCCCTGGTTGGTATGCGTGTTGGTGTACATGTAAGGGTTTCTTCGTGAGTGTCCCATCTCTAATGTACCTATCTATTAGTTTTTCCAATGTCTTTAATAGAAAGGAGGAAAGACTTATTGGTCGATTCGCCTTGGCCTCGGTGTATGAAACACGTCCGGGCTTTGGAATAAAGACGACATTTGCCGTTCTCCAGGCCTCAGGCAAATAGCCCATGGCGATGCACGCTCGGTAAATTCTACAGAGGTGCGGCAACACATAGTCGAGTCCTTCTTGCAGAAGGATGGGATAGATTCCATCCGGCCCCGGTGACTTGTAGGGTTCGAATGTACCTATAGCCCATTTGATTCTTTTATAGCTGACTGTTTTAACTGCTGTTTTCCAGCCTGCTCTCTTGGGTCTGTGCACTACGTTCACTTTTTGCTATTGAGCTTCCGGTTGTGTTATTCTAGAACCCGGAAGGTGTACTGGGAGAAGAGTTTCTAGGGCCTCTTTTCCGTTTGTAGTGTATTCGCCTGTTGGTTTCATTATTGTGCCAACTGCATTTGACGTGTCTTTAGTGAGAATTCGGTGGATGCGTGCTGCTTGGGAAGTTGTTTCTACCTCCCCACAGAACATTCTCCACGAATCTCGCTTGACTTTTCTTAGAGCTTTGTTGTATTATGTGAGAGGCCGGGCGTATCTGTCCCAGTCTCCTGTGCTCTTTGCGTTGTTGAAAGGCTTCCTGGTTTCTTTCCTCAGGTCTTCCAGGTGGCGATTCCACCATGGTACTTCCTCCTTTGTACTGTTTGCTATTAGAGAGCAGTTTTCTTCGTACGCTGTTATGATTGCGTCTTGAAGTTGATCCACGGATAAGTCGATATCTATGGTGCTTTGCAGACTGGTCAGACTCTGTCGTAGTTGACCTCTGAAAGATTCCCATTCCGTATTGCGTGGATTGCGGTAGGGCGCTACTTCCCCGCCGCAATTCTTTAGTTCAAACTATATACCGGTGATCAGATGCCGATGGTTCGTCAGATACTCGCCAGCCTTTAACCGCATTTAATAAACGCGTTGTGACCAAGGTTATGTGGATTACCTCTCTACGCCTACCAGTTACAAAGGTCGGTTCGTTTCCCTGATTTAATAGTGTTAAATTACTACTTACCAGAAATTCCAGCAGGGCATTTCCGCGTGGGTTGTCATTTGTGCTCCCCCCATGCAATGTTGTGCGAGTTAGCATCGCAGCCTGCTAGCAGCTGGAGTCGGTCGGCATCGCAATGTTCCACGAGTGTCTTGAATTCTGTGGTGGATGGTGGTTCGTCCGAGTCGTAAGTAAAAGAGGCAGAAGAGATTTTTAGCTCTTTCACGTTCCCATCCTCCTTGTACTTCAGCTTAGCGGTCGCTAGGTCCCTCAAACAGAGATTTAACAGAGGCACACAGTCTACGTCATTCCTGACATAGATTACCAGATGACTAGTTATATATAAGCTTACCACCTGCTTGTCCGAGTCCTCTTACTTGTCCGTTGACGATCCAGGGCTCCTGAATTAGCGCTACGGCTATGGACTCGTTTATGAGTCTACGGCATAAGGCCGCAAAGGATGCTTTCCAGAGTCCTAGACATGCTTTCAGGTTGGACTTGGCCAGGCACTTTAGAGATGTTTCATCGATGTTTAGAACCAATGTTACACCATTGTCGTCTTCGGTATGGTTTATTACATACCAGTCGTCGGTTTTGAGACCTGCGTTTTGGGTTTTCACCAGTTGCAGGATTTCTTTCGGCGTTTTTAATCTGAGGTTTTTAGGAGCCGCCATGATTACTTTTGCCGTCTGTAAGAGGTCTTTTGCCATCCCTGCTTTTAAGTTAGCGCCCTCCCATAGCTTCAGCTTGAGGGCCTCGGTTTGCACCCAGGTTTTTGTCCCTTCGCCTCTGCACGGCACCTTTATCAAAATAGCAGCTATTGAACGCTGGCCCAGATCCTTCCGGTCCGGGCGCGACAGCGTCCAATAGTGCCATTTGCACTGTATTCGCTTGTTCCTCTGTCAGGCGTGTCTCAGGGAAGTCCTGAGGAACAATGGCTAGCTTCACAGCTGTTAGGGCGTCATTGAAAGCCACCTTGCTTTCGTTATCCCTTCTTTTCTTGACGGTCTGATGGGCGTCAGGAGTGCTCCCGTCAGATCGAGATCATTTGTTTGAGATGCATCTGGAGGGAGCGTTTGGGCTCTTTTCGCGAGAGGCACCTGTGGAACCACTAGGTCCGGGTTGGGCGTGCGAGCCCACTCCACGGGACGTGTCTGATTCCTTTCTGGCGGGCTTATTCCTTTTGTAACGAATTGGCTCGCCTTTTTCTTTAGCAGCCTGAATTGCCTGTTTCCGTCGTTGTGCGCCGGATAGTCGCTTCAGGCTGAGTTTCTTTAGGTCTATGGTCATATCACTTTAACTTGAGAAAGATGACAGAAACCCATTAAACACGCGTTAAATTTTACTTGACACTTTAGAGAAGTGAGGTTAGGGTACATTTCAAAAAGTGACAATTCTGTCAGATTTGTTTATTTTTATTTTGCTGTAATTAAAACCTTTCTTCGGTGGTATTCGTACATTTGAGTGAAAATTATAGTTAAAAACATTTGTGGATTATGTGTTTAGTTATCTATGCCCTTTGACCGGTCAGTTTATTAAATTTAAGTTGAAAATAGCTAAATGTTGGCGATGTTCCAGTTATGGATAAATAAAACTTCTTTGCTTTGAGTGGCAAAATATTGTTTTGGTTTTTAATAAGCTGATAAAGAGACTGGAAACCTACCCTTTATGGTGAGAGCAGAAGAATGAAAACTAATATATACCTAAATTTCATTGAAGAAGTGATTTTAGTGCGAGAATTAATATAAATTGAACACCTCTATGTTATGATGAAAGCAGAATTAAAACCTTTATATACCTATGTAATACTCCAAAGAAAAGCTGTTTCTACTACACAACTTAATTGGACAGTTTTATAAGAGAAAGATTACTGCATTTTAATTTCACAGCCATGTTATGTTTAAACCCAACTAAGTTTGTTAAAAACAATATTTTAGTCAAGAATATCAGAAAAATGCATCGAATGCACTTACCCTAACATAAGTATGTATTTATGTGTTGCTTGAATTAACAAAAATATAGTGGATTAATAAGAAGTTATCAAAGGAAAGATGTGCCAAACTTCTACAAAGAAACTTTCTCTCGAACTGTGTAGTGTACAACTGGAATCGACTGAGTGAAGACACAGTCAATGCAACCCCAATTTAAGAATAGACTTGACAGAGACATTAAACAATGGAACAGCTCATTCGTCCTTTACACACTGTGATATTTACATGTGATAACAGAATAGTCTCATCGGTTCTACCTCTTACTATTGCTAAATAATAATAATTTGTGAGTTTTTTTAGACCATTTTCTATTTTACAGGAATTAATTAGGTTAGTAATATTTTATACTCTATGGTTTATTTTAAAATATCTAGATACGTATAAGCATTACGGCTTAATACTTTTGAGAAAAAAGTATTCCTAGGGAGCATGGTTAACAAATATGGGAAAAATAAAATAATCTTTATAAGTATAGTCAACTAATAAATGTATGAACGTCAATACTTACAATCCAATGTGTTTGTGTACTAATATATTAAAACGTGATTAAAACTATAAGACTATGTTTTTATTTACACTTAGCAGTCTCTCTAGCATAGTTATTTTTAAAAAATGAAAATTCTTTATTGATAGAAATCAAACTGAAACAATACTTTATTCTTACATTATACTTTTTCTCATTTTTTAAAATAGGTAAGTTTATTTAGACAATTAAATAATTAATCTATGTATACAAATCAAATATATTTCAGTTTTAGGTTTACAGTACCTACATTTCTTATGTTAAATACACCCTATATTTGTTATATATAAAGAAATCAGGATTAAAATTAAGTTTGCTTGAGTTGCAATTGTATATAACTACGTACTATTTAAAAAAATATATTTGTTCGATGACTCTACTAAAATCTTTATAAATAAATATTACTCGAACTTTCACAATTATGACTTTTGAACTTAAGTACCAGAGGGTCCTTATCTAATAGGAAGCCTTCTGTTTTATTCTTCTTCAAGAACGTTAGTCCTGTGTTTAAGTCAGTATATATTCTGTTATGTCTTAGATGTGACCGGTGGTTTATTGTTGAAAGTAGACACAGTTTATTCGGTATATAAATTTATTCACACTACATAATATCACAGATTCGACATACAAAGTTAAAATGGAGTAATAGACAGAGGGCTTGTGCGCACTGTACTATCGTTTTAGTAGGAAATTGTATCCCTACTCCTAGACGTTCGCCTTAAGGCGGCTCGTCTCTGAATGTCGACACAACATATTCTATAAACATGCTTCCTTGTGCTTCCCAAATTAGTAATTTATTAGTCCATAAATGCCTTTTTTTTGTCACGACGATAGGTCTTTCCTTTTCATAAATGGTTCTAAAAAAATAATAACGATTTTTGGAAATTATTTTTTTTTAATAAACAAATTTCAAATTTTTTTTTTTGACTATGACTATTGAAACCGTAGGTTCCGCTCCGCGGCCCTCGACCTGCGTCCTCGTGATTATTGCCTCGGCTAGAAAGCTCAGCGGGCATGTCGAGCTCCGCATCTCGACGCAGTGAGGGTTTACCTAGGGTAACTTTATCAATGATGTCCTCCTCAGGACAAGAGCTTGTGGAACGCGTGAAACAATCTATACGTCATGTGCAGCGTTGCCAAGTTATTGACAAAGTCGTAATAATTATTACTGTTATTTAGTGCTTAGATAGGGAAACCTATAAACTTAAATACAATTTTAGAACAAGATTATATAATGGATATTATTTTTGTTTTATTTATATCACATAATAGTCATTGAGTTTGGAATCAAATAAACATATAGTCAATAACATGAATAAGATTGTCAGGGGAAGCATATAAAGTATAATAAGGTAAGTATATTTCTTAATAAGCTAGATAATTATTATTTTACTTTTGTTACAATAAGAAATAATTTTGACACTTTAATAAAATGTATTTTCAATCAATCCAGTAGAGTTAATAAATAGTGTATTATATTTCTTGACAAAATGGCGAAGATTAATTATAATTATTTTATAAACACAATGGTAGAGTTAATTAAAAACACACAGATCGTGGGAAAAAGAAACTGTAATAGATTTCGTGACAAAATGGTGAGGTACCTGTAAATTAACCGAACGCATAGAATTGTTAAATATGTAATAGATTTCTGGATGTAATGGTGAAATAGACTGAAAAAGTTAACCCACCATTCTAGCCAATACACCCTAGTCATCTTATGAAAGAAAGATAACGCGCGTCAAATGGTTACCTTGCAAAAATGGCAACGCCGCATCTTAAATTGAAGCACGCTACTAGCAAGCTCTTGTCTCCTCAGGGCCGGCAACACGGGGGCCTATTCTCGTTCTTGATAGATGGGAGAAATCCCACGAGAGAATGGTAAATTGTCCCATCCCACGGATCTTCTCTCGTGGCTCGATGCCCGTATTCTCGACAGATGTGAAGGAAGCTCTTGATAGAACCACTCTCAGCTATGTTGCCGAATTGCTGCAATGCATTAAACCATAAAAATATGCAACTCTACTTACAATTAACCACATAATTAATATCGCCCTTAAGATTTAAGGAAGAAGAAGAGATAGATAACCCCTTTTTGAGTGTTTTTCGTCAGTGAGTTTAAAATTGGTATAAGTATTAAGTATTCGTTGGATTAAAAGTGGTTTAAAACGTTGGATTTGCTATATGGTTTAAATATTATTTTATTAGTGATATCGCCTATTGCCTATAATTTATATAAACATTAATTATATTTATGGAGTAAAGATCTCTTACCATTTCTATATTTAACCTAAAAATATATAATTTAATTAAATGTGTGGGTAACCTAAATCTGTTATTTGCTTAATATTTATATTGCTTTTTACCTAAACATTTTTATAAATTGCGCGTCTGAAACATTTCCAAAGGCTAAGGGTGCCCCTCTTTGAAATTGTCTTCTATCGACATTTTCCATTTCTGCTTCCTCGAGACCTTCGAGATCCTCGACAGCATTATTATATAATATAATTTCCTCTAAATCCATTATTATGAAAATGTTCATAAACAAAATAAAAATAAATAACGCATAACCTTAAAAATATAAGATTATTTAACAAGGTACCTAATTGTCAGCGCCGATGGCCTCTTCTCTCAATTTATTTCGTTCTACTAAGTAAATGCAGTAGAGGGAAGTTCTCTCCAAAACCGAGAGAAGCATTTGCTCCCTCACTTTGTAGAATACAGCCCTACACATTTTCGAGAGAAACACAGCTCATTGTTCTCTTGGGAGCAGGATCCCACGGAACGAGAATAGGCCCCCTGATGTCATCATTGTTCCTACAGACATAACTGGGATATTGTCAATCTCCGTGAATTCCATTATCTTAGCCGCGATTTCCTATCTTCTCGTATCTAGGGTGATAAAAGTGAATCGGCCGCCCGCGGCTAAGCAGCGGCCGATCACTGCGCCCTGAAAGTGTGTAAGTCTTTAATAAAACAAAGCGCTGTCTTGAATGTTAGTCGGAGTCGGAGATTTCCAATGACGAGTGTTAGCGGATCGTGAGAGCCGGGGAGCCGGCGAGGTCTTGCTTTCTTTGGACCTCGGTAGGCTATTAGTAATTCTCTCTCATCGGCCGTATGCGAGCCGACTCTCAGATACATTTAAAACGCGTTCTTAAGATTCAACATTATAATATTTAGATGGCGACTTACTATACGTGGCGCCCTCTATTGACAAAAAATCTAACTTTATACTTGAGAGAATATGGGATTCCGTAACACTATTAACGATCACGCTGTATAAAAAAGACATAAAGTGAAGTAACACACATTGTACTAAGTGGTCCAAAAGACAGCCTACCCATTGAAGTGAAAATGGAATGGATTGAATTTTGATGAAGATATATGGGTTTTGAAAATCAAATTAGTGTATTTAAAACTTATATATTTGGTTGCACAAAGATTTTTAACAACAATTAACTAACCAGCAACTTTGACTCTGACATAAATGACATTGGTAGGCATAATTTACTCACAAACTTGCCAACCAGATCTATGTGATTGTGAAAAAAGTATTTCTGCCAATATCATGTATGCCACCGTCAAAGTGGCTGGTTAGTTATTTATTATGAAAATTCTTTATGCAACCTGACATTAGTATCCCCATTATTTTCACCATGTCATTGTATTGACATGCAATGATATTGATTTTTTTGGAATTATAGATATTGTTTTATCCTCGGTTTTATCAATAAATCATTTTAACTGTAAGTTGTTTTCCTAAAACAGAAAAAAAAATTGTCAGATACAAATGTATGTCAAGAAAACATCTAAGAGCCTGCTAACTAATAATAAAAATAAAAATAAAAAACTCTTGTAACATTATCACTGCAACATGCAATTCTAATTAAAAAGCTGATAAAAAATTAAAATTAGAACATGTGCAAGTATTTTTGATGTTGGGTAGGAAGGAAATATAGGGACTATTACTATCTCATATGAGACTCCCAAAGCTATTGAAAAGCACAGGTGTCAGCTTTAAGTTAATTTGTCTTAGGTTTTCCCGAGGGGTTTCCATAGATTTCCTGGTGTAAATAAATAACTTACACAAATTTTCCTATAAGATGTGTTGTCCGTGATCTGAAACACTATATTTTAAAGTTTTTACATGTCATCTTGTATGTAACCATCATGGAATCTTTTCTATAAAATAAAAAAAAATTAAATTGGTAGTGCAGTTGCTGACAAACATATACCAGGACATAACAGACATACATGTACTGACATGATAAACTCTAAAAGGTTATATTGAGCACAATAACATTTCAAATGGGGGTTTTCAGATAAAAATTATTATTTCTTCGGGTTTGTGGTTCGATCTTAATGTAAAGTATATACCTATTATGCAGAAAATTATATTAATTAATGTGTTTTTAAGCTGATATCAAAAAAAGTTGTGTAGTGTAAAACAGTTAGTAATTTAATATTGAGTCCATAACTTGAAATATTTGCATAGAGCACATCATATTGGAACAATATTTATTTATTTATTCTTATACATTATACAATACAATATTTTCATTACAGCTCTCAAATCAGTGCTTATTAGCTCTGGCCATATCAACCCCGAAAAATAGGATAAAAAAAATAATTTCAGAGATCCTATGCATGCATACACCAGTTTTTTATTAATTTTTTTCCTGAAAGAGTGATCAAAATGGTGCCAGAGTTGAAGATATGAGACTTAACACTTAACACATGTAAATACCTACCTCTAAACTGGTTTTTATGTTTAACTGTTCACTTTATTTAAGAAATCTCCAGTCTTCAACTTGTTTCTGCACAATTTCTACAACATTTAAAGCATAAAAATAATGTAAATCTAACAAAATGAAAATCTGTATTTACCTTTGTTGTAAGTAAATCCTTTTCCAACACACTTATTTACATTATTTTCTGATATATTCAACAGGGCCCCAATCGACCTTAAAACTTTTATTATATGCAACAGAAATAGAAATTAAACTGGTGAATAGTCCTTAAATGTTAGAAAATTAAGACATGTCCATAAAACCAGAACAAAACACACAAAGAAGACATTAAATAATATTTTTGACTTTTGAGGTAATGTCATATCGGCTTGTCAGAAAAATGTCCTACAGTATTGCCACTTCTAACGGTTACAACGGTGCCATGTTATTACTGTAAATTGGAAAAGAATGTAATTAATTTTAAAAAACTTTACCATCACGAATACTCAAAAGTTAATATTCATTCCCAAAAAGTATTTTTTAAATGAATTTAAAGCTATTTTGTTGAGAAACTGGGCTTTTTTGTTAGCGAAAGTAGGCAACCAAGAAAACATTTCTGAAAACCAAGAGATCACAATGGCTTTGGTACAAAACAACACATTGTTCGTTTTTTACAATAACTATAGTCATTTTTGTCTCGTATTATGCAAAATGTCAAATTTGAAAAAGATAGATATAAACCTGATGTCTTTAATAGCATTTAAAATTTTCTATAAGTAAAAGGAACAAACCCTTTTTTCTTCTGTGAGTAAAAGGAAAACGGCTAATTCGACAAATATGTTACCGTTTAATTTTGCCATGGATTCACCCAATGGAATTAATTTTTCTTCAATTGTTTTTTATGTCATCTTTCTCAAGTTAAAGTGATTTGACCATAGATTCAGATCAGGTTCATTGGCCTGATCTTTATCTGCCTTGTTGTCTGTAGTCAACGTAGTGTTGCTTTCGTCCACATCAGTTGACTTAGGGCTTTTTAGTAGGGCGTCTTCAAGTTCCCTGCTATCAAGTTGGTCTTGTTTTATTGTTGTGTCGTCCATAAAAGATCCCACGAGTAGGGAGGAAATAAATTGTCGACACCTGCAGTGCCTCCTGTACAGGTGCAAGACGAAAGTTACTTCGGGAGGTCGCCTGGTATCCCGAAGGCTCCGTTTGAGATGCTGATTGGTGCAGGCTCAACATCATCCACCCCCTCAGCACGGCTCGCATAACACTTTGGGGTTAGGTCTGTGTGTTAATATGTATGTAGGTGGTTGTGAGAAATGGTGTGTGTGATAGAATGTGTGTGTATGCACCACTGTGCGTTTGGTATTCCTCTTTGTCTGGCTTCTAACCTCAGAGACCTGTTCAGCATGGGAGACCCTGCCGGTAGTTGCCTACCGCCGACGTAGCTCTGAGTCAAGGAAGCTCACAAGCTCCACCGGTGCGTCAAACCGGGAATACCGTCGGGGGGTTGTACTTGATTTTATTATATAAAAAACAATTACAACAAGTAAAAATTAAGGAATATTTAGAATTCCTATTAACAAATTGTATTATCTACATAAATCTTAAAACAAAATATTTTACTTCTAAAAACTATTATATTATCTAAGCTATATGACAACTAAGCCTTAAAAATAATATGCCGTCTTCCAGGATTTATAGTAAGAAAATATTTATTAAATTATGTAAGAAAATAAAAGTTATTTAATTACCTACAGCGCCTTTTTATAATTACAAATAATGTTAAAACACTTTTATTACCAGCCAATAAGGCGCTCAAAGTGTCTACCATTTACCTATTTACCTCCGGGTAGAAATGAATTCGTTGCATGAAATTTTAATCTGAAAGAGTGTTGGTAAGAATACTGGAGATTTCATGCATAATTCTTTTTGCAACTCTTTGATGCTTTTTTATATGACACCACAGGAAAAAGTCGAGAGGTGTCATATCGGGAGACCTTTGGCTATTCATTTGCACCCCTTCAACCAATCCATTAACCAGGAAAAATGTACTCTAAATATTGTCGCACTACCCGTCCAAAATGTGGAGAAGCCCTATCTTGTTGAAACCATATTTGTTCAGCCAGTAAATTAAGATTATTATAAGATAATATAAGATAAGATGAGAAGCATTTATTTCAAAACCGGTTTGTACAATGACAAAGTTTGAAATACGTCAAATAACAAAGAAATAAGAAAACACTATAAAAGACACATACTATTTAGTTAAAAACTCAGTTATGTTATAGGGCTCTATGTTGCAACTGTGCAAAATTCGTTTAAATATATCCAATCTTTCAAGACTCTTTATGTTGTTAGGTAATGGATTATAGAACGTAATTGCAGAATATGTACAATTTTTCTCACTTAAGGTTAGTCTATGTTCAGGAAAATTATAAATATTTTTACGTCTAGTGCTGTATGCATGGTTAATTTTGAAGGATGTTTCTTAATAAACATTATGCTATCAAATATAAATATTGCCGGACGGTTAAGAAATTGTGCTTTTTAAACATTCCGCAATAAAATTGTTTATAATCTAAATTTAAAATCAATCGGAGAGCGCGTTTTTGAATCACAAAGGTCTTTTCTAGATTAGATACCTGGTGGCCCCAAAATATTGGACCATACCTCAAAATCGACAAAAAGTTACTAAAATAAACCACTTTAGAGAAATTGAAATCCAAGCACTTTGTTGTCACTATAAGTAAATAGCAAGTTTTAGACAGTCTTCTACATAGAACTTCAACATGATAACTCCACTTTTAAAATGAGTCAATATACACGCCTAAAAATTTAGTCTCGCTCTCAACACTTATTTATTTATTTATTTATTTATACATAAAATATAACAAATTTTCAAGTGTAACAAAATCCAAATGATATGTGTACATTATGAACTAAAAGTCTGTGTGTGCACACAGGAAACACTGATACTTATATTATAATCCTGATACATATAGTTATTATTCAATTGCAGTAAGCCTTTTTTACACTTTATAGGAATCTAACAACATTTTTAATTATTTGAGTGGTATTCATAATCCATTTAATAATGCCTTTTTTAATAAGATTAAAAAAAAACTTTTAAATTGCTCAGGTAATAGGTTCAGAATTTTCGGAGCTACATATGAAATGGATCTTTGTGCAGCGTTAAAGTACGACAGGCAAAGTTATGTTATGATTACCATTTGCTCTTGTCAAGATATCATGACTGATGTAATTATGAAAAATATTTCTACTGAGAGAAAATCTAGTTATATTTTTTATATATAATTGCGTAATCGTGAAGACACCAGAATGACGAAATAAGAGTTTGGAGGAAAAACATCTAGACTTGAACAAAATTAACTTTAAAATGTATTTTTGGGCAATAGTTATATTACTTAAATTATTTTTATGAGCATATCCCCAACATACTATTCCGTAAGCATGACAAGATTCTGCCAATGATTTATAGATATTAATTATAACCTCTCTGTTCAAAATTGTACGCAATTCATAAAATTTATATACAAGTTTCTTTAATTTATTTTTTACATATTCTGTATGAATAAACCATTTTAAAAACTGATAAAAAAAAAACACCCAGATATTTCGTACTCTCAACTGACTTAATTATACCTTTACATGAACATTTCTCTAAGAAGTCACAACCATTATCGTGAATTGTAATTTCATTTTTATTAGACGCCCAATCTTATTCATTGAAAAACACATAAAATTTGTCTTGTTTACATTAAGAGTTAAAAAATTATAATCCATCCATATTTTTACATAGGTAGCAGATCTTTTGGCATTTCTAAAAACTTCATGCCACGATGACCCCTTAATCAGAAGAACTGTATCGTCACCAAAACACATTAGGAATTGCATTCGCTAGACTGTTTATATTTATATAGAGAATATAGTATTGGCCCAAGAACAGTACCTTGAGAAACACCATAATCAACCCCTCTAGAAGAGTTACAAATTGTATTTAGTTTAACTTTTTGTATTTTATTACTTAAATATAATTTAAACAACTGTAGAACTTTACCCCTGATCCCAATTAATTCCAATTTGTGTAGTAGGATATGATGTTCGACATTATCTAAGGTCTAAAGACAGGTCCAGAAAAATAGCCAGAGGCTTGTAGTTGTTATTAAAACAATTCACAATATAGTTAGTGACCTCATGCAGGGCAGAATCAGTACCCATTCCCTCTCTAAACCCATATTGCGAATCGTACAATAGTCCATTAGAATTCAGAAAATTACATAGTCTCTTTTTTCAACCGTTAAAATCTTTTTTTTTGGTTTAACATGTTAAATCGGAAGTTGTAACTTTTAGATAGAGAATAAAAAATTAAGATAGGGAGGTGAAAACCATGTTTCTCTAAGATGAACCGTTCCAATGTTACAGCCTGTCAAAGTCTGAAAATGCCATATTTTAATCGTCAATCTCTCAAAAACTATTGAGTTGTGACATATGACATTTACAAAATAAGCGTAGAATTTTGCGACAAATTTTGCACGTGATAATAGATACGCTCTTTATTTCGTACCGATTTGTTCCAGGCTGTGCCCAATTTATTGTGGAAAAGTTTATTTATTATTAAGGAGTGTTAGTATTTGTGTAATGGCTTTTGGTTTTGAACCTAAGTTTAGTAAAGATGAGCTTAAACGAATGGAAGAAGAAAATCGAGCAGACAACATATCGATAAGTGAAAGAATGCACTCTTTAAATTGGTATAATTGCCCGGGCTACTTATTAATGCGACTGAAAAGGAGTGCGTTTGCGTAATGAGAAAATTGCAAATACCACAAAACCTTAAAAATGTTAATAAGGCGGTAATCTGCGCTCGTATAAACTGAAAATTTCCTGGTAGTAGTTGATAAAGAAATGCAGCGGCCAAGCTTTTGTGACGTCACGCGCTGATATATGACATCTTTGCAGATGCAAATATCCGTTATTATTTGCGATAGAAGGGTGCGGTTTAGACTATTATTCTTAGTTTTTTTTCTTTATTTTTTTAAATAAAGTTGTTTTTTTGGCGCACATCCCCTTAAATTATTAGGATTAAATGGAGATCTACAATGTGAAACAATACCCACAGTAATAAATTTTTAATTATTAATTTGTATAATGTTACTTGCTCTAACTAGTGAAGATTTGCAGTATATTAGAGAACCATCACATTTATTATTCTGGCTTTTGTTATAAAAAATATCATATCTATCAATAGAAAAAGTAGTCTTGTTATTTATGATATTAGTTTCAGATAATACTATTACATCAAAATCAGTTAACAGTGATTCTATAAACAAACTAACTACGGCCAAAATGCTTTTATATCAAGGTCCGCCAGACTGTGCATGGCCAATGAGCATCCCACACTCGATTTCTTTTCAAACAGATCGGACTTCATCAAACAATTACATACTACGATTTGAAATCTCTAATTTCATCACAAATCTCATTATTTATGTTTTTCAATTTATTTGAGTTATGAGATTATTTGATTTTTTTTCTTATTATTATTTTTTATTGTTCACCTAAATATTTAATTATTTTGAATACGTTACTCTGCGTTAGATTTAAGATAACCACTTCATTTGTGAAATTGGGCAATTGGCCCGTTAATAAATAATTAAGGATATCAAAATTTCTATTTAAACTCCTAATGTTAACATAAAACAAATTTAACTTATTGTTGGATTTCTTAAAGCAATCAACATTATCCAAGTTATCGCATACAACAACTTTGCCATAATTGTTATTATGGTCATCAAGCAACGTATTATGAGCCATTAGTTCAGCTAAAAATAAATAGTATTTAAATTATATTTCGAAATATAATTAGACGAAAATGCTTTGTTTGGCATTTTCTCATCCAGGGATTTTTTTCTTATTAAACGACTGTTTTCATTCTTTTTTACAAAAATTCTTCCATTCTTCACCCAGCATTTTTATACCCAAGAATACGCAAAGTGGTACTGACGCAAAAAGTTTTCTGATGCCTTTGCCATATCCTCATTCAAATATATGGAATTTCTTTCCAAAAGCTTACAACCACTGCCAGATATTTTACCTTTTCACTTTCTTTTTTTTAACTACTTGTGTTTCTCCTCCACTGTTTTTAATGTGACTAATATTGGTGTGTTTGCTTTGTTTGGATTTAGCAATTTTATTTGAATATTTTTTAAATCTATTTCAGAGTCAATATATTTGAGGACCTTTTCCGCTTTCTGAATTACAGCCTTTGGTTTGTTTTTGCATCATCAATAGAACTCTCAATGCCCATTATACCAACCTTTTTTAATCTAATTTAATTTTCTTTGGACTCACACTGACCTTTTAATTTGTTTAATTCCCCTTTTATCACCCCGTTTTCCTTTTTAATATATCTGTATTTCTTTGCTAAATTAAGCTTTATTTTCTTTTTGTACCCCGTACTGCTCAGCAAAGAACTTCAGGTCATACCGAAGATCACGAACTTCCTCTCTGAGCCCTGAAATACTACCCTCAGAGACATTCACTGATCTTCTTATTCTATTTTCGACTATGGCCTTACAGTCTTCAGAGAAAAACTTATTCGAAGAAGCTGTCCATTTTCTCAATGAGACCTGATTTAAGTTTAAGCAATAAATCACTTAAAGTCACGGTCTCAAAAATTCTTTATATACAGGGTGATTCACGGTGGATGGTACGTTAGAAGTATATGACGAACCAGTTAACGAATCGTTTTGAAAATTTGGTTGTTTATATAAACGGACATGCTCTATTTACCTAAAATATTTTTAATGATACAGTGTTGCCACGTCTACCTAAAATTAGTAGCAACTTCGTTATTTTAAATGGAACACCCTGTATTTTATTAAATTTTTGAACCCTCTATTACTTTCTTAACAACTTTATTTAATGTTGTTCTATACTTATCTCTTACCGTTTCTAAGATAATAATTAAATTGCATTTTTTTGACGAAAAACGTTAACTTAAAAAAATGTTGATATTTTTGAACTCTGAAATATTATAGCCCCGAAAATTGGTGACTGGGTAAATATTACCAGGGGGCTTTTAACCCTATGCCGAAATCTTAGTTGCGATATACAGGGTGGTTTAAAAATACAGTTAATTTGGGGACTTCAATAGGTGACCATAAGTATATTTTTTTAAATGTAACACCCTGTATATTATCACTGATTTAGAAAGCTACTTAAATTGGCTCTTTATTTTTGTATAACATATCTATACCTAACTAGTCAAGTTTCTGACTTATAAGCCATTATTTGTAAAATTTGCTCAAAAATTTGATTTTTAGTAAGTATGCCATGACAAACTCTTGTTTGACATAAAAATTATGGCACTTTCTTTAAAAATTCAGTTAAAAATTACTGAAGAAAACTATTTAAACGCAGTACTTATGAATTTATTTATTTTATTTGGACAGTGTGATATAATTATCGCTAGAACATGTATAAAGTTTAATGAAATGTACCCAAATCTACCGCCAATGAACTTAAGAAAATTTATACTATTTCAGGATTGTAATAAAAAAAAATTAAATCGATCATTTTAACAATTGTTCAAAACGCTGTCCGTTTACATCCAAACACTTTAAGATGCGGGTATTTACCGCATTAGTCGTGGAAGATCTAATCTCGTTTGGATTTTGTTCTCTAAATGCTTGGGTAACTCGACGTAGCAATTCTTCTTTTGAATGTACTGGTTACTTGTAAATTTTTTCCTTAAACATGCCCCACAAGTAAAAATTCAATGGATTGAGATCGGGTGATCTTGGAGGCCAATTCCAAGGCCCCAAAGGTCTTATCCAACGATCATCAAAAAATCTATCGAGTTCCACTGTAACTTCTCTTGTACAATGTGCAGGAGCTCCATCGAGTTGATACCAACAGCTTCGATAATCCTCAAGGGGCAGATTATCAACAAAGTTTTCGACAACTGTTCTTAAAATATTTAAGTAGCTTCTCGATGTTAGTGACTCGTCGTATATAAAATAGTTTAATTGATTGTCCATTAACATGCAGAAAACATTAAAACTAAATTTTTCTTGAAATCCAGCTTCCTTGGTGACATGAGGGTTATCTCTTGACCAAAAATGACTATTTCTTCTATTGAAAACCCCTTCCCTTGAAAATTTAGATTCATCGGTCCAAATTATTTTACTTAAAAAGTTTGGATCTTCTTGGGTGCGCACTAATAACATCTCACAAAATTCAACTCTCTGTTGTGGATCTTGAGGCTTCATGGCTTGAACTTTAGTAAATTTAAAATCATGCATGTTATGCTGTTCTAAAATCCTCTGGACTGATGAATATGTTAGACCTAAATCATATTCAGCACAACGTATTGACGACTGAGGAAATGCATGAAAATAAGCCAAAACATTAATCTGGTTGTCTTCGTCAGAAGTTACGGGTCGAGGCAAGTTTCTTGGGGCTTTTAAAGTTGAACCAAACTCAATAAATTTTTTCTGGATCCGTAAGAATTTCCTTAAGTTCATTGGCGGTAGATTTGGGTACATTTCATTAAACTTTATACATGTTCTAGCGATAATTTGATCACACTGTCCAAATAAAATAAATAACTTCATAAGTACTGCGTTCGAATAGATTTCTTCCATGCTTTGTAATCATTCAGTATCTCAGTCGACAATATTTAATAAAATACCACAACAATAATGAGAGTAACATAATTTTTATGTCAAACAAGAGTTTGTCATGGCATACTTACTAAAAATCAAAAGGAAATTAAATTTTTGACCAAATTTTACAAATAATGGCTTATAAGTCAGAAACTTGACTAGTTACGTATAGATATGTTATACAAAAATAAAGAGCCAATTTAAGTAGCTTTCTAAATCAGTGATAATATACAGGGTGTTACATTTAAAAAAATATACTTATGGTCACCTATTGAAGTCCCCAAATTAACTGTATTTTTAAACCACCCTTTATATCGCAACTAAGATTTCGGCATAGGGTTAAAAGCCCCCTGGTAATATTTACCCAGTCACCAATTTTCGGGGCTCTAATATTTCAGAGTTCAAAAATATCAACATTTTTTTAAGTTAACGTTTTTCGTCAAAAAAATGCAATTTAATTATTAGCTTAGAAACGGTAAGAGATAAGTATAGAACAACATTAAATAAAGTTGTTAAGAAAGTAATAGAGGGTTCAAAAATTTAATAAAATACAGGGTGTTCCATTTAAAATAACGAAGTTGCTACTAATTTTAGGTAGACGTGGCAACACTGCATCATTAAAAATATTTTAGATAAATAGAGCATGTCCGTTTATATAAACAACCAAATTTTCAAACCGATTCGTTAACTGGTTCGTCATATACTTCTAACGTACCATCCACCGTGAATCACCCTGTATATATATATATATATAAATATATATGGTTACATGTTCCGCTCGTAAAACTTACTATTTAGTCCTTTAAGGATTTCTAAATCAACATTTGTTAAACCAATGCAGCTAACATGAAACCAATTCTTACACTTCTCACATTGTATAGAAACTTGAGACTTTGTTACGTTGGAATCACATTTTATAATAGGTCTTTGGTTTTACCATATTTAAAATTTAATCAACAGATGTTTGGATTCAACTTATGGAATGGACTATAGATTCATAAAATATGTAATCTTCAAAATAGAATTGAATTCCTTATCAGCAATACAATGGCACGCGGTTTTTTGTGCTAAATGATTAAAATATTTATCTTTTGTTTTAGTACAAATTTGTTAATTTAGCTTCATACTAAACAAAGTTTTGCATAGAAATTTATTACTTTAATGTATTTTTCAATAATACTTAATTCTTCACAAACTGGACGATTATTATCAACACTATGCACAAGAAAACCAAGAAAACTCGGAGAGCACACCTCTGCATGTGCTGTTACTTTGCTGCATGTTTTTTTTAATGATATCACTTTCACCAAGAGCAACAGTTTCAGAAAAAATTGATTTGTCCTGTTGTTTTCAAAATATAATGCACTGAGACTTATCGGCATTTAAGATTAAACTAATGTCATGGAACCACTCTTTAATAGATAAAAATTGATCGCCTGATTTATTTATTAAATTAGTTATGTTTTTATTTAGTATAATAATATTTGTATCGTCAGCGTAATTAATCAAAGAAATAAGATTACTACAGGCACCTGGCAAATCATTTAGGTAAATTATAAAAAGTAAAGGACCCAATATGCTGCCTTGTGGTACCCCGAGATTAATAAAAAGTGGATCAGATTTATATTTAGATTAGCCAGTATTAATTATTATTAAATTTTGGGTTCTTCCCCTTAGGTAACTCTTTATCCATGACAAAGCACATCCCCTAATACCATATTTAGATAACTTATTTAACAAATCAACATAGCTTAAGCAATATAGTTTGGGTATAATTGAGAAATAATTTTCTCACAATAATAGTGGCTCGGTTATCTGAATTTTTAATTTACACATCGGGCAACTTTTAGTGTGAGTAATGATTGCGGGCCAATGTCATTTATGTCACAGTCAAAATTGCTGGTTAGTTCATTATTGTTAAACATCTTTATGCAACCCGGCATAAAACTTTTCTATTTACCATTCTTTGCTAGTTATAGCTACTTTACGAAATAATCGACCGTTTCCATACATAAAAAGACCCTGTATAACGAGAAAAGTGCCGGTCAAAGGCATTTGCCGTTTTTTTATACTTATATTCATTACTCCAATTTAACCATTTTGTTTTGATTGTAGATGATGAAGTTGCAACACTGGTTTTATTCTTAATATCGAAGTCCACAATATCAGCATCTTTTTTTATAATATATCCATTTGCTGGAGAATTATATCCAACTGAGATTCGAGGGTTAGGAATAGGTGCATCTGCGTACGTCGCGGGATTGGGACTGATTATAATACCTTTTATAAATTATTTGGTACGTAAAGGTAACAAAAGATGTGAACTAATTAGCTAAAAGTTTTAGAGCACAACAGCTACTGACATTTTACACATAATCTACGCTACTTACTTACTATCCTACTCAAATTAAGTCCCATTTCCGAGTTATGACATCAGTCGGTCTCATTTTCATAGTATTTTTGTCAGTCCTAAGCTTGCCTAACAGCGGACATGAGTTTTATTCCGTATAAATGATACGGTTTAAGTTATATTGATATACAGCGTGTTCGTGGATTTGCTTGCCAAATGGAAAACTTCTTTATTATCAATTTTTCGAAAAAAAGTTATTCCTTATAAAAAGTTTTGCTTCTAAAATTATTAAGATTGGTTTAAGAATTTTTTTTTAATATTGTTCAGGGTGTCTCAAAAACGAAAAATTTTAATTCTAAATGTGAAAAAACTTTATACCAATATTTATTAACTGGCAAATTGGAAAAAGCGAAAAGCGCATTAAATCGTCAACTAATTTGTAGTATACAGGGCACTGATAAAGTTTTTTTGGAATAGTTACTTAACATTTTTTATAAACAATATCGATAAATAAGCCCCCCACGTTGTTCATCATACACCATACAGAACAACAATAAATTATTGTTTCATTTAGGCCCGTATTATTAATCTCCTGGTAACTTTACCAGCCAGATAATTTCTATGGAGACAATTGTCTTAACAATGGTTTCTTTGGAAATTATCTGGCTGGTAAAGTTACCAGGAGATTAATAATACGGGCCTAAGTAAAGTTTTAAATAAAGCCTAATAATTATAAATTAAACTTTTACCTGTAAATAATTAAATGTTAAGGTAAAAACCTGTAAAGACACATTTCACGAATTGACATATGACAATAAAACTTTTCTAGTTTGTATTTTTTCCTCTAACAATGAGTTTAACTGATCAAGGAAAAGTCCAGATTGTTTTAATAGTTGGAAATAATTATCGCACAAATAGAGAAGCAGCCGAAGAATTTAACAATAATCATCCGGAAAGACCAACACCAATAACCCATCAAACAATAAGTAATGTTATGAGTAAATTCAAACGGTGCTCTCCAAACTTTTTTCGGAGAAGAGAAAACCAGGGTCAAAATAATCTTCCTCGCTTATACGATGAAAATGATGAACTTAATGTTTTGCTCTACATCAACGAATTCCCTAAAACGAGTTTAAGGCAAATGTCTCGAGATTTGAACTTAAAAATCTACTTTATTAAAATGGTTCTAAAAAAACATAAAATTAAACCTTTTAAGCCAAAATTTACCCATACATTATTACCAGGGGACTCGGAATTGAGACTAGATTTTTCTGCGTGGTTATTAGCCGTTATGGAAGACGATCGCCGTTTACCTTTTAAAATAATTTTTTCAGATGAAGCTGTTTTTACGACCAATGGTATTGAAAGCTCTCAAAACTCCCGTTATTGGTCAGTGGATAACCCTCATTGGGTTATACAGTGCCGAAACCAATATTCTGAAAAAGTAAATGTGTGGTGTGGTATATACGGGGACCGATTGTTGGGACCAATATTTTTTATGATAATATAAACGGTGAGGTGTTTCTAAATTTTTTAGAAAATGATCTTAGTAATATGCTAGATGACATACCTTTGGCTGGTATACGGAACTTATTGCTCCAGCTAGATGGAGCTCCCGGACATTTTGCATTGCAAGTTAGACATTGGCTGAACAGAAATTTTGCTTATAGGTGGATAGGAAGAGGTACAGATCAAGATTTGCGTTTTTGTCATTGGCCAGCGAGATCCCCGGATCTCACTCCACTGGATTATTTTTTGTGAGTTGTCCTCAAAGAAAGGGTATATAAAAGGCCGCCCCGAGACAGAGAACACCTCAAGAGACGAATAACTCAGGAATGTGCCGGGCTACGGGGACGTCCAACTATCGAATGCCTTCAGAAGTTTTAGAAAAAAATTGTTAGGTGTATGATGAACAACGGGGGGGCTTATTGAAATTTAATCTTCTATGTATATTTGTTCGTGTTTACTGTATAATTACTAGTAATTGAAAAATATGTTATGTGTAAATATATTTATATGATTGTTTAATAAATTTTCAATTAGGTTGTAAATTATCTAAATATTTTAATCACTCTGTATACTAAATTAACCTGCAAATAGTACATTGATAGCTTAATAATAAATATTGCGATGGTATTTATCCATATTGTTTATAAAAAATGTTAAGTAACTATTCAAAAAAAACTTTATCAGTGCCCTGTATACTACAAATTAGTTGACGATTTAATGCGCTTTTCGCTCTTTCCAATTTGCCAGTTAATAAATATTGGTATACCTAAAGTTTTTCATATTTAGGATTAAAGTTATTCGTTTTTTGAGACACCCTATACAATATTAAAAATAAATTCTTAAACCAATCTTAATAATTTTAGAAGCAAAACTTTTTATAAGGAATAACTTTTTTTCGAAAAATTGATAATAAAGAAGTTTTCCATTTGGCAAGCAAATCCACGAACACGCTGTATATGGGACCACAAACGAAATTTCTCGCTTTTGAATTTCATTTATTTGCCTTGTCAAGGCGCATAATGTTTTATTTTATTATTTAAATTGTTGGAATGAATATTATCAGGTAAATCTGATAATACCAACAAGACTGGTATTTGATGTCAATATGACAAAAAGTATTAATATAGATACTTTATGCCCGCTTTCCCAACACACAACCCAAATATGGAATAACTAAGGAGAGCGTAAAATTTTAGTTTACCATAAAAAGAATTTGCTTGCTCCAGCTGCACATTGTGAAAAAACAATACAGCTATAAACGTGGCAACATCGTACTAACCTAGGGAATTTTATTTGTTCGCCAAATTTTGGACAGTGTGTGATATTTGGTAGACTGGATTAACATTAATTAGTTGCCAAACAATATCCTAAACTATTATAAAAGTCCCTTCTTACATAGGCCAGTTTGTATGGCGAAATTCTATCACAAACTGCTGAAATTGAGTTTTTCAATTGTTCCAGGTTATCGTACCGAACATCTTAATAAATTTTATCTGTTATGTCTCCCATAGAAAAAAGTCGTTTTGAGAAAGATCAAGAGATCTGGCCGGCCAGCTTATCACTTATTTGGTTCAATCGCATTGTTTGGTCCAATCACATTTCCTTGGAAAGTGCCAAGAAGGTAGTGTCTTATAACGATGGAATTGTGGGCTGGACAGCCGTCCATCTAAGTCCAGACCTCCTGATTTTCACCAGCGACAGCTTCCAATTCAAAAAAAGCTTAATGTGATGTTCAAAAATTCCCGTTCAAACATTAATTTTCTGAGGGTATTGCGTTCGTGCAGCGATAAAATGATTGTATTTTTCTTGACTCCAATACCTGAAGTTTTAAACGTTTAGTTCAGGTTTTAACGTAAAGCAAGACTCATCGAAAAAACAGATATTTCTTAAAAAGTACGGACGCACCACCCGGTATGTACTTATGCACTCATTCAGCTCAGCTTTGATTATAGGTAAAAGCTATCCCACTTTTCTAAAATATTAAACTCATTTTAGGGCTCGGAAGTTTTAGTGCTGCCGATAATTATAATGGGTATTGTATCCGTATTTGGGGGCTTATGTGGATTAAGATTGCCAGAAACTCTTCATCATCGGCTCCCACAAACCTTAGAAGAGGGTGAGGAATTCGGAAAAGAGTTTACATGGGCGGATTGCTTACAATGTGCTCCCGTAAAGTAAGTAATACATTTAGAAGATTTTGCAAAAATTGTCAAATAAATAATCTCTCAGCTATTTCCTGTTATTTTACAAAAGGATTTTTTGTTCGTATCGGGAAATAAATATCAATATATGAGTAAATATCATTTGTTCTAAATACGATACTTGTAAAGACAAATTGATAATTTCGTATTTTTTACTTTAGAATTTTGCCCTATATAATATACAGCAACTATAGTCACAGTGCCGGTTGTGCAAATTACTTTTAAACGGCATATTGCCCAAATGCGCATAATTATTCTGACTAGCATTAGACTGATGAGTTGTAAATTACAATCATATTATTTTGTGACAACTGGTACGTTACTGTCATCAATGGTTTTATGTATTGTCTCATTGTAGAAATGTTGCCTAGCTTTATTTTAAATTTCGTCCTCATGTAGCTTCATCAAATAAGTTTTTGCCACTTGTAAGATGTCATAAAAATGTCAAAAATTATATTGTTTTTAAAACAGCAGCGGAACCATAGAAAGTATAGAAAAAAGTCCTGTCTATATTCCTTTTTGTTCTTATTTAGCACTATGTAAGATCACTCGGCTATATTCGCGCCGAAAGACGACTCACCCTATAGGAATATGAAGAACTTCACGGCTCCTTTTAATCGTCTTTCTTGCTCTTTTAAATCAGATTTTGCGTATTCTGTTTCAATCCAAATATGTCTACTTGTTCTGTGGTTTTTCTGTTGTGTCAAGTTTGTTACTTTGGATATGTCCAACACAGAAAAGCTTTATATATAAAGTTTTCGTTTCGGGATTACCTAATACTTTTACCTGACACCCAACGCGATACCGGCAACACTACTTCTCCTTCGGAGTCGTAGTGTTGCCGGGTAATGCGTTTTGTGTCAGGTTAAAGTATTAATCGGTAATCCCGAAACATCTTGTTTTATTACATTTGATAACACATTTCCATATAAAATTCTTTTTCCACTACTAACTTTTTAAAATCACTCATTATTGACCGATTATTAACTTTAGAAATTATTTTTCTTTATCCCTTGCCAGAAGCCTCTATTATTGACCGTCGTTATTGATAACGGTCAATAATAGAGGCTTCTGGCAAAAACAATATAAAACAGGCAACTTGACTTTTTTTATGAATCGACAAATACTGACAACTAAGAATGCCATCTGACAAGATAAAAAAAATGCTGCAAATTTCAAAGCAAAGGTAACTTGACTGAAAAAACCGAAGCAACCCTAAGAAGGTATGTTAACTTTAATTAATAATTTAATGTTGAAAATGTGTTAGTAGTGGAAAAGATAATATATTTATATAAACCTTGGTCAATAATATACTATTATACTTATGAAAGCAGTTTCACTAATTTGGGACATTTCAACAAAAATAACAAGCGATATTGGTACCAAGAAAATTTACACTTGATGCATCAGGAAGGAAATTTTCAGGAATTCTTTGGTTTTTTACAATGAAAACTGTATTGGAAATAAGGGTCCAGTTAGTTGGCCGGCCACGTTTAACAATATTGTTCTTAATTTATATCTTCATTTATTTCGTTTTCAAACTTTTCGGATCTCCCGACCTTACGGCTCTAGATTTTTTTATGGGGTTCTTTTAAAAATAATGTATATGATGAACAGTCGTGTTCATAAAAAAGCCGTACAAGTAGTAAAGGAGAGGTGACATAACACATGACAAGATATATGACAAATTGCACCTCTCATTTTAATGCTAACTTTTTAATAAACACGACGGTACCTCTTGCCACACGGAATAAATTAGAGGATAAGGTAAGGGCAGCTATTACTAAAATTACAACAGAACAGTTAAGAAATGTTATAAGAGCAACAATAGAAAAAGTACGACTTTGTCAGCAACAAGCTGAAGGTCACTTTGAAAATCTGAAAACGTAAAGATGAAGAGATAATGCAAATACATAGTTATAATAGCGTATGGATAGCCCTTTAGATAAAAAAAATAATTTTAGATTTAGAATATCATGTGGATTCAAAAAAAAAATATACCAGGTGTCCCATAATAGAAAGTTTATGTCAGTTCCGATTATATCGGAACCTTCTTAAAGTTGAGACATACCTTAATGCTTATTCAGTTTTGTTGGTCATAGGCTACTCGATGCATTTAAATCATATTTTATTCGTACAAAAGGCTTTATTTTAGGAAAGTTCTAACGTTACATTTTAAAAGTTTTGTAATGGAAATTTGGTTAAAACATATAAGTGTGTGTTATCAAATTAATCGCAATAAAGTGCTCTTTGTTCCTAATGTGATGAGCAACCATGTCGCCATTTGAAAAAAAAAATGATTACTTAATACAAATTTAAATATTAAATTGATTTAGTAGATAGCTTTTGACCAAAAACAATGAAGTTGTATTTTCTTCATGATTTTAGGACCGAAATTAGTGATTTAAACATATTCATAGCCTTCTAGATACAAAAATATATTTCAGAAAAAAAAATGTTGTGACAAAAATTGACATGTGTCAGATGGTTGTATTTAGAACGTCATAATATAGAATTAGTAAAATAATAATAAATTTTCGATTGCGATCCTGCACATCAGAGACAAGAATTCGGTAAGAATATGCCGAATGAATAGAGTACTATGTCCGATTCGCACTTAATGTGGCTACGATTCAAGGGTGATTTTCACCGATAATAAATTCTGTGATATCAATAATTTTTTTACACATTAACTAAATTATTTGCAGGCCTTCACTTTTAGCATCTGGCTCATATGACGAGTTAGAAATGGCAACAGTAAAAGCAAATGAAGAAACACCACTGGAACCAACATTAGAACCGCAAAGAAGAATCTCCATGAAAAAACTTGTCAGGCAGCAAAGTATAATGGATACTCAAAAGTCAGCAGATGGCACAATGCATATGACCTATTGGTTTTAAATGAATTTTAAAAAATTATATAAGTATTTTTTAATTATATACCTATGTGTAGGTGCCCCAGTGTTGTAACGAAGAGTTTACATTTAAAAGTTAAAAATTGAATTATGCATGCCTTGAGCTAGAACGGATGTAGTATATACTGGTAAGCAATGAAATAACAAGTTCTTTATACTGCTCACTACTTTTGGTGAAACACAATACATATAAGTAATGTACAGGTATATTTATGGTGAGAAGTCTATTAAAAAATTGACACTGGACGTAATTAACTCTGAACTCTTTAAAATATTTAGGTTTTTACGTTTGTTGCACTTGGACAAGCCTTCTTAACAAGAAAAATGGCTTGCACATTATTATCTTTTTTTTTCATTTTCTCTCAATTTTTCTTAAAAAATTCTGATTTAAACGAAAATTTGAAAGCACACTTTTTGAATAGGATATTTAGAAAATTCAGCAGAGAATGCGTAAGACGTCCTAGGTAGGATGCACCGTTGAGATATGGCAGCTTATTAAAGAAGTTACATATCGAGGGTAACATATCAGAAGGGCGTGAGAGTCATTTTTTGTAAAATTTAGATTTTTACGTATATCAGAACGGCGCCAATTGTGTGTGTACCAATTTCTCTGTTTTCTAAATGAACCATAAGGACATCCAAGCTCGTAAGTTCCAAGTAAAACTTTAAAGTATTTCAACATTAAGAATTATAAGGACGTATACTTTTGTAGGTGGACTGGCAGTATCATTTAAGCACGGTACGCCCTTCTGGTTCTTCGATTCTTGTTTTATTTATGTTTAAGCTTGCAAAGCGATTTGTCATTGGGTGTTCTTAAATAGCCGAAATAAACAACTTCGCAAATGGTAATTAACTGCCGTATTAACTAAAGGGTCCAAAATTTGATTGATATTTCGGTTGCTCGGCAAACTATTGACGTGCTGGGTAGCTTGAGCTGCTAGGGCTATACAGCCGGCTGCTGTCTTCTTGGAAACAGGGGAACTAGCTGCCTTCTATTGTTTAACTTTTTCGTTTCTGTAATGAAAAGAAACGAAAGCACGTGTTAGTAAGAGTAACTTATAGAAGATCTACGACCTAGATTTTAATTTGGCAAGCATGAAGAAATTTCGAAAGCGATTTAACAGCTGGCCGACTAATAATAAGAAAAATGATGTCATGCAGGGTGATCGGTTGTTGTTTAATGCTGGTCATGAGGAAGGGTTGGAAATGTCTTTCGTTTAACATGCAGTCGAAAAAGATGTGTTGTAAATCTTATACTTCTGCGCATAAGCCCAAGTTGTCTTCACTTATTTTGATGTGAACTAGTGAGATACAGTGTCCAGATCTTAGTCTATTTACTGTAGTAATTTCCCTTCTAGTCATATTTTTGTATTCCTTAAACCAAGTCGAGTTTAATGGATCCTTCACAGCGACACTGTATTCTTTTTCTTTTAATCGTCCTTTTTCTTTGGACTAAGTTGTCCATTGACGGTATATTTCCTTGTATACTTCCGGAAGAGCATTTATGAGTTCGGCTTTTATAATCTCGGGTTCATTCTGGTTTCTACTTTCATTAGCCAGGTTGTCTGGCATGTCGTTCCCAAAGATCCCAGTGTGGCTTGGGATCCATGCAAGTTTGACATGGGAGTTTTCGATTAATTTCTTTTTCCCTAGTAAGACTATTTCAATTTTACCGAAATACTCCTTTTTTACTTATCTTTTGGAGTGCACTTACTGAGTCTGAGAAGATGACTGCGGTTTTTATCTCTTTTCCTTCTAATATGGTTAATTTGTCAGTGCAGCGTATATTGCGTAGGTTTCCGCTGAACATATTTTGTGTAGTCTTTTGTGTCTATTGCCTCGCTGAATGGGATGGATTCCTGTGCTGCATTTATGATTTTTTTTTATTTCCTCGTACCTAGTTGTTGCCTTCCATACTGACAGTTCTGGGTTAAAAAGACTAGTGTGAGAATAAGTCAAGTAAGTTTTGTATTGTAAATGGTTTTTTGTTTTTTCTTCAAATTTATAAGAAAAACGTATTTTTTCACTATATAAGTATTACCTATAAAACAGCCATTATTGACCGACTTACCTTAGGAATCGGTTTTTTCTACCTTGATACTTATTATTGACCATGGTTAATAATGAAAGTAATTTAATTAAAAACCGGTAACTTAATTTTACATATCAGATTCTTAGAGATATTCGATGTTGTAAAGTTTCGATACTGCAAATCAAAAATATAAGTTATGAGAAAAAAGTATGTTTCATATTCATTAGAAGAATAGTACTTAGGTCCTAATAAAAACTTAAAATTAGTAATTCATTTATTAGAACCGGACATTGTCAAAAAATCCATATATTGATCTGTATCGATAAATTACTCAACAATCGTAACCTAACCTAATCTCAATGTGATATTAACAAAGCCACCCAACAAGACAAAAGCAAATTATCTTGCCAATTCCAAAGCCGAGATACCTACCTTGATTTAAAAAAGTTACAGAAGCAATATTTTAAATACATATACCTACCTACTTAAATTTTTTATAATTATTAATATTGTAAAAATAAGTACCTACTTTGTAAATGTGCTAGAAATGGAAAAAAAATTATATTAACCATGGTTTAAACAGCTATACTTTACTATTATAGCCCTTCGACGTTCGGGCAATAATTATAGCTGTCTAAACCTTGGTTAATAATATACTAGTATTACGTATTGTGTTCTTTAATAGAACTAAAACTGTATTAGCAACAACATCCCGGTCAAATTATTCGATAAGACAATTAAATTACAAAAAATTCAATTTAACGTAAAAGCGTGGTACCTATTTAAAATAATACCACGGTGTAAACACAATTGTTACATCTATATGTTTCGATGGTCTACATTTTAAACACCTTTAGTGAATACGAGTGTAACTGTTTTTCTGACTTATTAAATATAACGTGCTGTTTTTTCTATTTTTTACGTTTATTTTTAAAAAGTAAGTATAGTTTATCATGAAAAAAAAACTGTTTCGTTCTCAGTCTAATGTTGGGTTGCACAAATATTTTTAACCAGCAAGTGATGACTGACTGTGACATAAATGACTTTAAAGACAAAGATTTTCCTTTTCATTTCGCCAGATCCATCTCTAGACGCGTTTCGTCATATCATAACTCATCAGTAGAGCTAGGATCCGATGAAAAGAAAAAGGATCTCGAAGCTACTTAAGGCAGCACTTGGTGGGACACACCAGTAATGACTTTGACAGGCATTATGTACCTATACAATCAAAGGTGCCTGATTAGTAAATTAAAAATTAGGGTAACCGGGCCAATATGATTGTGAGAAAATTATTTCTGCCAATGTCATATATCACAGTCAAACTTGCTAGTTCGTTAATAATTATTTAAATTCTTTGTGCAAACCGACGCGTAAATATATTTTTATGTTATTCTTGATTTTGTATTTCTGTTTTGTTTAAAGTAATAAAAATGCATTTATCTAATATCTATTTTACTTCATACACATAATGTTGATAGTCTTAATAAATTCCAAAAATGTAATAAAAACATTTATTTAAAAAATAGCAGTTGACCTTAAATTCTGAAAAGTAACAAAAAATGTAAAACCTATTTCTACAGAAGTTCAGAGTCGTTCGTGCCCAATAAAAACCTTAATAAAAAAATGCCATTAGTAGCCTAGTTTTTTTTTTCACTTACCGGGAATCAGGACCGCCGAGCCTAGGCGGACCAGGAGACAGAACAAGTTTTCTAATGGAAACCCTAAAGACAACTTATTTAAATTATGGAACTTCTAAAGACAACTTCTTTCAGCAATTATTTTACTATACTAATTGATGTCACCTATAAGAAAGTAGAATAGTATATTACATAACAAGTGATGAAAGTGATACTTTTCAAACGAGGAGATATTTAGCACGAGGCGTCAGCCGAGTGCGGAAATTTTCCGAGTTTAAGAATAATCACTTCCACACGAGTAATGTACACTATTTTTCCTACGACCACAAAGAATTATTAAAAAAGCCTTTGATTTGTAAAAAAAAATATTTCAACTTTAGAGTTGAAAAAAAATATTTCAACTCTAGAGTTGAAATTAGCATACCTAGGATTATGTTCCACTTAATATCTGGTTTCATTCGTCCTGTTCAGGGGTAGTTTTTCAAAAATTAACATTTTTTTTCACACCTATGCCACCCGATCATCAATCTGCTTTACCAAATCTTAATTAGAAATATTATTTTCTTTAGTTTAAAAAACTTGTAACTTTAGCATCCTTTGACTAATCAAATAAGCGCTGTCCATAAACGTTGTAAATCGAACATCAGGCATTATAATGTTTTTATTTTATTTTAATTATCACTCCGATTAGCAGTTTCGTCAGCAAATTAAAAAATGTAAAATGTCGCCTCAAGCGGTGTTGACCGTGGAAATACCACAAAGGTTCACATGGTTAGGCCAGCCGATAAACGACAGCATGTTTCATCGCAGTAGAAATATGTAGGGCTTTCATTATCAATTTGCGCCATATCTATTAAGCATTCTCTAGAAAGGTATTGTCTCATCTTTTGCTGGGTATTCTTATAAATTACTCACGTCTCACGTCATCAGTTTAAATTTTAATTTGTTTTTTTTTAACACCAAAAAAATCTACGGATTTCAACGGGATTCCATCCATCGATCTCAATCATGACTGGCGTGCTTTCTTTCTTAGGCTTTTTATTTCTTACATTTTCTTTAACATCAACTATTACATAAATAAATTATCAGTAACTACTAGTTTTACGGTCATACCGTGAACTACCACACCACCTAGAAAAGGGAGAGCAGTTAAACAACTTAGGAGAAAGGATCGTGCTTTGAGGGACGCCGGAATGGATACGCTGGGGTTCAGAACTGCTACCCTTTAAACGTTCGCCCAGTTATGTAAGAATGCAGTAGGGTGCCCAGGAATAAGGAAAAGTTGTGGTAGGTTATCAGTTTATATATTAAACCGTTGAACGATACCCTATCGAATGCGTAAGATTAGTGTGAGTTACAATATGAACAAAGAAATAGTTTATTCTAAAAAACTCTAGTAAATGGGCTTTAAAAAAATGTTTTAAGATAAGAGAATTTTTTTAATGATTTTAAAAATACAAAATTTGTTTTATTACTTACTGCTAGTGTAAATTATGAAGGGCAACTATTTTGAGCAAAGAAAAAACCATTGCATGGAAAATTAATTGTTTGATTTACATTTTTGCCTTTAAGAGTTGGGCCAACGGCTTACGAACTTGGTTTTATACTGTCTGTAGCGGACATAGTACATACAAAATATCATTTGATCAAAAAATTGATGAAGGGGCGTACATGCCCGAGAAAGGGCAATAAAACATTTGCATTGCATCTTGACAATTCGTTACGGCTTTAACCCTACGGCCTGGAGTCGAGAATAATAAACTAACAAATCGGTACAGGCAATAAAGCAGGCCTCTAGTTCCAGGGCATCTCTTAAAAAGAATATTATTAATTACGGACGCTTTTTGGGGTTTTTCCAAAAGGCCAAGCCAAATGTGGTCAGTCGATCGCGATTAGCCTTTTTGATACGCTCGGCACTCTTAGACCGCTGACGAAACGCATTCGGTTCTTTTTGTAAGTAATATAATGTCGGTTAAGTGTATATATCAACACAGACTGTTATAAACGTGTATAAACTGTTAATTTAAATAAAAGTTGTTTTAGAGTTTTTTATGTTAATAATACAAAATTCCTTAATCTAAGTAGAGTATGGTTTTTATAGTTTCAACATAACATCTGGATAGGTAACTGACAGAATGCCACCATTTTGTCGACTAATTATTGATTAGCCACACTCACACCCACCAAAGTTACATTGTTATTTAGTTATAAAGGCTAAGTACTAAAAAATTGACAAACTTTGTTTGAACCTTAGAATTGTATATAATATAAGTATCTAGATTTTTCAAATTTATTTCACGTTTAGCTTATTTAAACCTCGATTATCACGTACTCTATCACGATATTAAAGAAAGCGAAAAATAGAGTTTGTATCCCGTATCACGAATAATTATGTTAAATTGTTAAATTATATTTTTATTGTCCTACTTTTCTGGACCATCCTGTATATTAAAAAATAATTTTAGAATAGGTATATATTTTTATTTACAACCATACAGTAATGTTGACATTACTGACTTTATTGAAGGTTGGGAAGTGTTACATTACCTACCTCTACTTCCCGCCGTGATTTCCCGCCGTCATTTTCAGTCCACTAAAATATAATATTTTAACTTAAATTTTATCCCTATTACTAAACGCCAGTAGAATTTTTTTTAAATAAAGACTTTTTGTCAATTTCATATTTAATGAAAAACTTAAGAAACATTTTTGCCTCGAAATATCAGATGTTTCCTCAATTTGTAGCATTGTTTTTAACATGCTATAGATTGCCCACAAGGTTGATGGTTTCTTCTGTTTGCTTTGCTCACCAAAATACGCCATTAAAAAATTTTCTGAGTTCAAATTGTTGACTTTTTTCGATTCACACCAATCGCTATAAGCAGCAATCGCCTTTAGATAACGAGTTTTACTTTTTTCAGGCACCAAGCCCTGTGCCGCCACTTCAGCGGCTCCCCTTATTTCCGGCGGGGTACACTCCATTGATACACTTCTTCCATTAATTTTTAAACTTTATTGTATTGATCGCAAAAGATCAGACTTGAACTGACGTTTATTGTTTTAATTTCAAACAAACGTTTCCTTGACAACTGTCGCCTAATTTAAAATATGCCTACTTGCAAATTTATTTGATGTTTTTAATATATATTTTCTATAATACTACGTCAAAATGACTTTTTTAATAATATTTTTAGTAAAAATTATAAGAAGTGGATGTAGGATGTGGTTGTAAATAAAATAGTATTCAAACCTCGGTGAAAAGTTTAATTACTGTCTCCGAGATATAGTCTAATCTCTCGACAGTAATGAAACACTTTCCACCTCGGTACGTAACATACTATTTTAAACCTCATAACTTTTATAAAAACTTTTTTTGATATCTAGAGACGGTATATTACTTTGTCAGACAAATGGACCACCCTGGATACTCTTCTACACCTACATTTTTCTTTTTTGTAGAAAATTTCTTTTGGGTTATGAGAGAGATAATTTATTAAGAACAGGTAAAAACTTTGCTGTGCCCGAATTATAGTGCCAACTAATTTTTTTTTGTTATTATAAATATAAATAAGCCAAAAGAAAAATTTCCCCCGGCTCTTTTCACCCTGTGTATAGAGAAATTAGTTTTGAAATTAGCCTATAGAGTGTATTTTTTGGGGGGTGCTAATTTAGATTTAGGGGTACATAGAGCATGCTCAAATATCTCCTAACTACGTCTATGATGAATTGAACTGATAACACTAATGACGAGCAAAAAAATAAAATTATTATGAAACAAATCATACTGTACACAATATTACATTGGTACGCGCATTACCAAGCATACAAAAACAACTCTGATAACTTAATGATTACTTGCTCTTTGACTTATTTCATTAAGTTAAGTTGTAAACAAACAGGTTATTCGTTCGTATCATAGTATACTGAGTACCGGCAAAACCGTCAGTCGCACGCTGGCTTTATTGAAGGTCAAATTAAAAAGTTGTGTGTAGTACAAAAAATTGTTTTTGTATTTGTATTGTAATTAAAATTTAATTCTTGATTATTGTGTACCAAAAAAAATTGATTTCAATGGATATAAAAAAAGTTTTGGTAGCTGATGCAGTTGATGCTGCATGTACGGAGCTGCTAAAGAAATATTCTATTGAAGTGGACTGCAAATATAAACTATCAACAGAAAAACTGATAGTTGAAATAAAGGTTTGATTAATTTATGTTTAAAAATTATGTTTTTAGTGCTTGGCGTTGTTTAGTGCAATAATTTTATAATTTGATATAACATGCAAGAGGATTTACCAAGCGGTTTAGGAGATATCGATATTTAGGTTTTTATGTTTGTTAATCTTAACATTTATTATTATTATTAAACCTGTAAAACGGATAGGTACATCTACGTTTAATTTAAAAAAAAAGGACCTATATAATTAAAAGCAATTCTTATTATTTCTTGGTGCACTGTTAAAAACCTATTAAACTCATACCTGCAAATTAAATTAATTTAATAATTATAAAAAAAGATTAATTCATTTTGGGTCATTATTCATATCAACAATTTTGGCTCAATTTTAGTGACATATGAATGCAACGAAAAAAAATTCTTGTAAAATTATGTATTTTATTAATTTGAAGAAATAGCCCATACTTAAAGTGAAGTGGTAAGTTACTTATGTACATATATCTAATTGTTTAATAATCAAATAATTTATATGTGATGTGCCATTCAGTTTTCTCTCATAGTTTATAAAAAAAATAAAAAACGACATGGTAGTAAGCAACAACCTGTATATTTAGTCCTAGTGTTTACTTGAGAACATAGGCGAGTTATTAACCTCAAACGTGTTTTGAGACATTGCCAAATTATCATAACATAACATTCCTTAAAGTATATTTCTGTAAAGATCTTTTTTTGTTAATTCTACTTTATAAATAGTAGAATGATATATAATAAATTATTATCTACAAAAGCTATATTTTTGTTTATTGTTAACAGTAAAATATTTGTTTACAAAATATTTTATATACTTACTTACTTACCTAATTTTGGCAAGAAATTTTCCCGCCAAAATAATTTTTCATTTAAAATTCTCCATAATCCTATTAGTCACCGTCGTTCTTATTTCTGAAGGTCCAATGACGTCCTTCCAAAAAAATATATACAGGTCGTTAAAGAACAATCTAACTTTGATAAGATAAGAAATTATTTTTCATTCCGATAGAATTCAATTGCTGTGCAAGCCATAACGTATTTTCTTTGATCATTGATCAGTTAATTATTATATTTTTGTTTTTTTGGTAGAGCGGCCAAATACCGATTTTATAGCTCCAAAATTTACACCTAAAATAATATTGTTTATAATTAGCAAAAAACGAAATAATTTCAAAATTACCAAAGTTTCATGTTCGTTTCTATTAATAATTTTGATCATTAAAATTTTTTAAACTTCAAACCGTAGGTAATTCGTTTAAAGAGACCTTTATTTGGCCTAGAAATAGCTAAAAAAAACTCCTAAAAACTACCTTTCACTCGATTTTATTATAACATATAGGAACAACAGGTACAAGCGGGCCCAAGAATTTTTGAGTGGGCCCTAAAATCAGAAATGACTTCTAAAAAAAAGTCATCCTTGTTGTTCTCTTTAATAACCACTCGTCAAAACTTTCATAGTCAAATCCCCCTTCCCCCCGGAAATTCCAATACCAAACCAAATCTATCAATTTTGGTGAGCACTTATGTTTTCAGGGTGAGCTAATGTCCACCCTGCCCCCCCCCCCCTGGCTCCGCCTCTGCGTTGGATTATGTTTTTATTTACCCTTTATTATAATAATTAAAGATGGGGACTTGTAAATCATCGTTGTCGCTTAATCGTTAAACAATAACGCACGAGTAAAAACCACTGTGGATACTGTATTGATAATGATTATTCATTTATTTCTTTGACTTGATCTTGATCCTAAATCTAAATTATCGTTTGTTGTGTAAATAATATATATAGTGTGCAAAAAAAAGGATGCTACATATGGGTAATTTTTTTATTACTGATGTATCAAAAGTTATTATTATTAAGTGTGCAAATGCCATTTTTTCGAAATTGCCTTAAAAGTAAAGTACCTTAATTATGAAAAATACAGCAGCTTTTTATGTGGAAATGTTGTTGTCATTGTTGTATTCATGGCCTACTCTTTAAAAAAGCAAAATACTTATCTTCTATGCTTTTTTTAAAGTAGGATTTTGAACTTACTAGATGAAAATTACAAATAAATAATTAGTTATTTCCGGTAGTATGAACAGAGTTAGTTTCTATGTAATCTAATTTTAATTAGAACACAAGTTGGGTAAAATGCGTGCCATCCGTTAATATCTAATCCAACTCGTATCATTAAAAAAGTTAACAGCTACAGCTAAACATTACATTATGAACTCTTGCTTAAGTTATTTGATAAATATGTTAAAATTGCGTAAACAAAAAATCGACCAGGGAATAATGGGGGTTTAAGGAAAAAAAATAAAAATTAAGATACATAACTCAAAATTTGTATTTGGAATAAGCTTTTAATTTGCAACAACATTGCCATATAAAATGTTTCTGTACTTTTCATAATTAAGATACTTTACTCTTAGGGCAATTTCGAAAAAACGGCATTTGTTCCCTTAATACCCGTAAGTAAAAACTAATATATATGCGTTTATAGTTTGAAGGCATGCACCAACCTTTATCAGTAGGTACCTACTTAATACAGTTTTCTGAGAGATCGGTAATAAAAAAAGTTCCCATATGTTGCATATATTTTTGGACTATATTATCATTATCGTTATCTTTCGCGTTATCGTTATCATTAATTAATTATTATTTATTATGTAGGCGTGTAAAGTTATCATTAAGCAATATTTAAGAAATGTTAATTATAAACGGCAAACACAGTAGCATGTCGTACACTGAGAGAATACTTTAATTACCATAACTAAAATTTTAATAATCATAACCAAGATATCAACATGAAATAGGGGATAATGTTGACGCCTGGTTATCATTATACAAGTAATTTTACAGCTGAGCTTTAGTTACCGTTATTAAAGTAGTTTGATTATCTACCGTTATTAAAATATTGATTACCATAACCAAAGGGTTTGATTGCCATTTTATTAAACTCACTGATTACCACAATACACGTATTGCATTATGGTTATTCGTTGATTTTAATTAAGGGCATTTAGGAGTTTAATTAATGCGCATTCGCCAGATAATTTAATTTTTCTGTATAGCGCGCTTTCGCCATTTCATGCACATAAGTATAGCGCGCTTTCGCCATTTTATGCACATAATTTCAGCGCGCTTTCGCCATTTCAGGCACATAATTATAGCGCGCTTTCGCCATTTTATGCACAGAAAAATTGACTATTTTAAATTTTGCATTATTGCATGAAAAATGTATCAAAACATTTAATGGTGAAGGCGTCACTATTGACCTGTCTTTATTTAAATTTTAAAAAATGGTGAAAGCAGCACAGATTTTAAGACACGGTGCCTTAAAATCTGTGCTGCGTTCATCATTTTTTAAAATTTATATAAAAACAGACCAATAGTGACGCCTTTACCATTGAATGTTTTGATAAAATTTTCAAGCAATAATCCAAAATTTAAAAAATAACCAAGATTGAAAGTAACAACATATAGTCAATAAAGTTGCACAATGTATAATTTATTCTTAGAACTACAGAAATAAAAGTTTGTAATAATTTGTTTATTCTTTTATTGAATAACACATCTTTTTTTAAAATAACACATTTTGTAAAAAAATAACGCATTTTTTTAAAAATAACACATTTTTTTAAAAAATAACACATTTTTTAAAAAAATAACACATTTAAAAAAAAAATAGTAACACATTTTTTGAAAAAAGAACAGGTTTTGGCCTATGCCTATTATGTACAATGTGTCTACTTAAGTCGGCTTCATATGGGAAACTTTTTTATTATTAACTTTAGACTATCGAAAACCTAAAATGCAACTATCAGATGTTACATTTTTTCAGTCGTATACGAGGTTTTTCAAAAAATATGAATTTTGCCCAAGAGTAAAGTACCTTTATTTTTGACAATATCGAATACTGTAATTATGAAAAGTTGTTCGGTATGAAAAACTATGTCATAACATGCAATAACACTGAAAAATATTTTTTTAATTTTTGAAAATTTTGTCTCAAATTACCAATACATTTTTAGAAATAAAACAGTATTTTTTACTGTAATTGCATATTAGATCACAGTTTTTCATACCTAACAACTTTTCATATTAGTTAGTTAATAATAAAAAGTTTCCCAAGTGTAGCCAACTGAAGTAGGCACAATAGGACCTCTGAAACAAATACCAACATTAAAGTATTATAAACTTAAAAAACCATTAACAAACAGCTTATCAACTATTCAGTTCAAATATATACGCATCGAAAACGAAACAAAGACATTTACTGGCAGCTCAGTTCTTTTTTTGGAAACACGCTCAGACCTGTCGATTTTGTTTTCGAGGAAGACACAAAATTGGCAAAAAATCACGTTAACACGTGCAGCCCCCTGGGCGGGGGTGGCACCACCACTAAAATCCTAAATGGAAAGGGGGGTCGAGTGATACCTTATTTTAAAGGTATTTAAATTCCCTTTATAATGATGTAAAATCTATGTACTTTAGTTCAGTTATAAAGGGAATTAAAATACCTTTAAAATAAGGTATCACTCGACCCCCCTTCCATTTAAGATATTAGGGGTGGTGCCACCCCCGCCCAGGGGGCTGCACGTGTTATCGTGATTTTTTGCCAATTTTGTGTCTTCCTCGAAAACAAAATAACAGTTCGACTAAATAACATATTAAGTATTCATGAGATCATTGAGTTCACAGAAAAAAGAATGTATAAAAATATTAATACCGATATATTATGTACAGGTTCGTCAAAAAAGCTATAAATAAAAAGATAAATCAGTTTGAAAACGTAAACCACAATTTAGTACGTTGGTAGTTTTTTTTAACCAAGAATTAACAAGTTAGTCTTGTAGATATCTTGTTGTATCTAAAAATAACTAAAGGACAAAACTTCTAAAATAATTTTAAATCATCAAAAACAATGTAAATAAATTGGGTTAGTGGTGACATCCCTACCCAACTTATAGGTACATGGTATTTTTAGTACAGAAAAAACTGCAATGAAATCAACTGATTTAAAACTTATTCTAAATTGACAGTCTCGATTTTATATTTTACTTCGTCCGCCACAATATAAAATGCTTCTGGGTTGTTTGCTGGGCCGGATAATAACCCCAAATGGCTGGAGGATTAGATCATACTCTTGAAGCTTTTGTCGCCTTGAAATAATTTTTTCATCCAATTCGTCATAGGTCTAAAAATTTTGGAATTTTGAATACATAATATATCACAAAAAACAGAAATGTTTTAAGGTAAAGTGCGAAGGGTTAAATATTTATTAAACTATGTTTGACATGACATTCTAGTGAAAATTCTAGAGAAACTTGTTTAAGCACCCTGGTTCAACCTTGAAATTTCATGCACTACCATCTGTTTTTTGACAGAAATTACTGAATATCCCCCAAATTTTCTATAAAAAAACAGTTTTAGGATGATCATCATAAAAAAAAATGTTAAATCGAGCGTAATGTGATAAATATTTTAAGTAAGCGACTCGTGCATAGAGGTGAGATTAACGGTGACTTTCAAGTAACCGGTATACCGGTGACAGCGACTTTAAGGTCACCGGTATTTTTAACAGCGACTTTAGACCCGGTGACTTTCACAAAAATCTCTACCTTTAGATGAAAATATTTTTAAGAGGAAAAACTACAGAGATAATAATATTAATAATAATAATTATAAATGACTTTATTGTAAATAATTTACAAATGGCAAAGTTGAAGCAAGCTCTCTCACTTAACCACTAGGTATTTGGATTTTAAAATATCTTAGAGCTTGTTCTTACTGTTTGATGATTTAATCACTGCGTATAACCCTTTTAAAATCATTTATAATTTATATAATAAATATATTTGCATACCTTAATATTATCTAAAAAATCTTTTAAAAAAAGGGTCTTTAACAAATCAACTTTTCACACAAGCTCTCATAAAAACTAAACATTAAATATCACTAATCTATAAACACAACTTTCAAAAATATACGGTGACAGTGAAATAAAAACCAAAACGTAACCTAAATCCTATTGACTTTTTCACATGACGTCACAAGGCAGTCGCCATTTTGCCTGGAGGACAAACAATGCAAAACTAGGTTAAGTGAAGTGTTGTGTTTTTATGTATTTTCGCGGTTATTTAAGTGGTTTTATGTACTATTTTCTTTAAATCATAAAATTATAAACTTAAATACTTTAGTAATGCCATCATTTTGTACAGTAGTCAGTTGTGGGATGAGAGGAAATCGAGACAATGTAAGGTGTTTCAGAATACCTGCTGCTTGAAAAATGCTGAAATGAACACATCCATCCAGACACAGGCAAGAGATATTAATATAAGCAATTAAAAGGGGACCATTAAGTGTAGTAGTCCATACTTGAAGTGAAGTGATGGCTCATGTGATCCTAATCTATGTATGTATGTTTTGAATTTGTAATTGGCTGAATCCATTAATATATTGTTAATCTTTAATAAAACTTTGATACCAAATTTACTGATGTGTTTTATTTCGTAAAAACTATCTTCTGTACATTTGTTTAGTTTAAAAAATATATAATTCAAATTCCTACTTTAAAGTATGTAAGGTGCATGCAAAAATATCAACATTAAGATCCGGTTGTACAATTACGGCTTAAGTTTGGTTAAGCGTTGAACCAAGCGAAGCTTAAGCCCTAATTGAACAAATTTTCCTAAGTAAAATAAACAATATTTAAAACACAAATTGGTGTATGTATCTTTTAAGAATATTATCAATCAATAATAAACTTTTTTTGGCACTTGGTCCAAACGGCTAATGACTGAAGTCTTCCTACCATATACAAATAAAAAAATATGTCATACAAATGTCACTACTTTACATTTAAAAGTATGTTTATATACTATATGCACATAAATATTGAACAATAATAATTATAAAAAGTGCAAACAAAAATACACAAATGTGCACTTGGGGCAATACCACAATCCTTCAGGAATTTCTGTAATATAAACACATGAAAAGTGCTACCAAGCAATGTCACATTTTTCATTATCACACTTTATCATGGGGCTACTGTCATCTACCTTTTCACACACACAACACAGAGACCTTTGCTGTTCCGGCTTTTTGTGTAAAATATTTTCCCAGTAGTTCAGGTTTGTTAATATATTTAAAAAAGTCAAATGCTTTTGTTAAGTTTACAGTAATAAAATGTTCATCATACAAAATCCTTTCCACGAACAAATTTTGTTTTGACCATAGCACAAAGTCACAATAGGTATTTTGTTTAGGTTGCAAAAATTTGACACTGAACTTGGTGGAAATACATGTGGTTTTTATCCAGTTTGTATTTAGCATTTTCCACCATAAAATATAACGTTCCTTTTGCAGCAAACTCTTCAAAATCCAGGAAGCATAGAGAATATAGACATTTCATTTTTCTTCATTTGTTGTCCAGTATAAAAACTATAGGATTAAATAATTTACCCTGTCAATCATAGTTATTTCAGGCAGGGAATGTAAATCTACACTAAAGTCTTTCTAAAGGTATGGATCTTTGTCATCGATGATTTTTAATTGTATGTCTTTCACACTTTGAGATAAATGTTCATATTACTAAGCACTTCTCTCCATTGCTAAAAGTCGTTTCGATTTGCTTTTACTCAAGTTAAAACACTTATTTCCACTAAAATAGGTATACACAGATTAAGAATAAAATCAGTTAATCACAACAAATCAGCTAAAGCGTCGTTTTAAACCACTTTTTAAACTAGTAAACTTAAAACTCAACTGGTTTGCATTGCTTTTGCATGTAACCTTTATACGGTGTTTGTCCTCCAGTCAAAATGGCCGACATGTCAAAGTCAGCTGTTTGAAAATGATCAATAATCCTCTCAAACCACGTCAATCCGTGGCATCACCCTGCAAGTTATGCAAATACCACCTTCTCAAGCTTGACCAACCACAAGCAAAAATAAATTTTATTATTTTAATATTGTTTCCGCTGTGTTCAGCAACCAGTCATACAGTTCGCTGCAGAGCCCGGCGCCTCGATGAGAATCGAAAATCCAATCGCGCTGTTATCTGTACTCGCAGGTCGCTGGTCGCCAAGGTCTCTAAATTTATAGCGATTTCGGTTTACAGATCTCGGGCACTCTGTGGCGTCATAGATCTGCCCGAGATCTGTCATAGCCATATAGTGAGATATCTTGATTTCGATAATCAAACACGCAAATCTCGGGGAGAGCACTCTCAGAGTGCCCGAGATCTGTAAACCGAAATCGCTATTAGGAAGGTTGCCTGGTAACTTTTGACCAATCAGAGAACAGCGCGGGAATACGTCACAAGATTGCTCAATTTAAATTTACCGTATTAACAAGGCATTGAAATCAGATCGCGTGTTTAATTATTAGACTTATAAAAAGTGATTGTGATTAATAAATTGAAATATAGGTTCTTTCATACAGTAGGAACTGAAAGTATTACAATTTTAGGATATTTGTTTTCAAATTTAATTTATTGGATTGATTTTAAAATGGATAGGAAAATTCATTTTTTAAGAAATTAAATATAATTCCTCAAATTGGACGTATTTTTTTCTTGCAAATCACAATTTACTTTTTCTTATAGGGTAAATAAAACTCACAATCATACTCTTTTGGCTTTTTATTGCAGTGGCGTTATTTTATTTAATAAAGCCTAAATTAAAAATAATCAGTCACATTTGATAAGTAATTCGTTTTAGATTCTTTATTTGTATACACTAGGTAAAATTATTATATTATTGTTATAAAATTGGAGAGTTTTACCATACATCAAAGCAACAAAACTCTTAACTACAAGTTATAATAATGGAATCTTATAAAATTATTATATTTTTTAGTTTTAACATTTTAGCCTAGGTCTATTTATATTGTCTTCATCTATCCAAAAAATTGAGAGGAAAATAGGCAAATTTTTGGTTGTTATGACAAAAGAGTAAAAATACATTTGATAAACTCATTATTACAATTAAATACAAGTGGTAAAGATATATTTCTTATGCTGACGACAGTTATCTTTAGTGGTAGTGATTGGAGTAAAGTAAAAAATAAGGCTATAAGAGGATTATCAATTATACAAAACTGGCTACAAACCTATAAACTAACGTTAAATTTGACAAAAACTAATTATATAGCCTTTTCTTTAAGCCGCTTATAGACCGGATTATTCAAATATTTTAATTAATTGTCATGGTAAATGAAGTTCCGTATATAAAATATTTTGGGATTGTATTGGATAAATAACTTAAGTGGGGACCACGTATTGATTACTTATCTAATAAAATACGAAGACTACATACATAAATTTACTCTTTTAAGAAAATTTCTAAGCCGAACAATTATGGAGACTATTTAAAAGTCGTTGGTTGAGCAGCTAACACTAACACTACCTTCTTTTTGAGTTTTTTGAAAAAAGGTATTTGAAAATGTTGTGTTTTAATGCCTTACACAGCTAAAAAAGAAGTATCAACTTAAAAATCACCCTGTATATAGTGACAAATAATAATTCCTTATTATATAGCGTAAAAAAATGCAGTGAAAATTATTAAATTTTACGATATGGTATTATTATTATTATTATTATTATTATTATTATTATTATTATTATTATTGTCTTTATTTGGTAACAAAAAAAAAATTACAAAGTTAAATGTATTATTACAAGATATTTCTACCAAATGAGGTGAAGTTCACTACTAAGAGCTATCTTAATCTGGGGTGGGCTGCATAATAATTGTCTCTACAAACTAAATATTTCAGAAGTTTATACTTAAAATTATTTACAAAAAACATAGGTTATATCCATCTCACTTACAAACATACCTATATAACATTAGAACTATATACATGTCCCCTATGTGTTTTGCATCCTTATTTTGCTTTGGTATACCGACAACCAGGAGATTGTTTTCTTTTTTCTTTTGCTCCCTTACATTTAGTTTTTCTTCTAGAGCTTTAACTTTTGATTTCAGACTGTTGTTTTCGTCCCTGACATCTTCATTTCTCTTAGTAAGTCCTCTATGATTTTTTTTTGTTCATCCAAATTGCCCGAGATGTATTTTATATTCTAAGCCGTTCTATAAAATTGTAACAACAGTTCGAATAAAGAAATAAATAAAATAAAAAGTTTTAATTTACGATTTTCTTCATTTTTTTACTAGCTTTTCGAAAAGTATCGGAAGAGGCCTTTCTTTTTTCTGCTTGCTTTTCTTCTCTTTTCATATTAAGGGATTTAATTCTCACAAAAACTCTCTGCCTACAAAAAGAAGTTATAAGTTCTTTTCGTAAATCTTTAACTTTTCTAAGTATATATTCTGCAGTTTTTTTAACAACATTTTTTTTATGTGAAAATTGTCACTGTGAAGTTTTTGAAAATATTTATCCATTTTGGTGACATAACCTAACCATTTATCTGATGGTTCGATTAAACCACCAAAGGATAAATTTTGAATCCATGAAGGGAAATGACTATAACTATGCTGATTCATAACTTCTTCTATTTTATATGTATATTTTCCTAAATCTGGGTATTTTTCTTTGTGTTTTTAGCCAAATAACCAGCAATATAAGCTAGGCCATCCTTTTCTGACTCTCCTTTTGGGGTATCCCTTGAATGGATACTGCTGGATGATGTGGAACTCTCAGTGTCCATCTTGTCATCTTTACAATCTTCTTCTAAAATTTTGATATTACCAAGTTTTGCTTGTTTTAATGCACTGGCTAGTAAATATTCATCGTTTTCTAGGCCAGGAGAACTTTCCACATTTGAATGTGCTGTCACCAGGCCAGGGTTTTTTCCTAAAAGAACCATTCTTACTCTGTATATAGCATTCACTGGTGATGGATGGTCATGAAGTCCTCCACGAGATCTGAGCTGAAAATTTAAAAAATATATATAGAAACTATAAGTTTTATATTTTTTGCTTTCTTAGTTATACCTATATGTATACATATTTTTTTTCAATCGATTTTATAAACAGGGTGGTTGTATGAGCAGCTTTAGTTGGATACCGCCACCATATTTATTTGTTATCTGATTTATTTTTTTGTACATAATAAAAGGTATTATTATTATTATTATTATTATTATTATTATTATTATTATTATTATTATTATTATTATTATTATTATTATTATTATTATTATTATTATTAATGGTGGTGTTTCAGTACTGGTAATTAGACTTTTTACAATAACTTTATCTCCTTTACGAATCATTCTCTTCGACCTTTCACTCTCAGGTTTTTCTTTCTCTACCAGCAGGTATAATGACGGAACAGCTAAAAATATGAATTTATTATTAAGTATGCAGTTATCCTATTAGGCCTCACTTAAGTACACCCTAAACACTACACACTAGGTACCTGTTGCACCCTATGGATAAAGTATATGTATAATAAACAATCAACTAAAACTCCGTACCAGATTTTTTTAGACGGTTCGGTTCAGTATTCATTATTTTAGCTTGTAACAAATTCTCTTATTTGCAATATTCCAAACATCTTTCCGATAACATTTCCTTACCCATTCTTTCTGGATTTTGGGATCTTTTGGAAAAGAAAAAAAGGAAAATTTCTCTCTGTCCAATGCTTTCTTGGAATTATTTTTGCAAATTGACACACTACAAACAATCCCACCTGGCATCTAAAAAATATTAAGTTAAGGTTATCTATTGATTCATATTGTCACCTTTATATACAATATAGCTATTTTATTTCAATAATTTCAAACACATATTTACCTTTATGAATTAGTCACTGATTTAGTTCACAAAATATTCTAATTTAATTGTTGAATTTAGTTACATATAGACAACGAAAACAAAGCAATTAAAAACGACGTCAATCGATCAGATAAGAGCCGCCATTAACATCTGATTCTCGGGCAATCATGTGACGTAGCGCGCTCCTCTCGCGTCTCTCCCCTCTCAGAGTTACCAGGCAACCTTCCTAATTTAGAGACCTTGGCTGGTCGCTGTTTAATATTCGCATTTCGACCAGTTACCAGTGACTTGATCTGATCGGTCGCCGGGTAAGCCCGATACTTGGAGCGGCGACCTGGGCAATTTGGTCACCGCTAATACCGGTGACCAGATAGGTCGCCGGTATAAGTCACCGGTACAAAAATATCGCTCATCTCTACTCATGCATGGTCGGACCCTGGAAAATGTACGTACAAACGCGGCACACATGAAAGAGATAATAAATATCAGTTCGACCGTGAACAAGCCGCTCAAATATTTTAAATAACCTATAACCTGCATGCAGCGTAATAAAAAAACAACACTGAAAATAATGCGTGTACTTACCCCACGGCAAAAACCACAAAATTTTCACCAAGCCAAAATCACTATAACATAACCTATGACCGGTATGATCTATCGTCTCTCGTTGCCGACTAGCTGAAAAACGCGTAAAGGATGACACGAATGCCTTCCGAATAGCTCACCGATATGGGCCGAATGCATTTAATACAAATCGTTTGGTTACCATTATTAAAGTCTACATAATGGTTATTAAAGGGCCCGATTGTGACAATACATGAATAGTTTATACGAAATATTCCAGTTATAATAATAGGAGTATTGTATTATAGCAACCAAACCTTTAATTACGGGGTGATTTAATCAAACCTACTACTCAGCGATAAGTAAACTGACAACTGACTGATTAAAATAACCAAAAACAGTAATTAAAGTGTTTCTGAAAGATTTGTTTAGTTGCCGTAACTTCACTGAAATATTGCAGTAATGCAATTTTTGTATTATCCTAACTAAATTATCGCTGTATGAAATTTTAATTACTTGAATTCTCTCAGTGTAGATCTAAAGTCTAGAGGCTGCCTCAATAACAACTTTTATATTTTTAACATGATAATTTTGAACTTTACAGAGACACTTTAAGTCTACCTCCACTGGTACATATAAGATATTAAAATAGCTCTCTAATGTTCAATCATCAAGAGAAACATAGTGTAATATTTTTAATGGGGTGTTTCTTAACCTTTGTATTAATTTTTTATTTGGTAAATCTGGGATATACTAGTAGGTTATTGATAATGATAAACAACTCATTGTGATGTTACGACGACGTTTCGTACGCTTCTATCGTACTTTCTCAAGTTTTATTTCAACATTTTGGAGCTGTTGTATTATGGTGAACTGTATAGTGTAATATAGAGAAGATTAAGAAAAAAGTTATTATTATCATTTAAATGGAGCTTGTGAAGAGCGTAGTTTGAGTAACGTTTTAAGTAATCAAGTTTAAATGTTGCAGGGTTGATGTTTTAAGAAAATCAATTTAAGAAAACTGGAGACACAACGTGTAAGGGGAGAAATTTCGCCAATCCAATACAATGGAACAGCTTGTAGATTAATAGGAGACTTACATTTTTGACGTGAAAGGATAAAATATAAAAACCTGAAAAATCGGAAAATTACATAGATTAAATGATCATTAGGTTAGAAGTTGTGTAGATCAAGAAGTTTATTATACAGTGATAGTCTGTAATTTGGAACAAATTCAGTAAATCAAATACCTATTTATGTTCGAAAGAATGCTCGGACACGTCGATTAGTATTTTTAGTTGCGGTCTTTTCCATTATAAAAACAATTATACAGTATGTCCCAAACTGGAGATAGGACGCCATCGATAATTTTTTTAAATTGCAACGCTGATTTTTTTGATGACTATTTTTAAAGGGCATGTCAAGTTACACATAGGTGCAAAATTTTAATATTTTATTGCTTGCCGTTTCCAAGATAATTTAACAAACAGTTTTATTTGAAAATTTTTAAAAAACTATTGAACATAAAAATGTTTCTTCAATAAATGTTCAAAATATTCTCCATTCCGTATTTGGCAATACCCTAATCGCAATTGAAATTTGTTTTGAACATTTCTAATGATTTCTGAGAAAATTTATCTACATACATGTCTTATTCGTGCTTTCAACTCCTCAATGTTTGCGGGCTTCGTCTGAATGTATAAGTGGAAGGAAGAAGAATTTTAATAAGAAAACTATTAATTATTAAATTAAATCATATTTACGAACGAAAAAGTGGAATCTGGTAAATACGTTCTCTCTTAATCTACACAGCTTCTAATCTAATTATTATTGGATTTATGTAATTTTTCAATTTTACAGGTTTTTACTTTTTATTCTTTTACTTCAAAACTACAATGGTCACCTGTTAAATACTACAACCTTTTCTATTGTGTTGGATTGAGAGATTTCTCTTACACTTTGTATATTCAGTTTTCTGAATTTGAGTTTCTAAAGGTATTAAACCCATAATATAATTTAAACTTTATTGGGTAGGTACTTAAAAATGTCCTCAAATTACAGTCTTCACATTCATAGTATGTTTCTTCAATTAACCTTTTAGCCCAGTACATATAGTTTATATTTCTTCAAAGCCCACAACTAATTCCTATTAAACGTTGGTCAACGGATTTGTGTTCGTCTGACTCTAGACAACTATATAAAAAATACTCGGGTGGTCCTCTGCGGGATTCCTTGAATTTCAGGCCCTAAATATTTTCACCCTGGCAAAAAAGGAACATAAATAATTGTGAATATGCATTGAGTTTTTCTACATCATTTAAATCGTTCTACGTCTCAGATACATTTCCTGAATCCATCCCTTGACAGTTGACACACAGATCACTGTATATATATCGTCTGCTTGCCTCCACTTGTAGGACTGTTCACAGTGATATTACATTTACATAACGTGAGGTCAATGACGTTTTCAGGTGTTTGCGTCAAGATACTAGCTGTTATTGCTTGCTGACTTAGCGTTTCGTAGTAAAAATTTACATACACGTTGATCATGCATTAACTTAAATTTGGCACAGTCGGGGTGGAGATGCATTACAAAGTACTATTCTTCATTTAAGAAATGCATGAAAAATAAATTTCAACCCACCTAAAAGTACCTTATAAGGCAAAGTGGGGGAATACCGCTCACTTAAGGAAAATTATTGATTATACTCATCAATCACAACTGATTATAAAGGTAAATTTGCTTAATATTGTATTATAGTAAAATTAGCAACAATATTACCAAATAGTTTTTTAAAAAATGTATTTTTTTGATCTAGTGCATTTGCGCAGTATTCCTCACCCTACGAGGTAATATCGCGCATCAAAAAAATTATAAACATGAACATGATAGGTACTAAATTATAACAAAAACATGAATTTATAGTGTTTATTCTATTTAGTAAACTCAAAAAATATATAATAAGGTATAACTAAAGGTAAAAACTCTAAAATTATATTTTCCTTTCTATTTGGGGTACCTTAAAATTTTCCCAATCGCTGCACTTTTGATGCCCATCTTCCACAATCCACACATCGGAACCACATTCTCCACAAATTAAACATTCATTTTTATTATTCATAACATCAAGTTCCATCATACAAATCATTGAGGGGTATAATACCGCGCATAAAAGCGCAGTATTACCCCTCTGGTATTCATCACTAAATAATCATCCAAAATTAGCATTTAATTCATATTAAATTAGAGTCAAATACAAGCACAAATACTACAGAACTTTTATAAAAATCTATTAAAGTAAAAAAATCACAAAATCAAAAATTATTTGCATCAAAGAAGGCCACTTGCATCTAAGGACGTAATGCTTAGCCGTAGAGCTTAATACCTATTGGGTGTCATATGTCCCCATATTATTGTGATCTAAACCAAGCCCTACGTTTTTTAATCCAAGCCCTTTGATGCAAATAATTTTTTATTATGTACACATGTACGATTAACAATTAAAAGGCGACTGACCGGTATGATTTTTGCTGGTTCTCCAGTAGGTAATGCACATTAATTAAAATGTCGACCATTAGAGGTCTACAATCTTCAAAATCTAAATGTATTAATGAAATAGCCGTATTGTTGGTGCACGCTATTCCTCCGCGCGCGGTATTCCCAACTTTCCTCTTCTATGGTTTGAAATGTATTTTCCATGCATTTTTTGCTATCATCTGACTAGCAAGAACTTCTGTGTTTTACAATACTATTCTTCGCGTTCATAATCTCTTTAATCCGACGGCTTAAGCAATGTCCTTTTCTAACACCTTTTGTGGCCTCTGACAAAACAACACAACATCCTTCATGCCTCCGATACGCACCTGAATATTCTTAATACTAATTATTACTTTGATGCGTGCGATGTATCAGAGTTTAATATACAGGGTGTCTCGAAATTAGCGTGCAATATTTTTAGGACATAAAGTACATAAAAAAATATGATATAAACATACCACCAGAAGTTTCTTTAGGTAGCTAGAGCCCCTTAAAGAGGGTCAGGGGGAATTTTTTTTTGTAATAGCATGGAGGCCGTTTAAGATAATGGCGTGAAAATTGGTACATGCCTTACAACCGGTAACTTGTAAATTATAGTGAATTTAAAGTGAAAATATTTCTCCCAGTGGCGTCGCACGCAGTAGGATTTACGGTAAATATTATCGTATATTATTTATTTCTAAGATATTTTAAATCCAATTTTTTGAAAGTCTAGAGTTTGTTCTTAAAAAAATATACTGTTTTTTCCATAGGAAGCACAGTTTTCGAACAAAATTAATTTTAAAAATAACACATTTTGCAGAAGGAAACTGTGTCCATATGGATAAGTTCAGATAATTCCAAAAGTTACTCTTAGTAATATCTGAAAGGTCTCAAAATAATATAAACAGTTCCTATAAACAATATTTCGAGTATCATTAGTTGCAAAATATATTGTTTTTTGTATTAATTTACTCTAAAACGGTGCTTTCTATCGAAATAAAACAAGAGTATTTTTTTAAGAGCAAATTCTAGACTTTCAAAAAATTGCATTTTAAATTAAAAAATCTAAAAAATAAAAAATATAGCTATTTACCGTAAGCCCCTCTCCCTGTGACGCCACTGGGAGAAATATTTTCACTTTAAACTCACTGTAATTTATAACTCATCAGTTGTAAGGTATGTTCCAATTTTTATGCCATTATCTTAAACGGTTTCCATGCTATTACAAAAAAAACTCTCCTTAGACCCCCTTTGAGAGGCTCTAGCCTCCTAAAGGAGCATTTCTGTGTTTCATGTTTACAGGGCATTTTTGTCATATTTGTACTTTACGCCCTAGAAATATTGCACGTTAATTTCACTCACACCCTGTATATAAGGACTGAGAAGTTGTATTGGATGGCTTCAGTAGAAGCCATCTCAGTACTAAGGGAGAGTGGTCGTATGGTACTTTGGCTGTAAGCATAGCCAACAGATCAGTGTTATTGCAAGCCAATATAACAGGGGATTCCTTAGATATATTGAGAACTGTATTATCTAGTAAAACATCAACATTATGATGAACCTTGCTAGTTTCTAGGTCATCTATTTCTTAAATCACTGTTTGAAGTCCTGTAAGTGCAGACAAGCAGAAAATAGATGCAGCGGCATGTCAACTGTCGAAGAACGGGTTCCGAAAATGTATCTGTGACGGAACAGGGATTTAGGTGATATAAAAAAAATGTTAATAAATAACTTAAGGCGCAATCACAACTGGACCACTTCTCGATATCATATTCTTTACTCTAGATATTAATGCTGCAAAATGCGAAAAAGACTTATCAGGGCACATTTTCTACCTACTAATTTAAATTTAGGGTAATTTTGAGTTCCTTGAGGTTTGAGGTACTGAAAGTGACGAAGAGTCTGGTTTTAAACTTTTCATGTATACAAACTGCCATTCTAGGGCCTGGAATTCAAGGAATTGGCAGCTCACAGAGGAACACATAAATATGTTTATGTAGTTATCTAGAGTCAGGTGAACACAAATCCGTTGACAAACCTTTTGTAGAAATAAATTGTCCTCCAGACCAAATTTACTGAACATGAATAATTTGCTCAAAGCTCCCTTAAGGTGATAATCAACTTCTTTTCTTAATTTCATCTAAATTACACTCTGTTTGTCCTGATGATGACATGTAGAAAACTATTTTAAAGTTTTTCCTAAATATATTACAATGGAAGAAGACTTAAACTATCTCATTTCCCTTCCATTTAAATTCCACCTTAAGTATGGACACTTCTTCAAATTAGAATAGGTACCTAAAGATTTAATGACGCAATAAAGCTAAAACTCAAAAATTTTTGTATTAAAAAATTTATAATCTGTAGCTATATTGATAAAATATTGCTTTTTTATTTTAGAATTACGATGCCATTATCGTACGATCAGATACAAAAGTAACAAAGGAAGTCATCAAGGCAGGAAAGAACCTTAAAGTTATAGGAAGGGCAGGCGCAGGAGTGGACAATATAGACGTTAACGAAGCTACGGCAAATAATATAGTTGTGTTAAAGTAAGCATAAACAATTTCTTATCGTTTATTAGCAGTTCGAATTTGAAGGTGCTTTGCCCACTAGTTTCTTATGTTTTTATATTTTAAGTTTCTTGTTAACGTTTTGCGATTCCAAAATTTCAACCTTTTATAAAAATATCCAATAAAAGTATCCAAGCAGCGGCGGCGCCGGGGGGGGGGGCAGGGTGGGCACTGGCCCACCCTGGAAACATGAGTGCCCACCCTGGTGCCCCCCCAAAATTGATGGATCCGTTCTATAAGGGACTTGGCTATAAAAGTTTTGATGAGTGGTTGTATGGTATTTTGAAGAAAACGATGACCTGTTTTTATAGGCATCACTTTTTTGTTTGTCGCTTGCCTATAGCGTTTTAGAGCGTCAAGGAGGCCGCGACCTTTTTTTTTTTTTTAGAAGTCACTTTATTTTGGGTAGTGCCCACTCAAAAATCACCGAGCCCATTTGTGCCCTCCCATCCCAAAAATCCTGGCGCCGCCACTGTATCCAAGTAAGATATGGATAATCCACTTGAGTTGTACAGTATATTTTTTTTACTCAACTTGCAAACTTTTAATTAAAAAGGAATCCGGAGTTATAACTTGTCTTTTTAGTTAGCCGTAAACTTAAGAGAAATATAAAAAAAATTTTTTTTTTCTATATACTTATCTTGTTGCGTATAATAAAAGTTTTAAGGTCGATAGGGGTTGGAGCCGCCTTTAAAATAAAATATATCAGAAAATATAGCGGTGGACAAATATACGTATAAAAAAAACTAGAAATGTTGTCTAGAAATGAGTAGAAAAACTGGAGATTTTTGAAATAAGGAAGTGGATTTGTGCACAAACCTTTAGTTCGGCCAGAAAATAATATTTTGGTAAAAATAAATTTTGGTTTTATATCTTCAATTTTCGCACCATTTCGTGCATCCTTTGGGAAATGTTCGTGGATAGGCACTGGGATACCTAACTATATGTTTGGATTCAATTAAAGAATAAACATTTTATCTGACAGATTTGCATCCTTTTGATGTATTTTCTTAACCTCACTTATGTTAAGTATCATAACGACGCGTAAAATTTACAATATGCAAATTTGGTTTCTAGATCCGGTCAGTTAACCCGAATATCCCACTTATCCAATCACTTTAGTGTAATTGAAACAGTAAATATCTATGTGAGAGTAAAAAAATTATATATTAAGATTCAAGAAGTAGTTCATACTCACAGTCGTAATAATTATATGGTAGGAATAAAAGTCGGTCTAAACCACATGCAATATCTTTAATGAAACAATTTCTTTTAGGGGTAATTTACATAGGTGAAAGAGAACATGTTTCGATCTTAGTGAAGGTCATCATCAGCTCTAAATAGAGAAGTTACGTAGGAAAGCTTAAACATTGGTACAAAAATGATAGTATAGAAATTATGATATAAAATTAAACAGGGGTAGAGGTTTCTAAAACATAATGTTATCAGATAGGAGGTAGTCTAAAAATTTAGGAGTATAAGGGGGTTAGACAGAATGAGTGATGGAAGCCCTTTTGTTCACCTTTGGTTGGGTAACAAAAGGAAAAGATGGTTCAAAAAGGCAATTTTTTTAAAAATAATTTCAAAAGTCAAAATCTTAAATTTTTAAAGGTCATAACTTATGACTTGTATATGTGGTATTTTAAAAAAGTTTTTGGTATAAAATACTTAATTTGAATGAAAAATTAAAAAGAGGGAGGAGAAGTAATCATCCTGGCGTTATTTATATATTCTTCCCTTATTCGGTAGCAAACAAATAGATTAATTTTTATTATTTTTTCTTTTTCGCACCCTTTGGGTGATACAAGAATATAATTTTCATTGAAGACTTTTGATATGTGTTCGATTATTAAAAAAACAAAGAGGTATCAAAGTCAGTTCAGGATAATTTTTTCATCATACCTCTTTGTTTTTTTAATAATCGAACACATATCAAAAGTCTTCAATGAAAATTATATTCTTGTATCACCTAAAGGGTGCGAAAAAGAAATAAAAATTAATCTATTTGTTTGCTACCGAATAAGAGAAGAACAATAAATAACGCCATGATGATTACTTCTCCTCCCCCCTTTTTAATATTTCATTCAAATTAAGTATTTTTTCCTACGACCACCTATGAAAATGAGAAAAAAAGCACGGTTAACTTGGCTCGAAAGCGCCGAATATCACACGCGTGTTACAAGAAAATATTTTAACTCTAGAGTGAAAATACATGGCACACTATTTGATTTAAGCATATGGTGCCAATTTGACAGACCACACCTATTTATTAAAAAGAACAAATCTTAGAAAGCAGTTTAGTGTTTAACTTATTTATTTGTCGAGTGATTCAGAATTAGAGTGTGAAAATACGCCATCTGAAATTATGAAAAAGTTAAGAATATACTGGAAAATCTATTACCAGTCAAAACAAGCCCCGCTAAAGAAAATGTCATATATTAAACTTAAACAGGAAATGTTTATGGGTAGGCATGCATAGCGTAGAGATAGAGCCATGGGCTACCGATCGAAAGATCACAGGTTCAAATCCCATCAGGAGTATTTGACTTTTTTTTATTAAAACATTAAATAATTTATAGAATTAGGTATTTTGAATTGAAATCTTCCTTGTTGGGTGAATTTTTTAAATTTATGTTTAATGCATCTTTCCTTGATTAAATTTTAAAAATTCATCCAACCAAGAAGATTTCAATTCAAAATAATCTTATAATTTACTTAATGTTTCTACAGTCAAAAGTCAAGTACTCCTGATGGGATTTGAACCTGTGATCTTTCGATCGGTAGCCCATGGCTCTAGTCTCTAGGCTATGCCAACCCATAAACATTTCCTATTTAAGTTTAATATATGACATTTTCTTCAGCGGGGCTTGTTTTGACTGGTACCTAATAGATTTTCCAGTATATTCTTAACTTTTTTATAATTTCAGATGGCTTATTTTCCCACTCTAATTCAAAATCACTCGACAAATACCTACAAGATAAATAAGTTAAACACTAAACTGCTTTCTAAAATTTGTTCTTTTTAATAAATAGGGGTGGTCTGTCAAATTGGCATCATATGTTTAAATTAAATAGTGTGCCTTGTATTTCCACTCTAAAGTTGAAATATTTTTTTTCAACTCTAGAGTTAAAATATTTTTTTCACAAATCAAAGGTTTTTTAATAATTCTTTGTGGCAAGGGCGTCGATAAGGGGGGGGGGGGGGGGTAATGGGGGTAATTACCCCCCCCCCCCCCCCCCAAGATTGATAAATAAAAGTTTTGCCTACACTTGACGAAAGAAAAGTGATTTTAAAAAAAAAAAGAGGTCGTCGCTCGAAAATAACATACATCTGATTTAAGCTTTTGACGCCGGGGAGGGCACTTAGTGATTCCAAAAATCCGAAAGGCATAAAAATAAAACAATAAAAATGTTTTGACAATTTATCTTGTTAATTTGTTACCCCCCCCCCCCAAAAGAAAACATTATCGACGCCCTTGTTTTGTGGTCGTAGGAAAAATAGTGTACATTACTCGTGTGAAAGTGATTATTCTTAAACTCGGAGAATTTCCGCACTAGGCTGAAGACTCGTGCTTAATATCTCCTCGTTTGAAAAGTATCACTTTCATCACTTGCTATGTAATATACTGTTTACCAAAAACCTTTTTAAAATACCACATATCTACAAGTCATAAGTTATGACCTTTAAAAATTTAAGATTTTGACTTTTGAAATTATTTTTAAAAAAATTGCTACTTTCTTACCCAACCAAAGGTGAACAAAAGGGCTTCCATTACTCATTCTGTCTAACCCCCTTATACTCCTAACTTTTTAGCCTATATCTGATAACATTATGTTTTAGAAACCTCTACCCCTCGCTCTACCCCTGTTTAATTTTATACCATCATTTTTGTACCAAATGCATTAGCTTTCCTACGTAACTTCTCTATTTAGACCTGATGATGACCTTCACTAAGGTCGAAACCTGTTCTCTTTCACCTATGTAAATTACCCCTAAAAGAAATTTTTTCATTAAAGATATTGTGGTTTACACTGAGTTTTATTCCTACCATACTTCTTATTTTTCTAAAATAGGTAATGTTAAAACTTTTTAGCACTCCCGGGGGGAATGCCATAAGCGCTTGCGAACTTACATGTGCCTTAATAACTAACTTAGCCAGAAATGTAACTGCAGCTAGCGCGTCACTTAAAGCAGGAAGGTGGGATAGAAAACTATATGCTGGACATGAACTTAGTGGGAAAACGTTAGCTATTATTGGTCTGGGAAGAATTGGAAGGGAAGTGGCACTGAGAATGCAGGCGTGGGGAATGACAGTAAGATTTAATAGATATATATTCTAGTATTTAAGATTACATTTATTACTAGTTTAGTTATACAGGGTGTCCCATTAAAGTAAATCTTATGATCTATGATATTTTGAAATTTCTAAACATGGCGTTATTTCTCCAGTTTCAATATTTCTCTAAAATACCTCTAATACAACCCAAATTTCTAATAGCACCAGTAGATACCTATATTTTCTAAAAAGGATGGGTGTCCGTATTACAGCTATAATAACGGAGTAAGCAATTCTTAAACGCTCATGCCGACAGAGGGGGCTTCCTAAGATTTGATTTTTTATTATTACTCATCTAAAATTAATGACTAGAGATTTATTGGGTTGTTTAAAAATTTCAAATAATAACTAAAATAATTTTATTATAACAACAATGATATTGGCAAAAATTATTTATTGTCAATGAAATTATTCTAGTTAATAAATCAAAAAGTAAGCTAATCATACCTGTACATCATGTACCTGACACGTGGTTTTTATCTAGCTTAACGACTTTCAGTTAACATTTTTGCATTAGAGTATGAAATCAAGTAAAAACACTCCTTTTACTAGAATATGTCCAATGTATTAAATCAGATACAAGACATGTTTCGCTAAAACCGTCGTTTCTTCAGGTGAAAAAATAAGTAGGTACTAACTAAAACTACTATTTATGGAATTTATAAATTAATGTTTTTTTATTTAGAGCCTAATTTGGTGTACTAATGAATATATATTGTTAACTTACATTAAGTATTTGTAAATAAAATGATATAGTTTCAAAATAAATACTGTGTAACTGACCAAAAGGGTTAGCTAAAAACTATGCAGCTATTTGCGATGCCCCCAACGATGTTAGGGTAAAATTTTTCCTGATATACTCTACGATATCGATGAAACAATCTACCTACTGGGTCTTACAGAGTAAAAGTGGGGAATTCGGAAAATATTTTACTATAGCAAAAGTGTTGTCAAATTCAGTGGCGGCTCGCGATCTTAAAAAATGGTGCGGGTACTTAAACAAACATTGACTAAAAACGTGTAACAAAACGTCTCTCTTATCCTTATTGGTCCAACGACTGAATGAAGTTTTCAACAAATTACAAACTAGGTATGTCATTAATTGGTTTCATTTTTAAAACACACAAATAAGTAGGTATGTACTTACACTACTGAATTAACTGAAAAATAAAAACAAAACTTTTAATCACCAGTAAATCACGTAAAAACGATATCTATAACCGTAAGTTTCGCGAAGCCTCAAAATAAATACCTTAAGATTAGGCGAACCAATGCTAAAACAATGGTGCATACGACTGATCTATTTTTAAATTGCCCTTCATCATAATGCAAATTGTTACATGCTGTTTGCGTTATTGCGTTATTGACGTTACGTAACCATAGCAATGGTGCATATCTAAGCCATGTTGGATCTTCACTCGCTTTGAGCTAACGGACACGGCCGGCTGGGGTGCGCCAAAATGCACGAGTGTTTATAATTATTGTCCATCGGAGTTAACCGTGGCCCTATTATGCATAGCTACATTCAGAATAAATTAATATTATTAATTCAAACATAATTATTTTTTAAGGGTTAAAATGGTAGCTTTCTTGGTACATTAATATTTAAAATTGTCAAAAAACTTTCACCCTGGTTTTATACTTCACCTGACGAGCCGCCACTGGTCAAATTTTAAAGTTAGAATAAACATTTAGACAGGCAGATAGGGACGCACAGAGAGATGGACAGACGGTCAGACCTACTAGCGGACAGGCATATATATATACAGACAAACAAGGACAAATGGGGCCTTACACACGTGAGCGAGATCGACAACGTAGTCGTTCTGCACACCTGTAAGTATCCTTAATTATTATAAAACACTCATTCGCATGTATGCGAACTGTAGTAATCCGTGCATACAACTGCACATACTCGCGAACAAGTTGTTCGACCGACTTAGAGTTTTTTCTAAACGACTAAAACATGTTTAATGTTGGCATTGACGTTTGACAAACGGCATATCGAAAATTACAGGTGATTCATACTTTGTAGAATAAAAACATAATTCTGAACAAACCCGTGACACACTGAAAATTAACAAATGTCACATTTTAAAGCTGTATCTACGTAGGCTTTGGTGACGTAATCTCAACGATTATGACGCCAGATATATTGACCTAGGGACACGGAGGGATGCAGAACATAATTACCATCTATCACGCATAGGCACCTTAAGAATAGTAAAAATTATTTGTTTTGCAGACCATTGGATATGATCCCATTGTAACTGCTGAACAGGCCAAAGAATTTAACGTCGAATTTTTACCCATGAAAGAAATATGGCCTAGAGCTAATTACATCACCGTTCACACACCACTGATACCAGAAACCAGAAGTAAGTCATATGAATTGTCAAATTTTATTTCATAACTAAATGCTGCTCCTTCCATTGTCTAATTTATGATCAAGGGCGCCAGAATGAGAAGGCGAGGGGTGGGGGGGGGGGGGGGGGGAGACGACGACAAGAAAAAATTAAGTATAAAAATGACCAATTATCTATTTTTCTAGAAACAAGAAAACCGTGTATATTGTGTATTCTTTACACTGGCGATTTTAACAGGATAATAAAATCCAGTTGGAACTAGTCGAACTATTAGAGAAAGACTGTGAATCTTTTCCCAGCGTAAAAAAAGCACTGAATTTTTTTTAGCTTTGCCTCCAACCACAACGTCTATTAAAAAATCGTTAAGTGAAAACATGGATGCAAAAGCCTATAATATATACTATTTTTGGAAGTTAAAAGATACTATTATATGACTGAATAGTCTAGGGCCGCCGCGTGGCTTCGCCTGATTTTGGGTTGTTTCGTGCTCGGGTGATAGTGCAATATGGAGGAAACACACTCGAACCACTCCATGAAATATACTATTCACTATTGCAAAACATTTGGGTTATACGAGGAAAAAATAATAACCACATACTTATGCGCATTGTATTTGTAAAATTTACATAAGAACTTTGTTTCATTTGTATGCCTCATCGTTCTATTCAGTCATCGTCATCATCACCCTTATTTAGTTGATTTATGTTTAAGATTGAAATAAATTTGACTTTACTAACAATGTTGTGCTAGATACTTACTTAGTTCATTGTTGTGAATAAATATTTCTTGGATATTATTAAATATCTTATATTCTTATGTGTTTGCGGTGTTTATTTGATTTGTAAGTAAATAATTTTTGGCTGAACTATAAGCATGTTATTATTATTATTATTATTATTATTATTATTTTCAGTGTTCTGTTTCTCAGCTTTTTGTTGGTAAGGCTGGTAATATTTACAGTACAGAGAAGAAATTCATCTTAACCTGTAGGGGAGACTGAGGATACATTGGACATTTTTCGATTTTTTAATGATATTTTGTTCTGTAGGTAATCTACCTTCACAAAACTTTCAGAAATATTTTTTTAACCCATTAGTAACTTTATTTTGTTAAAAGGCTATTTCTAAACCAAGTACTTTGACTCTGGTAAGGCTTGAAAAACTAATAGGCAATTGTCCACTCTATCCTCAGGTCTGGGGCAACAATGGACATGCTAAGGGGATACTTTGGACATGTGTTGATTTAAATGAAATTTGCTATCTAGAACCCAGAAATCAAAAAGATATTTATTATAAAACCAGTAATCGCAAAAGATACATTACATAAATAAAAATATATGACATACAAAGAATTATTGCAAAAAAACTGAATAAACTTCTAAAAAAACTAAGCTAAATGAAAAATCTTGCACAAAATGCTGAAAAACTAAGCTAGGTATGGAAAGTCTAGGAGAAAAGACTTAAATTAATGTAAACTAAACTCGGTAAGATCTACGTTAAAGTATATCATATTTTTGAAGCGCGGTCGTGTATCTTCTGTTGCCTTTGGGAGTAATGAAACAACTTCCTCGTTAGATATAAAAGAGGAATCTTCCTCCGTTATTTGAAATCTATTTGATGGAGTAAGCCTATTATAAAAACGAACTTCATATCCATTCCGAAGTTTGCTTTGTACTCGAGCAACATAATTTCTACCAGATGATGCAGTTTTCCCAGGAACTTTTACAACCATAAAGTCACCTTTCTTAGCATTATTTATGTCCTTGTCCTCCTCTTCTTCAAATTCGTCCCATTCTGAAGACGAGTCCTGTGTAATATTTTCATCTATATCATCGCTCTCAGATGAATCACTTTCAACGACGACTTTCTTCTTTGCAGCGTGAATTTTTTTTATTGCTGGTGACTTTTTTCGATTTTCTAGCTCCTCCTTCTCCGGAGTATCGGTAGCAATCATGCATCTACCTCTCTTCCTTCCTCTCGAAGCTATTTTTCTCGGACCAGCCTTTGGGTATGGAGTAATTAAATCGGGGGGAATAAAATAAGTCGATGTGCTTTCATCGTTATTTACATTTGGTAAAGTGCCACTGCTAGAAGGAACACCAATATTTCTTAGTGGGGTATTTTGTGCCTCGGTAATTACATCTAGTAAAATGCCACTGGTTGAAGAAACGTCTTTATTTGTTGGTGGGGTACTTCTTGTGTCTATGTTTTTAGTTTTTTCTTCATTCTTTGGCGCTGGACGGTCAGAGACGGAAGAGCACAAATATTCATGGTCTTGAAATATATTACTGTCTAGTGGAAAAATTCCACTTTTGCGAAAACCTGACTTGATCGATTCCGGTGTAGCAGCTCGATCCCAGGCTTTGGAGCATAACTCAGGTAACGCATAAATAGAAAGAGTTTCATTAGGATGGGCTAACATCCAAGTGTGCACTGCTTCGCTAAAATATTTTTTGAACGGACCGAAGACAGACCTATCCAGTGGCTGCAATTTATTAGATGTATGTGGGGGCAGTGTAAGGATGGTGATTCCATTTTGTTTGCAAAAATCAAGTCCCTCAATACTAAGGTGTGACTCGTGGTTGTCTAATATTAATAATACTGGGTTTTCCTTAGAGCATCTAACATTTTTTTTAAAGAACTCCAAAACTTTGAAAAAATTTTCTGACGTCATCCACCCAGATTTGTATACCAGCCCCATGGATCCTTGCATTGCCCCTGACATCATACGATGTTCATCGAAACGCACTCTAGGAAAAACCCAAATAGGTGGTAATGAATTCCCATTTGCACATATAATTCCAACTTGCGTCACCAATTCGCCGCGCTCTCTGGACGTAACTTGGCCAACCTGTTTTTCACCTTTTTTTCCAACAACTTTTTCAACTGGTGGTACAGTTGTCACCCCGGTCTCGTCTAAATTATATATCTGACATGGTTGATAATTGTGTCTTTCGGTCACTTTTTTTAGTTTATCAAAAAATTCACCTACAACGGTTCTGTTGAACGCAGTCATTCGGGCAAGAGATGTGGCTTCTGGTTTTCTCACTGACAAAGTTGGATTTCGCCGCAAAAAAGCCGAGAACCATTCTGAACCTGCCATTTCATTTGTTTTCCATGAATCTGGGACTTTCAATGAATTTCTTATTGCAAACTGGAACGCTAACTGTCTGGTTTTTTTGGGCGTGAGTCCATAAAACATACTGGAACTTGTCAGTAAATATTGTGCTAGTATTTTCTCCATAGAATCAGGAAATATCTGTCGATTTTTAAAGTTTGGCTTAAATGAAAGATTTTGAATTTCATTTTCCTTTGCTTTTTTTACGTAAATTGCTAACCGGGACTTTTTAACGTTATGGAGTTCAGCCACTTTTCTGATGCTGCCTACATTGTTTATCACATCTTCGACTGCCTTTCGAATATCGCCTTCAGGGAATTCCCTGTTTGTTTTTTTCTTGTAGACTCTGACCATCTGAAACAAAATAAATGATAATGCACGGAGAGCTGTTAGTAGTGGTTTGTAGGAGTTTAGGATAGTAACCAATAAACCACAATAACAACAACTTTTATTCTAAACTTTTTTTCCGTATGGGGATACAGTGGACACTGTCCACTATATCCCCTATTTACATTTTATTATCTCTTTGTATTTATTTTAAAAAACAAAAACTATTTCAAGAAAATATGAACATGAATGGCTCTTAAATAACTCACATTATGTAGTCTCAATGTCGTATTTGAAAAAATACATAACCGAAAGCATTGCAAAACGTTAGCACTTACCTTAAATCTTATAACAAGACCTTAAATAAACGAAAATTCACTATAAAAACGACAGGCGTCTTCACATGGCAATGAGCATTGGCAAACTGATTCTTCGCCAAAAGAACACTCGAACGCTCGCGCTGTGGCAGCACTATCGCAATTTAGGCGGAAAATTTGAATGTGTCCATTTTATCCACTTGTCCAATGTATCCTCAGTCTCCCCTACTGTTTAGAAACTTCCGTACTATATGGCATGTTTGGAGGATGACGCTTTTCTGAATTAGTTGGTATAAATAACCTGAAAGGCCCAGTTTTTCCAAGTTGGGCTTGAAATTTTTCGTCATTGCTCCCTCCACCGATATTATGATTGGAATTATGTCGATTTTATCTAGCTTCCATATATTTTTTATCTCTATAGCCAAATTCGAGTAGTTGGTCTTCTTCTCCGATTCGGTCTTAGAGAGGTTGTGTGTTAGTGGGCAACCTATATCGATTATGAAAGCTTTCTTGGTGGTTTTTTCGATGAGAAGAATATCCGGACGGTTGTGGTCTACTGTTCTATCCGTTATTATTGGCCTGTCCCAGTATACGAGATATTCAGGGGATTCAAGGACTGGCTCGGGTGAGTATTGGTAGTATGGTGGGAGGTTTTCCCTTAGCCCTAGTTTATGGGCCAGTTCCTTGTGGATGATCTTTGCCACCTGATTATGTCTCCCCAGGTAAGCGTTGGGGGCCATAGCACCACAACCCGCCGTGATATGTTCTATCGTTTCTCCGGGGCAATTGCATTTCCTGCACACATCTTCCACATTTTTCTTCAAGATGACCTTTTCATAGTTTTGAGTTCGAATGACACGGTCTTGGATAGAGATTATAAAACCTTCTGTTTCAGCGTGGAGCTGCCTTTTCTCTAACCAATTCAGTGACATTTCTCTATCTATGAGTGGATTTTGGAGTGCAGTAGGGTATTTGCTGTGTAGAGCTTTCTCTTGCCAAGTTACAAGCTGTTGACTTGGCGGCGCGCGGATGATGTTAGGTAATCCGTTTTGCTTTAAGTTAAGGGCTGTATATCCAACATCTGCTGCTACCACTTTTTTAAGAATTTCCCCATTCGATTCTTGGAAGTATTTTCTCATAGAGGTTTCTTGCGACTTGCACAAATTATATATATTAATGAGACCTCTTCCTCCCTCCTTTCGTTTTAGGTAGATTCTTTCAAGTGCAGAGCGTGGGTGGTGGTATCTGAATTTTGTTAGCAGCCTGCGCGTAAGCCTATCTGGTTCGTGCAAATCCGTGTCTGAATACTTAAGGATTCCGAATGAGTAGGTAAGTATTGGTATTGCCCAGGTGTTGATGGCAGTAGTAAGGTTACCAGCATTCAGGTGAGTATTAAAAAGCTTTGTTAGTCTGCTTTTGTATTTGTTTTTAAACTCCCTTTTTAGGCTTGTGTGGTTTATTTGTTGGTTTTGGGAGATGCCTAAGTATTTATATGTTTTGTCCTCATCTAGTATATCTATGCCTTCCAGCAGTCCACGATTTTGTTCAGTCTTTCCGCGTATTTGGATTAGGGACTGTAGGTGAGTTTTGCTTTCAGCGTAGAGTTTGATATCGTCCATAAATAGAAGGTGGTTTATTCTAAAATTCTCAGTTAAGTTGGGACAATATCCGTAGGATGTTGATTTTAGTAGTGAGGACAGTGGGTTCATGGCCAAAATGAACCAGAGGGGGCTTAAAGAGTCGCCTTGAAATATACCTTTTGATATATTTATATTGCCAAGCTTCTCTTGTCCAATATGGAGATTGGTATTCCATTGCTCTATTAGGGTGCCTAACATGTTACGTATTAGGGGGTGTACTTTGTATATTTGCACTATCTTCTTTAGCCAGTCGTGAGGAACAGAATCGAATGCTTTACTATAATCAATGTAGCACATATTTAGATTTCGCCTTTTAACTTCAGCCTGTTTTATAATAACGGCATCGATTGTAAGCTGTTCCTTGCAACCCAAAGCTTTCCTAATATAGCCCTTTTGCTCATCAGCTATCAGGTTGTTATTTATGCAGTGTGTGTATATTTTTGAGTACATGACTGATGATAAAAGTTTATACACCACTGACAGACAGGTGATCGATCTGTAATTTTTTGGGTCGTTTACCTGCCCTTTTTTAAATAAAAGGAAGGTATTGCCACTGGCAAGATGAGCTGGGAAGTGTTCGGGGTTCAGGAGAGCCTTGCTAAAGCAGTTTGCGATTACAGGGTGTAGGGTGGTGAAAGTTTTGAGCCAAAAATTATGAATTTGGTCAGGTCCCGGTGATTTCCAGTTAGCCAAGTTCTTAGTGGCATCCCTTATGTCGATGGATGTTACTTGCGGCTCAGGCATTTCTTGCAAAGTTTCAGCCTCGGCTTCAACTTTTTCGAGCCAGCTTGCTTCTTCATTGAAATGGGACGCGTCAGACCAAATATTACTCCAAAATGCATTAAATTGGTCTTTATTTATGTCAGTTGGAGTAACGTCATTTTCTTCTTGATTCAGTGTCCTATAGAAGGTTTTTTGGTTCGTGGTGAACTGTTGGTTTTGTACCTTCCTCTTTGTGGCTTTATTGTATCGCCTTAGACGGGCGCCTTTAGCCTTACATTTTTGTCTAATGTTGTCTCTTACGATTGTTAGCAGCCGTTTTATATCGGGACTGTCTAAAGGAATACTCTCTGCTTTCAGCATATCTTTAACCTTTTTAGCAACCTTGCTGCTAGAGTTTCCACTTAGATGTTCTCCAATGATATCACTTTGTGCTCGTAACTGGCTTATTTGTTTTTCTAGTCTCATTTTCCAAGCGGGTTCCACTTGTTTCTTGGTACTTTTCTTATCAGTTCTCTGATATAATGCCTGACCATTGAGTTCAATTACAGTTGCTGCTGCAGCATATAACCCACTGTGTAATGTCTCGAGGTCCTCAGTTCTATTTAAGGACGTCCCTGCTGCTAAGTTTACTCTCGCTAGTATTTCGTGGGTTCCTTTCTTGAATCTCAGCTTAGGGATACTCGGCCTCAAGGTCGGGTCACTATTTTCGAATAAAGACAAATTTTCCAAATATTTTTGGTTTGTATTGTCCGTATCAGCCTGGATAGTTTGATCTTGTTCGGGTTTGTTATTGTGTTCCTGCTGTGCTGTTATCTCTTCCACATGCTGAAGGTTGTGCAACGTTCTGCCTACTTCACGCCGGATTTGATCTATTTCAGCTTGGGGTAGCAGGTGGTTAGCATAAATATCTCTTTGACGGCTCGCTACGTTTTGTTCGGACAGTTTTAATTCCGGATATATTTGGTTTATTTCTCGGTGGAGTTTTATTCTCCAGCCAGGGCGAGGGTTATCTTCACAGTCGTTAATCAAGAGAAATGTTTTGATAAAGGTTCTATTCATGTCACGACTCCACTTGATTCGACCGGTTTCTGTTCTTCTGGGTAGACCAGCGGCAGTTCTATCGACTCCAGGGTCAGGCTGCAAGCTAGTCTCCATTATAATTTTTTCCTCGCCGATGTTATGTTGAGTAATAGTTCGGTTGTCGGCAGGGGCTTGTATTAGCATCCTGCCGTTAGTATTATTCGTACTATTCGAATTTATGCCTCCCCCAGAATCCGTGAGGCTGCCTGCTTCCGCAGTGTGGGATTGCGAACCCACCTGGGGGTACATATTTTTCTAAATTCGACATCATATTCTTGTGAAAATCAGTACTCATTTCGTTAGAAATGGTTTGCATTTATACCTTCTGCCAGGTTACATACAGCCGCCCTTAACATAGGGAACAGACGCTGTTGAGAAACCGCCCCTAACATGGAGTCAGCCGTTTCTTCACTACATCAGTTCCTACGCCTACCTGCGGTAGCCGGTGACCATAATGTAGGCCCCTTTAAGGCAAGGATCACCAACCTTTTAGCCGCCTTTTACGGCAGGCAGGTTCTACCCTGGGCCTAAATTCGTAAACCGGAACCCAGACGGTTAGTTATTATTATTATTATTATTATTATTATTATTATTATTATTATTATTATTATTATTATTATTATTATTATTATTATCTTTAATTAAAAAGCTGTTTCTTGCTTGTTGCTAGTTGCCATCAACATTTGCCCCATCTGTAAAATACCAATAAAGAAGGTTTCATCGAAAAGGTTATCAACCATTTTTCAGAAACGGGAAGGAACATTTCATTTCTTTTTCTGATTAGAAAACTACTATTAAGTTCAGTTACAAGTTGATATCTGGAATTTTTAAAATTTCTAAATTAAAATATTTAAAAAAAGATTAAGTAATATTTTATCTTGCCCCCCCCCCCTAACTAAGAGGGGCAGATGGGCCGCGTCAACTCGAAATTGCTTTGGTGCCCACCTCAGAATTTCGCCCACTTTTCCTAGCCTGTCTGAAAAATTAAAGAGGTGAATCCTCACATTACTTTAAGACTCAAATGTGATATAAAAGATTTCCACATGTCGCCTCGTTTTCGAAATACAGGGTGTTAAAAAAATTAGTAAAGCAATAATAATAATTTCAATAATTGATTTAAAAACTTTTAATAATGAACTCACATGAACAAAAGTTAAATAAATTCCGGAAAATGTCCTTCATGAGCCAGTAAACACTCATGTACATGACGTGCTAAATTGTCTGTTGTTGTGACTGGCGCGAATCGTATTAAAATCATCAATAATACGCAGTCGAATGTCTTCTTCAGTTTCAATAAAAATAGTATAAACGAGTTGTTTAAGGTGACCCCAGAAATAAAAAAGCCAATGGATTTATATCCGATGAACGTGGTGGCCATGGGTGAGGTCCTCCTCGACCTATCCAACGATTATTGATCTAAATAGTTTCTAACACGTATTACAAATTAAGGGGGAGCGCCGTCATGCATGAACCATATTAAAGTTCTCGTTCTTAATAGCACTGCTTCCATCAATTCTGGCAATTCACCTCTGACGAAGTTGTAATAGACATCACCAGTAAATCGATTTGGAAAAAAATACGGTCCAACAAAGCTATTTCCAATAATCCCTGTCCAAATATTAAAAGAAAATGTATACTGGTGATGTCTCTCGATGATAGCATGAGGATTATCTTCCACCCAAATATGGTTGTTGTGAAAATTTATGATGGCTTGTATGGAAAAATTCGCTTCATCTGTAAATAGTATTTTTTTCGAAAAATGTGGGACCCTTAAGAATTTTCTTGAAACCAGTTACAAAAATTAATTCGAGCTGTAAATTCTCTAGGCAACAAAGCTTGCACTTTGACACGGCCAATTTCACGTGCCCAAGATTTAGGTGGTTTAGATCGTTGCTATCGCTTCTTTTTCTAGGGCAGCCCGGGCTAACTAACGTAACCGTAGAGTGATGTGGGTAAAGCGCCACCTGTTTTAAGCCCTCGGGTTAAAAAGAAGCGATGAAAGATAATAAAAAGGAAACAGGAAAGTTCAAAAGTTCACGAACTAAAACAACAAAACTTAAAGTTGACAAAATTATTTTATTACAATATTGTATATGGCTATTTAGCAATCGCAAAAACAGAACAACTTTAACGTGAGGGGAGTTGGAATTAATATTCAAATACTAATTACTAATAAATCTAAAAACCCCGCTACCTCGCATATACGTATATACTTAGCTTACAATGTCATAATGTTTCGAGTACTATTTAAATTTAGAAAACTTGGTGATGATTTATTTTTATTTGAACAGTGACTTGTACCTCTGCGCTGAGGGGTAAATACCTGTGCCGGTTCCCAATTCTACGTTGACAAGGTGGAAATTCATGTTGTCCGTCAGGTGTGGTTTCTTTCTGACACTTGGTTTGACACAGGTTGTCCGTCAATTTCGTAACAAAAATACCAGGTTGGACAATTTATAAAAAAATTGCTACTGAGCAGGTCTACATTTATATAACCTAGATTTTTAAACATATAATTATTAGTACATATTATACCCATGCATATGCATATTAAATGTTTAAAAATCGATAAGCAGATAAAATAAAAAAAATTCTTATCAATGAAGCATTTTGTCCAGAACCTCCCCATAGGTGGGGAGCCATTGGACAACAAAATTAATACCACAAAATATATTAAAAAAATATTTATTTCGCTAAAAGGGACTTCACAAATACCAAATAAAAGTAGCTAGATCCCATAAAAAAATTTTATGAACAAAACTAAGTGTAATATAAAGGCACATTTTGCAAAATATTAAAAAATTAAATGAAAACAAACTTTAGCAGGGCAAGATAAAAGTAAGAAACAACACTATAGCAGGCTATATTCTGTAAGATCGACATTGAAATATAACATGTCCATATGTCCAAATATCTTGCACTCGTGTCAGTTAAAGGGTTTGGTAACTTTAAAATTACATCTTCATATGCTACAAATGCATTGATCTCATCACTCAGTCTAAAGCTATTTGAAACTATTTGCTTTTTAAAAACTTAACATTGTAGCCATCTTCGAGCGTGCCTACTATCTTAGCTGCGTAGTATCTAATAGTTTTTTTTTCATATACTTTACAGATCACATAGTTGCCAATTTCTAGTTTTAGTAGATTTACAAACTCTTCCTCTTCTGAGTCAAAATCTGATGAGGAATCTTTATAAATAACTTCATCCTCATCAGATGAAGAATCGCTCATTAGTTTTTTCTTTACTTTTTCTATGGCTTTGGTATTAACCTTTGGAGTTTCTTTCTCTGGGGGAAATAGAAAATCAAATGTTAAAAAATAAAATAAAACAAACAACACCAGTACAAAATAAAATCAGTAATGACCATGGTCAAAATAATTTACTGAAACACCAAGAGACCAATAAGACATATGCAATAGCAGCAGGCAATAATAGGAACATCAACGAAAGAACACCCGAAAACTTAAAAGAGAACAACTGGATAACACCAAAAACTACCAAAAAGCATGAGACAATAATAAGAATTGATAACATAAACGACTCAAAAGAAACTATAAAAACACTGAAACAAGAAATTAGCATCAAAGACATTGGAAAAGGGTTTAAAAGCATAAAACAAACCAAAAATGGCGCCATTATTGTAGAAAGTTATGATCAAGACCAACAGGATAAACTAAAAACGGCAATAAATCGCATTGATAAAATCAAATATAAAGAAAATTACATTTCTGATCCCATGTTTATGATAACGGGTATTGAAAAGGGCTTTACCGATCAAGAATTTACTGAGGAGTTAGAAAGGCTAAATTATAGTATTGTGGAGGAACTACAAACCAGCGTTCAGGATAAAATAAAAGTAATAGCAAAAAACAATGCAGGAACCCAATTAAAGAAAATTGGATACTGCAGGCTCCAGCAAAAATTGCAAAATGGTTTTTAAAAAAAGGTACTATTTATTTCGGCCTGGTAACTGTACATGTTCAAGAACATCTGAACATGGCTTTATGTTTTAAGTGCTCCGGATTTGATCACGTAGCGAAATACTGTAAAGAAAAGGAATGCTGCCATAAATGCGGAGGAGAACATATGTCAAAAGATTGTACCGAGGATACTTTTCGATGCCCAAATTGTATAAAAATGAAACTTTCCGATTCTCAACACTCTGCAAGAGATACCGATTGTCCTATATACAGAAGAAGACTTGCTAGGTTTAGAAATAGTATCAATTACAATGAGGATTTTTTATAAATAAAAACACGCAAACCACCAAAGAAGTTAAACAGGAGGAACCTTCAAAAACAACAAAAAACAATCTTACAAAGATTAGCATCATTTACCAAAATGTACAGTCACTAGGTAACTCTGTGGATGGAATAAATTATATTGTAGGAAAGTACAATGATTGTAAATTTCTATGTATTTTACAGACCATTGGAAGTCAACTGAACAATTGAGATATTTGGCTATAAAAAATTTTAAACTAGGAGATAGTTATTGTCGCGACGCTGGCCAGCACGGAGGAAGCGCAATTTTTGTACATAAATCAATAAAGTTTCGACCAAGAAAGAAAATAAACAAACTTTCAGTTAAAAGTGAATATGAATATGCTGTCATAGAATGTGAAATAAATGGGGTCCAAATTATTATAGTATCTGTATATAGACCACCGTCTGGAAACATAATCAAATTTCTAGATAGTATTGAGGCAATGTTATCTAGTATTATTGCGTGATTTCAATATAGAAATGTTAAAAGAGAATAGCAATAAAACAAATTTAATATCGCTATTTCAATCTTTTGATTTAAAGCAATCAATATTCGCAAATACTAGAATAATGTATAACTCAGCTTCATGCATTGATAATATATTTTTAAATTTAGAATATGTAGATAGTGCTGTCAATAAAACGTTTATTTCCGACCACACAGCCCAAAAAGTAAATTTTCAACTAAAATTTCCTGAAAAAAATAATTTACAATACCGTAGAATCTTTTCAGATGAAAATAAAATATTATTCATAAATTACTTGAAAGAACAAGATTGGCGTCAAACTTACGAATCGGATAGGTTAAATGTAAACGCACAATGGAACTTATTTATGAATACCTTTACCAATATCTTTAATCATTGCTTTCCTTTAAAATTAACAAACTTTCGTCAAAAACATAAAATATCTAACGATCCAAGAATAATAGAGTGTAAAGACAGATTAAATATATTTTTAACTTTATCTAGATATGACAATAACTTTAAAGAAGAATATAGAAAAACAAAAAAAAATATGATGATCTGCTAAGGGCAGTGAGGTCGGAAGAATACGACAAACGGATAAGATAAGCAGATAATAAAACTAAGTGTATGTGGAGTATTTGTAAAGAAATAACCGGACATAACAACAACGACGGTGATATTGGTATTACGGGAAATGCCGAAGAAATACCGGATCAGTATAACACATACTTGTTATCTATAGTTCCAGAGTAACTTAAAAAACTAGAAACAAAGTCATCAAATTGTGATATTAGGAGAAATAATAAATCATTGTTTTTAAGACCAGTGTCTACCAATGAAATTTGTGAGTGTGCTAAAAAAATTAAAAATAAACATAGTAGTGGTGTAGATGAAATACCAACTAGCATTGTAAAATTAGCCATCCCTGTAATCCAAGATGTTCTTTGTTACCTTATTAATAAATCATTTAAGAAAGGAATCTTTCCAGACCAACTTAAAATAGCGTTAATTAAACCTATATTTAAAAAAGGAGATCCCGAATTAATAGAAAATTATAGACTAATCAGCCTCTTACCAGCTTTTTCAAAATTGTTTGAGCTCTTAATGTGTCGTCTTCTTATTAACTTCATGAATGAATGTAACCTTTTTAATAGTAACCAACATGGCTATATACCGGGAAAATCAACACAAACTGCCATTTTTCAATTTACGAAAGAAATTTTAGAAATTGTTGAGAAAGGAAATTTGGCACTCGGTATATGTTTAGATTTATCAAAAGCCTATGATTGTATCGACCCAAAGTTATTATTAAAAAAATTGAAATTATATGGTGTTAGAGGAAATGCTCTTAAATTATTTGAATCTTATTTAATTAATAGACAACAAAAAGTTAAGGTAACAAAGAACGGACAAACTTACTTTTCGAACTTAATGAGTAATAGTTTAGAAATTGCTCAAGGCAGCATTGCAGGGCCAATCTTATTTGTAATTTTTCTCAACGACCTGAATTCCATAGAAGCTTCTCAACACGAAAAAGTAACATGTTTTGCTGACGATATAAATCTTATTGCGGGAGGGGAGAATATCTTTGAATTAAGGGCAATGGGAACTACACTATTTAATAAAGCCAACTCTTGGTTTTCAAAAAATAAATTAATTTTAAACAAGAACAAAACAAATGTTCTTATTTTCAGAACTAAACTGTCAAAAGTTGAGAAAGCACAAAGTATATATTTAGGGGAATCGGATGTAGAAATTGTTGAACAAACGAAGTTTTTAGGTGCCAACCTAGATGAATTTCTAAGTTGGTCACATCACATAATTACACTTATAAAAAAATTAAACTCGGTTTGCTATGGAATTAGGGTTATTGCCCGATACATGGAGGAAAAAGCTTGAAAGTAATATACTATGCAAACTTTGAATCCATCATGAAATACGGAATTATTTTTTGGGGTAGCAATAGCTTAATTGAAAAAATATTTGTAGTTCATAAACGAGCATTAAGAATAATAAAACTAATGGCTTTTAATGAAAGTTGCAGGAATGTTTTTAAACAATGTGGAATCTTAACGGTTTATGGTGTGTACATTTATGAATGTTTGTTGTTCTTTTTTAAAAATAGAAACACTTTTGAGCTGCCAACTTTTCATGATTATAACACTCGAACTCTAAATGTAAATTACCCTATCCATAGACTAACATTAACAGAAAAAAATCCAGGTTATATGTGTCTAAAATTCTTTAACAAGTTGCCAAATGATATTAAATGTATAAGTAGTCTTAAAGTATTTAAAGTTAAAGTCAAAGAAATGTTAATTAATCTAGAACCGTACTCAATACAGGATTATTTAGGATAATTTATAGAGAATAAGAACATTTGTTTTCTTCCTTTTATGACGCCGTTTCCTTTTGTGTTTTTGTATGTTTTGTGTGCTTTGTACAAGAAATGTATATTATAACATAATTTGAAATATAGATTATTATTATTATTATTAATATTATGTTTTCAGTGTTCTATTTCTCAGCTTTTTGTTGGTAAGGCTGGTGTTATTTACAGTACAGAGAAGAAATTCATCTTAACCTGTACTGTTTAGAAACTTCCGTACTATATGGCACGTTTGGAGGATGACGCTTTTCTGAATAAGTTGGTATAAATAACCTGAAAGGCCCAGTTTTTCCAAGTTGGGCTTAAAATTTTTCGTCATAGCTCCCTCCACCGATATTATAATCGGAATTATGTCAATTTTATCTAGCTTCCATATATTTTTTATCTCTATAGCCAAATTCGAGTAGTTGGTCTTCTTCTCCGATTCGGTTTTAGAGAGGTTGTGTGTTAGCGGGCAACCTATATCGATTATGAAAGCTTTCTTGGTGGTTTTTTCGATGAGAAGAATATCCGGACGGTTGTGGTCTACTGTTCTATCCGTTATTATTGGCCTGTCCCAGTATAAGAGATATTCAGGGGATTCAAGGACTGGCTCGGGTGAGTATTGGTAGTATGGTGGGAGGTTTTCCCTTAGCCCTAGTTTATGGGCCAGTTCCTTGTGGATGATCTTTGCCACCTGATTATGTCTCCCCAGGTAAGCGTTGGGGGCCATAGCACCACAACCCGCCGTGATATGTTCTATCGTCTCTCCGGGGCAGTTGCATTTTCTGCACACATCTTCCACATTCCTTTTCATGATGACCTTTTCATAGTTTCGAGTTCGAATGACACGGTCTTGGATAGAGATAATAAAACCGTGACATTTCTCTATCTATGAGTGGATTTTGGAGTGCAGTAGGGTATTTGCCGTGTAGAGCTTTCTCTTGCCAAGTTACAAGCTGTTGACTTGGCGGCGCGCGGATGATGTTAGGTAGTCCGTTTCGCTTTAAGTTGAGGGCTGTATATCCAGCGTCTGCTGCAACCACTTTTAAGAATTTCCCCATTCGATTCTTGGAAGTATTTTCTCATAGAGGTCTCTTGTGACTTGCACAAGTTATATATATATATATTAATGAGACCTCTTCCTCCCTCCTTTCGTTTTAGGTAGATTCTTTCAAGTGCAGAGCGTGGGTGGTGAAATCTGAATTTTGTTAGCAGCCTGCGCGTAAGCCTATCTAGTTCGTGCAAATCCGTGTCTGAATACTTAAGGATCCCGAATAAGTAGGTAAGTATTGGTATTGCCCAGGTGTTGATGGCAGTAGTAAGGTTACCAGCATTCAGGTGTGTATTAAAAAGCTTTGTTAGTCTGCTTTTGTATTTGTTTTTAAACTCCCTTTTTAGGCTTGTGTGGTATATTTGTTGGTTTTGGGAGATGCCTAAGTATTTATATGTTTTGTCCTCATCTAGTATATCTATGCCTTCAAGCAGTCCACGGTTTTGTTCAGTCTTTCCGCGTACGACAAGATTGTGCACTTGTCTAATCCAAACGACATTTTGATGTCATCGCTAAATGTCTTGGTTATTTGAATTAGGGACTGTAGGTGGGTTTTGCTTTCAGCGTAGAGTTTGATATCATCCATAAATAGAAGGTGGTTTATTCTAAAATTCTCAGTTAAGTTGGGACGATATCCGTAGGATGTTGATTTTAGTAGTGAGGACAGTGGGTTCATGGCCAAAATGAACCAGAGGGGGCTTAACGAGTCGCCTTGAAATATACCTTTTGATATACTTATATTGCCAAGCTTCTCTTGTCCAATATGGAGATTGGTATTCCATTGGTCCATTAGAGTACCTAACATGTTGCGTATTAGGGGGTGTACTTTGTATATTTGCAATATCTTCTTTAGCCAGTCGTGAGGAACAGAATCGAATGCTTTACTATAATCTATGTAGCACATATTTAGATTTCGCCTTTTACCTTCTGCCTGTTTTATAATAACGGCATCGATTGTAAGCTGTTCCTTGCAACCCAAAGCTTTCCTAATACAGCCCTTTTGCTCATCAGCTACCAGGTTGTTGTTTATGCAGTGTGTGTATATTTTTGAATACATGACTGATGTTAAAAGTTTATACACCACTGACAGACAGGTGATCGGTCTGTAGTTTTTTGGGTCGTTTACCTGCCCTTTTTTAAATAAAAGGAAGGTATTGCCACTGGCAAGATGAGCTGGGAAGTGCTCGGGCTAAAGCAGTTTGCGATAACAGGGTGTAGGGTGGTGAAAGTTTTGAGCCAGAAATTATGAATTTGGTCAGGTCCCGGTGATTTCCAGTTAGCCAAGTTCTTAGTGGCATCACTTATGTCGATCGATGTTACTTGCGGCTCAGGCATTTCTTGCAAAGTTTCAGCCTCAGCTTCAACTTTTTCGAGTCAGCTTGCTTCTTCATTGAAATGGGACGCGTCAGACCAAATATTACTCCAAAATGCATTAAATTGCTCTTTATTTATGTCATTAGCTAGAGTAAGGTCATTTTCTTCTTGGTTCAGTGTCCTATAAAAGGTTTTTTGGTTCGTGGTGAACTGTTGGTTTTGTACCTTCCTCTTTGTGGCTTTATTGTATCGCCTTAGACGGGCACCTTTAGCCTTACATTTTTGTCCAATGTTGTCTCTTACGATTGTTAGCAGCCGTTTTATATCGGGACTGTCTAAAGGAATACTCTCTGCTTTCAGCATATCTTTAATCTTTTTAGCAACCTTGCTGCTAGAGTTTCCACTTAGATGTTCTGCAATGATATCACTTTGTGCTCGTAACTGGCTTATTTGTTTTTCTAGTCTCATTTTCCAAGCGGGTACCACTTGTTTCTTGGTACTTTTGTTATCAGTTCTCTGATATAATGCCTGACCATTGAGTTCAATTACAGTTGCTGCTGCAGCATATAACCCACTGTGTAATGTCTCGAGGTCCTCAGTTCTATTTAAGGACGTCCCTGCTGCTAGGTTTACTCTCGCTAGTATTTCGTGGGTTTCTTTCTTGAATCTTAGCTTCGGGATACTCGGCCTCAAGGTCGGGTCACTATTTTCGAATAAGGACAAATTTTCCAAATATTTTTGGTTTGTATTGTCCGTATCGGCCTGTATAGTTTGATCTTGTTCGTTTCTTACTTCCTGCTGTGCTGTTAGCTCTTCCCCTTGCTGAAGGTTGTGCAATGTTCTGCCAACTTCACGCCGGATTTGGTCTATTTTAGCTTGGGGTAGCAGGCGGTTAGCGTAAATAGCTCTTTGACGGCACGCAACATTTTGTTCGGTGAGTTTTAATTCCGGGTATATCTGGCTTATTTCGCGGTGGAGTTTTATTCTCCAGCCAGGGCGGGGGTTATCTTCGCAGTCGTTGATCAAGAGGAATGTTTTGATAAATGTTCTATTCATGTCACGCGTCCACTTGATTCGACCGGTTTCTGTTCTTCTGGGTAGACCAGCGGCAGTTCTATTGACTCCGGGGTCGGGCTGCAAGCTAGTCTCCATTGTGTTGTGTTCCTCGCCGGTGTTTTGATGACTAATAGTACGGTTGTCGGCAGGGGCTTGTCCTAGCAGTTCCGGCAGGCAGGTTCTACCCTGGGCCTAGATTCGCAAACCGGAACCCAGACGGCTTTTATTATTATTATTATTATTATTATTATTATTATTATTATTATTATTATTATTATTATTATTATTATTATTATTATTATTATTATTATTATTTTATTCTCTTGATTTATTTTTCTTTGGGTATTTCTTCTCTGTCTGTAACATAAGAACAAAGAAAGTCTTCTTCAGTGAAGATATTTTTATCAAATGGCCAAATTCCGGTACAGCGAAATCCAGATTTAATATTCGATGGTGTGGCAGCTCTATCCCAGGCCTTTTAACCGATTGGTGCTAGATCGTAGATTGATAGTGTCTGTCCTGAATGGGATAACATCCAGTCATCTGCATCTTGATTAAAATACCGTTTGAATGGCCCAAAAACCGTTCGGTCTAATGGCTGCAACTTATTAGAGGTGTGCGGGGGTAGAGTAAGAATGAGTAATGCCATTTTCTTTACAGTAGTCAATCCCAGTTAGGGACAAATGCGATTCATGATTATCCATGATATACAACTGGTCGTTCTTTAGAACATCGAACATGGGTTACAAAATGTTCTAAAACTTTCACAAAATTTTCACTTGTCATCCATCCAGACGAATAAGCAAGTCCTAACGTCGTCTGGAATAATAATTAACATTCTATGTCTGTCGAATTTTTTTCTTTGGAACACCCATACCGGAGGAAGAGCGGTGCCATTGGCCCCAATAATGCCTACTTGTGTTACAAGTTCACATCTCTCACGAGAAACAACTTTACCAACTTGATGTTGACCTTTTGGTTGCAACCACCTTTTGAGTCTTTTGAACGGTTGTCACTCCCGTTTCATCTAAATTAAAAATATCTGACGCAGTGAACTCTCTTCGTTTTAGGACCGCTGCTAATTTGGTCTGGAATGCCCCAACAGTGGTTTTATTGAAACTTGAATTTTTAGCCAAGCTAGGTGGCCTCGGGTGTCCTGATTGATAAATTTGGTTGACGACTCAAAAATCCTGTAAACCAATCTCTTCCGGCTATTTTATTTACCGTTCAGGATGTTGGAACGTTAACATGGTTTTTTACTGCAAACTCATACGCCAATCCTCTTATAGCTGTAGGAGTTAAACCGTGATATATGTTTGAACAAGTTCTCACATATCTATTAATCGAAGATTCCATTTCATCAGAAAACACTTGAGTTGTAACAAAATTGGGTGTGAGTAGAGGGAGATGATTCGTTCTGCATCAATTCCACAGGTACTTCTGCGCATGCGCCGACAGTGCGCATGCGTGTGTCATCTGTCATACGTCAACTGTCATACGTCATCTGTCAACTGTCAAATGTCACACTGTTGGGCGTTAGCTACTTTAGCACTCGCTACTTGGGCGTTAGCTACTTGGAAAATAATATTCCTTATTGGACACGTGTTTAGGATGACGTCATATTATGGTTAGGAAAAGATGGCGGCTGTCACCTGTCAATTAAGATATGTCAAGGTCACCTGTCACTTGTCAAATGTCAAAATTAAAATCTAACACGTGGGTCGTGTTCAGGGTGACGTAATAAGTCGTTTCGAGAAAACCCGAAGTCGATCGGTCAACTGGTTCGGGAGATATAGTTTTTTGCGATTAGCCCCCTTATGTATAGCAGTGGAGTACCGGAATTCAGGTTGTAGGCAGAGGTATAAAGGGTCTATAAAACAGTGAAGAAATTTTTCAAATATCTCAACTAATAACAGAGCTAAATGTATTAAACCATTAGGGCCTTAACACGATAAAGTCGTGCAAAGCACTGACACTGTTTATTTCTTAGTGAGAATATACCTCGTATAATACGGTATTGTTAATACGTTGTTAAGATTGCGTCATCTTTATTTCCTATATGAGACCAAGGTCAACTGCAGATCAGCTAAATGAACAGCGGAACAGCTAAATGAACAGTGGAACAGCTATGAACAGCTAAATGAACAGCTAAATGAACAGTGGAACAGCTAAATGAACAGTGGAACAGCTAAATGAACAGTGGAACAGCTAAATGAACAGCGGAACAGCTAAATGAACATTGGAACAGCTAAATGAACAGTGGAACAGCTAAATAAACAGCGGAACAGCTAAATGAACAGTGGAACAGCTAAATGAACCGTAGAACCACTAAATGAACCGTGGAACCACTAAATGAACCGTGGAACCACTAAATAAACCGTGGATCAGTCAAATGAACCATGGGTCCACTAAATGAACCGTGGATGAACCAAATGAACCGTGGATCAGCTAAATTAATAGTAGATCAGCTAAATGAACTGCGGATCAGCTAAATAAACTGCAGATCGACTAAATGAACTGCAGATCAGCTAAATGAACTGCAGATCGGCTAAATGAACTACAGATCGACTAAATGAACTGCAGATCGGCTAAATGAACTGCAGATCGGCTAAATGAACTGCAGATCGGCTAAATGAACTGTAGATTGGCTAAATGAACTGCAGATCGGTTAAATGAAATGCAGATTAAACTAAGATTAAAATTAAATGAACAGTGGATCAGCTAAATGAACAGCAGATCAACGGATCAACAACACATTAGAGCGAATTTTTTCTTATATATATTAAATAATTTTTAAATATGTTTAATACAGAAACATTACAGTTTATTGTACCAATTTTTTAATAAAAAAACATTTTCTCTTGCACACAGTAAATTTTAATCTCTCTTACAATGTAAATTATGATTTTTACAGGTAACATTGTTTGATGTCTTAAGACTAGCTAAATCATCACAGCCCAATTCTAATAAGTCAACGATTATATTACAAATTAGTTTACTCAACCATCTCTTTTTTCATAACCCTTAACAAAAATTTTATCATGGGGTGTAATTATTTTTCTTATAAACAGAGCAATACGTTCTAATGGTATATAATTGGATGGTATAGAGGCTGAGTCTTCATCACCCCAAAACGAGAACTCATCATCCCATAAAAGTCCATGGATATTCTTTGTCGTCCATTCAATGTGTTTACAAAAAGACTCGCTTAAACAACCCATGATCGATTGGTAGCTGAACATATTTATGATACATTTTATCAGCGTTTATATTTATTATAGCTATCTTTCTACATAAAAAGTCACTTTTTTTATATTGAAATCCTTGGACGTCTATTATAAACATATTTTTATTGTTATTTATACTTTTGTTAAAATATTTTTTACAGTAGTTATAGTATTTACAGATACTGTTACATTAGTTTCAAATTTTATACGAATAACAGCATCACTTTTTCAAATGTCTTCGCTTTGTGGCGAACAATCAATAACTGCAAGATGTGCTACTCGATAGGTACTTAATAAAAATACATGTAGGATGGTTTTTTTATACAAAGTTGTTTAAACAGAGTAAGCAGTTGTTGTTAAATAGAGTGATTTTAACTACATACGGTATGAGGCATGTGAGTTTCACATTAATAATAACAATTCATTCATTAAGCCACTAAAGTTTGGTAATAATCTGCTAACTTTTGGTTTATTCGGATTTTGGACTTGTTTGGATTACTTACTTCGGTTTTGCGGGTTTGTTTAAGTCGCATTCGGGTTTTTCGGGTTTGTGGGATTTACTTCGGTTTTTCGGGGGTTGCTTGGGGCATTATGTAGAAAGATAGCTATAATAAATATAAACGCTGATAAAATGTATCATAAATATGTTCAGCTACCAATCGATCATGGGTTGTTTAAGCGAGTCTTTTTGTAGACACATTGAATGGACGACAAAGAATATCCATGGACTTTTATGGGACGATGAGTTCTCGTTTTGGGGTGATGAAGACTCAACCTCTATACCATCCAATTATATACCATTAGAACGTATTGCTCTGTTTATAAGAAAAATAATTAAACCCCATGATAAAATTTTTGTTAAGGGTTATGAGAAAAAGAGATGGTTGAGTAAACTAATTTGTAATAAAATCGTTGACTTATTAGAATTGGGCTGTGATGATTTAGCTAGTCTTAAGACATCAAACAATGTTACCTGCAAAAATCATAATTTACATTGTAATAGAGATCAAAATTTACTGTGTGCAAGAGAAAATGTTTTTTATTAAAAAATTGGTACAATAAACTGTAATGTTTCTACTAAAATTGACGTCTATCATTTATTTTCCTCTTCCCCTCTCCTTCCTTCCCGTAAAAAGATGGTGCAATCTTAGCAACATATTAGCAATACACACAGGACATGCCATCGAATATTAATTAGTTCCTGCATTCTTGGAGATATAATAATTACATTATTTTCATATATGCCTTGATCTTTAATAAAACCCAGTTACTGTAACCGTTAGCATATTGAATATTAATTACAAGTTGTCATTGCCTTGCTTGTTATATAATTATCATGTATTAAATATATTTAAAAATTATTTAATATAGGTATATAAGAAAAAATTCGCTCTAATGTGTTGTTGATCCGTTGATCTGCTGTTCATTTAGCTGATCCACTGTTCATTTAGCTAATCTGCCTTTCATTTAACCGATCTGCAGTTCATTTAGCCAATCTACAGTTCATTTAGCCGATCTGCAGTTCATTTAGTCGATCTGTAGTTTATTTAGCCGATCTGCAGTTCATTTAGCTGATCTGCAGTTCATTTAGTCGATCTGCAGTTTATTTAGCTGATCCGCAGTTCATTTAGCTGATCTAGTGTTAATTTAGCTGATCCACGGTTCATTTGGTTCATCCACGGTTCATTTAGCTGATCCACGGTTCATTCAGTGGTTCATTTAGTGGTTCCACGGTTCATTTAGTGGTTCCACGGTTCATTTAAGGGTTCCACGGTTCATTTAGTGGTTCTACGGTTCATTTAGCTGTTCCACTGTTCATTTAGCTGTTCCGCTGTTCATTTAGCTGTTCCGCTGTTCATTTAGCTGTTACACTGTTCATTTAGCTGTTCCACTGTTCATTAAGCTGTTTCGCTGTTCCACTGTTCATTTAGCTGTTCCACTGTGTTAAGGCCCTAATGGTTTAATACATTTAGCTCTGTTATTAGTTGAGATATTTGAAAAATTCCTTCACTGTTCGATAGACCCTATATACCTCTGCCTACAACCAGAATTTCGGTACTCTACTGCTATACATAAGGGGGCTAATCGCAAAAAACTATATCTCCCGAACCAGTTGACCGATCGACTTCGGGTTTTCTCGAAACGACTTATTACGTCACCCTGAACACGACCCACGTGTTAGATTTTAATTTTGACATTTGACAAGTGACAGGTGACTATGACATATCTTAATTGACAGGTGACAGCCGCCATCTTTTCCTAAACATAATATGACGTCATTCTAAACACGTGTCCAATAAGGAATATTATTTCCCAAGTAGCTAACGCCCAAGTAGCTAGTGACAAAGTAGCTAACGCCCTACAGTGTGACATTTGACAGTTGACAGATGACAGTCGACGTATGACAGATGACACACGCATGCGCACTGTCGGCGCAGGACCTGTGGAATTGATGCAGAACGAATCATCTCCCTCTACTGGTGTAAACGACGTTTCATTGATACCAACATCCTTTGCTTTATTAACACGCAATGAAAGCGTGGATTTCTTAACGCCATGCCGCTCCGCGCTTTTTCTAAGTGAATATTCTCCTGATAAAACATCGGCAGTTGCATTTTTCATTGCTTCGGCCGAGAACGTTCGTTAGGTAACACGTTTGTGCTTTCGAGGCATTTTTTCTGTAAAAATATGAGGGATTGGACGGCAGAGGGAGTATTTGGACATTGTCCCTCAATGTAACTGAACCTTAAAACGTCATTTAAATAAAAAATGCTTTAAAAACATGCAAAACACCATTAAATATAAATACCCTAAGTCTCACCTTGTGTTTAAAAAAAAATCTCCCCAAAAATTGCACAGGAACTTGACTTTTGGGACAATGCTAAAGTTACAAATAATAGAACACGTGGATGGAAACTAATAAAATACTCCGTATATGGAAACGAGGCGACTTGCGTACTCGGCGTCTGTTTGGGAACTGATGAAGCGGAAGTGCGTTTGCTAATATGGTTTTGTTTGTTCAAAATATCTAATAGGGCGGGGTATTTGAATCTGTCCAATGCCTTCCCCTGTCCAGACCCTCCCCGCTCTCCCCTATGCCATGACTTGGTGCCATGATCGAATGGCAGATATAAATATTCCTTCGTACCAGTTTTGGAGCCTTATTTTAATTTTGAACAATGAAACATTTCTCACTTGGCGAAGATGGTTTGCATATAATTTTTTCAAAAGTACGTGTTCTTTGAGCGTGGGTGTATATTACCAATTTTGTAAAAGGAATAAGTGTTTTTAGGATACTATATTAAATCAGTCTTTGTGTTTGCCAGGAATTTCCAGAAATACAAAACAATTTTGCCAGGAATTTTGTGTCGACCCGTTGGCAATCATGTTATTGAACTTATTCGAGCTCTGTGATTGAAGCTTGTCGGTTGTCTGTCTGCTAAACTGTTTCAATGTTGTTATATTTTTTGACTGTTTCTGTGTTTCTCTTTTCTGCTGGGACCTGTGAGAGGAATGTGTCTACCAAAGAAAGTTTATAAGGTTTTTGTGACTACGGAGTTTCAATTTGATCGTAATTGTTTAGTTTTAAGATACTAATTTTTAGTTTGCTTGCACTCAAATTGGTTTTACTTTCTTTATTTTTGTACCAAAACTTTACAACCAGGAATTGAGTTTATATATCTGAAAATATTTACAGCCCAATGTTAATTATTTTTTAGCTCCAATATTTTTTTACCCTACTATTTGTTTTGTATCATTTGTTTTTCATCATAATTTTTTTTTATTTAACTTAGTTTAAAAAAATGTATTTTTGTTATATTTTTGTCTAAAAATATCAATAAACGTTTCATTTTGTATAACTAGTGTTATTGTCCATCGTATATGCTGTTATTTTCATAATATTTTTTTAGTTTACTACGACGAGCATTCGTTAGAAGAAAACTTCTAAAAGTATTATTTTATTCTTGTGCTTAGATATAATTTTTGATGTACCTACCTACTCTATTTAACTAAGTTATTAGCTTTTTTCTATCCCTTCCGGTTATACCAGAAAGTAGCCGTCAGCGTCATTTTTATAATATTTTTATGGTTATTTTTATTGAATTTTCCTAATATTCTAAGTATATTTTGTATACAGGCCAAATCTAAACTAAATACCTAGTTTTTAATATATTACCATTTGAAAAATTACATTTTAGTTATAGAAACTGCTTACTATCCTAAATTTTTATTTTCTGCTTAAGAATTAACTTCCGGTCAACTATATTCAGATGTCCAATTTGACTGCTACTTCTGGTGTAATCGAAAGTAATAGAAAAAAAAACAATATTTTAATTTAAAATGGCACATAAGAAGTATATCAAAATATAAGTTTAAAAAATATATTTTTAGTAGGTAGAGCTCAAAATTGTCGAAATGTGGCGTCGTGCAACGTCAAATTAGACGTAATATACCGTCAAAAATAACGTCAAAGAACGTATATTATAAACGTAAAATACCGTCACAAACGACTTCGATGGGCTGTGACATTCTCACGTCGTCATTACGTTATATTAGGACGTCATATGAGTCGAGCTTTGACGTGATTCCTACGTAACTTGACGTAAGTTTGCTGCCTGGGCGGTTACCTTTTTATTTCTACAAATCGATTTAATTGCACCAGCACAGCAAAAAGAAATAAAGGTCCGGAATTTCTAAATTGGAACTAATACTTGTTCAGCTCTCTAAGCCAGAAACTGCTTCCCAAAATCTTAATTTCCAAAGTGACATCAACAAACTTCATTGGTAACCAAGGTTACCAATGAATACAGGGCAAAACGAAACCGTAACAACTCCATACTGCTTTGTAACTCACATTCAACTCGTTCCCGATTTTTCTCGTACTAGTGACTGGAACTTCTTCCGCCATGTTTAAGAACTCTTCCTCAAGTTGTACGGTTCTAACTGTAAGTGGTCGGCCGCCTATTTTGCTTTTTGTAAAGCTTCTGCATATAAACGTCTCGCCTCTATAGCAAATTTCCATTTGCCAAACCGTGCGCAAAATGAATTTGAGCCATTAATTGATTGGTAAACTTAGCCATTATGGAAAGTATGTAATATAGTACAGAGAAAACAAATGTGGTTGTTATGGAACGAAGCAAAGCCTACTCGCCAATGAACTTATTGTAAAATTTAAAACTGACTTTAAGTAAAGTGTTCTAATTTTTTCTAAAGTTAAATTTTTTCAGGAAGGTTAAGAAACACCCTGTATACGTCATATCTGAAAATATTAGATTGAAACAAAACATTCGAGTTTTATGAAATGGGTTAGTTAGACGGGGTAGAGGTAATAATTTAATTTACGAAATTAGATAGTCTTTGGCTAAATTATTCACGAACTTTGGGCTTCGTCTCGAAAATTTTTCACCTACCGAAATGTTGTAGTTACGCCACTGTGACCCCTAAAATTCCGGCGCCCTTGTAAGTGACCTATGTGTATATAATTTTGTATTATTAGGTCAGTTCTAAATTTATCTTTTTTACCGCTTATTTTGTATTTATCTACTAATTTGAAAGATTGACTAACACGTCCCGTTGTAACATCAATACAATAACTATAATTTAGCAACTATTTAATGTTTATTAATTTTGTAGTGCCTTGCCCTATCTCTAGTTAGTTTCTATTTAACCCCCAAATTTCTAGGGCAAAACACTGCAAGTCAAGTTGGCCTAACTTCTCTTTACCTTGTCTTTTCTGTAAATATCTCCAGTTCTCCTAGTAAAACACACGATAATCCTTTGCACGTTATATTCACTTAGTTTAAAAACAGTTACAGTAATTTTTAAATTTCATAGCAAGCCACCCAAGTAATTCTTTCGTTATTTAAAAATACATGTTCAATTAACTTTATTTTTTAAGAAAACAAAACACTCACTTTTCTTTTCAGTCAATTTTCCTTTTTTGACAAATTGGCGAATTAATTCCGTTCGCGGTACCGCCGATTAATCGTTTCTTCTTAAATTCGTAAAATAATTAAAATTCGAAAATAAAGGCCACTTTAATTTTGATTGACAGAGAACTGAGGATCTACGAATAACGTCTGAAGAACTCACTAAGAACTTTCTAAAGAACTCCCAAAAATGGTTAGTTGGTTGTATTTATAACATAGCTGAACGTGACGTATTGCTTTTAACTATGCGTTGTTTTTCTCGCAATCTTTGCTCAATATTTTTCAGGGTCTTAAAACTTTCCTAAACACGAAAATATTTTTGGTAGACGTGACTAAAGTCGCTCGGTACTTGTTTTGGTCAATATATAAAATTCGAAAAGAACGTAACAAATAGAATGTCTTTCAAAGGTTAAAAACAAAAACATTATGGGGTGATCTAAGTCGCCTTGAAATTGTTTTTAGGAAAAAACCGTAAACAAGGTTCCCGGCCTACGTGAGACCTGTCTTCAAAACTTTGGTTCTAGAATGTTCTAGAACTTTCCTATATCAAACACGCAGAAAATCGGAAATGGAAATATTTTTATATGACATCACATGTTTTTGTGTACCGATCAAAACAAGAAAAGGAAAATTTTCAATTTAGTTCTGTGTGTTCGGTGAGAGTTAACACATATTTTGAGAGCATTTTTGAAAAATGTTGATTTTAATTTGAAATTAAGGTATAGAAACTTTATTATCATTGAAAGATATAAACCTATTTGATTTGATTATTTTTTTCTTTTGATAGTGATTTACAATTATCGCGATTATTTTTAATTTTCAAAATTTTATTTATTTATTTTCCTGCACCCGTTTTCTTTTTTAAAAGCTGACTTGATTTAGTTAAATTTTGTTGAAACATTTAAAATTTGTTTGGCTTTTTCGTAATTTTTTATTTAATTTAAAAATGTTGAAATAATTCGGAATAATTTTGACTACTTTTTAAAATTGTATTTAATTTAAAACGTTATTTATTTAAATTTTATTTTTAATCCCTTTAAAATTTAAATTTATTTAAAAATTTCAATAAAATATGTTTGACTTTTGGCAACTTAATAAAAATTACTTAGAGATTTTAAAATTTTCATTTAACAAAATATTTTTAAAATATTTATTTATTTAAAAAATGTTTGTGGTTTTCCTGACCGTTAATTCAAATAGATGAGTTTGTATTTTGGGATTCGGTCAAATTAAATGCAGTTTAATTGGTTGACGTTTCGGTTTATTTAATAATTAAACCATCATCAGAACTATAAAAAGAGAAAGAAAATTTTTTTTATATAAAAAACACCGTTTGAGAAATACATCATAAGTATAAAACATTTTTAAATTTCTAATTAATGTTAATATTATAAAATTAAAAATACAACATACCTTAATACTAGCAGATGTTAGCACTAATATTCACATTTAGATTTACATTTTAATACATTATAAAGTGTTTCTGGTGTAACAGAGAACTGAATTCTAATTTTAGTTTTAAAGTAGGTAGTTTATATAAAGGTATGTCTTTCGAGGGTTTGGAAATTCCGTTTATTAATTCTATTATTGTAAAATATTGTTTATAGTAAAAATTTCCATTCATTTAGATGTAATTAAATCATTATAGATGTTACTTAAATTATCTGTATCAGTTCGAAAATTAAGAGAATTCTTATTCTTTTTGATATGTATCATTTCTTTTATGTTTCGTTTTTTATAATTTGTTTCGAAGTCTAAGATTTGAGTTTGTTCAAAGTCAAAATTATGAAGATTATCTATTGCATGTTTGGATAGGGCAGTATGTGATTGGTTAGTATTTCTTAGGCTGTTCTTATGTTCTTTGATTCTGTTTTTAAGGTATTGTTTTGTTTGACCAATGTATGTTTTTGAGCAGTCAGAGCAATCAATTTTATATATTAGATTAGTTTGATTTAATTTTGGTTCTGTAGGTTTTAATTTTGTAAATAATCTTTTTGTATTATTACTAGGTTTTTCGGCAATAATAATATTGTGTGGTTTAAGTATTTTTTTAATTTTTTCATTTATTTCAGGTATATGCGGAAGCGAGATGTATTTGTTATTTATTGGTTCTTGTGGATTTGTATTGTTGTTATTGTAAATGTGCTGTATTCTTTTTTTAATAATTGGTTCATAAAATTTCTTGGGATAGTTATTGTTTTTAAGAATTGTTTTTACTTTGTTTATGTTTTGCGGTCTATAGTCAGTATGGCTTAATGTGATTGCTCTGTCAGTAAGGGAGTTTACAACGCTTTTTTTATATTTATTGGGGGTGTAGGACTCAAAATTAAGATATCTTCCAGACCAAACAGGTTTAGTGTACCAGTTTGTTTTGATGTTACCTTCATTGTCGTGATTAATGCTTAAGTCTAAGAAATTTATTGAGTTATTTTTTTCTATTTCATATGTGAATTGAAGTTTTTTTTTTCATATAAAAAACATATGAAATAGAAAAAATAACTCAATAAATTTCTTAGACTTAAGCATTAATCACGACAATGAAGGTAACATCAAAACAAACTGGTACACTAAACCTGTTTGGTCTGGAAGATATCTTAATTTTGAGTCCTACACCCCCAATAAATATAAAAAAAGCGTTGTAAACTCCCTTACTGACAGAGCAATCACATTAAGCCATACTGACTATAGACCGCAAAACATAAACAAAGTAAAAACAATTCTTAAAAACAATAACTATCCCAAGAAATTTTATGAACCAATTATTAAAAAAAGAATACAGCACATTTACAATAACAACAATACAAATCCACAAGAACCAATAAATAACAAATACATCTCGCTTCCGCATATACCTGAAATAAATGAAAAAATTAAAAAAATACTTAAACCACACAATATTATTATTGCCGAAAAACCTAGTAATAATACAAAAAGATTATTTACAAAATTAAAACCTACAGAACCAAAATTAAATCAAACTAATCTAATATATAAAATTGATTGCTCTGACTGCTCAAAAACATACATTGGTCAAACAAAACAATACCTTAAAAACAGAATCAAAGAACATAAGAACAGCCTAAGAAATACTAACCAATCACATACTGCCCTATCCAAACATGCAATAGATAATCTTCATAATTTTGACTTTGAACAAACTCAAATCTTAGACTTCGAAACAAATTATAAAAAACGAAACATAAAAGAAATGATACATATCAAAAAGAATAAGAATTCTCTTAATTTTCGAACTGATACAGATAATTTAAGTAACATCTATAATGATTTAATTACATCTAAATGAATGGAAATTTTTACTATAAACAATATTTTACAATAATAGAATTAATAAACGGAATTTCCAAACCCTCGAAAGACATACCTTTATATAAACTACCTACTTTAAAACTAAAATTAGAATTCAGTTCTCTGTTACACCAGAAACACTTTATAATGTATTAAAATGTAAATCTAAATGTGAATATTAGTGCTAACATCTGCTAGTATTAAGGTATGTTGTATTTTTAATTTTATAATATTAACATTAATTAGAAATTTAAAAATGTTTTATACTTATGATGTATTTCTCAAACGGTGTTTTTTATATAAAAAAAATTTTCTTTCTCTTTTTATAGTTCTGATGATGGTTTAATTATTAAATAAACCGAAACGTCAACCAATTAAACTGCATTTAATTTGACCGAATCCCAAAATACAAACTCATCTATTTATTTATTTATATATATTTTTTTTATTTTTTTTGTTGCGTACTTAGGGCTACGCGCTACAATTTTATTGTGTGTTTTGTAGTGCTATTCTTATATCTATACATATTAATATCTTCGGGGAGAGGGTGTCTAATTGAATTTAAATGTAGCGCCTGCGCGCTATGTATGTACGTAATAATAATTTTAAAAAATAAGGAAAAACCATATTTTTTTCTATCGCCGTCTCGAAAATAAAATTTTCGGTATGATTTAATAAATCAACTTAACACAAATGGTACTGAAAGTAGCTATTAGCGGGACGATTGTTTTCACTTTCGAAATGATTTCTTTACTTTCGGGACGATTTTGGATATTTTATCTGGCGACTTTGACAATAACATGAACTTGTCACGTCTAATTTTAATTTCAAAACTGCAACTTCGGTTAATAATAATAATAAAAGCAGCATGGCCGTCTACGATAAATGTGAAGACAACGAAAACAGATTTAGTCTCCTTCTACTCATTAAACATCGAGTTGTGCACCGTTAAAAAGAAAATTATGTCACCCGAAATTCCAAGGACATGCAATGGTCCTAATATGGGCCCCCAATTTATTTTTTTGAAATAACTTTCTTATTTTTTCTTTCTGATGATATGTAAAATGGTTTATGTACGTTATAAAGACCTAGTAATTAAATTACAATATTAATTTTTCTCAAAAACGTATAATGTATCTATGAAAAAAAAAATTAAAAAATAGTGCACATTTCTGACATTTGCCCAGAGGGTATGGAATATGGGCCCCTTCAAAAACTATTATAAAAACTTAAATTAAAACAAAAAACAATTCCAGCATAGAAAATAAAATAAACAAAAGGCAATTCAAAACTGCTTTGGCTTTTTACATTTTTTCTGTCATATTACGAAATGCCAATGCTGAATGGAAATAACCGTAGACGAAAGAGAGCAGCATTGCAGCATGCAGATTAGAGATTTTACATAAGAATGTAAAATTTTTCTTATAAACTCTCATTCATTAAATACTTTAAAGTTGTTCTATTGGAAGCTATTTTAAGTGCAGTTTTTTGACTTTAATAATTTTTAACGTTTTCAGATTTAATCAATACTCAAGTATTAAACAAATGCCCAAAAGGAGTAAAGGTAATAAATGTTGCAAGAGGAGGGATCATCAGCGAAGTTGACCTACTTGCAGCAATTAAGTCTGGGCAATGCGGAGGAGCTGGTATTGACGTTTTTGAACAAGAACCGCCCACTAATTCTGTAACTTTGGAGCTCATCGCACACGAAAAAGTAGTGGCCACCCCACATTTAGGCGCAAGTACTGCCGAAGCTCAAGTAAGAGTGGCTGTCGAAGTATCAGAACAAATAATTGCATTAACAGGAAAAAGTACAGAATATACGTCTACACTGGGACTAATAAACCGTAGCGTCTTAGAAAAGTTAAGAACATAAATGTTAAAATGTCAAAAAATTGTATGGATACATATTCATAATAAACCCAGAATTTGTACTAAAGTTTATTATTAAATAATGTTAATTTTCTTTCTCATATCTTACTACTTACCTACTATGGTATATTATGAAGAGGTTTAAAAAAAATTTTGAATTGTGGATCTATTGATATTAGCTTACACTTAAAAGTATTATTTTTCAAATTTAATTGTCATGCAAGTTTAACTAAAAATGAAAAAATAGCCGAAACAAAATAATAATATTGTAGACTAAGTTTAAAAGAAAACTTGTCAGTAGTCCAGGATGGTTGGATGGCAACTAGTAAATATAATTCTAGTTAATTTACCTAATAAATATATAAAATTCATAGTACCTATATAACATCTAAAAATACTCAAAATAAATATAATTCAAAAAAAAATATAAACATTTCTGATTTAAGGCGGCTGCACAATTGCCCGGGAACGAGAACGTGAACGAGAACCAGAACGGAAACGAGAACTGAAATACTATTCAGATGCACAAACAACGGGAACGGGAACGGAAACAGTAGGGATGTTTGGCCTTTTCTGGGGATATTTATTTTTAAAACACTGTCAGCTGGGCTTTAACCGTACTTATTACGGATGAATTTTTGAATATTGAAATAGTATTAATAACTTTCGATATAATGGATGTTATTAGTGATGAAGAAATGTTGGACTTACATATGTATTTTCTTCTAATTATGTACTGTTACTACAATGCATGTACCTTACAATCAGAGAGAAGGTGTGTATAAACAAATATTTAATAATAATATTAATAATAATTAATTGTATATTTTTTTAGATGGTGGGTTATACCTATATTTACAGAGAGAAAAGAAAAAGGAGCCTTTGCAAATTTATTTGGCTATATGAAAGAGAATGACCATGAAATGTTTTTCAAATATACCCGAATGCTCCCGGAACAATATGATAGAATTTTAGTGCTGGTTAAACCAAAATTATTAAAACGAAGCAGAAGGGAATCTCTCAGTCCAGAGCTAAGACTAGCTATGACTTTAAAATATTTGGCACATGGAGGATCCTTCCAAAATTTATCATGGGAGTTTAGGGTTGGACATTCTACGGTGTCAAAAGTTATTAAAGAAACATGTGAAGCTATATGGACAATACTGCAGCCAATCTATTTAAAGACCCCTACTAAAGATAATTGGCTTAGAATTAGTGAGGGATTTTTAAATCGTTGGAATTTTCCGCACACTCTTGGTGCGATTGATGGGAAGCATGTCCAAATTCAATGTCCGATAAATAGTGGATCAACTTATTATAACTATAAAAGCCATTTTAGTATGGTGTTGTTGGCATGCTGTGATGCTGACTACAAATTTACATGGGTAGATATTGGGGCTTATGGTTCAGAACATGATGCTGGAGTATTTAGAAGATCAAAAATGGGGACTGACCTAGAAAGTGGAAAAGTTAACCTTCCTGGAGCACAAAGGTTAACTGATAGTGAAATTAAAATGCCTTATTATTTTGTTGGAGATGAAGCCTTCCCATTAAAATCATATATAATGAGGCCTTATCCAGGCAAATATTTAGAGGAAGAAAAATTAATATTCAACTACAGGTATAGTTAATCAATTTAAAAATAGTATTCAATAAATACTTGTTTATGTTTACAGATTGTCACGTGCTAGAAGAGTTATCGAAAATACATTTGGAATTTTGGCTAGTAGGTGGAGAGTATATCGATCTCCCCTACTATGCTCAATAAACACAACTGAGGCAATAGTGAAAGCAACAATATGCTTACATAATTTCTTGAGAACGGAAATGTCACAATTATATACTCCTCCTACATTGATAGACACCATCACAGAAAGTGGTGATGTAATTCATGGTGAATGGAGACAAATTGTCAGAAATGATAATAACTTAACAACAGTGGGTAGAATGGGGCCCAATGTTTCTGCCAAACAAATAACCACTTTAAGAGATAATTTGGCCGAATACTTGGTATCAGATGCTGGAGCGGTAGCTTGGCAATTAAATTATGTAAGAAGAGGAAGGATCTAATTTAATTATATTTTAAAGTTTCTTTAAAGTTTATTTTGTTCTGTTTATTTTACACATTTAAAATAAAAATCAGTTTTTAAAACATATTTATTGTCAAGAATATAACAATTTTTTAACATCTTACATGTTTGTTCACTACCAAAACCTACTGATCATCCACATCGTCAACGTACTTGAACTAGCAAGTCCATAATTTCTCTTTTAAATTTTAGTCGTTTTGCTGGTCTTAGTACCTGCATATCCTCTACAATTGATCTCATAAAGTTCATATCACCTTCGTTTTTTTGTTGGGGGGCAGTTTGATATCTTGACTCACATATTTTATTAAAACTGTCAATCGCTTTTGCCATTACTTCGTGCACTTTTGTTTTCTCCTGACGAAAGGATGGAGTGGACTGTTGTGACTGAGAAGTTCCTGGTCGAGTCAGAACTGAAGGTGTTGGTGAAAGAATTCCATCTGAGCCAACATCAAAAGTTTCCACCTCAAGCTCCCGATCAGACTCAGGATTTTCACCTAAATGAATTATTTCTTCAGCTGTTTCCTCCAAATCTTCTTCTATATTCTCAGTTATAGTAGTTTCTAATGAAGATGTTAATCTACAAAAATACGTTATTTTTAATATATAATGTATAACAAATATTAATAAATTGGAGGCGGATTACCCAAGTTAACGCCAATGTAGATAGAAAAAGAAAAACTAATATTAGACAAAGATATAAAGGTAAAAATAAATATATAAAGATATACAAATAAAATAAAATTGTTTCAAAATAAGAGCCCAATCGTTAAAACAGCTTTGAGTGTCACCAGTAGAATACCTTTTTTTTCTAGTCCACTTCTGCTTTTTGTTAATTTTTTTGTAATGTTCTGTAGTACTTGACGTAGGTAATTTGTTTTTTAAAAAAATTGAATAATTTATCTTGAAAACTGTGAATGTTGTAATAAAAATATTTTTTCACGTTTCCTACCGAGTCGCCAGTGCCATGCCTCTATTAATGGTACTCACTTTCGTTTCCTCAAGAAGGGTCCTAGCCAGATCATCTGTTGAAAATACACAAATTCAACAGCCTTTTTAGACCCTCCTGCAGATCCAGACGGAGGCTTGTTATTATAGTCTCTGTATGCCCTAACAAATCGGTCTCTTAAATTATCCCATCGTTTTTTAACTGATGCAGCTACAATTTAAGGAAAAAAAATTATTAAAATCAATGTGTATGTTATTTTCTCATAAAAAACCCATACATACCATCAGATCTCAGATGTTCTGCAATGGACATCCAGCTATTTTCTTTTAATTTGTCATCTTTAAAAGATTTTAGCGACCGATTGTAAAGGTGAGGACACTGTTCCACCAGGTTTATCAATTCTTCATCCATAATTACGCTTAATAACTTTTTAACAACAAAACGTATATCACCAAAGAAGGTTATGTTAAAAGAAAACGTTATGTTTGCAGCAAACATGTGGCTGCTTTCCTATTGGCTCGGCTATTAGCATCATATATCTGTGCTGTGATTGGCTCCGGGAATGCAACTATAACGGGAATGTTAAAACTTGGTCAACTTTCTAGTTCTCGTTCCCGGATATCTTCTCGTTCTCGTTACCGAAAATTGGTTAAGCATGGGAACCTTAAAATATGTGTATCTTAACTTTTTTCCCGTTCTCGTTCACGTTCTCGTTTCCGGACAATTGTGCAGCCGCCTTTAGAAGTACCAAGTACCTAGTAACAGAAGAAAAACAAAAGATAATCAAAATTCAGAAACTCACAATACTCCCTGCTAAACCAATATGACAAAATTATGACATTTACAATATACGCACTGCACTCTGCAATGAAAAAGAAAACAAATCAATTCTCTCAAACCAACCTAATATCCCAAGTATGAAGTAATCCAAAATACTTGTTGAGCCGCAGCAAAAAATCAAAGGACAGTACCTACTGTTTTATTATTAAGAAGAAAAAAAAGGAAAAGCAAAGATAGTAAACAATTCAAGTGATTCCAAATTGATGTAATTTTCAACTAGCCTATTAATTTTTCTACTCCCACATGGAAATTTGCTGTTTCCTTACACTTAAGTGGTGGGTAAAGAAGGCTATTCCAGTTAACTGTGCTGCAAAATTTTATAACAATCCTAGATAGGTAATGAAACTGACCAATCACAGTAGTCAGATAACCCAAATTTACATGTTGTAAATTCGTTTTCTGACAATTGAGAGAGTTAACAATATGCTTAAAAAATATGCAAATCTGTCACCCCACTCCTACTTGTTCTTAAATATGGATTTTGTGCATTAATATGAATTTTAACGTTCGCTATAGTCAAATTTTTCAAACTAGCAACACTGTTAACGTGGCAATATTGTAAGTAGAACTAACATAACCTAAAAAATTTTAGTAAAAAATGGATTTATTTCTAGAAATCTTATAATTTCGTCTGTTTTATCGGGTTATCTTTATGTTCCACCATTTTCTATGTTTGTGGCTTATAATAAAAGTTTTAAGATCAATTGGGGTTGGCTCCCCGTTCAAAATATATCGGAAAATATCCCCGTGCACAAATATTTATAATAATATATTATTTATATGGAAAAAACAACCAAGGTTAGTAAGAAAACGTTAATTTTTCTACTCCCACATGGAAATTTGCTGTTTCCTTACACTTAAGTGGCGGGTAAAGAAGGCTATTCCAGTTAACTGTGCGGCAAAATTTTATATCCATCCTAGTTTTATGAAACTGACCAATCACAGTAGTCAATTACAGAGAAGCCAAATTTACATGTTGTAAATTCGTTTTCTGACAGTTGAGGGAAGTTAGGTTAACAATGTCTGTTTAAAGGTTGGAGACAATGACGTTTCTTGAACGGCAGTAGAGTTTTGGACTTGCATTGTCTTTATTTGTTTAGAATCACTACGTTTCAACTGGTAAGTATCTCCAGTCGTCTTCAGGTGAATACTGAATAAGTACGGTAACTACAGCTCTATTTATACTAGGCAGGTGCTGTGACGCATGACTAGTGGGCGGAGTCATGCGTGTTGCTAGGTGATGACGCATAACTGGATGAGTCATGCTTGATGAGTCATGCTTGATGAGTCATGCTCGATGACGTCATCGAGCATGACTCATCAAGCATGACTCATCAAGCATGACTCATCCAGTTATGCGTCATCACCTAGCAACACGCATGACTCCGCCCACTAGTCATGCGTCACAGCACCTGCCTAGTATAAATAGAGCTGTAGTTACCGTACTTATTCAGTATTCACCTGAAGACGACTGGAGATACTTACCAGTTGAAACGTAGTGATTCTAAACAAATAAAGACAATGCAAGTCCAAAACTCTACTGCCGTTTTAGGTTAACAATATGCTTCAAAAATATGCAAATCTGTCAGATGAAATTTGTTCTTTTTAAATTTAAATCAAAACATTTATCCCAGAGTCTATGTACACACAATATTTTCCTAAAGAGTACACGAAATGGTGCAAAAATTGAAGGTATAATAAAAAAATTAATACCAAAATATATTTTTACCAAATTATTGTTATTTTCTGACCGAACTAAAGATTTGCGCACAGACGCACTTTCTTATTTCAAAAATATCTTTATTTTCACTCATTTCTAGACAATTATTACAAGCTTTGCATAAAATGTACTATATATCAACCAATAGTAGTTTGTACAACAAGAGTGAATATGATGTCCCTATCGCACGAGAAAGTAAATTGAGCACGACGCTGTAGGCGGAGTGCTCAAACTTCCGAGCGTAATATGGACAATTCACTCGAGTTGTACAGTATATTTTTTCTACGACTTAACTTCCAAACTTCATGCTAAGAATTTTTAAAAATTATTTAAATTAGGCATCATAACTTTAACTTGTCTTTTAAGTTGGCCATGAACTTGTGAGAACGGTAATAAGAAACAATTGAACAAACATTTTGATGGCAAACCCATTGACCAAATTACACTGTAACATATTCATCGATTTGGGTAAGTAAGTTCTTATATTTATACAAACTCACTTTTGAATATATCTATCTTTCTCACATTCAACTTTTTTGCAGAATAACAGACAAAAAGAGAATATATGTATTAATAAAAACGAACAATTTATTTTCTCAACTAGGTAATTTGATCAATATTGTTTTACTGAAATGCACAGAAGAAAAATAGGTTTTAGGGTTTATTTCTGCTTGCGTAAAGAAGTATAACTCCGAAAGTACAACAAAATAGCTGTAAAATTCGTTTCAAACAGTTAAAAATGGATTTTGTGCATTAATATGAGTTTTTAAAGTTCGCTATGGTCAAATTTTTCAAAATAATCGCCAATTTACAAACTAGCAACACTGTTAACGTGGAAAGACGAGACGAGAAGTGGCAATAGTGTAAGTAGAAATACAGTGTTAGTAAAAAATGTTGTTTTTCTAGGAATCTTATATTTTCATCTATTTTATCGGGTTATCTTTATGTTCCACTATTTAAGGAAGAATTACCAGTTAATTTTCTATGTTTGTTGCGTATAATAAAAGTTTTAAGATCAATTGGGGTTCGATCCCCGTTCAAAATATATCGGAATATATCCCCGTGCACAAATACTTATAATAATATATATTATTTATATGGAAAAAAAATACCAAGGTTAGTAAGAAAACGTTCATTTGGTAGGTATATAGTACATTTTATGTAAAGCTTGTAGTAATTGTCTAGAAATGAATGGAAATAAAGATATTTTTGAAATAAGAAAGTGCGCCTGTGTGCAAATCTTTAGTTCGGCAGAAAATAACAATAATTTGGTAGAAATATATTTTGGTATTAATTTTGTTATAATACCTTCAATTTTTGCACCATTTCGTGTACTCTTTAGGAAAATATTGTTATACATAGACTCTGGGATAAATGTTTTGATTTAAATTTAAAAAGAACAAATTTCATCTGACAGATTTGCATATTTTTGAAGCATATTGTTAACCTAACTTCCCTCAACTGTCAGAAAACGAATTTACAACATGTAAATTTGGCTTCTCTGTAATTGACTACTGTGATTGGTCAGTTTCATAAAACTAGGATGGATATAAAATTTTGCCGCACAGTTAACTGGAATAGCCTTCTTTACCCGCCACTTAAGTGTAAGGAAACAGCAAATTTCCATGTGGGAGTAGAAAAATTAACGTTTTCTTACTAACCTTGGTTGTTTTTTCCATATAAATAATATATTATTATAAATATTTGTGCACGGGGATATTTTCCGATATATTTTGAACGGGGATCCAACCCCAATTGATCTTAAAACTTTTATTATAAGCCACAAACATAGAAAATGGTGGAACATAAAGATAACCCGATAAAACAGACGAAATTATAAGATTTCTAGAAATAAACTCATTTTTTACTAAAATTTTTAAGGTTATGTTAGTTCTACTTACAATATTGCCACGTTAACAGTGTTGCTAGTTTGAAAAATTTGACCATAGCGAACGTTAAAATTCATATTAATGCACAAAATCCATATTTATGAACAAGTAGGAGGGGGGTGAGTCATCACAATTGGAACATTTAATTTCTCCACGTCCTAAATATTCTCTTTACGGCGGACGGTGGCCGATTATCGAGATTTTTACCTGGGTTATGCAAATTAATTCCGTAAAAACTGAGGCGGCGCGGCGTCGCGTTAGTAAATAAATTCAGTAAACTTATTTATTTTACACTTCAGGTTAAATTATAAATGAGTACTTTAAAGTAGGACATATGAAATTTGTAGATTATCAATATTTATGAGAAAGGAAAATAAAAGGCTTTATAAATAGGTAGGTATACAGGGAGAGTCAAACTCAGTGGCCTATTAGAAATATTTAGAAAACGACAAAAGATGTTTTTATGAAAACTGGAGTGTGTTCATAAGAGTTAATATTCTAGCGTTTGAAAATATTTTGAAAGAGACGGTGTTACCAGATCATCTTGAAACTCCTAGCAATTTCGGAATTTTAAATAAGACACCCTGTATAATTTTACTTTTTGTTTCTGCTCAATAACACAAACATTTTTGTGTATATTATTGTTTTTAAGATATTAATTAATTAGTAATTTTTTGGGGCCATAACATGCTAACCAGAAAATCATATATTTTTGTCACCTAGAAAGTTAACAGTTACAGACGGTTCTTAAAGCATGGCCATCTAGGAATTTTGACGAGTTATAAAAATATTTTTACACAGGGCATATCAAAAAAACGTAAACTTTCTAATATAAATGAAAGCAAGATATTTTCAAACGCTAGAACACTTATGAACACTAAAATTTTTATAAAACCTATTTTGTCGTATTACAAATATTTCTAATAGGCCACTGAGTTGGGCACACCCTGTATAACAAAATATGTTTTATAAAAAAATCTCTTATCTCCATTTGCCGGGGATCCAAATATACATTTTTTACATAATATATTTTTTTACAAAAAAATATTGAAGTCAAATAATAGGGAATTTTATTGGTATCATACATTTTTATGGAGTAGTTTACGTTACAAGTCCGATAGATGACTATTATAGCACACGTTGTTTTGCGGACGCCTAGTTAGCAATAGCGAGTACTGTAATACCACCTAAAGGACGTATATAGTATGATATTTTATTTCATCCTGTCTATAACCCTTTTTTAAAACAATACGAATGTTTATTAACGTTTTAAAAATAGTTGGTTGTATTAAACCATATTACCTACCTTAATTGCAATTGAGCTATTGGTTTCTATAAATAAATAGGATTGTCTTTGCTTGTCAAATCGTTAAATGAATTATTATTTTAAGTGACAACTTGTCAAAAATCGAAAGTAAGTAGTCATCGTTTCTAGAATCAAAATATGGTTGCTATAGGCAACACATTACGGTATCTGATACTATAATGTTCCATTTACAAGCCGCCAATGAGTAGGTAAGTAGATTTACTGGATAGAATAAAACAAAGATATTTTTATTAAATAATTATATTTGTATATAATATTTTTTAATTCACAATGTATTTATCTTTTATGAAAAATGGCGTTATCAGTTTCTTTTAAATTATTTGTTATAACTGAGTTGTCAGTATTATGTTATCACCATTAATTAATATTTTCAATATGGAAATGGACCTAGATTTTTGTGTATTATTATATGAGCAGGAAATCTACGTTAAAAATTAAAACACTTAATCTTCAATTAAAAAAAATTAGTAGATGATATAATTTCATTACATGCTCAGATTTTAAAACAAAATTCAGTCAACAGGGTTAAGTCATTGTATTCGGGGTAAAATGTATTCTAAAAAATAAAATACAAAATCCAGGTCCGTTTTTGAAAAGAAAGTGACGCTAATAATTCAAGGTATAATAAATCACATAACAAGAACTGCAATCTTGAAGAGACGAAAAAAACCTGCATAATTTTTAGTTAACTAACGTAAAATTGCATAAATATTTGACCTTTTTAGGAAACCACGTACCCTGTATCTCATGAATCAAAAACAATTAATAACACAGTTATTGGAACTTAAAAAATCGAGACCGATAGTGGTCAATTTGAATAGTTAATGAAATAAAATAAAAAATGTACTAAAGAACAATAAATTACATTGCCCAATTTTTCTGCTTCTTTGGACTATTCACATCTAAAGTGCCTGCTTTATTCTGCGGCATTCCATCTTTGCTTACTTCACCTAATTCAATAGCTATTTTTGCCTCTTCTTTAGCGGCTTCTTTCCATTATCGACCAAGCTGTTTTACGAATGATCTCACTGGCTTGGTTATGACGTTCAACGTACGTTTTCTCGCTCATCATAGGTAAATTAATAGCCGCGGCTACTTCGTTTAAACTTGAATAACCAATTCCAGTTGAGATCGCTGCTATTGCTAGAGCTGTTTTTATTTCTTATAAAAAATTAGTATCTTCCGAACTTTCAGTTGGTAATTCTTTGATAATCCCACACATTTTACATTTTATGACGAAATTGGAGTAAGGGCCTCGTCTATTTTCTGCTATAACTTCCATAAACGTAATATTGCAGTCAAATGGTTTGTGCCTTTCCTGGTTTAACATTTGACTAAACAGGTATATGACATCAAATACCCTTCTCCCGGAAGGGTGTAGGTGTAGCTTTTTGCGAAAATATTTTCTGTTATTATAGTATAATTTTCTTCATTCCAATAACTACATCCAGTTTGAAGGTTGGAGACAATGATGTTTCTTGAATGATAGAAGAGTTTTGGACTTGCATTGTCTTCATTTGTTTTAGTATTCACTTGAAGACGACTGGAGATACTTACCAGTTGAAACGTTCTGATGTAAAACAAATAAAGACAATGCAATAAGTCCAAAACTCTTCTATCATTCAACTACATCCAGGTTGAGGGGGGATGTATTAGAATCGATATTTGGCGGCACATTTTCTTGCAGGGACCCTATTTGTGAAATAGCTTATGTTTTTTTTTGTTTTCGTCTGCAAAATATAAAAAGAAAAAAAATCCCATTAAAATAAAATAATTTACCCAAAATTTGAGTTGTGTAAGAAATTCGAGGTTCAAGTAATTAACATTAGTATACTTGACAAAAATAAAACCACAGTCGTCTCTAACAAAGGTAGGCATCAACCTTTATACAGGGTAAATAATGACTTGACCATATGACGTCTTGCGCTAAAGTAGGTATTATTTTAGATATAATATCTCTATAAAATTTAAAAACATGCAGTAATCAAACCACTTTTATAGGACTTTTATTGTACCTTATCGAATATATCACAGGTTTCCGTTTGGTTAAATAAATAAAAAAATAGCCCCCCCACCGTAGCTGGTCCTCTTCAGGGGGGGGGGGGGGATAGTATGGACTCTTTTTTGGTTTATCGCTAATAACTCGAAAACAACACAACGTACCAAGATATTTGTTACATCAAAATAAAAGCTTATAACATTTTCTAAACGATTAGTTCTATACATTTTTTCGCTAAGACACTATTTTCAAGATATCTGCTCTGAAGAATCGGTCATTTTTTAAAAAATCATTACTTTTTTGTCATAATTCTCCTGATAACTCCTCGGCTGTTTGTTTTAGAGAAAATTTCCATTGATGGAGAATGTTATAGAGCGTTAAATTTTCTTTAAGAATATATATAGAGACATATACTATTTTTTCTCCAATGGATCAGAAGTTACAACAGCCACTTGAATTTTTTGGTTTAAAATAATGATTTTTCAAGAAAACTCCTTAACGTTTTATTTGCGAAGAACCAAAAAAGGGACCTTTCTATCCTCCTTCTCCACTAAAGCGGACGGGCTAGGGGCAGGGACTTTTAGTATGTTTACCCCTCAAGTACCCCCAACACATTCCTAAAACAAAAAATGTTCCCCCCTCCATGCACTCTACACCCACTTCGTTGTCTAGCCTACTAATATACTATATAACTTTAAGAAAACCATTTATTTTAATTGATGAAAAATATAAAACCTATGTTTTCCTTTGCTTTTGTAAAAAATGTAACGCATTAATAATATAAAGGTAGATACTTACCGCAATTTAGCTCGTCTCTTACTTTTTCTTTCGTTGTCAAAGCTGTATTTTTTCGGTTTAAATGTCTTTCTCTTTGCCTGTATTGGCCCATAATAAACTTATTTCACAACAATGTCAAATTGTCAAGGTAAAAAAAATTAAATTAATAACTACCTCACAATACAAAGACTGGTAATTAACTAAATTGATAACCTTTCTGTAGCGCTACTGGGTCGTATTTTAAACGGAACGCGCTAGCCCGACGCCGCCGAGGTAAAATTCTCGCCACACGGGTTTGCCTGACAGAAAGCGACTATAAGGGATGGAGATATTTTTCTATAAAATTTGTAGAAAAAAACGGGGCATCGTTTGTAGCTTTATTGAAAAATAGTGAAGTGATAAGAATAGTCACAATGTTTCTATTTATTATTATTCTATGGCGGATGATATAAATTAAAGCTATAACTTCAAAACCTTTTAAAAAAAAATTCAAAATTTTTTTTAACAAAAAAATAAGGTATCATCCGCCAAACTAGAAGTGCTTGTGAATCTCTTAGTAACATTTTTATATTATACTTTAAATTATTTAAGCCAGGAGAAGGTGCCGCGTTTTACCCTGGTATGGAATGCTCTTAACTGTTTAAAACAAATTCTACAGCTATTTTGTTTTACTTTCCGAGTTATAATTCTTACGAAAGCAGAAATAAACCCGACAAACCTATTTTTCTTCTGTGCATTTCAGTAAAACAAACATTAATCAAAATACCTGGTTGAGAAAATAAATTGTTCGTTTTAATATTAATATATCGCTTTTTGTCTGTCATTCAGCAAAAAACCGAATGTGAGAAAGATAGATATATTCAAAAATGAATGTGTTTAAATATAAGATCTTACCCAAATCGATAAATATGTTACAGTGTAATTTGGTCCATGGGTTTGCCATCAAAATTTATTTTTGTTCAATTGTTTTTTATTACCGTTGTCACAAGTTCATGGCCAACTTAAAAGACAAGTTATGATGCCTAACTTAAATAATAAAATGTTTTTTTTAATTCTTAGCGTGAAGTTCGGAAGTTAAGTCGTAGAAAAAATATACTGTACAACTCGAGTGGATTGTCCATATTGCAGATCTTCTCGCACTTTGATTTCTCAGAGTAAGAGGGACTGGATTAAAAATTCTTGGTACACTATATTCAAAAGAGCGTTGACCAACACTTTGGTATACTCTAGGAGTAACTACCTGCAAAGTCAATTTGTTTCTTGTGACATGTTCGTGGGTTGCTTCATGAAGATAATTTGCTTGATTTTTAAAAAAGTATAAAAGACCTGCTTTAGGTAAAGTAAAGAAAGCTTTTGTATTTTTAAAATATTTAACACTTTAATTTAAAAAGTAACTCTGTTGAATATCTCTCTCCCTAGCATTAATTTTATAATCCGCTTTTGAACTATTTATAGGTACTGGTTTTAAGATTGTCACATGTACACCTCCCCAGCCGATTACACCATATATAGCCCAATATTGACTGAACTAGTGAATAACATAATGTACAAAGTTGTTTAATGCTTAAAATCTCTTTTAGTTTTTTAAACATGTAGATAAGAGATTGTTCGGACCAGACTGAACATCATTTTCCAGTCGGTCTTACACAGGGGTTTTTCTGTAATCCCTAGGAGTAATTCTTGGGCTGGTTCTTAAAAATGAAGCACACTGGTTTAATTTATAGTTTTGGGAAACATTTATTGTTATAGAAGAATTTTCTTTCATTTCGGCAGATCCATCCCTAGACGCGTTTCGCCATATCATGGCTCATCACGTCGTTCTAGCTATCGGTCGTATCTCAATTTTTTTTTTAAACTAAAGATATATTGCATAGTGGACAGAAAAACCTACCTGTTGGCTGTAATGTCAATAATAAATTAATAAACCTATAAAACATTTATGTTGTTGGGTCGTATCTAAATGTATGCTATTTTCTGTTCTGGCTATCAGTCGTATCTTAAATTTTTTCAGATTTGAAATCTATTTATAGAAAAATTGCTTATTTTGCATAATATAATATATTATTACATAAATATGACATAAATATGATCTTATTACCTATAAAACATTTATGTTGTTGGGTCGTATCTAAATTTATGCTATTTTTTGTTCTGGCTAACAGTCGTACCTTAAAACCTAAAAACAAATCAGGTTATCCATGACTTTAAAATGAATCAGACCTGCCATGTATCATCAAAATAATTGCTAATCGGCATTGTATTTTGTGTTTTGACAGGTTATTATTTGCTTAAGTATTATATAAATAAATTTGGCGATTTAAAGAATTAATTTTATAACGTTGTTACTGTGAAAAAGGTAAGCAAATTTTGGGGCTTTTGAGGAAATGCATTATTTTTAAATATATACTTTTTTTTATTATACTAGAAAATGGATAGCGATAGTGACTCTGATGCACATTAGCATTATACGTGGAAAGTACAAGGAAACCTTTTATTCAGGAATTATCGCAACCTGAGCCCAATCAAACATGTGAAGTTTTTGGCTGTTCAATTGAAGTTTTTAGTAGCTGCCATCTATGTTTAATTCTTCTATGTTACGACCATTTTTTAGAAGAAGTTTCATCTTGTGCTTTGCATGGAAAATCTAACCGTGACTCTCTTAAAACATTATGTGTAGCTTCGTGTACATCTGCAGAATCATCGGCACAGAATCAAATTAATAACAGTAATGACAAAGCTCCTGAGGAATACTTGGTAGAAGGAATTAGGAGGGAACATACAATGGAAAAAACAACTAATAAGCAAATGGCCAGTAACTTGAGAATGAAAGGAAAGGAATACGTTAGTTACTATACCAATAAAGTTATTCCAGCCAAAAGAATTCTTGAGGAGCAAATAATGTGTGACACCCTCCAGTGTAGGAAAATAGGAAAATTATGTAGTTTATTTAGTAAAATGGACAGAGAAAATATTTTCAATGCATATTGGACTTTACCATCAACTCAACTAAAAAGGGAATTTATCGCCCGACACGTTTACGTAGTGAAACGAAGCAGAAGACAAAAAATCAAGAAATTCTAGGAGAAAAAATACTTTGGCATATTTCCTGCCCCTAGAAGGTGTGGCAAAAAAAGTTTGCAAACAGTTTTTTTTTGGGTACTCTACTTAAAAAGTTGAAAAACACGGGGGTTGTCGAAAAAGATCATAGGGGAGGCAGGCCTGAATCTCAACTTAGACGTGACAGAAAAATAAAAATTGATGTTAAAATGCATATTGACAGATTTCCAAGGGAAGAATCCCATTACTGTAGAAAATCCTCAAAAAGAGAATATCTTCACGGAGATTTATCTTTGTCTATAATATATGACTTGTACAAAAACGAAGTGGAAGGACAAGAAACTGCTAGTTACAGTACCTACTTTAGAATTTTTAAATCGCTCAATTTGTCATTTAATCTCCCTAAAAAAGATCAATGTAGCCTTTGCTTGAACTACAGAGAGGGTGATGATTTGACAAGAGATAAGTTGAGGCATCGATTTAATCGAGACATTTGCAAAAGTCAGTCCCAAAATAATCCGGAAATATTAAGCGCAGTGTTCGACTTACAGCAAGTAATATATTTACCTTCTTCCAATAACTCAAAAGTGTTTTATAAAAACAGGTTAAGTAATTAAAACTTTACTATTTATAACCTGGGTATAAAAGACTGCAATTGTTATCTTTGGCATGAGGGTGAGAGTAAACGAGGTTCCTCAGAAATTTCTACGGCGGTTTATGCATTTCTACAAGAAAATGATGATTTTGGTGTACAAAGCGTAAACCTATTTTGCGACGGCTGTGGAGGTCAGAACAAAAAATACCATTATGGTAACGATGTTGCTATATTTGGTTTCTAATAGCAAGAGTATCAAAGAGATAATTCTAAGGTTTTTCGAATCATATCATGGGCAGAATGAAGGGGATTCTGCCCACAGTACAATATCAAATGCTTTAAAGAAATCTGGAGAAGTTTTTACGCCAGCTCAACTAATTCCGATAACTCGCCTTGCAAGAAGAAGAAAACCATATGTAGTCAACCAGCTAAATTACTACGACTTTAAAAAAACTATCACAAGAAATAAGAATGTTAAGCATTGGGACAGATGATAACAAAGAAAAAATAAATTGGACAGACATGAAGGAAATAAAAGTAACAAAACGACGTTTAAGAAAAGTTTACTTTAAAACTAGCCATAATGACAATGTATACAGATCATTAACACTAAAGAGAAATACCTGTTTAAAAAATCTTGTAATACCAGCTCTTAATACCAGTCCAAACAAGATATCTTTAGAAAAATATAGTGATTTAAACTCATTGTCAACATCGGATACGCCAGTTATAAGAAGTTTAGAGCATAAAATATTCTTTGAAAATTTGCGTCATTAAAACTATGTTAACATTTAATAAATAATATATTCGAATTATGCACCAATAAAGATTTTCCAAATCATAGGAATACAATTAATTTTCTGGCTATGTGTCGTATCTCAAGAAAACTAGTAAAAATATATGTTTAATAGGGACCATCTACTTAGTACTTAGCAATTTCTGGGTTGATCAATAATTAAGTTACAACCTTAAAATTTAAAAAAACTCAAAACAAAGTCGATCAACAAAATGTACAAGATAACTTTAAACTTGACTGAAAGTCTTTTTATAGCCTCCTGAATAATTTTTAACTTTTGAGATACGAACGATAGCTAGAACAACGACGAATCAGTAGTGCTAGGATCCGACGAAAGAAAAGAGAACTCAAAGCTGCTTATGCAGCACTTGGTGGGACACACCGGTAAGATGTGGCACGGAGCGCCATCTGTATCGTTGTTAAATTTTTATTTATTGTTCTGTTAAAGGAAATAGGATAATAGGTATAACTTTACTAAACACTATACCTTATATACTAATATTATACTAAGCCGCACAGAACTGCGAGGTTTTTTACGTTATAGAGTAAATGTTTTAAGAGAAGTGCTAACCGAGCGACACGAGCCTTTTTACTTTACTTTTTGTCTAGATTTTTGAAGAGTTTCTCCGCAACTAGTCCTAAGCGATTTAAGTTGATTTTTTCGTGACATTACTTGACAAGTCAACAAACCTAGTCTGAAAACCCGACGATCCTGGGGGGCGACTTAAACGCCCAAAACACAAACTGAGGAAACCGACAGACAAACAACGCGGGAAATACAATAGCGGCAGCAGCCACCAACCAATTGTTCAACGTAATCACACCATACGAACCCACCCACTTCCACATCTCCGATCCCAGAGCCACACCAAATACTCTGGACATATTCATCGCAAAAAACAGCCCACGCATATCCATTCCCGAAGTCATCCACGATCTCTCTTCAGACCACATCCCAGTCATCATAAACATAGGTGAGCCGAACGCCACCCACAAATCCTTCCACCTAAAGAAAATCACGAACTGGGAGTTATTCAAGCAGCGCCTAACACAAAACACAGAACAGCCAGAAATCACGAACCCGACAGAGTTGGAAGCCGCATCAGTCCTCAAGCTAACAACAGATATACAAACAGCAAGAACAAACGCCACCACGGAGAAAGAAGTCCCACACCACCACTTATGGGCAAATACCTAGAGCCATTCAAAATCAAATCAAAATTAAAAACCGACTCCTTAAAAAGAGCATACAGGACGGCAGACCCAAATATCAAAAGACAGGCGACCGCACTAGCAAACCAAATAAGAAACAGCCTAACCGAGATCTACAATAACCAATGGGAGGCCAAACTATAGCAACTAGATACGGAAGACTGATCTCTATGGCAGAAAACGCGATACTTCTCAAAAGGCCCAAAGAAGCCGCTTCCATTCATAGTACACAACAACCGCACAGTCTCCAACCCCCAGGATAAGTCGACACCTTCGCTGCATCACTTGCTCGACAATTCACAGAAAACTCAACACAAAACCCCGCCCAAGTCCAAAGCATCAAGAGAACCATCCAAAACTTCGACCAAACCCCCACTATCCAGGATCCAGATATTCCAGCCGTCAGCCTTTCAGCCTTCAGGAACTAACAAAAATAACAAACGCAGTGCTGAAACTACAACACTTCCCCAAGATATGGAAACACGCGGAGATCATCCTAATCCACAAATCAGGCTCAGACCCAAAAACAACGACAGTTACAGACCGATCAGCCTCCTGTCACACCTGGGGAAAATAGTGGAAAAATCATTCCTGCAAATCCTACAGGATAAAACCAACGAACTAGGCATACTCCCAGACGCCCAATTCGGCTTCAGAACAGACCATTCAACCATCCACCAGACAACAAGACTTGCAACTCACATAATATCAGGATTCAACAGGAAGAGACAGACGGGAGCACTCCCGTTAGACATCTCCAAAGCCTTTGACAAGATATGGCACGAAGCGATAATACTAAAAATGGTAAGGGCAGCATACCCGACATACCTGATCAAAACGGTCAGGTCATTCCTAGCAGATAGAACCTTCATTGTAAAAGCATACAATCACAAATCAGCCACCCAAAATATTCTAGCAGGAGTCCCCCAAGGCTCCCCTCTGTCACCCCACCTGTTGAACATCTACATGCATGGCAGACATCTCACATGATCCCGAAAACCAACTGTTTCTGTTCGCCGACGATACAGCCATGGTTACAACAGCAATATATTAATTATATTATATGAACACCATTGCAGTAAGACTCCAAAGACACATAAACGAAATAGCCAAATGGATGACCAAATGGAAAATCACCCTAAACCCACAAAAAACACAGGCCATTATATTCACCAAATCTAGGAAACCCCTACCCAGGCAAATCATATTAAATAACACCCAACTGACATGGTCCAAAAAAGCCAAATATCTGGGTTTACACTTCGACTCCCAGCTTATCTGGAAGGAACACCTGGCCCAAACATTAACCAAAGCAAACAGGCTCTTACACCAGTACTATCCACTAATACATAGAAATAGCAAGCTAAACACCCGCAACAAAGTTACCATCTACAAACTATGTATAAGACCAGCACTACTGTATGCCGCCCCATCATGGTCAACACTCTGCATGACGGGGAAAAGCAAAATACAAACATATTAAAACAAATTGCTACGAATAATAACTAACGCACCATGGTTGACTACAACACGAACACCAGCAACAATTACTTCAACACAGCAGAACAAAGCCAGAACCCGCTAATCCTCCATTCCCACCAACCACGACACCAGGCAGGTCCATACAGGCTACCACGACAATGAGGGACCCAGGTTCAAACCCCTCACACAACACGAACATAATGTACTAGTTTTAAGCTAATGTTTTGTCAATAATTAAGAGGATGCTATAGGCCTAGCCTCGCTTAAAATTTTAATCAATGAAGATCCTAGTCCACGAGAATAATACATCATCCGTTGTGAAGATTTTTCCAACAGAGGTCGTAGTTTTTTCGTTGGACCCTGAATATGTAAGTCTCATTTTAAGAAAGGATCGATTACAATTACTAGATATTTTACTGAGTCAGTATGTAAAATGGTCCAATTTTGTTTTCTGTGTTCTAAATAATATATTTTTCAATGGGTTGCCTATTTTTATAATTGCTAAAATTTTACTTGTTAGCACAGCTATGGCATCATTTGTAGATTTATTGTTCCTAAATCCAAACTGCCTTGCACTTAAAATTTTGCTTGTTTCTAAAAAGGCTATTAGTCTTTTTTTACCAATTTTTCAAAGATCTTTGATATATTTAAGAGTATACTAACAGGTATATAATTAGAAATATCCAATCGTGATCCTGTCGTAAATATTGGGGTAATAACAGCTTCTTTAAAATATGAGAAGGGCATTGTGTTTTTTCAAATACTAGGTTAATTAAACATGCAAGGGGTTTTTAATAGTGTTTGAGATTACTTTAAGAGTTTGAGTTTTTATTTTATCATGATCAAGAGTACTGTTATTTTTTAAATACTTAATTGTTTCCTCTACTTCTGTTACAGGAGTTAAGAACATACTAGTATTATTTTATTCATGATTTTCGAAAGGCTGATGAAAGTGACTATGGTTTTGACTATTTATTATTCTTTCTGTTAATTTTGCGCCTACTGAAGAATAGTGTGTGTTAAACGATTCTGCTATCGGAAATTTATCAATAATGACAGTACCGCGTCATTATTTAAAATCTCTGAAATCGAATCAGTATTTTTAAATGTTTTTTTATTCACGTATTCATTCATAGACTGCCATATGATTTTTGGTTTGTTTTATTGGTGTCTATTTTTGTTTATAGTGCAAGTGTTTTGTTTTTCTTATAAGACCATTTGTTTTATTTCTAAGCCTTTTATAGTCTTAATTCATATATGTTTTCATCATGATTTTTTTTTATATTCGTTATATAAATTGTGCGATGCCGGTTTAGAATATCATTTGCTTCGCACAAGTGGATGGTTATACAGGCAAGAACTTGCCACATTTATTTTGGCGAATCTACTTTCATTTTATTTTGAATCTACTAAATTAGGGGAGAGGGCACAAATGGGCTCGGTGATTTTTGAGTGAGCACTAAAAATAATAGTGAAAAAAGGGTCGCGGCCTCGACATAGGCAGTAACAACCATAACCTTCCTCTTGTTTTCTAAGTGGTGTCTAAAAAAAAAAAGGTCGTCCGATATTAAAATAAATAAGTACTTAATTAATATAATTTTTCCAATAGTTCTATTGTTAATGGCATATTTACATTATTGAAATTGATATTAAAATCTACCAAAATCTACTAAAGAAAATATGCCTACTAAAATTTTCTGAAAAGGAGTGAAAATCTACCAAAAAAGTAGAAATCTACTAGATGTGGCAACGCTGACCAAACAGCTACCGGCCACCCCGTCAAAGCGCCCCTACATCGTAAGTGGGCGGTACCAAGTACAGGTCTGCTCAGAAAACCATTATGGTAAGGATGGAGGTTGTGACGTTGACCAATAGGCTGTTGATGTTTTCAGTTGGTAATTGTGATTTAATTTATTCATAATATTTTATATTGGCAGCAGTGAATTTAATTTATTTATATTTAAAAATTAACATAAACGATTGCCGACTTAAATCTAAACAACAAAGGTTTTCTAGGTAGGTTATTTTTATATTTTAACTTTAAATGCGTCGCAAAGAATTATATTTTATAAAAAGGATATTTGGCATCATAAAAATATTTTTAAAACTACGTTTCTCCAACATAAATCATCACTCCGTTTTTTAACCAGTTTCCACTTTATTCCATTTGTACATTGTAATGTACTGGCATTTATAGTATAAGTCATCGTGCCATCCCTTATATTGTTAATTTAAAAAAAGATGTGGTCTATACAAGACATTGTATTGTTTTCTACCCTAGTGAACTAATCAAAGATCTCAAACCCAACTCAAAGTATTTAAGTAATATTCACTATCCTCCGAGTTTTGTAAAATATTTATATGTAAATCGCCTAGTACTATTTCTGTGTCACTTTTTGTTACGCCTCTAAGACACAATTGTGATTCTAAATATTCAAGATTCAATTTATTATCTACAGAGTGCAATTTGTAAACTGAGAGAATAGAAACATTTCTATCTTAAATAGAAAAAGTAGTGCGCATGCAGTTCAAACCAGTTATCTCTATTTGAGTGGTTATACAATTTTGAATATCTTTCCTAATATATACCATAATTCCATCATTTTGATTAGTTTTACGGTAACTGTAAATATTATTTAAACCAAAAATCCAAAAAAAAACAAATTAGAGGGTTACTTAATTGCCAAGTTTCTGTTAATATTATTACTTTGAATTTCTCCCTAATTTTCTGTAAAATAACTCGTAATTGATATTTTGTAAGAAAAAAACATAAAGTCTCGGCCTCAAAATTTTCTTGGTCTGTTTATTATGGTAACATGTTTCGCCTTAAACTGGCATCATCAGACCTAAATAAATAAATACAATTACAAACTGCACGGAAAAATTAAATAAAAAACTCATTATCTTATAAACAGTTAAAAATTTTAAAATTGTTTTTAAAACAAACACAAGTACATTATACAGGAATAAAACGATACTAACCCAAACGTAGGACTAAGACCGTTGGTTGCCTATTCTAACTTAAGATACCCAAAGTCAAAGTCCAACTTAAAGGTCGCGTCAAAAAATAGATAGAAACAAAAAAAAACAGTTATTCCCTTTTAAGGTTATTAAAAATCAGATGGGGCTCGAAATTAAAAACATCATTCACGCAGGCAAGTACTGGACTTTTCTTAGCCTTCGTATGTTCCATTTTTTCGAGCTCGAGTCTTAAATGCTATTGAAACATTTAGATTTTTAAAAAATTTTGCGAGTTGTAAAGAAATATTACCAAAAAAAGTGATACATCTGAATTGCTTGTTGATTATAGGTTTAGCGTGAATTATGTTGAATGAATATTTGAATTTACTTACAAATTTGAAATAAATTATGTTGATAGTACTTATTGGAACCCCATTATTTATGCCGATCTGTTTAATTATATTTAATTCTATGTTAAAAGTATCTCTAGACAAAGGGAGTTTAAACAATCTGTAAAAAAATGAATTAAAGGAAGCAAATTTATGACAATATGGTGAATTAGACGAAAACTCGTAATTGATCAAAGTTTCTCCCTAAACTCCTAATAATAGAATGAAAGATGGAGATGTTTTCTTTAATACCCTTAAAAATTGTATTTAGATGGTCAATTGTTTGAATCTCCTGGGTATCAATTTCGTTAAAATTAAAATTATTTATATACATAGTTACTCATACTTATATAATTCTATAACAACGGTATCAAATAATCATTATAAAAATTCACTAAAAAATTAAATTACAAAAAAAAACACAAAAACAACTTTTTTTAGCGCAGTGAAACTGGAGGTAATGCGATATTGTAATATTAAAAATATATGTATAAAGTTATTTATTTTTCTTTTGATTACGCGTTTTGGGACTAGGTGTCTTTATTTTTCGTTTTGGTTTAACCACTTGTTCCGTATTATGTATTCCTTTCTCTTTTCCTTCCTCTGCACTATCGTCCTTAGTTTCAGTGGCAGTTTTCTCACCAGAACGGGTTTTTTGCTTCTAATTTAAGTTCCTCTAAACTATAAAAGTAAATAGGTTTCCTATGTTATAGATATTCCAAAATCCATGGATCGAAATCCCCCTACCACACCCATAGATTTGTATCCCCCTACCACACCCACGGATCGGAATCCCCCGACCACAACTATGTGATTCCCCCACTGCTCTACCCAATCCCTCTTCCCACTCCTCTCCTATCACCACTTGTCTCCCCACTCCTATCCACACACCTCTCTTTACTATTAATCCCGCCACTCTTAAACAGTATGTAAACCAATCACAAATTATTTTGCAGTTAGTTATGCATCCAACATGATTCCAAATTACTCAAACAAGCTTTGTTATTGTAATAAGGTGTCGTTGTTTAGTGTGCAGACAGTCAATAGTAGTTTAAATTATAAACAGTATTACACAATTTGTTGTTAGTTAAGACCTGATAAAACAGAATGTGATTATTTTAAAAAAATGGTTGTTAATGCCTGAAAATGTTAATAGTACCATCCGTTGATCCGCTGTTCATTTAGCTGATCCGCTGTTAATTGACCTGATCCACTGTTCATTAAACTGATCCACTGTTCATTTAGCTGATTTGCTGTTCATTAACCTGATCCACTGTTCATTGATCTGATCAGCTGTTTATTTTACTTCTCTTTCCCCAATATTTTAATAAATATTATCAAATTATGATCTTTTATTACTCTTGCTTCCCCTACACAAACTACTTATCAGTATCAGATCTTTTTTTCCTAAGAAAGAAAATTAAATCGGAGACAGGCAGACTTATCTCAAGCACAATTGTTCATGATATCACAGATCATTGGCCGACAACTTTAATTATATCAAAAAATAAAAACAACACAACAAACAATAACCGAAACAACCTCAAAAACAGTAACAATCAGGACAACTTTTATAGAATAGACTATGAAAAACTAAAAGTATTATCACAAACAATTAACTGAAATGAAACCCTAAACTTTGTGAATTCAGAGGACGCTACAAGTTATCTAGTAGAAAGCCTAAAATACATTACACAACAATCTGAGAGGGTTATCAACATAACAAACAAACACAAAAAAATAAAAAACACTAAAAATATCTACTACAAGAATAAAGTAGACGAAAACATAGGAAATGTAAAAAAAAATGTAGAAACTTATAAGTGAAGCAACAAACGAAAATACCACAAAACCATCACTGACAGAAATACAACAAAATGGACTAACAATTACAGGTTCCAAAGAAGTAGCCAATGTCTGCAACGAGTACTTCATTGATATATATTGGTAAGTCTATGTCGGCATCGATCGGGACTCCGGCAGATCCATTTAAACTTGACTCAATCAAATCAGCATCGTCTATGTATTTAAGACCGACTAATCCCAGTAAGGTTACCTCATATATTGCTAGCCTTAAAAATAAATGCTCCTCTGGGTTTGACAATATAACTACAAGAACAATAAAATTCCTACATCAGGAACTTAGGGAACCTATTGCACACATCATTAATCTGATTTTTAAAACGGGCATAGTCCCCAAACACTTTAAAACATCTATTTTAACACCCATCCATAAAACAGGGAATAAAAAAGATATTTTAAATTATAGACCTATAAGTGTCATCTCCAATTTGGCAAAACTTTTTGAAAAATGTCTAAAAACAAGATTAGTTAATTATCTCAATACCTAATAATAAAATACTGTCTGAAAACCAGTTTGGATTCATTGAGGGGTCTAATACATCCACAGCCATCAACGAGTTGACTGATTGTGTGACTGAGGGTTTGGGCAACAATAAGAGGCCTATAGCTTTTTTTTTTTGGATTTGGCAAAGGCATTCGATACTGTCTCCCATCCTATGCTAATTGAGGTGCTTGAGCAGTATGGAGTGCGGGGAATTGGGTTGCACGTGTTTGTGGAATATTTTCGGGATCGCCCCCAACGCGTACGAATTGGTAATGATCTGAGTGATGAAAGAGTAGTAGAGCACGGTGTACCGCAGGGTACAGTATTGGGGCCAATCTTGTTCTAACTCTATATTAATGCCCTGTGCATTGAAATTATTACGTATGCGGATGACACGGTCATTGTTTTCCTCTGTCGGACGTCTGGGGTCAGGGATAGGTTAAGGTCTGGTATAGCAAAAGTTTTAAATTACTTGGACACTTTTAAACTCCGCTTTAATATACAGAAAACACACTATGGCTTTTTCCCTAACAGAGACAAATAGACCAGACTTTGACCGTATCCACTTGGAGAATCTCCCTGAACCTCTTACTCCTTGTGACAGAATTAAGTACCTCGGGGTCTTTGTAGATTAGCAAGTGATCATATATTGTACAGCACCAAAAAAATTAGATGTTTAATCCATAAGTTTTATATGTTAAGAGAAATGGTAAATAGGAGACTCCTTATATCGATTTATAAGACCCTAGTGGAGCCATTACTTGGTAATGGGATTTTAGTTTGGGGAGGGGCATATGGTGTACATCTGGAACAGTTGAAGAGAATACAGAATTACATTGTAAAGACTATTTTTAAAAAACCGTGAATGTATCCAACCCATTTATATCCTATACCTAGGTGCTTACTAAACTTTGAATAGGGATAAATTATTATATATAAGGTAAAAATAAGAACACAAAGTCTTCCTCCACTGATATATTATAGAAATATTTAGTCAAATTCTCTACATGTTTCGAATGCAGAAGCATTCATCTTCAGGAGAAAAAATTAAAGAAGAAAGGGCCAGCAGATATCACCCTAACTGAGCAACACAAATATAGGTTCGGTGTAAAATGAATGAAGAAAACAATACACATTGCATTGTGAATAAGAAAAGTATAAGGGTTGAGACTTAAGGTACTGTGAAAACTTTAAAGGTGGAGTGAAAAATTTAGCATCTTTGTGTGGAAGAACTGTCGAGAAATCAGAATGAAGTAACAAGCTATAAGCTAGTCATTAGAGAACATATTATTTTAGAGAAGTAAATAAAAGTGTGAGGAAGAAGACTATTAAAAATTCATAGGAAATTTACTTTAATTTAAACCATAATTATTTGAGGTAAACCTGAAAAAGAGAAAGATATCTTTTTAGGATACATCAAGTGGCCAAATATAGAAAAATCTTACCTCAAAGGTTTACGAATAAACGTAATTAAACTGGATAAATAAGCTTATAATTTTATGAAATTCTAACATTTTGCTTTATGGAAGAAAAAGTTTTTTCTTTATTCAGCTCGACCGCTACCGCGTGTTTTTCCAAAAAGACAGATGATTAGGTGAAGTTAGTGACAGTTCATTGAAAAATAAGAGGGGCGTATGGAGACCACAGAAGAAAACCTAGAATAGTTGTGGTATTAAACTGAATAAGCGGAAAGCTACAACAGAGAACAATTTGTTTTATAGGGTTGTCACAAAGTAAAAAGTGGAATTAAAAGAATTTTACTAAGCTTAAGGCTACAACAGAGAAAGGTTTTTATATTTAATTGTCACAGAGCAAAGTGTGGGATTACCGGAATTTTTAAAAAATATTAATGGCTCAGTCAAGGTTTACAAAAGACATCTGGTGGCATAACCTAAAACAAGAGGCAGAATGTAGGGGCCTAAACTTGTCTTAAGAAATGAAAAGGTACTTTAAAAAGGTGGTGATGAAATGAACCACAACAATATAATATACACAACAATGTTCAAACTTATAAGTAAAATAGGGGAAAAACCATAAAACACTGCGGGGTTAAAGTCCAGATTGGTAAAGAGAAAATATAGAACACTTGGAAAATTCTTATTAGTAAGCACTGTGCGAAAATATCAGGAAAAAACAAATTACACCAGAATATATAGTTATAAATTAGGTGAAAACACCTTTAAATAGAATTGAATCTTGTCATGTGGGGACATGAGAAGAAGTGAAAACCAGATAATTGAAGTCTTGAATTTTGGGAAACAAACTTACTTTAATAAAAGGTGTAACAAAAGGGTAACTACTCAAAATCAAGAGAGTTAAAAAAATGAGAGCAGCTATGTTGAATTTGATCATTTAAACAGTCTATATTAATGTTATTTATAATTTTGTTAATTTCCAAAATTTCAAGAAGATCTAGTCTATTGCTCTTGTTACATAAATGAAGGTATTTAGTGTTGGAGTCCGGATTGAAAGAGTGGTTCTCCATACATATGTGTCTGGAAAAGTTCGATTTAATTTTTGACGGAGAAAGATTTTGATTTCTGGCCTTCACAATTTCTTTACAATGTTCACCCACTCTGACCGAGAACTTACGGCCCGTTTGACCGACATAGGTAGCTGAACAGCCCTGCGTAGAACAAGAAACACTATAGACACCAGATTTATGAGTGATGGGAACAGAGTCCTTAGAATTGCATAATAGAGATTTTAACGAATGTTGAGTTTTGAAACTTATATCGTAGTTGAAGGAATTAAAAATATTTTTTAGTTTATAAGAAATAGATCCCCAGAAGGGCAGAGAATAATATTTAGTGATAGGTTTAGTGTTTAAGATATGAGTTTTATTAAGATGTTTATTTAAATGTCTATAGTATAACTTATTAATCAACGCAAGGGGATAACCGTTATTCGTACCAATTTGTCTAATAATACTTAACTCCAGTTTAAATTCATAGTCCTCGAGGGGAACCGAAAAGAGTCTAGAAAAATATGAATGAAAGGCTGAAAGTTTCTGGTTATGTGGATGGTTAGAGTAAAAAGGAATCGTTGAATCTGTGTTAGTGGGTTTACGGTATATAGAAAATTTAATTTTATTATTAGATTTAGTGAGTAGTAGATCTAAAAAAGGTAGAGAGTAGTTAACTTCAGTTTCGAAAGTGAAACTGATAGAAGGGTGTAATGAATTAAGAAAATTGAGAAAATTAGATAAGCACTCTAGGTTACCGTCGAAGACTACAAGAATGTCGTCCACATAACGTCTCATAAAGAGGACACTAGAAAAAAGAGGGTGAACTTCAATAGAGGATTCTAAACGTGACATAAAAACTTCAGCTAAAAAAGGTGACAAGGCTGAGCCCATGGCTAGACCAGAGTTTTGTTTATAAAATTTGGAATTAAATTGGAAAAAATTCTGTTTAAGTACTAAGTCAACTAAAGTGCAAAGATTATTAATGTGTACTAGTTCGAGATCAGAACTGTTTTCTAAAAGTTGTTTAATAAGTATTACACATTCTTGTGGGGGTATACTCGGAAATAGATTAGAGACATCAAAAGATACTAGTTGAGCTGTAATTGGAATATGTAATTCTTTAAGATCATTAGCTAACTGAGATGAATTCTTTACGGAAAAGGAGCTTTTAAAATTTGTGAGAGAAATTAAGATACTATTCAGCCAGGAGCTCAGTCTGTGACACGGTGAACCGCAATACGAGACGACAGGCCTAACAGGAATATCATGTTTGTGTATTTTGGGGAGACCATAAAGCAGAGGGGTTGAAGGATTAATCGGAGTGAGTTTAAATTTATTAGTATTGAGAAAATTTAAAGTATCATTGGTTTCTTTTAAAGTTTTCTTAAAAAATGTCATAAATTTATCGATTGGATTAGAAAGGATCAAAGAAAAATTGTCAGATGAGAGGAAATCCTCAACTTTAACTACATATTGTGGTCTCTCCATTATCACAAGACAGTTACCTTTATCCGCTTTAGACAAAATCAAATCATTATCGGAAATTTTAGTTTTCAAAGATTTCAACACCTCGAGCTCAGTATTAGGAAAGATCTTAGGGTTATTTTTATGAAAATCATTTAAACATGTGATACATTGGGATCTCAGTGTGTCCTTCTTAATTGTTTCATTGGATTTAGAGATAATGTTCTCGCAATCAACAGCAAGTACTTCAAGATTTTTTACCTCGGGGGTGAAATGAAAATTATATTTTATACCATTATTAAGAAGATCAGTTTCAGGTTGGGTAAAAATAGTATTGCTTAGATTCAAAGTTCTAGCATGAAAGTTGAAATTTGGAAAATTATTTGAGAGATTTAAGTTTTCGTTTAATTCAGAAATAAAAATAGAATTGTCAAAGCTAATATTAAGTGAAGAGGAATTATTGTTAGTTAGATTAGTGGAATTAAAGACGTTATTAGTATTATTAGGTGGAGAGAAGTTATAAGTATTATTAAGTGGAGAAGAGGTAGTGTGGTTGGGATTATGATTATTCTTATTATAGAGATTATTGAGAATTAATAATTTACTATTTAAACGTTGAAATTTTTTATCTTTCATGTCTTGAACATATGTGAGGAAAGAAGAACACAGAGAGTCCCACTGAGAGGCGTGCAGAATATAACTGAGCTCAAAGTATAGAAACTTGAGTTCTTGAAGTACTTGCTGTTGATTGCGAGAACATTATCTCTAAATCCAATGAAACAATTAAGAAGGACACACTGAGATCCCAATGTATCACATGTTTAAATGATTTTCATAAAAATAACCCTAAGATCTTTCCTAATACTGAGCTCGAGGTGTTGAAATCTTTGAAAACTAAAATTTCCGATAATGATTTGATTTTGTCTAAAGCGGATAAAGGTAACTGTCTTGTGATAATGGAGAGACCACAATATGTAGTTAAAGTTGAGGATTTCCTCTCATCTGACAATTTTTCTTTGATCCTTTCTAATCCAATCGATAAATTTATGACATTTTTTAAGAAAACTTTAAAAGAAACCAATGATACTTTAAATTTTCTCAATACTAATAAATTTAAACTCACTCCGATTAATCCTTCAACCCCTCTGCTTTATGGTCTCCCCAAAATACACAAACATGATATTCCTGTTAGGCCTGTCGTCTCGTATTGCGGTTCACCGTGTCACAGACTGAGCTCCTGGCTGAATAGTATCTTAATTTCTCTCACAAATTTTAAAAGCTCCTTTTCCGTAAAGAATTCATCTCAGTTAGCTAATGATCTTAAAGAATTACATATTCCAATTACAGCTCAACTAGTATCTTTTGATGTCTCTAATCTATTTCCGAGTATACCCCCACAAGAATGTGTAATACTTATTAAACAACTTTTAGAAAACAGTTCTGATCTCGAACTAGTACACATTAATAATCTTTGCACTTTAGTTGACTTAGTACTTAAACAGAATTTTTTCCAATTTAATTCCAAATTTTATAAACAAAACTCTGGTCTAGCCATGGGCTCAGCCTTGTCACCTTTTTTAGCTGAAGTTTTTATGTCACGTTTAGAATCCTCTATGGAAGTTCACCCTCTTTTTTCTAGTGTCCTCTTTATGAGACGTTATGTGGACGACATTCTTGTAGTCTTCGACGGTAACCTAGAGTGCTTATCTAATTTTCTCAATTTTCTTAATTCATTACACCCTTCTATCAGTTTCACTTTCGAAACTGAAGTTAACTACTCTCTACCTTTTTTAGATCTACTACTCACTAAATCTAATAATAAAATTAAATTTTCTATATACCGTAAACCCACTAACACAGATTCAACGATTCCTTTTTACTCTAACCATCCACATAACCAGAAACTTTCAGCCTTTCATTCATATTTTTCTAGACTCTTTTCGGTTCCCCTCGAGGACTATGAATTTAAACTGGAGTTAAGTATTATTAGACAAATTGGTACGAATAACGGTTATCCCCTTGCGTTGATTAATAAGTTATACTATAGACATTTAAATAAACATCTTAATAAAACTCATATCTTAAACACTAAACCTATCACTAAATATTATTCTCTGCCCTTCTGGGGATCTATTTCTTATAAACTAAAAAATATTTTTAATTCCTTCAACTACGATATAAGTTTCAAAACTCAACATTCGTTAAAATCTCTATTATGCAATTTTAAGGACTCTGTTCCCATCACTCATAAATCTGGTGTCTATAGTGTTTCTTGTTCTACGCAGGGCTGTTCAGCTACCTATGTCGGTCAAACGGGCCGTAAGTTCTCGGTCAGAGTGGGTGAACATTGTAAAGAAATTGTGAAGGCCAGAAATCAAAATCTTTCTCCGTCAAAAATTAAATCGAACTTTTCCAGACACATATGTATGGAGAACCACTCTTTCAATCCGGACTCCAACACTAAATACCTTCATTTATGTAACAAGAGCAATAGACTAGATCTTCTTGAAATTTTGGAAATTAACAAAATTATAAATAACATTAATATAGACTGTTTAAATGATCAAATTCAACATAGCTGCTCTCATTTTTTTAACTCTCTTGATTTTGAGTAGTTACCCTTTTGTTACACCTTTTATTAAAGTAAGTTTGTTTCCCAAAATTCAAGACTTCAATTATCTGGTTTTCACTTCTTCTCATGTCCCCACATGACAAGATTCAATTCTATTTAAAGGTGTTTTCACCTAATTTATAACTATATATTCTGGTGTAATTTGTTTTTTCCTGATATTTTCGCACAGTGCTTACTAATAAGAATTTTCCAAGTGTTCTATATTTTCTCTTTACCAATCTGGACTTTAACCCCGCAGTGTTTTATGGTTTTTCCCCTATTTTACTTATAAGTTTGAACATTGTTGTGTATATTATATTGTTGTGGTTCATTTCATCACCACCTTTTTAAAGTACCTTTTCATTTCTTAAGACAAGTTTAGGCCCCTACATTCTGCCTCTTGTTTTAGGTTATGCCACCAGATGTCTTTTGTAAACCTTGACTGAGCCATTAATATTTTTTAAAAATTCCGGTAATCCCACACTTTGCTCTGTGACAATTAAATATAAAAACCTTTCTCTGTTGTAGCCTTAAGCTTAGTAAAATTCTTTTAATTCCACTTTTTACTTTGTGACAACCCTATAAAACAAATTGTTCTCTGTTGTAGCTTTCCGCTTATTCAGTTTAATACCACAACTATTCTAGGTTTTCTTCTGTGGTCTCCATACGCCCCTCTTATTTTTCAATGAACTGTCACTAACTTCACCTAATCATCTGTCTTTTTGGAAAAGCACGCGGTAGCGGTCGAGCTGAATAAAGAAAAAACTTTTTCTTCCATAAAGCAAAATGTTAGAATTTCATAAAATTATAAGCTTATTTATCCAGTTTAATTACGTTTATTCGTAAACCTTTGAGGTAAGATTTTTCTATATTTGGCCACTTGATGTATCCTAAAAAGATATCTTTCTCTTTTTCAGGTTTACCTCAAATAATTATGGTTTAAATTAAAGTAAATTTCCTATGAATTTTTAATAGTCTTCTTCCTCACACTTTTATTTACTTCTCTAAAATAATATGTTCTCTAATGACTAGCTTATAGCTTGTTACTTCATTCTGATTTCTCGACAGTTCTTCCACACAAAGATGCTAAATTTTTCACTCCACCTTTAAAGTTTTCACAGTACCTTAAGTCTCAACCCTTATACTTTTCTTATTCACAATGCAATGTGTATTGTTTTCTTCATTCATTTTACACCGAACCTATATTTGTGTTGCTCAGTTAGGGTGATATCTGCTGGCCCTTTCTTCTTTAATTTTTTCTCCTGAAGATGAATGCTTCTGCATTCGAAACATGTAGAGAATTTGACTAAATATTTCTATAATATATCAGTGGAGGAAGACTTTGTGTTCTTATTTTTACCTTCTATATTCCCACTCCACTTTAAGTATGGACTACTTCTTCAAATTATTATATATGTTGTAGTTACTAGGTACAAATTGTATTGTAAATATTTATATTCTGAATAAATAATCTAATCTTAATCTTATTCACGTCACGAGCACGAATCTCGTAGGCACACGTGACCGACTACCTCAGATAGCTTTCAACTTAACAACGGAATTTTGTAAGATACTCTGCTGGTGCGGTGTATAAGGTGTTGGGCTTCCAATCCATAGGAAGATGGTTCGAAACTTGGTGGAAACGTGAACTTTTTTCTGTTAAATAAATAAAAGGATTTCAGATTTAATATTTGCATAGTGCCATTTTCAATTCTTGGTGCGGTCATCGTAGGAAGATAGCCTGATCGGTAGTGAGGACATCGATCTTTACTCGAGTTATCCCGAGCTTGCCCAATGACGTTTGAAAAATAACATGTGTTGACACGTGACCTTCACATGTCTAAATTGACAGCCTTTATCTTTTTCTAGGCGTAATATGACGTCATCCTCAACACGTGACTTATATTGAATATTATTTCCCAAGTAACTAATGCCCAAGAGTGTGACGTGTTACAGATGACGTCACATATGCCATATGACAGATTAATAATAATAATAATGATAATAATAAGTTAGACAGTCCCGATATGTAAAACGTAATAAGAGACAATATAAGACAAACATCTAAGGCTAAAGGAGCTCGTCTAAGGCGATACAATAAAGCCACAAAGAGGAAGGTTCAAAACCAACAGTTCACCAGGAACCAAAAAACCTTCTATAGGACATTGAGCCAAGAAGAAAACGACGTTACTCCAACTAATGACATAAATAAAGACCAATTTAATGCATTTTGGAGTAATATTTGGTCCGACGCGTCCCATTTCAATAAAAAAGCAAGCTGGCTCAAAAAAGTTGAAGCCGAGGCTGAAACTTTGCAAGGAATGCCTGAGCCGCAAGTAACATCTAGTGATATAAGGGATGCCACCAAGAACTTGGCTAATTGGAAATCACCCGGACCTGACCAAATTCATAATTTTTGGCTCAAAAACCTTCACCAGCTTACACCCTATAATAGCAAACTGCTTTAGCAAAGCTCTCCTAAACCCCGAACACTTCCCAGCTCATCTTGCCAGTGGCAATACCTTCCTTTTATTTAAAAAAGGGCAGGTAAACGACCCAAAAAATTACAGACCGATCACCTGTCTGTCAGTGGTGTATAAACTTTTAACATCAGTCATGTATTCAAAAATATACACACACTGCATAAACAACAACCTGGTAGCTGATGAGCAAAAGGGCTGTATTAGGAAAGCTTTGGGTTGCAAGGAACAGCTTACAATCGATGCCGTTATTATAAAACAGGCTGAAGTTAAAAGGCGAAATCTAAATATGTGCTACATTAATTATAGTAAAGCATTCGATTCTGTTCCTCACGACTGGCTAAAGAAAATATTGCAAATATACAAAGTACACCCCTAATACGCAACATGTTAGGCACCCTAATGGAGCAATGAAATACCAATCTCCATATTGGACAAGAGAAGCTTGGCAATATAAATATATCAAAAGGTATATTTCAAGGCGACTCTTTAAACCCCCTCTGGTTCATTTTGGCCATGAACCCACTGTCCTCACTACTAAAATTAACATCCTACGGATATCGTCCCAACTTAACTGAGAATTTTAGAATAAACCACCTTCTATTTATGGATGATATCAAACTCTACGCTGAAAGCAAAACCCACCTACAGTCCCTAATTCAAATAACCAAGACATTTAGCGATGACATCAAAATGTAGTTTGGATTAGACAAGTGCGCAATCTTGAATGTCGTACGCGGAAAGACTGAACAAAATCGTGGACTGCTTGAAAGCATATACTAGATGAGGACAAAACATATAAATACTTAGGAATTTCCCAAAACCAACAAATAAACCACACAAGCCTAAAAAGGGAGTTTAAAAACAAATACAAAAGCAGACTAACAAAGCTTTTTAATACTCACCTGAATGCTGGTAACCTTACTACTGCCATCAACACCTGGGCAATACCGACACTTACCTACTCATTCGGAATCCTTAAGTATTCAGACACGGATTTGCACGAACTAGATAGGCTTACGCGCAGGCTACTAACAAAATTCAGATTCCACCACCCACGCTCTGCACTTGAAAGAATCTACCTAAAACGAAAGGAGGGAGGAAGAGGTCTCATTAATAGTTCAAGATGGCTGCAAGTGCCGAAGTGCTAGTCAATGAGTTAAACAAGATAAATGAAAAAGACTTAATAAATGCGTTGGTTTATAAAGAGCTGTGTGCCAATATCAGTGCAAATGCCCTAGTTACCGATTTCTTTGCTAAAATAATCAAAATTCGTGCTGATAGTAGTGAAAACGACGAAAATGAATTTTTTGACAGCTCCGAAGTCATAGATGCTTCGTGTGACAAATTGCAGTGTGCAAAAATAAAAATTAAGGAAGATGCCTCGTTACGTGAGATCAAAAGCTTGAATCAAACAATACATCATATGGAGAAAAGATTGGACTCGCAGGAGATAATTATAAACTTAATGCAGGAATCCAGAAATGGATCTTTAACCAATTCAAACAACCAAACTCAAAGACACATAGATATGCAACCAACTTTACCTTCACAAAATCCATCAGATATTAAAAATCCATTTGAAAAAATGCCAGCACTGATACTAGCGATAATAGGAAATCGCGATCCACGGCAGTAGTGGGTACCGCGGTGACCAATGCACTGTCGGCCGGTGTATCAGATGCGGTTTGTTTACATGTCGGCAATTTGGGCCCGGATACTACAGAGGATGGTCTCTCGGAATATGTTAAGAATATCTATATATATAGTAAATCGACCCTTCAATTCGCAAAAATTACAATCAAACGGTTTAAACTGTTCGTTTAAGTTGACGATTCCTAGTGACTGCAGAGAAACTATTTTAAATGCAGATTTTTGGCCTAAGGAAGTGAAAATTCAGAATTTTCGTTTTCAATCTCGACAACCTTTTCAACACAGAAATAACAACCGCCGTTTTGGAAACCAAACAAGGTTTACCCAGAACCAAAACCACTTTAACGGTAGACAATACTAAAAATAACCCTAGCCCGACTATTTCGAACGAAAACACACTAATTATAGTACATCAAAACGTTAGATGTCTGAGTAACTGTGTGGACAAAATGGAAAGTTTAGCAAATAATTATTCTGCTGATGTTCTAGCATTGACTGAACATTGGCTAAGTGATGATCAAATTCGATCAACAGGATTATTAAATTACCAGCTGGTATCTTGGTTTTCTAGGGAACCAGGTCATCATGGAGGAAGTGTCCTTTACGCCAGGTCTGGCCTGGCATATGCCCCAAGGTCAGATATAGCTCTTTTTTCTAAATCAAACATCTTAGAATGTGCTGCAGGTTCTGTAAGTGTTAAAACCAAGAACATAGTGTTCTTATGCATATATAGACCACCAAATGGAGACTTTGACTGTTTTTTAAAAATTCTAGATAATATTTGTTCTAATATTCACGAGGAAGGAGTTCATGTTGTTTTGGCGGGAGATTTAAATATTGATCTTTTAACAAGTAATCATAATACTAACTTATTAAAAAATCTTCTACTTTCATACAACATCGAACCGCTTGTGCAACAAGCAACTAGGATAACAGTAAACTCTAATACATGTTTAGATAATATTTATGTAGATAAGTCTATTACTGCTAGAGCTGATGTTGTTGATTTCTTTATATCGGATCATTGCGCACAAGTTGCAACACTAAAAATAGTTGATAACGTTTGCAACGCTAAAGCTACCTATAAGCGTCATTTTTGCGAGGAATATTTTCCTCACACAACTTAGATCTATTGATCTAAGTTTGTCGGTCTCTTAGATCAAGAGTCCTGGCTTTCGGTGTACCACAATCTTGATACAGACTCAAAATGGAAGTCATTTTTTGTGTTGTTCATGTTTTATTTTAATTTATGTTTTCCCCTAAAGTTAACTCATAAACGTAATGTTAACAAAATTGCGTATCTTGAAACACCAGAACTACAAGAACTTAAAAACAAATTATATACTTTCAATATTCTATCTCACCATTCACTATAATATAAGGAAATACATGCGGATCTCAAGGACAAATATGCAAAAAATAAAACAATGCAAAAGTGATTAGTTTGCTAAGAAGCTCTCCGAATCCGATAATAAAAACAAAGCCGCGTGGCATATTGTGAACGATTTGACAAATAATAATAAAAAGGATTCTAACCCAACTCTTCCCGATGGCGACCCTCAGGAAACGGCTGACAATTTTAATTTTTTATTCGTAAACTTAGCTAGAAATATCGTAAGTAATAATAGTGGTTTTTTAGCCAGGCCGTAACTCAAGTCTATGTTTAGGCAATGGGTATAAGTCAATGTATGTAAACCCGGTTACTGAGTCTGAATTAATTAGTATTGTCCAAAATTTTAAAAATAAAAGATGCGCAGGAGATGATGAAATTCCACTATTTTTATTAAAAAGATGTATAAACAATATTATCACGCCTCTCACTGAAATTGTAAATTGTTCTCTTTTGGAAGGTAAATATCCAAGTACATTAAAAAACGCGTCTGTCATACCCTTATACAAAAAAGGTGATACAAATAACTTGGAGAATTATCGTCCTAAAAGTATTTTGCCATCGTTTTCAAAAATATTTGAAAAGGTTTTTTATAATCGACTTAAGCAGTATTTTTTGTCAGCTGATTTATTTTTGAATTTTCAACATGGGTTTTTGCAGGGTCGATCGGTGGAAACAGCTGTTTTTGATTTTATTGAGAGGACTGTGGAAGCCCTGGAGGAAGGAGATTTGGCCTGCGGTCTTTTCCTTGATCTCTCTAAGGCTTTTGATTGTCTTTCTCATACAGATTTATTGGATAAGCTATATAAATATGGAGTGAGAGGTTCGGCATTGTCGTGGATAAAATCCTACCTAAAAGATAGAACCCAAAAAGTTGTTGTTAAGGATAAGCATGGTCAACAGTTCGTCTCTGATAAGTTGAAAATTAACCTTGGTGTACCACAGGGAAGCATTCTAGGGCCACTTCTGTTTATTATTTATCTAAATGACCTACCTACAATTTTATTAAGCCCACTTGTATCCATCGTAAATTATGCCGACGACACTTATCTACTAATTAGAAAGAAATTGATTTATTAAGTATCTCGAAAGAACAATTCTTAATAGTAAAAAAATGGTTCCACGACAATGGCCTTATTCTCAATACAGAAAAAACCCAATGCTTAATTTTTAAGACATCTAGAAATAAGAAAAATACTCCTAATTCTATTACTATAGATAGTTCAAATGTTAATATTGTTGAGACTTGCAAATTTGTGGGTATGCACATCGATGCAAATCTTAAATGGAATACCCATACAGACGCCCTTTGTAGAAACCTTGCCACATCTTGTTATATGCTAAGAATAGTGTCTAGATATCTAAACTTTAGTATTTCTCGTACGATATATCATAACAACTTTTTATCCTTACTCCGTTTCGGTATAATATTCTGGGGTCACACATCGGATTTGGGAAAAGTCTTTATCTAAAAGAAAGCTTTAAGAATTCTACTAAACATGAGTTATATTCAGAGTTGTCATGGAGTATTTAAAACGCAAAAATTGTTAACAACTCCGGGTATTTATATTTATGAATGCATTTTGTTTTTCAAAAAGAATCAAGGTAAATTCACTCATTTAAAAAAAGGACACACACATGATACGAGAGGTAGACTTTTTGATTATAATTTTCCAAAACACTCTTTAACATTGACGGAGTACAGCTATCACTATGCTGCCATCACTTTTTTAAATATTTTGCCAGAGCATATAAAGTGCATAAATAATTTCAAAAAAGAATTATTTGTTTATATTAATAATATTGATCCGTATACAATCCAGGAATATCTTGATTATAAAAAACAAAATTTGTGATTAGGTGCCTGGTATAAATTTAAGTATATTTTACCATTTTTTGTTGTTTGTAGAATTTATAATATGTATTTTTGTAACATTTTATGACGTATTTCAAACTTTGTGAATTTTACAAATTTGTTTTGAAATAAATGCTTATCTATCTATCTATCTAATTTATTATATAACTTGTGCAAGTCACAAGAGACCTCTATGAGAAAATACTTCCAAGAATCGAATGGGGAAATTCTTAAAAAAGTGGTAGCAGCAGATGCTGGATATACAGCCCTTAACCTAAAGCAAAACGGATTACCTAACATCATCCGCGCGCCGCCAAGTCAACAGCTTGTAACTTGGCAAGAGAAAGCTCTACACGGCAAATACCCTACTGCACTCCAAAATCCACTCATAGATAGAGAAATGTCACTGAATTGGTTAGAGAAAAGGCAGCTCCACGCTGAAACAGAAGGTTTTATAATCTCTATCCAAGACCGTGTCATTCGAACTCGAAACTATGAAAAGGTCATCTTGAAGAGAAATGTGGAAGATGTGTGCAGAAAATGCAATTGCCCCGGAGAAACGATAAAACATATTACGGCGGGGTGTGGTGCTATGGCCCCCAACGCTTACCTGGGGAGACATAATCAGGTGGCAAAGATCATCCACAAGGAACTGGCCCATAAACTAGGGCTAAGGGAAAACCTTCCACCATACTACCAATACTCACCCGAGCCAGTTCTTGAATCCCCTGAATATCGCTTATACTGGGACAGGCGATAGAACAATAGACCACAACCGTTCGGATATTCTTTTCATCGAAAAAACCACCAAGAAGGCTTTCATAATCGATATAGGTTGCCCACTAACACACAACCTCTCTAAAACCGAATCGGAGAAGAAGACCAAGTACTCGAATTTGGCTATAGAGATTAAAAATATATGGAAGCTAGATAAAATAGACATAATTCCGATCATAATATCGGTGGAGGGAGCTATGACGAAAAATTTCAAGCCCAACTTGGAAAAACAAAATCAGGTTATTTATACCAACTAATTCAGAAAAGCGTCATCCTCCAAACATGCCATATAGTACGGAAGTTTCTAAACAGTACAGGTTATGATGAATCTCTGTCTGTAAATAATACCAGCAATACCAACAAAAAGCTGTGAACACTAACATTGAGAAAAATAATAATAATAATAATAATAATAATAATAACAATAATAATAATAATAATAATAATAATAATAATAATAATAATAATAATTCCAGGACATGTAGGAATACCAGGGAATGAACTTGCAGATGCCGCAGCACGACAAACAGCGGAAAATGAAAATGATCCTATGGAAAATGTACCTGCCCTCCCAGATGACATAAAAACATCACTAAAACAAAAAATTAACAACATTTGGCAAAACGAATGGACCGAAACGGAATCAAAACTTAAAATAAGTAAGCCTCTAATTAGAAAAGAAAAAATACACAAAGGGTTCACGCGAAGAGAACAAGTAGCCCTAACCCGCCTAAGAATAGGGCACCAATCTAACATCTATCCATATGCTAAGGGGAACCAGACAACCCGTGTGTTTAACATGCCAAAACCCACTGACAGTAAACATATTCTTTTGGAGTGTAGAGAATATACAAATGAACGCGTACAAGCACAACTGCCCGACAGTATGGCCGAATGCCTTTCATACGAGAACGCCACGATGAATAAACTAATCCAGTTCTTGAAAAGCACGACATTACTAAAGAAACTGTAGTCGAAATTATGTTAATAATTTAATTGATAAGTATAACGCGGCTAATGACCACAGCAGTTTATGCCGCTATAAACACAAAAATAATAATAATAATAATAATAATAATAATAATAATAATAATAATAATAATAAAAGTTTATTTTCAATATTTATAATATAATATATTTGTTTATTTATCTTCCTTAATAAACTTCTTCTTTGATCCCCCGAAGACGTGCTTGTTAGGTGCAAATCTTAGTCTTTTAAATTATAAATATATTCAACTTAATTTATTTATTTATTTATTTACGAAATTGACGGGAAACCCCATTTTACAAAATATATAATATACTGTTACACAATATTACACTTAAATAATGAAAGAAACAAAATAATCTACATACTAAAACGTTATACAAAATAATAATACGATAAAAAACAAATCACAATTGCAATGCATTTATTATTTTATTCTTAATGCCAGAAATACTAGAATTAAAAATATCCACATAACCTTGATCACTCAATTGGTTGACAAGTCGAAGAGCTCTATCGAACGGAGAGTTTAGACCATAGTTCGTTGGGTGAAAAGGAATATGAAAAAGATCAGCGTGACGCAATTGTCGGTTTGGCACACTTAGTTGGATCTGAGATAATAATCGAGAGCAATCTGATAAACCGGTAATTAATTTAAAAATAAAAGACACATCAAACATAAGACGTATATTTTCCAGTGAGACCATATTCAATGCAATCAACATATCAGCCCTATGGTAGTCCTCCATACCCATATTCAATTTATAAGCAGCAAATCTTAAAAATTTGAACTGGACTCTTTCTACTATATCTTTATGAACCTGGTAAAATGGAGACCAAATAACAGTAGCATACTCCAGGTTCGATCTCACGAGTGAACAGAATAATAACTTTATTACATCAATTGAGAATTGGGAACGATTTCTCCAAACAAACCCTAGCATTCTCATTCCCTTCAAACTAACTTTAGAAACATGCTCCACAAATGTCAGTCGTTCATCAAAGTACCCACCTAGATCTTTGACAGTGCTCGAATATGATAGATCCACATCATTTATCTTATAAACTGTGGGCATTCTATTCCTACCTCGATAGAAGCTGATGTAAGTGCATTTATTTATATTTAGATATAGGTGATTTACCCGAGTCCATTGCCACAAGGCGTCAAGGTCCTTTTGGAGCATCGCTGCGTCCCTTTCTCCCTTTATCACTCTATAAAACTTTAGATCGTCCGCAAATATCAAACCCATAGAGTAAAGGAGACAGTCAGTTATATCATTAATGAATAAAATAAATAGAAGAGGGGCGCAATGGGACCCCTGAGGGACGCCAGATGTTACGCGAAACGCAGCCGATACCTCTCCATGAATCCTGACAGCCTGTGTCCTACCGGTGAGAAAACTTCTTAGCCACTCAGTTAAACTTTTGGAAAATCCCAAAGCACTCAGCTTACCTAACAAGATATCCGTATTTACTCTGTCGAAGGCCTTGGAGAAGTCAGTGTAGATAGAGTCTACCTGATTACCGTCCTCCAACGCCTCCAACAAGGCAACCTCGTAAGATGCCAGATTCTCCACAGTGGATCTACCCTTGCAGAATCCAAATTGGTCTTCGGATATCATACCTTTACAGCACCAACTTAATTGTTCAGACACAAGACTATCAAACAGTTTTGACATTGCCGACTGCATACAAACTCCTCTATAGTTACTAACATCCTCCATGGAACCAGATTTTAAAATAGGGATAATATAACTATGTTTCCATTGGTCTGGGAAGGTGCAAGTCATCAATGATTTATTAAAAATTTGCTGCAAAGGCAGTGTGATGGCAAAAATGCAGTTTTTTAAGAATATATTAGGTATTTGATCAGGCCCGCAGCCCGATTTACAAGGCAAACATTGGATTTTGTTAAAAATGTCAGAAACCGAGAAATTATGCAGCGATACGTCCCCAAAATTGTCTTGCTTAAAGTCCGAGACAGGACGATGAGAGGCATCATAGGCCTTGGCAAAATGTTGAGCAAATAGGTTTGATATGTCTTTGCCATTATGAGCCACACTTTCGTCAAGGTGCATACTATTTGGCAACCCACTAGATCTCCTCTTGTCCCCAATAAATTTCCAAAAATACTTTGGATTAGTCTGAAGTGACCCCTCAATATTCTTTAAATATAAGTCGTGACACTTTTTATATTCAACCTTACATAAAGATCTCAAATTCGCAAAAACCTCATATTTACCTTGGCCTCCAGATTGCATGTATACTTTATGTGCAGCTTTCTTTTTACATATCAGGTCCTTGAGTTTTGGACTAAACCATCTTGGGAAGTTAGTATTTTTTATCCGCTTTTGAGGAACATACAAATTTATACACTGATTTAGAATCACATAAAACCTCTCAACCGCTTCATTCACACTGACACTAGCAAAACACTGCTCCCAATTACAAGAGACTAAAAAATCATTTATGGCCTCATAGTCACCATTTTTGAAGTCGAAATAGAACTTATCGAATGTCAACATATCACAGTCATTTGCAATTTCAAAATATAATGCTTTATGATGCATGCTTTCTGGTAATAGGAGATCATGAGCAGGTACAATAACTATATCACGTAAAGTACAGAAACAGAGGTCCAAAAATACCTCCCTACTATTAGGAACATTATTAATCTGGTACATATTCAAAAAGGCGAATGTTTCAGCAATAATACGAGCAGGTGAGTCCACATTACACACCACAGAAACACCATGAGTGTCATTACACCACATGACCTCCGGAAGGTTGTAGTCACCAAACACTATTAATCTTGAACTGGGATGAGCGTTGGCAATATCCTGCACCGATGAAGAGTGAAGATAGTACTTGAGTGGTGCAGAGTTTGGGGGGATGTAAATGCCTCCAATAATGTAACAATCTTTACCAAATTTAATTTCTATAAACACTTGTTCAATTTCTTTGCATGCCACGGATAGTTGCCTTGATACAAATTTGTTTGAAACAGCGATAAGAACTCCTCCTCCTCTACCTTTGTCACTAGTTTCTATGGATCTGTCTACTCTATAAATATTAAAGCCTTGGAAATTGACCTCACTTGAAGAGAAATTGCTATTTAGCCACGTTTCTGTTAAGATGACCACACTGTAGTCACATAGGCTTAGGGCCTTTTCGAGCTCTCAGAGTTTAGTTCGAAGACCTCCAATGTTTTGATAATAACAATTTATGTTCAGTTTTTTGAATTATCTTGTTTATTTTCAGATCGAGGCGTGTATCGAGCAATATAGGGTGTCCCATTACGATATTTGATCCCAAGGTCCTTTTCACCTTTTTCTTTCCTACAGTCCATCTCAGCATACAATTTTTTCAACTGCTCCCTCTGTATTGGTGTAAGATCCTGTCTTATGTTAATGCCCAAACTTTTCAGTCTGCCCTTAGAACGTAAGCAGCCGAAGACAAGGGAAGCGTCACTAAAAGCAACTCTCAATGGTCTCGGTTCATTCCTAGGACGCCCTATCCTACTGACTTTAAATTCAACGCTCACATCCAGCTCAAGTTTATTTAAAATGCTAGTTACTTGGGACTTATCATGAGCAATTCTTAACTCAGGAGTTAGGGAACTGCTTTCAGGAGTGTTGAATATGATGATGTTTCTTGCACGCATATTTCTTTCTTGCATTTCATTGCACAGATTTAAACAGTGTAAAAATCGGGTCAATAACCTAATAAAATCCGCAAAAAATTTATACCTTCGCAAGGAATGGGAAGTAGCGGGTACTGATACAAAAAAACAGTGGAAGTTTATAAACAAATTTTTTGGTAAACAAACAGAGACCACTGATATTGAGTGCATAGAAGTGAATGGTGAGATTGTGTATGAAGTGGGGGACATTGTAAATTGTTTAAATCGATATTTTGTTGAAGTAGGGGAATCTATAGTTAGGGATGTAAATAAGGATATAGAAGACTTAGGTATAAATAACACTTTTGATGAGATTAATTGTGATATCGTAACATCTAATTTAGATTTAACAAATAAAGAGGAAATAAATGAAATTATATTGGAGTTGAAAAAAAATTCGGCACCTGGTAATGATGAGGTATCAGTTATGGATTTAATTAACCTTAAAGATTACATAGCTCAACCCATTGCAACGCTAGTGAATCAGGCATTAACTACTGGAATTTTTCCAAAAGAGCTTAAAACGAGTAAAGTGTGTCCCATTTTTAAGGCCGGTGATAAAAAATTAATGAATAACTATAGACCGATCTCTGTGGTTAGCGTTCTCTCCAAAATTCTAGAAAAGGTGATCAAAAAAAGAATGACACAATTTATAGAAAATAACTCATTAAGTGATCAATTCCAATATGGTTTCATACAAAAAAGCAGTACATTGTCTGCGACCTTTGACTTTGTAAACTTTTCGACTAAAGCCTTAGACCAAAAAAAAATTGTAGTTGTGGTTTCGATCGATTTACGTAAAGCATTTGACACAGTTGGCACAGATTTGCTCCTGAAAAAATTATATAACATGGGCTTTAGAGGTAAATTTTATAACATCCTGGAATCTTACTTAAAGAAACGCAGCCAGTATGTTAAATTGGGTGAATGTTGTAGTGAAACATTGCAAAACAATTATGGGGTACCACAGGGTTCCGTCCTTGGGCCATTGCTCTATTCCTTATATGTCCTTAGTTTGCAAATTGCTGGCCTCAAGGCCCAATATTATACCTTTGCCTATGATACACTATTGGTGTACACAGGTGAAAATGAAGAGGAATTAGAGAGACTAATTAATGAGGATCTTGATAGATATCTCAGATGGCTTTATTCTAACAAACTAAAAGTAAATGTCGACAAAACTAATTTTATAGTTCTTAAACAAAAAAATAAAGTGGTAAGTAAATTTGATTTAAAAATTAATAATATTAATTTGGAAAAAGTATCATCTATTAAATACTTAGGTCTAATTGTAGATGAGTACCTGCATTGGCAATTACATATAAACAAAATATTAAATAAAGTGAATCCTATGATACCTATTATTTATAGGTGTCGAAATTATATTTCTCAAAAAACAAAAAAACAAATATATAATGCCTTTTTCTTGTCACACCTGAGATATCTATTGCCCATTTGGGGAACCTGTGGAAAAACCAGTTTTAGTGAAATACAAATCATGCAGAATAAATTTTTAAAAATTTTATTTAATTTTGAATATCTTACACCTACAAATATTTTATATCAGGAATTGAATATACCCAAATTAGAAAAAATATTGGAACTTGAGCAATGTAAACTTATATATAAAATACTTAATAACCTACAAAAATCAAATACAAATTTTCAAACCATTAACTTTATTCATAATCATGATACAAGAGCTCAATCAAGTTTATATCTGTCACAGAGCAGAACTAACATAGGTTTAAATAATCCTGTTCAGCTCGCATCTAGGTGCTTTAATAGTCTAAGAGATGACATTAAATTTGCTAATTCCTATCCACTCTTTGTTAGAAAATGCAAAAACTACCTTAACATTAGTTCAAAAAAAATTGTTTAATCTTACAACAAAAGTATTTTATAAATTAGTACCACCAAATCAACATAACACTGCAGCTAATTTAGATTTAAGTATTTAAGTCTCGAGGCCAGAGCTATAAGCACTGATTTGAGATTGAAAAAAAATGTATATAATTGTTTAATTTGCATTAATAAAGTTATTTCAAAAAAAAAAGATCAACCTGGTTTGGGAGAGCACAACCATCTCGAACTTGGTCGGCTGTCAACAGGTCCGTGTCTCTTTTGGTCTGGTAGAACTCGCGCAATTCGGCAACTTCTTTTTCTAAACTGCTATTTTTTCATCTCTGGATCGCTGTGACTCACGAAATTCATTTAGGACAGATTGAATTTTACTGTTTTGTTCTGAAAGTAGGTTAAATATTTGGAACATAATTGAGATAACATCCTTTTGTTCTTTTTCAAAAGATTCGTAATTTCATTTCTAATAACCTCACTTTTGTTTATGACTCCGTCGCGATCGGAGGTAGTATTTGCGTGTGCATTAACACTGCTGTTGGTATCGGATTTGTCTCTTGTACGGCTTAAGTTCCGATCGACTCGTGGGGAGACAGTGCTACTTCCCATGGAGATACGCTTAACCTCACTTGTCTTGCAGGATTTGCATTCCCATCCATGAGAGCCCGTCTTTTTAAAGAGCGATGTAATTTTTGTAAATTCAGCACTAGACAAGCCAGAGCAGCCCTTATGGGACCACGAACAACAGCCAGAGCACTCAACCGCGTGTTGATTTGACTTTATTGCACGATCGCACACGGGACAAATATACTCGTCCGCCATCTTACTTCTTGTTGTAAGCACAGAACTCGAACAAAGAGAAAAGTTATTAACGTGTTAAATGATAGATGCCGCTGTGACTTTTAAATGACGTTGCTAACGCCAAAGTGTAGTGGGTTTGAACTAACGCAGGCGGAAGGGGGGTAGGGGAAGCCACCATATGTTTTTATTTTTTTGAAGGTCAAAATTAATATTTTGAAATTTAAAATTTGTAGTAAATATTTTTATTAATTACGTTTTTGTTACTAATAAATACAATTTCCACTGCACGATTTGTAACAACAACGCATTTTTAATAAAAATATTTACTACAAATTTAAATTTCAAAATATTAATTTACCTTGATGACAAATATATTTGGTTTATCTTTAGTAAAACAATCAATAATACAACTTTTTTATTGCATAAAATCATTTAATTTATATAAAATAAAGTCTTGAAGGATTCCTTAACCCATACAAAAGCAGAGGCCAAGGCTTAACCCTCCTTAAAAGTGTTCTCAAACTACTACATACCACCCTCTACAAACACCGGCAGCATAAATAATCTTATTAAGAAAATAAATAACTGAGATCACACATCTTCTATGTACACAAATAAGTTTAGGGTCATAATCATATATCGAGATCCAGTACGAGTAGAGATCAATAAATCAGGTCGAGGTCTTATTACAGTGAAGGTCAGTATCGGCGAAGGGCATCATCAAGTTCAGGTCTAAATCCAGTGGCAGTTGGTTAACATCATGTTCATCAAAATTCTGAAGGATTTATCATGAAACAAGAGAACAGCGACAAAAATCTTATATTGGCAAATTATTTCTCTTACGACTAGCTATCACACATATCAAATACAAAGACAAAAAAGGGGCAAAGAAATAACAATTTAAGTAACTTTAAGATTTTATTGTTTATTTTGCTTTTACTAAAACTTTTGTATATTTAAAGTTAAAGTGACCAGAACTTATTAACTTGGTTATTTTATTCACTTAAATTCTTGTAAACCCTTAAATAGACAGTCAACTTGATAATATTAGTAGTTATATCTTATATCATGTTGCAAAGCAAAAATTAGGTAATGAACTACCTACCCGGAATATGTTCAATAACATCGAGCCTTTATTTTCAAACAACCTCGATAAGAAACTGACTTGAAGTTTTTATTAAAAAATATTATTTTGTGAAAATAGAGACGTTTTTTAAATCGCTTAATCAACAAATACATACCAAGATACTTAAATTATTTCTGACAGCAAAGTAAAAAATTGTTTTAAAATTTAGGGTCATCGACCTTTGCCGCTAGAAAATAGTTGGAACTGTTTTCAGATTTTTTTCTTAAATATATTAATATAACTTCTTACCCAGACATGCAATAAGACTTTCTTTTGCATTTTAAAATCACGATCTTGAGATGTTTGCGATAAAAACATAAATAATTTCTAAACAAAGGGCCATGTCATGAAAAATACCTTCAAAACCGAACACAAGGAAAAACATCAACGGTTGGTTTTATGATTTAAAAAATGGAGCAACGTGATTGGTCGAAAGATGACAGCAAAAGTAGTGGAAGACAAGTGACACTTGATGCGTCTTTTCCTATCCAAGTTTCATACCCCTGGTTGTAAGTAAGTAAAATATTAGAGATGAGCGATATTTTTGTACCGGTGACTTATACCGGCGACCTATCTGGTCACCGGTATTAGCGGTGACCAAATTGCCCAGGTCACCGCGACCGCGACCTACCGTACCACACCCAGGTCGCCGCTCCAAGTATCGGGCTTACCCGGTGACCGATCAGATCAAGTCACTGGTAACTGCTCGAAATGCGAATATTAAACAGCGACCAGCGACCTAAACAGCGACCAGCGACCTAAACAGTGACCTGTGAGTACAGATAACAGCGCGATTGGATTTTCGATTCTCATCAAGGCGCCGGGCTGTGCAGCGACCTGTATGACTGGTTGCTGAACACAGCGGAAACAATATTAAAATAATAAAATTTATTTCTGCTTGTGGTTGGTCAAGCTCGAGAAGGAGAAGGTAGTATTTGCATAACTTGCAGGGTGATGCCACGGATTGACGTGGTTTGAGAGGATTATAGGATTTAGGTTACGTTTTGGTTTTTATTTCACTGTCACCGTATATTTTTATTTTTGAAAGTTGTGTTTATAGATTAGTGATTTTTAGTTTTTATGAGAGCTTGTGTGAAAAGTTGATTTGTTAATAACTATTTTTTTAAAGATTTTTTAGATAATATTAAGGTATGCAAATATATTGTTTATATAAATTTTAAATGATTTTAGCTTGCTTCAACTTCGCCATTTGTAAATTATTTACAAAATAATAATAATAATAATAATAATAATAATAATAATAATAATAATAATAATATTAATAATAATTAATTAATTATTATTAATAATAATTAATTAATTATTATTATTATTATTATTATTATTATTATTATTATTATTATTATTATTATTATTATCTCTGTAGTTTTTCCTCTTAAAAATATTTTCATCTAAAGGTAGAGATTTTTATGAAAGTCACCGGGTCTGAAGTCGCTGTTAAAAATACCGGTGACCTTAAAGTCGCTGTCACCGGTATACCGGTTACTTGAAAGTCACCGGTAATCTCACCTCTATAAAATATTATGTTTAAATATTTGTTAATATTATATAAAAGTTAACTTGCAAATAAAAACGTTTAAGTATATGTTATTTTATATAAATATAAACGCAATTTTTTGAAGATTTAGGTATATTAAAATTTTGAAAAATATATTATTCATAACAATATCAATTAAAAGATTTCCAAAAATATTTTTAAATTATACGTTTCCAATATCCATGCTTTTATTTCGACTTTATATTTTTTTAATGAAATAGCTTTTTTAATTTTTGTTGGTAAATAATCGTTTAAATAAAAACATAAATATTTGAATTTTTTTTGTCCTATGGACTTTATTTTAGGTTTTATGGTTATTTCATTTTTATAACGAGTATTATGATTATGGTTTTTAAATTGTATAAGATTTTTATTTTTAAATATGTATATTAAGATATTATAAATGTAAAGTTGTCTAATGTTCATTTTTTTTTGTTTCAGAATATAATTTTATTATAAACTTTATTAAATATAATTTTTATAAAACTTTTCTGTAATATTTCTAATTTTTTAACTTAAGTTCTATTTATTCCTCCCCAACCTAAAATTCCGTAATTTAAATAATGCATAACATAATATTTCCAGTTGTTTTACGTTCAAAATTTTTTTAATGTTTATAAAAATTAGTACATAGTAAACTTCTTAATTTTTTTAATAAAATATTCTATATGAAAATTCCAAATTAATTTACTGTCAAAGATTATTCCTAAATATTTTACTTGATTAACTCTTAAAATTGGGGACTTCCGATTTGAAGGCCGTGGTGAAAACACGCCTTTTGTAATTGTGTGGTTAAGTGCGAAAAACCCTGGTTTTTACTAACAAATCCTGTGTTTAAAGAGTGTTAAACCTTTCCTCAATCCCGACTGGTAAGATATAATATAATAAAATTATAATAAATCGCTATCGAGGTAATTTTTAATGAGTACCCCACAGGGGGGAGGTTTCTCCCCCCTAATAGATGATATAGACCCCATTGATACAAACACCATAAACAATATTATTGGCATTACACCCCCGAATAAATCCCAAACCCTCGATCAAACCTCAAACAAAGAACAGAATAATGAGATTAAAATCACAGAAAAAAATACAAATACCTCAACACCAAGAAAAAAAGTACTATATAAACAAACAGATAAGGGACCATACATCGTATATATAGAGTCTAATCCAACATGAATGGAAATATTGGCAGATATAAACACTTAAACTTAGCTAAAGAGATTCACAACCAAAATATAACAAAGGGATAATTAGGTATGTAGACCCTTCCTTCACCATTGAGGAGCTTATGAATAAGACTAAAACAAAAAACTCACTAATTATAGACATAAAAAGACTGAACAGGAGAGTCACCAAACCGGACAAAACAACAGAATATGTTCCGACAGGGACAATGTTGTACACATTCGAATCCAGGACACCCCCAAAATTTGTAGATATATATGGTCTACCATTTCCAATTGAACCATATATAGCCCCAGTGACCCAATGTTTTGATTGCTTGTTATACAGACACACCAAAAATCAATGTAAGGGGAAAAAGATATGTTTCACATGCGGGGAAACACACAATTGAAGAGAACAAGGAATGTAGTATGAAATGCTGGCATTGCGGCAGTTTGGAACATAAAACTACGGATAAGAAATGCCCAGAATACATTCGACAAAAGGCAATTAAATATACAATGGCGATGAAGAATATACCATTCTTCGATGCCAATCTGCTATGCCCAAAAACCTACACTAAAAATAATGAAAAAAATAGACGAGGATACATATCCCATCCAGCAGATTTCCCCACAATATACAGGAACATTAATATTGACAGAGAAAGAAGCCCCCAAAGAAATGAATCCATACAACCAAAAAATAAAAGAAGTTACACACAAGTGATAAGCAATAGCCCCAAAAAAATAAGACAAACTAATTCACAAGGATAGACAAGGAGGCCCACAACAGCCAACTCTATTTTCCAAATTCTCGACCCGAGACTAACTACCCGTCTACCAGTGCTTTTAATTTACAATCTCAAGGAGAAACTCCACAAAACCAAACAATTAAAACAACATAGAGGATCAAATCAGACAAGATTATCAGAATTATACCCAACAATCGACAGAATACAGAGAAAGATTCCTGAATTTAATTTTTACATATACCAAAATGAAATCATCAAATGTTGATCGAGATAAACCTACTTTACAGTATGGGCAATCAAAAGTCAAGAGAAACCTCTTTCCTAATAACAACTAATAGAAAACATGAATAACAATTTCAAAATTTTACAGTGGAACATCAGAAGCTTCAAAGCCAATAGAAGCAACCTTATAAATCTTTGCAATACACAGAATCCGGATATAATTTTTTTAAATGAAACATGGTTAAAAGAAACAGACACAAGCAACCTAAAATTTTATCATAATATTAGAAATGACAGCGACGATGGATATGGAGGTTATTAACATTTATCAAGAACCACATTGTATATAAAGAAATAAAAATAAATACACCAAACATAGACAACCAACTACAATATACTTTAATAAAAATCGGAGAGTGGTATCTTATGAATATATATATATGTAGCACCACAAAGCACATTAACAAGAGAATTTCTTTATACTATACTAGGTAGCAACCATGCAAACAATAATGGCAATATCATTATTGACATTCTGGACGACAATGAATTATTAGTATTAAACGATGGATCAACCACTAGATTACAAAACCCAAATGAAAACCCCAGCCCCTTGGATCTAACAATCCTAGGCAATGATATAGCAAACAATGCAACATGGCAAGTTGTGGAAACAGCGACCATTTTCCGACAATGTGTACAATTAATAATATGGAGAGTGACAATAACCACCATGAAATACAGGTAATAAAAGAAACTTCAAAAAAGCCGATTGGAATCTATTTTCAGAAAAATGCTGATATGTACTCCCAACGAAGAGGCAGAAATAAATTATGATCAACTTAGGGATATTCTTAACCAGGCCGCTATAGAAGCCATCCCAAATAAGCACACTTATAATAAGCAGAAACCAACCAACCCATGGTGGGATGAAGAATGCAATGAAAAAATAACGGAAAGAAAAAAAGCCCTAAACAATTTAAAAGAAAATGCCAGTGTGGAAAACTATATTGCAGCCAAACATTGTATAGCTAGAACAAAAAGGTTCTTCAAGAAAAAGAAAAAAGAAAAATTCAAAAATGTTTGCTCATCATTGAATAAAGATACCAGCATATCCTTTGTGTGGAGAACGATAAATAAATTTTCTAGGACATTCCAAGATTTGAAAACAAAATTACCAGAAACGGTTATAGCAGAACAAATACTGGATAGACTTACATCATGCAATATTGACACAAACTTCAAAATAAATCCATTAAATGAAGAATATGACCCAATCTCCTTGTCAGAATTAACAGCCATTATGAAGAAAAAGGACACAGCTACGGGCGTGGACGACATATCATATTCAATGATCGCAAACATGCCAGACAAATTTCTCAGAATTTTACTTAACATATACAATGGTATATTAACAGGACAAAAAATCCCAGAATCATGGAAAAAACAAATATTACTAACAATACAGAAACCACAAAAGGGCAATAATAACCCGGACAACTTCAGACCTATAGCTTTAAGTTCCTGCGTAAGCAAAATCCTGGAAACCTTGGTCAAAAATAGACTTGAATGGATAATTGAGAACAAAAAGCTGTTATCCCACAAACAAGTAGGGTTCAGAAGAGGAATGGGAACAAATAATAATCTAGCTCAGCGATTCCTAAAATGGGTTCTGCGGAACCCAGGGGATCCCTGGAAAAGTCACCAGTGTTCCGCGCGAAATTATTTATTTTTTGGCTGTTAAATAATACCACATTTAAGTACAAATATTATTTTGAAATAAAAAATAGAAAAAGTGTAATGAGAACTTATTACTGTTAGTAATTCGAATTAGGTAGGTAGTTAGCGAGAATTCAGCCCGGACTATGGCAGAGTTCGTGCGGATGCAGCGCGACGGGTTGCAGAAAACGCGAGAAACGGGCAGCCAGAGGCAACGCGCGATGGACGCAAGCAACGTCTTCCAACACACCCCGCTTGTCAGTCGTGTCTTAAGTCTTTCAATTGTTTCATTTTATTCGTTTGACAACGACGTTAAATAGTGGATCGCGTTATCGTGACTCAAAAAATTTAATTTAAGTGTAAATACTTATTCTATATAGTAAGTACAAATGCTTATTCTATTTGCTATAATGTTATATTCGTATTAGTAGGTATTTAAAATTGTATTATTTTATAGTTAGTTTATAATAATAATAATAATAATAATAATAATAAACGTCTTTTATTCAAAGAAAAAAAAGTTTACACAAAATCAAATCTTAACAAAGATATTCTGGATCGAGGCGATATTTAGCCGTAATGGCTAGTCTTACATTTATCATGAAGAACTGGCTAAAAACTGGACGGCTATCACATGATATTTCAAGCTCAAACGCAGTAACCGATAATGAAGAAAATATACCCGAGAATATTGTTGCTGGTTGTTCGGGAAGCTCTATTTGATTTGTTTTGTACCTATTTTTAACATAAGATGAGTATGAAGATACTTATAATTTAATTGTCCTAGGGTTGTGGTTAGGAAAAAAATGATATGTTAAAAAAAAACTGTTTCATAATTGGTATTCTGTTCAATTAAATGTTAAGTTGAATTTTAAATTTATAATTTAATTTCTCATAGGAATGAAAAGGTCTAACAAAAAATCGATTTCCTACTTTATGATCGACTTTAAGTATCCACTTTGACTTTCGAAGTCGACTTATCATAATTAAACTTCGACTTTTTGAGTTTTTAAAGTTTTGTAATATAGTTGCTGTATATTTTTTTATTTAAATTTTTATGAGTATAAATTCTAAAAATCAAATAGTTCATTTTCATTTATTAAAATGTCTTCAAATAAAGTAAATGTAGTCATTTTCTAAAATCAAAAACATTTATTTTTGAATAAAATATTAAGAAAGTATTAAGAAGTTCAAAAACATTTTTATTTTTGAAAAAGTACGAATTTTGAATATTTTTTTATTTTGCCAGTTAATATTATTTTCCACTTTATTCCTTTCTTATTTTTAGGGTGCGGAAAACAAGGCATTAAAATCAACAAGAGATAGACAAGAAAATAAAGGAGCAAAATCTTCAAAAAAAGAAGATACGACGACTCTTATTTGTCTTTTGGATTTATACCTGTTGGGAGTACTGAGCAACCAGATGGATTATGCCTTATTTGTAAAAAAATATTAGTAAATAGTTCTCTGGCGCCAGCAAAGCTAAAACGACACTTTGATTCAAACCACGAAAATCTTAAGGACAAAGATATCAGTTTTTTTCAAAGACACAAAGAGACGTATGAAGCCGCAGTGTCGAATTTGCATAAATTCGCAAAGACTGATAATGAAAATGCCACTGAAGCATCGTTCCGCCTAAGTTACAGGATAGCTCGATCTGGTAAACCACATACAATTGCAGAGAACTTAATTAAACCATGCATATTAGAAACAGTTGGCTGCATTCTTGGAGAAGACGCAGCAAAGAAAGTTGCAGCAGTGCAATGTTCAAACAATACTATTTTCGATAGGATTCACAAAATATCCGACCATATTGAAGATGAACTCATACACCGATTAAATGCCTCCGATATGTTTGCAATGCAACTTGATGAAAGTACAGATGTAGCTGGTCTATCAGTATTACTTGTATTCGTGAGATATATTTTTGGTACGTCTATCGAAGAAAATTTACTGCTCTGCACGCCTTTGGAAATCCATACAACTGGGGAAGAAATATTTAAGGTAATAGATTGTTACATGAATAAACACAATATTGATTGGAAGAAATGTATTGACGTATGTAGCGACGGGGCCACAGCAATGGTAGGAAAGATAAAAGGCACGGTATCAAAAATATCGCGCCGGGGTGTAAAAGCAGTCATTGCATTTTGCATCGTTATGCCCTTGTAGTAAAAAAAATGACAACTGATTTAAAGAAAGTTCTTGATGAATCTGTAAACAAGGGCGTCAATAAGGGGGGGGGGGGGGTAATAATGGGGGTAATTACCCCCCCCCCCCCCAAGATTGACAAAAAAAAGTTTTTTGCCTACACTTGACGAAAGAAAAGTGATTTCTAAAAAAAAAAAAAAAAAAAAAAAAGAAGTTTATAAGCTATAAACTTATGTTTATAGCTTATAAACATAAGTGTCCACCCCGGCGTCAAAAGCTTAAATCAGATGTATGTTATTTTCGAGCGACGACCTTTTTTCTTTTTTTAGAAATCACTTTCGATTTGATCCCAAAATCCGAAAGGCCTACAAACAATAAAAATGTTTTGAAAATTTATCTTGTTAATTTGTTACCCCCCCCCCCCCTGCGATGCTAATCGTTCTGGATTATGAGGCATTCATAGATCTTCAAAGTTTATCCACATTAAAACACGCATTTGAGTCTGTATCTCTGAATGAGTTTTGGGTTGGTGTTAGGAGTGAAGTAGCCAAAAAGGCTATCTTAACTTTACTTCCATTTGTCACAACATATCGTTGTGAAACAGGTTTTTCAGCTTATATACACTTACACAAAAAACAAATTCAGGTCGAGATTGGATGCTACCCCAGATATGCGCATACAACTGTCGGACATAATACCAAACTATAAAGCAATTATTGACAAAACAGTGAAACAATTTCATTCTTTACATTAAAAATTAAAGTAAAGAATAAAGTTTTTTACTTTTAAAATATTTCCAATAAAAAATGTTCTTATTTAAATTAGTGTCTTTAATTTGTGATAATTTGATATGGGGTTCCATTAAATAAAAGGTATTTGGTGGGTGTTCCGTAACGTTTAAAGTTTAGGAACCCCTGATCTAGCTTATATGACCTCCTTTATACAAGTAGGATTTAGTCAAAACCAGTCAACAATAGGAGTCCTATTGGACCTAAAAAATGCCTATGACACTATAAATATTCATCAACTGTATAAATACCTTATTGAATATGACATCCCAGTAGAAATATCTAATCTGATATATAACCTGCTTAATGATAGGAAAATATTTATTAAGGATAATCAAGGACATATCATAGGACCAAGAAAAACCAGTACTGGACTTGCCCAGGGATCCCCCTTAGTCCAATCATATTCAATATACTCTTAATGTCCCTATTCAAATTATAACTCAGCTATGCAGATGACATCATCCTACTAATCAGAGGAATAGATGCACGACACCTGGTGGATAAAATCAATAAAGCACTAAGTAAAATAAATAACTGGCTCAGAAAGCACAACTTTAAACTGTCACCAAATAAATGCGAATCAATTTGGTTCACCAAAGGAATAAATAAAACCAACCTACCTAATATTATGATAGATGATAACATAATACAATTCAAAAAGCATGTAAAATATTTAGGAGTACTATTCGATCACAACATGAAATGGAACAAACATATAGAACAGATTATTAATAAAGCACGTAAAGGAATAAACGTTCTAAAGGTATTCACCAGAGTATGGTGGGGAGCAGACCCCAAGATTATCCATATGGCATTTAATGGACTAGTTAAATCACAACTCGACCAAGGCACTATGTATATAAGCCCAACCAGCAAAAAATATATAAACAAATTAAGTGCAATTCACAATCGCGGACTAAGGTTAATCACTGGAACTATGAAATCGACCCCGATTAACGCCTTAATGGCAGAAACAGCTGAAATGGATCTCGACCACAGACGAGTATGGCTCGCTACCAAGTTTCTCATAAAATTATCAGCAATACAAGATCACCCTCTTATCAACCTATTAAAAGAACTACAGATATACTGCAACAATAGAAATAACTATTGGAAGAACAAAGAGACACCCTACCTAATCCAAGCCCTAAACCTCATCATACCTATACAAGATAGAATCCATAAAAGCGAAATTTTACCATGCTTTCAGGTAGAATATTATGCCCAGACATAAACATACAAATTTGCAATTTCCTGGATTCCGAGCCATACGAAAATACCGGGGAATGAAGAGGTAGATAAACTAGCTAACATAGGAAGAATACTAAATGTACCAATGCAAATTCCACTAGACAAAAATGAATTTATACCAACGCTCAAAAAACAAATAAAAAATAAGTTCATAAACCACTGGAACGAGCAATCAAACAATAAAGGCAAATGGTACAAACAAATACAAAATAATTTCCCAACAAAACCATGGTTCAATAAATTTGTATATATCGATAGAAGACATTGTCTAACAGCACAACACCTACATAAAATAAAAATCAAAGAAACTCCCAGGTGTGAATGTGGCCAACTTGAGAGCTTGGATCACATCTTCCTGGAATGCCCCATAAACGAAATTCCAAACATCAACATGTACGAAGAATTCAGAAAATGTAATGTCCCTACACCACTAAATATTCAGATCATACTAGCAAATATTACTCAAAAAACAATAATCACTATTAACAAATTCTTACAATATAATCAAATCAAACTCTAGGGAAAAAAACTTGCATGATACTGTATGTATAATATTCCTCTTTCTTTAACCCTAGGTGCTACATACCCGAGGCAACCTTCTGGTGTCCAATGCTCCTCCGTTGCCCGGGAGCGAGAAGAGTTTAATTCCTTTGTTGTGCTATCTGTCTAACTAACCCCTCAATACTAGGTAAAGTGAATAAAGCATATGTCTAAAATTGAAAGGAGTCAAAAATACAGTGCAACAGTCAGTGATAGTGAATAAAAAAAAATATATAATAAAAAATTCGTGGCCGTAATATGCCGCAAAGGCAGACAACTTACGATCGCCCAAATTGTGCTGGCGAATGGCGCTAACTGCAGCCGACGCAATAAAGAAGTGAAGAAAAGAACTCTTAAAATTTGAATGTCATGAGTTATTTTAATACTATTCATATTTTGTGATATGTTACTTGGATTTAAAGTAAAAGAAAGATAATTAGTTTCATAAAAAATTAATTGGTAATAAATTTTTATCAAACCAATTTTTTATTTTTTTTTATTTTTTTTTTATTTTTTTTAACTTTGTTAAGTTGTCCCAATTTGTATCTGTATAAAAAATTGCAGTATCATCTGCGATACTATGAATTTCTCCATCACAATTCACATTAATATAGATATTAAAAAATAATGGTCCTAAAATTGTTCCTTGAGGAACACCATATTTAATTACTTTAGGATAGCTTTTTTCTGTATATATTTGAACATAAGTTGGTCTATCTTTTAGATAATTTTTAATTAATTCAAATTGTTTTCCTCTATTTTATTTTTTATTCATTTTTAAAACCAGTTGTGCAAACCTTTTTTTTAGTTATTTTTTTTCGCCTATAATATTGAACCGATTTCAATAACATTTTAAGGGTATGTAGGTCACTAAAGGAAGAAAATATATGGCATGTAATCTAAAAAAATATGAGGAGCAAAAATTCAAAAGAAATAATATCCAAAACTTCTTATTAATAGAAACAGATGGCGGCACATTGTTAAAATACGCACCTTTATAGCCCATCATTAGTATTAGTCCAAAATGATTTTTATCCCATGTAAAACTGCAGTCAAAATACAACTATTAAATCAAAAAGATTATTATTCTCAGAATTATATTTTTAAATGGGATATTATTTACGTTTGGCTCAAATGGGTTTTTATCCTATTCTCAGATGCAGTTTAAATATAGAAAGTCGTTCAAAAAGAATATTATCCGTAGACATGTTGTTTTACTTGTGTTAGTTCTTTGTTTACAAGTTGCTTTAGCTCATCGTGGTGCATATAAATTGTTATTTTTGTTGATAAAAATGGATACCGAAGGAGTTTTAATAAGTGAATGCAATGAGGGCAGTAGAAAGAGGAAGTAATCATTTTATAATTTTCGCATTACTGATTATGAAACCCATCATCCATTTTTTTATACATGGAACGAAACTCAGGCTGGAAGAGGAGCCAATGAAATAGCTTCTGCCTTAATTTACTTCCTTGGTTGCAATGTTTTGCCAGACTGCAAGGTCCTACGATTATTTGCGGATGGTTGCGCTGGGCAGAACAATAATTTGTATGTGATGTACTCATTGGCAGTTTGGTTATCGAATGCAGCTCCTACTTCACTTCAAGAAATAAGAATTACTTTTCCAGTTAGAGGCCACTCATTTTTACCAGCAGATAGGGTGTTCGGACGAGTAAAAAAAAGATTAAGGACCTTTGAAGTTATACTTAATGATAAAGAGTACTTAAAAATTTATAATAAATTTGGCACCGTTAAGATCCTTGGAGAAGACTGGTATATTAATGACTATAAGGCGTTGGACAAACATTTAAACAAGTTTGTTGGAATAAAAGACATGAAGCGAATAATTTTCAAGAAGGATAATAAAGGCTTGGTAAAAATAAAAATGGAACCTAACTATAGGCATGATGATTTATCAAAAAAGTTTACATCAATTACAAAAAAAGGGAAAAATTTAGCAGCCATCAAAACGAACAAAAGGGAATTAAAGAATGTTATAAAAGACGAGAAAATAAAAAATCTAAAAACACTCTTATTACTTTATGATGAAAATTGGCAACAAGACGAGAACCTATCATTTTTTAAGGGGTTTTTAGAAAATAAGGTACAAGATCAGGCCGCATTACACTGAACAAGATGATGCGACTGTACCGAAGATGATGGTGGTTTGGTTATATAAGTAAATGTACATTTTTCGACATATTACTTCTTTGTGTTTTTAATTTGTAATATATTTAATAAAATACCGTTTTGTAAACAAACTTTTATTCCCAAAAATTCCACTGTAATTTCAAATGGAATAAAATCCCACTGACTTTATTTCAAGAGAATTTTTATCCATATGTTGGGTTCATTTTTTTTCTTTAATAACTCCGTTGAAAATAAATATTTTTTTCTGTGTAAATACTATTTTCCTTTAAGGGCCCCGGTGTATAAGTTTATTAAAATAAAAAAATTATTGCACGCTTTCCTGTTTTAGTTAACACAAATCTTTAATTATCTTAAAATTGTAAAAACGGATATTATTCCATTTGATTTTTTGCTCCTCATATATCCTTATGACGTCACACTTTTTTGGAACACCATGTACAAACCGAACAAAAGAATTTTCCTAAAATGCGCTCTAGGATACAGGTAAAGTTTGCAAAATGTCAAAATCCTAACATAATTAATAAGTCAGCAGTTAAGTGCGCAAGATACAACTTTCTGCATGCGGTAGGGAACAATTTTTCTACTACTCTTGAAGAAGGAAAAACATAGTAAAAATATTTAATTAAAAAACACATTAAATAATAATTCTTTTATTTACAATAATTTACTGGTACGAAAAAGTACGGAACGGAATAATTTTTGCACGTTAAAAGAAAAACAATATAGTGCATGTGGGCAGTGTTTTAATAAAACAACAGTTTAAAATTACCCCTAAACTATTATACCATGTGCAGATTTAATTCCCATTTCTAACTGTTCTCTTTCTCTAGATACATCTTTAAAAGCTTGAATGGCTAGCTCTAGGGTGCCTTTCTTGTTGGCTGATTTCTTAATAAACGATTCAACTACATTTAAATCAGTATCTCCTTCAAATCTGATATCATGGAATCGAGAGTATAACAAAACTAACGTCTTAGCTTCAATGATATTTAAAGTTTCTATGAGTTCTAACAGTAGATTGTCAACATTCTTGTGCCAAGCTAAAAAGAAAACTAATCCACCAAAGTGTCTAGTCGACCTAAAATAAAGGACAAATATTAATTCCAAGCTAATTTTAGATTGATTTATACGTATATTCCCTAGTTCCTTTTGATTAAAATGATTACGATTGATCAATAATAAAAAAAAGTTCGATATTGTAGGCTTAATTGAATTAAATGTAAAACTTTAGGGAAATATTTAGACATTTATTTAAAATCCGACGTTTTAATTTTAATAGATGTTTTTTGAAAGCTTTAGAGACTTGTGCCTTTGAACATATGATCTAGATCCGGTCCAATATTTCAGCGCGCCTGCGCTTTCGCTCGATAGCGCACTTCAAGCGATATCCGTTCAACTTAAGCTTTTGACAGATCTGGATATGGTAAAGTTCTGTAAACACAGTATACGCGGAGGAGTCAGTGTAAGAAAGGCTTTTGCAAAAAATAAATTTTTACCACATTACGACGTGTCTAAACCCACCTCTTACATACTATATTTAGATGCTACAAACCTTTAGGGAGCTAGAATGTCAGCCAATTTGCCAACGGGAAATTTCAAGTTGGAGTTGGAGGAGGCCGAAATTCAAAATTTAGATTACGAAAATATTGCGAAAGATTCACAAACAGGCTACGTTTTAGAAGTTGATTATTTGGAATATCCGGTAGACTTGCATTATTTACACAATGAACTACCCCTTTGTCCATAATCGATTGCACCTCCAGATTCAAAATTTAAACAAATCAAAAAATTAATTCCAAATTTCATTAAAAAAGATAAATCTATAATAGTACCTTATCAAAATTTACAACATGGGCTTAAGCTCATTAAAATTCATCGAGTCCTATCTTTTAATCAATTTCATTGGCTTAAAAATATATAGATCTAAACACAGCAATGCGCAATAAGGCAAAAAACAAGTTCGAAAAGGACTTTTTCAAATTATTGAACACTGCTGTGTTTGGAAAAGCAATGGAAAATGTGGAGAAACGGGTAGACATAAAGCTTGTTTCCCATTGGGAAAATATTTGTAGGAAAATGGGGGCTGGAGCGTTGATTGCAAAACCACACTTTAAAGACCGGATTATTTTTAGCAAAAACCTGGTAGCAATCCAGTTGCATAAACCAAAAGTTGTATATAATAAACCATTTACGTGGTTTTGCGATATTAGATATTGCAAAAACAATTATTTATGACTTTTTGTACGGGTATATTAAACCAAAATACGGGAATAATGCTGTCTTACTTTATACTGATACTGATTTTCTTATTGTAAAAGTTACGACTGAAAATTTCTATGATGACATGAAAGCAAGATAATCCACATGGTATTCCTGTAAACCTATCAATATTAGGGAAAATGAAAGATGAGTATGCAGGAAAAATCATTTGAGATTTCTATGGAACCGGGGCAAAAGCTTATTGTGTAAATGTGGAGGGCGAATTAACCAAAAAAGCTAAAGGGTTCCTGACTATGTCACTAAAAAAGAGCTTACTATGGACGATTACAGAGAAGCGGTTGACGTAGAGGGCACCCTCGTTCATCGTCAGATGAACACCTTCCATTCACATTTACATTATACAGTGAGTCCCAGAAGTAATGTCTAAATTCATTTAAAATTCAGCGGTAAGTTTTTTGAAAAAACGCTCGTACCCGTCGATTTTTATTTTTTAATGTATTTTTTTGTGTGGTAATTTCATGTATACAGGTTAGCTCAAAAATAAGTTACGACCATCAACTTCATTTTTTCAAATGAAAACATCCCAGCAAACACAGAAGGTCGGTAAATGGTTGGGCCTATGGTGGCAACAACGGCACGGCGTTGGCAACGGGCGCATAATACCGAACCGGTATTGGTCCATTGTTGGTCTTACAGCGGTGGCATATTAAAGGATAATTTGTAGCGGGCCGGTTCTGGCTTGCCAATCGTTTTAATGTCATTGGTGTTCCAGTATCTTGCCAGCGTCGGTTATATTGCGTGTGCCATTGAAAGTCATAAACGCTGGATAAATAGCACTATATATTTATTTATTCAAATAATAATTGTTAAAATGGGGAGCTGAGATAATGTCAAACTGATAATAATATAAGTTCATTAAATGTTTTTAACATTTCAAAATTCCTCCGTAAATGACATTCAACGATAACCAGCAATGAATTAGAAATTGAATTTGGCGGCAATTTTTAAAAGTTGTCTAATAGGATGTGGCTGATATGACGCTTTTGGTTGGTAGCTTTTGTTTCTATTAACATAACCAAACTTCTTTCCTTTCTCGTGGAAGTCGCGCGTGTTCAAGTTGATCGCGTGTTTTTAATTTAATAATGAATAAATAAGAGTAAGTATATTCCTTTATTTTTTGCTATCAGGACTAATCCAATATATCAGGTGTAATTTAAAAATAATTTGCTATTGTATAAAGAATTGTGTAGTCTCTCTGGCAAATAGGTGAAAAACATCTTTTTACCTACCTATATATATATTAAAATTTGAATTCTGCTTTACTTGAAATTACAGGTTTATTTATTTAGATCCTTATATTTTCAGATCTTCTAAGCCATTTGGTAAAAGAAATCGTTACAATAAAGAAGGATGTTAAACAACTCATGCTACTATGAGTTCCAGTTCAGATATAACCGAAGTGTCATTTTCCGAGCTACACAAATGCCAGTTATATGAAGATTTGGTTAAATTTAATGATGATTTGAAAAATGAAGAGTTCTTCAAAAAATGCGTAAGCACAGTTGTTTCAAAAATTATTAAATAATAGTCCTGAGTTATAATTTTCAGATATATTTTTTTGTATACTTAGATGTTTTTTCCAATTTTAGTTTCAGTTGTTTAATTTTAGGTTTAGGAACTTGAGCATCTTACTTAAACTTATAACTTTTGAGTGCATGAAAATGGATCTCGTGGGGGGCAATGACTACAGTAAGACATAAACTGTCATTAATAAAAGGTAAATATAATTTTTTTTTGGGTAGAAGTATTTGACTGCGCCACTGAATAAAACCATGCAACTTCTTTAAATTTTATTCAATTGCCTAAATCATATTTTATTTGTTTCACTAGTCATTTATTTTATTACTATTGATCTTTAAGAAAAAATAAATAATACAAATTAGATTCAAAGGCTTAAACAATTTCTTTTAATTAATTTTTAGCAGCAGCACATAAAAATTCTCGGGTGAGGAACTGCACTGACACAGAAGTCAATCGATCACGTTATTATCGTATGGTTAAGAAATACCCCAGATAGAGAAGCTGGCCGAACTGAAAGAAACCAAACGAACCCATCAGGTCCTCTTGGATAGGTCCGCTAGATCCATCTCCTGGTAACTTTACCAGGCAGATAATTTCCATGGAAACAATTGTCTCAACAAAGGTTTCTTTGGAAATTATCTTGTTGGTAAAATTACCAAGAGATGGATATAGCGGACCCAAGTAAGACAAACTAGATATTTTTATGAAATAAATATTGTTGTAACTTTTACAGGATTTTTACAGGATTTTTTGTGAGGACGTTCGATTTTGGTGGAAAATAAATTAATTTTTTTGTTTAACTACCAAAGTTTTATTACTATTATCTTAGTAAGGTGCAAAAAGTCTGTTGCACTTTCCGTTTCACTATAATTAGGATTCTAAAATTAAAATAATTTTTTTTGTAAATCTCTTGACAATGACAGAATACTAACAACCATGAGGAATTATTATTAGTTTTGAAAAGTTTTAATTTTTCTATCAAGTTTAATGCCTTTTATAATTAATTTGAAAGGCAAAGCCTAGTTTTAAGACCGAGTAGTAGCGACGTCTTCGTTATTTTTTTTATAAATATTTTATATTTGTTAATCAAATTACTTTTAAACCGGCATTTGGGGCCAATTACCAATATTTTGGTTGTCGAAAAATAATTATTAGTGTATTATATATTATTTTTTACCAAAATGCGGAAAATTTGGTCACAAAACCCGATATATAGCTTATTTCGAGTTAAACACATATATTTTTAATAACGTTGGCGAACGCATAACTATTCAGTCCTAACATACCCAGCATTTTTGGAAAATGAAATGGCGAAGGAACCGTTTTGGCCGCGCATTGGGCTTTTGCAGGTATGCCGAAAGTGGGCCGATGCATAACCTACATCGGACATTAACATTTTATTGAAACAGGCCCGTTTCTGTTCCGACGTTGGCATCTGGCTGTTTAACCAGCAATGGTCCAGCAAGCTTTATGCATCGCGCCGTTTTAACCCGTGCTGGGAAATCGTCGTTGGCCCACAAGTCGGCCGGGCGGACATTCCCTATATGTGGCCCAGTACAGAATGCCGATAATGGTCCGTTGATAAGTGCATCGGCAAGCGCCCGCTTGCCGGTATCGGCCCTCTTATCTTGTGTTTGCTGGGATATTTGTTATTTCATTTTTGAATTTTGCATTGAATTCTAAGCATGTTTTATGTACCATGTCCTATACATAAACTCAACAGTTATGGAAAAAATTAGGATTGAACATATATATATATATATAAGAACTGTTTATTAAAAAAAAAACACAACAAAATCAAATTAAATGTTGAAAATGTGCGCCATTTACGGCTTGACAATATTCAAGACGATCTCAACTCAACTCTCTTTGCACGTTTCCAACTATTTCCGGAGTTATGACACGCACTTCTCTTCGGATCCTCTCTTTCAACTCCTGCATATTGTTTGGCCTGTTAACAAATACTTTTGATTTGAGGTAACTTCACAAAAAAAAAGTCCAGCGGAGTTAGGTCTGGCGACCTAGCAGGCCATTCGATAGGTCCTCTCCTTCCTATCCACCGATTGGGAAAGGTTTCATCCAAAAATGTGCGCACAGTGGCAGCATAGTGCGGAGGAGCACCATCTTGTTGGAATATCAGTTCTTCGTCAGGGGAGTCTGGATCCAATGGATTTGGAAATAAAGCCACTAATGCTGGAATTAATTCAAGTTGGAGAAATTCGAGATATACTTGTTCAGTTAAAGACTGTTCAAAGAAAAATGGACCAATTACTCTTCCGCGTACGATTCCACACCAAACATTTATTTTTGCAGGGTACTGGCTGTGAACTTCTATCATCCAATGCGGATTTTCTGTTGCCCAATATCGATAATTTTGTCTGTTCACATTACCATTTATCCGAAAAAAATAATATTTTTTACTAAATTATTATCTAGATTGCACATATTTTGCATGCGTTCGCAAAACTCATTTCGCCTATCGAAATTATCTTCAAATAACTTATGCACGGAATAACTTTGTATGGGTGATATTTGTGCTTTTGAACTACTCGGTGAACAACAGATTTCGGCATGTGTAAATCGGCCCCAATGTGCGACAGGGGAGTAAATGGATTTTCTTCCAAAGAAAGCAAAACATCAAGTTTTTCATTTTCATCTCGAGTAGGACGACCAGATTTAGACAAATCTCTAACATGACCGAATTCTCTAAACTTAGCCTCTATTCTACTCACCATCTTTTGACATATGGGAGGACGATCAGGATGGATTTCATTAAATAATTGGGCTGTTTCTATTTGAGTACGTGTTTTATCACCAAACTCAACCATGCATAGAAATTTAATTTTTTCCCGTTCCGGTAACTTCACCATTATTATAAAAACAGCAACTTTAAAACTATGCTTGACAATAATTATACTTATTTGAAATAAAATTGTCATACAGTTTCTATAGAAATAAACGGTGACAGTGACACTCTTACTTATTAGGGAGCCCAAAATGCCATATTGCCAAAAGATTTGATAGATCATTGGATTCTCTAAATGATATGTTCAATCCTAATTTTTCAATAACTGTTGAGTTTATGTATAGGACATGGTACATGAAACATGCTTAGAATTCAATGCAAAATTCAAAAATGAAATAAAAAATATGTTTTCATTTGAAAAAATGAAGTTGATGGTCGTAACTTATTTTTGAGCTACCCTGTATACATGAAATTACCACAAAAAAAACACATTAAAAAATAAAAATCGACGGGTACGAGCGTTTTTTCAAAAAACTTGCCGCTGATTTTAAAAGAATTTAGACACTACTTCTGGGACTCACTGTATGTATGTTGAACTTAAAAATAAGGTAGCGTTATTACACGCGGACGATAAACGTTACCTTATACCTGATTCTGAGTACATGCTTGCTTGGGGTCATCGGAATGTTGCATTATATAAAAAAACATTAAAAATTTTACAAAAGTGATTATATTGGTAGCTTTCCTTGCACCAAATCTGTGATATTTATGGCTTTAGAGGTTTGTGATATTAGGTTATGTAGGTATTTATTATATTTATAGGTTATTTATGTATTATTTTTGTTATTATTACATATCGCTCCTTTCGGGCAATATGTATATCCCTCCTTTCTTTTAAAAGTGTTCGACTTTTGTCGTCGTCGTTTGTACGCGTACTGGAATTTTGATATTTCGAGTTTTTGACATTGTCGATTTTTTTTCTCCAAAGTCGAAAATTATGCGAAATTCGCTGTAAACCATTTCAGGTCGCAAAATTTTTTATTGTTACTTCTGGAGGTTCGAGAGGACCGGTAATGACCATCGCATGGTCGTCGTGGGTACAGAATACGTCGAATTGGGTAATTCGGGCATATTCTCGGATTAAAGGATCAAATGGGTTGTTTCAAATACTATTTTTTCACAATATATCTTTCTATAAGTACCTAAAATGATTATAAATTGTGAAAAAGTTCAAAATTAGGATTTTAGACCAAAAATTTTCACGGTTTTTAATTTTTTTTTTGGAAAAATATTTTTTTAATTAAAATGTCATATATCCTATCGAAAAGAGCTCGTCGAATTACGTTTAAAATACATTTTTTGGATTTTTAATCATTTTTATTTACAGAGCAATAAACGAATAAATACTTTTTTTTATAATAATAATCAATTTTTAATAAGCCTATTAAGCTATTTTAATACATTTATATGTTTCTTCATGTTCTTCTTATTTGATAATTACAACCTAGAAATACTATTACCGTATTAAACTTATATTATGTAAAATTTGTTTTTTAAATTTTTTTATAAATAATTTTAAGGTATATGTTTTAATTGCATTCCCTAATTTATTATATTCTATCTACCTCTAAAAAATATTGATTTTTGAGTAGATTTTAAATTGGTATGATCCAAAATAAAGTTGTTTTTTTCCTCTTGTATTGTGAATATGAACTTCATTAAATTTTATTAAGAAATTTTCATAATATATCTTTCTATAAGGTACAGGTTCGCTCAAACCTGTTTCTGAGCCACTGTAATTAACTTTTTTAAGACAACCAGGGCCCGCTCTAGGAGCGGGGGGGGGGGGCAACCTAAGCCCCTGCCCAGGGGCTCGATTCTTGAAAACCAGGGAGTGGAACAGCCGAGAGAAAGTAGGCGTGGTTCTACTGAAAATTGATAAATCGTATTCTTAAACGTCGTTCTATTTCATGGCGAGAGAACGATCGCTCCCTGTTGCTTCTACTGGGTAATTTTAGTGGAACGGACTGGGGAGCATGCGACATAACCTAACTAATTTTTTAATTTGTGTTTATTTTAAAGTGAGTTTGTTTGACTTTAGTGTTCTTTTTGTGTCGTTGTTGTTTGTTGAACAATGAATAACTTAGTCTTGTGGGATGAAATAATCTAAAACGTGGACGAGGCAGTGGTATTAAATCTGATTGTAAGGGTAATACTTCCAAAGGCAGATCCGTTTGATCTTTCTGACGAGAAGTTTATGAAATTATTTAGGCTTTTTTTTTTCGTGGACCCATTTAATAGATATTAAATAATTACCTACAAGTTTAGTTTAAATTAATACTTTTTCGGTACGTAGGTACCCCAAAAATTCCATTATTCTGTAAAACACTACATTAAGTACAGTATGACAATCACAATAAACACAATGTTGTTAGTTCAATAGTACAATAAAATATAAATAGGTTCCTACCTTTAGAAGGATCAAAAACCTTAGCCAGGATGGAAATTAATAATTTAAATTTATAGTAAACAACACACGAAAACACCACCTGACCCACGATGTTTCATCTGTCACCGTATAGCCGTAAATCCTTGATATCTGTCGAAAAATTCTGTATTGTGATTGGACAATAACTTTGGCAACGCGGCGGCTTTGTTCCCCGCTTCAAACTCCCTCCTTTATGTTCAAGAATACGCATTTTTGTATTTTGTGATGGGGAGAGAACAAGTAGTAGAGTAGAAGTGGGGAACAATCCCCGGTGAGCGTTCTATTCTATCGCCCTCAAGAATCGAGCTCCAGGGCGGCAAGTTGGGAGAGCGGCATGAAAAATCTAAAAAACACCATAAATCCCCGTTTGGCCTACCTACGTTCCTACGTATATTTGAAGTTTGAACCATTCCAATTCCCAGTTAACAAAATTAATTTCCTTTGTTTTGCTGTCCTTTTTTTTAAACAGTGACAATTAAGACTCATCCGATTTAAGTGGAGTGGAATATACGTAGTTTCTATACTTTTATCAAAAAAAGAAAGTCTACGGGGGGTGCTGCAATTCATTACAAAACTAAATTTAGGGCCAAATCTTAGAGTCGCTATACGCATTTTATTAACAATTCCTATTAGTGTAGCTAGTGGAGAAAGGAGTTTTTCTAAATTAAAATTAATCAAAAACTTCTTAGGATCGGCCAACTTGTCTGAACGGTCTAGCCATGCTAGCCATAGAGCATGAAATTAGCGGTAGATTAGATTTAAAAGAAGTTATAAAAAGGGTTGCCGAGGTAAAAGTCGGAAAAAAGTTTTCTGTTAGTTTTTATAGGTATGTATAACTTATTTTTTTAAGCATATAGGTTTATATTGTGCAATTATATTGCCTAAAATTTTTAATGTTTTTTTTGTTAATTTTTATTTTGTTAGTATTTAGAATATGTTTAATAAATACAAAATTTAAAAACAAATCATATTTTTTAATAAAAATACCTACTTAACTGGTAAGTGTTTTATTTTTTTAAATAAGAAAAAACACTTCTGAAATTATTTGCGAGACTAGGAAAAAGGCGGCAATTTTTTCTTTTGCCCAGGGCGGCGTTATTGCTAGAGCGGGCCCTGAAGACAACCTTACTTAACATGGAAAAAGAAATAATTAAAAAAAAAAGTATAGGGATCTGTCTAGGATTCTTACCAAGTACGCCTATAGTGCCTTAGAAGCAGAAGCTTGCGAACCCCCGTTGGCACTCGGTAGGCAACATTTAACAAATTCACTATTAAACTGTATGCAGAAAACAACCCACTACTTTAAAAAAATCAGTGATTTAACTACATTGTGTCTAGCTTACAAATCTTGGAACGTTAAACAGATACTACTTCAAGTAGAAAGCTACACAGGGTGTTATGGAATTGCCTTAGTATATTTGAACCCGTAAATCCTGATATGCTAACCTTCGAAGGAAAAATATTTTTAAATGTCACATTGCTTTAATAAGTGAGAAAATCCAACATTTGTGTTTTTGAACCCGACGCCTTCACTGCCTTACCCACGTGCATTTGTTTTGATTTTGAACTCTCAAACTAAAAGAGGAAGGTCAGTGATTTTACAATGTTGCATGACAGTGACCTACTAAATAAGAGTTCACTGACCTTATGTCATATTTAAACTTTTTGGAAATTAAAATTAAACATACCTCAGCAAAAATCATTAAAAACTGGTATAAAACCCATAATAAAATAAAAAAATTCTTTTAAATCCAATCTGCGATTCAAACTCTGAAAATTAACCCGTATTTCACAACAAAAACAAAACGTTACCTATATAAGCAAATCCACATTAAAAATTCTTTGATTAATTATTTACTTCATATGACGTCCTAACGCCAACATTGTTTTTCTTCATATTTCTCTTTTTTCTGCAATAAAACCGACAAAACCATTGGTTATTCCCCCAACACAAACAAGTTAAAGCTGTCAATTACTTACAGTAACAAAGTACGCTGCTAGCGATGACGCTGATTAGTAGTGATGGGCGATGTCCATCGATGTTTTTCTAAACATCGGTGTTTTGTTATCGATGGTCGATATTTTTACATCGATAATAAGGTTTACAAATAACAATGAAAGCATCGATGTTTAACCTTCGAGTGTTTGACACTGCGTTTTAATATTTGATGCCAGCTTTTTATGTTAGGAGTCACTTTGGACGTTGACCTTTTGTTGCCCCTCCCCCGAATAACAGATTGCTTTAATAATAATAACCGTTTATTTAAATAAAGTGTCGACAGAAAACCACATAAATATCAATTTATTATTCCAAAGTTATTCAAATTTTTGTTTATTTTGTCTGTTTAAGTAAAAGCTGACTTATAAATCTGGTAACATTTTCAGTTTCTCCAATGGCAACGCTGTGTATGCAGGCGGACGCACTACCCAGTGGCCGACGCCGGGCGTGGAACAGTGGCGGTTCATCAGGTGAAAAATAAAACCAGGAGGAAATCTTTTCGACAATATTAAATATTAATGTACCAATACAGCTATCATTTTAGCCCTTAAAAAATAAGTATGTTCGAATTAATAATTGCTGTCCTGGGGACAACATGGAGTCAAACTAAGGAATTAATATAAACAATACTTTTAATTACTAACTACTGGCGTTCTTGGCATCGATGTACTCGTCGTATTTTTACATATAAAAAAGGTTACTATAAAAAACGACCAGTTCAATAATGCACGGTAGAAAAGGTTATTAAAATAAACAACCTGCGAATACACTGCAATAATATTAATTTAATCCGAATGTAGCTATGCACAATAGGGCCACGGTTAACTCCGATGGACAATAATAATTAATAAACAGTCGACCGTGTCCCAGGAAGTGAAGAGTCCAACGCCCAACGTTGTCAAGTGGATTTTATTTTCACCGTCGCTATGGTTACGTGACGTTATCATGTAACAATTTACATTGTAAGATGAAGGGCAAATCAAAAATAGATCAGTCGTATGCACCATCGTTTTAGCATTGGTTCGTCTAACCTTAAAGTATTTATTTTAAGGCTTCGCAAAACTTACGGTTATAGATATCGTTTTTACGTGATTTATTGTGATTAAAAAGTTTTGTTTAAAGACCTTACCTAAGTCTGTACTTCTCACATTTTATTTATTTTTCTAAATTCGCAATATTGAGTTTGTTACGCACCTAAATGTGTCAACGAGTGTTACATTTTATTGTACTAATTTTAAACCTATCTCTTTTACCAACATGGCGCCAAAAGATACACTCCGTAACGGCGGTCCACCTAAATGTTGTAAAATATGCAAAAGTATAGCCCAATCAGGGTATAAGTGTGTTAAATGTAGTAGTGTCCCACTTTGGATGTGTTCCTTACCATAAATGGATTCAAGTTATTGATGGTGAACGGATTGACTGCTGTGACGAAAAGCCACACACTGACATAACCATTAACGAACATGAGCAAACTTTAACTGACTTTAAATCTGCAGACTTCATTTGCAAGTGCGACCGATGATTTAAGTACCGTGGAATTGTTTTACTTGAAGGAACTTGTTAGACAAAAGGATATTCTAATACAAAATTTACAATTAACAATAAGTTCATTGCAAGGTCAAATCAAACTGATCGGCCATATTGATGGATCGTTATCATCAGCGAAAAATCTGCATGGTTCGAAACCTAGTGATGTCGATAATACCGACCGTGTTCCGAATTCAATACCGCCAAATTTAAAATCTTCTCAACAGCAAATCAAAAATCATAGTGGAAGTAGCAATTCAGCCAATCAGACCCAGTTACTTACTTCAAATGCGCAAATAAACCACGAGTTTACGCTCAGTCAGGTGAGCCATGCAGTCAAAACTGCAAACTCTAATGCTAAACCTGGGCGCAATTCTGTTTCCACTGTTACTAGCGCTGACGTATCTCCTTAGCGGAGTACCGCTAATCTACAACAACAATACATTCATAATCATGGGCGTGCGCTGAGAAGAAAGCCTATAGTAGGAGCCAGTTTAAATAATACTGGAGTTAAAGCAATTGAAAAACGTGGTTATTTGCATGTATATAGACTTCATTCAGACACAACTTCAGATGATCTTGTTAAGTTCTTAAAAGTTACCGCATCTACTATTAAATTTGAGTGCAAAGATCTTAGGAGATCGGAGCAGGGAAGTTCTTTTATGGTGTCATTCCCAATTCAGGATGTGAAGCATGTTTATAAACCAGTAATATGGCCGCTTAGGGCTTGCATAAACAGGTTTAGGTTTCCCAGGGGCGACAAGAAAGATATTTCTAGCGTTGAAAATGTTCAGCCAAATTTCAATTTGCAGGCCTCCCGGAAGGCAAAGTCGTAGATGTGTTTCCTGATTCTGTTGAAGCCAAACGATTCAGAATATGCCATTTGATCACTTTATGCAGGAAGTTGCATTATCATTGTTGCATTCGGACACGTCTGTAGAACCTAAGTACGGGCGGTTTTTTCATAGTCAGGCAAGGGTAATCTGGATGATAAGTTTAATGCATTTTTTGATGTTATTACCGAAAATATTGAATTTTGTTTTCCGCTTGAAAAAATTAAATCACACAAGCATATCAACAAAAAACCATGGTTGACTGATGAAATTATTGAGGAGGGTAAGTTTCTTAGGGAACTTTATAGAAAGTGTAAATTTTCTGACGACCCGCCTATGCATCTTCGGTACAAGGTTTTAAAGAGTATACATAGCTATAAAATCTCTTTGGCAAAAAAAAATTATCATAACAATCTATTTTTAAATTCTGATAATCGATCTCGTACAGCTTGGAAAATAATAAAAAACGAAACAAACATAAAAAAAGGCACTGACCTGCCCGACTATTTTGTGGTCAATCCAAATAACGACAAAATTTCTGATTTAAATTTGGCAGCGGAATTTTTTAATGACTTTTTTTTATTGAATCCATAAATGTACTGACTTCTGAAATTAAGGCTATTGAAATAATAAGTTCATCAAGTAGTGATTTTAATTCTCTATTTTTACAGCCATGTACCGAACAAGATGTACGTGAAATAATCGGTAACAAAAAAGAGTTCGTCGGGATTTGATCGGATTCCCTGTTTCCTGTTAAAGAATGTTATAGACGTCATTGTTGACCCAATTACTTATTTAATTAATGTGTCTTTCATAGAGGGATCTTTTTCTAGTATACTTAAAAACACAATAATTCAGCCAATCTTTAAAAAGGGCGATAAACATAGTATTTCTAATTATCGTGGTATAGCGCTCTTGTCAGTTTTTTCGAAAATTTTCGAAATGGCATATTATAAACGTCTTGTTGCGTTCCTTGAACAGAGAAAATTTTTTTCTCCACGGCAGTTCGGGTTCCGCAGGGACTTGTCGACTCAGCACGCAACTGTTGCTTTATATAATAAAATCATGGAAAATCTTGATAAGAACAAGCATACAACATGTCTATTTTTTGATCTAAAAAGGGCTTTTGATGTAATTAACATAAAACTTCTACTTAATTAACTTAATAATTATGGTATTCGTGGTAAAGCATTAGACTGGCTAGGGGATTTTTTATCAAACAGGTCACAGAAGGAAGTACTTAAGCATCTTCACAAATCTTATTCTTCCAGTAGCAGAAATGTTACCAGTGGCGTGCAGTTTGCTGGGACCATTGTTGTTTATAATTTTTATTAATGACATTGCCTTTGATAACTTTGAAGATCTTTATCTTTCGTTCTTTGCCGACGATACTTCGATCGCTTGTGCTGGATCTACAGTCGATGAGCTTAGCAAGAGTGCGTGTGACGCAGTCTCATTAGTTCAGAGATATTGCGATAAAAATGGGTTAATCCTTAATGAAGGTAAAACTGAATTACTTTATTTTTGTCTTAGAGATCTAAATAAAAGCCTATTAGTAAAATTAAATAACCAAACCATTAAGCAGTCCCATGTTGTAAAGTTTCTGGGAGTTTTTGTTGATTCTAAGCTATCGTGGAGTCAGCAAATAGACTTTGTTCTGAAGAAGCTCGCTGTGTATTGTTTTGTCATTTGGCAGTTGCGCAATAAGATAGATATAAATCTTTTGAAGCTTTATTATTTTTCATATGTCCACTCTTGCTTGAGTTACGGAATTTTGGTCTGGGGAGGTTGCTCTAGGGCTGACGAAATCTTTATTCAGCAAAAAAGAATAATTAGAACCATGACATTTAAAAGACGTATTTTCATGCCGTAAACTTTTTCCCCGGCTAGGTATTTTAACATTCCATTCCCTGTTTATATTGAATTGTCTGACTTATGCTAAGGCAAACTTGGACGTATTTTCTCTGACCCGTGAATCAAATGAACATTATCATTTTAGACAGAATTTTAATACTGACATACCACTTCATAGATTGTCTGCTGTGGCTTACAGTCCTTTAGTACTACCAATTAAGTTATTTAATAAACTGCCACAAGGAATTAAGCAACTACATCATCCAAAAAAGTTTAATAAGTTAGTTAAAGGTATTCTACTTGAAAACGCTTTTTACTCCACTAATGAGTACCTTAAATTTAAATTTTGATTATTTATTCAATAATGTTCCAACTGATGGGATTGTGTATGATTTTTTTATTATGTATTTGTTTACCTGTTCATTTGAAATATTGTTTTATTTTTTATACCTATATATTATTAATGTATAATGACAATATCCTATTCTACCTATACAGTAGTCAAAAGGAAATAAAGGATTTTTATTTTTTTTTTATAAAAGTTACCACTCGAATACTAAGATTTTCTTTCCTCCTACCTGAGCAATTCAAATTTGTTATTATTATTTAAATGTTGATATGTAATGGACGTAATCCTCTGGAACTCCGGATCATCTGGTTCAAACTGTAAACACGTCCTGTCTAGAACAAATTCATATTCATGGCGATCCAATAGACTTTTTAAATAGTTGTCTTGGAACATGGCAGGTGATCGTATAGATTTTCCTGGTGTGGGAAAATATACTTGGTTAATTCTTTGTCTGATGTCCCATTCAGCTTCTTGTAAATCGCCATTAGGTTCTCTTACTAAAATTATTCGATCAGTATTGGTTACTCCAAAGGTTATATCTGTGAATACCATCCTTGATGTTTCTAGCCCTAGAAAAATAAAATTATGATACATATATTAAAATGTAGGATAAGGGAAAAATAAATCCCATCGAAATGATTTCTTAAAACTATATTGTGATATATTGTTTTAATAAATCAAAAAATATTTTATAACAGGTCGCTGATCGTAGATGTCCTATTAGATTGTGTACTAATGTATTTGCAATTTTCTCAGTATTTTAATACGTATTAGTTGTGTTTCTTAGTTTGTTTAATTAGTTTACGTTTTGAAAATAGTTTTTAGTGGTTAACGGGTTTTATTTTTTAGGGATAACACCAAGAGGTCATGTCTATGTATAGTGCGTTTTTATTGGTTTCGCAGTAAGCTGTTACTTTAAAACTTCATTCCGTTGATTATAGAGCTGGCGTGGTGTAACTCTGGCTGACAGGGAACAATTGTAGACCTTGAGGCTGTAATCATCACAAGCGACGCAGCTTCAGAAGTTCTTCTGAATAGAGTTTTATTGCAAATGCCAGAAAGGATATGGCTCCGTTTGTGGGTATCGTAAAACTGGATTGAAGTGCTCGATACTGTGTTTCTACTGCAATGGGACATCCTGCAAAAACATCCCCGATCATCTTAGGAAAATTCGGATTAAGACAACCCTGAGAAGGATATGTCTAGAACCACATCACCAGATCCGATGACAGATATTACTCTTAATAAATTTGTTAAAACTGTCCTGTAACGTCATCTTAAGCAATTAAACCCGAGTTTAAGGTAAGAAATATGTATAAAAGACAGGCATTTTATAACACCCCTCTTTTGAATTGGCGAATAAGTAATATTGAAAAGTTTAAATTTTCAAAAAACTTTTGAACTGAGTTTTAACTCGAGAGTAATTTTCATTTCGCATGCGAGAAGGTCGGGCATTCAAATATTGGATTGTTCTTATACAGACAAAAAATATAATGAACCTTGATGATTGATGGCAAGTGCTTGTGGAGAAATAAAGTAACAAATCCAAATAGTTGCTCAGAAAACAAGAAACGAGTTGGAAATAAAACGTGATGTTGAAAGTAAAACAGGCCAAAAAGGAATCTGAATAATTGGTCCTCTATATTAGTTTCTGTCGAGTTTTTTAATAACACCTAAAGTGTTAGATTTATTTTAGATTTATTTATTCAGGATATAAATATTTACAATACAATTTGTACCTACAATATATATAATAAGTTATCCCTATTCAAAGTTTAGTAAAATCATAATTATGTTAAAATAAATAAAAATGTTAACAACAAAGAAAAACATGAATGATAGAATAGTTTTGGACTTGCATTGTCTTTAATTTGTTTTACATCACAACGTTTCAACTGGTAAGTATCTCCAGTCGTCTTCAGGTGAATACTAAATAAGTAAAGTAACTACAGCTCTATTTATACTAGCTAGATGTACTGGAGCATGACTGAGATGGGTGCAGTCATGCGTTTAATTCTTGTGCGAAACAGACACAAAGAAAAACATTATAAAATTGGTAAAATTTCGATTTATTTGTATCAAATCTATTATATACTCATAATGGAATATTCTTCATTCCTAGATTCGGGAATTTGGTGATAATAGAAAAACGGTGGGTTTTACTTAAAAAGATTTTTATTTGCTCACGGTCAAAAATACACTGAGTAAAATCTTAACAACTATACAGCAGGTACACGGCGATATCGCGTACTCTATTTTTTATATACATTTCCAAATATTAATAAACAACTTTCAGGTATTAACATTTGCTTAATATTTTGATGCATTTGCAAAATAATATTTCTTAATATACTACATCTTTCCCCATCAAAAAAAAATTATATCCTCAAATATAAAAACATCATATTAATTATTATATCAATTATCAATATAATTTTTTTTATATATAGTATGTCCACGGATGGGGTTTACAAGAGGACAAATGGACTAAAAATTGAAAAATACGAAAAAAATCCACTCTTAATAAACGTTTTTGCTTGTCTAGAAAATCGATTCATCATAAGAAACTTCAATTTTTTTATACAGGGTGGGTAAAAAATGCAAAAATGTTATTTTGCTTAAGAGTAAACATACTTTATTTTGAGAGATAGGAAAAAAGGCACTCTTAATAAACGTGGTACTTGTTGTCAATGTCTTTATTTAATGAAGTTATTATTTAAGTAAAAATGCTATCTACTGGACAAAGAGTTTTTATAATACAATGTTATGGGGATGGTCAAGTTTCATACCGCTACGTCATGGAACAATTTACCGAGAAATTTGTAGGAATCCCAATAACTAGGATGACAATTTGTAAGTTAATAAAAAAGTTCTAGAGAACTGGTTCGGTTTTGGACCTAAATAAAAAGAAGAAATACGACCATGATGATGCTGCTACAGTCTTAGTTCTTCAATCTGTTGAAGAAAATCCTATGACGTCCATAAGAAATCGTGTTACTCAGTTGGAAGTTGTGAAAAAAAGTCAAATTCAAAAGATCCTTATCGATCGAAAAAGAGGGTTGACCATCATGTCACACTGTGAGAGTTCTTATCTTCAATATCTTAATTGCCCTCTATTTCTATTATGTCACTATTATTATCGTCATCTATCTCTATTACATCACTATGTTTATTTTTACTATTAATTGTAGAGTTCTCTATGTCAGGTAAACCACTTTGAACTTTAGTTTTGACGTAATTGATTAAAATGACGTTTCCAGGTTTTATTAATTTCTGGAATTCTAACAATGTAGGTACCATCGCGTAAAATGAAAACTAGGACATAAAAATTTTAATTTGAGCTCTTGGTCTATAAAAATTTGACTTGATCATCTTGGCAGATTGTCAAAATTGACAGTATTTCATGGTTCAGGAATCAAAACGTCAATTAGACAATCCAAACCACGTGACTTTTCAGCTGTCAATTTGCGCCTGGCTGGCAAACAGCAAAAACAAGGGTTATAAACATCCATTGTTCGCGTTGATTCAGGTAGTTTTTAAGACCTTTGTTGGAAGTTTTGGGAGTTTTAAACCGTATAAATCCAAATATTTGTTAGTTCTTTTAAGTGTGAAAACGTACCTGTGTATTTAAACATGCAGAGTTCATATTTAAAGAAATTATTGCAAGAATGCCCAGACGTAGGCCAGATGTATGTTTACATCTTAATTATACTTTTTATTTAGAATTTTTTCTCAGTTAAATAGCAAAATTGTATGCTTGAATATAATTATTTAAATAATGGAATCATAATTTATTGTAGATATCTAATAAAGCTTAAATTAATAAAGGATTTGGATCCTTTTACCCTGGCAGTTACTGATTTGGATTACACCATTAATGGCATTCCACCAGTAACATATCCGGACATATTTTCATATGTAGTGTTAACACACAGCTTTTATACCCATGAGCAGATGAAAGCCTACAAAACCCTTGAAGCTCATAAATATTTTTCAGCTGGTTTTGTTACAAAAGTTGGAACAAAGGTTGTAAATGAGTTTTATGTCATGGTTAGAAAGGTTATTATTTTTATGATTACCAAGTGCATGAGTGGCCAACCTTTTTGTAAGATGTACTACTTTTGAAAACTTTAGGGCGTGTCACTCATTTTCCAGAAGGCCATATTTATTTTTATGTTAATATATATTTTTTTTCAGGTAAAATATTCACAAAGAGCCAGTGCGAAACCACTTGATAGTTGGTGTATCATCACTAAAGATGGTACAATTTCAAATGGTCACTGTATTTGCATGACAGGCAACAGTGAAGTTTGCAGCCACATTGGTGCCTTACTCTTTACTACGGAATATGCAAACCGGAACAAAGGAATTACTTCTTGTACAGTTGTACTTGCTTTGTGGCCCATGTCATCATTGTCTATCATTCCAATTGCAAAAATGGACTTTGGTACAGTATCTGTTCCGTTAAGACAGCAGGTGACTTTACCTTCAGTATCCAAAGAAGGGATGATAACTTTATTAAAAAGAATTGATAGCTTGGGACGCACTGCTAGCATTATGAGGATGGTGGAACCATTTGCAAGCAAGCTTCAGTCAGCCTTAAATGTCACACTGCCAGATATATTTATTATTTTTGACGAGAGATACTTATAGAAAAACTATGTGGAGCTCATGGAGATATCAAGAACAATTGATATAGCATTAAATAATGAACAAGTGTCTTTTATTGAGCAACACACTAGACAGCAACATGCCTCAAACAGTTGGTATCTACAAAGGGCAGGGAGAATAACTGCTTCAAAACTTAAATCTGTTTGTAGAAAAAATAAGGAAGCACCTTCGCTGTCACTTATCAAAAGCATATGCTATCCAGCACAAGTTTTATTCCGGACAAAAGCTTCATAATGGGGATTAGAACATGAAGCAGTTGCTGTCGAAGAGTACAGAAAAAGTATGAACGAAGAACATGATTTCATTGCAAATGATGTGGGGTTAATAGTGAATTCAAAGTGGCCACAGTTGGGAGCATCACCAGATAGAATGGTGTTTCGTGAATGTTGTTTGGGGGAGTGTTAGAAATCAAATGTCCTTATTTGTCATACACAAATGACATTAAAAACATTAGTGCATATGCTAAATGCAAAAACTCTTGTGTAATTTCAGATGGTAGTGGGATTACTTTGAAACGTGATTATTCCTATTACTTTCAAGTACAGATGCAAATTTTTGTTAGTAATTTACAATATTGTGACTTTGTCATTTGGTCGCCAAAAATTTTCTTTAATGAGCGGATTTTTCCAGATTTTGATTTTTGGAATAAGACTTGCCAAACTGCCCTAAAATTTCATTCCGAAGTTATATTACCTGAACTTTTGGGTAGATATTTTACCCGAAGTGAAGGATCTGCTAAATTAAATTATTATTGCAAATGTACGGGTGTCGATGATGGAACTCCAATGATAAGCTGCGATAATGAGGAGTATGAAATAAAATGGTTTCATTTTAAATGTATAGGACTTTTTAATACTCCAACAACACAATGGTTTTGTGATGCTTGTCAAATGGGAAAATAAAGAGTAATGTTTAAAATAATTTTTCTTTAAAGTCTTTTAAAATGGTAAAAACCTTTAAAATTCACTATTTCTATTACTTTTACTCGTAAACCAACATGAGGTAAGATTTTTCTATGATTGGTCACTTGATATCTTTTTCTTTTTTCAGGTTTACATCCAGCTAAGATTACATTTTAATTAAAATCTTCCTCACACTTATTTCTTCTCCATATTTTCTCAAATTACTAGCTAACAATTTTCTTTTGCTTAAAATTATTATTCCCATTCACTTCAGTTTCATCTTTCGACAGTTCTTCAACACAAAGATGACAAACTTTTCATTCTACCTTTAAATTTTTCACAGTGCCTTAGGCCTCAAACCCACATATTTTTCTTTTTCACAATGCAACGTGTGTACCTGGTTTCTCACCGTTCCACTCATTTTTACATCGAACCTGCAATTGTGTTGCTCAGTTAAGGTGATATCTACTGGTTTTTCTTCTTTAATTTATTCTCCTAAAGATGAATTCTTCTGCGTTCGACACATGCAGAGAAGTTGCTTAACATTTCTATAATATAACAGTGGAGGAAGACTTTGTGTTCTTATTTCTTACCTTCTAAATTTCCACTCCACTTTAAGTATGTACTATTTCTTCAAGTAATGTTTAAGTTTGAAATGTAATATTTAAGGCATTTAAGGGAGGACATTTGTCAACCTATTTTTTTTTTGAAACCCCAGGTCATAGTTTATTGTAAAATTTATAGAACATTTGTAGACCACATTTTATATACAAAAAAATCCCTTGCCTCTTGCATTTTCTGAAATGACATAAGTAATTACACTGCCGAACATAGTCTTTTAATCTTTTATATTTAGTTTTTCTATCTAAGATATTTTTTTTTTAAAGTAATCCATATGTTACCTAACAATTACTTATATTAAAAAATAATATTTTTTTTATTGTATTGTTTTTTAATTATTAAGGAAAAGGAGGTAAATAATTGTAGTAATTAAATTATTTATAAAAAAAAAGTTTTGTTTCAAATTGATGTTGTTTTATTTATATATACTATAATTCAGTGTGTATAAAATATTTTAATATACTTATACTAAATTTAATTTTTTAATCACAGCATTAATGAATAGTTTAAAAATAATAACAAAACCGAAAAGTGTGGACCAGTATTCTCAAAATAGTTTTTTTTTTAGAATTGTATGTATTATTCCTAGAAGATTCAAAAGATGTATTTTTCTTTAAATGAAATCCCCCAGAGACACTTAATATTATTTTAATTAATAATAATAATAATAATAATAATAATAATAATAATAATAATATCTTTTATTGCCAGCAAAATCAATAATCATTGACATAACAACGTAGATTGCAACATTGAACATATTAAAAATCATATACAATTTAGACCTAAAGATAAAAGTACTTATAAGTATATTTAAAAAAGAAACATAAAAACTTATCATGTTTAAAAAATATAAAAACAATATTTAATTTAAAAATTAAAATTATGTACTTAAATATAGAGAATAAATCACAATTTTTACTTTAATTTATAGAAAAATATATTTTAAAGTTACCTCTACAAGTAGGGACCATTTGAAATATTATGAAGGAACTATTGGGGGAGTAATGTTAATTAAGGCACTGCACACTGTAACTATTTTATCTAAAATACATACTTCATTATTTCCTTCTTTAAGCATGCTTACTGGTAAAGGTCTGTAAAAAATAACGATATTCGGGACGCCTAAGGACTAAAAACTATTTTAAGTGGGTCAACCTTTCTTTAGACTTTAGTGGCATCCCAAAAAACATATGGTGCGAACGAACCGAACTTTCAGTACCGAGAAAGAACTACCTTAGAAAGCAACGTGTCGCAGGTACCGCGAGAAGGGCCTAACGCAATAAACGCCTTTAAAGACTTTGTTTTCATTGTTGTATTAGTATAAGTATAGTTAATTATTCATATGTAAATATTTTCATAGCTAGAGTACACGAGTTGTTACGAATCGGGTGTTTTATTTATAACGTAAAATCTCTTTTTACACATCTTTTGGTGCCGAAACCCGGGATTCGTGATAGTCGTGCTGTGAAAATAGTGAATAGTTCTAACGATATTAACGTAACGGACTAATTGTAACAGTGAAATTAACGTCACGAACTTATTACGAACCTATAACGTACGTGCTAACGGAAAACTAAGGCCAAAACAAATGGAGCAATCAATGCGAGCAGCCTGCCGAACACGGTTAACGAAATTAATTAACGCTGCGAGTAATTTAACGGAAACTGAAAGTTTTAACGCTCGAGACGCGGCTGTGCTAGTCACGCGAATAAAAGCAGCGCGTGGCAATTTAAACGTCGCTAACGAAAAGGTGGCCGAAAAAATCGCGAGTGACGACATAGAGAGTGAATGCGAGAAAATATTGGAGTATGAAGATAACGCAGTGACAGCAATAGCACTGTTGGAGCAGCGGATTGCTGAAATTAAGGATGCAGCATCCTCTCATCCCACATCCCTTGCGGCGCTCACTAACGATGAAGAGCGTCGTCAACCACTGGTGGAGGTACAATGTAATAATAAAATGTCGGTAAGATTACCTAAAATAGAACTTTTGAAATTCAGCGGTGACCATCACGAATGGCCCGCATTTTGGGAACAGTTTAATTTATCAATCCATACAAATAACGCGCTAGATGAAACTGATAAATTTACATATTTAAAGTCACTCTTGACGGGAAACGCAGCCACTACAATTCAAGGGTTAACTACTAGTAAAGTAAGCTATAACGATGCTGTCGAGTTACTTAGTGAAGAATATGGCAATAAGGAACGTATTGTGGATACCTACATTCAACAGCTTCTATCCCTAAATCATGTTAAAAATAAACACGATATTTTATCTTTAAAGAAACTGTACAACACAACTTCCAAAATAACTAGGTCATTACAGAGCTTAGGGATTCCACCAGCCACTTACGGAATGATGGTAAAATCAATTATTTTAAAGGCATTACCATTATCAATGCGGATTGATTTTAATAAGCAGCAGGCCAATGGTGATTGTGATACTGACAATGAGGCAAACTCAACAGCAGGTTCAGGTTCAATCGGAGGTTCATCTTTAAAGTTTGAACATCAAATAACTAAACTTCTTGCCTACATAAAGTTGGAAGTGGCCTCTATTGAAAAGGCGCGAGTTTTAGCGGACGAAAAGCTTACCTCCAATCAAACGCCCAATCAACATCGCGGACGGAGTAACTTTTATAGTAGGAAGAACGGACATAAAGACGATCACTTTTCAGCAGCCGGCTTATTGACTAAGATTAATGAACAATGTCTATTTTGTAACTCTAAAGAACATTCCTCAATTAATTGTAACGGGACATTGACATTAAAACAAAAAGGTACATTTTAATGGCAGGTGGTCGATGTTACCGATGCACTAAGCCAAATCATAGTTCGCGACTGTGTAAAACAAGAATTTCGTGCTTAAAGTGCAAACGCCAGCATGCTACGTCTATGTGCGATCCGGACTATGCTAAAACTAAAAGTGGGGTTAATGATAACGGTAACGGACCCTCCACCTCCACTAATTTATTCCCTAACGGAAAATTGGGCAATGTTTATTTACAGACTGCGCGTGTGAAAGTTGCTAAAGACAATCGGGAAGAAACTAACGATAACGATACTTTTCTACGATTAGTATTAGACGGCGGTAGCCAATTAACCTTTGTTAAGGAGAGCGTGTCCAGACAATTAAACCTACCTGTCGTAGGAACCCATAAAATAGCTATAACGGGGTTTCGCAAAAGTGAAATGTGTCCTGTTCGCTTATGTAAACGCGTTTCTTTAACTCTAAAGGGCCGTGATAAAAACAGTGAACCTATAAAAATCACTGCTGTAGAGGTACCTGAGATCTGCTTTGATTCATTACCTGCACCGTCTAAAACAGACCAGGTTATCTATGATTTTAGTAGGGAGTATCAGCTCGCAGACATTAGCCCCGATAACGTTAATATATTACCCGGTATTTCCATTTTGATAGGAGCAGATTCGTACTGGAAAGTTGTTGGTAGTGATATTAAGAGACTTTCAGACTCATTAACGGCCGTAAATACTAAATTTGGATGGACAATACACGGGTCGGCGTCAGAGTTTGAATCCAACGACTTCTGCGTAAATTTTAACTTGGCAACAGTGTTAAAGATACAAACAACCTTTGAGGAGTTTGACATTAGGGACTTTTGGTCGTTGGAGACTATCGGCATTAAAGCGAATGAGAAAACAATGGACAATTTTACCGTATCTTTTATGAGCGAGAATATTGAATTTAAAAACGGTCGTTATGAAGTGTCATTACCGTGGAAAACTGACATTAAATTAGACTCTAATTACTCGGGAGCTTTAGTGCGTTGTAATACCTTAGTGACTAAATTACGTAGAACTGAAAACTATTGGAGTACGACCAAGCAATGCAAGAGTACCTAAAAAATTACTGTGCAGAAGTTACACCCTTAAAAACGATAAACGGTGACAATGAACGGGCCTACTATATGCCCCATCGGCCAGTGTATCGGGAAGATAAAGACACAACAAAGGTTCGCGTAGTGTTTGATGCATCTGCGCACGCACGCGGATGTACCTCGCTTAACGAAAACTTATATTCGGGTGACAATTTGGTATCTGACATGTTAAAAATGCTAATGAACTTTCGGATTGGTTCCTTCGGATTAATCGCGGATATTGAGAAGGCGTTCCTTCAAATATCGATTGCGGAAAAGGATCGCGATTCTCATAGTTTTTTATATTTTACAAAACCACTTAACGATGATAATATGACTGTATGTAAATTGCCGCCAATGTGCAGCTACCGTATGAAACGTGTTACTTTTGGTGTAACAACAAGTCCGTTTTTGTTATCAGCTACGTTGCAAAAACATTGTATGGGACAGCCATCAAACTTAGCGGGGACAGCTGAAATTTTGTCGAAGTTATTTTACGTAGATGATTTAGTTACCACAGCGAGCTCATTTGAAGAAGCCAACAATATTTATATACAATCTAAACAAATTCTTCGCGCAGCCAATATGAATCTGCGAAAGTGGTGTTCTAACGATATTTCAATGACAAAACAATTTCAAAACGATGGCGAACTTATAGGTATTAACCAGGCCAGAAAAGTATTGGGAATTTTATGGCACAGATCTACTGACGAACTTACCATCGACCTGACATCAATCGTGAACCCTGATGAAGTGCATTTATGAACTAAACGAAAGGTTCTCCAAACCATTGCCAAGGTATTTGGTCCATTGGGTATTTTAGGACCGTTCACGATTAGGGCAAAAATTCTACTTCAACAAATCTGGAAGGAAAAACTGGAGTGGGATACGATTTTGCCAGAAAGGTTAAAATCTATTTGGCTTCAGTGGTGCATGGAACTTGCCACATCTAACGAGCTATGGATTCCTAGGTGTATCTTAAGAAATAAAGAAGACGGAGTCGAGCTACATATATTTTCTGACGCCAGTCCACAGGCTTATGGAGCAGTGGCGTACATAAAATCTTTGCTACACAAGGAAAGCCATTTTTTATTGTCAAAAAATCGCGTAGCGCCTATAAATCAAAAGGGTAATCATGAACTTACCTTGCCAAAATTGGAGCTTACCGCAGCGTTGTGTGCAGCTAGATTGCAGGATATTATAAAAAATTCCAATATGATAATAAAGGGTGTAGTGATGTGATCAGATTCGAAAATAGCATTGTACTGGATCCGTGGAAGATCTGCAAAATGGCAGCCATATGTTCAAAATAGGGTAAACGAAATTCAAAGTCTGAGCAAGGGACCATGGCGATATTGCCCAGGAAAGGAGAATTCTGCTGATTTACTAACCAGAGGCGTATCCGGAAAATTATTAGTCGAGTCAAATGTATGGTTGCAAGGACCAACATGGCTAAGAGAAGTTCCAGAAAAATGGCCAACGGATGAGTATTATAATAGGTTTGTTCCCACAGAAAATCACGGACAAGTTAGCGACAAATGTCAAACCAATGTTAATGCGCATGTCTACTTCTGATCGATTCCGAACAGTTTGTAGGAACAACCAACTGGCTGTCAGTGAATAAACTCGATCTGCTGCTATCTTCTCATATGTTTTAGTTGATAACATAACCTAATTTATTTTTAAATTAATTTTCAAAAATTGTTTTAAATATTCAAATCAAATACCTTTTAAAAGACAATCCAGAAGAAGACAAGGCTTTTTAAAATGACCGGCTACGAAAATTATATGGAAATCGGTAAATATACCATTTTTTCCTCGTCTGTATCAAAATTGAGACAGGATAAGGATACAGTGGGGAGAAAAAATAGCGTTTTGCAGTCAAAGTACAGGTTTTCTATTCTTTTAAGGTGATTATCTCGTTGAACAGCAGACACAAGATGTCCGAATATCTGACAGGGAAATAGCAGTAAATACTCAGATTAATTGGCCCCAAAATCACACCAAATTGTTTTTGGACTTATATAAAAAGTATATGATTCCAAATCACTCATTTTTACTCATTCAATCAATCAAATTCAACATTAACAAAAAAAAATGTCACTGCAAAAATATAAAGGTTATGTTTAGAAATCAACAAAATACCATTTATCACTACTGCGCACGCTCCGGACAACTTACTGGCAAAAGATCCGCAAACTGATTTGACGGTCATCAAACTGTCCGTAAAACTTGTGGGAACACGGTGCCGCGTGTTTCCCAGCAGTCAGAAATATTTGTAGGAACGCTTCCTGTTTATTGCGCAGAATCCTGACTGTCAAGAACTGTCGATGACTGCTGTGGGAACAAACCTATTGTCTCAGAACCATTATTGGAAGCAGCAAGTTTGGTTATTAACGCGAAAACAGATATACCAAGACAAAAACCAATTTTTAGCCCGGACAAATACAGCAGAATTGAGAAAATAATACGTGTAACGGCTTATATTCAACGCTTTATTAACAACCTTAGATCCAGGGAGACACTTACAGATAGCTTAACAGTTTGTGAACTAAATGATGCTGAGAATTACTGGATTCGATACAAAGAATTTCCAGAAGAAGTAACAGCACTACGTAGTAACAAGGCTTTAAATTCGAAGTAGCTATTCTATCCTTAAATCCCTTTCTGGATGATGCTGGCATTTTACGAGTTGGTAGTAGGCTGGACGAGACAACGTTACCTTATGACTCCAAATATTCAATTATTGTGCCGAAAAGGTCTGTCCTTACAGAAAAATTATTTTGGAGTTGTCACGAAAAGGTTTTTCACAGTGGAGTTAATGCTACCTTGGCCCAAACAAGACAGAAATACTGGATTATACAGGGGAGACAAAGAGTGAAGACAACTTTAGGAAAATGCTTAAAATGTAAACGATTAAAGGAAAAACCTGAAAGCGAGCCTTTTGCACCGCTACCTAGGAGTAGACTTACTGCTGCAACCCCTTTTAATGTTACTGGAATAGATTTTGCTGGACCATTATACGTGTCTGAGGACGGTCAAAGAGTTAAAACATATATTATGTTATTCACATGTGCTGTCGTCCGCGCAGTGCATTTGGAGTTAGTTCCTAATCTGAATACAGAAAATTGTATCAGGGGCTACGAAGATTTATTGCTCGCCGAGGGGTTACTGAAATTATTTATTCAGATAATGCTAAAACGTTTCGTAGAACCTCGCAAGAGCTACAAGAATTATTTACCCTTCTCAAAAGCAATGAAGTGCAGGAACTCGCCCAGAAATATCGAATCACCTGGCGGTTTATAATAGAAAGGGCAGCTTGGTGGGGCGGCTCTTGGGAACGAATGGTAAAAACTGTTAAGGATGCTCTTAAGATGGCACTTGGGAAACAATTTATTGGTCAGGAAGAGCTTCAAACAGTACTGACTGAAGTTGAAGCTACTGTTAACTCACGGCCGCTGACTTATCTTGACGATGACAGTAACAACTTAATGATTTTGACCCCGGCTAATTTTTTAATTGGCAATAAAGGCAATGGATATTCCATAGATTTAAAACTTCCGGAATTTAAACGCAACAAAATATTAAAGCAGTGGAAGTTAAGGGAACAGTTGGTTACTAAGTTCAGGAATAAGTGGAAAACTGAGTATCTTCAACAGTTGCGCAGTGCCCATTGTATTAATCGCACTAAATCGCGTGGGTTGAAAATTGGAGATGTTGTTCTTTTACATGAACAGCATGTGCCTAGGTTACAGTGGAAAATGGTGAGAGTTACCCTTTTCGTGGACGAGATGGACGTGTACGAGCGTGCGAAGTTAAAAGGAGCGACGGGACTATTGTGCGTCGTCCAGTCCGTTCTTTCCATTAGAAGTAGACGATAATTGTGCGCGGGGGGAGGATGTAAAAAATAACGATATTCGGGACGCCTAAGGACTAAAAACTATTTTAAGTGGGTGATCCTTTCTTTAGACTTTAGTGGCATCCCAAAAAACATATGGTGCGAACGAACCAAACTTATTATATTCTCAACTGCAGGCAACCATCAGCAAACTTCAGCATGACTTGCAAACGGCTTTGGATAGTACTGTTAACAAATTAACAGCAGAGAATAAGGATTTGAGAAGGAAAATCGAATTTCTGGAGAAGAGGAGTAGGAAAAACAATATCATTATCTTTGGCCTTCCCTCTGGTAATTTATACAATGATGGTTTGGCCAATTGGATTATAGAGGAACTGCATAAATTACTGGGAGTAAAACTTAACTTCTGTGACATTAACAACGTCTATTACATTGGCAAAGCTAGTAATTCTAAGCGGCCTCTTTTGGTTGAGTTTACAACTTACATTGCAAAAGCAGCAGTGTTTAAAAACTCCTTTAAGTTAAAGGGCAAAGGTATCTCTATCTCCCATGATCTTTCGCAGTCAGAACGAGAGATTCATAAAGTGTTGGTTGCATATATAAAAAGTGATAAACTTTATATCGGAGACGAGGCCTATACCTATGAGCAGCTCCTTTCAAATAATCCTAATTCACGGTCTAACAAGGTTATATCAAGTTTTGAGGACGACGTATTCACGCATCCACCTTTACGCAAGCCTACTAGTGTGCCCAATACACCAGATAGTTATCCTTTGCTGGACACCTTTCCCTTTCCAACACAAGAAAACGTTGAGGTTATCAATATTACTAACAACAATACTGCTGTCGTTCAAATTGAGTTAAACAAAGGACCGCCCGGCCCTCTCTCGGCAAAGTTATCGTCAGCGACGGTTCCACTTGGTATATCAGCCAGCAACTGCGGCAGCGGCGGGAAGGGCAGGACCAATTCTATCAAGTCAGGTGACAGCAGTACTCCCACCATACTAAGATCAAAATCTGCACGTTTACAGGGACAGCTAAGAAAGTAATGTTAACTTCTAACTGAATTTCTATTTAATTATTTGATTGCAGGCAATCGTGCATTATATATATATATTTTTAATTTATTGATTTATGTATGTTTATCTTGGTAGTTTCTACATTATTTATCATGAAGGGAAACCTTAAGATCGGTCACTTAAATGTAAGGTCTATTTTTACAGCTTTTAATGAATTTAAATTATTAATTGAATCGAACCATCTAGATGTGTGCGCTGTTTCAGAGACATGGCTTTCTGATGATACCCCCAGCAGTGTGTTCGAAATATCAGGTTATACGCTGGTTCGCAGAGATTGTGTGGGGCGAAGAGGTGGTGGTCTGGCCTTTTATATAAATTCTAACTTTAAACCAAAAATGGTCCATATTAACTGTGACCAATCCTCAATCGAACAACTTTGGATACAAGTGACAATTAACTCCAAACATATAGCCCTGGCTGCAATTTATAGGCCACCAGGGACTAACATTACCACAGCAATTGAAACATTTGACGAGGTCCTCTCGTTTGTATTGCCTTCCGTTGATTATGTAGTGTGCCTTGGGGATGTCAATGTTAACCTTTTGAATCACGCTAACCCCGTCACAGAATATTTTAGTTCATATGGATTCAACCAACTTATAAATGAGCCCACACGTGTTTCGGGGGCTTCTGCGACTCTCTTAGATCCTATTTTTGTATCGGACGATGAGATTGTCAGCAACTCAGGTGTGGTTGAGGTTGGAGATGTGTCGGACCACAAGCTTACTGTTTGGGAGTTTAGGATTAAGGTTAATAAGTTTGTTCCCAAAATGGTAACTTATAGGGATTTTAAAAACTTTAATTTTGTAGCTTTCAGTCAAACCTTACACTCTTTGCCGTGGAATAATATTATTTATGAACCTGATATAGATAAAAAAATTAAAATTTTTTCTGACATGATTTTGAATTTGTTTGACGAGCATGCTCCATTAAGATCGGTACGAGTTACTAAGCCGAAAGCGCCTTGGCTGACTGAAGGAATACGATTTGCAATGGGTCAAAGAGATCGTGCATTGGCACGGTTTCGAAGGACAAAGGAGTTGGCTGATTATCAAACATATAAGATATTAAGAAACACTACTCTAAGTATAATTCGTCAGGCTAAAAAACAGCATATTGATAACATTGCTCTTGAGGGTAATCATAAGAAAACTTGGCAAACACTATCAAATCTAAATATAGGCCGGAAAAGTCAAAGGAACATTCCTGAAAATTTATTAAAGGTGGATGAGATTAATGACTATTTTACTTCGGTTTTTAGTAATAATTCATGCGATGAACTTGTTGAACACTACAATGACTTGGATTCTTTCTCGGAAAATAAGTTCTCTTTTAGGTTGGTCACGAGAGATGAAGTCAGTAAGGCACTTGATGGGATTAAGTCAAATGCTTTTGGAGCTGATCGGGTATCATTGCAAATGCTTAAATATTGTAGCCCTTTTCTGGTTTCGTACATCACTCATCTCACAAATGTTTGTTTGGAGAATGGGCATTTTCCAAGTTCTTGGAAAGTGTCCATAATTCAGCCAATACCTAAGATTGCAGCGCCTGAGGCGTATGGTGATCTTCGTCCAATAAGTCTTTTACCCGTATTGTCTTAAGTCCTGGAAAGAATTGTTTACGACCAGGTCAACGAGTATATAACAAATTTAAAAATAATTCCAGAAAATCAATCTGGCTTTAGAAAAGGACACAGTACATCTGCCACACTTTCTAACGTCTTGGATGATGTCGTGGGGGCCTTGGACTCTGGAATGGCGTCAATTATGGTGCTCCTGGATTTTTCCAAGGCGTTCGATACCATTAACCACCAATTACTGTGTGCAAAGTTGCGGTATTATGGATTTTCGGACGTGTCCTTAGCCTTCGTCAATTCTTATTTGTCTGGAAGGACACAAATGGTCATGGCTGGCGACTTAGTTTCAGCGCCCAAGCCTGTCATATCTGGAGTACCTCATGGTTCAATTCTGGGTCCCTTATTGTTTCTATTGTACACTGCAGATATTTTAAATGCTATTAAGACTTGCGCATATAATGCCTATGCTGATGACATAAAGTTAAGGTACAGTTTCTATCCATACGAATACCATTTAAAGGAGCATGTTGTCAACAGGGAACTAAGCCAGATCTACCAATTATCAAATAGACATAATCTAAAACTTAATCCAGATAAGTCTGCAGTGATACTTTTTGGAAGAGCGGGTGCAAAAGGACTGGACAATCACATTGATCTCCGTATCAATAACATAAAAATACCTAAAAAGAGCTCAGTAAAGTCTTTGGGAGTGGTTGTAGATAGTCAACTTAAATTTCGAGAACATGTCAATATATTGTTAAAAAAATCATATCTAAGTTTAAAACTGCTGTACGTTAATAAGTCAATTTTATCAAAAAAACTCCGCATAGTCCTTATAAATTCTTTAGTACTCTCCTGTTTTAATTATTGCAACTTTGTTTATGGGCCGTTCTTGAACCTTCTGGAACAGGGTAAGATACAAAGGGTACAAAACTCATGTGTTCGGTTTATTTTTGGCATAAGGAAGTTCGACCACATCACACCACAATTCATGGAACTTGGTTGGCTTAAGATGGCTAATGTGAGAAGGCTGCATTTTGCCGTGTTCGTCAAAAAAATAATGTTGACTTCATCGCCTTTGTATCTGCGTACCAAGCTCATCTCGCGGGAGTGTGTTCACAGTGTAAACACTCGAGGTAGGACGTTGCTGACTATCCCAAGGCATACTACTGCGCTGTTTCGACGGGGTTTTAGCTATCAGACTGTGAATATGTATAATAAGTTACCTACTGATTTAAAGGGGAATCTAAATATTAATACATTTAGAGCAAAAGTTAAAAAAATGTTGTTAGATCAACAATAGAACTTATATGTTCCCTAAAAAATAAATTTAATTTGACGTTAAGTCCCACCTTTGCCTTTTGCTTGTTACTCATGAACTGTCATGTTAAGCTTATTATGTAATGATTGAAGATTTTTCTTTTTTGCCTTTTTTATTTATGATGTTTGATAAATTACGCAATCGACCTTTCTTAAGGTTGATGTGCTATTTGCTAGGACGGTACCTTTTCGAATGTTAATAACTTTATTTGTTTTATATAGCTAAATCTATTTATAACGTTAGGAATAAAATGTGTTAGGTTATGTAGTGTCAGTGTTTATATAGGTACCTACTATAAATTTATAATAGAATATTTTCTAAAAACATTAGAGTTAAGTGTAAGAATAGCCATAGCTATATAGCTATATAGTGCTAAACTTCGCTCTTTATATGTATGCTTATATTAAATAAAAGACGTTTATTATTATTATTATTATTATTATTATTATTATTATTATTATTATTATTACTATTGTGCGTCGTCCAGTCCGTTCTTTCCATTAGAAGTAGACGATAATTGTGCGCGGGGGGAGGATGTAAAAAATAACGATATTCGGGACGCCTAAGGACTAAAAACTATTTTAAGTGGGTGATCCTTTCTTTAGACTTTAGTGGCATCCCAAAAAACATATGGTGCGAACGAACCGAACTTTCAGTACCGAGAAAGAACTACCCTAGAAAGCAACGTGTCGCAGGTACCGCGAGAAGGGTCTAACGCAATAAACGCCTTTAAAGACTTTGTTTTCATTGTTGTATTAGTATAAGTATAGTTAATTATTCATATGTAAATATTTTCATAGCTAGAGTACACGAGTTGTTACGAATCGGGTGTTTTATTTATAACGTAAAGTCTCTTTTTACACAAGGTCCTTTAAAAATTCTGCATTTATTTTTGATCACCCCAATAATTCTCTCTACATGAATTCTTACATGTGCAATATGACAGGTCGCTTCAATTTCCAATGGATGTAACTGACTTTTTCTCCTCGTGAATGCTGGAATAACTAATTTTGCTCCATAATATAATACCTAATGTTTCACTAATCAGAAATCCCCTATCAGCCAAAACCACATCAGTAGGTTTAATATAATTACAAAAATCCCCTAATTCTACCATTTGTTTATCAGAAGTTCGACCACCGACTTATATAACTAATGGTTCCCTAAGAAGTAATGCCAATTAAAACCTAATGGTATAATGATGTTTATAATTTGACCAACATTGCTGTCGTGTTAAATAATTATTAGGTGTTTCAATGAAAACTTTAAAGCAGTCAATAATAACAGTTGTTTTATCATGGAATGCTTCCTTAAAACATAAAGGAATATTCATTCGAGATTCAGGAGAATCTGGCCAGATTATTAAAGATTTAAGGGCTCATATAGAATGTAAATTATATTTTGAAAATATGTTGTTGCTGTGGTAGGAGACGCTTTAAAACGAAAAGCCAGGTCTTTAAAATGTAAATTTAATCGTAGTTTAATTAATGTAAATAATAACTGGGAAAATGGACTGAGCACTACTGTCGATGTTGAAGTCACATATGGTTCTATCTCTGGAAAAATAACTGTTTTGATGAATTCATAGTCAAATCCAGTATAATATTTTCACTTATGTTCATTATTAATACTGTCCATTAGCCCCAAAGGATAAGTTTCAACTTTTTCCTCTAACTGAATTATTTTTTTGAAGCAAACGGCAGTTGTTCTAGTCTTGTGGACAACAATAACATTGTAAGGTCTGTTTGTGTAGCAGAGCCTGTCTCAATTGCTTCTTCATCTTGCCCTCGTTCCACATCTTCCGCATCACTTTGCTCGGCACACTATAAATAAAAAATTTCATACTTTTACAATGTTTTTGTTATATTTTCTAATGACATGTAGGTATATTATTTAAAAATACTTTCAAAATAAAAAATAGGCGTATACCACAAAAATTTTAATTTAGAAAGAAACAACTGCTATTAAACTAGGACTCTAAGGGAACGGACTCTAAGGGAACAAATGGTTTTTGTAAAAACTTTTTTTAAGTAGGTACTTACAAGTTTTTGATATGTTAATTTTCTCCTTTTGTCCACCCTTAATTTCCTGTCTACATCAGACTTACGTTTGAAATGGGCTTGAGACTCATGACCCATATTTTGTGATGGGGCCCAGTCTGGATGATTCTCATCATTTAAGGTGCTTGGTTTTCCTATTTAATAAAAGTTATATTTAAGATATTTATAATAACCGAGCTAATAACATTGTAATAAGTATAGTGTGTTGAAATTTTAATATATTAAATATCTTTATTAGTTCAATACCAGGATAAATAAAATCAATTCAATACCAATATTAAAGATACATCTTAAACTTGTCCTACCTGTAATGAAATGTAAGTTACATATTCTTAAAATTGTTTCTGTAAGATTTTTCCTCTTGAAAGCTGCTAACCACATATCCCGCCTTTTCTTCGATAATTCGTCTAAATGTGGGTAATAAATAGAGTTTTTGATACTAGGAATTCGAAAGAAACTAAGGAAATGGTCCCGATCAGCACGGCTTCCACAATTAACCACAATACATGTTACCGGCATTTTTCTTCCTCAAATACTTATTATAAATTAAGATTTTTCTATTTTAAATATATATCAGTTTAAAAAGTCACACAATTACAGTAAAATACTCCAATAACGCTGCAAATAACGATAAGAACATACAGGTGACACAAAATGTTTGACCTTTGTCTGCCAGTCCGCGGCCATATTGATTTTATTTGACAGGTCGTTGCAGTGGCGTAGCCAGAAAATATGCTGGGGGGGGGGGGGGGGCTGAATGGGCGTAAGTAGGATATTTTTCTTCTGGAGAGAGGGATAGTCGGGACTATATGTATTTCATGATATTGTACCTAGCGAAGAAGGCGGAAAAGAGCCGCAGACGAAAAATTTTCGGGACCACGCCCAAAGTTCGTTTAAAGTTCACCTAACTACTATCAAATTTCGAAAATTAAATTATTACCTCTCCCTTCTGCATGGTTGGGTTAAATTTGTTTTTGTAAATTTTTATTGATATTCCTAGCTGGTTCTATATTTTAAAAAAACATTTTTTATATTTGTGAAAAATATGAATAATGGTGTTTTTAACATAAGACGTATGTATGACTCTAACCTGCGTTTTTTGGACTTTGCTTTTCATGAAAATTAATTATAAATTAAAAATAAAGTAAATATCGGTCACCACGCCAAAATTGATGATTTTTTCAGAAATCATGTATTTATGCTTAGGTTTGGAAATACTCCTTAAGTGCCGTTTTGTATATTCCTAATAAAGCATTCTCATTTCATCCCGCACAATTTTTTTTATTATAAGTTATCACAATTCTTCAATAAAAAATGTTTCAATTAAAATTTTTACTTTAATTTTTCTCTTTAGAAATAAATACCTAATTGTTTTTTGCTTTTGTTGTAAAAATATTTTATTGTATATAATAGAAAAATACTATAAAATATTATTCTTTTGTCTTTAAAATTGCATCAAAAATCAATAACCAAAACGACATGCGTCCGAACCCTTAATCTCTATATAAAACAGGACTTTTAGAAGGAAAAGTTTAAAAACTAAACGTGTCCTACAAGGCCTTGTAATCTAAGCCAAGAATACATTATTTAAAGATTTAAATTAAGAGTCCAAGCGTGAGACGAAAAATTAGGTTGCAATTAGACTTCTAGACCCGAGCTCCGAGGCAGTACAACAGACCTACGTACTTTACCAGAGAAGAAGATCAGTAGTGGAACCACGAACAATCGCTTTCATGTCGGATCGACAAGGAGAGATACTTTATCGACAAACTTAGCGAGATTCACTTGTCAGTAGCTTTGTTTCCATGATATATTTCCCTAAAACGATTGTCTGTGGTAGCAATTTTGTAGATTAACCTTGAGTCATGGCGAAACGTAGAGACGTAAGGGGAAATTGTGGATCAGTTGTCGATTACAATTGTCTGTGGTTCCACCTCAGAACTGACTATTTAGAAGTTGATTTTCATTTTTAACAATGAACGGATTATTTTTATTAATGTCAGGTAATGAGGGTGTAATAGGGTGCAGTTTTAAGAAAATACATTATGATATTTAATTGGGTTATAAATATTAAGAGGGATTTAGGATGAAGGGTACTTTACTAAGTACTTGATTATGTATGTAATGAAACAATTTTTATCACAGTTTGTAGGTAGATATTTTTCTGACCATGGGACGCAATTGGGCTATACCGCGGGTGGCAATTCAATCAACCTTTATTTTACTCCGGACACAATTGGACTTCTTTTCTGACCGCGGGACGCAATTAGGTTATACCGTTTTTATTACGACCTAAACAATTTTTTAGACCATTTTTAATATTTTTTACCGCATTTTCCGCAGCTCCATTTGATTGAGCAAAATTTGGTGCTATTGTCGTGTGTTTAATATTATATTTATCTAGAAAAATGTTAAATTCCGAACTAGTAAAATTACACGCGTTATCAGACACAATAATTGATTTTGGCAAACCAAATCGTGCAAAAGTACTATGCAATGCAGAAATGGTAAAACGTGACGTAATATTATTAGTTATAAATACCTCTACCCATTTAGAATGAGCATCTAATATTATCAAAAAATACTTATATAATCAATATGGATTCTAGAAAAACCTTCAAGGGGCCATTCCCAAGGATTAAGAGTAGTTTTTGGAGGAGATATTTTATGAACCGAACAACTTTTACATTATAAAGCAAAATCTTCAATACTTTTATTAGTAACTGGCCAGAAAAAATATGTCCTTGCAATATTTTTTATTTTAATGACACCTAAATGTGACAAATATAATTGTTCGAGCATACGAATCAAATGGCCAGGAGAACAAATACATCTGATTATAAAATATCGAAAATAAATTCATGCCATAAATTTTATATTATATTAATATAGGTGTACCTGTGTAACAGCGTCACCCTGCATCATCATGTTTCTCTGAAATAAAAAATTGTCTACAGTATTCACCTGAAGACGACTGGAGATACTTACCAATTAAAACGTTGTGATGTAAAACAAATAAAGACAATGCAAGTCCAAAACTCTTCTATCATTTAAAAATTGTCTGTTATGGTGCAAAACATGTCTTATTCTTACACTTATCATGTAAAACCTTTGTTTAATTAGATCGGTTTTTAAAGTAGACCTAATCCGTATAGTAAAAATTCCGCACTAAGTTAAATTTCTATCGAGGATACGATTAGATGACATTATAAATTACATTGTAAAACTTGTAGGCCTACCTTGTAGAGCGGATTCTTTGGAAATAATCCTTGAAATTGGCTTTCTAACTTGTATTACGGGAGGAATTTGAAGAATAGCATCTGCCATTTGTTTAGCATCCTGTAAGGCTTCTTGTAGCTCCGCATCCGTCATAAATTTGTACTGAGGATCACTTAAGTTAGCATGGCCTAGCTTTCTTCTTCTAAATACCTTATTGTAATCTATTCTTGTTATTGACTTCAAAAGAGATTGAATTTCTCCATTAAAAAATATAAGTGAGGGATCTTTTGCACCATCTAGAAATATAATAGTTTATATTGTCCTATTATGTTTGTAATATTGGAAAATCGTGTTTTTTTTTTGATAAGCCACGTGCTTTTATCAATTTTCTGAGTGAACAAAATTAGCAGCCCCCTAAACAGCTTTAGAAATTGCTCGATTTTATATAAATACAAATAAAATCTTATAAAAAAACATAGAAAAGTCAAACGAAACAAATTGTGCATTAAATGGATAAATGTATTACAAATAGGTTGTCAAAAATGTTATATTTTTATTCACAATATAGTATAAAATAGACCTAAGGTTTAGCCCATAGCCCTCTGGATTAAAAAGAAGCGAGACAGAATTCCTAGCCCTCTCATTACGACACCTATACGGATCCTGGTGCTAGGACGTCTTTGCGGAGGAGCATGGGGCAAGTGATGATCACACCCTTGTAGCTAGTTGGTTTTATCTTTACTAGCCGTAGCTGAGTAGCAGAAGACTGCGAGTCAGTCCCGTGGAAAACGACAGTCTCACTTTTTTTTAGCAGGCCTGTATTGTCTTTTTCACTCCTCCTCAAAACGTAAAAAGTCTAGCCTAAGGAGATAAAACTACAGATTAAAAATTATATTTTTGACAGTTACAATAGAACTAGTTTTTAACTTATCGCGATATGTTACTGTCCCCTATAATACTAGAATTTCCACTGTATTCGTTCTTAGAAATTAGTGTTCCCTGTTCATTTATTTCAAAAAATGATGTAGAAACATTTCCAAAATACGACAAAATAATGGGGACTCAAATGAACCTGAGGGTTTGTGTATGTATACCCCTTGATACTACATTATAAATGTCAGTTTATAATACTCCACAATATTATACAATAGGTACTAAGAATAAGCACTACATAATAAATAAATGAATACAACAATCAACAACATAAATATAAATTAAAAATGAAAACAAAAACATATATATTTATAAAATATTTTAAGAGCACTCTAAAAACATTCCTATACACAGATTTAATTTAGATATAACCTAACCAGAATTCTAGGAATAGGGTGATATGAGATAGATTTGCTATCAAATATCCATGACTTAGTTTATTTTTAGATTTATTGTATAGTTTATTCTTGAATGTATGTGGAAGAACATTGAACCTTTTTGGTTTCACATAGCTGGGTCTTTGTGAAAAGCATCCTAGGCACTATTAGTTTTTGTGCACTTCTTGTGCCAGAGATTTATAGTTTTTATTTTTTTATCATATATGTGTGTTAGATGTTGTAATATTTCCATTCGAACCCTCTCCCTGTCTGGTTTTTGTTGACATGATTTGTAGTAATCTAGGCAAATAGCGCAGTACTCTTTGTACGTCATCAGGTACGTAATTAAAGTTTTTCCTTTTCTCGGATTTGCTGTATTGATCGTCTTCAATATGCATATTTCTATTGTTGCTTGGCCTCCAGTCTCGAACCTTAAAAAAAGCGACGGTGTCTCGTATTCCTCCGAACCAAGTTTACCACAATCTTCAATCTTTCCCCATTAAAACCTTACTCGAATCCCTGATTAGTTTAATAGTCATAAAATAGCAGTAATCATGCCCAAAATTATTCTCAACAGGTACAGGGACATTATTTTGTGTCTCACCCGATTGGCGACTTTGCTATCGACCACAATAAAAAAACAATTATGTACTCCCTAACAGCTTTTAGTGAAGAAGCCAAATTTGATGTAAAAAAAATCTATGTTTACAAATTTGACATATACGACGCCATATTGGATTTTCTTAAATGGCAACCCTACCTTATAGTAAGTCAGCTGCATTCGCCTATTTTTTCCAACATTAAAAATGTATAATTGTCAATATTTATGTTCAGCCGTTCCGGAGATTAATAATTAATTTCTTATGGCGGAGCCACCCATGCTATTGTCATATATGTCAGATGTCAGAAAATGACAGTTACGACGCCATTTTGAATTTTTTTAAATGGCAACCCACATTTATAACTACGTCAGACTATGGCATTTCGCGATCCGATTTCAAAAATATATAGTTGTCGGTATTTATTTCCAACCCTTACCGAAATACGACCGTATCAAAAACTGCATCGTACGATTATGTGTTTTAAGTATCTCACCCCATTAAAAAACAGAAGCTTTGTGTTTAAAAAATCATTTTTTTCTGAAGATACGTAATTTCTTATGGTGGAGCCATCCATGCTATTGTCATATATGCCAGATGTCAAAAATTGACAGTTATGACGCCATTTTGAATTTTTTTAAATGGCAACCCACATTTATATTTACGTCAGTGTATGGCATTTCGCGGTCCGATTTCAAAAATATATAGTTGTCGATATTTATTTCCAACCCTTACCGAAATACGACCGTATCAAAAACTGCATCGTACGATTATGTGTTTTAAGTATCTCATCCCATTAAAAATTAGAAGCTTTTTAATTAAAAAATCAATTTTTTTTGGAGATACGTAATTTCTTATGGTGGAGCCACCCATGCTATTGTCATATATGCCAGATGTCAAAAATTGACAGTTAAGACGCCATTTTAAATTTTTTTAAATGGCAACCCACATTTATAACTACATCAATGTAATGCATTTCGCGGTCCGATTTTAAAAATATATGGTTGTCGATATTTATTTCCAACCCTTACCGAAATACGACCGTATCAAAAACTGCATCGTACGATTATGTGTTTTAAGTATCTCACCTCATTAAAAAATAGAAGCCTTGTGTTTAAAAAATCAATTTTTTCTGAAGATACGTAATTTCTTATATTGGAGCCACCCATGCTATTGTCATATATGTCAGATGTCAGAAAATGGCAGTTACGACGCCATTTTGAATTTTTTTAAATGGCAACCCACATTTATAACTACGTCAGTGTATGGCATTTCGCGATCCGATTTCTGAAATATAAAGTGTTGTCGGTATTTATTTCCAACCCTTACCGAAAAAACGACCGTATCAAAAACTGCATCGTATGATTATGTGTTTTAAGTATCTCACCCCATTAAAAAATAGAAGCTGTGTAATTAAAAAATAATTTTTAAAATGGCGTCGTATTTGTCATTTTCTGACATCTGACATATATGACAATAGCATGGTTGGCTCCAATATAAGAAATTACGTATCTCCAGAAAAAATTGATTTTTTAATCACAAAGCTTTTATTTTTTAATGGGGTGAGATACTTAAAAAACACATAATCGTACGATGCAGTTTTTGATACGGTCGTATTTTGGTAAGGGTTGGAAATAAATACCGATAACTATATATTTTTGAAATCGGATCGCGAAATGCCATACACTGACATAGTTATAAATGCGGGTTGCCATTTAAAAAAATTCAAAATGGCGTCGTAACTGTCATTTTCTGACATCTATGACAATAGCATGGGTGGCTCCGCCATAAGAAATTACGTATCTTCAGAAAAAATTGAGTTTCTAATCTCAAAGCTTCTGTTAATTCGATGATAACAAAATCGCCAACTTCGAAGCCTCGCATCTCCGGAACGGCTGAAAATAAATATTGACAATTATACATGTTTAATGTTGGAACAATTAGGCGAATGCAGCTGGCTTACTATAAGGTAGGGTTGCCATTTAAGAAAATCTAATATGGCGTCGTATCTGTCAAATTTGTAAATATAGATTTTTTTGACATCAAATTTGGCTTCTTCACTAAAAGCTGTTAGGGAATACATAATTGTTTTTTTTATTGTGGTTGATAGCAAAGTCGCCAATCGGGTGAGACACTTAAAATAATGTCCCTGTACCTCTGATTCGTTCCATGCAGTCTTTCATTTCGTTCTCATTCGGAATTCTATGATTTCTCGTCCCAACCGACAACACGTATGAACTTGAACTCCATACTACAGAATCTTAATTTCTGTAGTTCAGCTCCCAATCGATAGATGGCAGATTCGGTACTTTCCATTGAGATCTCGATGGTACTTTCAGTATCGATTTCCGCAGTCAAGAAAAAAGTAGAGCGCCACAATTCCTAACCATGCGAGTTTAGCATAGATTCCGCTACCAGGACGAAATCTAAACGAGTTTATACAAATCTAAATATCAAACCTCACGCAAATTAATGCCAATCGAAGAAGCATCGATATTGGTAGTAATGTTAATTGTATATAGTGGTTATGACTACATACAGAAAAACAGTAGCTTATGGTAGGATCTATTATAGTGACGAAATGATTCATCGCCAAAAAATGGTTCTCTTGGGTGATCTGAACATTGACTAAATAAAACAAGACAAAGGCTTCAAAAAATTAAGCCAAATTATACAAGCAGCCAGATTTGCACAAATCATCACCCAAGCAACAAGAACTACTAATTTGTCGTCCACACTGATTTATCAAATTATTACTAATTATTTTAATTTAATAAATTATAATAATAATTAAAGAAGTTCTAAGAGATTTTCCATTAGTGAGAGACCACGAAATTATTGGTGTTCGCTTACAATTTGCAGATACCACCGATAAAGCAAGGATCAAAAGAAATTTAGGTAATGAAGCAATTTCCAGCTTATTTGTAGAAATAATGGAAGCAGAATGGAATTACACCTCTACGGATGTAAACCCAATTTACTTAGATGTTATTAATATAATTAAAAAGGCAGTGGATAAAATACCTCCAAGATAAAAACACCATATAGTAACGAAATATCCATGGATTACGAGATCAATAAAGTAGGCACAACGTAATAGAGACAACGCGTATACCAAGTTTATACTGATTAAGAAGGAGGAAGATTAGAAAGATTATCTGTAGTAATATATTAAGGGATGGGGAAATTATCGAAAATCATTCCGAAGATTTTTTGCCTTGGAAATCGCTCACGGGCTTGCCCGAGAGCGGTTTTCTAATGGCAAAAAATCTAAGAATGATTTTCGGATTATTTCCCAATCCCGAAATGTATTTTGAAGATTATTTACCAAAGAAAAAACTAACGATTTATGTTGCACAATAGTAACAACCAAAAACGCCATTGTTCGTTATCTAGATAATCATCAAACATCACCACGACAATAAAAAAACCTGTTGTTACAGACGTGTGATTTTAACTGTTGACAAGTGCGATTTTCAGTTTTGACGGGTGAGATTTTCACTTTTGACAAGGGTGATTTTTACCGGAGAGCGGGAGATTATCGCTGAATAATCAGGTGAAAATCAACCCGCTTTTATAATGGATGAGGTAAATAATCAAACTAAGTGTAATGTAGTTACTTCCTTATTACGTACGGAAAAAAAAACAAAGTACTATGATCACAGCATAGATGGGTGCTAAGGAGATGGAAAGATGTGGAGAACACTAAAAGATCTGGCAGGAAATAATAATATCGTTTATTTCTCCTATTGAAAAGCAATACAAAGTACTATGATAATTGGAAAAAACGTCATGCAAGGAAAAGCATTAAGGCTAGTCCTCATAAGTGCTATTTGCGAATATTTATTTTGCGGAACTGTTTCTATTAGTCAAAAATATTTAAATTTAACAGGGCGCGAAAATATTGCGGAACTCTTTAAGTTTTTGCGGCAAGAAAAAAAGTTAAATAAATATCAACTTTATGCGAAATTTGCAGTGCTTTTTGTCAACCACCTTCGTTCGTTATTTTTTTCTCTCTCTAAATTCTGGTAAACAACTGAAAAGTAAGGTTAAGTAATTTTGTTTAGGGTTTAGGCAATACTCAGCAAGAGCCATTTTAAGAATTTATTTTAATTATTGAATGTTGAAGTATGGAAGAATTAATAATAAGTGATCCAGAAACAGGAATCGAACATAGACTAGCTTTGAATCGCTCAGATTATCAACGTGCATTAGTTGGTAAGTAGCAAACAACCCAACTAAACCAAATTTTCGAATTTAAAATATTTTTGGGCATCTGTAAGCTTCATTTCTACCATTAAATTGTGGAAGGCTCCTTGGGACTTTTTATTTTTAAAAATATCTCTTACCCAAAAACGTCGTTTCTTATATATTATTCTGCAGTGTTTTTTTTGATTTATTTTTATGGGACACATACAGAATACTTATATAAAAGGCATATTTTTTTCTGTTTTTTGTTTAAAACCAACATTTGTAAATTTAAATATCGAATTCATCTCAAATGCAAATAAAAATGTCAATAATATACAAATGTCATTATTGCTGTTGTTCTTGACACGAGAATTCGCAGTTATGAGGATTGAGACAAATTTGTAGTTTACTTTTTTGCGGAATTTTGATTTAAAAAAACGCAATTCGCAATTATGAGGACTAGCCTTCACACTACAAGAAAACTCACTAAGACTATAACAATTTTTTTGAAATAATAGCTTTTTAGGTCTACTCTTAAAAATACCAATGTTAGGTGCCACTTTTATGCTGTTGTCTAGGGCATTATAAAATCTAAAACAGTAAAAATCAAAAGTATTTTGATAGGTAACGGTTCGGTGAGGCGGTAGGAACAATCTTAAGTGTCCTTTAGTGTTATAGTTATGATTAAGTTGGCAACCCTCAAACAAATGCCTGTCTCTATAAGCATATGAACAAACTTCAAGTAAGTATATAAATAAAATTGTAAGACCTTTATTCCGCCTAAAAGCCTTTTTACAGGTTTCCCAAAATTGAAGGTTGCATAATATTCTAATTGCCAACTTTTAAAGTATTTGACTGCTGTTACCCCAGCACAATATACCATATCTAAAGTGGGTATGAAAATTAGCAAAATATAATGACATAATGGTAGAGAAGCCACATTGCCCAGACAAAAAGTGTAGTCCATAGCAGGTGCTCCGCAATCTGGGGCATAGGTTATCAACAGGAAATCCCCATTTAAGCATACAATCAATCCCCAACATCTTTGTATTTGTATCCTGACAGTTTAGTTCCTCAAAAGTTCCTTCAAACAACTTAAAGATACTTTTGTTATTTCGTCTGACTAATGTGAAGCAAAGCAATATCGTTTTTTCTTTATTTAGTTTTAGAAAATTCTTATCAGTCCACAGTTCTACTCAACTATAAACATTCTCGAATTCGTCATTTAGTGTCGACCGATCATCTGCAGATATTAGGATGTTAGTATCGATGCAGAAATCACTAACTTTTTCTGTAGTGATATATGGACTTAGGTCATTCGCATAAGCAATGTAGAAGAAAGAGCCCAAGGTTGACCCTTGGGGAACACCCTGTGAGACCTGTTTAGTATCCTCTAACCCCATTAACTTTCACAAATTGGCACCGGTTATTTAAGTAGGATGTTGGTTTGTTAGATTAAACGGAACATCCCTAATAGCATAACGATGCAATTTCTCTAATAATAGAACATGGTTAACACAATCAAAAGCCCGGGAAAAATCTTGGAATAAACCTGACACAAACAAGCCCTGATCTAGATTATCCACAATGAACTTAAAAATACTATAAATAAACAAATAGTTCTCACCGATATTGACTGTGGATCTTATGATGGATCAATAGAGGATAATTTCAATAGTTTCTGTGCAGACAGTATAAATGAAATTTCAAATAGCATAGAAAAAACATCGAAAGTGCAACATCGATGGAAATGATAAACACAGCTGTGTCAGTTTTAAACAAGGGGGATGTCACCTAAGAATTTTAGGGTACACTCCGGGGGAATTTGAGGAATTTATGGGGAATTCGAGGATAATTTGAGGAATTTATGGTGAATTCGATGAAATTTAGGGGATTTTGAGGGATTTATGAGGTATTTGAGGAATTAAAGGGAAATTTATTAGGTATTCATAGGAATTTATCAGGTATTTATTGGAGAGAGCTGAGAATGCGCACAAAACGTTACGAATGCAGAATGTTTTTCGGATTAGTTTGGATCTATGACAATAGATTTTATATGAAACGAATATATAGGTATTATTAATTTGTCACTATATTATATAAAAATTTTGGCGTTATGGCCAATTTTTGACCTTTTGGTTATATTAGAAAGAATCGAAATTTACAATATAAAAAAATTACAATGTCAACCTTTTAAACACACAATTAGACTTTGGAAATTCCCCATTTATTATAATTTCCATCTGGACCTTTGCCCTTAGTTTTATAAACCTTATAATAAGGAATATTACACCTAACACACCATTGTATACCGACAACAATAACGCTTAATTAAATTTAGCATAAACTATTTATTAAGGGCGCTAACAGTAGCAGGGTGCTAAAGCTTGATAGTTGGTAGTTATGTGCTACGTGCTAGTTATACTTGGCCGAGTATTAACCTAATCTGACACTTTTTAAAGCTATGAGCATTTATTAGCTTTGTATTTTTGCGAAATTTCATTAAGAGTTTATGCCATTATCTACAACTAAGATTATATACCTACCTTAATCTTACATTTTTAAAGCTTTTATTAGTCATATGAGTATTTATTTGACTTTTTTTTCGATTTTTGTGGAGGGTCATTAATATGATATACCATTTGCACAACTAAGATTATTTATTACACTGTACTGATTCAGCCACCAATGTCCCTTGTAAAACATTTTTAATATTAATTAACAAGGTGGCCCAATTTCAACGCAGAATTTTATAGCATCTAAACTATTTAACTTTTTAATATTTTTTAAAAACAGAGAGATAGGGAGGCATAAGTTCTTTAATCTAAAATTATTTCAAATTATACAGGGTATCCCAAATGGCCAGGGCATATCAATCATACTTTTTTTTAGGAACCATATTATATTTTTTTGAGATATTGACGTTTAAAATACATTTTTAGACGTTGATAGGCTGTACCATTGGGACGAGTCATCTTAGAGAAAAAAGGCTTTCACCTCCCTATCTTAGTTTTTTATCTATCTAAAAGTTACAACTTCCGATTTAACATGTTAAACCGAGTGTTAAACGATAACCCGTTTTTTTGATTTAACATGTTGCATCGGAAGTTGTAACTTTTAGATAGAGAGTAAAAAGCTAAGACAGGGGGAATTGCAGTACAACTGAAAGTTTGCAAATGCCATATGTCAATAGCTCAAAAACAATTGAATTTAAATATACAGAAAAAAAAGATAATTTATACAAACGATATTTTATAAAGAGTAGAATTTTGTGGAGAATTAAAAAATAATATATACAGGGTGTCCCGAAATTAAGTGAAAATATTTTAAGGGGATAAAGTACATGGAAGGGAAGCTATGATAAGCGGCCTTTTCACAATATCTCAGAAACTGATTGAAGTATCAAATCAAAATTTGACAAGACGCAATAAACGGTTTGTTTAGCTTAGATGTATTTCTTCCAGTGGCGTCCCACTGGGTAGGTAGTGAGGAGAATATTGCCCTAATTTTTTTATTTGTAGGATTTTTTAACGCCAGGTGAAATTCTTAAAACCACTGAAGTCTTCTATTGAAAAGGGTACTCCTGCTTCATTTCGGTAGGATTCACCATTTTTCAATAAAATCGATTTTAAAAATTTCGGTTTTTTACAAGCCGGCTAAGGTAAGTAATAATAATTATAATAGGCGGCTATGGATGATTTGATATTATGGAAACACAATAGGGCTTGATAAGTGTCAATTTTTTGTTGTCGGCAGTTTGATGTTGTTGGTGAAAAATCATAGATTAACAATTTGGTATTATTATTGCAACAAAACGCAAAATTTTTCAAATCAAGAACTAGCAGATATACATTTTGTTTATGGGTTCTGGCATTTCTACTGCTGCGTTAGTGGAATATTGAAGGAGATTTTCACAAAGAAGAATACCAAGTCGTTGGACTTTTGCTAGGGTTCATAGAAATTTAGTTGAAAATGGATCGTTTCGAAGGGCCCGTGGACAAGGTCGGCCGATATTCGGCTATAATTGGAAAAATGCATTAAATATGATGGAAGATGACCCAAACATAGCAACAAGAACGCTAGCCGGTGAATTTCTAGAACGCCAACTTGAACATTTTTTTGTTTGTTAAAGATAGGAAGAATGGCGCAAATACAAGGGTTACACCCTTTCCATTACCAGCGAGTTCAAGATTTAAAACCTGAAGACTTCCAAAAAAGGATTGTGTTCTCTCGTTGGATATTAAACAATGGAAATATTTTAGAAAAAATGTTGTGGTCTGATGAAGCAACTTTCTCTAGGGGCAAAGCATTCAACATACATATTACACATTACTGGGCCCAAGAAAATCCAAGGGTTGTAAGGACAAATTACCAACATAGATTTTTGATTAATTTATGGGCCGGTATTATTGGAAACCACCTGATTGGCCCAATTGAAATCCCACAAAATTTAAATGCAGAAAGATATTTGAATTTTCTAAATAATCAACTTGGGGATTTATTAAATTATTTGCTACTGGATTTACGTTTAGGGCACTGCTTTCAACATGATGGGGCGCCAGCTCATTGCGGGCGTCAGGAATTGGCTTGAAGAAAATTACAACACTTGGATTGGTAGAGGTGGTTCCATAGCCTGGCCACCAAGATCACCTGATTTAAATCCCCTTGATTATTATTTTTGGGGATACATGACTGGTATGGTGTATGCAAGAGAAGTAGGCTCAATAGAAGAACTGAGACAGCGAATCAATAACGCGGCAAACACCATAAGAGAAAACCATTTTCAAATTCTCCGTGCCTCATAAAACATGACACGCAGGTCTAGATTTTGCATCCAACAAAATGGAAATCATTTCGAACATTTGCTTAAGAATTAATTTCCCGTGTGGTTTTACAATTAACTTTGATTTGCAAATTGTTATTCTTTTTTGTCTTATTTTAAGTCTCTTATAAAAATAAATATTTAAAAAACAAGGTCTAAAAATCTGTTGAAAACGTTATATTTTGTCAAATTACAATAATAGAAGGTTTTATTAACAAAAAATTTTCAAAAAATACATTAAAAGTATGAAAGCCCCTAAAATTAAAAAAAATAGTAATATTTACTTTAGGCTCCACCCTGTGCGACGCTACTGGAAAAATGTTTTAATGTTACATCCTTTAATGCCTGTTGCTAGTAGAACTGCTAATAAATTTCATTTTTTCATATTAAGTGTTTGCTGAGATATGCAAAAAAACACCTTAGCCTTTTCAACGGCTTGTAAAAAAACCGAAAATTTTAAAATCGATTTTACTGAAAAATGGTGAATACTACCGAAATGAAGCAGGAGTACCCTATTTCACTAGAAGACTTCAGTGCTTTTAAAAATTGCACCTGGCGTTAAAAAATCCTACAAATAAAAAAGTTAGGGCAATATTCTCACTACCTACCCAGTGGGACGCCACTGAAAGAAATACACCTAAGCCAAACAAACCGTTTATTGCGTCTTGTTATGGGTAAAGCATGTATCAAATTTTGTTGTGATACTTCAATCAGATTCTGAGATATTGTGAAATTTCGGGGACTCTAGCCCCATAACGAAGCGTTTTTCAAGGTATATTAATAGAGGATTTTAGTCCTATTTTTGGATGTACTTTATCCCCTTAAAATATTGTCACCTAATTTCGGGACACCCTGTATAGGGTGTTTCATTAAAAAAAAATATGTGTGATATGTACTGACTACTTGGGACACCCTGTATAATTTAGAATAACTTTAGTTTGTAGAACTAATGCCTCCCCATAACTCTGTTTTTGATAAATATTTTTTTTTATTGATACCCCATTTCGCTTATTTAAAGTACGCCTCAGCGTGTTTAAATCCCACTTTCAAAAACACGCGTGTTTTAAAGTTACCATGGCAACATCAACAACCCATGAAACATGAAGTCTAAACATGTCAACTTTTTAATTATGATTTAACAGAATTACCTTTTAACGTTAAATAAAATATTATTAACAAATGTTTGAAAAGCTCTATTCAAATATTTAACAATATTAATTTTTCAAATATATATGAAAAGTGCAGCTGGTATTGTTTGAAATATTAATACTTTCGTTTTTTAAATCAGAGGAAATGCTGCTAATATTCTCGGAAGTCAATGAGGTTGCACTTCCATTAATGGTACTCCCAATAATGTTTAATACATTCTTCTTATTACTAATACTCTCTTCAAGGTAACCAGTCGCCACAGCTGCCGATTTCCATCCTACTTGTCGTTGGATTTGATCTATTGTCATGCCACTATTCGCCATAATGGTAGCGGACGTACGTCGAAACACATGTCCCGTGTATTTTTGAGAACCGTCTAATTTAAGGTATCGTGCAATTTGCAAGGGACATGATCCAAATGTATTAATACCAACGACTTGATTGGTGCATTTTCCCTTATCATACCGTAAGAATACTTTGTCGGTACTTACATTTTGGGGGCGCAATGATAAATACTGCTTCACCAAATGCACATACCCAATCCCCCGACCAAAATGCCATAGTTCAGAAAGGACTCAACAAGTGATTTGTATATCATTAAAAGATTTCTCCTACATAAAAATTCCCTCATCATATAGAACTTATAAATAAGACATCTTATTTTTTTTGCACAAATGTAATATATGTTTATTGCCTTCAGAAATGCATGCACTTTCGTAAATGATTTTATATCGGCCCCTTTTTTTATCCTCAACATACTTTGCAATTTCGAATGGATAGCCCACATAGTCGACGCCTTGTACTGCTCCGACAGTACGCAAGCACAACTCATCATCTGTATCTGTTACATTTTGCTCTTCCATCCATTTAATGAACTTGTCGTATTATTTTTTATAAGCGGCTTCCGATTTTTGCGGTATTAACCGCGATTCTGCTTTACTACTTAAGTAATCAATAAAACTCATTTTTTTAAGCAATACACAACCAATGTCAACGGTGACAACAATAAATCTTATGTGACAGATTGAAAGTTATTTTTTGTTCTCCTCATTTTCATGACAACGACAGGTATATCACATCACGAATTCGACCATTTGACTTACTTACTAAGTTATTATTTCCATTTTTTGTAATATAAATACCAAACAATTGATGATTTCAACGTGTACCCATAAAAAAAATAATCTAAAGTATTCGTGGATAACTGGTCTTTAAAACACTTGCTCTATTTCAAGCACTCTGGCTGCGCCGTCGTGCTTAATATCCTCTTATACTTTAATATACTATAAAAATTCAGTATTTTAGATGATATGAAATCCTGCATTCAGAGTGGGCTACCCTGTATATTTTCTTTAGCCATCTTTTTAATTTCCTGTTTACAGCGCAATTTCTTTCAAAATGCGAGTTTATTTTTCGTTAATAAAAAAGTTGAGGCATTTGTGGGAATTTGGAATTTGTAGAAACTTATAGGAATTTGGAGGCATTATAGGCTATTGATTGTCCTAAAAGCAGGGTAATAAGGAACTACAGAGTGTGTGGGTTTTTATTGCATAAATCGTTCAATTGGTTATTCAGAATGAAAAAACCGCAGAGTGCTATTAAATTAGAGGGGGAAACTGGAGATAGGGGGGAAAATGCAACCCTTACGGTATTTTGAGTATATCTCGAAAAGGAAGCAAAATTTGTGGGTATTCTATAGGAAAAATTTTGTAGAGAGTTAGATTTTCTATCAAAATGGCGTAATTAAAAACTTTACAAGTCTATTCAGTTTAAATTATAATAAAAACAATTTAACAAAAAAGTGCAAAAAATTTAATATTTTATTTTTTTAACTTTTATACAAATACCTTTTTTTGAGCAGAGATTGGTATAGGCATTCCTTCATAGAAAAGACAGGATATTAAATTTCCTACAGAATGACGTATTAAAAATAAATGTTTGATGAAGTTTCAATGAGCTATGACCGTTTAAACTTTGTCATATTTTTATCATGTTGTTACTTACTTTTGAATGTATGCAATTGAATTTTATTTAATAAAGACATGTTTAATTAATTGATTAACAATAAATAAATTTTATATGCAATATTGATCGTATGAGGCCTTTATTATAATATTGCCCATATATTGTCCATATAAAATATTGACAATAATATTGACCGTCTGAGGCCCGCTTTAGTTTATGTGAAAATATTTGAATATACTGTGAATATCTATAAAGTACAAAATTTTGTTATATTTCTTCAATAATATTGTCAAACTGGATTTCAATTTCTCTTTTTTTTTTCATCTTTAGATCCCTCTGGTATTTGAGCATTGTCACAATTAACTTTTAGACATTGTTTACAGAATATACAGCAGGTAATTCCTAATTTTCTGCAACCACAACTTCCATGACAATTTGTGGTGCATCCGCAAGCTACTTTTTTCAGCAAAAAAGATAAATAAAGAGCTGCTTTTAAGAAAAAGTAGTTATTAATTTGTTTAAAAAATAAATAAAAAATTATATACATTCATACATGTATATAACATTTATTTATTGTTGATCAATAAATTTAATATGTCTTTATTAAATAAAATTCAATTGCATACATTCAAAACTAAGTAACAAAATAATATTGTTATAAATTTAATAAAAACCGAAAAATATGACAAAGTTTAAACGGCTATATACCATTGAAACTTTATCAAAAAAAATTTGTTAATACGTCATTCTGTAGGAAATGTAATATCCTGACTTTTCTATGAAGCAATGCCTATACCTATCTCTGCTCAAAAAAAAGTTATTTGCAGAAAGTAAAAAAAAATAAAATATTTAATTTTTTGCACTTTTTGTTAAATTGTTTTTAACATAATTTAAACTGAATAGACTTGTAAATTTTTTAATTACGCCACTTCGATAGAAAATCTAACTCTCTACAAAAATTTTCTTATAAAATACCCCCAAATTTTGCTTCCTTTTCGAGATATACTCAAAAACCCGTAAGGGTTGCATTTTCCCCCCTATCTCCAGTTTCCCCCTCTAATTTAATAGCACTCTGCGGTTTTTTCATTCTGATTAACCAATTGAATGATTTATGCAATAAAAACCCACACACTCTGTAGTTCCTTATGATATGACATAATCAATAGCCTATTAAGGGGAAGGAAGTTGTTACAAAAAGGGAATTTTAGTGTACAAATATTGGCAGGTGATTTCAGACCAATAAATTTACTACCTATGGTAGATAAAGTCACTGAAACAATTATTGTATGTCATCAACTAAGGAACTATTTAGAAAGTAATCAGTTATTCTTTGTGGGAGTCTGGATTTAGGAGTAACCATTCTTGTGAGTCAGCACTGCAATATGTATGTGCAGTGTGCTTTTGAAACAATTGATTGTGGAATTCTTGTAAAAAGTTACGACGATATGGTGTAATTGGAGTGGATTAAAAATTAAATTAAATATATAAAACTTGATACATAATAAATATAACTGCCCTCTTTGGCTTGATAAAAAAGGGTTACATGTGCGTTCAAGGGAAGCACTGAGGAATACCTTTCCAATACCTCCTCATAGAACTAACTATGGCCAAAATACTTTTATATTAAAGTCAACCAGACTGGCGAATGAGCATTCACATTTGATTTCTTTTCAAACAGATCGGATTTCATAAAACAACTGCATAGGCTATAATTTGAAATCTCTAATTTCATCACAAATCTCATAACGAGTATCATAATTATGTTTTTTTAATTTAACTAAAAATTTTGATGTTTTGAATATGTAACTCTGCGTTAGAATTACCTTACTTACCACTTATTTTGTGAAATTGGACAATGCCCGTTAATAAATAAATAAAATTACTTAAGTGGTAGGTATCAAATGACAACAGTGGACGATAAACTATCAACTAAAAGGAAAATAAATGGGTTGTTCTACAGGGAAGTGTATTGGGTCCTTTATTGTTTGTTATTTATGTTCATGATATAGCTTTAAAAAATCATTTATTAATTTATTTGCGGATGATACCCTTATCTGTGTATCAGGAAGTAACTTTTGGGAAATAACTAGTATCTATTTTGAACAACGAACTTAAAATAATGTATGACTGCCTTTGTCAAAATCAATTAAAACTGAATACATCAAAGACAAAATATATGGTAATAGGTACAAAAGTAAACTGTAGAAAGTATGCTGAATCAGGATTGGCCCTTAATATAAATGGATCTGAAATTAACTTTGTATCGGAAATAAAATATTGAAAGTCTTGGATCCTCAGGTTACTTTTGCTAATCAGGTGGATTATTTTTCTAAGAAATTAGCGAAAAAGATTGTTTTTTCTGTCGCCTTTCGAATTGTCCGTCCCAATTCAAATTCAATTTTTTTTTTCAAATTCAAAAATAATTTTTTTTTGACCAGCATTATTACAATTTTTATAACTTAACAATAAATATTAATTAATATTAAAGAAGACATACATATTATAACAATCAAATTCCAAGCATAAGGATAAATAACTGAAAAGGAGCACCTAGATGACTAAACATCTGGGGCGGCGGAACTTTCGGCCCGATATTGGGTCGGTTACCTACTAAAAATTATAGGTCAAGTAATCTTGCAAGAAATTTCGGCCCCAGACATTGCAGGTAAGCTAGTAATATCCCAAGACCAGCCATATTGAATATTAAACTTTAATATTCATTTCGTGTCAAAACTACTTGCTGTTCGTATTAATTGTTCATCGTAGTTTTTAAGTCTTTTTACTTTAAGTATAAGTTAAGTTAAGCCCTTTTTGGAAAAATAAACGTTTTTTAAAAGGAGCTTTGTCGGTCGTGTCATTTAATTGGCGCTGCGAACAGGATAGTGCAATTTCGCCCTTTATCGGTTCCCGTTGTGCGGAAGTGATTTTCAAATCTTAGTGCACTATTCGGACTAAAAAAAAGGACCTTCCAAATTCGCCGTACGAACTGTATATTTGTGTCAAATGAAACATTAAACCCAGATTTGTTTTAAACAAAGCATTAAACCCAGTGCGATTCCCAGAAGCATGTTTAAGGAATAAATTGGTGAACCAAATCAGCTGCCGTGTTACTAATGACCTGTGGATCCAGTTCCTGTCCTCCTAGACTCAGATCGACGCTCCAGACGTTAGGGCCCTTTAGCCACGCCTTTATAGGGATTCCTTTGGCTGTGTACCTCTACAATATAAGCTCTATGGATTCATCCTTGATTGTAATGTAAATAATTGCTAAATTGCCATTTTTTTAATTTCCGCTCCATCCGATCGTTTAAAAAATATTTTATTACACAACAGGGTTTCTTTAGGGTTAGATATTCCAGAAAACCAAGCTGAAAATAATTTTGATAGTAACGTAGATAATACATTAGATAGGACTTTAACTCCTGGAACCCAGGGTAACGTAGATAATACATTAGATAGGACTTTAACTCCTGGAACCCAGGAAGAACTAGTAAATTTATTTGATAATTTAAACCTAAATCAAGACAAAATGGAAAATTTAAGATATCATATATCCCTCTTGCCAATATTTTCAGGCAAGCAGGATCATTTAGAAAGTTTTATTTTATCTAGAAATGAATTTTATACACTTTATTTTAATAATACAAACGAACAAAAGACGGTAGTTTTAGCCGCCATCAAATCGAAATTAGTTGAAGATGCAAGAAATTTCTTACTTTCTAGACCAGATTTATTAGACTGGCCTTCTATTAGAGAGGCATTGAGACAAAAATTCGGTGATCCTATTACCTATATAGTTTTAATGCAGGAATTACAATATTTAAAAATAAACAAAGGTGAGAATATTTTACAATTTGCCGATAGGTTAAAAACATTTGTGCAAAGGATCGTTTCTAAAGTACAATGCGAAGTCGAAGATAATAATTCAAAACTTATTTTAATAAAACAAATAGAAAACACGTCAGTGTTAATTTTAACAGCAAACTCGCCCCAAACTTTAAAAACGCTGCTTATGATAAGCCGACCTGAAAATCTAAGTGACGCTCTTGCACACGTAGTTAATTATAACATGGTTGAATCACAAATCAACCTTGCAACTAACTATTCAACTTTGCAAAACCCAGTACACAGACAACATAATAATAATCAGAATAACCGAATAATAAAAAGACCTTTTAACGTACAACCCACACACAGTACAATCTCCTTATTTCCCTAGACAACCCATTTTTGTACAAAGACATTACCCAACAAATGCTCAGGTTTTTTGCAACCAACCTAGATTTGCACCCCCGCAAAATAGAGCTCCTCGCCAAGAAGCACCTGTTCCTATGTCTACTTCCACCATAGGACCTTCCCGCATGCAACAACAAAATCAACCTTCAACCAGATACCAAAACTTCTTTCAGTCTACAGGACCCGCAAATTGGGTATCTCAAGAGTTATATAACGTAGAAGTACAACAACCTCAACCCCCATCTAACAACCCCTATGAGGAATTCCAACCCTCAGAATATACTCAAGACTCCGCATATAATTCTTATCCCGTAGAACAGTCGTTTTCAGAGTCCGACATACCTGTCCAAAACTATACAACCCAAAATGTTGACCTTGAATCAACCGTCGAAAATAATAACGAAAAAATGTTTGAACATGGCATCGAATCAAAAATTAATTTAAATAATATAGCACAGCAAAATGAACTGCCGTATTTCTATCTACCCCAGAAAAAAATTACAGTACTCATCGACTCAGGCGTTCAACTCCTCGTTTAGATGTTAACTTTCACCAAAGAGTTAAGATTATCCCTCAGGATCAATTCGAGCTACTTAACTCCCCATCAAATATCCTAATGAAATTTAATCTAGAAAAGCTAGTACAGCTCGACTATTTAACCCCTCTCGAAAAACACAAAATTTTATCACTGTCGTAAGTTTCAAGAGATTATGTGCCATGAATACAGTCACATTACATTTGCAAACAAACCCAACTATAACGGCATAGTGGAATCATATAGTAACATTAAACAAAAATATTACTGGCCTAAACTAAGAAACTCAATTACAAATTTCTTAAACAAGTGCGAAATATGCTTACAAAGCAAATATGAAAGACACCCCCTACAAAATTGCATTCGAACCCCCACTACTTTTTGAAAAGCCCTTTAAAACACTTTGCTTCGATATTTTTCAATTTTTGGCAATAATATATTCACTTTTTAGATATGCCCAAGCGTATTTTATACCAGATCAAAACGCAGTCACGATTCTTAACAAGACCCTATTTCGTTCACCATAACACCCTCCAAAAATTCGTTTCGGACCAAGAAAAGGAGTTTCAACATAATCTTTTTAGAGAATTCTGTCAACTTTTTGGTATAGAAATGTATTACACAACTCCCAAAAATGTATCCTCTAACAGCCCCGTAGAGAGACTACACTCCACCTTACTTGAAAAATTAAGAATGCTTAAAATGAAAAATCCCGATGAAACACCTCACCTGCCATCCTTATTTATAATCAGAGTATTCACTCAACTACCGGGCATTCCCCTTTTTCTATATTATGCGGCCCGTACCTCAATGAACCAAATCTAAACAATGATTTAACACTTTTTGAACAATATACCGAAAAACGAAAGAACGATCTACTACCCTTTTATGAACATATATATAAAACAAGCTATCAAAAACAGTCCCAGAATACCCAAAGACGAAATAAAAACACCAAATAACCACCCACAATACAAGCCGGTCAAACTATATATAAGAAAAATACCCTTCGAAATAAAATAAACCCCCAGTATATACCTGTAGAGGTAACAACAGTAAATAAAAACACAGTAACAGGTATTTCAAGGAAAAAACCTATTACTACACATGTTAGAAAAATTAAAAGACTTAGAAAAAATCCCATTTCTTTTCAGCCTCCCGATCCTAATCCTGCAGGCTCAATTGAACCCTTACCAGGCCCTTCAAATCTACAAACTTTCTAATAATGGGTATTACATAGAAGAAATATCTTCTTCCCTAGTTATTGATCATTATCATACAACATATATATCATTTAATATATCTAGTATTAAGTTTACTTTATCCCAATTGTTAAGCAATGTTATAATTTTAGAATCTATGGTGAACAAACACAACAATAACTTTACAAAAACACAAATTTTTCATTTATTTAAAACATTAAATAGCACTTTCGACACATATGCAAAGTTGAATGTTTATGAAAACAATCGCAAGAAACGAGGGCTAATGAACTTTATAGGCAGCGGTATCAAGTTTGTCACCGGCAACCTAGACAATAATGACCTAGAGACAATTACTCAGAATTTAGAAATACTTAGGCATAATCAACTAAACACGATGCATAAGATTAACGACTTTAGTTCGCTTGCAGGCAATGTTATGAACAAATTCAGAGAAAATATAAATATTATAAATGAAAATTCAAAAACGATCAGGACCGAACTTTCAAAATTAAACAATGATATAAATATAATGTTATCAATACATACAAATCAATAGTTTAAATCAATACTTAGAAAAACTCTTAAGAATTTTTTCTTTTGCACATTTAAAAACCTTAGACCTCGAAATTTTAAGCTTAAATGAGATAAATGAGCTCTGGAAATATCTGGAAATACACTACCCAAAGAACACCCTATGGTCTATTAAACATGCATCAGAACTTAACCTTATTTGTAAAACCGGTCTTTTAATTCTGAACGAAATGGCAATTCTTGCAATTAAAACACCTATTTTTGAAAGAAATGTTTCTAATCTAAAAATTGTATACCCTATACCGAACAATGAATCCAAAATTTTAATTAGCCCTAGCAAATACTACTGTAACGAGTTGTGGTACAAAAATTGCGAAGAAATCAACACAAAATGGATGTGCTCCGATCCACTTACGAACAGCTGTTCCTTAAGCCAAAACTGTCAGTATACTGTCCAGAACAACTACCAAATACACACTTTAACTTACAAAAATGCCCTACTATTTTGTACAAAAGCTTCTGAAATGGCTTATGAAGACTGTTTCCAAGGAAGATCTTTTAGAACCCATAAGGTTTGAAAACCTTACCCCTCAGAAACAAACACATTATTTTATCTTTTCAACAATCTGTATTGTTCTTGTGTGTATTCTGAGCATAGCCATCTATAATTGGAGAAATCACAAGTATTTGAAAGCTATCCCTATTAAAACCCTTCAAAAGATTATCAACGAGGACGTTGAAAAATCTCAGGGTGGAGGAGTAATATCCCAAGACCAGCCATAACTGCTGAATAGACTAATTAGTTTATATAAAAGCAAATATTGAATATTAAACTTTAACATTCATTTCGTGTAAAAGCTACTTGCTGTTCGTATTAATTGTTCATCGTAGTTTTTAAGTCTTTTTACTTTAAGTATAAGTTAAGTTAAGCCCTTTTTGTAAAAATAAACTTTTTTTAAAAGGAGCTTTGTCGGTCGTGTCATTTAATCAGCTCATTATCATTTAAGTACCCATCCCGGGTATTTCCCGACCCGGTACTTCAGGTATGCTTAAGGGATGGTGTTGATATAATTAAATTGTTATAACAACGACATAAGGGTTTATTCATGTTTAGAGACCGATTATAATCATTCCTCTTCAGTTCTTCAAGTTGTATGTTTTATGTAATCTATTAAAAATGAATTTAATAAAAAGTTCCCGTAACCGCGATTTACTTCTTGTAGAAAATTATACCTATTGCAAAAGCAAAGAATTAAAAAGTGGTGAAGTATCGTGGCGGTGCATCCAGAAGAATTCTAAATGCTTAGCGAAAGTGGTGACAATCGGTTCTGACGTTACAATAACGAAAGCAGACTTAGTGCATAATTATGAAATAGATGAACGCAAGACACAGAGAAAAATAATCACCAATGCGTGCAAACGAAACGCTGAAGAAGATTTAACAGAAAAACCTGCTAAGATTATTCGACGAGCTATTGCTACAAATTCTTCAAATGATGTGAGAATCTCAGACATTGAGGCTATTCGAAAAAATATTTACAACTGTCGTCGGAAATTGCTACCAAGTTCGTTACCAAAATCAATTGAAGAAGTTCATAGTACAGTGAGTGCTTATTCTCCTAAAACGAACATATGTGAAGATTTTATATTTTTAAATAATCTTGAACATAATATAATTATTTTTTCATGCGAAACAAACATTCGTGCATTATGTGAAATGGAAAAATTGTATATGGACGGAATCTTTTCCTACTGTAGCAAATGTTTTTGCCAATTATTTACTATACATGAGCTAGAAAATGGACATTATATACCGTTAGTATATTGTTTGTTAAGAGATAAAACAGCAGCCACATACCAAAATCTATTTTTTCTGCTAAAATCAAGAATATTTGAAATTTTTAGATTGTCGTTACATCCTGTAGAAGTATTTGTAGATTTCGAAAAAGCAATTCATCTTGCACTGCTAAGTATTTTTCCACAAGTAAAAATTAGTGGGTGCCGTTTTCACTTACATCAAAGTTGGTTTTAAAAAATGCAATTGCTTGGTTTGGTTCCCGAATTTAAAAACAAAAATTCAGATATTGGAAAATGGCTGATACATACATTTGGCTTAACATATTTAGCTCCAGAAGAAGTAGAGGACTGTTTTGTATTTGATTTAATGAGCTATAAGCCAAATAATGACATTCTTGATAAATACGCTGATTACCTTTTAGAGGTGTACATTACATTATTCAAAGTGCCCAATTTCCACCGACAATATGGGCAAACAGAAATCCATCAATTATTAGGACTACAAATGCTTGCGAATCTTTTCATTCTAGATGTAATTCTTCTTTTTATGCGCCACATCCTTCTATATATATTTTTATGGAAAAATTAAAAGAATTCCAAATAGATGCTTATATAAAAATGAAAAGTATTCACATAACGGCAAAAATTAAAGACAAAAATGTAAAAAGTAAGTTGGTATTTTTAGAAAAATGGTACAGAACTTCCAATTGGGGCATATCTCTAGGTTAGATTTTATAAAAACTGTAGCATATTATTCCCGTAGTAGCAATAAGTAATTTTCAGACTTTGTGTAAAGTATGTTGTAATATGTAAATATATTTTTTTATGTATGTTAGTGATGAAATATAATAATTTTGAAACAAAAAACCGAAATATACAAACTTTACCTTACATTTCATTTCATAAATGATTCAAAACACAAAAAGTCATCAAAAAATTTAAATGTTATAATATTAGACTGTTGGGGCCGAAAATGCCTGTAATAAAAATATGACCCTTCCATCCCGGGGCCGAAAGTTCCTGTCAAAATCTGGTCGCTAACTGGCCGGTGCCGAAATTTCCTACGCCCAACATCTGTATGTGCTTACGATCAATATATTATAGTTAATTCAAGCTATTATACATATTAAATTTATTATAATTTACAAGTCACAAAAACGGTCATGAACCAAATATAATTTGCTTTACATATAGTCAATATATTGAATTCTCTCGCAAGATGGAGGCCAAGTCACGTGACACTCTGTCAATTCTGGTACATTTAATTTCTGTAGGTTGGTATGAATTCCAGGACTGGACTTAAAAATTACAATTTATTTTGAACATTTTAGTTTAGAATAACATGTATTTTGAACGTAATAATAAACATGCAGTTTTATAGTAATTAGATTATTGTTGGAATGAACAATAAGTAACTAAGCAGACCACTTTAACAGTTACATTAATGACGTTTAGAAGACAATTTACTCACAATCAGATTAGTAAATAAAGAATGAAAGTAATCAGACTATTTTGATTATGATTATACCTGCCACACTTACTCTATCACAGTCAAAGTGGCCTATTAAAGGAATTTTTTGGATCAATGAATTCTACGGCATCAACTGATGTGCTAGGCACACAATAATTGTGATCCATAGTGATTTAACGTCTAAAAAAGAATATTAAAAAATGTTAACCTACAATTCTTTTATTAAATAAAATGTACTTACTGGGCTTCACTAGTAACGGCAAAAGTAAATAAGAGTAAATAAAAGTCAAAATAAAAGGCCTAAAAAACACTAAAGAGTACTAAACACTTTAAAAACGTAGTAGAAACCGACGAAACGACACAATACACAACGTGAAGCGTGGGCTAATTCCGGCTCAGGTCGAATCTAGGGATTTTATGATGTGAGATATCAGCTGATCGATGTCAAATTACTGCTGTCATCTGTTTTAATACGAGCAAATTCCTTGATCTTTCTATATCAACGTTTAATCTTTTACTACTATTTTACATTAAAATAAGGACTCAACCAATTCCAAGTTTTCGACCACATACAATCTACATGCATTCCTGAAGGACTAAATTTTTTTAATGGCTTTAATTTCCATGGGAATAATATTATATATCTTCGGCGCTAAAACAATAATAAATCTAAGATTTATATTTGTGTTACTTTTTGGTATGAGAATGTGTTTGTTGTTTCATGTGTCGTAAGTGTGATTTACATAATTTTTTAAAGTTTCATTTTTATAAACAAACAAGCAGATTTCTAAGATGTACAAAGACCTAACATTTAATATTTCTCGTGTATAAGTATAGTTGTTTGGTTGAGAAGCGTTTATTTTTTTTTGTTTATCACTTTGAGTAAATAGTTTTGTACAATTTTCCTTCGCTTGTCTTCCGATATGATGACGTTGTAGTTTCTTGTTTACCATATCCATCGATACGCATTCAAAGCAAAACAATTTTTTATCACCCAGGGAGCCCGGTCCCAACATTCTCTGCGTCGTCATTCTGTTTTTCGTATACGTCGATTAAGCGTGTAAAATCAAAGTGTGCAGCGCGGGAGTGAAATGTCGAAACAGAGCGGTTCACCAGTGACTAATAATAGGCGAAACCGTCAAAAGATAAACAAACTGTTACAAGATTTGGAAAAATTTAAAGAACAATTCCAGAGCATATCTTCTTCGGGTAAGTGAAAAACTATCATTTTAGGACCTTATTGATTTTGAAGTGTTAGTGGTTATTATTATTATGCTTAGCAGGGAAGGGGAGCGTAAAGGTGGCATTCCAGGAATTTTAGTTGGATTTTAAGTGCAGCAGCAATCGTATGAAGCTAATGCAATCTAGATTGATAGATATACAGAGCATACTATGTTTATATAACCCAATTTGTTTAACTAAATAACCTTAACTAATGTCCTTGGCTGCCCCCTTTTATGCGTCGGCCAAGCGGCTTAGCAAAGGAATATTATTTATTACTTTTTGGATAAAACGTATTTCTTACACAAGTACATTAGGGCCGAGGGCCACAATATTTATGTGGATAGCCGTGGGCTTGTCAATATTAACCTCTTTCTCATTTTTACGTGTTGGCGTTCACCGTTGGTAAATCGACTATTATAGAGCCGAGAGCTCTAAATGATGTCTTTATTAACTTGGTCGTGGACCACCGAAATAAATTGAACTATTGTTTCATAGGCTTCCTCGAGCGAGGAGGACGATCAGCCCAACCATTCACCAGTACATTCTGGATTGGAGGTTCTGCATATCGAATTGGAAAGCAATCAGGGAGGCCCCCCTTCCCCCTCCTCTTCTCCTCAGACCATAACTACTCCATTACCTTTGGAGACAACAGCATCAAATAACGATCTCTCTGCCGTTCTGGGGGCTAAGCCCTCAGAGACTGAAATTCAAGGGCAAGAATTGTATGAGGAAATCGTGTCGAGATGGGAATATTATCTAAAAAAAAAAGACGTAAAGAAAGAAGATAGACAGAAGGTGATGGAAAAATATCCAATTTCCAAAAACTGTCCGGCGCTGACACCCCCCCACCCCCCAACAAATGACGAAGTGCTAAACTGCATGAACGAATCGGCTAATAAAAAAAAGAAAGATTATTTGTTGAGATCCTGGCAACATCAAATTGGGCATGGACTAACGGCTGTAGGTGTCGTTATGGATACCATTATCAAAGAAAATCAAACCGGTGTGGCAAAACCCCATATCTACGCCCATGTCGGGTACACGTGTTAGCCGTGTGGCGGCGCGACCGGTAAAGTGCGGGTGACGAAGTCGGCTATCATTGGTCGGTTTTGAATTGGGCGCCTGGACCCCCACCTGGTTGACAGTTAATTTCACGGAGGTTAAAATTTTCCACCGGTCCTTTTGCTCTGAACGAGAGAAAGACATAGAAGCGTGGGTTCTCAGTTGTCTTTTTTTTTTTCCAAAAGAATATTAGTAAAAGCGCGAGCCTTTTGGCCACTTAGTTTTGTTTTACCGTGTAGTCACTACGTGCCTGGTCGTTAAATTTTTCTAGGTGAGTTTTCCTAAAATTAATTGACATATTCGTATTTTTTTTATAACCATAATTTTTTATTTGTCCACCACACGTGGCCTATATTACTGATTATGTTAAATTTTTCTAGTACCTACAGGAGAAGTGTGAAAAACAATAAACTGAGATTTTTCCAAACCATTTTTGGTTTCATTGGCTAGAACCACGAACCCTACCACGAACAAAAATACCCTCGAGAAAAACTACGCCGAGTGATCCACCGCAACTTGGCGACCAACTAGGAGCTGGCCTATGAACAATGGTTCTAACGAACACGCCGAATCAAGGACGGGGACGACACAGTCTCCCACACCCTCAAACATCGCCACCATTCATGGGTTTCCCAAGGGAAGAGCAAAATGCAACCAACACCACCGCCCAGCAACACACACAGGGACAAGGTAACCACGTTCAATTTAATCCTAATCGTTCTGACAGAACGCCTCAACGTACACATGGAGGAAGGTTTGGAGGTATGGGTGTTCCAGTGCAGCTGGCCCATACACCACCTCAAGCACCACATAGTGTGCCAGTGCAGCTGGCCTATACACCACCGTACTCACCCGAGGAGTTGGCAAGACTTATTAACTTAATAGTACAATCAGTAAATCAAGTAAATTTAGGCAATAGTAATAATAATCAACAAAATGTAACAGGCACGAGTAACTCTACAACGAATAATTCGTTATTAGACGTAACAAAAGTTTTACCCCACTTTGGGGATGACGGTAGTATACATCCGGTGGAATTTTTGCACCTTTTAGAAAACATAGTAGACGTAAACACGTTACCTTATACAAAAATAGCCTTTATACTAAACAGCAGTTTCAAAAAGTCAGCCAAAACCTGGTGGGACGCTTTCTTCGACCAGTTTCTGAATTATACGGAATTCAAGAAAGCTTTTTTAGAGAATTTTTGGGGCGCAGACCGACAGATAAAAATAAAATTAAAATTGGAAGCAGATAGGTACGAGGAAAATGGCGGACTCCTTACGGAACATTTTAATAAATATGTAAGCTTATCAAAATATTTAAACCCACCGTATACAACTACGGAGCTACTTTGCATCATATCCCGACATTTTCCTCCAAACATATCAGCAATATTAATAGGGGTGCAAACATTAACGGGGGCACTAGAACGATTGAGATAGGCGAATAGCTATTTTGATAACAGTAATAAGAAAAATATAGGATATGCAAATAACAAAAATCCTAGACCCAATTTTTCCAATGGGGCTCCTAAACCCCAATTTTCCAGGAACACAAGGCCACATATCTCTGCCTTGGAAGTGGACCTGGAAGGTTCGGAAAACTGGGAAGGCCCTCAAAACTGACCCCCAGTTTGAGGGACACGCCACAAATACAGGGGGCGCAGGAGGTACAAGTGTTGTCCAATAATCCAAGAGAGGATTTTTTAGAAGAATGTGAGTTTAAGTATGGAATATTGGACGACTCTTTGCCTAAAATTAACGTTCGAATTTTTGACTTTTGGTTTACAGCTTTGATTGATAGCGGTAGCCAGGTTTCTGTCATTTCAGAAGAAATTTGGATACAGCTAACAGCTTTTCACCCGAAGATACCCCATATTAAATGTACGGGTATACGAGTTGTGGGTGCTTTTAAAAGTAAATTCAAAAAAGTTAATTTACAAGCTGAAATACCAATATTTATAGAAAGTCAAAGGTTTTTACAAGAATTTTTAATTATACCGGATCTCATGCATTCAGTTATTTTAGGTTGTGATTTTTTAAGGTTTTTTCAGGTTACAATAAATTTACCTGAAAAACATTTAGTAATAAAAAGCAATAAACAATTTTTTATTGTACCAGAAAAAAAATAGCAGCACGGCGAGGACAATGTTCCGCCGGGCATTTGCAGCATTGTAAATAAAAACGATAAATTCTTATCGCTTCTTCAGAATAAAATTCCAAAACCGGATTTTTATTTTAAACTTTGCCAACAAATAAATTCTTTTGAATTAGTGGACAATACTGCAAATAAAATTGAATCAATTTCTATTGAACAACAACAGCATTTAAAAAAATTATTACGGAAATTCGGCAATATTTTTTCGAATATACCGGGTCGCACAAAAATGTACGAACACCGAATTAAATTATTAGATGATTCGCCGTTTTTTGTTAAATCGTATCCGATACCGGTGGCTCATCGAGAAGCCGTGCAGAAAACACTAACACAAATGTTAGAATGGGGAGTCATCGAACGTGTCTCTTCACAATATATTTCGCCTATTATGACCACCCTAAAAAAAGACGGTAGCGTTCGAATATGTCTAGACGCGAGACGTGTAAATGAGGGAATGGTACCAGATTTCGAGTTACCTAAACCAATTGAGGAAATTGTAAGGTTAATGTCAGGAAAAAAGTTTCTCTCGAGTATAGATCTTACGCATGGTTACTGGCAGATCCCGTTGCACCAGGATGATAGAAAATATACTGGTTTTATGGCCGGTACTCAAACTTATAGGTTTTGTGTCCTCCCTTTTGGTATCAAAACGGCGGTTAGCGCTTTTAGCCGTGCCATGGACGTTATTTTTGCCGCACCTTTTCAGGATTTCTTACTTAACTACTTAGATGACTTACTGGTGATGAGCGACACTTTCGAGGACCATTTAAGTCACTTGGATCAAGTTTTTAGTCGCCTAGGGTCGGCAGGACTGACGGTGAAATTGGAAAAATGTTCTTTTTTTCAGACTGAGGTACGCTATTTAGGTTATATCGTAAATGGAGATGGGATGAAGCCGGACCCAGAGAGGATACAAGCACTACGGGACTACAAACGTCCTGAAAATGTTAAGCAATTGCAGGCATTTCTAGGTCTTTGTCAGTATGATCGGGTTTTTTCATCCAGGTTTGCGGAACTTTCGGCGCCGCTGACTTTATTACTAAGAAAAAAAGTGGCCTGGACCTGGCACGAGGAACAGGAAGCGGCCTTCCAAGATCTTAAAGCTCTTTTGCATCAGGAAACCCTTATTTATCACCCCATTTTTAGTGAGAGTTTCTATGTGGAAACCGACGCCAGTGACGTAGGGATTGCTGCCATTCTCTATCAGCTGATCCTGGGTGAGCGTAGGGTGGTAGCATATGCTCCGAGATTGCTGCTGGATAGGGAAAAAAGATATTTTTCTACCGAGAAGGAAATTTTAGCAGTTCTTTTTGCTTTAACAAAATGGCGTGTATATCTATTGGGCAGTAAATTTTACTTATATACCGATAATAACACCATTACCTATATTGACCGTTGTCGGTTACTGTCAGATCGAATTTCACGATGGGCATTAATCTTACAGGAGTACGACTTCGAAATAAAACATATTCCGGGACGAGATAATATACCGGCCGATGCTCTTAGTCGCTATGCGGGGGGTAGGTTCCCTACACCAAAAGATAAGTGTTTCCAAATATCCACATTCATTAAACTACCCGGTGATTTTCAAAAGTTATTAAAGAACATATCAAAATTTCAGGAAGAAGACGAAAAACTCTATTCTATTAAAAAAGCGTTGCCTGAGGACCTATCACTAAAGTCTCAGTTTATTACACGTAATCACATCTTATATAAAATGGGTAGTCGTGAGGGACATTATTTAATGTGCGTCCCCCGTAAACTTGTTCCTGAATTTATTAATGTCTATCATGCTACGTTCGGGCATTTTGGGGTATATAAAACATGGTTGCTACTAAAAAACGAAGTTTGGTGGAATAACATGCATTGTGAAATTAAAAAGCGTTTAAAAACCTGTGAAATTTGTCAAAAAGCAAAAATTAGTATCCTGCCTAAACCTCCCCAAATGCAAATAATACCGTTAAATAAGGACGATATCGTAGCCTCGGATATTTTAGGGCCTTTAATACGCAGCCGCGGCGGGACCATGTACCTTTTTGTAGTTGTAAATTTATTTACAAAACACGTTCGTTTGTACCCATTAAAAAAGGCTACTTCGCGTGCTATGTTAAACCGACTTACGAAAGATTATTTCCTCACAAATGGCATACCTTCGCGCATGCTCAGTGATAACGGTACGCAGTATACGTCAAAAATTTGGCGAGAGACGCTGCGTTCGCATGATATAAAATTGGTATATTCTTCGGTACGGCATCCATGCGGAAACCCAAGTGAACGCGTAATGCGCGAACTGGGCCGCCTATTAAGGACATGTTGTTCTGATCAACACTCGCGTTGGGCTTGGGAAGTCGGGCATTTTGAAATCTTTTTAAATAATGTCGTGCATGAGTCGACGGGTTTTGCTGCTAACGAGCTGCAATTTGGAAATTCGGCGCCGTCGCTCTTGCCGCCAGAATATTTGCAAAATGGCACGCCCATCTCACAAGAGGAAAAGTTAATATTGGCCGATGCCACTTTAAAAGGTAAAGCCGCGCGCCGCGCCGTACAGTTTGCCGGCCGCACGTTTGCGGATTTCCAGCCTGGCGATTTAGTTTTGCTTAAAGCAAATATCGTATCATCAGCTATTCGAGCTGAAACGAAAAAAATGCTATTATTGTTCGAAGGCCCTTATCGGGTCAAGAAAAAAATAAGTAATGCTACGTATGTGCTCGAGCACAGAAATAGTCCCCTGGAACGGGGTGTTTTTCATGCTTCTCATTTAAAAAAGTTTTTTATTGCTTCTACGGCCTCTACACGAAACTGAAATAAGAGACGTTTCGAGGCCTTATTCAAAGGGGGGCGAAGATGTGGCAAAACCCCATATCTACGCCCATGTCGGGTACACGTGTTAGCCGTGTGGCGGCGCGACCGGTAAAGTGCGGGTGACGAAGTCGGCTATCATTGGTCGGTTTTGAATTGGGCGCCTGGACCCCCACCTGGTTGACAGTTAATTTCACGGAGGTTAAAATTTTCCACCGGTCCTTTTGCTCTGAACGAGAGAAAGACATAGAAGCGTGGGTTCTCAGTTGTCTTTTTTTTCCAAAAGAATATTAGTAAAAGCGCGAGCCTTTTGGCCACTTAGTTTTGTTTTACCAAAAGTGTAAAGTCACTACGTGCCTGGTCGTTAAATTTTTCTAGGTGAGTTTTCCTAAAATTAATTGACATATTAGTATTTTTTTTATAACCATAATTTTTTATTTGTCCACCACACGTGGCCTATATTACTGATTATGTTAAATTTTTCTAGTACCTACAGGAGAAGTGTGAAAAACAATAAACTGAGATTTTTCCAAACCATTTTTGGTTTCATTGGCTAGAACCACGAACCCTACCACGAACAAAAATACCCTCGAGAAAAACTACGCCGAGTGTTCCACCGCACCGGTAATCAGCTGTCTTGCTTATAGCCCAGGCATTTTAGCTAAAATTTCACCAAAACCTGGAAAAAAATAATGTAAATCTGAAAAGCGGCAGGAATAGTCTATTTAGTGTGCTGAACAACATACTAAAAGTCCTAAAGCGAAATATGTCGGCTTCATGTCATTTTAGACAAAATAAAAACGAAAAGTTGTTTCCTTTACAATAACGCATATAACTTGCCATTAAGCTATAATGGATGTAATGATACTTACCAACTGAGCTCATATTATTTTGATAGAAATTTTACTTATCAAGGAATTATCGAAAGACGTGGCAACGTCGCTAAACTTAAAATTGATGCTTGTTTACTGCCGACGCAGACTGTACTTGCATTCTTGTACGTATTAACTTATATACGCAGGGTTTTTTGTGATGTTATTGTTATAATTTGGTGATAATAATGGAAAAGGTTTGTTTTTATTGAGATAAACTACTTAGTGAAGGGAAGTGTGTGGAGGTAGGCAAAAAGGTATAGATGGCCTAATTAAAGCAAGCGATCACCGAAAAGATGAAATGCTTGATACGTTTAAAAGCATTAAAGAAAAACAGACTACAATCAGGATGCATGTAGAGTGCCGGTAAGTAGTATAATAGTTAAAGACAAATGAAAAAATATTAAAATGCACTGTAGTAAAAATAATAAACCAACACTATACTATTGCATGACTTGGGCCAAAAATAGAGGCCGAAAGAAGTCCCCGAAATCTCTGAAGTTGGTGCGTAGCAGTAAACTCGCAACAACTTTTCATGCGTATAGCTTGGGCAATAAACAGCAGTTCTGGAAATCTTTCTGAATACCTTAAGTATGAATTGTCCCCAAGGCCACCTGCACTCTTTGATGAAGTGTCTATGAGGAAAACGGCCAAGTCTACACTCTTGAAAGTCTTCTGCTTTTCTTCGGATCACACAAATTTCTCATCTTCTGTAGTTGTTATAGACGGGGGCTATCTTCTTCGAGCCTTGGTTTGGCCTAAACCAGCAACATTTGGAGCTCTACTTGAATCATACAAGAATTACGTCGGGCAACATTTCTGTACACATTCAAAAAATGTAGTTGTTGTGTTTGATGGTTATGGACGTGTTGCGTCCACAAAAGCAGAAGAGCAAAGGCGGCAAGCCTCTCGACACTCATCCACAGATATTGTTTTCGACAGCAACACTACAGTCTCTGTCTCACAAGCTGATTTCTTAGCAAATGGAAATAACAAGTCTAGGCTAATTAGTTTGTTGACCAACACTTTTTTGGCTGAAAGACTAGAAGGTAGACAGGCAGCAGCAAATACGGACACCATTATCGTCGATACAGATCTAGAGAAAGTTAACAACGGTCAGAAAGTCACAGTTGTGGCAACAGACACTGATATAATTGTGATGCTCCTAAATAGAGCGGAGAATGATACCAATATTCAGGTTGTGAGTCCTGTTGGATCCGAGAATAAATCATAAGATATCAAGGAAACCCAAGATCAAATAGGCTCTAAAAAAGAATACTTGATGTTTGTGCATGCAATTACAGGCTGTGATACGACATCATCCCTCTTTGGTATAGGCAAAAAAAAGCATTTAAACTTCTGAAGAAAAGAGAGATGCAGGATTTTGCTGTTGTTTTTAATAACCCGTCAGCTTCAAAATCAGACATTGTTATTGCCGGAGAAAAATTTGTCATGAAGCTTTATAGTTCTGAGACCTACTCCAGCTTGGACGAGCTCTGAAGTAGAATATATGCTCGTACTCTTGCCAGGAAAGCTGTCACATTAAGCTTTGAATTGGCCACGCTTCCGCCCACAAGTGCTGCATGTGAACAGCACTCGCTGCGAACCTATTTGCAGGTAGGCGATTTTTTTGTGTGTAAAAATTGGGGCGTGATGTATTTTATTACTTGAAATCTGTTCTAGGTTCAAGAATGGATGGGAAATTCCCTTCCCCCGGAGGGGTTGTAAGAAAATTGACGAAACATTAGTGCCTGTTAGAACCAGCTTACCGCCAGCGCCAAATGAATTGCTGCACATGATATCCTGTGCATGTAAATCGAAATACGGGGCTCGGTGTTGCTGTAGAACTGCAGGCCTTGACTGCTCAATGATGTGCTTACATTGCAGGGGTCGAAGCTGCAGTAACGGTACTCCAGTCAATGAAAATGAAGTCGACGATGATCAAGACGAAATATAAGTAAGCAACCATACACGAAACGAAAAAAAAAAACAAGATTCAATTTGTTTCAGGTTAAAACTGTACTCATTCTGCTGAAACTAAGTTTCCGTGTTTTATTGTAGAATAAAAATATATTTTACATAATTTTTTTCTATTTGTTTTTACTTTTTTGACCTCTTTCTAAACACTAAATATACTTCTGTTAAAACAAAGAACCTATTAAGTTATATATTGACAGCAACACACAATATGTATAATAATATCCTGTCTAAACCCCAAATACCCGCCATGGCTTTTTTCTTCATGAAGCCGACGTAGGACGGCTTAGGACTTTTGATATGTTGTTCAGTACACTGAATAGAATATCTCTACCAATTTTCAGATTTACATTATTTTTTTCCGGGTCAAACCCTAATATGACTGGCCTATTAGCTGATGCAGCATTATTGTTCGCAAACGTGCATAATGCCTTGTCGATGCTCCGGAAACAGAACATTCTGCCCTTATTAAATGCAGAGACACGAAAAGTAGGTTTTTCCAGCCAGTTGGACACTTTTTTGTTTGGCGAAAATTTTGGGGAAGCAGTTAAGAACAAACAAAATTTAAAGAAGACCAGTGAAGAATTAAAGAATAAGTTTACCAATTTTGCTCGATCAGGACCACCTGCACCGGCGACTTCTTCATCCAAATACCCGATTAAATACCCTTCTGCGAACAATTCTTCCTCACGATATTTAAACTATCGGCGGGGGGACAGTAACACCCGAACGAAGATGGACAAAAACCGGTACATGCCAAAGAAAGGGAGCAACCAAGAACAGCCCAGAAGACGTTACTCCGGTAAATACAAAATATGCCGCTCGCTACAATGGATTAATGGTATAAAATTAAAATTCCATTGCAATCCCAATCAAACACATTTTTCATTAAGAACATATTCGGCTAAAGACCTAAGGCTACTTAAAAAATCATTAGCAGAGCTATTAGAAATTGGCACAATTTCGAAATGCTCTTATAATACAGGCGAATTTTTATCGCCGTTTTTTCTTGCTAGCAAGTCAAATGGGAAAAAGAGGTTTATCTTGAATTTAAAAACATTAAATAATTACATTTTCGCCCCTCATTTTAAACTAAGGGACTCTAAAAGAGTTAACCCTTTCGCTGCTATTGACGCCAATTGGCGTCTCAAAGATTTCGTGCCCTTAGTGCTAATGACGCCTTTGGGTTTTCTGCGTTTACCGTGAACTGCTATAGCTGCAACCAGGTATAGAGCTGCTCGTAGAGATAGCCGCAGCGAAAGGGTTAATAAACTTCTCTTTAGAAATTGTTATACAACATACATAGACTTGAAGGATGCCTACTTTCCTCTACCAGTTAATTCAAAGTATAAAAAATACCTTAGATTTATTTTGGAAGGTCAAAGATATCAATTTAATTGCCTCTCGGTTGGCCTCAATATAGCTCCCTACAGTTTTACCAAAACTATGAAACAAGTTGCTAAATACTTACGCCTTAAAAACGTGCTATTGGTTAGATGACATTTTAATAATTGCCAGGAACAAGTTAGAATGTGAAATTAATACCAACCTAACAATTAATCTTTTAACCAATCTATGTTCCCTTATTAATACAGGAAAAAGCCAATTAATACCTACACAAAAAATAACCTACCTAGGGTTTACTTATGACTTAACTAGGATGACAATTTCTTTACCTCTAAAGAAAATAGGATCAACAAAAAAGTTAATTTTAAAATATATTACAAAGTCAGTCATTAAAATTAGGCATTTCTCGACAGTTATTGGAGTTCTGGTAGCAGCAACTCCAGCCATTCCTTATTGTCGTCACCGCATTAAAAAATTAGAACGCGCAAAGTTTAAAGCCCTAAAAGGAAGAACATACAATGACTAAATGCAAATTTCAAAAGAAATAATAAAATCTTTGAACTGGTTTTTACACAATTTATATCCCGAGGCCATTAAACCCAAAATATTTTCTTTAGAGATTTTCTCGGATGCCTCCCCTACAGGGTGGGGCGCCTTCTGTAATGGTAGAAACTGTCAAGGGTTTTGGCACGAATTGGATAAGTCAAAACATATCAATTATCCTGAGATAAAAGCTGCATTTTATGGGTTACAATCTTTCACTAAGTCAAAAGAAAATATTCGCGTTTTACTTAGAATTGATAATACGACCGCAATATCCTGCATAAATCGAGGGGGGAGCGTAAAATATCGCAACCTAAGTAATATAACCTATCAGTTTTTAGATTGGTGTGAACGGAAACACATAACACTTTTTGCTTCTTACATTTCATCTAAAGAAAACAAGGAAGCTGATAGGGGATCAAGACAAATTTCGGTTAGAACCGAATATGAATTAAATAACCAAGTATTTCAAAAAATAGTTAGTATTTTCGGGGAACCAAAAATAGACCTTTTCGCAACAAACCTTAATACAAAATGCAAAAGATATATTTCCTGGCTCCCTGACCCACAATCCATATCAGTAGATGCCTTTACATTATCTTGGGGAAAAGAATATTTTTAGGCGTTCCCCCCTTTTTCTATGATATCTAGAACTCTAGATAAAATTATTCAGGACAAAGCCACCAGAATTTTAATAGTACCCGCGTGGCCATCACAACCCTGGTACCCCTTGTTTATAACCTTATTGGTCAATAAACCTTTGATTTTTAAACCTAATAAAGAATTATTAATCTCCCCTTTTAGAGAGCCCCATCCCCTACACAGGAAAATTTCCCTGGTGGCAGGGAAATTGTCCGGGCAGCTCTCCTCAGAAGAAACATATGCGGCAATGCAATTCCAGTAATGTGTGCATCCATCTCGGAAGGTACTTGGAAACAATATAACGCTTGTTTTCATAAATATTGGAAATTTTGTAAGAGCCACTAATGTATCCAGATACGACTTAAATGTTTACCTCGAATTTTTGGTTAGCGAAATAAACAGAGGTGGTTCTTACGCAACAATAAATACATATAGGTCAGCCCTCAATTTCATGTTTTCACCTAATAACAATGACGAAAAGACTATAAAAAGATTTGTCAAAGGAAGTTATAATTTAAAACCACCCTAACCTAAATATGAATTTACCTGGAACGTAGAACCGGTATTAAACTACTTAGCAACCCTGTACCCCTTAGATACCTTACCTCTTGATAAATTAACAATAAAACAATAACCCTTATGGCATTAACTTCAGCCTACCGAATTCAAACATTAAGCAAAATCACAATCGATAATATAGTACACTTTACAGAAAAAATAGAAATTAAAATTTCGGAAAAAATAAAAACATCTGCTCCCTATAAAAATCAGCCTATTCTAACATTTCCATACTTTAATAACCCAAATTATGTGTAGCGTCTACTCTAAAACATTATATTAAAGTCACCGAACGTATTCGTTCCATTTACACTTCCTTATTCCTAACGCATAAAAAAACAAATCATCCTGTAACAACGCAGACCTTGAGCAGATGGATCAAATTAGCGTTAAAAAATAGTGGCATAAATATTAATATTTTTACAGGGTATAGTGTAAGACACGCCGCTACCTCAGCGGCAAATAAACATTATTAAGAATACAGCGGGCTGGAGCCCCGACTTAGACCTATTCTTTAAATTCTATAATATACCTCTAGGTACACCTAATGAAATTTTCGCTAATACAATATTAAATTTAGGTTTAACTTAAAATTCTATACCCTTAAATATATACATTTATCTATATAAAATAGGATTAGGCATATTATGTATATCTATTAGAATAAGTTACACGTTCTGCCTTAATGGCTCGTTATTATAAAATTAAATTAAATAAATTACACCCTTCTAAAACCACAATTTTATTTTATTGGAAATAAGCTTTTGCAAAATTGCACCTTCTAGCTTTAAATAACTACAACGTAATCATATCGGAAGACAAGCGAAGGAAAATTGAAAGATTAATCAAATACTTACCTGTATGAAGATTAATCGTAATTTTCCGAGCTTGTCTTCCGATATGATCATTACCCACCCAACCAGCAACCCTTCGGTAGGGCAATTTTGCTCGAAAACAGAATGACGACGCAGAGAATGTTGGGACCGGGCTACCTGGGTGATAAAAAATTGTTTTGCTTTGAATGCGTATCGATGGATATGGTAAACAAGAAACTACAACGTAATGATATCGGAAGACAAGCTCGGAAAATTACGATTAATCTTCATATAGGGTAAGTATTCAATTAATCTTTCAATGTTTAACTGTTTTAGAGCGTTGTGATACAGACGACCCCACACGATTACACCATATGGTATCACTGATTCAGCAATGTCTTTATAAACAGATATTAAAAGTCTTTTGCTAAGATTTCTCGTAATATATAAAATTTGTGAATAGGTTTTCTTAAATTTTTTTAAAATAAGAAAAATGATGGTCCCACTCAAATGTTTGTCGATAATAACACCCAGATATTTCGTATGAAATGTTTCTTTAATATCAAAATGTTCAATATGTAAACCTTCAAAATGGGGACGGTTTGCTTCAGTCAAAGAAAATGCAATGTAATTGGTTTTTTTACATTAAGTGTCAAACCGAAGCTGTCGAACCATATCTTTATTTTTGTGAGTCCTGATTCTGTCTTGTCCTTAACGTCCTGCCACGTTTTAGCGGAAAATATTGCTGCTGTGTCATCCGCGTATGATATTACAGATCAGTCTTCAGTTTGTAAGTCAGTCAGTGAGTTAATGTATGCAATAAAAAGTATTGGTCCCAAAACGGTTCCTTGGGGTACACCAATCTGTACGTTAAGTGGATCACTAATTCTGTCTCCAATTTTCAAATATTGTTTTCTATCCTCTAGGTAGCCTTTGAAGACATTCAACACTTCACCCCTGATTCCATATCTAAATAATATGTCCAAGAGCCGATCATGGGGCACTGTATTGAATGCCCTGTCCCGGTTTTTAGTGCTTAATATTATTCCGCTTATTAGCCAGGGTTTATTTTTAAAATGTTCTTTAAATATATACTTTATCTTACTACTATTTTTTCTATGATGTCTACGTTAATTTTCTGTAGCAAGTTATTCCATGTTTCTACCCTTATCATGTCTGTAAAATCTTGTTCATTTATTTTGGTTATTGTCTTAATAATCTTTTTTGCTATAGTTGTTTTGTTGTTGTTAGGTGTGTGCAAGTTAAGCATAACAGGATAATGATCAGTCAAATCAGATTCGAGGATATACGAGTCACACTTAATGTCCCTAATGTCCAGTTTATTTCTTACAAAAATATGATCTAGGCATGAAGTTGTATCAGAGGTTATACGTGTTGGTGCATTTATGTATGAAACAAAACCAAAATTATTTAGGAGTGAAAGGTATGAATTTACACTAAATTAATTTTTTTCGAGAATATTTATATTTACATCCCCTATAAGGATATCAAGCTGATTTTGCACTTTAAATTTTAACAGAAACTGTTCTAGGTCTTCAAGAAAGAGTAGTCTATTTGTATGGGGTGGTCTGTATAGACATATTATATGGCTTGTTATTTTTCCGTACTGATATATTACTTAGGGTTACCTTTGATTTATTTAATAAGATATGTTCAATATTATATATGAGTTCTGACTTTATAAATATTACAACTCCATCATTCCTGTTATATTTTGCGTTATTAAAAAACATTTTATATCCATCAATTTGATATTCGTTGTCATAACTTTCAAATGATTCGCCTAAGACTATAATGTCACAAAAATGTACACCATATGTGTCAATACATACCACGAATTCATTAAAGTTCCTATGAATACTTCGAATATTTAAATGTAATGTATTTAACACTTTGCTATCAAGGCCAATTTTATTCCTAATCAGATTACAACATATACTCTCCTGCTGAACTTCACTTTCACATGTTTCTAAATTTTTTAAAATCACAATTTCTTGTTGGTCAGAAGCCATCACCATCTTCAATTTTTGATTTAACTATATTCAACAGGTACTGATATGAAGGACACTCTATGTCATCTGTCTTGTGATTTACATTGTAATTTTATTTGTACTTATCATTTGTTGTCATACAATTTATACGTTTTTTATGGTGTTTTGGACAGTCCTTAATATGATGTTCTTCAGAGCAATGTTCATATACCTGTTTGTTTGTACATGTTTCAGTTTTGTGGTAGTGCTGCTGGCATTTAAAACATCTCACAATAGTCAAGTCTTCATAAATTGGATACCTTTGTCACTCAATATGTATTCTATTTGTGTATGTTAGAATATAACGCAACTATAGGCAAAAGCAACTTAATCAAATGGGTCCTTGTTGTCTGGAATTTTAAGAGGCACAGTGTAACCTAATATATCCATATCATAAATATGTCTTTAAGGATTAATATTTTACGTATATGTATAGGGGGTTGTTAGGTTCGTTTTTAGAAAGACATAGTAGTGTTATACTGACGTGCTTTCCGAGTGGTCCTATTTTTGAAGACAATAGATGTTTTAAAACTTCAATACGTACTTTGATTTTCCATAGCCTATTTCCTATAGGTTATGGGCCCAGTGTACGCCGCGTTTTATTTTGTATTTTGTGTACTTACTACAGGGTGTTTATTTGTGCAGTGACTATAGAAAACTTAAAGTTAAAAGAAACATTAAACCGTTTGATGGTGATAAATACGGTGGGTGGAAGTTCAGAATTCGATCATTGTTAACTGAATTTGACATTATTAAAGTTATTGATATTTAGATTCCCGATCCGCTCACTAATGAATGGATTAAATTAGAACGCACAGCTAAAAAATGTTCTTGTGGAATATCTGTCAGACTCTTTTCTAAGTTTTGTAAAGTCGGACAATACTTCAAGAGATGTTTTACGTAATATAGACGCTATCTATGAACGCAAAAGTCTTGCCACGCAATTGGCTTTACGAAGAGGTTACTCAGTTTGAAGTTAGATAATCTTACACCCTTAATAAAACATTTTACAGTCTTTGATGACCTAATTATGGAATTAATACACCGGCTGAATTGGAGGAAACCGATCGAGTATCTCATTTACTGCTGACTCTTCCAAAATCCTATGATGGCGTTATAACAGCAATAGAAACGTTATCTGAAGATAATTTAAAGTTATCGTTCGTCAAAACAAGACTTTTGGACCACGAAGTCAAATTGACACAAGAAACTCGAGACACAAGTTCAAAAGTTCTGCACGCAGACTTTAGAGACACGCCAAAGAAACATAATTTTGTATCTACCAAAAATTATCAAGGGAAATATAAGAGTCGCCAGTTTAAACTAAATAGATTATCCAATACTAAATGTCACTATTATGGCAGGAAGGGTCACCTAAAGAAAAATTGTTTATATTTTAAAGAAAACAATAAAATACCAAAATATTGACAGAAACCGAACTCTTCAAAGTACATTAACCTGCTTCATCAACTAATAACAATCCATCTAGCTTTGTTTTTATGGCAGGAAATTTTAAACACGAGAATGACAGTAATAAAATTACTTTTCTACTGGATTCTGGTGCATCCGATCACCTTGTCAACAGATGATTTATTCCATAATTTCGTCGAACTACAGACACGGATGAAGGCGAAAAATGGAACATACACAACTGCAATTAAGAAGGGAACTATGCAACTGACCAGTAATATGGGTATTCAAGGGCTACTGGAGGATGTTCTATACTGTCCAGATGTCCCCTATAATTTACTATTTGTGAGAAAAATACAAAAGGCTGGGATGACAATTACCTTTGGTCAAAATGGAGTAACTGTAAATAAAGGTAGTAAAACCATACTGATGGGTAAGTCTTTGACAAACAGTAATTTGATAGGTATTGATTTTTTTTTGGTCAATATTGTTCAATTACATAATACTGAAAAATTACCCAATTATAAATAATGGCATGAACCTTTAGGGCGCATTGGTAAACTTAAATTTTTAGAGATGAAAAATAAACATATGGTCGAAGATATGGGTCAAATAGATCAGGTTACACCCATAAATGATTTCTGTGAAGCGTGTATAAATGGTAAAAAAACACGGGTCCCTTTTTCAAAAGGTTAAAAATAAAAATCATGTAAAACGACCATTATGTATTGTTCATACCGATGTCTGTAGGCCTATCACTCCTTCAACTGTTGATGACAAAAATTATTTTGTAATTTTTGTTGACGAGTATACGCACTACTGTGTTACATATTTAATAAAACATAAATCAGATGTATTTTTAATATTCAGGGAAATAAAAAAGTTTTTGTGTAGAAAGGGGCATTACTTATCATTTAATCACACCAGCACTCCACGGTTAAATGGTGTATCAGAGAGAATGGTCAAAACTATTACTAAAAAAGGTCGCGCAATGACATTAAAAGCCACAAATATTAAAGGTTTCGGTTCTACTGTACCTATACGTTCATAATAAAACCAGGAAAACAAAAATTTTATGAAAAATCCTGGAAAGCGATTTTAGTTGGGTATGAACCGAACGACTATAACGTGTGGAATGTGGATACTGGAAAAAAAAATTTGTTGTCGTTAGAGATGGTATTGTAGACGAGACAAATTTTTTGATGACTAGACCAGCAGTTGAGTCTAAAGGGGTTAATTTGAAAAACTCCCGTATGAGTTTGGAAACTGATGCATCTGACTTTTCGTCAAAATCAGTGGTAAAATTTGATAAACCTGTAACTGAAACAGATAAGAGTATAAAAGTGTGGAAACTGATGCATCTGACTTTTCGTCAAAATCAGTAGTAAAGTTTGATAAATCTGTAACTGAAACAGATAAGCCCTCTGAAACCGAGTCTTTACCTGAACAGAGTCACAATACATTTCTGAATAAAATCTGATAAAAATTCTGAATTAAGGAGGAGTGACAGGATCAAGGATCAACCTTTTATTTCTTATAATGAAGATGATCTCTTAAATGATTAGCTTATGTGTGCTCAATCAATAGTAAGTAAAATTCCTACATCATATCAGGCAATTAAAATTAGAGATGATAGAATTAAGTGGGAAGAAGCAATTCAGGATGAAATTAATTCTTTGGAAATAAACAATACATGGCCTTTGGTATCAAAACCTGAAAATGAATATATTGTTGATTGTAAATGGGTATTTGCTATTAAAAATGATGAATTTGGAAACCCATCAAAATATAAAGCTCGTATTGTTGCTTGTGGTTTTAGTCAAGAATATTTAAAATATTATAACGAAACTTTTGCACCAGTTGCAAGAATTTCAAGTTTTAGATTTGCAATTGCTTTTGCTAATCAGTTTAATCTTCTAGTTCACCACATGGATATTAAAACGGCTTTTCTGAACTAAATATTAAAAGAGGAAATTTTTATGAAAATACCTAAAGGTGTAAAAAGCAAGCCTAATCAAGTATGTAGATTACATAAAGCATTTTCTGGCTTAAAATATTGGTTTCAAATTTTTGAAAAGGCTCTTAAAAAAAAAAGGTTTTCGAAATTCCTCAGTACATCATTGTATTTATATTTTAGATAGGGAAGATATTACTAAAAATATCTATGTAGTACTTTATGTGGATGATCTCGTCATATCACACAATGACATATTTTAAAATTATTTGGCAAATAAATTTTCTATGGTAGATTTAAAAGATATCAAATTGTTTTTGGGCATAAAAATTGAAAGAACCGATAATTCAATAACTTTACATCAACTAGCATATATAAAAACTATTTTAAATAAGTTTAAAATGCAAGATTGTAAATCTGTCAGCCCTCCTCTTCCAAATAAACTAGATTATACAAGCTTAAATTCTTAAGAGAAATATGATACCCTTTTTTTGAACCTTTTGGGTTGTTTAATGTACCTGATGTGTACACGACCCGATTTAAATACCTCTATTAATATTTTAAAGTCGATATCTTAATAATAATAACAAAGAACTTTGAAAATGTCTAAAAAGAGTACTTAGATATCTTAAGGGTTATTATATTAAGCTGAGTATATGGCTTTTTTTTTGAAGTTGTGAGGGAGGCACTTTGGTTAAAGTCTCTGGAAATTAGTGTTAATATAAATATTACTAAGCCAATTATAATTTATGAGGATAATAACGGTTGCATAGGTATAGACAATAATCCAACAAATCATAAAAGATCAAAGCATATTAGTATTAAATACCATTTCTCTAGAGAGCAGATAATGAAAGGTATATTAAAGTTACAATATATTTCCACAGATAAACAGATAGCTGATGTATTGACAAAGCCACTACCAGCGCCTACATTTCAAGAATTTAGAGCTGGACTAGGTCTTGTAGATATAAGTAACTAAATGGTCTGATTGGGTTTTTCTGGGTTTTCCCCAATCTTAACAACAAATGTTGGGCCATTATTGTCATTACTTCCAGAAAACACAAGGAAAGCACGATTATTGAGATACTGCTATATCAAGAATATAGTTTAGATGAGATGACTTTAATTTTGTATATTATAGGATATATAAGTTTAGATATTTTTTTTGATTAATTTTTTTGAGGGGACGTGTTAGAATAAAACGCAACTATAGGCAAAAACAACCTAATCAAATGGGTCCTTGTTGTCTGGAATTTTAAGAGGCACAGTGTAACCTAATATATCCATATCATAAATATGTCATAAAATTGTCTTTTTGCAGATGCAGCTAAACCTAAATATAGACAGAGTAGGCTATTCAGTCGTAAAAATTATGATAGGTTTAATCAGGTATGTATGTCTGTTCAGTGGGACAAAATAGCTCAGTGTGTTGACCCTCTTCAGCAATTTCATGTTGTGTTGCTGGATTCATTTAATAAATCATTTCCTATTCAGAGGATTAAAACAAGGCGCAAAAAGCCTTGGATCACTTTGGGATTGAAGGTTTCTGCTGCTAATATGAGGTGCCTACATGCAATTAGGAAGTTTACTGAGAATAACGCCTTTCTGAATTATTTTCAAAAGTATAGATCACTATACAGAAGACTAATAAAGCTGGCCAAGGAACGTTTTTACTCCACTCGTTTTTCTACGGCCAGCAATTCACAGAGAGAAGGTTGGAGAATTGTAAATGACATAAGAGGTATTAATGAAAAATCACGCTTGAATGTTCCTGATATGTCCCCAAATATCTTGAATGATTATTATTGTTCTGTGGCAGGCTCTCTGACATCCAAGCTTAACCCAAATACAGATCCGTTGGATTATTTAAAGCATGTTTGTATCGATCAATCATTTTTCTTTCGACCCACTGATCAAGTTGAACTTATGCAGGTCATTGGGACAATAAAGAGTGGAAGTTCGTGTGGTGAGGATGGTGTCTCTGCAAGAATATTTCTCTCCCTCCCTGATTGTACACTGGAGGCTCTTTCAAGTGCGATAAATCATTCCTGGGTTGAGGGAAGGTTTTCAGATAGCCTGAAGCTGGCGAAGGTTATTCCCATCCATAAGGGTGGCCCCCTTGATGATCCCAGTAATTTTCGACCAATTTCTTTATTGTCGACACTTTCAAAGATTATTGAAAGGTTAGTTAAGAAACGTGTTGTCTTTTCTCAAGCATCATCAAATCTTGCAGTCGCGCCAGTTTGGCTTTCAGACAGGGAAAGGCACTGACGATGCAGTATATAAATTTCTTGAAGATGTTTACTTTGGTCTCAATTCTGGAGAGGCTGTGGCAGCGGCTTTTTGTGACTTGTCAAAAGCGTTTGACTGTGTAAGTCATGAAATCCTGCTGCGCAAACTTAATGTGTACGGTTTTAGGGGGCAGGTTTTGGAGTGGTTTCGGTCCTACCTTGAGGGACGCACCCAAAAGGTCTTTATGGGCTCTAAAACATCAAAAGAGAGTAACATATACTACGATGTTCCTCAGAGTTCTGTGTTGGGTCCTCTTCTTTTTCTGATTTATATTAATGACCTTGCTTCAGTGGACATTGCGGGCAAATTTACGATTTTTGCGGATGACACCACTATTCTCTGGCATGATTTTGATTCTGATATGTTGAGGATCAAAATTTCAACTGATCTCACTAAAATTAAACAATGGTGTGAAGCCAATCTTTTGACCCTGAATTTTGATAAAACCAATATTGTGGGTTTTCGGTGTGGCGTGGACGGTTTGTATCTTGGGGGGGGGGGGGGGGCATTACTTATAAAAAAAGCTAACACCAAGTTTTTAGGAGTCTTTATTGATGAGTGTCTAAAGTTCGACTCTCATATTTTGGAGCTCACAAAAAAAGTGGCTTCGGGATGCTACGCTGTGCGTTTGATATCGGCGGAGATTGGAACCACTCTGGCTAAGAAGGTCTACCACTCACTGGTAGTATCTCACTTGCGATACGGAATTGTGTTCTGGGGGAATACATGTAACTACCTCCTGAGCTCGTTGTTTGTTCTCCAGAAGCAAGTATGTTTGTGGTGTGAATGGCAGAGAGTCATGCAGACCGTTGTTTCGATCCAGAAAAATATTAACTTTAACATCTCTGTTTATTCTTGAAACGGTCTGCATGATTTACAAACACAAAGACACATTGCCAGTTCCCGACCACTCTCACAATACTAGAAGGTCACGAGAACTGTATCTGCCTATAACATCTTCCACCCTTATCAAGAACTCAATCATTTATGAAAGCTGTAAACTATATAATCATATTCCGGAATATATAAGGGACCTTCCTACCCTTAAATTATTTAAAAGAACTGTAAGGGAACTACTGGCTGAGAGAGCCTATTACGAGTTGGTTGAGTATTACAATGACACATTTTAACTCGGTGTGTTAACAGGATTGGTCATTTTGTAAAATTTGTTTTGTGTGCCATTTACTCGTAAGTTGTTTGTCGCTACTTGTTTGTTTTATAGCGTGTTATGTTTTTGTCTTTGATTATTTTTATTGTATACTTTTTAAGGTTTAAGCATGGTTCTGTTGCCCCTGCTTGTACATATATTTTAGCTTTGTTCACAAGATTATTTCTTTAGAACAATAAAGCATATTTTGATTTGATTTGATTAAGGATTAATATTTTATGTATATGTATAGGGGGTTGTTAGGTTCGTTTTTAGAAAGACATAGTAGTGTTATACTGACGTGCTTTCCGAGTGGTCTTATTTTTTAAGACAAATAGATGTATTAAAACTTCAATACATACTTTGATTTTCCATAGCCTATTTCCTATAGTGTACATAAATTTTTGAAACAGGAAAGGTGAGCACTCTCCAAATAAGATGTATTAGTTCGGTTGTTTTTTTTAATGTATGTTATTCTGAAAGTATTTTTTTCTTCCAAAATATTGTTTTGTTCTCTAATAGATCTTGATATCTGTTGTTCATTAATATCACCGTTATAACCTATTATTTTGAATCTAGGAAGCCTCATTTTTGTTATGTGAATATCATAGTCCTTTAAATTATTCGCCGCTTCTCTTCTTAGAGTCTCAATGTCATTTTTGTTTGTGTGTTAATCAAGAGGCTTCCATTCTTTGTACTTCTGGTGTTCTTTATTTTTTTTTTTATTATCTTAAAGTCCGTTGGTTTGATAGTCCTTTTAACATCAGCTTCAGTTTTTTCTATACTCTGTTGTTGTTTGGGCTTTATTATGATGTTAGGTAGGTTTGTGTTAACTTTCACAGTCGTTCTTTGTTCCTTTTGTGTAATTTGACTGTATGTACATTGCTGTCTTCCATTTTTTGACCGAGTGTTTTCCAAATCTTCAATTTTTTTCTTTAAGAGTGTGATTATTTCCTCCTGGGATTGGATTATACTGTGTCTGTCTTCAATTGTTTTTAGTAATAAAGTACCTATGTTGTTCAAATTTTACCCATTTTATGCAAATAAACTTCAGGACTCAACTTTCTTTTAGTTCTAATACCTTAACTTCAGATGATGTAAGATTCGCACAAGCAATATTTTTCTTTACAGCAGTCGCAGGTGAAAATTGAGTTTCTACCTCCACCCGCATTCTTAGAGCATACATCACACTCCATTTTGTATCTACGAATTTAATATTGTACTAAGTTTAGTACAACAATAATCCATCGGTCAACCCTGGTTCAGGATACACCAACTTTTATTATTATTTATACGCAGTTTTTGTTGCAATGATAAATATTGGATTGTCTATTGTTTGTTTGTTTTTGTCAAACTTCTCGGATTGCTTACTATATTCGACGATGTTTATTATGGCATAATAAACTACATGCGGAAAGGAATCTATTGATACCAAATTCCGGTAATTAAACAAACTTTAACTTGGTAATTTTACAAAATAAGCGAGTCAGATTTCACGATGTGTACTTTAACTTAACTCCAAAAAATGGGCCAAAAAACTTGTTTATAACACAATTATGTTACCTTACTTTAGTTACTGTTGTTCCTTATTAATATCTTGTACTCAGAAAAATATATAGGCTGCAAATTCAGCAAAATAAGGTAACGCAAATTATTCTCAAATGCAACAGATATACCTCAGTCAGAAACATGTTACAGAGCTTGAACTGGCTATCTGTGGAACAGAGCATTAAAAGGACAAACTTAGTTCTAATAATAAATAAAATAGAACATGAGGAGTTTCCAAAATATTTTAATGCTTTTCTTAAAAAAAGCTCATACTTATTTTCATCATTCAAACATTCGTTCTGGATAAAACTATAACATTGAGATGGTTTAGACTACATCCTTACAGAATTCCTTATTTTTGAGAAAATTCGTCTTTTTAATGCCGTCCCAGAGAGGATTAAAAATGCAAATGGTTTGAGCGATTATTGCAGAAAACTATTTCATTATTTAAGGGACACGTGGAAGTCATGTGAAGCTAACACAGTTTTTTTTCGGATTTAATTTTTCTTGTGAGTTCTGACTTCATAAACAAAAGTTCTAGAGTTCTCGACTGAAAATTTCAAGAGTTCTATGTAAATAAATGAATAATTAATGCATTTTTTGATAAAGCCCAAAGATTTCTATACTTAGTCTCTGACAATTTTTAGTGGGTCAGAACTTGTTTTTATTAAAAACAATTATATGTTACTTTTTCGACCTGTATTCTCCTGGAACTATTCAAGCGCTACTCAAAACTCATATCAGAACTATCAAGAACAAATCGCAAATTTTAGGTGAGTCACGTGGTTTTCCGACCTTTTATCCATTTGTTCTGGCTAATCATAAGAACTATTTTTTAAAAGTTAGGAACTTTAGAAATCTTTGGGCTTTATCAAAAAATGCATTCAGAACTATTTTTAATAGAAAAAACGGCGCTGCGTGAGTTAGCGCCCTTTTTTTAATTATTCGTTTATTTGTATGGATGGACCTCATGAAATTTTTTGTCGAGAGTTTTAGAACTATTCTTTATGAACCCAGAACTGAATTCGAAAAAAAACGGCGCTAACTTTACATGAGTACACAAAGATTGGTATTTATTTTGTAATTATTTTAATTTCTTGTAACTAACATGTAAACACTGTTTTGTAATTTTCAAATAATAACTAACCAAGTGCTAAATAAAGATTATTATTATTATTATCATGGAGGCAAGGGGATTGGACAGGCTTGTGATACATTTTTGCAAGAAGATGATCGGGCTCTCATCCTCGCCTGGAGTGGAGTCTCTTTTTAAAGATTTTATAGAAGTTTCAACCTACCCTGCTGTAAAATTAATTCATTCCAAAGCTAGAGGACAAAATGCAGATGGATTAAAGGTAGGTCTGTTGTTAGGGTCTTCCTTAGTGAACACACTTTGGAATTAATCTGCAAATGATTCAGCTATATCCACCTCACTACTGATGATTTCATTTGTGATGGTATTCTTAACCCTGAAATACTATTGCTATTAATCATTCGCATAACATAACTACAATATTCAGTATGTAAAGTCAGCAAGTTTACAAAAATCGTTGTTCTATGAGGGTGTTTGTCTCTATAATGCCCTATCTGGTGCATTAAAGAGTGAAAATAGTCTGGTCACCTAGTAAAAATGTTTCGAAATATTTACAGAGTAAATAAGATTGTAACTAATAGTAGTATCCTATAGTTGTATATACTTAGTTGTATTTACTAGCCAGGTGCTAAATAAAAAACCTTATTATTATTATTATTATTATTATTATTATTATTATTATTATTATTATTATTATTATTATTATTATTATTATTATTATTATTATTATTATTATTATAATACTATTGACACGTAAAATTTACGTATATTAAAAAACACAAGCCTCAAAAAAAAAAAAGCTTTTACGGAAAACTGTTTATTTAGACATTAAAAATACAAAAAAAAGAAATGCCTTAAAGCATAACTACAAACATTCTTTACATATTTTAACCTGATGTTCCCCACAAATGGGTTTCTTGCATTTGGGACAATAGATAACTGTCATACGTTTTTTGGCTGATTGCTATGTAAAAATTACGTGACGGCTTTTACAAGATCGAGTATAACCAGGAGCTAAGGATACTTAATGCAGAATAATTTATGCGTGTTATATTGACGATGGAACAGTCGAAGCACTGCTGGCGACAGAGGTGCGGGGCGAAAGCGGTAGGGAAATTACTGGCTTAGGAGTAGAACAGTACGTAAATTTTACGTACAATAGCATTCCAGGGTTAAGTGAGCATAAGTATGTAGTACAAAATTTTTGGCAATTTTTTAACAAGTGGCAGCACTAACTCAATTTGGCCAAATTTTGACATCTCTCCTCCTTTCTCCCCTGTATTCTTCAATTATAGTGCCATCCTAACTTTTAAAAATCAATTAAACAGCATTTTAATGATTTTCAGTGTTAAAGTTCCTTAAACTTTTTTAAAATATATGTTAACCCCAGGGAAGACTTGAAGCCCCCTCTTAAATGACGTTATGTAATTGATTAGTGTTATCTTTTAATTTTAGTGAAAAGATAAACACAAACAATGATGAAAACAGTTACACGAATGTTGGCCAATCTCTGTCAGAGGGAATAATATCAACATTTTTCTCAACTCTAGATATAATCAGTGATGCTCTTAATAAGGACAAAAGCGAAGGCGGAAATATATGTCTCTCTTGAAATGACCACAAGTCTGTGAAAGAAGCGCAGTCCGAAATTTGCAAAATTTTTACGCTACTGGTGTTTAGAATGGGGGAAACAGAAAAAGAAAATATAACGTTAAAAAATCAGCTACAAAGAACGAACAAAATACCATTTCAGAATAAAAATGAGGAACGACATTCACACACACAACAAAAAACTGATAAGACATACGCAGACGTTGCAAATCCTAAGGAAAATTTCGACAGGAAAAAACACGAAAACTTAGAAGAAAACTGGTCAACGCCAAAAACTACAAAAAAACACGAAACGATAATCCGAATTGACAACGTAAACGACCCAAAGGAAACCATAAAAACACTTAAACAACAAATAAACATTAAAGATATGGGAAAGGGGTTTAAAAGCATAAAACAAACTAAAAATGGTGCCATAATTGTAGAAAGTTATGACGAGGAACAACAAAATAAACTAAAAACTGCTATAAGTAGCGTTGACAAAATTAAATATAAAGAATCAGACACTGCTGACCCTATGTTTATGATAACAGGTATTGAGAAAGGTTTCTCAGACTGCGAGTTTATTGAAGAGCTAGAAAGACTAAATTATGACATTGTCGAAGAACTACAAACTAGTATTCAAGACAAAATTAAAGTAATTGCAAAGAAAAAATGCAGAAATCCAGCTAAAGAAAATTGGATTCTGCAAGCTCCAGCAAAAATTACCAAATGGTTTTTAAAGAGGCAAACTATTTACTTTGACCTGGTAACAGTTTACGTTCAAGAACATCTAAACCTAGCCTTATGTTTTAAGTGCTCTGGGTTTGATCATGTGGCTAAATACTGCAAAGAAACAGAATGCTGTCATAAATGTGGAGGGCAACATATATCGAAAGACTGTACCGAAGAAGGTTTTAAATGCCCAAATTGTCAAAAAATGAAATATACAGAAATTCAACACTCTGCAAGGGATGTAAAGTGCCCAGTTTACAAAAAAAGATATAGTAGGTTTAGAAATAACATCAACTACAATGAAATTTTTTTATAGATAGTCAAATGCAACCGAACGACCAAGTTCAAAATTCAATTCAAATTCAAAATCTTTATTCATCCTCAAATACAAAACAAAAATATAATATTTAAGTCTTAAAAGCCCAACGGCGTAGGATATGTCACTTACACAATAAACCTAGTCTAGATAAATACCTAATTACAATGTAAATAAAGGTTAAAAGTTAAAATTCTAAATTCTACTGACAAACAGATTTACAATCAACACATGAAAATAAATAAAAAGACAAAACAAATATGAAGCAAGGAGTATTAGCTCCCATTAACCTGTGAGCAGTGATATGCAATAAGTGTTAGAGGAAGTAACTTACTGCCATGCCACATTATCCTCGAAGTACTCATTAATATTGTAATAGGCCTTTCTGATAAGTACCGATTTTATTTTCTTTTTAAAGAACTTGCTATTCAATTCCCGCATTTCCCGAGGAATTTTATTATAAATCTTTATCAAATTGAATTGTACATTCTTTTGAATAAAGCTGAAATTACATTTTATATTCTTTAGATTTGTTTTATTTCTTGTGTTGTGTAGGTGTTCTCTGATGTGCTCAGAGAAAAGATCTGGATTCTCCCTTACAAAAACCAAACACTCATAAATATAAGTCGATACAACTGTCATTATTCGATTCTCTATAAATTTATTTTTACACGTTTCAACCATATTCATGTTAAAGATATTCCTAACGCACCTCTTTTGAAGGACAGATATTCTAACAATCTCCGAGCAACCCCCCCAGAAAATGATACCATACCTCAACCGAGAGTGCACGTATGCATGATAAGCCATTTTTGCCGTATTAATGTCAATGTTGATGGCAATCACCTTTAAAGCATAGCAATACGATGATATCTTACTTGCCAGAGTTTCAATATGCTGGTTCCAATCCAACCGGTAATCAATCTCAACCCCCAAAAAACATGCAGATTTAACTGAAGTAATGACCTTTGTGCCGCTGTGGAAAACTTGCGGGTCCTGCGCTATTTGATATTGAAATTTAATAAGTTTGGTCTTGTCGACGTTTAGCAGTAAGTTGTGTGATGTAAACCAGTTTTCGAGTACCGATAGGCTATCAAAAATTTTTTCCGATATACTCTCTTCCGAAAAGACTATTGAAGTGTCATCGGCAAACCGAACAGTGTTTCCCACGACCTCTGAAAGTTCGTTCGTGTAGATTATATATAACAGTGGGCCAAGTATGGAGCCCTGCGGAACCCCTCTCTTGACTACTTGCTGATTTGATTTAAAGCTTTGTCCGTTTGCTGTCGTTATATAGACATACTGCTTTCGATTTGCAAGATAAGATCGAAACAGTTGAGCAGAGATCCCGCAGATTCCATACTTTTCCATCTTCATGATGAGGAGGTCGTGATCAACACTGTCGAAAGCCTTCGACAGGTCCAAGCATACCGCAACAGTATCCTTCTGTTTATTTAATGAATTCAGAATCTTGTCTAGAGCTTGATATACTGCTCTTATAGTTGATTTTTTTCTTCTAAAACCATTCTGATAATTTGACAGTAAATTTTCGCTCTCTAAGAAGGCAATCAATCACTCTTTCGTAAATAATCTTTTCGAAGATTTTGCTAAAGTTGTTTAACAGTGCGATTGGTCTGTAGTTTTTAATGTCGGATTTATTACCTTTTTTATGAGCTGGAATAATCTTTGTTATTTTTAACCTCTCCGGAAATATGCCGTTTTTTAGAGATAGGTTTATAATGTGACATAAAGGCTTTGCTATCTCTTTAGACACGGATTTTATGAGACAAATCGGTATCTCATCGTCACCGACGGATTTTTTGTTTTTGATGTTATTAATGACATTTATTACTTCATTGGTGTCTGTCGGATGCAAAAAGAGAGTTTTACTATAAGACTGAATATTATTTAGGGCAATATTATGATCTATATTTAGGTCAGGACATGCATCTATGTAAAAATTATTTATTAAATTCAAAATTTCAGTCTCCGATTTTGTTTTGTGTGTATCACTGTCTCTCAAGCACTGGATTGCAGATGGACCCAGTTTTCTGGAACGTCCAGTGTATTTAGCTACTAGATTCCAGACCGCCTTGCTTGGGTTTTTAGCTTGGGCCAAATATTTCTTGTCTTATAACTTTTTGGCCTGATTAACGACCCTCTTATAGACCCTACAGTATTGTTTATACTTTTCAAAACTGCTCAAGGAGATAAATCTTTTTTTGTATAATATTCTTTTATTTTTTGAGGAGTTTTTAATACCTTTGGTTATCCAGGATCTGGATTTCTTTATCATGCTATTTACTTTTTTGATGGGAAAGACTACATTCATAATTTGCCCAAAGATATTTTGGAAGTTTGTAAAAGATATATTCACATTCTCAGTGGAGAAGACACTATCCCAACTTACCTGTTTTATTTGTTCATTAAATGATTGTAATTTTGACTTTGAGAAAATTCTCCTTTTTTGTGCTCGGTTTTCCTCCCCCAGTACCTGTGCTTCGGATATTGATAAAACCTGTCCCTCATGGTCAGATAAAGAGGTTGTTATTACTTCACCCCCAGAGGCGTTATTGAAATTTATAAAAATATTATCGAGCAACGTCGCGGATGTTGCTGTAATTCTTGTTGGTTCTATTATCATCTGAATAAGACTAAAGCTTGCCATTAGATCTTTAAAAATATTAACTTGCACCGAATTGCTGAAAAGATTTAGGTTGAGATCTCCGCAAACTATTATTCTACCTTTACCATATTTGGCCTGTGCAATGTTAAGAATCCCATTTAATCGATTAATAAAACTATTAAAGTCCCCACCAGGCGGCCTATAGATGCAGACAGTGACAATCTTGTAAAATTTTACCAATATAGCAGAGCATTCTATCACTCCCTCTAAACTAAAGCCCACAATTTCATTCTCTTCTTCTGCATTTAAAGTTTCCCCAGTCAGTATACAAGATCCTCCGTGTTTCTTATCTGTCCTTGCAAACACTGAGGTATTGAGTAGGTTAGCCACTTGTAAACAAGCACTTTCCTCCGAAGTGAACCAATGTTCCGTGAGACAAACAATGTCCGGATTGTCCAATTTATTCAGTACTACCTCCAGGTCAGGTACTTTGTTTTTAAGACACTGAACATTTTGATGAAATATCGTTATTTGAACTTTCTTTCCATGTGATGTCCTTGAGCTGGAACCATCATTATTGTAATCTATGTTTTTACTGATTCCTGCTGAAGCCTCTCGATTTGGCTTTTGAGCTCTTATGATTGAGAGCCTGTCTGGCTTGACAGCGCTCTCTTTTTTATGAAAAACCGGGAAACAATAGCCCCACTCGGCCACATCTCACGTTTCCAGGCATGTCGGAAGTCCTCTTGCCTAAGTGTAACTTTCATTGATGCATATGACTCGGGATGCTTCGATATATGCTTTTCACACTGAACATTTGTGAAGTTCCCCTCTAAAAAGACCTTCAGTTGTTCTGGCTTGGTTTCGGGGTGAAGTCTGGTAACATGGAAAGACGTGTATCTTGGAACTGCTCGTAGTTGATCTGTATTTTCGTTTCGACCAACCACAAAACGTCTTGGCCTTCGCTTTACCTGTTTCCACTCAGTGTCTTCGTTTGTTGATTGATGTTGCCCCAACTTTTGAATGTCACGCATCTTGTTTTCTGTTTGGGCCTGCATTATCGCAGCACCAACGGTCTGGCGGGTAAAATTTGTTTTATTTCTGTGTCTAGGGTTAGGTTCCTCCGATTGTTTTGACTGTTGCACAGAAGACACTCGGGTCGCTACATTTGCGGTGTCTTGGTCCGGTGCATCGTTGGTCTTTTGGCCATTGCTACATGAAGACTCGCCTCTCAAGGCCACTTCGTGCTTATGCCTACCTTCATTGCCAAGCTGAGATGTAAGGCTGGCTGCATATGAGTGACTTTTTTTGTAACTGTTTTCCAGTTTTTCCTCGAGCAGTTTGAGGTTATTATACAATAACACCTCTTTGGCCCTTAATTCACTAATTATTTCATCCTTGCCTTTGATTATGTCATCCTTAGCTGCTAGTATCTTCTGATGGGCTAGGATTACACGGTCTTCACCTTCTGATTGTGGCACGTTTTCATCCCTCTTCAAGCAGCATTTTACTGAATTATTCTTTCCCACTGCGATTAAGCCTGGTACTCTGAGTGCACATGATGTATGGTAATAACTTTCACAAATTATGCACTTTGCGACTGTATTAACTACCGATTTTTGGCAATATTTGCAATTTTTTTGCAGATCACTTTTAGGCACGTCAGTATCGCCCGCCATCTTGAATAACAAATCTTGAATTCAAAAAGGAATTACAAAGACTTCAAAAAACAATTTGATAAAACTAAGTATTATTCATCAGAATGCTCAGTCACTTGGTAATGCCGTAGATGGAATCAACGAGTTAATCAAAAGTAACAGTGACTGTAAATTTTTATGCATTACAGAGCAATGGAAATCTGCCGAACAATTAAAATATCTATCTATAAAGAATTTCAAACTAGGAGCTTATTACTGTCGCGAAAGTGGCCAGCATGGAGGGAGTGCAGTTTATATACATAAAAAACTTACTTTTAAACCAAGAAACAACTTAAACAAACTATCAGTGAAAAACGAATATGAGTACGCTGCAATAGAATGTAACTTAGATGGATCTTATATCATTGTAATATCTGTATATAGACCACCTTCTGGCAATATTAACAATTTTTTAGCCAGTATGGAAAAGTTATTGTCAACAGTAACTGTTGAAAATAAAAAAATTATAATTGCTGGTGACTTCAACATAGAAATGCTAAAAGATAATAATCATAAAATAAATTTGGTATCTATGTTGAAGTCATTTGATTTAAAACAATCAATATTTGAAAATACTAGAATTGTACATAATTCAGCTTCCTGCATTGATAACATTTTTTTAAATTTAGATTACCAAGAAAGTAGAGTTCTAGACACCTTTATTTCCGACCATACTGCACAAAAAGTTACTTTTCAATTATTTATTTATTTATTTATTTATAGTATCAACAACTTATACAAGTTAATTATAGATACATACATAACCCTAATTCTAAGAGGAATTTAATATTAATTATTGTAATTGCCTAATTAACTCAGTTCTTAATTTTAATTTAAATCTTTCAAAATTTATATTGAATATGTCAATATCTCCACAATATTTATTGAAATGAGAGCATAGTCTTACAAGCGGAGAGTTTCTATACAAATTTGTCCTCGGTGCAGAAACATAAAACATATGTAAAGATCGAGTATTAATTATGCCTATATTAAATGGGAGCTGTTCTAAAAACTCTTTGTATCTATCATATTTAGAATTAATTTATATAGGAAAACAACACTTGTCTCCACACGCAACAGCCTTAAAGATGGAACAGCAAACAGACTACACAAAAGCTTTTGATCAGTACCTCTTGGTGGATAAGTTGAAAATGACTTATAATGCAAGAATTTTAAAAATTTTCGCTGAACACACTCCAAGAGACTAATTTTATTTGCATACTGTGGATCCCAAATAGTACATGCATACTGAAGTTTTGTAACTACCAGCGACTTATATAATGTGATTATAGCATTAATATTTTTAAAGAATTTACAGGTTCTAATAATGAATCCTAACATTTTTAGAGCGCTGGCAGTTATGTTATCAATATGCCCAACAAAACTTAACTTAGGGTCAAAATAGACTCCAAGAAATAAGTTCGTTTTAGAGATATATCATCGATGCAGTATGCAAATTCAATCTTTTGAGTTCTACATGTAAAAGACATTACTGCGCACTTTCCCATATTTATATTTAAATTATGCTCTCTACACCAACGCACAACCAAATTCAAATCACTTTGCAGGATCTCTGCATCAAATTCATTTTTAATAATATGAAAGAGTTTATAATCATCAGCAAAAATAAGCCCTCTGGTGAAATTAATGCTTGTTCCAATTTTATTTATGACTAGTATGAAGAGAAGTGGCCCAAGGTTTGAACCCTGGGGCACACCTGATGTAGGTGAATATGTTTGTGATGTGTAGCCCTTAAGTTCAACAAATGATAATCTTTCATGTAAATATGATGATAAAAGTAAAATAATATTTTGGTTTATTGAGAAGTCTTGAAGAGCTGTTATTATTTCACCAAGTCCACCTTCTTCGAACGCTTTTTCCAAATCGTTGAAAATCACATCAACTTGCTGACCGTTTTTAAGAGAATTATGAATAAATTGTGTAAAATTTATTAAATTAGTGACAGTTGAGCGTTGGGGTAAAAATCCATGTTGTTGGTCCGAAATTCTGTGTTTAACATCATTATATATTCTATTACAAAGAATTAACTCAAAAATCTTTGAGCAAGCCGAAACAAGACTAACTGATCTATAATTTTTAATGTCATTTCTATCACCACATTTAAATATCGGAATAACCTTACTTCCTTTCCATTTAGTGGGGTATATACCTTTTTGTAAACAAAGGTTAAAAATATATTTTAGGGGTTTTACAAAAGAATCAGCACAACCCTTAATAACATATGCAGGTAAATTATCTGTTGCTACGGACCTATTAACTTTTAATTTTTGGATTGCCTCCCTAATTTCTATATCTGTAATTCTTTCAAAAGCGAAACTGGCCAAAGTATTTAAACTTTTTGTATAGGGTTGATTGTTATTTTTATTATATATAGAGTTAAAATAATCAGCAAAGGCATTTACAATACTTTGAGTTCCGTCAATTTCGTTTTGATCGATAATCATATTTTCCGGAATGTCTGAATTATTTTTTTGATTTCTTATAAATTGCCAAAACGATTTAGGGTTTGATTTTATTTCCCTTTGCATCTGTTCCTGGTACGAAACATATGCAGTTGTGCTTTGACTTTTTACCAATTGCCTATATTCTTTATACTTCAACTCCCACTGACGTTGACCCGTTCTCTTAAAATTTTTCCGAAACCTATCTTTCTTTTTAATATTTTTTATTATTTCGTAATTATACCAAACTGGATATTTCCGTGTAGAATGCCTGGCTAAGGGAATGCAAACATCGAATATCGTATAAAGATGGTTATAAAACCTATTTACTGCTACATTAACATTATTTTGGTTACATATTTCGGACCAATCAACGTTTATTAACTTTGAGTATAATAACTCAAAATTACCTCTCTTAAAATTATACTGAAGCTTATTATTAAAGTGATTCCGTGCCTGGCTATTACTTATATTTAACTTTACACACAAAGAAGGATGATGACCGTCTTCAGGCAAAAATTAGAACAACCTAATCAAAATAGACTACAATATAAAAGAATTTTCTCAGATAAAAATAAATTCTTATTTTTTAACTTACTGAAAGAACAGGACTGGGTTGAGATATACGAAGCTGAGAGACAAAATGTAAATGCTCAATGGGATATCTTTATAACCAACTTTACTAACATTTTTATTAATACAGGTAAGAAACGTAGAGTGGTAAATAATCCATATATCTCAGAGTGCAAAAACAGACAAGATATATTATTAACCTTATCCAGATTTAATAATGGTTTCAAAGAACAGTATAAAAAAACCAAAAAAGAATATGATAATTTGTTGAAAGCAGTAAGGTCGAAAGCATACGAACAACGATTAAGATCAGCAGATAATAAAACTAAATGTATGTGGAATATATGTAAGGAAATAACTGGAAACGACGGAAAAAATGTTGACATTGGTGTTAAGGGCAATCCTGAACTAATACCCGATCAGTATAATAACTATTTATCATCCACAGTTCCTGACTTACTTAAAGAACTAGAAACGCGGCAAACAGATTGTAAAATCAATCAAAATAACCAGTCATTGTTTTTAAGACCAATATCAACAAGTGAACTATGTGAGCTTGCTCATAGGATTAAAAATAAACACAGTTCTGGGATAGATGAAATACCTACAAGTATTGTAAAATCATCAGTTCCAACAATCAAAGAGGTTCTTTGTTATCTTATTAACAATTCGTTTAAGCAAGGGATTTTCCCAGAGCAACTAAAGACTGCATTAATAAAACCTGTTTTTAAGAAAGGAAACCCTGAACTAATGGAAAATTATAGACCTATAAGTCTTCTACCATCATTTTCCAAATTGTTTGAACTGTCAATTTGTCACAGTCTTCTGGATTTTATGAATAAATGTAATCTGCTTAATGGTATTCAACATGGATATATGTCTGGCAAATCAACACAGACTGCTATTTTTCAATTTACCACTAAAATATTAGAATTTATTGAGAAAGGTAATCTAGCCATGGGGATATGTTTGGATTTGTCCAGAGCATATGACTGTATTGATCCTATATTATTGCTTAAAAAATTAGATTTGTATGGTGTTAGAGGAAACGCTCTTAATCTATTCAAATCATATTTAACGGAAAGACAACAAAAAGTTAAGATAACAAAGAACGGTCCACATATTTTTCAAACTTAATAAAAAATAAACTAGGAATTGCTAGTATTTTGGGACCAATTTTATTTGTTATATTTCTTAATGATTTGAATTTTATAGCAACTTCTCCTAATGAAAATGTAACATGTTATGCTGATGACACAAATCTTATCACGAATGGAAAAAATATTGATGAATCAATGACAATGGGAACAGCCCTATTTAACAAGGCTAACACGTGGTTTTTAGACAACAAATTAATTTTAAATAAAAATAAAACAAATGTGTTACTCTTTAGAACCAAACTTTCTCATGTGAATAAACCTCCTAATATATCTTTTGGGGAATTGGATATTGAAATAGTTGAACACACTAAGTTTTTGGGGATTCACTTGGATGAATTTATAAACGGGTCTTATCATATTACATCATTAATACAAAGACTAAATTCTATTTGCTATGGAATTAGAGTTGTTGGGAGATACATTAATGAGAAAAGCTTAAAAGTAGTTTATTATGCAAATTTTGAGTCAGTTATGAAGTATGGAATCATTTTCTGGGGCAGTAATAGTTTAGTAGAAAAGGTATTTGTGGCTCAAAAACGAGTGATAAGGATATTGAGAAACATGGGTTTTAATGATAGTTGTAGAAATGTTTTTAAATCGTGTGGTATTTTAACAGTTTATGGAGTATATATCTACGAATGTTTGTTGTTTTTCTTTAAGAATAGAGACATGTTTCAGCTACAGACATTTCACGAATACAATACAAGAACTCTAAATGCAAATTATCCGAGACACAGATTAACCTTAACAGAGAAAAGTCCTTATTATATGTGCATAAAACTTTTTAATAATCTACCCAATAGCATAAAATGTACAAATAGTCTTAAGTTGTTCAAAATTAAGGTTAAAACATTTCTGGTTAACTTGGAACCTTATTCTATGCAGGAATATATCAGAAAAATATGGTAGATGTTAGTATTTGGAAAATTGTTCTTTTCTGACGCCATTTCTTTTTTTGTATTGTAGGTCTTCTTGTACTTGGTGCAGATGATGTATGTAACAATATTAGAAATAAAGATATTTATTATTATTATTATTATTGGGCTATTTTGAATTTCATTTTATATATTATCTACCTATCAGTAGTGTACCTAGACTTACGAATAAATAACCTAAACTAAAAATAAAAGCATTGATTTGACGCTTACCATAATAGATAGACGAATAATTTAAAAAACGATATGAATGAATATATAATAAACTTCGTTTATTTAATAATACCCTTTTTAAGGCATTACAACAAAAACCAGTCATTTTGGCTCACACCACAACACAACACCACAAAAAAAAAAGGGTTTGTTGTTTGTTCAACACGACATAACCACCACAGAACTCGAACAACTGGAAAAGTTTAAAAGTTATTAACCTGTTAAATGATAGATGCCGCTGTGACTTTTAGGGCGATGCTAACACCGAGAAGCGGAGTGGGTTGAACTAATTATGGAAGAAGGGGGATAGGAGAATCCACCATGTTTTTATTTTTTGAAGGTTAAATTAATATTTTGAAATTTAAAATTTGTAATATTTTTTTTTATTAATTACGTTTTTATTACTAATAAATACAATTTGCACTGCACGATTCGTAATAACAACGTATTTTTTAAAAAATTATTTAAAACAAATTTTAAATGTCAAAATATTAATTAACCTCGATAACAAATATTATATATATTATTTTTAGTAAAACGATCAATAATACAACGTTTTTATTGCACAAAATCATTAAATTTATATAAAATAGACTTTTAAGAACGCCTTTGAAGGATTCCTTAATTTCTTCAAAAGCAGAGGCCAAGGAACCCTCCGTCAAAGTGTTCTCAAGCTACTACATACCACCCTCGACAAACACCCACATATATTTTTTGTAATAGAGAACTTGAAACTCCGATTTTGAATAACAATTTGAATGAATGCAACATAATGATTTACCTTTTTTTCCCCTAAAATTTTAATCAATAAAAAGTCCCCTTTTAAGATATCTCATATTCTAGTTCTTCATCTTCACTGTCCTGAACAGATTCATCATCGCTACTGCATTAGTTCCACTGTATTCAAAGGTGTCTATTCCTTTGGTTTTGTGTGTACCCAAATGCCAAGCGAGAGTCGATTTAGTAACATTATAAATTTTAGCAGCATCTCGAATATGCAGATATTCCTTTAAAGTTGCCTCTACAGCAGGTTTTAATGCTTGACGATCTACTGGTTGTCTCGTTTTACCAGTCTTACTGCGAGGCATCTTGAAAAGCCTGCAATAAAAATATATCATCGGTTATTTTTATGTCCCAAGGTACAATATTGTGTCCCAAGGTACAGTCCCTGGATTGTACCAAGGTACAGCATAGCATAATTTAACGGTCGCCATTTTAAATCAAAAAATCCGATTCGAATAAAAACAAAATAACGCGCAAATATTACCCTTTAAGATGAAAGGTTACTTACCAGTAAATAAAACTCACAAAACAAACACGTTATAGTAACAAAATTACTTGATAAACTGGGCACACGAAATTACTTTTTTCGATGAATATGCATTATCGTCAATCAAACGTTTTTTATGAACTGAATCCCATCACGGAGAAAAGTAGACCCATTGGTATGTAGGGATCTTTTATTTATTGTAGTAGTACAGCAAACAAATAAGAGGAGGCGCCAGGATGGCTTTTGTCCCAAGGTACAACTGTCCCAAGGTACGGCACTCTCCCCTATATTATGAAAATAGATGTTTTTTAAATCGGCCACTGAACAAATAGATACATATCACGATACTTGAATTATTTCTTGCAGAGAAAGTAGTAAAATTAAAGTAAAAATTTGAACAAATTGTTTTGAAATTTAGGGTCGTTGACCTTTAGCGATAGAAAATAATTGAAACTGTTTTCAGATTCTTTTTCTCAAATATAATAATATAACTTCTTACCCAGACATGCAATAAGACTTTCTTTTGCATTTTCACAGCACGATCTTGAGATATTTTTAATAAAAACCCAAAATAATTTCTTAACAAGCCATGTCATGAAAAATTCCAACAAAACCAAACAGAAACACAAGGAAAAAGGTGGTTAAGAAGTAGAGCAACGTGATTGGTTGCTATTCAAATATGTATTTTGATTTGAGCCAATCTCTTTCATATCCTAGAACGGCAGACATCTTTTGAAGTGGCAGACAAGTGACATTGACATAACTAACTGATGCGATTTTCCGCATCGAAGTTTCATACCCCTATAACCACGATAACCACAAAACCACAGAACAAAAAAAGGGTTTCACAAAAAGCACCGCACAAAACAAAGTTATAACACAGAGGAATGATAGGTCGTCGCTGTCGCTATACACCAGCACTCTCGCACACAGAAGAAAAAAGAGTTTGTCTCACAGATTTGTCTCTAGCACAACGAAGACAAATCCCACAAGAAGCAACCACCAGGGTCCAATATTGAACTTATGTATGTTTTATAGACTCGCAGAAACACCTGCAGGGACATGTCTCCAAAGCATCGTCGCATTAAATAGATTATGGTGTTGGCCTTCTTCACAATTTTGGTAATATGTTGCTCCCAATTTAGATCATTTGTTACACAGACACCCAGGGCCGGATTAACCACTAGGCCAAATAGGCCATAGCTCAAGGCGCCACGAACGAAATAGTCGCCCTGAGTAGGTACTTGCATGTTTATTACAATTAAATTAATCTATGAGTTTTTTTAACAAAACGTGCAAATTTCCGCTTGCAAAACATATTTTTACGAGATTACGTTTAGGCACAAATTTGATCATTCACTAACCCCAATAAAATAATCAAGCTTGGGGTTGTTGTATCCAATGTGGAGCACTGCACACTTGGCGATAGTCACCTGAAGCAGCCCCCTCTCAGTCCATCTCTCCGACTCGGCTAGATCCTCAACCATATCGCCATGTTGTATTATGGGATCACAGAATATTTTTGTATCGTCTGCATAATATGCTGGTTCTGCAGAACATGTTCTGAGCAATATTCGAGATGTATATAATGAACAAAAGGGGGCTCAAGACGGAGCCCTGTGGCACACCGCTCAAGACGCTGCGTTTTCTAGAGAGGGTACCGCCTATTCTCACCTGGTAGATCCGATTGGTCAGGTATTCCCTTATCCACTGCAGCAGAGGTCCCCTGATACCATAGTGTTCCATTTTATAAAGTTGTCTCTCCAGAGGAACGGTGTCACAGGCTTTTTCGAAATTCAGGTATACTGCATTTACTGGGTAATAGTGATCCTCTGCAGCCTTGGTCCATCGTTCAAGGTTGCATGGACAGGAGATTGGAGGTGACTGAGCCACCTCTGAGGAATCCGTGTTGATTATGGAGGTTATCCCTATATGTTGTGTCATGAAGAAATCCGTAATTTCAGTTGCCACGATCTTCTCCATGGATTTACAAGGTATAGCTGTTAAACTAATGGGCCTATAATTCTCCGCTAGGTGCTTGTCTCCTTTTTTGTAAATGGGAATGACCACTGCATTTTTATATGCATCCGGCACTCTGTCACTGGTGAATGACTCGGTCATAACGTTTGCGAGAGTACTTCTCAAGGTCAAGCCACAGTTCTTTAACAGTTCACGGGATATATCGTCAGGTCCTGGGGAGGCCTTCATTTTGATCTCAAGTATGCATGACCTTCTTTACTTTTTCTGGTGTGAACTGAATGTTCTCGATGGAGGCTGCTGATCTGTTACAGGCCGGTGGCTGAGGCATATTGGTGGTAACTTCGTGAATAAAAACTTTGGTAAACTGCTCAGCAAATATCTCACCCACTCGCAGGGGTTCCGACTCAAGGTCATTGTTTGCGTCATTACGAACATAATTTTGAAGTCTAGAGTCAAGTTATTGTATGATTTACTAGTTCACTTTCATATGTTCCTCTTGCTTAGAGTTCTTTATTACTTCATTCTTGCTTCTTGTCACCTTTCATGCTCTAATACAGTCACATATCTCTTATGTACTGCTTTCTTGAGGACATATGCCGCTGAGGCTAGCTGAGTATTCTCATTACAGCGTAAGCGGTGAGAGTTGTTAAGGGATTGTCTTTCCGTGCTGACTGCAGAAATGGTTTTAGGAAACTCAGCATTATGACTGAACCTTGAATGTATATATTTGAATGTCTAAAATATTTAAAGAATAGTATGAATGACTATGTAGGGTTGAATAATGTCTACTCGTATCAGACCAGAAATAGAGATAACTTTTTAATAGATTATCATAGGGTTTATAAATCTAGATTTTCAATTAACTACTACGCCCCTAAACTGTTTAACCACCGCCATAAGAGAACTACCAACAAGCATTTTTTTAGCTAAAATCAAGAGCTTATTTCTTTTGAGTCAGGCATTTTATTCTCTTGAGGAATACTACAACTTTAATTTCACTATGAAACTACCGGATTATATGACCAAGTATTGCTTTTTTATATTGTTGTAGTTTATATATTGTTCTGTATAAAAGTTTTATGACTGTTGAAAGTATTTATGATTTTAAAAAGTACTATATACAGTAGAATCCCGATTATCCGGACATCGATTATCCGGACTTAATAAAAAGATATGATAAATTACGTCAAACACCAATAACAATTATTTCCAACCAAAAAGTTTAAATTACATAGATATTATATAATTCATCAACTACATATCCTTATATGTAGCTCGTTTTTTATATATCGTATTGTCTAAACGACGCAAATAAAACCCCATAACATAATAAAAATTTATTAAAATTTAAATATTGTTTGATATGCTTTGAAATCGATTATCCGGATTTTCGATTATCCGGAATACCCCCCTGGTTTTATTTGATCCGGATAATCGGGATTCTACTGTACTTATGATTTATAATTTTAATTGTTATTGTTGTATTTATTATAGGTTATATGAGTGCCCTAGATGCAAAACTCGCCTAATGCATTAAACGTCAATTTGAGAAAACCACGAAAAACATATTTTAAACTATATTTTGCCAATTGCCACATTATTATTATTATTTTATTTTATTCATAAAAATATCTATTTTTAGGCATCCAAGTGGTTTTAAAATATTACTAAGGACTTTGGAGATATCTGACCAAAATAAATACATTTGGCGAGTTTTGCCCCAAATATTTTTACAAAGAGAGTTTTGCATAATTTAAAATAAATAAAATAGCACTAAAAAATAGTTATGAATTTAAATGAAATTTATTTCCTACATGAATATTATAAAACAGTAACAGTTTATCTTAAATTTACATAGGTAAACCTATTTCGCATGGTCTCACAATGCTGCATCAAGCATCGATGTCAGCATTTTGATCGTTATCGATGTTTCTTTGTGTATTGTTAACGTGAATAAGATTTGTAACATAAAATTATAAGTCGGGATTTTCCTCCCATGCATCACCGTAATGTTTTTTTTTTAAAGAGAGAGATTCTGATAACAGTAACACAATTAACAAAACAAAACTAATTTAAACTATTCGCATCCGTTAGACATTTCAACTGAAAATATTATAAACAGCTGAATTAAGCCAACACCTTCCGCACCACTTGCGATTTGTCGCCCAAAATCATGTGTTTATGAGCGCGATGCTGATTGAATGCGTTGTAAAAAGCTCTAGTTTTGCATCTCGCACAGCTCAACATAAGGCCAGTTTTGCATCGAACTGTGAAATTCAGATGTGAATTTCTATGCTGATAAGCTACTTTTGCATCAAAATATTTACCGATGTTATTAATATTATGATAGCGAAACATATCCTGCACATATCTCATTTTTTAAACTTTTGTCGATTAGCGAGTTTTGCATATAGGGCACTCATATTATTGACGTAGGTATGTAAACAGTTGGCTGTGATAACATGAAATAAATACTTTGACCTATATGTGTGTTGTAATATGAGGGTAAAACACTCTGTATTAGTATATTGTATTTAGTGTTCTAATTAGTTATTATGATTAGCTAGTATAACAATACTGTCGATATAACAAATATGTAATATAAACATTAGCGTAAGTGGAACAACCTGTATGTGGCGACATAGATTAAGATTCAGAATATAGTTTGATGTTGAATATGAAACACCGTTTTATTTGAACCCTTTGCTGCCACCTATCTGAACATCAAATTATTACATGGCGATCCTGCCAAAAAACCTTAAGAAGAAAAGCACTTATATGGAATAAAATGGGTAGTGCCAAGTCTAAAGAGAAAATAACCAGGCCTCGAATGGAGACAGAGTACATTTTGATAACACTTGTAATAGCCGTTATCCTTTTAATCATATATAGTTAGAATTACCAAGAACGAGTTGAAGAAAATCAAGGGATGAATTGGTGACGAAGCAAGCAGTATACCATTTTTTTAGGTTCTTTTTAGGATTATAAAGATGGAGTTTTGGAGCTTAAAATTGTTACATGGTTTTATTATACTTATGGTTTATTACACTTATGGAAAAAGAAGACGGAAAATGGACATAAGAAACAAGGAAATTTGTAAAAAATAGAAGAAGAAAAAATAGACTCGGTTATAATTACCAAATTAGTGATTAAAAAGAAACATTTACTAAGTAAGTTATAGAATTAAGTAAATTGTATTGAAATAGGGCCTATTTAACAAGTACTTTGCTATTAAATAATTAGATTAGAGAATACTCTAAGAGTGCTATAGAAATTTCTTTTTAAAAATGTATCAGGAAATTATAAATTTTAATAAACAAATCGCGGAAGGTTTAAATAGTGATAACCAAAATGAAGTATAAACCGGGATAACCACGCGAAAAATATACATTCAAATATGTCAGCTTTTGACTTAAAAGTGGCCACGAGCCTCTTGCCTGTAATGGATGACTCGGAAGCTATTACACATAAACTAATCGACGCGGCAGAATTTTATCATTCTATGCTTAACGATGATGGCAAGCCTATTTTAATTAAATTCATTCTGAAAACACGAATTTCAAATAATGCGAAATTGAGATTAAAGTCTAGTTACGATTCTATGGATTCATTATTAGGAGACATAAAAAAACATCTTTTAACGAAACAATCCGATACCGCCCTTCAGGCAAAATTGTTTTCCGCCAAGCAAGGCGATAATACTGTTTCTGAGTTTGGTAAAAATCTTGAAGATATCTTAGTAAATCTGACAATTTCTCAAGCAGACGGTAATTCAAGAGCTTTTGATATTTTAAGACCAATAAACGAAAAAATCGCTATACAAAGGTTTACAGGTGGCCTTAGAAATCATAAACTCAGCACAATCATATCTGCTAGAAATTTTGAATTTTTAAAGGATGCCATTAGAGCGGCGCAAGATGAAGAAATTTCCTCTCAAAGCAGTAATCAACAAATTTTCAATATGTTTAGAGGAAGAGGAAACAACAGAAATTTTTCTGCAGGTTTTAACAAAGCTAGAAACTCTGGAAGACATTTTAATAACAATTTCAATAGAAACGTAACTAATAGAAATAACAATTATGTTTCTAATTATCAACAAAATAATTCTCGCTTAGGTAATGGTAATAGCAATCCGCAAAGTCAGCGTTTTCAGGGGGGACACCGAGGACGTTCGTTTACTCGCGGTTATTATGGAAATTCGCGGAGACAAATAAATTTTGCTGATCAAAACTTTAATGCAGGTCAGGAAACGTTACCGTATGATGATTCTAGAGAAAAAACATTTTTTGTCCCTAAAGTAGAAAATAGTCGTAATAATATTTTTACTTACTCCGAAAATTGCTCAAATTCAGTTTCTTTTATAGAGTAAACAACAAAAGTTTAGGATTCTTAGTAGATACGGGAGCGTCATTGTGTGCGCTTAAGTTAGAGCATTTAGACGCAAGTATACCTTTACATAAGGAAAATCTTGAAATTAATGGCATAGGTGGTAGAGTATGTTCCGTAGGTTATGTATACTTAAATCTCGCTATAGGAAACATAGAATTTAGGGAAAAGATTTATGTATTTGATTCGTTGGAATGTCATACCGATGGTATAATTGGAAGAAATTTTTTAGGGAAGTATAAAGCTAAATTAAACTATGAGGAAAATACTTTAGATCTTTTTAATGAGGGAAAGAATGTTATTTTAGACTTAAATGCTTGTTGTAGTCATATATTAGTGTTACCTGCAAGGTGTGAAAGTATTCAGTACCTTGAGACAGGGTTAAATGAGGAATGTGTTGTTATGCCAAGTGAGTTATGCCAGGGTGTGTTTGTAGCAGGAGTGATTGCACAACCAGTGAATGGGAAAGTTCCGGTTAAAATTTTGAATACACGGGAAAGTGAAGTACGATTGAGAAATTGCTTACCTAAAACTGAGAAGCTCAGCAATTATGATTGTTGTCAGTTTACTTCTCAAAATATTTCAGTTAATCGAGTAAAACAGTTATTTGACTTGCTTAAACTTACCTACTTGAATAAAGAAGAGAAAGAGTCAATAGATCAATTATGTGCTAAATTTGCAGACATATTTCATATGCCTGGGGATAAATTATCTGTAACAAATATTTATAAACAGTCAATTCAAGTCAAACCGAACACTCAACCAGTTTATATAAAACCTTATAGACTGCCTCAATCTCAAAGGGAGGAAATAAATAAGCAAATTTCCCAAATGTGCGATAATGATATAATTGAGAGTGCGCAGAGTGAGTGGTCGTCGCCTGTTTTACTGGTACCGAAAAAGAGTGAGACATCAGGAGAGAAACGTAGCAGATTGGTTTTAGATTACAGATTTTTAAACCGTAGTTTAGTAGATATCAAGTGGCCTATTGCAAATGTGGTTGATATTTTGGATTCTCTTGCGGGAGCTCTTTATTTTTCGCATTTAGATCTAAGTCAGGGGTATTATCAAGTGGAACTAGATGAACAAAGTAGAAAATTGACAGCCTTTACAACTGATCGGGGACAATGGCAAATGAAAAGATTGCCCATGGGGCTAAAACTTAGCCCCAGTGCCTTTTCTAGGATAATGACAGTTGCAATGGCAGGTCTAAACTACGAAAAATGTTTTGTTTACCTTGACGATCTAATAGTATTCGGGAGAAATCTTAAGGAACACAACAAAAACCTTATGGACGTTTTTACTAGACTTCGTAAAGTAAATTTAAAACTAAATCCTTTAAAATGCGAATTTTTAAGGAAAGAAATTCTTTATTTAGGTCACATTATTAGTTATAAAGGAATATCTCCTGATCCTGAAAAAATTAAAGCTTTAGACGAATATCCCGTTCCAAAAAATTCGGACGAAGTTAAACGTTTCGTGGCTTTTGCCAATTATTACAGAAAGTTTATTCCAAAATTTGCGGAGCTATCTGTACCACTAAACAAATTGTGCAGAAAGTATGTAAGGTTTGAATGGACGAATGAATGTAACAACTCTTTTAAAATCCTAAAGAACGCACTAAGTCAATATCCAGTTTTACAGTATCCTGATTTTGCAGAGAAAAATGAATTTATACTTCAAACTGATGCGTCAAAGTCAGCTATTGGAGCAGTACTCTCAAATAAAAATAATAGACCAGTGGCGTACGCCAGTAGAAGTTTAAATAAAGCGGAAATAAATTACCCTATTATTCACAAAGAACTTTTAGCCATCTACTGGGCTGTAAAGCATTTTCGGCCTTATTTATATGGACGCAGATTTAAAATAGTAACTGACCATAAACCTTTATTGTACTTATTTAGCCTTACTGATCCATCCAGCCGGTTAACAAAGTTTCGATTAGGCCTTGAGGAATATGATTTTTACATTGAGTATGTGAAAGGAAGTGAAAATGTTACCGCGGATGCATTATCAAGAATTATCTTGACATCTGAGGAATTGAAAAGCATGAATAATGACATGATTGCTGTTATGACCAGAGGACAGTGTAAGAGTATGAAAGAGCAAGATTGTGTGTTGGACAAGGATAACCTTAATGTTTGGCCTGATCAACCAGATATTGTGGAAGTTCTTAAACAACCTAAAAATTGCACTGAGTTAGTTTTAACGACATGATATAACTGAACACTTGGGGAGTTTTTATTATGTTCCATTGCAACTTAGTTTGTACTTTAGTCAAAATACTCGATCGGCATTGGCGCGAGACGAAATGCTGAGAGATTTGGCCAAAATAACTAAGAAAGCAAATATAAATGAATTATATATTTTAAAAAATGAGAAAAATAAAATATTTATTAAATGGATAGGTAAAGAAATAAATAGTAATCCTAATTGGGGGGGCCCCCGTATAAATATTGTACAAGGAGCTAGCAAAATAATAGATAATGATGAGAAACGAATTATTTTGAATGATTTTCATTTACTTCCCACAAGTGGACATGCAGGCATAAATAGAATGACAAATAATATAAAAAAGTATTACTTTTGGCCAGGTCTAGATAACGATGTTGCAGACTTTGTAAGAAAATGTGACACTTGTCAAAAACAGAAGCATTTCAATCGTTATACTAGACAGCCAATGGTTATTACGTCGACAGCCAATTATTCTTTTCAAAAAGTATATTTAGATATTGTAGGACCACTACCAACAGATGTAAATGAATTTGCATACATCTTGACTCTACAGTGTGAGTTAACAAAATTTGTGGAAGCATATCCTATAAAAAATAAAGACACCGTATCTGTGGCAAAATCATTTGTGAAAAACTTTATCTTACGATATGGAATTCCACAGGAAATTGCAACGGATAGGGGTTCTGAATTTATTTCTTCGACTATGAGTGAGGTTTGTAAGCTTTTAAAAATAAATCAAATTCATTCCACGGCATACCATCATGAAAGTATTGGTTCTTTGGAAAATTCACATAAAGTATTGGGTGCCTACTTAAGAATTCAATCCGAAAATAATGATGCAGCGTGGAGTACATGGATTCCTTATTGGTGTTTCTCTTATAATACTACAGTCCATACTGAAACTAAATATACTCCTTTTGAACTGGTCTTTGGAAAGAAATGTCAGATTCCAAATAATCTAAATAATATGTTAGAACCCATTTATAACTTTGAGAATTACCCTATTGAGTTAAAGTATCGGTTGCAAAAGGCTCATGAGGATGCAAGAGCTAACTTATTACATTCAAAATTTAAAAGAAAGCAAAGTTATGATGAAAAAATTAAATCCATTCAATACAAAAAAGTCCTTGTTTTCTGGGTCCTTATTTAGTTATCGAGGATGAATCTCCAAATGTAAAACTGATGAAAGGTAATAAGGAGATTGTAATCCACAAAAATAGAACTAAGTTATATCATAGTTAAGTAATTTCTAGGTAATAATTTAGTAGTAAGGAATCGGCCGGCCCTACTTTCGTATTCTTCTCTATCTGCTATTTATTCTAGGTCTGACTACTCTAATTTTCTTCCTTTTCTTTCTTCATTTCTTGAATTCTTATTGACTAAGAAAATGTTTGTTATAAGTATAGTTATTATTTCACATGAGTTAATTACTTTCATATTATAATTAACAGGAATTTCCATTTGAAAACAAAGTGTAAATTCCTTAAATTTCCCGGGGAGGTGTAATATGAGGGTAAAACACTCTGTATTAGTATATTGTATTTAGTGTTCTAATTAGTTATTATGATTAGCTAGTATAACAATACTGTCGATATAACAAATATGTAATATAAACATTAGCGTAAGTGGAACAACCTGTATGTGGCGACATAGATTAAGATTCAGAATATAGTTTGATGTTGAATATGAAACACCGTTTTATTTGAACCCTTTGCTGCCACCTATCTGAACATCAAATTATTACAGTGTGTCATTCCAGATCTCGTCGATTATGGGTTTTCCTATATTTGTGCCATAATTTTCTTTTTCGGTTTATTAGCTTAACATGTGCTTTAGTAATCCATGGGTTGGTATATGCTGTTTTCCTTCTGTATGGGAGCATGCATTGGTTGTGACCTCCTTTACAATGTTTTAAAAATTATCGCAGTGTGTAAGATTTTCGTCAGGTTCCCAATTTTGTATGTGTTGATTTATGTTATCATAATTGGCCTTCCAGTAGTTCTTATGTTCACGCACAATCTTAGTTACCGGCGTCAGGGACAGCTGAGCAGTGGACTTAATACCAATATATAAAAGAAATGCTTCATGATAGGTGTGAGCCTTGAGCTCAAAGATACTATATATATATAAGCCTGGTTTTTGGCCCCGAGGGGTAGCCTAGGAGCGGTTTAACATTGGCATGGGGAGGAATTTTTTAGACAAAAAATATACTGTGCAAACCTAACTAACTCTGCTAGCAACAGTTTAGATGCGCATAATACTCAAACTATGTCGCTGCTATACCTAAACACACAAAGTATGAATAACAAATTTCTTGAATTGGAAGTGCTTTGGAGCGCACAAAGGCCTGATGTGTTATGCGTTTCGGAACACTGGTTTCAAAATAATCACATTGAGAATGTACACTTCAGCGGATACTCACTTATAAGATATTCATCAAGAAAACAGTTCAGAGGCTTTGTAAAAACCAACCTGGAACTATTTGAATCAATAACCCCAAATCTAACTCTTTCAAGAAACAATTTGAATTTAGCATTTACAGGGCTTGCTACAAAATAAAGCTTATATATTTATATGTCTGTACAGATCACCTTCGGGTAATCTTGATCTTTTTTATCTAGTTTAAATGAACTATTATCTGAAATTTACTGTCCCAATAAGCTTTTATAGTAGGTGGTGATTTTAATGTCAATGTCTTTTGGTCTTTTCCTGTCTCACAACTCCTGCTCAGCTTTGGGCTATATCATCACACACAAATGGTATTACTAGGGCTACTTCGTCCTCTCGCACACAGGTAAATAACATATTTAGTAATTTACAAGAAGAAAATAAAATGTGACATAACTCTCACAAATACTTCTGATCACTATGGTCAAACTATTCTTTTTAAGATTAGTAAAAATAATATTCCTATTAAATACACAAAAAAGCGTTTCTTCACTCCACCAAACATTAACACCTTTGTACAAAATTTAAGTAACGAGCACTGGAATGATGTCCTTGACACTGCAGATGTCCATGATAAGTACCGAGCCTTCTATAATACTTCATATTACTATTTTGACTTATCTTTCCCTCTTTGTTCATCTAGAGTGAAAAACATGGAAAAATCTTGGGTAAACACGGAAATAAAAAACTATGGTAAGTATGTTAAGGACCTATATGTCTGGTACAGAATAACAAATAATCAAGATGTTTACAGGCAATATAAAAGCGAGAGAACTCAATATCGCAAGTTTCTGTCAAACTATAAAACATCTTTAAATGAAAACAAAATTATTAATTCTAAAAACCAAACAAAAACGGCATGGCAGATATTTAACAAAGAAACAGTGTAGTGCCTTGCCCTATCTCTAGCTATTTTCTATTCAACCCCCAAAATTTCTAGGGCAAAACACCGCAAGTCAAGTTGGCCTAACTTCTCTTTACCTTGCCTTTTCTGTTGATATATCCAGTTCTCCTAGTAAAACACACGATAATCCATTGTGCGTTATATTCACTTAGTTTAAAAACAGTAACAGTAATTTTTAAATTTCATAGCAAGCCACCCAAGTAATTCCCTCGTTATTTAAAAATACAAGTTCAATTGACTTTACTTTTTAAGAAAACGAAACACTCACTTTTCTTTTCAGTATAGCGCCCACCCCGTATCCTCTTTCACTATTATCTTAATCGGTTGGCCTAGCTACGAGGTGGTGGCTACAAGTTCTACTCCAGTGGGGGTTCGGGAAGAATACGGTGCGTCACAGTCAATATGCATTTATAAGAGCCATAAGTAGCAAAATAAACACAGTATCACTTATTTCCATGAGTTTATTCAGTAAAGTTGTAAAATTTGAAAATTTCGAAAAGGGAGCAAAATTGACACTTTTTCACAATCCTGTATAATTTTCCAATAAATATTACTTTTGGCTCACAACACATATTTTTGCTACTACATAATTCATGTCTTTATAGGAAAGCGATAATACTTTCCGCGTGCACCTCGTATTCGAGAGTTTCGAGCGGCTGAAACCCGCGATTACTGACTGAAGTGTCTTTCACGCCCGAAAGGTATACTGTTAACCTCAGCTGCGAGCTGGCACATATGTACGGTTCATTGTCACTGGGAACTGATAATTGTTTCCTAAATTTGTCTATTACTTTTGTCCATAAACACTCAATTTTATTTATTAATAAAATTTCATATTTTTGTTCCGCGTTAAAATTACAAAATACGCATTTCGTTCGTCTCCAAAACTTCCGTTTTTCCGATTAAAATCCGATTTAAAATTTAGACTACTTTTATGTGAAATTCTGAACTATTTCAAACTCATTTTTATTTTTAAAAACTTCTAAGACTTCCGGCTGGAAGGTGGGCCGAGGTCCCACCCTCAGATTTCACTAACAGAACTAACTTTTTAACTTGGACTCCGAACTGACGTAATTTCACTTTTTCACAAGCACGTAACCCTTTTTCGTTATAGACTGCCTTATAGACTGTTTCTTATAGACTGTTACCCAAGGCGTTGTTCAGCCTTTTATATCCAAAAATCACCCCTTGAGATGCGATTGCAGGTGTTTATTAAGGGTGTCACCCCTCCATGATTCACGCTTTTTAGGGCACAATCAACCCTCTTTATTCTGTCAATCTGATAATTTATTGGTCTTTAAGGTTCAAAATCGCATGTGAAGCCGTATTCAAAGGAAGGGTCCACTACAGGTGCAAGGAATTAACCGGATAATTTTTGGTAATCTGGTAAAGGAACAGAATTACACCCCGACTGTTTTGACCTAAAAAAAGGGGACTATGACTAATTTTAGATGCACGTGTCCGCGAAGAGAATAGGGGGTGTTTTTGGGGTGGACTCTGCATGATGCTAGTTAATTTCGTTTCGTTAATAATTTTTAAATTTATTTTTGACCAATTTGCAATTGTTTACGGTATTTTGCTGAACTTTGGAAAATATTAAAATTTTCTTTCCTTTATTCCATAATAAATATTTTCTGAATGTTTCTTGAATTTTACTTTGACTCTTGACTCATTTTAAAATACCTTTAAAATTAATTTATTCATTAATAAATATTTTTCCAATTTTTATATAATTTTATTTAGACTTGGAGTTTAAATTATTGTTAGAATTTGTTTATTTCATAAATAAATATTTTCAAATTCCTTGATTGCTGTTTAAATTAATTCTCAATTATTTTTAAATTTCTTTTTGAATAATTTTAATTATTTTTCAATTTCTTAACATCTTTCAAAATTTGTTAAACAATTGTTATCAAATGATTTTATTTTACATTTTATTTTAAATTTAATTAGAAACACTTAGTTTCTACACTGAAATAAATAATTTCTTTCGATTGTTTTTGAGATTTAAATTTAATAAATATTTTTTTATTATTTTTTTCTAAAAATTCTTGATGTCTAATTTTCTTGAATCCTTAATATTTGCATTAACTGGTTTAAATTTTTACTTTTAAAGTAAGCAAATGTCGTGGTCACTACACCACTCCATCCCTATCAAATCGAAACATATTTTTAATAAATGTGTTTCGATGTTACACTTCTATCCCTCATGCTCAAACAGTCCGGTATTAAGTTACTCTTTTAATATTTCAACCGCGATTTATGTCACCATAAGCTTGCGTAAAACAACGGCTTTGATTTCCTAGTTTCGATCTTTATACTTAATTTTCGTTTTAATTTTTACTACGCAAATAACGATCAGTTCTTGTTCCAATGAATGCATGATAAATTATTTTTGATACGATTAAATTTCGCAAAAATATTGTTTGTGGCCTTTACCTTATATTATATCTTCCAAGTAACATTTTGCAATATTTTTATAAATAGTTCCAACTTAATTTTTCCACACCATTACAGGTTTCTAATTTTCCATTTTGCAAAATCTTACCTTTTTTTTTTATATGGTTCTTAACATATGAACCCTTAATAAATACCTTTTACTTAGTTTAAAACTACTAACATAGGTAAGCGTACACAGCTCTTGATGAAATAACAAATATTTGTGTACATCAATCTTAATAATAACATTATACGTTATTTTTCGCCATAATATTTAAAACCGTTCCGGTTTATTATTCCCTTATACATTGAAATAATTCAACAAAAATGTGTTCTAAACTGCCAGTAATTCATTTTATTAACCATCGACCATCAAAATTTAGATAATAGTTATTAATAATTTAATATTATGTATTTACTAGTCTCGCTTTTGATAGACTCCATATTTTTTTTTTTATTTATTGGTTATTATCAAAAATTTTAATTCATTTAACTACCTTTTAGTTGCATCAAAATATCTTTGTTAATTTTTACTTTTTCTTATTGTAAACGTAATGTTTCTTGATTCAAAAATTTCATACTTTTCTTATTTTTCCTTTTACCTGGCAATCTAGACTTTGGAATAATAAAATCGGTCAATAGGACAATTTACTTCAAAACTTACAATCTTCTTTTTAAAAACAATTTTCACTTTCACAAACTTTATACCAGATTACACAACACTTGGTATAGCTGATATGTCTCCATAGTCACATGGTTTTCCATCCTTTACCATCACGTTGTTCACTTCCAATCAACATCAGAAAGTCCGGTTTTCTTCACTCTTTCCATCACACAAAATTCTTGGAAACACCTTTATAAATTCGTAAGTCTGTCACTGTCACACTTTGTTTTTATTAAAAATTCCGAATCAAAATCTTTTTACCGATTTTCGTCACTTTTTGTTTTAGTATTGTTTTTCCCGTGTATACTCAGTCCTTAATTAACCACAAAAGTCTATATGTCACGATTATCTTCGTTGTTCCATAAAATCGATAAATTCTTCTAGCATATTCATTTATAACTTTCTAAGCAACGATCATATGTTTCGCTGTGACGTCACTATTCTGCTCGGTATTGATTTTCTCTTCTGCTTCGCCTTTTCGACGCTGAAAGCAGCGGAGCGTCACAAGCGTCCATCTCGCGCATCTCTCCAGATATTGATTTTTCCGCTTTATTCGGCTGTCGCATCTCTCGCGTGTTATTGATTTTCTGACGCGTAGTTTGGAAGTATTTTTATCAGTTAGGGCGTTAGGTGTCGCCCTCAGTATTAACACTTGAAGATGAGGCATTTTCTTTTAATATAACCATTTTCTTTTCTCTGTTACATTGCTATAAAATGTATTTCTATCAACAGAATTCCATTTTTTAAACTCTTCAATTCTTTTCTAAATAACTTTGCATATTATCCTGTGACATCCATTATTGTATATTCTTCTACAATCACTTTAAGATGATACTTTTGAACTTGACAATTAATTAGCTTTCTCTTACTTTTCAATCCATTTCCACAGTAGCTTAAGTATCGTCCATGATTTCAATTTATTCACTGAAGAACCATGTTGAGTCGTAACTCTGAATACTTAATTGCTATTGGACACAACTTCGTTTAGTGAGGAAATAACTATATCACTTTGTGTTCCTTGAACACTTTAGCTTTTCACTTAAGCATTTTTTTTCTTCTTCTACAAATTCTTCACACTGCAGTACTCCATAAAATCTTATGCAAGTTACACTTACTTGCATCACTAAAATTTTTGGGCAAGTCGAGAATACATGGACTTCCATCAACTACCTTCTATGGAAATAATAACAGACTCTACACGACCGCCATCGTTTCAAATCTATTTTCCATCGTCTGTGGCGGAGACGATGAAGTTTCCATAACCAAAAATCTTGTCACCATGTTTCTCACGAACTTCCAACAATTTCAAACCATAACCTCCTATGGTTATGCCCCTTCCTAGGAATTCCATTCTCTTTTCTTACCATAACTTTCCTTTAGTTATTGGACTTCAAAATCACAAGCTTTCCAAACACAAGCTTCTACTGACAAGCTTTCTACTCACAACTTTTTACTGACCTAACCTTCTGATCGGCCATAAAATAACAAAAATTGCTTCCTGACAATTTTCCAATTTTCTATTTCCTCACCTCCTTGAAACAAAAAACAGCATTTTTCAAACACAAGTAACCTTAAAACAACTACTCCCCTGGCAATATACCTCGCCGGATATTGAATTACAGAAGCGTTTACTTGTCCAACTCATCTCATCTCTCTGTCTCTCTCATTGTCAAATTCTTTTATTTAGCTAATCTGTCATCATAAATATTTTTCTTGTTACTTGCAAAAGTTATTAGCACAATTTGTCTTCATCTTCCAAAATTAAAAAATAAAATTTCTCCTAGATAACTTTCTTTCTTCCAATTCTTTATCTGGTATCTTTTTGTCATGGTCTTTTCCTTTGTGGAACTAGTTTCTTTTCTAAATCATCAGTAAAAAAATATTTAGTCTTGTTAAAAATTGTTCACAAAACTCATCATCAGTTCTATCATACAATCGCAAACTTGTTTCTTCAAATTTTTCTTTTAAAATATTCCAGTTAATTGTCAGTATTAATTACAGTTCTGAGTTGATAAATTCTTTTGCCTGTAGGTTTCAGTTTTAAACAAACAATTATTGACACTGTTGTTCAGTCTAGCTCTCCAGTGCGCGTACCTTATTTTTTTATTTATCTGCAATACAAATTTTCCAAGCTTTCTAACGACGTCTGTTGACAATATTTCTATGTACTGTAGCAAAAGCGATGGTGTTTGACTGCTGGCACTTTCGTAGGGGTCACCCACGAGTCGAATTCACCTCGGTTAGCACTTAATTTAATCACATTACTTGATATCACGTATTTGCTGGAAATTGCTGACTCCACAGCTTGCTGACCCATAAAATTGCTGACCCCACACCTGACACCAATTATAGCGCCCACCCCGTATCCTCTTTCACTATTATCTTAATCGGTTGGCCTAGCTACGAGGTGGTGGCTACAAGTTCTACTCCAGTGGGGGTTCGGGAAGAATACGGTGCGTCACAGTCAATATGCATTTATAAGAGCCATAAGTAGCAAAATAAACACAGTATCACTTATTTCCATGAGTTTATTCAGTAAAGTTGTAAAATTTGAAAATTTCGAAAAGGGAGCAAAATTGACACTTTTTCACAATCCTGTATAATTTTCCAATAAATATTACTTTTGGCTCACAACACATATTTTTGCTACTACATAATTCATGTCTTTATAGGAAAGCGATAATACTTTCCGCGTGCACCTCGTATTCGAGAGTTTCGAGCGGCTGAAACCCGCGATTACTGACTGAAGTGTCTTTCACGCCCGAAAGGTATACTGTTAACCTCAGCTGCGAGCTGGCACATATGTACGGTTCATTGTCACTGGGAACTGATAATTGTTTCCTAAATTTGTCTATTACTTTTGTCCATAAACACTCAATTTTATTTATTAATAAAATTTCATATTTTTGTTCCGCGTTAAAATTACAAAATACGCATTTCGTTCGTCTCCAAAACTTCCGTTTTTCCGATTAAAATCCGATTTAAAATTTAGACTACTTTTATGTGAAATTCTGAACTATTTCAAACTCATTTTTATTTTTAAAAACTTCTAAGACTTCCGGCTGGAAGGTGGGCCGAGGTCCCACCCTCAGATTTCACTAACAGAACTAACTTTTTAACTTGGACTCCGAACTGACGTAATTTCACTTTTTCACAAGCACGTAACCCTTTTTCGTTATAGACTGCCTTATAGACTGTTTCTTATAGACTGTTACCCAAGGCGTTGTTCAGCCTTTTATATCCAAAAATCACCCCTTGAGATGCGATTGCAGGTGTTTATTAAGGGTGTCACCCCTCCATGATTCACGCTTTTTAGGGCACAATCAACCCTCTTTATTCTGTCAATCTGATAATTTATTGGTCTTTAAGGTTCAAAATCGCATGTGAAGCCGTATTCAAAGGAAGGGTCCACTACAGGTGCAAGGAATTAACCGGATAATTTTTGGTAATCTGGTAAAGGAACAGAATTACACCCCGACTGTTTTGACCTAAAAAAAGGGGACTATGACTAATTTTAGATGCACGTGTCCGCGAAGAGAATAGGGGGTGTTTTTGGGGTGGACTCTGCATGATGCTAGTTAATTTCGTTTCGTTAATAATTTTTAAATTTATTTTTGACCAATTTGCAATTATTGTTTACGGTATTTTGCTGAACTTTGGAAAATATTAAAATTTTCTTTCCTTTATTCCATAATAAATATTTTCTGAATGTTTCTTGAATTTTACTTTGACTCTTGACTCATTTTAAAATACCTTTAAAATTAATTTATTCATTAATAAATATTTTTCCAATTTTTATATAATTTTATTTAGACTTGGAGTTTAAATTATTGTTAGAATTTGTTTATTTCATAAATAAATATTTTCAAATGCCTTGATTGCTGTTTAAATTAATTCTCAATTATTTTTAAATTTCTTTTTGAATAATTTTAATTATTTTTCAATTTCTTAACATCTTTCAAAATTTGTTAAACAATTCTCCAAAATTTTAATTTTGTATTTTAAAATTTCTAATTGTTATCAAATGATTTTATTTTACATTTTATTTTAAATTTAATTAGAAACACTTAGTTTCTACACTGAAATAAATAATTTCTTTCGATTGTTTTTGAGATTTAAATTTAATAAATATTTTTTTATTATTTTTTTCTAAAAATTCTTGATGTCTAATTTTCTTGAATCCTTAATATTTGCATTAACTGGTTTACATTTTTACTTTTAAAGTAAGCAAATGTCGTGGTCACTACATCAGTCAATTCTCCTTTTTGACAAATTAGCGAATTAATTCTATTCGCAGTACCGCCGATTAATCGTTTCTTCTAAAAACTTATGAGCAAAAAAATATCCCCTATTATTTTATATTGATTGTTAGAGAACTGAGGATCTACGAATAAACGTCTGAAGAACTCTCTAAGAACTATCTAAAGAACTATTCCAAAAATGGTTAGTTGGTTGTATTTATAACATAGCTGAACGTGACGTATTGTTTTTGACTATGCGTTGTTTTTCTCGCGATCTTTGCTCAATATTTTTCAGGGTCTTAAAACTTTCCTAAACACGAAAACATTTTTGGTACCTAGAGGTGACTAAAGTCGCTCGGTACTTGTTTTGGTCAATATAGAAAATTCGAGAAGTCCGTAACAAATAGAATGTCTTTCAAAGGTGAAAAACAAACCCATTATGGGGTGATCTAAGTCGCCTTGAAATTGTTTTTAGGAAAAATACAAAAACGTAAAAAAGGTTCCCGGCCTACGTGAGACCTGTCTTCAAAACTTTGGTTCTAGAATGTTCTAGAACTTTCCTATATCAAACACGCAGAAAATCGATAATGGAAATATTTTTATATGACATCACATGTTTCTGTGTACCAATCAAAACAAGAAAAGGAAAATTTTCAATTTAGTTCTGTGTGTTCGGTGAGAGTTAACACATATATTTTGAGAGCATTTTTGAAAAATTTTGATTTTAATTTGAAATTAAGGTACATAAACTTTATTATCATTGAAATATATAAACTTATTTTGATTTGATTATTTTTCGCTTTTGATAGTGATTTATCGCGATTATTATTAATTTTCAAAATTTAATTCATTTGTTTTCTTGAACCCGTTTTTTTTTTAAAAGCTGACTTGATTTAATTGAATTTTGTTGAAAAGTGAAAAATTTGTTTGGCTTTTTCGTCTTTTTCATTTAATTTAAAAATTTTGAAATAATTTAAACTATCTTGACTTTTTTTAAAATTGTGTTTAATTTAAACCGTTATTTATTTATTTATTTTTTTTAAATTAAAAGTTAAATTTTGGTTTTTAGTATTTTTAAAATTTAATTTTATTAAAAATTTTAATAAAACATTTTTGACTTTTGGCAACTTAAATAAAAATTACTTAGCGATTTTAAAATTTTCATTCAACAAAATATTTTTAAAATATTTACTTCTTTTCATTAAATTTTCGTTCGTACGTAGCGCCACGCCGTTATAACAGGTAAGTCAGTAAATCGTACCGACATTTCACTAAACCCTCATCGACGACCCACAGGCGGTTGCAGATTTATTTTCTAAAAAATTTGATACACCTACTAGCTCCATTAATGATCAAGATATACCTAATATAACAATACCTTACCGACTTTTAACTCCCGCTGACACTAATGAAATATATAGGGTTATTATGATCTTACCAAACAAATTTTCAGTTGGAATTGATGAAATACCAACTGTGGTGCTCAAGCACTCGGCCCATAGCATAGCCTATCCCATGTCCTGCATAATCAATGAATGCTTTTTAACCGGAACGTTTCCAACTGCTCTTAAGTTGACTAAAATAGTACCAATCCTTAAGAGAAGGGACCGACAGGATATTGCCAACTATAGACCAGTGTCACTTCTATGTTCTATGTCGAAATTCTTTGAGAGGATAACAAGGCTAATGCACTTCTTAACAGTAGCGGATCCAGGATTTTGTTGAGGGGGGGCGGCGGTTTAAAAAAAAAACTTCTAAAAAAAAAGTGCGTATCCCGGCTCTAAAAATATTCCTACTCTCAAATGTGATTTCTCAAAAAACTTCTGACCCTTCACACGCCCTACAATTTTTAAGGCTCAAGGTAAAAAACACCCATTTTGTGAGGCTCAGGGGGGGGGGGGGGGGCGAAACTGCCTTCGCCCCCCCCCCCTGGATCCGCCACTGCTTCTTAAATCAAAATAGTATTTTGGCTGAACAACAATACGGTTTCAGATTCAACAGATCTACTCAACTCGCTATATATAATGCAATTACTTATATCATAGAAAATGTTGATAAAAATAAAAAAGTTGCAGGTCAATTCTTCGATCTCTCAAAGGCCTTCGACACGATAGACCACAAGCTTTTAATACAGAGACTTGCTACATAATATGGGATTCGAGGAGTATGTGCCTCATATCTGTCCAGCAGACAACAGGTAGTCTGCGTATCCGGCGGTGGAAAACTATACTGTCTGAAGATGATGGAGTTCAGTTATCGGGGGAGTGTTCATATGCAGCCGGAGCTATGTAGGATTGGTGCATCGGGAACGAACTGAGGTTGAATTGTGAAAAGACAGGGTTTGTTCACAAGAGTCTCGGGATCAACGATGAGCTTCCCCCGAAAGTAGCCGAATGAACGAACGTTTGACATTTGATGTTTTCTAAAGTACGTTAACGCCTAAATTTGGACAAAATGTATTTTCAAAATTATTATCTGTGTACGAAACAAGAGCGTATCTATCGACAGCGTACTTCGATCAATTAAAGATTTGGTGTTGCCATTTTTCTAATGTATCCGCGTGTTAAGTTTTTTCTTTAATTTGACTGGTGCATTGGTTAGAATTATTTTGTGGTTAGAATAGGTAATGTTTATATCAGTCTATCATTTTTGAAAACCACTTTATTCTACAGGGTCCTGCACCTCACACCTCTCGAGCGGGAGGGTGCTCACTTATTAATTAAGTTAGGATTTTGATATTTTGCAAACTTTACCTGTCCCCAGCCTAGGGGGCATTTCAGTAAAATATTTTTATACAGGGTGTTCAAAAAAAGTGTGACGTCTTTAGGATCTATTTTTTTTTTAGATTACATGGTATATATATTCTTACTTATTTGGATGCCTCTTATAGTTGCCTTCATATCCCTAGAATTTGAATAAAATCGGTTCAGTATTATAGGTAAAAAAAAAAATTCTAAGAAAAATCAGTTTTGCATCACTGGTTTTAAAAATTAATGAAAACTAATACCTAATGATAATGCCTAGATAATAGAATTAGAACGACACTAATTAAATATTAATAAAGAATAATAGAACGGTACTTAATAAATAATGTCGAACATTCTCGTTAACCAAGTAATTCATACGAATTGTACAGGGTGTCCAAAGTTTAGTGTCAAACTTTGCAAACTTTAAAAAAATTTATTTTTCTTATTTGAAATTGGAACCTCTGTATATTATTGTCATTGTATGGTATCTACCCATTATTAATTTGATACGATTCAATATTTGTAAAAAATTGTGATTTAGCTTCACCATTTTGTCAAGAAATATATTAATTTTTTTTTAAATTAATTATATTATACCATTCAGTATTTTTTGTAAAATAATTAAAGTTAACCACCGTACCTACGGAGTTGCTAAATTATTATAATGTGCCCAGATTTTATTAAAGCCGGAAATATTATAAAGTAATTTTATATAATTTATTTAATACCTAATATCATTTTAAAACGACATGTAAACTTGTAAGTACACCTACATCTTATTATTGTTTTCGGACGACATGTAAACGCACAAAATCGGCATCGGAGTTCGGCTTCTTTCGGGGGGAGCTCATCGTTGATCCCGACCCACTAAGCATAAAACATCTTTGCGACGTTTGGTAACGTTATTTTAAAGGAATTTCGAAAACATTATTTCCTTAACATCCTATTGCTGGATTAATAATGATGTTCGGTAACGTTTAAAAAAATAACGTTATTTGCATGTCAATTTTAAGTAAGTGATTGTTACATTATTTAATAAAAGTTGTTAGTAAGTAGCATTTGTGTTAGTTTAAAATACGTTTTGTTTCTGCCATCACAGTTATGTTGTTACATTAATTTCGTTGTTGCGTTATGTACTTAACGTTTTAAAAAGGGAAATATCATGTTTCCTCAAATAACATTAAGTTGTTAACATTATTTAAACGGTTTTTCTATTACGAAATTATTATGACTATGAAAATATAGCGAATTTCGCAACAATGTCGTTCGATAATTTTAAGCGATAACGTTCCGATGCCGGGGTTTTAGTCACAGTTTTCAAACGATGAATTGGCAACATAACCTAAAATTACCCGCCAAAAATTCTTTTTCTTTTTCACGTGTTTGGACTGTTTCGTGTATCGTGTGCGTGACTACATTATACATATTAATATAATATTATTATTATCTATCAAGATGGATCGTAAGGTAAGTAACTATAGATCAGTATAATAATCTGTACCTATAAATAGTAAAACTATTTTAACTTAATAACTGGTATATTTGTGGTTATAGTCTTATTTGGTTATAGCAGGCTGTATGCAAAATGCAAGCTGCATAGTTATTTTTTATTTGAGGGAGGCCAACTAAATTTTATTCTGTGCCTAGATGCTGTAAGATTGTTGCACGATTAGAGTTGATTGTTTAAAGGGAACATTAATTGGAGGGCTGAGAATACAAACAGTACGAAGTACATTTTTTACTTTCGACTGTCGATATTATCTATGCGTCCGTATTAAGAGGCTTCCTTAAATACAAGTAGAACATGTAGGTAGGTATGTACTTATACGCAATATAGTCTATATTATAATTTTATAAAGCTTGTTAAAACATACCTAGGTAGGTATATAATATATATATCGATAACCCAAAATACAAAAGTTTGTACTTAATCTGTTTGTATTTCTCAGCCCTCCAATTTTGGTAGGGTCTTTGGACCTGGTTGAGTTTGATGGTAACAGTTACCTAGCTCATATTTTTTTCAGTTCTAGTCTCTTTTAGTCAATACATATAAGGTATTAGGTATACTTTTATGGTCAAAGTTTATGAGTTAATTGATATTACAGCTTCGGTGAAATGTCACTTCCTCGTGGTCCATAACATATGAAGTAAAATAAAACTAGGATTCACAAAATTCCCATGCTATTTTCATTAAAAAAAAAATTTAATTCCATCTTTTTCACCAGGATTTAAAAATTAGTTTATTTATTTATTTTCAGCGCCTGTATAAGCCATTTTCCTCATCAATTTCTAAAAGACATATTCGGAGGCTTATTAATACTAATATTAATATCCCTACTATCAACTCGTGCCATGAAAGCAATACTTTAGATGACACTATAATTAGCGATAAAAACACTAACCTCACTAATATTGAACCTTTAGAAGTAGCTTGTAGTAGTAGTACTAACAACGTTACTAACAATGATATTAATACTGAGACTGACCCCTTTACCATCCATAACATTTTTTCAACTACAGATAATAATAATTATAATGTTCCCTGTCAAAATTCACCCCAACCAACACCTAATATTTTCAAAACCAATAAAAGTAAAGAATTTTTGAAATCTTTAACATCTTGGGCAGTTAAAACTTGCCTAAGCCATAATGCATTTAATGAACTGTTAAATGTGTTACGTTTGCATTCAGATTTTGAAGGAATACCAAAAGACTGCAGAACGCTTCTTAAATTTGACAATTCTTTAAAAAAAGACATTAATTTAGTTGTTCCCGGACATTACTATCATTTTGGCTTAAAACAAGGTATTTTGGAGGCCTTAAAACAAGAACAAAACTGTTTAGTAGATGAAAACATCCTAAAAGTATCTGTGAACATTGATGGTTTGCCGCTTACTAAAAGCAGTTCCAGTCAATTTTGGCCAATTTTGGCATGCCTCGACAACCTCAAAAACAGTGATCCTTTTCCCATAGGCATATATCATGGTAAGACCAAGCCAGAAAATTCTAATGATTTTTTAAATATATTTGTAGAAGAATTTCAGGCTATAAAAACAACTGGAATAAACTCAAATTATTCAATTTTTCAACTTAAAATATCCAAAATTTTGTGTGATGCTCCTGCCAAAGCATATGTACTTAATGTAAAAGGCCATAACTCATATTCGGGTTGTACAAAGTGCAAAGTTGTGGGTGAATACACTAATCACAGAATGGCATATCTGAATTCTAATGTTGCTTTACGAACCCATGAAGAATTCGTTAGCATGGTAGATGAAGAATACCACAAAGGTCAAACCATTCTAAATCGATTAGACATTGATCTAATTAATGATGTGCCGCTAGACTACATGCATTTGGTTTGTTTGGGAGTAACAAAAAGATTGTTGTCATTTTGGTTATCGGGGCATCAAGGGGTTCGGCTTTTTAAAGAGGATATAGACAATTTAAATAATAACTTGGAGCAAGTGAGAGCTTGCTGTGTGAAAGAGTTCTCTAGACTTCCAAGAACCTTAAAAGAATTAGATCGCTGGAAAGCCACTGAATTTAGGCAATTTTTATTGTATTATGGGCCAGTCATCTTAAAAAACATTCTTAAAGAACCCCTTTGGTCACATTTTTTATCTTTGCATGTTGCCATCCGTATCTTGATATCCCCAAATTTAAGTTCGAAAGATAATCTTTTAATATATGCTGAAAAACTTTTGCATTACTTTGTAGATAAATTTGGGGAAATATATGGAAATGAGCATGTTGGCCATAATGTTCACAATTTAATACATCTAGTGGAAGATGTAAAGCATCACGGTCCACTAGATACATTTAGTTGCTTTCAGTTTGAAAACTATATGTACAAAATTAAAAAAACTCTAAAAACTAGCAACCATCCACTTGAGCAGTATATCAATCGTCATTATGAATTTATTAGTCATTATTCTTCAAAACAAAAATATTCTTCTATGCACCTATTGATTCCAATAGGCTCTAAACTGATAGAGTCTGAAAATTTAACGCTTTTTAGGCAATGCACAAGCGCAAATTATTATTTTTCGGTTGCAGAACCTAATTGTTTTGCTTTTTTAAAATCTGGTTCAGCCATACAATTCTTAAACTTCTACGAAAACCGAAATAACATATTTTTTGAATGTAAGGTATTTAATCCTCTTAAAAGCTTTTATACAAAACCTTGTGATTCCCTTAAAATCAGCTGCGGAAAAATATCAGGGTTTATCGATGACGTTAATACTTTTACCATCGAAGACATTTCTTGCAAAGCGATTAAAATTGAAAACTGTTTGTTGCCGTTACTTCATTCCTTTTAGTTTTTTAATTACCTACATACTTTTTTTAACTAAGTTCTTATTAATATAGCGCGATTTTATCGCCGCTATATTATACGCCCCCCTAGTTTTTATTGCCACTGTAATGTTTTTTTTTCTATGTCTGTTAAATAAAACATTCATTATTGAGTAATTTTAGATAACTAATGATTATCATTATTTACAGGTGTTGAATAATAAACATTATTCAATACTTCGCAACCAATCATTGAATAGCATTTGCATTATTCAACAGTTTACGCACCAATCAAAAAGTGCTTTAACAAAATGTGTTCAAGATAGCTCTGAATTTAATTGACAAAACCATAATATTAATATGTCAAAATCATTCAAATTCTTAATATAACATGTAAAGACTTTTTTGTTTTCGCGATTTTTTAATGATGAGTTAAGAAAGTAACACATTGCCGCAGCTTTTAAAAACAGTCCCAAAATCGCAATTCCAATTTTATTTGTCGAAAATCAATGAAAACTTTGAACTTTACGTTAATGAAATAAAATAAATCCATGGCCAATTATTGGCCAACGTTAAAAATAATAATATGGCTTGCAATTTTGGCATTACAGTCGCATACTTGATTATTTCGATGTTTTTATTAATCTATAAAATATATAATTTTCAAATGGATGGATTTTAGATTAGTCGTAGAAAAAGCATATTATTCTACTCGCACTAATGACTATTATTTAGAACACAGCATGTTGTTGTTTTTTGTTAGAGCTTTTTTTTTAACCCAGCATAATATATTCTATTTTTTTTGTTAAAGCTTCTTTTTTTTAGAACACAGCATATTATGTTTTTTTTTGGAGCTTCTTTTTTTTTAGAACACAGCAATCACTTCGTTTTTATGAAGGATTTTAAATAGTTATGTATGTCACAACATAATTGGAAAAGGTACAGTTAATTTTTAACTATAAACAATTATTAAAACTGTTCTAAATTTGAATATATTTCTGGTTATTTGTTTTTGGGAAATATAATTAGAATTAGTTAATATATTCTTATCATTATAGTACGCAGTAGTGAGATTTGATGAAGGCAGCATCAGCACCATTCCAAGAACATGGCTGATTGACTCAGAAAAGTCATATTGGCCAAAAACCGTAAAAAATCTACGGACCTTAATCATTAAGGCCAGTGGACCAAACCAGGAATGGCCCACATATAAAGTGGTTCATATTTATGGGTACTATGGTAAGTTGTATGTATTTAGATACAATATCTTCAAGATCTTATATAGCGACACACCCCGTCCTGGAGATATTCCTGAGCAGAAGAACTATGTTGAAAAAAGTACTATTATAAATAAATAAAATATAAAAATATTTTTAGATTTTTATGAAGATGCCTTGGCTCAAGAGAAGGATGCTGTAAAGGATACATCAGAATCAGAAGGAGAGGCGCGTGGCCCTGGAAAGCGAAAATTAAAAAGCAGAAAGAACTTTTCGCCTCCTCCGTCATTCTCTTCTGACAGTAAGCACTAATTTTTAAATATTTAATTTATGATTTGTGCAGGATTTTACTTTATTCTTTACTTCATCTTTTTTTAACTGTGTTCTTTAGGTGAGGATACACCGTTCGATGTACCTAAGAGCGTTGATCCAGTGGTGAAGACAATAATTGGGAGCCAGAATTTGACAAGTAATTTTTTTTTCTTTATTTGCGATAAAATTTTAACAAGATCATTGCTTGGGCATGACAACTTACCATTCTTAAAAGGTCCAAGTACTACTGTAAATAATAATTGATAGAACTTTTTTTTGTGTATAATCAAGTTTTTAAATGCATTTTATGAAAATCTAAAAGAAATATGTCTGTTTACTTAAACTAGTTTATACTTCTTTCTTTTTTGTTTTGGTAATAATCCACGTTTTTTTGTTTTATTCTGATATTAAAAAAAATTATTTGCCCATTTCAAATAAATTACACTCTACATAGCTTTCCTGTCGATAGTATCTGGGCTTACGACGATTTTTATTGCATTTCTTAATACTGTTTAAACCAGATAATTTTTGTGTAGGTATCATAAACTTTTAGTTGTGATAGAGACAGAAAGTGTGTAATATATTTTTTTTAAATTTTAGATGCTAATATTATAGCTGTGGAGGATCACAATGCCAATAATAATGAGGCTAATGAAAGTCATAATTATAAATTTGATGTGGGAGATCAAACTATCATAGGGAATATAGTTGATGTCGAATTTTCTAATGGCGACATCATAACAAAATTAGAAGCGATGGACAGGAAATTAAATTTTATTATTTCTGCAATTAATAGAAATAACGTAAATAAACCTACCGAAGCTGACTTTTCTAAATTACCCAAATTGCCAATGGATTCCATCGCAAGTATTTTAGAATTTGAAGAATCACTTAGTTGTGACGCCACTGGTGACGCCACTTCAAAACAATTAGTAAGTATAATTAACCTAAATGTATGGTTCACACCAGCAGTGTTTAATACAGAGTGCATGGCATTATTAAACCAGTTAGCCTCATCCATGAATTTTATAATAATTAAAATGGAAACGTGAGCTGTTTTGCTGTACAACGTACAGTTAAGGGAGCTAGACGCTGTCAAAGTTCAAAAATATAACTTTTTAAAGGTCAATATCTCTAAAACTATGAAGCATAGACCATTAATGCATTAATTATAATAAGATAATTATAATTTTATGTAGAATCCAAAAATATTCCAAGATATCGGTGTTCTATTTAAAATAAGCAAGTTAACACCTACCTTCGGTATAAGTGCCACCTCATTGAAAACATTTTAGCCCAGCCATGTGCCAAAAATGTTCTATATATTATAGTTTTCCATAAATAGATCGATTTGGTTCCCGGTGGGACACCCTGTATATTCATTTACCTAAATGTTAATTATAATAGCATTTAAAAAAAAAAACAGAGGCTTAGTACAACACTAAAGTTTATTGGTTTGCATCATTAATCAACATCATTGTTTAAGAACTCTTTCATCTGGAGGACATTCTCTTTGTGGAACGGCCTTTCTGAGGCCGTGTTTCCCACCGAATATAACCTCCAACGATTCAAGAACAACGTGAATCGCTTTCTTCGCACACGCACCGCTCCCAGAGCGCCTTAAAGGATTTTTCCTGCAGTGCTTGTGCTTATCCATAAAAAAAAAAGATCAATCATGCTTTCTTTTTTAGTTCCTTTTCCATCCCCATACAGACTCAGGGTAAACTAACAATATACTAATCGGTACTACTTTGAATATTTTAGCATAACAAGTATCTACAAGTGGCGGGTAAAAATGGACCAGAATTTATACGTCGGGGTTTGGCAAGCATATTTGCGAACAAGCTTGCGATCAATTGTTCGTGGACGGGCCAGAAACACAATTTTAGAATCAAAGATTGCAAAATTATTGCTGTTTTAAGAGGTTGGTATTTTAAATTAATAGGCAATTAAGGTGAGGTCACAACCATATACGTAGATGTTAGGGATGTGTTTGACCTACCTTGGTTTATTTTTCCAATGAAATTTTAATATAAAAAAAAATTATTTAAATAAATCAGTCAGAATTTAGTTTTTCTTTCCAATATTTATTTTGAAGGGGTCGTAACGTAATACTGAATAGTAAAAATTATGAATTCTGCTCAGAGCATCATTAAAAAACTTGTTTTCCATAACTTTCATTTAATAATTTTTTTCATACCACCCTTAATAACGTTGAAGAAAGCCGATCAATCATGAAATATTTACATTGAGATCCGTATTGTGGACGCATTTAACTAAACATTCAGTGTATATTAAATGTACATGTATTACGTTTTTCCAAACAGATGCAGCCCTACTCGTACACAAAACAAACGATAAGCAGCTGGATTCCACAGTAATGGAGTGGTTCAGACACTCGAATCAGAGATTTAAGCGGGAGGAATCCATTTAATTAAACGATTTAAATTTAAACGAGAATAAAGAATACCTCATGTTAATAAAAATAACCATGTTAATAAAAAAATACCCGACGATAAAAAATACCTGACAATAAAAAATTCCTGATGATCATGAACATCTTTTTATTTGACCCATTTACCATAGTAACGATTTACCTAAGAATTTAAACGCAAAATTAAAAGCAAAATAAAAATTAATTGGTGTTTTGTCATCATATAGATTTGGGTAAATAGTATAAAAAATATGAAAATATTTCACGACGTGACTTTAAAGTAAGGAGCCCATACTTGTCAGTGGATAGAGTCCTCTTTACGACCCAAAGATATTCTTTATAAAAAGTTCTGCTCATTTAAATGAATTCATGATACAAATTTTTAGATCGAAAGTCCATGGTGTAAATTAGGAAAACATGAAAATACTTTAGTACACCATATTAATTACTTTTGACAAAAAATGTAGAGAAATTTGTTTACAACGTAACATAAATAAGTCCAAATACATGCAAATTCGAAAAATAACAGTGGTTTCATGTAATTATTTGCATTGAACAAAACAACGTTATTCATATAGCTAATATAAGATGTATATTATTATAATACCGCATAATATGGAAGTTTTCAAAATTTTCTATTTAATTTTTTTTGCTAAATGCAAATAATTATATGTAACCACTATTTACTCTATTTTTAACGATCTGAATTTTTATTCAAAATTTGTGTTTGGAATTTGTGTTACGTTACAACTCTCTTCTTTTTTTTTTAAGTTTGATGGTACTTCTCTCTTGAAGCGTACATCTGATCTAATTTTTTTTATTTTGAACTCATTTTCTCAACAAGCAAAATTTTTTTATAAAGAATGACTTGTTTGTAAAATCAATAAGAAAGAATTTACGAAAATATTACATTCCTAAAGGATGAATCTAATCCGACATCTATACAACGTTATTGTGTCTGCATTTAGGTCATCTTTAAGTCGAAACCGTTTTCTTATAGTTTCAGAACGAGAACGTTTCATAAGTAACATAATTGTGACGTTCTAAAAGGTCTGTAATAAAAACATCTTAAAAACGAAACTAATCCGTTATAGTATTCGAAAGAACAACGTTAATTTATAAACGAAACTGCGATTTTGTTATGTTGGCGGACATTTAGATCATACGGTTCCGGCTAGGCGACGTAACTGATTCTTTTTATACAACGTAACAATGAAACCTAATAACATTTATGTGCCGAAACTGCGATGATTCTTTGCTTAGTGGGGAGACTCTTGTGTTTGTTCGGGTTTCACAAAAACTACAAATTTACCAGACTCACTTTATGTAAAATTAAACGGCAAGTCTATACCAGTGGCCAACTCCGTAAAATGTTTGGGTCACATTCGATCCGACTCTACACTGAGATCAACATTTGAAGGAACTACAATCTAGATTTAACCGCCTTTGCGCTCTGATAAGAAGAATAAGAGAGGTTCTCACGACTACAACCTTGCGTTAATTTTACTTTGCGGCTGTTCAATCATCATAAGCTATAGCGTAATGTTCTGGGGTTCTTCTTGTGGTGCCAAGGACATATTTATGGTGCAGAAGCGCATTATAAGGTGTATACTAGGGCTTCACCCTAGGGAATCACGTCGACCCTACTTTAAATCTTTGGGTATCCTGAGTGCTCCATCCCTTTATTTTCTGAATTTGGTAATATTTTTAAAGAAGCATACTAATTTATGTTGTTAATGATATCAGAAAAGGATTTCGGTTAAGTTAAAACACTTAGGGAGACTCGAAAAGAAAACGACGTGTTGACGCGAGTAAAACGTTTATTCAACTGAACAACTAAAAGGGAAGAAATATAGTAACAGTAAATCAATGTAGGTGTCGCCACATGGCTGAAAGGATACAAAGTTGAACTTTTGGTACATATTTGCAACACTCCCACTTAACAAAAGTTTACAAACATCCAATAAACTAAACTAAAAACATTAAGCACAACCTAAACCTAAACATTTCACAAATTTAGAATTCTTAACATTTTGTAATGGTTTGGTTAAGATATCAGCTACCATTTCATTAGTTGACAAATATTTTAAGTTAATTTTATTTTCAGATAATACATCTCTCAGGAAATGGTATCTTATATCAATGTGCTTTGATCTGTCATGGAAAACCGGATTGTTTGCCAGCTTTTGGGCACTTTGATTATCATTGAATATATCAATACAATCCAATTTTCCTGTAATCTCAAATAAAAGATTTCGTAAATATATGGCCTCCTTGGCTGCTTCGCTTAGAGCCATATATTCAGCTTCGGTTGTCGATAAGGCAACTGTCCGCTGTTTACAGCTTTTCCATGAAACTGAACCCCCAGAAAACTTAAAAACATAGCCAGTAAAAGATTTTCTGTCTCGCTTATCTGAGCCCCAATCAGCATCTGCAAACCCCATTAACTCAAAATTATCCTTACAAAATTTCATGGAAAAGTGTTTCGTTCCCTTTAAATATCTAAGCAAACGCTTTGCACACTGCCAGTGTACTTTAGTGTAAGAGTTATTGTATTGACTTAGCAGGCTCACAGCATGAGAAATATCAGGGCGTGTCATAACAGCTAAATACATCAGACTCCCGATAAGTTCCTGGTAAGGAATCTTCGGATCACAAATCTCACCCGTGACCTCATTCAAGTTAATGCTGCTATCAAGAGGAGTACAAGCAATCTTACTATCTACCATGCCAAAGCGTCTTAACAAGTCATTTATATACTGTTCTTGATCAATTGCTATATAATTTTTACTATAATCTCGCTTAATTCGCACCCCTAAACATTGTTTGGCCTCTCCAAGATTTTTGATTTTAAATTTAGAGCTTAACTGACCCTCAAGGAAATCTATTTCTTTGGAGTCAGCTGAAAAACAGAAAAAATCATCTACATAAAGTGCGACTATCGTTAACAAATTTCCTTTATTTTTCTTTATATATAAGCAAGGCTCAAACTTAGATTTTTTATACCCAATACTTAACAAAACTTCATCTACTCTTTCATTCCATGCTCGACTAGACTGCTTTAACCCATATACAGCCTTTTTTAATTTATAAACTTTACTTTCATTATTCTTTGACACAAAACCCTCTGGCTGTTGCATAAAAACATTTTCTTTCAACACACCGTTTAAAAAAGCTGTCTTAACATCTAAGTGCAAGATCCTTAAGTTAAGCTTAACGGCTAGCCCTATTAACAATCTAAAGGTTGAATGTCTCACTACCGGAGCAAAGGTTTCAACATAATCAACACCCTCTTTCTGAGTGTAACCTTTTGCTACTAATCGAGCCCTATACCTGCTTGTGTTATCACTGTCACTTTTCACTTTGAATACCCATTTACATTGCACAACTGTTCCAGCCTCTGGTGGCTCGACAAGCTCCCATGTTTCATTCTCATTGAATGACTGGATTTCTTCTAGCATGGCCTGTTCCCACTTATGACAATCTGGTCCTGAAAGAGCTTCCGCGGCTGTCCTTGGGAGACTCAACGTATCTTGTGCTTCACCACCATTGCTAGCACCAAAGTATGTTATAAACTCATCAAAGGTTTTCTTCTTGGCCTCTCTTTGTGATCTTCTTGGAGCTTCTAATACATCTAGAATATTGGGTTGCTCCTCAGGAACATAATCACTATCATCATCAGAGTTTACAGCGTCATTGTACAGGGATTCATTCAAGTCTGGAGAAAATTTGTCATTTTCTTCTCCCACTGAATCTGAATTATCCCTTGGAATTTCATCTTGAACAGTGTCGGTCTCATTATGGGGTAGCGCTATGCTCGTTTTTTCCATTATAGTCACATCACGACTGACTATCACTTTTCTCGTTACAGGGTTAAAACATCTATATCCCTTTTTAGTCTCATCATAGCCAACAAGAATATGTTTGACTGACTTATGGTCCCACTTGTTCCTACTGACCTTTGGAACATGAACCATGGCTATGCTCCCATACACTCGAAGGTGGCTGACATTTGGTTTTCTACCAGTCCACAGTTCGTATGGAGTTTTCGATAGTTTTGAAGATGCTGAACGATTTTTCAGGTAGCATGCTGTGCTACAAGCCTCAGCCCATAAAGATTTGCTTAGACCCTCATCAAACAAAAGACATTTCGCCTTCTCCACAATAGTGCGATTAAAGCGCTCAGCCATTCCATTTTGCTGAGGTGTATGGCTATTCGATGTCTGATGCACGATGCCAGCATTCTTCAAATACCTGTCAAAATCTCTGTTGCTAAATTCACCTCCATTGTCACTTCTTAGCACTTTGATTTTGATATTTTGCTGATTTTCTACTAGGCATTTAAATTCTTTGAATTTATCAAATGCCTCATCCTTCGTCTTTAGAAAGTAAATAAAACACATTCGGCTGAAGTCATCTATAAATGTCAGAAAATACTTAGCTCCGCCTAATGAAGTTGTTTCCATGGGACCGCAGATGTCACTGTGTACCACCTCCAGTAGTTGCTGTGCTCGACTACCTTCCTTGGGAAAAGGCAAACGGGCTTGCTTGCCTTTACAGCATACCTCACAGTTTTCAATCCTAGCCTCATCCTTACATACAAGACCATCCACTAGCTTTGCTGTCTTATGTAGGTAGCTATTATTAATGTGACCTAAACGCTGATGCCAAACATTACTGCTTACTGTCTGGAAACACACTGGTTGGTCTTTACTGACATCCAATTTATATACATTATTGATAAGACTAGCTGTTGCCACTAAAATACCGTCTGAATTGAAAATATTGCACCCATTTTCATGAAAACACACCCTATTTCCATTACTTATCAATTGACAAACCGATAAAAGGTTAGTTGTCAAACCTGGGACATGCTGAACTCCTTTCAGCAGTATTTTGTGCTCTCTATCTGTGATTGTTTTTATTTCGACATCACCAGCACATTCGACAGTAATTTTGGTTTTATTTGCCACTACAATCTCAGGTAATTCAGGATCCCTTTGGTTTTTTAACCATTGTTTATTGGTAGTCAAATGTACACTTGCTCCACTGTCAACATACCAGTCAGTGTCTTTGAAACTTCCAGTGACAAAAACAGCACTGAATCCACTTTCAGACCTATTGCTATTGGGGCATTTTGACATAAAATGTCCATTCTTTTTACATTTATAACATGTAATGTCCCTAATGTCCCTTCTATTGCCAGAACGCCCACTTGTACTTGAACTTGATTGACCCTCTCGATTTGACGTTTCTACATGACCACCAACAGTAGGAGCTGATTTTCCCTTGAAATTCATCCTACTGGCGTCATCTTTGAATGGCTTGCGAAAACCTGGCTTCAAATTTCTGTTTACGGCGAACGCACCACTGCTGCCACTACTGCCGCCATCTACCTGCATATCAAGTAACTTCGTTTTTATTGAATCTGTTGTAATAACGATTCCTGAATGCTCCACGGCCATGATCATGGGGGCGTATCGGTCAGGAAGACCCGCCAACAGCAGCGACCCCACCCATTCTTCGTTAATTTGAAAGCCGGTGCGCCGTAGCTTCTGCGACGTTTCAACGACTTGGTTTATGTAGGACTCCATGCTGTCATGGTTTTCAAGTCTTGCTGATATGAGCATACGCAAAAGCCCAATTTTGCGCATGAAACCACTATCGTCGTACAGCCTTTTTAGTTGCGCCCATACTTTTTCGGCAGTCTCTGCATCCTTTACATGTGGAAACAAAGATGGGTCGATTGTCAGTATTAATTTGGCCTTTGCTTTTGCGATTGTGGTTGTGTCCACCTCACTGCCGTCGATGCACTTGCTTAAGCCCTCGAGCACAAACACATTCTCGACTGCAAAAGCCCATTCGTCATAGTTCTCACGCCCTAAAAGCCGTGGCACACTCGTCAAATAATTAACGGCCATTTTGCTTTTGTGAGAAGCACTCGCGACTTCGACACGACAAAACTGTTTTCTTTTATTTCCCCAACAACTGATTACTGATTGCGCAAGTTTCGCGTTCCTGGGCCCATAACCTGTTGTTAATGATATCAGAAAAGGATTTCGGTTAAGTTAAAACACTTAGGGAGACTCGAAAAGAAAACGACGTGTTGACGCGAGTAAAACGTTTATTCAACTGAACAACTAAAAGGGAAGAAATATAGTAACAGTAAATCAATGTAGGTGTCGCCACATGGCTGAAAGGATACAAAGTTGAACTTTTGGTACATATTTGCAACAATTTATTCGAACAAAACTTCCATCATTACTACAATTCAATGACAACTGTAACGAGAGGAATAGGTGACCTTCATATACCAGCCCATAACTCGGCTTACTTTGAAAAGGGTCCATATTATGTGGCAGTCAAGGCTTATAATATGCTCCTCATACCCATTAGAAGTAAGGAAACATTGACGTCCTTTAAAAGAGCCACGTTGGACTTCCTTCACGGCAGATGTTTTTATGATTTTAATTTCCGGTTTTAAGTGGTTGTCAATGTGACTCTTGTTTTTTTCTGGCGGGTAGGATTGTTTTTATATTACATGTTAAGTTTTTATGTTTTTTTTAATATACTTATAAGTTCTTTTATCTGTAGGTCTAAATTGTATATGATTTTTAATATGTTCAATGTTTTTAATGAAATATTATTAAGATAATATCTTAAGACGATTAAATCGTCCTGTTAATATTAATGTTAATAATTGTTTTTATTGTTGAAAAATTGTTGAAATACAATAAATAATTGCAATTACATACAATTTTTTCAACAAGGGCAGAGAGTTCGCACTCATCTGTCGAGACAGTGAGCAGCGCTTTTACACTCAACTCAGCAATTAACTAAATTATACTAATAAAAAATATATTTTACTAAACAAAATATTTTAAATATATTATAACAAAAACTAAAATTTCTATTACATAAATAAATAATAATAATAATAATAATAATAATAATAATAATAATAATAATAATAATAATAAAAAAAGGCGAAGTCTAAATGTGGATAACACTTACAGTCCACCCTGATCGACTTAACCTTAGAATCAACAATATAATAACAATGAAAATAAAACGTCCAAGAGTAGTACGCTAGTATTTCAAAATTAAAAAAGATAAACACATTTAAATAAAAATAAACATATTATATTTTTTCCTATCCTATAGCTTGCTTAGCGAAGAGGTATTTAAAGATATTTTTTCTAAATTTTTCTGGAGTAAGAGTTTTAAAGTAGTCGGGCAGTGAGTTATATAACTTTGCAATATTAAAAGTAAAGGATCGTTCAAACATAGTATATTTATGCAGGGGTGGGGTTATCATACCCCGAGCTCGAATATTTATGTTATGTATATGAGATCTAAAAACCACTTTGGCATATAAATATGGGGGACTCTGATTAGATAAAATTTTATGATAAAAACAGGCCTCGTGTAACTTTCTCCTTCCCTCCATATTCATCCATGATCACCGAGACCGATATAATGAAGAATCTCTAGTAATAGTCGGTGGTCAAGAGTATCGAACGCTTTTGAAAAGTCCAGAAGTGTCAAAACAGTTACTTCTCCCGAGTCGGCAGCCCGAAATATATCGTCGGTTATGCTTGTTAATGCAGTGGAACAGCCGTGATTTTTTCTAAAACCGGATTGAGTTGCAGGCAGGATGCTGTTTATTTCCACGTATTCTGTAAGCTGTTCGGTCATTATTTTTTCAAGAATTTTTGATATATAGGCAATATACTAATCGGGCGAAGATCCTTCAGTTCACGTGGATCATTATTTTTTGGCAATGGCACCACTAGCGTCTTTTTCCAGCTATCTGGATAAATTGAGTTTTCTATACTATTATTTATTACGTGTGTCAGAAAAGGCACGATAAATGGGCAACAAAGTTCTATTATATTAATGTTTAAACCCTCATGCCCCTTAGCTTTTGATTTTATTTTGGAAATTATCTTAAACACGTCTATATCTGTTACCAATTTAAATTTAAAAGATTGCGTATAATATTAACTTTAACATTGTTTTTATAAAAATTATAGAGATCGTTGTTGCTCACGTTAGGCACAGGTATGGAGGACCTAAAAAAATTATTTACTAGATTAGCATCTCTCAGATGCTCGGGAATATCTACTTTACTGCCTCCAGTCTACGCTGTATTTTTTCAGGTCCTTCCATGTATTTTGGGATAGCCGAATTTCCTCTCCAAGAAATGCTTTTTTTCGTTGCGTATAGTGAGTGTTGTCAAGTTACGAATTGATTTATAATATTCCCAGTGCGTTAGGTTTTTGGTTTTCTTAAATTTAGTCAAAGCTTGGTTTCTAAGCTTGATTAGGTTTTAACATTTCCAGTTATCCATGGGTAATAAATAAAAAACCATATAACCATGTAACAAATTGAATATTATATAGTATACCTACCCAGAATTTGGGTCATTCATTCACCTTAAATTTTAATCTATGATATGGCATAGAATTTACTCCAGCAGCATTTGTTTTAGTTTGCGTTTAAAGTTGACCAAACTTAAGGACTTCAAGGATTCAGAAAGTTGGTTGTGTGTCTGTCACCAATCTCTCATCTGTGACTAGACAGATATCCAGCAGTGATGCGATACCAAGATTTAAATTTGATCGATTGGTGCAGCCTGGAATCTTGGTAACATTGCAAAAATTCATCTGCTGGGTGGCTTTGTCCGGTTACCCGTCCTGCTGTCCAGTCTAATTCTAGATCATTTAGATCACCAAAGACAATTGTTGTTGTTGGTTGTTGGTATCCTGTCGAGGCTGGCAGAGCATTTCAGATATCTTCCTGCTTCCGTCTGTGGAGCAACCTGGTGGCCGGTAGACACATCCCAGTAACATTTGAATTGAATTTATTTTTATCCTTACCCAAAGGATTTTTGCTTCAGTTGTGTTTGCGGCTAGTTCATCTTGCCTTGTACTTATAACACTATGTCCATATACACTGTTCTTTACGTAAATACCCATTCCTCCATCCTTACGAACTTGACCATCCTGTCTTAGAGCTGTTATGTCCTTTCTAAAAAGTGTGTAATTGGAGATGTGAATTAGAGAGTCTGGTATATTCGATGTGAGCCATGTTTCAGTGACGAAAATATAATCAAGGTCTTTATCTTTCATTTCAATGGTGAATTCATCAAACTTAGACAACACTGAGCATTATGTTTGTATAGTATAATGTTATGGAGGAGCAGGTTGATGTGTTTAGTTTTTTGAGTTATCGGTCGTACTTGTCCTTTGTATCTCTGATGGTTTAACTTTTATTATTCTTGGTATTCCTACAGAATATTTAATTTTTAAGTTTTCTTCACCTAGGCAGTTTTTCTTTGCAACTTTGCTATCAGGTCCTTAATGTAGGTACGCTCCCTGCTTGTCTGATCATACTTTATGTACATATCAGACATCAGACTCCTTTGGTAGTTTAATTTTATTCCGCAATACAGTAAGTGCATCTTCCTTGTTGGGGATGATAATTTTTTTGGGGCTACACTTATCTGGGTTATATCATCCCTGATTTTATCTTAGTGTCATCTGGCAGATTATTTTTTCCCACAAAAGTATATCTTTGACAATCTTTGTGTCGTGTTCCCTTCGCTGCTCTGAGCTGTTGCTTATCAGTTCTACTGCCCCAAAAATTAAAGCATTAGATGATCTTGCTTCTCTCTATGGCATTTCCGTTAGTGTTATCTCGACTTGATCCGAATTAAGTGGGGCTTCGGCTCTTTGGTGTGCGTTTGGCTTTGCTAATTTATTATTTATTTCATCCATATTCACTTTTAGTGCCTTTGTTTCCTTGTCCAAATTCTTGACCACATCGGCATAGGTCGTCATCGGCATCGGCTTTTGGTTAACAGGGCCTTGAGTTCCACTATGTCCAGTTTCATCTTTGCAATTTCATTTTTTAGTTCATTCGCTACTGTGGTTGCCGAATTATATTTAAGCTCTTCAATATCCAGCTCTATTTGGGGGATTTTTGTTTTTTATACTGAGGTAATAATTGAATCGATTCTTTGCAGGAGTCACAAAATACCATCATTGTTCGGTTGATTAGAATAATGGCTCGGATTTCGGTCACTGTTAGTTTGGCACAGTTTTTACATATTATTATGCTTCTACAGCAGTCGCAGGGACATCAAAAACTTCACCTGCAGCGGCGATACTCTGATGGCATTGAGAGCATATTATGTTCGACATTTTTGCCGGGCGATCTAACCTCAAAAATACGTTTTATGATATTTGGGCTATTTTAACTGGATTTTACATAAAAATATATACTTATACATAGAGTTTATTGGCTATTTTAGGAACAACATTTAACTGCGGAAAACTCTAGTAATTTCGCGATGTTCAAAGATATTTCCGTACTTGACTTTTGACTTGCGCGCACTCGGCGAACGCGCACTACCCTTAAGGCACAGCCTTAAGGTGCTTTTTGTGATTTTGTGCGAGGGGTTTTTGGTAGTGGTGGGTCGGTATCTGTGTAACTGCTACTTTAAAACGGTATTTTTTAATACCATCGTGTCGCGCTCCACCTCATACAATGAAGCAGTTCCCTCTGGAACTATTAAGATTTCGTCCTTCGCCGCTATACGCACACGCTGCGATGTGAACCGAGAGAAAGCGACAGCGGCCGCGCCGGTTCGTTGTGGAGTGTGTAACAACAAACGCCGCAAACGGTATGAGTAACCGTCTGGAGCTTGAGGGTATTTTTTTTCTTGACGGTATTTTTACCTTAACGGTATTTTTACCTTGACGGTATTTTTTCCTTGACGGTATTTTGTCAGACTGGGGACGAAAGGTTGCCAGTGGAACGTGGAACTGTTGCGGCGCCGTTCGCGACGGTATGAGTATAACAGTCTCGAGGTTGACGGTATTTTGCTTAAAGGTATTTTGTCAGACGGGGGACGAAAGGTTGCGGCCGCCGTTCGCGTTATAGTTATATGGTGCTGATGCATGTTTTCTGGCGCGGTGTATAGTATTTTTCATTGGACGCGGTCTCGCGAGGATCCCTTTCGCTTGTATCGATGATGAAAGAAATGACTCAAGAAGTTGAAAAGCATTGTCGTCAATTAGATTAAAATATATTATTAGTATTAAACTTTATAAATTATTATATAAAATGTTTGTGCAAGGGGATAATATATTATATTTTATAAATACAAAAATACTTAGGTATATGTAAATAAACGATATAAATAATATAAGTAGGTATGTATATTTAACCTTATTTTGAAAAATCCAGTAAAACGATTAATATTTATGAAACTAATATTAGGATTCTAGAAACTCATAATTTATCTGTGGGAATTTAAAAATAATAGTTTTTTGACTTTGGTAAAACCCAATCTATTATTTCTTCAAAGAATTTGTGCTGTTTTAGAAAACGTTCTATCACAGGGTAGGTACGTATGTTGCAACAGTAAGTAACTATGTTAGATTTTACAAGTTCCGCTAGACTGGGATAATAATTATTGTAGGAGTAATGTTTCGGGAGATTGGTGGTTCTTCTAAATCTAAATACGAATTCTAGAGATGAGCGATATTTTTGTACCGGTGACTTATACCGGCGACCTATCTGGTCACCGGTATTAGCGGTGACCAAATTGCCCAGGTCACCGCGACCGCGACCTACCGTACCACACCCAGGTCGCCGCTCCAAGTATCGGGCTTACCCGGTGACCGATCAGATCAAGTCACTGGTAACTGCTCGAAATGCGAATATTAAACAGCGACCAGCGACCTAAACAGCGACCAGCGACCTAAACAGTGACCTGTGAGTACAGATAACAGCGCGATTGGATTTTCGATTCTCATCAAGGCGCCGGGCTGTGCAGCGACCTGTATGACTGGTTGCTGAACACAGCGGAAACAATATTAAAATAATAAAATTTATTTCTGCTTGTGGTTGGTCAAGCTCGAGAAGGAGAAGGTAGTATTTGCATAACTTGCAGGGTGATGCCACGGATTGACGTGGTTTGAGAGGATTATAGGATTTAGGTTACGTTTTGGTTTTTATTTCACTGTCACCGTATATTTTTATTTTTGAAAGTTGTGTTTATAGATTAGTGATTTTTAGTTTTTATGAGAGCTTGTGTGAAAAGTTGATTTGTTAATAACTATTTTTTTAAAGATTTTTTAGATAATATTAAGGTATGCAAATATATTGTTTATATAAATTTTAAATGATTTTAGCTTGCTTCAACTTCGCCATTTGTAAATTATTTACAAAATAATAATAATAATAATAATAATAATAATAATAATAATAATAAATAATTAATTATTATTAATATTATTATTATTATTATCTCTGTAGTTTTTCCTCTTAAAAATATTTTCATCTAAAGGTAGAGATTTTTATGAAAGTCACCGGGTCTGAAGTCGCTGTTAAAAATTCCGGTGACCTTAAAGTCGCTGTCACCGGTATACCGGTTACTTGAAAGTCACCGGTAATCTCACCTCTAACGAATTCCTACAGGTTCAAAGATTTAAATTTTTAGTCAAAATGTGCTCATATAGAGATCGCTTCTGAAGCTTATTCGAAAGTATTCCTTATTTCCTGGCCTAAATATGGGAATTTGTTCTTATTTATTTGCGTTTTATGGGTTGTACGGGATATAACATTATTTTTGACTCTTTCGAAGAAAAACCCAAGGCCGTTTTAAATTCTTTCACAGAGGAAGGATAGGTCGCAGAGGGCGCTTATCACTTAGCGTGACACACTTCAAGTTTTGACCAATCAACAATGTTCTCGATATTTTTCCAATATAGCGGAAGTCATACCGAAAATCGTTAAATGACAGGCACGTCATCAGAAGATTGACGAATGAGTTTATTGAGGAATATAAAATAAACCTCATTTTTATATTGTAACTGACTATTGAAAATAAACTTATTGTTATTATTATTATTATTATTATTATTATTATTATTATTATTTTGTTTTCAGTGTTCTGTTTCTCAGCTTTTTGTTGGTAAGGCTGGTGTTATTTACAGTACAGAGAAGAAATTCATCTTAACCTGTACTGTTTAGAAACTTCCGTACTATATGGCAAGTTTGGAGGATGACGCTTTTCTGAATAAGTTGGTATAAATAACCTGAAAGGCCCAGTTTTTCCAAGTTGGGCTTGAAATTTTTCGTCATAGCTCCCTCCACCGATATTATAATCGGAATTATGTCGATTTTATCTAGCTTCCATATATTTTTAATCTCTATAGCCAAATTCGAGTACTTGGTCTTCTTCTCCGATTCGGTTTTAGAGAGGTTGTGTGTTAGTGGGCAACCTATATCGATTATGAAAGCTTTCTTGGTGGTTTTTTCGATAAGAAGAATATCCGGTCGGTTGTGGTCTACTGTTCTATCCGTTATTATTGGCCTGTCCCAGTATAAGAGATATTCAGGGGATTCAAGGACTGGCTCGGGTGAGTATTGGTAGTATGGTGGGAGGTTTTCCCTTAGCCCTAGTTTATGGGCCAGTTCCTTGTGGATGATCTTAGCCACCTGATTATGTCTCCCCAGGTAAGCGTTGGGGGCCATAGCACCACACCCTGCCGTGATATGTTCTATCGTTTCTCCGGGGCAATTGCATTTTCTGCACACATCTTCCACATTTCTTTTCAAGATGACTTTTTCATAGTTTCGAGTTCGAATGACACGGTCTTGGATAGAGATTATAAAACCTTCTGTTTCAGCGTGAAGCTGCCTTTTCTCTAACCAATTCAGTGACATTTCTCTATCTATGAGTGGATTTTGGAGTGCAGTAGGGTATTTGCCGTGTAGGGCTTTTTCTTGCCAAGTTACAAGCTGTTGACTTGGCGGCGCGCGGATGATGTTAGGTAATCCGTTTTGCTTTAAGTTAAGGGCTGTATATCCAGCATCTGCTGCTACCACTTTTTTAAGAATTTCCCCATTCGATTCTTGGAAGTATTTTCTCATAGAGGTCTCTTGCGACTTGCACAAGTTATATATATTAATGAGACCTCTTCCTCCCTCCTTTCGTTTTAGGTAGATTCTTTCAAGTGCAGAGCGTGGGTGGTGGAATCTGAATTTTGTTAGCAGCCTGCGCGTAAGCCTATCTAGTTCGTGCAAATCCGTGTCTGAATACTTAAGGATTCCGAATGAGTAGGTAAGTATTGGTATTGCCCAGGTGTTGATGGCAGTAGTAAGGTTACCAGCATTCAGGTGAGTATTAAAAAGCTTTGTTAGTCTGCTTTTATATTTGTTTTTAAACTCCCTTTTTAGGCTTGTGTGGTTTATTTGTTGGTTTTGGGAGATGCCTAAGTATTTATATGTTTTCTCCTCATCTAGTATATCTATGCCTTCAAGCAGTCCACGATTTTGTTCAGTCTTTCCGCGTACGACATTCAAGATTGCGCACTTGTCTAAGCCAAACGACATTTTGATGTCATCGCTAAATGTCTTGGTTATTTGAATTAGGGACTGTAGGTGGGTTTTGCTTTCAGCGTAGAGTTTAATATCGTCCATAAATAGAAGGTGGTTTATTCTAAAATTCTCAGTTAAGTTGGGACGATATCCGTAGGATGTTGATTTTAGTAGTGAGGACAGTGGGTTCATGGCCAAAATGAACCAGAGGGGGCTTAAAGAGTCGCCTTGAAATATACCTTTTGATATATTTATATTGCCAAGCTTCTCTTGTCTAATATGGAGATTGGTATTCCATTGCTCCATTAGGGTGCCTAACATGTTGCGTATTAGGGGGTGTACTTTGTATATTTGCAATATCTTCTTTAGCCAGTCGTAAGGAACAGAATCGAATGCTTTACTATAATCTATGTAGCACATATTTAGATTTCGCCTTTTAACTTCTGCCTGTTTTATAATAACGGCATCGATTGTAAGCTGTTCCTTGCAACCCAAAGCTTTCCTAATACAGCCCTTTTGCTCATCAGCTACCAGGTTGTTGTTTATGCAGTGTGTGTATATTTTTGAATACATGACTGATGTTAAAAGTTTATACACCACTGACAGACAGGTGATCGGTCTGTAATTTTTTGGGTCGTTTACCTGCCCTTTTTTAAATAAAAGGGAGGTATTGCCACTGGCAAGATGAGCTGGGAAGTGCTCGGGGTTTAGGAGAGCCTTGCTAAAGCAGTTTGCGATAACAGGGTGTAGGGTGGTGAAAGTTTTGAGCCAGAAATTATGAATTTGGTCAGGTCCCGGTGATTTCCAGTTAGCCAAGTTCTTAGTGGCATCCCTTATATCACTGGATGTTACTTGCGGCTCAGGCATTTCTTGCAAAGTTTCAGCCTCGGCTTCAACTTTTTCGAGCCAGCTTGCTTTTTCGTCGAAATGGGACGCGTCGGACCAAATATTACTCCAAAATGCATTAAATTGGTCTTTATTTATGTCATTAGTTGGAGTAACGTCGTTTTCTTCTTGGCTCAATGTCCTATAGAAGGTTTTTTGGTTACTGGTGAACTGTTGGTTTTGAACCTTCCTCTTTGTGGCTTTGTTGTATCGTCTTAGACGAGCTCCTTTAGCCTTAGATTTTTGTCTTGTATTGTCTCTTACGATTGTTAGCAACCGTTTTACATCGGGACTGTCTAAAGGAATGCTCTCTGCTTTCAGTATATCTTTAACCTTTTTAGCAACCTTGCTGCTAGAGTTTCCATTTAGATGTTCTCCAATTATATCACTTTGTGCTCGTAACTGGCTGATTTGTTTTTCAAGTCTCATTTTCCAAGCGGGCACCGCTTGTTTCTTGGTTGTTTTCTTATCAATTCTGAGATATAACGCCTGACCATTGAGTTCAATTACAGTTACTGCTGCTGCATATAACCCACTGTGTAATGTCTCGAGGTCCTCAGTTCTATTTAAGGACGTCCCTGCTGCTAGGTTTACTCTTGCTAGTATTTCGTGGGTTCCTTTCTTGAATCTTAGCTTAGGGATACTCGGTCTCAAGGTCGGGTCACTATTTTCAAATAAGGACAAATTTTCCAAATATTTTTGGTTCGTATTGTCCGTATCAGCCTGTATAGTTTGATCTTGTTCATGTATTACTTCCTGCTGTGCTGTTAGTTCTTCCACATGCTGAAGGTTGTGCAACGTTCTGCCAACTTCACGCCGTATTTGATCTATTTCAGCTTGGGGTAGCAGGTGGTTAGCATATATAGCTCTTTGACGGCTCGCTACATTTTGTTCGGTCATTTTTAATTCCGGGTGTAGTCTGGTTATTTCTCGGTGGAGTTTTATTCTCCAGCCAGGGCGGGGGTTATCTTCACAGTCGTTAATCAAGAGGAATGCTTTGATAAAGCTTCTATTCATGTCTCGACTCCACTTGATTCGACCGGTTTCTGTTCTTCTGGGTAGACCAGCGGCAGTTCTATCGACTCCAGGGTCGGGCTGCAAGCTAGTCTCCATTACGATGTTTTCCTCGCCGGTGTTATGTTCACTAATAGTTCGGTTGTCGGCAGGGGTTTGTCCTAGCATCCTGCCGTTAGTTACATTAGTACTAATCGAATTAGTGCCTCCCCCAGAATCCGTGAGGCTGACTGCTTGCGCAGCGTGGGATTGCAAACTTTCGTTTCCACCCACCTGGGGTATATCTTCTTCTAAATTCGATATCATATTTGTTAAAGTCCAAATTTACTCATTTCGTCAGAAATGGTTTGCATTTATACCTTCTGCCAGGTTACTGATACAGCCGCCCTTAACATAGGGAACAGACGCTGTTGAGAAACCGCCCCTAACATGGAGTCAGCCGTTTCTTCACTACATCAGTTCCTACGCCTACCTGCGGTAGCCGGTGACCAATGTAGGCCCCTTTAAGGCAAGGACCACCAACCTTTTTGCCGCCTTTTACGGCAGGCAGGTTCTACCCTGGGCCTAGATTCGTAAACCGGAATATTATTATTATTATTATTATTATTATTATTATTAGTTTGAGATTTCAAGGTCACAGACAGGAATGATGAAACATTTTTTATTTCTTCACATTTTTGTAAACCAAACTCGCCCTAGTTCGTTCCGGAGTAACCGTTATTTAGTCGCGGTATTTTCCTGTATCAAATGGAACGTTCCATATCGGTAACAGTATTTCCCACCTCTAGTTTTTGGGTATTTCTGTTTTGGGAGATTCTGGGCGTGGCCAGATATTCCACTCGCGTATATTTCCCAACCTATTGCAGACACGTTGTGCGCATGTCAGTCGAATAACTTGATGGCGGGATATTTAAAATATAGGTAGAAATGGGTTTAATTATTTTTTAATGTTTTATTCACGGTGTGAGTCATAGTTTAGGTTCTAGTATCTATTCAATTTTTTGCAAGAATATTGTTGTTATTTGTAGCTTGCCGGTTTGTTAATTTATGGGCCATAATTAAAATGGAGGGGCAGGCTGATCAATAAATTTTGTTATTTATTGAGGCCGTAAAGCACCTGTAAAGTAAAAACCTAACCTCCAATTTTTTAACTGTTAATAAATTTATGTACGCACAGACTGAGTGAGATGAAATATATGTAGAACAAAAATATATTAAATTTAATAATGTAGAAATATGGACCAGCATAATAACCTCTAAATTGTTTTCTTTAATGAAGTAAATATATTTTTGTACAACATACAATTAATTCATCCCACGGTCTGTGCACAAATAAATTGTTCTACAATTTAAAAAAGTTGAGGTAAGGTTACTTTTTGCAGGTGCTTTACAGCCTCGACGACAAGATTTACATGAACAGAGTCTAATATTGGCAAATTATTTCTCTTACCACTAGTTAACACACATATCAGGTACAAAGTCAAAAAAGGGGAAAGAAAAGAACAATTTATGTAACTTTTAAGATTTTATTGTTTATTTTGCTTTTACAAAAACTTTTGTATATTTAAGTGACGAACTTATATAGACTACCTTGGGTATTCTGTTCACTTAAATTCTTGTGAATCCTTAAATAGACAGTTAAGTAACTAGATACTTAGTAACTTAGTTCTTTTTGGAATCATGCCAAAAGTAACTGTAACTTCGTTACTTTTAAAAAGTAACTTGTATCTAGTTACTTTTTAGGAGTAACTATACACTTAAAAAGTAACTAGATACTTTAAAAGTAACCAAGATGCTTTTAAAGTAACTAAGTTACTTTTAAAGTTCCTCTAGGATACCAATAATGCACACGTGCCGTCCATCAGATGATGACCAATGGACGATCGGCGGCTGTTAATCAGATTTTCACGAACACACGGTACTAGCGGCGAGTCGCGAGCGTCAAACAGCAAACTGGTTGGAACGCGAAATTTCTTGGAAAGCATTTTATTCTATTTGTTCGTTTTTCGAATTAACACTTCTTTTAGTTTAGTTGTCTTATGGTAATAGTGGTAGTGTGTACAAGAAAAGGAGTTTGGCTCGTTCGGCATATGATGTGATCCTTTTTTTTGCTAAGGAAGTTAGCACAACATTCTATAATTATTTTTTTATTGGGGGTTGGGGGTAGTAAGGACTATTAAGATTAGTAAGTAAGAGTGGGAAAGTATGTAGATCGTAGGTGCATGTAGGAGGTAATTTTTGTGTTTGTTAAGGAAATCAATGAAAGGGAAAAAGTCCTCTTAGATGAGAATTTTAAAAGGTTGGTACTTTTAAAAGTCAACGGGGCATTTTAAAAACGTTCTGAATTTTTTTGGTTCTTTATAAAAGTTCCTAGTATATTTGGATTTGTTACTTCATTTATATTTATTTAGTTTTGTTACTTATATTTATTTAATAGGTTTTTTGTTATTTATCTTTTCTTTCTACTTTTATTAGAAATGTATTAAGTTTGTAAGTATATAATAAATTCGTATTCGTTATATCCTTTTCATTTACATGCTATCACTACCTGGTAAATTTATAGTATCTAGTTCAAAAACATCTTAGTTAGGTACTTTTAGAGTTTTGTAGTTACAATTAAAATAACTAGTTACTCAAAAGTATCTTAGTTACTTTTAGAGTATCGTAGTTACAATCAATGTAACTAGTTACTTTAAAAGTATCTTATAACTAGTTACTTTTACTAAGTAACTAAGAACTAAGTTACTTTTAGGTAAAAGTAACTAAGAACTAAGTTACTTTTAGGTAAAAGTAACTATTCCTTATAAGTATCTAGATACATTTGTGCAAAAGTATCAAAAAAGTAACTAGTTACTTTTCTGAAGTAACTTTCACAGCTCTGTTAACAAGCCATGTCATGAAAAATACCAAAACCAAACACAAGGAAAAAGGTGGTTAAGAAGTGGAGCAACGTGATTAGTTGTTATTCAAATATGTATTTTGATTTGAGCCAATCTCTTTCATATCCTAGAACGGCAGACATCTTTTGAAGTGGCAGACAACTGACATTGACATAACTGACTGATGCGATTTTTCGGATCCAAGTTTCATACCCTTGGTACTCAGTACTGTACTATTGTATGTTTTTATGTATTTTAATCACACATTTGAGAATTGACAATCATACCTAGATTTAATATATTTATACTACAAAACACGAGTATTTGGCAATCCACCAAAGCCATATAACAATAACACCATTTTTTATTTTTAAAAGTAACGAAAATTTACATCACTGGTTATTAATTTAGTAAAACGTTTCACTTTCTTATGCTGCTTAAAAAAAGCAAAAGGAAAGTAATTATCATTACTTCTATTAAGCATGGTTTTCTCAATATATAAAAAGAAAAACAAACATTTATGTTTCTACTCTTTAAACAATCAAAAGGCCACGCTTTTAAAAAACGCAACCAATCTTTTCCTCGTCTGTTTAATGTGTGCCGCCATCTGTTAGTGAGAATTCGATATTAATATATCAACGATTTATTACAGAAAACAATAGAGAATTTGGCCGTTTCAAAGCAAACCAATCAAAATGCCTCGATTTAAAATTTTGTAACTGACAGCTAAAAACGTCTGTTTGAGATAGTTTTCGTTGTAAAACATTGTGCATCGTAATACTTAGTAGTGTTTTTTCTATAAAATTCTGACTGGTTTTGTGTTAGTAAAAAGTTTTAAATATGTCAAAAGAAGATGATGCTCAAATACCCGACGTTATTTACGATCCAAATGCAAAACTACATTACAGAAAAGCTCGTTTTTTCGGCAAGGTAAAAATTTTTTTTTAGTTTTTTATAAACTTAAGTACGTAGTAAATTCGTAAATATAGTGGATTTTCTAATTTAAACCATCCATAACAATTACTTACATGGTACAAACTGTATTTCGAGTTATTTTATTTTTTGTTTTAAATAACGTATAAAGTACTTTTTGCATAATTTTTTCCCCCTAGTCGCACCCTTATTGATTGTTGCTTGGGCTAAAACTAAATAGCCATATTTTCTAGTAGTAAAAGTATGCTTAATGGTAAATATTCTTCACATGTTAAGAGCCATGTGCCCATCAGTGGGTCACAATGATTTTATTTATTCAGCGTCGTGTGCTCACCGGTGGGAACGTTTTATATAGGTTTTGGGTATGTCTTATCGATTGTTCGGTCCCAGAGAACGTCTAAACTTTATGTGGACTGGACAGTTTGGGAAAATTTTTTTAAGTGGATCCAAAATTAACATAAGTAGAAAGATACAATTTTTTTACAAAACTTTATTTTGGTAATACTATAACAATCAAAACGTAAAAAAAAAACAACCAAGAGACAAGCATTATTTCCAATAAAATGAGAACAACCTAGTATAAGCTTTTTTTTTGTTACTGATAACCAATGAACATATTGTTGCAATTATTGACTCTCGAAACCTGCTTGACGTCATCAAAAACCAGTAAAGGAATATTACTTAGACGTTACTTACACATAAAATATATATTATTTTATTATATAGCAGTTTTTTAAAGTTTTCTCTCCACTGTCGCTTATGTCATTGTACTTTACATGATTGATTTTGACTCTAATAGCATATTTATACTTTTGATAAAACTAAAAAATACCTTAAATTTAGTTGAACTTAAATCTAATCAGAGCTTTGAAAGCATAATATGCCCATTGGTAAACACAAATGAAAAGAAGACTGTAAAACACATACCACGGGTGTCATTTTTTCCTTCAGTGTAAAATTGCTTCCTGAGACAACATGATCCAGTGGCGATACAAGTAGTATAAAGTAAAAACCATATTATATTTTTTAAAAGAATAAGTCAAACCAGTAACCACACAAGCAAAAGATGCAATTTTAACTAAAAAAATGTAGGTATTTACTATTTTTGGTCCTAAAGATTAAATACTAGGATTTTACTGCAGCTGAACTTGTTAATATATGTCTCTAACTTAATTTTTTACCTAACAGAATAGTTAGTTTTAGAAATAGATTTCGAAATTCAAAAAGTTATATATGTATGCCTTAGCTGGGAATTAAATCCAGAACCTTTTGTTTATTTTATTAGTTGAATGCTCTACCAATTGCCTTATGGTTATTATTTTTTTGTCAACCAACTTTGGCCATTTTTTTTTGTTATAGTACTTTGGAATGTTGAGATTTTAAACTGGGGAGGGTGTTATTAAAAGAAATGGACTCCGTCTCCTTCTTGATTAGTATTCTTCATACCAAAAATTAAAAAATATTTGATCCCAGTTGGTGGCGACAACTAAAAAGTATTGTTCTGCTCAGGCTTATTTGGTTGGAATGCCTTACTGTTTTTATTATAGTTTGTAAAATAATATTATATTATAGATTAAATTATGTTAACAATAAAAGGGACCCACAGGGACCCTACAAGACCTATAATACTGACAGATCTGAAGGACTAGTGGGATAAATAATAATTATAAGTTGATATCATTTGTATTGATTTTGGACATGAAATAAATTTTTTTTGGTTTGATTCTGATTTAATTTAAATAATATCAATTCTTCAAGCATCAGTCTTGCTTCATTCAAGTCAAACCCTACATGATTATTATTATCGTCAGTATCACTGAGAGTAGATGACTTTTAAGATATGGTCATTCACCAAAAGTATATTGTGGTAAAACTTATAAACGTAGGTTACAAATTTCTATTTTTTAGGGTGGTTTTGCTAAATGTTACGAAATTATTAATACCCAAAATAACCAGGCGTATGCAGGAAAAATTGTTTCTAAAAAGCTTATGGTTAAACAGAATCAAAAGGAAAAAATGACACAGGAAATTCAAATTCATGCTTCATTACACCATAGAAACGTAGTTGGGTTTCATAGTTTCTTTGAGGATAGTTCTAATATTTACATTGTACTGGAGTTATGTAAAAGAAGATCTATGATGGAGTTACATAAGAGAAGAAAAGCATTAACTGAACCAGAAACTCGCTTTTATATGACTCAGTTGCTGTGTGGAGTCCAATATCTTCATCACCATAGAATTATTCACAGAGACTTAAAGTTGGGCAACCTTTTTTTAAACGATGACTTACATGTTAAAATTGGTGATTTTGGGTTAGCAGCCAAAATTGAATATGATGGAGAGAGAAAAAAGACCTTATGTGGTACTCCAAACTATATAGCTCCCGAAATTTTAAATAAGAAAGGTCATTCCTATGAAGTTGATATTTGGTCTGTTGGTTGCATTATGTATACTTTGCTTATAGGAAAACCACCATTTGAAACAAGTAGTTTAAAGGAGACTTATGCCAGAATTAAAAAATGTGATTACAAGTAAGTACCGATATAGTTCAAGTTGAGAATTGAGTAGAGAAAAACATAAACTCCAACGCTATACTTATGTATACAGGGTGCGTCAAACTCAGTGGCCTATTAGAAATATTTAGAAAACGACAAAAGATATGTTTTTGAAAATTTGAGTGTGTTCATAAGAGCTAGTGTTCTAGCGTTTAAAAATATTTTGAAAGGGGCGGTGTTCCATTTAAAAAAGTTGAGAATTTTGCATTTATTTATATTACGAAGATTACGTTTTTTCGTGACGCTCTGTGTAAAAATATTTTCATATATCATCAAAATTCCTAAATGGCCATGCTATAAGAACCGTCTGTAAAAATTTTAACTTTCTAGGTGCCTTAATCACAAAAATATTTGATTTTCTGGTTAGCATGTTTTGGCCCCAAAAAATAACTAATTAATTAATATCTCAAAAACTATAAGAGATAGGCATAGATTATTATATACAAAAAATGCTTGTGTTATTAAGCAGAAACAAAAAGTAAAATAATATACAGGGTGTCTCATTTAAAATTCCAAAGTTGCTAGGAGTTTCAAGATGATCTGGCAACACCGCCCCTTTCAAAATATTTTTAAACGCTAGAACACTAGCTCTTATGAACACACTCAAATTTTCAAAAACATATCTTTTGTCGTTTTCTAAATATTTCTAATAGGCCACTGAGTTTGGCGCACCCTGTATATATTTTCCCCTTTTGTAGTTTTTAGCTCTGGACTAATTAGTTAGAGGGAACATCAAGGGGGAATTTACAAATATGAAGGCTCAATGTAAATAATTTTTAGGGAATCTTATAGTCACCAAAATAATAAACCATCGCGAGTTCTAGTGGCGTGTTTCGTAGCATGCAGTAACAGTAGTATAGTGACAAACATGGAAATAATCAGGGGCACTTTCCTGATCAAACAGAGAAAAAATTTCTATGTAGAAAATAGATTTGACTTTTACTAAGTACTAACTATGACGAACGAAAATATTTTAAACATTTTCTTGAGAAAAAATGTTTAAAAGTTCTGCTTGGTTTCTGGTTCTGGTTCATTAAATTCCATTTTTCAGTAACCAATGTTTTCACGCTTATTTTATATTGGCGGTTCCAGCCCAGGTAATTCGCAATGGGTGGGCACATGCGGGTCCGATCATTTTAGGGTGGACACTGCCCAAATAAAAAGCGAGTTCTAAAAAATAACGTTCCTGAAATCGAAAATATAGCACTATTTTTCAATCAAAAGTTACTAGTTATAAAAAAAAACAAATCCCCCTCTCACCGGAAACTCCAGCGGACTTAATCCAGCAGCGGCGCCAGGATTTTTGGGATGGGTGGGCACAAGCGGGCCCAATGATTTTTGGGATGGGCACTACCCAAATCAAAAAAAAAGCCGCTTCCCCCACGCTCTATAGCGCCATCAGTGGGGTAAACAAAGTTCCCCCCTTGCCTCTTGTACAAATTGACATCTAAAAAAAGTCATCATCGAGCTCTTTATCTCTTATTACATTATTATACATCCTTCTATAATATCACTCCTTTCTCACCAAAAATTTCATATTCAAATCTCCCTTCCCTCACAGAAATTCCATTACAAAACAATTTTGGGCGTTTTAGGGTGGGTTCTAAATTAAAATTTCCGAGAAAATTTCCATAGAAAAGTAGTTTAAGTTTTTAAAGTAATTTACTTTATTAAGGATATACACCAAAATAATTTTTCTCCCATTAGTGTCCCTAAAAGCACGCAAGAAAATTTTTAATAAAGTGGTGCATTTTTAGGTTTAAGTTTTTAAAGTAAATTTTCACGGAAAACTATTAAGGATCGTTTACTTTATCGAGTATATACGCCAATATAATTTATTCCCCCCAATTAGTAACAATTTTTTAAAAAGTGGTGCATTTTTGAGGTTTAAGTTTTTAAAGTAAAATTTTCGCGGGAAACTCTTAAGGATGATCTACTATATTGATTATACAGGGTGCTACAAATTCGTGTGCGTACAAGGGGATCTCGAAAACGGTAAGAAATACGAAGATGGTTAAATTGAGGCAAAGTTGCGTATTTTGGGGCTTAATAGTTTGGTGAAAGAAAATTGCAAATATTCCGAATACCTTCGGAGATATCCAAAAAAAAACTGAAATTTCCATTTTTGGTTTTTAATTTTTGCGCTTGCATTTTTAACTTGGGAAAAAAATTAAAAAACACTTTCTCATAGCCGTGTTTTATGTTCTACAAAATGGTGTTATTAGTTTTCAAATTCGACGTTTCGTTCTTTAGTTACCAACCTTAAGTCAATTTTTTAAATACGGACCTGGAATTTTAAATAAAGTTTTAGAAATTTCTAAGCTTTAGAAATTTAATACAATGTACAAAGTTTTGAAATTTTAACATTTTATCATTTAATAACAAATTTTTCAAATTATTTTTTTCATTTCATTACGGTCCTGAACATTTAGGGCCAAAGAAAAAATAAAAGATTTCTGATTTAAAAAATCCATCCATTTTTACTTAAAGAGGCCTAATATTTGATATTTTGTATGAGAAACCCAAAGTCACGGCGTGAAATATCTAGGTCTGTTTTTTTTTGTTACATGTTTCACCTGAAACTAGCATCATCAGATCAGTAAAAAAAAAATTAAATAATTTTTGAAACAAATATAAGCGCATCACAGTACATAACTAGACTAACACTCCAATTACCGTTTCTTCACTCGGGAGCAATATTTTTTTTCTGTTTTACAGTATTTCGGTCTAGGTCTAAGGCAAAAAGCATATATGACTTAAGATATACGTTATATTAATAAAATAAATCAAATACTAATAAAAAATAGAATTACTTTTCGTGCCGTAAAAACTTGCTTACTTCATAGCCTAGACTATTGTGACGGTAAATCTTATTGAAAAAATAAACAGCCTAAACATCATATCTTCCTGTTATGTAGTTTTAGTATTAAAGTAATCCTAAAAGAAATTGCCAGGGCCGTAATAGTAAAGAAAGGATAATTTGAAATGCCAGGGATGTGTTATTTGATGACAAAACATTAAAATTTTAAAAACCTTTAAATTGTATTAAGTTTCCAAAGCTTAGTAGTCCGTAAAACTGTTTAAAAAATTCCAGGTCCGTATTAAAAAAAAATGAATTGAGGTTGGTATCTAAAGAACGAAACGTCCAATTTGAAAACTAATAACGTCTTCTTGTAGAACATAAAGAACGGCTATGAGAAAGTGCTTTTTGTTTTTTTTCTAAGTCAAAAATGAAGGCGCAAAAAATTAAAAACCAAAACTAAAAATTTCGGTTTTTTTCGGTTATCTACGCAAGTATATTCGGAATATTTATAATTTTCTTTTACCAAACTATTAAGTCCCAAAATACGCAACTTTGCCTCAATTTAACCATCTTCGGATCTCTTACGCACACGAATTTGTAGCATCCTGTGTAATACGTCAAAATAATTTATTCCATAGTTACTAACCCTAAGGGCACACAAAAGAAATATTTTAAGAAGTAGTGGAATTTTTTAGGTGAACTTTCCACGGAAACTCTTAAGGATGATTTGCTTTATAGCTTACATAGGTCAAAATAATTTGAATGATAGAGGAGGTTTGGACTTGCGTTGTTGTTATTTGTTGTGACAATTCTACAACTCTTCTATCATTTAAGAAACATCATTATCTCCATCCTTTAAACAGACACCAAAATAATTTATTCTCCCAATTAGTAACCCTAAGGGCATACAAAACAATTTTTTTTAAAGAATTGGTAAAATAAGATTATTAATGAAACCCGTATTAGTGTTTTCTGATAGTTTTAAATTAAAATAGCCCAATTGAGAAAGAAGCTCAAGCGGTTGTCATGCAATCTTATATTCTATTATAACTGAAAATTTGTCTATTGATAATCACGCCTCAACGGCAGCATGGATCTGATTGGGCTAGATAAAAATTGCTATACAGCTAAATTATTTTCTACAATAGAATAAAGGACACTTTTTATCTCGATAAGAGTATACAATTTGGATTTGTAGCATGAGTGTCGGCTTGGATAGAAGGAAAATGTTTTTCGCTTTTTATCTCTAACGAATGCCCCTTAAATATTTAAATTTAATTTTTTAAACCTGTTTAAATTTTAGATCTATCAGCGGGTCGCATAAAGAAAAATAGTTCTCGGTTAGCTTAACAGCGTATTTAGAAGACAAAATTTAATCAGATGCTGACAAGGCCTACTCCGGATTTGCGCAAAATTTCTTTTGATTTTGCAAGAGTAGACAGCTGTTAGTGCTGGCAGATGCAAGTTCTTGTAAAATATAGGGTTATTTCGCGCAAATACAAAGCCTTAACAACCTCTGATTAAATTTTGTTTTTTTAATCGAGAACTATATTTCTTTATGCAAGCCGCGGTATGTCACACTATGCTGTAATATAGACAGACATGTTAATGACTAAAGTCACCGCGTCTTTAATTTTAGCACGATATACTAAATACGAAAGAATTTTTGCCTCCTGATAATGTTTTTGGCTCACCCTTACGAAACCTAATTTATTAATGGTCAAGTAAATTATAATATGCCTTATGGTTGAACTCAATAAATTCAAAAACGAAATTCCACTTCCCAGTCTTAATTTTGATAGCTTTCGATATGAACGGGACAGAATATCTGTGAGCAACTTAAGACCGAAGACTAGACAAATAATTAATTTACCTTCGCCATTCTATCAGCTAAACAATTTCCCGTGTAAACCTTTATGGCAGATAGATTTTTTGATTTGTAAGAATTACGTTAAATTATTTGTTATTTTTTTTCTGGCTGAAAGTTGTAAAATTGTATATTTCTCCATGGTATTTGCTTCACATTACGAGATTCAAAACCGTGTGTTAGTTATCGTATTTTTTTAATTTAATAGTCGATTTAGGCCATGGTATAGGCAAAAAAATTAAGAACTGGAAATAGCACTATATTTTTATATATAACTATTACTTCTGTACCTTCTATTCTACTAATAATCCATTATTTTTTTGATAAAATGAAAAAGAAGCTTATTGTGTTTCTGTTAGCGCCATTTCCATGTTGCAAAAACTTGGCAACGTGGCAATTTAAATACGTCGAGTCGAGTCGGATAGGTTTTTTAGAAGGATGAAGGATGCAACATTTGAGCATTTGAACATTTCTCGTTTTATAATATTATAATATATCATATAATTTGTTGTGGTTTGTTATTTTTATGAGGTTCATTGTGAATATTACGATGATTGATTTGATTACATTGATTGCTAATTCAACATAATAGTATAAAATGTTTTCATCATAAGGGAGAACTTTTAAAATAGATTGTGAATAAGTGGTCCTCGTTTGTTTGAACTTTAAAGGTTGAATACAGACTTTTCTTTAACGGCAGTAGAGTTTTGGACTTGCATTGTCTTTATTTAATAAATAAAATAAAGGACAAACCAAAACTCTGCTGCCGTTCTAGTGTTTGTTTATATGGTACATATAGGCTAGGGGCTACTATTTCTTAGAAGTAAAAGGGTGAGAGAGAATAAAATGTTGTTCAGAAAAAAATGTCAAAATGTTGGATGTAATTGACAATAAAATTTTTTTTTATTATTATTGGTCTTAAAATGAATATTAAAGATTCAATTATTTATAAAAATGTCTGCTTGATAAGAAAATGCCATGTAAAAGTTATAAAACAGATGTACAGCGTGTTAATAAATTAGGAAAGCATGCTTTAAGAGAAAAATATCATTTTTTGTTATTCTTAGCAAGAATTATATTAAACAATTATTTTATAATACCTACAATATAAAGTCTAAATAGAAGTTTTGAAAAAAAATTCGGTTGTCGTTTTAGAGTTTGTGGTTAAAAATGACCAATAAAATAGTTTGATATACCCAGTACAAAGAAGGTGAAAAGGGTGCAGGTAAGAGGGAATATGTATTTATCAAATGTCAAGCTGAGTATCTACATATTGAAAGAAATTCGAGCGACATGTGTAGAAGTTTGAGGCATTTTTCTTTTCAAATCTGTCGTACAGTAAAGTAAGTAGGTACGATTGGGTGGGCAGACATAATACGAATTTATGGAAAAATAATAGTAGTTTATTACAAACTCCACTCAAGCAACTAAAAAATAATTAACTTGAAACTGATGTGAAGCTTGCAGAAAAAAGTTAGAAGCCAAAATATCGAACATTGTCGCATGGGCATCAGTGGCGTCGAACTATTGACTAATTGAGCACTAATGGCACTAAAGATTAAATTCAGTGGCGTTCACTCGCAAGCCGTTTCAAGTTTTCCATTTTTGACTGCTGTCTTATTATAATTAATAATTCGAAATCTAAACATAGCAACTTATTTATATTTACAGGGTAAGTAGGCAATGGCGTAGCCAGGTGAGGGCCAGGCGCCCCCCTTGCGCTTGGCACCCTTCTCCGCTTTTGGTGCCCGTCTACTAGTCTACATCATAATAAACCTTATTATTTGATATAGGTCCATTTTTGCAAAAGGAAGTTCGTGGTGGAGGTGTCGACCTTCTATTTTTTAGAAGTCACTTTTTATGAAGAGGGGAGCGCCCCATCATATGTTTGCCCCTCCCGCCCCCAAAGGCTGGCTACGCCACTGTAAGTAGTGTGCTACTAGTGCTACAGTTTTCCATCAGTGGCAGTTATAAGCCGAAAATGGAATTAATTTCAAATCTTGGTGTTTTGTATTTGTATATACCTCATTTCAATAGTCCGACGCCACTGCCCATTCGACAATGTTCGTTATTTTGGCTGCTAACTTTTTCTGCCAACTTCACACCAGTTAACTTGAACTTTTTAGGCATAAATAAATATATTTTGCTTCGCCCGTCTATTTTTGATGTGTACCTATGAAATAGTTATCATAGTTAAATATGTTGTTTTTGAGGTTAGAGGTAAAAACATTTTACTTATTGACGCCTTAAAAATTAAAATGGGTACCTAGAAGAGAATATAAATTTTTTAAATGCTGTTTCGCTCGTTATTAGAATAAAAAAATTACAAAAAATAAAAAAACATGTTAAGTTGATATAGCCAGCATAAATCCTTTCCAACATAGATTCCTAATAAATTATAAGAAAAATAATTGAAAACAGTGGAAGTTATCAAGGGCGTCTATAAAACGTTTTTTAGGATGGGCAAAAACAGAACGTTATAACAACGTCCTATGAACGCCCCTTAATAAAGTAAAACTATAATAATGTCAAAACTCGGGTATTAGAAAATCTTAACCACGCAAAGGTACTTTTGTTATTCCGCATCGAATGACATAAAAATATACCGGGCTCCAATTGAAAATTTAAAAAAAATTGATGTAAAAGTTTAACACTTAATTTTGAACACTCTGTATAATTCGTATTAATCAAACTTTGTTGACAAAGCAGTTAGACCTTATTTATTAAGTACCTTGTAGAATTTTCCTAATGGAGCTTTATTTCTATTTTTCAATAATTTTTAAAACTGGTGGTTCTTTTTTATTTTATTTTCGCTGATATCACTGAACCGATTTCTATAAAATACTTGTTATATGTGGGTAAATATATAATAATAAATAAAGTGTCCAAATTAGCAAGAAAATATATGACATGTAATTTAAAAAAATATATCATTATGTCACACTTTTTGGGATACCCTGTATAATCAAAAATATTTTTTGGAAACGCTTCCTAGGATACTAGTAGAGTCTGCAAAACATGAAAAGCCTAACTTAATAACTCTGCGCCTTGTCCCAGATATTTTATACCTCCATAGACCATTATCTTAACTCGATCATGATGACATTCTTAAAACTGGTGGTTCTGATTTTTTTCTTTTCTTTTCGCTGATATCACTGAACCGACATCTATAAAATACTTGTTTAATGTGGATAAATATATAATAATAAATAAAGTGTCCAAAGTAGCAAGAAAACATATATATGTAATTTTAAAAAATATATCATTACGTCACACTTTTTGGGACACCCTGTATAATAAAAAAAAAAGTTTGGAAATGCGTCCTAAGATACTGGTAAAGTGTGCAAACCATGAAAAACCCAATTTAAAAGCTCTGCGCCTCGTCCTATATATTTTATACCTCCATAGACCATTTTCTTACCTGGATGATGGTGACTAATCTCTTCGTACCGGTTTGTCTTGAATTTAAAAATTAAAATAAAATATAATTATTAGGAAGGTCATCGGCGTTGTTGCCAGATTTGGCGTAAAGTATTATTTCCATTAGCTTACATTTTTGACCGAGAGAGGCCGATGCAGTCAATCATGATATCCTTCTAGGGTAGTCTTCGCTCTTAAGTAGATTTGATTCCTAGATGGTTTCTAACGAGATTTTTAAGATTCAAAACTACTTAAAATATATTATGGTGTTTTATTTAGATGAGACAATTTTATCATAGATCTTCATTTTGAGACAACCTGTATACTTGACAATAGGTTCCCATACAATTTTATTGACGTGTTCCTGTATTATTAATCACAAGTGACATATTTTTATTTGCAACCTTCCCAAAGGTTGTTTTCTCTGCCGCCCGTGTAGTTTTACAGGTGCTTTTGTCACGTTTAAAGTGTACTGTATTGTACCGGGTGTTAAGTTGTTACTAATTATCTGTATCTATCACATCTTTTATGCAATTTTAATAAAGTAATTTTGTTGATGGTCGCTAATTCGTATTTTCTTTTACAGATGGCGCTATGTATAAAAGTTGCAGTTTTTCCTAATTTTCATCAAAAAAATAAATGGAACGGTATACTTTTTGTATAATATATTTGAATAGCAAAAAAAATACCTACATTTTGGCGAAAACCGCGTTTTGATATCTTTATTCGTTTTTGAATTATTTCCAAATAACCTTATTTTTTCACCAAGAAATTGATGTTAGCCATTTCAAATGATTTTTATGCGGTATCTTGATTAAGGATGCCTTGGGATTCACTTAACCAAGATAATAGTAGGCGGTGAAATCTCATTAAAAGAAAATTTTAAAATAATAGCGTCTCCTTATATAAGATTTAATTAAATTCAAAGACACAGTATTTGAATTCAATATAATGAATTACTTACTAAAAAAAGCGAAAACTAATAATAACTAATTGTTAATTTTATTGTTTGGATTTTTGTAGCTTACTTATTTATTAATGAACATTTTGAGATGCCGACCATCCATCGGAATGGAATAAATTAGCATTTTAACCCGCAATATTAATATAAACATAAACGAAATCTTATCCAATACCAAGTTTCATTGTTAGCAATAGGTTTAAATGATTAGCCATGCTGTAAAATATTTACGATTACTAGGTATGTCTTATTTAAAGAGACGCTATTATTTTAAAATTTCCTTTTTAGGACCGCCTACTATTATCTTGGTTTAGTCAATTCCAAGGTCTCCTAAATCAAGATACCTAGACATAAAAATAATTTGAAATGGCTAACATTATTTTTTTGGTGGAAAAATAAGGTTATTTGGAAATAACTCAAAAACGAATAAAGATATCAAGATGCAGTTTTCGCAAAAATGTAGGTAAATTTATGATTTTCAAACATATTATACAAAAAGTATTCCATACATTTTTTTAAAGGAAAAACGGACAATTTTATATATAGCGCCCTCTGTAACACAAAATACGAATTATTTATTCATTTATTTATTTATTTATTTATTTATTTATTTATTTATTTATTTATTTATTTATTTATTTATTTATTTATTTATTTATTTATTTATTTATTTATTTATTTATTTATTTATTTATTTATTTATTTATTTATTTATTTATTTATTTATTTATTTATTTATTTATTTATTTATTTATTTATTTATTTATTTATTTATTTATTTATTTATTTATTTATTTATTTATTTATTTATTTATTTATTTATTTATTTATTTATTTATTGACGGGCAAACCCATTTACAGTTTTCACATAGCAAACTAACTTTAGTTTTTTTTTTACTTAATAATGTAACAGATTGAAACTAACTCTATCTATATTAAATTATAAACAATAATTACAGCAAAAGTCGAGAAACATTTCGCTTAAAAGAGGCGAGGGAAGTATTAAAAAATCATAGCCGATTCTATTACCGTTGTTAACAATTCTCGATATAGAAGATTTACCATAGTTGCATCTGTGATGGTCAAGAGCAAAAAGAAAATGATTTCTGGTGTCCCTAGGTGGAACTCGAAAATTATTCCGATGTAAAAGGTCAGGGCATTCGATTATTCCATTGACTAATTTAAATAAAAAATATATATCACATTTGATCCGACGATCAGAAAGTGAGTCCAAGCTCAGTCTTCGCTTTAGACCATCACAGGAGTCAACAGGTAATTTAAATTTATATGAAATGTATCTAAGAAATTTGTTTTGAACTTTTTCAATGTTTTGGATATGTATTAAATAGGATGGTGACCACACACAAGAAAGGTATTCCAAACATGACCCGACAAGAGCCTTGTAAACCGTATTCAAACTAATAATATTCTGGAAATCTCTAGTATTTCTACACATAAAACCTAATAACTTTTTAGATTTATTGACAATGTATTCATAGTAAATATGAAAATCCAGTTTAACATCTAGGTGAATACCTAAGTCACACACAGTGGTGACTCTTTCCATAATACAATCATTTATTTTATAGTCATAGTTAAGTGGATGCACCGTGCGATGAAAAGTCATTATTTTACATTTTTTAATGTTTAAGTCCATTTTATTTCTAACACACCAGTCACTCTGTTTAGGTCATCTTGGATTATTAAAGCATCATACACTGACTTAACTATGGCAAACAATTTTAGATCATCAGCAAAAAACAGAGACTGTGAAAACAATATTTCCAACCTTAAGTCATTAATAAAGATGATGAATAAGTAGGGACTCAAATGGCTGCCCTGCGGCACACCAGATGTAATTGATATTTCCCCTGAAACAAAACCCTTAACCTTAACAAACTGTTTTCTATTACTTATATAAGATGTTAGCCAATTAAGTAAGGATCTGGAAAAGCCAAAACACTTCAGTTTCTGTGCCAGAATACGATGATTCACGGTGTCAAATGCCTTGCTAAAATCAGTGTATACGGCGTCAACTTGACATCCACTTTTCAAGGCATCTAAAACCGTTTGAGTAAAAATTACCATATTTGTAGCTGTGGATCTACCCCTACAAAAGCCGTGCTGTTCCTGATTAATATAAAACATTACTGAATTCCTAATATGATTACAAACTATTTTCTCAAAAAGCTTAGGAATTATATTTAAAATTGAAATTGGTCTGTAGTTTTTAGCATCTGATTGATCTCCAGACTTAAATATAGGAGTTACAAAACTGTATTTCCACTGCTCAGGAAAAACACCACTCTCGAGCGAGAGCTTAAAAAGCAAATATAAAGGCTTTGACAGAGAATAAACACAGTTGATCAAGAATTTTGGAGTTATGCCATCTGGGCCGGGTCCTTTATTTTGATTCAGATCCAAAATACTTTCAAAGACCTCCCCCAGCGTGATTGAGACGGAACCCAAATTCAAATCATTATTTTTAATTTGGCTGGACAATTCATTACAATCTACATCAAATTTAAATACATTTTTAAAATGTGTCGCAAAGACGTCTACTATTGCCTGCCCATCAGTTCCTGTCCGCCCTACAAAATGTACACAACTCGGGATACCATCCTTTCCCCTCTTTGAGCTCACAAATTTCCAAAATTCCTTTACGTTATCGTTTAAATTATTTTCAACATTGTTTATATAATTAAGGTAACAGGTATGCTTTAAAAGATTGCATTGTGATCTCAAGAGAGAAAACTTTTCATAGTGGCACCACGAGCCATTCTGTTTATAGTTTTTGTGACATTTTTTTTTTCCAAAATTATATTTTTAAGTTCATTCGAATACCACTTAGGAAACTTTGCATTTTTATGACGGCAAACAGGAACAAACTGGCTAATACCACAATACAGTAAATCATCAAAAATGCATTTTGCTGCGTTTATGTCCTTGATGTGTCCTATCTCACTATCCCAATCAATTGAATGATAAAAGTTATTTAAGCAGATATAATCAGCTCTATTATATTCATAGAAATAAGTATCGTACTGCAGATTATCAGATCGAACTAAAAAAGGCGCCTCCAATGCCAAAGCAGGATGGTGCTGATCGCAGGGAAGTATGCACTCATGCGCATTGTTCACAGAAACAGAACTATCATGCACAAACACTAAGTCTAACATTACATTATTGGTATTCGGTATGCCATTCACTTGAAAAAGCTGATTATAGGCAAGGCAGTCACTAAGCGATCTAACAACTTCTCTATTGTCAAGTGGTGCACAGACACTCAAATCATCATTTACCCAGTTGACGTGTGGTAAGTTGTAATCACCCAGCAAGCACAGTTTTTAGTCTGGATACTTTTGCAGCACGGAATCAATAGTGAAACAATGAGCCTGGACAACATCGATGGATAAAGGTTGAGGCATATAAACTGCTCCTATGATTAACTTTTCTGAGCCATTACAAACAGAAACAAATAACTGCTCTACATGATTTTGATCATCATTGATAAGAAACGATTGGTAATGACTTTGCACTGCAATCAACACACCGCCACCCCAACATTTAAGACTGGTCACCCGTGATCTGTCCTTTCTATATTAACTATTCATACCTAATTCAGCATCATGTATGTTTTGATTAAACCATGTTTCTGAGAACACTATAATATCATAGTCAAAGTCGGTCATACTCAATAGTAACTCCCTCAGTTTTGTCCTTATACCTCTTACGTTTTGATAATATATGTGTAAATTAGTGAATTAGCCACCATACACAAAACTACTTTCTTATTAAGCATAAAATGATCGTTCAAACGAGCCTAAATTTATTAAAATTGCATAAAAGATGTGAAAGATACAATACTTTTAGTAATAACTTCTTTACCAGCTTCCCTCACCCTTATTATTGGAGATATAAAAAAATGCTTAGGATCAAACTGCGGCAAGAATGGATGACTTTCCATTCCTGATATCAAAACAACAAGGGCGTCCGAAAAAACTTTTCCGGTGGGGGGCAAATCATAATGAAACTTTTCCAGGGGGGGGGGGCGCAAATCATTATATAAAGTATTTTTGTATAAAATATCTCAAATCTGCTCGGGCCATGGGGGGGAGGGCGTCCTCTTTTGCCCCCCCCCCCCCCCCTTCGGACGCCCATGCAAAACAGTACCTTAATGAGGCTATTTTTAAAATAACTTTTATTTTGTACCATCAGTTACGTTCTCTAGCGGCAATCGTACAACTTTAAAAATAAATTTCCAGTATTTTCTTTTCGCCGGTTTACCTATAAAAAATTTTTCCCCCAAATTTACGACCAATACTTTCCGAGATACAGCCGTCATAGGATTTATCGTTTTTGAAACGTGCCTAGTATTTCGACGGTCAGTCGTTTCTCTCCCTATTTGTTTTGTGAACTACTTTGTACCGGGATGTGACTACAAAATAGATTTCGTTATATCATGGTGGTTAATATTACTTGACTTTTACTTTTTCTCCGCACAAAGTTTTTATTCCATAGGGCCAAACGTTCCTCTTAATAAAAATTGATATTTGCTGTAAAAATCTTACAAATTAATTTTTTTAGGATAAGTACAAACTTGTCTCCAAACGCAAAACATATGATCATGATCATGCTACAGTCGGAACCAGCTAAAAGACCCAAGGTTGATCAGCTAGTTAAGCACGAATTTATTACTAAAGGATACTGCCCTCAGTTACTGCCTGTAAGTTGTTTAACTATGGCACCTCGATTTGACAATGTTGATGTGACCATCAATAGTCCACGCAGACCCTTAATGGCTATTAATGGTAAGTAAATAACTACCGACTATTAATGATGAATCAACAATTTAAAAGTTGTAGGGGAGAGTACTTTTAGCAAAAGCTAATTTTGAGATACAATGGTTCAGTGTGGCCCTCTGTATAGTAATTCATACCCCACACTCAGTAAAAATTATTTTTCTACAACAATTATACCCAACGAAAACGTCGATTTCTCACGAGTGACAAAATATCCCATAACGGTAACTTTCTATACCTAGTGACTAATATAGTACTTTAGTTACATTTAATTACAATTATTTGTAACAAAATATAACAATATTATTTAGAACCACAATTTTTTTCCACTTTATTTCACGTTAAAAGCAAAATAAAGTTATAATAAATTAAAAAAATTAAGGGAGTACTGTCTCTAGTTGCCGGGTATCAGCCATTTGTTTGCATTTAAACGCTCGACGTTTATCATCCCGCCTGTCAGTCATTCGAACTATTCGTGTTCACCATGAGTTCTAAAGTAACTTCAATGTTACCAAATCAAAAATAGCTGTGGAACCCTCTTCTGAATTGTTACCAAATAATCCAAGGAGAGATAAATATAAAATAAATTGATATTCAGCAAATGTGCTGCTAGAGTGTTTTTGACAATGGTCGAAAGATTTCAAGCTGTCTACCTTATGGTCTATATAATTATTTATTATACAAAAACCACGCCAAAAATGATGATTTTTTCAAAAATAATAAATTTTGAGGCGTAGATTACGAGTCTGGAAACAATTTCCGAAAGTCGCGTGCGGCGTGTTTTTATATATATTATATTTATATATATATTCCTAAAGTACTATTTTTCAGGGTATGCCAATAATTTTTTGGGGTATGAAATTTTTTTTTGCAAGATCAAGAACTTAGTTTTGTAAACTAGTATTCTCTCGCTTGCAAGAAATGTTATTTTCGTCACTTATAAGACAGTATACTCAGACAGTATTTTCTAACAAGTAAAAAAATTTGCAGACAAAGAATAAGCGCATTGTTTTTACAAAATATGGTATTTATAACATTTTAATGAAACACAAATAAGTAGATACTATAAAAAAAGCGCCGCAGACGAAAATTAGCATAGTTGACATGTTGACAAATAGCGCCTTTACAGAAGCATTTAAAAACGCACAAAGGAAAAATATTTTTACACAATAAACAGTAGGTACCTATATAACAGAGCACCGAAAATATTTTTGAAATAGGCAATTACATAAATTAATATAAAAGTAAAAATCAGAAGGCAAAATCTTTACAAAATAAAAAATTTACTTTTACAATAGAAAAAAATTGAATTATAGCCATAAAAAAATATTTTCCCTAATATTATACAATTTTGTTAACATTTTTGGAAATTTTTACGTATGACTTCAGGAAGGTTGTGTTTTTGTTGAAGTGAAATAAAAACTTAGTCGAAACTAACCGTTTTTATCCTTTGTACAATACCAGTTGCTCCTTTTTGGGATATCTTTAGAAATTTTATATGTTTGTTTAGTGAAGTTACCGTCACGCTTTTGTTATAAACCTTTTTCTCGAAGATTTTCGACGAACGGCTTCCTAAATATGGCGGGTTTCCATTCTAAACTTAACACGCTGTATAACGCTGTAAACAAATTAAGATAAAATTTATTTTGTGCCATAAGATCTCATCTTTAGCGATGGCTTTAAATTATTTGAATTTATGTTAATAACATTTTTTAAACCTTTTAGACAACAACATACATGGTATATCTCCACGAAAACATGATTCCATTGCCGCTGGCTTAGCTGGAGTTGTTCCTACAAATCACTTCGACTTTGATGCTAGAGAGAATTTGGTAGCCTTAAGAACTCTATTAATAAAGGTAAGTATAACTTTTAAAGATTTTTTTAACATACAAGTAATTTTTATGTTTGAATAATAATTACACACGGTAATGAAGTTAAATAGGTGAAAAGTGTACACTATATATATTTCCATGGTGATAATATAAATGCTGGACTAACTCGAGTTACTATATTACTAAGCTATCCGGCTTGAAACTTTTTGACCTTCGCGGTGCACTCGTCGGTACAAAAAGTAACGGCGAAACACGGTACGCAAATAGGATTCTGCTATAAATCAAGAAGATAATACAGATGTACAAGTAATATATTTATTTGAATGGGCCATCATCACTGTAAGATAGTCTCCTTAAAAACAGCTAAAGCACTCGAATTTATTTCATAATATGTACCTATATATGTTTATTGAGAGAGTAATTTTTGTACATTTGACTTTTGCGCTATTGACGAACGCTAAGATATTGTTTAAAAATAGTCGCAGGCGGTCGGACGTTACAAAATATTACCGGTATTATAAAGTAATGATTTTATTATTTAAACACATACAAATTTGGTATTACTGGTGCAGCAGAAAATCACGATATCAAAGCTAGGAAGCCTGCAAAGACTGGCCTGTTTGAGCATCACAGGGCCCATCAAATCAACCCCCACATCCGCAATGGAGATCATCCTAGACCTTCCTCCGCTTTACTTTGTGATAAAAGGAGAGGCAAGAATGGGACTCGATAGACTGCAGAGTTCGACGCCGCTCCTAAGCAGGCAGAGAACTCGAAACGAACTTTTAAGTGAGACTATAGGTGGACCTGAGTTAGAAATGAGATCAGATCACATAAATTCAAGGTTTCGCTATGACATATCATATGAGGTCGTAATTGATGAATGAAATGCATGGAGCAACAAAACACCAGAAACTACTCCTGGAGCAATAATTTTGTACACAGACGGCTCCAAAACCAAAAAGTGTACCTGAGCAGGGATACATGGAACTTATTGTTCCCTCTGGGAAAGTTTTCCACTGCTCCAAGCAAAAATCTACGCCATATGCGTGTGCGCCAGTGTGCGTATGAAAACAATAGGAGAGCTTACCTCAATAAGCGGATCCATATATAGTCTCACAGTCAAGCAGCCCTTAGATCACTAATATGCAACAAGGTAACCTCAAGACTGGTATAGGAATGTCAATTGGAGGCCCTGGCAAACGTAAACAAAGTAATACTGCAGTGGGTACTAGGACACGAAGGTATTACAGGCAACGAAAATGCCGATGAACATGCGAAAAAAGTCTCAGAAAATATATTAATTGATCCAGAACCGGCACTCTGGGTACCAAGGCATCCGGCGTATGGACGGGCCTTCGGAAAAAAAAAAATTACGGAACCACCCCTATTAAAACTTATATCCGATGAAGACATCCAAATGGTTGTCGCACAAAAAGGACAGGGAGACTTGCCACTACTACGTCTGCCATGCCACTCTCAAGCTGTTGAAAGAGCCGTAAAGACTGTTCCCTAGGCTTCAGCTAAACTGAGCTAAAAAAAAATCACAGAGAAGGCTACATAAAGGCTCAAATTGAATCTCGTAGAGCTTGCCAAAGTTTGAAAGTAAGCAAGATTTTCGAGCCAATTAAACTATATTTATGAGTTCTGCAATAATTTTTGTATCTGTTCTTTTTCTAATACATAAATAACACTCATAAAATTGTGTTTTATTTTATAAATACATATTAATATCCCGTTTTTGTCTTGCTGTTATGATTTAAAAAATATACAACTTCTTAAAATTCGCCATTTTCGAAGCCAATCCTGAGACAAAAGATGAAATCCGAGCTTAGCCATATTTTACGTGTGATCTAAAGACATCGTAAGGCACTGTTTTCACAATAAGCCTAAAGGAAATTGAACAATTTTTTTTCATATAAAACGGCCCAGCCTCCGGTACAGCTAAGTTTTAAGAAATATGTTTGTTTGAGTTGTATGAACGTGTAGTTTTGCAACTTAACATTAGATGTGTTTTGGATATACAAACAAATTACTTACACTTAATACTACGTTTAGGGGAGGAGGGGGGCCTTTTGCGGGTTTAAATTGATTATAGTATTTTTTAAAATTTGTTTAGCATGTTGCTAAATAAAGCTTGTTACTGCTACAATCTAAATAAGAATTAACACATTTGCTCTATTTTTTTCCAAATCGTGCCACGCCTCCTTTTGCTTGTTTTTAGAGTTACATATTCTTCTTCGATTCTTAAAGTATTGTTTAGCGGCCTTTGTCGCCCTTTGAAATGTTCCACGGGCATTATTAATGTAATGATTATGCAATAAAATAAAACTAGAACCAATAATTTTATTCTTAGGACATGACATAAAACTTAATATTATTGCAATTAAAAATGTTTAAATGAGACGCATGGTTTCATTTTTTTAAATTTATTTTACAATACGTTTTATTGCATTTACTTATTTTTTATTTTTATTTTACATACGTTTTATTGTTATTACTTACTTTGCGGTAAAAAAAAACTAAATGTTATTTATAGTCTGATTTATTAAGAAATATAAACTTACAATTATTATAAAATAATAATTTACAATACAAATTTAAAAAATAATGATTCACAGATTTATACAACGAAACTAAACAAATCCTTACCAGCGAATGGGAACTTTAAGATCGATGAGGTTGAACCCGTCGAAATTCGAACAAAATAGCGAACATCTAATATTCTAAGAACCATTTTATAACCGCGTCAAACTCTACCAGGAAGCTTCTCCAAATAAGCCATTCCCAAAAATGCCAAGAACGATATTAAATGAATATTATTTTAATTTTTCTGTATTTTACAGAAAATGATTAGCTATGCATTTTAAATCATTATACCGGGTGACTATAGTCTATTTCAGAAAGGTGTAGAGTAATAAAATGGGAAATTCCGTCCAGTTCGGCTCGATTTCGGTGTCGGCCATAGGCGCAGGTAAATTTTGTGCATTAAATTATTTATGATAACTAAACAAATAGAAAAAAGAAGATAATTTGATAAAGAAGAAACTATTAGCTAAAGCAAATTTACACAAACATCGTTTTATGAAATACGCCGTGGAAGATATAGCTGAAAAACATAGTGTGACTGAGCTGCGCACACCGCCATATCATTGCGAACTAAATCCTGTAGAACTTATATGGGCGCAAGTGAAAGGATTTGTAGCAAGACACAACACGACATTCAAAATGAAGCTACTGTTTGATCAAGCCATTAAGGAAGTGATACCAGAGAACTGGTGAAAATCAGTCCATCATGTCATTAAAGAAGAGGAGAAAATGTGGGATCTTGACCACCTGATCGATCGGACCGTCGACCCGTTAATTATAACGTCAAGAGGAGATGACGAAGAATATTATGATTTTTTATAATTTAGTTTCTGTATAATGTATTTTTTTATGTTTAATAAAAAATAAGTGTACCTAATACTATGTACATAATGCACGCCTTTGTAACACCATTTTCAGTGTTTGTGAATGAATAACAATAGGCAAAACCCATAAATTGACCCAAACCCAGGTGGTACTACCTGAACTTGATAAAAATAAAGAATTTTGCAATGAAATCAATGCCAAATTATGAAAGTGGCTTAAATATTCATTGGTTCACTTTGCATACCTAATGAGCTTTTATTACTCTACACCTTTCTGAAATAGATTATAAAAAAAGGTTATTTCGGCCAATATCATGGGTCATATATGTCAGATTCAAACTTGCTGGTTAGTTAATTGTGTTTAAAAATCCTTATACAAACCGATATTTGCCTATTTTTAAGATAAAATCTTTATTATTTTTACTACAACTAACAATAAGCCCAGACTAATTATTAATATGATCATCAAAAAATCATTTAAAAAAATCAAGTTTGGTTTTTTATCTTGGATAACATATTTTTAACATAATCTTATTATCAATTAAATGAAAAACTCCCATTAATTGTGCCTTTTAACATTTATGAGAAATCCTTGGATAAAGATGCGAGTTTCCGTCCCCGCATCGATGGCGGACACCGGACCCTAAATACAAGTCACTATAATATAACTTAACCTATTTTCGCCACCTCATCCCGATACAAAAAGTCACTTCTGAAACAAATTAACTCCAAAAATAATTACATAAAGATTTATATATTTTAAATAACTCAAAGGAACAATGATGCAAAACACATTTGGTCTACCAACAATTTTAAATACTGTTAGTGCATACTAGGGTTTAAGTTTATTTTTAGAACTTGCTTATAGGTATATAGATTTAATTTCTTTAGGTAGCATGTTGTATATTTTTAAACCTTTATTAACTATAATCAATGCATATTGTTGATTTTATAGTTTTAACTAACCAGCAAGTTTGACTGACATAAATGACATTGACAGGCTTTATTTACTTACAATCGAAGTTACCTGATTAGTAAATTAAAAATTAAGGTAACCGGCCAATGTGAATGAGAAAAGTATTTGTGTCAATGTCATGTGTATGTTACCGTCAAAGTTGTATGTAGGTGTGTTATATAAAAACCAACAAATAATTTTTATTTTCCAAATATAAAAAATCATCTTTATAAAATGATTGTTAAACATTGCAATATTATCGTTTCAAGTAAAACCTCTGACGGAAAAATGTTAGTTTACAAATAAAAATTGGTATTAAGTACTTAGTAATGTTTTTATAATATTTTCTCTTCTCAGAGTTTATTTGAACGATAAAGGATCCCCCAGGCCAACGCGAATTCGCTGCGGACGCGCGATATTTTCGCGCCCTGCCCTTTGATTAACATTGTAACGAATTCACATCACTATAAATTCGCGTTGGTATGGGGGATAATATTTGTAAACTAGTTAATCAATTTCATATATATGAGTTGGTTTATTATATTTATCATTATTGCCTGTAAAAATCATAAAATTAGTTGGCTTCTCGTTACAATTAATAGATCATAATTTAAACTGTTTTTTAAATTAAATATATCCGCTTCTGCTTTTTCTATTTTTAATAATTAATATTCATACCAGCATATGCTCCTAATATAATAAACTAAAAATGATATCGAACCTAATACAGCAGCTTACGATACACCACATATTAGTATTGTCCTTAAATCTACTACGTACCTTTCCAATAAATATTTTGCTAAGCCTTGGTTATACTAGGACTCTAGTTTTAATAATGTTTTATAAGAAAGGGTTTCAAAAGCTTTTTTTAAATCTAAGAAAATTGTTATATTTTTTAATTTTTTATCCAGGCCATCAGAAACATTTTTTGTGACATTAAAAATATTATTTTTTGTTCCTAATTTCTATCTAAACCAAACAAAATTGAACTTCGAAAGCTAATGTTACTCAGTTTCCATATTTCTAACAAAAAAATTAAATTATATTAAGAATGTTGCGTTTCCATTTTCATTAAATAATTTGTTGTAATGCTATATGCTAAATGCTATTAATATGAGGACATCTGTATTTTCTTACTAGCAAGAAAAATAAGGAAAATAAAGTGACTTGAATGAGCGCACGTTTGGTGAATACGTGAAAAAATGTTTAAAGAAGTATTAAATTATACCTTGTATTAAGACAATAAAAATAGTACATTATATACCCAGGTTGAGAAGCGAGTTATTATCAACTGAAGCATATAATAAAGATATTTTTTTATTAGTAACATATCACATATTTAATTCGTTTAGATCTTTATATTAGCCATTTCCGACTTTAAAAAAAATTCAAAATTAAGTAGTATGGGATTTCACTTGTCGAACTAAAAAATAAAGCTAAAGAAATGCGATTTTTAATGTCAGTTTGTGGCCGTATAGCCTCAAAAGCTCAGGCCACCCAGCTCGTCAACAAGCCTTGACGAGCTAACGAAATAGGAATGTCAGTTTGTAGAAAATAGACGCTATTTAAAAACAGTTTCCTTTTAAATACCTTCCAATCTATGGTGAAAATTCCTGTTTTATTACTAATGTTATACTATTTTCAAAAATTTTTTCATTTAAAATGGTTAGTGAAGACTCAATACCAATAGCATATAAAAAAACGGTAAGTAAAAATGCTAAAATCATCAAGATCTCTCGTTAGGGAAATGGAGTAAATAATGGCGATTACCCAAGTTAGTAGTAGAAAAACTAATGATACCCTATTATATAAATACGAAAATGTTTTGGTTTATTCCAAAAGTTTTTTTAATAATGTAGGTACATCTTTGGCTTCTGAACTATGTATCTATATATCGGTTAGGGCGTACAAAAACGCTTTTGTATGAATAAAGATTGTACTGTTTGTGCCATTGTTATTATTTTTCTGCTGTTGTTCTTCTCAATTTTCAAAAAATTATTGAAAGATTTTTCATTTACTGAAAATACATTGTGTCTGTAACTGGAGATACTAGACATCAAACTAAGCCGATTAAGTCATATAAGGTTTTTTTATAATTATAATATTAATTTAATTATGTACTATGTTTCTTTATGCTTTGGAATGTTAAAATGGAAATATCTCGAAAACCGTTAAAGATATTAAGATCAATCAAGTACACCTTTTTGACTCAGAAAATGCCTTTCTTTAAGAAACTATAATTGAAAAAACCTAATATCATGATTATTCACGGGACATTACTCCATGGTAAATTGAGATTTTGATCAAATATTTATTTCAGATAACATCATTAAAATCTATACAAAGTCAGTGTAAAACAGTAAGAAAGGACGTGATGAGTGCAGGATTACAAGACTAGCGCCTTTGATTAGTCCCTGCTGGAATTCCTTGGGTAAAGCGTTTTTTTTATACATTGTTTAACTCAAGGAGCATTGATCTGATTTTTTGCACGCCCATGTTTCATGAATAAGATACCGGCTATAAGTAGAGTTCTAGTTTTTATGATACTGATTTCGTATAGACTATACCAATTTTTATTAAACAACTAACTAGGAAAACATAAAGCAAAACTTGATTCCTTAGAAATAAACCCTTGTTTAATCTCAATATGTTGATTATCAAAATACCTAAAATTATGGCTTGTTATATCTGTAATTCCATTAACTAACTTCCATTTTTATCCAGTTCATTTTTTTTTCTAAAATATGATCATATTTAAAACCTATGATGACACTTCGTATTGTACGTGGATTTACCCAGTAGTAAGCAGGTCTCGCAAAATTAGTATTTTGACAATACCAGTATGCCAACAAGTTTTATAAAAAATATACGTTTTTATTTGCATTTTAACTAAAAGCTACCTAGTTGTTTTCAAAAATTTCATTCAGTTTCTCCGCCAAGATTTTATAATTTTCAATTCTGGTCATTACGAATTTCATCAAGTATAAGTGCGTGAAGTAAGAGTAAAAAGGATTGACGACCTAAATTACTAGTTTTTGTTTTGTCAGATATCTATGTTGTTTTATCCCTAGGATTATTATCATTCATTTCTAAAAAGTTACTGGGTATAGTTTCTTATAATTTCAATAATTTGCTTTTTCATGATTTTCGGACAATTTTTGAGTCATCATGTCTATAATTTATACATTATACTAAAATTTGTGTTTGAATACAAGGATTTTGAAAGGGGTTATTTTTTTGTTACAATAAATTTTTGTACAATACAAATTGATAACTACTGAGATAAATACATTATTTTTAAACCTAGCTAAAATACTACCTATACCGGGCGTTGCATCGTCGAGCGGGACATAGGAAATCCCATGTAATTATAAATGGGGTCAATTATTGGCTTCCCTAATTATTTTAGAGAAAAATTCTATTTAGGTTTATTGAAGAGCACTAAAACCCACATTCAAAAGAATAACTTTAGATATTTTTGATAAGCCCGTTTATGGGTTATCGCCGATTTCTTTTTAACTATTTCTCCTTTTTATGGCCCCGTATTTGCGGGCACCAGTCAAGGTAAAAGATGACTGTCAAATAAAGTTGTCATTTTGAAATGTGTGCTTTATTGTTATAAAAACTCGTACATCAAGAATATTAAAGGTGTATTTATGAGTACAAATTAATCTGAATAAAACTAAAATAAAGTATCCAATTAAAAGGTTAATTATGACATTTTACATGTTTCAATATTTTACTAATTAATAGGTAGGTACTATTAAATTGTTAGAACTTTAGGATTTAAGAAGATGTTCAAATATTCCTCCATTGACTGCTAGACAATAACCGAGACGATCGTAAAATTCTCTTCTTACATTCGCTAGTTGGTAAACTGAAATTCTATTGCATTCGGCAGAAATAGCATTTTTTAACTCGTCTAGATTTGGGTATTTTTTATCTTTGTATATCCTGTTTTTTAAATGGCCCCAGAGAAAGAAATCATTTGGCGATAAATCAGGAGACCTGGCTGGCCAATTTACTGTATGATTTAAGCCAATAACATTTCCATTAAAAACACGGTTTAAATATTCCCGGACAGCCAGGGTACTATGTGCCGGGCAGCCATCCATTTGGTACCAAACTTCCTGATTTTCCCTGGCGGCATCATGTAAAGTAGGTAAAATATGATCTTCAAGTAGTTCCAAAAAATATTCTGCATTTAAATTTCGTGTAAGAAATAATGGCCCGATAATATTTTCTCCAAAAATCCCAGCCCAAACATTAACTTTTTGTGGATATTGCGTCCTTGTTTCGACAAACCTGTGTTGGGTTTCTTTGCTCCAATATCGATAATTTTGAACATTGGGTTCATTGTTTAAGGTAAATGTGTCAAGTGTGGTAAATTCGTCTGTGAAACAAATGTTTTAAAAAAAATCCCTATTCATGTTTGCTCTTTCAATCATACCAAAACAAAACTCCTGTCGTCGTATTTCGTCCCTATCTCTTAGCTCTTGGTGCTTTTCATATTTGTATAAATAATATTTATGTCTTTTCAAAGCTCGTAACGCTGTGGTGTGATCTAATCCTATGTCATCCTCAAGTTTCCTTGTGCCGATCTTCCCATCATTTTCTTCCACGCACAATAAAACTTGCAAGTCCCTATCATTTCTTGCATCTCTTCTTTGTTCCTGCCTTTCTTCACATCTGCAGTTATTTATTACAGTGCCTTTTGTCTCAAATTTCTTGATAGTCCTTTCGACTGTAGATTTTGCAGGTATCGGTCTATTCGGATACAGAGCAGCAAACATGTCTGACACATTTTGATAACTATTTCCTTGATAGTACCATTTAATCATCAATATTTTTTCTTCAGAAGTGTAATTCATGGCTAATATTTTCGATGTACGAGTTTTTATAACAATAAAGCACACATTTCAAAATGACAACTTTATTTGACAGTCATCTTTTACCTTGACTGGTGCCCGCAAATACGGGGCCATAAAAAGGAGAAATAGTTAAAAAAAATCGGCGATAACCCGTAAACGGGCTCATCAAAAATATCTAAAGTTATTCTTTTGAATGTGGGTTTTAGTGCTCTTCAATAAACCTAAATAGAATTTTTCTCTAAAATAATTAGGGAAGCCAATAATTGACCCCATTTAAAATGACATGGGATTTCCTATGTCCCGCTCGACGATGCAACACCCGGTATGTATTCCTGCAACCAGAACTTTATTTGAGTAACACGTTTATATATTTCAGTTAATTTTCTAAGAAATCGACTGGTCTAATGTCGGGTTGCATAAATATTCTTAACAATAACTAAGTAGCAACTTTGACAGTGACATAAATGACATAAGCAGAAATAATTTTTAATTAAAGCGGTCCGGTTAGATTTACTAATTAAATAATTTAATTGTGGGTCAATAATGCCTGCCAATGTCATTTATGTCTCAGTCAAGGTTGCTAATTAGTTAATTATTGTTAAAAATCGTTATGCAACCCAACATTAGTGATAATTCTTTTTTCACTAGAAATTACGATTACGTCGAGACTGAGCAAGCATGGAAAGACCAAATTTATAATAAAACCTAGATAAAAAGATTAATATCGGGATAAAGTTCAGGAGTCGAATTATAGAGAATTCCTAGATAAACAGTAGGGATTACGTCTGAGATGAGAGTCTGGATTATATTCTCGAAATAAAATACTTAATTATAATTCCGAAATAAAAATTCATGATTTACAATTTCCGAGAGTCATGTTTATACTTATCCCGGAATGAAAGTCCAACATACCGGGTGTCAATTTAGTGTGCCGGTGGACGATATCTCGTTAACGGTCGACTTTAACAAAACATTACAAATACAAAAGTTGTAGCGGTTGATGGGATGCATCTTTTAAAAATAATTTTAAATATACAGGGTGTACTAAACATGAATTTTTTTAAATAGAACGCGATATCTTTTTTTTTGTACTTATAAAAGCCCCTAAAGATTTATTATTTAATTCCAAATTTTTCTGCCGTTAAATGCGACGTTGCCAACATGATTTTTTTAAAGTAATTTTTGACGAAAAAACTTTATACCAAAATGGATAGATTTTTACATTTGATTTTTTTCTGTTAATAAAAACTTTCTTCAGGCAAAGGATATCCTTGCATGTAGAATCACTAATCTCGGTATAAAGGTTTAGGTTGCATTAATCTTAAGTTAAAAGTCTGTATAACAAATAACCCTATTTTAAGACTCTTACGCCAGAAAAATTTAGACAAAATACCTTTAAATTCGCTAACCAAGCTATAGGATAGGAATGATATAATACTTTTCGTTTTCTTTAAATTCGTTTGTATGATTTATATATTCGATTACTACTCTTGGATTTTTTTTTTGTTCATTATTATGTTGTTGAGTCTGAGGCTAGCTCGATCAGGGTGAATAACATCGGCACATTTGGACTTCGCCTTTTCCTATGTTAAGCTATAACCCTACTTTATTTAATTTATAATAATATAATACTTTATTGCTTGGTGCAGAAACAAAAACATTATTACATATTATTAAATTAAATAATCTCAAGATAAATAGTCATGATTTTACTAATCTCCAAGTCAAGCTTATATAATGAAGTGAAAACAACTTTCTATTTTTGTCGAAAAGTTTTGTATGCCCCCAAACTAAAATAAAAACTACCGAACTTAAAGAATGTGAGGTGGGGTCAGCCTTATATTTAAGCTTAAAGATAATTTATAAAATTTATAGAAATACACATGTTTAAATATTTTTATGTTTGGAATGTTGGTAATATTGTAGTTTTGATCTTATTGATCTACATTTTTCAAAATCCTTACGCTACTATTATAGTGGAGCTCAACACAGTGAAGTATACTAATTTTTGCAAGTGTCTACCAGGTGCTTCTACTTATCGCGATCATTAAACGAACGAAAATTTCTTTCTTATAATTTCACTTGTGACGTAATACTTAACGCGTGGCACTTATCAAGTAACGCCCTTGGTGTTTGAATGTGACCTTTTTGGAATAATTACTCGGATTACATCTTACATCAGAACCTTGACAATCTATTTACATATCACCTAACAAGTAACGCTTTTAACGTTGCGCGCATACCATGGAAAAACGATGGGGGAGATATGAAATGTCAAAACCAGATGGAATATCGATAAACAAACTGCTTTTATGTTCAGTGTTGCCACAGAATTTTTTTAATCGTAACAGATTTGCTTAAAAAACGTAACATGTTGACCAAAATAGTAACAGCATTCTAGAAATTAAAAAGTAACAGATTTACTAAAATAGTAATAGCATTTGAGCAGGACTTTTTTGGATAAGTGGGCCCGGCCCGATGATTTTTGGATGGGCATGGGCACTACCTAAATCAAAAATGACTTCTAAAAAAAAAAGGTAGCCGATGTAACGGCATAAGCGGTAAACGTGAACAGATGAAAAAAAGATAAAACCCCCTTGTTGTACAAACTGACTAAAAAAAAGTCCTCATTGTCCTCTTTAAAGGCTGACAGATTGCTTAAAGGTGTAACAGCATAACATAACAGATCCTTTAAAAACGTAACAAATCTGTTATAATTGTAACAGATCGGCAACACTGTTTCAGTGTTGCCAGAGTAACAAAGCAAAAAAGCGCCATTATCAGTATGAAACGGGGCCCCAGCTTTTTTGAGTTGAGATATTTGGGGTTAGAAAACTACTACTACTCAAATCAAAAGTGACTTCTAAAAAAAACGATGTAAAACGCGATAAACAGCAACAAACAAAACTTCCCTTTTGTCCTAAGTGACTTCTAAAAAAAAAGGTAATCGTTTTCTTGAAAATATCATACAACCACTCATCACAACTTTCATAGCCAAGTCCCCCTTCCCCGCTTTATATAATTCAGTTTTAATAGTAGACATCATTGATAGCAGGTAAACTTTTCTGTAGCTGTTTTTTTTTGTAAATGTTTTTTGTAAAATATAATTTTATAAAAAAATTTATTTTCGTTTCGACCAGTCTAGGGTAGATACGCCTTAAGTCAGCCTCTGCCAGTAAGTAAAATTGTAAATAAGATTCCGAAAATATATAACTGCATCTAATTGCATAGTGTTCAGCCAACCCATCTCTATTTAAGCATATTTTGTCTAGTTTTGAGCGACATCTATTAGAGTTTGATAAATTAAAACAGTGGTCAGCGTGTTGGCATGTCAGAACAGGCGTGAAAACCCTAGTTATTTGGTTGGCCGAGTTGGATAAGATTTTATTGAATAAAAGTGTGTTTATCCTATTTTAGTGTATTTTGTGTTTAAAGTATACTTATGGCAAGTAGTGTTTAACATTATTTTAAAAGAACATTTGGAGATTTAAAAAAAAAAAACCTTAAATAATGGAGGGCTGTGAATAGGGTTGTCAATCTTCAACAATTTCCAGTAATCGGCCCATAAAATGCACCAACTTTACCGATGTTTCATATGCAGTTGCCTAACTTCAAGATTTTATTTGCGATATTTGTTCTTTTGAAAATAATTAAGAGTTTGATATAATAAGAATACATGTTTAATAAAGAGTATATAATATTTTGTTTGAGTTTGTATTTTTTTTTAATGGCTGACTACTAGCAGAGAAATGGCTGACTTTAGAATTAGGGTGGCTTATTACTAGCATAGAAATGGCTGCCTTTAGATTTAGGGTGGCTGATTACTAGCATAGAAATGGCTGACTTTAGAATTAGGGTGGCTGAGCAATAGCAATTTTGTTCCTTTTTAATAATAAATTAATTGTTAAGTTTGATAATATATTCACGACTTTTAACCTTATTTAGCCAACATAAAATTAATACATGGGTGCGATAACAATAATTTAGAAACTTTTCTGTAAGAGCCTTTTTTTTTAACACCCAGTTAACTTTTAAATTTATGTTAGGTGGCTGACTACTGGCACATTTACCCTATATGAAATATAACGCTTTTTATACCAATAATCCCCCTTTCGTCTCATGCATTCTCTCGCTCGCTGTACAATACAGTGTTCTGCAATAGTGCGTCAGGTTGCCTTAGCGTATATATGAATTAAGATGGGAATTTCATTCATATGCTGACTTATACTGTATCACAGGGTGTATTTCAGGAAAATATTTCCCCATTTACAAGGTGGACCATAAAAGTGCGATAACAAAAGTTTTTAAATGGAACTCCCAGTATTTAATTGCATAAGTTCGTATTAGTGTACAAAATTGTATTTCCTTTGTTTTGGTAGTTTAAGAGCAACAAATTAAAAACTAAAAAGTTTTGCAGCCATGAAAAAAAAGTTAAAAAAACTTATCTAAAATGGGTGAGATTTGTGACAAGGGATCTACAGATACTGTTAATAAAATGGTGTTCATCTATTTTAAACAGGGTGTTCATTGTTTATAACAATGTTTCAAAAAAGTATTTTTTAAATATTTTTCAAATGGAACATCCCTTATATTATTGGCTTTTTGATGTGGAATTCATAAGCAATTTTTTTGTAATGCAAGCATATACGTTATTTCCAACCCTTTTCGAAATAATAAAATAGAACTTTTTGTTTTTACACTTTTTTAAGCCAATCTGTTATGGGAAAATATTTTCCTGAAATACACCTTATGATACACTATAAGTCAGCATATGAATGACATTCCTAACTTATTTCGCATAGGAGCTAGGAAAGCCTGAGGCACTGTTGCAGGTATATTTCTATAGTTTTTCTGCTTTCTGAATTACCCCCCTGTGGATTATGCCTTATTACTTTCTCATTCTTTTTTATTTTATCAATTTTTTTGTAACTGTATTTTTTTAGTGAGCGCAATATGTTTTTTTCTTTTTGGACTTCGTATTTATCCTCGTAAAATTTCAAATCGTATTTAAGATTTCGAATTTCTCTCCAAGCCCTTTAATACCCTCAATATGTTGTTGAGTTTATTATACCTATGGATATTTTCAAAAAAATGACTGGATCTTCTAACACGATTTTCCACTAGAGATTTGCTGTCTTTGCAAAAAAATTTGTTATTTAATTTAAGCAGGAATGGTTTAACTCTGAACTAAGCTTAAGAGCGTATTCTAGGCAACATTTTCCCCATAATTATTTTGCCTTCGCCATTCTGTCAGCTAAGTAATTTCCCTTGTAAATCTTACGGCCGATAGATTTTTGCTTTTATTAGAATATTGTTAAATTATTTTAGTTATTTTTTTTTTGACTAAACTTTGTAAAATCTTATACTTCTAGTAGGAGCTTACTTCAAATTACGAGATTCAAAACCGCGTTTTAGCATGCTTTAAGAGAAAAGTACCATTATTTATTACTCTTAGCAAGAATTACATTAAACAATTATCTTATAATGCAATATAAAGTCTAAATAAAAGTTTTGAAATACCGAACATTGTCGAATGGGCAGTGGCGTCGGACTATTGAAAAGAGGTATATACGAATACAAAAAAAAACATTTCGATTGGAGCAGCACTAATAACACTAAAGATTAAATTCAGTGGCGTTTACTCGCAAGCCGTTTAAAGTTTTTCCATTTTTGACTGCCGACTTATTTTAATTGCTTACTCGAAATCTAAACATTGCAACAGATTTATATTTACAGGGTAGTAGTGCTACAATTTGTCATCAGTGAATCTGTTGCTTTGTACTTTGTTTAGTTTTCGAGAAATCAATTATTAAAATAATTTATCAGCCGAAAATGGAAAAAGTTGAAACGGCTTGCAAGTGAACGCTACTGAATTTAATATTTTTCTTATTATTGCTTCTCCATTCCAAATCTTGGTGTTTTGTATTCGTATATACCTCTTTCCAATAGTCCGACGCCACTGCCCATTCGACAATGTTAGTTATTTTTGCTGCTAACTTTTTCTGCCAACTTTACATTAGTTAAGTTGAACCTTTTAATAATAAATAAAAACATTTTGCTTCGCCCATCTATTTTACATGGGTACCTAGTTATCCATAGTATATCCTTCTACTGTAGTATTCGCTGTAAAGCCGTAATTGTACAACCCTAACGTAATAAAAATCCTGGCCTAATGGGATTTATTTTTTTTTCCGTAAAAGGTTTATTAATTTTTGCCATTATTTAGATACGCGATTTGTTAATTTCGCATGAGTTATATCACACCCTATCCAAGGAATATGCAGATTCATCACAATAGTATCTTAATGCTAGCTAAGCATCTTATTCACTTTTTATTTATTTATTTATTGAAAACTACACAATACAGGTTGATACAGAACATATCATTAACCCAATTATACAGGTAGTATTTATTAGGGGGTGGCCACTCATAGCCAACTTCTAAAAGAATAATTATTCTACTCAAGAGTGAGCAAGAGCAGTTTTATCTAAAACTAATTATATACAATAGCATAACTTACACGCCTATTATACACAAAGTTAATGTTACAACAAAATTTAGAAATCTACAAAATCTGTTATATTTAAAATTCTTTTTTTGAGTTTGTTTACAAACGTAATCTTAGAATCGCCAAATATATTACAGTATTTTTGATTTTGGTTGTAATTAATAATCATATAGCTAACGGAAGATTTTTTTTGATAATTAGTTCTAATTGATTTAAAATTAAAAGTTCTATAGCCTACTTGTCTAGTTCTGTTAGGTATACAAATGCTCACCTTATGTAATGTTGTATTGTCTACTGCTAAGTTATTAAATATCTTATAAATATAAACGGTACTATTGAAGGTTCTTCTATTATGCAATGTCATTAAGTTGTAGCGCTTTAGATTAGTAGGATAGCTATTCTCATGAACTTTTCTTAAAAAAAAGTCTGAGATGCGGATAAACTTTTTTTGGACTTTTTCAATCATTTGAATGTACTTTACATAAAAAGGAGACCAGATAACACTGGCGTATTCAAGTTTTGTTCTTACTAAACTATTAAAAAGAATCTTTAGAGTTTTTGTAGAAGTAAAAGATTTAGAATTTCGTACGACAAACCCAAGGTTTTTATAGAATAACTTTACTACTGATTCAATGTGTAAATTAAAAGATAATTTGTCATCAAACAAAACTCCCAAATCTTTCTTTTCAGATACTGAGTCGATCTTATTGCCATTGATTAAGTAGGCAAAGTTAGTAGTTTTCTTAGAATAGGAAAACTTCATATGTTTGCACTTATTTATGTTAAAAGGCAAGCTATTTATTATGGACCAGTCATATAGCGCGTCTAAATCTCTCTGCAATGCACTACAACCAATGATACCCTCGACTTTTCTAAAGAGTTTTATATCATCTGCAAACAGAAGAACCTGCGAATTCCTTACAACATCAACAGCATCATTAATGAATAGCAAAAACAAAAGGGGTCCCAAATTGGATCCCTGGGGAATACCAGATGTCGAGAGAAAGTTAGGTGAAGTGTAACCTTTAATTGATACATAGTTAGTTCTATCCGTCAAGTACGACTTTATAAATAAACACCAGTTTGACGATAAAGAAAATCTTTTTAGTTTAGCTATTAACAGATTATGGTCGACTTTATCAAACGCCTTAGCAAAGTCTATGTATACAGTATCAACTTGAGCACCTTCCGCCAAAGCATCTGTAGTATATTCCACAAAATCTACAAGATTACCAACTGTTGACCGACCCTCACGAAAACCATACTGATATTTGGACAATTTTTCTTTTACATGAAAATTTATTCTATTACTTACTATATTTTCAAACACTATGGCAATGTTTGATAGAATTGCAATGGGCCGATAATTTTTTACATCTGTCTTACAGTCACACTTGAAAATAGGTGTGATACGCGCCACTTTAAGTTTATCGGGAAACACTTTAGTTTTTATTGACAGGTTGAAAATATATAACAGTGGTTTAGCCAATTGCATGCCTTTAAAATAAATCTGGGTAAATTATCCGGACCTAAAGTTTTTTTATTTTTTAAACTAGAAATTGCTTTAATGAGCTATCTGTTGATCCTCATCATACGATATGCCGCCCTGTGTATTAGTTTGCTCATAAACAGATTGAAAAAATGAGGCAAAAGCTTTAACAACGTTTTCTTCACCCAAGTATTTTTTTTCATTTAAAAACATTTCTTTAGGGATACCGTGGTTGTTTCCTTTTTTATTTTGAACGAAATTCCAAAATTGTTTGGAGTCCCCTCGTATAGAGGTTTCACATCTAGCAAGATATTCTTTATAGGCGGTTTTTATGTCTTTTTTAATTTTTGATCTAAGATGCTTGTAGTCGGCTTGACATTGTGGTAGCTGAGTCCTTTTAAATAATTTTAAGTTTCGCTCCTTTGCTTTAATATCGATGATAATCTCTCTAGTAAACCACGGTGGATATTTGCGCTTTCTGGCTGTTTTTTTAGGAATAAATTGATTAAAAATATTGTAAATAATATCATAAAATCTATCAAGTGCGATATTTACATCTGTAGTCCCTTTAACAGTATCCCAATTTGTAGTTCTTAAAGTGTTGTATAATTCTAAATAGTTTGCGTTACAAAAATCATAGTAGGAAACATTTCTTGGGTGACAAACAGGAATAAACTCAAATAATGTTACATCTATATCCAAGGGAGGATGATGAGAATCTTCGCTTACAATAGGATCGGGACATTTCATAACACTACAATTTAGGTTAGATATTACTACATCTAATATTCTATTATTTATATTATTTACATTATTAAATTGGGTACTTTTTATTAAATTACAGAAATTTACAAAACAAAGACCTATAGGGGAATTAAGATTCGGTATGTTTAGGTCACCCATTATTAAAAAGTCATGCTCGAGTTTGGCTAAAAGTAATTCCAAGTAGTTAAATAAATTTTCATAGATTTGTAAAGAACTATTGGGCGTTATATACACAGTTAATACTAGAAAATATTTAGAAGGCAATTTTACCCTTACCCCTACCATTTCCACGCCTTTAATGTCAATTAAGTAAAACTCTTGTGATGGTAAATTCTTTTGCACAGCACACAACACTCCACCGCCTCTTGTTTTCATTGTCTGCTGTCTATCCCTATCTGACCTGTACACAGTATAATCACTTGTGAAAAGTTCACTACTGGAAATACCTTCATGTAGCCACGTCTCTGTTAAAGTTAATATGTCATAGTTCAAATCTGCACTATTTGTCAGCACTTCTGCGGTTTTTGTTCTTAGCCCTCTGACGTTTTGGTTATATATCTGAAGGTTCTTGCGTTTAGAAGTATTATCCATTGTAATTTATGTGTTGTTTGTATTGGTACATTTTTTTTTGGTAAGCAGGACAACGTGTATCTCGGGCTGAATGTTTTCCTTCAGGCAGGTTCAACTTCATACAGTTCGGACAATTTATCTCTTCAGTACATTCCTTAGAATCATGATTTTTGCCACACTTATGGCAAATATTAACACTATTGCAATGTTTCGCGACATGGCCAAAAGAGCAACACTTAAAGCATATCGCTAAATTAAAGTATTCATATACATAGAGCTTTGTCAAATCAAAATGTAGGTCTTTTGATTTCATAATATGTTTAAATATATCTGGAGTTGTTTGCATTATCCAGTTTTCCCTACTGGGATTTCGACACTTTCTCTTTGTTACAAATATGATTTTTTCCCGAACGTCATTCCCAAATTCGGTTTGTAATTCTGGATTTTGTTTAATTAGTTCTGATTTGAAATAATCTGTTGTATAGCCTGCTTCTATTCCTGTAAATATCACCATTGGATCACTACTGATTTCTTTTGTTTGTAGCTCCTGTTTTTGTTTTAAGATATCTATTAGTTTTTTTTTGTTGTGTTTTGTTGTGGCTTTCTAGTATCACTCCACCTTTAACTGTTCTCACGTTTTTAAGTCTTCCATCTATATCATCAATATTAAGGTTTTGCTTAATTTTTTTTAGTATCTTTTTAGCGTCTGGCTCATTTTGTGCTCTAACAATAGTCTCTAATTTTTGTTTATTTGCTTGTGGGGGTGTTACCCAAGCTTTATTATCCTTATTAGTTGTTTGTTTGGTATTAACAAGATAATTACTACTTGTATTACTGCCGGAAGGATATGATTTTAAAGTATCACTGTATGTAACTTGATTTTTATCTTCAGAGGCAAGATTCTTTAGTAGTAATTCATTCTTTAGGGTGATGTTGGCAACTTCTAGATTCCCAATGCGTTTAACCATTTTTGTTAATTTTTTAAGTAGGGAAATTGAAGCATCTTCTATAATATTATGTTCAACTTCTGTGAAAACCAGAACGTCTTTGGTTCTTTTATTTGAAGCTTTCTTTATAGAATCTAGGAGCTCTATTATTAACTCCAACTCCTTTTCTTCCATACTGGAATCATTGACAGTTTCGTCTTTCGTTGCATGTGTAACATCGCAGTGTCTCTTATATTCCATAGTTGGACTTTGTGATTCAGATCGAATTCTCTTTGTATATATATTACCTGCTATATCTTCATCGCTTTTATTATTCTCTGTATAAAGTGGAGACCTTGCAATTGATTTCCTTGGTTTGAAGACACTGTCGTCTGTAGTTTCTGATGAAGAGCCAAAAATATCAACATCAGCAGTTTGAAAATTATTGACCGATCCTGGTAGCATTTGATTTATCGCTATATCAGTATTGTTGGTTTTTTTGTCATCATCTTTTGTATCTTTACTTGAATATGTTTTTATGGGTGTTAAAGATTTTATACGATTTTCTGTAAACGATAATGATGATCCTGACAAATTTCTTTGTTTTTGTTGCTCGGCATACCCAAATCCGACTGTTTTATTGTCATGGATTTTGTCGCCACCGCTATCTTCGTTCATATCAACTTTTGTTTAATTTAAAACAATAAGGGACACCAAAAATTGATAAAAATCTAGGAGACGCAAAATTTACTTGTATTCACCTACACTGTCTTCACTACTTTTATACTTTGTAATGTTGTTTTACATTTAGTTTAGAGTCAAAGCTGAACAGAGTAACCGCTCTTACTCTACGAGCTGTAAGATAACAAATCAATCGTGTATTCTTGATCAATAAAATTGTTTTTTAAAAAAGACTAGGAGTATCAATCGTATAACTGGCGCAGTCGTGCAGATCGATAGTAATTGATTGTATCGTACATATCAATTTCAGCAACGATTAAATTATCGAACGAACCTTGTGATTTTTGTCACTAGTGGAGGTGTTTGTGCAGAGTGGCTTTCAAGACATCGAAAACCCCATCCATCGTGGACTGTGCATCTCACCGCCTACCAGCCAAGGATCTCGGAAAAAGGGCTCCACACATTCCCCCCTTTTCGCAAAAGTGGATTTGATTGGTTCCGGACGAAAATTGCTGGATCACAACAACCCTTTTATAAATGATAATGAACCGGACAGTCCTTCTAGTTATGTAAGTGCAATTTTGTAAATGTCAGCCGACGATTTGATAAATTCTTTAAAAAATTTAAGGATAAACCCTTCAACTGACTCGAACTCCACTTCTTGTCCCACTGTACCAGAAGTGTCCCCCGAAATAAATACTTTAATCGATTTTTTATGTGAAAGTAGCGAAACTGCTACAAATTTTGATAAAAGTACTTTCTCCCAAGATATTTGTTCCGCAGGACCAAGCTCGAACGTAGTTTTAGAAAATAGTTTATTAAGTTTACAAAATACTATCATGCCTAACGTTTTCAAACCTGAATATTTAAATTGCGTTCCAACATTAAATAGATATTTGGTAATATGTGAAACAATAATAAATAATTTTTATGACGCGAACGACCCCATAGCCTTTCAAAATATTTACTTGCTAAATTCTTTAATTGGAAAACTAACTGGCAATGCTAGATTAGTTATAAATATTTAAAATGTCACAACTTGGGCAGATTTAAAAAATACCCTTTATAGAAATTTTGCGGATCGTCGAGACGAAACCTGTCTTAATAGAGATTTGGTTATGTTAAAACAATTACCAAATGAGACACCCAAAATTGTTATAAGTGTTTGGAAATCTTGAATTTATTATACAGCTTTGTAGATGCGCATGACGCCGCAGACGCAGCGAACGTAAAACGCGAATTATATAAAAAACTTGCTCTAAAAACATTCTTATCTGGACTTACCATACGCAGTATGCGTCCAGATTCTTGAACCGACGCGATTCAATGCGTTATTCAGGAAGGTAATATTAGATATTTACAATCTAACCAAACAACGCAGTTTAAAAATAATATAAACAGACCAAATAACAGTCTGTCTATACCTCCAACAAACTCGAATAATTTTAATAACCAAAACTCGCAACGTTTCATGTTACCATTTAATACACAACCAAACAACTACCAATTCTGGCCTAATTTCCCCTCTCAACCTTTACAATTTAGGCCAAACCCAAATTTTAGACCACAACAAAAATTCTTTGCAAACGCACAAGTTTTTGGGACACCAAAAAATGTTTTTAAACCAGACCTTAACAAACCATTACCTAGGCCAACACCAATGAGCGTGTGTACCAGGGAAACGTCTAAAATTAGACCAAATAATAATAATTTTAATAACAACAATAACCCCCGCAATTGGTATTTGAAGAACTATACAATACAGAAGCTAACCCGTACTACACAGAATACAACCCAAATGACCTATCTTACGAATCTCAATATTGTGTCTATCAAGGAAATGACGAACAATATTATGAACCAAGTGGTTCATTGCCCAATTATACCTATCAAAATACATCAGATATTGACGATAACGAGCAGGATTTTCAGGAGACTCCGCAGGAGAACAAACAAATCTGACATCCCAAATAATTTCTTTAAATACGTCAAAACACAAATGAATTACCCAACATTTCCAGAACATAATTTAAAGTTTTTAACCGACTCAGGAACGACAAAATCTCTTATTGATCTAAATTTAGCAATCAAATATTTATTCAAATTTCGAAAAATAATTTTGCACAAGATATAGTCAATTTTGTAAAAGAAAATATTATCCCGGATAAACAGTACCATCTATACTTTGAAAACCCTAATACATACGAACCTTTTTGTGAAGTAGCTAGGCAAAATTTTAAATGGCCATCGAATAAATTAATTTAAACGCTGTCTATCAAAACTTACTGATGTAACCAAAAAACAAGACATCCCCGAAATTATAAAAAAAATATCATGAAAGCAAATCTAACCATAGAGGTATAGACGAAACACAACAAAAAATAAAAATTAATTACTACTGGCCCAATTTGAAAAATTCTATACAAACTTTCATTAACTATTGTGAAATATGTCAAATTAGTAAATATGACAGGAACCCTGTCAAAATGCAAATGAATGTCACGCCATCAGCAACAAGACCTTTTGAAATTATTCATCTAGATACATACACTTTAGAAACAAACGAAATTTTTAACAACAATAGATAGTTTTTAAAAAATGCTCCAGCATACCCTTTAAAATCTCTTGTCTCCACAGAAATTGTCGAAAATCTTTTATTTTACTTTTCACATCATAAAATACCAAAACAAATAATTCTTGAAAACGGTACTGAATTTAAAAATACAGCAGTTACAGAACTATTACAACTTCATAAAATACAAATTCATTTTATTTTCCCAAATCATCCCCAATCGAACGGACAAATAGGACGCCTACATTCGACACTATCAGAACATATCAGATTTCTTAATAATCAAAATTTTAATAAAACATCTGTCATCCAAAAAATTATTTACGTTATATTAGCGTATAATAATTCAATACATTCTTTCACGAAACTTAAACCCATTGACGTTATTTCCGGTCATTTTACTAACGACAACCCTTTTGACATTAATATTGATCAATTACTACTTAGTGATTACATTAATGATCATAAAGAAAAAACTAAAATACTATACCCCCAGATTAACGAAAAATGTATTTCTAATAAAGAAAAAGAAAATCGAAAAAATTAACGAAAATCGTAAAACCCCCGATCAAGACGTCTATGTTAAAAAACATATTAGACAGAAAAATGCTAATAAATTAAATATACCCACTAAATTGGTTTCCATTAATACCAAACATAAACCCGCTAAAACAAAATTAGTTTGTATTAATACTAAACGTAAAACTGCTAAAACAAATTCTAAAGAAAAAATTCACCTAAGTAAAATCAAACGCCCACTTAGGAAAAGATACAGTTTCAGACTTCTTCAACTAACATTCGGATACGAAGAAAAACTTACGATAAGGAAAATAAATGGTAACCCCGGTATAATTCCCTTTAAGTTAGGAACAACTAAAGTTCAAGAATATACTTATACACTTATTCATTATTATGATCTTAACCCAATAATTATTGAAATAAATAAATTACATATCAAATCCAAAAATGTATCAATGATAATTAGTGATCATCTAGAATACGAATTTGATGCTTCAAATTATCTAAATATATTAAATCTAATACAAGATAGGGTTGAAACAAAAATAAACGAAATAATTCCACACACAGATCGAATTAAACGAGGTTTAATTAACGCATTAGGTTCAATCTTTAAAGCCGTATCAGGTAACTTAGACGCCTCTGACGGAGAGCGATATGAAAAACTTATTGCAGAGTTGCAAAATAACCCAAACCAATTGGCTGAAAATATTTTGAAAGAGAATTTAATATCCTCAAGTATAATCAAAAAATTGAATAACACTATTCAGCAAATTCGCTATAACGAAAAATTGTTGGAATCCAAATTAAATCTAATAGGCGTGCTAGTGCAAAAAATTACTTATAAAGAAAACGCGAATTTTATTAAAGACGTTTTAAATCAAATAATAAACATCTATGAAATAATAGACTCTACCTTACAAGATATAGAAAATTCAATTGCTTTTTCTAGGCTTAAAGTCATGCACCCTAGCATTGTAAAAACTGAAGATCTTTATTTTGAATTATTAAAAACTCAAAAACAAGTAGGTCTCAATCGTATGCCCATAGAAGTCACACTCGAAAATACATTAAACTTTGAAAAAATAATAAATTTAGAATGTTTTATCTTAAATAATCGGGTAACCTACTTATTACATATCCCAATAGTATATCCTGAATAATTCGATTATCTACACCTTTATTCCATTCCTGTCCTTAGAAAGAGTCTGTTTAGGGTAGTAATACCGCGGAATAAATTTTTAATTAAAAATAAATTGCACTACGCATATCGAGGCGCAGAATGTCAAGAAGTCAAAGACCAGTCCTATATCTGCGACATAATGGACCTTCAAGAAACCACCGAAAATAGCCCATGCACAGTTAAACTATTAGAATCTCCAAAAGCCACCTCCACTTGTCAGCAAATCGAAGCAAAAATCACCGAGCCGATATGTAAACAATTGGATATTGCCGATCAATGGAACTTCATTTTACCCAAAGAAGATATTGTGAAATTAAAATGCAACCTACAAGAAGAAAGCCAAAAAATACATGGTACAAATTCCTAATGGATGCCAAGCCAATATCAATCAAGAATCAATAATCGAAGATCAATTAAAAGCAACAGCCAACCAATCTTGTTTCCTGATTTTGATGATGAAATCGACGTCCTACCAACCCTCAACCTCAGTTTTCACATACAAAATGTCAAACTGGATGAACTTTACGAATTAGAAAACAAAATCAAAGAAAACCAACCACACTTATTCTTCAGCAATATCTCTAATCCACCCAGTATATGGACAATACTAATTTAAACAATATTAATAATTAGTATAGTATACCTTTGCTATAAAAAGAGATGCTGTCTTAAATTAAAAATACAACAGAGGAAAGCCATAGTGAAGGAAAACTTGGAACTTTGAGATGTTCAACTACCCCGTTAGCCGTGGAGTTGAATCTCCAAGGGGAGGAGTTATATCACACCCTATCCAAGGAATATGCAGATTCATCACAATCTTACTGCTAGCTAAGCATCTTGTTCACTTTTTATAATTTGTAATGTTGGTTTACATTTAGTTTAGAGTCAAAGCTGAACAGAGTAACCGCTCTTACTCTACGAGCTGTAAGATAACAAATCAATCGTGTATTCTTGATCAATGATGTTTTTTTAAAAAAGGACTTCCGAGTATCAATCGTATAACTCATGTAATAAAATAATCATTTACTGTATATTATGATATGACTAATCGATATCAAATTCACAACTCTGGTGCATAACAAAAAAAGCTGCATATCTCAAAATCGTCAACTGGCGTTGACTTCTAAAGGTAAAAGTTATTACATAAAAGAATTTTTAAAAAAAAATTGATTTTTTTTTAATTTTTTTTTTAAATATTCTACGGCGCATTATGTTTTAAAATTTGTGCCACAGCGCCGAAATTATTAAAGACCGGATAAGTAGTTTCCGAGGTAAATTAATTTTACATGCCTTTACATCTTCTTATATATTCGTTTTTCTAGCAGTCCATTTCAAATTTCACAACTATCATACATTTTTCGAATATAAGGATTGAAGGTGTTTTATGGGGTCGAAACATTGCTATTTGGTGACAGTATTATTGGCCAAAGACATAAGAAGGAGCAAGATTTACGATACTGCAATACAAATTACAAGTTTATATTTAAAAATAAAAACCTGATGATGGCATCTCGATGACTAAACGTTTTACTCGAAATCTGATGACATCATATGATAGGAAACAAAATACCGCAATGTAAAAGTTAAATTATTTTTTCTTTATCTTTACAAATAAACCGCGTTCTCAGAGCTACGGGTGTCGCAGGCGACATATCCCAACTTCTTCAATTAATGTCGCGCCGACAGCTGTCGTTACCCGTAAACGAAGTGAAGTTGAAACAATTCAACGACAGCGACACCGTCCGAGCGACACGATAGTGGGGGATTAGGGGTTATAACGTAAACGATCCTGATTGGTCGAGATGATGTCGCTGGCGACAGAACGTAGCTCTGAGAACGCGGCTTAAAGTCACAACGAATAAAAACAGGACAAACCTTGTCGGCAATTTTCGGCTGTTCCGAATATCCTCGAACATTGAAAATATTGGGTTTGCAGACCGACATTAAAACAAAAAATGCATCTATAAATACTATATTTGGAGCTATCTGTTTTATAACACTGTAATGTAGAAGTTTCGAGCTATCTCTTATCCCAAATTTTAAAGCGCGACCTGCTAGAATAACTTTAAAAACGTACGATGAAATATGCCATTTTCGGCCTTTTTTGACACTTCATATTTTTAATATCCACGATGACGCTTTATGCATCCAAAGCAATCCCTTCGAAAAGTCATAATTCTGTTAAAATAAAACTTTTACGGAAATTGCAGAGTATGTTTAAAATTGAAATTTCGATAATTATTCGGACATATGAAGCTTTAATTTTGGTCTCAATAAATTGTAAAAGTCCCAAATAATCTATAACTTCAAAACGTTGAAACAAGTTCACAATTCAAAGTCAAATATACCCATTTTAGGCTAATTTTGACACTTTGACAGCGGTAATTAATTCCAATATGGAAGTCTATCTTGAATTTCATGGCCTTTCGACAACTATGTATTTCGAGATTTGACGAATTTTAATGTTCTCGCTGCCAATATATCAATTTTACTCAAAGTAAAAAAAATAAATTGGTATATTCAAGTATACGTGCGTGTTTAGAAAAGATTGAGGAATAAAATAAGCCTGAAATGAACTCTCTAAGGATGTTATAGTACAAAATATAGTCGAATATAAAATACTTTTGGTAAAAAAAACGTAAAAAAAATTATATTTTATTTTTTTTGAATCGTTAAACGTACTACCGAAGAGCGCGCATGGTATGAGTTTTAAATGCTATTTATCCCTCTAAACAACAGTCCAAAAAAAAGTTTAAAAAGTTAATTACAGTAGCTCACAGATTGGTTTGAGTGGATCGGTATCTAAAAAAAATTGTACCAAATTTTTAAAAAATCGAAATTCATTCGTTTGGTCCTCTGTAAATCAAAACGATTAAGAATCGAAAAATTGTATTTTAAATGTAATTCGACGAGCTTTTTCCGATAGGATACGACATTTTAATAAAAAAATTATTTTTCAAGAAAAAAATTAAAAATCGTGAAAATTTTGGGTCTTAAATCGTTATTTTTAAATTTTCACAATTTTTAATGATTTTAGGTATAGAAAGATGTATTGTGAAAAGATAGTATTAAAGACGGCCCATCTGATCGTTTAAACTGGAAATATGTCCGACGTACCCAATTCGACTTATTCGGTACCCAAGACGACCCTGCGATGGCCATTTTTCGACTATTAAAAAATCAAAAAAATTACTTTCCATTTTCTAATATTGGTCAAAAACAATCGGTTCGGCGGCTGCCGGTCCTCTCGAACCACCAGCAGTAAAAACCGGAAAAAATAATGTTTGCGACCTGAAATGCATTACAGCGGATTTCGCATATTTCCCGACTTTGACGTTTAATAACTTTTTTCCAAAACACCTTGTCTATTTGAAATGTTTACAAAATGTGCCCCCGTTATTCCTCTATAAAACCAAATATTCAAAATCAGTTTGAAGTTTGCCACTCGAGAGAAAAAAAATCGAAAATGTCAAAAAGTCGATATTTCAAAATTCCGGTACGACGACAAGGGTCACACATTTTTAAATGAAAGTGTGATAATACTTATCTGTGCAAAAACTAATTAAATTTCGTTCGTGCTTTGTGAATCGTAAATTAGATCGCTGTATAAGCAATTCATAAGACCGTCCAAAAAGCAGAGATCTTGCTTTATATTACCCTTTTCTGAAAAAGCACAAGCACTGCTTTTATACAAGTGGAATCGAGCGAGAGAGGTGGTAGGGTAGAAAGAGATTCAACAAACACGCGACTCGAGATATCCGGCATCCGTCCGCCCATGTTATAATGAGAGTTAAACAGTGGCATAACTACACCCCTAAGTCAAAATATACTTTTATGTCAGAAGCAAACATATCTTTATCGACAAAGCTTTTAGAAATTTTAACTTCTATTAATTTATTATTTAAAAATATACAGGGTGTTTTATTAAGGTTGGAGGTTTGCCACCGGCCATATCTCTTAAACTACTGGGTGTAGAAACAAGAAAAAATCATTATTAAAATCGCCATGAGAAAATCCTGAAAATAATTTTTAAGTTCCACATTTCACCGCAAGGGGACACAATTGAAACTTAAATATTAAAATTCTAAATTTCTCCAAAAATTTTCACATTAAGGCTCTACCACGCGCAAATTTAGAGGATGAAAAACACCGTTTCGCTACTGCAGGATTCTGCAAAGGCTATTTGAGATATTTGTCGGGACAATTTAAAATTTAATAAAGGAATGTTTGTATTTCTAAGGTACAAATCCCTTTTTTGAAAAAAATAAGAATATGTATAAGAAAATGCCCACTAAAGGTACGTATTTTTAGGCCCTTTTCCAAGGTTAATATCGTAGCTAAGAATTTTTTTTTCAAAAAAATAGCCATGTACCTTAGAAGTTCCATGTCTTATCTTTAAGACTTCAAAAATTGAGACAAAACAATGTCGTAATAAGTCCGTTATCTTGCAGCGCGCAACTCATGTTTTAGGTAAATTTTGTTGTCATGTTATAGAAGTTGCCTATATACAGCTGAATTTATTCTCGGCTGACGTGAAACAATTTACATCCAGAGAGAATAATGATACACTGAAAAAAATTATAGGTGGTCGAACAAGAAGTAATTTCGGGGGAAATTTTGGGCTAAATTTTATGTTCTTCTTTTTGGATTGTCAATGCCAATAACAGAATATCTAAGCGTCAATTTTAAAAAGACGCAACTAGTAGTTGTGCTATATACTCTGGGTTGCCATAAATGTTTCGGCTTAGACCGAGATGGTTTATAATGCGCCGGAAGGCAAAATGTTCAAGGCGCTTTCACCATTTTGTCAAAACGGGTGTTTGGGCTTTCAAAATTTCTTATTCATGTTAGGTAAGGATAAGAATTGAACGAAATGCAGTGGATTTGTTGATGTATTGCAATCAAAAATGGGCTATATTGAGTTTTTTTTGTTTCGTTTTTTATCGAAATGGGCCATTGTCTTGATAGTGAACAAAATATACTAAGGTAAATAGCTTATTGGTATTAGAGGCCCAAACTGGGTCACCGGGAACTTATGACAAATCCCAGGATGTATGGTAACCCTGGTATATTAACTCTTAGATCTAAAATTAAAGTTTAATTTGTCTTGGTAAAGGGTGATAGGTGCAATAAAATAAAGCCATTGATGAAGGTTCTTAGTGAGTAAGGAAACCAACTGTTGCATAATGAATCTATTTCTATTCGATTGTTTTTATATTTTATGCTTATTATACAGGCTCTATATATTGTTTATATAGTGAGCTTCTGTCTAAACCTGTTAAAATATGAATTTATCTTAAAGGTGAAATGTGTTTATTATTTTATCCATGGTTTAACGATTTAAAAGTAGTTGTCAGGCACGAATTTGGCGTTGGTCACATGATATTTATCTGTCCATGTTATTGGCTCGCAGCTACAATTTGGTGCAGCGAGACTACTGTATAGTGACAATGCTTCTAAGAAGCTAGGTAGGTAATATATAAAAATTGGACAGTATGCCACGCAGAGTAATAAAATACAATTTTTTGTTAGGCATGGGCGTCCATAGAGTGGACTGTTGCTCTTGACCAAGGGGGAGCGGGGGGGGGGGGGGGGGGGGTGGAGAGGTAGATATACTTTTTTACTAACTTTTGTTAGGGGGAGTTTATGAAACGACTGCGACATTTTTTTTGTAGGAATCACTTTTGATAGAAGTTCTTGAAAACGCAAAGTTTTGTTTTTTTTTGTAGCCACTTTTGAACGGTGGAGAAAGTGTAGAAAAGGCTGCGAAGTATTTTATTTTATAGAAGTCACTCTTGAGAACTTACACGTTTTTTTGGCTACCCCCCTATCACTTTATGTTTATAAAAAACATTAATACCGTGATTTTGTATCGGATCGGCGCGACGATACGGTACTACCTCCTGTTGTTTCTGTGTTACTAAAAAAAAGTCTAGGTACTTACTTTTTCCTCTTTTGAGGGTGCAGCGCAACTAATCGTCAAAAACATACCACTTTAAAAAAGAATAATTATAATGGCACGGAACGCGACGGACAAAATACTGCGCGAGTTAGTAACCACGGTCAACAAAACCTGGAACCAGCGGGACTTATCTTTTGTTTTTTAAATAAACACGGTGAAAAATTTGTAATATAAGAAAATTTTGATTGAAAAACTATTGACCTTACGAAGTATTTGATAACCAATGCTGAAAACCTTTAGTTTCAGGGTAGGCCTGTGCCTCCCAATTTTGAAAATTTGACAGTATATGCTAATGCTGATGGGGGCGATCGGGCCAAAATATTTTTATAATGATGGCACTTCCCGTTATACCGGAAGTAAGTGTCAACTTGCTTATTTTAAATAGAATACTCTATATATTACTACATTTTTGCATTCTACGCAAGAATTTAGGCATATCTTGTATACCATGTCCTATACCTATGACTAAGCGTTTTAGATATTTTTAATAGATTTTTTATAATTTTAATAACTATTAATACAGGGTGTTTAAACAATACGATTAAAACTTAAATTGAAAAACTGCAAAAAGACTAGTTTTTCAAATGGAAATACACAAATTTTATAATTATTCCTTATTTAGCATTAAAAATAAGGGTACGTTTGTATATCCCAAAAAATTTTAGTTTTAGAAACATTGCCAATTTAATATTTTTATATGGCGATTTTGCTGCAGATTTTAAGTTTAGTTACTTTTAGTTGGCTATAACGGCGTTGAAAAACAATCAAATGCGAGAAAAATTTATGAAGCTGTCACTTACCATTTAAACATCATTAATTATCATGTATGTGCGCTTAAATTGTACAAACGAAGATTATTTAAATTTATTTATTATTTATGGAGAATGTGTTAAAGTTATATTAAGAACATGGGACACATTTGCCAATCGATATCTTCAAAACAGAAGCCATCACAATGTGCTTATTAATAATATTCAAATGGTAAAATTAGATTTTGCTGTTTTTCAACGCCGTCATAGACAACTAAGAGTCACTGAACTAAAAATCTGCAGCAAAATTGCCATATAAAAATATTAAATTAGCAATATTTCGAAAACTAAACATTTTTGGAATATACAAACTTACCCTTTTTAATGCTTAACTAAAAGTAATTATAAAATTTAGACTTTTTGCAGTTTTTTCAATCTTATTGTTTAAACACCCTGAATTAATAGTTATCAAAATATTATAAAAAATCTAATAAAGCAGGTCCTTTATAACAAGGAATCCCGCTTAAATTAAATAAATATAAGGCTTCTTTATAGAAAAAATTGATAATTATTTTAAGGCTTGCAAACGTCATTCTTAACAGAAAAATTCAAATATGTCAAAAACGCTTAGATATTTATAGGTATAGGTATACAGGGTGGGGACTTTAACTGAAATAAATTCGATTTTATTAAACCTGCTGAAGTTTCGCCTACAAAATTTAGTATGTGGGGGTTTTGGAGCATGCGGAATTGGATTATGAAGTCGGCGCAGTTGCCAGATTTCTCAGCTTTGCGCTACACGTAGTAATTTTGTTATTTTAAATGGAATGCACTATTTATTTTTATTGCAGTGAATTGGTAGTATCAAATTTAGTAAGATCTCAAATTTACAAAATTCTATCTTCACTAGTTTCTGAGCTATGGCAACACTGTAGTTCGCTTAAAAAGTACCGGGACGCTTGTCTACCTCCATAGTTACTAAGTTATTGACAAGCTTCAAGAAAAGTTCTTGTCTTTTCAAAATGGCCAATTTAATTTAAACTTTAAAAATAGAAATTCTCATGATACTTTTTAATGGAACTACAGTGTTGCCAGAGCTCAGCAATTAGTGAAGATAGAATTTTGTAAATTTGGCATCTTATTAAATTGGACACGCCCAATGCACTGCAATAAAAATAAATTGGGCATTCGATTTAAAATATTAAAATTACTACGTGTAGCGCAAAGCTGAGAAATCTGGCAACTGCGCCGACATCATAATTCAATTCCGCATGCTTCAAAACCCCACATACCAAATTTTGTAGGCGTAACTTCAGCAGTTTTAATAATATCGAATTTATTCCAATTAAAGTCCCGACCCTGTACAAAATCTGCCTAGAATCTTACGTAGAATGCAAAAATGTAATAATATATAGGATGTTCTATTTAAAATAATGACGCTGATACTAGGGTTTCTAACCCTCCCGATTTAGTCGGGAGGCTCCCGCTTTTTACTAAACCTCCCGCCGCCCCCTCACTTAAACAAAACTCCCGCTTTTCCGATAACACGACGGACGCCTAATAACTGTACAGCTGCCTTAGAGAGGGGCAACCTTTTTTTTTAGAAAGCACGTTTGATGAGAGGAGGAAGAAATATAAAAGGCACGCCACAGCGTAAGGACAACGGGGTATCGACTTTTTTTTTAGAAATCATCAATATAATTATTTTAAGCACCTCAAAAAAAACTTGTCCTCCAGGCACTATCCACCTCCCGCTTTTCAATTTTTAAAACCTGACTACCCTAGCTGACACTAACTTTCGGTATAACCGGAAGTACCACCATTATGAATTTTTTTTAGTCCGGTCGTCCCCATCAGCATTACCACGATGGCAAATTTTGAAAATTTTCCTATGTATAGTTTTCCATATATAGCTCGAAGCGGTTCCCGGTGGAACACGAACACCCTGTTTGCAGGTGCTTTTATACCTATTCCTATTATTAATTAACACTTCAAACTTTCTGCTCTACCTAACTTTATTTTTTGTAAATATTCTATAGCTTTAATAATAAAATAAGACAAAATTTAAAAGATATATCCGTATAACGATTAGATACATTATTTTAACTAATACAATAACAAGTAAAATACTTATTTTCCTCAAAACAAATTTCTCATCTTCGAAATAAAATCAACCGAAACTCATTAGCATAAGAAAGAACCTGCCGCCTCGTCTCGTGGTTTCAGTGTGTGTCGATGTTTACGGAATATTTTTCACCACGTCATAAGCTCGCTAGTATGCCCACTTCGGGTGAGACTCTCTTGCAAATAAATTTCTTGCTGCACAAAGTTCCGCCTTAAGGTATACCTTTCGTAATATTAGAAAGTTTGGATAATTCTCCATCATTTTGGTCTGAGACTCATTGGCGTACGGACCTTGGTAAGAGTGTGGGAAAAGCTATCAAAAGTGTAATAATTTAAATTACTGTAACTTATAAACGACTTCTCCGATTTTAGTAAACTTAGGCTTATTTGAAGAGAAATGTAAGTACTTTCAATATATTTTTTTTTTATTATATATTAGTACGTACTGTGTTCTTTAATAGAACTAAAACTGTATTTGCAATAAAATCCCGGTCAAATTATTTATCGGTAAGGCAATTAAATTACAAAAAAATTAAATTAACATAAAAGCGTCAATGGCATATCAAAATGATGCCACGGTGAAACTATAAGATCTAAAAGTTTCGTTGGTCTAAATTTGAAACTTTTTAGTAAATACAGTGGTAACCCTTTAACTTTTTGTTTGTTTTAGGTTTTAGTCCATAGCATCATATGACATAAAATAATGGCACGATGAAAACACAACTGTGAGACTATAGATCTAAATATTTCGATGGTCTAAATTTTAAACCTCTTTAGTGAATACGGTTGTTAATAATATTTAATTTTCAGTTGGGCCCTCTTGCAACGAAATGCGGAATTTAAAAATTATTTCCAGGATTTTCTTATGGCTAATTTAATAACGATTTTTTATGCCCAGCAGTTTTCGAGAAATGGCCGATGGCCCACCTTAAAACACCCTGAACTGACCGATTCATTGGTCCTCTATGCCACAATTTGTGTGATGTTTTTTATGGACCCTGCTTAACCCATTAACGCCCAAATTATTTTTTTCTTTCCAAATTCGAAAATATTCTTAGAGGTAACTCGTATGGTATGGTAGTTAAGGTCTAAGGGGTTATATAATTTTTTTTTACCCAGTTTTGATTTTAAAAGCCGTCCTCATATGAGGACGCTGGGCGTTGTATGGTAAATTTGATAAACTAATAAAAACCTTTTTTATGATTTTAATAGTATAAAAAGTACTTTATAATGAAAACTTAGCAAAACAAATGTAAACATTTTAAAAATAAAACTAAAAATGTCCAAATTAGGGATAGAAAGATTTGTTGTGGAATTTTGGAAAACATGGAATGCACAGGGTCGCATAACATTTTGTGCAAAAAGTACGCGGTTTTCCTTTACACGAAACGAACTGGCATCGACATTGATTGTCTCTTTTAACTCTAATATGATTCCTCTCATCAACCCTAACATCATCAAAAATGTTCGCTCTCGATGTTGAAGGTAAGCTCAGTGGTCTCTCTCTTTGTACTCATCGACCATGTCCCAGTTTTAGGTATGGAACAGCAATATTCCTGCGAAAATCTTTTATTGAACTACTCTCCTGGGTATGTAGTAAGTTATATAAAATTGAACTGTTCACTAACGCCATATCCACTATACGAGTGATTAAACACCAATACCATTTACATTATCATCAGAGTCGTCATTGGACGCTAAACTTATTTCCATTTGTTCTCCAACAGGTACATCTGGGTCCTCATAATTGATATTCTCTTCACATGTAATTTTTCTATTGCCCAAGGAATTCGACTTTAGTTGATGCGAAGTTGACGGTGCTCGCGTGGCACAGCTTGATAAGGGAATGTCATCATCATCAGACGGCAAGTCTATTTCCAATTGTCCTGCAACATCTAATACAACTGGTACATCCAGATCCTCATCATCTGTAAGATCATTCACTTCCGGTGGTAAAGCTACTAGATCAGGTTCGATTTGTTTCGAATACAAGTAATTAACAGCCTCTTCAAGCGTTTTAAAAACTTATCTTGATGTACTCATATTGGCTAGTACTGAACAATAAAATATCATAATTAGCCCAGCGTCCTCATTTGAGGACGCTATAATTTATCAATGATTTTTCAAAATTTTAAAGCAAATTATAAAAGCGCAATATAATACTACAAAAGATATGTGTTTTGAGGTTATAATAAAAATTATCGCTTACCTCCAAATATTTTATTAGATATGACCACAAACTTCACTTATAGACAGAACACTAAAAATAAAAGATATTCGAAAAATAAAGAGACTTAACTTCTATAGACCTCACGGCGTAACTAAACCTTGTCAGGCAAAGCTAAATTGCTGTACATGCACTTAGGCTAAAAATTGATTTGATTTACAGTATTTTAGTAATACAACAACAAATAATTAAACGATGACGCTGGGCGTTAATGGGTTAAATCGTATAGATGCCAATCGTATTCAGAAGGTTTAGAAATCGTTTTTAAAATATGGAATAAGAAACTTTTATCCAGTTTTGTATAAACTTGTAACAATATGAAATCCCGAAGAATATTGCATGCTGCGAGTCTGTATCATTCTATTATACTTTATAAACACCCCCGTACCTTTATAACTAAATCAGATTTCATTCAGATGTTCCTACCCTATTTCTTCAATCACCCTGCATCAAAACCGCTCTATTTGAAAGGAGCTTCACACTTAATTATAAAATATACAACGCAATTCTAAACTTATTAAAACGTTCAAACATCATCATTTAAATTTTAATTTTATCTCTATTTTGATACTTCTCCTTCCTCCAGATCACTTTATAATTATTTTTAGATAAATTTTTAACTTCTATAACTAATTAGGAATTTAGGTCTTGCTTCTTTAGTGACATAAACAAAGGTTTACAAGAATCCCAAGACCTTGCTTTACAAATTGCTGTCAATAGTTATTCTAGTGCTGCAGTCTTTTACTCGAACGTTCTTGAAATGCCTATTATGTGTGTGCCAACAGTGTAATATTTATATAAGACTAATGTACAGATTACACAATAATTTATTTTGTTTAAAAAAGGGTTAACGTTATCTAACGTTATAGTATCTGACATTAATTAGCTAGTATTCGCCTGTTAAGAATATTAATTGATATTTCTCAATAACTTATTATTGTTTTATTACTATTATTATTTTTAAATTATAATATTACAGCTTTGAAATGTTTTATGACGTAATTCTAAACGTGACATATATCAAATATTATTTTTTTACTTTTAAAATACCTAAAATGACGACATATTTTTACTGATATAACCTAAACTTACATAGACCCTGGTGACGTAATACTATTGTACTAGGTCCTAGGATATCAGAAATATTATATATGTATATGGGACATTACTTAAATATAATTCCGATTACATCAGTGATTTTATTTCGGTATTATAAAAAATGTTTCTGCCATGGCCGCTCACCGCTTTCCTAAGAAGTAGTTAATATAATAAAAAGTTATGCAGCTCCCTTTAGTTATTCGAGGTTACTGTCTTTATAAATAAATACATTATAGATTCGAAATAATCTTAATTGAATGCCATTAACATTGCAATATAAAACATTAATACTTAAAATATAGATATATGTAGGTATATTAAAACTGTATACTATGTTCTTACTCTAAATGGCAGCATGTTTGGGCAAATTAATCTCTTTTAATTAAGTTTAACTAGTACCTATATAAAAAGAAATATTCTTTTTTGCGTTGCACAAAGATTTTAAACGATAATAATTAACTAACCAAACAACTCTGAAAATGACATATGTGACATTAAGAAAAATTATTTACTCACTAAATTGTCTGGTTAGGAAATCAAGGATAAAGCTATACGGGCACTTTGTGTGAAAATCGTCTTTGTGCAGCTTAACATTGGTATGATATTTAACCTAGGTAAGTGCAAACTTGCCATCTCACTACCTACATCTACAAAAAAATTAAATAAACTAAAAGAATATTATTTCTTTTACATTACATTACCATTTTACTTGAGAGGCCCAAATATGTACTGTGGAAACAAACTTACTACAGATTGATAAAGTGTTGAAATACATCTTTTGGCAAACAGTTACTTTGTTTCCATTCGAAGGAAGTGTGTATATTCTACTGAAATTTCGTTTAGTAAGCCTACCAGGTATTGATCTATTTTTTATTGGGAACTCTTTAACTGTGTTCATTACAAATTGCTTTCGCTCTTGCCAGTTTGATTCCCAAAATTTGTCATGTAAGAGCTGTCTCTGATCTTCTGTAAATTTTATACTACATTGATGTCGACAAGAAGATGGACAAGTAGTTCCCATCTTTTTGCTGGTTCGGTTTTTTTTCAATTTTTTTACTTCAGATTTTTCGGAATGAAGAACATCTTCTTTGATTTGACTTTCCAAAAGATCCGCACAATTTATAAAATCCCGATCATCAGGCCCAATTTTAATAACCCCCTTGTTTGGTATTTTAAAAATCTTTTTTCCACAATTCTTATCATTAGGATAATTTTGATTAGCTTTTAGTTCCTCATTACTATGTTGAAATTCTTCATCTTCGATAATACTTCCATCGTGATTTACATTTTTTATAGTACTCGTCACAAAATCTTCAGATACTGTCAATGTTTGTAAATACATTTCTCTACAGACAATGATATTTTCATAATGATAAGGAAGCATGAAATATTTAATGTCGTGTGATTTTTCTTTCGTTATTCGATTTCTGTTCATTTGGACTTGGATAGTAGACAGTACAAAGTGTTTTTGGTCAACTTTAGCTGGTAAGTTCCAAAATTCTCTGTGAATATGTTGACGTATATCTTCAGTTAACTTGGCCCTACAACGTAATTCACAGGAACATGGCGGCTTAAGTGGAGTAAATTCTAGCTTGGTTTGCTTCACTGCAACCTGGTAAACATCTTTGGTTACATCTTTGGAATTATTGAATTTGGCATTGTGAGTGGTTAAATAGCTTAATTCTGCTATATTTAATTCTTTTTCTTCGGAACATGGTTCATTAGGTAAATAATCTGATGTTGATTTTCTTTTTATTACTTTAATTGGCTCGACCGGTGGTAACGCAAATTCAACAGCTTTTTCACTGAGAGATAATGTGTTCAGATACATTTCCTATAACAAGAAAAAAAAATATGAACTAAACAGAAAAAAAATTAAATTAAATATACAATATGTACCAAATTCACTACTCACCATTGGGATATCGGTTGTTATGAATATTAGAGAGATAGTTAATTTAGAAAAATTTGAGATAATTTTACGCTTTTTGTCCTTTTAGAAAAATTTTGATTTTGTTTTAGGGTTATACAACATATTTTTATTATGAAGCTTTCAAACTATGCCTATATTAAGACACTTTTTATGGTAAATATTTTAGCACATACAAAAATTGTCAATAGTCTTTTGTTTGAACTTAATGACACTTTTTGTTTTTCTTATGGGCGCCATTTTAAATTTTTATTTGATACAAAAAATTACCAAAATTTTGTCCTACAGGTAACTCTAAACGAAAAGCGATGAACGTTTTATAAGCATTTATAAAATTAGTTTTTTTTTTATTGTTTTTCACTTTTTTCTAGGTAGCTGTAGAATTACTTTTGTTTAAAACATATTTGGATAACGGCGTACTATGATGTTTTTTATCAACACACCTATAAGGTTAAAACTTTAAATTGTTAATTGTGCAAGACATGTAAATATGACATCCCGCCTCTTTCCCCTGTGGTCTTCATTTTTTTTTCAACAATGTACTTGGGTTCCGTAAATACATTATTTTATTTAAAGAAGAGAATGGTTCAAACATTTTCTAATAAAGTTGAAGTAGCTATAATAATTGAATACAATTTTAAATCAACCAGAAATTCACTACTTGTCTATGATTTGTATTTAGAACTTTACCCCCAAAGACAGCAACCACACAAAACTACATAGGTATATTTGGAAGAACAATAAAAAATTATTTAAGAAATAATAGTAGTTTTGAGAAAAAAGGACTATGTTTAAAGAAGTTCTGTATTTTTTTACTTTTCGGGAAATTTTTGCCAAACTGACATTTTTAACAAACTGTTTTACAGATTTACCAACAAATATACTTGGCTAATCAGGAGTAAAACCTTTGAGTGAAAATAAACTTTTAAGAACCGTCATAGATTAAGTTCTTTGCACAATAAATGGTTTTGATCTGTTAACTGCAATAAAACTAAAGGGTCGATGCCATTGTGTGATCAAGAGTTGGGTAATAAATTAAGTAATATTTGTATGATGTGTCTATATTAATTTGATGAAATGAAAAAAAACTAAATATTATAAATGGAAAGAAATAAGAAACTTTAAGTCTTCCTTCAATAATATATTAAGAAAAAAAAGTGGTTAGAAGTTAGAACCTCTACATGTTTCAAATGTATAAACATTCATTTTTTAATAATAATAACTTTAATAAAGGAAAGAAAATGTGAATAATGTCTTAACGAAGCTTTAAATTAATGGTTAAATTAGATTGTGTTTAGAAATTTAATAATAAAGAAACCATTCTACCAAAATAATTGCAAAAAGGGAGCCCTCTGAAAATTTCAGTACGTAGGAGGATTGACATGTTAACAGAAATTTGGTCCAGTGATGAAATTCTGGATAGCACATACAGTAAGGTAGAAAGTATCAGTGAATGAAATATCTATAGTAAAAGCAGAAATTTAAATGATTTGTGGGTTCGGCTTCTTAATTGAAGTATCTAGAATACATAATAGTTAAACGCATATCAACCATTTGGTGCTGCATTTTTTGTAAAATGTTATCAATTTTTTTGATTAAAAATTTTTTGATTTGATTTGATTACTCCGCACACTTAGTTATGTGTCACTGCCCCTGGCTAGTATAAATAGTGCTGTAGTTACCATACTTATTTAACTTTTTGTATTTTTAAAATTCTAACAGAGCAGAATATTTATTTTCTAGGATGTTTTTTCCTCTGACTTCGTACAAGCGGTTGCTCTCAATATGAAACCGATGAGTCACACTAATTTTGGACCTGGAGTATAAATAGAGTATTTTTGTGTTATTACCTGACAAACAGTAATATGACCACCATCTTTCATCGGTAACACAAAAGTTCGGATTGAAGTATATCGATCTTTCTCTATAGTATTAATGATAAACAATTTTCTTTCTTCCCAAGATTTTAACTTAAACCAAAAATGCTCATATATTTTTAGACGTGTTTCTAGAGTAAATTTTCTACCACACGCCTCGGGACATGAACAGGGTGGTTTTAGCTCTTCTTTATTTTTTAAGTCTAACAGTTGAGCTTCAATGGGAAGCTCTTCTTTTTGTATGAAAGGAAGTTCATCAGTCTCATTGTTACTACTTTTAGTATGATTAAGTAGAGAGGTGTTATCAGCATCTTTGGTTGATACATTTAAATCAAGACTTTTTGGTATGACGCTTGGACTGTTTACTAGCTTTATTTTTGATTCATCCAAAATATTATCTGGATATTTTTGTAGAGTAGTTTCAATAAATTTAACACTTATTGCCAATGTATTAAAAAACATAGTTTTGCAAACTAGTGTCAAACCATCTTCCAACTCCAGAAAATATTTACGAAGAAATTTTTTTCTAGTGTTGTTTTTAGGATGGGGTACACGCAATACTTGAACCAAACGTCTCACAAGTAATCTTCTTTCATCCCAATCTTTTAGCTTTCCCCAAAAATTAAGGTAATTGTCTTGACGAAATCTCTCAACTATACGCCGATCACATTCCATTTTACAATCAATGCATGGTTGCCCCATAACTCTTAATTTGATTGTATTTTGATAGGAGTATTCGCCATTTAGTCTGTCTGGTTTTTTTGATTTATTAACTTGTATAACACCTCTTCTTGTTCTGATATATGAATATTCTTCATCTTCTGATTCTTCACTATCTATTTTCTCAACATTTTCACTGCTTTCCCCTGCCATCATTCGTTCTAGTAATTACTTAACTACAATGTATACCCAATTGAATTTTAAAGTAAGGTAATTTTGTTTTTGGTCAAACACAATGGTTAAGTTTGTTGTTTATTTTTTATTTTATTAACAATAACAAGGTTAAAAAATGGCAGATGGCTGTAATTAAAGTCACAGAAAAAAAATGTAAAATAGGAAGCTGCCTCGGCTGGCGCGCGCACTTCAATGCAGAGAAGTAAGGATGGGTACTCGACTACTAGTGGTGGGTCGGTATCTGTGTAACTGCTACTTTAAAACGGTATTTTTAATAACTTCCTGTGGCGCTCCACCTCATACAATGAAACGGTTACTCTCTGGAACCCACAAAATATATAACAATTAGAAATGAAAAGTCCGTGGAAAAACAGCGAACAAGGATTTTCTACAGAAGAAAAAAAGGGTTCATTTCGAGAATAAGTTGCGCATCCAACCACTTGGCGCCACCGTCCGAATTTTTCGTGGCGGGCTCTTTAAAATCCTCTTATTTAAATTATTACTGGTTATTTTCAAATATCGATAGCCTAGTTCGAATACGACATAACCCACAAAATTTATTTTTTGATTAATATCAATAAATACCTTCATTTTCTACGTTGTGAAAATATGTCGTAGACCACAATTAAATAATTGGTTAATAAAATGGTCTACGACATATTTTCACAATGTAGAAAATGAAGGTATTTATTGATATTAATCAAAAAATAAATTTTGTGGGTTACTTCGTATTCGAACTAGGCTATCGATATACAGTGTGTTGGCGGATGGAGTACGATAGGAAAAAATATATTATTGACTTTACGATAAAAAGTAATTCTTTATAAAAACTTTTGCATTTAGAGAAAATTAATTTGCAATATAAAATTTTTTGATCAGATGTAGTGTGTACAGATGTTAAATAGGAAAATGCTTCAAGAGAAAAGTAGGTGCGAATCAAGGATTTTAAGTCGATTTATTTTAAACAGTTGTTTATATTGTAACATAAAGTCTAAATATAAATTCGAATATTTAAAGACAGAATAATTTACATCTAATCTTAAATTTTCTCAACAAACAGAAATTTTGGTAAAGGATGACTTCTGGTCGTAATCAAATCAAATTATCAATAAGAGAGGTTTCCCTATTGTCAACTTCATCCGCCGACACACTATATTTTAGATTTTTAAGGGGATTTTATTATTTTTTGTATGCTATATAAAGTATGTAGGTACTTACTGGAATAATCAATAATATAAAACATTTAGTAGGCATGGAACTATGAAAACAATAAAGTAAGCATATGAAAACAAATATTTATTGCAAACATAAAAATCCATAAAATATTTATCTCGACAACATGAGAAACATATATAATAGGTATGCTTATAATTTCTGTTGACCTCACAGTAGTTTTAAGATTTTAAATAACTAAACCTAACTTTAACATACAAAAATAAATAAGCCCTATACTACTTTATACAATTAAAAGACACATAACTAAGCTATCTAATTTTTGAAATTGAAAAAACTAAGAGAGAAATCCTACTTAAGATATTTTATACCTTAAATATCACTGTCACTATAATTCTATCACGGCCGCACCGTACCGATAAACTTAACTATCGCGAAATTCACTTAGTGCTATACACTTTGAAGATGATTTCCAATAATATAAAATGTCTATAAGTACTGGAGATTTTCTATACTATCTCAGCATGAATACTACTTCCAGTCAGAAGATAACAGTTGCCTTTGAAGCATATAGCAATAGGTCGGTACACTTATACATATAATCTGGAGCCTTTAGCAGGTAAACTTTCAGGTTTAGATCACATTTGGATCGATAAACTTGTTGTTCACAGTGTAGTCTTTATCAAGTATTAGGTCAGATGTTGGTATTCATCACATTTGGGACACAACAAGGTGTAAGTTATCACAGTCAGGTGTAAAACGTCATCTTAATGGATAATCACATGAAAATTTAAAAAAAAAGACAGATAGTTAGCATAAATTGTCATTTAATAGTCATAAAATAAAGTTATTATTGGTGATTTAAGTAGGTATAAAAGAAATTAATAATATCTAATTTAGTTTACTCGATTTAAATTTTTTGATTTTACTATCTTGTCCTGTGGTGTATTTTTTTTTGCATCTTATCCCTTGTATACTTAAAAATATCAACTCTAATGGTTTTATTGACAATTTGGTTATCAATCCATGATTAATACAAAAGTGTAGCGGCAAACATGGTTAGGTTCAGCTGGGGCACAAGTAGGCATTTTTGCAATTTTGAATATTTACAAGAACATATATTTTTTTTTAATTGAATGCGCCACGTATGCCTATTTAGTTCAGGGGTAAATAAAAATTAATACACAGAGATAATTTAGAGCTTAAAAAATTTGGAAAAGAAATAGTTTTTTAACGACTTTCGGAGTATTAATATATTGGAAAACCCATATATCACATGGCCATGAACCTCGTACAAAATTTAATTTGTTTTTGGGACAGTGTTTCCAAGAAAAATATGCTAAAAACAACATAAATGCAAAAATGTATCAAACATTTTAATAGCATAACCTTCAAAATTAAAAATGAAATAATTTAGTAACATACCTGTTATGTGGATTTGTATAATCAATTTATTTCTCGCTTTGATGACTGTAGAATAAGTTAGAGACCATAAAATACAAAATTTTTGTCATTAAATAAAAAATCTACAAAAATGTCATCCGAAAAAGAACGCTCTAAAATGAAAATGGCAGCAAATGATAAAGCCGGGAGCCGGGAAACATCGTTACATTCATGAAACGAACAAGAAGAGCAGTATACTTTTATCTTTGTCTAAAAGACGCCTCAAAGTTGTTGTGGTAGGATGCGGTACTAAGCAATTCCACAGCCCTCTAAACAAATTACGTGTTGCAAAGCGCCTAATTTAACTTTCACCCGGGTGCTGGAACCATTAAGATTTCGTCCTTCGCCGCTACACGCTGCGATGTGAATCGAGAGAAAGCGACACTTTCTTTGTTCTTGTTCTTTGTGGAGCTCGTAACTAGGCATGGGTAACACCTTTAATTTTCTCGTGTCGATACAATGACACCGACACCGCTTATGGTATCAACACAATTGCGTCATGACACACTTGCGGTTTCGCGTTTTGAAACCAAAAATGACAGATAAAATGATGCAGGCGCACATTTTTTTTACCGTTGCCGTTGGATCCAGTGCATTTTTCTGCCATTTTAAGGCGAGATACTTAATCCATTAATGGAAAAAGATTGGGACCATGATATAATAAAGACAGAGCTGCCTAGTTGTGTCACGAATCATAAAACGCCGCAAATGTGGCTGCGAGCCCGCAACCCGCAACGCCTAATCAAAGATGAGACCAGAGAGTCACATTACAACACAAATGTTTAAGTGGATTCCGTAGCTACCCGCCTTAACAGATTTGATGCTGATCCCTCCACGCAAGCCAGCGGCCGGTTGACGTGGAGAGGCATCGCGGATGGCGGCAATTTACGGGAGCCAGTGGCGTAACTATAAATCATTTATTACCAACTTCTAAAAAGAGATTATTCAAATCGATTGGTATTTTTGATTATCTATGTATGTTAAGGTATAAACGTTTGCTTCGAGTAAAAAATTGAATAAATGGCTGACGGATAAATAATTTTTGCAAACAAAAATTATATTTAACATCATAATTATCACTTCTAATTGGTCAAAATTAAATGGTAAAAAATAGTTATTTCATCGGTTTTAATGTCAATTTGAGGACTTTTGGAATTAAAGACTTTTGATTCCTTATTACCTTGAAAAAATAGGAAATATGTAATAGAGAAATTACTTTATGTGTTTTTACCCTCGCAGCTAAATAAATATAAATAATATGGAACGACTTTAAAAAATGATCTACAAATAACTAAATAAAAAATTAATTTAACCAATAAGTACTCCTGGAAGAATCGGTGCTTTAAAAAAGTACTAAATGATTCAAAAATAGTTCGAAATTCGCGATATGCACAAAATGGGCTTTTTCGCTAAATTTTTATTTTGACCCTATCGTATATAGAGTACAAAAAAATAAAATTTTCTACGTTTTCAGTTTTTAAATTCTTTAATTATTTACTGAGAAAATAATTAAACGAAATGAGCTCTCTAAAAAAAACACGCAGAAGAAAGTACCAACGTCACAACAAAACCGGCAATGGGCAACCCGGGACAATCTTCATTCGACAGGCTCCGACCTAACTAATCTCTCGAGACTGGTATTCTATTATTTTTTATTTAAGTTATCGAAGCAAGGATAACAATATAATCGGTCGCACGACTCGCAAATAAAATAATTGCGCGGTTAATAAGATAACGTACATGTCTTCTCGCCTCAAATTTTTGAACTTGCAGCTTTCTTGCCGTATTTTTTATTGTTTGTAGATTTTTATTATTTGGATATGTTTTCAACAGGTTCTAGTTCAGGATGTTATTGCTGAATATGATAAATTCAATTGTAGTGGAAGTGAGTAAGCGATTAGGTAAAAAAAATTATGAATGAAAACACTGTGTTTTTGATTTTCAATTATTTTAACAGGAAAATTAGGTGTAAAATTTTAAGTCAAAGCAGGCCTAATTTCTGTCTTTTTATATTATAGAGTGATGGACAAAATATCAAGCTGTGTAATAATGGTTCTATAATACGAAGCTATGAAAACTAAATTTTATTATTGTGTTGGTTATAGCTTTAGGTACTTACTGTACCCACTACAATGCAGTGCCATGCCATTTTAGCGAGCTATTGAGGGAGGTTATATCCCTAAATGTGACAAAAATTCATAGATATTAGAAAAAAATGGTTAAAAAGGAACATTTTCTCTTTTTAGCAAACGAATACGTATTTTATTTTCATTATAGAGTTAAATTTCAGTTAAATATTCCGATTTTTTTACCTCCTCAGGGTAGCCCTGTACTTGTTCTCAAGCTCAAGTAACTTGATTTTTTTTTCTAAACAAAATTATAATTTTTATTATTGGAAATATTCATTTTTTCAAAATAAGAAATTATTACGTGAATATAGTTTTACTAGTACCTACCTATTTGCAATTCTGGGATTCCGGTAAAAATTCAGTTCCGAATAATTCCAAGATTCGGTACTTAAATACAGGAATATACATATAAGTAAATTATAAAATATGTTTAAAAGTGTTTAATTCAATAACGTCAGACAACATCGCACAATTTTTTTTAAATAATGTGTAATGCTTAATATGCAACCCGTAAAGATTCACTGGGTATCGCGCCTATGTACTGCGCAGTATACTATTTTATTTCTGCTCAAACTTGAACTACAGTACATAATATGAACATAAAGATACCACTTACCTTAATTGACTTCTACGTCTATATTTACGCCTAATGTGAGAAACTTTAAAATTTCCCGTTTGTATATATTTTTTTGTATTTCTCCATATCAGTAGTACAGTTTAGCAAACAACACAAAAACACGAATGTACGATGGGGACTTTAACTGGAAAAAACTCGCTAGATATATAGGAAATAATATTTTTAAAAAATGCTAAAACACGTCGATTGAGATTTTGTATGTGCTACATTTTAACACCAAATTTTTTTTTGTCCCTGTATAAGGTGAAACGTAACCCAACTTAATTTTTTTAAAGGGCAAAATACCACTTATGACACATTTTTGGAAAGCTTTTTTGAAGAATAATTAAGTAATATCCTATTGTTTTTAATTTATTTATATTTTTTATTGTAAAGAAATTAAGTTGGGTTATGTTTCATTCCCTTAAGAGTTGAAAAAACAAATATTGGTTATGAGTATGAAGCCCACAGAACATCTCAATCGACGTGTTTTTTTTATTTTTCACAAATATTTTTATATTTTCTTGCAACATTCTAGCGAATTTGTTTCGATGAAAATCCCCACACTGAGGCTATGAAATAAATTAAAATTAAAAGCCATAGGACATTCAATCTTCTCTTTAAAATAACTTTCCAAAAAGGGATCATAAGTGGTATCTTTCCATTTAAAAAAATAAAGTTGGGTTGGATTATATTATGTTTCACCTTATACATTGGGTAAACATTTTTTTTCGGTGCTAAGCTATAGCACATACAAAATCTCAATCGACGTGTTTTCCCATTTTTCAAAAATACTTTTTCCTAAACTTCCAGCGAGTTTCTTCCAGGTAAAGTCCCCAATCCTTTATACATTTTCGTGCATTACATATGTACAGTACTTCAAGTTTGAACAGAAATAAAATAGTGTATCTACCGTAATAACTACTATAATCACAGATATAAAAAAAACAAATGCAAAAAAAATAATTTTGTGTCAAAATATAGCACATACAAAATCTCAATCGACGTGTTTTTCCTTTTTTTTTAAATATTTTTTCCTAATCTTCTAGCGAATTTGGTCCAGTTAAAATCCTCACCCTGTACAACAAACCCGAATAATATACCTAATTTCAATAGAAAATCAAATCCGCCCTCATAAACAATAAACTGGTTCGCAAGACGAAAATTTAAATATAGGTAATTCTTTTACCTCTAATAATACCTAGAATACCTATTAATAACCAATCGTCCATATAAAGAAACATAACGAACATCAGTCCATTATCTATACAAACGATTTGGTTGATTATGCTACCGACGGCGACGAGCAAAGCGCGTTGTGTCTTCAGAGTGGTTCGCCACTGATATTATGACGATTTTACAAAGAGAGAGCCTTGATGGGCGACTGAGATGGACTATGAATAAGCTTGGAAATAGACTAAAAATCGAATTTTCGTTTAAAAAAAAAACCGTAATTATTTTTGAAAAATTATTTTAATAAAAGTTATCTAAAATTAATTAAAGAATATTGGAAAGTCCATACGGTGTTACTAAATTAAAAAATAAATGATTTAAATATATATATTACATATGTGACAAACCAAAAGGACTTTCCAATATTCTTTGTTAAATTTCTAAAAACTCTTATATACAACATTTTTTTATTAATCGATTAATAAACCCCTGGGAAGAAAACTCGTTTTAGAAGTGTACGGAGTCCTCTTAAGCGTATTACGTATCATACAAGCGTTATTGTATCATAGAAGTCATTGACGCTGTTTCAAGTCCGGAGAGTCGCGAGTGTTTTCTGTTTAGGCTGTTTTAGTGTGTCGTAAGGTGTCACGGTGTCATAGGAATCATCGACGCGGTTTCAACACCTGTGACACACCGAAAGGTGTCAGCACAAAAGCGTCATTCAACACAGTGTTACCCATGCCTACGCGTAACCTCAAACGGTATGAGTAACAATCTCAAGCTTAGACGAGTTTTACCTTGTCTGAGGTCTCTATGTTGACGGCATTTTTTTCGTTGACGGTATTTTGTCAGACCGGGGACGAAAGGTTGCCAGTGGAACTGTTGCGGCCGCCGTTCACGGGCATGTGTTAAATACTGAAAACAAAAAGCTAAAGAAGGAACAAGAAAGGCTAAATAATAAAGTACTACATTTGGAAATAGAATGTGGACAACTAAAAAATAATAAAATAACTGAGGATAGAAAAACAACCTCGTAATAATGGGGTTGTCTCGAGAAGAAAACACTGTAAAGCAGGACTTTCAAAACCCAACAAAGGCTCCTAATATTGTTACTCAAGAGCAAGATGTCTCTATTAGCGTGCTACCAAGTAAAATGCCGTTTAAACCTGTCCTAGTAAAATTTGCCACAAAAAATTTGAGGGATACTTTCCTTTTCAAAGAGAAAGAACTTAAAAGACCAGGGCTCTACCAAAATCGGTCTTACTGGCAATGCAAAAAACATCTATATGAATGAAGATATGTCTAGAGATGTACGAGCTCTATTCAATAAAGCCAGATACCTGAAAAGTTTTGGCTATAAATACGTATGGCAAAGAGATAGGCGAGTATACTGTAGAGAAAAAGACAACAGCCCAATAATAAAAATATACACTCTTTACAAGATCGAAGAACTGAAGAATGGAAACACAACAGAAGAGCAGGTCTAATTCTAATTTTGAAAATTTAAATATATTTCCTATTCCTATAAACTGTACTGTTAAAAGCTTTCAAAATATCAATGACTTTAATCACAATGATACTCGAGAAAGCACATTTCTGGCTGTTTATATGAATGCTCGTTCTATAAGGAACAAACTTGATGAAGTGAGTGTGGTTTTGTCCAGTATAGTTAAACCAGTTGATGTCTTGATCATCACTGAAACATGGGTCAACAATATTACAACTTGCTAGGGTTCCAAGCTGTCCATGCAACAAGATCGAAAAGAGGTGGTGGATGCGCGATATTTATTAGAAATGGCATTACCTTTAAAACTGTAAAGATTGCAGAAATTTTAGATATCTCTTTTGCACTAATACACATTGAAGGAACAAAAACCTTCATAGGAGCAATCTACAATTCTAACAGTTCAACCACCAACCTGGAGAGAGTGAGAAATCTTTTTCATGGGGAGATGGCAGCGATGGAAGAAGGAGGCACAAAATTTCATAAAAACGGCCGGGAGTGCAACTTTTTCCTTGGCCAAAGACGGTCGGTTTTTAATTTTTCAAGAAAAGCACACAGTTTTTCGGTTGTCACTTGTCACCCTGTACTACGGGTTAGATTTTTCGTGTGTACTCACTGTACAATTATTTAAACCACTAGTTTACCTTTGTCACCCTGTACTACGGGTTAGACCTTTCGTGTGTACTCACTGTACAATTAAAACCGCTAGTTTTCTTTTCGGTAATTTTCGGCAGATACTTTTGTTACCTAACTGGATAGTATAGTGTGCCCATCTGTCAGTTACCATTTTTCCATTTACCATCGCATTGTTAAAACTTTGTAAATATATGTTCCTGTTACCAAAAATAAAGTGTTTTTCACCACCCCAAGACCTATGGAGATATAATTATTTATTTGCAACGAAGTAGTTGCTGGTCCTTCAATATCAAAGAAATTCCTGTTGGGCAATCCCCAACACATGCATATTGCTAAACAAAAACTGGACCGAACTCCAGATCACATGACTGTCAATAATCAAATATTCTCAAATCACAAATTACTTGGGCCTGTATTTGGATGAGATTTTGTCCTGGGAATACCACATTGATGTTATTAGGAAAAAAATAGCTGCTCCAGTTGGCATACTCAGAGGCTTAAGTTACATTGTACCAAAGAAATTGCTAAGACCCGTGTATTACTGCCTGATTCACAGTCATCTGCAATACCTAACATCTTTGTGGTATCCCTCAGGCCAGAGGGTTAATAAATTAAAAATATTACAAAACAAAGCAATAAGAAATCTTTATTCATAGGATTATAGATATAGTACCACTTCTCTGTATAAAAATTTTAATATCTTATCCATAGAACAAGTATATAAACTTCAAGTGTGTGTCTTTATTCACCAAGTCTTATGTAAGTCTAGATTGTCAAATGCATCATTCACTTATAGATATGAAACACACTCACTTAATACTAGATATAAAAACAATTTGAATATTCCTCATTTCAACTCGAAAATGTCAAGTGTGTCACTTTACGTGAAGGGGGTAGCATTGTTTAATGGTTTCCCACAAGAGGTAAGAGCTCTGAATAGCAGAAGATTTAAACTATATTTAAAGCGTCATGTTGGCCAGATGTGATTTCTTGTAGTCTCCGTTTTACAGCAGTTACGTGCTAATTATGAGATGTCTAATTTTTTTTATATAAAAGTTCCTATCATTTAATTAATTTTAATTTTAAAATTTTTTACTATCTCCGTTTCTTTTTATTATTTTTATCTATTTCGTTCTTTGTGTTGTGATTGGCTACTAGTTGGTCAATTATTTACTGTTATTTGTTGTTTTTATTTTATTTTATTAGTTATTATTATTCGAGAGGATGAATCTGTACAAAAAATGTATATTTTTTTTTGATTTAATAAATGTATTCAAACATTAATGTATAAGTCCTGGAACCGTTTGATTTTTACGCTGCGACTTGTAGTTACGGTGCCGGTGTTTTACTGGCGCGGTGTATAGTATTTTTCAATGGATCCCTTTGGTGTGTATCGATGATGAAGAAACGACAAAAATAATATACATTTAGCCTTTATTTTTAATAATCCATTAAAACGATTAATACTTTATGAAATTAATATTAGGAACTCCTGATTTTTACGTAGGAATTTAAAAATAATAGTTTTTTGACCTTGGTACAACCCAATTTATTTCTTCTATCTGAAAGAATTTGGTTTGTTTTAGAAAACATTCTTTCACAGGGGACGGATGTTGTAACAGTAACTATGTTAGTTTTTACAATTTCCGCTAGATTGGGATAATTGTAGTAGTTATGTTTCCATCAGTTGAGAGGATCTTTTCTTAAGATTGTTGGTTCTTCTAAATACCGCTGACCTTCAATAATCGCTTTTCATTGTGCAGTTCCTACAGGTTGAAAGGTTTCAAGTTTTTTGTCAAAATGTCCCCATATAGAGATCGTTTCTGAAGCTTTCCTTCTATTGAAAATAAATTTATTATTGTTATTATTATTGGTTTGAGATTTCAAATATTACTTTTTTGTAAACCAAACTACTACTAACTAATTTATTCCCGAGTAACCGTTATTTAGTCGCGGTATTAAATGGAACGTTCCATATCGGTAACAGTATTTCCCACCTCTATCGAGTACAAGAATCAGTAGAGATGGGAAATACTGTTACCTGTGGATGTGGAATACTCCATTTCATTCCGTGACAAGAAAATAGGGCGACTAAATACCTGTTTTTTTTTTTGGGCTGGCGGAAGAACCAGTATACTTAGGCCTAAATTTATTTTCGTGTTTATTTTATTAGCCCATTGTATCCCCTATCGTCTGGGTAATGTCAGCCAGACGGGACCTACAGCTTAAAGTAGAATCCGAACCACGTGTATGCACAAGTTATCCTTTTTACACCCCCCCCCCCCCCCCCCCCCCCAAACACCTAATTTATTTTTTGTGCTCAGTGAGGCTTAGAAAGTCAGCTGATTGACAGAATCAATGTCATTCAGCTGACTTCCGACCAATCATGTCTGTCTTACGCTGTCATATTTACGCCCCATGGGAATAAATCGGGCTTTTAGCCTTACCCGCCTTATGTTACCGATTGTCACTTGACCGCACACACCAAGAACAAACCGGTCGTAGCAAAAAATGCTTTGATTACAGGTTTCCGTCACCATACAAATTAATACGAAATGTTGACACCGTGTTTTGCTACCACCGCCTTAAGCCGCGTTCTCAGAGCTAGGTACGGTTGTCGCAGGCGACATATCCCCACAGCTGTCGCCACACATAAACAAAGTGAAGTTGAAATAATGGTCGAGATGATGTTGCAGGCGACAGAACGTAGCTCTGAGAACACGGCTTTATGCTACCGACTGCCTCTCGACAGCACACACCACGGTAAACCAGAGTAACGACTGTCATTATCAGCACCGTCCAGCATCGTCCACGGGACGGTTCTCGATTCCAAACCGCTCTTTCTCGATTCCAAACCGCTCTATGTGTGCGAGCTTGCGTTAAAATGTTAATAAATAAAAACCGTCGCAGCTTCGTTTAAGTTTTGTTAGTAACTTAACAGGGTTAGTTTAATATTTTTTTTATTATGTTCACTGTAACCAAAATATATATTTATGCGGTTGCGATAACAAATAGTGGCCCCCTCTATTTTTGAACCTATCCCCATGCAAAAAAATATTTTTAGTTTAATTAATTTTTATCGCATTGGCAACAACGCTTTTCAACTTTTTGAGTAATTTCTTTCATCATCGTCGCCGTGGCGGACCAGGAAAATACTTTAACCACACCACGGTGGCGGGCCAGGAAAATACTTTAACCACACCACAGTGGCAAATTGATCTTTGAAGATCAGAAGCTAATAACACATGCAAGACAAGACAGCCACACCACGAGGTTAGAATCCCACCCCACGCGACCTTAGATGAGGAAAGAGAGGAGACGCGTAACAGTTGATGCCGAAGTGTGACCAAATCCAGATGGCACCAAATTAAGTTACTATGATTCGCTTATGTTTGTTTTAAAAACAGATTTAATTTTTTTTTATTTTTTATAAGGTCTGATCAAGGCGAAACATGATGTAACAAAGATAAACAGACAGAAACATATTTGAGGCCGAGACTTTGAGTATTTTTTGTTACAAATAAATATCAAAAATCAGGCCTCTTTAGAAATAGATTGTTTAAATAAGAAATATTTTTTTTTATTTTTGCTTTAAGTGTTCAGAACCGTAATGATATATAGATAATTTGAAAAAATGTGTGATTAGATGACAAAACGTTAAAATTTTAAAAATCTTTCAATTTCTAAAGCGTAGTAATCCCTAAAACTAATTAAAATTCCATCCGTATTTAAAAACATTGAAGTTGATATCTAAAGAACGAAACGGCGAACTTAAAAACTAATACCGCCATCTATAAAACATAAAAAACGGCTATGAAAAAGTGTTTTTTGTTTGAATGAAAGCGAAAAAATTAAAACCCAAAACTAAAAATTTCGAGTTTTTTCGGATGTCTCCGAAAGTATTTACATTTTTTTTAACTAAATTGTTAAGACCCAAAATACGCAACTTTGCCTAAATTTAACCATCTTCATGTCTCTTACCGTTTTCGAGATCCCTTTATACGCATACGAATTTGTAGCACCCTGTATAATTTAAATGAAAATTTTAAAATTAATTTAAAAAATACCAACAAACCACAGAAAGATTGACAAATATTTAAGGTTAGGTTTTTTTCAACTGTCATTGGATCGGTCTTCTGTTTCTGCAATTAATTTCGGTGTTACATGCGAAAAGTTTTTTGCTACCTAGTTAAATAATACATTTTTGTTAAGTCCCGTTCCGACCCTTAGAATAGAGTGTTAGTGAGGCGACCACTGTGACGATAGTTTGTAGATAAAAGAGTCGTAATAAAACGTTTCTTTTTAAATTTAGTGAAGTCATTAAATTTCAAATCTGAAGTGAACAGAGTAGATTAACATTTTGTTTTTAGAACTTTATTAACTTATTATAAGACAAAATATAGATAACACTTGGGATATATGGTATTTTTTTTAGTTTTCCCCATAAGTCAGTTACAATTATTTCTATTAAATTACTTTTCAGACTTTGGCATTGTTGTATTATAGTATAAAAATTATTATTATTAATTATCAAGCTGCCATTTTTATGACGTAGATTCGATGAAGTCCGTGTTTTTGTTCCAATAGGTTTTTAATTTATTTTCTCAGTTTTGGCTTAAAAATATCAAAAAGTACAAACATAGAAGTTTTATTATTTGTTCATTAATACACTACAAACAAAATCAAAATTTAGTGAGAAAGAACTCATTAACATTTGGCTCTAATTTTTGAGAATCCGTCTTTATCATATTTTTCAATAAATCGACTTTATAATTTAGAAGTATTATTGCAGTAAATAATTCCCTTCTTTTTAAAATTCATAATTTCTACACTTTTATATCCAAGGTCTATTAAAATTTGCACACTATGTTCACCCGCTTTAGGGTTTTCTAAAACCGATTTCGACATCGCAGGTGTAAGATTTAAATTTGGAGCTGGATTGGGAGCATTTCCTTTATTTGAGAAGGTGTTTTGTATTATGTTATGAAAATTTTGAGGCGCTTCGTCAAGTTCCAAGACTGGGGCAATACAAGCATCTAGAGTGTCAAAAATTTTACACCATTCATCTCTAGTTTTCTCAGCAAATTTTGTGGTAAATAGTTCTTTACATTTTTCGAAATCAAATTGATTAACATCATTTTCTTTTATATCTAGACCTCGCAGTAACTGTTCGAAAAATTGAGGTTCTATAGCACCAACTGAAATATATTTATCATCTTTGGTTTTGTAAACTTCATAAAACGGTGCTCCGGAATCCAACATATTTTCCCCACGTTTATTTCCCCATATTGGCAAATATTGTGACCTGTATAGAAAACTTCCTAGATATGCTGTACCATTAACCATATTACTATCTACTATTTGACCTTTTCCAGATTTTTGTCTCTCAATGAGTGCCATTAATATTCCTAATGCACATATAAGGCCCCCTCCACCAAAATCTGCTGCTAAATTTACAGGAAATGCGGGGTTTTCATGTTTTCTTCCAAATAAAGAAAGTAACCCGGACAGTGCCAAATAATTAATATCATGTCCTGCTTTTTTACTATAAGGACCTGATTGCCCATATCCTGTTAGTCTTGCATATATGAGTCTTGGATTCTCTTTCAATAGGACTTCTGGACCAAGGCCTAATTTTTCCATAACACCGGGCCTAAATGGTTCTATTGATACATCAGATGTTCTAAGCAGTCGTTTAATGATATTTATTGCTTCTGGAGATTTTAAATCTACAGCTAAAGATTTTTTGCCATTCCCCAAGCAGTCCAGATCATTGTTTGAATTGCACTGAAATTAAAAAAAAAAGTAAAAAATTAAGATGTTTTATAACTTTTATTTTAATTTACATCATAACCAGTAGGTACCTATTGTAATCAGATATAAGTAACAATGCTGATTAACGTGTATAGTTGGTAGACACATTTAAAGTTGTATACACTATTGGCAAACTCGAATCTAGGGTGCCGATATAAACGCATCAGACGGAGATTATTAGTAGCGTACATTTAGAACACGCGGTCGAAGCAGCCACGGGAGCAATCGATACGTCGACTCGGCCACACCACACACATATATCCCCCCTCTCAGTTAGAATGTAGAAGTGGTTAGGTGTATCTTTTTAACTGAAGGTTTTGCCCATATGTGCCTTCTCTCTTAGTTGCATTAAAGATTTTGCACCCCAGATTCGATTTTGCCAATAGTGTATGTGTTGTACTCATGATACTTTTACTTTTTTTACTTTAAAATCTTTTATTGTCCAAAGAAATAATCTTGCTGACAAAGTAATTAATATACATACTATAATATTCACTTATACATATAATATACTCTTAATGCGAATGGCCATTGCTGTACCATTTGACCGAAATATATATATTATAAGAAAAAACATACAACAGTTATACAAAATTAACAACACAAAAACCGGCACAACAGTTAAAGGTTAAAAAAATAAAATAAAATAAAGCTCAGTCAGAACCAACAGTTACATAATCAAGGGACACAAAACAATTAAAAACAATCATCATACTATCACTAAAGAAGATAAAATCACATGGCGATCCAATTTCGTACGACGGTTAGGTATGGAACAGCCCAAGCGCCATAAAAAACTGTTGTTGTTGCATTTAAGCTCACCTACTGTATTCCTAGTTTCCACTTAAACGAATTTTTGCCATGAATACCTTTTTCTAGTTATTAATTTAGTGTGTGTTTGGCAAACAACTTGTGTCTTGTAGTCGGTCGTGAAAGACGCTCCAGCAGAGACCATATTTGTTTTTATTCTGTACCCACTAACCTGAATCATTAGTTTTTAACTCGTTTAAATGATTTGTACAAGAGGCGTAGAGAACGATTTTTGGCTGCTCTTAAAAGAAGTGATATGAGAGTCCATTTTAAAGAATCAAAGAGTTTGCAGCAAACATTTTATAAAAGGTAAACTACTTTCTAAAGTTATTTTCTTAAGTTAAACTACTTGCCTTATCTTAGGATGTTTTCTGGCTGGTATGCGTGTCAAATATTGTTATAAAAATATGGTTTCTTTAATTGTATGATAATTAATGAAAATTTATATGGCAAAAAGATGACCTTAATAGAGTGTTACCAAAATAATCCAATTGGAGAGCCTGGATAGAAAACATCAGCCAAATGTCAACCATTTTATATTTGAATAAAGTAACTATTGGTAACAAAAATGTGTCCATTAAACTGAAGTGAGGAGTCAGCACAATTCTAATGCATGCGAAGTAAAAATTCTAAAAAACCTGCTGACTTTTCAAGCATCAAAGTTGCGCTCCAAAACTGCATAAGTGCGGATCAGCCCTAAATTTATTGTATAAAAAAATTTGGGCCACTCTGTACAACGAAAAACAATTTTAAAATATGCTTCTATAACCATAATCATAATAGTTATAAACATTTTTGCAAAGTTCTATAGTTTTCTCTTCAATCCTCGTTTGACCACCCTATAGATAAACACTTAACAAGAATGGTTTCCATCAAAATTATCTTGCTGTTAGTTTTCTCAAGAGATTGATATATTTGTACAGCTAAGTTTTAGGATTTTCAGTGGGTTTTTTAAAAATCTCATAATGAATCGGGACTGCTCTACCTGATGACTAACTTTAGCCACTGTGCTTGTCATATTTAGTCAAAATAGTTTGTATCTCCTGTAAAAAGATTCTTGATTTCCTGTAATATATTAGTATACAAGGGATAGGTTTGGAACTGTCCAATCCGATCTAGCTGGTAACTTAATCACACATTGACTTACAGGTCCAACTAAGTCCTGCCGATGAATTTTTGTTATAAGTTAACTAACATTATAAATATATTGTAGTGTGTACCTGGTTACAGAAAACACAAATTAGAAATATAAGGTTATGTATGTACTTGAGTATGATTTCTTTTTCTTAAAAAGTATTACTATTTACTTTATCAATTTTTATTACTGATGCTCCAAAGTCTGCTAAAACCATACCGCAGAATGGCGCTGGTGCTAATCCTGCAAATTCTACTACTTTTAATCCTTTTAAAGCCATTTTCGAAAAGTAATTTATCTTCCAATTATCTTCTTATTTCTATATCAATATCAATTAATCATGTGTCATTAGCACAGGTCAGGATGGTGATGGCGATGTTCATCGATGTTTTTGAAACTTCGATGTTCGGTATTTTGCCAGCGATATTAAGGGTCCCAAACATCGATGTTAACTCTGCGTTTCAATATTCGACGTCAATAAGCAATTACATTTGTGGTGTGGGAACATTTCTTTAAAAGTAAGTAGGACTTTTTTTAAGTCACTTTTACCGGATGGACGCTTTTTCTAAACATCGATGTTCAAGGCCAATAGAATGTTCGTTAGAGTGGGCTTTATTGTAGTCCACGTTGACTCTTTAAATTCTTCGTACAGGAACATCGCTTCTTTGTTATATTTTTTACTGTTTTTTTTTATTTGGGGAGGTTACTCTACCTATTTGAATTAGTAAGAATATAAAAACAAGTATATTTCTGCCATTCCTGGCATAATTACTGGCAAGGCACACAATTTCTATCAAATATAAATAAATAAAGTATAAAGTATGTAATTATTTTCTTTGGTTCAAATAAAAATGGTTATTATTATTAATCTTATAATTATTAAAACCAGGAATTCCTGGCAAGTTGGCAACACTGGTGTTTGGTGTTGGATAAACCAAACTATACTTCAGTTCCAAAATTACTGTCAGTGATTCATCATTTTCATATCGAGAGCAGCAGGTTGTACGAAATTGGAGAATCGCACGGTGTTGACAAAATTATAGATTTTATGCGGTTTTTCTTGAAAATTACATTACAAAATAAATATTTCTTTAAAAATAAATTTTAATTTTATTTATATTATATTATTCTGGCGAAATAAAATTTCAAATAAAAGACCTTGAAAAAAAATAAAAATATTTAAAAAAGTAATTTATTCTAATATTAGATCAACGAGAAATCTCGATGTAGCAGAGCATAATTATTCTGAATAAAGCCACAAAAATGTACCCGTCTTCTTTGCGTCATAGTGAGTCTATTCAATTCTGATATTTTTGCGATCGTATTTATGGAGGCCGAAGATAAAACGCGCGCAATAATTTTTATTTTTCTGTATACGACTTTGCTGAAATTTATTTAGAAAAGGTGCATATACGGAGTCGCAATAATTGAAGTGCGAAAGTACCATCAGAAAAATAATAATAAAAAAAAGTAGAATCAGTAAGTAGTTTTTTTAGCGGATTACACAAAACATGTCTATGGGACTACATGTGTCTTAAGAACTGAAAATGAACGCTGCACTAAGTGAAATGCTTAACATATAAGTTACATTTTAACCGCGGGGTAACCGTTTATACTGGCCCGGTTACCTTAAATTTTAATTTTCTAATCAGGCACCTTGGATTGTGAGTTCATAATGTCTGTTATGTCACAGTCAAACTTGTTGGTTAGTTAATTCTGGTTAAAAATCATTGTGCAACCCAACATTAGAGTGATAAACATGAAAATAACTACAAGAAAAATACAAATATAAAATCTATATAAGTTTAAGACATTTAAAACCCAGATAAGATCCACATAAGATATATATAAAATATATAGGTAATAAATTCCTAAAATCTATAGAAGGCCTTATCAATTAAAATATTCTTTATATTAGTCTTACACTACCGCAATTGCAAATTTCTCAACTGGCGCGGAAGATAGTTTAAAAACTTCGCAAGGTATCCAGGGCCATCCCGACAGTCGGTAGCACGTCGGAACGTAGTTGTTTGAAAATGTGGTGTCATAGCTGTGGATCTTAATGTGCATTTTATATTTATATTTTTGACGTACCGTCGGCTTTCGAGTATATGTATACTGTTGTCATGGCAGCGTTAGAATACCAAGTTCTCTAAAACACTGCGCAGTCCTCTCTATAGCCCAGTCCAGCTAGTATTCTTCCTTTGCAAATCAAAGATCCTACCAAGACTGAGATGCATGATGCAACACTGTTAGTTTTATTCGCATTCATAGCAGCTTGTTTTCATTGCACCATTCTCACTGCCATACATTTCTCCACGATCTTAAATACAACCGGTAATAACGATATCGGGCTGTAATTAGATGGTATTTGTATAAGAAGGGGACTACCCCTTCTTATAGATTGGTACAACTAGCGCCTGTTTTAGAATATCTAGAAAGATACATTCTCCAAAAGACAGGTTTATTAGTGCGATTATTAAGCTTTTAATAATTTTAATCAGTACCATATTTAAGCCGCATATATCGTTACTGCATTTATTATTTATGTTACCTCTGGGAAATTAAAATTATGATGCTCATACCCTGCACTTTCATTTAATTTTTCTAATGGATCATGCCTCTATATACTTTTTTACTTTATGTTTTGTATGGGTTCTTTTCTAGCAATAAGGGAAACACATGGATACTTAACTATTCATCTATTATCACAGTTTACAAGGTATACCTATAGGTACTATACGGACATTTATAAACGCGGTCGCGATCTTCGGGGCTTGTAAGCTTGGATGTTGTTGGTAAGGTCGTCGGTAGTAGAAGAGAGCGTTTTTCATCCTTGGTTGCTCGATGCTGTCATCGACACCCAGTCTTGCGCGGTACGGCGTGCAGCGTTGCCGTATTGTGGCATACATCACACCTCAACCTTAGCTTTCCTGTAACTTCATTACTATTATATACACTGTAAAAGTTGGTATGTATTCTGGTCGATTTTTAGAATTCGCGATTTTGAACTCCTTTGTAGTGACACTTTCACTGATATAACTTATACTTCGGTAATACCCAATCGACCACCATACACTTTGTACTTCTACATTTACATTTTTACAATTTTACTTTGTTACAACTTTATTTACAATTTTAAAATTCGTCGCTACTTCCATAGTCACTTATTATGTAATCATTAAATTTTGTCGTTCTTTTAACCAATCTTTTCGGTCTTACCTTTATACATTCTCTTTCGCTTGCCCTTTTTACAACCTTATCCCTAACGTCACCTATATCCTTTTCATTCATCGGGTACTCCGCCCCATGGTTGTTTTGGGGCGAGGTCTCCAATGACTTCTCACCACTTACGTTATTATCTCCTGATGGAGATTCGTTTTCGTTACCCTTAGTGGTGTCCTTAGACACATTGTCGTGGCTTACTGATGGTCCTGCGATTTCTCCGTCGGACTGGCTTGCATGGTCCATCATGGGAAGGTCCACAATGGGAAGGTACCTTACACGGTACTGGGATGTGCTTGCTTTGGTCTCTGTGAAATGTTTAGATATATTACGGTTAGTATTAATACAATTATTATGACCTTTTTCCCCTATGTCTCCCCACTGGCACCCTTTTATCTTGTTTAAATGACGCTTCCACAGATTTCCTTCTTCCACTCTACATAGAAATGTGCTTCTACCCACTGTTCTTTCTATGACTGCCTTGGTCCATTCTACTTTGTTTGTTTTTCTATAGTCTTTCACTAGGACTGTTTCTCCTACTAGTATTTTCCGAACTTTTCCTTTATAGTTTTTAATTTGCCGTTCTTGTGCTTTTTCCATATTAACTCCTACTGCTCCTTTTTCCATTTCTTTTATTTTCTCGGTAGATTTCGTTATGTCTAGCCTTGTTCTTAGCTCACGATTCATCATCATGTTAGCTGGTGTTCTTTCGGTGCTGCTCTGAATGGTGCTTCTATAATTTAGTAATGCTCTCGCACACAGTGTTGTTAACGCAACATTTTTGTTTCTTGGCTCTTTTAGCATTATCCTTAATTTGTTTTTTAAAAGTTTTACGGCAGCTTCCGCTGCGCCGTTGCTCTGCTGATGTCCTGGTGGTGATGTTACGTGTTTTATACCATTCATTTTACAGAAATATTGCATCTTTTTAGACACTAGTTGTCGTCCATTGTCGCTAACCATGGTCTGTGGTAGTCCGAATCTGGCAAATGTTTCTCTGAGTTTTTCTATCACTTCTTCTGTTGTTATTATTTTTATTGGAAACGCTTCAATCCATTTTGTATACGCATTTATTATTATAAGAAACATAGTGTTTTCAATAGGTCCACATATATCAATATGAACCCTGTTAAATGGAGTATCTTCAATGGGCCATGGTGTCAGAATGCTTTTTGGTGGTGCCTGCTTCGTTGACATGCATGGAATGCATTGTTCTGCTATTCTTTCTATGTCCTTGTCTATGTTTTCCCAATACATTAGTGATCTAGCAGTGCCTTTCATCTTTACAATGCCGTTATGTCCCTCGTGCAACAGATCTAGCATTTGTTTTCTGAGGTTTCTTGGTATTACTATACGTAAACCTCGCATTAAAATTCCGTTTTCTACAAAAAGCTCATTACGATTATAAAAATATGGTCAAATAGTTTCTTCGATTTTATTTGGTCATTTTTCTTCAGTGACATATTTAATTATCTTTTTTAATTGCTCATCGTTAGCGGTATATTCTTTTTTCTGTTCATTGTTTATTGGCCAGCCATTTATTTTTGACGTAAAATTTAGATAACTTACATTTTCCTTTGGCTGAGTCTCGGTTTTACTTGGTTTCCTTGAGAAGTAATCAGCCACGGTGTTATCCTTGCCTTTGATATGTTCAATTTTATAGTTAGATCCATTAAGAACTGCGGCCCATCTTTGTATTCTGTTTTCATACATTTTTGGAAATCCATGGTGTTCTCCAAACAGACTAATGAGTGGTTTATGGCCACTTCTCAGCGTGAAGAATCTACCTGCGAGATAGTGATAAAACTTTAAAATTCCAAAATAAATAGCTGTACTTTCCTTGTGTAGTGCACTATAGGCTTGCTCTGCTTTTGTTAACGTCCTAGATGCAAAGCTTATTGGTCTCTCGCGCCCGTTTGGCATTTTATGAGATAAGACTGCAGCTACTCCGTACTCTGAGCTGTCAGCAGTAAGATATAATGGCAATTTAGGATCAAATTGTGTCAATACCATGTCTGACATCATAATTTCTTTAATCTTGTCAAAAGCCATTTGACATTCTTTACTTCAATAAAATTTTACATTTTTCTTTAACAAATTATATATCGGTCTTAAAATTTGTTCTGGTGTTGTCCCACCTCCTCGATATAGCGGACTGTATTAATCAATAATCTTCAATTATTATTTTTGGGTAGGCTTTAATTTAAAAATGAAAATTTATAATATAATTAAAAGTGTTGTCTTATTTCGTTGTTGCTGCTGTCATTCGTTCTTGACATCTCTCGTTCTCATGGTTTCTCTTACAGGTGTTATAGGTAACAATACTGTTTCTGTATCTTGTTATTACCGTAACATACTCCCCCCTTTTGAACCATCAGTTCAAAACATAAATTAGTTTTTGACCTAAAAACACTCATTGTCATTTAATGGAAGGGGACATATTTTTGAAATAGCGCGCTTGTAGGTACCACTTATAGTTTTAATCGTCACTACACGCACTTGGCCATCTTGCCCAGGATGTACTTGAGTTATTCTTCCGAGAATCCATTTGCATGGAGGAAGGTTGTCATTTTTCATTACCACCAATTGACCTACTTCAACATTGGAGTTGCCTACTTTCCATTTGTGCCTTTTCTGAAGCTCAGACAGGTAAAAACACGACCATTTCTTCCAAAAGCTTTGGTGTAATTGTTGCAATAATTGGAACCTAGACAATCGGTTGATCTGGACATCTTCAAACAGAGGATCAGGAGGCATTGTCAATGGGTGGCCAATTATTAGGTGAGCAGGAGTCAGAGGTGCAGTCATTGGGATCAGAGGACATGGGATAGAGAGGTCGGGAGTTTAACGTAGCCTCAATTTGAACAAGTAATGTAGAGTATTCTTCATACGTTAATACACTTTGACCAATGACTCTATATAAATGATATTTTATTGCCTTAATATTAGATTCCCACAACCCACCAAAATTTGGACTATTCGGAGGTATAAAATGCCAAACTATTCTTAGTTTTAGCACAAGATTTGACGAATTCATCTTTAGAATTTTCCAAAAAATCATACAAAGTTTTTAACTCTTTTTGAGCTGCAATAAAATTGGATCCGTTGTCAGAGTACAAATGTGCAGGAGTGCCACGCCGAGCAGCAAATCTCCTAAATGCAGTAATAAATGCTTCGCAGGTTAAATCAGTGACTAGTTCGATATGAATACATTTTGTTACAAAGCATATAAACATACAAATATATGCTTTATATGTCTTGTATGGACGACCTTTTCTATCGCGTAAAATCACTGGACCCGCGTAATCAACTCCAACAATCGAAAAAGGTCTAGCAACCTCAACTCTATGTTTTGGTAAATCACCCATAATTGCGTTAATTGGTTTTGGTTTAGTACGAAAACATCGAATACAATTTCGCACAATCATCTTTGCTACATTCATGCCAGACGTAGCCCAATACTTTTGACGCACAGAAAACAATAATAATTGGGGTCCTGCATGATGTAGTCTCTTATGTTCAGATCGAAAGATCAATTTTGTTATTTTATGTTTACCGTCCAATAAAATAGGATGTTTTTCATCAAAAGATAAAGAAGCATTTTTTAATCTCCCCCCAACTCGCAATAAACCATCTGAATCTAAAAACGGAGTTAAAGAGAGCAATCTGTTATTTTTACTTAATTGTCTATCACCTTGAAGGGACGATATTTCAGTAGCGAAACTTTCGCTTTGTGCTAATTTAAGTAAATGTTGCATACTATTATCAATTTCGGGAACGGTAATTGGTCTGGTATTTTTATTTTTAATATTTTTTGAATTTAAAATAAATCTTAAGCAGTAGGCAAGTTTTTCCAACGAAGAAAATCTATCAAAATCTAAAATTTGAATCATAGTAGTGACAAATACGTTGCACTGTCTACGTAAAATAAGAGTCGCAAAAGCCGAAAACTGTTTTTAAAAAATTTATTTATTACAGTTACAAGCAAAGATTAAAGCGAGAATGAATAATGATACCATTTTACATATATTTATAACATAGTATAAAAATGCAGCGTTTACGGTTTCTGTGGGAAGCGTCTTCTAGTCATCTTCACATAACTCCTCCCTCCTTAAGAAGAAAACATAAGGGTTGATATGTTTTCTTAAATTGATTTGGGTTTATTGATTGGTGATTAAGCTTCTTCTTCTTCTAATATATATTTTTACCAGAACGTATCCTATCAATATCATAATAGCTAGTGTAGTTATGGTACTTAGAAAACTCCAGCCAACTGGATGGATTTCATATTTTTCGGGGGTCTTCATGGATTGTGCTTTTCTTTGAAGTTCATGTATTTCTTCCATATCGATTGAATGGATATTGATTGGGTCTTGATCCATGTGATATTTGTTTTCTTTGTTAATTTTAATTTCTGGTAAGTTAAGTGGGTTTTCTTTGACATTTTCTTCTTTATTGTACAATTGGAAATCCAATATTTTGATTTCGCAATTGATTGGTATTTCTATTAGGCTGGGTTGTTTGATGAACATATATTCTCCATTGGACTGGCATTTTTTGAAAATCTTCAAAGGCTTGTTTGTAGGTATGGCTACTACGTGTTTGCTTGTTATGGCTTTTATAATAGGATTCGGTAGATGTATTGGCATTATGTTGCAGTTTTGATTTTCGGCGTCGCGGATCATTGATACGATGCAATCGCTAAACAGTGGTTTCAATCGGTTTTGGCAGATGTAGATGTCTTCTATGTAGGGGCAATCTTCATAGTCTTCTTGCAGTTGACTGTTGCCAAGTATAAGGTAAGGATAATTTGGAACAATAATTGATTGGTTAATAGGAATTGGGATGAGGTAAAAGTTATCGAAAACCTCATTTTTCATAATCGGAAAGTGTATTGCGAAAATAATTTTATTATTTGAGAAACTTACTTGAAGTCCGCATAGTTGGTAGTAAGAAATAATATTTTTAAAATTTATTATTTTTTCATCTTTATATAGTCCGGTCAAATAAGTTACAATATTGTTCAATTCAGTGCCCGAAATTACTGCACTGTGTAAAGTATTTAATTTTGCAAACATAAGCGCGTTTTCCAAATTGTCCAAAAATGTGATTATATTTTGACAATTTAGAATTATTTGATCTAATGTATTTTGAGCTCTTAAATAAGCCGAAATATCATCTATTGATCGGTTAACGTTATATTGAAAAAATTCTAACCTTTGTTTTATTAGTTGCTGATTTATATTAAGAAGCGAAATCGTTTTATTATAATTGTTAATCAGCTGTTTTGTTAGGGACATCTGAAGAGACATTTCATGGTATATAGAATCTTGGTTCTTTTGTAACACAGATATGGCGTTGTCAAATCTTTCGCCGTCATCGCTATCTAGTGTACCGTAAAGCCATTTTTGAGCTTTCCCTACTATATTTAATAAACCGCGTCTTTCGCGTTTATGAGGGGTAATATTATTAAGTTTGTTTTTTGCACTTAAAATTAAATGTTGCGCATGCGTAAGTAAATTGCGTAAAAGATTATTATTATTTACCTTAGGTCTAGATACATTTAAGCTTAGTTCTACTGTTTGATAAAATTGATCAACTTTACGTAGTTGATCGCTAAGATGTGATATTTCTATAAAATGAATAAAGGTATGTTTATTCTCGAGTACTCGCGCTTTTCCTAATTGAAATGGGAGTAAGGGAGATTTTATGTCTGTAATGGCAATGTCATTACCACTAGCAAGAGTCGTTATCGTCAAGAGTATAACTACAACCGGGTTGAGGTTGGTCATGTTGTGGGTCGTTGGTTTTTTCCTGTGAAAGAGAATGTTTGTTAGTACGGGGTCTAGTGATCTGAGATTTGTGTACTAATTTGTCTTTAGCAGTTTTTATTTTATTGGGCAAGTTTTCTTTAACTGTTATTTTGATTTGTCTTGGTTTTGCTTTGTTTCGTTTGGCTGCTTTATTTTTAACATAGGCGCTTGCATTAATAGCGTATGTAGGAGGTTTTTCGCGGTTTTCATTACGTTTTTCTATGACGCGCGTTTTTTCGTTGAGCGAATTTTCATGGATTTGATTGTAGAGGTGTTTTAATCTTTCTCGTCTTTCTATAATAAATTGATTTAAAATCATTTCGTCCGTTAAGTCGAAGGGGTCAATTGCTTTGACACGACCGTTTATTACGTCAAAGGGTTTTTGTTTTGTAACACTGTGAACTGAATTATTATATCCTAAAACTGCATATTGCATTGTCTTTTTTATACTTAGTTTCGGGTCTTTTAATTTCATTACTCTGAAATTGTCTAAGAGGGTAGAATGAAGGCGTTCAACAGGGCTGTTACTGTTGGAATTTCCTGGGGTAGTAAAATGTAGATTTATCTTATGTAATTTACAAAAGTCTGTTAAAAGTGATGTTTTAAATTCGGGGCCATTATCACACGTGATTTGTTGCGGTATACCAAAATGAGTTATAAAATGAATAAGTTTGTCAAGGGTAGTTTCTGCGTTACAAACGGGTTCTAGGGGGTATGCTTGTGCATATCGTGAAAATACGTCTATGATGGTAAGAAATTTTGTATTTAGAATTTGGAAAGTGTCGATATGAATGGATTCCATTGGTTCTTTGGGCGTTGGTGTTAATGCAAATTTTATTCTCGGAGGGTGTCTATCATATTTTGCTTGTTGGCAAATTTCGCAGTTATTTATATATTCGGTAATTTCTGTTTTCATACCGGGCCAAAAATATAAAGTTTTTAAGTCAGACAAAACTTCATTAATTCCACGGTGACATGTTTTTTCGTGATAGTATTTAAGTAGGTCTTTTCGTCGTTGTACGTTAGTGACGTCCGTTAGTAATTTTCTAGAAATTAATAAACGATAAGAATGGTTTTTAAATGTATTTGACAGTACTGTACTTATTTTTGGTAATAGGTCAATATCTGAGTCTTCTAAATACAAGCAGTGCATGTTTTTTGGATTGACATGTTCTTTGAAAAATTTAATTATTTCCTGTTCGAGATTTTCGGTCAGATTAACGACCTTACGCGTTTTCATATTATCAAAAAGACTCGAACTTATTACGTGATAGGTATTACTTTTTTTGTATTTAATAATTATTTGGTGACTATAGTAGTTTACAGCATTTTCGGTAAATGGTATATTAAGTATAGGATTTTCTATAGCCGAGTGTACTGTTTCATTGTCATCTGGTTCTCGTACTCTTGGTAATTCGAGAGCTTCGATATTTTCTACTGGCTGATTGACATTAAATATTTGATCTAAGTTGTCTAAGTCTTCTACTGTTGGTGGTTGGTCGGTGTCTGTTTGTAAGTATCGATCGATATCTTGATCAATATCTCCGGGGTTGCCTAATAGGGATTCATTTTCGGTCATGTGAATTTCGACACGAGAGAGTGCGTCCGCGTTTGTATTTTGCGTGCCCTTTTTGTACACGATTTTATAATTATATTCTTCAAGTTTGAGGCGCCACCTTACCAAACGAGAATTTGGTTCTTTCAAACTGAACAACCATTGAAGTGGCTTGTGATCTGTAACTATAGTAAATTTACGTCCGAATAGATAAGGGCGGAAATATTTCGTTCCCCATACGATTGCCAATAGTTCTTTCTCTATCGTACTATAGTTCATTTCTGCTGGATTGAGAGTGCGTGATGCATATCCGATTGGAAGGTCATTTCCTATTTTTCCCTGACTAAGCACGCAACCTATAGCAACGTTGGATGCGTCGCATGTTAAATTAAATGGTTTTTGAAAATCCGGGTATTGCAAGATAGGGTCATTACATAACAGATTTTTGCACATTTCGAAAGTTTCGATGAACTCAGGTGTGTGTAGTATAGTTTCGCCTTTTTTTAGACATTTCGTGAATGGTTTTGTTAATTTGGCAAAGTTTTTAATGAATCTGCGGTAGTATCCTAAGAGGCCTAGAAACGATTTGATATCTTTAACCGTTTTTGGAATCGGAAATTTTTGAATGGCTATAATTTTTTTTGGATTTGGTTTGATTCCTTCTGGCGTGATAACATGCCCTAAAAACTCGACGTCTTTTCGTAAAAACTCGCATTTATCATGTTGTATTTTAAATCGCGCTTCGCGTAAGCGTTTAAAAATTGCTTTTAGATTTTTTATATGTTCTTCTAGACTGGCTGAAAAAATAATTATGTCATCCATATAAACGAGACATATAGTGCCTTGCAACCCTTTTAATACATTGTCCATGACCCTTTGGAATGTTGCGGGGGCGTTTTTAAGGCCGAAAGGCATCCTTACGTACTCGTAATGCCCGTTCTCAACACTAAATGCCGTTTTTTCTACCGATTTCGGGTCCATTTCGATTTGATGGAACCCGGAAGCGAGGTCAAGAGTTGAAAAGTATTGGCATCTACCTAGTTTATCTAATATGTCTGTAATGTTGGGCAGGGGATACCTGTCATCAATCGTCTTGTCATTTATTTTACGATAATCTTGAACTATCCGCCATTTTTGTTTACCGCTCGCATCTAGTTTTTTGGGTACAATCCAAATTGGACTAGACCAAGGGCTTTGGCTAGGTTTGATTATTCCGTCATCTAACATTTTATTTATTTGTTTTTGTACCTCGTTTTTATGAATGAACGGATATCTATACGATTTTGTATGAATCGGGATCTCGTCCGTAGTTTTTATTTCGTGTTTAATCGCGTTAGTGAATGTTAATTTATCCTCATTTTTGTGAAAAATGTCCGAAAATTCTCGGCAAATTTTTAATATCTCTTCTTGTTCTTCCGAATTTAAATGATCGATTCGAATTAATTTTGAAATATCGGTTTTTATATTTTTACACGATTCTGTATTTTTATCAGGTAGGAAGTTTTCCATGTGAAATAATTCGAAATCCTCTTTCTTCGCGTCTGGGAAAGAAATTACGCGTATAGGTTCCCAAAGGTTTAATATTACTGTTTCGTCAGAATAATTATAAATTTCTGTTTTTGCAAGTCCTTGTTTTGCTACAGTTAGTGTTTCTGCAAAATGAACGTTATCTCTATTGCATTCAGGAATTATGATATCACCGTTGTAAACAGATACGGGTACTTGCACGGCGGCAACTTCGTGTGGGTTAATACATATTTTATAAGTTTTATTCTGCGAATTCGGATAAAATATGGGAATTTTTGTAAATTTATTTGTCAAATAATTATTTTTGAAATCAATGACAAAATTTAGATTTTGAATTTCTTTGAGCCCTAATATACCATCGAAAAATGTATGAAAGTCAAAAAGAATAAAAGTTATGTTTTCATTGCTTTTTAATTCTTTTGGTGCCGGAATATTTACTTTAGAGAGAACCGTTTTCTCGCCTATGCCTGTGCGTATTTTAGTAGGACATGTAAAAATTTTATCTGGAAAGTATTTTTCCGCAATAGATGGCCTTAACATTGATTGAGAACAGCCGGTATCAATTAAAAGTTTTATAGGTGGGTTTTGGATTTCGATATACGGTAACTTGCTATTAATTTCTGTATGCATTTCAGTTACTGTTATTTTTGGTTGTTGTTCTGGCTGGTAATCTGAAAATTTTCATAAAAATTGTCGTAGTCCTCGGAATATTCGATGTTAGGATCGCCATAGCCATCGTATTCATAGTGATTATCTGGGGTATAGTACTCGTTATTATAATTTTGGGGTTCGTAACGGTTTAATTGCGTATCTGGGGTTGTTTCTGTATCTTGGCTTGCAGCCTCATTATTTACAGTATTTTCGAGATTCTCGGGGTTTTCTATTTGAAATAATTCTTCTGAGATAATATGTAGCGGGTTCGCGCGGTTCTTAAAAGGGTTGTTTTGATCATACCCTTGGTATGCCGTTTGTTGAACTGTTGAGTTTCGCGATCTCGTCGACATTGGTTCAGGTTGATTGTTTGGCACTTGCCCTGTGGGCTTAAATACATTTTTTGGTGGGCCAAACACTTCGCGGTTTGTCGGAAAACGCGGGGGTGGCAATTGCCGGGGTTGCACGTTTATCGGTTGCCTCGGGAATTGAGAGTTTTGAAAATTTTGTTGGTATTGATTTTGCCGAAAGTTATTTATCGGTTGATTATAACGGAAATTGTTCATCGGTTGGTTATTTCTAAAATTATTTATTGGTGACAAATAATTCATCGGTCTTTGTGGGTGGTAAAATTGGTTGTTTGGACTCCAACTTTTGTTCGTAAAATTTTGATTTTGGAAATTATTTTTTGGTACATTTTTAGACTCAGCCTGCGGCGGATTTCTAAATAGATTTTGCGTATATTGAAAGTTTTCTTCTTCCGTTATAAGGGTAATCGCGGTTTCTAAATTCGCGGGGTTTCTTAGGCGTATGACACTTTGTAGGGGTCCGTGAAGACTTCTTATAAACGTTCTCAACGTAATCTGTTCATACTGGTTCAAATAAATAATTTTTGAAGCATTGGGCATTATAACTTCCGGAATAGACGTCAATTTTTGGGCTAATTGACTACGTAATATTTGCAATCTTTTGGCAAAATCTAAGGTACTTTCACCCTTATTAGGTCTGGCTAAAAATAAATCTTGTTCAAGACATTCTAAATTTCTGTTGTCTCCAAAACAATTTTGAAGTGCACCTTTGATTTTGTCCCAAGTATCTAATTCGTTTCGACAGCCTACTAATAATCTAGCCCTGCCTATCAGTTTATTTTGAATAACGCGAATCAAATAATTATTTAAAATGTTATCGTTAGTTTGACCATAATTCACCTGTATAAAATCACATGCAGATATAAAATTTGATAGGGTGATTGCATCACCATCAAAATTTGGAATTATATCAACGTACATTTTTAACATGTTTAAATTTGGGCCTGGTGCTTGAACCTGTGGTTCAGGTGCGTTAGCCATCTTTTCTTTAGGGGTAGTTTTTATGTTTAACCTTTGGAAAAAGTCACTTACAAGTAGATCTATATCTAAATCGTTATTTTCAGTCATGTACTGAAATAGTTTTAAGCCTGCGGCTTTTTCCTATGCCTATATAAATAATAAAATAACCGAAATAAATATACTATTTCTTCGCTTATTTAAAATGCAGTATTTTCAGTATATATTTTTTTTATAATATTGCAACCGCTAATACGTGTAAGTTTCAACAAAACAAAATTATTTTCGTACTTTACAAAAAGCAAAATTCAAAAATCTTAAATCTACAGGACTTTTCTTATACGGAGAAAAATCTTGTCCTAAAATTATGAGGTTTTCCTATTTAGGGAAAAGAAAGAAAGAATGGTGTGAAAAACAGGATAAGGCACTTGGCTTACCAAATATGACGTCCTGTCTGCACGGGGGTGATTCTCCTCGTCTTGGCTGGCTCGTGCGAAGTTCTGGATGAATGCCAAAGGATTGAAATCCACGTTTTACGCGATCGAACCGGACCCGATGCCGTGAAAATAATTCGAACGAAAAACTGCACAAATCCTACCGACTGCGCCAAATAAGAGTCGCAAAAGCCGAAAACTGTTTTTAAAAAATTTATTTATTACAGTTACAAGCAAAGATTAAAGCGAGAATGAATAATGATACCATTTTACATATATTTATAACATAGTATAAAAATGCAGCGTTTACGGTTTCTGTGGGAAGCGTCTTCTAGTCATCTTCACATAACTCGTATCTCCGGTATATCACTAGTCTTACTAAACTGAAATTCTCGTGGCCAATTGGCTTGTTCGTAAAGAAACAAAGGGCCGTTCCACCAGAAATCACTCTTGTATAAATCGTCAGGATACATTCCTCGAGAAGCAATGTCAGCTGGATTGTGTTTAGTATTAACGTAACTCCATTTTGATATATCACTTAACTGTTGAATTTCAGCCACTCTATTACTAACAAAAACTTAAAGTTTGTTTGCGTCTGTGTTAAGCCAACACAAAACAATCTGGGAGTCACACTAATAATATGTTTCAAATTTACATGTAAGAGAATAAGAAACTTGTTTTACTAACCGAGCAAGTGCAAGAGCACCACATAGCTCTAACCTTGGAATGGTTAATGCCTTGACTGGTGCGACTTTTGTTTTTGAACAAAGTAATCTAACACAAATATTTCCACAAGAATCAGAAGTTCTTATATAAACTGCACCACTATACGCTTCTAAACTTGCATCGCTGAATCCATGCAGTTCAATATTAATTGGATTATCACACATAACAGATCTAGAAACTTTTAATTCGTTAAGTATAACTAATCTCGAATGAAAATATTCCCACTTCTTTCCTAAATCCGAAGGTACTATATCATCCCACTCTAATTTCAATGACCACAATTTTTGTATTAAAATTTTGACAATAATTATACAGGGACTGATTAGCCCTAGTGAATCATAAATTTTAGCAATATTACTAAGTAATTTTCTTTTTGTAATAGGATACTTTTCCGAATCAGTTAGAACCTTGTAAGATAACAAATCAGAATGACTAAGCCACTGAAGTCCCAGCGTTTTCACTTTATCATTCTCACCTAGTTCAAGTATGCTGAAGGCATCAAAAGTATCTTCTAAACCTTGTAAAATTTTATCACTGTTAGATGCCCATTTTCTAAGAGGAAAAGAAGCTGACTTTAATATTTTTGAAATTTCATTGCAAAGGACTATACCTGTTTTTTCATCATTAAACCCAGTTATCAAATCATCAACGTACATATCACGATCAATCAACTTACATGCAACAGGATATGTACTTATATTATCAAAAGCTAATTTTTTAATACATTTAATAGCCAAGTATGGCGCACTAGTTGTGCCATACGTCACTGTTTGTAACTCATAAACCGATATATCATCATTCGAATCATTTCTCCATACTATATTCTGTAAATATCTCTCATCAGGATGAATAAGAATCTGGCGGTACATTTTTGCTATATCAGCGATTACAACAAATCTATGCTCTCTAAAACGTAACATAATCCCAAATATATCATTTTGTATCGCTGACCCTGAATACTGTATGTCATTAAGAGATTTCCCTGATTTTGTTTTAACCGAAGCATCAAATACTATTCGAACACTTGTAGTCAAACTATCATTACGCACAACAGCAAAATGAGGTAAAAAACATCTAAACATTTTAATCGAATCGCTGTTTGTCAATCGCCTCATATGCTCTAGTTCGATATACTCAATCATAAAATCAAAATACTTATTTTTCAACACTTCATCCTTTTTTAATCTATTTTCTTGAAGAATTAATCTTTTAATTGCCAAATCTCGTGAATCGCCTAACTCTAGAGGACTCTCTTTTAACGGAAATCGAACCACAAATTTTCCTGAATAATCGCGTGAAACTGTTTCATTAAAATAATCTTCACAAATCTGTTCCTCTTTAGTTAAAGGATTTTCCTCAGTTGGAATTTCTTCTATTAACCAAAACCTCTGCAGGTCATCATTCAAAGTAAAATTGCAATGAACTTGTTTCTCAATAGAAGTACTCATTAAACCTGTTACCACATACCCAAAAACGGTATCAATCAGAATAGGTTTGCCTTTACCTAACATGATGTTTTCTTTTCCAAGAATGCTCCAAAATAAATCTGCGCCTATTAAAATATCAACTGGCCGAGAAACATTAAAAGATGGGTTAGCTAATTTTATGTTTTTTGGAATGCACAAATCTGAAATGTTAAACCTACATTGAGGTAAATTATCTGTTATTTTTGGTACTACTAAACATGCTAGATTTGTTTGATAACTATTAACAGTTGATTTAATCAATAAATTACATTTAGAGTTTACGTTTGAGCTAACACTATTAATCCCAGAGATTGCAATATTGATACTATCCACTTTCAAATTTAACTTGTTTTTGAAATGTTCAGAAACAAATGAACACTGACTGCCTGAATCTAAGAGAGCTTGAGCTTTGTGATATTTTCCTTTTATATCTCTTACTTCCACAATTGCTGTGGATAGCAGAACATAATCGTTATTTGAAGTTGTAGCACTGATAATCGAGGAACCATTAAACGCATTTTCATGATTTTGAGAATCTTGTACTTCATTACTCTGATTTCTTCGATTATCCCCTGTGTTATTATTATTATTATGTAATAGGGAGCTGTGCTTGTTATTGCAAAATCTACACTGACCTGATTTACATTTAAAACTATAGTGCCCAAAACATAAACAATTTGAACATAATCGCATCTTTTTTACAATATCCCACCTTTCGGTTATAGTCATTTTTAAAAATTCTGGACATTTATATATTAAGTGAGCTTTCTTACAAAAATTGCATTTTTGTTCGGACCTTTCACTAGGACCGTTAATCAAAAAATTATGACGCCTTGTATTTCTATTATCGGGTAATCGCGTATCTCTTAATTTCTGATTATTATTCAATTCTAGAGTTTCAAGAAAATCGGCTCTATTTTTTAAGAACTTAAAGAAATCATTTAAATTTAGCAACATTTTATCATTTTTTGACTGCTCCCATTCTCGCGTTGTAGCTTTGTCTAATTTCAATGATATCATATACATAATTAAAGCATCCCAGTGTTCCGTTGGAAGCTTAAGCGTTTTCAGTGCCCTGAGATGTTTATTTACTACATCGATTAAGTTGCGCAATCCTGAAGATGACTCTTTAGTTAAGCTCTCAACTTCAAATAAAGCTTTAATATGATTATTAACCAATAATCGAGTGTTATCAAACCTATCGCAGAGTAATGCCCAAGCATCATTATAACTATGCGCTGCAAACTCTAAACTATGAATAATTTTAAGAGCTTCCTCCCCCAAACATGACCTCAAATAGTGATATTTTTGAATCTCTGATAAAGTTGAGTTGCTATGAAATAAAGCTTTAAATGTGTCTTTAAACTCTAGCCATTTGTTAAACTCACAATTGAATGTTGGACATTTTATCGGAGGCAATTTAACTAAATTTAAATTATCACTGTTTCAAACATTAGCTTGAGGGCAGCTTACAGATTTAATCACGGAACCTTCATTATTATCATATTTATCCAATATTTCTTTGGCCTTTGCCAAGATATCTATATGGCAATCATAAAATTTGCTTCTCTCCTCGTATTGCTTTTCAAGATCAATTAGAGCACATATCATTTCTATTTCTGACTGAACAGACTCAAATTCATCATAAAGTAGCTCCAATTTATTGACTTTAAATTGAAGTTCGATAATTTCTTTCGCATTTAATTCTTCATTATTTAAAAAAGCATTACGAAAAGGATCAACATATTTTCCAAAATTTGTCAATTTGAATTTTACCGTACCTCTTTTTCTTATCAACAAATTTAAATCCTCCATATTGTACTATTAAAGGAAAATCAAATTAATCGTATGTAATCAAAATCGAACTAATCACTTACATTTGATAATATGTAATCAATTTAACCAAAATAATGAAATACACTTGTACGTAATCCAATTTCATTGGACACTCAAAAATCGCGATAATCAAAATCTTATTATAATCTAAAACTTACTCGGGAAATCTTGTACTAACCATACAACTCTTGTATGTTAATTTGTGTAATATCTAGTATACCATTGTATTGGTAAAATCATAAATCAATATCCCAAAATATCAATTTTAGGAATCTAAAAATCAAGAAAATAATCAAAATCGTAGTAGGCACTTTAAACCTGTTAATCAAATTAAACCACCTGGAATCTTGTAACTCCAGTTAAATCGAAATCAATCTATAATCGTTGCATTAATCGAAAATAATCTTAAGACAGCAACATAATCAAATTAATCGCAAATAATCGTGACAATATTATCCGCTAATTGAAAGTTTTAACCTGCGGTATAATATTCTCGAAATCCCGAAAATACACAACACAACTAACTCTACATTAAATGCAAATCAAAACTACAAGGATAAAAGGAAGGGAAAGGATACATGGACTTCTGTTACTTATCTTGAGTTTGCTTTTCTTGTTTTTAATCCGGCTCGAAGGACCAAAATTTATGTTCTGGTGTTGTCCCACCTCCTCGATATAGCGGACTGTATTAATCAATAATCTTCAATTATTATTTTTGGGTAGGCTTTAATTTAAAAATGAAAATTTATAATATAATTAAAAGCGTTGTCTTATTTCGTTGTTGCTGCTGTCATTCGTTCTTGACATCTCTCGTTCTCATGGTTTCTCTTACAGGTGTTATAGGTAAAAATACTGTTTCTGTATCTTGTTATTACCGTAACAAAATTGTTGCATGATTTGGTATATATCTTGAACAAAAATTTATCATACCTATTAGACTTCTTGTTTCATTCAGATTTGTCGGGGGATCTGCTTCACATATGGCTTTTATCTTTTCCTCTGCTTTCTGGAGTCCGTGTCTGCTTATCCTATGTCCCAAGTACTGCACCTCCTCCTTATAGAACTCACATTTCTCCTTGCGTAAGGTCAGTTTCTGCAGCACCTTCTCTAGTGTTTCCAAGTGTACCTGTTTATTAGAACCAGTAATTAATAAATCATCCTGATATATACATATAATATCCATACCCTGGAATATCTGCTCCAAATAACGTTGACATTTGCTACTTCCGGGTGTTATACCTTACGGCATGCGATTTATCGTGAAAATGCCTAAATGAGTACTTAACCTCAACAATTCTTTAGCATTATCATCAAGTTCAAACTGATTATACGCTTGGTTTAGATCTAGTTTAGTGAAATACTCACCATTGCTTAGTTTTGCAAATATTTCATCGATCAATGGAGTCGGATGGTGCTCCTCCTTCAGCCACCGATTCACTGTCAATCTGTAGTCTCCACATATCCTTAGTTTTCCATCTGCCTTGATAACCGTGACGATTGGAGTTGCCCATTCAGTGGTTTCCACAGGTGTGAGGATACCATCCTTCACCATGGTTTTTAGGGCAGCATCGAGTTCGTTGCGGTATGCCAGTGGAACAGACCTAGGTTTGATAAAAACAGGATTAGCTCCGGCTTTTAATTCCAAAGAGACCTTAGCGTATTTAAATTTTTCCAATTTTTCACAAAAAACTTCTGGAAATTTTTTTTACATCATTTTGACACTCTTTATTATTAATCATTTTAAAATGAATATTAAATTTATTAAGTCAATCTCGACCAAGAATATTCGCAGCCCTATTCTCTATAACATACAATTTAATAATTTTAGACACACTTTTATACAATACATTGACATTAAAATAACCTATGGGTGTAAATATTGAACCATTATACGATTTTAACACAGTATCATCCTTGCACAATACATGTTTACATTTAAAAAATTTTTCAAAACAATTAAAATTTATTCCAGTTATTTCCGATCCCGAATCTATGATAAAATTTATATCCTTTCCCTCAATTTTTACAGTTTCTTTAAAATAATTACTTTGTCTACAGTCATTTACATTAAAAACTTGAAACGGCTCGCTATCCTGGTTGGTTTCAATATCACAGTCATTTTCCCTATGGTTATTACAATACATATTATGCTCTTCTACATACCCTTTGTTGTTCTTTTTGTTTACATAATTACATCCCCTTGTACATACCCTAAAAAACTGACCTATTTTTTTACACTTGTTGCACTGGAATGCCCTGTATTTGCATGGTTGAGCATGCATGCTTCCACAATGTTTACAACTTGTTTTCGTTTTGGAAAATTGAAAGTTATTTACTCCGCCATGACTTGCACCATTTTTTCCTCTATTTTCTGTCGTACTGTCATTTCGTTCGTTTGCCGGTCTGCGCATCTTGACGTCAGCCTGTCGCCGGCCATGTTGACGGTTTGGCGTGCGCGGGTCGCGTACCGGTGTTGCCACTTCGTTTGCCCATATTTTCCTTGATTATTGTTCACGTAATTAACTTGATTGGTACCATTTTCGTCGTTTTCTTGATTTTCCCTTCTTGCGGCCAGTGTAATTAGACTTTCCAGCGATTTATTCGTTTCTTCTTCACATACACGGTCTAATACTGAACCTTTCTTTATTCCAGAGACAAATTTGTCAGTTAGGATCATTTCTAGGCTGTTACCAAAATTACAATTAATTGACATACTTCGTATTCTTGCGTAAAATTCTAGCACAGTCTCACCCTGTTCTTGTTTGACTTCGTAGAATTTTTTTCTTTCGCGCCATGTGTTAATTTGGGGCCATGTGTTTCGTTAAGAGGCCCGTGAGCGTTGCGTATGACTTGTCTTTTGGCAGATTTGGATAGCACAGATTCCTCAGCAGTTTATATGGTTCTACACCAACCACACTTAATAATGTAGCTACTTTTATGGCTTCATTCGTTACAGAATTAGCGGCGTAATATTGTTCTAGTATTTCTTGGTATATTACCCAATCGTCAGTACTGCCGTTAAGTTCTGGAATTTTGATAGACGCCATTTTGCACTTTATAGTGTGGTGTGCCGCTCACTTACTTCCCTTTTTGCCACAATCCTCGTCGCCAGTTGTTTTGTATGGGTTCTTTTCTAGCAATAAGGGAAACACGTGGATACTTAACTATTAATCTATTATCACAGTTTACAAGGTATATAGGTACTATACGGACATTTATAAACGCGGTCGCGATCTTCGGGGCTTGTAAGCTTGGATGTTGTTGGTAAGGTCGTCGGTAGTAGAAGAGAGCGTTTTTCATCCTTGGTTGCTCGATGCTGTCATCGACACCCAGTCTTGCGCGGTACGGCGTGCGGCGTTGCCGTATTGTGGCATACATCACACTTTACAATTAAAAAAGATTCAACTGAGCATATAACTATATCATATTTAACGAATATGACTGTTCCACCATATACCTGCGAATCCATATACAGGTCGTTTCATTAAGGCTGGCCACCGGCCATATCTTGGAAACTACTGGGCATAAAAACTCAAGGAAATAGTACTTAACGTTACAAGTCCGGTAGGTGACTTATTACAGTTCGAGTTGTTTTACTGACGAGGCGAGGCAGGAGCCGAGTCTGGAATATAAACGAGTACTGTAATAACACCTAACGGACGTGTATCGTATGATATTTTATTTCATCCTGTCTTTATAATCCTTTTTAAAAAGAATAAACAAGTAGTCATATTACGTTTAAGTGACAACTTGCCAAAGATCGAAAGTAACCAGTCATTTTTTCTAAAATTATACCATTGTTGCTAAGGGCAACACATTACGGTATCTGATACTGTAATGTTCAATTTACCGTCCGCAAATAAGTACAGGGTAAATAGATTTACTGCACAGGATGAAATAAAAAATCGTAATTAAAGTGGCTATGAAGAAAATCCGGGAAATAATTTTTAAGTTCCACATTTTGCCACAAGAGGACACAATTGAAAATTAATTATTAAAATTCTAAATTTCTCTAAAAATTCCCACATTAGGTAAACCTTTAGTAACATCATTAGAAAGCTTAGACACTTCTGTACCATTATGTTTGAAGGCTCATTGGCGTACCGATCACGATAAGAGTATTGAAACCTTAATCATTTAAATAGCTGGCAACTTTTAAACGATTTATCTGATTTTAGTAAACTTAAGCTTGTTCAGAAGAAAGGGGTAAGTACTTTCAATTTTCAATTGGCGTGTCCATTGGTACACGATAGGTCGTAATAAAATTACTAGAGGGCGCAATTTGTAATAACAGTTTTTTTTAAATTTTATTCCGAAAGCTTAAATCATACGGTGTAACTATGACATTATAATCGGAAAGTAGATTAAATTTGCAAGAAAAATATAAAGACTGCAGTTAAATATTTTCTTTTATTTCAGAGTTGTTACCAACAGAATCATTTTTACCACTATAATTGAAGAAGTGATTGTTTTCATAGTTCCGGAATCAAGCCAGTCCACGACAAGAAAATATTTTTAACGTTATGATTATGTAGGTTTGTCACTCATTATTCCAATGGCCCAAAATTACTTAATAATAACAATAACATCGAGTACTTCTAGTACTTCAATTTAGACATAATATGTAATTCTAATATTGTGTTTTAAAAAAAAATTAGGTAGCTGTGAAACAAAATTGGCAGGTTTCCATGGAGATTAATAAATTGAAATAGTTAGTAGAGCAGAACTATTAGATTTAATTTTAATAGGTGTTGTTTTTGTTTCACGGCTATCTAGATTTATTTTTTAAAACACCATCTTAGAATTATGCCTAAATTAGAAGTTTTCCTTGCTTATATTATTAATTCTAAAGTCGTTTTTGGGCCATGGAATAATGAGTAACAAACGCACACAATCATAAAATTTAAAAATATTTTTTTGCCGTGGAAATATTAACCACGGAACTATGAAACCAATCACTTCTTCTATTAAAGTGATAAAAGGTATTCTTTTGGTAAAAACTCTGACACCAAAGAAAATCTTGAACTGCGGTCTTTACATTTTATCTTGCAAATTATGATGTCCCAATTATACATATGATTCAAGTTTTTGGGATTAAATGAAAAAAACTTATTATTACAAATTGTGCTCTATAACAATTTTATTATTAACTATCGTGTACTAATGGATACGACAATTTTAAGTAGGTACTCACCCTTTTATTCCAAACAAGCTTAAGTATACTGAAATCGGATAAGTCGTTTAGAAGTTACAGCAATTCAAATGATTACACTTTTAAATGCCAGGATTTTCTCCTAGCCACTTTAATTACGTTTACACCAAAATTAAAAAGTGTTTGTATTGTTGAATGGGAATTAAAAGGGCTTTGTTGGTTTATTTTCTGAAATTCTGGAATTTTCACGGTTACTATTTTCTTGTTTGCTTTACTTTAACTTCTTTTAAAAAATATTTATTTATCTTAGCTGAGAATTAAATTGAAATATATTCTTGTTTAATTTTTTTTAGGTGATTAAAAGTAAACCAATGCTACACAAAAAAGTATCGGATGAAATGACCGATCCCGCTGCCCAACCAACCGTATGGGTGTCAAAATGGGTTGATTACTCCGATAAATATGGATTTGGTTACCAGCTGTCCGATGAAAGTGTTGGGGTTATGTTTAACGACACTACTAGACTGATTATGCTAGCGAATGCCATGTGAGTAACATTTCTATAGTACGAAGATATTGTGTACAGGAAAATTATAACTTTATTGTGGGTATATTATAATGATCAGTAGTCAGTACGTACACACAGGTGAGTGTGGTGAGCCTGTTCCGTGCCAAGCGAGTGCCTCCCCACTGTTTATATATTTGCGTTTGCTGATGGTAGGTTTTTCATTTAGCACTTAACTTGTTTAAAAAATAAGTAATTTTTAAATATCTGAATTATCTAATCTGGTTAAAATAATTTGTATTTTAAGGATATTTATTTATTTCATCCCTTGACAATATTTTACAATATGTATTTACTTAATAAGTAGTATGCATAATGCACTGGTAGTCTGTGTGTGAATTTGGAATAATTTACATTAATACTATATTTTCACTATCATTCACTAATAAACTTGTACAGGAACATTATTTTAAGTGTCTCACCAAATTGGCAACTTTCCTACGGACCACAATAAAAAAAACAATTATGTATTCCCTAATAGTTTTTCGTAAAGAAATCAAATTTTATGTAAAAAAATATAGTACAAATTTGATAGATAAGACGTCATATGCCGCGGTCTGATTTCAAAAATATATATATTTGTTAATATTTATTTCCATTATTTTAAACAGCATCGTTCGATTATGTCTTTTAAGTGTCTCACCCTATTAAAAAATGGAATCTTTAAGTTTACAAACCTAATTCTTTTTGAGGATACGTCATTTTTTACAGTCGGGCTAACAATGCTATTGTCAAATATGTCAGATGTCAAAAATGACAGATACGACGCCATTTTGATTTTTTTAAAATAGCAACCCACATTATAACTACACCAATGTATTATTTCCAACTGCTACGGAAATACGCGACCTTTAAAAACTACAGTACCCATGGCATAAAAGTCATATTATTCTTGCTCAAGGAATATATGGTTAACGGATTGACCTCCTTTTTCCGGACACCCTGTATATTATTACATATCTGTAGATGTAATAAAATGGCCCCGGATGTAAAAAAATGCACCTATGTAACTGAATACCTGCACAGTACTAGTAGCATGTTTAAATGATACTAAAAACTACTCTTGAAAACACTACCTTAAAACGAAAATAAGGAACCGAAAGATCGTTCTCACCAATAAAGTATTATTGGTAAGAACGATCTTTCAAAATTGTTATGTCCGCAAGTGGAGGGAAGAAATAAAAGGCATTTTTACGAACACGACGTATATTGAGATTCAAACATATACTGATATTTTTGGCAGGTGATATTTCTCAGAGACACTACTTATCACCGCTTTGCCAACCTAATGCAATGTATGCAATATATTACATACCTCTTCCCTTAAAAGAAATTACAATAATAAATCAAGTATTGTTCTAAAACAAAAATTATAACTCTACCAATAGATACTTATTGAGCTGAGCTACATTTTAGTATAAATTAACCTATCTACTTGTTTTTTCTCACGCGTAGGACGCCCTACAGCAACACTAACCACTTCACAGTCAACCTCACTACGCGACATTCTCAATATCATTACGGAAGTCACTAAGCTTGTCTATTATATTAACCGTTTCAGAGTTCACTATATCGTTTTCAGCAATATTTTCAGTGGAACCGACGTTGCAACATACCTCTAAGGAATTATCGCAAATGGATTCCGACAATTGAAGTTTCTTAATTTGATTAAGATGCCTTTTCCATGTAACATTACTAAGTTCCGGAATTTTAACAATATACGTGGCCCGTTCGATTCTTTTAAAAATTTTGCCTTTAATCCACGATTTTTTTTTAAATATTTCTATAATCTCGCACAATGACCTGTTCATTGATATTAAACTCTATGAATCTAGTACCTCTATAATATTCTACCTGTTTTTTTTTGTTCTTCCAAAACGCGATCTTTTAAATCTTCATCAAAGACTGAAATAATTTTATTGGGTTTTAATAGATCAAAACGAGTACGCTAGTACGCAGTTCGCGATTAAACATTAACTCTGCGGGAGTAGCACCAGTAGTGCAATGTTTGGTATTACGATAGTCAAATAAAAAATTATTTAAGCTTAAATTTAAATCAAATTTTTTGTTATTACCCAACGCATTTTTTATGGTCCTTACTGAGTTTTCAGCCGCATCATTTTAAGATGGATGAAACGGAGGTGAAGTTACATGAGCCACGCTATTTTGAGACAGAAAGGTTTGAAACTCTTGTGAAGTATAGGTAGAAGCATTATCGGTTACTATGGTGTGTACTAAACCATATCTAGCAAAAAGACTTCTCAAAATGTCGATTGTCATTTTAGACGTTATTGAACTCATTGGAAATACCTCTATCCATTTTGAATAAGCATCCAAAATTACTATAAATTGCCTGTTTAAGAAAGGTCCCATAAAGTCTAAGTGTAGCCTTGACCAAGCTTCGTCTGGGTAAGGCCAAGGACTTAAAACTGCCTTGTTGGGCGTTTTTTTATTAACAATACAATTTTCACAATTTGAACAAATCTGTTCTATATTGTTATCTAACCCTGGCCACCAAAAATATGATCGGGCTAGACTTTTCATTTTCACTATACCCATATGTGACGAATGCAATTGTTACAAAATATATTTTTTTAATGTTTCGGGAATAACAATTCGAGTTCCGCGTAATAAACAATCCGAGTCTAAACTTAAGTCTTCTCTAAATTTAAAAAAGGCACAAATTTATTTTCAACCTTTTTAAGCCATCCCTTAGCCACGAATATCTTAATTTGTTGTAAATATTTATGGAAATTTTATGGGAAAATCACAATTTTCTGAAAAATAATGTATGTAGTCAATATCAGATTTATCAGTATTATCGATTTCCAATTCTAAGGGAAAACGCGAGAAAAATCGGCACAATTTTGGTCTGATTTTACAAATTGAATATTATACTCAAAATTGGATAATATGATTGCCCATCTGCCCAAACGATTTGCTGAAAATTGTGAAATGCCTTTTGCGGGGTTAAAAATGTACGTTAAGGGTTTATGATCTGTACACAATGTAAATTTATGTCCATATAAATATTGAAAAATATTAGTCACGCCAAATATTATTAAAAGTCCCTCCTTTTCTATCTGGCTCCATTTTTGTTCTGCCTCAGATAAAACACGACTCGCGTAGGCAATCGGCCGTCCCGATCCATCTGGCATTATGTGACTTACAACTGCTCCGATGCCATAACTCGAGGAATCCGTAGTTAAATGAATAGGTAATACCGGATTAAAACGGACAAGGACTTTGGCTGACATTAAATGATCTTTAATATTGTTAAACACATTATTACACTTATCAGACCATTCCCACTTGACCTTTGCTTTAAGTAAGTTATACAAAGGATACAAAATAGAAGCAGTGTTAGGTATAAATTTCCCATAAAAATTTACTAACTCTAAAAAAGATTTGAGTTGTTTAACAGTTAGGGGTGGTTTAGCATTTTTTATAGCTACAATTGTATCCTCGGAAGTATGAATACCCTCCGAATTAATAGTCACCCCTAAGTAAGTTATTTCTGGCTTTAAAAATTCACATTTTTGCAGAGAAAATCTAAACCCTTCTTCTTTTAATCTATTTAATACTAATTTTAGTCTCTCCATATGACTTTTTTTATTTGGGCCAGTAACCAAAATATCATCTAAAAATACTACTGTACCATCAATATCCTGTAAAAGGCAGTCCATAATTTTCTGAAATTTTGTCGGTAAACTCGCGATTCCTGTATATCTATACAGGCCGTTATGGGTAGAGATTGTTACTACTTTTTGGGACTCCTTGTCTAATAGTATCTGCTGAAATGCAGAAGATAAATCTAATTTAGTGAAATGAGTCCCCCCTTGCAATTTTACTAAAAGGTCCTCTATTTTTGGAAGCAGGTATTTATCAATTTCTATATGGGGTTTAACTGTCAATTTAAAGTCTCCATATATTCTGATAGCCCCCCCAGGTTTTAGAACAGGAACAATGGGGGTACCCCATTCACTATAATCCACAGGCTCAATAACGCCTAAATTCTGCATTCTTTGCAACTCCACCTCTACTTTCTCCCTCAGCGCAAAGGGTAACGGCCGAGCGTTAAGAAACCGGGGTGTCACCGAGTCTGTTTTAAGTTTAATCGAAATAAAACCTTTGGTAAAGGTACCCAGTCCGGGCATAAAAACGTATTTATAATTATTTAACAAGGTTTTCAATTCATCGGGTAATTCAATAAAATTTAAATTAGAAATGCTTAACTCAATAGATCGAAAAAATCGCGTCCCAGTAGAGGTGGTCCATAACCATCTTTTAACACAAATATCTTTAACCTTTTCTGAACATTTTAAAAATTAACTATACATTCAAAAACCCCTATTGGAAATATTTTATTTCCATCTTATAAATTAAAAAATTTGTTTGTTGTGTTTAAAGGAATCTTACTAAAATTGTCCTTATAAAAAATTTCAGAAATTACCGAATACGTTGACCCTGTATCCAATGTAAAAACGTATGGTTTATTTTCAATAAATAAATTGATTTCAAGAGATTTATTTTAGCTTCTAAACTAAATAAAGACGCTTCAGATGATTGTAAAAAATGTTGATTGTGAACGTTTTTACGCGGACACATGGGGGCCAAGTGACCTTTTTTTGGCAAATATAACATATGCATCTCACTCGCTGTTGGAACCCAGTGGAGGGATATTGATGCTGGGCACTGGTTCTAGCGTTTACATTGTTGCCGCTACTATAAGTTCCTCTATCCGAACAATTTGGTTTTCTGATAGACGTGGTTTCCGTATAATGAAGTTCGGGTTCATGTTTAATGGCAAAGTCTGGACTTACCGAAGCAGGATGTGTTACCGATTTGGATATTGCAATTTGAAGAGTTTTATCTAGGGTTGATGTGATTGTTTCCTCAAAGAGACGGTCTTGTATTGGCCCACCTTCATATCCAATGATAAATATATCTCGCAGGATCCACTGAAGATTTACGGATTCAAATTCACAAGCCGCCGCTAACTCGCGTAATCGCGCACACCATTCTTTAGCGGATTCACTTGAAACTTTGCGAGCCGTATAGAATTTATATCTAGCAGCAAATTCCGATAAAGCTGATTTGAAGTATTCAGAAAAGATCTTGAATAAATCACTACAATTTTTGCCTTCTGGTTCATCTGGTAGCCACAAATTATGCAACAATTTATATGCCTCTTCCCCCAATGCATTTAGAAATATTGTTTTTTTGCGATTATTGTTTGTTATTTCGTCCGCCACAAAATAATTTTCAAGTCGTCTTTTGAAAACTGACCAGTCTGATTCTATCAGATTCAACTTGCGTAAATGACCCACTAGAGCAAGATGCGCGGTCGCGGTTTTTGCCGTATCAGTAGCCATTTTTTTCAAAAAAAAAACTTGATTAGGCACGTGAATTACTTGTTTGAAATAAACTTAATATGAACTTTATTTCACGATTCACTAACTTCCTCGTCGCCACTTGTTATGTCCGCAAGTGGAGGGAAGAAATAAAAGGCATTTTTACGAACACGATCTATATTGAGATTCAAACATATACTGATATTTTTGGCAGGTGATATTTCTCAGAGACACTACTTATCACCGCGTTGCCAAACCTAATGCAATGTATGCAATATATCACAGATATGTTTACATTAATCCTTACAATCTAAATAATTGTACGAAGTTAGAGACAGATTGCAAAAACCAATATACCCACTAGCTAACTTACTTATTTTGTACTATTAATTATACTACTTTACTACGTTTGTTCTATTTTTTGACAGTCAACCCCATCCTCAGTAGTACATCTGATACAGTATGTCATTAGCATAACTTAAAGTATTTCTGAGTGAAAAATTGACATATTTAATTATACTTGCAAACATTCTATTATTTATAAACCAATTTTTTAAGTATTGAAGATTTCTGGTTATGTCTAAATAAGTGTTTGCTATGGTATTATGTGAATACACCAATGCAGTGTCATCCGCAAAAATGTAAATTTTACCTTTAACTAAGGAGTTGCAAAGATCCCGGGTGTTGCATATAGGAAATCCCATGTAATTTTAAATAGGGTCAATTATTGGCTTCCCTAATTATTTTAGAGAAAAATTCTATTTAGGTTTATTAAAGAGCACTAAACCCACATTCAAAAGAATAACTTTAGATATTTTTGATGAGCCCGTTTACGGGTTATCGCCGATTTCTTTTTAACTGTTTCTCCTTCTTTTGGCCCCGTATTTGCGGGAACCAGTCAAGGTAAAAGATGACTGTCAAATAAAGTTGTCATTTTGAAATGTGTGCTTTATTGTTATAAAAACTCGTACATCGAAAATATTAAAGGTGTATTTATGAGTACAAATTAATCTGAATAAAACTAAAATAAAGTATCCAATTACAAGGTTAATTATGACATTTTACATGTTTCAATATTTTACTAATTAATAGGTAGGTACTATTAAATTGTTAAAACTTTAGGATTTAAGAAGATGTTCAAATATTCCTCCATTGACTGCTAGACAATAACCGAGGCGATCATAAAATTCTCTTCTTACATTCGCTAGTTGCTAAACTGAAATTCTATTGCATTCGGCAGAAATAGCATTTTTTAACTCGTCTAGATTTGGGTATTTTTTATCTTTGTATATCCTGTTTTTTAAATGGCCCCAGAGAAAGAAATCATTTGGCGATAAATCAGGAGACCTGGCTGGCCAATTTACTGTATGAGTTAAGCCAATAACATTTTCATTAAAAGCACGGTTTAAATATTCCTGGACAGCCAGGGTACTATGTGCCGGGCAGCCATCCATTTGGTACCAAACTTCCTGATTTTCCCTGGCGGCATCATGTAAAGTAGGTAAAATATGATCTTCAAGTAGTTCCAAAAAAAATTCTGCATTTAAATTTCGTGTTAGAAATAATGGCCCGATAATATTTTCTCCGAAAATCCCAGCCCAAACATTAACTTTTTGTGGATATTGCGTCCTTGTTTCGACAAACCTGTGTTGGGTTTCTTTGCTCCAATATCGATAATTTTGAACATTGGGTTCATTGTTTAAGGTAAATGTGCATTCGTCAGTGAAACAAATGTTTTTTTAAAAATTCCCTATCCATGTTTGCTCTTTCAATCATACCAAAACAAAACTCGTCGTATTTCATCCCTATCTCTTAGCTCTTGGTGCTTTTCATATTTGTATGAATAATATTTATGTCGTTTCAAAGCTCGTAACGCTGTGGTGTGATCTAATCCTATGTCATCCTCAAGTTTCCTTGTGCTGATCTTCCCATCATTTTCTTCCACGCACAATAAAACTTACAAGTCCCTATCATTTCTTGCATCTCTTCTTTGTTCCTGCCTTTGCAAGTCCCTATCATTTCTTGCATCTCTTCTTTGTTCCTGCCTTTCTTCACATCTGCAGTTATTTATTACAGCGCCTTTTGTCTCAAATTTCTTGTTAGTCCTTTCGACTGTAGATTTTGCAGGTATCGGTCTATTCGGATACAGAGCAGCAAACATGTCTGACACATTTTGATAACTATTTCCTTGATAATACCATTTAATCATCAATATTTTTTCTTCAGAAGTGTAATTCATGGCTAATATTTTCGATGTACGAGTTTTTATAACAATAAAGCACACATTTCAAAATGACAACTTTATTTGACAGTCATCTTTTACCTTGACTGGTGCCCGCAAATACGAGGCCATAAAAAGGAGAAATAGTTAAAAAGAAATCGGCGATAACCCGTAAACGGGCTCATCAAAAATATCTAAAGTTATTCTTTTGAATGTGGGTTTTAGTGCTCTTTAATAAACCTAAATAGAATTTTTCTCTAAAATAATTAGGGAAGCCAATAATTGACCCTATTTAAAATTACATGGGATTTCCTATGTCCCGCTCGACGATGCAACACCCGGTATAAAAAACTATAAATATCGACCGTACTTAAATGTTAATTGTAGCGAATATCAGATATGTGGTCTGTACCTATAAAGTCCCAGTTATAGTCACAGACCGCATATCTGATGTGTATAGATATATTCATCCTTCTATCATTCTTGCGTCATTTAATAGCCCGATCCATATCATTTCTGCTACCGCTGCAGACCTGCGTCCGTATAACGGACGCTGAAGACATCGCTGTTTTTTGGCGACTGTCTCCATCGTCAAACAAATTATCCCACTAGAAAGATCCGAACATCTAGTTTTACGTCCCCAAATGTTTTTTTCTAAACTAACGCGTGTTTACTTGGCGGCAAAAAAGAGGGAAATTTCGGACGTAATATTAATAGGGGGTGAAAGAAATCGTATAAATTTTAGTATTAAAAATTTCCGAAAGAGGCGCAAAATAGAATGGCAAAGAAACATCCTCTTAAAAACTATTACTATTTTAGAAAATTATCTTGAATTAAAGAAGTCGACCAAAATGTAATCAGTTTACATTTTTTTCCAGCAATGTGCAGTACGTAGACAAGAACGGTGATGAGTCCTATATGACCATAGATAATTATCCAAAGCAGTATGACAAAAAAATGAAGTTATTGTCATACTTTAGCAGATACATGAGAGAACATCTTATTAAGACTGGAGCTGGCGTAGTTAAAGAAATTGATTCAATGTCTAGAACGCCTCATTTGCACCAGTGGTGCCGCTCTACATCGGGGGTTCTTATGCAACTTAACAGTGGAACTTTACAGGTAAAAAGTAACTGCTAGGATGGCAGATTTTGCTATATTATGGTTGAAAATTTAATTTTATAACCCAAAATACAGTACGCGACTGCTTTTAAAGTATAGTTTTTTTAGATGAAGTAGTTGAGCAGTCAGCATTTTTGGTAATTACCTTGTTTTGTCGCACGTATTTTGGATTTAAATATTTTTAAAAAGAAATAAATAGGGTCATATGCACGTCACTGGTTGTATCGATTTATTAAAATTTTGTATTTGAGAGATGCCAAATCGACTTCTGATATTAGTTTTGAAATAAAATAGGCGCTAAAGGTGTATTATTATTTTAAAATCCCTATACGCCAATGAGTTCAATTTTAAGCAATAGAAAAGTTCGTGCTAGAATTATACGTAACCACACCAAAATTCAAAACAATCAATTCAAAAATACCGAAAATATAAGTTTACTTCCATTATAAGTGGGACATCCTGTACAATGTGAATTTTCATAATTTGGAAGTTTTAGGATACATAGATAGATAAATATTTTTTATTCAAAAAAAACCAAAAGGCATGAATGTTATAAAAAAAGATATTCTACATAGTACTTATACAAAAAATAATATCTGGTTTAAAACAATAATTTGACATAAGGAACAATTTTATGGTAAAATATTCTTAAGTATAAAACAAGAAATATTTAGAAATAAAAATATGTATAACAGACACCTACTTCACAAACATAGTAGTGGCAGTTGACACATTGATAATCCAATACAAAGATACACAAATAGGCGATAGTATTTTTACAGAAGCATATCAGATCTATCTGCATCATTATAAAACTTATTTATATTATAGTATGCTTTTTTAATTAAATAGTTTTTTATAGTACTTTTAACTTTACATTTTGGGAGATTTCGAACACTATCCGGAAAACTATTATAAATCTTTATTATAGCACTAGGAGCATTTTTCTGAATATAGCTAAAATTACATTTTTCTATGTGTAAGTTAGTCCTTTGTCTAGTTGGATAACAATGTTTAGAATCTTCAAACAGATCTCTATTACCATGCACAAACATAAAGGAATCCATTATATACATACAAACCAATGTTAAAATTTTTTTACCAATGAACACATTTTTACAACTGTCTCGTTATTTCATTCCGAAAATACACCTGACACATCTTTTTTGCAATCTTAAAATCCTGTCCATATCTGTAGAATTCCCCCAAAAAATAATACCATACCTATAATAATAATAATAATAATAATAATAATAATAACTTTATTTCAAATCATGTACAATATACATAAAGGAAATGACGTCAAACATCAACAGTTTACACTTAAACTATGGGCAGAAATCGATTATATTATATGGTTCTAGATCAATCAACAGTTTCTTAATTTCTAGCTTAAATCTATTGTATGAATTTATGTTTTTAATATTATTTGGTAATGCGTTAAATAACTTTAAGCACATATAGTGTGGACATTTTTCTGTCAGAGTTAGACGATGTATCGGATATGACACATCCATTGTCCTTGTTCCTAACCTAACTAACCTAATCTTAGATGCAACAAATGCATGATAGGCTAACATTGCAGCCTCTATGCAGACATTCTCAGCAATAATTCTTAGAGCATAACAGTACCTCGATATGTTTACCTATACTTATTTTGAGAATAGATAATATACCGGTAATTCCTTTGCTTACAGCTACGCCATTGATATGGCTTAGAACAGCCGAAACGCGTAAACAATTTTAATTATATAGTGTGTCTGCTTAAGTTCGCACCATATGGAATTTTTTTTTATTATTAATTTTACGAAAAAAAGTTATTTTTCATAAAAGGTTCTGCATGGTCTAAAACCTAAAATATAGCCTTTAAATGTTAAATTTTTTCAGTCGTATACGAGGTTTCTCAAAAAACATGACGTTTGTTTGTAAATTTATTTTTAACATCTCCACATGATTTGAATTTTTCGATAATTCACATTACTGATGTATGGTGTATAGTTTCCTCTGGATCTCTGTTATTAAATAATTCAGCTGCTTCTCAATAAGTTTTATAATTATCACCAACGACCAAAATTTCTATTTTTTTCTTGCACACTAAATATCATGCATGTTAACAAATTTTATTTGACGTTTAATGGCAGATAAAACATCATGGCAATTTGATTCAAAATGCATTCACTTAATCGCGGCCAACTAGAAATAAAAGTTTTCGATACGTTATACTCTCGAGTCAAAATCATATTTTTTGAGAAAGAATCCTATACGACTGCAAAAAATTTAAGATCTAAAGGTTGCATTTTAGGTTTTAGACCATGCAGAACTTTCTATGAAGAATAACTTTTTTTCGTAAAATTAATAATAAAAGTTTTCCATATGGTGCGAACTTAAGCAGACACACTGTATATACATTGAAGAAGGTAGATAGGAATTTACTTCTTTCATTGCCTTAGATATTTTGTACTTATTTTATTAGTTAGTAGAGGTTGCAAACGTCATATTAATAATTGCCTTTTTTTGCAGATTAATTTTGGGGATCACACAAAAATTATTATGTGCCCATTAATGGCAGCCGTTACCTACATTGATGAGGACAAATCTTTCCGTACGTTTAGATTCAGTACAATTGAAAAATACGGTTGTCCTGGAGGTTTGTACGAAAAAATGAGATATGCATATGATAAAATAACATTGCTTTTAGAAAACGAATATGTTAAGTGATAAGTATTATTGTCTGTTAGTTTACTTACGTGTTTTTAAATTCTACCATTTTTTATTTAAACTGCATATTTTTTGTAATTTTTATAATTAAATTGTTTAAATAATTCCGTATTGAAATCTGATATCGCGATGTGTGTCTCTGTAAAAATATTATAATCATTAGTATTCTAGTATTGTGTTAAGTTTAACTTTAATCCATATTATTGTTACAGCCTCTTATTCGCATTAATATAACACAAAACATTAATATTAGTTTCACAAGTGTACCATTATACTTTTTGTTAAATATATATTTTTCTATTTTAATTATATCTTTATTAACCCTATATTACAAATGATGCTTAGACAGGGTCCTTGTTTGCCGATATTTTGTAAATTTAAAAAAATCATTGTTATGGTGCCTCTCCTATAAAAATACCTAATAGTTCATTTAAATTGTATTTATTTTCAACTGGCAGCGACAGTAAACAACTACGAAACGCTCGATTTGATAAACACGTTTTTCAATTATGTTGTATTTGCATAGTGCAGTGCTTGTCTTATTGGCTCTTGTATAAAATCGCGCAGCCGTATAATTATTATAAACTTTTGAATACGACCCTGTTTAGGTCGAGTGTCCACGTGTATTTGTTCTCATTCTCTGTGTTGGAAATAAACAGACTATAGTTGACAATCTATTATACAACATGTCATAAAAATGATACTTATGAAAATATATAAGTACATGCCGACATAAACGTTAGTGATCTTTTGACATGTTTTAAAATTGTGTAATAGCATCGATAAATAAGTAATAATAAAACACTGTATCAAGGTAAATAAATATTTAACAACGTTACCGGTATTTTTCTAGGAAAGAAATTGTTTCCTTTCCATTTTTAAATGTTAGCCCTACTCTGAAATATTGTTATATCCTTGTTGCAAAAGAGTGGTGGAAAGCAGCTTTGTAATTGGGCAAAAGTAAAAAGAAAGATTTGTTTCATTTCCAGTTTCCACCATATTTGTTAGATTTTTTACATTTTTTCCGTAATATAATTAAATAGATATAATCAATACAATGCGGAGTTATTTTTATTTTGAATATGTTCTAAATTGATTCCTAATTTTTTTATGACAGTCGTCAAAATTTATAATTAAAGCATCTTCTACGTGATATAAGCAAACCTCTATAAAATGCAGTCTAGTAAAAATATTTATATTTTTAAAATAGCGGCATTAAAAACTACGTTTCGCTAGCAGCCCAAAAACCGAACATTGTCGAATGGGCAGTAGCGTCGTAATATCGAAAAGAGGTATATACATGTTAGCTTTGGAGCGCCTTCACCTCGACTCGGTCCAGATAAGCTTTTCTGCTGTGACGGCAAAAGCAGCAGTTGAAGATAGACAGTCGTAGAACGCGAGTTGAAAATAATTGTCTTTTACGTTTTGTAAAGTGAAATTTGAATTAATAAAAGTATTTTTGTTGTTTTGGGGTGCATTATTAAGGGGAATCTATCATACATGTTATCCCGTTAAAACTCACTTCACTTTTTAAAAAAAATTATTAGTTTCTTTTGGTCTTGGCACTGAAGGTGGTGGTGGACCAGAGCTGTCGTTGGTGATGGCCAATCCGATTCTGGGATGTCTCTTACATCTACATTTACAAAAGACGTAAAAGATCGTTAGGGCAACGATCAAGGTGATAGTGAAAATTGTGAACCAATGGAGATAATTGTTCACAAAAGGCTCGTTGATAAGTTTGCCTATCAGAATATTGGTTTAGTTTGTGTTGTGCAATGTTCAAATCTTCAATGTCGATATGGTTCAGTTTTAATTAGGGGATGTGAGGCTTGTCAGGAAGGTGTTCACAGCATACTGGATGAGTTTGGTATGACGTTTTGGATTTGTCAACAGGGTATCTAGCATGGATCCTAGTGTTTCCAATAAAGGCAGTACATCCAGGTTGCAGCTTCAGAAGGGAGTTGGTTTTAAGCAGTTTAGTGACAACATCCTTGTTTTCACATTTAACTGTGACTGGCAGTGGGTCAGAGATGGTAATCAACCAGTAGTTTTGGCTAAGCTCTTGAACATTGTAGTCCTTGGCAAGAAGTTTGGCATGTCTTGGGTAGCTTGCTAAAATGTTTGAGTAGCTGAGCGTCACACATGGCATCGCTGTCGATTGGGTATGGAAAGATGTTAGAACAGATTTTGGTGCTGGTGCCTAATTGCTTGCAGTGGTCCAGGTTTCGTAATGATATATAGAGTAGTGAATCATCCTCACGCGGATTTATTTTTGGGTGGTTCGAAGAATATGGTGGAGACCTGTTCCATTATCTAAGATCGGGATTGGGTACAGGTGGTAAAGGGTGTAAGTTTCGGGATCAGCTAGTGGAATTCTTAATACAAACATTATTTTTGAGTCGGATTGATATAAGCTTCTAGTTGTATAATGACTAAATATTCGGCGGTGTTTGACCGGTTTGTCGGTAAGGGTAAATTATTTTTTACTAAAGTTCGAGAAATATCTTGTAAAGCGGAGACCAGATCTCTTGGCGTAATTATTATTGAACTGTGAAGAATTTTGAAAGTGCGAAAGTTATTGAGTTTAATATGTCGTTCAGAGTCCTCTAGGAATACGTAGTTTTCCATTAGCGTTTCACATACTTATTACTTTTATTGGACCTTCGTAAAAAATCATATTTGAAACATTAAGGAGATCGAGCTTTCCTTATTTCCAGGATATCTTGATTAAAAGTTTCCTCGTCTATTTGAAGCTTTTGGATGGTGGTATTAATAGTTCTGATTACCGATGTAGTTACCGAAATTTGATTTTTTAGTAAATTTTCTATTTGGTGCTCGTCATTTTATTTTTATTTATTTTATTTTATTTATTTATTTAATACCCAACAGGTATAGAAATACCCAATTACAAAGTAGGAGACTTAATAGCTAAGAGTACTATAATTACTTTACTATACTACTTTACTAAAATTAAACAGCTAAAATCAACACTTTTTTAAGTTCTTTTAAACTTATATGAAATAAATCACAATCTTTTTGGATATTATTAAACAATCTACACGACATTAAGTGGTGCATTATTAAAATTATTGGTGCTTGCAGATTCTAAATAAAATGTAATAGGATTTCTTGTTCTATATAACGGAATATTAAAATTAATCAACGATAGTAAAAATCGAAGAAATCGTCCATATTTCTCAAAGAGACCGGATATAGATTTAAAGAAAAAAAGGAAAGACAACAAAGTCTCGGTCTCAGCAAATATAATTGTGTGGTTACACGTGTTTCACCCTTTCGGGCATCATCAGACCTAAAACAAGAGACCTAACTAACAGATACACGAATAATTAAAAACCACTAATTACCCAGAATTTAAAACAGAAAAAAAACAGTTACAACATATTAAAATTTAAAAATGTAAATAACAAAAACAAAAAATCAAATGTCAGAGAGCAGTCGGGTCAATTGGATCAATAAATCCAGTGAAACGAATGCGACGGGATCTAACTATGTTCAAATGCCTGAAAATATGAAAGAAGATGAGAGCGTAGCCAATCTGTTCTGTGCATTAAAAATTAGCGAAAGGTGACCGTCCCGATATCAACATCGGGTTATAAACAAAACAAATCATAACCAATTCATTTACTAATATTGTTAAAAATCAAATTAGGTTCAAAATTAAACACGTCGTTGACACAAGTAAGTATGGGACTTTTTTTGGCCTTAGTAATCTCCATTTTCTCCAACAGATCCAACTTCACACCCTTAGAACATTCGTGTAAAACCTTGATATTTGTAGGGGAAGAGAACTGGTGTGTGTCCAGGAAGTTAACAAGTGATTAGCGAATGCAGACTTATAGCGTTTTCCATTTGCTGCACCAGGGCAGCACTCAGTGTGAACTGACATTAGTCTGGTTTTGCCAAAAAATGTGTACCAGTGCCGTGTAAATGGAATATACTTCTTGTTAAATTTTAGGTTATGTTCTCTTGTTTTTAGAGCTGTGGTTTGTTTGTTCCAAAAATGACTGAAGTGGAAGTTAAATTTAAAATAAACAAGGAGGAAGTTACTTTATCCATCTCAGCTGACGAAAAAAATCATTTGTTTAAAGTCAAATTTATGCACAACTATATTATAATCAACTATTTTTGGAAGATTATTTCGCTCAAATAAGAGGAATTCATCATCCGAGTCATCTTCACTACTGCTTAAAAGTTCTAAAACAGCAGAAAGTTTTTCTTTTGATAAGAAGTACTCCATTTCGTCCATTTTTTTAAAAATGTAAACAAACTACAAACTGCATTGAGGCGGCACGAGCTCCGAGATTCCGTGCTAAAAATGCTGCACTCGGAGCAGAAATAATCACACCGTTTTCAAATGGAACATGAAAAACTCGCCCGGTGCAATCAAATGGAATATAAATATTGCACTCAGTGCGCACTAAATGTCAAATGGAAAACGCTATTAGTCTCGGTGAAATCCGAATATTTATACTTATTGACAAGGCTGAGATGTTCCTGTACTCTATGGTCATATCACTTTAACTTGAGAAAGATGACACAAAAAACAATTGAAGAAAAATTAATTCCATTGGGTGAATCCATGGCCATATTAAACGGTAACATATTTGTCGAATTAGCTGTTTTCCTTTTACTCACAGAAGAAAAAAGGGTTTGTTCCTTTTACGTATAGAAAATTTTAAATTCCATTGAAGACATCAGGTTTATATCTATCTTTTTCACATTTGGCATTTTGCATAATACGAGACAAAAATGACTATAGTTATTGTGAAAAACGAACAATGTGTTGTTTTGTACCAAAGCAATTGTGATCTCTTGGGTTTCAGAAATGTTTTCTTGGTTGCCTACTTTCGCTAACAAAAAAGCCCAGTTTCTCAACAAAATAGCTTTAAATTAATTTAAAAAATACTTGTAATGGACGAATGAGCTGTTCCATTGTTTAATGTATCTGTCAAGTCTATTCTTAAATTGGTTTATTGAAGTTGCATTGACTGTGTCTTCACTTAGTCGATTCCAGTTGTACACTACACAGTTCGAGAGAAAGTTTCTTTGTATAAGTTTGGCACATCTTTCCTTTGATAACTTCTTATTAATGCACTATATTTTTGTTAATTCAAGCAACACATAAATACGTACTTATGTTAGGGTAAGTGCATTCAATGCATTTTTCTGATATTCTTGACTAAAATATCATTTTTAACAAACTTAGTTGGGTTTAAACATAACATGGCTGTGAAATTAAAATGCAGTAATCTTTCTCTTATAAAACTGTCCAATAAAGTTGTGTAGTAGAAACAGCTTTTCTTTGGAGTATTACATAGGTATAAAAAGGTTTTTATTCTGCTTTCATCATAACATAGAGGTGTCCAATTTATATTAATTCTCGCACTAAAATCACTTCTTCAATGAAATTTAGGTATATTATATTAGTTTTCATTCTTCTGCTCTCACCATAAAGGGTAGGTTTCCAGTTTATCAGCTTATTAAAAACCAAAACATTATTTTGACACTCAAAGCAAAGAAGTTTTATTTATCCATAACTGGAACATCGCCAACATTTAGGTATTTTCAACTTAAATTTAATAAACTGACCGGTCCAAAGGGCATAGATAACTAAACACGTAATCCACAAATGTTTTTAACTATAATTTTCACTCGAATGTTACGAATACCACCGAAGAAAGGATTTAATTACAGCAAAATAAAAAATAAACAAATCTGACAGAATTGTCACTTTTTGAAATGTACCCTAACCTCACTTCTCTAAAGTGTCAAGTAAAATTTAACGCGTGTTTAATGGGTTTCTGTCATCTTTCTCAAGTTAAAGTGATATGACCATAGTGGATATCCTTCTACCTGATTGGCCGACATAAACCGCTGAGCAATCATTACAATTTAAGGCATAAACACCAGACTTTGCAAAACGGTCCGTTCTGTCCTTGATCTTAACCAAGTGTTGTTTTAAAGTGTTAACTGTCTTAAATGCAATTGAAATATTTAGGTTTTTAAAAAACTTAGCTAGTTGTAAGGATATGCTACCAAAAAATGTAAGACATTTAAACTTGTTTTTAACATCTGTGGGTTTTGCATGTATAATATGGTAAGAGAACTTGTATTTGTTAACGAATTTGTAATAAAGTTTATTTATAGACTTAATTGGAAAACCATTATTAAGTGCCATTTGTTTAATTATGTTTAGTTCTTTAGTAAACGCCTCTTTAGATAACGGCAAATTAAATAGTCTATAAAAGAAAGAATTGAAAGCAGCAAATTTATGTGAAAACGGTGAATTGGATGTGAACTGAATGATGTTATCGGTAGATGTTGGTTTTCTGAATACTTTAAAATTGATGTTGTTCTTATTTCTTATAAGTAAAAGATCTAAGAACGGTAGTTTCCCCTGTGTTTCCCTTTCTAGTGTGAACTCAATCTTATTAATTACCTTAGAATATTTTAAAACAACTAAAAATAAACTGTATCCAATGAATCCTAAGACACCCTTGCTCTATGGTTTACCAAAAGTACACAAAGAAGGTATTCCAATTAGACCCGTCGTTTCTTTTGTGAACTCACCTTGTTATAACCTCTCATCTTGGCTCAATAAAATTTTGAGGGAAGTATCGGGTTTTTTAAGTACATACTCTGTTCGGAATTCTGTAGATTTCGCGGCCTATCTGAAGAATATTTATGTGCCAGACGGTGCCATTTTAATATCACTAGATGTCAAAAATTTGTTTCCCAGCATTCCACCGGCTGAATGTATCGACCTAGTAAGAGGTTTGTTGGAGAGCAAAAATCTTCCTAAAATGGTGATCGATAATCTGACTTTGCTCCTCTCTACAGTACTTGACCAAAATTTTTTTCAATTTAATGATAAATTTTTTAGACAGATTACGGGTTTGGCCATGGGTTCATGTCTCTCCCCTTTCTTGAGCGAGGCAGTGATGTAAATTTTCGTTACTTTTAAGGACTTGGACCGTTTCGTTACTTTGGGTATTAGGACTCGTTACTTAGGACTCGTTTCTTTATGTAAATCGTTACTTTTAAAAATAAAAATGATGGCTTTGATCGATTGCCAAATACCTACTCATATTTTGTAGTATAAATATAAATATAGGTTATGTACTATTGTCAATTCTCAAATATGTGATTAAGAAACATAAAAACATACAATATAACAACAAATAGGAATAGAACATGGCGTATTGATTAAAAAATAGATTTATTTGTTTTCAATTTACACAAAATATAAACAAATAACACTTCGTTTCTGCGTTTGGGCATCTGATTCTAGGAATCGAAGCTCTATAATTTTATAATTTTCTAAATACCAGTGTGCGAAGTGAACTTGACTAAACACAATTTGTTTACCCTATACAATCTAAGAAACAGAATACTCAATTTATATCATGTATCAAGTGCCTGTTAAAATTAAAAAAGAAATATAAATTAAAAATACATAAGAATAAACATTGCTTTCATCTCTCAATGGTAACTTAAAGTCCTGTATTTCCTCAACCCAACACGCAACATGGCTTCCCGACAACAAATTAACCAAATATTAATACGCCATCTCTCCAAATACATGCAAAACGACACGCCATCGGCTGCCTGACGAGGTAAAAACAAAATCCAGCTCGAAAAATAATTTATGATACGTTTTGTCTGTCATCCGTTATTGGCTATCAAGTCCACGAACGAAACCGCCCGCTGTAAAATTATGGGTAGAATAGTTAGTTAGATTTAAATTCAGAGTAACGAAATGCCAAAAGTAACGAGTCTTTTATAACATTAGGACTCGTTACTTTTAGTGATCACATAGTAACGCTTACTTTGTAACGAGTCCTTATTTATTTTACATCACTGGAGCGAGGTGTTTATGAATAACTTGGAAAGTAAAATTATGAATAGTCCCTTTGCAGGCTATCTTAAAGCATATAAAAGGTATGTAGATGACATTTGTTTAGTGTGGGACGGCAGCGAGGTTGAATTAAATAATTTTTTAAAATTTGCAAATACCTTACATGATAAGATTGAGTTCACACTAGAAAGGGAAACACAGGGGAAACTACCGTTCTTAGATCTTTTACTTATAAGAAATAAGAACAACATCAATTTTAAAGTATTCAGAAAACCAACATCTACCGATAACATCATTCAGTTCACATCCAATTCACCGTTTTCACATAAATTTGCTGCTTTCAATTCTTTCTTTTATAGACTATTTAATTTGCCGTTATCTAAAGAGGCGTTTACTAAAGAACTAAACATAATTAAACAAATGGCACTTAATAATGGTTTTCCAATTAAGTCTATAAATAAACTTTATTACAAATTCGTTAACAAATACAAGTTCTCTTACCATATTATACATGCAAAACCCACAGATGTTAAAAACAAGTTTAAATGTCTTACATTTTTTGGTAGCATATCCTTACAACTAGCTAAGTTTTTTAAAAACCTAAATATTTCAATTGCATTTAAGACAGTTAACACTTTAAAACAACACTTGGTTAAGATCAAGGACAGAACGGACCGTTTTGCAAAGTCTGGTGTTTATGCCTTAAATTGTAATGATTGCTCAGCGGTTTATGTCGGCCAATCAGGTAGAAGGATATCCACTAGAGTACAGGAACATCTCAGCCTTGTCAATAAGTATAAATATTCGGATTTCACCGAGACTAAGTCTGCATTCGCTAATCACTTGTTAACTTCTGGACACCAGTTCTCTTTAGAGTTGATACAAATCAGTATTTTTCTGTAACAGGGACGTTACGTACCAGTTCCGAGTTAGTACCTGTTACAAATACCTGTTATTTTTTACCTAGTATTTAGAGTTGCATATTTTCAAATATAAATTTAAAGGACGGTTATAAGGTCATGAATCGTCATTTATTAGGGAATTTTTTCGATAACTGGCAACACCTGAGCCCTGCAACTCGCCGCCGTGCCGTTGTGATATTACATAATAATAGTTATTTATTAAGTTACCATATAACCGTCCATCGCCATTTTTGTCGTTCAAATATACCTAAATATATTTCAAATAAACATCAATTTTTTGATCAAAGGAAAATATATGAGATCATATAAAACACCTTTGTTTGAATATATATACTTAATTAATACCTAACATTAATATTAACCCATATTAAATAACGAAAAAAAAACAATTTATTGTTTTAAATTAAACAAATAATAACGTATTCATCCTTTTTTCCAGCTATACTTTAATATACACCACAAATAAATGAATTTGTATTGTACTCGATAGCCCCAACTTGACAGAGAAATACCTTAATACTAAGTAAATACGTATCCTATTCCGCTAGGAAGCTATTACCTATGAACCGAGACCATCACCGACACTCGCCGCTGTCACTGCGTATTTCATACCTTACATGGATCAAAAATATCAAAATGATACAATACTAGCATAGGTATTTTCAGTATTTTAGTAACCTGTTATCTGAACGGCCATCGGCCGCAGACGGTAAAGTACGCCGGTCGCCGAGTAATCGCTCCGGCGCGGCGGCCCAGTCGGAAAATACTAGGATAGGTATTTTCAGTATTTCAGTATTTTAGTAACCTGTTATCTGAACGGCCGTCGGTCGCAGACGGTAGAGTACGCCGGTCGCCGAGTAATCGCTCCGGCGGCCCAGTCCAGTCCGCAGTCGACGTTTGCTAGTCACGGCTGGAGCACGTCTCACATCGCCGTCATTGCCTTTTCTTGTTCCTATAGAAATACGCTTGCTGGACCTAGTATTTTAAAATCGATACCTGTGACTGACTGTTATGCACTCATACCTGTTACCAAGTACCTGTGATCAGTATTTTGTATCAACTCTAGTTCTCTTTCCCTACAAATATCAAGGTTTTACACGAATGTTCTAAGGGTGTGAAGTTGGATCTGTTGGAGAAAATGGAGATTACTAAGGCCAAAAAAAGTCCCATACTTACTTGTGTCAACGACGTGTTTAATTTTGAACCTAATTTGATTTTTAACAATATTAGTAAATGAATTGGTTATGATTTGTTTTGTTTATAACCCGATGTTGATATCGGGACGGTCACCTTTCGCTAATTTTTAATGCACAGAACAGATTGGCTACGCTCTCATCTTCTTTCATATTTTCAGGCATTTGAACATAGTTAGATCCCGTCGCATTCGTTTCACTGGATTTATTGATCCAATTGACCCGACTGCTCTCTGACATTTGATTTTTTGTTTTTGTTATTTACATTTTTAAATTTTAATATGTTGTAACTGTTTTTTTTCTGTTTTAAATTCTGGGTAATTAGTGGTTTTTAATTATTCGTGTATCTGTTAGTTAGGTCTCTTGTTTTAGGTCTGATGATGCCCGAAAGGGTGAAACACGTGTAACCACACAATTATATTTGCTGAGACCGAGACTTTGTTGTCTTTCCTTTTTTTTTTCTTTAAACGATAGTAACTTAGAATCATCAATTTGATTATGCAATAATTTAAAAAGGAAAACTAATGAAGAATTACTTCTTCGGTTTTCCAAACTTTGTAGGTTATATTTTTTCCTGAGTTGAATTTTAGATGTAGTTATGTCATATGTATTTGTCTCCTTGTAATATAAATATCTTAAAAATTTGTTTTGTACCCTTTCTATAGTGTATTTATGATTATTATAATAGGGACTCCAAATAATAGCAGCATACTCCAAAATACTTCTAACATAGGCTATATACAGTAACAGTTGTCTAATACAATTTATATTATTAAAATATTTACAATTCCGAACAACAAACCCGTACATACTATGTACATGCCCTGTTTGAGATGTTGGATATGTGCGCCCTAAATGTCAACTGCGAGTCGAACATAACTCCAAGATCTCTTATTTCTTCTACTCGATTAACTACTGTTCCGTTTATGTTATAGTCAAAGATAAAGGGTGTCTTTTTCCTAGAAAATGTGAGTACATAACATTTACTTATGTTGAAATCTAATTTATTAGTAGTTGCCCATTCAAATATTCTATTTAAATTATCTTGAAGTACTATCCAATCTCTTTCACACTTAATACTCGAGTATAGTTTAAAGTCATCAGCAAACACTAAGACACCGCATTTTCTAACTTGCTCAATCAAATCATCAATAAATAAAATAAACAGTAATGGCCCCTCACCACCACTCTTTGTCTTCGATCCCTTAGATACGATTGAAAAAACATTACCAGTCTAGGATGAAACCCAAATTGATTGTATAGCTTGTTTAGAAGGACAGTATGCGATACTCTGTCAAATGCCTTTGTGAAGTCTGTATATATTACATCAACTTGTGATTTACTATCTAGGTTTTCGGATATATATTGAGTTATGTTCGTTAGGTTGGTAATGGTAGACCTTTGGTTCATGAAACCATGTTGGAATGGAGACAACCTTCTGTGTACAGAACTATATATACGCTTATAAATTATTGATTCGAAAAGCTTTGCTGGAGTAGATAAAATGGCAATAGGCCTATAGTTTTTTATATCTCTTATATCTCCTTTTTTTAAAATTGGACATATTTTAACTTCTTTCCACTTACCAGGAAAAGTAGCTGTTTTTATTGATAAATTAAATAAGAAAGTCAGAGACTGAGCAAAAAATCCTACCAGACCCTTGACAATATACGCTGGTAAATTGTCTGAGCCAACCGCTCTGTTTACTTTAAGATCTTTGATAGCATCGCACACTTCCTCATAACCTATGCTCTTCAGATTAATAACCTCTTGACATGTATTGTCACGTTGTTCTAAGAGTTGGTTGGTGTGGGGATCTCCATAAACAGAGCTAAAATAAACAGCAAAGGCATTAGCGATATCCGTACCACTAGAGTACTCATTATTATTTATAATCATTTTACTAGGAATTGAGTTAGAGTTCTTTTTGTCATGAATTACTTTCTCTATGTAATCGTTAAAGTATTCGCCGTCTGAAGCGTCTAAGTTACCTGTTATGGATTTCCAAACGGTTCCTACGCCATTGAATATACCACGTTTCGTTCGTAGATCGGACCGTGTTCGACATGATTTCTCTGTATTTTAGACTCAGCGAGTCTAATATTTGGTTAAGAGACTAATGATTTCCTCAAGAACAAACCATCAATCGATAAAAATAACGTCATAGGTGTATCAACATTTTGTGCGTATCTCCTCTTACCGAGACACAATGATTTTTCTTAATATTTTGGAACCATCATAGATTAAATAGTAATCTTTGTGTTAAATCGAACTACTGATATTGACATTTTAAAGTGACGCCTGAAAATTTTCAATTGATTTTTTTAATGTAAAATAAAAAACGGTTTGTTGTATAGATATGATATAATATGTAGGTTAGATACAAATTAATGCCTAATTAGCGTAAAGTGATATCTGCACAATATATCCCTAATATAAAGAGCGTGGCAAAAATTAATTACAGTTAGATAAGTTAGATTTATTTGACCACATTTTTGTAAATTACAAATTGTAGCAAGTCACATAAAATATAAAACACCGTTGAGGGATGCTTCTAACTATATAAAAATGTATATAATAGTACATTATATTAGGAGAATAAGAGTTACTTTATGTGCTGAGCGTGGAAAGGTCACTCACTACGTTCGTCAGACAATCCATGCGAAGCACATAAAGTATCTTATTCTCCGAATATCATATACTATTTTTTCTTCAAACGTGCATCATATTATAAATTAAATGCTGAAAACGAATTTTTAACGAAGAAAACAAGATTGAATTTTTAACTTATCTCACGGTATAATCCCTTTTGGTATCGTTATCATGGATACGTACATAAGTACGTCATCTATCAAAACAAATATTTCAATATAATGTATTTATACGCCTAGGAGTATAAGTACTTATACTCCTAGTTATATAAATGAAATTTGATGTCATTGAGATACGTCACATAAGTTATCACTTATATGACTTTTGAAGAAAAACACATTCTTGTAAAAGAAAAAATTAACAAACTTTGTAATTACACATTAATAACAAACACAAGTTATAAATCAAAAGTTGAGGTTTGTGAATTAACAACATTAAGGTATTCTTTTACTGAGTAGAAAGCATGTGATTCAAGAAATTTCTTAACCACAATTGTAAATTTTTTTTCACTGTAGTTTTTAACCGTTGCAGGAAGCACATCGTAAAGCTCTATTTTGAGCGAGTTATTTACAGATTTAGTAAGTCTATACCTGTTTGGTCTAATGAAATGAGCGGGCCTGGTGGCCATAGTGGTGAATATCTGAATTAAGCTGAAAATTATTTTTATGAATTTCAATTGATTGGTGCAAAATAAATAATGATGGCAGCGTCAAAATTTTCAAATTAATAAAATGTGGCCTGCAGTGGTCCAGCACACCAACACCCGCAATAACTTTTAGATTTTTTCTGTAATCTAAAAATACGTAAGGAATTGGATGAGTTTCCCCACAAAATGACTCCATAAGAAAGGTGGGCGTGAAAAAGTGAATAATAGATATTTATCACTGATAATCTAGAAGTGCCCTTAATTTTCTTATTACAAAAATTGCAGATGACAATTTGCTCCGCAGAGACTCGATATGAGGAGTCCAACTAAGAGTGTCGTCGACTATTAAACCCAGCACCCTTACATTATGACCCTCCACAACGTCACGGTTTGTTGAAACTATCATTTCTTGGGTTTTATTTGTATTAAGTTTTAGACAGTCTTGTGTAATGCACACAAGTGTGAATCAGAATATTGGTTTAGTTTGTGTTGTGCAATGTTCAAATCTTCAACGTCGATATGGGCACTGAACTGCTACTACTCTTCTATACATGTCCACTAAAGAAAACAAAATCAACAACTTTAACTTTTAGAATTTCTGAATAGCGATTTTACAACCGTACCACAAGGTTTTTAGAAAGATTGGATTCGATACATTATAAAACTAGAAATGGAAGGAAATAAGTTATCTATTTTATAAATATTTAGACTTTCCGGATGAAAATCTGTCGTCTAAAAGCTCAGCTTTCTTCATTATTGCTTGCTTTTGAGCATCATCAAATCTATTTACTTGCAAATCTATATCTCTACTAAATGGTCTTCTTTCACTTGACTTTTTTTCCTATAAATAAAAAAATATTGATAAAAAGCAAATAGTTCATAATTAGTTAGAATAATCCGATATAAATAATCCCGTAAACAAATGCAAACTTTAGTATTATACCAGAACTCTTGAAAAAGCCCTAAAAAGGCAAACAATAATACGTAGAGCAATCTTCCAAAAGTGTTTTTGTTATTTAAAAAATGTTTCATAAAGAACCTACTGCAGAATCAAGTGTAATATTAGCTTTTCTGTTAGATTACTTGGTTCAAATATGCAGAGGAAAAATTATCCCTATAAATAAAGCTATGGCACTGTTAGGAAAAAGGGATAGGTGCCTATTTAAAAAAGTTCAATAAAAAAAATTTTTGAGATTAATATTTTAGAAAAGCCTATTTAAAAGACTTTCAATCCATTTTAACAGGGCTTAATGCGTACGAAACAGTTACTTTAAAAAGTTATTGGTAGTTTGCTGTTTAATGAAGTAGGTACCTAATGTAAATTTTTATTTTTTGATTACTAGCACTTTACGTAAGAGGTTAAGGGAGGTCTTACTTTTTTTAGTCTTCTCATTTCTAATTTTAACTTGCTGCGCGTTCAAACCGGCGTGTATTACTATGCATATTTTAGTTGAATGGAGTGCACATAATGCTGCTACAATTTTAACAGTATATTACGAACATGTTTAAAAGGTATGTTCTTTATTTATTTTTTCATAATTTGTAAATATATACGAGTAATATTATTGTTTGAAACTGATCGAGTATTGGCCGACTTTTAATTTCATTGAAAGGCCTCCAATTGATTTTTATGAAAATTCTGGGTGAAGTTCCAGTTATCTATACATTACAGTTTTCGAAAATCCTTCAAATTAATCCCTATTTTTAAAAGTAAGAATCCCGTTAAGTTCTCTTACTGCTGGTCTGTGCCGTGCAATAAAATATATTTTCTACATTAATCTTTCGACAGAGGTATGAATATACTGGTATAACTTTTTTTACAAAATGGTATAGGTTTCATTGGCGTAAAAACAAATATTTTGCACAAACATAAAATTACATGAACTACAAAACCCCATGTTACGTTTTCCCTTTTTTAATGAAAACTAAGGAGCTTTTAATTGAATTGTATAAAGAAAAGGAAATGAAATTCTAACCAGTATTTCATTAAAACTATCTACTACTACACCCAAAGTAAATAGACTTGGTCTGTTGTCAAAAAACGGTGTTTGGTAGCATATTTTAAGTACGTATACTATTTTAAATTAATTGTATACCGACCTTTTTTTCTTTTGCTAGCTGTTCTTCGTGTATCTTTAATAAAGTTTTCTCTTTTCGTTTGTGTTTTCTTGTTAATAGTTCTTGTTCTTTATCTCTTTTTATTAATTCTTTAAGTTGTGCTTCCATTTTTAAGTCTACTGGAACATTTTCACCTTTCTTTTTATTTTTGTCTCCGGGTAAATCAGTCCAGGAAGATCTGAAATATGGTTTCCATAAACTTTTTCAATTTTTCTTTGAAAAAAAATAAGGTATCATCCGTCAAACTGGAAGTTCTTGTGAACCTTTTATTACAATTTTTGTATTAAAGTTTCAATTAGACAAGCCAGGAAACGATGCCGCGTTTTACGTTGGTATGAAAGGCTCTTAGCCAGTTTAAGGCATCTTGGGCACGTAACTGTTCCCAATGAGTCGTTAAAAGAATATATTTAAATAGTAAAATCGTAATGTAATGATATAAAGGGTTGAAGTTAAAAGGTGGATATTCTATTTTATGCCCTTTTCAGGTTTAAGATAACATATAATTTCCCTTTATAATAATTACTGTGTCGATTAGCCTCACACATATATTTTATAAACGGATGGATCTTATTTTTTTATTCAAGTTAATTTAATTCTTTTTGTTTTCAATAGTTACGTTTAACCTTAATGTATGATTAATATGTACTTGCAAGTCAAATAAAAAAAAAAATCCAGATAAAATAACAAAATAATTTACAGTATCTCTTTTCGGTGGCTACACTACCTGTTCTCTTCCTGAAAAGTAAAATTAGAATTTTTTATAGGTTATATAATTTTTTTATTTAGGATATTTTGCTATAGTGGTAACAATAAAAAAGTACTTATTTCGTTCATCAGTTTTTAAATATACCTATACACTCTCAACGCAGGATTTCATAGCATCTAAATTACTTAACTTTTTAATATTTCTCAAAAATATATAGGAAGGCATTAGTTCTGAAAACTAAAATTATTTTAAATTATACCGGGTGTCCCGAATAGTCCGGATATATCAAACGTACTATATATTATTTACCTATCAGATAGATCCGGTCCTGCGCGATTACGAAATTGTCGTGGGCCCAATCCAAAATTTGCTGCTTTGGCTGTAGGTAATTCAATCATCCAGGATTCTCTTTCTGGTTCATTATTCTGATTTGGTTTAAGTTGATCTATCTTTAGTTGAAGTGCTCTTTCTTCCAAAGCTTTATGAGAACTAGAAGAGTTTGATATACCTATAGGCAATGGACCATAAACATCTTCCTCGTCGGATTCCACGAACATTTTTGGAGATTCTTTAGTTTCTTCTTGAAGTTGTTTTCGTAAATGCCCAGGCAAACTTGGCCCGAACCTTATCTGATCAATAGCTTGGTGCTCTTCTACGCGTGTTGACAAAAGTGAATTAAAATCTGCTCTAGTCTGCAAATTAGATTCTGAGGGATCTTCAATTTGTAAATGTGACGGTAAACTTGGTCCGATTGTTTTGTCTGCATAATTTTCTATAATTTTTTTCCCTAAATACGGAGGTAAACTTGGGCCAATTATCCTATCTGAAGATCCTGAAGACGGAAATGTTTGGGACTGTAGCATAGCCTTAAGACCTTGTTCGCTATGCTTATCACTATTTAATAAATAAGTAATTGTGTATGTATCGTGTAATCTGTGTTGGCTTTGTTCAACAAAGTTTTTCTCGCCCATACTTATTGGCAAGCTATGTCCTAATTTTGTATCAGTAGGCACATATGATGGTAACTTCGGACCAACAGAACTACATAGTGGCAGCTGAAGTGATGCACTATCTTTTATTATATTTCCCAATTCTATGTTATAATTAGCAGTAATCCTGTGATAGTCTGAGTTTTTATTATTTTGTTCCAGTAAGCATACGGGTAATACCGGCACGATCTCTTCGTTTTGAAAAATATGTTTTTGTTTATTTAACGACGGCTTGGCCTTATTTTGTACATGAGATTTGATTTTTTGAAAACTAATTAGGTCATCTTGTTTTGGTTCATTTTTATTAAACTTCGTTTCAACACTGTGATGGGATGAAGATGTGCTGCTACTCCGAATTTTTCTCTTATTTTTTTTATGACTTTTCCTTTTTGGAGATGACGACCTTGAATGTCGTTTTTCGTTTCTACCCATATTTGTATTTCTGTTCTTGCCTTTTATTATTGAAGTAACATTTTTTTTGGATTTTTTTTGCACGCTTTCTGTTTTGTATCTAATTCGTTCATCTGAATCCGTCGACTCTGGATCCGACATCTAAATAAATAAATTTTTTTTCTGTAAAAAAATAAGAGTCATTAATATTCAACTAACGCCTAATGGTAGGTATCTGAATGCCCCCCCCCCCCCCGGACTACTATATAGATTTAAAAAACCATTAGGCCGGATTTAGTAAGTTACCATCACACTCGCATAGTATAACATTTACTTAAAGGAGTGTTTATCGAGTATTTGTTTATTGGCAGATCTTGAAGTACATTTTTTACGCTTGCAGGGTGTGCTATTAACCAACGCTGAGGTAAGTATTTAAAAAATAGTTGCAGGTGTTGGGCTGCGGTAATATTTTATCACAAGTACAAATTTGTTATCAACGGAGAGCTAAACTCAAATTGTTATAAAAAAAAGTATTCTTGGCAACAAATAGTCGTATTCACTAAAGGGATCTAAATTGACAGTTGTAGGTTTAAAGTGACAAGTGTCAGAATAAGTCAACAAGTTTAGTATTCAATATATTTTTTATGATTTTTCTTTAAATTTATAAAGAAAAAAAGTATTTAGGCACGTACTATGTTCTTTAATAGGACTAAAAATGTATTTGCAACCACATCTCAGTAAAATTATTTATCGGTAAAACGATTTAATTACAAAAGAATCAAATTAACACAAAATCGTCACAATGGCATATCACAATAATGCCACGACGAAAACACAACTGGGAGACTATAAGATCTAAATATTTCGATGGTCTAAATTTAAACCTCTTTAGTAAATACGGGTGATAAAATATAAAATAAAATGGTATATAAAAGTACACAAAATAAAGATCAGAAATGCTTCTTTTAATTATTTAATATTTTTAAATTTATAACAACACAACAACGTGCAGAGGGAAATAAAGAAAACACAAATATTGTAAATTGGACAAAATATGAATTATACAAAATGACCAACTGTGTAGAATTACTCTAGCTAAAATGTGTTTTAATACTCAACCAACTCAAGCTAAAATTCAAACTTTAATTGTCTTGTCATGTATTTTTAATTTAGGGTTTTCATTGAAAAAAATAATTCCTAAAGATGGATACTATTATAAATTAAAAGATAACTATGGAAAACAGTTACACGAGAAACACAGTTTGAGTTCTAACTTGGAGAAGTTTGGAGATTGGAATAAAAACTTTAAAAATGGATAATAACAGGTCACTATGTAGGTGAAAAACTCAAGCTAGTGATTCTAGCAAAATAATCTGCCAGTTTTGCAATTTAGCCTCATATCAATGCCTAAAATCAACAATTTGGCTGGAATATCCTACTTGCCTAATTACTACGTTTATAATTGAAGCAAATATACAGGGTGCTACAAATTGGTGTGCGTACAAGGGGATCTCGAAAACGGTAAGAGATACGAAGATGGTTAAATTGAGGCTAAGTTAAGTATTTTAGGTCTTAACAATTTGACGATCAAAAATTGTAAATATTCCGAATGCTTTCGGAGATCCGAAAAAAACCGAAATTTCTATTTTTGGTTTTTATTTTTTTGGCTTGGGAAAAAAACAAAAAACACTTTCTGATAGCCGTTCTTTACGTAATACAAGATGACGTTATCAATTTCCAAATTCGATGTTTCGTTCTTTAGATACCAACCTCAAGTCAATTTTTTTTAAATACGGACCTGGAAATTTAATATAATTTAAAGGTTTTTAATATTTTAACGTTTTTTCATCAAATAACACATAATCATTATTAAAATTACATTACAGAAAGTTATAGCGTTTAGGCCGTTTATTATATCAATAAGTTTTACCGTAACAATACAAGTTCTTAAGGCATGAGAAGTAATTATTTTTTATTTATTTTAATAATTAATATTTATTATTATTCTTAAGTCCTATGATTACCTTAGACATAGACCGAAATACTATAAAACAGAAAAAAATTAATGCTAATGCTAGTCTAGTTATGTTAGTGTGATGGGCTTATGTTTGTTTCAAAAACAATTTCAATTTTTTTTTACCGTTAGCTTAAAGCTTCAAACAGACCTACGCGGAATCGCTCCGTCCGGGCGTTTCGCGGGCGATATTTGCCATTTGATTACATGGCGGCCAACGCGCCGCTGACGCGTGGTCGCGTAGGTCTGTTTGATCCTTTATATTGCAAAACATGCACCTAACAAAAATAAACAGACAGGAAAATATTTCAGGCCGAGACTTTAGGTTTTTTTTACAAAATATCAAATATCAGGCGTCTTTGAGTAAAAATGGCCGGCTTTTTTAAATCAGAATTTTTTTTTGCTTTCGCTCTAAATGTTTAGGACCGTATAATGATATAAAAGGATAACTTGAAAAAATGTGTTATTAAATGACAAAACGTTAAAATTTCAAAAACCTTTAAATTGTATTAAATCTCTAAAGTATAGAAGTCCCTAAAACTGTATTTAAAATTCCAGGTCCGTATTTAAGAAAATCGACTTGAGGTTGGTATTTAAAGAACGAAACGTCGAATTTAAAAATTAATAACGACATCTTGTAGAACATAAACGACGACTATGAAAAAGTGGTTTTTGTTTTTTTCCAAGTCAAAAATAAAGGCGAAAAAAATGAAAAACCAAAAATAGAAAATGCTGGAAATTATTTTTAAGTTCCGCATTTTGCCGCAAGAGGGCGTAATTGAAAAGTAAATTTCAAAATTTTACATATCTCCGTAAATCCCACATTAAGGTATATCTTTGATAACACAATTAAAAAGCTTGGACAATTATGCATCATTTTGGTCTTATGCTCATTGGCGTACCGACTTTAATAAGAGTGTGAAAGTGTAATCAGTTAAATCGCTGTAACTTTTAAACGACTTATCCGATTTTAGCAAACTAAAGACTGTTTGGAAGAGAAATGTATGCACTTTCACCAATCGTATTTAGTTGTCCATAATACTTCTAATAAAAATGCTAGAGGGTGCATATTGCAATAATAACACATTTTTTGATTTTACTCCGAAAAAATAAATCATACTGTATAATTATGATACCATATAATCCAAAAGTAGATGAAATTTGCTGGAAAAAATATTAAAACCGCAGCTCGATATCTCCGTTCGTTTCAGCGTTATCGCCAATAGAATAATTTTTAAAACTTTAAATCAAGAAGCGATTATAAATTTTTTAGAAAAAAAGTGGTACGCCGTTGATATTTTTCCATGTGGATATTATTTCAGATTAGCCTGGTCAATTCTGCATAAAAATGATCTCTTGCGTTTTTCTCCTCAGGCACGCCGTTCTTAATTAAAATTAAATTAACTCTATTATTTATTATTATTAACATTGATAATGCAAAATTTTGTTTTATAAAAATTGTTGGAATATACCACCTTCACTTAATAGGCATGCTTCCGCCCATGTAATTTAATTTAATTATTTTAGTTAAGTACGGTGTGCCTGAGGAGAAAAACGACCATTATGACCATGTGAATAAAATAAACATCGATGCCTCCAGTAATGATATTGATAAGCTTATTGTAATGACTAAAAATTTGAGATTGTAAATCAATTAAGTTTACCTAAGTAATGTTTTTATTTTCCCAAATATGTGTGTATGTAAATTAAGTTAAAAGTAGATAATAAAAAGAGAAATATCTTAGTTAGAAACAATAATGGATCGTGATAAAAACACAATTGATAAATTTGGTCGTCGTCAGAGGGTAAAACAAGAATTTCAATTATTACATGTTTTATCGGGTATTGGTTTTAAACTCACCCATGACGGCCAATATGATATCGAAGGCAAATCTTTGTGCAATGTTGCAAAGCCGACTAAAAATGATGATGCAGCAACTCAAGTGTATGTACTTGATGAGATTCAAAACTTACGCAAATAGATATTTGAAATAATTAATGAGGATTTCTTGTTACATTTTAATAAATTACAAAGAGGATTTAAAGAAAAATATAGTGTGTTTCTATCCGCTATTGATCGAAGAATTGTTGACCTAGATAATCAACCTAGCCTGTCAGATATCACAATGTACTCTGGTGGTTCAGTCGCTCGGTCTTATAACAAAATAAAGTACTCTTTGACTATATACCTTGTATGATTTCAATACAACACAGATGTATAAAAATATGTTTATTACTACCCTTTACAAAAAAAAAATATTTCTTTAGTATATAAGGTTACCGTCCGTATTATCGACCAACTAAGAATAACGTTGGGGTTTCATGAGTTGTAGAAAATAAAGGTAATGCTTAATTAATATTATTTTATCATAGGTGTACTGTATAAAGAATAAGAAATTAGCTGTTTGGTATAAATTACTTAATAAATATATGTTTAAAAAAATATTAATTAAAATAGGCGAAATTGTACTGTTGCACCTAATATCGACCATCAAAAATATCATTTTACCCAATTATCGACCAAGGCATGTTCCTTATATCGACCAGCCTGGTAATAATTGTTAAAAATTAATAAAATTGACATAGAAAACTCTAAAATGGTTGTTTGAACCATAATCTATACCAGTACTCTGATTCTGCCATCTCCCAGGATAGCTAGATATTCTACTTCCCAAAAAATACAAATAAAAGCACTTCAATAAATTATTTTATTATATTAGGAACTTTTCAAATACACACTTTACATAATTAAGTGTGAATTTTAGTTTCTTTATATTGTGTAATGTGTTTTTAACCTTGTGGCCATCTCTAGTGTCTTCTGAATGCAAAGATTAATATATGAAATGGAACGAAAAAAAATATTTTGATAACCACTTGAATTATTCATAACTCCCAAATCTTTTTTTCTTTTCAATTTATATATTGTTTTTAGCTTTGAGGAGACACTGAAGATGGCCGCAAGACCAAAAGCACTTTGCTAATTTTTTTAATAAAAACTAAAATACAAAAGAAACCTTAATTTTATTAAATACACAATATACCCAGGTCCAAAATTACTGTCAAATGGCATCGCTTTCATATCGAGAGTAGCGGGTTGTACGAAGTCTGAGGAAAAAAATTTCATGAAAATCAAGATTCTGCTCTATTAGAATTTTAAAAATACACTGAAATTGTTTCCTATAACGTGGTATATCTCGTTGCACTCTATATGAAAGCAAAGAATCACTGACAGCAATTTTGAACTAAGAGTATGTACCTAACCTAAATAAGAAAAATAACGAATCTAACATGCAGTCTTTGACTAACTTCTTTGGTCTACATAAATTTTTGTTCAATCTTATTTCATAGTTTTTACTTAACCTGCTGATTACATATAACTTTTTGTATTTACTCGTAATCTATATCACATATAAGTAATTAAATAAAACAATTAATTAATGTACAAAAATCTATAACAATTCGTTAAATTCGCAGACTTCATATCTACCCCTTTTGTTAATTAATTTCGGTTTTTTAATTTTTTGTACAATTTCTTCCTCTTTATAATTTAGAATATCTTCTTTTGTAGGCCACTTCCAATCCTTTTGACTACTTTCCATAGCTTTAACTACGTATTCTTTAGATTTGGTGTCTATCTTGATATCAGTGACTAAACCGGGGAACAGTAGTTCCATATATCTTACAATGACATAGTCGCCGATATCAATGTCACCGATTACAAAATCTGTGTGCTTCTCACTCATTTTTTGTTCTTTTTTCTCATTTATTTTTCCTGCTTTTTCTTTTACACTTAGTTCTTTTTTATGTTGTAATTTCTTACTATTTTCGATCCTTTTTTGTTTGCGTGCTTCCTTTGCTTCTATTTCTGCGTTTTTCTTTTTTTCTTTATTTAAATGATATTCTTGCCATTTTTCAGAAGAAGCTACAGCTGGTAAGCGTTCTTTTGTTTTAATTTTTTTGGGCAAACTGTTATTTGAATCCCCCCACCAGAGAACTCTCTTAAATGGTGTGGGAACGTTAATTAAATTTTCTTTATTTGCATTGATGGCATCCTGTTGTTTATCCTGTAATGGCAATTCTTTTTCTTTCTTTTCAACACTTGTTTTTTGAGGGGTTTTTTCAATTTGATTTCCAATGCTGTTCATTGGGCTTCTTGTGGTAGCTGTTTCTAATAAATCATTGTTACTTACTTGATCTGGAATATTTTCGTCTCTTTCATTTATTAGAGTCTCATTTAACAAAATACTAATATTGACATCATCTGAGGTAATGTTCTCTATTTCATTAACACTGGGTAGTGATATATCAAATGAGCAATGCTCATTAAGCGTTTTTTCCTCAAACAACTTTTTAGCTTCTTCTATTTCATACATTAAATTTAAATTTGTAGATTCATTTAATAAGTTATTGTCTTCAGAAATACTTTCTTTTTCTTTTGCCCCTAAGCAGTTATCCTTTTTATACTCTTCTCTGGTAAAATTCTTTTCTTTTCTCTCAATACTGGATTCTCTTTCACGCTGTTCGTAATCGATGCATTGTTCATTATAGTGTTCATCCTCGCCTTTTTCTTCCTGTTCTTTTTCACAGTGTTTTTCATTACCTTTTTCAGCTCTATGTTCATCGTGGATTTGTTCTTGTGAAGTTATAAAAAATGACACTTTGTTGTTTATAAACTGCCAAAAATTAAATAATTCTTTGTCTTCCAAATTATCATTACCTTTATTTTTAAACATCTCAATTTTTTCTTTGTTGTAATTTTCCAAAACTTTTAAACATTTTTTATAGTCCTCTTGCGTCTGATAGGTTTCATATTTTTTTGTTGGTTTTTCTACTGTAAAATACTTTTCAAATTAAATATTATTTGGGTTAAACGGGTGTAAACCACATGTATGAAAACCATGTTGGATTATTTGTGGTGAACGCTCTTTCATGGCCTCAAAAGTGTTTGCTAACAATGGACAGAAATCTTCTTTTGGTAACTTTATTCCTCCATTCTCCACTTCGACACGGTTTTTCGCCACTCACATTTGAAAGGATGGAAGAACGCTACGTCGAGGGGCTGCAAAATATGAGTAGAATTTGGAATTAGAGAAATTAAAATAATTCCATTGTTTGAGCAAAACGTGCTTAGTTGTAATGTTAGATGTGAACTATGTCCATCTACAAAAAGTACAATTGGAAATGTTATCCCTTGTTCTAATAACCACGGAAGAAAAACGTTGGCTACATATTCAAAAAATGATTCACCGGTCATCCATCCGTTTTCTGATCTACCTATTCCCCATATTTTTGGTACTTTATCAGTGATGTTTTTTGGTATTCTTTTATAATTAAACATAATCATAGGGGGAAGGAGGTCTCCAGCTGCATTACACATAACTAAAGACGTGATGCATTCCTTTTCATCGTTGCCAGAAATTTTATAGGTTGTCTTTTGACCTTTTTCAGTAAGTACTTTTTCCCCCTTTGGGCACAAATAAATTGCTGTTTCGTCACAATTGTATATCCGATTGGAATCATTAATATCAATATTATTGTCTAAAAAATATTGCTCAATTTCAGAAAACCACTGTCTTATGGCAGCTTCGCTCACATTCGATCGTCTTCCCGAAAGTATTTGAGGAGCCCTATTTGTAATTTCTGGGTGTCTTTTAAAAAACAGCTCCTGCCAATGACGGCCTGGTCGATGTTCTGGAAATGGATTTTCCCGTTTCATATCCTTCATTAAAAGTTGAACACTGTCAGCGAGCTGACTTCTAGTAATGGGGAATCCTCGTCGTGCAGAACTTAAAATCCAATTTACCAAATGCCCTTCTTCTTCAGGAGTTAATATGGTGGATGCTCCAATTTTTCTTTGAATAGGTACTCGACCATTTATTTTATCTAACAAGGTAGTTTTTGGGACATTAAATGTTGTGCTAGCTTTGCAAGCAGACATCCCATTTTTTGTGGCTTCAATAGCTTGCAGCATCATTTCCTCGGTATATAGAAGTCTTTTGTGCATTTTGAACAACCTAGAATTAAAAAAAAAGGATTTGTGCCATTCAACCAAAAAATATACTTTTTTGATAAATATTATTCATGATTATATTTAATATTTAATTTTTTTTTGCAAACATTTTATTTTGTAAACAACTTCATAACGTACTATTTTTTGTAAAAGACGATCAGTTCTATTTATCGACCATAAATTGTTCCTTATATCGACCTGACTTTTTAACTGCCTTTTTTTTGAAGAAAAATCATCAAATGCACCGGTCGATATTTGGTATTTATAGCGATTGTATTTTTTTAAAACAATTTCTGCTAAATAATTTTCAATATTTTAATATTTAACAAAATTTCCTGTAGTAAAATGATTATTGAAATGGTTCCTTATATCGATCAGCATGGAATTTCTTATTGTTCCAATTACCGACCATAATATGTTCCTAATATCGACCATTATACTAGTTTTTCCATCAATATTAATCAAAAATGGTTGGTCGATAATTGGGTTTTATAATGCATGTTAGGTTTTGTTAAAGTTACCACAATAAAAAAAACCTAAACATGCTTAGAATATGTTATTTTTCGCTTTTATAAATTGCTTTCTATGTCCCTATTATCGTCCAGCTGGTCGATATTAGGAACAATACGAAAATGACTGAACCAATTACCGACCACATCAAAAATATTACTATTTTATTAAAATAATGATATTTCGAAGTAAAATATCAGTGTTACAACATTTATAATTGCTATAAAATATAGAACAAGTGAAAAAACTTAATATAAACTGAAAAACTTACCTTTTCGTTTCGGCCTGCTGCTTAACCTTAGTTACGTGTAATTCCGAAGTTCACTTCACCGAGTCTGCGGCGCTACTAAAGATGTCGAGAACTCCAAAGAGACTTCTCGTAGACACATAACGAGTTTTAAGAATAGTGGGGGAAATCTGTTATTTTAAGATAAATTAAATAGTTGTAAGATATTATATCCTGTGTTCTTATTTTTGGAAAATAATTAGAAATTTGGTCGATGATTGGGACTTGGTCGATAATACGGACGTTCACCTTATCTGCACAATATCTCATCAGCAAAATTTGAATTTTTTAGGTACCTACAGTTTTTATATGATAGTATGCTTGAATCCTTGTATTTCCATTGATGTCAATTGGTTTCATTTTAGTTGTACGATGTTTAGCGTTATTATAGCTTTCCGTTACCAATGGTAAAATTTCTATCCATTTGTATGAACCTCTTATGAAGAATTGCTTGTATAACTTATTTTTCAATGTTCGAATAACACATTCAACTATAGCGGCTTTTTTCGTACTGTACGTAGAATAATGATTTATATTATATTCATTAGAGCTTGAAAATTCTGATTGTACAATTCTTTCCCATGATAACTGACAAGGTTGATTGGTATGCAGGCTGCTTCCATAATAATACGTTTCATTGCATTACTTACTTCTACACCGGTCTTGTTTTTAAGTGCTCTACTATAGACATACTTGGAAAAGCAATTTATACATACAAGAATATAACGATAACCATTGTTGTCGTTTGCGTATTGTTGCATTTCAGCTAAATCTATTTGCCACACACTTATATCGAAATCCTTTAATTATTGTACGCCTTCCAGGAAAATTTTTTCTTGCTGTTTGGTGTAGTTCATTAACGATTTTAGCTTTTTAATTACTAAGCTCTATCTCATTAGAGCACATCTAATCAGCAACTGAATGTAAAAAATAATCGAGTTACTTAATAAATTATACCCTCTTCACGAAGTTCTTCAATAATCGATATAATTTTATTATCGTGTCCTGTATGCCCAGCAATTCTTGAACTCCACAACAACCTTAATCGATCCACTAACTCTTTGAGTTTATTCCATTAAATATATTTAAACCGTTTTTTAATTGGTACAGCATGAATTAATTCCAAAATGTCTTTATGTTTGAAGTACTTTACGGTTGACTTACCCTGTACGGGTTAATCGCTCGGGGGATCAAAACTTTCTTCTTGCACATTAGTTATTGTTGTTGATAAAGTCCATCGACAATGGAGATTTATTTAAAGAATCCGACGCTTCATTCATCCACTTAAAAGTCTGTTTATACTGACGAGTAACGGCCTGTCGCCGATGCTTCTAACGTAAGCGAAACGCATTAACTGGTTTAATAAAGAGTACTACATGAAATTGTAAACCGTACAGCGTGGTTTGTAAAATGTCGTATTCTTTCATAAATAGATCTTATTTTTACAATAAAATACATTAATGTCGTATTGTTAGTGCTGCTTATTATATAATAATAATATTATTAATATATATGAATAATAAAATGAAATGACGTCAAAGTACAAAAAAAATCTTAAAAACTATATTCTAAAAAATCTTACATTGTATATGGTTCAATGTTAATTATTAGTACTTGTTTTAATTCCCTTTTTAGGGCTTTTACATTGGAAATACTTTTTATTGACTTTGGAAGTTTATTAAACAATTTTACGCACATGTAGTATGGGCTATTTTCTGTAATAGCCGATGAATTGGATATAAAAAATTTTGATTTCGGGTATTATGGCCGTGTTCAATATTACTGGAAAACTTATTTCTATTCTTAAAAATAAACAAAATACATTCAAAAATATATAAGGCATCATATGTCATAATATTAAGTTCTCTGAAACTGCCTTTGCATGAACACATGAAACTAAGTTTTTTATATCGTTCTAATTAACCTTTTTTGTATTACAAAAACCCTATGCATTGCAGTACTACTGCCCCAAAATATGATTCCATATCTAATAACAGACTCAAAGTTAGCACAATATAATATCTTTGAAGAAACTGTGTTTACATAGCGAGCTAAAACTTTTAAACCAAAACCTATCCTGCCTAGCTTTAAACATAAACTATCAACATGCTGGTCCCATGACAAAAACTCATCTATTATAAGACCCAAGAATTTAGGTTTATGTTGTTGTGAAATAAATTTAGAACAATTTTTTTTTTGAACGAATACTCAGACACGGGTAAAAGTATTTTAAGCTCTTTTCTATACAAAAAATATTGGACAGTGTGTTGTTTTCCAATTTCCATATTCCATATTCGCAATGTATATGTAGGTACCTACTTAAGTTGTTCGTGTTAAGTGTATCAACTTTTAGAGTGAACGGTTAAATATTCATTTCTATTGTCTATTTTTATAATTATTTTAAATAAAGATATTTCTTGAACGGCAGTAGAGTTTTGGACTTGCATTGTCTTTATTTGTTTTGAATCACTACGTTTCAACTGGTAAGTATCTCCAGTCGTCTTCAGGTGAATACTGATAAGATATTTCTTATTATTATTGTCACTTTTATTAATATTAACTTTCCAAAACAATGCCATCATTTATTATTAATTCTACTTGTGCATATCATCTTCAAAGTAAGTAGGTACTCGGAGACAAAATATTTTAATTTTCAAATAATTTAAAATTAGAATTTTTTCATTTGCTTGTAAAATAAGTAACATGCTGTTTCCATGTAAAATTTTGGTCTAAATAAATTCCTACGTACTTTAAAGAAGTTTTCCTTTTATCATAATCACATCTAAAAGTTTGGGTTAGCGAAGGTAAGTAAAGGAAGTTTTAAATTTTGATCAAAATAATCACTCTATCTATATAAAATGTATGTTTTAAGATTTAAGTCACAGTAGAAATTCTAAGGCTAATATGATTTAAAATAAATTTATTAAAAATTTCATATAAAATTGCTTTTTAATAACGTAAACTACGCTTTGCCGTATAATTCGGCGCGTTCTCTTCAAAAATTCCTCTCTGCGTGACGTCACGATCCACTGCGCATCCTGTTGATATCATACCTTGTATAGTTGTATCATGCATTGGTAGTATGTCACCACCTGCAGACCGGTTTCGAGCTCTTTTGTTCTCGTCAGTACAAGGTAGGTGTTCATAAGTTTATACCATACCGAATGAAAGTTTTTATACTAATGCATATAATATCTATCTATCTTCTTCGGTCGTATATATACGTTAGCGCCATCTCTTGGTAGTCCCATGCAATCTATCTGAATATACCCGTCGAGGGCTTTACAAGAATTGTAAAAACACAGAATTTCTTACTAGTCAGGTGGTAGCAAACATTTAAGAAATATTTTTCATGCTTTCTTAAATGTTTGCTACCACCTGACTAGTAAAAAATTCTGTGTTTTTACAATTAATTTCTTAATCTATAAGTTATGTCTAAAAGTTCCTTCTTTGTTACTGGTTTTAGATACATAAACTCATTATTTTCAATAATGTTACATTCAAAGGGCAAATTTATTTGATTTTTTAATAAATCCGGAACAATATTAAGTAAATGATCATTAAAACTATTAGATAATTGTTGTATGTGTTCTCCTGATTGGTAATCAGTTTTTTTTTATTTTAACGTTTATTTCATTACATATGTTCCATATACATTGATTTTATTGTCGGAGGTTTTAACTCTCCTTTCAAAGTTGTTACTTTTATCGGTTTTAAGTAGATTATCATATTCTCTTTTTGTTTTATTATAAATTAACTTATAGTGGTTGCTATGTTTTGATAAAACCAGTAATGTATCTAATCTGCGTTTACCATCCCTTATCTGACCATTATCAATAAATTTACATTTTTTGTTTTTATAAGTCATAACTAAAGGAAAGCATTGATTAAACAGGTTTTTATACTCATTAATAAATGCATTACACTGCAGATTATTCTCAACCTGACGAACACTTTCCCAATCTTATTCCAGCAATAGTCTCAAAAATTCATTTTAATTTTCTTCAGCAAAAAATCTTTTATATACAGGGTGTTTTTTAATTGAGTGCCGATCCTTAAGGTTGTGAATCCTTGGGTGATTTTAAGAAGAAAAGTTAATATTAACATAATATGTCCTAAAGCTCATTCATTTTCATTTCAACAAAATATCGAAAGCAGTCTCAATGAACCGAAGAAAAAAATTGTTTTTTTGTTTTTATTTTTTTTATGCAAAAAGGGTGCATCATACAAAAGTAAGTTTATGGACCAAATTTGCTCCAAAATAAATGAGGATTTTAAATATAAGTTTGGTTTTTAGAAAAGTCGGTGGCTTACCATTTTGTTCTCTAAAAATATTCAGTTCAAACCCCGTACGGACGTCACTGATAATAATTTTAAAAAATCTTTTAAGTCAAAAAATGCTCCTTAATAATTAAGAGGTGTGTACTAAATTTCATAAAAATATCTAAGAGTGATATAATAATTATGATAAAAAAATTATATTTTTAAAAAAATGTTGACACCCTGTAGCTCAAAAATGAAGAGCTTTAGGACATATGTTAATATCAACTTTTCTTCTTAATATCACCCAAGGATTCACAACTTTAAGTATCGGCACTTAATTAAAAAGCACCCTGTATAAATTGTTTGTCATAATCTTGCCCTATGTTAAACGATATTTTTTGTGCAGTGTGATCTAAAATATGGTACTCTATTACTGTCGTATCCACTTTTTCAAGATTGGTAAAAATATCAAGGCAACCACTGCAATAAGTAGATGTTATTCGAGTGTTTTCATACACTGTTCCTTTTATATTATAAAGGTTATTCATTAGGGAAAAGAGCGAGTTTTTATTGGGATTATCTACTAACATTTCAATATTAAAATCTCCCGTTATGAAAATTGTTGTGCTAATAATATTAGATAACATTTCTTCTATCTTGCTAAAAAATAGGTCTTTACTACCCAGTGGTGGTCTATAAATTGTTACAAACGTAATATTTACTTTGTTTATTACGCACTGAATTGCCGCACACTCAAATTCCCCTTTAACAGATAGGTTACCAATATTTTTTTGTACACTGAAATTTACGCCCTTTTTCAAATAAATGGCACTGCCGCTATGTTGACATTGAACCGGACAAAAGTAAGCAGTATATGTTAATAAAATGCACAAACATAATTGTACCCTATTTGGTTTTCTATTAACCTGTATTTAATATAATTTTATGTTACCAGGTAATAAAACGTGATTTTGTATTTCATGATATACTAAAAAAAAATACAATTCTTTATAATAAAGACAGCTTGCTCCGTGTACCTAACTATTTTAAGACTGTTTTGCAGACTAAATAAATACTGATTATTGTTTTTGTTTAACTAATTTATTTTCTATATGGTATTATTGAAGCATATTAAATTATTATTGTGTAACTTATTAAGGAAATAACATTATGAAGTCGTGAGGGGCATGTGCAATCATGGGGGGAGGCCTCGGGGGAGGCGATGCCCCCTGGATCTTGGAGATTTTTTTTAGAAGTCACTTTTGATAGAAGTTTTTAATAGCGTATACCGTGGCCACGTTATTTTTTCGGCTGGTTACCTTTCCCCTCACCCTTAAAATTGGCTTTATGGGCGCCATGATTAGGGGCCCTATGGCCCCTTATAACCAAAAATAGGCCCTGAATATAAGAGTTAAACTATTCAATTATTAATATACTTCCATTGCTTTGAAACAAAACTTGTAATACGAAAAAGAAGGAAATGAATAAAAATCGCTTTTTAAAAAATGTAAGGATATCTACTTATTTAATATGTCAAAACAATGTTTCAATTATATTTATGCTTTTATCAAAATGATTAAAAACGGCATTTTGAAAAGCGCATAAATACATATACAGGATGACAATTTGAAAACGAACAGCATTTAATATTGCCTCTACCAATGATAGTATGAAAATTTGGCGAAACACGTCAATTGATATATCGAGGGGGACATTTTTAAGACATTTGTTGTCGTGTTACTTTCAACCCCCTAACCCCCAGGGCACCTACCCCTAAAATTTTTAATGGCAACCCCTATTTATTTTGCCATTTTTGTGTTCCTTATAAAATTCTACATAAATTTTTTTTTTTTTCAAAAAATGTAATTATTTTATTTTTTCTAGTGGCGATATCGAAGACGAAATGTAAATAAATAAAGGAATTTGGAATGTATGTATTGGTAGGTACAATATTAAAGTAATATATTAAATACATTTCATTAATTTGTGAGGTTAATAATCACAATTTTGAAAAAAAAATGATACAGTTTATGTAGAATTTTATAAGGAACACAAAAATGGCAAAATAAATAGGGGTTGCCATTTAAAATTTTAGGGGTAGGTGCCCTGGGGGTTAGGGGGTTAAAAGTAACACGACAACAAATGTATTAAAAAATGTCCCCCTCGATATATCAATTGACAATTGACGTGTTTCGCCAAATTTTCATACTATCATTGGTAGAGGCAATATTAAATGCTGTTCGTTTTCTAATTGTCACCCTGTATTTGTGAAATATATTGTTTTGACATAATCCTACTAAGTATCCTTTAACATTTAAAAAAAAATATTTTTTTGTCAAAACCTATATTGACCATGGCTGTATAATGTATATCAATATTTAAAAAAGTTCAACTCTATCATACTATACTAACATTCATATTTATTTTAAGTGACAAAAATCTAAAATATTGTTTAATGAGTAACAAATAGTTAACAATCCGTGACAGTTATTACATTTCAGTACTAATACTTTAAATACCAGTATTCAAATGTCTCTATTTTCAGTATGGTTTAATGATATCTTTAGCTAGGAAAGATGTATTAAATTCTGGTTTTTACTGACTTGCTCCAATTTTAGTTGTACCTAATTTTTAACAGATATATTATTTTGCAAATAATGAAACCCTCAATGAAAGCATTGAATTTCTTTTAAAAAGTGACAGTTTGATCATTTTCGTTATTCCTAACCGAAAAACATGTTTATCCTTCCCCCGCTCCTTTATTTGAGGAGACATGTAAAAATTATGTTGAGAACACCATTGCGCCGATTTACCCAACTATTGTGAAAGTATCCGTACTCCGTAGACAACCCGTAATACTTAGCGACCTAGAGACGAATTGAAAAGGTGAAGCCGCGAGAGAGGAAGAGTCGGGAAAAATGAAAAAAGAGAAGAGAACGACGGGTTCGCGCAGTTTTAGTGTAGTGTCCATCCCTCTGTATTATATTGTATATATTGTTAATACCACCCAGTTTTCTTTTCCATACGTGTTAGTTCTTGCTAATACTTAAATATGTTTAGTAAGTGTGACGTGTTTTCTTCCCTCCAAATAGGGCCATTCTGACTAAGGCCGAATTACCCAGGCAACAGATTAAAATAGCAACAAAGAGGTGCTCAAACAAAGTTGCTCACAAGTTTATTAAAACTATAACATATACATTTTCAATTACGAGTTCTCTTCGTCACTTTACTTTTGAAACTTTTTTTTAATAAAAGCTGTACAATTAATGGTTCTGAAGATACAGCTAGTATTTTTTTTTAGTTGTATACTTTAGTATATAATAAATCTTATTACCCGTCGTCAGCCAGTGAGTTTCTTTGGGAATAATTAAACTTAACAAAATAGCCTGAGTTTACTCATAATTTCAAGAACTTTTTATTGACTTGAATAAGGCAGGTACCATGGAGAACACAACCTATTGGTACCGTTGATCCCTAGTTTACATGCTTTAATCTTATGGAAAACTTACATTACTTCCAATGTATAAAACTAAACTGTGGGAAGTGAGGTATTCAGTTTCTATTTTGTAAAAAGGACGTATTATAACAGCATTTTCTTAATTTTTCTGCTGCTATATTTAACACTTTTTAATATTCCTGCTGTTAATATGCCCTTCAAACTTTGTCGTACCGATGAATTCCATACAATTTCATTAATACGCTGGGCAACAATTGATCCACAGTCTGGATCATAAGCAATTGCTCTTAATACATCTTCAGTATCTTGTCGAAAATTTCCTTTGTTCCAATATCTAGTTAAAGCTTTTTGAGGCCACCTAGGTAATTGATTTAAATGATGAAGCTTTGCTAATGGCCCAACATCTTGAGAACAAGAAATAGATGAAACACTGTGAGTAATGGATTTTTCTAATTCATTGCTTGCACCAACATAACTTTTTAACATAGGTAGGTGAACATAGTCTTGTAAGTTTACTAAAAAAGGTTTGTACAGATTTCTGAATCCTAACATCTGACTCTTGACAATATTATCTACCTTGTTTTTATTTTCACCAAATATCATGCGAAAATCACCAAGATAACTTATATTTGATACTGTACAATAAAATTCATATTCTGTAAAAGTTTCTGGAAGGATTAACAATGCTGTGTGAACGGCCGATTGCAAATTTAATTGTATAGCGGTTTCCAACTCTGCATCAAGAGGTTTTGTCACAATCTCTACAGGTTTATGTAGACGCCCTGCTAAATACAAATCAGACCATTCCAACAAGTCTGTTATTAAATCATCTGTAGCCACTACCCCATACTTAATTAAATATTCATCTATTGAGACAAGAGTGTTGAAATATACTTTCGCACCAAAATTTCGTTCATAATGGGCTATAAATTCATGTCCAAAATATTTTAGACCACTGTAATGTGACGAATTCATATGTAAATTAGTTTCGTGCCAAGAAACTGGATCTTTGACAGCAAAAATGAAATCAATCATATTTTGTTTCTCATTGTTCTGTAGTTGTTTTTTCACTCCTGATCCGTAGGCAAAGCAAAATGTAAAGTTTTGAGGAAATTTGGATAAAATTCTCTTATACAGAGGTGGAACAATTGTTAATTTAGTGAGAGCCATTAAAATATTTTACTAAAATGGAAAAAGCTTAACTACCATATTTTTCTATAAAAATAACATAACCAAAACTTACAACTCTCAAATTAGTCTTTCCTTCCTTTCCCTGTTTCTGGGCTCTGGGCAGCAAAGGCAAAGACAAATTTTGTGGTGGCTGGTGCTGTTCTGTTGGTTGGGCTTGGCCAATCCTAATCCTATCGGAAATTAGAGTTGATACAAAATACTCGTAACAGGTATGAGTGCATAACAGTCCGTCATAGGTATCGATTTTAAAATACTAGGTCCAGCAAGCGTATTTCCGTATGAACGAGAAAACTTCAAAAACGCGATGTTTTGGCTTTTTTTATGCCGAATGCAGTGCATCACCGATAGCGATATAACCTGTTTTTCTTCTAGCGGTATAGCCACATAATATATATACTTATTATATTGCTAACCATAATCAATGATATGACACCACCGTAGCCTCCGACATATATTATCTACCCATGAAGAGACGTTTGGCAACACCGCACTCGATGACGTAAACCAGTCTACTTTGAACAACCGACTGCTACGTCTTTACGGGATTTGGCTAGCGTAGGTAACAACACAAAGCGCATCGTTTTAGATATCGATATCAAATAAACAAAATATTTGACTAATTGCATTATTGTTGGTGTCATTAGAAAGAAAAATAAATATTTTTGGGTAATTCCCATTCTGTTTGCTTAGAGAAAGTTTCATCACCAGGAAATTAGTATATACACCAAAAAAACAGACAAATATCACGATATGGAGTTTTTTGTGTTTAGACATGTTATTTTCCGGGGCATTAAACGTTTTTTGGCGCATGTTTTATTGAGGGTTCTTTACGAAGTTTTCAGAGCGCATCTATCGGCAGCCGCTTAACCGCTGGCTGCCGATACGAAATTTGGCAGCGCCAAACTGCTGAATTATGGAGTTACAGAATTTCCGGCTAAGTCAGTCAGAATCGGGGCAAAGTGGTTTGCCCCGATCCTGAATAGAAGTAACGGGTGCGGGGCACCCAGACGAACATTTTGACACCCAAAACATAGGGTCTAGAACACAGCCTGGAGCACCAGGGAATTTAAGGAATTTTTTGGGAAAATATTTTGAGACATGAAAATTTTTATTAAAGAACATCTCGGAACGGAGCGGTTTCCCACGATTATTAATAAGAGGAAAACTGTCCAGAATAATATTCCCTATCAACTGGCACAGGAATTGGACCTCCAACAATCTGACCTAGGAAATTGGACCAGGAATTGGAAAATAAAAGTCGAGGGTGTTTCGCTGTGGCAGTAGGTGTACAAATTCTTAAGGCAGGACTTAGCAGGGCTGGCAGTACAGGCAGGACCGTGAATAGGATCCGGCAGGACCTGGCAAATGGATTTTAACGATAAAGAGACAGTAGAGATAGCTGGTGCGTTCTGCGCCCACCATTTACACCAAGGCCTCTGCGCATGCCCAGGCAGTGCGCAGGCGTGTGTCATATGTCATACGTCGTCTGTCATGTCACACTCTTGGGCGTGAGCTATTTGGGCATTAGCTACTTGGGTGTTAGCTACTTTGGCATTAGCTACTTGGGCGTTAGCTACTTGGGCAATAGTATTCATTATAGGCCACGTGTTTAGGATGACGTCATATTAGGTTTAGGAGAAGATAACGGCTGTCACCTGTCAATTAAGATATGTCAAGGACACCTGTCACTTGTCAAATGTAAAAATTAAAAATTAATTAGGGAATCCAAACCACGTGATTCAATATGGCGGTTGGCTGGTAAAAAGCATTGAGTCACCAGTTAAATGCCACCAGCAACATTATTTTTATGGTCACGCGCACCAATTACAAAGCAGTATTTGCCAGCCAGCCGCCATTTGGACACATCGTTGGATTGCCTAATACGTGGATGACGTAATAAGTCGTTTAAAGAAAACCCGAAAGCGATCGGTCAACTGGTTTGGAAGATATAGTTTATTGCGATTAGTGCCCTTATGCCTCGAGACGAAGCGCTAAAATTCTGGTTGTAGGCAGAGGTATATAGGACCTATCTAGAAGTGAAAGATTTTTTCAAATATCTCAAGTACTAACGGCGTTAGATGTATTAAACCATTAAGGCCTTAACACAGCACAGTCGTGCAAAGCACTGATAATGTTTATTTCTTAGTAGAAATATACCTCGTATATTAATTATATTAACATATTACTGTATCACCAATAAAATCGTCAAAGTGTCAAAACGGCACATCTAAAAATTCTAATTTTTTCAGTATTTACATTAATTATATATATATATATATTATTTATATATACATATATATTTAGGAACATCCGCATAACCGGTAAATTTCTCGACGGAGCAGCCGCAAAACAGGTATTTTTGTGCATAACCGGTAAATTTGCAGCATACCTGGCATATTTTGTGGATATCTGGCGTTTTTTAGCTCCACCTTCGTCAGCAAGCCCTGCCTCCAAAACCGCATGACTTTATTCTCTTGATGGTTCTTGTCCACGCTATATCCAGTTTTCACTGTTCGCTCATATAGGGCGCCACCGGCATCGAACGTATAATAAATTAATCTGGGGACGAACTAAATAAACCAGTATAGCACATATACATATTATCTGATTTGGTATAAAGGCATCAGAAATAAAAATGGGTTGAGAGCGTCGTCTTTTTTAGCAAGTACTAAATAAAAGCTACATTACCTATATATAAGAAAACCTACCTCAAGTTAAAATGATTTTAATTTATTATACTTATAGACAAGAGAGTTACTTTATTATCTGCCACTATTGCATAATATTTTTTAAATCGAAGTATTGTAGATACTTATTGCAAAAACAGAGAATTTCTTCCGTTAGATAGTATGCAATCTGATTTGTATTTTGATATCTAACAGTGTAGACCAAATATAACCTTAGCTTTCGAAATTTATTTTTTGTGCATTTCTTAAATATTGTAATATAGAGGGTACCTATAACTATTTGTTAAAAAGTTTGTTTTTAGAATTTCATTTTATTTCCACATCGCTGAGTGATATAGGAAATCAGTAGGTATAATTATAGTATCGGCATAACAATTCTTTTTCTTGCTAAATTTCTTTAAACTCTCTCAAAACGTGTAAACCCCTAATTTTAGAAAAAGAAAAATTGTCTGTTAGTTTCCACGCGATAAATTTTAAAGATTGACTTGACATTTGATAGGTACACAAAAGGTAAAATCCATAGGAACAAACCAATTTAAGCAAAACAAATTTTCTGTCTGTCGGTATATTAGTTTCCACGAGAGCTTTTGATGACTTAACTTGATAAACAGTAGATATAATATAGGTACCTAATCCATATGGGAATTGTTCGGACACTGTTTTTTGCTGAATTGGTTCTTCAATAATTGAGGTTGTGTGTTTTTTTTTGTTTTCAAGTGTTTGATAATCTAATAAAGAACTGCAACAGCTAGGTATATATTGTTTTTATTTTCTTTTGCTCGTTTAATTAATCTCTAATAAATCACCCACCCAGCAACAACGTTCCAAACGTTCGAAAGCAGCCATCAGTTTTTAATAACAAATTGACATTAATAGATATTCATCAAAGCAATAATTAAAAATTTAGCGACAACTGGTAAAACTATATTTTCGATATAGTTGTATTGGGGGTTGTGTATAAGTAGGTGCCTACATCTAAATATACTTTTGAGAATACAGACTCCGCAGGTCAACTTGGAAACGTAATAGACTATTTCCATAGTAATTTGAATAACAGGATTTTAACATTACAAAACATATTGATGTCTTCAGTATTCCTCTTATTCGATAATAATTTAAACCGAGAGGTTGTATTAATCAGCCGTTGTTTATCTGCGCCAAAAAGCAATACTATAAATCTAGGTGTATTGAGGGTTGCATATAAGTAGATCTAAAAACGGATATAATTTATAGAGAGCATCGGTTATTTACGTTCCGGTGAATGCGCCGGATATCTCAACCAATTTAAAATTATTAAAGCAAAATTTTAAAAAATCTGCAAATACTTACCTTTTGCCTCCCACATTTCTGGCTAATTTACGCATTATATTCTTAGTGATTCACTTTGTATCTAATAGGCTCAGAATTGTAAGATATATAGGTTCATGTAAAAAGTATATATTATGATCTTTCCAAAAGAAATAATTTTAACGTAAAAAAATAATATTTCATAAAGTAAAATCGGTTTTTTACTGTTAAACCAGGTTTTGTAAATAAAGAATAAGAGAAATGATGAATATAAAGACAGGGATGCGCAAGCGATTTTTTTTAAGTTATAGGTACCGTAAATAAACTGGTAGCCATGCATAGTAAAAATTGTCAATTTTTAAACGTCAAGGTGGATTTATAGTCGCCGTAAGAAAAATGAACATATTTATGATTATGTAGTTATGTAGTATGTTAGTAATACATTCATTTATAGTCCATAAAAAGTTAAGCAGGAAGAAATTGTTTATTTTCATTTCTTTCGTTACGTCACGTCTTCGGCCGGGATCGGTCATACTCGAACATAACCGCCATGAACTGTCAGGCATTTTCTTTAGTTGTTTTGAGTTTTAAAATTTAATTTTCTCGTACAAAACCTTGTAAAAATGAGCGACTTTGAAAAGGAACAGCTGCTAATAGATATGACTTTTGAAACAGAGTTCTTAACCAGAAGCAAAACATTTAAATTATAACCTAACTACCTAGTTGTTCTCTTACTTCTTTACTAATTTGATCTATATGGGTTTCTCGTTGCGGCGACTATAAAGCCACCTTCAGTACCTCGCTAACGGCACGTTTTACACAGATAGTTACTTGGTTTGACACCGGTTTTCAATGTAACAAAATTTAGGGATTTCGGTTTTAAAAAGTAATACATTTTTCGTTCCGCTTTTTAATCAAAGTCCTTGATGCTGGTAGCTACTCGAATTTGGCTAAAAATATACATGTTACATGACTAATCCAGGGTGGGGGGGCTATGGGGCTGCATCCCCCCCCCCCAAACTAAACAATATTTTATAAATCGCTAAGCCGGCTTTTTATTCTCCAGTAAAATTTGGAGACGTCACGATGATACAATTTTTTTTTGACCTCGGCCCCTCTCAAAACAAAATCCTGGATTCGTCACTGACATGTTACCTATATAGTTTAGGGTCAAAATATCTGTAAAGAAAGAAGTAGCTTATAAACGCGATAAGGATCATTATAAAATAAACAGACTTATCCTTTTGTGAAAAAGAGCATGGTGAAATATTTTATACCAACTTTCAAGCAAACCCTTTTATTATACAAAGATGTCTTAAACAAGGATAAATTGGAGTGTGAAACCTAAATATTGTATATAATTTTATATAACCAGGATATTTTATAACTTACCTGCACAAAAAGGTTATGATAATAAATACAGGAACCTTACACGATCAGTATTGCTGATCAATACCAAAGTGTTATACAATATTAAATAAGTATGTTACAAAAATATTCGCAATATTTTTTTTAGTATCGACAGTATAATATTGATTATGTAAGGTGCTCACTTCCCATAGCACCCAATAAAAACAACATCAAAATTAAATTAATTTATATGTTATCATATTATCATGCGGCCCTCCCAAGGATAATTGGTCATAATATGTTCAAAAAAATAGAGTTATTCGTATTAAGCGGTTACTTTTTTTATTTTAAAAAAGGAACAAGAAACTGTTATAAAAAAATCTCTAAATTCATTGGTTACTGTTAGCCCACACGACACCAATAATAGATATACCTATGTAGGGCATATTTAAGTTTCCCTCGTATAATAGTGTGTTTAAATAACTTTAGGGAAAGTCAAAAAGTCAAATTAAGTAGCAAATTCGATTTTCCGACACCAGAAACATAGAAATTGGTGCTTTTCCCAATATTATCCGTTAAAAATCCAAAATAATCACTTAAAAGTTTATATTTTATTTTATGCATTTTTTTAAGCATTATTCAAAATGTTAAACTTAAAACCTGCCACGATCTGATAAATAGGTGTAAATTGCCTTTCTATACCAGGTACTACGTAAAACTGACTTTGTTTTTCAAAAAAAATCGACAATTTTTAAATATTTCTATTTTAGATGTAAAAGTTCAAAAGTTTCTCGTATAATAATAGTGTTGCCAGTACAACTGCATTTGTTAAATGTTTAGATCGCAATAGACACAATAAGTTATCGAGAAGTTCGAAAGTCACCGCTTGCAATAGGTATCGCAAAAAAACTAAAAATAAAAAAAACTTGGACTAGAAAAAGTAATGGTTAGTAACCAAAATTTAAAAAATTATATTTTTGATATAAGTAACTTTTTTTTATTTTAAAAAAGGAACAAGAAACTGTTATAAAAAAAATCTCTAAATTCATTGGTTAGCCCACACGACACCAATAACTGATATACCTATGTGGGACATATTTAAGTTTCCCTCGTATAATAGTGTGTTTAGATAACTTTAGGGAAAGTCAAAAAGTCAAATTAAGTAGCAAATTCGATTTTCCGACACCAGAAACATAGAAATTGGTGCTTTTCCCAATATTATCCGTTAAAAATCCAAAATAATCACTTAAAAGTTTATATTTTATTTTATGCATTTTTTTAAGCATTATTCAAAATGTTAAACTTAAAACCTGCCACGATCTGATAAATAGGTGTAAATTGCCTTTCTATACCAGGTACTACGTAAAACTGACTTTGTTTTTCAAAAAAAATCGACAATTTTTAAATATTTCTATTTTAGACGTAAAAGTTCAAAAGTTTCTCGTATAATAATAGTGTTGCCAGTAGAACTGCATTTGTTAAATGTTTAGATCGCAATCGACATAATAAATCATCGAGAAGTTCGAAAGTCACCGCTTGCAATAGGTCTCGCAAAAAAACTAAAAATAAAAAAAACCGTAAGCCCCCCCCCCCCCCCCCTGCTACGCCACTGTACTATAGGTATGTTCAGGGCCGTTCCTAGCCCCTCTGCCGCCTTTGTGCAGTGCATCGAAAAGCCGCCCCCTCGGCCGCCCATATATTTAAAACAACTAAATTTTTTAAAGTATTATTTATTTAAATATTAAGTAATATTTAACAACCAATAAAACAAAATATGAACCAAAGTGTACTTCCAAACTGATAAATTCCTTCTGTATTCTGCAATTTTATCATTTTCGCCGAACATATCATATCAAAGAGCGGCCGCCATGTATCGTCCCTTTGTCGGAAGACGCCGAACGAACGCGTCATATTTTTTGTGAACTCCACAGACAAAACAATCTATTTTATATTCTATTTTTATTATATTATTTACCTATAAAAAAATTAAATTGTCTGTAATGTGAAAACTATAGACTAGAAGTTTTTTGTCGTTTTTTAGGACTACTTTGTGTATGAAATTCAATTTTGCGGGTGTTTTATAGTTTCTGCCTGCGGCCTGCGGCCGCCCTTTTTAGTTTGGCCGCCTTTGTGCCTACACACCCCTAAGAACGGCCCTGGGTATGTTTTGTAAAGGTTGGGTTTCAGATCCATAATGTGCTTCATATTGGTTCTTGTTTACCTATTTTTTGATTGTAATTAATCACATTACTTCATTAAAAAAGCAGAAAACACTAACTTTCTAGGTACATATAGGTGTGTTTACAAATAAAAATTTTTATTTGTTTTTTACTTATCACATTCAACTTTAATAATTAAGCCTACTCGTTCTTCCTTTAAAATTACAAACAAAAAAATACATTATGAATATATGAAATCTAAACCTCTGCAAAACGACATTTTAAGAAAAATATTTCAAAAACTGAGCCAGTGGAGTAGCTAAAATAAAATGTTACATAAACTAAGATACAATAATATGACATATTTAATGTTCGGGTTGCCCAAAGATTTTAAACAGCGTAGACTACGAATATGAAAACGATGTTTGTCTGAAATGCTTAGCTTAGTTTTTGATATACTCCTTCTGAAAGTCCCTGTTCATAAAGGTTATATATCCTTTGCAAAATCGCATTTATAAGGGTTTCTGGTATAAGAATTAGGAAAAAATTACTAAGACGGGCCATATTTCATGCAGTTTGGTAGGTTTATTTTTCACCTAATTTTGTTTCTTTTGGGCTCTTTTTAACCAAAATATAAACTTCGATTCCTTCAACATAACAAAATTATTTTACATATAATAGTGGGCTACCTACACAAACTAGTGCAAGGAAGAAGGAACTGGACTCACCGAGTCGGTGTGAAAAGTCAGACTAGATTTCAAAAAAAGGCTTCCGTTACGAATCTAAAAGCAAATCGTATTACATTTGTGTTAAAGGTGTTTTTTAGCTAATTCAGCCCCGCTGAATCCGAAAATGATTGTTACCAATTCGATATATCAACCGGAAGTGAGATATTCAAGAAAGATACTCAGACACACAAAAATAGCTTTAGGTTAAGTGCCAGGAGTAGCTGCTGCATCTAAACTTCGCATTCTCTGATTTATTTTCAATTATTCGTTCTAGTATACTGGTAAAAATACGCCGTCAAAAATTCATCTGCGTAGTGCGGCGTTGTCCTAGTTTTTGCACATTTCCCCCCCCCCCCCCCCCCCGCGCTTTGTTCGTCGAATTCCTTCGAAATCGTATTTACCAGAATGTACACGTTTTGTTCTATAAACATAAATAAATATATTTATTTTTGACTTGACTATACCAGACGGTTGCGGCGACAAATTTAGGTATAGTCGGCGGCACGAGTCTAGAGCTACAACGCCTGAGGCGGCAGAGGGTAAAAGACATAGAAAATGGCGTTTTAGCTGTGGAGGCATAGGCGTGCGTAATTCTCAGTTTCAACTCTATAAAATAAGGTAAAAAAACACAGTATATTTGTGTAAGCAGGTTTGTCCCATCAAAGAAAGCATTTCTCTGCCAGCCCTAGACTCGTGCCGCGGAGTATACGTGTCCATGAGTATGAGGTTCCTAAATACGTTGCTAGATCATAGGCGCGTAAATTATTTTGTAAAATAAAATATATAATATGTTATTAATGTAATTAGGTATCTATAATTCAAGTTCGTAAGCACTGGCTTTAATTATCAGAGATATTGTGCTATAATAAAAAACATAGATAATAATAATAGAGTGGTAATAGATAGGTATAGGTAGTAGGTTGCTTGCTCATATAGCTGCGTACTGCGTAGAATAAATCTATTTTTTCTTGTCGTCTTTAACGTATTTTTTAAACCGTATTCTTTGTTGAAGTCATCGATCAAGGGTTTATCAGGTTATCAGGAAAATATAAATTTTTTAAACCACACAATTGCCGAGATGACAGATACCTACCCAACAGATGACAACATTTTTGGTTAGGGTTTTTATTTTGGTTTACCGTTTCTGGAAGAACATTTTTCGCAAGTGTGGCAATTATTGTCTGTATAATTATACTGCTTGAGTTGTTTGACACATTTCTTACATATAGAACAATGCTGAAATCGAATTTTGAAAAACGGTGACATTATTTACCTTACACACATAAATATTTTAAACGCGCTGCCACTGGTTAGAATTATTATTCAACGTTTCACAGAAGAAATACAATAATGTCAAATTCTGCAGATTATAAAGAATTTAAACGTTTTAAGAGGGATTGATGGTTTAGTAGGTATAATACAGTAATTAATAACAATAACCCTCTTTGTAGGTATATGATGTTAAGTTAAGAACTAAGTATATAATTGGGAATATTACATAGGTAGACAGTCTACAGTCCTGACAACAATAAAAGCAATTCAAAATGTTTATGAATATTTTAGTGGGTAATAAAGAATTTATTGTAGGTACCTACGAAAATGTTGATGATATAGGTAAATATCTATCATTCTCTACCCCTATATAGTAACCCTGGCCAGTGGCGCATATACGGGGGGGGGGGGGGGGTATTGCTGGTAATTACTCCCCCAAGAATTTTTAAACCGAACTTTCAATAGATATTTTTTTACACAGAATAAGAATAGGTATACACACCTATATGTACCTAGAAAATTAGTGTTTTCTGCTTTTTTAATGAAGTAATGTGATTAATTACAATCAAAAATAGGTAAACAAGAACCAATATGAAGCATATTATGGATCTGAAACCCAACCTTTACAAAACATACCTATAGTACAGTGGCGTAGCAAGGGGGGGGGGGGTCGACTCAGGGAAAATGAGTGGAATATTAATAAAATACTGTTTATTGTACACATTGGTAGATTACTGAAATATTATTGTTTTGTTAGCAGGTTTGGCCAGATAAATGAAAGCTAAACGGTGGGACAACCCTATGCTCCCCCCCTCGGACCGCTACAGCGCCATTCGAGGTGTTTGTATGTTTTACGTTTTGTGGTTCTTACAAAGAACTCAGAGCCACTATACCTATTTATTTGGTACGATACGACCATTACCTTTCTAATTATAAAAATGTCAAAAAAAAATGAAATTTTAAAGAAATAGCTGTTAATAAAGCACTACTAAACTTAAAATAAATGTTATCATCCATATTTCGTCTATTTAGTTCAAATTTTTCCAGTTACCGTTACCTTTTCTCACATTAAAATTGTCAAAAACATTGAAATTCTAACGGAATGGCTGTTATAATGGGCTGGAAAGCAAATACTTTTTCACCAATTATTCACCGGTTGAATGGTCTGACACTTTGTGTCATTATAGAATCAGATTTTAACTATAATCGAAGTTGTCGAATTGGTAAACCAATAATTTAGATAACCGGGCCAATTTCATTAGGAAAAATTAATTTCTGCTTTCTACCTATGTCGTTTATGTCATAATCAAAGTTTCCTGGTTAGCTCAAACTTGTTTAAAATCTTTCTTTCTTCTTTGGGCAACCCGAACATTAAATATGTCATATTGTGTCTTAGTTTAAATGTAACATTTTATTTAAGCTACTCCACTGGCTCAGTTTTTGAAATATTTTTTCTTAAAATGTCGTTTTGTTGTTGTGACGTAGACAGGGGGAGGGGGGGCAGGGGGCCCAGGCGCTAGATAATGTTTCAGCCCCCCCCCCCCACTGAATTTCGTTTTATGTGTATTTTTTGGTTATTTTGTTTGTTTGGGTTATGAAAGCCAACCAAAACATACCTATAGTAGAGTGGCGTAGCCATGGGGCAGGAAGCCCTGGTAAGCGCGGATCCGGGAGGGGGGAGCATGGGGGTCATGATCCCCCCTAAAATAAAAACACAAACAAATTTTTATTGTTTTGACTAACTCTGCAGCTTTGTGACAAGATTCATCCCAACATTATCAACAAATAATTTTTATTTTTAGTTTTTTTGCGATACCTATTGCAAGCGGTGACTTTCGAACTTCTGACTTATTATGTCGATTGCGATCTAAACATTTAACAAATGCAGTTGTACTGGCAACACTATTATTATACGAGAAACTTTTGAACTTTTACGTCTAAAATAGAAATATTTAAAAATTGTCGATTTTTTTTGAAAAACAAAGTCAGTTTTACGTAGTACCTGGTATAGAAAGGTAATTTACACCTATTTATCAGATCGTGGCAGGTTTTAAGTTTAACATTTTGAATAATGCTCAAAAAAATGCATGAAATAAAATATAAACTTTTACGTGATTATTTTGAATTTTTAACGGATAATATTGGGAAAAGCACCAATTTCTATGTTTCTGGTGTCGGAAAATCGAATTTGCTACTTAATTTGACTTTTTGACTTTCCCTAAAGTTATCTAAACACACTATTATACGAGGGAAACTTAAATATGTCCCACATAGGTAGACACTATTTTTTTCGTAATCTACGACCTCGAATTAGTCTATTCTGTAAAATAGAGGAAGATCTAAGTCCCTGAATTTTTCAGTTCAGCTCAATTTGATTTGCGACAAATACATGTATTTTTTTCCCGAAAATTCACTTTAGATCAAAAAAATATCTGAAAACTACAATGGGGTAGTTGGGTCCGTAGAACACGGATCTGGCCTCAGATTTGAGCTCAGAGTCGTAGTGTTTTTTTTATGGGCGTTTGAAAATGAAAAATTTCCAAAATTGGTCATTTTCAAAAAATCACCCTGTATAATATCCGATGGTTAGCATATCGGTTTTATAGTATGTTATAGAATCAACCTTTCTCTATGCCGAAAACTAGAATCTCCTAACTAGTGCCGTTTATTTTTTACGGTCCAATTACCACGACCCTGCATACGGGGTACCGGGAGATCCAGGAATTCCAGGATTCTGGACTTATCTGAACTTTTCCCGCTCAGACACTATTTTTTAACTATAAATGTTATCATCCATATTTCGTCTATTTAGTTCAAATTTTTCCAGTTACCGTTACCTTTTCTCACATTAAAATTGTCAAAAACATTGAAATTCTAACGGAATGGCTGTTATAATGGGCTGGAAAGCAAAAAAAAAATGGGGGTCATGACCCCCCCTAAAAAAAAACACAAACAAATTTTTATATGCCGTATTTAGAGCGGGGGGTGCCGGGTTACATGCATAACCCAATACAATAAGATATTTTTACAACAAAAACAGTAATAATTTAATTTTCGAAATTTGATAATAGATGATGTATGTGAATTTTAATCGAACTTTGGGCGTGACCCCGAAAATTTTTCTCCCGCGGCGCTTTTCTTATTGAGACCCCAAAAAAATGTTCACTTCATTTACATGATTTGACCCCCCCAAAACAAAGTTCTGGATACGCGCCTGAGCCCGGGCGCTAGTTAATGTGTTTAAGGTCCTTTTGCCTCCCCCCGAATCCCAATTAAATTTCTAGCGACGCCACTGCTAGTACCTACCAATAAGATAAGATGTAGGTTACTAAACCTTACATAAACATTATCTTTCTACCAATGGCACGGGGTCCCCCTAAAAAAATTATTTTGTTAAAAATACAGGTTTATATAAAAATTTTGTGAGTCGGCACTACAATCCATAATTTAATTTTGGCAATTCATGTTGTAAGGCGGCAGGCGGCGCGGTATCAAAGTAAAAGGCGGCCGCCTTTGACCTAAGCCGATGAAGGTTACCACTGTATTTTGCTGAGTAGAAACCCAGTTAATATATTTATTTGAACCTCACTCTGAGAAATACCAAATATGAGAATGATGTAATTTTTCCCATTTAAAACTGACCATTTACTTGCACCTAATTGTAATAGAGGACTTTAAAAAAAGTTGTGAATTGATAGACAACTATTGTATTCAAATCACTATCGTTATTCCAAAATGTTTTGTTGAAAAATAAATATTTTGTTTTAATACTGTTTTTATTCCCTTTTTAATATTAGGGTGGCCCGCTCTCGACGCATAATTCCAAAGCATCTTAACTACTTAACTTTTTAATAATTTTTAAATACAAAACTAAGATTATTTTAAATTATACAGGGTGTCCCAAATAGTCCAGACATATCAAATATGTTTTTTTAATAGAACACCTTCCACAAATTTTGAATAAAATGTCCTATCTAAATTCAAATGTTTTGAGACTCCTTTAAAATATGTCATTTTCGACCTTTGACAGGATGTAGCATTGGAACAGCACATCTGTGAACAAAATGTGTTTCACCTCCCTGTCTTGGTTCTTTCTTTTCTATCCAAAGAGACTAAGTTCTGGATTGACATGTTAAACCAAAAGACAAATATCGGAAGATGTAACTTTTAAATAAAGAATAGAAAACGGATAAGTAGGTGAAAACCATTTTTCTCTAAGATACACCGTTCTAGTTATACAGCCTGTCAAAAGTCGGAAAATGCCATATTTTAAACGTCAATATCAAAAGCAATTGAATTTAAACATGGAATTTTATACAAAATATACGGGGAATTAAGGGAAGTAGAAAATAATATAATATATAGGGTGTTCCTTGTGTCCTGACTATTTGGACTTCCTTATAACTCTGCTTTTAAAAATTTAAGTTTAATAGTTTAGATGCTATGGAATCGTGCGTTGAGAGCGGGCCACCCTGTATCCTGTATTATTTAGGGAGCATGTAACGATAGCTATTATTTACGAGGGTAAAGTTTACGATATGAGCTGTAGACGGGTATCTTAAAATGCCATGTAAGTAGAATACTATATGCAATTGTTGGGATTGCCACCCCTTACTCTGGGGGTTGGCGTCAAGATCTTGCGCATTCGCCTTTTTATAAATCCTTCATTTAATTTGTCTAGAATTTTACTTTAAAATTACACTAATAATGGAAAAGACACAAAATAATATTAAGTACCTACATATTTTTTCAAATAATTTAACAATATAAAATACATATAAACAAAAACCATTCGGAAATTAGATAAGTATTATAAATATAAATACAAACAAGAAACTAAAAAAAATAATAAATATTTGAACATTTTGTAACACAGTAACATTAAGATTATACAAGAAAATTATCAACATAAAGATAACATTTTATTTATTTTGTAACAAAGCCACATTGTGAAATGTAATATAAAAATTTCTTTAATATAGGTATGAACATTTTTCGTTGTCAACGTAGCCTAGAATTTCGCGATAATCCGGGACAGGTGGCAATATTAATAACAGTCCATTTTTGTTCACGACTATAATATCCATAATTCGTCTGTTTCCCCAATTCCCAATTATAACATATACTATCATGGGTGTAGCCAGGATTTTCTCCTGGGTGGGGCGAAAACGTAATATAAAGTACTAATAAAAAAGTTTTTTTATTTAAACATATTTACTTTAGTGTATTTCCTTGGGCGGGGGAAAGCACCCTACCCTGTCCCACCTTGGCTACGCCCATGTATGCTATATGATGTATTTATTGTAGACACTTCTATACCGGTAAATTATCAAATCATTCACCATTTTGTGAGTGAATACTTTTGTTCACGATTTAAACAAATCTCGACCTATTTCATGTTCATGCGCGAAATTAGGGGGGCTTAAAGGTGCTAAGCCCTTCAAAAACCTAATTAACCCCCTCCCATCATTATCACAAACACTTTTCTGAGACGGGAGATTTTTCACCGTAAAATCGATGGTCTAGCGGGGGGAGGCAAACGCGATGTAGAGAAAAATGTGACGTAAAACAAATAAAGACAGTGCAAGTCCAAGACTCTATACGTTTAAGAAACTTCATTGTCTCCAACCTTCAAATAGACCCTAACATAAATGTTACGTGTATATTTTTTTAAATTTCGACCCAATGGATTAAAGAAGTTTATTCTCGAGTCTGTATCGGATGACCCAATTCCAGCATCACTTTACATTTTTCCAGCAGAAAATTTCCTGAACTAAAGAAATATTACGTATCTATGAATTAGTTATTTATTACTAAATAGATGTTTTGTTACCACGTTATCATTGAATAGAAATATAGAAAATATATTAATTATAGTTGTTATTGTTGTGTTCAAGAAAATTACGACGATGTAGCCTAATGTTTAATTATATAAAACGAAAAAACTTCTACTTTACATACACAGTTATTTCTGATATCCTAATACTATACCCAATAAGTCTACATTTTAAGCCTAAAATGCCAGTTATATACAACCCAGGCATAATTTATATTTATTTATGAAACGCCCTGAGTGCCATCTCTGTAGAATGTATGGAACCCTATATATTTTTAACTAATATTTTAAAATATTTAAGTCGCATAACCGGCAATTAAGCACCACCCACTTGGGAGGCCCTAAGAACAGACAAGGGGCGCCCAGAGCCAAAATTATTCTTATATATTTTCGTGCCAACACCTACCGGTATTGCGGATGTTCCTAAATATATATATATATAGAGAATGCTATCCAAGCTGAGCCTAGGATAGCAAACTGTACATGCAATGTTGAGCCAGATCAACCAAGCTGAGCCGTATATGTGGCTCAGGTTAGTTTTTGCATGAAAACAGAGTCACGTGATGAAAAAAAATCCAAACGTACTAATTTTAAAATGGATTAATTTTTACCCAATCCTGGTCCTTCATTTCTCTCATCTGACAACTGTCCAAACAGATTTTACGCGCCAATTTTTCCCTCCAAAAAGTGGCTCAGGTTGGTATGAATTCTAATAATTTTAGTTCGGCAAAAAATCTACCGTGGCTCTGTCATCGAACTCGTATATACAAATTGTATAGGTGTAAAGCTAAGTTCGTGCATTACAACCTGAGCCATCTAAATTTGGCAACAATGAAATTTTATTTATTCGTTTAAATACATCGATTTAAATAGGTAGCTGTGAAATATAATTATGTAGCAAAAGATAAGCCAATCCAATTTTTTGTAATTACCTTTTGGGTAATAGATTTCACTCACACTCTGTTAGGGCACTCGGTTACTTGAGTTATACTTACTTACCTACATATTCTGTTTTAAAACTTTTAGTAAAGCATTGATGTTAAGACACACTTTTATGTAAAAGTTTTTATTTGGTTTTTTAGTTTTGAATACTTTTTTATTCCTATAAGAAGCATTCTGATAAATTTTTAGAAAGACAGGAACAGACTTAACACTAAATTCGTGGGTCTTAAATTTAGATATGTGTCGTTTTAAAAAGCTAAAAACTAATTTTTAGATACTTTCGGGCACTTTCTCTTAAAAATATTTTTTTTTGAAAAATAAACCATTTACGAAAAAATCTATTGTTTTTAGTCAACCAAAATTCTTTGATGCAGCATTATTCTACGTTATTTTTGAAAGCTTTAAACTTTTGATTGGTGAAATGAAATAAGAATTTACTTGCTACTCAAAATGGACCACCTGTAAGTACGTAAATACACTTTCTTATCCTTCAAATTTGATGGCCATGATAAGAGTTATCTTTAAGTCCTATATTTTCGTTAAAGAGAACATAAGAAAACAAGAATGACGTCCCCTACCCACTACAGAATTGTTTCGATATACTTACCGGACAACCTGTATTACTCACCGACGTAAAGCAAGGAATAAGCTTAGTCAACGTGAATCTCGCACACTAGCTTATATATTTTTTAGTATTTTATAACACACCAATTATTTTACCACAAGAGGTGAACTGAAAATCTAATTATTTACAATAATAACCTTTTCGTACTTATCTTATGAATAAATGATTTAAAAAATTCAATGATTTTATCATGAAAATAAAAATGTATATTTTCGAACGTCAAAATGAAACTCTAATGTTGGGTTGCACAAAGATTTTATAATTGACTAGCCAATACCTTTATATACTTTTCCCACGATAACTTCATATGAACTTAGCAAAACATCGCGTAATTTTAAAAAAATAAGAACGACAAAATTGATTTTTCCACAACTAATTAACGATAAAAAGAGGCAAACTTAGCGCTACTGACATTTGCAAAAAACTATTTTTTCTTTTATTGTTTTGCAAAGTTTATATGAAATTAACAAAAACATCGCGTAATTTTTTAAAATTAAAAACGACAAAATTGATTTTTCCACAACTAATTAACGACAAAAAAGAAGAAAACTTTAGGCTACTAACATTTGCAAAAACTATTTTTTTAATTTATTGTTTTGCAAAGTTTATATAAAATTAACAAAAACAATGCAACATTTTAAAAAAATAAGAACGACAAAATTGATTTGTCCACAACTAATTAACGAAAAAAAGAGGAAAACTTTACGCTACTAACATTTGCAAAAGATTATTTTTTTCTTTTATTGTTTTGCAAAGTTCATATGAAATTAACAAAAACATCGCGTAATTTTTAAAATATAAGAACGACAAAATTTATTTGTCCACAACTAATTAACGAGGCAAGTTTTACGCTACTAACATTTGCAAAAGTTTTTTTTTCTTTTATTGTTTTGCAAAGTTCATATAAAATTAACAAAAACATCGCAACATTTTTAAAAAATAAGAACGCCAAAATTGATTTGTCCACAACTAATTAACGAAGTAAATTTTATGCTACTAACATTTGCAAAAGCCTATTTTTTTTTTCATTGTTTTGCAAAGTTCATATGAAATTAACAACAACATCGCCTAATTTTTTTAAAAATAAGAACGACAAAATTGATTTGTCCACACCTAATTAACGACAAAAAGAGGAAGACTTTACGCTACTAACATTTGCAAAAGTCTATTTTTTTCTTTTATTGTTTTGCAAAGTTCATATGAAATTAACAAAAACATCGCGTAATTTTTTTAAAATAAGAACGCCAAAATTGATTTGTCCACAACTAAATTAACGACAAAAAGAGGCAAATTTTACGCTACTAACATTTGCAAAAAACACATGTCATTGAATTCACTTTTTGGAGATTATCACATGGTGACTATTTTCTTAGAAATCACCAAGACAATATTTCTTTTCTTTATAAAACTCTTTCATCCCCCACAAAATTTTCTGCGGGCGGCTTTGATTGTGTAGGTATACTTAAAAGTAAAAGCAATACACTTCCGGACGATAATGTAATTTGATAAAGTTTGATATTCGTGATCAATTTCAGAAATACTAGTGTTTGACAACTAACAATGCAATGTTTGAATAATTAAAACGATCTTCGAAAGAACTAACCAAAAAGAGATTTATAGTCGACTATAGACAATAAAAATCTCTCCGTATTGATTTTTATGTGTTTGTTTTCTTTTTAATTTTTATTAAATGTTAGGTCTGATGATGCCTCTATACAGGATGCTACAAACTCGTGTGCTATATTTTGCATTTTTTGAGGTTTAATAATTTGGTGAAAGAAAATGGTCAATAGTCCGAATACCTTCGGACATATGCGAAAAAAAAAACGAAATTTTTAGTATTTGTGTTAATTTTTGGCGCCTTCAATTTTGACTTGGGAAAAAAACAAAAAACACTTTCTCATAGCCGTTCTTTATGTTTTACAAGATATTAGTTTTTAAATTCGACGTTTCGTTCTTTAGATACCAGCCTCAAGTCAATTTTTTTAAATACGGACCTGGCATTTTAAAAAACAGCTTGAGGGACTTCTAGATTTTAGAAATGTAATACTGTTTAAAGATTTTTAAATTTTAACGTTTGGTCATCTAATAAGACATTTTTTCAAATTATCTTTTTATTTTATTACGGTCCTCAACATTTAGAGCTAAACTAAAAAACAAAATTCTGATTTAAAAAAACCGACCATTTTTACTCAAAGAAGCATGATATTTAATATTTTGTAAGAAGAAATACCCAAAAGTCTTGGCCTCAAATACATTTCTGTCTGTTTATTTTTGTTGAGAAATAATACTGTTTTTTTTTTAGTTTTTTATTTATTTTATTAATATAACATCTTGGATACAATGATTTTTGCCTTAGACCTAGACCGAAATACTGTAAAACAGAAAAAAATTATTGCTCCTGAGTAAAGAGACGGTAACTGGAGTGTTCGATTAGTTATGTTACTGTGATGCGCTTCTATTTATTTCAAACACAATGTCAACATTTTTTTACTGTTTATAAGGTCTGACGATGCTAGTTCAAGCGAAACCCATGTAACAATAATAAACGAACAGAAAGATAGTTGAGGCCGAGACTTTGGGTCTTTTTTCTTACAAAATATCAAATATCAGGCCTCTTTGATTAAAAATGGACGGATTTTTCAAATCAGAAATTTTTTTTTTAAATGCTCATGACCATAATGATATAAAAATATAATTTAAAAAAATGTGTTATTAGATGACAAAACGTTAAAATTTCAAAAACTTTAAATTGTATTAATTTTGTAAAGCTTAGAAGTCCCTAAAACTGTATTTAAAATTCCAGGTCCATATTTAAAAAAATTGACTTTAGGTTGGTATCTAAAGAACGAAACGTAAAATTTGAAAACTAATAATGCCATCTTGTAGAACTTAAAAAACGGTTGTGAAAAAGTGTTTTTTAAGACCGACCAGAAAATATACACTTTCTGGACAATTTTTCGTCCAGAAAATAACGTTTTGCCGGTCTCGGGACCGGAAAATTGACGTAAGGGACAGGAAAAATCCTTTGCAAGTCCCTTACGTCAATTTTCCAATCGCTCTTTGATAATGGAATCTACTTTGATTTCGTTACTAAGGTAACAAAATTTCGAATGTATTGTTGAGTGACAGTTCGTTTGATGAATTTGTTGTTTATGTCAAATAAAATATAAAGAATTAAAAAATGTATTATATAAAAGTGTCGGTCTTAAAAAAAATATTGTACGTCACGCAACCGGAAATTTGTGTTTTTCAGGTCTCCCCAAGATTCCAGGACTCGCCTACGGCTCGCCCTGGAAATGCTTGTCTCGACCTGAAAAACACTTCTTTCCGGTCTTGTATCGTAAATTATTATTTTTTCCAAAGTCACAAATGAAGGCGCGAAAAATTAAAAACCAAAAATAGAAATTTCGTTTTTTTTTCGGATATTTTCTAAAGCATTGGAAATATTTACAATTTTTCTTCGCCAAATTACCCAAAATACGCAACTTTGCCTCAATTTAACCCTCGATTTAACCATCTTCGTATCTCTTACCGTTTTCGAGATCCCCTTCTACGCACACAAATTTGTAGCACCCTGTAGAGGTGAAACATGTAAGTTTAAGATTTAATAAAATTAAATATTGCTATATAAATTTATTATAGGTATTATATATTTTGTCCCTGTGTTTATAAGAGTTCTTTTTGGGTTAGCATTTTTCCTTGAATTATACAACATTATAAAGTCCACTGCATTTTGATTCAGTACCTTCTTGGATTGCTCATTATATTAACATATCGAATTCCGTTCAGTGCAATCACGTGAATTCGCGCGAAATCCCATATTATGGTGCGAAATCCCGCACAATAATGCGAAATTCCGCGAAATCCTGCGAAATCTTCAGAAATAATGCGAAATCACGAGATATTTTCCTATTTGCGAAATACTGTCACATTTAAAAATAAGAACGACAAAATTGATTTTTTCACAGCTAATTAACGACAAAAAAGAAGCAAACTTAACGCTTCTAACATTTGCAAAAACTATTTTTTCTTTTATTGTTTTCAAAGTTCATATAAAATTAACAAAAACATCGCGTAATTTTTAAAAAATAAGAACGACAAAATTAATTTTTTTACAACTAATTAACGACAAAAAAGAAGCAAACTTAACGCTTCTAACATTTGCAAAAACTATTTTTTTTCTTTTATGGTTTTGCAAAGTTCATATGGAATTAACAAAAACATCGCGTAATTTTTTAAAAATAAGAACGACAAAATTGATTTTTCCACAACTAATTAACGACAAAAAAGAAGCAAACTTTACTCTACTAACATTTGCAAAAACTATTTTTTTTCTTTTATTGTTTTGCAAAGTTCATATAGAATTAACAAAAACATCGCGTAATTTTTTAAAAATAAGAACGACAAAATTGATTTTTCCACAACTAATTAACGACAAAAAAGAAGCAAACTTTACTCTACTAACATTTGCAAAAAACTTTTTTTTCTTTTATTGTTTTGCTATGTTCATATGAAGTTAATTTCAGGATATAATATCGGTATATAACTTCTTAATAGAATCATTTTTATTAATACAAAAAAGGTCGAACTTATTTAGATCTTTTAAGACATGCTTTCCCTCATTCCATCGAAACGTATTCTCCCTCCCGATTTTTTGTTTAAAAACATTAAGCGAACAATCCTATTGATATTCGCTTTAAACTTCATAAACAGTAATTGGTGAATTATACTAGTTAGTTATTTAATAATATAAGACAGACTTATTACCTCTCTCTTTTCCTCCTCTAAAAATATTTTTAAAACGAAAGTTTACTTTGGCAACAATGCACGGCTCAGAGTGGTTAACTTGAATCTAGAAAGTTGTATATTTGGCTCAGATTGGGTATAAATTTCTACATGGTTCAGGTTAGTACAAAAAGTATCTTTATATATAAAAACCAAAAAATTATAAAAAAAATGCATTAATTAGATATATATGTTGATAAATACTTACATTTTACCTTACAAATGAACTATGTACCTTCAATTTAAAATTTCATAAATATATAATGGATGGCTCTGTATAGTACGTTTTAACTAGTGGCTCGGATTTGATATAAAGATCTATATATATATATTATATATATAATACCTATACAACCTCATAATCAAAATACATCCCAGTATTTAAATTATCAGTAAAACCATAATAACAGTTTGGTAATAATCTGCTAACTTCAGGTTTATTCGGGTTTTAGACTTGTTTGGATCACTTCGGCTTTGCGGGTTTGTTTAAGTCGCGTTCGGATTTTTTTCGGGTTTGTGGGATTTACTTCGGTTTTCCGGGGAATCCTTGAGTCGCGCGCGCCCCAAACAACCCCCGGACAACCGAAGTAAATCCCACAAACCCGAAAAAAAACCGAACGCGACTTAAACAAACCCGCAAAGCCGAAGTGATCCAAACAAGTCTAAAACCCGAATAAACCTGAAGTTAGCAGATTATTACCAAACTTTAGTGGCTTAATGAATGAATTGTTATTATTAATGTGAAACTCAAATGCCTCATACCGTATGTAGTTAAAATCACTCTATTTAACAACAACTGCTTACTCTGTTTAAACAACTTTGTATAAAAAAAACCATCCTACATGTATTTTTATTAAGTACCTATCGAGTAGCACATCTTGCAGTTATTGATTGTTCGCCACAAAGTGAAGAAATTTGAAAAAGTGATGCTGTTGTCATTCGTATAAAATTTGAAACTAATGTAACAGTATCTGTATATAACTACTGTAAAAAATATTTAAAATAAAGTATAAATAACAATAAAAATATGTTTATAATAGACGTCCAAGGATTTCAATATAAAAACAGTGACTATTTATGTAGAGAGAGAGCTATAATAAATATAAACGCTGATAAAATGTATCATAAATATGTTCAGCTACCAATCGATCTGGGTTGTTTAAGCGAGTCTTTTTGTAAAAACATTAAATGGACGACAAAGAATATCCATGGTCTATTATGGGATGATGAGTTCTCGTCTTGGGGCGATAAAGACTCAGCCTCTATACCATCCAATTATATACCATTAGAACGTATTGCTCTGTTTATAAGAAAATTAATTAAACCCCATGATAAAATTTGTGTTAAGGGTTATGAGAAAAAGAGATGGTTGAGTAAACTAATAAGTAATAAAATCGTTGACTTATTAGAATTGGGCTGTGATGATTTAGCTAGTCTTAAGACATCAAACAATGTTACCTGTAAAAATCATAATTTACATTGTAATAGCGATCATAATTTACTGTGTGCAAGAGAAAATGTTTTTTTATTAAAAAATTGGTACAATAAACTGCAATGTTTCTACTAAAATTGACGTCTATCATTTACTTTCCTCTTCCCCTCTCCTTCCTTTCCGTAAGAAGATGAGGCAATCTTAACAACATATTAGCAATACACACAGGACATTCTATTGAATATTAATTAGTTCCTGCATTCTCGGAGATATAATAATTACATTATTTTCATATATGCCTTGATCTTTAATAAAACCCAGTTACTGTATCCGTTATATTGAATATTAATTACAAGTTGTCATTGCCTTGCCTGTTATATAATTATCATGTATTAAATATATTTAGAAATAGTTACGAGATATAGGGAAAAATTCGCTCTAATGTGCTGTTGATCCGTTGATCTGCTGTTCATTTAGCTGATCCACTGTTCATTTAACTAATCTGCCTTTCATTTAACCGATCTGCAGTTCATTTAGCCAATCTACAGTTCATTTAGCCGATCTGCAGTTCATTTAGCTGATCCGCAGTTCATTTAGCTGATCCGCGGCTCATTTGGTTCATCCAAGGTTTATTTAGTGGATCCATGGTTTATTTTACTGATCCGCGGTTCATTTAGTGGATACCTGGTTCATTTTACTGATCCACGGTTTATTTTACTGATCCACGGTTCATTTAGTGGTTCCACGATTCATTTAATGGTCCCACGGTTCATTAATGGTTCTACGGTTCATTAAGTGGTTAATTTAGTGGTTCCACAGTTCATTTAGTGGTTCATTTAGTGGATTTACGGTTCATTTAGTGGTTCATTTAGTGGTTCCACGATTCATTTAGTGGTTCATTTAGCTGTTCCGCTGTTCATTTAGCTGTTCCACTGTTCATTTAGCTGTTCATTTAGCTGTTTCACTGTTCATTTAGCTGTTCCACTGTTCATTTAGCTATTCCACTGTTCATTTAGCTGTTCCACTGTTCATTTAGCTGTTCCACTGTTCATTTAGCTGTTCCACTGTTCATTTAGCTCTTCATTTAGCTGTTCCACTGTTTATTTAGCTGTTCCACTGTTCATTTAGCTGTTCCACTGTTCATTTAGCTGTTCCACTGTTCATTTAGCTGTTCCACTGTTCATTTAGCTGTTCCACTGTTCATTTAGCTGTTCTGCAGTTGACCTTGGTCTTATATAGGAAATAATGTTTTTCAAATATACATTTAAAAGGTGCCCTTTGGCATTCGGAGTACCGAAGGTACTTTTTTCGCTATTTCCTTCTATTTAACTCCGAAACACCGATTTTGGCTTCTGCGCATTTCCAAAATGTCCTTATTTTTTATTGCGGGGTTCTGTAGGTATGGCTTAATAATGGATATATTAGATAAAATTATAAAAATCTGAGGTGCCGTTTTGACAATTATTATGGTTTTACTGATAATTTGAAGACTTGGAAGTATTTTGATTATGAGGTTGTATAGGTATAGATTATTAATGTAAATACTGAAAAAATTAGAATTTTTAGATGTGCCGTTTTGGCACTTTGACGATTTTACTGGTGATACAGTAATATGTAAATATAATTAATATACGAGGTATATTCCTACTAAGAAATAAACATTACCAATGCTTTGCACTACTGTGTTGTGTTAAGGCCTTAATGGTTTAATGCATCTAACGCCGTTAGTACTTGAGATATTTGAATAATTATTTCACTGTTAGATAGTATCTATATGACCCTAACTACAACCAGAATTTCAGCACTCCACTGATAGGCATAAGGACACTAATCGCAAAAAATTATATCTTCCGAACCAGTTGACCGATCGACTTTGGGTTTTCTCTAAACGACTTATGACGTCACCCTGAATACATTTCACGTGTTAGATTTTAATTTTAGCATTTGACAAGTGACAGGTGTCCTTGACATATCTTAATTGACAGCCGTTATCTTTTCCTAAACATAATATGACGTCATCCTAAACACGTGGCCTATAATGAATACTATTGCCCAAGTAGCTAACGCCCAAGTAGCTAATGCCAAAGTAGCTAACGCCCAAGTAGCTAATGCTCACGCACAAGTTCAGTTCAGTTCCATTCGTTTGGATGGCCTCAGCTGCTAGGGCTATGCGGCCAACGCACAAGAGTGTGACATGACAGATGACGTATGACATATGACACACGCCTGCGCACTGCCTGGGCATGCGCAGAGGCCTTGGTGTACATGGTGGGCGTAGAACGCACAAGCTATCTCTACTAGAGACGTACCCAGACCAGACTGGAAGATCGACGATAGTTTGCAAGGAATTATTTTTTTAAGTTCCATCAGCTCTCTTCTCGGGTAATTTTACTTTCAGAAAAGTGTATACAACAAACTACGGCCCTATCTGACGGGTTAAAATCATCTCTTGGAATCGCATTTAACCATTTTTACTTGCATTTTTATCTTAAATTATAGGATCGTTGGGAAAAAGAAAAACCGAAATGAGCTTCCCCCTGGCTCTTTTTTAATAACGCTATTATAATTTGATGTACACCCGGAAATACAACAAGTACTAGTCATATTAAATGCTGTGAAATGTAATAAGATTACAAAAATGTTTTATAAATAACTTACCTGAAAATTTTCGAGAAAATCCCTCTAACTGCTATTATTTATAATATATTTCATATAAAATTAACAAAAACATCGCGTAATTTTTAAAAAATAAGAACGACAAAATTAATTTTTTTACAACTAATTAACGACAAAAAAGAAGCAAACTTAACGCTTCTAACATTTGCAAAAACTATTTTTTTTCTTTTATGGTTTTGCAAAGTTCATATGGAATTAACAAAAACATCGCGTAATTTTTTAAAAATAAGAACGACAAAATTGATTTTTCCACAACTAATTAACGACAAAAAAGAAGCAAACTTTACTCTACTAACATTTGCAAAAACTATTTTTTTTCTTTTATTGTTTTGCAAAGTTCATATAGAATTAACAAAAACATCGCGTAATTTTTTAAAAATAAGAACGACAAAATTGATTTTTCCACAACTAATTAACGACAAAAAAGAAGCAAACTTTACTCTACTAACATTTGCAAAAAACTTTTTTTTCTTTTATTGTTTTGCTATGTTCATATGAAGTTAATTTCAGGATATAATATCGGTATATAACTTCTTAATAGAATCATTTTTATTAATACAAAAAAGGTCGAACTTATTTAGATCTTTTAAGACATGCTTTCCCTCATTCCATCGAAACGTATTCTCCCTCCCGATTTTTTGTTTAAAAACATTAAGCGAACAATCCTATTGATATTCGCTTTAAACTTCATAAACAGTAATTGGTGAATTATACTAGTTAGTTATTTAATAATATAAGACAGACTTATTACCTCTCTCTTTTCCTCCTCTAAAAATATTTTTAAAACGAAAGTTTACTTTGGCAACAATGCACGGCTCAGAGTGGTTAACTTGAATCTAGAAAGTTGTATATTTGGCTCAGATTGGGTATAAATTTCTACATGGTTCAGGTTAGTACAAAAAGTATCTTTATATATAAAAACCAAAAAATTATAAAAAAAATGCATTAATTAGATATATATGTTGATAAATACTTACATTTTACCTTACAAATGAACTATGTACCTTCAATTTAAAATTTCATAAATATATAATGGATGGCTCTGTATAGTACGTTTTAACTAGTGGCTCGGATTTGATATAAAGATCTATATATATATATTATATATATAATACCTATACAACCTCATAATCAAAATACATCCCAGTATTTAAATTATCAGTAAAACCATAATAACAGTTTGGTAATAATCTGCTAACTTCAGGTTTATTCGGGTTTTAGACTTGTTTGGATCACTTCGGCTTTGCGGGTTTGTTTAAGTCGCGTTCGGATTTTTTTCGGGTTTGTGGGATTTACTTCGGTTTTCCGGGGAATCCTTGAGTCGCGCGCGCCCCAAACAACCCCCGGACAACCGAAGTAAATCCCACAAACCCGAAAAAAAACCGAACGCGACTTAAACAAACCCGCAAAGCCGAAGTGATCCAAACAAGTCTAAAACCCGAATAAACCTGAAGTTAGCAGATTATTACCAAACTTTAGTGGCTTAATGAATGAATTGTTATTATTAATGTGAAACTCAAATGCCTCATACCGTATGTAGTTAAAATCACTCTATTTAACAACAACTGCTTACTCTGTTTAAACAACTTTGTATAAAAAAAACCATCCTACATGTATTTTTATTAAGTACCTATCGAGTAGCACATCTTGCAGTTATTGATTGTTCGCCACAAAGTGAAGAAATTTGAAAAAGTGATGCTGTTGTCATTCGTATAAAATTTGAAACTAATGTAACAGTATCTGTATATAACTACTGTAAAAAATATTTAAAATAAAGTATAAATAACAATAAAAATATGTTTATAATAGACGTCCAAGGATTTCAATATAAAAACAGTGACTATTTATGTAGAGAGATAGCTATAATAAATATAAACGCTGATAAAATGTATCATAAATATGTTCAGCTACCAATCGATCTGGGTTGTTTAAGCGAGTCTTTTTGTAAAAACATTAAATGGACGACAAAGAATATCCATGGTCTATTATGGGATGATGAGTTCTCGTCTTGGGGCGATAAAGACTCAGCCTCTATACCATCCAATTATATACCATTAGAACGTATTGCTCTGTTTATAAGAAAATTAATTAAACCCCATGATAAAATTTGTGTTAAGGGTTATGAGAAAAAGAGATGGTTGAGTAAACTAATAAGTAATAAAATCGTTGACTTATTAGAATTGGGCTGTGATGATTTAGCTAGTCTTAAGACATCAAACAATGTTACCTGTAAAAATCATAATTTACATTGTAATAGCGATCATAATTTACTGTGTGCAAGAGAAAATGTTTTTTTATTAAAAAATTGGTACAATAAACTGCAATGTTTCTACTAAAATTGACGTCTATCATTTACTTTCCTCTTCCCCTCTCCTTCCTTTCCGTAAGAAGATGAGGCAATCTTAACAACATATTAGCAATACACACAGGACATTCTATTGAATATTAATTAGTTCCTGCATTCTCGGAGATATAATAATTACATTATTTTCATATATGCCTTGATCTTTAATAAAACCCAGTTACTGTATCCGTTATATTGAATATTAATTACAAGTTGTCATTGCCTTGCCTGTTATATAATTATCATGTATTAAATATATTTAGAAATAGTTACGAGATATAGGGAAAAATTCGCTCTAATGTGCTGTTGATCCGTTGATCTGCTGTTCATTTAGCTGATCCACTGTTCATTTAACTAATCTGCCTTTCATTTAACCGATCTGCAGTTCATTTAGCCAATCTACAGTTCATTTAGCCGATCTGCAGTTCATTTAGCTGATCCGCAGTTCATTTAGCTGATCCGCGGCTCATTTGGTTCATCCAAGGTTTATTTAGTGGATCCATGGTTTATTTTACTGATCCGCGGTTCATTTAGTGGATACCTGGTTCATTTTACTGATCCACGGTTTATTTTACTGATCCACGGTTCATTTAGTGGTTCCACGATTCATTTAATGGTCCCACGGTTCATTAATGGTTCTACGGTTCATTAAGTGGTTAATTTAGTGGTTCCACAGTTCATTTAGTGGTTCATTTAGTGGATTTACGGTTCATTTAGTGGTTCATTTAGTGGTTCCACGATTCATTTAGTGGTTCATTTAGCTGTTCCGCTGTTCATTTAGCTGTTCCACTGTTCATTTAGCTGTTCATTTAGCTGTTTCACTGTTCATTTAGCTGTTCCACTGTTCATTTAGCTATTCCACTGTTCATTTAGCTGTTCCACTGTTCATTTAGCTGTTCCACTGTTCATTTAGCTGTTCCACTGTTCATTTAGCTCTTCATTTAGCTGTTCCACTGTTTATTTAGCTGTTCCACTGTTCATTTAGCTGTTCCACTGTTCATTTAGCTGTTCCACTGTTCATTTAGCTGTTCCACTGTTCATTTAGCTGTTCCACTGTTCATTTAGCTGTTCTGCAGTTGACCTTGGTCTTATATAGGAAATAATGTTTTTCAAATATACATTTAAAAGGTGCCCTTTGGCATTCGGAGTACCGAAGGTACTTTTTTCGCTATTTCCTTCTATTTAACTCCGAAACACCGATTTTGGCTTCTGCGCATTTCCAAAATGTCCTTATTTTTTATTGCGGGGTTCTGTAGGTATGGCTTAATAATGGATATATTAGATAAAATTATAAAAATCTGAGGTGCCGTTTTGACAATTATTATGGTTTTACTGATAATTTGAAGACTTGGAAGTATTTTGATTATGAGGTTGTATAGGTATAGATTATTAATGTAAATACTGAAAAAATTAGAATTTTTAGATGTGCCGTTTTGGCACTTTGACGATTTTACTGGTGATACAGTAATATGTAAATATAATTAATATACGAGGTATATTCCTACTAAGAAATAAACATTACCAATGCTTTGCACTACTGTGTTGTGTTAAGGCCTTAATGGTTTAATGCATCTAACGCCGTTAGTACTTGAGATATTTGAATAATTATTTCACTGTTAGATAGTATCTATATGACCCTAACTACAACCAGAATTTCAGCACTCCACTGATAGGCATAAGGACACTAATCGCAAAAAATTATATCTTCCGAACCAGTTGACCGATCGACTTTGGGTTTTCTCTAAACGACTTATGACGTCACCCTGAATACATTTCACGTGTTAGATTTTAATTTTAGCATTTGACAAGTGACAGGTGTCCTTGACATATCTTAATTGACAGCCGTTATCTTTTCCTAAACATAATATGACGTCATCCTAAACACGTGGCCTATAATGAATACTATTGCCCAAGTAGCTAACGCCCAAGTAGCTAATGCCAAAGTAGCTAACGCCCAAGTAGCTAATGCTCACGCACAAGTTCAGTTCAGTTCCATTCGTTTGGATGGCCTCAGCTGCTAGGGCTATGCGGCCAACGCACAAGAGTGTGACATGACAGATGACGTATGACACACGCCTGCGCACTGCCTGGGCATGCGCAGAGGCCTTGGTGTACATGGTGGGCGCAGAACGCACAAGCTATCTCTACTAGAGACGTACCCAGACCAGACTGGAAGATCGACGATAGTTTGCAAGGAATTATTTTTTTAAGTTCCATCAGCTCTCTTCTCGGGTAATTTTACTTTCAGAAAAGTGTATACAACAAACTACGGCCCTATCTGACGGGTTAAAATCATCTCTTGGAATCGCATTTAACCATTTTTACTTGCATTTTTATCTTAAATTATAGGATCGTTGGGAAAAAGAAAAACCGAAATGAGCTTCCCCCTGGCTCTTTTTTAATAACGCTATTATAATTTGATGTACACCCGGAAATACAACAAGTACTAGTCATATTAAATGCTGTGAAATGTAATAAGATTACAAAAATGTTTTATAAATAACTTACCTGAAAATTTTCGAGAAAATCCCTCTAACTGCTATTATTTATAATATATTTCACCTACATAGGTAGGAATTTTTAAACCATACACTACCTACACATAGTCACAATATTTATTTAAAATATTTTATCAAAATTATTATATTAATAAAAACATTTTTAACAAGCGCCATTGTTGCAATAAAAAAAGTCGCATAGTGACACATAAAACCCGGCAACATAAATCACAGTATTGAGTTCAAATAAACTTTATTTGACATTGTAACTATCCGAAGTTTTAGATTAGAATATTGTACGCAATTTCCACTGTTATTTTTATAAAAAACTGTTTTTTTTTCACAATTTTAGAAGAGTTTTATGCTCCGGACACATTAACCAACCGTACATGATGCCGCGTCAAAATGAACTGATATACAGTGTTGTCGGACTTAACACACCAGGGCTAGACATCAAGACGGCATTGACACCACTGTAGGCAGATGATCAAGGTCCGTTGAGTTTGCGCAGCTCGGAAATTCGCTTCTTGATGTAAACATTTGACAGGACCGACTTTCAAAATATTTTTACAAGCTTTTATTTAAGTTCGCCCGTTAGTTCGGGGTGTGTACAGTTTATGGTTAAATGTTAAATCAAACTAAGTAACCAATATTTTACATATCTGAAATACCTTATTCCTGGTATTGAACGGCGATTCATGCAAAAAAGGATCATGCACCTTTTTCTACCCATCTTGAGACAGAAGTCGCTTAAGTCGTTAACAATAACAAAATGTCTGGTAAAGTTTTATACCTAAATTCGCACCCAAAACTTAAAAATAATATCTACAATCACACACGGAACATCCGAACGAATACAACGTAAAAACAGATGGAAACGACTAACAACTTATAAACTAACCAAAAAAAATGTCTAAGGTAAAGTTTTATAAATATTAACACCCAATTATAACCAAACACGAACGAACATAATAAAAGATCGCGACGAATAAGAATACAAACAACGGCGAGCCTGTTCTGTTTACGATCTGTTAGATGTCATGTCGGTTACCTAATTTTTTTTCCCCTACTGCGCAAGCGCCACGGGCCCAAACTCAGGTTATTTTGAATCGCACGATGGCTTGCTTCGTGCGGCTGCTTGTATTGGCAATATAGTGTATGTATAATAAATGTGGGTATAGCGTATATCGACGACCAATCATTCCTCTGTGGTCCTATACATTTTATGTCTAAGTTCTATGTGCTGTAACTTATCCCCATCTCTCCTCCCAATCCAAAGGAACGTCTAAAAAAAAAAGAGGTCCTCTGCATATGTTCTCCTAACCAAAAAAAAAATCACAGCTCAAGAAAACCTAACGGATTTCTTAAAGGTGTAACAGATCCTTTATAAAAACGTAACAGATCTGTTACAATTGTAACAGATCGGCAACACTGATTATGGAATTCATCTTTTCTCTATATCCCTTTTTGTAGGCTCTAAAATTCTGCATAATAAAGAAATGTGTCCGCCTGATGTGTTCTGAAAAAAGTTCGATCTTATCCAATTATATTCGCCAGCATAACCTCTCATTCGAACCCTGATCACGGCAGTGCTTAGAAGTGAGTTACGGGCATATTCGAATGTGGCGGTCAAAGTTCGATCCTCGAAGTGGGCATACGCACAATAAAAAAAAGTATGTTCTAAATTTAGCAAGCTTAGGAATGCAGGAAAGAGTGTAAAATGTATTATTTTCCAATGCACCCCATTCACGCCGCGCCGGTAACCAGGCCTGATGAGATTGGACATCTCGTGGGGTGCGGAAGAAATTACACACTCCCTAATCGGTAGATCATGTAATGGCAATAAACCGAGGATTGATAGCCCTTGGGGGGTGTCGCATGACTGAGGATCGTGGGTCGGAACTCACCTTAAGCTGTAGGTCCAAGAGAAAGTTGGCTGAATTTTCGAAAGAACAAGTGGCCATCAGTAACCCAGGTTTGCCATTGCTAGGGAAATTTCCCTAAATCTGGAGAAAATTTGCAATCAGTAGGAAAAAAGGGAAATTTTCTATAATTTAGGGAATTTTTATACTTCTTTGATTTTGTGATATTTGTAAAAAACATATTTAGCAATCACTTAAAAAATTATTAGGAAACGATATTTAGAGTTTTCAACTGAAGGATGTGAACAGATTTATAAACGATTTAATTTTAAGGAAAAGTCTTAAATAATACTAAATAAATTAGACATGATTGATTTTAAATCTGTAATAATAAAAAAGCAACCTTCAATTGCTGCCTTGGCTTTATTGTTTCCAAATTTGGTGAAACAATCAGCATTAAATGACTTGAATCGGGAGTGGAGGGAGATACAAAATATAGACTTAACTGAATATGAAATACGCCTATTTTGGAATTTTGGGACACAATTTGCAAAATGAAGTCAGGGGATGATAAAGTCTTATACTCGAATATTTGTGAATTTATATTCAAACTATTATGCTTGCCCCATTCCTGTGCTACTGTGGAAAGAATTTTTTAACAAGTTAACAAAACTAAAATTAGAAATCTAAAAATTTGACAAAACATAGCAACTATTTCGATTTCAAGATTGATACCGACTTACTGGCTAAGCTAAACAACCAAATTTACGACAGTTGATTCATTTTTTCAATTTTCTGCGTTAATTTCAATAATTCAAATAACCAGTTTAATTTTTTATGTATTTATCTTGTATTAAATGTACCTATCTCTAATTGTTGAATAAAAAATGTATTATTTTTTGAATCAAAAATGAAAGTGGCTTGATTGTTATTTGTAGAAAAAATTTTATTGATAAATAGGGATATGTTTTGTTTTCAAAGTGTCTTTTTTCTTCGTTTTCAAATTAAAAGATCTGGGGAACTTTTAAAAAATTATCTAGGGAAAAAAAAATTTGGACCTGGCAACACTGCAGGAACCCAGTAGCACTGGGGAGACCATTGAGGTCGAATAAACAAGGAGGCGCTATTACCATTTAATTTCGTCTGCGAAAAACGGTACCAGGGGGCGGGGCAAAGGATCAAGCTAAAATGGCCGATTCATAAGGGCCTGATTAAATTTATTTTGAGCAATTCTAAAAAATGCTTGGGTCAATTAGAATAATATAATTTCATTATGCAATGAACAGCTTTGTAATGTAAATAACGTATAATGGTATTATTTCAAGATTTCAAGATTTTATTCAACAATAAATTTTTTATAAAAAATGGTTACAACAAATCACAGTAGGTTAATCAAATCACAGTATATAGTGTGTTGCACCTAGGTGCAGAGGCACCTGTATATATTTATATATATATATAAATATTTGAAATTTTCGGACGAAAGTGTTTCCCGACTTGCCGTTGTGAACCTACTTCCTTGATGGCGCAATTGGTTAGTGCTCTGTACTGGATATACGGAGGTTGTCGGTTCGAATTCGGCTCGAGGAAATACTTTTTTCTGAATTTCAAATTAGGTGTTTATACACAAGAACTTTCCATCTTAAGATATATACATACTTTATTTTCTTACGAAAAAGAACCGATGGGTATTAATCAGCCGCCTGAAAAGCATACATCTGGTTGCCGAAACGGTAATGTTGTTGTTTAAAAAGGGTAAAAATGATTTACAATATCTACCACTGTGCGTATATATATATATACATCTTCATATCTATAAGTCATCCCTACTGTGGCGCAGCAATAAGTCATCCAGCGGAAGGAGTGAAAATATATCGATTTTGACCGAGATATATTAGTCAACAGACAGTCCTTTAAACGGATCCAACAAAACCTGATTTTAATTTTTTAATTTTTTTTTATCAATTTTGGTATATTTAGGTCATCCAACAAAATTACTATATTTAAGTCATCCAAAAGTATTATTTTTAATACGTTTCACAGTAGATAAGTCATCCAACAGTGTTGCCATAGCGTTCTATGTAGTTATTACTCATAATATTTTGTCGAACGTATAAATTAGATAATATAGGGACTTAAAGCAGATCATAAAAATTCGTACTTGTATCGGATCGGCTTACGTTACCGACGAAAAATCCCTTTAGAGCTGTTCCATATCAATTTATCAATAGTATTTTTGTCTTGTCATATTTCTTAACCTTTGTTCTGGAGTAATTCAAAAATATGTCGTACAGTTGTATGTACGTCTTAATCTTAAATTCTTTCATCACACAAACCAAACGAGAAAATTTCTGATAATAAAATAATGGTTTCCAGGTTAAGTTTAATGAAACGGTGACATTGGACAGTTAAGGCAGTGCATCAAAATTATACGGAAACGTACTTTATGACATCTACGCATGCGCAGTTCTAATTTTCTTTGCGTTACGTGATACGTTTGACGTATCGATACGGCTTCTCACGTTTGCTAACAGCGGTATGCCCTGTCTTCTTCCATCAACATCTCAATCCTTTCGTCCTACTGGGACTCATCAGAGACGCGCGACCATCTTGAGGCCGCGGCCCGCAAAGGGTCTGCGCCTATAGATGGTCAATCGTCTGACAACTGGCGTTATTCGTCATCGTCATGGAAGGTATCAGTCTCCACACTCACGGACCTCTCTTCAAGGGTCCGGGCTGGGTCGACTTTTGGTGAGCTTAGTTAGAGCCAATAGTTGTCCCGAAAGAGAACTCATTTTGTTCGTTCAGCGGCAGCTTAGCTTGACTGTCGCAAGGACAGAAAACGGTGAGCCAGGTAAAGGGCCTGTGGAACTCTGGGCAAGGACTACAAAGATTGAAGTGTTGCACGTTCGAGAGTGCAGGGATGATTCCCCTCTCGGTACCCTTGGGAACCCGGATGTTCGTTTATGGCTGGGGGTCTAGAGCTCATGTCGTCTGTTGCCAAGGAGTAACCGACGATTGTCTGGTGCCGAAAGGGGAATCACCCCTGCACTCTCGAACATGCAACACTACAATCTTTGTAGTCCTTGCCCAGAGTTCCACAGGTTCTTTACTCTCTGCTCACCGTTTTCTGTCCTTGCGACAGTCGAGCTAGGCTGCCGCTGAATGAACAAACGAGTTCTCTTTCGAGACAACTATTGGCTTTAACTAAGCTCACCAAAAGCCGACCCAGTCCGGACCCTTGAAGGGAGGTCCATGAGTGGAGACTGATACCTTCCATGACGATGATGAATAACGCTATGGCCAGCCTGTTATTAAATTTGGTGTTAACATTCCTTGCCTCACTTAAAATAAAATGTGAGGTCATCCTTGTTTCTGATTCTGGGTGCTCATCAGTAACCGGGCTTGGCAATTTGACGTTCGATGTCTAGTTATCATATTGATCCTCTAGACTCCTTAGCTCATTGTTGTCGGTGATTTATTGGACACATGAGAGGTAGGCAGCAAGGCTGCTCCTGAGTTCTAGTTAAGGCTGATTAAGCCTTCTCTTTTGATCTAATCTATCACCCGTCATCCATTATCTATCATCTATCACCCATCACTATTCATCCATCACCCTCATTACCCATCATCTAACATCGATCATCCACCATCCATAATCTATCACCCATCATCCATTATCTATCACCAATCATCCTCATCACCTATTATCTGTCATCCATTGCCGACCATCGATCAGCGATCATCGATAATCTAACATCGATCATCCATCATCTATCACCCATCATTCATTATCTATCACCCATAATCCATTATCCATCATCTATCATCCATCAACCATCGCCCATCATCTATCATCCATCGCCCATCATCTATCATCCATCGCCCCTGATCTATCATTCATCGCCCATCATCAATCATCGATCATTTATCATCTATCATCCATCACCCATCATCCCTTATCCATTATCGATCATCCATAATCTGTTAACCATCATCCACCATCAATCGTCTATTATTTTATCCATCATCTATTACCCATCATTCCCATCATTCATCAGCCATCACCCATCATCCGATATTAATTATCCATCACCCATTACTCATCATTCATCATCTATCACCCATTATCCATCATCTATCACCCATTATCCATCACCCATTACCCATTACCCAGTATCCATCCATCGTCCATTATCTCATCCATCATCTCCTACTCCGTCACCCATCACCTACTACTCGTCATTCATCATCTATCACCAATCATCCATTATCGAGCATCCATCATTCATTATTCATCATCTATCACCCATCATCCATCACCAATCATCCTCATCACCCATCATCCATCACCGACCACCAATCAGCGATCATCGATCATCAGTATCCCATCATCATCACCATGATCGCAGATTTGCAGTCAAGTAGAAAAATATTGGTAGGTAAATTTAGGTTGTTTTTTTAATAGATCGATTTATTATTTTCTGAAATAAATATATTTTTGAATTTGAATCCATCACCCGTAATCCATTATCGATTATCGGTCATCTATCACCCATCATCTATCACCCATCACTCATCACCCATTACCCATAATCTATTACCCATCATCCATTATCAATCATCTATCAACCATCATCCATCAACCATTACCCATCATCACCAATCATCCCATAAGACTTTGTATAAAATTAAATAAACTAGGCGTAAGTTTAAACCTGCAGTCTACAATCATTTTTTAGATAAGGTTCGTAAGTTTGATCGTAGAAAAAGTATACTGTTCAACTCGAGTGGATTGTCCATATCACACTCGGACGATTGAGCACTCCGCCTACGGCGTTGTGGACATCATACCCGCATATCACACTCGGACGATTGAGCACTCCGCCTGCGGCGTCTTATAATCTATACAGTGATGGGCTAAAATACGGAACAAATTCATTTAAAAATCAGGTATTAATTTTTTGAAAAAACGCTCGGACACGTCGATTATAATTTTTTCTTCTGGATTTTTTGCCGCAAAAATTAATTTTACAGGGTGTGTCTAAAAGTAGATGTAGCAAACATTTTTGGTGTTTTAAAAATAGAACCCTATTTTTTTCAGTCAAATTTTGAATTCTACGTCAATGTAGCATATCATATCCTTATCTCTAACGGGTTTAGAAAAAAATTACATCATAAAACGAAAATTATTTTATTAAGTGTTGAAATTGTAAACCTTTAACTTCTTGACAATATGCCAATCTACTTAAAAACCCTTCTAAAACATTATTTACAGTATTTTTTTTTTCATTAATTTGTCTAATTTCATATCTAATTTTAAATTTTAAGTCTTTCAAATATCGTTTTATAATAATAAACTATATAAAGTAATTTTTCTCTAAAACCGTTAGAGATAAGGATATGATATGCTACATAAATTGTGCGCATAATTTGACGTAGAATTTAAAATTCGGCCGAAAAAAATAGGATTCTATTTAAAATACCAAACATTTTTGCTACATCTACTTTTTGATACACCCTGTATAATTTATTTTTAAGGCAAAAAATCCGGAAGGAAAAATTATAATCGACGTGTCCGAGCGTTTTTTCAAAAAATTAATACCTGATTTTTAAATGAATTTGTTCCATATTTTAGCTCTGTAGATGTAATATAATTATAACAACTAGAAACTGATTTGTTTCGAATCTAAACGCTTTAAAATAAAAATATTAAACCACATCATTGTTAATTCATCGGATGACTAATCCACAGTAAAATATGTAGTTCACATAGGAAATATACCTTACAGTGTTGTCTATATGACGGATGACTGATCCACCGTAATTTGTCTAAAAATATACGCAATAAATATACATCGCGACGGTGGCATCACCAATTCTCGGCGGCAAAAGCCTGAACTAAAGTACCCAAAATTGACAAAAATACGCTTTAAGTCATCCCTCTCAAATTTTGTCCCTGACTTCGCGGGAACATTTTAAACCTTCTGAATGGCAATGCGTTAAGTCATCCATATATGGATGACCTAACGAGCCGGATGACCTATTCAATGTAAATTGTCAATGTGTGGATGACCTATCCTACGCAGGATATATATATATACGCACAGTGATAGATATTGTAAATCATTTTTACCCTTTTTAAACAACAACATTACCGTTTCGGCAACCAGATATATATATCTTTATATCAAATCCGAGCCACTAGTTAAAACGTACTATACAGAGCCATCCATTATATATTTATGAAAATTTAAATTGAAGGTACATAGTTCATTTGTAAGGTAAAATGTAAGTGTTTATCAACATATATATCTAATTAATGCATTTTTTTAATAATTTTTTGGTTGTTATATATAAAGATACTTTTTGTACTAACCTGAACCATGTAGAAATTTATACCCAATCTGAGCCAAATATACAACTTTCTAGATTCAAGTTAACCACTCTGAGCCGTGCATTGTTGCCAAAGTAAACTTTCGTTTTAAAAATATTTTTAGAGGAGGAAAAGAGAGAGGTAATAAGTTTGTCTTATATTATTAAATAACTAACTAGTATAATTCACCAATTACTGTTTATGAAGTTTAAAGCGAATATCAATATCAATCAATCAATAGGATTGTTCGCTTAATGTTTTTAAACAAAAAATCGGGAGGGGGAATACGTTTCGATGGAATGAGGGAAAGCATGTCTTAAAAGATCTAAATAAGTTCGACCTTTTTTGCATTAATAAAAATGATTCTATTAAGAAGTTATATACCGATATTATATCCTGAAATTAACTTCATATGAACATAGCAAAACAATAAAAGAAAAAAAAAGTTTTTTGCAAATGTTAGTAGAGTAAAGTTTGCTTCTTTTTTGTCGTTAATTATTTGTGGAAAAATCAATTTTGTCGTTCTTATTTTCAAAAAATTACGCGATGTTTTTGTTAATTCCATATGAACTTTGCAAAACAATAAAAGAAAAAAAAATAATTTTTGCAAATGTTAGTAGAGTAAAGTTTGCTTCTTTTTTGTCGTTAATTAGTTGTGGAAAAATCAATTTTGTCGTTCTTATTTTTTAAAAATTACCCGATGTTTTTGTTAATTCCATATGAACTTTGAAAACAATAAAAGAAAAAAATAGTCTTTTGCAAATGTTAGTAGCGTAAAATTTGCTTCTTTTTTGTCGTTAATTAGCTGTGAAAAAATCAATTTTGTCGTTCTTATTTTTAAATGTGACAGTATTTCGCAAATAGGGAAATATCTCGTGATTTCGCATTATTTCTGAAGATTTCTGAACGGAATTCGATATGTTAATATAATGAGCAATCCAAGAAGGTACTGAATCAAAATGCAGTGGACTTTATAATGTTGTATAATTCAAGGAAAAATGCTAACCCAAAAAGAACTCTTATAAACACAGGGACAAAATATATAATACCTATAATAAATTTATACAGCAATATTTAATTTTATTAAATCTTAAACTTACATGTTTCACCTCTACAGGGTGCTACAAATTTGTGTGCGTAGAAGGGGATCTCGAAAACGGTAAGAGATACGAAGATGGTTAAATCGAGGGTTAAATTGAGGCAAAGTTGCGTATTTTGGGGCTTAATAATTTGGCGAAGAAAAATTGTAAATATTTCCAATGCTTTAGTAGATATCCGAAAAAAAAAACGAAATTTCTATTTTTGGTTTTTAATTTTTCGCGCCTTCATTTGTGACTTGGGAAAAAATAGTAATTTACGTTACAAGACCGGAAAGAAGTGTTTTTCAGGTCGAGACAAGCATTTCCAGGGCGAGCCGTAGGCGAGTCCTGGAATCTTGGGGAGACCTGAAAAACACAAATTTCCGGTTGCGTGACGTACAATATTTTTTTTAAGACCGACACTTTTATATAATACATTTTTTAATTCTTTATATTTTATTTGACATAAACAACAAATTCATCAAACGAACTGTCACTCAACAATACATTCGAAATTTTGTTACCTTAGTAACGAAATTAAAGTAGATTCCATTATCAAAGAGCGATTGGAAAATTGACGTAAGGGACTTGCAAAGGATTTTTCCGGTCCCTTACGTCAATTTTCCGGTCCCGAGACCGGCAAAACGTTATTTTCTGGACGAAAAATTGTCCACAAAGTGTATATTTTCTGGTCGGTCTTAAAAAAAACACTTTTTCACAACCGTTTTTTAAGTTCTACAAGATGGTATTATTAGTTTTCAAATTTTACGTTTCGTTCTTTAGATACCAACCTAAAGTCAATTTTTTTAAATATGGACCTAGAATTTTAAATACAGTTTTAGGGACTTCTAAGCTTTACAAAATTAATACAATTTAAAGTTTTTGAAATTTTAACGTTTTGTCATCTAATAACACATTTTTTCAAATTATATTTTTATATCATTATGGTCATGAGCATTTAAAAAAAAAATTTCTGATTTGAAAAATCCGTCCATTTTTAATCAAAGAGGCCTGATATTTGATATTTTGTAAGAAAAAAGATCCAAAGTCTCGGCCTCAACTATCTTTCTGTTCGTTTATTATTGTTACATGGGTTTCGCTTGAACTAGCATCGTCAGACCTTATAAACAGTAAAAAAATGTTGACATTGTGTTTGAAATAAATAGAAGCGCATCACAGTAACATAACTAATCGAACACTCCAGTTACCGTCTCTTTACTTAGGAGCAATAATTTTTTTCTGTTTTACAGTATTTCGGTCTAGGTCTAAGGCAAAAATCATTGGATCCAAGATGTTATATTAATAAAATAAATAAAAAACTTAAAAAAAACAGTATTATTTCTCAACAAAAATAAACAGACAGAAATGTATTTGAGGCCGAGACTTTTGGGTATTTCTTCTTACAAAATATTAAATATCATGCTTCTTTGAGTAAAAATGGTCGTTTTTTTTTAAATCAGAATTTTGTTTGTTTAGTATAGCTCTAAATGTTGAGGACCGTAATAAAATAAAAAGATAATTTGAAAAAATGTCTTATTAGATGACCAAACGTTAAAATTTAAAAATCTTTAAACAGTATTACATTTCTAAAACCTAGAAGTCCCTCAAACTGTTTTTTAAAATGCCAGGTCCGTATTTAAAAAAATTGACTTGAGGCTGGTATCTACCCAGATAGCACAGACTGCAACACAACTGCTTAAATACTTACGGCCGACTAAGGAAAAAGAAGCGCTTAAAATCAATGCCTCAAAAGTATTTCATAAGTACTATTTTATTATGGATATACTCAAAAAGTGCTTCGCAAGTACTGCATATTTTCAAATTTGTTCATATCAATTGAGTATGCTCTAGGAGTGCTTTATATTACATGCATTTTGCCACATAGCTAAAGGCAAATTTGCAGCGGTTTTAAAGCATGACCAGTGCACTGTATCTAAACAGTCACTGCTTTTAAAGTGCTTGAGAGGTACATTTGACCTAAAAACCGTGATTGGTTGTTTCTTAGACCAAGGGTTGTTTCCTGTCCTCTGTCATGTCATCATAAGGTTTAAGCGGTCTTTTAATCTTAATGGCGTTCGCTCATGTGTATTTTTTCCTTACCACTTTGTGTTTGTTTTTTGAGGTGAGGTGTTAAAGTGCTTTTTTCTTATTCAAGATAAAATATTCTGATATGCCAGGTGGCTTGGATGAACGGTAAGACTTATAATTTTTAAACTGTTTTTAAAAATGAAAAGCGTTGATTCTTGCTTCTCAAATAAAAAATATAATGGCGTCTATCAATAGAAGCCAGGTTTATTATCCAACTTCTTAGTAATTCTTTATACTGGAATAGTGTTATTTTTGTAATTCCCAGTTCTTTACGACTAAATTATATAACATAAAAAATGGTTTTTAGATTAAAAAGCTAAAAGAAGTAGTGTTAATTTATTCCACTCCTTTTTAATTTAAAAAAAGTTAGAATAAACAACGGAGTTGTTAATTATCAATTATGAAGTTGAATAAACAGTCCTTATTTATATAATATCTATAATAGAATATTGATGGTATTTCGGAATAAATTAGTAACATGTTTCCTAAATACCTTTTTATTTTTATTCTTTCACTACAAAAGCTAAAAGATTCAAAGTTTAGAATGGAGGTCCACTTTTAAATATCTGGCAAACAAATAAGCAACTTATTATTGCTTATTTGTCTATTTTTTTTTTGTGGAAGGAACCTGTAGTGTATTTCTGACAAGAATATAGAAAAACAACCTATATAAGTTTATTTTTTAAATTTGATTATAATTACCTACATTTAGGTACCATATAAAAAAATATAATACAATTTGGCTGCATGATTTTTTTTTCTGGAGTGTTTAAAAAGTCATAATGTTTTTGCACAATGAAAAGGTCATGTCATGTGATTTTAAATTAAATGAAAATTAAAGGTATTTATTTAGTATTAAATTTACTTTTTAGTGTATACTCTTTCAAACCGTTGGTGAAGTGGATATTTTTGACACCACCAGAAAGCTGCTAGGCCTATTGATAAGTGATGACTTGGCAATACCCTATAATTGGACAGGGAGAAATAATAAACAATGCTTTAAGGAACTAACGAATATTATGAATTTATAACTAGGTAAGAGCAAAGTTGCATTTTTTATTTTACTTAGTAGTAAAGTTCTACTGGTTCTGGTTAATGGTATATGAATTATATATGGGAAATGACATATTTTTTTAAATTATAATTGTAAAATGCAGAACATTTAAAAAAAAACTAACTAACGGTCCAATTTATTTTACTTTTTAAAATACTAAAATAAAATGAATTATATAGTATTTGCGGTAAAAAAAATATACCCTTAACTGGAAAGTGTATGTGTATAGTAAATAGTAACATAAAATTAGGCATAATAGTCTCTATAAAAATTAATTCTGAAGTAGAAAGATACATGTTTCTTAATTTTAAACTTGAATCTAGGTTTTGCGGTATTAAGAGTAAGGTCTAGTAACGCATTCGCCATTTCGTTTTTTGATCAATATTTCGTTACTTTTTCCTTTTATCCAAAAATCGGCCAAATATGTACCGATATTTAAAGCATAATTACCTACAATTTAAAGTTAAACAAGTTTGAATTTATAAAGAATTAAAAGCAGAAAAAGAAAAATGGACAAATTTCACAAATTTTTGTTTTTTGCTTTTATTAATTCATTAATCAAAATTTCTTTATTTTAAAACTGTAGGTAATTGCTTCTCAAGGACAGCTATTTAGCGCCTTTTTGAATAAAGCAAAAAAAATAAGAAATATTGATCAAAAAATAAAATGGCGAATGCATGACTAGACTTCACTCTTAAGGAAGTCGAAATATAATATAATCAGAGACACAATTTAGCTATTCTAGTGATAGCAGAATTTTAAGAGATTTGTATTAGATATAAATGGTTTTAATTTTTTTTTTTAGTGGCTATAAGACGAAATCCTATGTCCCGAAATGCTACAAAAACCAAAGTGGAACAGATCACCAAAAAATATTTGAGAAATGTAATTGTAATGTATTTAGTATCCTTTGTAGGCCGTGGCGTTAAGGCTTACCCTTCTTTCAATCTTTCTTAAAAAGAGCAATTATTAAATTGCTATAATATTGTCCCAATTGTTAAGTTATAAAAATGTTAATTTGTATGTAAAGCTAACAAAATAAATATTTGAAATAAAATGCCATTTTATTTATCAAATAAATAGGGTGAAGCGTTTGTCGTTTTGTATTTTGAAAAATATTTCTTTATTTTTTTTGTTTTATTTAAAATTACTCACTAGCAGTCTTTGTAGCCCAATTACTTTTATTTTGTATATTATATAGAATAAAAAAAATATATATATACTATATTATTTCAAATAAAAATACATTTTGGTTTCCATTTGTAAATTTCGCAATTTTAAAATCTGTAATTGGATTTGAAGAACGGCTAATGGGTTTATATAAAAAACAAAAAATATTGAAGTATTTCTCAAAAAATAAAATGACAAAGGCGTCACTGGCGAATGAGTATTTTATGCTCATCAATGCCGCTCAAGAAGTAAATTATTAAAGCGCTTTAAAAGCACTGCAATAAAGCAAAAATTTGATCGCTGGTAGAATGCACTCCTCAAGCACATTTATAGCACTAAGACGTTCGCGCACACTGCACTGCGCATACTGCTTATTTTGTTACGGCCGGCTGGACACCGGGGTGCCCAACAGATGCTAAAAGCAAGTACTTATCCAGCAGTTCTTTGCTAAAAGTCATCGCTTTTTAAGCGCTTTTAAATACAGTTTGTGCTATCTGGGTAAAGAACGAAACGTCGAATTTAAAAACTAATATCTTGTAAAACATAAAGAACGGCTATGAGAAAGTGTTTTTTGTTTTTTTCCCAAGTCAAAAATGAAGGCGCCAAAAATTAACACAAATACTAAAAATTTCGTTTTTTTTTTCGCATAAATATGTCCGAAGGTATTCGGACTATTGACCATTTTCTTTCACCAAATTATTAAACCTCAAAAAATGCAAAATATAGCACACGAGTTTGTAGCATCCTGTATAGAGGCATCATCAGACCTAACATTTAATAAAAATTAAAAAGAAAACAAACACATAAAAATCAATACGGAGAGATTTTTATAGTCTATAGTCGACTATAAATCTCTTTTTGGTTAGTTCTTTCGAAGATCGTTTTAATTATTCAAACATTGCATTGTTAGTTGTCAAACACTAGTATTTCTGAAATCGATCACGAATATCAAACTTTATCAAATTACCTTATCGTCCGGAAGTGTATTGCTTTTACTTTTAAGTATACCTACACAATCAAAGCCACCCGCAGAAAATTTTGTGGGGGATGGAAGAGTTTTATGAAGAAAAGAAATATTGTCTTGGTGATTTCTAAGAAAATAGTTACCATGTGATAATCTCCAAAAAGTGAATTCAATGACATGTGTTTTTTGCAAATGTTAGTAGCGTAAAATTTGCCTCTTTTTGTCGTTAATTTAGTTGTGGACAAATCAATTTTGGCGTTCTTATTTTAAAAAAAATACGCGATGTTTTTGTTAATTTCATATGAACTTTGCAAAACAATAAAAGAAAAAAATAGACTTTTGCAAATGTTAGTAGTGTAAAGTTTTCCTCTTTTTGTCGTTAATTAGGTGTGGACAAATCAATTTTGTCGTTCTTATTTTTAAAAAAATTAGGCGATGTTGTTGTTAATTTCATATGAACTTTGCAAAACAATAAAAGAAAAAAATAGGCTTTTGCAAATGTTAGTAGCATAAAATTTACTTCGTTAATTAGTTGTGGACAAATCAATTTTGGCGTTCTTATTTTTTAAAAATGTTGCGATGTTTTTGTTAATTTTATATGAACTTTGCAAAACAATAAAAGAAAAAAAAAACTTTTGCAAATGTTAGTAGCGTAAAATTTGCCTCGTTAATTAGTTGTGGACAAATCAATTTTGTCGTTCTTATATTTTAAAAATTACGCGATGTTTTTGTTAATTTCATATGAACTTTGCAAAACAATAAAAGAAAAAAATTATCTTTTGCAAATGTTAGTAGCGTAAAGTTTTCCTCTTTTTGTCGTTAATTAGTTGTGGACAAATCAATTTTGTCGTTCTTATTTTTTTTAAATGTTGCATTGTTTTTGTTAATTTTATATAAACTTTGCAAAACAATAAATTAAAAAAATAGTTTTTGCAAATGTTAGTAGCCTAAAGTTTTCTTCTTTTTTGTCGTTAATTAGTGTGGAAAAATTAATTTTGTCGTTTTTAATTTTAAAAAATTACGCGATGTTTTTGTTAATTTCATATAAACTTTGCAAAACAATAAAAGAAAAAATAGTTTTTTGCAAATGTCAGTAGCGCTAAGTTTGCCTCTTTTTATCGTTAATTAGTTGTGGAAAAATCAATTTTGTCGTTCTTATTTTTTAAAAATTACGCGATGTTTTGCTAAGTTCATATGAAGTTATCGTGGGAAAAGTATATAAAGGTATTGGCTAGTCAATTATAAAATCTTTGTGCAACCCAACATTAGAGTTTCATTTTGACGTCCGAAAATATACATTTTTATTTTCATGATAAAATCATTGAATTTTTTAAATCATTTATTCATAAGATAAGTACGAAAAGGTTAAAATTATTGTAAATAACTAGATTTTCAGTTCACCTCTTGTGGTAAAATAATTGGTGTGTTATAAAATACTAAAAAATATATAAGCTAGTGTGCGAGATTCACGTTGACTAAGCTTATTCCTTGCTTTACGTCGGTGAGTAATACAGGTTGTCCGGTAAGTATATCGAAAAAATTCTGTAGTGGGTAGGGGACGTCATTCTTGTTTTCTTATGTTCTCTTTAACGAAAATATAGGACTTAAAGATAACTCTTATCATGGCCATCAAATTTGAAGGATAAGAAAGTGTATTTACGTACTTACAGGTGGTCCATTTTGAGTAGCAAGTAAATTCTTATTTCATTTCACCAATCAAAAGTTTAAAGCTTTCAGAAATAACGTAGAATAATGCTGCATCACAGAATTTTGGTTGACTAAAAACAATAGATTTTTTCGTAAATGGTTTATTTTTCAAAAAAAAATATTTTTAAGAGAAAGTGCCCGAAAGTATCTTAAAAATTAGTTTTTAGCTTTTTAAAACGACACATATCTAAATTTAAGACCCACGAATTGAGTGTTAAGTCTGTTCCTGTCTTTCTACAAATTTATCAGAATGCTTCTTATAGGAATAAAAAAGTATTCAAAACTAAAAAACCACATAAAAACTTTTACATAAAAGTGTGTCTTAACATCAATGCTTTACTAAAAGTTTTAAAACAGAATATGTAGGTAAGTAAGTATAACTCAAGTAACCGAGTGCCCTAACAGAGTGTGAGTGAAATCTATTACCCAAAAAGTAATTACAAAAAATTGGATTGGCTTATCTTTTGCTACATAATTATATTTCACAGCTACCTATTTAAATCGATGTATTTAAACGAATAAATAAAATTTCATTGTTGCCAAATTTAGATGGCTCAGGTTGTAATGCACGAACTTAGCTTTACACCTATACAATTTGTATATACGAATTCGATGACAGAGCCACGGTAGATTTTTTGCCGAACTAAAAAATAAAAGGTAACGAAAGGATATGTCTGCATATTTATCTGTTTATCAAGTAAGGCTATTCACCTTGAAGTCATGTCTGACCTGACAACCAAGTGTTTTCTGGCAGCCGTCAGACGTTTTGTTGGTAGACGTGGTAAACCACATAGTGTATATTCCGATAATGGGAAAACATTTGTTTGTGCAGACAAAGAATTACAAAAACTTCATGAATTTTTACGAGAGCAAGAGGTATCAGAGCGATTTATGCACTTTTTTACAGAACAAAATATAACCTGGCATTTTATTCCCTCACGTGCGCCAAATTTTGGGGGAATATGGGAAGCAGGGGTAAAAAGCTTTAAATTTCATTTCAAAAAAGTAGTGGGTGAGGCACGTCTATATTTTGAGGATTTCAATACGGTGCTTGTTCAGGTTGAGTCTATACTCAATTCACGTCCATTGTGTCCCTTATCGCCCGCTCCTGATCAATTAACTCCTTTGACACCCGCTCACTTCTTAATGGGGAGAAGTATAACTGCACTACCAAGATATCACTGAAGTAAAAGAAAACCGTCTTAAACGATTCGAGCGATTGCAGAAGATGATGCAGCACTTCTGGTCCAGATGGAAGAAGGAATACCTTGGTGAACTGCAAGCTAGAAATAAGTGGAAGCAGCAATCTGAAGCCCAGTTCAAAGTTGGTTCCGTGGGGGTTGTAGCAAAAGACAATTCCTCCCCGTTAAGGTGGCCTATGGCAATAATTGAGGCTGTTCACCCCGGTAGTGACGGAGTGATCCGTGTGGTAACTTTAAGATTTAACAATAAACTTTATAAAAGGCCAGTTACAAAAATGTGTGCCTTGCCTACAAACGTAGAACTAGATAAAACTCTTAATTGAAAGTGTTACTTTTCAAGGCGGCCGGTATGTTCGGGCAAAAGTGACTATAGCGATAAACATTCCAGGACGATTTCATCACAGTGGCAACATAGCTTACGAACCGCGCAGGCGCCTGCAAAAGTATGGAGGAGGGATGCCGCCGGCTCCTCGGCCTATTCTCTTGGATACCACTGAGCCGTAAACAATAAAAAAACCTATAGATTATACAGTTCAAATTAAATAAAGTACGTGCTAAAAAGCATACCGATAGTTTTATTATCCATAGTTTTCAGGTCCGTACGATCCGGATCTCGGTAAAGAATCAGTGCAATCGAGCGAGTGAATACAATCGATAAAATTGATCGTTAAACGGTCGGTTTCCACCATGACACAAGGGTGAGTTTCCTGAATTTTACCAATTGTTTTCCATTGACCTGTTATCCATTGACCATATTGTGTGTATATTTAACTTGAACAAGCAAGATGAGTGCCGAACTTACTAAATTAATAAAGGAGAGGGGCATAATTAAGGGTTCTTTGACGCGACAACAAAATTTCTTTAATAGTGTTGCTTCTGGGCCATTTGACGACGTAGTCGCACGCGAGCTAGATGCAAGGTTACAAAAAGTCGAGAAGTTATTAGATACTTTTACAATAAAACAAGATGAAATAGAGCTATGTGATTTAACTGACGATGAGTTAAATAAACAATTAGAAGAGAAGAATAATTTTGAAACGTTATATTTTGCGTTAATAGGCAAAATTCGAGCAAAGCTAGCAAGTTTTTATAATAAACTGAATGCACATTCCGCGCAGTCGCAGAGTGATCAACAGAGCGTTACGTCAGAGCATGCGCTGGAAGATGACGTAAACAATGCTGTCGCGCTGGCGCACCAGATGTTCCGCCCGCGAGGTGTAGAGCTATATCGACGCTCCGGTTGCCTAATTTTAATGGCCAGTTTGACTCTTGGGTGGAGTTTAGAGATGGTTTCAAGGCGCTTATATAAGACAATGCGACGTTGTCAAATATTCAAAAATTTTACTACTTACGATCGTGTTTAGGAAAAGATGCTTTGGCACTTATAGAATCGATACAAGTGACTGACGCAAATTACGAAATCGCCTGGGATTTACTTTATGATAGATACGAGTAAAAGGCTTTGCTTATACATAATCATATACGTGCTTTATTCGAATACTCGAATACGTTTCTTCGTCATCGGACAAAGAAACGTCAAAAACTTCTATTACTTGTTTTTCGAGCGAGCTAAAAAATGAGAATGAATATTGATACACTTTTACCTAAATTTTGGGAAATCGAGGAAGTATGTGGTAATTCAAGGTCAAATTATTCCGAGGAGGAAATCTATTGCGAAGATAATTTTGAAAATAAGATAGAACGAAATAGCGATAATAAATTTATAGTGTCGATCCCTTACAAGGACAATTTGCGCAATCTAGGGAATTCAAGAGGTCAAGCACTTAAAAGATATATACTTTTTACAAGAACAAAGACTTTCAAAAAATGCTTATTTAAAATTGGAGTATGACAAGTTTATGTTAGAATATTTAGAACTTGGGCATATGACCGAGGTAAGCGAGCAAGAAGAAAATAGAGCAAGAAGAAAATAAATTGACCTATTATATGTTCACATCATGCGGTAGTTCGAGATCATAGTAAAAGGTCAGGGTAGTTTTTGATGCGTCTATGAAAACGGACTCGGGTTTATCACTTAATGACGTACAATGTGTAGGTCTGACTTTTACAGGACGATCTTTTTTCTATATTTATTTATTTATTCATTGCCATATACATTTACAAAGTAAATAGTGACATTGTCAAAGTAGGAAAAAGAAAAGTTATTTTAAGTTTCATGTGATAATATCATGGTATTCCCGAATATCATAAAAAATTTTGTCAAGAAGGTAGCATTTTACTTTGTTCTTGAACCTTCCGAATTGAGTAATGCTTCTGACAGTTTCCGGGAGCGCATTATAAAGAGAACTGCTGATACAATATGGACTTTTTCGATAAGAGGATGTTTTGTAGCCAGAAATGTAAATTTTATCCCAGTTTCTAGTATCACGATTATGAATTGTTGAGGTATTGGGAAATTTGAAAGAGTGTTTTTTTACAAACATTACTGCACTAAGAATCAAAATACTAGGCAGCGTAAGAATTTTATATCGCCGAAATGTTTCCTTGCAAGATTCAAGCGGGCTTAAAGAGTAAATTTTACGAATTATTCTTTTTTGCAAAATGAATAATCTTTGTAGTTCTGTTTATTGGCCCCAGTAAAGTATTAGATAACTTAGGTGACTATATGCTAATGCATAGTAAATATTAAGTAATTGTTTGCTATCCATACAATTTTTTAAGTTGACTACAGCAAAATATGCCGAGTTAAGTTTACTAGCAACAAAATCAACATGAGCTGTCCACTTTAACTGTGAGTCTACATGAAGGCCAAAACATTTGCATTGCTCAACTCACTGAATGGGATTCTCGTTTAGTTTTAAATTTAAATCAGGAACCTGCCTCCTTTTATAAAAAACCATATAGTGTGTTTTGTTTACGTTGATAATTAAGTGATTTTTCTTGCACCATAATGCAAATCTAATCAAAATATGCTTCGCGATTGCAATCAGTTGATCCAATGTTCCAGCAGATATAATCACAGTTGCATCATCCGCATATAAAATTAGTTTGGCAGGCATACCCTTCGATATGAGATATTTTTCAAGATCATTTATGAAAAGTGCAAAGAGCAAAGGCGATATTACTCCCCCTTGGGGTACACCATAATTATGTAGTGGCGTGGCGCTAAGTACGTAACAAAAATTTAAAGAGAAAAGAAATAAATATTTTAAAAATATTTTGTTGAATGAAAATTTTAAAATCACTAGGTAATTTTTATTTAAATTGTCAAAAGTCAAAACTGTTTTATTAAAATTTTAAAGATAGGTACTAAAAATTAAAAAATAAAATAAAATAAATAGATAACGTTTAAAATTAAATACAATTTAAAAAAAAAAAAAAAAAAAAAAAAAGTCAAAAATATTTTGATTTATTTCAACATTTTTAAATTAAATAAAAATGACGAAAAAGCCAAACAAATTTTCATGTTTCAACAAAATTTAATTAAATCTAGTCAGCTTTTATAAAGGAAACGGGCGCAGAAAAATAAATAAATAAAATTTTGAAAATTAAAATAATCGCGATAATTGTAAATCACTATCAAAAGAGAAAAATAATCAAATCAAAATAAGTTTATATCTTTCAATGATAATAAAGTTTCTGTACCTTAATTTCAAATTAAATTCAAAATTTTTCAAAATTGCTTTCAAAATATATGTGTTAACTCTTACCGAACACACAGAACTAAATTGAAAATTTTCCTTTTCTTGTTTTGATCAGTACACAAAAACATGTGATGTCATATTATAAAAAGATTCCATTTACGATTTAAGGCGGAACTTTGTGCAGCAAGAAATATATTTGCAAGAGAGTCTCACCCGAAGTGGGCATACTAGCGAGCTTATGACGTGGTGAAAAATATTCCGTAAACATCGACACACACTGAAAGCACGATGCAAGGCGGTAGGTTCTTTATTATGCTAATGAGTTTTGGTTGATTTTATTTCGGAGACCAGAAATTTGTTTTGTGGGAAATAAGTATTTTACTTGTTATTGTATTCTAATTTAAAATAATGCATCTAATCGTTATACGGATTCTTATTTTATTAATATGTACAAAAAATAAAATTAAGGAGAGCAAAAAATTTTGGAAAATAAAATCTGTTAATTTTATAAATTCCTTGGAAAAGCTTATTATAATGATTTTAATGATTTAAAAAAGGTAATAAAACTTCTGAAATCGTATTCTAATTTTTAATATAGGTACCAAGATACATGTCTGTTAATCTTATTATTACCTGTGTTAATTAATTAATAGTAGGTATAAGAACACCTGCATATATGCCAGTGGCGGCGTCAGGGGGGAAGAAGGCACAGGCATACCCTTAAATTAAAGTTGCCCATCCAAATTAAGTTTAGGTACTTAGGTAGTTTATACATAACACAATGTACAAACTGTTTTATTGTGAATTTTTCAGCATTGGTGTTGAAATATTTTGTAAGGTCAATAGTTTTTGAATTAAAATTCTCTCATATGAATAATTTTTCACCATGCTTATTTATTAAACAAGAGAACAAACGAAGTACCTAGACCTTTTTTTTAGAAACACAGTACCGTATCGTCGCACCTATACGAGAATGGAATAAAATAATTGAATTTCAGCGCCAATCCGATACAGAATATACATGTGATAATAGAATAGATGCAATGGTCTCATCGGTTTTACCGCTTACTATTGCTAAATAATAATAATAATAATAATAATAATAATAATAATAATAATAATAATAATAATAATAATAATAATAATAATAATAATAATAATATTAATAATAATAATAAAAAATCATGTTATTCTCTGGAGCTAACGCAAAGATAATGCGACACGAGTAGAACCGATAGATATTGTATATCGCATCACACGGAAAGCGTCAGCAAACAGTACCAATCGACGAAAAGTCGTGTACCTACTTTTTAAGCTCAAAGGTTTAACTTTTCGTCTAGAAAAGCGATAAAAATATATCTACAGTAAAAACTAAACAATAGCTAGATACCAGGATCTTATATGCCTACCTCAAAAAAATCGGATCCATTTACATTTTTCTAGCACCTCCACGCCACTGATATCTGCTACCTAAGTACTTAGCCTATTTTTGTGAAAGAAGGTTTTTATTTTGGTAATTGGAGTATAATTGAATATAAAAACTAAGAACTACATAGATTTTTATTCATTTGTGATTTGAACTGTTCGTTGTGAATCTATTGTGAAGTTGTATCTACAGTGTGTTTCTATTTTATATTATCAATATGCCGCAAAAGTATACTAGCACAAATCGTACTCCGTGTGGCCGTCGACGAAGTATTCAACAAAAACTTAAATTACTCAGGTGAGTACTTGCAATCATTTTAGAAATAATTGCAAAGTTGTATAATTTTTATTATCATATATAATATAACAAGTGCATTGAAAATTATCGGTAATTTTAGGAAAATATGCTTGAATACAATTTGGAGCCAAAAAAAGCATGAGTGCACGTAGTGCACGAATGCTTTTGCTTGCTCCAAATTGCATGACGGCATATTTGGCTAAAATTACCGGTAAATTATCAATGCCCGCGTTATATTTGTAAGGGAATTTCATGGACTGATGTTGCTTTTTGTTTGTTATGACTGACAAAAAGAAAATATGTCAAAAAATTATCACGATAATTTTTTGCAACAATAGAATAACCATGGTAACACAAAATAAAATTATGGTATTTAATTGTTAAAATATGAAATTTGACAGGTGAATGAAATTCTCAAGATTATTGATTTTGCTCCTTTTCATATGCTGTAGAAATAAAATAGAACATAACGTGCATAACCGTTTCATACGCTCAGTTTTAAAAAAGTACAAGTAAAGCCGTACAGAAAGTTTAAAATTGTTAGTAAGTGACATTTTGTTAGTTGTTTTTGTCATGTTACGTTGTAACGTTGTTTTATGACCTACAATATTTCGGGAGTATTCGAATTTTTTTTAGGCCCTAGGCCAAGAATTATCCTAATTATTTTAAAAAAGCATCCGTTTTGGACACAACTACTGACATCAGCCCTATGATGCTTATGTACGCTGTTTGTTTTCTATTACAAAAAGAGGTAATTGATATCTCGATTAAACTCCTAGGATAGGTATTATCCAAAAATGTATCAAGAGATCCTAAAGCATAAAAACAACGTTTTTACAAAAACATAAACCTTTCATAGCTATCTTTTTTAAATTTTAATAACGCAATTATCTTAACTTTTTCTTACTCTTTGTAATTTGAGTATAATATGTAACGAATATTTATTTTCTTATTATTAATTTATTTTTTATGAAAAAAAAAATTAGTTTATTTGAAAAAAAAACACAGTGTAAACAAGCTGCTGTCACTAGTTGTGTTCAGACCAGCTGTTCTTTCAAATTAGATAATTCTTGCCCTAGGATATAAAACAAAAAAAAACGAAATTATCCTGAAATATTGATTTGTGATGTTGTTTTCCAAACTACACACCTAAAAGTGTTAAAAAAAATTTGTCGAACATTATGATGAGTTATGAGACATTTCCATTGATACCAGCCAGTCAACCGATTTCCAGAATCCCTTTTCTATATACTAAGTAGTTTTTTGGTAAATTCAGTTTCTTCTAAATTAAAATACTGGGATTTATCTCTACGTTTTATAAAGTGTGAACAGTGCTGTTATAATAAGCTTAAATACTAAAGAGGGATATAAATTATTTTTATATAAGGGTCGAGAAACTTACTCACAATTTTCAACAATTTGTTTAAACAAATAATACAGCTGAAAAAGAATCAAATGCTTGTTTTAGAAATATATTAATATTGGTGTAAATTTATGCTCCCCATTTGGTGATAAACAGAATTCTCCTGTAAAAAATACTGGTTTTATCTTACCTAATATTTCTTTAGGCAACGCAAAAAACTGACAACTCAGGACACCGCCACCCCAAGTAAAAAAGTTGTCAGTATTTCTAATTTTGCCATGGATTTACCTACTTCGGAAGTTGCAGGACCATCTCATGATAGGGTTGAGAGCAGTAGAGATATGAAAAAACTAAACTTGATAGATTATGACAGTGATGATAGTAATTCCAAATCGATTAGTCCAGAACAAGTTTCTAGTTCACAACCCGAAACAGAAATTTCAACCGAATATTCTGAAAAGGTATCCCAAAGATGTCAGACCATATGTGATAATTCCGGAAGAAGAATAATTGATATTAATTTCTTCTTTAACGAAGTAACTAATTTTAAACATTTGGGCATTTTTGGTTGCGAGAGTACAAGTTTAAAAATAACAAAAGAAATATCTGTTGGATTGCAAAGCACGTTTGTAATTAAATGTTCCATATGCCACGAAGAAAAAAGAATATGTACAGAGAACCCTGACACTGCAGACTTAAACAAATTAATCGTTTTGGGTATGATTTCAACCGGCGGAGGCTACAGCCAAATGCAAGAAATTTTCAGCTACTGCGATATACCGATTATGTCAAATTATACGTTTTTGAAAATTCAAAGTGAAATAGCTGATGCAATTCATGCAACCGCTTGGGAAAAAATAAAGAAAGCTGGCGAAGAAGAGAAAGCAATTGCCATCGAAAAGGGAAAAGTTGATCCTGATGGTATTCCATATATAACCGTTATCGCAGATGGCGCATGGAGTAAACGATCATATAAAGTTAACTATAATGCACTTTCTGGAGTGGTAAGTTATACATATTCTTTTAAGTTTCGTTTAATGGTGATGGTTTTATATAATTTAAAAACTAGACCAATTGTAGTCCAACCTATCATAAAGCATGTAAAAGGTAAACAACATTAACGTTCTGGTGGAAGGTAAATTATAAATAACATTTTTATTTTAGGCAATAATTGTTGGACAAGAGACAAAGAAAATCCTATTCCTGGGAGTTAAAAATAAATACTGTTGCATATGTACAAGAGCACAGAGCAAGAATATTGCCGCAAAAGACCACATTTGCTACAAAAACTGGGACAAAGCATCAACAGCTATGGAATCCGAAATTATTGTACAAGGATTTTTACAAAGTAACGAACTGCACGGAATAAAATACGGTTATTTGGTTGGAGATGGAGATAGCAGTGTGACAAAAAAGTTGGCAGAGGCAAGACCATACCAGAATAGATCAGTTCAGAAAATTGAATGTAGAAATCATTTGCTAAGAAATTTATGTACACGCCTTCGAGAGTTAGCCCAAAAAAGAACCAGTTCGAAGAACAAAGTAGTTTCTATAAAGGAAAGAAACATGCTTTCTAATAATGTTAAAAGAATAAGATATGGAATTGTAGCAGCAGTCAATTACTACATTGAAAAAGAGGATCTAAGCTACGCTCAAAAAATTATTCATTTAAAGCGTGATATTACAAATACTTCTAGTCACGTCTTTGGAGATCATTCAAAATGTGCTAACTACTTTTGCCAGGGACCAAAAGAAAATGAGATAGATTTTACCAATATTATGAGAAGTTCAGGCTTATTTTCAGATATTTTAGTAATCATTGAGAGAATAGTTAGAAATTCCGAAAGTTTATTATTAAACATGGATAATAACGCTGCTGAACTTTATAATGCCTTATTAGCCAAAACAGTTGGTGGCAAAAGAATTAACTTTTCTTTAAGAAGATCCTACGAAATGCGTTGCGAGAAAGCTGCAATTTCGTACAATGTTGGAGCTGAGTCATCTCGACTTATTCAAAAGAAACTTTGTGGTCGAAGTCCAGGAAATATACATACAAAATTTATTAAAGAAAAAAAACACAAACGGAGTTGGACTAAATGCCGTAGACAATTATTTCCACAAACTCACAAAAAAAAACACGAAGATGCTCCTCCCGACGAGGATTACGGCTTTCCAGCCATAGATATGGACGAGGATGAGTACAAACTGCAACAATCTTTCTTCATAACTTCCATTACGGTAGATAAAGAAACTGCACATAAATTAGAACGTGATACAGTCGGACAAGCAGACACACTGTTATGGATGGAAGAACGTGGAAAAAGACTAACAGCAAGTAATTTTGGAAAAATTTGTAAATTACGTAAAAGTACACATTGTGCAAACACGGTAAAAGCCATCTTATATAGCAGTTTTACCAGCAACAGTGCTACAAATTGGGGCAAAGAGCATGAAAAAATCGCTATAACCCAGTTTGAACGAACCACCGACCTAATAGTTGAGGACTGTGGACTTTTTGTCAGCACAAAGCAATGCTACCTTGGGGCATCTCCAGATGGTCTAATTGGACAAAATGGAATTATAGAAGTTAAGTGCCCCAGATCCTGTAGTACCAAAACTCCTCGTCAAGGCATCGAGACTAAAACAATAAAATTTGCTACAATTGAAAATGGAAATTTTACATTAAAACGAAATCACCACTATTACTATCAGGTACAGGGACAGTTACAAATAACGTCAAGGCAGTACTGTTATTTTATTGTATGGACACCTCTACAACTAGAGTATGAAAAGGTAATGAAAACCACTTTTAAAATAGTTATTTTCTAGGAAACGATGTGTTTATAAATATTATCTCTCTATCTCAAAAACAGAACAAAAATTTTTTTTTTAAATACATAGATACTCAGGAATAATATAGCCAGAAAGGTAAAACCAACAAATTTTCAAATTTTTACAAACCGTGTAAAGTTTTCCTCACAGTGCAATTATTTTCTATTGGAAAATATGAGATTCTTATTCCAGAAGTATTAAATGGGGATAAAACTAGTTTATCCTATTTAGCCTTCAAAGATAAAAAAAATACTCTTCTCAATATTTTCTTTAAAAATTTAATGGCTGGGCATAACTTCATCAATTTACGAAACAAAAAGTAAATAAGAACACTTTTTAAAATATTTAATACATTCATTTCATATAATATTTGATCGTATAAGTATCTATGATTTACAAATTTTATGAAATAATAATTAATGTAATTTTAACAATAATAATTTTGTTTCAGATATACAGAGATGACCAATTTTGGCAAGAAAAGATGGAACAGCAGTTAAAAACTTTTTTTTTTAGTTGCCTTCTTCCCGAAATGATAAATCCTCAATACCCCAACAAGAGAAAAATTAAAGACTTAAGATCGCAATTTTTAAATATTTCTGGTAGCTAATAATATAGTTATTGTAGTATTTTTTATTTTAATAAGTATTTTTAATTTGTACCATGAAAGGACCAACTTTATTGCCTACCTGTATTTTTAATAAAAATTTACAATATTATGAATGTTTTTATTTAGGGTATACTACCTAATAATAAAACCTACCAACATAGGCACACATAGAGTGGAAGGGGGGTAGCCAAAAAAAGCGTGTAAGTTCTTAAAAGTGACTTAAATAAAATATGTAGCAGCCTTTTCAACACTTCCTCCACCGTTCAAAAGTGGCTACAAAAGAAAACAAAACGTTCGTTTTCAAGAACTTCTATCAAAAGTGATTCCTACAAAAAAAATGCCGCATTCGTTTCATAAACTCACCCTAACAAAAAGTAAAAACCTTATCTACGCCCTTGGTCAAGAGACGGGGGCCACTGCCGCCCTCTCTATGGGCGCCCAAGCCTAACAAAATATTGTATTTTATTACTCTGCCTGGCATACTGTCCAATTTTTATTTAGTACTTAGCTTCTTAGAAGCATTGTCACTATACAGGAGTCAGGCTGCACCAAATTATAGCTGCCAGCCAACAAGATGGACAGAGAAATCTCATGTGACCAACGCCAAATTCGTGCCTGAATACTACTTTTAAATCGGTAAACCATGGATAAAATAATAAACACATTTCACCTTTAAGATGAATTCATATTTTAACAGGTTCAGACAGAAGCTCACAACATAAGCAATATATAGATCCCGTATAATAAGCATAAAATATAAAAACAATCGAATATGCAACAGTTGGTTACTCACTAAGAAACGAAACAAAAAATTCAATATAGCCCATTTTTGATTGCAACAAATCGACCGGATTTCGTTCAATTCTTATCCTTACCTAACATGAATAAGAAATTTTGAAAGCCCAAACACCAGTTTTGACAAAATGGTGAACGCGCCTTGAACATTTTGCCCTGCGGCGCATTATAAACCATCCCGGTCTAAGCCGAAAAATGTATGGTAACCCGAAGTTAATAGCACAACTACTAGTTACGTCTTTTTAATATTAACGCTTAGATATTCTGTTATTGGCACAGACAATACAAAAAGGAAAACATAAAATTTAGCCCAAAATTACCCCCGAAATAACTTCTTGTTCGACCACCTATAATTTTTTTCAGTGTATCATTATTCTCTCTGGATGTAAATTGTTTCACGTCAGCCTAGAATAAATTCTGCTGTATATAGGCAACTTCTATAACATGACAACAAAATTTACCTAAAACATGAGTTGCGCGCTGCAAGATAACGGACTTATTACGACATTGTTTTGTCTCAATTTTTGAATTCTTAAAGATAAGACATGGAAGTTCTAAGGTACATGGCTATTTTTTTGAAAAAAAAATTCTTAGCTACGATATTAACCTTGGAAAAGTGCCTAAAATACGCACCTTTAGTGGGCATTTTCTTATACATATTCTTATTTTTTTCAAAAAAGGGCTTTGTACCTTAGAAATACAAACATTCCTTTATTAAATTTTAAATTGTCCCGACAAATATTTCAAATAGCCTTTGCAGAATCCTGCAGTAGCGAAACGGTGTTTTTCATCCTCTAAATTTGCGCGTGGTAGAGCCTTAATATAGAAAAGTTCTAGAATATTTCTAGAACCAAAGTTTTCAAGACAGGTCTCACGTAGGCCGGGAACCTTGTTTACGTTTTTGTATTTTTCCTAAAAACAATTTCAAGGCGACTTAGATCACCTCATAATGTTTTTGTTTTTAACCTTTAAAAGACATTTGAAAAACATTCTATTTGTTACGTTCTTCTCGGATTTTCTATATTGACCAAAACAAGTACCGAGCGACTTTAGTCACGTCTACCAAAAATGTTTTCGTGCATAGGAAAGTTTTAAGACCCGGGAAAATATTGAGCAAAGATCGCGAGAAAAACAACGCATAGTCAAAAACAATACGTCACTTTCAGCTATGTTATAAATACAACCAACGAACCATTTTTGAAGATAGTTCTATAGAGAGTTCTTTAGATAGTTCTTTAGATACAGAGTTCTTTAGAGAGTGCTTTAGAAAGTTCTTCAGACGTTATTCGTAGATCCTCAGTACTCTGTCAATCAAAATTAAAGTGGTCTTTATTTTCGAATTTTAATTATTTTACGAATTTAAGAAGAATCGATTAATCGGCGGTACCGCGAACGAAATAAATTCGCCAATTTGTCAAAAAAAAAAGGAAAATTGACTGAAAAGAAAAGTGAGTGTTTTGTTTTCTTAAAAAGAAAAGTTAATTGAACTTGTATTTTTTTAAATAACAAAAGAATTACTTGGGTGGCTTGCTATGAAATTTAAAAATTACTGTAACTGTTTTTAAATTAAGTGAATATAACGTGAAAAGGATTATCGTGTGTTTTACTAGGAGCACTGGAGATATCTACAGAAAAGACAAGGTAAAGAGAAGTAAGGCCAATTTGACTTGCGGTGTTTTGCCCTAGAAATTTTGGGGGTTAAATAGAAACTAACTAGGGATAGGGCAAGGCACTACAATTATATAGTTTTGCGTTTTCGTGAGCACGAATATGTAATGACCGCGGATGTATCAAAAATGTACAGAATGATTTTAGTGAAAAAAGATCAGCAAAATTTACAAAGAATATTTTGGAGACAAGATCCCGCTAATGATTTAAAATGCTACGAGTTAAATACCATTACATATGGTACCGCATCGGCTCCGTATCTGGCAGTACGATGTTTAAATAAGTTAGCGGACGATTTCGAAAGTACTTACCCAAAAGCCAGTGAAGCTATAAAAAGATCTTTTTATATGGACGATCTTTTAGAAGGTGCTGATAGTAAAAGTGAGCTCTTAACACTACAATCACAAATAACAAATATTTTAGCGAGCGCTGGGTTTCAATTAAGAAAATGGTTATGCAATAAAAAGGAACTATTAACACAATTTCAAGTAGATAAAGAGTTAGATTCGAGTATCCTAAATTTGGGCGATAATGAAACCAGTAGGTAAGACGTTAGGTATTCTATAGGATTCAAATTCTGACACAATTCAATATTCGGTGCCTTCCTTTAAAAATCCTGAAATAATCACAAAGCGAACTATTTTGTCTTCAATCTCACAAATTTATGATCCTTTACATCTTTTAGGTCCTGTTATAATAGTAGCAAAGTTATTAATGCAATCGTTATGGCAAGGAGAGTTCGACTGGGACCAAGAGCTCCCTAGGGAACTACTAGATAAATGGTTATTGTTTAAAAATAGTTTGCCCAAGATCAATAGTTTTAAAATACCGAGAATAGTTATTACGCCAAATTACATTACAATAGTGTTACGTCCTAACTATTAATGAACATTGTTGGCAACAACGCAATTGTAGATGGAAGGACGGAGGGATTATTAAGAAGAGAGACTTTCTACTAGCAAGACGAAGTTTTGGATGTGTTCCTAATAAATTTGTAATTTCACGAAAAATAGAAAGGTTGTAGAAAGTTTAAAAGTTGTGTTATCAATAATTGTAAAAATAGAATAGTCTAATTTAGTAAAAGGGTTTATTTAGAATTAACAAAATTAATATTTGACACGTTGCGTGCTTAACAAGGGTTTAATGTAACATCCATCCATCCCAATGTCGCTAATCTCTCGCCGAGCCCGTGTAATGTGAGAACCAATGGCACCCGTAATCTTCCAAGCACTGTCATCGATTCTCGGATTGTCGATAACATTCAGCCTTTCCTGACACGGGAGTGCCCTCACTCCTAGTTGAACCATCTCTAAGAAAAACAACAAAGAAAACCTGAAATATCGACAAGGACTGGACAACAATTTAATTATGTAACAAAGCGAATGCACCATGCCTAAATATAGACATTAGCATAAAAACACAGTATAAATGAAATATCAATTTACAACAGATTTATAAACGTCATATAAAAACACAGTATATATAAAATAATTACAACAAATTTTTAGAAGTCATGTACGGATATCTAAACCTTAATGGGCCCGCGCTAGAAATTTCCTAGCCCCTGGAAATGAGAGACCGGGAAACAGCAACCGTACTAGTAATACCGGGACTTACCGCCCTATTCTAGTTTCCTCGGTTCTGACCACCCTACTCGACTGCGACCGGGCGCCATTACCAATCCAGGTAATGGACCGCCACACGCCATTTCCAGTACCAAACTTAGCTTACCTACTAAAACTGAATCCAGAGCTTCATGTTTTCGACCCCAGCTACGCCTAGGTAAGGCACCCTTGACCTTGTCATTCCAGGAATCTCCTTGATTTCATATCGGTCATTGCCAAGGATTCTGGAAACTCGGAAGGGTCCACGCCACTTTGGTAACAATTTCTGGCTGGTTCCTGTGGGTGGTGTAGACGTGATCTTCAATAAAACTAAATCACCACACTGATACTGTCTTGCTATACATCGTTTAGTGTCAAATCGTTCTTTTTGTTGTGCTTGATAGTCTGGGTATTGTTCGCACACCTTTTGACGTAATTTAGTTACGTCAACCTCGTCTAAAATTACAGAAGCAGGAAATGCAACTTGTCCGGAAACACGATAACCCATTAAAACTTCGCTTGGTGCTGCCCCTAGTGCCTTATTTATTGTCCCATTTAAACCTAATTGAATATTTGATAAATTTTCATCCCAGGCATCGTCCTCCAGGTTTGCACCCATGGTAGACAAGGAATCTAAAATTGTGCGGTTGTATCGCTCCACTTGGCCATTTCCTCTTGGTAGCCCCACAGCATTTAGGTAGTGAGTTATACCGCGATTATTACAAAAATATTTAAATTTGTGAGATATTAGATTTTTGATATGATTCGTCGCGCTTGTATGTGTGTCCGTACAGCTCCCGACTAAGTTTACGGTTTTAGTGGGAAAAATTAAGTTTTAATTGTAACTAATTAATACAAACGTTAGTGACTAGCAGTAACTAAATTATGTGACAATAAAAGGCATTGAATAATAATTATTGCAAGTACTATAATATTTAAACATATTTTAACATTGTATACAAGAGAAGCCATGTTCGTATTTCGACATATTTTGTAAGATAAGCATAGTTCGATCCCCCACCTAGTGTCACTGGGCCCAGACTGAGGTTTTCGGTGATGAGCCCGGAACCGTAGTACTCTCAGGTACCGAACGGATTAACTGCCGCACAATCGAAAAATACATCGATGGAACCCCAGAATATATCAGAGCTGTACAAATGCATGCTGCAGTTAAATGAAAGTCAAATTAAAAAACTAAGTGAACTTCAGCAGACATTTAAAAATGAGTTAAAGGAGGAAATACAGCAAGTTTTTGACACTGCCTTGAAAAAAATCCATCTGTGTGAGAAGAAAGCTGAAAATCTTCAAAAGCGATGCATTCAGCTAGAAAGGAAAACAAGAAAGAACAACGTCATAATTTTCGGCTTGGAAATTAATCGAGAAATGTTACTGGAGGAAACTCTTAAAAAACTTAATGAACAATTAAACTTAAATATTGTAATTTCTGATATAAACAATATTTACACCATAGGTAAGGGTAACATACCACCGATAATTGTTGAATTCGTCTCCTATCTTAAGAAACAACAACTATTTACTCAAACAGCAAAATTAAAAGGGACAAAAATCGCAATATCTAACGATTTGTGTATGGAAGACAGAGAAATACAGAAGGAACTGAGGATTTATCTAAAGAAAGCCAAGAGCAATGGCCAAAATGTAAAAATTAAGGGGAATCGTTTAGAAGTAGACAATAAACTTTATAGTTTGGAAGAGCTTAAACTAGAAGCAGAAAGTGACTATAGTGAATAAACAGCTACTGAAACTGAAAACGAGAGTGCAGAGGAAGAAAGGGAGAAGGAAATACACAATACGGAACAGATCGCGACTAAACCAAAACGAAAACGAAAAATAAAGACACCAAGTCCCAAAACGCGGAATCAAAAGAAAAAAAATAACTATATATTTAATCACTATATCTTATAAAATAGCATTTTCCTTTAATTCATTGAGTTTGAGGTAACAGTTTTTGTATTTGTTGTTTGTTTTTTTATCTTTTTTATTTGATTTAAATTTTCTTGTGTGATTTCTTATAATTAATATTTGATACTGTTGTTATATAATTATAAAAGTATGAATAACTATATAGATAATTTTAATTTTAATGAAATTTATACCCAGGAGATCCAAACAATTGGCCATCTAAATACAATTTTTGAGGGTATTAAGGGGAACATGTCCATTTTTCATTCTAATATTAGGAGTTTAGGAAAGAACTTTGACGAGTGAAGAGTTATTTTACAGGAAATTAAGGAAAAATTTAGTGTAATATTACTAACAGAAACTTGGCAATTAAGTAACCCAGATTTATTTTTTTTTTAGAAAATTATAATAATTTCTATAGTTACGGTAATACTAATCAAAATGATGGAATTATGGTATATATTAGGAAAGATGTTCAAAGTTGTATAACCTCTCAAATAACGATAGCGGATGTGCAGTGCATACGCACTACTTTTTCTATTAATGGTAGGGAAATATCGATTCTTGCAGTGTACAAATTGCACTTTATAGATAATAAATTATTTACTTCAGAATTACAGTCGTATCTTCGAGACGTAGCAAAAAGTGATACAGAAATAGTTCTCGGCGATTTTAATATAAATATTCTACAAAACTCGGAGGACAGTGAATATTATCTAAATACTTTTTATGAATTGGGTTTTAGATCTTTGATTAATAAGTTCACTAGGATAGAAAATAATACAATATCTTGTATAGATCATATATTTTTTAAAAGTAACAATATAAAGGATGACAAGATAGCTTCATATGTATTTCATACAAAGATAACGGACCATTACCCAACAATACTCAAAATAGAAACAAATGAGTTGAAAAAAAATAAGGATGTTTTTATAAATAAAACATACATAAACTACGAAAAACTCAAACAAACAATAAGCACCTATAATTGGCAAGACATATATAATCAAAACGATGTTGATACAGTGACAAATAGCATAGTGCATACTATAAATACCACTACATTACAATGTACGATTAAAATAAAATATAAACAAGTTAAAAAAAAGGAATGGATTACGACTGGATTAATAAATTCAATAAAACGAAGGGATGATCTATATAACGAATATAAAAAGAATCATAATGTAAATATATATGAAAACTATAAAAGACTAAGAAATCAAATAAATGGTCTTATAAAAAAGACAAAACAATTACACTATAAACAAAAAATAGAAGCCCATAAAACCCAAAAAAAATATGGCAGTCTTTAAATGAATACGTAAATAAAAATACAATTAAAAATACTGACTCGATTTCAGAGATTTTAAATAATGACGGTACTGTTGTTGATGATAATTTTCAAATAGCAGAATTGTTTAACATGCATTATTCTTCAGTAGGTACAAAACTCGCAGAAAAAATAATAAAAAGTCAAGACCCTGATAATATTCAGAATTTCGAAAATCCTGAATGGAATAATAATAGTATGTTTCTAACTCCTGTGACAGAAGTGGAGATAGAGGAAACAATTAAAAAATTAAAAAACAACAGTGCTCCTGGTCATGATAAAATAACAACTAAAACTCTTAACGTAATCTCAAACACTATTAAAAAACCTCTAGCATATTTAATTAATCTAATATTTGAAAAAGCACAATGTCTTTCTCATTTTAAAGAGGCTGTTATTACACCAATATTTAAGAAAGGATCACGATTGGATGTTTCTAATTATAGACCCGTTAGTGTACTCTCAAATATTTCAAAGAATTTTGAAAAGTTAATGAAAAAAAGACTGATGGCCTTTCTGGAAACTAATAAAGTTTTAAGCCCAAGGCAATTTGGCTTTAGAAATAATAAATCCACAAATGATGCCATAGCTGTACTGACAAGTAAAATTTATACTAGTTTAGATGCGGGAAAGTATAGTGCTGGCGTCTTTATGGATTTGGAAAAGGCCTTTGACACGGTAAGTCACAAAAAACTACTAGAAAAATTAGAAAGTGCAGGAATCAGGGGAACAGTCCTGAAACTTTTTGAGAGTTATTTGACGGACAGGCTACAGAGGGTAAGTATTAATAACATTCAGAGTGGTTCTAAAACTGTTTTATATGGTGTGCCACAAGGCACGGTTTTAGGTCCTATTCTCTTTAATTTGTATATTAATAATATTCTAAATCTAAGGACACAAAGTTTCATAATGTCGTATGCTGATGACACAGTACTTTACACAATAGGAAATACCTGGAAAGAGACTAAAGAAACAATTAAAAGGGACATGAGAATAGTTGTTGAATGGCTGGACCAAAATCTATTATCAATTAATTTGAAAAAATCGAATATAATTTACTTTAGCAACTACAAAAACAGACAACCCCTAGAAAAAAATATAGATATTTATTTAGAACACAGAAAACAAAGTTGGACCATTTTACACACAGAATCGGTAAAATATCTGGGAATTGTAATTGATCCTTTTTTAAAATGGAACTTACACATTCAGGGTATAACGAAAAAACTACGATCCATCATTTATATGTTTAAAAAACTAAAAGAAATTTTAAGTATTAAACAACTGTATACATCGTATTATTCACTAGTTCAGTCAATTTTGGGCTATGGTATAATTGGCTGGGGAGGTGCACACCAGACAATTTTAAAACCATTAGAAATAGTTCAAAAGAGGATTATAAAATTGATACTAGGGCTTAATTTGAGATACCCAACGGAGTTACTATTTAATGCATCAAGGATTTTGAAAATACGGAAGCTCTTTTTTAAAGCAGGACTTTTGTACTTTTTGAAAAATCAAACAAATTATCTTCATGAAACAACCCATGAATATGCCACAAGAAACAAATTTGCTCTGCACGTAGTTACTCCGAGAGTATACCAAAGTGTTGGTCAGCGCTCTTTTGAATATATTGCACCAAGAATTTTTAATCTAATGCCTATTACCCTAAGAAATGAATCGGCAAGAATGTCCTTTAAACACAAATTAACTACTTGGCTAGTTGAAAATGACATCAACCTAGTATAATTTCTCTTCTTCTCTCTCCTAAACTCCTTTTTGCTACGGCTCAACAAGTTTAAGTATTTACTATATCACTGCATACTTGAAATTTAAGAGGTTTGTTTCAGCATTATTTTTCTTTTCTTCTGTAATATGTGTTGTTACTGGGTATTATAAGTTGTTCTGATTGTTTTGAATTTTTAATTTTAATTTTCTTTTGTTTTCTTTGGTTGGTCTTAGAATATAATTATGGCCTGTGGTTTCTCAGGTTTTTTTTTCAGATTTTAAACTTTATTTACTAATTAGGTAAATTAGCTAATAAATAATTTTAGTTACTATTTGGGCATACAACCATCCTGGACTGCTGACAAGTCTTCTTTTAGACTTAGTAAGTCCAGTTTGGAAAATTATGGTTCAATATTATAGTGTCTATTTTCTAGATTTGCTAACCTTTGCTAATATTTATTTTTGTTGTTTATAATGATATGTACTAAGACTAAAGAGAAAATAACTATTATTATTATTATTATTATTATTATTATTATTATTATTATTATTATTATTATTATTAATATTATAAAACATTTTCCCCGGTCACTGACAATTCTTTTAGGAGCCCCAAAGTTTTTGATCAGATCAGTTAACGCGTCTAAGACATGACAAGTTTTCGTATTTTTGGCAGGATAAATTAAAACATATTTCGTGAAAGCATCAACTATCACTAAAAGCTGAGTATTTCCTTGACGGGTCTTAACAAATGGACCTAAATGGTCGATATGAATAGTGTGAAATGGCCTCGCAATTTTAGGAATAGGATTTAAAAAGCCAGGTTTTTTATTACCTGTCGATTTATGATACAAACAATACGGACAGTTCTTTACATATTTTTTTATAAATTCTCTCATATGAGGAAACCAATACAGGCGCGCCACTGATTCATAGGTTTTATCAAAACCAAAGTGTCCAATATCATCATGGTTTAACCGTAATATTTGAAATTTCGCCGCCTCTGGTACAACCCAACGCGGGCCATAAGCAGTTATTTTAAAAACTTTACCTTCTTTTAACTCATATTGATTAAAGATTTGTTTATTTTCATTATAATCAACCGTTTCTAATATAGATTTTATGGTTTTAAGTTTCTTGTCAGATGATTGAGCCGCTAACAGCCAATCTCCTTCAGTAATATTTATAACATTAATGTTTACATTCGCAGATAGATTAGAGTTCGGTTCAAGTATCGGATTTCGGCTTAACGCATCTACATGCTGCATACGTTGACTGGTTCGATGTTTTATTTTATAATTGTAGTTATTGAGTTCCATAACCTATTCTCGGATTTATTTCAGCTTTTTTAAAAGTGTTTACTACCGCAGAACAATCCGTAATAATGTTCTTTACCATTTTTTTCTTGAATTAAGACCCCAGCAATACCTATTCTACTTGCATCAGTGTAAAGACGGCATTCTAAATTTGTATTAAAAATTTGCAAAACAGGTTTAGTTATTAATGCTAATTTAAGACTTTCAAATGCTTTTCGTTGGGGTGTTTCCCATTTCCACTCAACGTTTTTATGTAATAATTCGCTCAATGGTTTTGATATTTTGGCGTAATTGGGTATGAACTTTCGAAAGTAACTTGTTAAACCTAAATACTGTCTTACATTATGTATATTTTGTGGAACCGGAAATTTTTCTACCGCGCAAATTTTATTATTTGTAGGACAAATTGTAGAATTGGAGATTTGAAATCCCAAAAATTCTATTTTTGTACGCAGAAAATAACGCTTATTTAATTTAAATTTTAACCCCTGATTGTGAAAAAGTTGTAAAACTTCTTCCAAAATTGTTAAAACCTCATTAATTGAACGCCCAGGAATTAGGATATCATCCAAGTAAACCAAAACTATATCAAATGTTAATTTCCCCAGAATTTTATTTATGACCCTGGAAAAAAAAGCTGGAGAATTCGTAAGGCCAAAAGGGATTTTCAAAAACTCGTATAGACCGTCTTGCGTTATAAAGGCGGTCTTAGCAATAGAGTCTTCTGCAATTTTTAGTTGATAATAGCCGGAAGCTAAATCAAGACTACAATAATACCTAAAACCCGATAGACAATCAATCTGATTATTCTGATCTTCAATTAATGGGAGTGGATACCTGTTGGGAAGGGAGGTTTATTTAAAGCCCTAAAATCTACACAAAGCCTGTTCTCTCCATTTTTTTTTTGGGACCAACAAAACTTGACTAGCGTAGGGCGAGTCAGACTCTCGAATAATATTGTATTTCAGAAGTTTTTCCACAATATTTCTAATTTTGACTCTTTCGCCGTTGGAAAATCTACGCGGTCTACAACTTACAGGGACAGTATAGTTGTTAGTTCAATAGACATTTCTTCCGCACAAGAGCCTACGTCAAAAGTATTTGTTGTAAAAGAACTTTTGAATTTATTTAAAAGTGAAAGAAGACTTGATAGGAAAATCAAAGTCGCAACATGGAATGTAAGAACTTTGTTTGCCGCTGGCAAACTACAAAATCTAATTCAAGAGATGGAGAGAATGAAGATCAGTATCCTTGGAGTAAGCGAAGTTAGATGGCCAGACTCTGGAATGGTTCGTTCAAATGGAAAAGCGTTTTACTATTCTGGGAGCACAGCGGCCGTACGAAATCACAGAAATGGTGTGGGTCTCCTAATAGATGAGAGTCTCTTTAAATCGGTCAAGTGCTTTCTACCCATTTCGGAAAGAGTCATGCTTGTCCAACTGGCGGGAAGACCGATCAACATTAATGTTATTCAAGTCTATGCTCCTACCACTGACGGAACCAAAGAAGATATAGAGAGATTTTATAAACATCTAGACGAAGCACTTAAGTTAATAAAGAAACATGAAATAAATATAGTATTGGGGGACTTCAATGCAAAGATCGGCAAAGGTCGTGTCGAAAACATAGTGGGTGAGCACGGCCTTGGTATAAGAAATGAAAGTGGGGAGCGGTTAATAGAATACTGCGAGGAAAAAGATCTTGTGGTCACAAATACATGGTATAAACTACCACCTCGACGACTATACACATGGAAGTCACCATAAGACAACGACAACCATATAGTTCGCAATCAAATAGATTACATATTAATAAACCGGAGATTTAGAAATACGATAACCAAAACCACCACACTACCCGGAGCCGACATAGAATCAGATCATAATCCGTTATGCGCTAACGTCAAACTGCGATTGTCAAAAGGCAGGAAAAGGAAACTCACCAAAAGAATCGACCCAAAACTACTTAAAGATGCTGATACGAAATTCAGCTTTGAACAGCATTTAAATCACCAACTGATTAATTCCTCAAACTCAGAAGACGTTGAAGAAATGTGGTCGAGCATCAAAGAATCATTCGAAACAGCAAATAATACATTTCTTCTGCAACCAAGAGTCACAGCAAATAAGGAATGGATGACGGAGAATATCTTACAACTAATGGAGAGTCGCAGGGAATGCAAAGTCAATAAAGACCATGATGGCTTCTTATCAAAGAAGAATTCGAAACGAGATAAGATTGGCAAAAGAGAAATGGCTAACGGAGCGTTGTTAGGAGGCTGAAAACTTTGTTCGTATGGGGGACAGTTTTCAACTACACAAAAAAGTAAAAGAAGTTGCTGGCATCTACAACAAAAGACCTACAACCACTCTTAGAAATGATCAAAACGAACCGATCGTAGACCCAGACGAGTTACAGGAAACCTGGAAATCATACGTGGCCAGCCTTTTCAATGACGACAGAGCGCAGAATACGCCCGAAGTTATTAACAATGCACCGGAGGGGCCGAGCATACTGAGGTAAGGTATGCAATAAAACTAATGAAGAACAACAAAGCTCCCGGACCAGACGATATGTATGCAGAGACTATACACATGCTAAACGTAAATAACATGAAAAAACTAGTCAAGCTTTTCAACATCATATATGACACCGGACAACTCCCTAAAGACTGGCTGAGATCCACGTTCATCACTCTTCCAAAGACGGCCAATGCAAAATTGTGTAAGAATTACCGACTGATAAGCCTCATGAGCCATTTTTTAAAACTCTTTTTACGCATCCTACATACTAGGCTATATAAAAAATGTGAAGCAGCCAGTGGGTCCAGTCAGTTTGGATTTAAGAGTGGGTTTGGCACGAGAGAAGCTATATTTAGTTTACAAACACTGGTTCAGAACTGCCTCGACCAGAGAAAGGATGTATTCATGGTGTTCATTGACTACGAGAAAGCGTTTGACAATGTGAAACACGACCTGTTGATAAGATACTTACAGGAATTAGGACTAGACAACAAGGATATCAGAATAATAGCTAGCTTGTACTGGAACCAATCTGCCGAAGTAAGGTTTCAAAATTTTAAAACCACCGAAGACATTGTAATAAAGAAAGGGGTAAGGCAAGGATGTATTCTCTCGCCTATGCTATTTAACCTGTACGTAGAAAGAGCGTTTGCCGAAGTAATGTTAATGTGTACAATTGGTATAAAAGTAAATGGCATCCCAATTAATAATATTAGATACGCGGACGACACAGTAATCTTAGCAGACAACGCAAACGACCTTCAGGCACTTCTGCGTATGGTTCAAGAGAAAAGTGAGCACCTGGGCCTAAAAATTAACTTAAAGAAAACCAAGTTTATGGTGGTTAGCAAAAATAACATCCCCGCCACCCCTTTATACCTAAACGGCATTCTAGTAGAGGAAGTCGCTAAATTTAAATACCTGGGCTGCCTCGTTACCAACAAATGGGATCCAGAAGTCGAGATCAGAAGCAGAATTGAACAAGCTCGATCAACTTTCCTTAAACTTAAAAAATTCCTAACAAATAATGATCTCAGCTTTCAACTCAGGTGCAGAATGGTTAAGTGCTATGTCTGATCCGTCCTGTTGTATGGTGTCGAAGCCTGGACTCTTAAAGTAACCTCGATAAACAGACTGGAGGCATTTGAAATGTGGACTCTTAGAAGAATGTTTAGGATCCCTTGGACAGATCTGGTAAGAAATGAAGAAGTCCTTAGAAGAGCCGGTCTGACCAGCCGTGAACTATTCGACGCCATTAAGAAGAGAAAGACTTCCTATCTGGGTCACATCCTGCGTGGTCCTCGCTACGAATTCCAACGTCTTATCCTCCAAGGAAAAATCGAAGGAAGAAGGGGAATAGGATGAAAAAAACTTTCATGGCTCAGGAACATTCGACAATGGACAGGAATACACGACTTTATGTCTCTCCAAAATGCTGCTCTAAATAGAGAAATCTGACAGGATGTAAATAGACGGTCGCCTACGCAGGAATCTGCTTGGCACTTTAAGAAGAAGAAGAAAGAAGAGAACACTCCGCCACTGGGTCTTCAATTCCAATATTTACATATTTGTTTTATTGAAAGTCAAGCTGGTTGGGCGAATGCTGAATTGTAATGTTGATCCGCATTTGAAATAAATGACATCATCGCAGTCAGTAAAGTTTTGCCCAATAAGAATATCAACATTCATAATTTGCTTATCAACAACATATAATTTAAGGCGCTTTTGAACAGAATCAATGTTTATATTAGCCATCACGTACTGCGAAATCTCTATTTTTGTATCCGATATTGTTTCAATAAAACATTTTCTTTAAGACGCTGAAGTTTTAGATTTAAAAACGAAATAATGGCTGTATTGATTAAGGAGCAATCGCTTCCAAAATCAATAAAACACTTAATAAATTTATTTTCTACTTGGATATCTTTAATATATTTTTGCATGGAATTTTGAAAATATTTTATTTTTGTATGATAAGAATTATGATATGGCACGACTTCTTTGGACATATTTCCTTTCTGAGGACACTGATTTCTGAGATGGCCTCTTTGTTGACAGCGGTAACATTTAGGCGAAACAGAAGTAATATACTTGGATTTTTGTGACGACCCCGATTGAGTTGCAACAACGGCCGCACTAGAGCTGGCATTTGGAAATTTATTACAATTATTTGAGTTATCAAATATTTTTAAATATCCTGCTAATTTTGCGGGACTTGTAATTTCCGAAGTTTCAACCGAAAATCGAATTTGTTCATTAGTTATTCCTCCCATTATTAAGTTTACTTTATCTGCATCAGCCAATGAATTTTCATTTTGTTGATAAGCGTAAGCTTTTCAAACGAATATTCATAGAGACTTTGATTAGGCTTAGGAACACAATTTAACATATTAACCATATCAGAATGTAAATTTCGTTTCGGAATAAAGTTTTCAATAAGCAAGGCTTTCCACTCGGACCATGCCTCAGCAGGGCCCCGTAACTTATTTAAAGCTAAATAGCAAGTAACTTGATCTGACCAATTATTAATATAAGCAAATTCATCCACACCAGCAATCCACTCTTGAATATTGTGAAACAGCGGATTAAAATCGCTTACTATTTTATCATTAATTACCCCTGAACTTTTGGATTTATCAATTAATTTATTAATTCCCACAAGTAATGCATTAGTAAATGAATAAATTGACTCACTACTCTCCTGCTCACTTGGCGATGCCATGGCATGTGTTCTTGTTGGAGTATAACTTCTTTCTGGTGTATTTTCACTGCAATGCCTGGCCACTTCCCGACCCATACGAGAACGACTACGACTACGGGCACTAGGGGTTTCCCGAGAATCGCGCCGCCTCACTTGTTGAGATCTTCCCTTACGATACATTTTAGCACAAAATGGTACAAAAGGCACTGGATTACTAATCTCACTTCTGATGTTATCAATTGTAAAAATAGAATAGTCTAATTTAGTAAAAGGGTTTATTTAGAATTAACAAAATTAATATTTGACACGTTGCGTGCTTAACAAGGGTTTAATTTTAATGTAAAGTGAGTCCATCCCAATGTCGCCAATCTCTCGCCGAGCCCGTGTAATGTGAGAACCAATGGCACCCGTAATCTTCCAAGCACCGTCATCGATTCTCGGATTGTCGATAACAGTTGTTTCAGTTTTACAGTCCACTAGAAGGTGATCGACGCATCATAATTTTGGTCTCATCGACCCGGATTGTCCAGAAAAATTAGAAAAATTGAAGAAAATTCAACAAGGAAGCCGGCAAGCTAAGCCTCAGCGTTGCCAAAGTTAAGAAAATAGCGAAGTGCCAACAGTTGACTGCTTCGGACTATTATGGTGACATCCAGACCGGAGTATTAGTGATCCTTTATTCCAAGTAAGTCCTTTCCAATTTGAATTTATTGTGGATATTTGAATTGACATATTCAATATTGTAAAGAATATTTAGGAATTGACATATTCTAAAAAATATACATAAGAAATTTGTATTATTATTTTTAAATATTTTGATCTACAAAAACAAAAATGTCAGACGTGACAAAGTTAAAATTTAAAAGAGGTCAAATTAAAGGTGCCTTGACCCGGTTTAACACACATTTGACGTCCGTTCAAGAAGGTGATCTGGACGATAGTGTTATTATTGAGTTAAAATTTAGGTTTGATAAAATTGAACCGATTATCCATGAGTTCAATAGCGTACAGTCTGAAATTGAGTGTTTGTTGGAAACTACTGCAAATATCAATCAAAGTGATAAAAATAATGAGTTTACTGAGCGTGATAATTTTGAAATACTTTATTCTAAGTTAATATCAACGGCTAGTAAAATTATTTCAAAGTTTGAACAAGATCAAAATCATGATGCTCAAAGCCGAGATGGTAGTGTGTTTATTATTTGCGTTCGTCCCTTGAGGGTGAAGCAGCACAGTTGCTTGAATCCATTCAGGTCACGAATGACAATTATGAGGTCGCGTGGTCAATTTTAACTGGCAGGTATGAAAATGATAAATTAATTATACATAATTATGTAAAATCATTGTTCGAGGCTCCTGTATTGACAAGGGAATCTTTTTTTGACTTGCGTAGATTGTATGATCAGTTTAATAAAAGCACTCGATCCCTAAAAGTATTAGGTCAACCCACAGACGAGTGGGATACGTTGTTAATTTATTTGTTAAGTATAGTAAATTTGACAGCCGGACTAGGCGTGATTGGGAGTCTTTTCAAACTCAAAATAAATTACCAACTATGAGCGATATGGACAAATTTCTTAAACGAAAGTGCGAATTGTTAGAAAATTTGGACAATTCAAGGTCAGAACAGGGCAGGTTAGGTCATCAAAATGCAAAATCCCGAGGTCACACAAATTCATATTTTTCAAGCGGTAAGAGTAAGTTTGCTTGTTATTATTGTAAGTCAAATCATTCCATATTTCAATGTGAATCATTTAAAAGATTAAATATTGTGAATAAAAACAAGGAAATAAGAAAACTAAATCTATGTGTTAATTGTTTTAATCCTAATCATAACGCATTACAATGTGACAAGCTACCTTGTAAAAATGTAATAAAAAACATAACACATTGTTAAATCAGGAAGATCGGCCTGAATCGCACGATAGTGGGCCCAAGCTATCGTCACAGACGTCGTCACCTGCACCGGCAACATTGGTCGATACAATACAAGCACATGGCTGTTTGAATGTGACACCGGTAACGGCTAACGACGATAGATACAACAAAGGAATTTGTTGTTTCTGTTCAAAATAGTGTTGTTGCACACTCAGCAAATAGGTCACAAAATTACGCTATTTTATCAACTGCAATAGTTAACGTAAAGGATAAGTATGGAAAGAATTTTAGAGGGCGTATATTACTAGATCCTGGTTCACAAATTAATTTTGTCACGGAAGTTTTTTGCAATAAAATTGGCGTAAAGAAAACACCCGCAAATTATGAGATATCAGGCGTAGGAAATAATAGTTCGTTATCCGCGAATTATGAAACAAAGTTTAAAATTTATTCACAGTATAATGACTTTTCCAAGGAAATATCTTGTTTAGTTTTACCGATCGACGGTAACTCAAGCGATGCCGATTTGTGATTTTGATCCGAGTCCTTTAAATATACCTAAAGATGTACAAATGGCAGATCCTAATTTTAATATAAAAAATGATATTGACATTTTGTGTGTCATTGATGGCTTATTTTATGAAATTATTTTAATGAATCAAATAAAGTTAGACAAGTCATTGACTCTTTTAAATACCAAATTAGGTTGGATATTAGGGGGTGAATTTTACCGCGGATTAATAACGAATAAACAACTAATTTCATGTCACGCTCACGCAGTTGAAGTCAACGATAATATTCTCAATGACGATTTAGTAAGGTTTTGGCAAATCGAGGAATGCAAAATGCAACAGCGTTGCCAAAAGTGATAATATTTGCGATGTACATTTTAAGGAAAATTTTCGGCGTGATGAAACAGGGCGTTTCATTGTTAAGATACCGTTCAAAGATAATATGTCCAAACTAGGTAGTTCCAAGGATATGGCGCTACGACGTTTCGACCTTTTAGAAAAGCGACTAGCTAAGAACGACGATTTAAAGCAACAGTACGTAGATTTTATTAACGAGTATCAAAATTTAGGGCATATGACCGAAAAAATAGATATGATTAATGAGTTCAGTAATGAAAAGCCTGGCGATGCTTATTATTTACCGCATCATGCGATCGTCAAAGATAGTTTAACTACTAGTTTGCGCGTAGTATTTGATGCATCTGCAAAGACTGATAGCGGCTTGTCATTAAACGACGTGCAATGTGTAGGACCAACAATTCAAAACGATTTGTTTACTATTTTGTTGAATTTCCGAAAATATTTATATGTTATGAGTGCAGACATTTCAAAAATGTACCGTCAAGTCTAAAAAAATTCTGATGATCGACGATTCCAGCGAATTTTTTGGCGTGATAATGTTAATGAAAATATTAAATGTTTCGAATTAAATACAGTAACGTACGGTATGGCGTGTGCGTAGGGTTGCCACCTTCCTTACCAACGATTCCGGGAGTCTAATAACCAAAAAAAAAAGTTGAAAGGTAAATACGTTTATTTCCATACAAAATAAACAAAAACTCTAAAAAAAAAAAAAAGTCGTCGCCTCCTCCACGCTTTATAACGCAATAAGCAGAAGAAACAAATAATACTACCCTCTTGTCCAAGTGACACCTCAAAAAACGAAGGTCGCCGATGGATTTCCGGGAGAAATTATATGAAACCCGGGAGACACGCTTTTTTAAGCCCCATTCCGGGAGACTCCCGGAATACCGGGAGAGATGGCAACCCTACTTGTGCGCCATATTTAGCAATCCGTTGTTTACAACAATTAGCTTTAGAAAACGAAAAGGATTACCCCGTTGCTTCCGAGGTCTTAAAAAATTGTTTTTACGTTGATGATCTGTTAACAGGTCAGGACTCTGAAAGTGAACTTTTAAATTTACAACGCGATATAACAAAAATATTGGCAAGCGGCGGATTTGAATTACGTAAGTGGTTATGTAATAAATCGGAACTTTGTGACAAATTTCAAATAATCGAGGGTTTAAAGGTAAATATTTTAGAATTGGGCGAAAATGAACAAAATTAAGACTTTAGGTGTGTATTGGAACGCGTCATCGGACGTAATACAGTACCATATTCGAAATTTTGATAATCAAACTATAATCAGTAAGAGATTGGTTTTGTCTATTATTAGTCAAATATTCGATCCTTTAGGATTATTAGGACCTATAATCGTGATCGCTAAAATAATCCTACAAAGTTTATGGAAGGAAAAACTATCGTGGGATCAAGAAGTTTCAAAATCTTTAGGCGAAAAATGGCTAAATTTTTGTAATGATTTGAAGACTTTAAAAAATATTTCTGTTCCGAGATATGTTTTTGTTGAAAACCCCGATACGGTAGAGCTGCATTTATTCGCGGATTCGTCCGAAAAGGCGTACGGTGCGTGCGCCTATATAAGATGTAAAAAAAACAACGAATATTTTTGTAATTTGCTTTGTGCAAAAGGCAAAGTAAAGTCAAATTTTTTTAAGAAAACGCCAAGTCACTTGTCATTTATGGCACCCTGTTGACGTATGGTCTATTTTACGTTTACAGGTTGGCTAAGAAGACAGGGCCGGACTATTTTTATGTTCCATTAACAAACTAAAAAAAATATTTAAATATTAAGTTCCTTATCTCCCATTTTAATTTATCAAAGAATACTTTACAAATTTTTCTATTTAAATCATCGTTCTTAACTAAAGTTGTCAAGAAACTTTTGGAGATGTTATCCAAATTGGAACAAAAGTCAAGAACCTATTAGGTATCCACTGAATACTACCTAGATATTGTGATAGGAATTACTTACAGTAAATGTAATGTACTAGTAACATAAATATTATCGACAAAGCTTTTAAAAAATTGAACTTATCGACACACTACTCTCCTTTGCTCGTGAATATTAAAGAATGTAATAAATGCCGGTAATACTGCATCAGCTAGGTAGAATACGTAAAACATGGTATATATGGTTAAAATATTGGTATACAAAACAATCACTATGCTTCATTTTAGTTATGACTCTAACTTTTAATCAGAAAACTCTATATACACTATATAAAAAACAGCCACAGAAATACTAAAAAACACCAAAAAACAACGAAAATAATAGGACGCGAACTGACATGTGAACTTGTTACGGTCCACACTAAATCTAGTAACTTTTCGCCGGAACTAGAATCAGCTGTGAATGTCATCTGTGGCTTTCAACTGTCGAAACGCCGTTTTCTATCGCGATATGATCTCTAGCTCCTATAAAACGCGTAACCATACCTCGACTCGAGTTGTGTGCCGCGGGTTTAGCTGTTAATTTGGCAAAGAAAATTAAAGAGTCATTAAATGTTAAATTTGAAAAAACATTTTATTGGGGCGATTCCACCATAACGTTGCATTGGATTAAGGGATCTCCTGATCGTTGGAAATTATTCGTAGCAAATCGAGTAACGTTTATTCAGTCATTTACTGAAATTGAAGATTGGTCACACGTAAAGAGTGAGTTCAATCCAGCAGACCTCATTTCACGAGGTTTAAGTGCAACTCAATTATTAGACAATAAATTATGATGGAATGGCCCTTGTTTTTTAAGTATTGATAGGTCAGAGTGGAATCTAGATAATCCACAAAATAATTGTTTGATTGATTTTATTCCAGAACAACGCAGTACTTGTAATATTGTAATAGAAAATAAGGATTTCGATATATTTGCAAAATTTTCGACATTATCGAGATTGCAACGAGTAATTGGATATTGCAAGCGTTTTATATTTAATTGTCAAACGATAAAGTCAAATCGTGTTTCTGGTACATTAACAGTCAGCGAATTAAAAGAATCTCTCCTTACATTATCTCAACGACAATCTTTTAATAAAGAGTATAATGATTTATAGACTAAAGGTCATGTTAAAAATTCAAGTAATATTATTTCTTTACATCCTTTTTTAGAAGATGATCTAATTCACGTGGGTGGTAGAATTCAAAGGACAAACGTACACCGAGAGAATTAATTTTAGACCATTATAAAAATCTTAATAACCATAATAAAAATATCCCATAAAATAGGGGACAGAAAAACAAGTTAGTTACCATTATTAATGTCACTTTATAAACTTTTACTTTGCTACCATCAATAAGCAAATTTACTAAAATCGTCATAAGACCATTAAAACAGTGGATATTAATCATCATAAAACAATTTTTGTTGGCTAAAAAACAATTTTTTAACTGCTAATATTTTTTTTTTGACCATCAATAATTCTCTTTAAAAATGTAACGGTAGTTGTAACGCATCTTATTTATCATAGAAAATTTCTTAGCAAGCTTTATTACAGGATCTATCTGTGGTAATAAGGTTTATTTGCTGGACTTTAATTTGTTTTGGCGCATGCGCATTCGTGATAGCTTTTCTATGGGTGTTTAAAATACCATGTGCCACTTTTTGCTATATTGAAAATGATAAAAGTAACAAAGTCGGTAAAATTAGAGAAAAAGTCAACATGCGTTTTTGTATTGCCAAAAGCTTATTTAGTCTCCGAGAGTTAAAAGAAAAAAAAAATTCTTTTTACTCTCGGAGACTAAATAAGCTTTTGGCAATACAAAAACGCATGTTGACTTTTTCTCTAATTTTACCGACTTTGTTACTTTTATCATTTTCAATATAGCAAAAAGTGGCACATGGTATTTTAAATCTCAAATATTTATGGTTTTTTGCTCTGTAATATAGTAGGTACCTATATATTTTCAATCTGATTTTCCGTAAGACATAATAAAATTGATCACTATACGTTCACAAACAATAATAAATGGGAATGGCCAACGTTTGAGTCGCCAAGTCGCGCGAACGAACACGAACGCAGTCTTTTATCCATACAAGTCGAAAATCGAATGATGGATAGATGGATATGGAACAAAGAAGGGCGTCGCTTTCGATTGTTTTCGTGAGTCACGTGAGCAGCGTGTTTGACCGAAGTCATTGATTTTCCTTGCTGTTTATTGTTGGCAATAAAGTGACTTTATAAAGGTTGAAAATCTTCTTAATAACCATTTAAAAATGCATTAAGATAAATTTTAAAAAACGTGGTTAATAACTATAATAAAGTTATTTTGCTACGGCAGTAAACTTTTATTATGAAATTGAAATGCAATGAATCAGTAAAGTTAATTTTTAACCAGAGTAAAGTATTTTATGACTGCTGATAAATACATATAGATAATAATAAAGATATTTTAAAAAAGAATTTTTAGCAGTCATTGTAATTTTTATTTTAATAGGAGATAGATAATTTATAAAGGTTATTAGATATTCTTTGTCCGTAATGAAGACAATTCTAGTAAGACAATTTAAGATTTCAATTTTCTCAGTGTACCTTACAGTCAAAAGCATCCACTTGTTTTACATCACAAACATCCATTAACAACGTTAATTATGATTCACGAGCATAAGGTTCTTTTTCACTGTGGCCCTCAGCAATTGTTATATTCAGTAAGAAGTATATATTGGCCAACTTCGGGACGCAATATAGCCAGAAAAATAGTTCATGATTGTATTATCTGTTTTAAAGCGAAACCCAAATTGTGGGAATATTTAATGGGTAATTTACCGGCAGAACGAGTTAATCAATTTATTCCTTTTGTCAATACAGCGTGTGATTATGCAGGTCCTTTCCTACTAAAGGACAGAAAAACACGAAAACCTTGCTTAGCAAAGGCATGGGTTTGTGTATTTGTTTGTATGAGTACCAAGGCTGTACATCTTGACCTTGTAACCGATCTGTCATCTGACGCATTTTTAGCGTGTTTTAAAAGATTTGTGGCACGAAGGGGTAAACCGACGAATATGTTTTCAGACAACGGTACAAATTTCGTTGGTGTTAATTCAGAGCTTAAGTTATGCTTCAAAAAACACAATGATTTTATTTGTAGTAGTTTGGCTAATGACAAAATAACGTGGCATTTTATTCCGCCTAGAGCACCTAACTTTGGCGGATTGTGGGAAGCCGGTGTGAAGGTACTTAAACATCATCTAAGGAGAGTTGTTGGCAACAATAATTTACATTATGAAGATTTCATGACTATTTTAACACAAATTGAAGCCATAATGAACTTAAGGCCATTGTCTCCCTTATCCTCAAGTCCTGATGATTTCAATCCTCTCACCCCAGGCCATTTTTTAAATGGCAAACCCCCATACCCGAACCGAACTTACTTTATACTCCTGAAAACAGACTCAAACATTATAAGCTACTCCAGCAGATGGTACAACGCTACTGGGCCAGATGGAGTTTAGAATATATTTCAGAACTTCAAAATCGACTGAAATAGAAACAAAATTCGGCTTCGTTAATCAAGATTGGTGATTTGGTCTTAGTTAAAGAAGACAACCTGCCACCATTAAAATGGAAACTAGCGCGAGTGCGACAATTGCATCCGGGCACTGATAATGTTGTGCGAGTCGTTTCAATTGGATTCAGTGACGGCACTCAAACTAAACGTTCATTAAATAAACTGTGCATTTTGCCAAATCAAGACTAACTGTATCAGTTAACCATTCAATTTTTTTTTGTTGAAATACCTGTGCTATTTCAAGGCGGCCGGCATGTTACGTCCTAACTATTAATGAACATTGTTGGCAACAACGCAATTGTAGATGGAAGGACGGAGGGATTATTAAGAAGAGAGACTTTCTACTAGCAAGACGAAGTTTTGGATGTGTTCCTAATAAATTTGTAATTTCACGAAAAATAGAAAGGTTGTAGAAAGTTTAAAAGTTGTTTCAGTTTTACAGTCCACTAGAAGGTGATCGACGCATCAATAGAACTCCATGGCTTTGGAGATGCCGGTCAAAAGGCTTATGGCTGTTGCCTATATGTAAGATGCCAAATTTCGGGTGGTCAACATTTTACACAGCTATTATGTGCAAAATCAAGAGTAGCGCCAATTAAGAAGTTAGTTACTTTACCGCGTTTAGAGTTATGCACATCAGTGTTGTTAGCCTAATTGGCACAAAAGGCAATAGATTCATTAAAGATAAAATTTGACAAGTGTTATTTTTATTCGGACTCTCAAATAGCTTTATCGTGGATACGAGGGCCTGCTAGTAAGTGGAAACTTTTTGTGGCTAATCGTGTAAGCGAAATACAACAATTGACAAATATAGACGATTGGTATCACGTGTCTACAAATCATAATCCTGCGGATTTAGTATCTAAGGGGTTAAGCGTTAACGAAATGATAGAATCTAAGATTTGGTGGAATGGGCCAGAATGGCTATATAAAGATAACTTACAATTTGAAAAGTATATTAATAAGGAAACTTTAGTAATAGATAACTTACCAGAACAAAAAGTAGTTGTTCACACTGCAGTTATTAATAATTTTGATATTTTTTCGCGATTTTCTAGCTTAAATAAGCTAAAACGTGTATTTGCTTATTGTTTAAGATTCGTTCTCAATTGTCAAAGCGTTAATGATAAGAGGACAGGATTATTATATTGTTGCGAATTAACCGAATCTGTTGAAAGGCTAGTTAGTCTAGCACAACAAGAGTCGTTTCCAGGAGATTTTGAGCTATTGCGTAGGGGTTTAAATTTAAAAAGAAAAAGCAATTTGCTATCGTTGAATCCTAAGTTCGAGAACAGAATTCTGCGTGTCGGAGGTCGTTTACAAAATTCTAACCACGATTATGATAAAAAAATACCCTATTATCTTACCGCCTAAACATATTCTTACAGAATTAATTTTAGTCGACGAGCATAAAAGACTTATGCATTGTGGCCCAACAATGTTGTTAGCTTCAATTCGAGAAAGATTCAACATTTTCTGTGTGAATGCCCTGGCCTCGCAAGAAGGAGGTTCACTACTCTGGGTGAATCATCTTTCGATAGCCTGGAGGAACTAAGCAACTTACAACTTGGACGGCTGAGCAGATTTGTGAACAGTAGTGGCTGGTTTGAATGAGTTGTTAAAATCCTTCCGCGGTTACGTCGCACAAACCATCAGAGATCTGATGAAGGTGGGTTCTACGGAACAAACGTGGTATCACAACGGACCTAATCAGGACTATGTGAGACTGTTTGGTCAGAACCAAGGGTCTGCCACTCTTACCTAACCTAACCTAAGGTTAAGCCTACTTCGAGTACCTATATTATGGGTAACTTACCTAACATTCGCGTTAATCCATACTTACCATTTATTAATACAGGCTGCGATTTTGCGGGTCCGTTTCTTTTGAAAGATCGACTTACCCGAGGTGCAAAGGTAACGAAAGGATATGTCTGCATATTTATCTGTTTATCAAGCAATCACCTTGAAGTCATGTCTGACCTGACAACCAAGTGTTTTCTGGCAGCCTTCAGACGTTTTGTTGGTAGACGTGGTAAACCACATAGTATATATTCCGATAATGGGAAAACATTTGTTTGTGCAGACAAAGAATTACAAAAACTTCATGAATTTTTACGAGAGCAAGAGGTATCAGAGCGATTTATGCACTTTTTTACAGAACAAAATATAACCTGGCATTTTATTCCCTCACGTGCGCCAAATTTTGGGGGAATATGGGAAGCAGGGGTAAAAAGCTTTAAATTTCATTTCAAAAGGGTAGTGGGTGAGGCACGTCTACATTTTGAGGATTTTAATACGGTGCTTGTTCAGGTTGAGTCTATACTCAATTCACGTCCATTGTGTCCCTTATCGCCCGCTCCTGATCAATTAATTGCTTTGACACCCGCTCACTTCTTAATGGGAAGAAGTATAACTGCACTACTCGATCAAGATGTCACTGAAGTAAAAGAAAACCGTCTTAAACGATTCGAGCGATTGCAGAAGATGATCCAGCACTTCTGGTCTAGATGGAAGAAGGAATACCTTGGTGAACTGCAAGTTAGAAATAAGTGGAAGCAGCAGTCTGAAGCCCAGTTCAAAGTTGGTTCCGTGGTGGTTGTAGCAGAAGACAATTCCTACCCGTTAAGGTGGCCTATGGCAATAATTGAGGCTGTTCACCCCGGTAGTGACGGAGTGATCCGTGTGGTAACTTTAAGATTTAACAATAAACTTTATAAAAGGCCAGTTACAAAAATGTGTGCCTTGCCTACAAACGTAGAACTAGATAAAACTCTTAATTGAAAGTGTTACTTTTCAAGGCGGCCGGTATGTTCGGGCAAAAGTGACTATAGCGATAAACATTCCAGGACGATTTCGTCACAGTGGCAACATAGCTTACGAACCGCGCAGGCGCCTGCAAAAGTATGGAGGAGGGATGCCGCCGGCTCCTCGGCCTATTCTCTTGGATACCGCTGAGCCGTAAACAATAAAAACCCTATAGATTATACAGTTCAAATTAAATAAAGTACGTGCTAAAAAGCATACCGATAGTTTTATTATCCACCCGTCAACAGATCACCATAGATCACTACCTGCGGACAATGTACATCCGAGGTGTCTCCGAAAAAAAAAGGCTATGAACGTGAAGTTAAAACCCAAGGAGGGTGCGGAAAATCCTTAGGGCGTGAGTGCGTGAGTGACCAATTAACGCGACTTTATGTAAGTAAATCTGGTTGTAAGACAATCAGTATTCTAAGAATTATTTGTAATGAAGGGAAGCCAAGCAATTAGCTGGTCAAATTAAATTATAATATTACCTTTTCATTTCAATAGAAATTTTCTTTTGTAAAAATTATTATACACTTGGCTATTTTCAATAGGTATGTAGTATCAGGGGCGGATCTAGGATTTAACAAAGGGGGGGGGGGGGGGGCTTGAAAATTTTTTTTTAAAAGTTTTTTAATTTGACAAAAAAATGTATTATAATATAGTACATATATACATAAATACAACAAATTATATCAACGATAATCTGAGTAGACCAATTACTAGTTTCAATTCTTCTGGACTTCATTTGACAAAAAGTTTTATGAATTTATTTATTTTTTTTTTTATGATAAAACACCTGCACTGTAGAAAATCCTTTAAGGCGCTCTGGGAGCGGTGAGAGTGCGAAAAAAGCGATTAACGTTGGTCTTGAAACGTTGAAGATTTTATTCATTGGGAATCACGACCTCAGGAAGATCATTCCACAAATATGACGTTCTCCAGATGAAAGAATTCTTGAACAATGAAGTTCGAGGAGTACTAAGCTGAACAACATATGGATGAGCGGCAGTGGTTCGCCGTGTATTTCTGTTTTGCATTGCTCTAGGTGGAATCAAGTGGGCAATGTCAGTCGAACACCTGCCATGGAAATATCTGTAAAAGAGAGCCAAATCACCAACCTGTCTTCGATGCTCCAGGCTATCGAGGGTCTTGGTCAGCTCGGGGTCGCCGATCAGATGAACGGCTCTCCTTTGAATGGAATCCAGTAGCCGAAGGGTGTGCTTGGGTGCAGAGCTCCAGACATGAGAGCAATATTCTAATGATGGTCGAATCTGGGCTTTGTAGAGTGTCAAAAGTTAATGAAGTGTGTACAACCTTTTGGTGCGGAAAAGTACAGTTTCTGTGCAGCTGTCTTGGCAATTGCGGCAACGTGATCATGCCAATACATATTACCTCCCAGATTGACCCCCAGCAAATTAATAGACGGTGCCAGGGGAATTGCGTGTCCTGCCATAACTATATCCGGTTCTGCAATGTTAACCTTTTTGGAAAAGACTGCTGCCTGGGTTTTCTTAGCATTAAATTCGACTTGGTCACCCCAAGCGAAAATTTCTTCCAGGTCATTGTTGAGGCGCAATACTTCATGCTGCCTGCGAAGATGTGCGTCGGCAGCGGATGTTTGGGGAGTCAAGGTAAAAGATAAGACAAGTGTGATTCTTAAGGAAGCTGGTTAACCATAAACAGAATCCATTAGGCATACCGTAGGATCGCAATTTACTTAGAAGCCCATCGTGCCAAACACGGTCAAAAGCCCTAGAGATGTCCAGTGCAACAGCCCGGGATTCTCCATGATGTTCGATGGTGTTGCTCCAAAGATGGGTGACATATGCCAGAAGGTCACCTGTTGATCTGGACTTACGAAAACCGTATTGATGGTCGCTGATAATGTTAAGCCCTTTCAGATACTTTAGGAGTTGTTGGTTAATAGCTTTCTCCATTACTTTTGAAATTACTGAAAGCAATGCGACGGGTCGGTAGTTGCTTGGCAGGGTCTTTTTACCTTTCTTTGGAATAGGCTGGACACGCGCCGACTTCCAGCAGGATGGAAATATTCCTTTTTTGTAGGATAAGTTGAAAAGTCTACAAAATACTGGTGTAAGTTCATCGGCGCATGTCTTGAGAACAATGATAGGAATTTCGTCTGGACCAGAAGCTTTATTGACGTCGAGTCCTTTAAGAATCCGTTTAACAAGACGCTGACGGAACACGATTTCAGACATTTGCGATTGAACTGAGGGAATGTTGGGTGGTGGTTTTCCCTGAAAGTCTACAGTGGAATGCGAGGAAAACAGTTCAGCAAGTAGGTTTGCTTTATCCCCGGCTGTGGTTGCTATTGTGCCGTCGGAACGTGTTAGAGGTGGAATAGTTGACTTTGTAAAGTTTTGGCTGACGGCCTTAGCGACTGACCAAAAGGACCTTGTGTCGAACCCCACACTGTTGCCAGATTGTGTAAATCTGTTATTTACGGAAATGTAGGTATTTCATTTCGGGCTATCTTCAGTGTGTTTGACAAGATTATAGTGGGTTCGGGACTTTGGGCATTATTGCCTATGTTAATATTTTCACTATTATATTTTAGAATTTACTGAATATTGAATTTTAGAGTTGGCCTAAATTAACTTATTCCTTCCTAATGCGACAATCAAACACTGATGTTGTATAAAGGGAGCTTAATTTATTAACTTATGAGTTAACAGAGTACAATGTACATTGTACAAACAACATTGCAAACATAAAAATAAAAATATCAAAATTAAGAATAAACGCAAATTTTTGCATACACTAACCTATAAATACTCGAAGCAAACCCAACCCAGCCTTTATCATCGTAATGTCAAAATCTTTGCTATAACGTAAAAATGTCTAGTCTAAGCAAACCTGATCGTTGACGGTTAGATGAACGATTTTACACCGAAAAGCACATTTCACAATTCACTTAATTTTTAAATAACATTGTTTTAAAAAGGTTTAACTATGAATGGAAAACTGATTATATGTGACTGTTGACTGACTGAATTCTACCACTGAATGACTACTGACTGAATGACTTCTACTGAATAATAATTTTTGTTCATAGTTTGCTAGCGTTTATATAGAAAGATTTTGCCATTAATCCTAAATTATTACAATAATTAATTACTACTACTAAGTAATTTAAGTAGCCATCTGTCACATAATTTCATGCGGCTTCTTTGATACTGAAAATGTATGAATAATTATTGTCTATAAACATCCGGCAGGAAACAATAAAATATCAAAAATTAGGTGACAGTTTCCGGCTGAAAATTGCATAAGATAGGCGGATACATAACTTTATATCTTTGACATTTATTGAGGATATATACTTTGAAACATAAAATTACTTGACATTTCCGACATACGTCTTTAGAAAATATGTTTGGGAAATTATAAATATGAAAATAAAATGACAGCAGGAAATATAAATTTGTAACAAAAAAGCTAAAAGTAAACAAAGATAAAAGTACCGCTTCTAATAAATAATTGATATAATCGACAGATAGTAATAAATTATGATATACGACTTCCGGTTAAATAGACGAATGTGGTAATTGCGCAACATCCGGTATAAATTTAAATTCGGTTAATTTGTTAAATTGCTTTGGCTGTTTGTATAACAAAATGATAATGAAATGAATAGTAAAAAATATATTACTTCAAAGGTCCTGTTGTCGCCAATTTTTGCTATTACCACATTCCTCGATACCCTGAAAAAGATGTTTTTTTTTTTTGAAACAATTTATTTATTCAAAAAAAATATAACAATAATTCTTAAGACTAAATCCTTTAAACAGTGTTCTAGACACTGGTGACAAGGATAATAACAAATTTTTGACAACAGTGAATAAACTCTAGTTTGAACAACTTGCATAAAATAATATAATTATATATTAAATATATCTAACTTCTACTATTTTAAATATCTAGTCAAAATTTTTTTAAACTTTGTAACTGTGTTTGTACTTTTAATATTTTCAGGTAGTTTATTATATACATTAGCCGCCTGGTATATAGGGTTGAATAAACCCTTGTTCTTTCGAACATTCTCTTGATAAATGTTTTTTTGTGATCTTGTACAATAGTCGTGAATATCTTCAAAAAATAATATATTTGTGTTGGACTTTTGTTTGTTATTTATTACTTTATATATATATTTACATTGCTCTAGATTTTTTATTTTGGTTAATTGCCTAACATCCAACTCCCTGTATAAGACCTCTGTGTGAGTTAGCCGATTATAATTAAATAAAACCTTTAATATTTTGTTTTGTAACACTTGTAATTTTTTAAATCCAACAACACCACAGTTGCCCCATACAGGAATTAAGTAACTAAGGTGTGATAGAAAATAAGCATTATAGACATCCATTTTACTCTTTTGTGACAAATAATTTCTACATCGATAGATGGCCCCGACCATAGGAGCAATTTTATCAAACACATAATTAATGTGTTCCTTCCAATTAAGATTTTCATCTATAATTAATCCCAGGTACTTTATTGATGATACTCTTTCAAGATTAACATTGTTTAGGGTAATTGTAGGTTCTTGAATTATTTTATTTTTTTGTTTAAATAGGATATATTTAGTTTTTGAGACGTTAATTTTAAGTTTATTACCTATTAACCACCTAGAGTAACGCTGAAGATCATGATTTATACATTGTTCAAGATAACGTTCATTAGCATCACTATAAAGCAAAACTGTATCGTCGGCAAAAGTAAAGTATAGAGCCCTGAGACCAGCACATTTCAGACTAAGGACATACAATGAGTACAACAATGGACCAAGGACTGAACCCTGCGGCACTCCACATTCACTGATTTCTGTGTTACTACTATAACAATCCAATCTTACATATTGGTGCCTATTTATTAGATACGATTCTATAAGATTGTACATCCTACCCCTAAAGCCCATGTCTCTTAATTTTTTTAATAAAACCTCTGTACCAACTACATCGAATGCCTTTTTAAGATCCACAAACACAGCTATTGCTATTTTTTTATTATCTAAATCATTGGTAATTTTATTCAAAAGGTCCATAGTTGCACTCAGAGTGTTACTATTTTTTATAAATCCATATTGACGATGATCTATCGCAATATACTTATCAATAAAACTTAACATTCTTTTTTTAATAATTTTTTCTATGATTTTTGAGAATACATTTATAACACTTATATGTCTCTGTAATTACCCATACATTCCCTAGATCCCGACTTAAATATCGGACTAATTTTACTAATTTTAAGCTCATCTGGAAAAATACCACTTACTAGGACCCTGTTTATAAGTTTTACCAATATGATTACAAGATCCTCACCTAGATTACAAATATCAAGCACTGAAACTTGGTCATGACCAGGAGCTGAATTGCGTTTTAATTCTTTTATAATTTCTCTCACCTCCTGTTCATTAGTTTGGTTTATATATATGCTATTATTACAATTTACTTCTGGAAACTTAAGGTTCTCTCTATCATTAGGGGCTAAATTTTCAATTTCGGAATCAATTTCCCTAACAATTTTTTTTTTCTACACTGGCAAAATGCTTATTTAATTCATTTACTATTACAACTGGGTCATCCACTATGGTCTCATTTACCGCCAACGACTCAATTTTAGTTGTGACATTTTTGTTTTTTACTAAACTATTGATAATTTTCCATTGCTTTTTTGAGTCGTTACCAGCTTCATTCCACTTGCTTCTAAAATGTTGATTTTTTAGTGATTTAATTTTATTGGTGCATCTATTTTTTATCCTATGAAATTCATTAGTTACATTTTGGTCATTCCTATCTTTACACATTTTCTTATAGAGTCTGTCGCGTACCCTTATTAGCTGAAGAAGTCCACTGGTAATCCAAGTATTATTTGGGCGACACTTAATAGTTTTTTCGTACTCACATTTACTTCTACATTGTTTGATGAAGTCGATTAGTTCTTGAAAAGAGTCAATATTTTTTGTGTTTACCTCTTCATGAAACAGTTTTTTAAATTTGTCAAAGCTTACTCCTGTAAATGTTTGAACAACTGTAGGTTCAAAGTTTCTGACTTTCTCCTCTACTTCTATTATTAGTTGTTTATTGGTCCGATAAAGAGTTGCATTCGACATTAACTACGCATTTATTTTTATAATTGTAATCGACAATTACATGATCTATTATTGTATTGGAGATATTAGTTGTTCTTGTAGCATTGTCTGCTGAAATAATATTTTTGAGAGAAAAGTTGTTAAGAGTTAGTAAGCTTTTGTAATTATTTACTTGGCCATTGTTTACCAACATGTCAAGGTTAAAATCCCCTACGATAATGTGGTTCTTTGGATGTACTGTCATTAAATTTTCTAAGCACTCTGCCATCTGCTCATACGAACATGTGGGTGGACGGTACACTACACTGAGCTTAAGACCATTATTACCTAAACGTATACATGCCCAACCAATAAGATCATTCATTTTGGATTTTCCAAGTTCTCTAAATATTATACTCTTTTTTATGTAAATTGCCACACCACCACCTCTTTTTTCTCGACATGCATGAACTGATTTATAGCCATCAATTTCAAACATACAAGTTTCTCCTTCCGATAGCCACGTCTCCGCTAACATCAACACATCACAACTGGAATTGGCAACCAAACATTGTACTTCATCAATTTTATTTCTAATACTTTGAATATTCATATATACTAAACTTAAGGGGTCCTTGATTAGTTTTTTAGGTCATCTTCACTATTAACCACTTTACTATTTTCTTGTTTCCTGAGGAGTATACTACCGTTATTTACCCACAGGTATCTATAGTCATTGTCCTTTTTAAAAACCTGTAAATTAAATACCTCTAGGTTTCTTTTTGTCAGGTCGTGGTTTAGAAATATTTTAGTTTTCTCCCTGAAGCCAAGGCAGCCAGTATCTAATGCAAATTTACCAGGTGATTTCAATAGCTTACTTTTTATTTCCACATTTTCAAAGTTTATCCTAATAGTGCTCCTTTTCGCATCGGTCTTCCCTAACCTTATGGCTGAAAATTTTTGATTTGTTAAATTTACCTGAAGCTCACTTCCAATTTTATTTACAACTTTTGTCAGGTCTTCGTTCTCCTTATAGGGGATTCCATGCACTATAATATTGTTATTAAGTTGCTTTTGTTCATTTTTGTTCAGCTGGTATTTTATTTGTTGAAGTTCCTCTCTCAACTCTTCGTTTATTTTAGTCTGCTCTTGGTACTTTTGAAACAAGGCATTATATTTTTGTCCATGTCGTCTAATTTTGCCATTACATCATTAATTGTGTAGTTCGTTGGTTTTTGAGCTTTTCGTTGGCAATCACTGCAATACCACTGCTCAAATGATTTACTAATCTTTTGATATGTCTTGACGGACATAGATAGACAATTTCTATGTTTCCATATCAGGCATTGTTCACACAATAGTCCTTCTTCATTATCAGACACAACCTTGTTGCACACATCACATGTTTCCTTTTCAGGCATCTTGGCAACACTGCAGAACAATTTTGGTACTATTTGTAAACAAAGATCTGTGCTTAGAGTAAGATATATATAAAAAATCACTCGCTTTTAAATAATTTTCGTGTGAATCGACACTACTCTATTTTATGAACATATAAATCACCTTTCTGTTATTTATTTTGTTAATTTAAAAAAAATAATTTAACTTTAAACACACAACAAATGTCAACCGACATACACTGTTGCCAGCTTTGAAAAAATTTTTTTTGTTATTATCTTAATGATAAAACTTCTTAAACTTATCTTTAATTTCACTACTTATTCCTTTCATAAAATAAACTTATCTATCAATCAAATAGAAAAACATTATAAATTTTTTTACTGAATAAAGCTAGTTAGAACGGTTTACTTACTAAGTTTCGTTTTGTTTTTTAAATTTAAAAATGATATAGGGTTAGGTTTGCATTCATCGTACTATTTAACTAAGTTCTAATTACTAATTAATTTTTATACCTAATAGTATATGCTAGTTACATATAGAAAAAAATTGAAATACACACAAAAAAAAAACTGACACAACACATATCACCTGTAAAATAAATTCACTCTATGAGATAGTCATCTAAAATGTCAATTTCCTCTGGAAGCACTCCATGACGTATCCATGCGATTATCATGGCGGCAATAATATCTACCAGCTGGTTCAGGTCATCAGGCTGGTTCTGTGGGGGTTCTTCATTATCGTTAGGTACTACTTGATCTGGGTATTGCGGAGGAATGTTTGCCTGTGGAGGTTCAGGGCCCGCTTGGTCATCTTGTTGTGGATAGTTCGGTGGAACCTGTTGTTGGGGCGGATACATGACCCTATCTTATTCTGGCACATGAACATAATTCTCCCTGGGTGGGAAGATTCGCGCCCCTACATCGCATATTGCACAGTTGCACGGGGGAACTTCGGCTAGCCCTTGGTCAATAACGCGAAAGGTATCGACGCGCCGAAGTTCATTATGCGCGCGATCGGTAAAGAGGCGATTTACAGCCCGTGGCGCGATTAACAGGGGATGACATGGCATGTCGGCCCCCAACGTATACAATTCCTCCCGCAAATCGCGGATGGCCATTAATAATAGTGCCCGTTGCTCCTCCAATGAAATGTGCCGAATATATCTTAAGAATCCTTCCATTTTTCTTTTTCGTTTCGAGAAGACGCGGTGTAGTTTTAAGACGATCAGACTTAAACTAAAGCCCTTTTCTTATTTCGTGTTGGTCCAACTTCATTTTTATTGACATCATATTTTACTTATTATAGTGTTTATGTTATTATAATGTAAAAACCTTATTCGTTTAATTAAGTCTTTGAGTGGTTACAGAGGCACTGTCAATAATGTTTATTTTAAATAAGGTCCATCCATTCATTCCCGTAAAATTTATAGGTTTGCTTTTCTAATTAGTTCGATGCTTAATACTGATATAGTGCGTATAAATCACTCTGTATAGTGTCTTTCTGCCTTGGTATGACGTCACGCACTCACGATTACGCGAAGGCGGGTTTCTCGGGGGTTGCTTTTCTTAAGTTTCGTTTTGTACCCGCGTATGGCGATCTGTTACCGAATAGTATAATAGATTAGTGCCTGCAGTTGGGAGAAACGAAGCACCTAGTCAATTTATTTTTATGACTTTTAAGGTTTAGTTATAGGGGCCGCTGCTAGTGTGATTTTTGAAATAATATTAAACTTGAGCATCATTGGCATTTTTAAATGGAATAAGTTTACTGGTTTAATGGTTTCCAAAATCATATTTTCTTCTTGCTCAACTTTCAGTTCTACTGGTTCTATACCAGTTAGTGGGTAGGGGTTAAATCCGATCGATAATTATTTTATTTTACTTCGTGCCCTTTGTTTCGTATCTGTCAAAAAGTCTTCATCGAACAGGTAGAAAATTTCTTAGTTCTTGTGGCTCATTATGTTTTCTTATTGTTTTATGCCCCCCGGACTATTTTCCTTTACCATGCTTCATATTAAAGTTTGTTATTCTATTATTTGATTCCCTGCCATACCTTTGTTTATGATTCAGTTTGCCTTCATTTAATTTTTTTTTTTTAATTTTCATTTTTTTTTACTGTTGGCTAGAAATGTTCTTACTTTGCTTCTTTTCGATACTTAAAACATCTTCTTTTAAGATTTAATTGTGTAGTGCTTCCTTTCTTTACTTATTTATAACTAAAATTGATTTTCTCATCCAAAATGGTTTCTTTTCATTCATTGGTTCTCACTACCTTTTTGCTTCTTGTAAAAATTCCCATACAAGCAACGTATTTTTCTTTTGTAACTATTTCACACAACTGTTTTATTTTATTTTCTTAATAACTTTTGCAAAATTATGTTTAAGTAGTTATAGTTGATTCCTTCTGCGCCCTCCATTTCCTCCAAGGCCTCTGCGCATGCCCAGACAGTGCGCAGACGTGTGTCATATGTCATACGTCATCTGTCATATCACACTCTTGGGCGTGGGCTATTTGGGCATTAACTACTTGGGCGTCAGCTACTTTGGCATTAGCTACTTGGGCGTAAGCTACTTGGGCAATAGTATTCCTTAGTGGACGCGTGTTTAGGATGACGTCATATTATGTTTAGGAAAAGATGGCGGCTGTCACCTGTCAATTAAGATATGTCAAGACCACCTGTCACTTGTCAAATGCTAAAATTAAAATCTAACACGTGAACTGTATTCAGGGTGACGTCATAAGTCGTTTAGAGAAAACCCAAAGTCGATCGGTCAACTGGTTCGGAAGATATAGTTTTTTGCGATTAGTGCCCTTATGCCTCGAGACGAAACGCTGAAATTCTGGTTGCAGGCAGAGGAATATAGAACCTATCGAGCAGTAAAACAATTTTTCAAATATCACAACTAATAACAGAGCTAGATGTATTAAACCATTAGGGCCTTAACACGATAAAGTAGTGCAAAGCATTGGTAATGTTTATTTCTTAGTAGGAATATACCTCGTATATTAATTATATTTACATACCTCGTATAATACGGTATTGGTAATGCGCTCTTAAGATTGCGTCATCTTTATTTCCTAGTAACATAATATTCATCTTGTACCAGGAATCAATTAACTATTATTTAGCGAAATAAAACACTCAAGTAATAAAATAATTATTTATTTAGCCATATTACATACAGAGTTTTAGTAATTCTATATAAATTAATTGCTAGTAATAAGAAACAGGTTACAGCTATGAATACAATTAAACTATAATTGCTGGTTGAGACATCTAAATCGTCGGTTGATGTAGAGTTGTCGCATTGGGGGAGAGTGGCGTTCTTGTATACGCTGATTAAAGTCTTCCAATCTGTTTCGCCAATAGTGTTATCTCGGAACAAGAGCTTAACCTTATAGCGAAGCAGTTCGTTAGCTGCTGATGGGACTGGTATGTAAGAGGCAGGAGTAATTTTCTTATCAATCATCTCAAAAGGCATCTTTAACCATGTATTATTAGATGGAAAGTCATTGGTTTCAATCATTACTGACACGTTCCGAACGTTAAAAGGAGTGTACACGTAAAACACATTTTGCACCAGCGTCACCAGGAGTACATATGATGAACTTAACGCAGCCATGGTTGGAATATAAATGAGTTAAATTTTCTTCTTAAAGATACTTATAGCTTCATAACTATGAAACAGACCTGTTATAAATATTATCAGTAAAACTATTAAGTAAAAACCACTTCGTTTATAGCAGAATGGCTCTAGTTTTTGAATCTTTTTCTCTTTAACAGGTCTGAATGGCTTATTTGATTTAAGCTGTCTGCACTTCCATAACATTTTTGCCAATTTACAGTGTTTAGCGTACTTGTAATGATCTACTAGAGGATCATCTCCTTCCTTCCAACCATCAAATTCGCAGTGACAAAAAGCGCATTTAACCACATCAGAATGTTGTGTAAAATAAAAACCTGCATATGCTAGGGTTTCTGGATTAACTTTATTGCGCCACCCAGTAAATGTGATTAATCTGTCTTCAAAATTTCGAATCAGCCCAAGACCATCATCACCGCAATCTAGACGATCTACACTATCCATTATGTACATGTTTCTATCTAGAGAGTTGTAACTATACTAAGAAATAAAACATGAAATTGTTTATTTATTCATTTATTAAACATCAGTACACATATATATTTTATCAAAATCATCCATCACCTTCTGCGGATTATAATGCAATAACTCTAAAATATAATAATTCTGTTCAGACATGTTTAAATTACAAATACTTTTAACAACATCAATAATGGTGTTATCTATATTAACATAATAACAAGCATATCTCAATAAATCATCATAAGCGGTTCTAAAGTCTAAGTTTTTTACTAATTCTAACCTATAATTAACTAAATGTTTAATACATAAAATATCATGCATGTCATTACAGCAAAAACATAATGTAACATTATCACATTTAAGATTAATTATTTTTTCTCCCAACAGAACTGCTGTGGATATGGTAAAATTTTCAGTTTCAGATACGGTGGTTGCTACAGTTTCACCGGATCCATTTTCTTCAAGCATCTTGGAAGCCATTTTGAGAAATTCATACCAGTCAAAGTTAGCCAGAGAGATTGAAACTTGTTCTTCAGGTAGATTTAAAAGTGTATTTGTTAACTTTACGCTTGGAAGCATTCCTCTGGCGACACTGAGTCCTACCACTATCTTAAAATGGCCAGCAGGATAACACACTTCATTTAAAAACTTTTTTTCACTTCTAATTTCTTCCTTGCTTCTTAAAATCATACTATCGAGATACTTCCAATACGGAGTCGAACTTCGAGAGGTGTCATCATCATCTTCCACCATTTCACTAAAGTCTGCAGAGTAGTCAGAAAGCCAACTATCGTCAAACATGATTGGAATTAAACTGGGTTTGACAAACATAAAGCTGTTTATATTATACCCCCACTCCTTGATTGAATTTATTTATGTTGAGTTCTAGAAACAGCAGCTTAGACAAAGCCCAACCGCTACCCACCTCCCTAAATTCTGAAGCTTTGGTTAATAAAATATTTTGATAAAGAGTATAAAAATCTTCCAAATTAGTGTGTTGATCAATAACACTATACTTAGAGTTAAAAGATTTGGTTTCCTGTTCTTTTGTTGAACTCAACAGATAACGGCCATATAGCTCCATATTGACTTTTATTTTTAGATTTGAATTCAAAACCTGTTTTAACAATGAAATAATTTTATCTTTCAATGATTCTAAATAAAGCTTAACATCGGTCGAGTGTGAATCACCGGATACATGATAAGTAACAAGCCGGTTCTTAAAAGCTGTTTGAACAAGTTTTACATCAGAGTCAAAGTCCACACAACAATTCTGTTTGTGTTTTGTCGTACGATTATGGCTACTAAGCGATACGACTTCGCGGCTGCAGACGTGGCAAAACGGCATAATGTTCTCAAATAATGAGATTATACAAAAGACGTTGTATTTATTTTAAATGTTTGATTAAGCAACTCTGGGTCTCCGAAATTAGATGAGTAATTTGTATTTTTAACATCAAGCACAATACTCCATTCTCCATCGATGCTTTCAAATAGTTTAATACATCCATGTAAATGTGGAATCATGTCCTCGACTTCTATAATTTTCTGTGTTGTAATTTCTACAGTTTGAAATTGGGTTGGGAGGATATAAGACTGTAATAATTGTGTTTGTAACCATGTACCCAGCGGTTTTAGCATACTAAGCATATCCCAGTATCCACGAAATGTCAGCTTATAAAAACATTTTTCTCGGAAATGAACGTCCTCGTAATCACTATATTTGATGCGCTTATCAACAAATAACGACTTGTGCAATAGACAGATGCTACAGTTGGAGGATGGTGCATCACACAGATCTTGTCTTTCTTTTGCATAAGCTTGACTTGCTAATAGAGAAGCATTGTTAGCCCATATGGGTAAATATTTGTGCTCAAGTAAATAGTACAAGTGGAGCCCTTCCAACTTTGCCGTATTATCTCCAGGTATTTCCGTTATACAAATGGATAAAATTCCTCCAATATATGATTCTTCAAACTTCCAAGTACAGACAACATCAGATATATAAACTTTTACATCGGTATTTTGCAAATAATTTAAGATTTTTTTAAATTTAGGATGTACTGCTAGATACAACACTTTTTTTCGTCTTGACGCATCTTTTATCCGAAGTGATAGGTAAGCAGCAAAAATTATTTCAATGTACAGAGTATCGTGTAATAACTCATCTCGTTTATAACGACGGCCATACATGAAGAGATAAGTGGGTATAGATGTGGTTTGACTTTCATCATTATTCTCTTCCAATGAAAATTGAAGAGGCCCTTGAAAACACTTGAGTAATTGATCTTTTTTTGTATGATGTTTAAGCTTTCTGTTCAACCATGGTTTCACCAATTTCACCTTGCTGATAAAGTGTAGAAACGCAGGAAGAAACGTCGATGCTTCATTTAACCTCTCACAATTTATAACTTGGACCCAATCTATGTAGTTATCAAACTTTTTCAACAGCACAACAGATACATCTGTTGCAAGAGCTTCTGCGGTGATGGTACTCATTACCGCCTCCGATGAGAGAACAAACCCACGCTTTTTAGACACTTTAGACGACATACTATGCTTGTTGATTTGTAACTGAAGAAACAGCCGAGGGAAAAACGGTATTTATAGATATATTTAACCAATCAGTAACGAGAACAAACAAACCTGTTGAAACCTGTTTATTCTAAAAACACGTGACATGAATAAATTTAAACCACATCCTTGGACATATCAACCCAACTGTTGTGAGATTTATCAAAACCAAGCCATTTGACATACATTTTCTTGCCTTTTTTGCGTAAAATTTGTTCTATAAGAAACACATCAGGCTGTTTAGTCTTTTGCAATTCGTATTCGTAGAAACCACCACTTATAGGGTGCCCTTGCATATCTTCTATTAAATACGTCGTTGGATTGGTAATCTGTACTTTGATAATTTTAAACAGCTCAGTAGTCCAGTTAGGCACATATCCTTTTTCAAAAACATGCTTAGCTTTACTTATACGAACAACATCACCGACTTTAAATTTCTGTTTCCCTACAACCTTGAGATTATTATAAACAGAATTTAATAATTATGACTCATTGTTTTTAGCCACATCTTTAGGCTTCATACCAATAGTGCGATGCTTTGTATTATTATAAGTATCTGTAACTTGTTCCAACAAGTCGATCCATTTATGATTGCCATTCAAGGTAAACAACTTAAACAACTTTTCCTTTATTGTTCGAATTACACGTTCGGCAATGGAAGCCTTTAAAATGCTAAAGGTGCTATAATGATGTATATTATGTTTCTTCAAAAGATTCTGAAAATTAGAGTTGTAATATTCTTTCCCATTATCGGTGACTAATTTTTTCGGTATTCTCTTTGAATGTTTAAGTATATGTTCCATAGCAGTAGTTACATCCTGAGCAGTTTTGGACTTGAGAGGGCGTGTCCACAAAAATTTCGAAAAACAGTCAATTACAACCAATATGTACTTAAATCCGCGGTTCTCTCGAGCATACTGATCGAGTTGCGCAAGATCGGATGCAAAAGTATCATCTAATCCATACTGTAGAAATCTACGACGTTTAAATTTAGTTCTAGCTGGCCTATGTAACTCATTAACAACCTGCTCCCTCGCTTTGGTAATGCTCTTCGCCATTTTTACAAACGTAATAAATATTTTTTAGTGTGTAGCTAAATTTATACTGAATAATATTATTTCAACAAGTCGACCCGCTGCTTTAACTTCAATATATTATTACTAACAGTTTTTACCTCTTCAATAACGGGTTTAAGAGAATTTTTAAGAGATATATCTATGTACCCCTTCAAGATATTTTCTAGGGTATCAAATTGTGCTGATAACCGTTCTACAGCTTGCTGATGAGCAGATTGTATGTCCTTTAGCTGTTTTTTAACTTGATTATCTAATTTTAAAACTCTATCTTTTAACTTGTCATCAACAAGCTTAAGTGAATCATTATGACTAGACAGTTCTTTATTCAAAATAGTCATATGTTCACGTATTTGCTTGGCTACAGATTCCGAATAGTCCTTGTTTGTATTTGTAAAATTATCCATTTGCTTCTGTGTTTGTATAATGCAATCACTCACAGATCTATCAATTTTAGCTGAAAGTGAAACCACCAAATCATCTACAAATTTTTTATTTACAGCATCAGAGACATCTGTTGGTGATTTAACGTTACAAAGGCGATGATCTGAAAAATTATAATCGCCATCCCCAGTAACAGCAATTAGATTTGGCGCTTGTAACACTCGAACCCTTTTTTGCTGAGATGAGGAGGGTAACGAACGTCCGAACTTATTCATGGCTAGTACTATAATGACGTTGAATAAATAAACCTCTGTATTAATAAAATTCAATTACTCCAAGTCGTTCCAATTCGTGTAATATACTAAAGATTTCGTTTCTGTTATTATTATTGCCAACTACCTCAGAAGCTTCCAACTTTTTCAATCTTTCAACCAACTCGTTCACATCGTCGTAGTATACAAACTCCTTAGGGTTTTCATTATATTGCATTAGGGAGGACCCCGATTTATTTCCTCTCTCTGATTTGGATCTTGTGTGTATTTGCCTGGTTGTAATATTGGGCGAAGGCAACTTAGATGTTGATGACAAGAGCGGTCTAACAATAGATGTATATTTATTAGATCTATTACCCTTTAGCTGGCCAGTTTGTTTCATGTATAGACCGGTGCGTTTAAGAATATCTCCATATTCTTGTTCATCAGCTTTAGTGTGAAATTTAGGATCTTTTAAAAACAACAAGTCATATAAGCCCAGAGTTCCTTTATACTTGATGCTACCTACTTGAATGCTTCCATCTGCTAAAAAGTTTACAGGCTCTGATCCTATTTGCCAAGAATCATTTTCAACATTGTATTTTATTCCCTTTGCATCTATTTCAGGAGAGTCATACCAATATTTTTTTACATATTCTTGAGTGATCTCAGGGTATTGCTCGATAAACTTATGAAACACTTCCGAATTTCGAAGAGAAGTTTCAAAAGCATCTTTCATAGTTTGCAACGATGTTTCTGCAGGGTCTTGAAAGGCTTCTTCAAACACATCATCAGAATGATCAACATCACCATACTGTGCTTCATCAGTTAGAAATTGCACTTGTGGTTTTAGTTCGATTTTTTTCAAGGGAGGAGGTTTGACATCATCAGAAGTTTCGATTTTTATTTTACGTTTTTTAGAGTTTTTCTTATCAATAGATGCTTCAACCAGTTTATGTAATGGGTTTGTAATGGGCGTTAAGAATCTATTAAGCGCATCATCCTCCTCGCCACGTTCCAGCTTTAACGCTAAATATTTCTTTCGTATGGTATTACCCGCCTGAATAATTCTTCGCTTAACATCCTTATCGAGATTTTTCAAATAAGAAGCCATAATTGCTAAACAGCTAAAAACGCCGATAAAAACAGCTAAACAACCCTGTTTAAAAACAGCCCTGTTTAAAAAACAGTTAAAACAGCCCTGTTTAAAAACAGCTAAAACAGCCCTGTTTAAAAACAGTTAAAACAGCCCTGTTTAAAAACAGCTAAAACAACCCTGTTTAAAAACAGCTAAAACAACCCTGTTTAAAACAGCTAAAACAGCCCTGTTTAAAAACAGCTAAAACAGCCCTGTTTAAAAACAGCTAAAACAACCCTGTTTAAAAACAGCTAAACAGCTATGTTGTGTTATTGATTCGATTTGTTAAGACACGTCTATACTCAATGACGTCATGTGTTGGACTGATGTGTTATGACTTAGGGTAATAAATAAGTATCAAACTTGCTACGATACCGTCCCTTATTAATATCATTATCTTTAACAATAACTAAAAATCCATACCTATCTTTCCAACATTCCGAACATACACGCTTAAAAGTATCAAAGGACATGTCTGTATTTACATGATCATCGTAGATATGTTTCAGGTTTAAATCATCCTGTTTGAATAATATCAGTACATTAGCATTGTCACGAACCAGCTGTTTCGGAATCTTGGAGTATGTTTGAGAGAGGTAGAATGAATCGATATCATTATGACGCCCCATACAGAAATAATTACGTATTTTATCTTGCTTCTCGCAGGCTACATCGTCAAATATAAACACAGAATGAGGCAGGGCACTGGAAGGATCTAAAACATCATCATTATCGCTATAGCCGAAATATCTAAGACGTGAATGCTGTAAGGCCTTTCGCAGAAATTCGTATTTGTCTTGTTGCAGTGATTTGGAATACACATATACATGCTCAAATCTTAAGCCGTTTTCATCAATTAATAAACTTATCATTACAGCGGTCTTGCCACAATTACTTGGGCCACATATTAAAGCTCTTATGGTGGATGGTAGAAGCCGGCCATGTTTCCTATTTTCCGATTTTTTCTGCATATCAAAATTATGTACTTTAATACAAATGTTCTGTTTCTCTTTCCGCATCTCTATAAGTATAAGTCCGCACTCTTCAATGACATCATTACTAATGCAGACGTCACAGGGTGCAGGTGTGTTAAATAGCGTTATAAGCACATTACCAGTAGAACTCCACCTGCCTAGCTATTCCTATTGTGGTCCTGGAACAAAGCTGCAAAAACGATTAGCTCGAGGAGATCGGCCAAAGAATAAATTGGATAGTTATTGCCGCGATCACGACATTGAATACTCAAAGTCCACCGACTTGGAACACAGACATAAAGCAGATAAAGTACTAGAAAACAAAGCTTGGGGACGTGTCAAGGCCAAGGATTCTAGTTTAGGTGAAAAGACATCAGCTTGGCTAGTAACAAACGCTATGAAGGTCAAACGCAAGTTAGGTGCTGGCAGCAAGAAGACAAAGAGATCTGTATGCTTGTCTTCGGTTGTAAGACAGATTAAGAAACAACTTAAACATTCAGGTTCGGGGAATGTTGGTAGAAAGAAGACTTTAAGTAACTTACTAAAGGCAGCACGAGTAACAGTGAAGAAAATTGGCGGCTCCAAAAGAATCAAGGTTCCTCGAGTAATTCCACTACCAAAACAAGGTGGTATTCTACCACTTATTCCGATATTTGCTGGACTTAGCGCGCTCGGGGCATTAAGTGGTGGAGCTGCTGGTATTGCCAAGGCAGTTAATGATGCTCAGAGTGCCAAAGACAAACTAAAAGAATCACAACGACACAACGAGACAATGGAGGCTATTGCATTGGGGAAGAAGGGCAGTGGCTTGTATTTGAAAAAACACAAGACAGGCTATGGTTTGTTTTTACGTAAAATGCCAAAAAACTTCCAATAAAGCTACCTGAACGTCCTTTGACCGATCAAGATATTAGATTATATGCGACTCGTTTAAAGATTCCTAATTTTCGAGGTGTATTTATGCGAGATACATTACCGAATGCACCCCGAAAAATAGAGTGCGGTGTTGTTAATTTGGATCGAAATATAGGAGACGGTACACATTGGGTAGCTTATAAGAAGAATGGTGATAAAGTTGTTTATTTCGATAGTTTTGGCAACTTGAAACCACCTAAAGAATTTGTCAAGTATATGAAAAAAACGAAAATTTATTTCAACTATGACCAATATCAGGATTATAAAACATCAAATTGCGGCCACTTGGCATTATCATTTCTCTATAATAATAAAACTTTATAAAATATAGGAATGTTATTGTCTCACATCAGTCATGTCTCAAACGTTCACGTTAAAGGGTCGTACTAGTCGGCTTGAATCTTATTTTGTACCTCCAATAGAACTAGATTCGAGATACGATTACTCTTTAGCATTGATTTCGCTAAATACTTGGAATACTATCCCAAATATTGAAGAAGGCCGTAACAAGTTTTATTACAAAGTTGATAAACAAGAAGAACAAGTAGTGGAAATACCGACTGGATCCTACGAGTTGGAAGATATTGAACAATTTTTGCAGAAACATCTTGCTGATTCTAAGGCAACTGCTCCAGAGCGGAACCTTATTATATCACTCAAACCCAACAACAATACGTTACGGTGTGAGTTGAAGAGCGTATACCACATAAACTTTGAACCAAAGGATAGCATTGCAAAGTTATTGGGATTCTCACCACAAGTTCTAACAGCTGGTAAGCTGTATGAGTCAGATCAACCAGTTGAAATTATACAAGTTGCTACCATCAGAGTAGAGTGTAACATTATTTCCGGTTCGTACTATACAAATAATCCATCGCACACTCTCTACGAATTTTCACCAACAGTGGATCCTGGTTATAGCATAAATATAGAACCAAGAAACTTAATTTATTTACCAGTGAACCAGAGGAGAATATATAACATTACGTTATCTTTACTGGACCAAGAATCAAACCCAGTTAATTTTAGAGGTGAAGAAGTTGTAATCAGATTAGAACTTAGACGAGATGGGGTTAGTGTTTAATAGTAAAAGTTATTTAAACACCAACGCATCAGCTGGTCAATCAGTCTGCAGTCAGAAGTCAAAGGGATCACTCACGTTTTCAAATATAGCTTATTTACAGTCTATAGGTCCACACTATCGCTATCATGTCAGAAAAACTTCAAATATTTAATCAAGTTAAGAGTGATGAGTCGGTCATTCGTGAAGAATGGCATACTTATCACCCATTCACCACCTCATTTAATAATAATGACGAAATTGAGATTGTTATTAATCAGCAAGATGTGTTTTTGGATATGAGCGAAGCTCAACTCTACATAGAGGGAACATTTAAGGAGGAAACAACAGCTGGTAAGACTGGCGATTGTAACCTAACCAACAATGCTGGAGCATTTTTGTTTGACAACATATCATATGAAGTGAATGGTAAAGAAATTGAAAAGATTCGAGATCCTGGAATAGTTTGTACAGTTAAGAATTTGCTGTGTCTAAACGATCAAGAGAGCCGCGCATTAGATATTGCTGGTTGGAACTGGCCTAGTGTAGCAATCAAGACCTTGGACGAAACCTCTAAGGAGTTTAATTTTCGCATTCCCCTTTCTATGCTGTTTGGAGTGTTTGCCGATTATAAGAATGTTTTAATGGGTAAACAAAAAATTAAACTGGTTCGAGCCAGACATGATGACAACTGTTACAAGTCCAGTGGAGATAAGAAGGCGGAAATTAAATTAAAAACTGTTGAGCTGAAAGTTAAACACATCTATCCTAGTGATGCAGTAAAATTACGTCTTTTGGATGAAATTGCCAAGAACAAATCAATATTTATTCCGTTTAGAAACTGGGAGATACATGAGCTTCCTGCTCTACGAACAACAAAGAGAGATATTTGGACTGTTAAGACCATGTCTGAGAGAGCAAGATATGTTATTGTATTTTTTATGAAGAAACGTAAAGACAGCTATAAAGCCGATTGTACTTATTTTGACAATTTAAAGGTGACTGATGTCAAGTTGCATCTTAATTCAGAGGTTTATCCCTACGAAGCGTTAAACTTAAATTTTGAAAACCGCCAATTTACCGAGGCTTATCAGATGTATACGGATTTTCAAAAAACATATTTAGGAAAACAGCAGAGTGAACCACTTTTAGACTTTACTACTTTTGCAAGCAGAGCCCTCTTTGTTATTGATTGCACAAAGCAAAATGAGTCCATCAAGAGCAACACCATTGATGTCAAGTTGGAATTTCAAAGTTCTGAAAACTTTTCTGCGGATTCACGAGCCTTTTGTATTATTGTGCATGATCGTGTTCTTGAGTATCAGGCTTTAACTGGCCAAGTACGAGACATGTTGTAGTCAGTTGTTCTTTAGTCCCAGCAAGATGAAGGTGGTTATAGTAGATGTTCAAGGATTTTGCATCCCAGACTTTTGCGCCAAGGAGCTGGCTATTTATGATGGGAAGCAAATGAAGAGTTATCTGTTTAAACCAGCTAAGCCGTTTTACATGTTGTCAGAGGATTGTCAAAAACAAGTATTATTTTTATATGGGAATCATCATGGTCTCTACTACAATTATGGAGAAACCGACTACAGCCAACTTTATACAATTATTCGCAACGACCTGGGAGATGCGGACATTATTTATCTCAAGGGACATGTTAAAGAGGCATTTTTAACAAAGACATTTTTAGATATAGAACATAATTTACCATATATTATTAATTTAGAATTTATTAGAGATAGTGCTAACGTACCCAAATTATCTAGAGGTATTACTGATTGCCCTTATCATAGTTTAGATGTATGTAGCTGTAGTATTAAGAATGCTTATATTTTGTATGACTATATTTATAATTTTTTACCTAAATAAAGATTAAAAATGTATGCATTGTTTTTTTATTTATATTAATAAGAGTTCTATGAGAATTTAGTCATTTAATGTCCAGCTCATGGCTAAGACAGTCGATCTTAGAGTTAAACTCCAAGAACATCTGCGAAAAATACGTAGGCTGAAAAAAGATATCAAGTGTTACGAAGATCATAAATATTTGGTTAGACAGTTGTTAAAACTTAACCTCTAATACTTATCAATGGCGGCCTCCTCTTCATCATCCGCTTGGGATAAAGTGTTTGAATCTTCTTCTCGATGTCAGCAGGATAATGATGATATTGTACGCAAGATCAAGCCAAGCAGAGTTTATGAAATTGATGATTACATAACAATTATATTTAACACTACAGAAGAAGAGCGTAAACAAGTAATCATAGACACTATTGGATATGGCAAGATTTATTTTTCTAGTGATGAATTTGAAGAATTCATAAGTACGTTTGATTGTTTCAACACTCACTGGGTTGACATCTTTATGATTATTGGACAGTACACTTTGGTGTTTCATCGTAATGACGAAAAGCGAAGCCTCAAGTTTGAAGATGCCATGACAGACAAATATTTGTTTCGATGGACTGACAAGCTAATTCGTTTATTTGCAAGACATATACCTACATTGTTTAAACTAAACATTGAATATTATACTGTTGTAAAATAAATGTTAAAAATTTACATTTGTTTTTTTTTCCTTAGTAGGGAAGAGGGAGAAGGGGTAAAATAAGACAAAAAATTTGAATACAAAGAAATCCTGTGTTTATTTGTATATATGATACACATTTTAATACAAAAAATTAACATTTTCATCTCTGTATATAATAAATAATAATACAATAAATATTAATACAATAAATAATAATAAATAATAATAATACAATAAATAAACAAATTAAATAATAATAATAATATAATAAATACCTAGCCTAATATCACAACCCTCTAAAACCATCAGCTATCCAAGAAGATTGAAACAAAGATAGCTATGGTCAGTCTTAGCTTATGGAATTTCCGATGATTCCTTATACAATACTATATCTCTATGACCCCAAGCAAGCGTGTGCTCGAAACCGGGTATAATGAAGCGCTTGTCGTCCGCGTATGACAGCGCTACCTTATTTTTAAGTTCGACATACATATCGTGTTCATGCGAGCGGAAAGTGTTCATTCTACGATGAATCTGAGTTCCTTCTACGTCAGCCGCTTCTCTATAATCGTCAAGAGTCAGTTCTTTTTGGGTGACGTAGTCAGGAACCCCTTTAGCTTTTTTAGTCAACTTTCCCTCTACATTAACGCAATATGCTTTCGCCCCGGTTCCATAGAAATCCCAAATAATCTTTCCTGCATACTCATCTTTCATTTTACCAAGTATAGATTGGTTTACAGGAACATTATGTGGGTTATCTTGTGAGTAGTTGGAAGTATCGAATCTACTTAAATTTGTCGTCATATCATCATAAAAATTATCTGTTGTTACTTTTAGAATTAGGGAGTCGGTGTCAGTGTATAACAATTCCGCGCTGTTGCCATATTTCGGCTTAATGTACCCGTACAAAAAGTCATACATAATTGTTTTGGATATTTCCAAGATTGAAAAACCCACGTAAATGGGTTTATTATACACCACTTTTTGTTTTTTCATCTGGATTGCTACCAGGTTTTCGCTATAAATGGTTCGATCTTTAAAATGAGGTTTTGCGATTAACGCTCCGGCCCCCAACCTCCTACCAATATTTTCCCAATGGGTAACGAGCTTTACATCTACCCGTTTCTCCACGTTTTCCATTGTCTTGCCAAACACAGCATTGTTCATAAGTTTAAAAAAGTCTTTTTCAAATTTATTTTTGGCCTGATTTCGCAACGCTGTGTTTAGATCGATGTACTTCTTAAGCCAGGGCGATTGGTCAAAGGATATAGCGCGGTGAATTTTTGTAAGCTGAAGGCCATAATTTAAAGCTTGTTGTAAATTTTGAATGTGAATAATATATTTCTCTTTTTTCATGAAATTTGGAATTAATTTTGTTATTTTCGGGAATTTAGACCCTGGCGGCGCAATGGATTGTGGGCAAAAGGGTAGTTCATTATGTAAATAATGCAAACTGTCCGGATATTCCAAATCAACTTCTAAAATGTATCCTGTCGGTGATTCAGGCGCTATATTCATATAATCCAAATTTTGAATTTCGGTTTCGTTTAAAAACTTAAAGCCTCCTGTTGGTAAAAATTTAGACATGCTGGCCCCGTAGAGGTTTGTAGCGTCTAAATATGCTATGTAAGAGGTGGGTTTGTTAACGTCATAATGTGGCATAAATTTATTATTCGCAAAAGCTTTTCTTATACTACACTGACTGACTCCCCCGCGAATACCGTGTTTAAAGAAGTGCACCATGTCTAGATCGGTTAATATCTCCAATTGGATGGATGTGGCCTTGAGAGCGGAATCCATCGAAAGACCCGGCGCAGTAAAGTACTGCGCAGGATCAAGGCCATAAGTAGCCAGGCACACGTCTCTAAAACTTTCAAAGACATCTGTCAAAATTAATACGTCGGATTTTAAATAAATATCAGAATATTCGCCTAAACTTTTACATTCAAATAAATTCCATACCTTCCAAGCACGCTTATAATCATCGGTGGTAATGTTCTCATTTTTTAGTTTGTTGTAAAAGTCTTTTTGTGATGGAAGCTTGTTTTCGTCTAATTTTGAAAATGAATCTACGTAATTATACGGGAAGACACCCTTCTGTCGAATAAGTTCAAATTTATCCTGTTCCGCAAAATATTTACGCACGGTTTTACACTGATCTGATTTTAAATTTTGACTTAATTTATCTAAGCCGCTAGCCATGAATCTAAAACTATCCAAAAAGCGTAATTTTAAAAATACCTGTCGTTGTTTTCCCTCCTTGTTTTCGACGTTATCCACCAAGATATGTTTAGTAAAGGAAATATACTTTTCCTTATTTTGGGGGATAACGTCCAACTTTTCTTCATCGCAAGCCAATTCCTTGACAAACAGGTGGGAATCAAAATTGGACATATTATGGAAAAATATGGGAATAAAATTGGGGATTTTATAATTTAGATTACACACAGAGTGACTTGGACCGCGATACAGCCCCGTTAAATGATCGTGATCATGAACTCTATCGTTTGCTTCTACGTCAAATGGTTTTTCGCAAATATGACAGGTTGTTGCTTGTCGATGCTCATTCTCTTGTTCCGCCGTCATAGGTAACATTGACACCACTTCCTTCATAAAATGGTTGTATATTGATTTACAATCAACATCTAACCGTTTTACAAATTCTTTGTGTGCGTTCTGTCCTCTATAACTTTGATACTTTGAATAGGCATCATCAAAGTCACATTTAATGTAGTAAGCAAATGAGTAGGGCACATGTTTATGAGTTCTAATAGTATAGGATGTATCAGGGTCCAACTCATTTTCCTCTGTGGGTATAGGTTCAAGGATTGTCTCGAAATCGGCATAAACAACAAAAGGCACCTTTAATTTCTTTTCAAAATTTGTAAATTTCAAAATATTCTCGGGGACCTCTTCTCCGTATTTATTCTTTTTTAAATCAGTTGTTGGTACTTTGGCCAAAACGTGTCCGCAATCATGTTCTTGATGAGCTTTCAATTTTTGCTCTGAATAAAAATATGTTAAACAACCATCACATAAATACTTAGTAGCATGACGTGAAGACAATTGTCTTGAGATCAGTCGAGATAAACTTCTTATTAAACAGTAATGACTATTTTCATAATCATCGCTGATTAATAACAAATTTACATGACTCTCCTTGCGAGATGTAGTAAAGTATAAGGGACCTACAACCTCAATACTATTTTTACCATTGTCATAAACTTTTTCTAGGCCATAAACATTGATAGAAATATTATTAAGGCGTTCAAATTTAGATATGTCACTAAGTTTAATCGGAAATTCCATACCTGTAAAATCCAGCTCATTCTCAAAAGGCAGATAGTTCGCGACTCTATTTGCATGTTGAGTACGATCTACGGGATGCAAGGAAGCTAAGACTGACCACATGAAACACTTTTGATCAGTGTTTTGAATGTTTAGAACAGCTTTCTTTGCTTCAATCTCCTTTGGTAGCGGGATGTAGGATGATGCCTTTAGAGGGTTGATTTTATTAATTCCTAATTCTAAATGTAGGAGCTGCTGAAGAGTCCACCCTGTAACAATAGAAACATGGTTAAGTATTATGATTTAAAAAATATTAGTAAAAGTTTTTAAACGCTTACAATAATACTTACCACTATCCTTTTCCGAAAACTCTGAATACTTTCGGTCTAGGATGGCAGCAAACTGTTCGAACAGCTCCTCCAGGTCCGTCGCTCCATTCACCAGCACATACTTAGTGTTAAAGGACTTGTCCTCAGCCGACTCGTTCGTCTGCAGGAGGAAGCGGCCGAAAAGCTCTACCCCGACTTTCAGTTGTTCATATTTTGAAACAATGCCTCCCACCAACCTTGTAAATTTTTCTTTTAGATGCGCCAGGAACCTGGGGACGTTGGTGGGATCTTGGTTTGTGGAAAGTCGATAGGTAGCAATTCGGCTCCGGAATGATGTTTTAATTAGTTCTACACCTTCCTCCTGCACTGCACAGCAGTTCTCCCGATGACGTAAGGTCCTTAGGTGGCTAGACCAGCGGGAGACAGGCACATCTAGCTTGCAATCGCTGCAATGCCTCGGCTGCTGCGAAGATGAACCTGACGTTGATGGTTCTGAAATAAATTACAATATTCGCTTAGATAACTTTTTATACAATTTCTGCACTTAAAAATATCTGTAATGACGCCTTCGTATTGTTTTGTTTTAATTTCCTGTTCTCTGATGATGTTCATATAAGAGCGAGACATATGTAGGTAGTTATAGCAAATAATTTAGACGGGCTGCCTAGGAATGTCTTATCGCTTTTTATAATAGCATGATAAAATATCTAATTTTACACAGTATTAGTATCTTATTAATCTTACGCAATATGATGTAATACCTAATCTTACACAATATTATGCAATAACTTACCATCTGACGAAACGAGTCTAGCTCTCTTGGCCATGGGTCCTTGTGAAGGCATCGTTTGTCTTTTGGGGGCTCTATGTTGTTTTTCTTGCTGATGTCGCCGAAGAGCCCCTTCTGATGCAAAACTGGCTTCACAAGTTTGGCAGACTCTAGCTGCAAGTCTACAATCTCCATGACGTTTGAGGTTGTCCTTTCTGGTGAATGAACGCTGACAATGCTCACAAACAAACATTTTCTGTAAAATTGTTTTAAATAATAATTAGCGTTCACATCATAACATAATATTTGGCGAGCATCAATATAACCCTTTAATAATCACTTATATCAACCCCTTTAGTACTCTCTTACATCCTATATTACCCTTAAATAATGCAGATATTGATTGTTTAGAACGAATTCTTTATTTAATGCATGGCTTAGATAGATAAATAACACACAATATAATATATATATAATAATAAATATGGTACTTACGATATTATTAATTTTATACTGTTTGCTAATCTTCACAACAAGTCACGACTTCTGCTCGATGATAACTGATGCTACTTGCCTGTTTTCCACTGTATTTATACCCTATACCCTTCACTTTGTACGTACCAGTCACGACATTGAATATTAATTACATCCGCGAAACACGTTGCAAGCCGGGTGACTTTCTCCTCGTGTTGAGGTCATTATAGCGTGATAGTTGGAAAAATACTTGCAATCTCCGTTCACTAATGATTTGCATATTAATTACATACAAGTTGATTTTTCTCGCTTGATGAGATCATCATCTTGTTAGAACAAGTCTTTTTACTAAAGTATGATATCTAAAGATTCTAATATATTTTATAATAGATATTCTCTCGATTATTGTTTCATATATAGAATGTATTACGACGTCTGCCCCATTATGTTTTTCGTTTAATTTTTCCCAAAAATGTCGAAATGAAGTGTTTTTCAAATATACATTTAAAAGGTGCCCTTTGGCATCCGGAGTACCGAAGGTACTTTTTTCGCTATATGCGCATAATATTTCCTTATATTTAACTCCGAAACACCGATTTTAGCTTCTGCGCATTTCCAAAATGTCCTTATTTTTTTATTGCGGGGTTCTATAGGTATGGCTTAATAATGAATATATTAGATAAAATTATAAAAATCTGAGGTGCCGTTTTGACAGTTATTATGGTTTTACTGATAATTCGAATACTTGGATGTATTTTGATTATGAGGTTGTATAGGTATAGATTATTAATGTAAATACTGAAAAAATTAAAATTTTTAGATGTGCCGTTTTGACACTTTGACGATTTTACTGGTGGTACAGTAATTTGTAAATATAATTAATATACGAGGTATATTCCTACTAAGAAATAAACATTATCAGTGCTTTGCACGACTGTGCTGTGTTAAGGCCTTAATGGTTTAATACATCTAACGCCGTTAGTACTTGAGATATTTGAAAAAATCTTTCACTTCTAGATAGGTCCAATATACCTCTGCCTGCAACCAGAATTTCAGCGTTTCGTCTCGAGGCATAAGGGCACTAATCGCAAAAAACTATATCTTCCGAACCAGTTGACCGATCGACTTTGGGTTTTCTCTAAACGACTTATGACGTCACCCTGAATACAGTTCACGTGTTAGATTTTAATTTTAGCATTTGACAAGTGACAGGTGGTCTTGACATATCTTAATTGACAGGTGACAGCCGCCATCTTTTCCTAAACATAATATGACGTCATCCTAAACACGCGTCCACTAAGGAATACTATTGCCCAAGTAGCTTACGCCCAAGTAGCTAATGCCAAAGTAGCTGACGCCCAAGTAGTTAATGCCCAAATAGCCCACGCCCAAGAGTGTGACATGACAGATGACGTATGACATATGACACACGTCTGCGCACTGTCTGGGCATGCGCAGAGGCCTTGGAGGAAATGGAGGGCGCAGAAGGAATAAACTATAACTACTTGTTTACTTCCATTTATTTACCCCTTGCTGCTTTTTGTAAAATCTTCCTGACCATGCTTAAATATCCCACATAATTTCAGAACTTCTTTGAGCGTTAGCTCCTTTACCTTTTATTTTGAAAATTCACATGTTGAGTCGTAACTCTGGATATTCTTACTCTGGCCTCAGTGGCATCTAGCTTTTATGAGGAAATGTATCTTCGTCACATCGTGTTCCCCGAACACACCCTTTTTCACCTGTAAACTTCTTTTATCTCCTATAAACTTCTTTATTTATTCTTTTTCCATTAATTCTCTGACTGTAATCATCTTCACATTTTTTTTTCTGGTCATCGCTTCTTTTGCAATACCATCCCGGGGAAACCGGGAACCTACTTGTTCCAAAATCAGCTCGAGGCTTTCCAACTAATTCATGTTTACATGTGAGGGAAAAGTTGTGTTCTTTGAAAAGCAGTGTTTTTAAAAACCCAAAACCCTCGGCCCGACTTATAATTGGCGCAGTCGGTAGGATTTTTGAAACGTTCCAAAAAGGCAATTTTCGGTAGCGGTTTCTTTCAAGAATTGATTCAAAAAGACCTATGGAAAAAACGGAGAAAATTCCAAAAGTGTTCCAGAAGCAAATAGCACCGATCTAAGGTAGCAACTGGACATCGCAGGAAATCCAAAAGTGTTTCAGAAGCCGATAGCACCGATCTAAGGTAGCAACTGTACACCACCAAGGACCCAATGAAGATTTTTATCATTTTCCTTTTGTAAGTGAAAATTGACATTTTTGATTTTTGAATTTAATTTTTTCTTTCAAACAACGTATTTATTTTAATTTCTGTACGGACAATACTCTTTGTTTTGTTATTTATAACATTCATAAAGTAATCATATTGTCCTTGCAAAAATTGCATTTCATTTTCCTAGTGTTAGACATTTTTAGTTTTAAGAGTGTTTATTTATTCTTGCTATATAGTGTCTCAAAGAAAATAAATTTTTCAAAATTGATTCTGAAATAGATAATATTACAGACATTTTAAATTCTTTGTTTCTTGAATCAACTCGAAATAATAGTGAAAATACAATGCCTGAAATAAATTATCAACTTTTAAAATACCAATCTGATAATATTCAACCAACAACAGACCTAAATGCTAGTATTAATATTTGTCTTTTCGACACTATCTTAAGCAAATTGACTGGTAGAGCTGCAGAGTTAATTGTATCTCGAACAGAATTAAATAGTTGGGCACTAAACAAAAGTGTATTGACAACTAGTTTTTCTGATCAAAGATCAATTGATTGTCTTATTCAAGACTTACTTAATTTAAGACCATATAAAAATGAAAATCCGATTATTTTTGGTATGAGAATACAAGATTCTCGTAGTTTATTATTTTCAAAATTAAATGCTGGACCTGAGAATCCTGCTACAAAATTAATTAAAATTAAACATTATGACGAGTTTGCATTAAAAACTTTTTTAAATGGTTTACCATATAATTTACAACTTGTGACTAGATTAAAAAAACCAGATTCTCTAGAAATGGCAATGGCTCATGTCAGAGAAGAAGAAAATTTTATTTACTATAAAAATGCGCAAATGTCAAATAATTTTAAACCTACTCCATTTTTAAATAGAAATCAAAAACCGAATTATTCTATGTTACGAACGTATAAACAACCGACGTTTAATCCAGTTCAAAATAATTCACCATTTAGACCATTTACAAGTTATCCACAAAATAATAATTTTTCAAGACCTTTTGCAAATTTTTTACCGAATAATAATTTTTCAAGACCTTTTGCAAATTTTTCACCGAATAATAATTTTTCTAGACCTTTAACGAATTTTCCACAACATAACAATTTCCAGAGATTTACTCAACCAAATATATTTTCTCAACCAAGACCTAATTTTACAAATAATAATCAACAAAGACCACCTTTCAATAATCAAAATTTCGGACAAATGTCGCGAAGAACAAAAGTTGAACCAATGGACACTAGTTCTGGTAATACTGTCATTAATAATAATAATCAGAATAAAAAATTCACTGTTTAAGAACTTTATAATCAGGAAGTCTTGCAGAGATCACCTGATCAACCGAATCAATCAAATAATGATTATTTACCTGAAAATTATTGTGACAATGAAAGTTATGACTATAATAATGAATATTATGACTATAACTATACCGAACATGACTTTAACCAAATACAAGAACAAAACGATTATGACATAAATTTGGGTTATTCTGCTAACTCAGATAGTTTACAAAATAGTTAACAAGAAAATTCAAATTTTACCCAAACGAGCCAGAAGACCGATATGACGTAGTATATCTTAATAATTATAATATCCAATTACCCTTTATTTTAATACCCGAACTTAATGCAAAATTTTTATTAGATACAGGTAGTACAAGAAGTTTTATAAGTCCAAAAATTGCTTATGAAAATTTTCCAAATTCTATTCAAAAAGAAATTTTCCAAGTGCAAACTGCACACGCAACATCTTTTCATAATGAAATTGCTATATTACCAATTTTTCCTACTTTTAATACACCCGGTATACATAAATTTTATCTTTTTGATTTTTCAAATAAATTTGATGGATTAATAGGCTTAGACCTTATAAAACAATTAAATGCTAATTTAGATTTTAACAGTTCTACGTTAAAATTGCCAAATACAAATATACCTATTCGACAAAACAATTTACAAAACCAAAAAAATATTGAACGTAATTTAACCTATGTTATTGACCCAAGAACCATCCAAAAAATACAAATCCCTGTTAACATAAAAGATCGATACGGTATATTGCCTTCAACAATTAGGACACCTTGAAATACCAGAATGTCTTGTAAAAATAGAAAACAATTTTGCTTTCACTACAATTTTAAACCCTCAGGAAAACCTCATGGAAATTCAATTTTTTGAAACTTTTGAAGTAGAACCTGTAGATTTAAATGAAATAAATTGTATTGATCACCCTATAGAACAAGAAAAACCTGATAAAGAAATTGATAATAAGCTGAAGGCTAATTTAAAAAATTACACACCCGATGAACTTGTCCTAGGTCATACAAATTCTAGAGATCCCCTAGATCTTATTCCTACGACATTTTACTCTGATTACGTATCGTCACATAAAGATAAAATAGATGCAGTCTATGAAAACGTCACTACCAAAACTGATAATAAAAAAGAAAGAATTTTAGCAAAGAGAAACGTCAAAGGAGACGAAGCTCCGGATTTTAAACTAAACCAAAAGTTTATAAAAAACTCTCGCAAAGAAATAAAAATAAATCCAAATTTGGAGGACCTTATTTAATAACTGAAATACTCGAACATAACCGTGTAAAAATAAAAAACATTAAGAACCCTAATAAAATTGAAATAATACATATTAAAGAATTTAAAAAACCACTTGTTACAGATGGCCCTTCGTCCACGGAAACAACCCAAAATACCATAACCTAAATGATAACCCAGGAATATTACCCTATAAAATAGGTAATGCCCAAAAAGCGACCAATCATTGGACCTTTATACAAATTTTTGATATGAAAAATTTAATTACCGAATTTTCTGTAATAAACAACAGATACGATACTTTTAAAGAAAATATTAATAATTGCTCTAACTACAAAAGAGAATTTCATAACTCCTATGTTATTATTGACAATCTTAAACAAAAAATTAATAATCAATTAGACCAACTTCTTCCAATTAAAACCCGTAAAAGACGAGCCTTGATAAATGCTCTAGGTAGTATAATAAAAAGCATTACAGGTAATTTAGATCAAGAAGATGCCGAACACATCGATAATAATATAAACATATTAAGACAAAACCAAAATAATAAAAAAACTGCTTTAGACAAACAAATGGCACTTTTTGACAAATCAATAAATAACTTCCGAGAAACAAAAAAACGTTTCGCATAATCAAGAAATCTTAAAATTACGCGTTAACCAAATAATTGATATCATTAATAAAGTCGAAATCGAAGAAACCAACCTTTTCGAGTTTTTTCGTATTCATATGATTTTTTCACAAATAACTACATTTTATCAAAATATTTATGATATATTAGAAAATATTGAAACTACAATTACCTTTGCAAAATTAAATACTTTTCATAATACTATCATTAATACAAAAGAATTTTTAACTGAATTAAAATTACTTGATGTAAAACTAAATTTTGAAAAATTACCATTTGAACCAACGGCAGAAAATGTATTAAAAATAGAGAATACTTTAGAGGTAAAAAGTTATGTTAAAAATAAAGAAGTCATTTTTATAATTGAGATTTCTTTGGTAGAAAAAGAAAATTATGATTTATATCAATTATTTCCTTTACCTACTAAGTATGAGAACCATTATAAAATAATTGTACCTAACTTTGAATATTTATTAGTCAATGAAAAACATTTTGGATATTCTAATCAACCATGTAAACGTATCTCGATTAATGAGCATTTATGTACTCATATACATTCGGAAAACTTTTATAAAAACATCCCTTGTGAGGTACAGTTATTACGATATGAACATAATATTTCGAATTGTGATACCCTGTATATTAATATCGATAATATGCAACTTCAAAATATTGATACCAATAAATGGATTTTGGTAACAAATAAAGATATTGTAGGGATTGAAACATGCGAAAACTCGCAAAACAATATCTTATTTAATGGAACATATTTATTAGTTTTCCTTGTAGCCTAAAATTAGGAGATATTATTATTCAAGCATATAAAAAATACTTTTCAACATATACCTTTACCAAATATTAATAATAATTTAACGCATAAAGTATTGTATAAAAAGGTAAAACTGCTCAACCTTAATAATATTAATTTTAATGAATTAAATAAATTACAAGAAGAAATTAATTTACAAAAATCTGAAAATTCAAAATTATTAAATACACCCGTATATTATGATAAAACGAGTATTTGGACAGTTTTACTATATATTGTTCTTTGCATAATAATACTGTTTTGTATTTCAAAGTATCTATGGCCTATTTACATTAAAACTAAAAATGCTAAAAATGATTCAAACACTATTGACTTTTAGGACTTTCAAAAGTTTATATGCCCTTCTAAGGGTGGAGGAGTTACATTCTCTATACTGTTGATGTAAGCAGTTTAGACCACTCCTAGTTTTATAGATAAGAAATGTTATAAATAGTAGTAGGAGACATTTATGCTTTACTTCTGTTGTTACTGTTCATTGTAATTTTGCATTCTCCAATTTCCAAAATAAATTTTATTATATGTGAGGTAAAAGTTGTGTTCTTTGAAAAGCAGTGTTTTTAAAAACCCAAAACCCTCGGCCCGACTTATAATTCGGGTTCCAGCTCTTGCCACTCTATTTTCAGATGATATATTGATTCTGATTTTTACCACGTTTAATCTTATGGTTTCAACAGGATGGTACTCCCCGCATTACGCTGCTTATGTAATAATTAGGGAGTACTTAAATACAATTTTTCCAGGGCAGTGGATAGGTAGACGGGGGTCAATAGAGTAGCTACTCAGATCGCCCGATCTTAACCAACTAGACTTTTTCTGTGGAGCTACGTCAAAAATTTAGTTTATAAATCTAAACTCAACTCGATAGATACGCTTAAGTCGTCCATTCGACGAGTAGTACTACGAGAAATTTCTCTACAAAGTAGTACAAAATTGATCTACTGTAGAACAGTTGGTGGAGGATATTTTCAACATCTTATAAAATAGTCGATTTTCATACTTTATCGTTGGTCTAACTAGTTTTTAAAGTTAATATTTCGTAAATGGTAGAACATATGTATACGGCATGATTATATCTAGAGTTGATTGTAGAATTTAAAAATGTGAAAATATACCGGGTGACACAAGAAACTTTCCGCAATTTTCTCCGTAATTTTAAAGGTAAAGATTTAAAAAGTTAAGGAGTTAATAAGTCTGTAACTTGCCATTTTTCGGCCAATTCAAACCTTTAATACCACTTCAAGTTAAACCAGAAGTGAAGTCAACTTTCATTTTAAGTGGAAACCCCACATTTTTATTCTATACTTCAATTCTGTACAAAAAAATTTTTTTATTGACATATCACACTTTATCATGTATTTAAAAAATGACCGCTTAGATCAATTTTTCTTTGTTCTCTAAGGTGTTTTTGATAAAACAAAGTAATTGGTAAAAAGTAGGCCATGGAAACGTTAAAATGGTTCATTTCGACTTGCTTTATAATATAAAATTGACTTTCTTGAGAAAAATTTATCCGTTAGGGCTATTTTATTTGCAAGTTGTTTTTTAAAAAAACGAATCGGAATTTCCCGATTTTTTAAATGGCAACCCATCTTTTTTCTTAATAATAAAATTCTTTATTTAATATTTTTTCTAACGGTGTATCACAAGTTAATAATTATTTATTAGGTAATAGTAGAAATTAACAAGAAATATAATAAATGTAATTTCTAGACCCGCGTATAAGCCATAACTTATGTCAAGTCTTATGTCATGGAAAATAATTCATTCATTTCAATCTTCGTAGTTCTATTTTTGACCATTTGACATTTTGGTCTTATAAATAATGCTTTTGTTTTCCACGGCATACTAGACTGGTCTTGACAAAACTTCTTATGGCTTATAATATTATATAACATTTTTCTCAAGCACATTAAATTTATATTATAAAGTAGGTTAAAATGAACCATTTTAAAGTTTCCATTTCTTTTTACCACTTACCTTATTTTACCAAAGTTAGAAAACAAAGGAAAATTGATCTAGGCGGCCATTTTGAAAAGTGATTTTTTTTATAGATTATAAACATCGAATAAAAATAAACGGTTTTCACTTAAAATTTAAAAGTTGACTTCACTTTCGGTTAAACCTAAAGTGGTTTGGAAGGTTTGAATTGGTCAAAAAATGGCAAGTTGCACACCTAATAATGCCTCACATTTTTAAAAATTACGGAAAAAATTCTTACATTTCTTGTGTCACCCGGTATAATCTTTTAATAAAAAAATTAAACTTGATACAATTCGCATTTTTATGATCTGCCCTGTATAATGTCTTGTTTCTAAAAAAATGCATTTTGAAAAATAAATTTGACGGGTCTGAGCGATTCTTGATTAACAACAGAAACCGGTAAGCTACAAAATATCATATTGGAAATATAAAATGCTTTCAATAACTTATATTTGCTATTATATCTTTAAAAAATACTGACACTTGTGGCGTCCCATTTAAAATAGGTATCCCCCCCCCCCCCTTCCGACCAAATAACAATGAAAAACGTTGTGATATCAAATTTTGGATGCCACAAACCCATAAAAATTTTACGGTTTGATGTCACATATATAATAGGTAGGTATGTGTATAAAATATACCAAGAAATTCTAATCATGTAAGAAAGAATAATTTCAGTTTTTCATACAAAGTATTATTTGGGATAGAATAAATTTTAAAAATTTTAGATTTTCTGCATCAACTTTTATCAATAATCAAAATATAGTGTAAAAAAGTGTGTTCTTGGTACATATCGAGATCGAGCCCTACTATTTGATCAGCACTCCGATACGCCATTGATTTTTTGGATTAGGCATTTTAAAGATGTATAGGTAGGTACTTATAATCAACTCGTAAATTTAAAAAGTAAAGTAAAAATATTATATAGGCAGAACATTAATTTAAATTTTTCCAGAAAAGGCCAATTTAAATGGATTATTCGTCGGCGCCACCAATATGATAATGTCATTATGAGTAAATTATTTAATAAAAACCTACTTAAAATAATTTTAACGCTCATTATTAGGCTGCTTTCTCCTTCTAAGTGTATAGTTTAATTGCAAATTTTACAGTTCGTAAGAATAACTTTTAAATTGTATGGGCCATCGAGTAATTTATTATTTTAATATGACAATTAGAAATTCCAGTAGCCTCGAAGAATTATTACCCGTGCGTCATATTTATACGTCATTAAAATCGTATGAATCAAATGGAAGAGAAAAGGTCTAAACAAAATCTAATTTCATAAATATTATAATAGATGTGCCCAGTGGCGTAGCCAGAAAATATGTTCGGGGGGGGGCTCAATAGGCGTAAGTAGGACATTTTTTTTGCAGGGACAATCGGGACTACATGTATTTCATGATATTGTTCCTAGTGAAGAAGGCGGAAAAGCGCCGCAGACGAAAAATTTTCGGAGCCACGCCCAAAGTTCGTTTAAAATTGACTTAATTACTGTCAAATTTCGAAAATTAAATTATTACCTCTCCCCCTCTGCATGGTTAGATTTAATTTGTTTTTGTAAATTTTTTTTTTTTTTTTAAATTTTTTTTTAATAGTCCTAGCTGGCTCTTTATTAAAAAAAAATATTTGCGAAAAATATGAATATTAGTGTCAATCCAAAATTTTAACATGAGACGTATGTATGACCCTAACCCGCATTTTTCGTGCTCGGTTTTTCATGATTAAAAATAAAGTAAAATATCGCTCACCACGCCAAAATTGATGATATTTTCAGAAATTTAGGAGCGTAGATCTAAGATCAGTTTTTGGTGCAAATGCTGAGGTTTTGAAATACTTCTTCTTAAGTGGCTTTGTATATTCATAAAAAAGCATTCTCGTTTCTCCCGGACTATTTTTTTATTCCAAATTATCACACTTCTTCCATAAAAAATGTTTCTTTTAAAATTTTTACTTTAATTTTTCTCTTTAAAAATAAATTCCTAATTCTTTTTGGTTTTGTTGTAAACATATTTTATTGCATTGGGTTATATTTTTGTTGATTTAAAATAGCTCTGCTAAAGAAGGAAAACGAAACAGACAAGTATATTATATTAGAAAATTACTATAAAATATTATTCTTTTTACTCGTTTTCCTATAAAGTTGTATCAAAAATCAATAACTAAAACGATATGCGTCCGAAACCTTAATCTCTATATAAAACAGGACTTTTAGAAGGAAAAGTTTAAAAACTAAACGTTTCCTACAAGACCTTTGTAATCTAAGCCAAGAATACATTATTTAAAAATTTAAATTAAGACTCCAAGCGTGAGACGAAAAATTAGGTTGCAATTAGACTTTTAGACCCGAGCTCCTAGGCTGTCTTCCTATTTATAGTGTTAGTCTGGTCTCTTTGAGAAAATGGACAATTTTTTCGAATATCAAAATATTAAGAAAGAACATCGTTATAGATGATTTAGTTATCAAAAATATAATCATATGCAATTCATTTATTTTATTTGTTACCGTTCAGGGGTTTATGTCAAGGGAGATGTTTCTGATGTTTGAGACATATTATGAGAAATTTTAAAAATAAACTTTTTCACCGTTTCAAAATTTTGAGGTTAAAATGTACAATCAAATAAATTTTAAAACGATGATTCGTTAGATGGCCGTAGGACTCGCCTAGCGGCTCGTCCTGGAAATTGCCTGCTTCTTCCTGTAAAATAGTACTTTCCGGTCTTGTAACGTAATATACTATTTTGGGTTTTCTTTAAATTTACATAGAAAAAAAAAGTATTTTAGTACTTAGGTACTGTGTTTTTAAAATAGAACTAAAACTGTATTGGGAACAACATCCCGGTAGAATTATTTATCTGTAAAACGATTTAATTACAAAAACAAATCAAATTAACACAAAAGAGTCATATATGGCATATCACAATAATTCTACACAACTAGGACACTATAAAATCTAAATATTTCGATGTTCTAAAATTTGAAACCCCTTTAGTGAATACTGGTGCAAATATATTAGTGGACAAAGACTTCAAGTGTCTATACAGGGTGATTCCTAAGTTGATACTTCTTTTTTAGTTGTGTATAGAAGGCATTAAAATAAATCACATTTTCAAATACCTCTTTTTTCAAAAAGCTTAAAAATAGGCGAGATACAGAAGTATAAAATCTAAGTGCGGGCCTGGTCAACAAAACGTAGCCTGATATACTTTATGTTGTTTTTGTCTTATTAGTCCTGCATGGTCAGTTATTAGTTATGCATGGTCATTTATTATTATTTGGCGATCTGTTGCTGTGTGTTTTTCTGAAGCAAGTTAATTTTAAATTGGTGACACACAGGGGCGTATTTAAGGGGGTGGGGGGGGGGGAGGAGCTGCAGCCCCCTACAAAGGTCTTGTAGGAAACGTTTAAGTCTTGTTTTATATAGTGATTAAGGTTTCAGACGCATATCGTTTTAGTTATTGATTTATGATGCAATTTTAAAGGAAACGAGTAAAAAGAATAATATTTTATAGAATTTTTCTATTATACATATATTTGTCTGTTCCGTTTTCCCTTTTTTAGAGATATTTTAAATCAACAAAAATATAACCCAATGCAATAAAATATTTTTACAACAAAAACAATGAGGTAGGTATTTATTTTTAAAGAGAAAAATTTTAAGTGAAATTTTTTTTTTTGGTAGGTATGATAATTTATAAAAAAAATATAGTGCGGAAAGAAACGAAAATGCTTTGTTATGAATATACAAAACGGCACTTAAGAAGGAGTATTTCAAAATCTAAGCATTTACACCAAAAACTGCTCTTAGATCTACGATCCTAAAATACATGATTTCTGAAAAATCATCAATTTTGGCGTGGTGAGCGATATACACTTTAGTTTTAACCATGTAAAACTGAGCCCGAAAAACGCTGGTTAGAGTCATACATACGTCTCATGTTAAAATTTTGGATTGACACAAATATTCATATTTTTCACAAATATAAAAAATGTTTTTTTTAATAAAGAGCCAGCTAAGAATATAAAAAAAAAAGAAAAAAAACATTTACAAAAACAATTTTTTTTATCGAAATTTGATAGTAGTTAGATGAATTTTATTCGAACTTTGGGCGTGGTACAATATTATGAAATACGTGTATTCCTGACTGTCTCTCTCTCCAGAAAAAAATGCCTTACTTAAGCCCACTGAGCCCCCCCCCCCTCGAGCATACTTTCTGGCTACGCCACTGGTAACACATGAATATAGTAAAATTTAAAAACAATAAACTAGTAAATATGGTAGGTGCTAATTTACTGTGAGTGTCGTCAAAGTGCGGCTGCTGCTTCGGGATTATAAGCAGAACGCTTTCCCTTGCGGGCTCATCCTAGACCCAGAAGTTTCCTTAATGTTATTCAACGGGCAAGTTAGGCAGGACCGTACTTGATCCATAGTGTAATAAATAAAGTACCTACCTTATTTTTGAGTTTTTTGTAAAAAGGTATTTGAAAATGTCGTTTATTTTCATGCCTTCTATACACAGCTAAAACAGAAGTATCAACTTAGGAATCGCCCTGTATTAGTGGAGAAAGCCTTCATGTGTCTTATTTCTATCCATTTCTGTTTTTAGTTGGGCCCTAAATGCTCTGGACCAAAAAAAATATTTAAAAAGAGGATGTGAAATGTGTTATTTGATGACCAAACGTTAAAATTTAAAATAAAAAAGCTTTGAATTATTTTAAATTTCTAAAACTGTATTTAAGATTCTAGGTCCGTACGGACACCGGACGGTGGCATCTGAAAAATGAAACGTCGGATTTTTTTTTTGGAAAATTCTTTATTCAAATATAAATATAGTACAATTTAATATGCTTACATAACCTCTAATCAGTGTTTATAACACTGGTATTAAGGATACCGACTAGTTGCTGTACAGAAATACACTAAGAAATACCTAGGTAGTCACTAAATATTTTTTAAACCCAAAATTAAACCATAACGACCCAAATTTATACTATACTTAAACCAAAAATAGATAAAATCAGACTCCAGTACATCCACAAGTTGCATAGGTACATTGTAGTAATGCGTTGTTTTACATCTTTGGTAAAAGTTTTTATATTCCTAGATTCTTTAATATTCCTTGGCAAGTTGTTGAATGTACCGGCAGCCTGTGATATGGGATTATTTAAGCCCTTAGTTGTGTTAACATTATGTTGGTATATGTTGTTTAGTGTCCTAGTGTTGTGTTCACTGTGTTGTGTTTTATTTATTACCTTGTAAATATACTTGCACTGTTCTATTTCTAACAATTGATTTAAACTATATATACCCAGCTCCCGGTATAAGCCACACGTGTGCATCCGCCACTTAAGATTAAAAAGTATCTTCAAAACTTTATTTTGCATAACTTGTACATTCCTGAACGTAACTTTGCCACACGTGCCCCACACCAGGAGGAGATATCTTAAATGTGTTTCAAAGTATGCATTGTATATCATAGTTTTTACGTTATTTGTTATGTAATTCCTATATTTGTAGAGAGCTCCGATCATTGAGGTTTTTTTTATTTATATAATTTGTATGTTCAGTCCAGTTTAAGTTTGCGTCTATCATTAACCCTAAGTATTTAATAGAATCTACTTTTTGTAACTCTACATTTTCTAATTTTATATTTGGTACCTCAGTCTTTTTATTTTTTTGTTTAAAGAATAATTATATATTTTGTTTTTTCTATATTTATTTTCAGTATATTATATAACTGCCATTTAGATCTAATTTTAAATAATAATAAAAATTTATTTACCTCAGTCTCCAAGTCTCTTACATTTTCACCTACGTATAGTAACACAGTATCATCCGCGAAGGTAAAATTTCTGCCACTTAAATTTGCACATCTTAAACTTAACACATACAACGAGTAGAGTAGTGGCCCAAGAACAGACCCCTGGGGCACCCCGCAAACATTTTCCCTATCACAGCTCTTGTCTTTATTAATCCTAACGTATTGTTTCCTATTGACTAAGTATGACTTTATTAAGTTATAAATACTAACCCTAAATCCCATATTACTTAATTTCATTAGTAATAACTCCAAGCTAAAGACATCAAATGCCTTGCTGAGGTCTACAAACACAGCAATCACTATCTTATTGTTATCTAAAAATGATGTTATTTTATCTGTCAGATCCATTGTCGCACTTAAGGTATTACTGTTCCTAATAAAGCCGTATTGATACAGATCATTTTCTATATATTTGTCTATAAATGATAACATTCTAGTTTTTATCACAGATTCTACAATTTTTGAGAATACACTTATCACAGAAATGGGTCTATAATTAATTATTCATTGAGTATCTGGTGCCTGCTTTAAAAATTTGAGTTATTTTACTGACTTTTAACTCATCGGGGAATTTACCATTTTTTAGTACATTGTTTGGTTGCATGGTTAGTTGGTTGGTTTAAGGCGGGGGTCGGGCGTTCAGCCCAAGCTTCTTGCACTGCAGCCTAGTGGCTTATTGTGCTCCCCTATCTTGCTAGAAAAGGTTTGTTCCTTTTATAAGGTCCAGCAAATTCCTACCAAGTTTGTCATGTGGGAGGTTATCCCCACATTGGATATCTCCGAAGATTTTGAGTCTTCCTCGGGTCAGTGCTTCGCAGTTATATATGATATGTGAGGCGGTTTCGTCCTCATCGCCGCAAAGCCTGCATTCAATGGGACCATTGTAAATTCCTACTCGGCGTAGGTGTTTTCTGCCTGTTAGTAGGCCGACCACTTGTTTTAGCTGGGTGCGCGTTAGAGGCATCATTCCAGTTGATAACTTTTTGGAGGGTTTCCCAATTGTGGCCCTCGCTTGGGTATGACCCTGTTCCATCGGGATAGGTGTTGTTGTTGTGCCCACCTGTCTGATGTTGCTCTGGTTGCCTGTTTTGATATGCCAAGGGTCCCTGAGTTTTTGAGATGATCCGGCTCTAGCCAGTTCATCGGCCTTTTCGTTGCCTGCTATTCCCGAGTGGCCACGAACCCATAGGAGTTCTACCTGTTCTTTGCGGCCAGGTCGTTTAGGCACTCCAGTGTGATCCTCGATTTGAGTCGATTGGAGTTCAGGGCCTTGAGGGCAGCTTGGCTGTCTGACAGAATATATATCTCTTGCTCGTGGTAGCCCTTTTCAATATTTTTCTGTACACATGCTTGTATAGCACGTATTTCTGCTTGGTATACTGTGGCGTAGTTTCCCAGGGGAATGCTGATTTCCTTTCTGGGTCTTTCCCCAAATATACCTGCGCCTACTCCGTCGGCCGTTTTTCATCCATCAGTGTACCAAACCAGGCCCTTATCTAATGACGGTGGTGTCCCTTTTGACCACATGTCAGAGTCGCACCTGATCTGGTGAAGTTATAGACCTCTTTCATATGATCTGTTTGCATCTCCAAGAGCTCGTCGGTGATCCGCGGCTTTTGTGTACCCTATTCTTATGGGTTGTTGTTTCCATTCCCCATTTATGTTTATCCTGGAGGCGCTGCAGCTGGCCTCCTTTCTGATGTGCGGTAGGGTGCTGCTTCCCCCCGCCGCAATTCTTTAGTTCGAACTCTATATACCGCTGATCAGATGCCGATGGTTCGTCAGATACTCGCCAGCCTTTAACCGCATTTAATAAACGCGTTGTGACCAAGGTTATGTCGATTACCTCTCTACGCCTACCAGTTACAAAGGTCGGTTCGTTTTCCTGATTTAATAGTGTTAAATTACTACTTACCAGAAATTCCAGCAGGGCATTTCCACGTGGGTTGTCATTTGTGCTCCCCCATGCAATGTTGTGCGAGTAAGCATCGCAGCCTGCTAGCAGCTGGAGTCGGATGGCCTCGCAGTGTTCCACGAGTATCTTGAACTCTGTGGTGGGTGGTGGTTCATCCGAGTCGTAAGGAAAATAGGCAAAGATTATTAGTTCTTTCATGTTCCCATCCTCCTTGTACCTCAGCCTAGCGGTCGCTAGGTCCCTAAAACAGAGATTTAACAGAGGCACACAGTCTATGTCATTCCTGACATAGATGCATGCTCTTGGGTTACTAGATGACAAGTTATATATAAGCTTACCACCTGCTTGTCCAAGTCCTCTTACTTGTCCGTTGACGATCCAGGGCTCCTGAATCAGCGCTACGGCTATGGACTCGTTTATGAGTCTACGGCATAAGGCCGCAGACCCAGCTCTACTATGTTGTAGGTTTATTTGCAGCAGCTTCAGGTCGTTTGACGGTGTGTGAGCCATCTTTCTTTCCCTTAGGTGTTGCTAAAACTCTAAAGGATGCTTTCCAGAGCCCTAGACATTCTTTCATGTTGGACTTGGTCAGGCACTTTAGAGATGTTTCATCGATGTTTAGAACCAATGTAACACCATTGTCGTCTTTGGTATGGTTTATAACATACCATCAGTCGTCGGTTTTGAGACCTATATAGGGTGGTCCACTTAAAAAAATGCAAGTTTAGTCCGCCACACTTTTTTGAGCCACCTGTATAATGTAAAATATTTTTAAAATATGCCGCTTTTAAGTGCATACCTCATGCTGGTTTAGTATTTTTAATAAGTTCCTCATAATGATTTCATCTTCCGTCCTCGTTTCGTTGGCGGACCCGGTATAACCAGGGTTGCGACGACTTAAATCAACTGATTTTTTCAATTTTAATCGTAATTTAAATCAAATTATAAATTGCTGTAAAAACAAGTCGCCGAAGCAAATAACTCATCAGAAAATTAAAAAAAAAAAGGGATAGTTTATTTAAAACGAAGTGTTTAGATACATTATGTAAGTGTAAAAACATAACCAATCGTCTTCAGTCCAGCGTAAAAAATATTTATAAATTACCCTGCACGCTGCCGAAAATTTTCATGTCAATACAAGTTATTTTGTGTGTCGCCGAGGAGATTTTCTAACTGTATATCTAGACAACAAGCATTTTTGGGCGAATAGAGACAAAATAATGAAAATAAGTGATTTAAAGTTCATTATTGCTATATTTAAGGAAAAAATCACGATTTAATCGAAAGAATTAGATTTAATGATTTTTTCAAAAAATCGAGATTTATTGCAACTGCAACCCTGGGTATAACCATCTTCGTATTTGTTACTGTTTTCGTCACAGTAGCATTACATTTTTTTCCTAATTATGAAGTCTATACAGGGTTTAAAACTTTTCCTTTAGCTGCATTAAGTTAAAAGTTAAAATTAGTGGGTAACATGCAGGATAATGGGACTATTCAAAGGGTCAAGGTAAAAGAAGATGCTACAAGTAATTTAGGTAAACTTGTCCTCAACGCTTGACCCCACCTTTCTATATAAATAGCAGGTTATTTATTTGTTATTACAGTGTCGTCGAAGATTCTTCCGGTTGTACTTTTGCTTTCGTTAATTGTTTTAGGTTAATTATCACGTGTTGTAGTAAATAAGTTTGTGAGATTATAATTGAATAAATATAGATTGGTAAGTAATGCAATATTATATATATCACCTCAATAGTAAATTTATTATAAAATGGCCTCCAGTAGGAAATGTTTTTATTTAAGTTTAACACTTTTTTTTTGTTTTTATGAAAAAGTTCGGCAGGTCCTTAAACAAATAACAAAAAGTTTTTAAAATATCTATGTGTATCATATACAGTGATCGACATAAAGGAAACATTTTTATTGAGTTAGAGAAAACGTTAAATATGTTATAAAACTTTTGCATGCCCTATTAAAATATTTTGAATAACTGCTTCATCTGATCGGGAAAAAATTTAAATTTTTTGTGAGACTAAAGTACCCTTAGTTTTTAAAATAGGTACCTACAGAAAAATATTTGTAAAAAATGTTTTTGAGATTAAAAGACCTACAATAAAAATAATAATTTGACAGTAATTGTTTTGTTGAATTTGGAAACAAACGGATTTATTAAATAAAAACCTAACAATTAATTAAATAGGTTTGTATTGGCTGTACTTGTTTAGAATGGAAGGGAAGAAAAACTTGTATTAAGTATTTAATGCACCTAATACATGTTTTTCTTTCCATCTAGAAAAAAATTCAATTTAGAATTAACCACAATATGAACATACTAGAAATCAAAATAATTTGAAAATACCTATACATTATTACAGAAAAATATACAACGTCTTTTAAATATAATAGTTATAATAATATATAATAATATGTATGGTTACCGGCGTGAATGGGGTGAATTAGGCGATGATACATTTTACACTCTTCCCTGCATTCTTAAACCTACTAAAATTCGGACATACTTTTTTTTATTGTGCGTATGCTCACTCCGAGGATCGAACTCGGAACGCACGGTCGAATGCCAGTGACTCACCGCCGCAGTTCCTATTTATATAATGAAGATAGTTTACCTAACTATCTTTTTTGTGCTTAATCATTAATTTGAAGTATACTCACTTCTTTTCAAGAACTCACATATAGGGTCAATATTTGGTGTTTACTACAAAAACTAATCAAAATCCTACCTTTTTGTGCCAACTGGTATGTTACTGTCGCCAATAGTTATTTAGTTATATAATTCTAATAGGTACAGGGACATTATTTTAAGTGTCTCACCCGATTGGCGACTTTACTATCGACCACAATAAAAAAACAATTATGTATTCCCTAACAGCTTTTAGTGAAGAAGCCAAATTTGATGTAAAAAAAAATTTATGTTTACAAATTTGACAGATACGACGCCATATTGGATTTTCTTAAATGGCAACCATACCTTATTGTAAGCCAGCTGCATTCGCCTATTTGTTCCAACATTAAAAATGTATAATTGTCAATATTTAATTTCCAGCCGTTCCGGAGATATGAGGCTTCGAAGTTGGTGATTTTGATATCATCGAATCAACAGAAGCTTTGAGATTAGAAACTCAATTTTTTCTGGAGATACCTAATTTTTTATAACGGAGCCACCCATGCTATTGTCATATATGTCAGATGTCAAGATATGACAGTTACGACGCCATTTTAAATTTTTTTAAATGGCAACCCACATTTATAACAACACCAATATATTACATTTCGCGATCCGATATCAAAAATATATAGTTGTCGATATTTGTTTCCAACCCTTACCGAAATACGACCGTATCAAAAACTGCATCGTACGATTATGTGTTTTAAGTATCTCACCCCATTAAAAAATAGAAGCTTTGTGATTAAAAAATCAATTTTTTTTGAAAATACGTAATTTCTTATGGCGGAGCCACCGATGCTATTGTCATATATGCCAGATGTCAAAAAATGACAGTTACGACGCCATTTTGAATTTTTTTAAATGGCAACCCACATTTATAACTACACCAATATATTACATTTCGCGATCCGACTTCAAAAATATATAGTTGTCGATATTTGTTTCCAGCTCCACGACCTTATCAAAAACTGCATCGTACGATTATGTGTTTTAAGTATCTCACCCCATTAAAATATATATATGACAATAGCATGGGTGGCTTCGCCATAAGAAATTACGTATCTCCAGAAAAAGCTGATTTTTTAATCACAAAGCTTCTATTTTTTAATGGGGTGAGATACTTAAAACACATAATTATACGATGCAGTTTTTGATACGGTCGTATTTCGATAAGACCCGTATTATTAATCTCCTGGTAACTTTACCAGCCAGATAATTTCCAAAGAAACCATTGTTAAGACAATTGTCTCCATAGAAATTATCTGGCTGGTAAAGTTACCAGGAGATTAATAATACGGGCCTTAGGGTTGGAAATAAATACCGACAACTATATATTTTTGAAATCGGATCGCAAAATGCCCTACACTGACGTAGTTATAAATGTGGGTTGCCATTTAAAAAAATTCAAAATGGCGTCGTAACTGTCATTTTCTGACATCTGGCATATATGACAATAGCATGGGTGGCTCCGTTATAAAAAATTACGTATCTTCAGAAAAAATTGAGTTTCTAATCTCAAAGCTTCTGTTGATTCGATGATAACAAAATCACCAACTTTGAAGCCTCATATCTCCAGAACGGCTGAAAATAAATATTGACAATTATACATTTTTAATGTTGGAACAAATAGGCGAATGCAGCTGGCTTACTATAAGGTAGGGTTGCCATTTAGGAAAATCCAATATGGCGTCGTATCTGTCAAATTTGTAAACATAGATTTTTTTTGACATCAAATTTGGCTTCTTCACTAAAAGCTGTTAGGGAATACATAATTGTTTTTTTATTGTGGTCGATAGCAAAGTCGCCAATCGGGTGAGACACTTAAAATAATGTCCCTGTACACTTTTAATAAGTTTATGTTCTTTCATATAATTTATTGTTATTGTTTTTTGCACAAATAAATATCTTTTTATTATTATTATTATTATTATTATTATTATTATTATTATTATTATTATTATTATTATTATTATTATTATTCTCTAGATCTCAATGTTTGTTTTCACAGCTTTTTGTTGGTATTGCTAGTATTATTTACAGTACAGAGAAGAAATGCATCTTAACCTGTACTGTTTAGAAACTTCCGTACTATATGGCATGTTTGGAGGATGACGCTTTTCTGAATTAGTTGGTATAAATAACCTGATAGGCCCAGTTTTTCCAAGTTGGGCTTGAAATTTTTCGTCATAGCTCCCTCCACCGATATTATGATCGGAATTATGTCTATTTTATGTAGCTTAAATATATTTTTAATCTCTATAGCCAAATTCGAGTACTTGGTCTTCTTCTCCGGTTCGGTTTTAGAGAGGTTAATTGTGTGTTAGTGGGCAACCTATATCGATTATGAAAGCTTTCTTGGTGTTTTTTTCGATTCGATTCGGTTGTGGTCCACTGTTCTATCCGTTATTATTCGCCTATCCCAGTATAAGAGATATGCAGGGGATTAAAGGACTGGCTCGGGTGAGTATTGGTGATATGGTGGGAGGTTTTCCCTTAGCCCTAGTTTATGGGCCAGTTCCTTGTGGATGATCTTGGCCACCTGATTATGTCTCCCCAGGTAAGCGTTGGGGGCCATAGCACTATTATTATTATTAATATTATTATTATTATTATTATTATTATTATTATTATTATTTATTTTCTTGAATTCAAAAAACCTTTTTTGGTAATATTTGTATGTATTTTAAAAACTAAGGGTAGGTACTTTACTCTTAAACAAAATTCAAGTTTTTGCTCCTACTCTGTAATGAAGCAATTTTCAAAATATTTTAATTATTATTTTGGTTTAAAGGTATGCAGAAGCATACCCATGTTTAAGATATTATCAACTCTTAACGGTGTTTTATCACTTTCAGGCGTTCATTGTGATTCAGGGTATAAAAATTCAGTTTTTTATCGATATTTATGTTCTGAAATAACGGTGTCATTTTGCAAACCAACAAAATCCCGCTAATCGATTTTTCACGCCCTAAAATCTTCGCACTAAAACCGGATTCTCGATTCCCTGAAAATAATTATATTTACCGCTGAATATGAAACAGGTTTTTACAAAATTGTTTGTGTGGATTCCGAGAATATCACGTTTGAAATAGCGTTTAGAGGGATTTTGTTGGTTTGCAAAATGTCACCACAAATTTTATATTTGGTTATTATCAATCTCTTTGGATAAAAAATTTTATTATTTTATTTTAATCTTTTGACTTCTTTTTTAGTGATAACGACTTCTTATTGTCGTTTATAACTTTTTATTATCCGATTGTTTTTATTTTACTATAACAACTTATTATTTTATACTTGCACGGTTAATTAATTAGTTAGGTACCTTGTACCGTATTGCCTTAATTAACTATTATACTGTACGTGCAATGATTTTTAGGATGGGTACTACCCAAAAATGTCTAAAAAAAGGTTGCCGTTGCCGCCTCCCCACGCTCTATAACGCCATAAGCTGTAAACAAAACTCTCATCTTGTCCAAACTGACGTCATCATCGTTCTCTTTATTTCTCATTACGTTATTACATTCTTCTATAATACCACTCCTTTCTCATCAAAAGTTTCATAGCCAAATACCTACCTACCCCTGCCTCCACGAAAAATCCATTATAAAACCGAATCGCTTAATTTTGGGTGGGCACCCATGTTTTAGGGTGGTCCTATGCCCACACTGGCGCCGCCGCTGCCACCATTTTACGTATTCGTTGTACGGCTTTAAAAATGATTAAATATATACTTTTAGTTTTAAATAGTTATTTATTTGATTATTAACATTGATATTACTTTATCAAATTCACGATCGACGTGCGTGTCAAACCGGCTAGTTGCATAGTATCGCAGGCGGCCCGTTGTTAACATAGAATAAGTTAACATATTACATTTACTGGCCTTTTTTTTTATTAATTTAATAGTACCTACTTTGATTGTCTATATTAAGTTTTATCAGTGGCGGCTCGTGATAGTCGATACAGGTGGGGCCAAAATATCAAGTCAAAAATCTTTGATGAGAGTACAGGGTGTTACAAATTCGATACATTGACATTGCTATCTCAGTAACTATAAGAGATATAAATTTGGTTAAATGGAGGCAAAGCTGTACATTTTATTGATGAATTATTTGTTAAAAAAAAATCCGATGACTTCCGGAGCATCCGAAAAAAACACAAGAAAAAATTAATTTGTGTTTTTATTGTTTTTACGACAAAATATTGATTTTTTGGACAAACCAAGAGCACTTACTTAAGGCAATTTTTTATGCTCTTCAATAAAATAATCTTATTTTTCAGATACGGCGTTCGTTTTTTAGATACCTATATCAACTCAATTTTTTCAAATTCGAACCTGATTTTTTTAAAATTTTTGAGTAGCTTTGAGCTGCTACCTCTTAAAATTATTATCTTGTAAAATACTTAAGAAAGTGCCTTTGGTTTTAAAAATAATAAGTATCTAAAAAAATAAAAACAAGTTTTTCGTACATTTTTTCGGATATCTCTGGAAATCATATAAATTTGATTAAATTTCTTTTTAACAAATTGTTCAGCATTAAAATATTCAACTTTTCCCTCATTTACCAAACTCTCTATCTCTTGTAGTTACGGAGATAGCAATGAGTGCATCGAATTTGCACAACCCTGTATATAAAAAAAATCGAAAAACTTACCGACTAATTAAATGGAACATTTGCAATAGTTGTAACAAAAAATGTTCACAAAACACTCAAATTATCTTATAAGAAAACTCTATAGGTACGTCTTTTTGTTATTTGAAAATGATTCAATCACTTTTGTTCTTGAAGTCATATCAATATTGTTTACAAAATGTTTTTCGGCAGGCTACATACCTAAAGCGCTAAGTCTTTCCTATTTTATTTTATTCATTTTTAAATTGATAAACCGTAATCAGGAATATTATTATAATCCACCGACGGACTGACCTAAACCTAACCTACAAGAATAATTTATGTTAAACAGTAAAATTTGTTCAAAATAAAACTATTTTAAAATTAATATCTCGACAGGGCAAACCGTATTCAAAACAGCTGCCATCTAGTATCAAGTAGTGGTAACAAAGACGAAGGCGTGATCCGATTGGAACGATAAAATAAAGCACGTGTAAATCCTCCAATCACGGACGGTCTGAGGATCTGGCCCGCCACAACATTTCTGAATTCCTTATGCGTCAGTAAGAGAGGGCAATATATTATTATCTCTTTCGTAAGCGATAAACCTTCGATAAACAGTATGGCCATACTTAGAAATCGCCGGCGCTGAGTAGCGCGAAGGAATTTTCGCGGCGTCGGGGAGTTTTTGCACCGTTAGGCGTTATCAGATATTAAATGAACGCAATGTCTTGAATTTTAAATTATTCACAGTTACAAAAAGAATGAAGCGTAAAGATGCAAAGCAATGATTATAAGTGTGAGTAAAAAAATAACTTGGTGAACAGGTAGGTAGGGCCATGGCACTGTGGCCCTACTGTACGAGCCGCCACTGTTTTGTAAGCTATTCTATCAAAGATTTTAAATATATCTATAACTTCTTTTACTGCTTCTGCGATATATTCAGCTTCAGTGCTGCTAAGGACTACTAAGTATTAATTATTTTCGTGAGTACCACTCTTGTTTTTTTGTTTTTATATCACCTGCATAATCAGAATCGCTGTAAATAATTCATCAATCATAAAATTTCATCAATCGCTGCATCATTCTGATATTTAATTCTCTCGATGCATTTCGTTGTTTAGATATCTTAAGTTTCTTTTTATGTTCCCTATATCTTTATTTGTAAATTTGTTTAAACTTTTTTGAAAAAAATGTACAAAATATGAAATATTTTTGAATGATTTGTTCTGTTGCTGAGAAATAACAAACTCCCATATTGAAAATTTGATCGTCTTACATTGATATCTCCAAGTCACCATGACAGTTTGAAATTATTGGCGTGTATGCGGATTTTGAAATTTCCATTCCAAATTTTTCAATCACTATTCTTGTATACAGGGTGAAATTTTTAACTGAAATAAATTCAGTATTAGAAACCCTCTTGCCTCTTTATTTGCGGAGAAAATACGGTTGCCTTTATTTTTAGTTTTTGGTACATTTTTTCGTCCCGTCATGAAGTTTACCATTCTTGGGGGGTTACAAACCGCCCCAACTTCTTTTTCTTAAATATAAAGGTATATATTGCGATAGCTCCTTGGAAAGGGCATAAAAAAAGGAATACGATCCACATTTACTTTCGCATTTCGGTAATCTAGACGCATTTTTTTTTATTGTTAAAATTATTGGAAATGTTGCCCATTTTTAACTTAAGCAACGACTTATACACGAAATTCGCCAAATAACCCCGGAAATAGTACATAATGTCAAGAATGAATTTTACTTTAGATTAGGGTTTTGTCAAGAAAAAAATGGGCAACATTTCCAAAAATTTTTACAATAAAAAAATTGCGTCTAGATTACCGCAAAAGTCGTATTCCTTTTTTTATGCCCTTTCCAACGAGCTATCGCAATACATACCTTTACATTTGAGAAAAAGAAGTTGGGGCCGTTTCTACCCCCAAAAAGGGGGTATGACGGAACGAAAAAAGTGTACCAAACTAAAAATAAAGGCACCCGTATTTCCTCCGTAAATAAAGAGGCTTTTTAATACTGAATTTATTCCAGTTAAAATTCCACCCTGTATTTCTTCTGTGTCGAGATAACAAAGTATCTTTCTTTTTTAATATTAATTCAATATTTCTTCTTTTAGTTTCGATTTTGTCTTCTAAATTTTGGTTTTATCTGTTTTCTTCAGGTTTTGTCAAATATAAGTCTTCCCAAATTTCGCAACAATTTTGATTTTATTGGATAGCTTAGCTAAAGTGAAACACATAAAAGTAAAAAAATCTTTGGATGACGTATGTTTTGCACCACAAAATCACCAATTTGGGTTTATTAATTTATAAAAGTAAACAACAATCGAAACCAACATATTGAGAATTTGTTTATAAATTTTCTTTTCGTTTTGAAAATGTTTCTTGTTTCCTGGACAAAATTTGACGAAACCTAAGCCCTGAAGATTGCCTTCCAGTAGGCCGAAAGCGCTAGGCAATAGAAAATAAATTACGCTTAATACAAAAAATACCTTTCATTTTATTGAAAAACGGCGTACAACCGACCTCCCTCCCTTTTACATAAACAACATATTTATGATAAACAACACATTTATGTTATAGCGTACCAACGAATGAACCCACTTCCTAAAATGAAAATCAACCCTATAATCGTTTAAGGATATAAACTTTTCCATGACTTTTTCTTCAAAGCTATTCATGAAGTATTTCTGTTTATGGACATCATAATCATAGCAAAGCATTTATTCTCATCTATAATAACAGCAAAATAAGTTACTATTTTCTCTACCAAAGGGCTAATAACAAGCCCGCCAGAGCGTTGCACTGGTGCATGTCCTAATCAGATTAGGCTAGTAGTACTAAAATTAATATATTGTAAAAATTTATTTTAATTAAAATGTAACGAATATTATATTACAATAAATAAAGTTGTCTTAAAATCAAATTAATAATATCTTTAACTACCTATAACAAACTTTGCGATTCCATCCACACTTTATAACCCATTTAGTTCATATCCAAGTAAAATACCTTTCCAAGATGTTTCTTGAAATTTCGTCTTTCTAGTTTTACTATGCACGTAAAAACTGTAGAACCAAATACTCTCAGATATTTTATTTTCGGTTGTTTGTTAAGTGTACTATTATAGTTCATATTAACGACCTGTTATATTAAACCTAGTGTTTACACTAGTGTTAACTAACATAATTTGACACATTGCCAAATTATCAACATAACATTTCTTAAAATATTTTTCTGTAAAGACCTATTAAATTTGTAATAAAATTGACACAATATCCAAGTTACCTATACCTTTGTCAATTCTACTTTAGCAATAGTAGATATATATTAAACTTTTATATACAAAAAATCGGTTGCATTGAAGTTATATTCTTGTTTATTATTAACAGCAAAATCTTTGTTTATAATAGATATTTACGTTATAAGTCCGGTAAATCAACTTGTACAGTATGAGTGAAATGTTTCGAGACGAAGCGACGAAGGAGCCGAGTCTGGAATTTTAAAACGAATACTGTAAAGGATTTGCCGGACGAATGACGTATAATATTTTATTTCATACTGTTCTGTTGAAAATTATGTTTTGAAATTATAATGAAGTTTTATTCTGCGTCTTATATTTGAAAAGTGCTTATATTTACTGGTGGAAACATTTTGTGTTTGACGTAAAATTCAAATCTAATGGAAATATAGCGTTGATGTACCTAGTAAACGTAATTGTTTTAATTTCGTTTATATCTAAATGGCGTCTAAATAAAAACTAAAGTCAGTTGAAAATTAGCGTTATTTCACAATTATTTTCGGTGAAATTGACGAAATGGAGTTGGAGGATGGTGTAAATTTAATCCCCGAAGAAATCATGCAGAAATCTAACGAAGCTAGAGGACAGTTAATACCAAATAAGTCGGCAGGACTGTATCAGAAAGAATTTGCTTTATTTTCTCAATGGAAACATGAAAACAAAGTAGTTTTCGTAAATGAGGACGTTAATGTATTAATGTTAATGTATCTAAGTTGTAAATATCTATTCTATGTAGTTATTAATTTATTATTAAATAAGAAATTGTTTAAAAAAAATGAACTTAATTTTATTCTGTGTGAATGCATAGAATATGCTAGGTATGTTTGATAGTGAGAGGATTTTATATGTAAAAAATTTGGGATTAAACTAAAACTTACAAATTTCAGTCTGGTAAAGAAATTTTATAGGACTAGTCGGGTTAGAAAATTTTACCGGACCCATTGCTGTAAAACCTTATTTTCTGGAGTAAATTCAAATATGTAAAGGTGTGTTTTACAATACAGTATGAAATACAATATTTAATATAGTTTAACAACACATTTTTCCGCCAAAATTAATTTTCATTTAAAACTCCCCGTATACATATTCTTCTACTATTATTTTATTATATAATTCATTTAAGTTAACATAAAAATAATTCGAAGGTTTTTATACTTAACAATAAATAAAGTTTAATTTATTTTATGTTAATTTGGATATCTGCCCATTTCCAATATTTTCGCATATGCTAATAAGAGTCAATATAATTAGCAACTTGAATGTCGGCTCATATCATAATAAACCATAATAACTGAACTAAATGCTAAACATGATTTCGTATTTTTTAATTAATATTGTTTTATACATATGTTTCGATCGCTTCGAATGGCCATGATTACATAATATATCAATTCTATTCATTTTTAATACAACTTTTAGCTTTTAAGTAATTTAAGTAAGCTGGTCCAGTCTAGCTGACATTACCCAGACGATAGGGGATACAATATGGGCCTTATACAGGCCTAAGTATATTGGCTCTTCCGCCAACCCCAGCAAAAAAAATATTAAATAATTTGAACTGCTAATTGTGTTATTAGATGACAAAACGTTAAAATTATAAAACCTTTAAGTTGTATTACATTTCTAAAGCTTAGAAGTCTCTAAAACTGTTTGAAAATTCCAGGTTCGTATTTAAAAAAATGACTTAAAGTCAAAAATGAAGGCGCAAAATATTAAAAACCGAAACAAAAAATTTCTGGTTTTTTAGGATATCTGGAAAAGTATTCGGAATATTTGCAATTTTCTTTCACTAAATTATTAAACTCCAAAATACGCAACTTTGGCTCAATATAACCATCTTCGTATCTCTTACCGTTTTAGAGATCCCTTGTACGCACACAAATTTGTAGCACCCTGTATATTATATGAGCCTTAATATCCTTCCATAAAAACCCGAACTTAAAAAACATTTTAACCCTTTATATATAACGCGGAGTAATACTAACAAACATCTAAGAATACCATCGTAACCATATGTATGGTTATTATGATTAGTCACAAGATAATATGTATATAAATGTGTAGACAAAATTAAACGTTTTAATAAGAATAAATGTTACAGGACATTGATCAATTGGGCCTCAACCATATAATGAATACAAGTTCAACTTAAATAAAATAAGATCTGTATTTTCCTAATTTTAATTTTAACACCACGGAATCCTGTCATTTTCGATGAGTCCAACATTGATTTATTAATTGTTTTTTTATTTTTTTGAAAATAGTACTCCACGAAAATATTTTTTTTAAATTTTATATATATTTAAGTTGAACTTGTATTCATTATATGGTTGATGCTCAGTTGATCAATGTCCTGTAACATTTACTCTCATTAAAACGTTTAATTTTGTCTGCACATTTATATACATATTTTCTTGTAACTAAACATGGTAACCATACAATGGTTTCCGTGTTTTATTTGACCCCTCCCAACAAACTCCCTCCATTGAATTTTTAATTAATTTTCTTTGTCCTATACATTAATTGTGCAATTATTCTAGGTTACATATTTAATTAATTCCTAAAACAATATAAAATGTGTTTAATAATCTAAATCTTATAGAACATACCTTTGCGCATACAGAAATTTAGTTCCGTAGGTGCAACAGTGGCGGCTCGTCAGGTGAAGTAGGTGAAGGGGCTCTTCCCCAAAAAAAATAAATAAAAGCAGGAGGAAAGTTTTTCGACAGTATTAAATATTAATATACCAATACAGCTGCCATTTTAGCCCTTAAAAAATAATTATGTTCGAATTAATAATATTAATTTAATCCGAATGTAGCTATGCATAATAGGGCCACGGTTAACCCCGACCGTGGCCGTTAGCTCAAAGCAAGTGAAGACCCAACACCCAACACGACTTTGATATTCACCGTTGCTATGGTTACGTGACGTTAGTCACGCAAACAGCATGTAAAAATTTACATTATGATGAAGGGCAGTTTAAAAATAGATCAGTTTTCATGTCCTAGTTTTCATTTTACGCGATGGTACCTACTTAGTATTGTATTTTAAAATGAACACAGTTAATTATAATTTGTTTAAGTACCGGCACTATACCTAGTTCACCATTTTTTAAGACCGCGAGTCGCCACTGACGGGCAAATACAAGTCTGCCTATATAAATTGTTTTACATAGTATTAGATTTCATTTATATAAGAACGATTTGTTATACTTTATAATCAAGAATATAATATATAGGTATTACCAAAACACAGAGGTAAGATAATATACGAACATATTAAATACCATTAACAATATTTCTATGACGGTTGCTATAGAGATACAAACACAATGGTCAACATTCGAAATTCTGGTCAGGATTTTGTTGATGTTTCTTGCGACATAGACATGACATACTAGGGCATACCAAGGTATTTTAAAAAATTATTGGTTTGACTCTCTTATTGTAAAATCATATAACATATTAGGAAAAAGGCACGGTCTACTAATACTAATTAGGTTAAAATTGTAATTAATACGGTACTTCAAGGAGTCAACAAATAATAAATCTAAATATTAAAATAATCCAGTCAACAGAAAAGTTTTAAAATAGGTACATTAAAATTCAGTCACAAAAACAAGGATTTTATTTATTTTTGTAATTTTTATAGGTAGTTACAGACTTAGGATGTTGATGTACAAAATATGCGCAGCTCTTTTATTGGGCATTGTAAGAGCCGATTTGCCTGCTGGTAAAACTCTTGAGGCTCCCGATACAAATCTCTGTAATCAACGGGTTATCCATGAACTTGGACCTAATGGTAAGTAATAATTTTAACTACCGAGGATGGAAACTTGTATTTTCTTGCAAATTTTTAAATACAAAAGTAAATCAGTTGCAGAATCAAAAAGCATTTAGAACGAAAACAAATCTTTAATGAGTAAGTCATACTTTGCAACTTTATTGTGCATTTCCCCAATACACGCATAAAGATAAGATAATGTTTATTAACTCAAATGAAGGTAAACTACAAACAATAACATATTCAGTTTATATAAAAAAAAATGTAATAGCAATTTAATTTAAAGGTAAGGTTACAACAAAAATGTATAACATAATTTAAATATAATGAAGCAACAACTATAAAGACACCCACAGGAGAGCAATTCGCTGTAGGCACTGTGGGCAGGTCATCCTGAAGCCTATAGCCTCTATCTAAAAAGAGTACTGAATTGTAAAATTCCCAACATCTGTGATCTATGAATCAATTAATAAAGTTCCTTGTTAAAATAGGAATATTTATTATGTCGTTCCACAGATAATATTAGTATACACCAAGTGTAAAATCAATCAAGATCATAATATTGTCGTTTAAGCATTGAAAAAAAATCAAGAATTGGTAAAAATATTTTAATATCATCCGCATACAGGAGAAAATAACCGAAACGAAAGCAACTAGCAATGTCATTTATAAATATGTTAAAAAAAATAGGCGCTAAATGGGCACCCTGTGGCATAAAGTTTTTTTAGAAGGGTATTAAAATATTCAGCTTGTCGAAGGCTTTAGCAAAGTCAGTGTAAATAGAGTTAACACTGTAACCTGCTTCCATGGCCTCAACAATCTGTTCATGATATACCAGGAGGTTGGAGGTAATGGAACGACCCTGAGAAAAACTATGCTGACTTGAAATTATAATATTTTTAAAAGTTTTGTTGAAATAGTATGCAATAATAGAATAAAACATTTTAGGAATAAGTGACATTAAAGAAATATTTCTTTAGTTTTCAATATTTTTTCTACTTCCAATATTTTTTAAAATCGGTAGGTATTACTACATAAGAAGTTTTCCAAGTTTCTGGGAATAACCCACTAGAAAGAGATTTAATAAACAATAACCAATAACTTTTCTAACTACGGTATGTTACTGTAGGTCAAGAACAGAAGATGAGCCGAATAAATTAAGATCGAGATCAACTTCCTTTAGAATCGAAGATTTAACAAACTGATCTATATAGAAAACAACACATTGTGCGCTTGGGCACCTATTATTAATCTTAAAAGAAAACGGCATTAGTATGAGTATTCTTTTATTTTTGGTTCAGAACAAATATAAAATTGGTGTTGGTTGTAGGTTATTATATGTACCGGGTGGCCAAATAAGAATGGACGCCGGCCATATCTCAGGAACCGTTTTTCCCAACATGTTGAAATAACAAAAACAATAACAAAATCGATCAAGAGAAATTGCTGGAAATTATTTTTAAGTTTCTAAATTTGCCGCTAAAGGGCGTGCAACATTTGACTAAGATAATTATAGGATTTTTATCGATAATATGCCAAATAGAGTTATGTCAAAACTTAAGCGTTTTATTCTTTGGAATATACAGCATAACTTTGCTTTACGACATTTTGATATAACTCGCAAAATAAACTGAGGGGAAGGGGGGACCTGTTTCGAAAGAAATACTTATAACTCTGGTTTGCCGTAACCAAATTCATCAAACTTGATCTCATTTGAAAGAGCTTATCCTATAGTAAACGTTAAAATGTAGTATGACTATTTTTTGTTATATCCGTCGCCGCTAGAGGACGATAATATTTAAATAATCATCCGATTTTTCAACTTTTCTCAAAAACTTTAAGTAGAACCATATATAAATATTTATTTAAATAAAGAACTGGTGAGAACGCATGCCCTTATCTTAATTTAAGCCCGAGATACAAGAAAAAATATTATAAAATCGGCTACAGCGAACCGATATTTTCATAAAATAGGTATCGTTGGTTTAGGAACACAAATATGATTTAAAAAGGTTTAAATAAAATAATATATAGTTATTATTAATACCTGAATTGAACTATAGGAAAAGTTTTATTTAAAAAATAAAATTAACACACTAGTTCACACATTTAACTCCTGATCAAGTATCAATAGTGGGAAAAATAGTAATACTTAACAAAGAAAATATTACTTTATAGTACTTTATACAAAGTATGCTTTGAAATAAACACATAAAGTATGTCCCAGAGGAAAACAACTAAAACCCTTTATTCATAGAATTAGTTGGGTAAAAGTGTATATAACTGAGTAGGTATATGAAACGTTTATTGAGTTTTTAATGCTTTTTTTGAGCAAAATGATAATTCTAAATGGCAAAGCATTTGATATGCTGTCAGTATATTTGATGCTTCCAAAATGCAACAATTGCTGATAGAGCGTATAAAATAAGTTTTCTTGAAAGGCTAGGGGGTTAATTTTATTTTTGCGACAAAATTCTTCCTAGTGGTAAGTTTAGATATTAAGAATAACTATAAATTACTTCATTTAAACTTTTAAATCATATTAAGTATAGTGTTCCTTAACCTACCCTACGCATTTTATGAAAAAATCGGTTCAATACAGTCGATTATTAAGATTTCTTGTATCTACGCCTTAAATTTAGATATCGACATGCGGTTTTGTTAGTTTTAATTTATTTTTTATTTAAAGCAATATTTATACAGGGTGTTCATTTGAAAACTTCCCACCACGGATATCGAAAACCACTGAAAGGAAAAACGCCGAGACACGTCAAAAGATGTGCCAAAGGGGACAACTTTTTAACCAAAAACTACTTCGCCCCCTTTTACCCTCTGCCCCCCGGGGTCATCCCCTTAAACATTTTAAATGACAAGGGGTATCCAGTAATAGCTTGTTTGAAAGGTCTTTCAATGTGCTTTATTTTGACGTTTGATTTTTTTAAATCGGTTAAATCTTTATCTTAATTTGTTCAGATAGAAAAAAAAAAACGCGAAAATATCCCTTTTATTTCAAAAACCAACATAAACAGCAATTCGGAAGATTATACGTGGCAGCAACCAAATAACAACCAGAATTTTTTTCCGCCTTCTTTTTATCAACACAGATAACATGGGCGAACTGTATTTATTCTTATACCTGTTTAGTTTTTTATAGTTGCTAAGGAAAAGAAAGAATTTAATTTGCTGTCAGTTACCTTTGTGACAATCTCGGGATAGTGAAAATTAATTTATTGATTTACATCTTACTTCCAAAATGGTTTACACACTAGCCGAAAGAGTGTAAATGATTCTAATTTATGGTGCCCAAAATCAATGTGCTCGGCAAACTGCCGTCACATTTAACGCCAGACATCCGGAAAAGATAACTTCGTATAGGTATGTTTTGGACCTTGTTACTAAATTTACTCAAATTGGATCTGTTGCAAATAAAAAACGTAATCCTCGTAGGGTTCTGGATAAAGCCGCTCAAGTTGAAGTTTTGGGTCATTTTGGCATAAATCCTAATACTTCATTACGCAAAATCGTTGATGCGACTGGTATTTCAATAGGCTCTGTACACACAGTTACTAAATTACATAAATTTCATCCATTCAAAATGAAAATATTGTAAGAGTTAACCGAAGATGATTTCGATAGGCGAGTTGAGTTTTGTGAACAAATAACTGCAGCGATTAATGATAATAACATTCATGTAAAGAATATCTGTTTCAGTGATGAATGCACATTTTATCTAAATGGATTTGTTAATAAGCATAACTGCAGGTATTGGAGCAATGAAAATCCTCATGCTTTTGTAGAAGGGCATACTCAGTACCCCCAAAAACGTAATGTATGGGCAGGCATTTTAGGAAACAAAGTGATTGGGCCATTGTTTATTAATGGGAATTTTAATGGAGGCATTTATTTAGATATGTTGAAAAATACCATTAATCCGCTTATCACTGAAACCATTGAAAACCAAATCGAAGACGATGGAAACCCTATACTTGATGAGGCTGAAATATATTATCAGCAAGGCGGTGCTCCTCCTCACTATGTTCTTCCGGTTCGGCAATGGCTAGACGACGAGTTTCCAGATAAATGGATAGGGCGAAGAGGACCTATAGAATGGCCTGCTAGATCTCCTGACTTGACGCCATTAGACTTTTTCCTATGGGGCCATTTGAAATCTATTGTGTTCACTCTCCAATCTGAAACTTTGGATGAACTTCGTCAACGCATCATCGAAAGCTGCCATGATATCCCACAACATGTTTTTGAAAATGTCCGTTAGGAATTTGAACATCGCCTATATCATTGTTTGGCCAATAACGGGCAACATTTTGAACACTTATTGAAATAAAAAGTGATATTTTCGTGTGTTTTTTTCTCTGAACAAATTAAGATAAAGATTTTTCTAATTTTCTCGAAAACGAATCGACCGATTTAAAAAAATCAAACGTCAAAATAAAGCACTTTGAAAGGCCTTTCAAACAAGCTATTACTTGATACCCCTTGTCTTTTAAAATTTTTAAGGAGATGACCCAGGGGGGCAGAGAGTAAAAGGGGGTGAAGTAGTTTTTGGTTAAAAAGTTGTCCCCTTTGGCACATCTTTTGACGCGTCTCGGCGTTTTTTCTTTTAATCAGTGGTTTTCGATAAATCCGTGGTGGGAAGTTTTCAAATGAAATATATGGTTTCATTTAAAATTTCTAGGAAAAATTAAAAAAATCTGGTGGTTGCGCAAATAGCGCCCTCTAGCAGTGACGGATTTAATAAATCATAGGTATACTAAATTTAAAATGCTTTTATATCGTCTATTTTGGACCAGAATAATCGTATCGCTCTCTGGCGGCCATTTTGTCAAATGCTTTTATTATTTTGTTTAAAAGAGGTTTATTAAATTTCTGCATCTTTTGAAAAGCCAAAAGTGGTCACATTAGTTCCATTTTGCTAGTTAACTCGATTTAAAAAAGAAATAAATAAAAATTTAAAAATATTATAATTTTTTTATCGAAGTATAATTTTAACAAAACCAATATGAGAAATTTACTTTGTTATAATATCACTTTATTAATTTTTTGGTGACTGCAGTTTCGTAGTACTACTACATTATCAGAAATCAGAAATTAATAAATTGATATTATAACAAAGTAAATTTCTCATATTGTTTTTGTTAATATGCAATATCACAAAGTAACGGACTACTCAATCCAATAAGTATATTTTTTCCTATAGATGCAAATAAACTGAGAGCGCGTTAAAAATATAAAGCTAAAAAACTCTACGACTGTCATTGGATCAAACAGATTTGAACTTGAACAATTTAGAAACTAACTTCAAAATATTTCCAATAAAAGTTTCGATTGTTGATCGAAACAGCGAAAGTCACAGCTAGGAATTTTCGCTCTTCGTTGTTTGCGAAAATTGTTTTGTTTCTCTGGTGTCAACAGTATGGAGTTTTAGACATCCTTAAACCTATACGCGGAATATCGACAAACATTCACAAATGGGCAGCGCTTGTTATTGTTTACAAACGTCGCTAACATATTTTTGGTGTGGCCGCGGCTTAAGACACAGACGTCAAGTTTTATGCAGCGGCGGCTCCTCGAAGGAGGCAAGGGAGGCTGAGCCTCCTCAGTAATTCTTGCCCTTCTACACATTTTCTTGGTTTATTACTTAAATAGTAACTTTTTTGCACTGCTGCCTGGGGAAAATTAGGATATTATGATTTAAAAAATTTAGTACGCGAGCTTGAGAAACACTAAAAATCACAAGAACACATAACATCAAGTGTTAAATTTAAGTTATGAGGTAAACAACATATAAAAGCTGCATATCGCCTGATCGTCAACTGGCGTTGCCTCTAAAGGTAAAAGTCATTACATAAAAGAATTTTTTTTAAATTAAATTTTTTTATTTTTTTTTAAATATTATCTTTTATTATATTATATACTTTTGTATTACACTTCTGCGGACTGTGATGTGAAAACATATCTCCTAATTTGTCGATATAAAATCTGTCAAAAATTATTTACAAATATTTCATTCGATATTTATGTATTTCAATCATAATATGATAACTACACCCAACAACTAAATATTTTTTACGCGATTATTACACATAAAAAAATGTCCAAATGATAACTATATAACTAATAATACTGTAACTCGTGTATTTCATGTTTATCCCTTTTATTTATGTTTCACAAAATTAACACCTAATATTAAATTTTTTTCAGAGCAGATAAGTAGTTTTTAATTCAAGCTTTTACTTCTTCGGATATATTCGTTTTTCTAAGCCCATAATAGCAGTCCATTTCAAATTTCACAAGTATCATACTTTTCCGAATATAAAGATTGAAGATATTTTTTATAGGGTCGAAACGTTGTACTCGAAATCTGATGACATCATATGATAGGAAACAAAATACGGCAATGGAAAAGTTAAATTATTTTTTCTTTATCTCTTCAAATATAGTCACAATGAATAAAAGTTCGGGACAAACCTTGTCGGCAATTTTCGGCTGTTCGCGATATCCCCGATCATTCAAAATGCAGGGTTTGCATACCGATATTAAAATGAAAATAGCATCTATAATTACTATATTTGGAGCTATCTGTTTTATAACATTGATGTATTGTAGAAGTTTCGAGCTATCTCTTATCCCCAATTTTAAAGCGCCAAATGCTAAAATAACTTTAAAAACTTACGATGAAATATGCCATTTTCGGCCTTTTTTGACAGTTCATATTTTTAATATCCACGATGAAGCTTTGTGCTTCCAAGGCAATCTCTTCAAAAAGTTAAAATGAAATTTTTACGGACATTGTAGAGTATTCTTAAAATTAAAAATTCGGTAATTATTCGGACATATGAAGCTTTAATTTTGGTCTCATTAAATTGTAAAAGTCCCAAATAATCTATAACATTCAATTTTTAACGTCAAAACGTTAAAACAACGTCACATTCTGAAGTCAAAAATGCCCAATTTAGGCCATTTTTGACAGCGGTAATTAATTCCAATATGGAAGTCTATCTTAAATTTCATGGCAACCTATAGGAAAACGATGTATTTCGTGATTTTACGAATTTTTATGTTCTCGCTGCCAAAATAGCAATTTTACTCAAATTTAAAAAAATAAATTGGTATATTCCAGTAAACAGGTGTGTTGAGAAAAGATTGAGGAATTAAATAAGCCTAAAATGAACTATCTAAGGATATTGTACTAGAATCTATAATCGAATATAAAAAACTTCTGGTAGAAAAGATGTAAAAAATATATTTTTTTTAACCACTAAAGGTACTACAGAAGAGCGCGCACGGTATGAGTTTTAAAGTCTATTTATCCCTCTAAATAATGGTGCAAAAAAAAGTTGAAAAAGGTAATTACAGTCGCTCATAGATCGATTTGAGCAAACCAGTACCTAAAAAAAAATTGTAAAAAATTTTTAAAAAATCAAATTTCATTCGTTTCGTCCTCTATAAATTAAAATGATTAAGGATCAAAAAAATATTTTTTAAATGTAAGTCGACGAGCTCTTTCCGATATGATATATGACATTTTAATAAAAAAATTAGTTTTTGGGAAAATAATTAAAAACCGTGATAATTTTGGGTCCAAATTCGTAATTTTTTAATTTTCACAATTTCTAATGTTTTTAGGTATAGAAAGATGTATTGTGAAAAGATAGTATTTGAGACGGCCCATCTGATCGTTTAAACCGGAAATATGTCCGACGTACCCAATTCGACTTATTCGGTACCCAAGACAACCCTGCGATGGTCATTTTTCGACTTAAAAAAAAATTACTTCTCAATTTCCGATATCCTCCATCTACGAACTTGCTCTTTATTTGACGGTTCTCTCGATCCTCCAGAAGTAAAAATCAAAAAAAAAAAATTTGCGACCTGAAATGCGTTACAGCGGATTTCGCATATTTCCCGCCTTTGACGTTTAATAACTTTTTTCCGGTACACCCTGTATATTTGAAATTTTTTACAAAATGTGCCCCCGTTATTCCTCTATAAAACCAAATAATTAAAATCAGTTTGACGTTTACCACTTGAGAGAAAAAAAATCGAAAATGTCAAAAAATCGATATTTCAAAAATCGGGTACGACGACGACGACGACAACCCTCACACATTTTTAAAATAAAGGAGATATATACATATCGCTTGAACGTCGAGCGATATGTAATAAATGTTATTGATTAGTTAAAATAGAAAATCATAATAATAAGATTAGAAAAAATCGTGAAATCCTAACAAAATTTCAACATTTTATTTTATATTTTTGTCGTCTTAGGATCTAGGTTTTCGAGGACACGACAAATCTGAAGGATCTTTAAATAGGGGTCATTTTAAAGAATTGTATTTTTCAAGAATAATATTTTATTTTATTTCATAAGTAATAAGGTACCTATTACCTAGTTTTCATTTAGAATTTGTTTTTATTTATTTCTTGAAATGGTTTTAAACGAATGACATGCATCACGTTTAATTACGCTTTAAAATCCTAAAATGTGTAGGTACCTACCTATAATCAGTAAAAATGCTGTAACACCTAAATCTATTTTTTTACTTTTTTGAAAAAGTTCAAATTAAAAATGTGATGGGAAGACCTAAACTCTAAATTAACTTGGCGCAAATCACAATCAAATTTAATCTAATTTACGAAATTAGATAGAAGTTAAGTGAATTGACAAATTTTGGGCGTGACTCCGAAAATTTTACAAATATAAGAAAGTTATTCTGTTGGTGGTTTAATAAATACTTTTTATTATGAATGTGTATGATTTTAATCCATGTAAATCAATCAATGAAACAATTAATTATTCTCGGGCCATTTATGTAAAACGTAATTTATGTGAATATAAATTCAATAAAAGTGTAAATATTTTTTCCAATATTTGTTTTATTGCGAATCGTGGGTTCTTATTTGCTTCAGGGTCGTCAATACATATGGAAGCCAGATGACCACAAAACAAACAATATTATTACAATTGATTACATCGTCCTATCTAAATACTTTGCAAGTCAAATGTTAACATTTTTTTTTATCGTTTCCGTATGTTACTTTTAAATTATTAAATTAATTATATTAAAAAAACACGAATTCTATTAAGAGCAATATTTGTAAACGTATTGGGAAAAACTTTTATAAGAAAAGTGGCCAAGGAAAATCGCTTGAAAGAATTTTTAAGGTTCTCAGATGAGCGCCAGAGGGCGTAATAATACTAATGTGCAACTAAGAAAACGAAGGTTTCTTCCTAATATGGCTAGCTAAGGTTTGTTGAAATGTAAGTATTTTATTCTAAAAGAAGCTTATTAATAACTTTCCTCAAGCACTTATTTCTTCAGTTCTTGAAATAAAGAGGTGGGCGAAAGACAATCATTTTTTGAGAAAAAATTAAACTTCGGTTAGGATTAGGATAGGAGGAGATTTAAGTGTTGCATTATTTGCATTGTAATATATTTGTTTTTTGTTTCTTTGGTTTTCACTAGAGGGCGTGGTTTGAAACATCTTGGAAATTTGTGACTTTCTTAAAAATTTTAAATAAAACCATGTATGTCGGATTTTACATAGTCAAGAGGACAACGTAAATTAAAAAAATCAGTAACAACCGCCAGTTCATATCTCTTTCCTGGTATCGCGTCAAAAAGACGCGGAAATTTGGACGCGCGACAAAAGGACGCGGACACTTGGACGCGAAATAAAAGGACGCATCAACAAATGGACGCGGGGTCAATTGGACGCAAGTCTTTAGGACGTAATAATATATATATTTATTTTTAAAAAAAATTTAAAAATGATATAGCTAACCTTATTTATTACATATTATATTCTATTTGCAACTGAAAATTGTGCGCGATTCCACGCAAGTATTCCAAAAGTGGTCGATTTGCATTTTTAAAATTTAATCAAGAAAAAATGCATGCGTCCAAATGTCCTCGTCCTTTTGTCGCGCGTTCAAATTTCCGCATCCTATTGTAGTAGATTCCTCTTTCCTAGCTGAAGTTATTATCAAAATATTCTGAAAAATTTGAGTACCTACCGATATTTAAATATTAGTACTGAGATTCTTGAACTGTCACGTGTTAACTATTTGTTACTCATAAAACAATATTGTAGATTTTAGTTTTTCAAAATAAACATATGTTAACTAACAGTACGACATAGTTAATATTCTAACAATTGATCTATTTTCATGATCAATATAAAAGATAAGCTTTAAAACAAAAATTGTAAAAGAGACAAGTAAGCTTTGGACCAAAAATATTATTTTAAAAGTTTTATCGGGATACTTATATAATATAAAAACATTATTTCACATGATATTTAAGCACTTTTCCAAATGCCGTTTTCAAACATTAACTTTTGATATGCAGACTGTTTCTCTAGTGGGTACGGTAACCAAGAAAATATGGATATGGAAACTGAGGTGTTTTAATGATTTAGCACAAGGACAGCTCACTAGAGGAAGTTTTTATCATATTGTATACAGAAAATGTGGCAAGAGTCGCAAGAAGAAAATATGATCAATATTTTACTATCAATTGAATTCAGTCCTCATGTCAGCACTGGATTAATTGGACATAACATGCATGCATTTTAAAAATAACATGAATATCGTGTTATTATATATATATTATTTTAAGAAATACTATCTTTAACATTTCTAACATGCGAATTTTGTTCCAAAGCCTATAATATACTTCTTTGTTTTACAATTGCTGTTTCAAAGCCTACCCGTATTATTAACCATGTAAGTAGAAAAATAAAATAGTTAACTAGACCAAACTATTATTTAACATTTTTTTATTTTGAAAGTGCCGAAAATCTGAAATGTTGTTTATGGGTATTGTTAACACTCCGTGATAGTTATAGGGTCTCGATACTAACACTTTAAATACCCGTATTGAAATTTTTTGTATTTTCAGAATATTTTTATAATAACTTTAGCTACAATGCAGTTTTCACTATTTCACTGCGTTATTCCAATTTTAGTTGTTCTTTTGAATATGTAAAATCCGACGTATGATTTCATATTAAATTTTTAAGAAAAACCGCAAATGTTAATGATGTTTCAAACGGCGCCCTCTAGTGACAAAAAACAAATATTACAATGTAAATGTTAAAACAATTAAATAATTTTTAAACGAGAGCAAGTCTGATAATTTCCGTTGACCCTAATTTACGCTAATTAGTTTTTTTCCAAAAAATTTTCGTCTTTTTACATTTATTTTTAATAAGGTTTAACAAGGCATATTAAGGAAAACTTACGTTTTCTAGCGGCCATCCGACAAACTTAAAAATAATTTCCAGCGATTTCTCTAGACCATTTTTCTTATGCAAATTTCTATACTCAGGTGCCCTCTTTGGTTTTAGAGCCGTCTGTTTACCAGATTATTGCCCATGAGTAGTTTCTGATGATTTGTTTTCTCATTATTTTCGTTCATCAATTACGATTTCGTATGGTATGTCTTAGCGAAACCTTGGGTTTATGTAGTCTGATTTCATTTCTAACTCTGGTCTCCTTAGTCTCACTTAAAAATTCGTGTCCAGTTCTTTGCCTACCGAGGAGCGGCGTCTAAATCTGCAGTCAGAGTCCCATTCTTACCTCTTCTTTTATCACCAAGTGAAGTTGAGGGATGATCTCCATAGCGGATGTCGGGGTTTATTTCATGGCCCCTGTGATGCTCAAGCAGGCCAGTCTTTTCAAGCTTCCTAGCTTTGATATTGTGGTTTTCTGCTGTACCTTTCGCCATCACCATACCAATGTGATTGCGGATCTTACCACTCTGGTATGCTGGTATGCAGCTAGTGCACCAGCCTAGGTGAAAGTCCCCATGTTTTCTCGAACATTTGTTTAGTAACTGTTAAAAGGTTAGTTCCGGCTACCGGATAGTTTGTTCCAGGTCAGTCTGGAGTTCAAAGTTACTCACAGGTATTTGACCTCTTCTGACAGTGGAATATTTTTTTTCGTAGGGTTAGGGGTGTCAGCCCCTCTTTCTTTCTACGGTTTTTTATAGGGAATAATGACACTGTTTTTATGGACTGATTTTTAGTCATTCCTGCTTTATCCATCTTTTCATGATTTGGAGAGATTGTTGCATTCTTGAATTAGACTTGGATTGCTTTAACCAGATCATCTGCGTAACGTGAATAAAATATCCTTCTCTACCTAGTGCTCGAAGCAGTCCGTCTATGACAAGGATCCAGAAAATAAAGAAATAGAACCCCCCCCCCCCCCCCCCCACCTCGGACTGCCCCCTGTAACCCAGCAGTTCTGAGTATACAATTCTGCCTTTCTATTCACCCACTATATTGCATGCTTTCTATCCACCTACAGCAAGTTCTATTCGTCCAATATCCTTAGTTGCTTTGGTAAATGATACGAAGGATGTGATGTCAAATGCACCTTCTATATCTAAAAGTGCTTCAAGTAGCACTTCTCTGTTTTCCAGAGTTTTCTTCGCTCTTCTTACTAGTTGGTAAAGGGCCATTTTCGTTGATTTTCCTGTTCTGTAGGCATGTTGTTCTTGGCCAAATGGTCTATATTTCAAAATATCATTCCATTTTTGGCTGTTTAACAGTTCTTCAAGCATTTTTAGGATAAACGATCAAGCTGACAGGCCTGAATGCATTTGCCGTCCGCTCCCTGAGACTTATATGACTCGAACGTGCTTATAGCCCATTTGCTCTTTTCCTTTGTCACCATCTTTTTGGCAATCTGCCAGTTTTCTCTTCAATCCCTCTTCGTTGTCCTCCCTTAGCTGTTAGGTCTGTGGTGGCTCGTCTACAATTGGAAAAGTGTACCCGAAAGAGTTCAGACATTGTTTCATTCCCAGATTTAGTGTACTTTCTAGAGTTTTATAGATCCTTCAATAGTACTTTCCTGAGTGTGGCTTACTTTGGGACGTATTCACGTCACAGTTCTTTTTCCAGGATATTTTCTAAGTCTTGCCCATTTCCTTTTAAAGTCAGTCAGAGATGCCTTGTATACATACCAATTACCTGATCTTTTAGCCGTGTTAAATTATTTTCTTACTTGTCCTCTTTTTACTTCTATTACTACACCAGGGCACGTTTCTGGTGGATGCATTTACAGTTGGAAGACAGTTTGCCAAAAAAGCCGTGTGCAAACCTTCAGTCAGTTGGTCATGTTTAGATCTAACTTTCCTCCGTAGTTAGCTTTACTGCAACCAGGTCTCTAGAATAGAAATTAGTTAGGGGCAGTATTGTAATGTCTTTTTAAGGAAAATGCAGGATTTCGGTCTGAAGAATTAATCTAAGATAATGCTAATACTAAATGTATTTCATAAAATACGTCCAATGTCTCAATGCAAAATATAAAAATAAATTAAGAAAGAAAGAAAAGCTGCAATTTTAAATATTTTTTTTTGTAGGCAAAAGCTACTTTTTTAGTTGGAGAGATCCCGATTTAAAAGGTGTTGAATATGACTGGCTAAGTGCTCGCAACTATTGCAGACAACGCTGTATGGAAACGGTTTCTTTAGAAACTTCAGTTGAAAATGAATGGATTAAGGAACGTATAGTTAGAGACAATGTAAGTTTATATTTGATTTTTGGTTTATTTATTTGAGCATAACCCAGTTAGCTTAGTTTTTAAATTACTAGCAGAGAACTCTAATTGTAATAAAATAATTTCTGCCAATGTCATTGATGTTATGATTAAAATTTCCTCGTTAATTTATTATGTAATCTTTCTGAACCTGACAAAAGAATAGAACAAAAATGTACCGGGTGTACAACTAAAAAGGGACACCGGCTGTATCTTGGGAACCGTTTACCGTATAGCTTTACGACAAAAAAATTGTTTATTACAAACGTGACCAACAGAAATTGCTGGAAATTATTTTCAAGTGTCTAGGTTGACCTCTAGGGGGCGTAACTACGGTCACCAATCAGAAAACGGATTTTTCTCAAAAATTATCATAGTAAAGGTATATCAAAGATTGCATTGCTGTAATACATAAAGAGGTTGGAATAACATTTATTTTTAAGTTTTTGCTTCAACTATTGAATAAGAGGGGCAAAAGAGTTATTAAAAAAATACTTTTGGTTTGGTTTACCGATAACTTAATAAAACGTCGGCGTTTTATTATCCCCCCCCCCCCCTTAGTTTTACAAATTGTAGAGCGTGCATGTAAAGGGTCAGAATTTAGCTTAGAAGTCACCCTTGAGAGTAGGAAGATTTTTAGAGCCGGGATACGTTTTTTTTTTGTTTTGAAGTCATTTTTTTACCCGACCTCCTTTCCACAAAATCCTGGATCCGGCATTGTACCACAGTCAAAGTTGCAGGTTAGTTAATTATATCAATATGGTTTTATCTTTAACTTGAAAACCCGAACCCTAAAAAACCTGGTTAGAAAATATGAGCCCCCCGAACATATTTTCTGGCTACGCCACTGAGCGTCAATATATTTATTCAAATAGTTAAAAACAAAATACTTTATCTGAAAAACTGAGATGCTGCTAAATTTTTTTATTGTAAAAAAATATTTTATAAAATCTAAGCCAATCGACAGATTTATATATTACTGTATGCAAAACAAAAAACCTTATATATAGTGCCCGCGGAAAAGTGTGCACCATATGGAAAACATTTTTATTCGTAAAGTTTTTAAAAAAGTAATTTTTTAATTTATGTTTGCTTAATTAGAAACTAAAAACTAGAATAAAATATTTTACTTGTGGCATTTGCTTCAATCCGTAAGAAATTACACAAAACTGAAATTAATAAAAAAAATAAAATTTTTTTATGACTTTTGGAAATTTTCAGGAAAACCTTCGTGAAAAAGGGAACTTTAGGTACATAACTTAAAATAAGTGATGTTTTTTTAGCTTTTCGCTTATTAGAACTGAGGAATATACCGGGTGTCCCACTTAAAATGGCTCTCGGCCGTATCTCAGAAAGTATTAGTCGTATGGCCTGCGGACATTTTTCTATAGGAAAAGTGGTCATAAGAAATTGCTGGAAATTATTTTCAAGTTTCTTGGTCGAACGCTAGGGGGCGCGACCGTAACGGTAAATCAGAAAAGCGCAGTATTTTGAAAACTTGCCTTATTAAGGTGTATTGAAAGTACCATTTTCGTATACTTTGAGACTTTCTGAACAAAATTAACTTATGAAAAGTCTTTGTCAGTTTAAAAATAAAGTGGTGGGGGAAGGTTGAACATTATTTTTAATAAATGCTCATAACTCCTGGTTGGCCCAACAGAATTCAGTAAACTTAGTTTTGTTAAAAAAAGTTTCCCTTACCTACTCTATATTCCACTATATATGACAATATGATTTTTAAAGTAGGGGCTAGAGGGGGAGCTATCTTACAACTTAATAAACATTGCGCGTTTAATTAAAAACCTAAAGAACTGGCAAAAACTAGAACTTGATATCGTTTTTCAAACCGGAAATATTAACAAAAACAAAAATAAAATATGATTATATTGAAGTTTCAACGGTAAAGGTTTTTTCAAAAGTCAAATAGGCCTTGGAAAAGCAAAATATGATATAAAATTAGGTGCTTTCAAATTATTATTACGTCAAAATTTTCATCGGTTCCACAGTGTTGTACCGTTGTATTAATTTTTGAAAATGCCTTTTTTACTTGAAGAAGCGGTTGACATCATCGCGGTGTATGTTGAGTGTTTGAGCAATGCAAGTATTGCTGCATGGGTTTATGCAATGCGATACCCTTAAAGACGCCGATACGACAGTAAAACGTTTAATCGTTTAGCAATGTTTTCGTACTACGGGAATTATTCTTCGTCCTGTATATCGCACACAATCGAGGTCGAACCGAAGAGAATATGTAGCCTAAAGAAAAACAAAATACCCATTATTTTGACTTGAGAGCTACTAGTATGAGCTATACTGGCATTTTTCTAAATTGTGGATTAAATTCCACATATGCCAAAACGTTTATTATATTCTCTTCGGTTCGACCTCGATTTCGTCTGCGATATACAGGGCGAATAATACTTTCCGTACTACGAAAACGTTGGAGTTTTCGCCAGTTTTTTAGGCTTTTATTTATCTTTGTAATGATGTAAAATTAAATATACTATTGCATTTAAAACTTTTAAATAAACGCGCAATGTTTGTTAAGTTGTAAGATAGCTGCCTCTAGCGCCTACTTTACAAATCATATTGTCATAGTTTATATAGTGGCATATAAGAGTAAGGGAAATTTTTTTAAACAAAACTAAGTTTACTGAATTCTGTTGGGCCAACCCGGATTTATGAGCATTTATTTAAAATAATATTCAACCTTCCCCCACCACTTTATTTTAAAACTGACAAAGACGTTTCATGAGTGAATTTTGTTCAAAAAGTCTCAAAGTATACGATAATGTTACTTTCAATACACCTTAATGAGGCAAGTTTTTCTGATTTACCATTACGGTTGCGCCCCCTAGCGTTCGACTGAGAAACTTGAAAATAATTTCCAGCAATTTCTTATGATCACTTTTCTTACAAAACAAATTTTTCGCAGGCCATACGACTAACACTTTCTGAGATACGGCCGAGAGCCATTCTTAGTGGGACCCGGTACATTTTTATTATACGAAAATGTAAAATAGTCCAAGAATGTCCTCCCAGTTTCCTCACTAACGTATTTTATTTTAAAAATATTCTTGATTTTAATTAAGCGTTTTTTACATAATGTTTTCGGTTGTTATCCAAAATTCGGGAGAAATCTACACTGAAAAAAGGTAACAGTGTTTTTAATGGGTAAAATATTTAAAAAAAATTTAAATTTCGCTTCAAATTTTGGATTTGGAAAATCCATGTAAATGCAAATATCTTTTTATTATGACATTTGTTTATATTTAGACAAATAATGTAATTTTCCGACGTTTAAAAATTTTAAATGACATTTACGGATTCAAGCTAATATGCGCTATGTCAAATGTTTCAGAATATTTTTTTGTTTCTAATTAAGCAAAAACAAACTAGATTTTTTTTTTTAACTTTACTAATAAAATATTTTTCCATATGTTACAAACGCTTCCGCGGGCACTGTGTATATACAAAAAATAAAAATTATTAAGTTATAATGTTTTAATAAATATTATTATTATTCTTTTGCGAGAACTATTAGGAAGCCGTCACTGACGTGCACTTGCAAGTATTCGTACAATCAGTAGCGTAGCCAGAAAATATATTCGGGCTTATATTTTCTAACTAGGTATTTTAGGGTTCGGGTTTTCAAGTTAAAAATAAAACCATATTGATATGTTTATACATAATTGTTAAACTTCTTATCTTTATGAGAAGTTATATTTATAGATTATAGTTATATTAAAGTTAAATATATAATGAACTTCTATGACAGATTTTTAAATTAATTTTATTTTGACAACTACTTTTATTTATAACAATTATAATCCAGGTAAAAGTAATAAAACAAAATTAAACTTGATTGGATTGCTTCTTTTAACAATAATAAAATAATGTCGGGCTGCATAAAGATTTTAACAATACTTAACTAACCAGCAACTTTGACTGTGGCACGAATGACATTGGCAGAAATAGGTTTCTTACAAGGTGGTCCGGTTAGCTTTAATTCTTTATTTACTAATCACTCAACTTTGATTTTGAGAAAATAATGCCTGCCAATGTCATTAATGCCAGCCAATATCAATAATGTCACAGTCAAGTTGCTGGTTAGTTAATTATTGTCTAAAATTGCAGATTTGTATATCTGCAACTGGCAGAAAATTAAAACAAATACGCTAAAATACGTGTTTATTCAAATGCAGGCTGAATGCAGTCCTGTTAGTATAGAAGGAACCATCCAAAATTCATTTATAAAGGTTGCCGACATCAAACTTACATCATCAGCTTAGCCGGCTTCTACCTGGCCCGACAAGTTAAAAATATGGGTTATTTTAAAAGAAATTCTGTTTTACTGATCAAAAAGCCAGAAAAAACGTTAAAATATATTTTTTTCGGCGCTTGTGTAAACATTTCTACATCCAGACAATTACCTATATATTTAATATTTATTTGTCGATGGACTCGCTCCCTGTATGACACACATGATGACGCAGGTGGATATTTCGACGAAAATGTGTTTGCTTTTTTGTTTTTATCCGGCTTCATCAATAAAAATGAATGGTCTGTTCTATATCTGTCTAATTGCATCGTTACTGTTAGGCCAATTAGAATAGTGAGGAGTGACCAACCGATTTCGTGGTTAGGTTCATAAATGTTTACTGTCGCTGCCACTTGAAAATAAATATAGTATAGGTATAACCTACATTTAAAACCTGTAAAATTCACATTTTTTACTTCCTTCCGGAGACTAGAATTATTTTCTCGTCACACAACTTACAAACTACTTAGCAACGTGTAAACAGTAAATCTATATAAAACCAGCTAAGACAATAATTCGGCGGTTAAGCGAGTGAGTAGAAACGTCGTTTTCAACAAACTAACGGTTTGCTCGAGTTTAGTTATTAGTACCACTATGACGATCGAGAAACACTGTTGCCAGACGTAGCAAAATTCTACTATTGAATTGAATTTTGAAAATGTTTTAAAATGTAAGTAACAGAATGTGACCGAATATAAAATATTAGTAAAAGATGTAGATAAAAAATTAGTTTGCATTAAGATTACTAGACCTCGAGTTTCTGAGCGGGGGGGGGGGGGGCTGCATCCCGGCAGCCCCCCAAATACGCCACTGGAACCAGGTGCTTACATACATGAATCAAAGAACACATAAGTAGACCAACAAGTTTTTGGACACCATCTTAAATATAACAACAATTATTTTCCCACTTTTAATAGTAAAATTATTCATAACTTCACAGGTCTCAATGTCAAACAGCTTAATCTTCTGGAAGATTTGGAAATTTCTAGAGATCAAGAAAAATGCAGTCTTTTGTCGTAACATGAAAATGACAACTTCATATAGTAGCAATCCACTTTTCAAACTTTTTAATTAATTTTTCGTTTAGCCAATCAACCTAAACCGCATACTAAACCTTTATCAATCTCTCTCCTAATCCAAAATTTCTTAAAATAAAAATGTTCCCAACCCACAAATGTAATTTTTTAATGACGTCAAATATCGAAACGCAGTGTCAACCATCGCGAAGGGTAAACATCGATGATTGTGACCCTTAATATCGAAGGCAAAACATCGAACATCGATAACAAAATATCGATGGACATCGCCCATCACAAACAAAATATTACCGTATAGTATTTTATTCAGGTGGTTCAAAAATTATTTTTCATGTATTTTTTAATAAAAATAATCCCTACAACAACACATCACAACATTATCAGATATTCAGATAAATTCTGTTAGAATGCTCAAAGAACATTCAAATTGGTCACATAGCACTTTCCTGGTATGTTCCATGAATGTTCTAAACTAGAACTTTCGCGCATATTCCAGAAATGTTCTGATGTTCCAATAAAATATCTTTTGAATTAAATAAAATAGTAGAATTTAGTGTCCGTTTAAAATATATAGAAAGAAATCTTAGCGGCAAGCGGACAGAGTAATGCGTCTATCTTTTGGATTAAAGTACACAGGGACGTCAAAGATAATCGGTTCCCTGGGGCACAGGTAGACAATGACAGGATGTTTCGTCCTTGTTGGGATCGACTCATCAGAAAGCCACAACCTGTAAGCGATTCCCAGTACAGCGAAAATATGTTTTCAAGATATTTTTAAGAATAAATATATGATGAAAACCTAGTATCACCATCTGTTGGAATCAACTCAATGTTAAAGAGAGCCATCAGACTTAAAAACGTAGAATTATGAATAAACCAAGCACGGTATGCCACACATCCAATATAGGAAGCAGTGATGTTGTACGACTAGGTCGCTAGTACCAATGTGGCCCATAAGAATAGAACTGTGACAAACGCCAAAGTAATTCTATAAGAGATAGATTTTTCTGAAAAAATATATTATTATTATATAATTTAATTTTCAATTGCTTTAGGTAAAATACATTTGGACCTCCGGCCGAAAATGCGACTTTAAGGGATGTGATCGTACAGATTTGGTGCCTACTGAAATTAATGGATGGTTTTGGACTGGAAGTCTTGAAAAGTTGGCACCTTCTATTCAAAGAGATCAAAATGATTGGTCTCCTACTGGTGGTATTAACTTACCACAACCAGATAATCGTGAATTACAGCAAGGAGGTAAGATTCTATTAACTATTTGTATTAAGTTAAGGTTAAGAAGGAAAGTGCATAATTTTATCTGGAGAATCGTTTGATTAAAATCTAAAAGATTGGAATTTCACTTCACTGCAATGGAATTCATACCATTTTTTCTACAACGTTCACTACGTTTTTAAAACTCTATTAATTGCATTTTGTGTCTAAAATTGTTATAACGCGTATATAGTTATAAATGTTTAATTGAAAGTTCCGCGTTGCATAAATCTGTTTATTGGTACCTACATTAGTTCTTATCATACTAGATCAAAGTATATCTAATTTACATTACTTATAGTCGCAATTATTCTAGGTGCAGTGTTGGTGGCAGACGAGGCAGATCGCCTGCTCAAAAATTATTTAAATAGCTTATTTATACCTACGCGCGTGCGTGTTCATAAAATCATTAAAGGATCCACATCTAACATTAAGGCGGTCTCAACACTCCCTGTTGCTAAGTTTGGATTTAATACTTGACATACCTACACATTTAACATTTATTTCGTAACGACGTTTTACAGTAACTATTTGTATACAGGGGCGGATCGTGGTTTTTTGGGGCCCTAGGCTAATTCAATTTCTGGGGCCCCCAACCCCCCGAAATGCTTTTTTTTTAATTTCCATGATGTAGTTATTTTTTGTTATAAAACAAATAAAACGACTAATAAAAAATAAAAATCTATTCTATTTAAACTAAAAAAATACGAGAACATTATTAAAATTAAAGCTAACTATACATAGCAACAACAAATTTAAAAAAAACTGTTGTCTTCTGCACTTAACTGTGACGTATTCGTGGATTGCTTCTTCAGATGAAATAGATCTCGTAATGTCATGCTAAATTGACAAAATAGAAAGGCAATTTAGCCTCTCGTCCGTCATTGTTGACCTATATTTATTTTTTATAAATGCAATTTTCGAAAAGGACCTTTCGGCTTTACAGCTTGTTATTGGTATCGTAGTAAATTTTAAGAAATGTATACAGATGTGGAAATATATAACTAAGGTTTTTTTCAAAAATTAGTGTTAACACTTCGGAAGTCATAATACACCCATTTTGTTTAAACCATACCATGTTTAAATAATGTTTGAACTGAGTATTCACTTAAGAGTTCTTCCCCGATATCATTTTTATATATTGATATTACGGACTCCATTGATTTAGGTTCAATAATCGAGTTTTTTTTGCCCTTTGTATAGACTACTTTTTTTTTTCAAGTTCTACCCCCAATTTATCTAAAAGAACATTGAATACCTACCTCTATTCGAAATTGTTCCTTTCTGGTAAGAATATTATCTTTTTGTTTTTCTCCATCTAGAATGAGATCGGTATTTGGTATCGTTTTTCATTAAGGCCCCTGCGGGGCCCCTTTTTGCCGGGGGCCCTAGGCTTCAGCCTAATGGGAGATCCGCTACTGTTTGTATAATACATTTGAGACTTTACAAATGACCAAAATTTACACTTAGAATATATTAACATAACGCTTATGTAAACACTTTAAAGAAAACCTCGAATTATCTAATTTTTATTTGATTTATTCAGTTTTATCTAGATGAATAAAGTACCAAGTGCATTTTTTAAATTTTAGTGCTATTTAAAATGTCCCGCGAGTAATCATGGAATTGCCTAGTAACCAGAATGATATTTCTTACATCTTGTTCGGATTTAAAACAAAAAAAGACTTATAGATAGCAGAATTCATACTTTTCGATTTCGTAGAAAAACAGTCGAAGGAAAATTAAAACGTATACTTCCTTAACATGTCGATGCGCAACTTTCATACCTATTCATAAAAATACAATATGAACTAATGTATTTTGGAAATTAGCTATGGCTGTGTACCTACACGTTGAAGGAATGTAAGAAAAAGACTTTGTATTACGTGTAGATGCTTCATTTAATTACTCACATACTGCTGTGTACACGTTGAGTAGGATGGAAGAAAAGATACTTTCTATTACGTATTTAGGGTGGATCGAATTTTTTTTTTTTAGATATTTAAATCGGCTGGGTGCGGGATTGATGATCCTTTAAGATATGAATAAAAAACTATTTGGACACGTTCCGATATTTTCAGTATATTAACTGCCGCAACGTAATTGAAATTTCAATTTTTTTCTAAATTTTAAGTATGGAAAAACACGCTTTTAAATTTTGAAACTATTTATTTTAAATATATCATTGTAATATTCTAACTAAAGACTATAAAATGAAAAAAAACATAAACAGTTAAATATTTTGCACAGTTTGTTACAAAAGAAAACAGTAAAAAATTTAAAAATAAACAAATCAAATATTAAAAATTATACTCGTTTTTGGTATTGAATTTAGGCATGATGAGACATGATTTTAGTTTATTTTTAATATAACCTTCTCTTCGTTGTTGCCCACAAACAGACGAACTAGCTTCTGTTACTAATTTTACGCCCCTTTCAGTGGCTTGGGTGTGGCATGGAAATTGACTTATGATATTCAAAATATTCATTGGAATAGTGTGTGGCTCCATTATTCCCTGCTGAAGGATATCGTCTGTTATTTTCTTGGTAAGTGGAGGTTCAGTTGCTGTTTTCCAGTCTATTAAATCTATATAGTCTGTTGCATCCATATTTAAAATTGGCACTTTGAATGTTCGTAAAACTGCAAAATCTGAGGTTGTCTGTCTTAGTCTTAATATTCGACGTAGAGCGTGTTCTCTTATGTCTGGTCTGTTGTCAGCTAGCATTGCAAGTAAAATATTTTTAGAATGCCCAAAAAATGCATTCCGCTGAATGACTGGGTCCACAACAGATTTCAAGTTATCGGGTAAATATCTTGAGAGTTGTATTGTTTTAAACAAATGCTTGGTGCCAAAAATGCATAGCGGTTCAGTCTTTATATTAAACCACATAGGGGCATAAACCATCAAATTAAATGTAGCCAGTATTTTTAGATCTTCTGATGGTGTCTCAGCTGAAACATATAACCTCAATACTCTGTTAGCCGTTGTTAGCCATCTGGACTGAACTATTTTTCCTGGATTTCTTTTTGCGAGGTTTTCATCACAGGACCCATTGTTAATCGCTTGGCATATTTCTAACAAGTACAGTTGATCTGTACTTAATTCCTTTTTGGATTTAGTAATTTCAGGTAACGCACATTCAATCCGGGAAAAATTAACTACTGGCAATAGCTCACAGTTAGCAAGTGCTTTTCCAATTGGTCCATTAAAACTTTTTGGTCCAGTAGTAGATCCATCTAAATGTATAAATAGGCGGCGCAATGTGAGTTCGTTACTGTGAAGCTGACAAACTAGCCATTGAAGTGGTCGTTGTAAACTTTCTTCTAATAATCTGATAGCACCACCTTTACTCCCCGTGTTTACGACGGTTCCATCACAACCAATTGCTAAAATATTATTCTTCTCGATAGACTTCGAGGTAAGGAATGATAAAATACGTCGGCAAATTGTTTTGGCGTCACCTGTTTTTAAGGAGATGTGTCCAAGATAATTTGAGCCTGGTTCTTTCAGTAAAGTAATGTGTTCCTCTTGAATCACTCTTCGTCGATTATCTTCATACACTAGGGTCTTGTCTTTCCTTCCATCGAAGAAGATTCCTATTATTTCATGTTGAAAAGTAATGGGCTCCATTATCAACGTATTCCTAGCTCTACAACGAGCTCGGCGGATTTTATTCCGATCTACTACACGAGATGAATCTTCTTGTGTAATCAGACCGATATCCTGAAAAGCGCGTGAGACAATTGCTGCTCCAGCACGATCTGAGACCCCGTAACGGTTCAATGTCCTAACAACAACAGGAAACAACATCAGTAACTATAGGTTGAGAAATTACGTGACTTTGTTGCAGTGGATGTGGTTCTATTTCTAAATTCTCAATCACATAGTTAGCTTGTGGATGATTCAGTAGTGTCCTAGAGTTTTTTTGTTGATTATTACTACTTGTCGCAGTTTCAGAAACCTTATTTTCAAATTGCTTTCGTTTTTTTATTCTAGAAATATTATGTTCAAGTTTTTTAGTTGTCTCTCGGTCCAATGAACCTATTATCATTATACGAGTAGTGCGTTGGTCCATTAAAAAATGCCTTTTCTGAATTGGTACTTTACGATTTCTAGGGCAACTACATTCTTCAAACTTAAAACATTTGCACGTAGCGATGTCAAAAAGTTTCTTGCTTTCATCAGTAAACTTTTTTAGCTTCTCTTGGTAACTACCCTCATTCATTCTTCTCTTGTATGATTTTAATAAATTTCTGTACTTTCCATGGTACGCAATAATTCGGGCTAGTATTGTTTTGTGTTCTACGTGGGGTATAGAAGCTCTTTGCCACTGTTCTGCAATCTTCTTGGCCACAATTTGACTGGTTTTTCGTACGCAGTTATTATATTGTTTTTTATACATCGGTGAAATGTAAATGAACTGCTTCATTACGTCTTCATATGAAGGCAGAACAGTTATCAGTTATCAGTAATTCACTTCCCGAACCAAATATTGGACAGGTTACTTACTTCTGCGAGGTGTCATTATATTATTAGCACAAACATAAACACTATAAGTAGCCGTTGTTTCATGTAATCAATTACCGATTTTTTATATACTGTAAAAAACTCATTCAGTAATTTACCGAAATATTTTTTTTATTAAACGGCAGATTAAAGTACACGGCGGCATCTCTTGGGTAACTTACTAATTTAGATAGGATATTATTGTCGAATAAAATCCCGTCGCAAGGGATGGTATTTCTGAATGTGCGTGAGAAATATCGTACAGGTGGGCTGCGCGAATAAACTATTTATAGGTATTGATATAAGTTTCGGATTATCACTAATTAGTATCTATTATTCAAAATATAAACTTATCATTAAATCGATTTGAATATAGGTTAAAAATGTTATGATAATATCCAAACTATTATAAAAGTGAAAATTATGTAAAAAATAATACTATAACGAGATTCTCGAGAACCTGTTAAAATTTTTAATTTAAAAAAACTCCTGCGGCAGTTAAAAACGACCAAATATTAAAAAAATAAACTTATCATTCGATTAGTATTTAATACGAGCATCAACTTTTGACCCCGCTGAGATGAAAATCGTAATTTTTTTTTTCTTTCATATACGAGCGATCCACCCTAGTATACATGCTTATTTTATTAATATTGTAGCAGAGCGTTTTCGGCTTTTGCCATCATCAGTGCTAGTCGTCAATCACACAGTGACATCCTTATTCGGGTAGAATGGCACTTGTTCATTAACTTTACCATGTTTAGGATGTTTTTGTTTTTTTAAGCAAAGTACCTATGTTAAAAATTTGTCGTGTGGTGTGCCTTATTTTTGTTTTAAAATTGTTTTTTTATAAATTTTAATTGGACGGACATTCTACCCGAATGAGAATGTCCCTGTGTGATTGACGACTAACACCAACACCTTATAAAATATTTTAGGAGGTGTTGGTTGCTAGCACTAATGATGGCGAAAGCCGAAAGTATTCTGCTACATAATAAAATTAACTTTATTACTTTTTAAAGAAATATTTTATTCTTATATTAACAACACTTAGTCCTATATGTAATGTTTTTAACCTTTGTATATGTACTTCTTGTAGAACCTAAGCCCTGAAGATGGTCTTCCAATAGGCCGAAAGCGCTAGGCAATAGAAAAATAAATTTACGCTGAATACTAAAAATACTTTTCATTTCATTAAAATATATTTTGTTTCAGGTGCCGAGGAAAACTGCTTGGCTGTTTTAAACCAATTCTATAACGATGGTGTCCATTGGCATGATGTGGCATGTCATCACGTTAAACCCTGGGTATGTGAAGAAAATGATGAACTAGTCAAATTTGTAAATTATCTGCACTGATCAACTTACTCTTGTTTTAAAATAAAACTAATATTAGTAATATATAAAAAATACAGTTGATAATCGTTGATTATTTCGGAAAGAGTACATGTTAGTGGCCTTAAATGGTTTATCCTCTTTCATTTAGATAGATGGTAAGGATTTTATAAATAAAGCAAACTATCTTCATAAATAACCTAAAAATAAATAAAGTAGGTATTTTAAACATTGTATCGCCGTTATCAAATACCTCTATTTGTGAGTTTTGTTAGAAGGATCGGTCATCAGGGTCACATAACAAACAAGAAAGAATTTCCTTGTGCTTTAATTTAAGTACCTAATCATTATACTAGGATTTAAAAATCTTTATTTTATTATGAAATAAATCCTAGTTGTTAATAGTATTTTAGTTCTATCGATACAAAAAAAATCGAATCTTTAACCCTAATAATATAATCATACCCTAAACTACCTATTAATCATTTTAATTGAACAGTGTCATATGCATATGATGTTATAGTAAGTATGTTTTAGGATATTTGTCTGTCTTATTTAACTGCAATAAAACTGCCTGGTCGGCCGTCTAAACAAGTGCATGTCATTAAAATAAGGTACCTAAACGCGCAATAGTAGGACTGCGATAGGTAGATGTGAAATTATATTTGCTTCGATATATAGGTCTACGGAAAATAACGTTGATATCGTTTTCTTTGTATAAATTATAAACAATTCGTGAATTATTAATAATTTATATTATATCTCATTAAATATCTCTTTCATATCTTATTAAAAAAGTTTCATGTGAATGGTTCTATGAACGAATGGTTCCGGTATTTTGAATGATTTGAGTGGTTTAAACACGGAAATAATTAATAAAAATAGTGCAGTGAATTAACGAAAGTACATATCAATCATATCCTGTTGAAAGTTCGTCAAATTAAGGTATGTTCTGTGCCCTTTTTCCAAGTTTTCCTTACGGCAAACATAAATAGGGCATGGTATCTATCTACTGATAGACACGCCTACCGATGCATCAATTTTACCTACAATAAACATTCAAACCATCACGCGATCGCCTAAAATCAGTACGAAACATTGCTGCTGGTGGGTACTGTATCTGTGAATGCTGTAGAAATCACTGTAATTACGCGAAAATATTAAATAGGAATGTCTCAGGAGTTCTTCGATAAACTGGTGCATACATTGGAATTGAGCAACAAAAAAGCTCTTGAGGAAGCAAATAGTAAGCAAACGAAGGATATAAAGACGTATATAAATACAGAAATTAATAACCTCCGAACTAATTTGGAAGCGGAAATAACTAAAAAAACCACAGAACTTGAACAAAAATATGTGAATTTATAGACCCAATATGACAAACTGGAGAAGGAACTTAGCAAAAATAATATAATTGTTTTTGGATTGGAACCGCCCAAAGAAAACTTATGCGAATTTGTCATAATCAAATTAAACCAACACCTTGAGCTCGACTTGCAGAAAACAGAAGTAAATGACATTTTTACTATAGGTAAACAGACTAACAATCGACCGGTTATTATTAAATTCACCTCATATTTAAAGAAACAAGAATTTCTGAGAAACTGCAAAAAATTAAAAAATACACAAATCAGTATTACTGAACAACTTTCACTGAATGAAAGAAAGGAAAAGAAAATATTACTGCAACACCTGAAAAAAGCTTGTGCTGACAAATTGAACGCTTTTTTAAAGGGCAATACGCTTTTCATAAACGGTCAGGCTTATAGTGCAAAAGAACTTGCAGATCAAGAGGAAGATACAGACTCTGAAGAAATTTTCGAAAATGGACAGAAATCAAATGATTTAGACCTGCTGAATAAAAGCATTCTGTCAACTAGGCAGAATAATAGTGCCCCAGCTACCCCAACAAAGCAATTAACACTGGAAGAACTTAAGGAAGTATCTTACTTGCCTCCGCCAGAATCAACGAAAAAAAGAAAACATATCACTGAAAAAAACGGGGAACCTGCACTGAAGACAGCCAAAATAATTACACGCTCTGCAAGCACAAAAGAGACTAATGATTCCAAATAAAAACACTTTAGATAGCCCTGACTACAGTTCCTAATAATCAAAACAGTGAATCAAATGCAATTTTAAGACTGAACTGTGAATATTTTATTTTAAATGAGTAATTTTGTTGAATGTTTTTATTTTTCGTTCTGTTAATGTTTGATATATAGGTTTAATAATATTTAGGATTATATTTGTTTGTCATATTAGTGTCTCTTGAATTTTTTACTTTTCTTATGACCTCATTTGATAGTCTTGGATGTTAAGTAATCAGTAGATTAATTGGGTATTTTGATTATAAAAAATAAGACACATTTTTATTTAATTGAAGGGATGGATCAATAATATATATAAGAGACCATAATTACACTCCCGTAACAACCGTGGAAGTTGAGGGTTTTGATAATTACAATGATACCTTTGGGAATGCAGAAACTAATTTTAATGTTCTTCATCAGAATATCAGAAGTATATCGAGAAACTTTGATTATTTCTGTGTTCTATTTAAACATATTAAGAGCGACATTCATTGTATCGTGCTTACTGAGACATGGCAATTGCAGGACATAAACTTCTTTCATATTGACGGATATAGGGCAGTCTATAGTGACGGAAATGTAAACCAGAATGATGACATCGTAGTATTTATAAAAGATATTTTTAATTATACAAGTAGAATAGTCGAAATTGGTGAATGTAAAGCATTGGAGCTAAGAATTAAAACCAAAAACAGTAAACAGTTCCTTCTTACTGGCATTTATAGACCCCCAGCTACATGTCCAGAAAATTTCATTGTGAATCTCTCTACATACCTCGAAGAAACAAAAAACATACCATTATTAGAAACTCATGCAATTGTGGGAGACATTAATATAAATATAAAAAAAGAAAATGACATTATGGTCGATAATTATCTCAACTTATTAAGCGAATATAATTTTATTAATTTACCATTTTTTTGTCAGGACCAAGTTAAAATTAAAAGATCATTTCACACCCAGTATTATTAAAAGTGATATCACTGACCATTATACTACTGTTGTGCATATAACTGATAACATTCTAATTAATATTCCAAGAAAATATGAAAAAAAGTTTATTGATTTTAAGAAAATAAAAAATGATATCAAATCTTATCATTGGATGTCTTTTTATAGTATGGAGGAAGTACAGGATTGCACAACATATTTTGTTGATGTATTGCGTCAGACTATAGACAAAAATACGACCATTGTAAAACAAAAAAGAGAGGACCAACCTAGAAAGTCATGGATAACCACTGGAATTTTAAGGTCAATAAAAACAAAGGACAAACTGTATAGGAAATTTAAACAAAATCAAGAGTTCTATAGGGCCGAGTATACCTTCTACAAGAATCGTTTAAACAGATTAATTAAAGAAGCTAAAATAAAATATTTTCGAGATAGGGTAGACGAAAATAAAAATGACTCTAGAAAGTTGTGGAATACCATAAAGAATATATCCGGCGTAAATAAAACTAACACGATAAGTGAAATACAGGACTTAGATGGTTCCTTAACAGGCGATAAACAGAGAATGGCTAATATATTAAACGACAATTACATAAATGTTGGCAAGAAACTAGCCGCACAAATAGCACCACCTCAAGAAGGCCTCCGACAGATAATACCTATACAACATTCGATGTACCTCGAAGATACAGATAAGAACGAAATTGAAAAAATAATAGACTCACTTAAACCCCACAAAGCACCGGGGGGGGGGGGGGGCTATGATCTCATAACAGCTGAGTTGCTTAAAGAACTTAAATGTGACATTTCTGAACAACTTACATACATCATAAACCTAATTATTCATTCTGGTGTAGTACCCCACAAATTTAAGATTGCTGTAGTAAAACCTCTATATAAAAGCGGTGATCCAACGTTGCCTATAAGCTACCGACCTATTTTCTTGGTTACCACGATATCGAAAATTTTCGAAAGGGTGGTGAAGACAAGACTAACTAACTTTTTAGAAAAGTATGAACTATTGTCATCCAAACAGTACGGCTTTAGAGAGGGAAAGGGTACTCAGGATGCTATTGGTAATTTAATTAACAAAATGTATACCGCCGTTGATAATAAACAACCTGCACTGTGCGTGTTTCTTGATCTTTCTAAAGCTTTCGATACGGTTAACCATTGTCTACTTTTGAAAGACTTAGAAAACACAGGAATAAGAGGAATTCCCCTTCAACTGTTTAAGGATTACTTAAGCAATCGAAAACAACTGGTCAGAGTGGGTGACTCATTCAGTACGGAAAGAGTTGTAGAGTGTGGAGTGCCTCAGGGTACTGTATTGGGTCCAGTGCTGTTCTCCGCATATTTAAATAATTTACTTAATCCTGACACTGCCTGCGATATTATTAGTTTCGCTGATGATACCGTCCTGTTTTATACGGCGAATAGTTGGGATTCCCTACGTCAGAAAGTGGAAAGTGACCTTGAACATATATTTAATTGGTTTTCAAACAAAATACTAACAATAAACTTTAAAAAAACTAAATTCATAACGTTTACATCTTATCAGAATAGTCAACCAAATTATAACACAATAAGAGTAAATTATAACAATGCTTTCATTAATATTATGTCCACATCTGATATAAAGTATCTGGGTATTACAATCGACTATTACCTACGAAATACCCTCAGAACTCTTGTTTATAAATTTAAGATGTTATCTTTATGTTATCTCTTTTTGCAAACCGATCATTTGAGAACTATGTATTTTGCTCTCGTTGAGTCTAGACTTTGTTATGGTATATTGGGATGGGGAGGAGTCTCGGATAGATATGCAATGAGTTTGGAAGTACTTCAAAAGCGAATTATTAAAATCATTTATAAGAAACCAAATATTTATCCCAGTAACCAGTTGTATATGGAAACAGGATTTTTTAATATAGGGCAAATGTATTTTTATAACATATGCATGCACCTTTATAGCAACAAGGCCCTTATAACATTAATTGATCATGCATACAACACCAGAACAAGAACAAAAAATAATGCAAAAACACTGTAACAAAAAAGACCATAGGGCAGAAAAGTCACCTTTATTTAGGAACCAGAGTGTACAACTTTTTACCAAGAGAATTAAAAACCCTTGTCCAGTCATTTAATTGTAAACCCTTACTTAAAAAAAAAAGTTGTTTCTGCTTACCGTGGAAAGATCGATCATTGATGGTATAGTCAGTGTAAAGAATTAGTGCTCCCTGCATACTTTTATGGTTGTTTTGAGATGGTGATTGTGGGTGGGGATTTATTTTCTGATTAACTTTGATTAAGTGATAAGATCTAATCATCTTGTAATTTTATCACTTCTTTTGTCTTTGCTTGTTTTTTGCTTGAGCTTTTTGCTTGAGTTTCTTAGCTTAACTTTATTAAAATGTATATAAGGTCTTATAAGATATGTTTTGTAGTGTGTAAGTGTAGTGTTATAGTTTTCTATTGTATAATATTATTATAACTATTTACTTGAATTCTAATTAATAAAGACCTGCGTACAGCATCAGCTCCTGCAGGTTCTTGTAGTTTATTTGCTATGTAATTAATTTTTGTGAATTATTGTAACCATTTTATTTTTGATTGGTAAATAAACTTTATTATTATTATTATTATTATTATTATTATTATTATTATTATTATTATTATTATTATTATTATTATTATTATTATTATATACAGTATACAGGGTGTCCCAGATAAGGATGCACTCTACATAGAAAAAAACCATAGAAGATACAGAGTTGATAAAATCATCAACTTTGTTTTTTTAAATACTTAGTCGGGAAATTTTATTTTATTATTTTTAAATTGCACATTTCCTTTATAATTCAACAACGTATCACACCCTAGTATAAGTAACACGTTTCGGACTTAAAAAACCCATAATCAATAAGGATATAACTGCAAATTCATCTTGTATCTATCAACTTTCTTTTGTTGTCAAAGACAACTAGAAATAATTGGACCCTGGACGTCGACAACTAATATCTAATTTTTCTTCTCTTGAATAATGTTCCATATATTCCAGTATACTTAGGCCTATAAGGCCCATTGTATCCCCTATCGTCTGGGTAATGTCAGCCAGACGGGACCTACAGCTTAGCGTGGAATCGGAACGTGTATGCACTATATAGTTTATCCTTACTCCCCCAGAGGTCCTGGCGCCCCTTTCTCTAGGTTCCGATATTAGGATTCACTAATAGCATATACTGCATTATTTTATCTACTTATGTTTCAAGTTTACTTTTTTTAATTAAGCGTATGCCCACTCCAGGGATCGAATCCAGACCGCCGCGGTCGAATGCCAGTAACTCACTATGGAGCCACTGTCGCGGTAGCTAATCATCATCTTGCGAGAGTACCTACTCAAAATAAATCTACTATACTCAATTTCTTGAGTAATGATGTCGGGCAGTCGCGTCTTATTACTTTAGTTTTGAAATTGTAAAATGAAGCAAGTACCTATATGCATAAAAATGGATATTTATCCCAATATTAACTGGTCTAACTTAGTATTTAAAAGATAAGTTTTCCTTCTGGAATCCCGAGATTACATTAACGGATACGCTCTTTTTATCTAACATATTTTTAAGGATACAGTGTTACTACTTCTACCAAAAATTAGTAGCAACTTCGATATTTTCAAGGGACCACCCTGTATTTTTTATTACCAACTTTCCACTTATTCAAATAACCAAATGAACTGTATTAGTATTTTTAAACCAGTAACCACCCTGTATATCTAAAATGTTAAAGAAAGTTGTTAAGAAATTATATTAATAGGGCGTTTAAAAATATAATAAAACACACGGTGTTTTATTTAGAATATCGACATTTTTGGTAAAAATGGCAACACTGTTTTCTTAAAAATACTAATACTAAATAGAGAATGTTCGTTTATGGAAAAAGTAAAATTTTCAAAATGATTCCGTAAAGAGGCGCTTTTTTTAGGCTTTTAATTTAATATTATATCTTTTGCTCACGTTGCTTATTCGTGACTCGATGAATAAGTTCTTTTCCAACGGTATCTCGGCCGCCACCCCTTAGATGAATATATAGTAAAAGGCTTACGTGCACCGGGAACTAGTTAACAGTGGAGAAAAATAAACCAGGCGTTCAACGACACAATATGCGACTACCTATTGCTCTTTTTGAGCATCCTGAAAGAGATAGTTTCGGGATGGAATAATTAAATAAAACAATCGGTTTCAAAACATGTTCTATTGCCAAGCGAAATATTTTGCAGTTTGTTACAAATATAAAATCGCAAAATTAAACTCCGGTAACGTACCAGAGTGAGACAGATTTAATTAAAAGTGACGGTTCTAAAAAGACATGAGGGAAGTATGTGTGCATTTTCCCGTTCTTGCATTCTAATATTAAAATACAATGAAAACAATTCCGGCGATGGCTTTACTGATGTTAATTCCGAAAAAGTCCGCGGCTCCATAATTGCAAGTGCGGTCTGGCGATCGACTTGACGATAGCGGTTCATAGGCTCGCGTAAGGTAAGGATCTAAAAGCATGACCACAGTAATATTAACAGTATTGGTTTAAAAGTTAGTAGGGTAACGGTCTTGTAGATATCAGTACAAAAGACACGGCTATCTGAAAAAGGTTTACGTGGTATACTAGTTGCGAACACGGACGCGGATAGACTAACGTTACGGAATCGGTCAAACGTTCCATTATAATCGGTAGCGGCAGTTTGACAGAAGAACGGAATGAAAATGTAATGTTGAAAGAAGAACTATCGAAGAAAGAAAATTCAATTGACAGTACAGAATCGAAGACCTCCAAAATATTTGGAAGAATATGACCTTTCCGAGAACGAAAAGGAGAATAGGATGGCCGATTATTAAGTCCCGTTCCTATTCATTTAAATTATTATATTATAATGTTTGTGCATACCTACCTTTAAATTAATATTTGTTAACCAGTGTGTACCGACCATTAGAATAAAAATTAGGGAGGTGACCATTGTGACGATAGTTTGTAGATAAGGGTCCTAATAAAACGATTTTTGTTAAGATTAGTGAAGTCGTTTAATTTCAAATAGAGAACCAAAGTGAACAGAGTAGATTAATAACTTTTGTATCTGAAAACGACAAAGTTCTGATGACTTTTCTTATTTCAGATTGTTAGGTATATTATGTTACATTTATTCAACATCATCAATTTAAAATGCCATTAATATAAGTTTTCAACTTAGACACTAGATGTCGCCACAGGTTATATGCCTTGAACTATTTGGTATAGTTGCGTGCACTTTCTTTATATTCTCTAAGGATGCATTTTTTTAATCGCCGATCGCCGTACAATACATACACAGAAAGTACAAGAGTCTCAGGATTAAAGCTGAGCTCCCCCCGAAAGTAGCCGAATGAACGAATGTTTGACATAACTTATTGGGGCGAAATTCATATGTTACAGGCATGTTTGAATAACGCGAATTCATTGTGCGTCAGACACGGAGACTTATGCGTATATAGTGCGACAATATATAGGACTGTAAGGTATATCATATTTATATATTTTAAATTATGTAGGACTATATATATACAAGGGGGGATTAAAAGCCACTACTAACTTCCACATTTTTTAAATGGGCCATATCTTTGTATTTCATGAACTTTCTCGGGATGAAACCTTTGATGTTTTCTAAAGTAGGTTATCGCCTAAATTTTTGACAAATGTATTTTCAAAATTATTACTTATGTACGAAACAAGAGCGTATCTATCGACAGCGTACTTCAATTAAAGATTTGGTGTTGCCATTTTTCTAATGTATCCGCGTGTTAAGTTTTCTCTTTAATTTGACTGGTGCATTGGTAAAAATTATTTTGTGGTTAGAATAATGTTTATATCAGTCTATCATTTTTGAAAACAATTTATTCTATAGGGTCCTGCACCTCACACCTCCCGTGCGGGAGGGTGTTCACTTATTAATTAAGTTAGGATTTTGATATTTTGCAAACTTTACCTGTATCCCAGCCTAGGGGGCATTTCAGATAAATATTTTTATACAGGGTGTTCAAAATAAGTGTGACGTCTTAAATAATAATAATAATAATAATAATAATAATAATAATAATAATAATAATAATAATAATAATAATAAAAATTGGTTTTCAATTTTCCGAAGAGAAAACAAAATGCGTACAGCTCGTGCAATATAGCTTGAGCTCTGACTTTTGGGTGCGCAGTAAACAGGTGGGAGGAGCTATCCGAGAGCTCATTAATCTGATGATCTTTGAAACGCACACTTCTGTACAGTCTGTCAGAAAAGTAGGACGTTCATTGGAAAAAAAGTTATTACTGTATTTATTTGTAATAATGCCTTTTAAAAGTAAAGTCTTAAACCGAGTATTGAGCGGTCAAAGCCGTGAAATAGTTTATAATTTAATATAATTTATGCAACACGAGGCAGATACAGGAAGACCAGCAATGGACTTCAGAAAGAATCACGAACGTGTTTCAGCCGCTACAAAGATTAGTCTAAGCGCAATTAAACGAATTAAGCAGGAAGCCAAAAATATCGAATCTGGAGCAGTTAAATCTTTTTCCACGCCAAACAAAAAGCGTGAAAACAGAAAAAGCAAAATAGTCTTGGACGTTGCTTTTCAAGGTGTTTTACGCAGAACAATTCACAATTTCCATATAACAGAAAAGCAAGTGCCAACTCTAGCTAAAATTCATAAAAAATTTCAAAATGATACCAATTACCAGGGATGCCTGAACAGTTTAAGAAAAGAAATTGGATTTCGTTGGAGAAAAATCAAAACCAATAGAACAAATTTAATGGAGAAACCTGACGTAAGGCATCTTCGCATCCAGTTTTTAAAGAAAATGGGAGTTTTCCGTGCAGAAGGACGGCCAATTGTTAATATGGATGAAACGTAGAATCTATACACATTACACATTCATCACATACACACCAAAAAGCTTGGAGCGATGAAACAGACGAAGGCGTAAAACAACCTGTATCAGGCACACAATACAATATAATTTACATATTGTATAGTTAAGTTTTAGTTTTGAAAAAATTTCCGATAATTTAAATTATTATAAAAATAATTTTGTTGGTTGGTTGATTTTTGCATAACAGGGTCCAATTAGCAAACAAGATTAGCAGTAACTACGGCTTTATTAATCAAATATCACTTTTACTTTCTACGCGGACTGTACTTTACTAAAATTCGGTATTAGATATCTCTGTCGTACACCGACTATCCTTTTCTATCATCTGCGCATCTCAGGGCTCAAGCTACATTGCATGACCTGTACACTTCTATCGACTTAGAAAACCCCATTATGATACCTAAAAGAAAAAAACTATACAGTGCGTTAACACTATCAAATTCTTGGGTTTAAAATTCGACAACAAACTTACCTGGCACGAGCACATCGAACTAGTCAACACAAAATGCAGACAATCCCTTAATATCCTAAAAGTGTTAGCACATACAAAATGGAGAGCTGACCCGAAGAGTCTTATTATGATATACAAGGCGTTAATTTTGTCTAAGATAGACTATGGCAGCATTGTATACTCCTCAGCAAGAAAAAGTCACTTAAATCGATTAGACAAAATACAAAATTTGGGAATACGCTATTGTCTAAACGCATTCCCAACGACTCCTGTTCAAAGTCTTCATTGTGAATCTGCTATAATGCCCCTAGAACAACGAAGAAAAATTCTCAAAACAACTTACCTAACAGGAGTTAAATCCTATCCCAGAAATCCAAACAAAGAATTCTTATTTCCTGACCAAAACATATACGCTAATAGAAACACCATTACTCGTCCTCTCGCTGTACGATATCTAGAATATTTGAGATATATAGATGTTGAACTCCCTGACATTCTTGAAGATTATCACAATGCCAACCAAGCAGAAAATGATAGGGCTACCAGAAGGATTGATTTCATAAACAGATTAAAGATGAAAATTGTTGATGAATGGCAAACTATATGGGATCGAACTAACACATTGCTTCATCAAGTAGAACCAATAGTTAAAAGGATGTACGATTCCACAGGATTTAGTAGACTAGAAACCACAAAAGCGACTAGACTCCGTAATACAAGCCTTACACACCAACATCTTCTTAAAGGTGAACCCGCACCAATGTGCGACCAATGTGATGTGCTTCTTTCAGTAGCACATATTATTAGTGAATGCCCAGTGTATAATATACAAAGACAGCAATATGGCCTAAAACCAAATATTGAAGAAAACCTACAAAAACAAAACATAAAAAACACCTTACAATATAATATGAAATGCATTAAATTATTTGACCTAATTTAAAAATAAAGCCTGTAATACGTACCCAGCTGAAAAAACGATAAAACTTACTTACTTCTAAGAAGAGACCCTAAGAGCTAATGACCCTAGCAGTTAATGCTCTTCATGGGTGGGTTTTTAGTGAGGTACAAATCCCACACTGCTTGGCACCCAACAACATACCAAGCGCCTTTTGAAGGTTTTCCCACCCATCACACAAAAAAATAATAATAATAATAATAATAATAATTAAAGTTCACCACCGTACCTACGGAGTTGCTAAATTATTATAATGTGCCCAGATATTTATTGATATTTTTATAGCTTGAAAAGTTTATTTAATAAAAAGTCATGTGATACTTATATACCTACCGCTTGACTTAAATGTCTAAAAGCTTTTTTACATTAGGTGCAAGTTCAAGCAAAGTTGCATGCAAGCGCTTTGATGGCATTTTAATTAGCTGATGCAAGTATTCTCATTTAAGAACTACCATTTTACTTGCACTTGCAACTTGCACGTAATGCCTCTACGCGGTTCGACCCGATTGTCGGGTTCGGGCTTAATTAATAAATGTTCGCGTTTTGGGCCCTACAAAATAATTTGTTCCGGGACGGCTTTATTGCTTTTAGATAATAATTTCTTCGGTTTTGCATTAAGATCTTGTATGGTGGACGGGTCGTAAAAGTACGACCCGTGCAGGACTCTAGGCAGTAACCAGATAAAAACTGAAGTAGCGTTTTATAATTTTAGATTTTGCATCCCTCATTTATTTGAGCTCTTCAAAGATTAAATTATTAAGAAAATTTAAAAAAATTTTAAAACGACACATGTAAACTTGTAAATACACCTACATCTTATTATTGTTTTCGGACGACATGTAAACGCACAAAATCGGCATCGGAGTTCGGCTTCTTTCGGGGGGAGCTCAGCGTTGATCCCGAGACTCTTGTCAGAAAACAACAGTGCCACTATCCAATATATCGTCAATTCGTCATGATGGTGCGTCGCACTTGCACTCCTTATTCTTAAGTCGAGCATGAATGACGCTTCGTTTTGAGATAATTTTAATATGAAAGAAATACTTTTAATCGACTTGAATTATATTTCAAAATTAACTGTAAATAATAACATATATGTTGATAAAATAGGACTAAAAAGCGCGAACTTTTTATTTAATCATCACTAAATTATTAAAAATAACTTTGTGGCTTAAAGTGTGACAAGGGCTTATTTTTTATTTTCATTAAAATTTTGTTTTTGTTATTAAAATCACTCACTTTAGCTAGACACATTGTAAATACTACAATACTTATATATTATAAATTCAGGTATTACAAGATCTAAGAAGTATTAATTGGCAGTTTATACATACATTAACCGACATCGACACTATGGTAGACTTCTTTAATGACAATGTTCTTAACCTATTTAACCTACATGCTCCTCTTAAAAATTCAAAAATTACTAAATATCCCGCGCCTTGGATAACACCCAATTGAAAATTTATAATGAAGCTTCGTGACAAGGCATTTTCTAAGTACAAAAAATTTAAAACTGACGGTAACTGGACATATTATAAAACCTTACGCAATCAAGTGAACATTGCCGTTAGAGCTGAAAAAAAGGCTTATTTACCTTTAAAAGAGACCCAAAAAAATTCTGGCGTACCATAAAATATTTAAACTTAAGCTCTCTCAATCCTCTGATTCCTTGTTGAAAATAGGTGCTTCCGATGATTTTAATAATTTCTTTACTAATTCGCTGCCTAATGCCGGCCCTGTGGATCTAAACTTTATGAACCAAGACTACATAAATAAAAGATTTAACCAGTGTGTAGATTTTAACTTTAATGCAGTAACTAACATGGATATTTACAAAATTATTAATAATTTAAAAAGCAACGCAGTTGGAAATGATGGCATAAATTTAAAAATGCTGCTTTATACTACACCTCCTTTAACTGATGTTATCTGCTTTATAATTAACAGATGTCTCTTATCAGGTTATTTTCCAAATGCCTGGAAAGCCGCCAACATTGTGCCGGTTCCTAAAGTGGCAAATCCGAAACAATTGTCAGACTATATTCTTGAACAAGTGGTGACGGAACAATTAACTTTATTTTTAAACAATAACAATAATGTTCCACCTACCCAGTCAGTGTTTCGTAGAAACCATAGCACCACCACGACCCTTTTAAACATAACTGATGACCTTTTAAGAGAATGGGATAACAATAACTGTAGTTGTCTTATTCTTCTCGATTATAGTAAGGCATTTGATACAATTGGGCATGACATACTACTTACTAAACTGAAATTTTTTGGTCTGGGTGGGGTAGCATTGAAATTCTTTGAAACTTATTTTTCGAATAGATTCCAGCGAGTAATAATTAATAATAACCCTTCTCAACCCCATTTTATTGGCAGGGGTGTGGCCCAGGGCAGTATTTTAGGTCCTCTTTTATTCTCAATTTATACTTCCGATTTTTCCAAATTTCTTAATTACCTTGAGTCACACCAATTTGCGGATGATACACAATTATATTTATCTTTCTTACCTTCAGACGTCGCTACTGTAAATAAAATCAATGAAGATCTTAAATTAATCTCTGACATCTCTAAATCTCACAACTTAATTTTGAATGAGAAAAAAACTCAGATCATGGTATTTGGTAAGTGCAAATCATCTATAGTTGAAAATCCTTTGTTTCAAATTCTTGTCAATGACACTCTTATAAAACCTATAAATACATGTAAAAATTTAGGCCTGTACATTGATTCTGAGCTTAGATATTCAGACCATGTTTCCTCATTAATTCAAAAAACATACGCTAAATTGAAACTTCTTTATATGCATAGAGATGTGTTTAGTACTGCTACTAAATTACGTCTGACTGACTCTCTGATTTTATCCCATCTAGGCTACTGCGACGTTGTCTACTGGCCTGCATTACTTCAAAAAGACAAAGCTAGTTTGCAAAAACTTCAAAACGCATGTCTTAGGTTTAGCTTCAATGTCCGTAAATTTGATCATATCACTCCATCTTTAATCGAGTCAGGATGGCTTACTGTCGGAGAGCGTTATGAACTTCATTTGTTGCATCTTGTTTATAAAATTAGGCTAAATGAACTTCCTTCTTATCTTTTTGGTAAACTTATTAGGGGCTCTGATGTGCATGACCTTTTGACACGCCACAGAGATATGTATTGTGTACCCAGGCACTCACATGCCTTTTTCCAGCGTTTATTCAGCTATACGGCCGCCACTGCGTTTAACTCCCTGCCTAAAGACATCAGGATGACTCCCAGCTCTGCTGTATTTTGCAGGCGTGTTAAGGAGCGTTTGCTAGCGAGTCGTAATCCGCCCTAGCGTTACACTACATGTTTACCCTTTAATATTATATAATTTACTGTTATTAATAACTTATTAAGTTTTCTATCAACCTTAATTTATTTTTGTTTATCTATTACACTAGTTAATCTTTAATATTTTTGTAAGTTTTATATTTGCTTTCTTAGTTATATAAGTAGGTATACATATTTTTTTTTCAATCTTTTTTATGAAGTGGGTAATTGTATGAGCAGCTTTAATTGGATACCGCCACCATATTTATTTCTTTGTACAAAATAAAAGGCATTATTATTATTATTATTATTATTATTATTATTTTTCTCAATGTTAGTTTTCACAGCTTTTTGTTGGTATTGCTGGTATTATTTACAGTACAGAAAATTCATCTTAACCTGTACTGCTTAGAAACTTCCGTACTATATGGCATGTTTGGAGGATGACGCTTTTCTGAATTAGTTGGTATAAATAACCTGATAGGCCCAGTTTTTCCAAGTTGGGCTTGAAATTTTTCGTCATAGCTCCCTCCACCGATATTATGATCGGAATTATGTCTATTTTATCTAGCTTCCATATATTTTTAATCTCCATAGCCAAATTCGAGTACTTGGTCTTCTTCTCCGATTCGGTTTTAGAGAGGTTGTGTGTTAGTGGGCGACCTATATCGATTATGAAAGCTTTCTTGGTGGTTTTTTCGATGAGAAGAATATCCGGACGGTTGTGGTCTACTGTTATATCCGTTATTATTGGCCTGTCCCAGTATAAGAGATATTCAGGGGATTCAAGGACTGGCTCGGGTGAGTATTGGTAGTATGGTGGGAGGTTTTCCCTTAGCCCTAGTTAATGGGCCAGTTCCTTGTGGATGATCTTTGCCACCTGATTATGTCTCCCCAGGTAAGCGTTGGGGGCCATAGCACCACATCCCGCCGTGATATGTTCTATCGTTTCTCCGGGGCAATTGCATTTTCTGCACACATCTTCCACATTTCTCTTCAAGATGACCTTTTTATAGTTTCGAGTTCGAATGACACGGTCTTGGATAGATATTATAAAACCTTCTGTTTCAGCGTGAAGCTGCCTTTTCTCTAACCAATTCAGTGACATTTCTCTATCTATGAGTGGATTTTGGAGTGCAGTAGGGTATTTGCCGTGTAGAGCTTTCTCTTGCCAAGTTACAAGCTGTTGACTTGGCGGCGCGCGGATGATGTTAGGTAATCCGTTTTGCTTTAAGTTAGGGGCTGTATATCCAGTGTCTGCTGCTACCACTTTTTTAAGAATTTCCCCATTCGATTCTTGGCAGTATTTTCTCATAAAGGTCTCTTGCGACTTGCACAAGTTATATATATTAATGAGACCTCTTCCTCCCTCCTTTCGTTTTAGGTAGATTCTAAGCCTATCTAGTTCGTGCAAATCCGTGTCTGAATACTTTAGGATTCCGAATGAGTAGGTAAGTATTGGTATTGCCCAGGTGTCGATGGCAGTAGTAAGGTTACCAGCATTCAGGTGAGTATTAAAAAGCTTTGTTAGTCTGCTTTTGTATTTGTTTTTAAACTCCCTTTTTAGGCTTGTGTGGTTTATTTGTTGGTTTTGGGAGATGCCTAAGTATTTATATGTTTTGTCCTCATCTAGTATATCTATGCCTTCAAGCAGTCCACGAATTTGTTCAGTCTTTCCGCGTACGACATTCAAGATTGCGCACTTGTCTAATCCAAACGACATTTTGATGTCATCGCTAAATGTCTTGGTTATTTGAATTAGGGACTGTAGGTGGGTTTTGCTTTCAGCGTGGAATTTGATATCGCCCATAAATAGAAGGTGGTTTATTCTAAAATTCTCAGTTAAGTTGGGACGATATCCGTAGGATGTTGATTTTAGTAGTGAGGACAGTGGGTTCATGGCCAAAATGAACCAGAGGGGGCTTAAAGAGTCGCCTTGAAATATACCTTTTGATATATTTATATTGCCAAGCTTCTCTTGTCCAATATGGAGATTGGTATTCCATTGCTCCATTAGGGTGCCTAGCATGTTGCGTATTAGGGGGTGTACTTTGTATATTTGCAATATTTTCTTTAGCCAGTCGTGAGGAACAGAATCGAATGCTTTACTATAATCGATGTAGCACATATTTAGATTTCGCCTTTTAACTTCAGCCTGTTTGATAATAACGGCATCGATTGTAAGCTGTTCCTTGCAACCCAAAGCTTTCCTAATACAGCCCTTTTGCTCATCAGCTACCAACTTGTTGTTTATGCAGTGTGTGTATATTTTTGAATACATGACTGATGTTAAAAGTTTATACACCACTGACAGACAGGTGATCGGTCTATAATTTTTTGGGTCGTTTACCTGCCCTTTTTTAAATAAAAGGAAGGTATTGCCACTGGCAAGATGAGCTGGGAAGTGTTCGGGGTTTAGGAGAGCCTTGCTAAAGCAGTTTGCGATTACAGGGTGTAGGCTGGTGAAAGTTTTGAGCCAAAAATTATGAATTTGGTCAGGTCCCGGTGATTTCCAGTTAGCCAAGTTCTTAGTGGCATCCCTTATGTCGATGGATGTTACTTGCGGCTTAGGCATTTCTTGCAAAGTTTCAGCCTCGGCTTCAACTTTTTCGAGCCAGCTTGCTTTTTCATTGAAATGGGACGCGTCAGACCAAATATTACTCCAAAATGCATTAAATTGGTCTTTATTTATGTCAGTTGGAGTAACGTCATTTTCTTCTTGATTCAGTGTCCTATAGAAGGTGTTTTGGTTCGTGGTGAACTGTTGGTTTTGTACCTTCCTCTTTGTGGCTTTATTGTATCGCCTTAGACGGGTGCCTTTAGCCTTACATTTTTGTCTAATGTTGTCTCTTACGATTGTTAGCAACCGTTTTACATCGGGACTGTCTAAAGGAATACTCTCTGCTTTCAGTATATCTTTAACCTTTTTAGCAACCTTGCTGCTAGAGTTTCCATTTAGATGTTCTACAATGATATCACTTTGTGCTCGTAACTGGCTTATTCGTTTTTCTAGTCTCATTTTCCAAGCGGGTACCACATGTTTCTTGGTAATTTTCTTATCATTTCTGTGATATAATGCCTGACCATTGAGTTCAATTACAGTTGCTGCTGCAGCATATAACCCACTGTGTAATGTCTCGAGGTCCTCAGTTCTATTTAAGGACGTCCCTGCTGCTAAGTTTACTCTCGCTAGTATTTCGTGGGTTCCTTTCTTGAATCTCAGCTTAGGGATACTCGGTCTCAAGGTCGGGTCACTATTTTCAAATAAGGACCAATTTTCCAAATATTTTTGGTTTGTATTGTCCGTATCAGCCTGTATAGTTTGATCTTGTTCGTTTCTTACTTCCTGCTGTGCTGTTAGCTCTTCCCCTTGCTGAAGGTTGTGCAATGTTCTGCCAACTTCACGCCGGATTTGGTCTATTTCAGCTTGGGGTAGCAGGCGGTTAGCATAAATAGCTCTTTGACGGCACGCTACATTTTGTTCGGACAGTTTTAATTCCGGATATATTTGGCTTATTTCTCGGTGGAGTTTTATTGTCCAGCCAGGGCGGGGGTTATTTTCACAGTCGTTAATCAAGAGGAATGTTTTGATAAATGTTCTATTCTTGTCACGAGTCCACTTGATTCGACCGGTTTCTGTTCTTCTGGGTAGACCAGCGGCAGTTCTATCGACTCCAGGGTCGGGCTGCAAGCTAGTCTCCATTGGGATGTGTTCCTTGCCGGTGTTCTGTTGATTAATAGTGCGGTTGTCGGCAGGGGCTTGTCTTAGCATCCTGCCGTTAGAATTATTCGTACTAGTCGGATTTATGCCTCCCCCAGAATCCGTGAGGCTGACTGCTTGCGCAGCGTGGGGGATTGTAAACTTTCGTTTCCACCCACCTAAGGTACATATTCTTTTAAATTCGACATCATATTGGTTTTAAACCGTTTTTACACATTTCGTCAGAAATGGTTTGCATTTATACCTTCTGCCAGGTTAGTTCAGCAGCATTTAACATAGGGAACAGACGCTGTTGAGAAACCGCTCCTAACATGGAGACAGCCGTTCCTTCACTACATCAGTTCCTACGCCTACCTGCGGTAGCCGGTGACAAATGTAGGCCCCTTTAAGGCAAGGACCACAAACCTTTTAGCCACTATGGGCACTATGTCAGTACAAAAGCCTAACCTTTAAATTTTACCCTGTCCCTATAGGCCAGGAGATTTAAGTTTATTGTCCTAGTTTTCATTTAACGCGATGGTACCTACGGTACATATTGAAACATTTAGAAGATGATATTATTTGATAAGTAATAAAATTCCATATTACTGTTTTTTTTGTACATTTGTTGACTTAACAATGGTACCGTGAAATGGGGTGACTTTGCCTAATTACGGCCAAAACTATTCTGAATGTACCCCTAGTCACCCCATATTGGCAAGTAACTTTGCCCACCTAGTTTTGTATTTTTTTTTATATTATTTTTTTAATGAGCAAAACACAACATTGTTGTTGTGTTGTCCTTATTGTCACTTGTAGCACAGCTCATACGCTTTTTCGAAAAAACAATATTTTATACAAGAATGATTTAAAATTCAGGATTGGGCAGTCACCCCATTTCACGATAGGTACTGCAATATTTCAAGAATTTACAATGGCCCTTGACAATTTTCTTATCACGGAAATTTTTTATCAACTACTAAAAAAGCTCGATTATTTTGTCTCTAGTTTCTAAGTACTGCTAATCGTAAATAGGTTTTTTATGCTAGATAAACAAGTGCTAAGATACTTAGTCATAAACTCGCAAACAATAAATAGAAATTCGTTAGAAATATGGTTAGAAGAGAGCACAGTATGTGACGGCATCTACAGTGACGCAGTACTATCTCTCCTCTAGACTCGCGAAAAGACAGTTGTTTTAAATGTAATTTTAATCCTGTTTTACAGTAGGTATGTAGTTGCTCAGTAAGCGACTCGTTGAACACAAAAGACCCAGATAGTCTTCCATACAAAATGCCGCACAATACATTTAGATACCATCTTCCTTGATGGTGGATCTCCTGCATCCAATGAGGGTTATTTTGCGACCAATACACATATTCTTAGACTGTGTTTTTGTGAAAATGTTTTATCGTTGGAAACTACAAGGAATGTAAACTATATTGTTGGAAAATGCGACAAATAAAAAACGTAAGTTACCTAATATGTCAAAAAACTAGCATTAAGCAAACTCTTAATATAGTTGGAAACAGTTTTTAACCTGTTACTTTATTTTCTATATTCAGAAATTCACACTTAACCTCTTAAAAATATGCTTTCAAACCATAAATACGTAAAAAGATTGTATAAGCTAAAAGCTTGCTTAGGTAAGTTTGAAAGCATGTGCTTTGATGACATTTTAATCAGCTGATGCAATTTTTCGCATTTAATTACAGAGCGAAGAGCTAGCTAGGGTACAAAAAAAAAGTGAAAAACATTCAAAACCAAATTTAATCCAAACATGGGTTAGTCAGAAGAAAGGGTAATAATTTAATTTACGAAATTAGATAGTAGTTGGGTGAATTCATTATGAACTTTGAGCGTCATCTCGAAAATTTTTCTTCTGCAAAACTTTTCCACACCCCCCCAAAGAAAATGTCCTTATACATCCTTAACCATGTAATATTTTAAAAATCCATAATCTATTTGAGCCTGTCACAAATTAATTCAAATACCGCATTACGGTTGACAACTACTTAGAAGAACATTGCGGTTCTGATAAAAAATAATTTGTTTGTTCGAAACCGGTAAACCAATAAAGATTTTGTGAGAAAGAAGGCTAATGTTTTTCCTTGATTTTCCTTCGTACGGAAGTAAAATTTAATTTACTCACATACGCCTTCAAGATTTATAGAAAATTAGCTAGGGTTGTGTACACGTTGAGTAGGATGGAAGAAAAGATACTTTCTATTACGTATAAATGCTTATTTTATTAATATTGTAGCAGAGCCCTTTCGGCTTTGAAATGAAAGGTATTTTTTGTATTCAGCGTAATTTATTCAATATTGCCTAGCGCTTTCGGAATAATTGTAGGCCATCATCAGGGCTTAGGTCCTACAAGAAGAACATATAAAGGTAAAAAGAACATATACAGGTAAAAACATTACTTATGGGACAAAGTATTGATAATATTAGAATAAAACATTTCCTTAAAAAGGTTTCTTTAAATGATATTTATAAAAGGTAAAGCTGAGAATACTCACTCGTCAAATTTGTCCAGGAAGCAAGAAGCATTTTCAGAATGAAAGGAAAATTTCTAAACAAATTTTCCAATGTGATGGTTTCGCTTTTTTAGCAACGAATGCCTGGATGACATTTGACAGCGTGATGTAAAGTGGTAGGGAGAATCTCAGCCTTAGACAAATTATGATTGTGAGGACGACAGACAAAGACAAGAATATTACGGGTTAAATTAAATAAATACGAATATTACGAGTTAAGTTACATGAAATAAAACAAAGACTTCACGTGACTAATTAATTAATCATTGTCGATAACTCATCAATTCATCCGGGACATAATGTGGTACTCGATTTTTAGGATATGATATCTATATGTGAAAGTCTAAAGATGGGATTTCTATTATTTATTATATTGAGTCTTAAATTCAAACATGAATCAGGGTTATTAATTGAATGTCTATGAATTTCTAGGTCTTCAAGATAATCCAACTCTCTGAAGTTTTTCTGATTAAAATGATGTAGGATTTTGCTGTTTGATGTAGGTGAAAAATTATGGTTATTGAACTTAAGGTGCTGTCCAAATACTGAGGTACCCGGTCGGTTGACGTGTTCTTTTATTCTTGTTTCTAGCCTTCTTACGGTTTTTCCTATGTATAGAGCCGGGCAATTGTCGCATGTTAGTGTGTTTTAAATGATACTATTGTGTTTTTTATATTCCGGTTTAGCACTTTGGCGATCTGATTGGATATTGGGCCTTTATAGGATAGGGAAACGTATTTTTTAGGTGGAATGTTGTTTGGGGGATTATATGCAGCTTTTTGATCTTTTTTTGATTGTATTCTGCTTGTAATTTTATCGACAATTTCATGTGAATAGCCGTTGTTAGCTGCTATTTGTTTGATGGTGTTAATTTCTTTTTTATAATCATTCTGTGATAAAGGGATATTGAGGGATCTGTTGATGTAGCAGTTAAAGGCCGCCATTTTGTGAATTAAAGGATGGTTTGAGTGGTCGGTTTGGGTATCTTTTCTGTGTATTTTAAAATGTAACTTGTTTGGAAATATTTAGATCTAAGAAATTGATGCTATTATTTTCTTCTATTTCAACTGTGAATTGAATATTGTTATGTAAGGTATTAAGAAGATTTAGAATTTGGTTAACATTATTATTATTACCGGGAATAATAGTGAAACAGTCGTCTACATATCGGTGCCACGTGATTAGACTTCCGTCTGTGATCAATTTATGTATGTGTGTGGTTTCGAGTTTATTAAGGAAAATGTCTGCTAAAAAAGAGGAGAGGGGGTTGCCCATTGCGAGACCTGAGGGTTGTGAATAAAATTTGTGATTAAAAACAAAAAAGTCTTGGGACAAACAGAAGTTCAATAATGTCAAGATATTGGTTTTATCATCAGGGTTGACGTTATTTAGAGATAGTAATTCAGATATTATGGGGATTGTCTCGGATCTGGGAATTGAAGTGTATAGATTTGTCACATCAAAAGAAACTAGAAGGGAAGCTTCTGGGATTACTAAGCTGCCTAATTTATGGATCAGCTCATGTGAGTTTTTGACTGTGTATCGGGGACGGCCAATTAATATTAAGTTGGATAATAAGTTGTTTAGGAAGCTGGATATATTTGCAGTAGGGGTATTGGTGAAGCTAACAACTGGTCGGATGGGGATGCCGTTCTTGTGTATTTTTGGAAGCCCGTATAGTCTGGGCATGGCAGGATTGCTCGCAACTAGAGATTTGAGATTCTTATTGTATTTTATGAATAAATCTTGGCACATGTCGATGTAAGTTTTTGTTGTTTTAATGAATTTAACTAATGGGTTATTATCTAAGGTTTGGAATTCGTTATTGGTGAGGAATTCTTCAACCTTGTTAATGTAATCGGTTTCGTACATGAATTCCTTCCAAACCTTAGATAATAACCCATTAGTTAAATTCATTAAAACAACAAAAACTTACATCGACATGTGCCAAGATTTATTCATAAAATACAATAAGAATCTCAAATCTCTAGTTGCGAGCAATCCTGCCATGCCCAGACTATACGGGCTTCCAAAAATACACAAGAACGGCATCCCCATCCGACCAGTTGTTAGCTTCACCAATACCCCTACTGCAAATATATCCAGCTTCCTAAACAACTTATTATCCAACTTAATATTAATTGGCCGTCCCCGATACACAGTCAAAAACTCACATGAGCTGATCCATAAATTAGGCAGCTTAGTAATCCCAGAAGCTTCCCTTCTAGTTTCTTTTGATGTGACAAATCTATACACTTCAATTCCCAGATCCGAGACAATCCCCATAATATCTGAATTACTATCTCTAAATAACGTCAACCCTGATGATAAAACCAATATCTTGACATTATTGAACTTCTGTTTGTCCCAAGACTTTTTTGTTTTTAATCAGAAATTTTATTCACAACCCTCAGGTCTCGCAATGGGCAACCCCCTCTCCTCTTTTTTAGCAGACATTTTCCTTAATAAACTCGAAACCACACACATACATAAATTGATCACAGACGGAAGTCTAATCGCGTGGCACCGATATGTAGACGACTGTTTCACTATTATTCCCGGTAATAATAATAATGTTAACCAAATTCTAAATCTTCTTAATACCTTACATAACAATATTCAATTCACAGTTGAAATAGAAGAAAATAATAGCATCAATTTCTTAGATCTAAATATTTACAAACAAGTTACATTTTAAAATACACAGAAAAGATACCCAAACCGACCACTCAAACCATCCTTTAAATCACAAAATGGCGGCCTTTAACTGCTACATCAACAGATCCCTCAATATCCCTTTATCACAGAATGATTATAAAAAAGAAATTAACACCATCAAACAAATAGCAGCTAACAACGGCTATTCACATGAAATTGTCGATAAAATTACAAGCAGAATACAATCAAAAAAAGATCAAAAAGCTGCATATAATCCCCCAAACAACATTCCACCTAAAAAATACGTTTCCCTATCCTATAAAGGCCCAATATCCAATCAGATCGCCAAAGTGCTAAACCGGAATATAAAAAACACAATAGTATCATTTAAAACACACTAACATGCGACAATTGCCCGGCTCTATACATAGGAAAAACCGTAAGAAGGCTAGAAACAAGAATAAAAGAACACGTCAACCGACCGGGTACCTCAGTATTTGGACAGCACCTTAAGTTCAATAACCATAAAATTTGTTTAGAAATTTTCCTTTCATTCTGAAAATGCTTCTTGCTTCCTGGACAAATTTGACGAGTGAGTATTCTCAGCTTTACCTTTTATAAATATCATTTAAAGACACCTTTTTAAGGAAATGTTTTATTCTAATATTATCAATACTTTGTCCCATAAGTAATGTTTTTACCTGTATATGTTCTTTTTACCTTTATATGTTCTTCTTGTAGGACCTAAGCCCTGATGATGGCCTACAATTAGGCCGAAAGCGCTAGGCAATATTGAATACAAAAAATACCTTTCATTTCATTGAAAAACGGCGTACAACCGACCTCCCCCCCCTTTTACCTTTCGGCTTTTGCCATCATCAGTGCTAGTTGTCAATTACACAATGGCATCCTCACTCGGGTAGAATGGCATTGATTCCACTATTGTGTTTTAAAAACAATCTTAAAACAAAAAAAGACAATACGAGACAAAATATAAGACAAAGCGAGCGAAAGCTGAAAGCGCTGTCTCACAATATTAATAAAAAGAAGCATTTACACGTAATACGAAGTCTCTTTTCTTCTCTTATATAAAGTAGTTTTTTCCCATTTTTTAAAAGTTAATAAATACGCTTGATTTTAAGATATAATGTCTATTATACGCACCCTTACAACTTCTGTTGGTATCATAAAACAAGTTTTGTGTATTTTAATCATTAATGGGGTTGGTGAACTTTGTGAAAATAATCGGCAAACCGGATAAGTTCTATGTATAACGTAGTTTCATTTTATCTTTATTTTTTCCCCTCCACCATAATAATATGATAACCAAATTTAGTTTTGACGGGGGGATCGGTGTAAACAGGATTATTAATATTTGAAACTGGCAAAGCAAATGCGGCTTCTTGAAATGGCCCTACCATAGAACCTCTAGCCATCCATCCCAAATCGCCTCCCGATCTTGCCTTGTCTTCACTATAAGCTGCTGCAACTTCAGGGAATTTCTGGCCAGATTTTAATTTTTCTAGTGCTTCTAAACATTTACCTTGTTTTTCACACAATATATGCCTTACTTTAACCGTAGCGCCTCCTTTTTTTTCCTTTGCACCTAAAACAAAAAATTAAATGTATCCTTTGGGTAAATAAGTAAATCTTGGAATACTCCTCGGGAGTCACATCTGGGGCGTCTAGCTAAATTTTATCATTTTTCTTACCCCTCCGTAATCGACGAGAAGATACCGATCAATTGCTAGCGAGGTAAAGCGTAGTGAGGTGAAGCGATGTGAAGTGAGGTGAAGCGAAACCCGACGGCGACGTCTTTCTCTTTCTCGAGCCGCCAGTTTTTAATAGCTCGTGCCTTATCGCTTATGTAGCACATGCTGTCAAGACCGAATTAACCTTAAGGCCTATAAGCCCCTGTCGCTTTGGGCCACAAGGCCTGAGAAAAATAAATATTCCTAGGGTTATTTCATTTGATGCTTTCGTTTTACAAAAGTTAAGGTTTTGGAACTAGATAATTTTATTTAAATGTTTGAAAAGCATTAGCAAACAATTTTAAATTAACTACTGAGTATTGTAATGGAACCAACCTATGCCACTAGAAAAATTCGGGCACATTTCAAAAGTAGATTATATAGGAAAGTAAAACCCGCAGTTTTCTCCAATTTGAGAAAATGGGCTACTTCCATAAGTTTAAAAGTGGATTAAGTAGCGAAACTAAAACAATACCTAAATAGTACTACCTAATAATGGTTAATTTGTAATAGCTTCATCACAGTCGATTGGCGGACAATAGCTTATCATAATGGACATTGGTCACATGTGTCACAATAACTTTAGCATTCCCTCGACATTCTGTACCCTGTTGCCAGATATTGTAAAACAATTTTATTTATATCGTAATAACGAGCAAAAATTGCTTGCTTTCAATTTTTTTTTAAATTATGATATAGGTAATTAAAAACTATTATGTAGTGTTACGAGTAGTAGTAGTTGTCTTCAAACTAAAAATAGAAACAATAAAACAAAAGTTTTTTCAAAATAAAATAATTAACTCTGCTAACACGTCCAAGGCCATCTGGCAAACAGTTAATACAAAGACAGGTAATGCAACTTTCATGCAACCATTTGAAATTGCTAATGCCTTGTGTAATTACTATTCTTCCGATATCGAAAGCAAACTTCAAAACCATCTGGGTATTCAACACGATACGTCAACTATTAAAAAAATGTATTAGCTCTTTATGCCCGAACTCGGTCTGAAGGAAATAAAAAGACATGTCGTAACAACGAAAATCTTCCCCTTCGCTATTATCTATATTTGGGATTTTATAAAATACCCGTGTTATCTTCTCAACTTATTTATAAGCAAAGGTACTTTTTCTGATAAACCGAAATGCAGCGAAATTATACAATTTCATAAAAAAGGTGACGTATTAAAAACTATGGACCAGTGACAAGTCTTATGTCTTTCACAAAACTGTTTGAAAAAATACTTTCAATCATTTTTAAGCCGAAACAATCTAGGAGTCAGCATGGGTTTACAAGTAATAAATCTACTACAACAGCAGCTGTAGCTTTTATTCGAATATCTACGACACTTCATCACTCGACTGTTCACCACACGACATCTCATTACGGGCACTTCATCACGGCCACATCCCATCGCTACCACACTTCATCACGGCGACATCCTATCACTACGACACTTTATCACATCCCATTTCATCGCTACGCTAATTCACCACACACAATTTCATCACATCAATTCGAAAAGTAGTATAGAATATAATAGCCAGTGGTTGGAAAGGTGTAATACCATGCGTGTGATCTATAGGATGTTTAACAATAATTATATTCCCCCTTGTATGAACAATTGACTTGCATTTTGGTGGTTTTATTTAATTAAAGTGATGAAACTGTGTGTGGTGAATTGGCGTAATCATGAAATGGGATGTGATGAAACTGTGTGTGGTGAATTGGCGTAATCATGAAATGGGATGTGATGAAGTGTCGTTGTGATAAGATGTCGCCGTAATGAAGTGTCGTTGTGATACAATGTCGCCGTGATACAGTGTCCGTGATGAGATGTCGTGTGATGGTGTGTCGGGGAATGCTTTTATTCGGTTTATTTATAAATTGATCAGAGTCATTAGACAAGAGCCCTTTTTTTGACTTAACACGAGCATTCGACTGTATCGATAGTAAACTATTAATTAGAAAACTGTTCGCTATGGGCTTTAGAGGAAACGTAAACAAACTTCTGGAATCGTTTTTAACTGGCAGAAAAATTCGCGTAAAATAGGTACACTTATAATATATAAGTTATAAATCACAAAACTACGGAGTTTCTCAAGGTAACGTTTTTCCACCATTACTTTTTTTGTTATTTATCAATGACCTGGTCAACTACCTTGATTTAGGCGAAAACGCTGAAGTGGGTCTCTACGCCAATGACACTTCCATAGTGATATCTGGGACGTTGCTCGATATTCTCATACAACGCGCGAATCATATCCTTAATAAATTTAAATACTGGTGTTCTATGAATGGATTGATGGTTAATGAAAACAAAACACGGTATATAGCTTTTTATAAACGACGAATTATTCCGGACTTTGTTCTTAATATGGATGGAGTGGAGATTACGAGAGCGACAGAGGCTAAGTTTCTGGGTTTGCATGTTGATAGCAAACTGACATGGGATGCTCATATTAAACATGTAGCCAGTAAATTAAAATCTGCATACTTTGCCATTATTAACTTAAAAAATATTCTGTCAACAAAACAACTTTTAAATGTTTACTATGCCCTGGTTTACTGCCACCTAAAGTATATGGTTTTATGTAGGGGTCAGGCCACTGACCTAAACAGAATTTTCGTCTTACAAAAAAGAATTATAAGAAATGTATTTTCTCTTAAACCGTTAGAAACATGTAGACCAACTTTTAAAAATAACAAAATTCTAACTCTACCGTCTATTTTAATCACGGAATCGGCTATCTACGTTAACAACATTTATCAGACTTTCCATCCGTTTCTAATGTTCATAACTATGAGACAAGACAAAATGACATTATTTTAATTGCTAACTATAAACTATCCACCTACAAAAAAGTCCACATTGCTTTAGTAGTTATGTTTTTAATAAACTTCCAAATATTTTTTTTAATTTAATTATTTATCATTAAATACACTACGGAATACAACATTCCAATCCATCTAAATCTAAGACACAATTTATTAGCCACAGCAGAAAAAACCATACATAGTATAAAACAAACAACAGAATAATTGAGTTGATATAGATTAAAATAAATTGAAGTAGTACAAGTCATTATAGTTTTTCTAGGGAATAAAGGCTAATCCTAAATAAATCGCAATCTGAAAAATAACTATTATAATTCCGCAGTAATCTTAAAATGAAGGCATGTTGTCCATAGTTGGTTCGATGAGTTACTTCGAAGAAAAGTTGCATCTGCCTCGTGCGCCTTGGTGGAACCAAAAAAACACAGATTCAAGAAGGGCATTACAGCAAGTTGTACCATTCATAAGTTTGTATAAGAAGATTAGCAATGATTTTCTGCGTCGGCATTCTAGGCTCTGCATGCCACAAAGAAGAAGTCTTGTTTCGTATGATATGTTTTGATTGGGAAATCTGAGTTTGAACAGAATATATTTAGCGTATCTATTCTGAACACGTTCAATCCTTTTGATGTGACATTGATAATTGGAACTCCATATAACAAAACAGTATTCAAGCAGAGATCGAACTAGTCCACCATATAGAGCGTTAAGTGCCTCTGTATCGTAAATTTGTTTAGTGTTTCTTTTTACAAAACCAAGCAATCTAAAACTCTTCAAAATGAATTTGTCTATATGTAGATTAAATGTAACATCTCTATCAAAGATGACACCAAGATCGTTGAAGTGAGCGACAATCTCTAGGTTAGGGTTATATCATTAGTATGGTTTGTTGAAGAGTTGCATTTATAAAAGCGGAGGACCTTACCAGGGTCGAATTAAGGTCGTTTAACGCCTTGGGCCAGACAAATCATGGCGTCTATTTTTTTCAATTTCGAAATGGATTTTAAAAAATTAAGCGAGTCATGATACGGATGATCAAATTTGTGTAAACGTTATCTTGTAAAAATATGTTTTGCAAGCGGAAATTTGCACGTTTTGTTGAAAAAAAAAAAACGAATTTACTTTGGGCACTGTTTTTAATAACTCTTTCAACGTTTTTTTTCTTCTCTTTTTCGTTTTTTTCCCACCCGCTGAGTTTTTTGCGTTTTTCACTCATTTTCTATTATCGAATATCGTTCTATTGTTCACTATATAATAAAAGATTTTACACAGTGACACCAACTTGTCTGAACTCGCTTAAAACAATAAATTATTTCATGCAGTAACAACGTAGGTACTGGCGACTACGCGGAAATAAATCGACAATGGCAAGCAACCGAGGGCGGATTGCTTTTGTCAGCAAATTTATCGGCATTTGGACAGAAAATATTATATTACATATTCTTTTATAAAAATAGATAATAAAGAAAAAGTGCTCATCTGATAACTAAATAGTCTTACACCCACTTGCACCGACTTTTTTTTAAAGGACCATTAACTAAAGAACCTTTAAATTTTAAGGGACCATTAATTTTAAAAGACTTGCACGGAGTCATTCTTTCGGACCTTTAACTAATGGCCCTTTAATTTCGCAACAATATGGTAACGTTACACGGATCTATGGATTTCAGTATTTTTGTGATTAAATCAAGTAACATTTTTGATAGGATAATCTTAAAATTTAGGTTTTCTTATACTTTTTTGACTTTCACAATGTCAAATGAGAAAAAAAACGTAAAAGGGTGTTATATTTCAGCCAGAGAGAGGTGTCCCATCTATTTATAATCGTTATAAAGTATAAGGGCATTATATAGAAAATAAACAAATAAATGCTGTTGTAAGTAGCAAAAAAACCGAGGCCTGGGAAAAATTACAACGGTATATAGCTACATTCTCTAACCTCAATAACAGGTAAACAGAACAGCTTAAAAAATGCTACGATAATAAAAAGCAAAATGTAAGAAAAAAACCCAAATAAGACAGGAGGCTTTAAAAAAAAAGGCGGGAGCTTACCACCACCCGAGAGTAAATATGATAAGTTGGACAATTTGGTTCTGGCTACAATGGATTCCCTTATTTCACGCACAGTGGCAATTGCCGACTACACTCTACAAGAGTTGTAAAAAGAAGGATTACATCCTGAGCAAGAGCATTGACTCAGACAGAAATATGTAGAGTTAGAAATAGAAGAAAAAACAACTAGTAGTAATTTTTTTTCAAACGTGCCCGCTATCCTTTGTTTATTTTTTCCGGTATTGATTTCTATATTTAAATTTAAAAAATCTATAGGTATTTCACACATAATGACTTACAAAAAAAGTTTTAAAGGGTAATTTTTTCAAAGTTAATATAGCTATAGCGAGGTACGTTTAAAAAAAATCACCAATACAGAAAAAATAATAAAGATTAAAATAAAGAAAATGTTTTAAAACTATTTCATGTTTATTTATAATACATATTATTATATATTATATAGAAAAGATAAAATTCCTGTGGTCTTGCATTTTTCCTTTTTGTGGTCCGAGTGCCCTTGATACGTAAGCCACAACTCGACTTGCAGTTGACTCGTGGACATTCATGAAGTCAGCTACCTGGACAAGGTCCACTGCTTGCATAAAAGCGCAAAGACAGAAGTAGCAGGTTCATTGGTGAAAAACTATTGTTCCTAACAAGAATGGATAACTTTTTTTTATCATGAAATAAAATACAGACGGCAAACTTATACTACCATGGCATAGGTAAACCTATAAGGCATATCCTTTGAGAAATAATATATTATTTCTCCAAGGCATTGCCTATAACGTCTTAAAAATATCTATACCTATGGGTACTTACCTGTTATCTGGCTATTCTAATTGAGCCTCAATCTGTGTTAACCGATGCAGTACAATTGCCTTGGTTAACTTAAATCTTCGAAGAAAACTTAAATGGTCGATTTCTTCATAATAATTACGGCGCTCATTGAGCCTTCGAGAAAAGCCAAAACCAACAAAATCCAAAATTTCCAAATCATCTTCAAGAGCATTCTCTACCAACTCATCTTCGATAATGTTTACATAATAATCCATCTTTATAGCGTCTGGTTTTTGCGTTTTGGTATAAATGGAACTACCATAAAAAATACGGGACACAACTAACTTCAAAACTGACAACTGTCATTTTTAATTGACGGAATTTGGCCAATTAGTTAATGCTCCTTTAATGAACGCTTAAGGGACCATTAAAGTCGGTGCAAGATACAAAATACGCTAATGGTACTTTAAAGGGCCCGTAGCTTAAAGGTCCATTAAAAAAAAGTTGGTGCAAGTGGGTGTTAATACTTTAATTTAGAATATTTTTGTTTAGATTGGAATGTGGGATGTTCTTTATACTTTATAGGTATGATAATTAGCAATTATGCCATAGTTTAAATATTGATTTGAATGTATAAAATATAAATATTAGGCCTCTTCGCACCATACTTGAATAGAAAATAGTGTTGAATCCATAAGAAACTGTTGAATGCTTATTTTTATAGTTTTTTATTCACCTGAAATTGTGTACATTTAAATGGTATTGTTGTAGTTAATTACTACCCGAGTTGTCAGTCTGACATATTTTTTTGAAGGCTCAGTAATTTATATAATTTTGTCGAAGCGATTATTTTACGTAATAGACTGTGTTGTCTGTCCCCCGGAGTTTTATTTCAACGTGTAGTTTTCTTAAGATTCCACATTTTCTGGCGACCGTGACAGGACAGATAGCAGATAGCACGTCGTGGAACTGACACCTTTCTGTGTTTACGTTAATATTTCGTGTCGAGAAATTATTTCGGTTTTTCGGGTTGATTTTGGTGGACTGTTGTTCGAATTTTCTCAGATTTTCTTGCTGTCGTATATCTGTGAAACTACTGAGGGCTAGGCCGATTCGAACTCTTGTTTACGTCACAAAACAACCGGGGAAAATGGCAAATTTGGAAGTTAAGAAAAACAGCGAACAGTCCTACGTGCAGGTGTCACAAATCGACCCAGGGACCTGGAGAAGTTATTGGCAGATCCTAAATGCGATTTCGGTGAACTGCACGTTGCATGGGACGGGTTACGTGAAAAATACGATGAACTTAAGATTGTGAGTTCTGATGTTTTTGGACTTTTGTTGGAGACTGATGCGAGTGAAGATGATTTAGCTCAAGATCAGGAGCAAAACTACTCCTATACGAAAAAGTTCAAAAATTTGGATTATAAGTGCTTCAAGCTTTTTCAAAAGAACGATGGATCACAGAATAGTGCCCAAAGTTCAATCAGTGAAAATCACCAATTTAAAGGTAGGAGAAAGTATAAGTTACCCGAAATTCAATTTAAAAAATTTGATGGCAATATTTATTTATTTATTTACATTACCTACCCTACAGGTTAAATAACCCAACTACAAGGCAAAAAATAAATATACTAAAAGTGAAGCTAAAAATACTAACAAAAGTAAGCTAGTCTATACGTAAACCTAAACTAATTATTCGAAATTAAATTTGAATATAAGGAAAGTAACAGTAAAAAAAAAGAAAAAGAGAGATTGAACACAGAAAATCATGTCACTGGACAAAAAATAATACCAGCCGCACAATCTCAGTTTAAAGTATTAATGCCGCACTAACCTCTTAACTGTACTGACCGAAGAACTGACAAAATCTAAATCAAACCGCTTGTTGTATCTCTCACACATTTGAAAGACAGGAGAAAACTTTAAAATATTTGTCTTTGGATTAGGCAGGTAGAAAGTCATATTTTGTCGTAAATTCAATCGTGGCACATTAAAATTAAGCTTACCCAATATATTAATACAGTCGAGTTGATTGTTTAGTAATTTATATAGAGCCATTAATAGGTAGTAATCACGGCGATCCCTGAGTGATTCATATTTAAATCTCTGAAGAAGTAGAGTCTGGGGAAAACCCTGCATGGGATATATTCCGTCGACCCTAAAGCTAAGGTACTTTAAGAATTTTCGCTGCACCCTCTCAAGATTAACAATGTGAACATTATACTCAGGTGTCCAAATCACTGCTGCATATTCTAGTTTCGATCTTATATAGGCATTGTATAAGCTTGTTAAGACATTAACGCTGTTAAAATCCCTAGTGCAGCGCACAATAAATCCATAACTCTGAAGAGCTTCACTAATAATCGAGCGAGAAATAATTTTATTTTTAAGAACATAATCAAAATTAATTACAGAAAGTGTATTTGTAAAAGAAACAACTTTACACTTCTCAATGTTAAGCTTTAAATTATTTTTAATACACCAATAATTATTTAGATCCAAATTCCGTTGAATAACAATACAATCATTGATGTTTCTAATTCTTTTATATAGTTTAATATCATCAGCGTATATCAAATGGTCAACATCCAGATCATCACCAATATTATTTATAAAAAGAATAAAAAGTAACGGACCAAGCACCGATCCCTGGGGGACACCGGAGCCAGTGGTATATTTATTAGAGCTGAGTTCATGAAGGGAAACATACTGGCAGCGGTTGGAGAGATATGACTTAATTAGTGCCAACAAAGACTTTTTCAATTTTTTTAATTTTGAAATCAAAATACCATGATCAAGCCGATCGAAAGTTGTTGAAAAATCTAAATATATTACATCAGTTTGTATACCCTCATCCAACGACTCAGAAAGATTTTGTGCCATATTAAGCAAGTTGGTTATCGTGGATCTACCCTTAAAGAATCCATGTTGCCGCTGAGTTATTTGCCCGCGGATGAACGGAAAGACAGACTCGTGAAGTAGGAACTCAAACACTTTACAAAAATTACAAATAATTGATATTGGTCGGTAGTTAGATACTTCTGACCTATCACCCTTTTTATATACAGGACATACTTTAGAAGTTCTCCATATCTGAGGTATTGTCTGATACTTAAGACATAGATTAAATATAATATGAAGCGGTCTCACCAAAACAAAACGGCAATCGTGGATTAAAAGTGCCGGAATGGAATCCGGCCCTATAGTAAACTTCGGTTTAATCTTCTTTAAGGCATTGATGACCTCAACTTCAGAAAAGTAATGGACATTAATAATATGTTTATAAATAGTTTGATCATTTCTTAAAGCACCGGAAGTACTTTTCAGAAATGACTGTTCAAAGAACTTAGCAAAATTGTTTAAAATATCAAGAGGATCAGTGAACTCTTCATTGTCATAAGACATTGCATTTGGAATGTTGGAGGTCTCCCTCTTGCTTTTAATGAAATTCCAGAATTTTTTAGGGTCTCTCCTAACATCAAGTTCTATTTTTTGTAGGTAGTGTTTATAGGAAGTTAGGAAATCTTTTTTAATTTTGGATCTCAAGAATTTAAAATTTTGCATTGATTGGGGACAAGCAGTTTTCTTGTATTTATGATGGAACTTATCTTCCTTTTTTATGTCTTGGATAATGTTTTTAGTAAACCACGGTGGATACTTACCGTTCGGAGTTTTCGCATACCGTCAATAATCTCAAACAATTTGTCGTAGAAAGAAGTGCATGCACCATCCAAACTATCTAGTGATGTAAGAAACGACCAATCAACATCCAGAAACTTATTATACATTATTAGCCTTGCGAAAATTATAGTTATTTTCAAAGTTTATCACAAAGTCATGTTTGTGGTTAACTGAATGAGAGTATTCCAGTGATATAGAAAGGGCAGGATGATGTTCATCCTCCCCTACAAACGAGATATCCGAGGCACCCTCAACTACGAATTTTTTTTGTTATGAAGTACTAGATATATTCTGTTGTTAGCGTTCCTGATATAATTACCTTGCTTCAGATTCATGTAAGTTAAAAAATGACTAAGCGCTCTTGTACAATAATTCTCCACACCACTATCCACGAACTCTGAGAATAAGGGTAAATTAAAATCACCCAGAATACAGACTTTTTTATCAAATACAGGAACAGATGCAATAAAAAACTCAAAAAGATTATCTAGATCATTTAAGGTAACCGGTGGAGGTATATAAACTACAAAAAACAGCATCGTGGAGTAATCGAAACAGACCTTAACGCCTATTAAGTCAATATGCGGTAACAAATTTTCGTTCTGAAATATAATTCTGGATGATTTAAATCGCTGGTCAACAGCTAGTAAAACACCCCCACCCTTTGTTTTGCCAGTTGCATGTGGATCACGATCAGCACGATAGGTATTAAATTATTATTATTATTATTATTATTATTATTATTATTATTATTATTATTATTGCCTTTATTTGGTAACAAAAAAAAAATAACAAAGTTAAATGTATTATTACAAGATATTTCTACCAAATGAGGTGAAGTTCACTACTAAGAGCGCTCTACCACTTAACCTCTTAAAATAACTTATTCACTAAAATTAAGAACAAGATTTACTTAAGTACCTATATAATAATAAAACTAAAAATTAAATATTAGATATATAGTCGGTTATAAAAAACAATTATGCACATTTAGAAATAGAAATAGAAATAAATCTAGAACTTATCACCTCATTAGTAAAAACAGACGAATTTAGCCACGTTTCTGTTAGAGCTATTAATTCGAAATTGCAATATGATGTACTATTTAGAATTTCCGCGGTTTTAGTGAGAAGTCCACGCGTGTTTTGGTAATATAATAAAATATTTGGGGTTTGTAACTGCTTAATGCTGGGAAGTACCATATTAGCATGAGAAATGGAATTGTGGGGGGAAACAGTTGCCCCGAAATAAGAAGGCGTCAATAATTGCTATTGGCCCAGAATATTGGCCCGTAGTTTCGCACATGCCCTTTTATAAGCCTCGCATTTGTTTATATCCCATGCAGCGTGTGCGGTACTTACAGGGTTGCCGTGATTTCCATTATTTACCTTAATACAGTTTGAGCACTCAAGAGCCCTTAAATGACAATCACTGATAATGTGGTCATTTCCACATCTAGGACAGCTACGCTTATTGGAACAACTTTTAGCCGTATGATTAAATTCATTACAATTAAAACACCTACTAACCTCAACGCCGTCATATACTCTACAAGCATCATACCCTACAAATACATTGCCCACCCTCGTAATTCTATCATAAGTGCCTCTATCAACTTGTACTACAGCTTGAAAATGGTTGGAATTATTTTTCGTCTTACCTACTTTAATAATTTGACACAGAGAATTCGCTACAAAGATATTAGAATTTAATTGTTTTAACACTATAAATAGATCCTCCTCACTGTATGGATCAGTAAAACCAACAATTCTCACTCTAGGATTCACACCACGCAGTTCCTTTATCACATATGAGTCAGCTAAAAAAATTTCAGCAAGTGCCTTGAGCTTTATGTTATCCTCAGGGTTCCTACATCCGACCAAAACACCACCGTTACCCACAGGTTTAACTTTAGCAAGTTTTAAACTAGCCTCCATAGGGTCAATATGCATCAGCATGGCCTGTTTTGTTTCATCATTCGACTGCGACTGATTCTTGGGTTTTATCAATATTGCAGGTTGAGTATTGTTTTTGACAACACTGGCATAATTGGCAGGTGATTCAGCATTGGTAATGTTTATTCCACTAAGTTTCTCAGAAACGAGTTTGGTAAGATCAGTCATCAAAATATTAGAGGATGGTTAACTTTTTGGGCACAATTTAAAAAGGTTCATGAAGACCCGAATATTGATGCTTCGGATAAAGTAGATTATCTTGTACAAGCTACTTTGCCAGGAAGTAGGGCAAGACAATTAGTAGATAGTTTTCCTGCTACGGAGGAGCATTACCCACAAATTATCGAAAGTTTAAGGTCTAGATTTGGGCGGGAATACATACAAATCGAAGTTTATGTCAGAGAACTCTTAAGATTGATTTTGATTAATGCTGTTAACAAGAATACAGTAGACATTTCTCACCTTTATGATCAAATAGAAACACAGTTAAGGGCGCTCGAGACACTAGGGATAACTTCTGATAAGTATGCAGCAATACTCTTCCCATTGATCGAATCCTGTCTCCCGGAGGAACTTCTTAGAATTTGGCAGAGATCAGTTGTTGGTTTAGGCGCTGAAAATAATCTAGAGGGTAACCATTTTGACGAGGGTGGTAAACAGGAGTCTGTAGCAAACAGTAGTATGCAAAGTAATTTTGATTTAAAGAGACGCGAAACTGTATGTAGGCTGTGTGCAAAGGATTCTAATATCTAAACTGGAAAAACGATTAAAAGCTTTAATGAAATTTTTGCGCAACGAGGTGGAAAACGAACAAAGAGTTTTGTTGGCTTCAGAAGGATTTGGTATAAAGGAAATCACTCGTAATCCTGGCGTGGCTATTAACAAAAGAAAACCGCAGACATTTATGAAACATTCATCACCTATAGCTACAGCCGCGGACTTAGTTAATGGAGAAGCAACTAAATGCTTTTTTTGTGATGGTTTGCATAATAGCGTTGATTGTTTTAAGGCGCAAAGTTTTTCGATTGACAGGAAGAGGGACCTTCTCAAGGATAGACGAGCGTTCTTTCGTTGCTTAAAGCTAGGACATTCGTCGAAAATGTGTCGAGGGCGTCTAAGATGTATAGTGTGCGCCAAATCACATGTCACATTAATGTGTCCCGAGCTAAAAGTGAATCAAGAACCTGGACGTCGCGATTCTGAGAAAACTGAAGCCAGTATGGGCCCTGAAGTCAACGCAGCGAATTATACAAGTAATCATGTTTTTCTACAAACCTTGCGTGTGAAGTTAATTGGGAAAAACAGTTCATGTGATGTGCGAGTTTTAATGGACTCCGGCTCTCAGAGGTCTTATATTTTGAAAAACACTGCTGAACGACTAGGTCTGGTTCCCAAGAAAAAAGAGAAAATAATGCATTGTCTATTCGGTGGAGCGTTATCGGAGCAAACTGTCCAAGCCTGTACCAAGTAGAACTGATGAAAAATGGATTTTCTTATAAGTTGGATGTACTCGATCAGCCTAAAATATGCACTGATGTTTCTCCAGTCTTCCCTGTCCCTTGGATGAATGAACTGAGAGTGCTGAATATTGAGATTAATGACACATCACAGCAATCAGCTCAAATTGACTTACTTGTAGGGTCAGATTTTGCAGGGCAGTTATACACCGGAAGAAGACATGTACTCAAGTGTGGTCTAGTTGCGGTTGAAACATTTCTGGGATGGACTCTTATGGGGAGAGTGCCTTTATTTGAAAAGAAGTCAGCTGTATCAGCCATCAATCTTTTTGTGAGAGATGCATCGATCACCAACTTATGGGAGCTCGACGTTTTAGGTATATTAGAACCTACTCGTACAAAAGATAAAGCAGAGTTGGCTATGGAGGCAAAGAAATTTTTTTATGAAACAGTGGAACAGGAGTCAGATGGACGTTACCAAGTTAGGCTCCCATGGATAGACGGCCACCCTTCTCTGCCACACACACTGTTTGAAGAAATTGAAAGCTCAAAACCTGACCGAGGCCTATGATCTGGTTTTTCAGGACTAAATGGCGGAAGGTATAATTGAGAAAGTGGAAGGTTATGGTTTGAATAAAACTGTCCACTTTTTGCCTCATTGCCCTGTTGTAAAGGAAGGGTCAACTACCAGAATCAGGCCAGTGTTCGATGCGAGTGCCAAGGAAAAGGACAAGCCTTCACTGAATTCGTGTCTTGAAAAAGGGGTCAACTTAATTGAAGAAATTCCTAGTATTTTGCTGAGATTTCGAGAAAATAAATTAGGTGTGATATCCGATATTAAGAAAGCCTTCTTGCAGATAAGCATACACGAATCAGATAGAAATTGTCTTTGTTTTCTGTGGATAAATGACGAAGGACGAGAAATATGTTACCGGCATAGGCGTGTAGTGTTTGGGGTCAATAGTAGTCCATTCTTACTGGGCGCCACAATAGAACACCATCTGATGCAATGTCAAAAGAAGATAAAAAATTGTGAACCTCAAATGTATTCTATTGATACAATCTCTAGACTGACCAAAAGCTTCTACGTGGATAACTGTGTAACTAGTGTCAACAATGAAGAGACTTTGGATGTTTTTATGCGAGAGTCAATCCAAGTCATGGCACAGGCAAAGTTCGATCTACGAGGGTGGGAGAGGACACAAAGTGGTGAGTTTGGCAGCGATATTCCGGTCCTTGGTCTCTCATGGAATAATAGTCGAGATACATTATCTATAAAACCTAGTACGAAAGTTTTAAATGAAATCAACGTCTCAATGGTGACAAAAAGAGTTATTTTGAGTGTGGCACAAAGTATTTTTGATCATATTGGCTTTATCAGTCCTGTTACAGTCTGTCCAAAAATACTTTTACAGAAAACATGAGAAATTTGGCTAGGATGGGATCAACCTGTAGTAGAGGATATTAAATTGGAGTTTTTAAAGTGGGCCGATGATTTGAAACATTTAAAGTTCATTGAAATACCTAGGTGGATAAGGGCTAGAAGTATGGGAGATTGTAGTCTACTCACTTTCTGTGATGCAAGCGGAAAAGCGTACGCTTGTGTAATATTTTTAAGAGTTGAACATGACGAGCAAGTGTCCCTTTATTTACTAGATTCGAAGTCAAGGATAGCCCCCAAAAAGCAAATCAGTATACCTCGTCTTGAGTTGCGAGGCGCTACTATAGCTGCTAGATTGTTTGTCTCTGTTCAGAAAATTTTGGAGCAAAATTTGAACAGCTACTTTTGGAGTGACTCAACTACCGTTCTATCCTGGATACGTAATAAGGAAGAATGGGGCACTTTTGTCTGGAATAGGGTATCTGAGATAAGGCTGTCAACTCCTATGACGTCTTGGAGGCATGTACACCTAGTTTCACGGTTAACTTCCAGGTGGAAATATTGAAATTTGGTGGATTGTTCATATGATACGCACTATATATACAGCCGAGTAAAACCGAATACTTATATAATTCTGGGAAGAAGAGAATGGAATGCAGCCAGCCAATGACGTTTTTAATATTGACAAGTGTTGCCAGATCTTTAGTTTTAGCGGTGGATCTACCGTTTTGATGTCTTTCTGTCTATCGCTAAGCTACCGCTAAACATTACACGTGAATTAATTTACACTTTCAAACTAGGCATGCTAATAAATACTAAAATAGTTTCCGTAATAATTATTTTTAATTTAATTTACAACAAAAGACATATGTCAATATTGGAGCAAAATCATTATTGCCGGGTCGGCACCACACTTCATACTCCGATTAGGATTAGGTTTAACTTTTCGGATTCAGCAAATCCCCCAGTTCGAGATGATCTCGTACTCATATACCTACCCATCTTAAGTCGATTAGCATTATTTTTCAAATTATCGTCCGTATACCTACGAAACTTTAATGCATTTAGCAGATTTTTGGAAGCCTATTTGCAGAGCTGCAGAATTATTTCGTAATTTGCAGATTTTTAAAGAATTTTTAATAAAAATGGAATACTTTAACAATAGATTTAAAAACACCATATACAATGAAAATATTCAGAATTTTGTTTTTTCTGAAACTATTGATAAGGACAAAGTAAGGGCAAGGGGCCAATAAAAATATATCTGATAATACAACCTTGATACACAATTGCTGAATTGTGCTGCCGAGATGATCTACTCCGCAGAATAATTCGTTGACCAGTCTGGCAACACTGCCCCGATGTTTGCGCTAGTCCACTAAATAGTGTCGGCCTGCCTAAGCGTTGTTGCGCGATCGTTAGCGTTGTTGCGCGATCGTTAAAATTAAATAATAATTTGTCTGTTGATTGACTGTGACAAAGATCGAAAGTAAGGTATATACCATAGCCTATTTTCGACAATAGGGAGGTAGAGTTTAAAAGTTGAGATTTATTATGTATACTGATTACTTCTTAGGAGGCCAAGACAAGATAATATTCGAGTAAGTCTGGCATTTTTTGACATACTAATGAGAGCTGTAAATTTCAAGATGACAGCTGGGTCCGCTTTTGGAATATTTTTTTAAATGGAAATGAGGTTCTCCAAATAACATTTTTTTTTTAATTTAAAAAAAAATTAAAATTTTTTATTGCAAATGTTTTTTACCTATTAGATGTCTATTGATTGTTGCTGTCATAATATTTTTAAATGTCTGATTGAGACAGCAAATATTCTTAGCCCTAAATTGTCTTAAATGGCTTGTTCTTTACAAAATACATTTGAAGCGGTTAGGTATTATTTTTGCGAAGCTAGTCAAAATTACCAAGCTGCTGTTCGTATGCTTAATGAATGAATGATATCCGGAACGCAAAATATGCAGACATTTTTTGTAAAAACTAATTTTAATTGTTTTTTATTAATTTTTTTTTATTTTTAAATTAGAGAATGTCTCATGCATTAAAATACCTTTAAAATGAGGTATCAGTAGAAGAATGTATTCCAAAAGCGGACCCAGCTGTCATCTAGAAAGTTACAGCTGTCATTGGTATGTCAAAAAATGCAAGACTTATGTCGGGTTGCACAAAGAATAATAATAATTATTTAACCAGCAAGTTTGACTGTGACAGACGTAACATTGGCAGAAATAATTTTCTCACAATCATACTGGCCCGGTTACCTTAATTTTTAATTTAGTAATCACGCACCTTTGAATGTGAGCACCTAATGCCTGTCACAGTCATTTATGTCACAGTCAAACTTGATGGTTAAATAATTATTACTAAAATTCTTTGTGCAACCCGACGTTACTCAAATATTATTGTTCTAAATTTCAATAAAATATACCGAACGATGTAGAAGTTAGAGGGGGGGGGGGCGGCTTTAGGACCTCACTGTATAACACAGTTTTATAATTTTAGTTTTATGTCCCAGAGAGCAAGAATTATCCTAATTTTCTTATTAGAACAGCTTGTTGTTTTGGACACAACATTATCCCGTTAATCACTGTTTATGCAGTGTTTATGCAGTTTTTTTTTGATTTACTGCATAATTTGGTTTATTTCCTAAAAAGAAAACTAATAACAATGGGTAATACGAAACTAAACTAAGTGTTGTGATTGGTGAAACGGCAACAAAACTATTTATCGAACTTTGTGATGAGCAGTTTAGTTGGATTCATGCTATTCATCAACAAATCGTTGATTGTTACAATTTGACATTGACAGCACCTGTCGAATTTTGATAATAATTTTTTTTAATATATATCCCTAAAGGTTGGTTTATATAGACGCGAATCACGAATTATTGCGGATATACGCAAAAAAAATCGCGTTTTTTTCCTATTTCATATAGACACGAATATTCGCGAAATATTGACAGAGTGACAAATATTTATTTTTACCTATAAGTAATTCCGTTTTAAGTTTTCATACTTTAATTATCAAACGTCGAAATGAACAATGCAAATTTGTTATGTTGGCATTGGTGACGAAGACGAGCAATCGCGGCCTATTTATTGTTAAAAAATAGAGCACAAAAAATACATAGGTCAGTAGAGACCTGCGAGATTTTTCAATTTAGAGAGAAACAGGGTGCCTATCATAATTTAAATCAGAAAATGAGTCTAAAGGATCACAATATTAATCTTCCCGCCACTAATTTTAAATCGGCCAATAAGAAATACCTTCAAGATTCTCGTCGTCTAAAATAAAATTTTGCAAAATAACTTAAAAACGTCTTATCATTTTTACCGCCACTAAATTTAATTTGGAAATCGACCAATGAGAATGCAATTCGCGATTCGCCTTTCGTGATTCGCGTCTATATGAACTAACTTTTAATCACTAATTCACCTTTGTCACCTTGTCTTTGCGTCCGCATAGTTCATTGTATCAATATCGTCGATTATTACAATAATTTGATAAAAAGACAAATTTTGATAATAGAGTTTTTTTGTAGCATATTATTTGGTTTAAATAATTATAATCGCAATTTATTAAATTTAATAATAATATTCAAACAGCGAACAATTAAACCCTTATATCCCCCCTCCCCCACTCTTGTGACCTAATTAACGGCAACCTATTGCCAGCGGGTCTCTTAAATTCATTGCAAAGCATTAAATCACATTATCTTGTTTAATAGTGATCAAAGGCATTTCTTTCTCTGTCTTACGCATACTATTGATTTGTAAAGACGAAGTTTCACGACCCGAAAATATATAGGCTGTTGCGGCAAAAAATTGCAGCAAATTTAAAATTATTTTATTCACCTGGAAGTTAGCCGTGAAACTAGGTGTACCTGGAAATATATCAACCCAGTTGATCTTCCCTCTCGTGGGTGCTCTGCTAAAGCTTTAGCGGAGTCAAAATGGTGGGAGGACCCACAGTGGTTACGTTTACATCCCGATCTATGGCCCCGAGAAGAACAAGTTCCCTGTGATGAAGAAGAGATCGATAATGAGAAAAAGAAAGGAATTTCGAGCACTATGACTAACACGACCCATGATCCTTGGAACTTAAGTCAGATCTCAAAATATGAGAAAATTGTGCGTATGATAGATTGGATTTTTCGATTCGTTTTTAATATAAAGAAAGAAAATAAGAAGAAAAGACTCAGAGGACCTTTATCGGTGGAAGAAATAGAGCATGCTGAAATATTTGTTTTAAAAGTTGTACAAAAGGAGGCTTCTGTTGAGAATGACCCCAAATTAAATGCCTTAGACATTTTTAAAGACGATTCAGGCATTTTGAGATTAAAATCTCATATCTCCAATAGACCTGATACTGAGAATTTTCGTTTTCCGATCATTTTACCCAATAGACATACAGTAACGAGTAAATTGGTTATACAAATGCACGAAAAGGCATGTCATGTTGGTGTTCAAGAACTTATCAGCCTACTCAGAGAAAAATACTGGATCTTAGGTGGCAGACGCTATGTACGAGGGATAATTGGAAAGTGTCAAGTATGTCGACGATTTAATTACAAGCCTTTTCAAGTCCTCCGCTCCCGTTAATTCGCGTGAGGGATTCTGTTGTCTTCGAGATCGTTGGTGTAGACTTAGCAGATCCACTTTACCTAAAAAATGGACAAAAAGTATGGATTGTGCTGTATACATGTGCTGTCTTTCGGGCTGTACATTTAGAGTTGTGTATGTCCTTGTCCACGAACAGTTTTATCGGTGCTCTTAGACGTTTTCGCGCCGCGGTCGTCTAAAGGTATTATATAGTGACAATGGGACTAATTTTGTTGGAACCGAGAATGCCTTTAAGAAATTAGATTGGGATAGAATTATAGAGTCGTCGTCCGTCGAACGGATCACCTGGAATTTCAATCCCCCAACGGCGGCATGGTGGGGTGGCTTTTGGGAAAGACTTGTGGGGGTATTAAAGAGGTTACTTCGCAAAATGCTTGGGCGTGCTTGTTTAGACTATGAGGACTTAATTACTGTTATCTTAGATTGTGAGTCGGTGATAAATTCGAGACCGTTGACTTATCAGTCTAGTGATGCCAACGATATAGTGACTCTAACGCCCAATATGTTTCTCCACGATTTAAAGAGACGCGCAATCTTTGTGTAAAAGGGTAGAAAACATGCAAGAGTTAAGGGTGGACTTGCGAAAACGTTTCAGAAATGAGTATCTAGGACAGCTGCAGTTAATATCTAAGAAAAACCCGTCTAGGCAAATTGCGCTCGGTGAAGTTGTTCTTATAGGGAATGACAATAATAAACGAATCGACTGGCCTATCGGTCGCGTCGTCGAAGTATTATCGGTTAAAGATGGTCGTATCCGACTAGTGCGTGTTATGACTTCGAAAATACAGTTACTTCGTCCAGGGCAAAGACTTTTCTCTTTGGAAATAGAGGCGTCCAATATTGGTGATTTTTTACGTATTTTATTTTATTTTAACTATTTACCAATATATTGTTTAATAGACTTTTCGGCGTTTTATTAACTTTAGTATTAAAATAAAAATTATTATAGGTACACTGAAATTCGTTAAAAAGCCCCGGCGTCTATTTCGTTCGTGGCGCGGCCTATTTGGCCTAGTGGTTCATCCGGCCCTGGACCTTACACTTGCTCACATTAAGTTGTAAAAGGTTAGCTTTACACCAGGTAACCAACCTGATCAGATCAGACTGCAAGTAGCGTGCATTAGGAGAAATTCTGGTGTAAACCTTTAAGTCATCAGCGTAAACCAGACACTCGGACACATCAAAGCAATTCTCATAGTTAATATATACAGGGTGTCCGGTAACTTATGGGCCGCAGAGTAACTGGAGATACTAGACATCAAACTAAGCCGATTAAGTCATATAAGTTTTCTCGGATTGTTACTCGTTATAGAGATGTGTTGAAAGTAAAAGTTTATTCTCGAAAATAACCATAATTTTAAAACGGCTGAATGAATCGAATTGAAAGTTGGCAATGTTATGTTTTTATGAGCAAGAAATAAGAATTTGTAGAAATTTTTAAGCTTCAAACTAGAGGGCGCTAGTTGCATACACTGGGCTTCATAAATCTATGATTTTTCTTACCTGTGATATTAGGTGTTTTTCAATTATAGTTTCTTAAAAAATTTATGACTCTGTACAATTTAAGCGTCCCGGCATGGTTATTTATTATTGTCAAATGGCAAGTGACAACTTCAATGCCGTCATAACCAACTAGGAGCAACTGAATTTAAAATCTGCTGCAAGATCGCCATATAAAAATACTAAATTGGCAATATTTCTAAAACTAAAAATTTTTGAGATATACAACTTTACACAAACTTACCCTTATTTTTAATGCTAAATAAGAAATAATTATAAAATTTGGGTGTTTCTATTTGAAAATCTAGACTTTTTACAGTTTTTTCAATTTCATTTTTAATCTTATTTTTTAAACACCCTGTATTAATAGTTATCAAAATATTATAAAAAATCTATTAAAGCAGGTCCTTTATAACAAGGAATCCCATCTACATTAAATAAATAAGGCGTCTTTATAGAAAAAATTGATAATTATTCTAAGGCTTGCAAACGTCATTTTTGACATAAAAATTCAAATATGTCAAAAACGTTTAGACATAGGTATAGGACATGGTATACAAAATCTACCTAGAAGCTTGCGTAGAATGCAAAAATGTAATAACATATAGGGTGTCCCATTTAAAATAGGCAAGTTACTTCCGGTATAACCGGAAGTGTCACCATTATGAAAATATTTTAGCCCGGTCGCCCCCATCAGCATACTGTCAAATTTTCCTATGTATAGTTTTCTATACATGGTGATTCACGGTGGATGGTACGTTAGAAGTATATGACGAACCAGTTAACGAATCGTTTTGAAAATTTGGTTGTTTATATAAACGGACATGCTCTATTTACCTAAAATATTTTTAATGATGCAGTGTTGCCACGTCTACCTAAAATTAGTAGCAACTTCGTTATTTTAAATGGAACACCCTGTATTTTATTAAATTTTTGAACCTTCTATTACTTTCTTAACAACTTTATTTAATGTTATTCTATACTTATCTCTTACCGTTTCTAAGATAATAATTAAATTGCATTTTTTTGACGAAAAACGTTAACTTAAAAAAATGTTGATATTTTTGAACTCTGAAATATTAGAGCCCCGAAAATTGGTGGATGGGTAAATATTACCAGGGGGCTTTTAACCCTATGCCGAAATCTTAGTTGCGATATACAGGGTGGTTTAAAAATACAGTTAATTTGGGGACTTCAATAGGTGACCATAAGTATATTTTTTTAAATGTAACACCCTGTATATTATCACTGATTTAGAAAGCTACTTAAATTGGCTCTTTATTTTTGTATAACATATCTATAGCTAACTAGTCAAGTTTTTGACTTATAAGCCATTATTTGTAAAATTTGGTCAAAAATTTAATTTCCTTTTGATTTTTAGTAAGTATGCCATGACAAACTCTTGTTTGACATAAAAATTATGTCACTCTCATTATTGTTGTGGTATTTTATTAAATATTGTCGACTGAGATACTGAATGATTACAAAGCATGGAAGAAATCTATTCGAACGCAGTACTTATGAAGTTATTTATTTTATTTGGACAGTGTGATCAAATTATCGCTAGAACATGTATAAAGTTTAATGAAATGTACCCAAATCTACCGCCAATGAACTTAAGGAAATTCTTACGGATCCAGAAAAATTTTACTGAGTTTGGTTCAACTTTAAAAGCCCCAAGAAACTTGCCTCGACCCGTAACTTCTGACGAAGACAACCAGATTAATGTTTTGGCTTATTTTCATGCATTTCCTCAGTCGTCAATACGTTGTGCTGAATATGATTTAGGTCTAACATATTCATCAGTCCAGAGGATTTTAGAACAGCATAACATGCATGATTTTAAATTTACTAAAGTTCAAGCCATGAAGCCTCAAGATCCACAACAGAGAGTTGAATTTTGTGAGATGTTATTAGTGCGCACCCAAGAAGATCCAAACTTTTTAAGTAAAATAATTTGGACCGATGAATCTAAATTTTTAAGGGAAGGGGTTTTCAATAGAAGAAATAGTCATTTTTGGTCAAGAGATAACCCTCATGTCACCAAGGAAGCTGGATTTCAAGAAAAATTTAGTTTTAATGTTTTCTGCATGTTAATGGACAATCAATTAAACTATTTTATATACGACGAGTCATTAACATCGAGAAGCTACTTAAATATTTTAAGAACAGTTGTCGAAAAATTTGTTGATAATCTGCCCCTTGAAGATTATCGAAGCTGTTGGTATCAACTCGATGGAGCTCCTGCACATTGTACAAGAGAAGTTACAGTGGAACTCGATAGACTTTTTGATGATCATTGGATAAGACGTTTGGGGCCTTGGAATTGGCCTCCAAGATCACCCGATCTCAATCCATTGGATTTTTACTTGTGGGGCATGTTTAAGGAAAAAATTTACAAGTCACCAGTACATTCAAAAGAAGAATTGCTACGTCGAGTTACCCACGCATTAAGAGAACAAAATCCAAATGAGATTAGATCTTCCACGACTAATGCGGTAAATACACGCATCTTAAAGTGTTTGGATGTAAACGGACAGCGTTTTGAACAATTGTTAAAATGATCGATTTAATTTTTTTTTATTACAATCCTGAAATAGTATAAATTTCCTTAAGTTCATTGGCGGTAGATTTGGGTACATTTCATTAAACTTTATACATGTTCTAGCGATAATTATATCACACTGTCCAAATAAAATAAATAACTTCATAAGTACTGCGTTCGAATAGATTTCTTCCATGCTTTGTAATCATTCAGTATCTCAGTCGACAATATTTAATAAAATACCACAACAATAATGAGAGTGACATAATTTTTATGTCAAACAAGAGTTTGTCATGGCATACTTACTAAAAATCAAAAGGAAATTAAATTTTTGACCAAATTTTACAAATATTGGCTTATAAGTCAAAAACTTGACTAGTTAGCTATGGATATGTTATACAAAAATAAAGAGCCAATTTAACACCTTCTTATAACACCAATCATTGGGGCTATTTTTAATAGTACACTATTTATATGCTTCGACCAGGTCAATCCTTCGTCTATTATGTCCTAAGTATTTATAGTGGGTAACATTTTTTTAATTTCACATTAAGTATAAATTTAGGACACCACCCGCCTATTTTTTTGTTTAAAAGTCATATACACTGTTTTTTTCAGCATTTAGAGTAAGTTTATTTTTACACAACCATTTATAATAGATCTGCAGGTTTTGATTTATTTTTGATTCTAAATTCTGAATAAACAAGCGCAATGTCATGAGCAAACATGAAATACCTAGCTTTAAGTCCAGCATGTTTTAGATTATGTACATATAGTAAGTATAATAAGGGACGCAGTACAGATCCTTGAGGTACTCCAACATTTACTGTGGCAGTAGAGCTTACCCGTTCATTTATAGTTGTATAGTGCTGTCTGTTTCTTAAGTAAGATTGCATCAGATTGTAAGCAACTCCTCTTATTCCCATTTTATGTAGTATTTCCAGTAGCATTTCTATGTCCACAGTGTCAAAAGCCTTCTTCAAATCAATATATACTACAGTTACATATTTATTTAGATCCAACTGAGATGTAATATGTTCCATCAAATCCACCGTCGTCGCATCTAAACTGCTGGAACTTTGAAACGCATAAAGAAAATTTTTGGTCTATATTTGAAATGAAATATCTCGGAAAATATTAAACATATTTGAACGCGGTTTAAAGCATATTGTTTGGTCTGAGGGTATATTGTTTAGTTTTGGTTTGAATAAGTTTTAGTTTTAAGATACAGGGTGGTAAATGAAACAGTGCAAATTTAACAAAATTTCACGAACACCCCATTTCGTTGCAAATATATTTTTGCTTCATTTCTCGGTTTTAAAGGGAACACTGGTTCAATTGAAAAAAACAACTTTCTGGGTTTTTGGATAAATGTGTTACATTTGCCATAATTAGAGTTTAAGCGAAAAACGACACTTTCGTATTTCATCCACCTGTATCTGTGTCGCAATTGCTTGAAAAAAAAGGGTTTTAACTTATTGTTAGTCCCAAATTCTTGGCTTTTTTACGTTGTAAAAAGATTTTATACAGGGTGAGAAAAAAGTGTACTTCCAATAATACCGTAATAATATTAATGTTTTCATTACCCAGTACCATTTTTTCTCGGTTCAATTTGGTGACACAAGAGATTATTATGGTTCTCAAAATTAAGTGCAAGTGTTTAAAACTATGGATTAAAATGTGAAGACGGTTTTTTAATTTTTTATTTTAATAATATTAACAAACTTTTTTAACTAACTTAACTAAAAATTGATGTATAAATGATTTAAATGATACAAACTAATACTTGTAAATTAACTTAAGTAGGTACCTAATTAAAAATAAACAACGCTATCTGATATATAAAAGTCAACAATATTTGATTCAATATTTTGTAGTCCCCCCTCTAACGCGTATTACATCTGCGCACCGGCGAGGCATACTATCTACTAACTTGCGAATAAACTCTTGAGAAATATTTTCCCATTCCTCAAATATGGCTTGAGCTAACTCGTCAAAAGTTTGTGGGGTGTTGTCCCGAGATCTCACCAAATATTTTAAACGAGACCAAACATGCTCAATTATGTTAAAGTCAGGAGATTTTGCTGGCCAATCCATTCGATTAATGTTATTGGTACGCAAAACTTCTGTTACAATATGGGCCCTATGAGTTCTAGCATTGTCATCAATATATAAAAAAATTCTGACCGTAATTTGTCGCAAACGGGACTACAATTGGAAGAATAATGTCATTCCGGTAGAGTTCAGCATTGACAGTTTGACGCGTAATGTACATGTCGGTTTTCCCGTTGTACATGACACCTGCCCACACTGTGATACCTCCGCCGCCAAAGGCTTCCTGTGGAGCCATGTTGTCCTCTTCATACCGCTGGTTCGGCTCTCGCCACACTAGAATTCTTCCATCAGAATGAAAAAGATTAAACCTAGTCTCATCAGAAAACATACAGTGCATCCAATCTTCATGAACCCAGTGACGATACCGCAGTGCCCACGCAAGCCGGGCAGCTCTATGAGGCTGCAATAACCTGGTACATTTAGCCCTTCTCCTAGCTCTACAACAATTAACATTTCATTAGCAACACTTATTTAAACTCACCGTCACCGACACTGGGTAATCCACATTTTTTGTGATCCGAAATCTAGCGTACCTACCTTAAGTTATTTTTGTTCAAAGTTTTTCGTATAGCTCGGTCACAAACTCGAATAGCCGTTTGTCGTCTAAAACTATCATTAAGGAGCCTAGAACATTTCGTTCGATTTTGTCTGGCAATCCGCAATAAAGCCCTTTTCGATCGAATATCAATTTTTCTATTTCCTCCGCCGTACTGGTAATTGTGGTTCCCAGTGGTTTGTAATCGGGTTTTAAGCCTGGATATGCGGCTTTGGTGCACATTATAAATTTCAGCAATTTGTTTCTGGTCCAAACCTTGATTAAGGAGCCTTAAGCAATTTTCTCTTTCCATACTAGTAAATCTACGCATTTTAAATTGAAGTTATTATTTAATAAACATTGAATTCACCACACTCTTATAAAATTAATAACTTACCTGTCATCACAACTTAAATGTCAATAAACAAAATTATCAAGGCAATCTTGATTGTATTATTTGAGGTTCAAAAATATGACTTGTGTCACCAAATTGAACCGAGAAAAAATGGTACTGGGTAATGAAAACATTAATATTATTAGGGTATTATTGGAAGTACACTTTTTTCTCACCCTGTATAAAATCTTTTTACAACGTAAAAAAGCCAAGAATTTGGGACTAACAATAAGTTAAAACCCTTTTTTTTCAAGCAATTGCGACACAGATACAGGTGGATGAAATACGAAAGTGTCGTTTTTCGCTTAAACTCTAATTATCGCAAATGTAACACATTTATCCAAAAACCCAGAAAGTTGTTTTTTTCAATTGAACCAGTGTTCCCTTTAAAACCGAGAAATGAAGCAAAAATATATTTGCAACGAAATGGGGTGTTCGTGAAATTTTGTTAAATTTGCACTGTTTCATTTACCACCCTGTATCTTGAAACTAAAACTTATTCAAACCAAAACTAATCAATATACCCTCAGACCAAACAATAAGCTTCAATATGCTTTAAACCGCGTTCAAATATGTTTAATATTTTCCTAGATATTTCATTTCAAATATAGACCAAAAATTTTCTTTATGCGTTTCAAAGTTCCAGCAGTTTAGTACACTACTCTGTTTCTGGAAGCCGTACTGATATGGATCACATTTTTTTTTTCAATAACTTGTATAAGTCTAATTTTGATTATTTTTCAACCATTTTAGAAAATGTATTTAAAATTGAAATAGGTCTATAATTATTTAGCTCGCTGTGATTTCCACAGGGGTATAATCTTTGCCACTTTAAATTCCTTCGGGAAAACTCCACTGGACAACACTTTGTTTGTTAACAGGACTATTTTGTCATTTATAATATCAACAATTAGATTATATCTTTTTTTGTAATAGTATCTTCACCAGGTGCGGAGTTAGTTTTAATATCTTGTATGAATTCAAGAATTTCCAAGGTGTTTGTAGGCCTTAAAAAAATTGTACCCAAAACTTCTTCGCCCTCAAAGATACTACCAATTTCTGGACTTATTTTTCGTGCAAGATCCACTCCGATGCTGGAAAAATGTCTATTTGTTTCTTCTAGTATATCTTGAAAAAAGAAGCAAATTGAACAATTCCTCAATAACTCAGACTTTTCACAGATAACCACTCCTCCCACGTTTATTATGAACAATAATCCAAACTCCACACCAGATCTGCTCTCCTGTACCAAAAACATAAAACAAAATATAAATAACATCCAGTTAGTTCCAGACCTCGGCTCAGATCATCTCGCAATAGAATTCTTCTTCGATTTTATGATATCTCCCACGCCTGTGCTTTAAGAAATTAAATACAACTTCGAACAGAGCAATACCGAGGAGATCAACAGAGAAATGGCAAATTACATTGAACAAGACAAAGGACCCATTAATGAAGAATACATAAGTAACTTTCACAATTTTCTTTCTTCGACAATTAAACAATAAAACACACGCCCAAAACTACTAAAAAATTTTACTTATTTTAAACCCCTTTCGTGATGGGCATAGTGTTTGATTTTTTTCTCCTCCCTAATTGTTTGTATTTTTTTCTATGGCTTTTAAATGTATTTATGTAAGCATATTAGATATTAGCAAGTAGTGACTTTGTCAATAAGGATACTGTTTCTTTGGACAATAAAGTATATTTTGAGTTTAAGTTTGAATACAAGAAGGATATAGACATAGCGAATATTTTTGGAAGATACTTTAGCAGCACACAACACATTTTATAATAACAATAATTTCGATCAAAATCACTTAGAGGAAATAGACCAGTGGCATCAAGAGTACTTTCAACTAGGCAATCCTACACCGGTACCAATATTGGAAGAAGATGAATACTTCCAAGCTCTACACAAAGGAAAAAATTCAGCCCCCGGATATGACAACGTGCCGAGAAAACTTTTTAAAAAACTTAATGCTACAGTTCACCAGCAAATAATAAAAATATTCAATTATTGTCTCAAAAATGCGCTGTTTCCCTCCGATTGTAAGAACGGAATAATTATCACAATTCCTAAACTCGACCAAGACCACTCGCAAGCAGAAAACTACCGTCCCATTACTCTCCTGCTAACAGTTGGAAGTGTTTGAATCAATTCTAAAAAATCGACTGGAACAAGAAATAGGACAACACATTCCTGATAACAATTCGGATTCAAAGCAAAAAAATTCAACAATTCATCCTTTGACTATCTTGACATCAAACGTTCAGACATCCAACAAATATGGTAAATACTCGGCAGCTTTTTTCTAGACATCAAAAAGGCATTTAATAGTGCCTGGCACCAAGGGATATTATTTATTTATTTAATATTACCACATTCTACAGAAGGTTCCAATTATCTAATGGGAAATAAAAAAGTTTTAACATAACATAAAGCACTATCAAAAAGAAGAAACATAGATATCGTAAAAATATTAATAAGTATGTATGATTATGTATAATATACATATAATATGTAAATAATTATAGAATTATGCGTTTAATGGAGGCCACAGTGCAGTATGTATATCTAGCTGGTTTTGAATTTTGTTGTATTTTTCACATATTTGATGTAATGGAGAAAACTTAAGTGTATTTGTCCTTGGAGTTGGTAGAGCAAAAGTCAGGTAATTACGCGAGGTTGGCCTTGGCACCTGAAAGTGCAGGGATTGTAAAATGTTCCCAGCATCAATTTTCCCGAAAAGTACGTTAGGCAGAAAGATAATTTGAGATTTTGTTCGCCATGTTTCAAGACTTTTTTTGAAAATCTTGCTAAGAGACGATCGTGCGGGAATCCTATTTCAGGATATATTCCATCTAGCTTAAAACTGGTGTGCTTTAAAAAGCGTCTTTGAATCTTTTCCAGATTATTGATGTGGGTCTGACAGAAAGGACACCAAATAACCGAGGAGTACTCAAGGCGTGACCTAACAAAGCTATTAAATAACAATCTAAGTGTGTCCCAACTCGTAAAATCTCCAGCGTTTCTTATAATAAAACCCAACAATTTTAAGCTTTCTCCAACAATTTTAGAATAATGTTCCCGGAAAGAGAGCTTTGAGTCCAGCACAACACCAAGATCACACACAGACTCACACCGTTTTAACATATCCCCATTTATACTATATTCATATACAATGGGATGTACCTTTTTAGTACAGGTAACAATACTGCACTTAGACACATTCAGCAGCAATTTATTTTTTTTACACCACCTGTTCATTTTCTCAAAGTTATTTTGTAATTTCATGCAGTCCCTCTCGTCTCTAATTCTAAGTTATAACTTGACATCGTCGGCATAAATTAAATGATCGACGTCTAGAATAAAAAAAAAGATCGTTAAGAAATATAATGAAAACTAGGGGTCCCAGATGTGACCCCTGGGGGACACCTGAGGTAGCAGCAAACTCTCTGGAATTATGACCATGGCATTGAACATATTGTACGCGGTTAGTCAAATATGACTCAAAAAATGCAATAAGTTTTTGTGATAGACCAACGTAGCCAATTTATCGAGAAGAATACCATGATCGAGCCGATCAAATGCTTTGGAGCAATCAGTGTAAATGACGTCAGTTTGTTCACCCGCATCAAGAGATTCCGCAAGATCCTGAGTAAGACAAAATAGATTTGAGACGGTTAAGCGACCCTTCATAAAACCGTGTTGTTGAGCAGATATGTGAATGCTAATTGAATTATATATATATTCGTGTAAAATAATTTCAAAAAAAAACTTTCGAGAAATTATTTATTATACTGATTGGTCTGTAATCAGTAATGTTACTACTGTCCCCTTTTTTAAAAACCGGAGTTATGCGGGATATTTTAAAAAAGTGATAAATTAAATAGAATTGTAAGCGGACGAGCAAGAACAATCGCACAGTCTTTCAGCAAGAATGCAAGGATTTTATCTGGCCCTATAGTGGCTTTAGGTTTAAGTTGTTTTAGTACAGTAGTGACTACCTGTTCCATTATTGTATTGACATCTAGGGGACTCTGTGAGGGATAGAAATTAGTCGAATCACTTTCTTTTTTAGCGGAAGCAACATAGGAGTTCTGAAAAAATGAGGCAAAACTGTCTGCAATGATCTTGGGATCTCGAATAACTGTGTTTTCATAGGACATAGTATTTGGTAGGCTGTGACTATTTTTTTTAACGTTAATAAAACGGCAAAATCTTTTTGGCTCGTCTTTTATGTCGTTTTCAACAAGTGAACAGTATAATTTATAGGAATTGTTTATGTCATTCTTAGTAGCACGGCGCAAATTTCGAAATCTTTCCAAATAGAGTGGATTATTTGTTCTTTTAAACTGCTTCCAATTTTTATATTTTAACTTTATGTTCTTTATTATTTCACCAGTAAACCATGGTGGGTAAGTTCGATTTTTTTTGCGTTTTTGGAACATGTATGTCCAAAGTATTATAAATAATCTCATAAAATCTTTGACATGCAGTATTAACATCAGTATAGTGGCTTAAAACATCCCAATTTATATATGAAAAATTTTGATAAAGATTTACTAGATTCGCCCTTTTAAAATTATAAAAATTATTATAATTTTTTTGTTTGTTATTTAAACTCCACAAACTTAACTGTCCAGCCTACTTAATACGTGTAGTACACAAGTTTTTATCAAGAAGGACACTCAAAGTCAAAGTCAGAAACTCATACTCGGACGATTTCACACCTGAACAAGGAGTTCCCCAGGGATCACCCCTTTCTCCGTTTCTATTCAACATTCTCTGCTCTGACATATACAGTCATATTTATAACAATAACATTGATCTGACATCATACATACTCCAATTTGCCGACGACACAGCTCTCTTAGCACACAGAACCTCTATACAAAATGCAGTAAACAAACTTCAACGCCTCCTAAACTTAATAATCCTCTGGATAAATGGTGTATTCTACTTAATCAGCAAACTCACAATTTTTGATCTTTCACCGCAACATCAAAGAAGAGGATCCCTCTATTAGTCTATACAACATAGTTAAACCAATGAACCACTGCAAATATCTTGGAATCACAATCGACAGTAAATTAAACTTTAAATTACACACAAACAGAACAAAACAGAAAGCTATTACCCGTGCAAAACATTTCAGATCATCAACATATAGGCATTACAGTACAAAAAGCAACTAACATTTACTCAATGATATGTCGCCCGTTGCTGGAGTATGGACACATATTATACAGTACCGCTAGAAAACCAACAGTGCAGCCACTGGAAGTAGGTGAGAGAAGTTGTTTGCGTGTTATCACAAATATTCGTCACCCCCAGAATCCTTCAAACATTCTGCTCTACCAAAAAACAAAAATCGTTCCAATCGACCAACGCCTCCAGCCTCCACAAGCTGAACTTGAAGTTCTCGAAACAATAGCACAATAGAGAAATAATGCAAAGACTAATGATACCTCCCAGTAAAAACATCCAACCAAAACGAAAATATCCTGCAATGAGTCTATTTGAAACATTCAACTTTTTACAAACCCAATAGTATCTCTCGTGCTTATTTGGAGTTTCATAGTTTATAGTTTATTGTAAATATTTAGTATACTTATTTTTTATTTATTTTTTTTGTGCTTATTTAGGTGCAATAGTATTAAGGTGTGTCTCTTTTCTCTTTTTTTTTTTTTTTGTATAACTGAAGTTTGAAAAATTTATTTTTGGTACATATATTTTAAGTAACATATATAATAGTAATCCTCCTGGGTAGGAAGTACCCGGTCGTTAGCCCTTTGGCAAATGTCAATAAATTGTAATAAATGAATAAAATAAAATAGTATATCTGTTTGTCCACTTGTGGTATTAATTTTATTTATCGTAGATTTTTGTTTTTTTCGCTTAGAGCAAAGCTCATTCAGAACTTTCCAGGTTTTTTTGACATCATTTTCCAGTTTTCTTTCCGCATATTGTTTTTTTAGGTAATTTCTCACGTTGTTCACCTCGTTTTTCAATTTTTTAAAGCTTTTTTCTGTATTTTCATTTTGATTTAGTTTCCATCTTGAATATAGCTTATCTCTCTCTTTTATTTTCTTCTTAAATTCATAGTTTACCCAGTATTGTTCATTTATTACTTTTAAATTGTATTCAGTGGTGGCTTCATTCCTTGTTTGATTTATAATATCTGTAAGCTCCTTAAATGATTGAATTTCTTGACTAGCAATTTGCCTGGATAAGCCTTCTCGCCAAAGTTTTATGTTAGTTTTTTTTATTTATTTTTTCCAGAGTATCTTGGGGATATTTACTTTGATATTTAAAAACTGGTGATCCGAAATCATCTTTCGTAGGTATTTCACAGTTTAAGTTCTTGTTTGTTATTACATGATCTATGATGCTCAATTTTGTGTTTCCTATTCTAGTAGCTACATTGAAATTATTTTGTACAGAAAATGCATTCATTTCGATAATATTTTGATAGTCTATGATGGTTGGCGAATTTTGGGATATGTCCAAATTAATATCTCCAACTATAATACAATTTTTGTGTATATTTTCTGTAATTTTATCAATTAGATTCAGGAAAAGAGCACTCTGGCTTGAGGGTGGTCTATATATGGCACATATGGAACACTGTAAAGTATTTATATAGATCTTAATCATGTTCATATCATTTAGTTCAATATTATCACAGTTTTCAATAGTGTAGTTAAAATACTCTTTCATACTATTAAAAATGAATTTGATGCCAAGATCCTGCAAAGTGATTTGAATTTGGTTGTGCGTTGGTGTAGAGCATAATTTAAATATAGGAGAGTAATGTCTTTTATATGTAGAACTCAAAAGATTGAATTTGCATACTGCATCGATGATATACCTCTAAAAAAAACTGATTTATACAAGGATCTTGGAGTCTATTTTGACCCTAAGTTAACTTTTGTTGGGCATATTGATAACATAACTGCCAGCGCTCTAAAAATTCATTATTAGAACCTGTAAATTCTTTAAAAATATTAATGCTATAATTAATGGATTAAACGACTTACCTGTGTAAGGAAGTTCAATCCATATTGTATGAACAATTCCATCCGAGTAGATTACACATGTAGTATACAAACTTTCGTTTGAAATCACGTATTTTAGAGAATTTTAATTCCTTTGTCCCCCGGTCCATTGTTCTCCTACCTAACCAGGTTATGTCCTACCTAGTCAGGTTATGTACCCGTAGCATATCCAACCCCTCTGCCACTACCACTCGTTAACGTCATTACAAATTTTCGTGAAAACGTCATAGAAAAGTTTTCACCAAAGAAAGTAGTGAAAAATGTTTTAAAAATGGATAGAAATTGGAAGGAGCAGAGCATAGAACAGAGTGAGAACCGTTAGAATAAATTCGTAATGAAATTTAAACTTTTAAGGCTTAAAAAGGTAAGAAAAAGTCTTGACGTTTAAAGTGAATGTCAAGGTTATACAGGGAAAGTAAAAACTGCGCTTGACTTAGAGTTTGCTCAGAAGTAAGCAGAATTTTGGTGGTTTATTCTTGCAGTTGTGAGTTCACTAAATACCCCATTCTGTGGTGGTTCATTCAAGTACAATTTTGTTAGTTTTTTCTTACAGTTGTAAGTTTACTGAATACCTACCTCATTTTGTGGTGGATCACTCGAATCTGACATAGGATAGTTAACGTCTTTACAAATTTTTCCCCTAATGGAGAGTGAGATCGTTTAACAGGGCCACATTCAGATTGGGAAGGGTGGGGGTGATCTACTCGGATGGAACTGTTCATACAATATCGATTGAACTTCCTTACAGGTAAGTCGGTAAGATATTTAGAGCAAGATCAAACCCCCAAATGAGCACTGTCTATAAAATATTATAAAAAATAAATTCAACACAACTAGTGAGTAACAAAAACTTTTCAGTACTAACCTTCTTAATTGAGAGTAATATTTTACCGCCATGAGGAAGTTTGATCCGCTTTCGCTTTGAGAAAATTAATAAATTTGCTTTTGTTGTATTTATTAAAATTTTGCAATTTATTTCACTGGAAAAACGGTACGAAAAAACCAGCTTTAGTTGCTCAGGTAACGATGTAGCACATTTTGTCATATTGACTTTAAAAGTTAAAAGTTTTCGGGAACTATCACGTGGATAAGGATTTTGGAAGTGGGCGGGACTTACTCCCGTGGTACAGAGAAAAGGGGCTATTGTGTTGTCCGTCTCTTTGTGTCTTTTCCAATTTATTTGCGTTCTGTTTAAATGTGGGCATTGCCTTCCGCAGTATCTATGTCACCTTGGTAATAATTTTTCGATTTTATCTATGTGTCTTGTATCATTGGCTCCATATATGAAGTTTATACTTAAAGAAATTTTTACTTTGTTTATTATGTTGCGTAACATATGTCGATTTTTTAATTTTGCCTATTTTGGAAATAAATTGGAAGTTTATGGTATATAGGTCTATGTAACGGGTCGTCTTGTTGTCGTATGTTTGTTAAGTCTCTTGTTAGTCTCGCGTTTTGTGGTTGCGTCTCATAAAATTGTTGTGAGATGTCTAGAACGTATTCTTTTATGTATTGTACGTTTGTCGCTTGGTGTAGGTGTCTAATTGGTGCCCGTCTTGTTTCCGATAGAATTTGTCGTAATACTATGTTTTGTATTTTTTGTATTCTGTTATATTGTGCGTCTGAAACTCCGCACCAAATTGGCGCTGCGTAGGTCATTACTGGTCGTATTATTAAGGTGTATATTGTCAGTTTGTTTATCGGTAAAATAAATGATCCATGTCTCATTAGTTTATGTAACGTAGTATTTTATATTATGTTTGTTATGTGTGGTATAAAGTATAGTCTACGGTCTAGTGTCATTCCTAAGTATTTTAGTTTGTTTGTCGGTATTATTTCCTTGTTATTAATTGTTATATTTTGATTAATGTGAGTGTTTGTGTTCTTACGTGTTAGAACCAAACACTCACATTTATCTTCATTTATTTCTAACTTCCATTTCTCGTACCACGGAAGTAGGATATTCAAGTGATTGGATAAATGCTGCCTGGCCACATTTGCATAGTATGAACTTGCATATAGCAGTACATCATCTACAAATATGGCCAGGTTAGAATTTGGGAATGATGGGATGTCTGCTGTGTAAAGATTAAAGAGGGGTGCAGCCAGTGTTGTTCCCTGCTGCAGGCCCGCATGTAGCTTTACTGGGGAGGATAGATCTTTATTGACTCTTACCCTCAGAGATCTGCCGTTTATGTAGGAGTGAATTAATGTTATAAGGTGTAATGGAAATTCGTGTATAGTGATGAGTTTGTGTATTAGTCCATTAAACCAGACGCTATTAAAGGCGCGTCGTAAGTCCAGAGCCAGAAGCACAGTATTTTGCTCTTTATCTATTTTTTCCATCGCTTCTTGCGCTACGTGTGCGACTAGCAATACTGCGCCTCTGCGCTCCCTGAAACCGAACTGTTCGTCCGGTATTTTCCGATCAAACTTTCCGTTTTTAAGTTTTATGTGAATTATTTTCTCCGCCACCTTCCCGAGACTGCTTAGGAGGGCAATTGGCCTGTATGAGCCGGGTTCGTTTTTCGGCTTTCCGCTTTTCAATACTGGCACTATAATTGCCCTCTTCCACTGACTCGGGAAGTGCTGCAGGAGAAAAATAGTGTTAAAAATGTAGTGTAGTTGTATGACAGATCTCCTTGGCAAGTTTTTTATTAAAATATTGGAAATCTCGTCCTCCCCAGGAGCTTTATTGTTTTTAGCTCTCTAATGACTTTACACAGCTCCTGTGGATTGGTATACAGGGTTGGCATGGTGTTGGGTTTTCCCGCGCACATTGTTGCATATTGGTCCGCGAGAGTTTGTGCTTTTTGTTGGTTGGTTTGTGGATCCTGGGTAAAAGATGGGATTTCCTCCCTTTTTGTTTTTGCTCTTCTAACCAGGTTCCACAAGGGGTTGTCTCTTGTCGATGCGTTTGTGATTATGTTTGTCCAAGCGTTGTTTTTGTACTGTGTTATTCTAAGTCTGATTTCGTTTTTTAGTTCGTTTGTTAGTTGCGCGTCTTGTGCTCGTCTATGTCGTTGCCATCTTTTTCTTGCGTTGTTTTTCTGTCTAATTAAATCCAGTATGTCATCTGGCAGTCGTTTTTCCGTCTGTTCTATTTTTATTTTTGTCGCTACTTGGTTTCTTGCGTATTGTATGTTTTTTGTAAGTTTGTCTATTTCAGTTTCTAACTGGTCTATCGTTTGTATGTTGTTCGTTATTTAATTAAGTTTTTAAGTTCATTCGAATACCATTTAGGGAACTTTGCATTTTTGTGACGGCAAACAGGAACAAACTGGCTAATACCACAATACAGTAGCTCATCAAAAATGCCTTTTGCTGCGTTTATGTCCTTGATGTGTCGTATCTCACTATCCCAATCAATTGAATGATAAAAATTATTTAAGCTGATATAATCAGCTCTATTATAGTCATAGAAATAAGTATCGTACTGCAGATTATCAGATCGAACTAAAGAAGGCACCTCAACTACCAAAGCAGGATGGTGCTGATCGCAGGGAAGTATGCACTCATGCGCAATGTTCACAGAACCTGCATGTGATACTTGAATAGATGTAATATTTTCATCGGCAGAAAGAACCGGCTAAGAAAAAACCTATCCTAGAGGTTCTAATGCCATCCACGATATGAATTTCCACATTCAGTAAATCTCAGCTAAACTTATCTTGAATAGTGTCCGAATTCTATGAGCTGTTGCTAGAGCCAATGGTGTAATCAATGTCTTCAAAATTGTTTCGACAATAAATAATTAAAAATAGCTTCTTTTTTGAAAATGAGAGAAGATTTGACCAGATGAGGGTCCCAGTCCCATATTTTTGTACATTTTATAATTATGCTTGTTTTTAAAAATAACCCTTTAAGTAGGTATCTTTTTTAATATATCACATTTTACTTTCCCATAAATCAATGTTCAATTAACGCAAATAAAATGAATGTGTTTTCCTATATACCATCCATTTAGTAAAAAGTGGGAACCATGCTTGAGCCATTTTTGGCAAATGCTATAATACCTAACTTTACTTATACTATCTGTTTAAAATTAGTGAAACTAATCTCTCTGGTAAACTTGCTAATCATGTACTGGATTTTATTCCTGAATTTATTAAAACTGTTTTCTTTGTTTATTAGAGAAACTAAAGATTTGAGAAAATTTAACAGCTTAAATATTCTTTCTTAAACAATGAAGTAGACTTCGGCCTATAACAAATTTATCTAAATAGATAACAGAAAATTATGAAGAAAGATATTCATCTGTTATGTGTGAGTATGGTTTCATAGACCCTATATTTATCAGCTTATTAATATCATCAGTATACAGGCAACGTCATAAATTTGTCATATACTATATTAATATTTGACTCTACCAGTATACTTTACCTCCAATGTAGATTCTTATAACTACATATAGGTATGTAAAATATTCTAAAATTTCTTATCTACCATCTAGAGTCGTCCCACTTGGTGTGTATTATTTTTCCTCCCCTCCTTTTTCTGATACCTCTTATATTGTATATTAACAACATATATATTGTGTCAAAATATGTACCATTAGAATTACTGTACTATTATTCTAAATATAACGTTCCATTCTGTTCTTGTGTAGATGTAGATCAAAAATGTTTTTGTTTATTGAAAGGAAGGGCTTTCGTATCATTAATACGTGTGTCTTATTTTAGAAATGTTTTAAGATCATAAACAAATACATGTTCCTAAACATTAAAATGTAAATTTTAAAGTTCTACCTAGGGGGGTTCACCTGATCTCCCTCCGGGCGACCCTGCATACCTTTCTTATGGGGTATTGTCAAGAATTAACACTAATTTGAACCATCTGTGAGTGACAATGAATGATATATGTTAATAAACAATTTACCAACATCAACCAATGCAAAAGATTATCTATTCATTGGAGAGTTCTCTTGTCTCGGCATCTTGTACAGATGATGCAACTGTATGTGGGGACTTTGAGAAGTTATATTCACAGCCTATTTAACATATAATTAAATTTAGTTACAACAATAAGTTGGACAGGTTCAATCGTTTCAGGCAAAGAATTAGCCTCTTCATATACCCTAAACATAGGAGCGTATAACCATAATTGATAAGGTGATAGACACTAAACACATGTGTTTTTCTGGTCTGTTTAGGTGTTGCACGAAACCAACCATGTTTAGCAACTCGGAACAATCAACAAACAAATCAATAGGTTAAAAGGGAAGTTTTTAGGTCCTAAGTCATTAGGTTCCTAAACTTGACATATTCAATGAAGTAATAATTTCTTATATTCGATCTGATTAACAGGGATATGAAATTATTTATAAGCATTTTTTATCTTAAAAATCGTTTTGTACTTCTGCTGATATAATTATTCAACAGATAAAGAGGACTTCTCCGAAGAATCAGATAGACAACATATAAATTGTTTATTACCTGTCAATCGTTCAATGTTATGACAATGAGTTATTAGATTCGAATGATCCACCACAGAATGGGGTATTCAGTCAACTCAGCGAGTTTTCAGAGTCTGACAAGGTTGTGTATTGTGATATATTTGTTTAATAACATGATTTTTCACATAATGTGAATTATATTGAATTAAGAAAAAAGAAAGCGAGCAAGAATTTTTCTTTTAAGAGTAAATTACCAAATTTCACACGAAGTCGAGCATAGCTTTAACTACTCCAGTAACTGGTCTAATCTGAAATTTATTAGACTTGAATGATTCACCACAGAATGGGGTATTCAGTTAACTCACAGCTGCAAGAATAAACTAACAAAATTTTACTCAAAATCAAGAACAGTTCTTAACTATCAGTCAGTCAGTGGACCAATATGAGATTTATTAGACTTGAATGATCCACCACAGAATGGGGTATTCAGTCAGCTTACAACTGCAAGAATAAACCACCAAATTGTGGCATTCTGCCATCATTCAGAGCAAAACTCGAAATAAAGCGCAGCTTAAACTGTCAGTCAGTCAATTGTCCTATGTCAGATTCGAGTGATCCACCACAAAATGAGGTAGGTATTCAGTAAACTTACAACTGTAAGAATAAACTAACAAAATTGTACTTAAATGAACCACCACAGAATGGGGTATTCAGTCAACTCACAACTGCAAGAATAAACCACCAAAATTCTGCTTACTTCTCAGCAAACTCTAAGTCAAGCGCAGTTTTTACTTTCCCTGTATAACCTTGACATTCACTTTAAACGTCAAGACTTTTTCTTACCTTTTTAAGCCTTAAAAGTTTAAATTTCATTACGAATTTATTCTAACGGTTCTCACTCTGTTCTATGCTCTGCTCCTTCCAATTTCTATCCATTTTTAAAACATTTTTCACTACTTTCTTTGGTGAAAACTTTTCTATGACGTTTTCACGAAAATTTGTAATGACGTTAACGAGTAATAGTGGCAGAGGGGTTGGATATGCTACGGGTACATAACCTGACTAGGTAGGACATAGCCTGGTTAGGTAAGAGAACAATGGACCTGGGGACCAAGGAATTAAAATTCTCTAAAAGACGTAATTTCAAACGAAACTTTGTATACTACATGTGTGATCTACGAAGGATGGAATTGTGAAATACAATCACACTATATAAGTCGCTGGTAGTTACAAAACATTAGTATGCATGTACTATTTGGGATCCACAGTATACAAATAAAATTAGTCTCTTGGAGTGTGTTCAGCGAAAATTTTTAAAACTCTTACATTATAAGTCATTTTCAACTTATCCACCAAGAGGTACTGATCAAAAGCTTTTGTGTAGTCTGTTTGACGTTCCATCTTTGAGACTGTTGCGTGTGGAGACGGGAATTATTTTCCTATATAAATTAATTCTAAATATGATAGATAACAAAGCGTTTTTATAACAGCTCCCATTTAAGATAGGCATAATTAATACTCGATCTTTACATGTTTTATGCTCGCTTTTATGTTTCTGCACTGAGGACAAATTTATATAGAAACTCCCCACTTGTAAGGCTATGCTCTTATTTCAATAAATATTGTGGAGATATTGACATATTCAATGTAAATTTTGAAAAATTTAAATTATGATTAAGAATTAATATTAAATTCCTATAGTTTATAAGCTCTTAGAATTAGGTTTATGTATGTATCTATAATTAACTTGTATAAGTTGTTGATACAATAAATCATTAAATGAGTATGCACACCCCTCCCCCTCGTGTGTCTCTGCAGTTATGGAGAGCTGTGTATCCCAGTACGTTAAAATGATTTGTTTCACTTTTATATAACCATGTCTCAGTCAATATAACAATATGTATTTCGTCAATATTGCACCTTATAATGTCACAAAGATCATCCAACTTATTGCGTAGACTCCTCACATTTATGTATAATATATTGAATTCTGTGTTTAGTAGGAACTATATAGTTTGGCTTGACTTAATTTATAAGTGGAGATCTGAGTCACTCCTTATTCTGACAGGATGGTCAGTTTCAGTCTTTTTTATAAATATTTTTTCATTTATAATATAGGCAGCTTTCCATCTGTTAAGTCGGACGAAATCTCTGGACTTCTTAATTCTTGATTGTAGTGGGTCAGGTCATTATTGAAATAAATGTTGTTATCTGCTCCTTTCAGTCCACATTCTTTAACTTTAAGTCCCTTGGTTTGTTTAATTCTTTTAAATAATTTAGATTTTGCCCCATGATTACTAAATTTAATCAGTATAGACGCTGCATCCTTATTTGATATGTGGTAGACCTCTTTTATGTCGTTCTCACTAATTTGTCATTGCTCCAATTACTTCGTTAATTATCTGCTTTGCATCCTTATTTTGCTTTGGTATACCGACAACCACGAGATTGTTTTCTTTTTCCTATTGCTCCCTTGCATTTAGTTTTTCCTCCAGAGCTTTAACTTTTGATTTCAGACTGTTGTTTTCGTCCCTGACTTTCTTCATTTCTCTTAGTAAGTCCTCCATGGCTTTTTTTTTGTTCATCGAAATTGTCCAAGATGTATTGCATAGATCTTCTCACATAAGCCATTTCACTCTGCAAAGATGATTTCAGCGGGCTCAGATGTTCAACAAACAAGTCTTTTACAATAAATCTTAATCGTTTTTCTTCCATTTCAGTTGAGACTTTACTATTTTCCTCGCTGCTAACCTCACTTTTCCGGCGTGTTTTACAACAGTTTACTTTATTGTCTTAACTAGTCACTATTACTGGTGCCGCGCAACTTGGGTGGTAGTTTGTTCCACACACAACACAATCCAAGGAAAAATTTACATATTTCTTGCAATGTTTGCACTTTTTCTTCTTATCTTCACCACTAATTGACCATTTTCACATGACGTCACAAGGCAGTCGCCAATTTGCCTGGAGGACAAACAAAACCAAACTAGGTTAGTGTTGTGTTTTTATGTATTTTCGTGGTTATTTAGTGGTTTTATGTACTATTTTCTTTAAATCATAAAATAATAAACTTAAATACTTTAGTAATGCCATTATTTTGTGCAGTAGTTATTTGTGGGATGAGAGGAAATGGAGACAATGTAAGGTTTTTCAGAATACCTGCTGCTTTAAAAAATGCTGGTGATCAAACAAATGCCTAGACACAGGCAAGAGATATGGATAAAAGCAATTATAAGGAGACCATTAAAGTGACTCCCAAATAAAGTATGGACGTGTTTGTTCTAGACATTTTAAAACTGGTAATAAAATATAAAGATGACGTATGTTGTTTACAATTCTAAAGAACTGTTGAACGGCTGAATTATTGGATAAGAACCGTCCTGATTGGGTTCCGAATCAGAATATGGAATCTGTTAGTTCTAATTCTGTTGGTGATACACAGATTAATAGGTTTCAACGAGCTACTAAAAGGAAAAAGCAATTGGAGGAGGTAGGGCAAGTAGATAATTAGGAAAAAACCATAACAGTATAACTTATATAATAAAAACTTAAGCATTTTTGATTATGATAGATTTAAGTATTCATTATTATTACACAATTTGTTTTGGATAACAAATTAACAGGCAAAATTAATGCACTAAAGGGACAAAACTTTTAAATTGAGTATTTCAAGTATACACTCTAATCACACTATGTAAATTGACAGTGACAGTAGAATGTTTATTCTTTGTAATATTGATATTTAGCAAACTTTAAATATTTTAGCAAGAACAGCAAGTGTTTGAAGATGAAATTCCAGGCACGAGCAGAAATATACCAATGACTATGCTGCCAAACATGGTGAACGATGATATGTCTATTGACAAAACTATTGTTGTATGTTGTGCCTTAATCAATATGTGCCCTTTATGATTCCATAAGTTAATTTTCATTTTAATTCTTCAAAATAAACTGCTGGACAATTGCTTTTCGCCTAAATTTAACAGTTAATATTTTCTGAACCAGATATGATATCGACCTACGGTTTTGAATGGTTGATATATTCATCTCTTGGAAAACAGTTTTCAATGTTGGATTTTCTTTAACTATCAGAAAATTTTATATACAGGTTGTTAAAGAAGACGATGATTTTTGCTCCAATTTTAATGGCGTGTAACTTTCAGAATAATATTTTTAAATTTGATCACTCACATCAATTGAATCACTGGTTCATAGCAAAGAAAGTAATTTCCCAAATATCTGCTATATTTTAAGAAATTACGATTTTTTTGAAAAACCTTGCTTTATTTAAACTTATTATTATTACTTAATATTGTTTTTTTTGTGATAATCTCGATGCAAATTAATACACTCGGATGGACGGGGTTTGGTTTGACGGCAGCTAGTGATATTTAATATCAAAGTCTCTTTCAATGTAAGTTTAATTTTAAGAATAGTGTTAGAAATTAATAAATACATTTTTTCCAAAAATTAAATTAAAAAAATTATCTTTGTTAAAATTTTGTAAACACGCTTTATCATATACCTGTAGTGCGATATAAAAAACTAAAAAATAAGAAAAAAATTACCTAATCTAGGGGTGAGTACTTTCCAATATAAAACAATCCTGAAAAATTGTGAGATACTCATAAACCATAAACATATAGGTGTTTATAAGAACGCCCCTTTACATTATAACATTTGGGTACAACTATTGTTACTGAACATAATCAAGCTTTTCATAAGGTATAATAATCACTCGCGACGTTTGCACGATACAACGCACAGTGAGATCTAGCTACCAATAAGTTGAAATAAAGCAAGGTTTTCCAAAGAAATCGTTATTTCTTAAAATATAGCAGATATCAAAAATTTGATAAATTACTTTCTTTGCAATGAACCAGTGATTCAATTGACGTAGAGTGATACAATTTAAAAATATTATTCTGAAAGTTACACGCCATTAAAATTGGAGCAAAAATCACCGTCTTCTTTAACAACCTGTATATAAAATTTTCTGATAATTAAAGAAAATCAAAAAAAAAACATTGAAAATTGTTTCCCAAGAGATGAATCTATCAACCATTCAAAACCGTAGGTCGATATCATATCTGGTTCAGAAAATATTAACTGTTAAATTTAGGCGAAATTTGTTTTGCTCGAAAGCAATAATTGTCCAGCAGTTTATATAAATAAATAACTTAGGAATAAGTTGTAAACTTTTGCGATATATCTAGTTTTATTATATAGATGGCTCGTGTAATCTATGTATGTTTTGAATTTGTAATTGGCTGAATCCGTTAATATATTATTATTATTAATCTTTAATAAAACTTTGATACCAAATTTACTGATGTCTTTTATTTAGTAAAAATTATCTTCTGAACATTTGTTAAATTTACAAAATATATAATTCAGCATTCCTACTTAAAGTATGCAAGGTGCATGCAAAAAAATCAACATTAGGATCCGGTTGTACAATTACGGCAGCATTGAACCAAGCGAAGCTTAAGCCATAATTGTACAATTTTTCCTAAGTAAAATAAACATTATTTGAAACAAATTGGTACCTTTTAACAATATTATCTATGAATAATAAACTTTTTTTGCCACTTGGTCCAAACAACCAATGACCGAAGTCTTCCTACCATATAGGTACAAATAAAAAAGTACGTAATAATATTATACTACAAATGTCACTACTTACATTTAGAAGTATGTTTATATAACTATTTACACATAAATATAGAACAATAATAATCATCATAAAAAGTGCAAACAAAGATGTTTCTTACAAATACATAAATGTGCACTTGGGGCAATACCACAATCCTTCAGGAATTTCTGTAATATAAACACATGAAAAGTGATACCAAGCAATGTCACATTCTTCATTATCACACTTTATCATGGGGCTACTGTCATTTACCTTTTTACACACACACACACACCCTAACACACCCGAACAGACCCGAACAGACCCAAACTGCAAGTAACTGAATACACACAAGCGGGGCGCTCAACTGTACCCACACCGAACTTTCTCGCCCCAACTAGTAGGATTCGTTCGCCCATACCTAACAAACCCGAACACACCCAAACCCGACAAAAACTAAAGGAACCTAACCCGACCAAAACTGCAAGTAACTGAATACACACAAGCGGGGCGCTCAACTGTACCCACACCGAACTTTCTCGCCCCAACTAGTAGGATTCGTTCGCCCATACCTAACAAACCCGAACACACCCGAACACACAAACACACCCGAACACACAAACACACCCGAACACACACACACACCCTCACACACACCACAAAGAGACCCTTGCTGTTCCGACTTTTTGTGTAAAATATTTTCCCAGTAGTTCAGGTTTGATAACATATTTAAAAAAAGTCCAATACTTTGTTAAGTTTACTGTAATAAAATGTTCATCATACAAAATCCTTTCAACGAACAAATTTTGTTTTGACCATAGTACAAAGTCACAATATTTTATTTCGGTTGCAAACATTTGGCACTGAATTTGGTGGAAATACATGTGGTTTTAATTCAGTTTGCTTTTACAATTTTCCACCAACAAACATGACGTTCCTTTTGCAGCAAATTCTTCCAAATCCATGAAGCATAGAGAATATGGACATTTCACTTCTTTCATTTTTCTTCATTTGTTGTCAATAAAAACTATGAGTTAGGATTAAATAATTTACCATGTCAATCATAGTTATGTCAGGCAGGGAATGTAAATATACACTTAAGTCTTTTAAAAGGTATGCATCTTTGTCATCGATGATTTTTAAATGTGTGTGAAGAAAACAACCAAAATTAGCGGCAAAGGTTTTTTTTACCGTAAAACCTAGCCACGAATTTAGCGTCAAATTGTCAATTGCGCCTGCATATTTGGCAACGATTTATCACAGCAACGAAAATGGTTACAACTCCCTGTAGCCACGAATTTCTTAATCAATTGGAAAAAGTGTAAATGTGGCCACGGTAGTTTAAATATTAACCTTTTTTAACTTTAAATAATTAGCAACGAATCTTAACGTTACTATCAATAAAATTATTAAATCGTAATTTCTTTAAAACCTGTTGATTTAAACACACCTATTTTTTTATAAAGCTTAGCTTAAATCCTTACTATACTTCTAGTTTATATGACATAGTTCAAAATATGTTGGTGATTGTAAAACCTTAATAACTCCGAGATTTAACATCCGTTAAAATATGGTGGCGTCTAAACTTTTATTTCGGATATAAATGCAATTTTTTTCCAATTTATAAGCGAAATCTCGAAGTTATTAGTTTTTTACAAAGTCCTCGACATTTTCTGGAATATGTCATATAGTGGATACGTAAGCTATAGGTGTAGTCTAACATCCCTTAAAATATGGTGGTCTCTAAACTTTTATATCGGATTTAAATACAATTTTTTTCCAATTTATAAGCGGAATCTCGAAGTTATTAATTTTTTACAAAGTCCCCGACATTTTCTGGAATATGTCATATAGTGGATACGTAAGCTATAGGTATAGTCTAATATCCCTTAAAATATTGTGGCGTCTAAACTTTTATTTCGGAAGTAAATGCAATTTTTTTCCAATTTATAAGCGGAATTTCGAAGTTATTAATTTTTTACAAAGTCCCGAAATTTTCTGGAATATGTCATATAGTGTATACATAAGCTATGGGTATAGTCTCACATCCCTTAAAATATGGTGGCGTCTAAACTTTTATATCGGATGTAAAGGCAATTTTTTTCCAATTTATAAGCGGAAACTCGAAGTTATTAATTTTTTACAAAGTCCCCGATATTTTCTGGAATATGTCATATAGTGGATACGTAAGCTATAGGTATAGTTTAACATCCCTTAAAATATGGTGGCATATAAATTTTTATTGCATATGTAAATGCAATTTTTTCCAATTTATAAGCGGAATTTCGAAGTAATTAATTTTTTACAAAGTCACCAATATATTTTGAAATATGTCATATAAGCTAGAAGTATAGTAAGGATTTAAGCTAAGCTTTATAAAAAAAATTGGTGTGTTTAAATCAACAGGTTTTAAAGAAATTACGATTTAATAATTTCATTGATAGTAAAGTTAAGATTTGCGTTGCGTTGCTAATTATTTAAAGTTACCAGACTTTCTTAAAAATGAAGAAATTTACTGTGAAAACAGTATGTTTCTGAATGTTACCAATGAAATAGAAATCAATAAAATTATACAGAGTCTCAAGGCTAAATAATTTTGAAGGCAAAAAAGAAGCACAGATTTTACATTCGCTTATCTCAGATCATATGGCTCAAAAATTATGTACTAAACAAGAAAACCCGGTTTTAAAAGAAAAAACATTTTAGTGAAAGTAATAAGTTAAAATTTTAAAATCTCCTTCGCCATACTAGTTGGCAGACTGTGTATTCTGTAGAACAGTTAGTAAATGAGCAGTGGCTTACTTTTATCAGCTTATTTCAAAAAATGTTCAATGAATGTTTTCCTTTAAAAAAAGTACACATAGAAATTTCAATAAATCGAAATATAAACAGGATAATCCTGAGGTAAAGGAATGTAAAAATCAGTTGGATATATTATATGTATTAAAAAGTAGAAGCAAAAAATTCAAAGATCAATACAATGTTAAAAAGAAAGAATATAATAGTTTGTTAATCGAATGTAAAAAATGGTATTTTGCAAATAAAATAAAGAACTCTGATAATAAAACAAAAACTACATGGTCTGTTGTTAATCAGATTAGGGGTAAAAATATATCTAAGCCTTCGATCAAAGTAAATGGAGATATATACTCTGCTGCGAATAAGTTTAATAATTTCTTTGTTAATACAGCGCCTGATCTGCTCAATAACTTGGATCATGTAGAATTTGACACTACAATAAAATATAATAGAGAAAATTTAACAATGAGGTATACCAATGTTGAAGAGATTTTGGAATTAGTTAAAAAACTTAAGAATAAACAAAGCAGTGGACATGATGAAATTTCGTCCAGACTACTAAAATACGTCATAGAAGAAATCGTTAACCCAATTTGTTATATATTGAACAACTCTTTGAGATTCGGTATATTCCCGGATAATCTTAAAAATGCACTTGTAATACCTGTCTTTAAGAAAGGCGATGAATCAGTGATCGATAATTACAGACCAATTAGCCTGCTTCCATCATTCTCTAAAATTTTTGAAAGTGTAATATCTAAACGCTTAGTTGAATTTTTTGTGTCAGAAAACTTGTTAAATGATGTACAACACGGGTATATAAAGGGAAAATCTACACAAACTGCTTTTTTTCAATTTATTCAGCACATCCTTGACTCCTTAGAGGGAGGACAAATTCCCCTAGGGTTATTTCTGGATTTATCAAAAGCATATGATACATTAGACTACAATATATTATTTAGAAAATTAGATTCTTACGGAGTCAGAGGAAAAGCACTAGACCTTATTATTATTATTATTAAATCAGCACCAAATTTCATTGTTGGATATTAACAATATAAAGGCAGATATATTGCCTATTTTGACAAGATTGATTAATAATGTTTTGATGAGTGGAATTTTCCCACAAGAATTGAAAATCAGCAGAATTAACCCAATATACAAGAGTGGAAAAAAAGATTGTATGAATAATTATAGACCAATATCGGTGGTAAGTGTGCTATCAAAGATAGTTGAAAAACTAATAAAAAAACGAATGTTAGATTTTATAGAAAGATATATACAAGTAGATGAGTTCCAATATGGATTTGTAAAAAATAGTAGTACACTAAGTGCCACAGTAGATCTTGTAAACCATATATCCAGAGCTTTAGACAACAAACAAATAGTTGTGGCCGTATTTGTTGACCTCAAAAAAGCGTTTGATGTTGTAAGTTTTGACATATTGCTGGATAAGCTAGAGAAAGGAGTTTTATGGAACGCGGCAACGTTGTAGATCGTTTGTAATCTCGTGAGTCGGAAAATCTACAAAATTGGACTGAAAATTACTCAAACAATAGTGAAAAATATCTCAAGACAGAATTTAAGTGCTGTGTAACTGGAGTTCCCAAAAGAATCGAAGGAAATTTTCAAAAAAACAGTGTAAATATAGTTATTTTGTTTACAAAACATTATAAACAAGTGGCAATACTCGGGCGACGTTGTCGGATCCCAATATGCCGCAGACGCAGAGTGAAATATGCGATATATGCAATAAACGCGTGTCGGATGATGACGAAGGCCACAATGCGATGGATGCCTCATATGGAAACATCGAATCTGCTTATCCATTGGTCAAAGTACCTATCTTAAACTAGCAAAGTCGAAGGAACCATGGTATTGCAACAACTGCAATTACACCAAGCAGGACAAAAAAAACAATAAACCCATGTCAAAGAAAGATAATAATAATAATAATAATAATAATAATAATAATAATAATAATAATAATAATAATAATAATAATAATAATAATAATAATAATAATAATAATAATAATAATAATAAACGTCTTTTATTCAAAGAAAAAAAAATTTAAAAAATTTACACAAAATCAAATCTTAACAAAGATATTCTTGATCGAGGCGATATTTAGCCGTAATGGCTAGTCTTACATAGAACCTCTAACTAAAATATATAAATATTATTAAGATATTTTATAAATAAACAAAAAGCTATACAATAATTAAATAACAATCTTTTTTTTTTATTTTATTTTGTCCACACCACAAACTTTACAATTATAGTTGTGAGTATTTATTGGCCAGCAAGTAAGTGAGATTTATACCTCCGTTTAAAAGAGAATGGGCTTGACAGTTTAAGATCATTTGGAAGTTTATTATAGGTGTGAGGAGCCTGATAACTAAAACATCGCCGAAACATGGCTGTAGAATGTTTGGGAATGCTAAAAAGGTCATTATATCGTGTGTCTCTGTTATGTATAGCGTTTCTAGAAATAAGCCTATCCCTAAGGAAAATAGGCAATCCCGTAAGAACAATTTTATGTAAAAAAACTGCAAAATGGAGCTCTCGTCTATTATTCATATTAAGCCATTTCAGTTCACGAATTGAACTTGAAACATGGTCATATTTACGCAGAGAGAAAATAAAGCGACAACAAGAATTTTGCACTCTCTGAATTTTTCTCTTTGCCAAAAGATTAAGATAGGGACCATAAATAAAACTGCAATAGTTAAAATGACTCAATACTAAAGATTCAGATAAAACAATTCTCATCCTTCTAGACAAAACGTGTCTGTTTGCATAGAGAAGCCTAAGATGATGAAAAGATTTTTTAAGGAGAGCATTGACCTGATCTATGAATTTTAGCTGATCATCAAGCAGAATTCCCAAAGACTTAGCGACGTTTCTTGCTGGAATAGGTACTCCCCCGATGTGTAACTGGACAGAATGATTAATATCACAAATTCTCTTTTTTCCAAAGTGAACCACAACGGATTTTTTGGGATTTAGAGTCAAATTGTGACCCTTTGCACAGTCGTAAACTTTTTTTAATTCATTGTTTATAATAAACTCACCAATATGATGTTCCTTAGGCAAGAAACCGAAGGAAATCTGTGTGTCATCCGCATAGGTTTGTTTTGAGCAGTTCTCTATATCTGTTAGAATATCAGAGGTATAAATAATGAAGAGAAGAGGTCCCAAAATCGAGCCTTGTGGCACACCCGATATAACAGACTTTAACGATGAAGTACTGTCCCCTAGCACAACCCTCTGGGATCGATCTCTCAAATATGATGCTATGAAATTCACTGCTGATGGGTGAAACCCAAAGTATGACAATTTAACACAGAGAAGTTCATGATTAATGGTGTCAAATGCCTTCGAGAAATCCAGCTGCACCAAAGAAGATATCTTCCCATCATCAAGGTCCCTCCCAATCCCATCCAAAATACCAGCAAGCGCCGACGCTGTACTGTGAGATTTTCTAAAGCCAGATTGAAAGCTTGGTATAATTTTATATTCATTGACATGTTCATTTATTTGAGTATAAACAATTCTTTCCAATACCTTGGACATTACAGGGAGAAGACTTATCGGGCGCAAGTCCTCATATGAATCTGGATTGGATGTCTTTGGGATGGGTTGAATAATTGACATCTTCCAAGAACCTGGAAAGTAGCTACGTTCGAGACAGACATTAACAATGTGGGTGATATAGGGAAGAATAAAAGGTCCACAGTATTGAAGCATCGTTCGTGTGATACCATCAGACCCAAATGCATTAGATTTGATTCTATTTATGGCATTCGAAACTTCCTCGATAGTTGCAGCCTTAAACTCAAAAGAGTTTTCATATGGGGAAGTCAAATTTAAATATTTGTTTACCATTTCCTCACATTTACCAGGATTAAAAACAGAACTGAAAAAGGTATTGATTTTCTCAACATCCTGCAAATGATGAGGAATATCCTGAACTTTATTTTGCTTTATATTTAAATCCTTTAGAACATTCCACTCTTCCAGAGTCACCCCCCTCAATCACACCGTCAACAAACGCCCTTTTGCGTCCACGAACTAAAGCCAGAGTTGAGTTTCGTAATCTTTTATATAACTCCCAGTCATCATTAGATCTTGATACTTTATACCTGGCTAAAGCATTATCGCGGTTTTTAATAACAATCTTTACATCCTCTGTTAACCACTGAGCTTTAGGCCTGGTAACCCTTGAAGTTTTAAGTGGAGCATGACGGTTGAACAAGCTTGTGACTAACTCGTTAAACAATCTTATCTTATTTTCAATGCAGTCAATATATAGAACATCATTAAAGGGTAAGGATATTAAATCATTGTGAAACAAGGCATGATTAAAACGTTTGAAATCTCTATACTTAACGATTTTTGGTTTAAACTTGGCCACCTTAACATTAAGTTCACAGAGAACCAATCGATGGTCCGAGATATTCTGTGCATCAATAACTTGTGAGTTTTTAATTATATCTTTATCGGAAATATAAATTGGATCCAAAAGCGTAGAGGTACTACCAGATATTCTCGTTGGTTCATTGACAACTTGGGCAAAGCCGTACGCCTCAAAGCAATTTGTTGCTGGATTTTCATGTCTAAAAAGGTCAATATTAATGTCTCCCATACAAACAACACAATCAACAGACGGTAAAACAACAGACATAACATCATCCAGTTCATCCAGTCCATTAACAACATTAGCAGACGGTGGCCTGTAAAAAACAGAAAGTGCAAAACTCCTGCCGTTTACCTTTAATTTTACCCACAATTGTTCAATATCAACCTGCCGACAGTTAGCCTCAATAACTTGAGCACGAATTGTATTACTAATGTAAAAGGCAACCCCACCTCCTCTCGATAAGCGATCCCGTCGAAACAACCTATATCCCTTAATGCTAAATGCAGCACTTCCCGTATCAGGCGACAGCCACGTCTCGGAAACCGCCAAGACATCAAGGCTCTGCTGTTCAATCAGTTCAACAAGATCATTAAATCCAGTATATAGCGATCTCACATTAAGATGCCCTAGCCGCAAATCATTTTTCATTATGAAAACAATTATATACCCACAAGAAACCCAAAGAGAATACAAAAAAAAATAATCCAATGTAAACTTACACCACTTGATACAGAGTAACAATATTAACCAAAATAAACCCCTGTGTTATTCGTTTTCTTAATACTTATGCTCGTGTCTAATATAATCTACATAAAGGCGACATAACGATAAAAAAAGGGTTTATGCGTTATAATTAGTTCATTACTACCTATACTAAACTAATATTATAAAATATAAAAAGAAAATATTAACAAACAATAATTTATAAAAGTTCCAGTTTATTAAAAACTATGCGCTATTTTCTATGCGAATGTAGACGCGTGGAGATTCGTTCGCTTGATTTACCTGACGGGACCTTGGGAGTGCTATCAGTACTACTAGTGTTTATTGGTTTATGTTTGTTAGCGTCAGGTCTGGGACGCAAAATTTTGGAGTGATGAGACGCACGTGAAACTTCTGAATTGGAAGGGGAAAACGACCGTTTAGTCAATGAAGCATGCTTAGCGGAGTTCACCGTTGATGATAAGATATCTGTTTTAATTAGCACCTCCCCACAAGCAGGCGCATCCAATGCCTGGGACACGACAACCTCCGATTCGGTTTCGGAAAAGTCAACACGATTGATTGTTGGAGTACCGGGGGCACTGTGAGACAGTCTAGGCGGGGGCAGATCAAACACTTCTTCATCGACATCCGAGTCGCTTTGTTCCCGTTTTTTCTCCTTGTTTATTAGCTGATCATATGTGTACACTTCGTCCCCGACATACAACTTATTGTTTCTGATACGCGCAGTTAGTTTTTTCTCTCTAGCCTCCTTTAAGTGTGATACCAATACTTTATTTACCTCACGATCCTCTCTGCTCAAATCATGAGCAATAAATATTTTTCTATTTTTTAACTTAAAAACATTTTTGAAAATAACACTCTTGATCAAGTAAGATGTAAATTCCACCACAATAGGACACTTATGTTGTTGACCATTTCCAGCAGTATACACATTGTTAATGTCTTGTAATGTTATATTCACATTCAGGTATTTGTTAAAAAACGATATTACCCAGTCAGGCAATTTTTCGCTAGAAGGTATCTGCTCAATACCGAATATTACAATGTTGTTCTTTCTCATATGCCGTTCCAATCTGCCCACTCTATCTTCAAGGACAGCATTTTGTGTCTTTAGTTTTTCTATGTCAGTGACAACCTGCTCTATCTTCTCAGTCAAATCCGTAGATAAATTCTTAATAAGCTCCTTAAGGCCATCGCTGCTAGTCTCAAGCAATTTTTTTATGCATTCAAGCTGTATGGTGTTGCTTATATCTGATATTCTATCTGTCATCATCTACCTTCACTCAAGATTTAGAAAAAAAAGTGTCAATGAAAAACGCAGATTTTGTACGTCTCTTCCTTACCAAGTCTTCCCTACTTGGTTCAGAAATCATATGGCACGACTTGAGAATTTATGATTCATTTGGCAACATGACTTATGATTTTGGCGCGAAATGTTGACATATTATTGTGAATCGAATAACAATTTATAAAACTATTGCAAATTAAATGTCCTTTTTCTGCTAAACTTCTACTTACAGTCAAAAGTATGAAGGAATGTTCACTGATACACTATTTCACTTTTATTATTAGCCACTATTACACCATTTTTACAACAAAATTACTATATAAATAAATACGATGATGCCAGTTTTACAGTTACCACTTAGTTTAAAGATCAATCAACGCCGGTCCCATATACAATTGCCGACGTAATGGCAAAGCTTGAAGACATGGATGCGAAATACAATAACCTATTTTCAAAATATAACGAACAAGTTGCAATAAACAATGAGCTGAAAGAAGAATTATTACACATAAAAAAACAACTAAACAAAAATGAACAAAAGGAACTTAACAAAAATATTACCATCCATGGTGTACAATATAAAGAAAATGAAAATGTAAAAGAAATCGTTACCAAAATAGGGGATAAACTGCAGGTACACTTAAAAACTGAGGAATTTACAGCTATAAGGCTTGGAAAAAACCAAACAGGCAAAAATCCAATAAAAGTGGTATTTCAAAGTGAAGAACTCAAAATAAAGATCCTGAAGTCCAAATTTAAGTTTAATTTGAACAATCAGTCCTTGGGGTACAATGAAAGCAACAAAATATATTTAAATCATGATCTGACAAAGAGAAATCTACAACTATTCAAGGAAGCACAAAAGTTTAAGAAAGAGAACGAATATAAATTTCTTTGGATCAGCGGTGGAAATATTCTACTAAGAAGGGATGAAAATAGCAAAGTAATTCTGGTAGAGGATGAAAATAACCTAAAAAACTAGTTGACAAAAAGTTAAATATTGTATATATGAATATTCAAAGTTTAAGGAACAAAATGGACGAAGTGCAATGTTACGTAAATCAAAACAACTGTGACGTTCTGTTATTGGTGGAAACATGGCTTTGCGAGGAGGACAAGTGGCTCTATAATCTGCAGGGCTATAATTCTGCTCATGCATGCAGGGATAAAAAAGGGGGTGGTGCCTCAATATTTGTAAAAACTGGGATAGATCTTAGAGAATTAGACAAGTCCACACCTGATGACAATTTGAGCTGGGTAAGTGCAGCCATTGGCGATCGGGGTACAAAATTGACCTTACTGTACAAACCACCACATTCTATAATAATACTCAATTCCTTGACACACTGGATGCACTTATGTCAAAATACCCTAAAAATCACCTGGTGGTCGGAGACTTCAACATTAATATCTTAGATTCCTCTTCCGTTCATGTAAAAAATTATAAGAGTCTTATAGCAATAAATAATTATACTATTATAAATCAAGTCGATAATGAAAATGCAACAAGAGTAACAGCGACCACACGCAGTATACTTGATCATGTGCTGGTTGATCGAAGTATTAAAAAGTGTTCAGTTACAGTTGAAGACAACGCTTTGTCTGATCATAGCAGACTTCTAATAAAGTTAAATATAAATGTAAAAACCAACAAAGTAAAAACCACCCATGAGATTAAACATATAAACTATAAGAAATTCAGGTATTTATTTAAAGATAAAGTAACAAAAACCAATATAAAAACGTTTCATGAGTTAACAGAAATCATTACTATATGTAAACAAGAAGCTGAGTACATAACTTCAATTAAGTGTCACAACAATAATACATGGATTACCAAAGAACTTCTAGACTTAATGGCCCAACGTGATAAATTATTTACAAGAAAAAAATTAAACCCTAACTTAACTAATGCAATGGAATTTAAAAATATAAAAAATAGAATAAACAATAAGATTAAAGTATTGAAAAATCAACTTTTTAATAAGCAATGGAACGAGACAGGAGGCAACCAAAAGAAACAATGGAAACTGATAAATAGCATGCTCAAAGAGACCAGGACCAATACAAACATAGAAAGACTGATTACCAACAATATTTCTGTAACAGATCCAAACGATATTGTTCATAACTTAAATGAGCACTTTACCAAAGTGGGAAAAAATATAGTCGAGCAAATAAATAGAGAGATACAGTCTGAACAGCCAAACATTGCATTTAATGACATACACTGTGATAAGAGTTGTTTTATAGAAGAAACAAATGAAAGGGAAGTCCTTAATATCATCACGGAACTTAAAAAAACATCTGCCCCTGGGGACGACGGTATTACTGTGAGAGATATCCTAAATATAAAAGAAGATATTGTCCCGATTTTAGTCCAATTGATAAATAAGATACTAATAAGTGGACAATTTCCAGAAGAACTCAAATTGAGCAGAATAACACCCATCTTCAAAACTGGTACCAAAGAATCAATGAACAACTATAGACCTATATCTGTGATAAGTGTGTATTCAAAAATTATAAAAACTGTGATAAAACATAGAATGTTAAGATTTATTGATAAATATGTTGATAGAGATATATTTCAATATGGATTTATAAAAGGCAGTAATACTCTGAGTGCCACTATGGATCTCACGGATAAAATTTCTGCCGCTCTGGACAGTGGACAGATTGTGGCGGCTGTTTTTGTAGATCTAAGCAAAGCATTTGATGTAGTGAGTCTCGATATACTGCTAAAAAAACTTAGTAATATGGGATTCAGAGGAAAAATATATGATGTATTGAAATCTTATTTGGTTGGTAGGCAACAGTATGTTACGATGAATGGTATCAAGAGCTCAAAATCAGACAATTGCTGTGGAGTACCTCAAGGGTCTGTCCTTGGGCCTCTTCTGTATTCCTTATATGTGTTAAGCTTAGGGCGTGCCAATTTGGTTGCTCGATATTTCACGTTTGCGGGTGACACAGTACTACTATATGTTGGTGATAATTGGATAGATTTACAAGCTGTGATAAATGATGATCTAAATGTGTATTATAGGTGGCTATTATGTAACAGACTAAAAATTAATATAGATAAGACTAAGTTTATGGTTTTTAAACAAAAAAACAAAGTGATACCAATACCAAAAATTAAAATAAAAGATATTGAGTTACAATCAGTGGATAGTATTAAGTATCTAGGATTAATCATTGATGTAAATTTAAATTGGAGCGAACATATTACACACATAATTAACAAAATCACTTCAATGATTGGCGCACTCTATAAATGTAGAAATTACTTTTCAAATAACACTAGAATTAATGTATATAACGCATATTTTGCATCGATTTTAAGGTATCTACTCCCAGTGTGGGGCACATGCGGTATTGTTAATTTTAACAGAGCACAAATTGTACAAAATAAAATTCTGAAAATATTGTTTAATTTTGACAGACTTATGCATACCAATGATCTGTATAAAGTGACGAAAGTTTTTAACATACCTAAACTATTAGAATTAGAGCAATGTAAACATATCTATAAGGTTATAAATAGAAAGCAAAAATGTAATGCACAAATTATATTTACAAATAGTATTAATGGTTATAATACTAGACAATGTGATAATATTTACCAATGTAATGTGCATAGCAATAGAGGGCTTAATAATCCAATATCTCAAGCATGCAGTTCGTATAATAATCTACCTGATATTCTGAAAAACTGTAATAATCTACAAAAATTTACAAGACTATTAAAATTACACGTAGGAAATAGATAATAATTAATTTATAGATTTAAGTACCGGCGTTGTTTATATCAAGAAACTGTTCTCGTTACCAGTGTTTAATACACTGCTTAGAGACTTTTGTTACAATTGTTATACTTATACTAAATAAATTATCTTATTTTCAAAAAAAAAAAAAATGGGTTTTAGAGGTAACATTTATAATCTTATTCAAACATACCTTTATGATAGAAAGCAGTATGTCAAATATAAGGGAATGTGTAGTAGTATATTAACAAATACATATGGCGTACCACAGGGGTCCGTCCTTGGTCCCCTGCTCTATTCCCTCTATGTACTAAATTTAAAGATAGCACATCTTCGGGGTGGATACTTTACTTTTGCCGATGACACTGTATTGGTATACATAGGATCAGAGGGCCAAATACTCAATCAGGTAGTAAGTGCTGTCTTGAGGGTCTACATGCAATGGTTGCTTTCTAATAAGATTAAAATAAATATTGAAAAAACTAAAAATATGGTAATTATACAAAAAAATAAAATAGTAGAAGACATGGCAATTAAAATCAATGACTTTACTTTACAAAGGGTGTCTGTGATAAAGTATTTGGGTTTGCATGTGGATGAAAATTTAAATTGGTATTAACATGTAAATTATATCTATCATAAAATAATACCAATGATCCCAATTATATTTAGGTGTAGAGATTTTTTGTCAAATAGAAGTAAGAATAGTGTGTATTATGCATTTTTTCTGAGTCACTTTAGATATCTGCTTTCTGTGTGGGGTATGTGTGGTAGTACGATCTATAAAAAAATACAAGTATTACAAAATAAAATTTTAAAAATTATTTACGGTTATGATAGGAGAACGCACACGGATGGCCTATACAGGGAGCTGGGTGTCTGGAAGCTTAGTAAGGTATTGGAATTAGAACAATGCAAGTTGATGTATACAATAATAAACAAACAACAAAAATGTAATACTACAATAATATTTTCTGAGGTACACATGAAACTAGAACTCACCAAAATATTTATCAGATATACACAAGAACAAAAAATATAGGCTTAGATAATCCAATTATGGATGCATCAAAAACTTATAATAAGCTACCTGAACCTATTAAAAATATAAATAATTTTAGATTGTTTGCAAAAAGGTTGAGAAATCATATAGATTTGTGTTAAAGCAAAATAGTATGTATATTCCGCTAGTTATAATATTTAGGTACTCTCGAGGCCAGAGCTAATAAGCACTCATTTCAGAGCTGTAATGTAAGTTGTATTGTATAATGTAAGTATATGAATAAATATAGATTTGAAGTAAAAAAAAAATAATCAATACTGTTTACATCTGCCATGCCATAACCAAAATAAAAAATCGTTTTCAGATTCGTAATCTACGCCCTAAAATTTATCATTTCTGAAAAAATCATCAATTTTGGAATGGTGTGAGTATAATAGATAATTACCAAATTTACTAGTTACTTAGTTACATTGTCATGATTACATTACCCTTATCTCTCGAGTCATCACATTTGTCTGTTTTGGCCATTGGCTTTGAGTTTCCCTTTTTTGGGGGCATAATATTAAGGTTCGTGATAATAGGATAGACAAACCGTTTAGCTTTAGCTTTTATTTAATGTTATTATATTATTTATTTTCATGTTACCACAGAGGAATGATAGGCCGCCACCAAAGAAAATTTTAATTTATCCGTCACTGTCAGTAGGTAAGAAGCTGTAGCCACAGAGGAATGATAGGTCGTCGCTGTCCAAGGTCTCTATAAATTTAAGAAGGTTGCCTGGGAACTCTGAGAGGGGAGAGACGCGAGAGGAGCGCGCTACGTCACATGATTGCCCGAGAATCAGATCAATGTTGCCAGGTCTGGTGATTTTTCACCAGATTTGGTGATTTTGAACCCCATCTGGTGATCTGGTGAAAACTTTTTAAAAAAGTCTAATTTCTGGTGATTTTTTGACACTGATGATAAGCTTATATCTTAAAAAAAAACACGAGAGAAAAATGGCTTGATTGTGTTTTATTCTTCTTTGTTAAAAATGGTGACATCGATGCAAAAACTTATTGGTTTCAAAAGCGAAAAGCGTTTGTCTTTGTCTGGAAACTCTCTACTTCACTGCGCCGAATATTTCTTAGTAGCGAGGGATTTACAGAATTTGTATCTGTTACTGTTTTATATATACTGTTTTTTATATAGTGATTTCTAAAAAAAAAAGGTCGTACCTCGGAAATAACATACATCTGATTTAAGGCCAAGACCTTGGCACCGGGGTGCGCACTCATGTCATGAGTAGTGCGCACAAGCTTAAATGAGAGGTATGTTATTTTCGAGGTATGACCTTTTTTTTTAGAAATCACAGCATTATTATTTCATTTTACATTAATTATATGGTGTTGTATGTGATAATGCGAGAAATTAAGAATCTGGTGATTTCTGGCAACTTTTAAAGCAAGGGTCTGGTGATTTTTAATTTTTTGACCTGGCAACATTGAATCAGATGCAGATGTTAATGGCGGCTCTTATCTGATCGATTGGTGTCGTTTTTAATTGCTTTGTTTTCGTTGTCTATATTTAACTAAATCCAACAATTAAATTAGAATATTTTGTAAATTAAATCAGTGACTAATCCATAAAGGTAAATATGTGTTTGAAATTATTGAAATAAAATAGCTATATTGTATATAAAGGTGACAACATGAAATCAATAGATAACCTTAACTTAATATTTTTTTTTAGATGCCTAGAGGGATTGTTTGTAGTGTGCCAATTTGCAAAAATAATTCCAAGAGAGCATTGGAAAGTGGAGAAAAACTTTCCTTTTTTTCTTTTCCAAAAGATCCCAAAATCCAGAAAGAATGGGTAAGGAAATGTTATCGTAAAGATGTTTGGAATATTGCAAATAAGAGAATTTGCAGTAAACATTTTAAGCCCGAGGATTTTGAAGATGAGTTGCAGGCTAGAATAATGAATACTCAACGGAACCGTCCAAAAAAATCTGGTACAGAGTTTTAGTTGATTGTTTTTGTTTGATAGTACTTATACTTTATCCATAGGGTACAACAGGTACCTAGTGTGTAGTGTTTAGGATGTACTTAAGTAAGGCCTAATACTAATAGGATAACTGCATACATAATAAATTTATATTTTTAGCTGTTCCGTCATTATACCTGCTGATAGGGAAAGTAAAACCTGAGAGTAAAAAGGTCGAAGTGAATAATTCGTAAAGGAGATAAAATTATTGTAAAAAGTCTAATTACGATAATTTCAATGAACAAAAAAAACCATATAGGACTTACTAAGAGAAATGAAGAAAGTCAGGGACGAAAACAACAGTCTGAAATCAAAAGTTTAAGTTCTGGAGGAAAAACTAAATGTAAGGGAGCAAAAGGAAAAAGAAAACAATCTCCTGGTTGTCGGTATACCAAAGCAAAATAAGGATGCAAAACAGATAGGGGACATGAATATAGTTCTAATGTAAGTGGGATGGATATAACCTATGTTTCTTGTAAATAATTTTAAGTATAAACTTCTGAATTATATTTAGTTTGTAGAGACAATTATTATACATATATATAGGCTAAAATGTTAAAACTAAAAATAAAAAATGTAATAATTTTATAAGATTCCATTATTATAACTTGTAGTTACGAGTTTTATTGCTTAAATGTATGGTAAAAGTTCTAAACTCTCCAATTTTACCTAGTGTATACAAATAAAGAATATTATCTACTTAAATATAGACTAAAACAAATTACTTATCAGATGTGACTGATTATTTTTAATTTAGGCTTTATTAAATAAAATAACGCCACTGCAAAAAAAAACAAAAGAGTATGACTGAGTTTTATTTACCCTATAAGAAAAAGTAAATTGTGATTTGCAGGAAAAAAATACGTCCAATTTGAGGAATTATAATATATAATTTCTTAAAAAATTCATTTTCCTATCCATTTTAAAATCAATCCAATAAATTAAATTTAAAAACAAATATCCTAAAATTGCAATACTTTCAATTCATACTATATAAAAGAACCTATATTTCAATTTATTAATCACAAAATCACTTTTTATAAGTAATAAATTAAACACGCGATCTGATTTCAATGCCTGGTTAATACGGTAAATTTAAATTGGGCAATCATGTGACGTATTCCCGCGCTGTTCTCTGATTGGTCGAAAGTTACCAGGCGACCTTCCTAAATTTAGAGACCTTGGTCGCTATACCAGAGAGGACACTTCGGGTTCTGACCAATCAGGATTTTTTTCAAGATGGCGGAGGGGACACCGGTGCCATAGCAACCAGGCCGAAATCCGGCATTTTCATTGTCCTGGTGTCCCCCTTATTTATGAATGACATAGTATTTTTACTACGACGTTTGGCAGCTTTTACGTTTTCTAACCTTACTATTTCTAGTGTTGCTGGGACTTTATATGATGAAGAAAATCCATTGATTTATTTGTTATTATTTTAATATTTTGTGATAAAGATATTTTATTATATTATATATCTTTGAACAAGACTAAATTTGTTTTACAGTATAGTATGTAGGTACCACAGAATTTCCTTCACTTTAACAATAGGGACATTAAAAAAATCGGTATAGATTAAATTTTATCAAGGCTAGGAGCTTTCAACACCACAAAATTTGCAACACTATATATTGATCTCAGAGGTAGTCACAATAGTATTAGCAACTTTGTGTATTTTCCCAATTTTATTTAGTTTCTTTTAAACATTTTAGGCAGTACATTAAATGTTGGATTATTATTGTCATATAGATATTAGTTGCAGCGGGAATTATTCTTGTTAATTTCCTAATCAGATATATTCAATGGGGTGGTAGGCCGACTATCAGCACAGAATATATAGCTACGCAACTATATATTCTGTGCTATCAGTCTTCAAGCAAATAATGTGGCCAAAAATTTGCCGGATCTTGTATTTTTAATGTGATTGTATGCATTACCATTACAGTCACATATTTTGACCTATTGTGAAGTATTTAAGCAATTTTAGATCCAACTTTATATTTAATAATTAAATGTTTCTACACAGAAAATTTAACTAGTTGATATTAAATAGATAAAAGAGGAAATAAAACAATTAACTTTCCCAAAGAAATTACCTGCTGCATCATGTTTGTAAGTATGTATTTAAGGGCTATTAAATTACTAGAGTTAAAAAGAATGCCAGAGGGTAAAAAAAAGACCAGGAATAGATTTAAAATATATATTGAGTTACCACAGTTTTGTTAAAACATTCAGTTATATGACTAATAAGTATCAGAAAATCCACTTATTTTGTATGCATCTATTCATTTTTTTAGGTACCTACCAAACATCTATTGTTGATGCTCCTGTAGTCTAATTTCGAAGATCTAAATGCAGCAATTGATCTTTAATTCCAGCACAATCTGTAATAAGCAAGCTCTAAAACTAATAGGCTACATTTATGAAATATCTATAGGCAATTTAGTACAAAATAAAAAAAAATAATTACAAAGTTAGGACCTATAAGGAATGCTAATGACATTCAACGCCGGTTTATACAAAAATGGAGTAAGCGCCACTCAAAATTAACAATTGCATAAATTATTTACACTATTTACAGTAATTTGAACATTTTAGGTAGGTACTGTACATTTAGACTGTATAGACCTTTCAAATAAGTAAAGAACATGGATTTTTGAAACAAACACCATAATAAAAACTGTATTAACCTTACTAAACAGTAATATTGGAAAATATGTACAAAAGTTAATTTTCCTTAAAAACCCGTGATCCAGGACTGGATATATTTCACTTGTCTTTGTTCTTACACTGAAGGTTTCTAGATCTTGATTAGCTAAATAAAATATGGTATTGTTTAAATATCAAATACGTTTTAATGAAAATAGAATAAATTAATATATATGACTAAATTTTGTATCATTATTAATAAAAACCGCTTACGTAGATTAAATAAAACTAGCCTGAAAAGGGTCTCGGGAACATCTTTTCCACAATCAACCTGATAGTCAAAACTTCTTCGTTACCTAAAAATAACAATTAATTTTGTGTTTGACACAAAACTTTTGATACAGTGTTACTAAGTATGTGCAAGAAAAAGGATTTTTCAAAAAAACAACATAAAGCTACTAGTCACAGTTTCAACAAACTGTCCTTGTTTTTTTTTTTGAAAAAACAATGGTCTCTTTAATAAATGGACTTCTTTAAATTAAAACAAGAATACTTCTAAGTACTTAATTATAATCGTGGTACAGTGTACACACTGGCTGATTGAAATAAACATACTTACTTTACTTTATCTGTATTTGAACAATCATGATTTTCCTGATGGCACATTCGGTTTCTATAGAGGGCTTATAAATTCTGGGGCATTGGGATTCTGGCAAGTTATTTTCAATTACTTCATAACTTGTAACCTGTGGCTGTGTAGGAAAGTTGTGACAATAATACAAATATTTTTCCTTTGCGTCTTCTCATTTTGAAATAGTTCGATGTTGAAAAATTATATGCCAACCACGTTGAGCAGTAAACCATAATGGTTTATTTATATTTAACGCTTTAATCAAAGCCCGAAGTTAAGACGGACATAAATAATAAATTTTGACGTGAAGAAAAGTTTTGTCAAAATTTTGAGGTTAGAACAACTATTTATGCATTGAATAAAGAACGACTTTATTCAATGTATTTATGAATGAAATGATTTCATCCCGTCGAAAAACTAAACTAGTATCTTATTAGGAAAGGAGCACATCGATCATCGTTTGTTATTGTTGGATCATAATATGAAAGAAAAAGATGCAAGGCAATCTGAGTGATCCTAGACGAAAAAGTAATCAAATCCTTGGCGCGAAAATGAACAGCCAATAAAATTCTTCGAAAATCTCAAGGTCACCAGAGAATTCGGCGAAAATACGAGAGTGTTCTCCCAGTGCTGTAGCTGTAAGCACAGAACTCGAACAAATAAGCTGTAAGTGCCTGATCAGGGGTGACATTACGTTCACACTGGTTGGCGATGTCGCTTAGAAAATGTTGCCAAGTTTATTATGTTCACATATTCCATCGCCAGAAAGAGATAAATGGCTGCTTGCTGCAGTCGCTTCTTTGCTGCTGTGATGTAGGTGTCGCTTGTGTGTACGATAGAGATAGAAATAAACCGATATTTATGTAGTGTACAGCAGGGGAACTTGGTAAGCGATTTATGTAGTTCTTGATTTCAGATAATTTTCTTTCTAGCAAAACTTTCATAAATAAATAAATAATTTCTTGTTTTCTCTAATTAGCTTTATCTCATCAGATGACTAAGCCCCCACACTATTTTATTACAAGATATTTTTGTCTTAGTCAGTATTCAGCACTTTCTAAATCATTTTTCAAAAAAACTGTAAGTATTTGTTAATATAGGTAGGTACAATATAAACACATTAGAGCCATTTAGATTGTATTTTGTATTGGAAGTACAGTTTAATAAAGATAACAAGTAAGTAAGTAAGTAGGTACAATATATAATTGGAAAATTTCTTAAAAAAATAAACATCCTTAATTCCTAATATTATAGTAAGTAGGTACTTGGGTAATAATTAAAATAAAAAAAGTTGTAAATAAGTTTCAATTCCTATAACAGAAATACATTTTAACAATATATTTACCAAATATGTAGGTCCCTCATACATTTAGCTAAAATTTAGAGTAAACTCAAGGGATGTAATAAAAAAATCAAAATTGCTGTTTAGATAAATTTTGACATAATACTAAATATTAAGTAAAGACAGTCCGTTATCTTGCGTCAACCATTGTAGCTTACTTTTCCATGTTTCTATCCAACAATAAAATACCTAAAATAAAACAAAATTATTGTATGAATGTATAGAACATGATACAAGATATGATATTCAGTTTCTGACATTATCTTCTGAGTAAAATTTATATTCGTTACCACAATGAATATGACAATCAACAGGTACACATTTACAGGGGCTTTTAGTTTTCGAGAAATTGACGAAAATTACTTAGCAGCCAAAATATGATCGCATTTGAAACGGCCGTGCAAGAAAAGTTTGATAGTGTAAACTGTAGTACTAGTTGCCCCTTAAGTATCCTGTAAATGTGTACCTGTTATCGCTTTTAGTTTTCGAGAAATTTACAAAAGTGTCTTAGCAGCCAAAATATGATCGCATTTGAAACGGCCGTGCAAGAAAAGTTTGATAGTGTAAACTGTAGTACTAGTTGCCCCTTAAGTACCTTGTAAATGTGTACCTGTTATCGCTTTTAGTTTTCGAGAAATTTACGAAAATGTCTTAGCAGCCACAATATGATGGATTTTGAAACAAAGACACGCCGCTGGAAGTAAATTGTTCGATAAATTGACTAAAATAATTTAAGACAGTCACTGTTGTAGGTCTGAAGACCTAGTAAGAATTTAGTTAACATTTAAATTTTTTGTCTGGAAAAAATTCTGACGCCACTGTCCATTCGGCAATTTTCGGGATTTCGGCTGCCAAGTTTTGGCCGCTAACTTCACGTCAGTCATAAATTTAGAAAAAGTTTATAACAAACAAGAACACAGTTTCCTAGAGAACGTTAACTTTAGCACTGATTTTAATTTACTTTACCACAATAAAAAAACTAAATGAATTAAATAAGAACCCCTTTTAGATTTGCCAGCTGAAAATAACCTATTACGAGAAATTTACAAAAATGTCTTAGCAGCCAAAATATGATGGATTTTGAAACAAAGACACACCACTGGAAGTAAATTGTTCGATAAATTGACTAAAATAAATTAAGACAGTCACTGTTGTAGGTCTGAAGACCTAGTAAGAATTTTGTTAACATTTAAATTTTTTGTCTGGAAAAAATTCTGACGCCACTGTCCATTCGGCAATTTTCGGGATTTCGGCTGCCAAGTTTTGGCCGCTAACTTCACGTCAGTAAATTTATGTACCTTTTCTCTAAAACGGGTTTCTAATGTCATTGAAAGCAAACACAAATTTTGTAAATTAAGCTCAATTTTTCTCATATATCTTAATCTCTCTTATTTTCGAGAGCCGCGTCCTAATTTATTTTTCCTATTCCTGACCAACCTTTTCCATTTTCCACCGTTTTCCCGCCGCAGTGAGGGTTTTTCGTTTAAGTACGGAAATTACCCGACTGTGGTTTCCTTCGGTTTTCCCGCCGCAGTGAGGGTTTTTCGTTTAAGTACGGAAATTACCCGACTGTGGTTTCCTTCGATTTTTCCGCTGCAGTGTGGGTTTTTCGTTTAAGTACGGAAATTACCCGACTGTAGTTTCCTTATCGATTCGGCCAATGCGCGGGTTTTCGTCACCGTACGGAGACCTAAATTAGAAATTAGGTCACTTCGCCTTGGTCACTGGGAGGACACTCTCGTATTTTCGCCGAATTCTCTGGTGACCTTGAGATTTTCGAAGAGTTTTATTGGCTGTACATTTTCGCGCCAAGGATTTGATTACTTTTTTGTCTAGGATCACTCAGATTGCCTTGCATCTTTTTCTTTCATATTATGATCCAACAATAACAAACGATGATCGATGTGCTCCTTTCCTAATAAGATACTAGTTTAGTTTTTTGACGGGATGAAATCATTTCATTCATAAATAGTTGTTCTAACCTCAAAATTTTGATAAAACTTTTCTTCACGTCAAAATTTATTATTTATGTCCGTCTTAACTTCGGGCTTTGATTAAAGCGTTAAATATAAATAAACCATTATGGTTTAGTGCTCAACGTGGTTGGCATATAATTTTTCAACTATCGAACTATTTCAAAATCAGAAGACGCAAAGGAAAAATATTTGTATAATTGTCACAACTTTCCTAATTCCCCAAGAGGTAATGTAAGTTTTTTTAAGTTTGCAAATACACAGCCACAGGTTACAAGTTATGAAGTAATTGAAAATAACTTGCCAGAATCCCAATGCCCCAGAATTTATAAGTCCTCTATAGAAACCTGTAAGTATGTTTATTTCAATCAGCCAGTGTGTACACTGTACCACGATTATTACTAGTAGCTTTATGTTGTTTTCTTGCACATACTTAGTAACACTGTATCAAAAGTTTTGTGTCAAACACAAAATTAATTGTTATTTTTAGGTAACGAAGAAGTTATGACTTATCAGGTTGATTGTGGAAAAGATGTTCCCGAGAACCTTTTTAGGCTAGTTTTATTTAATCTACATAAGTGGTTTTTATTAATAATGATACAAAATTTAGTCATATATATTAATTTATTTTATTTTCATTAATACGTATTTGATATTTAAACAATACCATATTTTATTTAGCTAATCAAGATCTAGAAACCTTCAGTGTAAGAAGAAACACAAGTGAAATATATTCAATCCTGGATCACGGGTTTTTAAGGAAAATTAACTTTTGTACATATTTTCCAATATTACTGTTTAGTAAGGTTAATACAGTTTTTATTATGGTGTTTGTTTCAAAAATCCATGTTCTTTACTCATTTGAAAGGTCTATACAGTCTATAAATGGTAAACTCAGTACCTAAAATGTTCAAATTATTGTAAATAGTGTAAATAATTTATGCAATTGTTAATTTTGAGTGGCGCTTACTCCATTTTTGTATACACCGGCGTTGAATGTCATTAACATTCCTTATAGGTCCTAACTTTGTAATTATTTTTTTTTATTTTGTACTAAATTGCCCATAGATATTTAAGTAATAAGCTTGCTTATTACAGATTGTGCTGGAATTAAAGATCAATAGCTGCATTTAGATCTTCGTATTTAGACTACAGGAGCATCAACAATAGATATTTGGTACCTAAAAAAATGAATAGATGCATACAAAATTAGTCATATAACTGAATGTTTTAACAAAACTGTGATCATTTGGTAACTCAATATATATTTTAAATCTATTCCTGGTATTTTTTTTTACCCTCTGGCATTCTTTGTAACTCTAGTAATTTAATAGCCTTTAAATACATACATGTAGGTAGGCTTACAAACATGATGCAGCAGGTAATTTCTTTGGGAAAGTTAATTGTTTTATTTCCTCTTCTAGTTAAATTTTCTGTGTAGAAACATTTAATTATTAAATATAAAGTTGGATCTAAAATTGCTTAAATACTTTACAATAGGTCAAAATATGTGACTGTAATGGTAATGCATACAATCACATTAAAAATACAAGATCCGGCAAATTTTTGGCCACAACATTATTTGCTTGAAGACTGATAGCACAGAATATATAGTTGCGTAACTATATATTCTGTGCTGATAGTCGGCCTACCACCCCATTGAATATATCTGATTAGGAAATTAACAAGAATAATTCCCGCTGCAACAAATATCTATAATATGACAATAATAATTCAACGTTTAATGTACTCTATAAATAAAAGCCGAGCTTGCCTGCCTAAAATGTTTAAAAGAAACTAAATAAAATTGGGAAAATACACAAAGTTGTTAATACTATTGTGACTACCTCTGAGATACTTACTTACTTAAAAATTCTTTATTGCCAGCTCAATTACAATGTAAATAAAAGCAACGTCACAAACTCGGGCCATATACCCATTGGCTTAAATATGCATACATATATATATAATTTAAATCATTAAAAAAAATTAAAATAATTAATTAGGACACACATGCCTAATCATGAATTAAAACACACAATGACATAACATGTTAAAAATTAAATGTATAAAAGCAACTGTCTTTGACAAATTCAATTACGCGTTTGCGGAAAGTTTTAGTATTTCCTATAGATAGATATATAGTGTTGCAAATTTGTGGTGTTGAAAGCTCCTAGCCTTGATAAAATTTATAATTTAATCTATACCGATTTTTTTAATGTCCCTATTGTTAAAGTGAAGGAAATTCTGTGGTACATACTATACTGTAAAACAAATTTAGTCTTGTTCAAAGATATATAATATAATAAAATATCTTTATCACAAAATATTAAAATAATAACAAATAAATCAATGGATTTGCTTCATCATATAAAGTCCCAGCAACACTAGAAATAGTAAGGTTAGAAAACGTAAAAGCTGCCAAACGTCGTAGTAAAAATACTATGTCATTCATAAATAAGGGGAACACCAGGCCAATGAAAATGCCGGATTTCGGCCTGGTTGCTATGGCACCCGGTGTCCCCTCCGCCATCTTGAAAAAAATCCTGATTGGTCAGAACCCGAAGTGTCCTCTCTGGTATAGCGACAGCGACGACCTATCATTCCTCTGTGCCTTGGTTCTGTAATTCAATTTATATTTTTTTGTAACAGTAATAGATCCACTTAGTAGAGGGAGATGATTCGTTCACCATCCACCATTTACACCAAGGCCTCTGCGCATGCCCAGACAGTGCGCAGGCGTGTGTCATATGTCATACGTCATCTGTCATCTGTCATACATCATCTGTCATATGTCAAATGTCACACTCTTGGACGTTAGCTACTTTGGCATTAGCTACTTGGGCGTTAGCTACTTGGGCAATAATATTCTTTATTGACCACGTGTTAAGGATGATGTCATATTATGTTTAGGAAAAGATGACGGCTGCCACCTGTCAATTAAGATATGTCAAGACCACCTGTCACTTGTCAAATGCTAAAATTAAAATCCAACACGTAGGTCGTATTTAGGATGACGTAATAAGTCGTTTAAAGAAAACCCGAACGCGATCGGTCAACTGGTTTGGAAGATATAGTTTTTTGCGATTAGTGCCCTTATGCCTCGAGACGAAGCGCTGAAATTCTGGTTGTAGACAGAGGTATATTGGACCTATCTAGAAGTGAAAGATTTTTTCAAATATCTCAAGTACTAACGGCGTTAGATGTATTAAACCATTAAGGCCTTAACACAGCACAGTCGTGCAAAGCACTGATAATGTTTATTTCTTAGTAGGAATATACCTCGTATATTAATTATATTTACAAATTACTGTACCACCAGTAAAATCGTCAAAGTGTCAAAACGGCACATCTAAAAATTTTAATTTTTTCAGTATTTACATTAATAATCTATACCTATACAACCTCATAATCAAAATACATCCAAGTATTCGAATTATCAGTAAAACCATAATAACTGTCAAAACGGCACCTCAGATATTTATAATTTTATCTAATATATTCATTATTAAGCCATACCTATAGAACCCCGCAATAAAAAAATAAGGACATTTTGGAAATGCGCAGAAGCCGAAATCGGTGTTTCGGAGTTAAATACGAGGAAATATTATGCGCATATAGCGAAAAAAGTACCTTCGGTACTCCGGATGCCAAAGGGCACCTTTTAAATATATATTTAAAAAACACTTCATTTCGACATTTTTGGGAAAAATTAAACGAAAAACATAATAGGGCAGACGCCGTAATACATTCTATATATGAAACAATAATCGAGAGAATATCTATTATAAAATATATTAGAATCTTTAGATATCACGCTTTAGTAAAAAGACTTGTTCTAACAAGATGATGATCTCATCAAGCGAAAAAATCAACTTGTATGTAATTAATATGCAAATCATTAGTGATCGGAGATTGTAAGTATTTTTCCAACTATCACGCTATGATGACCTCAACACGAGGAGAAAGTCACCCGGCCTGCAACGTGTTTCGCGGATGTAATTAATATTCAATGTCGTGACTGGTACGTACAAAGTGAAGGGTATAGGGTATAAATACAGTGGAAAACAGGCAAGTAGCATCAGTTATCATCGAGCAGAAGTCGTGACTTGTTGTAAAGATTAACAAACAGTGTAAAATTAATAATATCGTAAGTACCATATTTATTATTATATATATATTATATTGTGTGTTATTTATCTATCTGAGCCATGCATTAAATAAAGAATTCGTTCTAAACAATCAATATCTGCATTATTTAAGGGTAATATAGGGTGTAAAAGAGTACTAAAGGGTATATAATATATAAGTGGTTATTAAAGGGTTATATCGATGCTCGCCAAATATTATGTTATGATGTGAACGCTAATTATTATTTAAAACAATTTTGCAGAAAATGTTTGTTTGTGAACACTGTAAGCGCTCCTACACCAGAAAGGACAGTCTCAAACGCCATGGAGATTGCAGACGTGAAGCCAGAGTCTGCCAAACTTGTGAAGCCAGTTTTGCATCAGAAGGGGCTCTTCGGCGACATCAGCAAGAAAAACAACATAGAGCCCCCAAAAGACAAACGATGCCTTCACAAGGACCCATGGCCAAGAGGGCTAGACTCGTTTCGTCAGATGGTAAGTTATTGCATAATATTGTGTAAGATTAGGTATTACATCATATTGCGTAAGATTAATCAGATATTGCATCATACTGTGTAAAATTAGATATTTTATCATGCTATTATAAAAAGCGATAAGACACTCCTAGGCAACCCGTCTAAATTATTTGCTATAACTACCTACATATGTCTCGCTCTTATATGAACATCATCAGAGAACAGGAAATTAAAACAAAACAATACGAAGGCGTCATTACAGATATTTTTAAGTGTAATAATTGTATAAAAAGTTATCTAAGCGAATATTGTAATTTATTTCAGAACCATCAACGTCAGGTTCATCTATGCAGCAGAGGCATTGCAGCGATTGCAAGCTAGATGTGCCTGTCTCCCGCTGGTCCAGCCACCTAAGGACCTTACGTCATCGGGAGAACTGCTGTGCAGTGCAGGAGGAAGGTGTAGAACTAATTAAAACATCATTCCGGAGCCGAATTGCTACCTATCGACTTTCCACAAACCAAGATCCCACCAACGTCCCCAGGTTCCTGGCTCATCTAAAAGAAAAATTTACAAGGTTGGTGGGAGGCATTGTTTCAAAATATGAACAACTGAAAGTCGGGGTAGAGCTTTTCGGCCGCTTCCTCCTGCAGACGAACGAGTCGGCTGAGGACAAGTCCTTTAACACAAAGTATGTGCTGGTGAATGGAGCGACGGACCTGGAGGAGCTGTTTGGACAGTTTACTGCCATCCTGGACCGTAAATACTCTGAATTTGCGGAAAAGGACAGTGGTAAGTACTATTGTAAGCGTTTAAAAAATATTAACTAGCACATTTTTAATTCATTATACTTAACAATGTTTCTATTGTTACAGGGTGGACTCTTCAACAGCTCCTACACCTAGAATTAGGCATTAACAAGATCAATCCTCTAAAGGCATCATCCTACATCCCGCTACCAAAGGAGATTGAAGCAAAGAGAGCTGTTTTAAACATTCAAAACACAGACCTAAAGTGTTTTATGTGGAGTGTCTTGGCAGCCTTGCATCCGGTTCATTGGACTCAAAATGCAAATAGAGTCGCGAACTATATGCCTTTTGAGAACGAACTTGACTTTACAGGTATGGAATTTCCGATTAAACTTAGTGACATAGCTAAATTTGAGCGCCTTAATAATATTTCTATCAATGTTTATGGTCTAGAAAAAGTCTATGACAATGGTAAAAATAGTATTGAAGTCGTGGGTCCCTTATACTTTACTACATCTCGTAAGGAGAGGCATGTAAATTTGTTATTAATTAGTGATGATTATGAAAATAGTCATTACTGTTTAATAAGAAACATGTCTCGACTGGTCTCAAGTCAATTATCTACACGTCATGGTATAAAGTATTTATGTGATGGTTGTCTAACTTACTTTTATTCAGAGCAAAAATTAAAAGCTCATCAAGAACATGATTGCGGACACGTTTTGGCTAAAGTACCGACAACAGATTTAAAAAAGAATAAATACGGAGAAGAGGTCCCCGAGAATATTTTGAAATTTACAAATTTTGAAAAGAAATTAAAGGTACCTTTTGTTGTTTACGCTGACTTCGAGACAATCCTTGAACCCTTGGATACAGAGCAAAATGAGTTGGACCCTGATACATCCTATACTGTTAGAACTCATAAACATGTACCCTATTCCTTTGCATACTACATTAAATGTGATTTTGATGATGCCTATTCAAAGTACCAAAGTTATAGAGGACAGGACGCACACAAAGAATTTGTAAAACGGCTAGATGTTGATTGTAAATCAATATATAACCATTTTATGAAGGAGGTGGTGCCTATGTTACCTATAACAGCGGAACAAGAGAATATGCATCGACAAACACCAACCTGTCACATTTGCGAAAAGCCATTTAATGTAGAGGCAAACGATAGAGTTCATGATCATGATCATACAACAGGGCTATATCGAGGCCCCGCCCACTCTGTATGCAACCTAAATTATAAAATCCCCAATTTTATTCCTATTTTCTTTCATAATATGTCTAATTTTGATTCCCACATCTTTGTCAAGGAGTTAGCTTGTGCTGAGGAAAAGTTGGACGTTATCCCTCAAAATAAGGAAAAGTATATTTCCTTTACTAAACACGTCTTGGTGGATAACGTCGAAAACAAGAATGGTAAACAACAACAGGTATTTTTAAAATTACGCTTCCTGGACAGTTTACGTTTCATGGCTACAGGACTGGATAAACTCAGTAAAAATTTAAAATCAGATCAGTGTAAAACGGTGCGAAAATATTTCGAGGATGATAATAAATTTGAACTTATTCGACAGAAGGGTGTCTTCCCGTATAATTACGTAGATTCATTTTCAAAATTAGACGAAAACAGGCTTCCATCGCATAAAGACTTTTATAACCAGCTTAAAAAAGAGGACATCTCCTCCGATGATTACAAGCGTGCTTGGAAGGTGTGGAATTTGTTTAAATGCAATACTTTAGGCGAATATTCTGATATCTATTTAAAATCCGACGTATTAATTTTGACAGATGTCTTTGAAAGTTTTAGAGACGTGTGTCTGGCTACTTATGGTCTTGATCCTGCGCAGTACTTTACTGCGCCGGGTCTTTCGATGGAGGCCGCCCTTAAAGCGACATCCATCAATCTTGAGCTTCTGACCGATCTAGACATGGTGCACTTCTTTAAACACGGTATTCGCGGAGGAGTCAGTCAGTGTAGTATAAGGAAAGCTTTTGCGAACAATAAATTTATGTCTAATTATGACGCTACCAAACCCACCTCTTACATCATGTACCTGGACGCTACCAATCTATACGGAGCAGCCATGTCTCAATTTTTACCAACGGGAAGCTTTAAGTGGTTAAACGAAACCGAAATTCAAAATTTAGATTACCTAAATATCGTGAAAGATTCACCAACAGGATACATTTTAGAAGTTGATTTAGATTATCCGGAAGATTTACATTCTTTGCACAATGAGCTACCCTTTTGCCCAGAATCCATTGCACCGCCAGGGTCTAAATTCCCGAAAATAACAAAATTAATTCCAAATTTCATGAAAAAAGAAAAATATATTATTCACATTCAAAATTTACAACAAGCTTTAAATTATGGCCTTCAGCTTACAAAAATTCATCGTGTAATATCCTTTGACCAATCACCCTGGCTTAAGAAGTACATCGATCTAAACACAGCGTTGCGAAATCAGGCCAAAAATAAATTTGAAAAAGACTTTTTTAAACTTATGAACAATGCTGTGTTTGGCAAGACAATGGAAAACGTGGAGAAACGGGTAGATGTAAAGCTCGTTACCCATTGGGAAAATATTGGTAGGAGGTTGGGGGCCGGAGCGTTAATCGCGAAACCTCATTTTAAAGATCGAACCATTTATAGCGAAAACCTGGTAGCAATCCAGATGAAAAAACAAAAAGTGGTGTATAATAAACCCATTTACGTGGGTTTTTCAATCTTGGAGATATCCAAAACCATTATGTATGACTTTTTGTACGGGTACATTAAGCCGAAATATGGCAACAGCGCGGAATTGTTATACACTGACACCGACTCCCTAATTCTAAAAGTAACAACAGATAATTTTTATGATGATATGACGACAAATTTAAGCAGATTCGATACTTCCAACTACTCACAAGATAACCCACATAATGTTCCTGTAAACCAATCTATACTTGGTAAAATGAAAGATGAGTATGCAGGAAAGATTATTTGGGATTTCTATGGAACCGGGGCGAAAGCATATTGCGTTAATGTAGAGGGAAAGTTGACTAAAAAAGCTAAAGGGGTTCCTGACTACGTCACCCAAAAAGAACTGACTCTTGACGATTATAGAGAAGCGGCTGACGTAGAAGGAACTCAGATTCATCGTAGAATGAACACTTTCCGTTCGCATGAACACGATATGTATGTCGAACTTAAAAATAAGGTAGCGCTGTCATACGCGGACGATAAGCGCTTCATTATACCCGGTTTCGAGCACACGCTTGCTTGGGGTCATAGAGATATAGTATTGTATGAGGAATCATCGGAAATTCCATAAGCTAAGACTGACAATAGCTATCTTTGTTTCAATCTTCTTGGATAGCTGATGGTTTTAGAGGGTTGTGATATTAGGCTAGGTATTTATTATATTATTATTATTATTTAATTTGTTTATTTATTGTATTATTATTAATATTATTATTATTATTATTATTATTATTTATTATTATTTATTGTATTAATATTTATTGTATTATTACTTATTATATACATAGATGAAAATGTTAATTTTTTGTATTAAAATGTGTATCATATATACAAATAAACACAGGATTTCTTTGTATTCAAATTTTTTGTCTTATTTTACCCCCTCTCCCTCTTCCCCACTAAGGAAAAAAACAGATGTAAATTTTTAACATTTATTTTACAACAGTATAATATTCAATGTTTAGTTTAAACAATGCAGGTATATGTCTTGCAAATAAACGAATTAGCTTGTCAGTCCATCGAAACAAATATTTGTCTGTCATGGCATCTTCAAACTTGAGGCTTCGCTTTTCGTCATTACGATGAAACACCAAAGTGTACTGTCCAATAATCATAAAGATGTCAACCCAGTGAGTGTTGAAACAATCAAACGTGCTTATGAATTCTTCAAATTCATCACTAGAAAAATAAATCTTGCCATATCCAATAGTGTCTATGATTACTTGTTTACGCTCTTTTTCTGTAGTGTTAAATATAATTGTTATGTAATCATCAATTTCATAAACTCTGCTTGGCTTGATCTTGCGTACAATATCATCATTATCCTGCTGACATCGAGAAGGAGATTCAAACACTTTATCCCAAGCGGATGATGAAGAGGAGGCCGCCATTGATAAGTATTAGAGGTTAAGTTTTAACAACTGTCTAACCAAATATTTATGATCTTCGTAACACTTGATATCTTTTTTCAGCCTACGTATTTTTCGCAGATGTTCTTGGAGTTTAACTCTAAGATCGACTGCCTTTGCCATAAGCTGAAGACTAAATGACTAAATTCCAACTTTAGCGCTAAATATTTCTTTCGTAAGGTATTACCCGTCTGAATAATTATTTGCTTAACATCCTTACCGAGATTCTTTTAAATAAGAAGCCATAACAGATAAAACAGCTAAAATCAGGTAAAAACCCGATAAAAACAGCTAAAAACCCGCTTAAAAACAGCTAGCGGTTTTTAAAAAACAGCTAAAAACCACTAAAAAAACAGCCCTGTTTAAAAACAACCCTGTTTAAAAACAGCTCCGTTTAAAAACAGCCCTGTTTAAAAAACAACCCTGTTTAAAAAACAGCCCTGTTTAAAAACAACCCTATTTAAAAACAGCCGTTTAAAAACAGCCCTGTTTAAAAACAGCCCTGTTTAAAAACAGCCCTGTTTAAAAACAGCCCTGTTTAAAAACAGCTAAAACAGCCCTGTTGTGTTGTTGTTGTTGTTGTTGATTCGATTTGTTAGGATATGTCTATGTTCAATGATGTGCTATGACTTAGGGAATTAAATACCTAATAAACATGCTACGATACCGACTATTATTAATATCATTATCTTTAACAATGACTAAGAATCCAAACATATCTTATCAATATTCCGAACAAACACGTTTAAAAGTACCGAAGGACGTGCATGTATTAACATGCTCGCTGTAGGTTTATTTCAAGCGAAAATCATTCGGGCTGAATCAAATCAGTGCCTTAGCATTATCAAGAACCAGTTTTAAGTATTTTTCGATAAGTTTGTCGCAAATAGAATAAATTAATATCATTGCTATTATAACCATATAGAAGGCATAATAAATTTGATAATTCAGTATAACCATTACACTTCTAACATACGTATTTAACTGGGATTAGCATAACAACTATCGCTGTTTCTCTAAATATAAACTAAGGATAGAAGTATTCAGTTAAAACATTTATATAGAAATATTTAACTGAATTACTAGGCCAACAAAATTAATACAAATAATTTTATTTTTATATATTTATTTCAACATCATTCAAATAACAATATCTAAAATTATATAATACCTTTACATTATTCTGTGAACAATGCCACACACTTGAATCAGAATCGTGATTATAACATTCTGTTTTATTCATAAATGTGCTTAATTTAAGATTATCTTATGGTTATTAATTATTTTTATCTTGGTAAATGAAAATGTTATCTATTCAAACTAGATGGCATTGGGAACGGAAACAGTTTTGAAATTATGTTTGTATACTTCCAGCCAGAACTTGATTTAATATGTGCATTTTTTCTGAACTTTGGTTTATGTAAATTTGTAAGTAATATTAATTCTTTGTACAACTTTAAGTCTTTCTGGGAATATGCTTTAGGATACATACTCGTTAATAAATCCAACAAACCGTCGGATAGTGTGTATGTTTCATTATCAAACACCAATTGGTCATTTTGAAAGTCAACAGGCACATTTCCCAGTGTAATAAAACGTAGAAAAACTATCTACATCAATGCCACACGACCAAAGGCTCACGAAATTTTGTAAAAATTTTGGGAGAAGGTCGTGTGGCATTGATGTAAATAGTTTTTCTACGTTTTATTACACTGGGAAATGTGCCTGTTGACTTTCAAAATGACCAATTGGTGTTTGATAATGAAACATACACACTATCCGACGGTTTGTTGGATTTATTAACGAGTATGTATCCTAAAGCATATTCCCAGAAAGACTTAAAGTTGTACAAAGAATTAATATTACTTACAAATTTACATAAACCAAAGTTCAGAAAAAATGCACATATTAAATCAAGTTCTGGCTGGAAGTATACAAACATAATTTCAAAACTGTTTCCGTTCCCAATGCCATCTAGTTTGAATAGATAACATTTTCATTTACCAAGATAAAAATAATTAATAACCATAAGATAATCTTAAATTAAGCACATTTATGAATAAAACAGAATGTTATAATCACGATTCTGATTCAAGTGTGTGGCATTGTTCACAGAATAATGTAAAGGTATTATATAATTTTAGATATTGTTATTTGAATGATGTTGAAATAAATATATAAAAATAAAATTATTTGTATTAATTTTGTTGGCCTAGTAATTCAGTTAAATATTTCTATATAAATGTTTTAACTGAATACTTCTATCCTTAGTTTATATTTAGAGAAACAGCGATAGTTGTTATGCTAATCCCAGTTAAATACGTATGTTAGAAGTGTAATGGTTATACTGAATTATCAAATTTATTATGCCTTCTATATGGTTATAATAGCAATGATATTAATTTATTCTATTTGCGACAAACTTATCGAAAAATACTTAAAACTGGTTCTTGATAATGCTAAGGCACTGATTTGATTCAGCCCGAATGATTTTCGCTTGAAATAAACCTACAGCGAGCATGTTAATACATGCACGTCCTTCGGTACTTTTAAACGTGTTTGTTCGGAATATTGATAAGATATGTTTGGATTCTTAGTCATTGTTAAAGATAATGATATTAATAATAGTCGGTATCGTAGCATGTTTATTAGGTATTTAATTCCCTAAGTCATAGCACATCATTGAACATAGACATATCCTAACAAATCGAATCAACAACAACAACAACAACACAACAGGGCTGTTTTAGCTGTTTTTAAACAGGGCTGTTTTTAAACAGGGCTGTTTTTAAACAGGGCTGTTTTTAAACAGGGCTGTTTTTAAACGGCTGTTTTTAAATAGGGTTGTTTTTAAACAGGGCTGTTTTTTAAACAGGGTTGTTTTTTAAACAGGGCTGTTTTTAAACGGAGCTGTTTTTAAACAGGGTTGTTTTTAAACAGGGCTGTTTTTTTAGTGGTTTTTAGCTGTTTTTTAAAAACCGCTAGCTGTTTTTAAGCGGGTTTTTAGCTGTTTTTATCGGGTTTTTACCTGATTTTAGCTGTTTTATCTGTTATGGCTTCTTATTTAAAAGAATCTCGGTAAGGATGTTAAGCAAATAATTATTCAGACGGGTAATACCTTACGAAAGAAATATTTAGCGCTAAAGTTGGAATTTAGTCATTTAGTCTTCAGCTTATGGCAAAGGCAGTCGATCTTAGAGTTAAACTCCAAGAACATCTGCGAAAAATACGTAGGCTGAAAAAAGATATCAAGTGTTACGAAGATCATAAATATTTGGTTAGACAGTTGTTAAAACTTAACCTCTAATACTTATCAATGGCGGCCTCCTCTTCATCATCCGCTTGGGATAAAGTGTTTGAATCTCCTTCTCGATGTCAGCAGGATAATGATGATATTGTACGCAAGATCAAGCCAAGCAGAGTTTATGAAATTGATGATTACATAACAATTATATTTAACACTACAGAAAAAGAGCGTAAACAAGTAATCATAGACACTATTGGATATGGCAAGATTTATTTTTCTAGTGATGAATTTGAAGAATTCATAAGCACGTTTGATTGTTTCAACACTCACTGGGTTGACATCTTTATGATTATTGGACAGTACACTTTGGTGTTTCATCGTAATGACGAAAAGCGAAGCCTCAAGTTTGAAGATGCCATGACAGACAAATATTTGTTTCGATGGACTGACAAGCTAATTCGTTTATTTGCAAGACATATACCTGCATTGTTTAAACTAAACATTGAATATTATACTGTTGTAAAATAAATGTTAAAAATTTACATCTGTTTTTTTCCTTAGTGGGGAAGAGGGAGAGGGGGTAAAATAAGACAAAAAATTTGAATACAAAGAAATCCTGTGTTTATTTGTATATATGATACACATTTTAATACAAAAAATTAACATTTTCATCTATGTATATAATAAGTAATAATACAATAAATATTAATACAATAAATAATAATAAATAATAATAATAATAATAATAATATTAATAATAATACAATAAATAAACAAATTAAATAATAATAATAATATAATAAATACCTAGCCTAATATCACAACCCTCTAAAACCATCAGCTATCCAAGAAGATTGAAACAAAGATAGCTATTGTCAGTCTTAGCTTATGGAATTTCCGATGATTCCTCATACAATACTATATCTCTATGACCCCAAGCAAGCGTGTGCTCGAAACCGGGTATAATGAAGCGCTTATCGTCCGCGTATGACAGCGCTACCTTATTTTTAAGTTCGACATACATATCGTGTTCATGCGAACGGAAAGTGTTCATTCTACGATGAATCTGAGTTCCTTCTACGTCAGCCGCTTCTCTATAATCGTCAAGAGTCAGTTCTTTTTGGGTGACGTAGTCAGGAACCCCTTTAGCTTTTTTAGTCAACTTTCCCTCTACATTAACGCAATATGCTTTCGCCCCGGTTCCATAGAAATCCCAAATAATCTTTCCTGCATACTCATCTTTCATTTTACCAAGTATAGATTGGTTTACAGGAACATTATGTGGGTTATCTTGTGAGTAGTTGGAAGTATCGAATCTGCTTAAATTTGTCGTCATATCATCATAAAAATTATCTGTTGTTACTTTTAGAATTAGGGAGTCGGTGTCAGTGTATAACAATTCCGCGCTGTTGCCATATTTCGGCTTAATGTACCCGTACAAAAAGTCATACATAATGGTTTTGGATATCTCCAAGATTGAAAAACCCACGTAAATGGGTTTATTATACACCACTTTTTGTTTTTTCATCTGGATTGCTACCAGGTTTTCGCTATAAATGGTTCGATCTTTAAAATGAGGTTTCGCGATTAACGCTCCGGCCCCCAACCTCCTACCAATATTTTCCCAATGGGTAACGAGCTTTACATCTACCCGTTTCTCCACGTTTTCCATTGTCTTGCCAAACACAGCATTGTTCATAAGTTTAAAAAAGTCTTTTTCAAATTTATTTTTGGCCTGATTTCGCAACGCTGTGTTTAGATCGATGTACTTCTTAAGCCAGGGTGATTGGTCAAAGGATATTACACGATGAATTTTTGTAAGCTGAAGGCCATAATTTAAAGCTTGTTGTAAATTTTGAATGTGAATAATATATTTTTCTTTTTTCATGAAATTTGGAATTAATTTTGTTATTTTCGGGAATTTAGACCCTGGCGGTGCAATGGATTCTGGGCAAAAGGGTAGCTCATTGTGCAAAGAATGTAAATCTTCCGGATAATCTAAATCAACTTCTAAAATGTATCCTGTTGGTGAATCTTTCACGATATTTAGGTAATCTAAATTTTGAATTTCGGTTTCGTTTAACCACTTAAAGCTTCCCGTTGGTAAAAATTGAGACATGGCTGCTCCGTATAGATTGGTAGCGTCCAGGTACATGATGTAAGAGGTGGGTTTGGTAGCGTCATAATTAGACATAAATTTATTGTTCGCAAAAGCTTTCCTTATACTACACTGACTGACTCCTCCGCGAATACCGTGTTTAAAGAAGTGCACCATGTCTAGATCGGTCAGAAGCTCAAGATTGATGGATGTCGCTTTAAGGGCGGCCTCCATCGAAAGACCCGGCGCAGTAAAGTACTGCGCAGGATCAAGACCATAAGTAGCCAGACACACGTCTCTAAAACTTTCAAAGACATCTGTCAAAATTAATACGTCGGATTTTAAATAGATATCAGAATATTCGCCTAAAGTATTGCATTTAAACAAATTCCACACCTTCCAAGCACGCTTGTAATCATCGGAGGAGATGTCCTCTTTTTTAAGCTGGTTATAAAAGTCTTTATGCGATGGAAGCCTGTTTTCGTCTAATTTTGAAAATGAATCTACGTAATTATACGGGAAGACACCCTTCTGTCGAATAAGTTCAAATTTATTATCATCCTCGAAATATTTTCGCACCGTTTTACACTGATCTGATTTTAAATTTTTACTGAGTTTATCCAGTCCTGTAGCCATGAAACGTAAACTGTCCAGGAAGCGTAATTTTAAAAATACCTGTTGTTGTTTACCATTCTTGTTTTCGACGTTATCCACCAAGACGTGTTTAGTAAAGGAAATATACTTTTCCTTATTTTGAGGGATAACGTCCAACTTTTCCTCAGCACAAGCTAACTCCTTGACAAAGATGTGGGAATCAAAATTAGACATATTATGAAAGAAAATAGGAATAAAATTGGGGATTTTATAATTTAGGTTGCATACAGAGTGGGCGGGGCCTCGATATAGCCCTGTTGTATGATCATGATCATGAACTCTATCGTTTGCCTCTACATTAAATGGCTTTTCGCAAATGTGACAGGTTGGTGTTTGTCGATGCATATTCTCTTGTTCCGCTGTTATAGGTAACATAGGCACCACCTCCTTCATAAAATGGTTATATATTGATTTACAATCAACATCTAGCCGTTTTACAAATTCTTTGTGTGCGTCCTGTCCTCTATAACTTTGGTACTTTGAATAGGCATCATCAAAATCACATTTAATGTAGTATGCAAAGGAATAGGGTACATGTTTATGAGTTCTAACAGTATAGGATGTATCAGGGTCCAACTCATTTTGCTCTGTATCCAAGGGTTCAAGGATTGTCTCGAAGTCAGCGTAAACAACAAAAGGTACCTTTAATTTCTTTTCAAAATTTGTAAATTTCAAAATATTCTCGGGGACCTCTTCTCCGTATTTATTCTTTTTTAAATCTGTTGTCGGTACTTTAGCCAAAACGTGTCCGCAATCATGTTCTTGATGAGCTTTTAATTTTTGCTCTGAATAAAAGTAAGTTAGACAACCATCACATAAATACTTTATACCATGACGTGTAGATAATTGACTTGAGACCAGTCGAGACATGTTTCTTATTAAACAGTAATGACTATTTTCATAATCATCACTAATTAATAACAAATTTACATGCCTCTCCTTACGAGATGTAGTAAAGTATAAGGGACCCACGACTTCAATACTATTTTTACCATTGTCATAGACTTTTTCTAGACCATAAACATTGATAGAAATATTATTAAGGCGCTCAAATTTAGCTATGTCACTAAGTTTAATCGGAAATTCCATACCTGTAAAGTCAAGTTCGTTCTCAAAAGGCATATAGTTCGCGACTCTATTTGCATTTTGAGTCCAATGAACCGGATGCAAGGCTGCCAAGACACTCCACATAAAACACTTTAGGTCTGTGTTTTGAATGTTTAAAACAGCTCTCTTTGCTTCAATCTCCTTTGGTAGCGGGATGTAGGATGATGCCTTTAGAGGATTGATCTTGTTAATGCCTAATTCTAGGTGTAGGAGCTGTTGAAGAGTCCACCCTGTAACAATAGAAACATTGTTAAGTATAATGAATTAAAAATGTGCTAGTTAATATTTTTTAAACGCTTACAATAGTACTTACCACTGTCCTTTTCCGCAAATTCAGAGTATTTACGGTCCAGGATGGCAGTAAACTGTCCAAACAGCTCCTCCAGGTCCGTCGCTCCATTCACCAGCACATACTTTGTGTTAAAGGACTTGTCCTCAGCCGACTCGTTCGTCTGCAGGAGGAAGCGGCCGAAAAGCTCTACCCCGACTTTCAGTTGTTCATATTTTGAAACAATGCCTCCCACCAACCTTGTAAATTTTTCTTTTAGATGAGCCAGGAACCTGGGGACGTTGGTGGGATCTTGGTTTGTGGAAAGTCGATAGGTAGCAATTCGGCTCCGGAATGATGTTTTAATTAGTTCTACACCTTCCTCCTGCACTGCACAGCAGTTCTCCCGATGACGTAAGGTCCTTAGGTGGCTGGACCAGCGGGAGACAGGCACATCTAGCTTGCAATCGCTGCAATGCCTCTGCTGCATAGATGAACCTGACGTTGATGGTTCTGAAATAAATTACAATATTCGCTTAGATAACTTTTTATACAATTATTACACTTAAAAATATCTGTAATGACGCCTTCGTATTGTTTTGTTTTAATTTCCTGTTCTCTGATGATGTTCATATAAGAGCGAGACATATGTAGGTAGTTATAGCAAATAATTTAGACGGGTTGCCTAGGAGTGTCTTATCGCTTTTTATAATAGCATGATAAAATATCTAATTTTACACAGTATGATGCAATATCTGATTAATCTTACGCAATATGATGTAATACCTAATCTTACACAATATTATGCAATAACTTACCATCTGACGAAACGAGTCTAGCCCTCTTGGCCATGGGTCCTTGTGAAGGCATCGTTTGTCTTTTGGGGGCTCTATGTTGTTTTTCTTGCTGATGTCGCCGAAGAGCCCCTTCTGATGCAAAACTGGCTTCACAAGTTTGGCAGACTCTGGCTTCACGTCTGCAATCTCCATGGCGTTTGAGACTGTCCTTTCTGGTGTAGGAGCGCTTACAGTGTTCACAAACAAACATTTTCTGCAAAATTGTTTTAAATAATAATTAGCGTTCACATCATAACATAATATTTGGCGAGCATCGATATAACCCTTTAATAACCACTTATATATTATATACCCTTTAGTACTCTTTTACACCCTATATTACCCTTAAATAATGCAGATATTGATTGTTTAGAACGAATTCTTTATTTAATGCATGGCTCAGATAGATAAATAACACACAATATAATATATATATAATAATAAATATGGTACTTACGATATTATTAATTTTACACTGTTTGTTAATCTTTACAACAAGTCACGACTTCTGCTCGATGATAACTGATGCTACTTGCCTGTTTTCCACTGTATTTATACCCTATACCCTTCACTTTGTACGTACCAGTCACGACATTGAATATTAATTACATCCGCGAAACACGTTGCAGGCCGGGTGACTTTCTCCTCGTGTTGAGGTCATCATAGCGTGATAGTTGGAAAAATACTTACAATCTCCGATCACTAATGATTTGCATATTAATTACATACAAGTTGATTTTTTCGCTTGATGAGATCATCATCTTGTTAGAACAAGTCTTTTTACTAAAGCGTGATATCTAAAGATTCTAATATATTTTATAATAGATATTCTCTCGATTATTGTTTCATATATAGAATGTATTACGGCGTCTGCCCTATTATGTTTTTCGTTTAATTTTTCCCAAAAATGTCGAAATGAAGTGTTTTTTAAATATATATTTAAAAGGTGCCCTTTGGCATCCGGAGTACCGAAGGTACTTTTTTCGCTATATGCGCATAATATTTCCTCGTATTTAACTCCGAAACACCGATTTCGGCTTCTGCGCATTTCCAAAATGTCCTTATTTTTTTATTGCGGGGTTCTATAGGTATGGCTTAATAATGAATATATTAGATAAAATTATAAATATCTGAGGTGCCGTTTTGACAGTTATTATGGTTTTACTGATAATTCGAATACTTGGATGTATTTTGATTATGAGGTTGTATAGGTATAGATTATTAATGTAAATACTGAAAAAATTAAAATTTTTAGATGTGCCGTTTTGACACTTTGACGATTTTACTGGTGGTACAGTAATTTGTAAATATAATTAATATACGAGGTATATTCCTACTAAGAAATAAACATTATCAGTGCTTTGCACGACTGTGCTGTGTTAAGGCCTTAATGGTTTAATACATCTAACGCCGTTAGTACTTGAGATATTTGAAAAAATCTTTCACTTCTAGATAGGTCCAATATACCTCTGTCTACAACCAGAATTTCAGCGCTTCGTCTCGAGGCATAAGGGCACTAATCGCAAAAAACTATATCTTCCAAACCAGTTGACCGATCGCGTTCGGGTTTTCTTTAAACGACTTATTACGTCATCCTAAATACGACCTACGTGTTGGATTTTAATTTTAGCATTTGACAAGTGACAGGTGGTCTTGACATATCTTAATTGACAGGTGGCAGCCGTCATCTTTTCCTAAACATAATATGACATCATCCTTAACACGTGGTCAATAAAGAATATTATTGCCCAAGTAGCTAACGCCCAAGTAGCTAATGCCAAAGTAGCTAACGTCCAAGAGTGTGACATTTGACATATGACAGATGATGTATGACAGATGACAGATGACGTATGACATATGACACACGCCTGCGCACTGTCTGGGCATGCGCAGAGGCCTTGGTGTAAATGGTGGATGGTGAACGAATCATCTCCCTCTACTCCACTTTAAATCCGGGAATAGGTATACTGGGCGAAATAATAATAATAATAATACTAAATACTCGAATAAATAAATATTAATTACCTTTCTTTGGTACGTGTTACGAAATGGGGATAGCTTTTGATCAGGGGGCGTACTACGAAATTGAAAAAGCTAACTTAACTTAATAAAACCAATTAAAAGGAAAAGAAAATCTAAACACCGACCGTGGCCAATAAAAATTAAAAACTTATTAGTTTGCTTTGTAAAGTATCGGTTCTTAGGTTACAAGGGCTTTAGGTATAATTTAGGAGGGTCATAAAACCACCGTACTAATTTGGGTCCTTTTCAGAATATTGCTCTTTTCTTTAAAGTTGGGGATTAACGCCTATAAAAAACTTATTTTGGGCACAACTTTCGTTTCCTTAATAAAATTGCTAAAGAAAGTCATTTAATAAAGCGAATTTTTGTTTTAAATGAAAGTCAAAAGAGGTTTCGGTTAAAAATTCTTTCTCACGCAAAATTCCTAAATAACCACAAACATGAGTAAACAAACCCTCGAGTGGGTGTCAAAGAGTGACCCGGTACGATTCCCAGGTCATAAATTTTAGGGTGACATGGCCTGCTGTTAAGTCGCACTTAAACACGTGCATCTTTTATTTAAATGTTTACCTCTCATTATGATTTAACAAAACCCGATAATTATTGGCAACAATATAGCTGATTTTATTTATAGGTGGTCGGTCCTAATGGGGAAGATGTGAACAACGGGACGAATATTGCAGGTCAGGACAAAGGGCAATAAGGTTCCGTGGTTCCCCTTTTTAATTTAACTTTACCTGCGCGAAGTAAATTTAATCATAGCGCGGACCACGGTCAAAGTTATATTCGATAATTATTTTCTCTGATCGGAAAATTACTGGGCGACGCATTTGCACAGGGATTCCAAAGGCCTTTTATCTTCAATAAAATACGCGAAGTATCGGGTTTTGGGCTAATGTTATTACGTCACTCTAGCTAATTAGGTTCGTGGCGGAGAATATAAGGGATGTCTCGGACACGGTTTAGATTCGTAGACATGTCTGTTCCCAAGCTCTCCCGTCACCCTATATCCCGAACTACTGTTCATGCTGGGGGGATATAACGACTTTTCTACCGTTGAAAGTCGTGGAGATCTTTACTGTGTTTTGAGGTGACCTCATTTTCCACTGCCGTGATTCGCCTCTTTCCATTTAGCCAGCCCGGTACTGCCGGTTCTATACATAATTTAAAAGGTGTCTGATAGGTCTAACCTCACTTTCCTAATAGCCTTCTATACGATCCTACGTTAGAGGTTGTAAGGGGGGATTACGGACTGTTCCGCCGTTTCCTCCAACGCGGGGCAATGGACTACTGTCCGGGGCTACTGCTCATCCCAGCAACTGCAGGAGGCGAGCCTATAGGGAACAGCTACTGCTGTGGGCGACAGCTCCTTAGCCCGTCTTGTGCACGAGGTAGGCAAACCTTTGGAAGCTGGAATTTTCCGACTTTCTCTGAGCAGCCGATAACGCCAACCGCGCCGCGTCTCTTTCAAATTATCCGGGGTTAGCGTTCAGCCACTTTCGGGAACTCGCACCTTCTAACTGTCCTACACTGACTAAAATGCGACTTTAAGAATTCCCTGTTCAAAATTCGGCGCTTTTCTCGGTGTAATACTTAATACTGCTGATCAGCGGATTTGGGTTACACGTTACACGGCGGAAAACACAACGTAGGGTCATAATAGGCGGCCAATTGGGTCCCGGAACTAGACGGTCAACCGAGCGTGGAATCGTGTGGCACATTCGTGTGTTAAACTCGGACCTCTAGGGGACCCACATTTTTTTGTCTTTCCTAAATTTGATCTATTTAAATAATAAATCTTAGTTTAAACGGCTATTAAAATGATAAAATAATGTTATTTAGAACAAATATTATTATTAATTAAAAACAAATAAATATAAAAATACTACTTTCTTTTACTTTCGCATTGGCGGGGGGCGGTAACGTTTCAAAACAAAAATTGTCCATACCTCATCTGTACATTAGATTATTTTTATTTATTTATTTATAAACAAAAACATTTTACATAAAAACATAGTATGTTCATTCTTAAAATTAACACAAATGGAAAATAACATATCAAAGTAATTTATAACACCTAGGTGTGTAACACCTGTATGTGCGTAATTTACATTAAATATACGTATTTATGTAATGTATTTAACAGTATGCACATTCAGAAAAAAATAATACATTTCTAATATCTATGTAGGTATCACTTTTTAGTGCAAGAACCGAAAGAAAGTAGAAGAAGAACTAAAACAATTGTAGAAAGCTAACAATATTATTAAAAATATAGTTGTTCAGTTGTTTTTTAAATTGCCTTTTGTCAGTTAAGGTTCTAATATTTTTTGGTATTAAGTTATATAGTTTTGGACCATAGTATGTTACAAAGTGTTGCATCATTGTTGTTCTAGTTTTATACATATTTATTAGTTTATTTGTGTTTCCTCTGGTCTGATGATCATGTGATACCTGCAATCTTTTGAAATCATTATTAAAGTGCAAAAATTGACATACCGTGATAATATACAAAGTTCTAATGTTAGTATTAAAATATGATATACAGGGTGATTCACGGTGGATGGTACGTTAGAAGTATATGACGAACCAGTTAACGAATCGTTTTCAAAATTTGGTTGTTTATATAAACGGACATGCTCTATTTACCTAAAATATTTTTAATGATGCAGTGTTGCCACGTCTACCTAAAATTAGTAGCAACTTCGTTATTTTAAATGGAATACCCTGTATTTTATTAAATTTTTGAACCCTCTATTACTTTCTTAACAACTTTGTTTAATGTTATTCTATACTTATCTCTTACCGTTTCTAAGATAATAATTAAATTGCATTTTTTTGACGAAAAACGTTAACTTAAAAAAATGTTGATATTTTTGAACTCTGAAATATTAGAGCCCCGAAAATTGGTGGATGGGTAAATATTACCAGGGGGCTTTTAACCCTATGCCGAAATCTTGGTTGCGATATACAGGGTAGTTTAAAAATACAGTTAATTTGGGGACTTCAATAGGTGACCAAAAGTATATTTTTTTAAATGTAACACCCTGTATATTATCACTGATTTAGAAAGCTACTTAAATTGGCTCTTTATATTTGTACAACATATCTATAGCTAACTAGTCAAGTTTTTGACTTATAAGCCATTATTTGTAAAATTTGCTCAAAAATTTGATTTTTAGTAAGTATGCCATGACAAACTCTTGTTTGACATAAAAATTATGGCACTTTCTTTAAAAATTCAGTTAAAAATTACTGAAGAAAACTATTTAAACGCAGTACTTATGAATTTATTTATTTTATTTGGACAGTGTGATATAATTATCGCTAGAACATGTATAAAGTTTAATGAAATGTACCCAAATCTACCGCCAATGAACTTAAGGAAATTTATACTATTTCAGGATTGTAATAAAAAAAAATTAAATCGATCATTTTAACAATTGTTCAAAACGCTGTCCGTTTACATCCAAACACTTTAAGATGCGGGTATTTACCGCATTAGTCGTGAAAGATCTAATCTCATTTGGATTTTGTTCTCTAAATGCTTGGGTAACTCGACGTAGCAATTCTTCTTTTGAATGTACTGGTGACTTGTAAATTTTTTTCTTAAACATGCCCCACAAGTAAAAATCCAATGGATTGAGATCGGGTGATCTTGGAGGCCAATTCCAAGGCCCCAAACGTCTTATCCAACGATCATCAAAAAGTCTATCGAGTTCCACTGTAACTTCTCTTGTTCAATGTGCAGGAGCTCCATCGAGTTGATACCAACAGCTTCGATAATCTTCAAGGGGCAGATTATCAACAAAGTTGGCGGTAGATTTGGGTACATTTCATTAAACTTTATACATGTTCTAGCGATAATTTGATCACACTGTCCAAATAAAATAAATAACTTCATAAGTACTGCGTTCGAATAGATTTCTTCCATGCTTTGTAATCATTCAGTATCTCAGTCGACAATATTTAATAAAATACCACAACAATAATGAGAGTGACATAATTTTTATGTCAAACAAGAGTTTGTCATGGCATACTTACTAAAAATCAAAAGGAAATTAAATTTTTGAGCAAATTTTACAAATAATGGCTTATAAGTCAAAAACTTGACTAGTTAGCTATAGATATGTTATACAAAAATAAAGAGCCAATTTAAGTAGCTTTCTAAATCAGTGATAATATACAGGGTGTTACATTTAAAAAAATATACTTTTGGTCACCTATTGAAGTCCCCAAATTAACTGTATTTTTAAACCACCCTGTATATCGCAACTAAGATTTCGGCATAGGGTTAAAAGCCCCCTGGTAATATTTACCCATCCACCAATTTTCGGGGCTCTAATATTTCAGAGTTCAAAAATATCAACATTTTTTTAAGTTAACGTTTTTCGTCAAAAAAATGCAATTTAATTATTATCTTAGAAACGGTAAGAGATAAGTATAGAATAAAATTAAATAAAGTTGTCAAGAAAGTAATAGAGGGTTCAAAAATTTAATGAAATACAGGGTGTTCCATTTAAAATAACGAAGTTGCTACTAATTTTAGGTAGACGTGGCAACACTGCATCATTAAAAATATTTTAGATAAATAGAGCATGTCCGTTTATATAAACAACCAAATTATTAAAACGATTCGTTAACTGGTTCGTCATATACTTCTAACGTACTATCCACCGTGAATCACCCTGTATAAGTAGCATTTGTGATTATTCGAGCATTTTTTAGCAATAGGAAAACATAATGTGTTTCAAAAATTGTTCAGTTTCAAATGATTTGCCTTCAGTTTATCGTTATTGCAGAACGATAACAGTAGTCACTTACTGAATAGATATTAAAATAAAACACTTATTACGTACCTTCTTACCCACTGCACATCAAATCTGCTGACAGCAGAAGCTCAAAATTATTATTGAATTCCTAAAATATGAAAATTAAAGTAAATAACTGTGAAAAAAAATACAGTTTTATTTACCTTCATTTGGACATGGTTCTTTTTCTATATGTTTTTGTCGAAATTATTCTCTTCTGTTACCATTTTTGTTTTTGAAAATCTTATAGCGATTTCGGTTTACAGATCTCGGGCACTCTGAGAGCGCTCTGTGACGTCATAGATCTGCCCGAGATCTGTCATAGCCATATAGTGAGATATCTCGATTTCGATAATCGAACACGCAAATCTCGGGGAGAGCACTCTCAGAGTGCCCGAGATCTGTAAACCGAAATCGCTATTAAATAGCAGGTAGATAGGCTTTAAAAAGTAAAAAATTACAAGAAAGTTGTCTTGTATGTTTTTTGGCTCTGCTACGAGGCAATTTGCCAGCTCAAGCACACAAAGTCACAAAAGTTGTAAAAAAGAAATGGCCAATTGTCCATTTTCACATGACGTCACAAGGCAGTCGCCATTTTGCCTGGAGGGCAAACAAACCCAAACTCTAGGTTAGGCGAAGTGCTGTGTTTTTAAGTATTTTCGCGGTTATTTAAGTGGTTTTATGTGCTATTTTCTTTCTGCAATGAGAGAGATCACCATTGGTGTCCCGCAGGGATCCGTCCTGGGACCCCTTTTATTTTTAATTTTTATTAACGACTTGCCAATGGTTGATGCCTTAGCTAAGTTTACACTCTTTGCCGATGACACCACAGTCTCGATTGCTGCTGGAGCACTGGATGATGCAATCAGTGAATCTATAAGACTGCAAGATAAGGTAGAGGAATGGTTCAGTGCCAACAGGTTACTCCTAAACAAAGACAAGACTAGCAGAATGGTGTTTTCGCTGCGGGATATTGGCACTGCTAATGCTGGGACAGGGATGGTCAGGTTCTTGGGTGTCAGTCTCGATTCTGGTCTGCTGTGGGATGCGCATGTGGGGGTGGTTGCTGGGAGGCTGAGTAGTACTTTGTTTATGCTGCGAGTCCTTGCTGGTTGTGTTTCCCAGGCGACTTTGAAAACTGCCTATTTCAGCGTTTTTCACAGTTCCTTGTCCTATGCTATTCTTGCGTGTGGACATACGGCTCAGGCTCAGAGAATCTTTGGACTACAGAGAAAAGCTGTAAGACTGGTTGCGGAGCTTGGCTATAGGGATGATTGTCGCCCCGCTTTTAGAACTCTTGGAATTTTGACCCTCCCTTCGGTCTACATTCTTGAAAGCCTTCTGTACGTAAAGAGAAATGAGGACCTGTATGTGACTCATGGGGATGTTCATGGGTACAATACTCGCAATGCGGGGAACGTGCTGACAAATTATTGTAGACTCAAAAGATCCCAGGATGGGCAGGGGTATTATGGGGCTAAGTTTTTCAATAAGCTGCCTGTTGGCATAGGAGTCTTACCGCTGAAGCAATTCAAAGGTCGTGTTAGCAAAATACTGATTCAAAATGCCTTTTATAACGTTCACGAATTTTTAAATTATGACCTTGTTGAACTAAATTAATTTTAATATGTAACTGATGTATTGTATTCGCCAGTAGGTATATATTTTTATATTTTATATATTTTATTTTGTTATAATAAGCGTTTAACTTATATATACATTTTGTGTTGACCAATGTAAACGCTTGTGTTTATGAACGTTGATAGACTTTATTGATTGTTTGTTTTATTATAATAAGTACTTTACTTTTCTATATATATTGTATTTTGACCTGTGTAAACACTTATGTGTTCTAACATTAATAAAACTATTGAACTATTGAACTATTGAAATCATAAACTTAAATACTTTAGTAATGCCATAATGTACAATAGTTAATTGCGGGATGAGAGGAAATAGAGACAATGTAAGGTTTTTCAGAATACCTGCTGCTTTGAAAAAAGGGTTGATCAAACCTATCTATCTAGACACAGGCAAGAGATATAGATAAAAGCAATTATAAGGGGACCATTAAGTGACTCTCAACAGCAAGTGTTTGAAGATGAAGAAATTCCAGGCATGAGCAGAAATATACCAATGACTAAGTATGCTGTCAAACATGGTGAACGATAATATTTCTATTGACAAAATTATTGTTGTATGTTGTGCCTTAATAAATTTGTGCCCTTCACGATTCCATAAGTTGTGATTGTGTATGAAGTGGGGGACATTGTAAATTGTTTAAATCGATATTTTGTTGAAGTAGGGGAATCTATAGTTAGGGATGTAAATAAGGATATAGAAGACTTAGGTATAAATAACACTTTTGATGAGATTAATTGTGATATCGTAACATCTAATTTAGATTTAACAAATAAAGAGGAAATAAATGAAATTATATTGGAGTTGAAAAAAAATTCGGCACCTGGTAATGATGAGGTATCAGTTATGGATTTAATTAACCTTAAAGATTACATAGCTCAACCCATTGCAACGCTAGTGAATCAGGCATTAACTACTGGAATTTTTCCAAAAGAGCTTAAAACGAGTAAAGTGTGTCCCATTTTTAAGGCCGGTGATAAAAAATTAATGAATAACTATAGACCGATCGCTGTGGTTAGCGTTCTCTCCAAAATTCTAGAAAAGGGGATCAAAAAAAGAATGACACAATTTATAGAAAATAACTCATTAAGTGATCAATTCCAATATGGTTTCATACAAAAAAGCAGTACATTGTCTGCGACCTTTGACTTTGTAAACTTTTCGACTAAAGCCTTAGACCAAAAAACAATTGTAGTTGTGGTTTCGATCGATTTACGTAAAGCATTTGACACAGTTGGCACGGATTTGCTCCTGAAAAAATTATATAACATGGGCTTTAGAGGTAAATTTTATAACATCCTGGAATCTTACTTAAAGAAACGCAGCCAGTATGTTAAATTGGGTGAATGTTGTAGTGAAACATTGCAAAACAATTATGGGGTACCACAGGGTTCCGTCCTTGGGCCATTGCTCTATTCCTTATATGTCCTTAGTTTGCAAATTGCTGGCCTCAAGGCCCAATATTATACCTTTGCCGATGATACACTATTGGTGTACACAGGTGAAAATGAAGAGGAATTAGAGAGACTAATTAATGAGGATCTTGATAGATATCTCAGATGGCTTTATTCTAACAAACTAAAAGTAAATGTCGACAAAACTAATTTTATAGTTCTTAAACAAAAAAATAAAGTGGTAAGTAAATTTGATTTAAAAATTAATAATATTAATTTGGAAAAAGTATCATCTATTAAATACTTAGGTCTAATTGTAGATGAGTACCTGCATTGGCAATTACATATAAACAAAATATTAAATAAAGTGAATCCTATGATACCTATTATTTATAGGTGTCGAAATTATATTTCTCAAAAAACAAAAAAACAAATATATAATGCCTTTTTCTTGTCACACCTGAGATATCTATTGCCCATTTGGGGAACCTGTGGAAAAACCAGTTTTAGTGAAATACAAATCATGCAGAATAAATTTTTAAAAATTTTATTTAATTTTGAATATCTTACACCTACAAATATTTTATATCAGGAATTGAATATACCCAAATTAGAAAAAATATTGGAACTTGAGCAATGTAAACTTATATATAAAATACTTAATAACCTACAAAAATCAAATACAAATTTTCAAACCATTAACTTTATTCATAATCATGATACAAGAGCTCAATCAAGTTTATATCTGTCACAGAGCAGAACTAACATAGGTTTAAATAATCCTGTTCAGCTCGCATCTATGTGCTTTAATAGTCTAACAGATGACATTAAATTTGCTAATTCCTATCCACTCTTTGTTAGAAAATGCAAAAACTACCTTAACATTAGTTAAAAAAAATTGTTTAATCTTACAACAAAAGTATTTTATAAATTAGTACCACCAAATCAACATAACACTGCAGCTAATTTAGATTTAAGTATTTAAGTCTCGAGGCCAGAGCTATAAGCACTGATTTGAGATTGAAAAAAAAATGTATATAATTGTTTAATTTGCATTAATAAAGTTATTTCAAAAAAAAAAAAAAAAAAAGTTAATTTTTTTATCATTTTTAATATTCATAATATATAAATAAATAACTTAGGAATAAATTGTAGGTAAACTTTTGTGATATATCTAGTTTTATTATATAGATGGCTCGTGTAATCTATGTAGGATGTTTTGAATTTGTAATTGGCTGAATCCGTTAATATATTATCATTATTAATCTTTAATAAAACTTTGATACCAAATTTACTGATGTGTTTTATTTCATAAAAAGCTATCTTCTGTACATTTGTTTAATTTACAAAATATATAATTCAGCATTCCTACTTTGAAGTATGCAAGGTGCATGCAAAAAAATCAACATTAAGATCCGGTTGTAAAATTACAGCTTAAGCTGGTTCAGCATTGAACCAAGCGAAGCTTAAGCCATAATTGTACAATTTTTCCTAAGTAAAATAAACAATATTTGAAACAAATTGGTTAATGACCGAAGTCTTCCTACCATATAGGTACAAATAAAAAAGTATGTAATAATATTATACTACAAATGTCACTACTTACATTTAGAAGCATGTTTATATAATCATTTACACATAAATATTGAATAATAATAATCGTAAAAAGTGCAAACAAAGATGTTTCTCACAAATACATAAATGTGCACTTGGGGCAATACCACAATCATTCAGGAATTTCTGTAATATAAACACATGAAAAGTGATACCAGGCAATGTCACATTCTTCATTATCACACTTTATCATGGGGCTACTGTCATCTACCTTTTCACACACACACCACAAAGAGACCTTTGCTGTTCCGGCTTTTTGCGTAAAATATTTTCTTAGTAGTTCAGGTTTGATAATATATTTAAAAAAGTCCAATGCTTTTGTTAAGTTTACAGTAATAAAATGTTCATCATACAAAATCCTTTCAATGAACAAATTTTGTTTTGACCATAGCACAAAGTCACAATATTTTGTTCCGATTGTAAACATTTGGCACTGAATTTGGTGGAAATACATGTGGTTTTTATTCAGTTTGTATTTACCATTTTCCACCAACAAACATGAAGTCCCTTTTGCAGCAAATTTTTCCAAATCCATAAAGCATAGAGAATATGGACGTTCTACTTCTTTCATTTTTCTTCATTTGTTGTCCAGTATAAAAACTATGTGTTAGGATTAAATAATTTACCATGTCAATCATAGTTATGTCAGGCAGGGAATGTAAATACACTTAAGGCTTTCAAAAGGTATAGATCTTTGTCATTGATGATTTTTAATTGTATATTGTCTTTCACACTTTGAGATAAATGTTCATAATAAGCACTTCTCTCCATTGCTAAAAGTCTTTTCAATTTGTTTTTACTCTGGTTAAAACACTTATTTCCACTACAATAGGTATACACAGATTAAGAATAAAATCATTTTATCACAACAAATCAGCTAAAGCGTCGTTTTAAACCACTTTTTAAACTAGTAAACTCAAATCTCAACTGATTTGCATTGCTTTTGCATGTAACCTTAATACGGTGTTTGCCCTCCAAACAAAATGGCCGACATGTCAAAGTCAGCTGTTTGAAAATGATCAATAAACAATCATTTTAGGTTATATATATGTCACGTTTTTGCGGTTTGGCGTCGTGGCCTCACAGAATTCGAACAAACGTGGCCTTCTAAATTTTGTCGACAAATCGGTCGTCCTTTTTTGCTTCAACACAAAGTAGGCGTAGGTTTACTATTTATGTCGCCGAAAAACGTGAAATTAACCGATTTTATGTTTAGAAAGTTAATAGATTGTTTATTTCGTAATATAACTAGAGCTAAAAGTTATTTTTAATTGCTAAAGGGCTTATAATTAGCATGTATTTGCTAGAAATCAATCAGACGGAATTTCCTATCCTTCTTCTGTGAATTCAAAACAGGAGAGCTTTTAACAAGTGGGCTATCCATTTATTGTAAATGGGTCCACGATTTAACCAATGAGGAGAATTTTTGTTCAATTTTTTTTTCTGTCATCGTTCGCAATCGAAAAGAAATAGACCCTAGTAATACCAATAATATACTTGTTAGGTATGATACTAAACAAAACCCTTTGCACAAAAATTAACAGCTAATAAAACTCGTGGAAAATTTCAAGGTCACCAGAGAATTTGGCGAAAATACGGGAGTGTCACCCCAGGCGGTAAACAAAACAGGCACGCTGTAAGAGAAATAGTGATAGCGAACGTGTGCTAAATAAGTACAATCGCTATTTTTCATACCAGAGTGCCACACCAGCCCGAATGAGATCGGCATCTCGTGGGGTGCGGAAGAAAGTACACGCTCCCCAATCGGTAGATAATGCAATGGTAATAAACTGAGGGTTGATAATCCTTGAAGGGTATCGCATGACTGAGGATTTCTGAGGAACGTAGTTCGGAACTCACGTTATCTTGTAGGCCCAAGAGCTAGCTGGCGGAATGTTAGAAACGACAAGTGGCCAATGGCCATTAGTTAACACAGAACGAGAGAACACGCACACATCTTTGTTCGAATTCTGTGGCACACACTTTGTTCGAATTCTGTGGGCACACATCCTCTGTGCCTCTACTAAGATTTTTCATCATTTATAATATAATTAGAATATTTCTGGTTATCATAAAAGTACCTAATCAACCGAAAATATTAGAATTTGAAAAATGTTTCTTAAAAGTGTCTTCCACTCGGGATCAAGGCGAGCCGGTAATCAATTGCATTTTTTAGATGTACCTATACCTGCCTGCAATCAAAGAACTTACCTTTAGTTCCTAAGTCATTATAAGTATATAATATTTGTATCTGATTGTAAATATAACAAACTGTAAATTTAAGGCCCCTATAGCAGTAATCACATTACTGTTTAGGGGTCAGGTATCAAAATTAATCGAAAAAGAAATTACATTATCTAAGTAATAAATAATCCTTTTTTAGGTATTCAAAGACCCATTTTATATGGAAGTATTTCTAGATTACTGTCAAGTTTATCAGAAAATATTACCATTCATAAAAATACAAACATGAAGAAAATATTTACCACCAACTCCAAGATGTTATATTCTAGCATTCCAAATAATCATGATGAAATTAAAAAGCAAAACAAAATAGCACAAGCTCCAAAAGATGTTACTGTTGTGAATCGTGCCCAAAAATTTAAAACAGCTATTGCTGAATATGGAACTACTGTAATAGTATTCCACATTAGCATATCCTTAATATCAGTAGGAAGTTGTTATCTTCTGGTGTCATCAGGATTAGATGTGAATGAGGTATTAGTTAAGCTTGGATTAAATAAATGGATAAAAGGAAATACTATTCTGGTTTCAAATGCTGGTACATTTGCAGTTGCCTATGCAATTCATAAGGTTTTTGCACCAGTTAGAATTAGTATCACTTTGGCATCTGTACCATTTATAGTAAAATATTTAAGGCAAAAGGGTATATTAAAAAAATAATTATATATAGGGTTGTCCAAAAATATCTTTTTATTTATGGACCAATTATATTGATATTCATCTTCTTTGAAAGAGGATGAACCCAGAGAGACCTCTAATCTCATATTTTTTTGAAAAAACAAGATGGCGGACACACCTCAACTTGGTTAAACTTTAAAACCCACTACAACTTTTTTGAATCGCACTGTATAATTTTACGTGCCTGATTCTGAAATCTTAAACATTTCTAAACATAACATATGAACCATACCAACACAGTTTTCGATCTAATACTTTTTCAAGATGTTAAGTGTGACATTCGTCGAGCCAATGATTATATTATTCCCCAGGAAAACTATCACCCACCATTGGATATTACAGTGTCCTATGCGTCTGATAATACAAATAATTCTTTATGTGATGGATATTATATAGAGATTTCAAATCAGCAAACTTTAACTTAATGGAAGGTAAAAATAAGCACACAGTCTTCCTCCACTGATATATTATAGAAATATTTTAATTGACTTCTCTACATGTTTCGAATGCAGAAGCATTCATCTTCAGGAGAAAAATTAAAAGAAGAAAAGACCAGTAGATATCACCCTAACTGAGCAACACAATTATAGGTTCGGTATAAAATGAGTGGAACGATGAGGAAACCGATACACACATTGCATTGCGAATAAGAAAAGTATAAAACTTAACTTAATGGTTACCTGGGATTCCCTTCTTGCACAAGATAGTCTGGATTACATTGTAAATATATTTTATAATGCTATTTGTTCAGCAGTTGAAATGTTTGTTCCTCTTAAACGAATTTCCTTAGGCAAATTTCCCAGACGATGTTCACCAGAGCTTAAGCACTGTATAATTGAAAAAAAGAAGGCACATAAACGCTACAAAAAATCGAAACTTCAAAGCGATTACGAGTTCTCTAGACTACGTTTAACTTGTAAAAGATTATTAGCTGAATCAAACGCAACATTTATTACTTTTACAGAAAATTCCTTAACAACTAATCCTAAACTATTTTGGAACTACATAAATTCAAAAAGAAATAATAGCAATGTCCCCAGTGAATTTCAATACAACGGTACTTGTAGTGCTTCTGGAGTGGAAATTGCTAATTATGTTTGCCCTCCATTTTTCTCAGGTTTATAGTAAGTAGTAAACTCTGTCCTGACTACCAACTACCACATTTTGAATACATCACACTAATTCCTCTGATTACAACATATCAATATCATATGTATACTCACATTTAAATTCTTTATATACAGTGTGTCCAAAAAAGTATGCAACATATGTAAAAGTTTTTTATTACCGATTTCTCAGAAAATTTTATTCTTGATAAAAGTTGGTGCATGCCTTGAAACTATAAATGCATATTTCACATTTCACCTGCGGCTAATAGTAAGGGAGCAAATGCCATTTTTCGGAATTGCATTAAGAGTAAAGTACCTTAGTTATTAGAAATACAGAAAAATTTTATATGGAAATGTTATTGCAAATTAAAAACATAGCCCAAATACGAAATTTAAGTTACGTGTCTCAATTTTTTTTTTTTTTCTAATCTCTCAATTTTATATGCATTTTTTTAAAGTAGGTTTTTGGACTTTAGCGTACTGGGTGAAAATGACAAATAAATTAGTAGTAACTGCCAGTACTATGAATAGGGTTGAATTTTATTATAATTTAGTTTTGAACAGGAGTTGGCTAAAATGTGTTTAAGTAGGCGTGCAACACGCTTATATCTAAACCGACCCGGTTCATTGAAAAGTTTTTAAAAGTTTGCAACTACTTAATGCATTTTTATTATAAACCCACGTTTAAGTTATTTGATAATAAATATATTAAAATTGCGTAAACGAAAAATCAACCAGAGGCGTACCGTTTAGGGGAAATTAGAGATTAGAAAAAATAAAATAAAAATTGAGACACGTAACTCAAATTTCGTATTTGGGCTATGTTTTTAATTTGCAATAACATTTCCATATAAAATTTTGCTGTATTTCTAATAACTAAGGTACTTTACTCTTAATGCAATTTCGAAAAAATGGCATTTGCTCCCTTACTATTAGCCGCAGGTGAAATGTGAAATATGCATTTATAGTTTCAAGGCATGCACCAACTCTTATCAAAAATAAAATTTTCTGAGAAATCTGTAATAAAAAACTTTTACATGTTGCATACTTTTTTGGACACACTGTATATACAAAGGACCCGATCCCGATGGCATACCTCCACTACTTCTTAAAAATTGCAGCTTTATTCTGGCTCGTCCATTACATAGGGGAAGCTGGCCTAAAATGACATACTCGGGTCAAATGACATATCGACCACTTTGCTACTTTAAGACGTGACGACGTCGCCCTAAATATCTAATTGCAAACGTTCTTTATACGTCACCTAACACCTCACCTCAGTCAAGTTTATTCAGCGTGGCATGCGTCTTGACGAAATAACAAAAAGTCATTTTTATCGATTCAAAAAAATATTTGTGGCATCACCTAATTTGGCTGTAATAATTGATGAGGTGCAATAAGCCTAAGTTGGCTTAGTGCAGGTAAACAAATAGATTTTTTATTTTATTTTAATGTCATTAAACTTTTGTTTTACTTTTTTAAATACATTTTTTAAACTATGAAATCATTATTTGGGGTAAAATGACATACCTATGTATCCTACCTATATCATGTTAGGCTAAAGTGCATTTTTATTTTGATTTAAGATAATATGGTTGGCAAATAGTATTGTTTACTTTACTTTTACTTTTGTTTTTGGAATAAACCTCCTTTGTAATGCTTCTTCCTTTTTTATTTTCAACCTTTTCTATAGAAAGGTTACCTACCTATGTCATTTTACCCTAGTATAAGCCTAAAGCGGCATAAATGAACGAACCCATTAAACTCTAAATGGATACTTGAACTTTTTTTTTCCAAGTTTTGTGAAAGGTTTTGCTCAGCGCTACTGATTTTAATCTATCTCTTGCCAAGGGAACGTTTCCTGAATTTTGGAAACTAAGTTTATTAACACCCATTCATAAATCAGGGAAAAAAAGTTTCCTCTACTGATTTTAATCTATCTCTTGCCAAGGGAACGTTACCTGAATTTTGGAAACTAAGTTTATTAACACCCATTCATAAATCAGGGAAAAAAGACTTGATAACGAATTATCGACCAATTAGCATATTGAGTACCATTCCTAAGGTATTTGAGCATATTTTAACTAATAGCGTTTTCGATTACCACTCCGAGAGTGCTCTGAGACGTCATAGATCTGTCATAGCCATGTAATGCGATTACTCGATTTCGATAATCGAACTGAGTGTCCGAGAGCAGTAAATCGAAAACGCTATAAGTATTTGAACTCATTATTAAGCCCATGTATTGATTTCAGACAGTTTGGATTCCAAACTGGAAAGAATACCGAGCTCAACTTGCTTACTTATGTAGATTTCATTTCTGACGCCCTGGAAAATGGTTCTTAGGTACACTCCATTTACACTGACTTCTCAAAGGCGTTTGACAGGATCAACCATGATGTCCTTTTGTCTAAGCTAGAGGGTCTGGGAGTTGGCTGTTTGTTACTTTCCATGATACGAAGTTACTTAACTGGTCGCTCCCAGATAGTCCGATTCAAAAATTTTCAGTCCAAGAGCATGGAACTCCCATCCGGAGTTCCCCAAGGGTCTCACTTGGGTCCCCCGTTAATTTGTGTATCAACGAGCTAGCATCACATTTTTAATACAGTCAGTTCCTCCTTTTTGCTCTTCATGAAAATTTCATCACCTGAGGATTGCTTAAAGCTTCAGTCCGACTTAAATAAGTTAGTTGTGTGGTGCAAGAACAATGGTATGGAGCTAAATGCTTCAAACTGTTACTCAATCATTTTTCTAAAGGTTAGGTCAGGGGTTGAGCCACCTTATTTAATAGAAAATAATGTACTTACTAGAGTTCCCGAAATTAAGGATGAAGGAAATTGACTATGAACTAATATCAAGGCTCACTTTTATACCTCACATCCAGAACACCCTTACTAAATCTTCAACTTCTCGGATTCATAAAGCGCATTACCAGCGAATTTACTAACACTAACGCAATTAGACAACTATATTGCTCATTAATAAGAACTCATCTCGAATACTCCTGTGTCTGGAATCCTTGCTATAATGTACATATTCAATATATATAGAGGGTACAACATAAATTTCTAAAGTACATGGCCCTCAAACTTAATTAATACCCCACAACAAACAGATCAGCTGGAATTTAACATCCATATAAATATGCTTGAACAACGCAGGAATCTAAAAGACCTTAAAATGCTCTACAATTTGATACATAATAGATATAACTCCTCCTTTAATTAATCAAATAGGGTTGCATATGCCTTCAAAGGAAACACGCCTAAGGAATACATTTTCAATACCTTCTCATAGAACTAACTACGGCCAAAATGCTTTTATATCAAGATCAGCCAGACTGGCCAATGAGCATCCCACACTCGATTTCTTTTCAAACAGATCGGATGTCATCAAAAAACTGCATACTATAATTTGAAGTCTTTAATTTCATCACAAGCCTCATCGTTAATGTTTATTTTTAATTATTTTTTTTTACCTAAACATTTGAATGTTTTGAATATGTTACTCTGCGTTAGAATTAGGATTACCACTTTATTTGTGAAATTGGCCAATGCCAGTTAATAAAATAATAAAATGCTGTACCAGGTGGTCAACTAAGAATGACCGCCGGCCATATTTCAGAAACTAGTAATCGTACAGCATCCGGGTAAATTTTTTTGTGACAAAAGTGCCCTAGAGAAAATACTGGAAATTATTTTTAAGATCCGCATTTTCCCGCAAGAGGGCGTAATTGAAAAGTAGATTTTAAAATTTTACATATCTCCAAAAATTCCACATCTTTGATAACACCATTAAAAAGCTTGGACAATTATGCATCATTTTGGTTCTATTCTCATTGGCGTACCGACTTTAATAAGAGGGGTGAAGCTGTTGAAAGTGTAATTAGTTAAATCGCTGTAACTTATAAACGACTTATCCAATTTTAGCAAACTATAGACTGTTTGTATGCACTTTTACCAATCGTATTTAGTTGTCCATAATAGTTCTAAAAAAAATGCTAGAGGGCGCAATTTGCAATAATAACACTTTTTTGATTTTACTCTGAAACAATAAATCATACGGTATAATTTTGATACCATAATCGAAAAGTAGATGAAATTTGCTGGAAAAAATATTAAAACCGCAGCTCGATATCTCCGTTCGTTTCAGCGTTATCGCCAATAGAATAATTTTTAAAACTTTAAATGAAGAAGCGTTTATATATATTTTAGAAAAAAAGTGGTACGCCACTGATATTTTTCCATGTGGATATTATTTCTGATTAGCCTGGTCAATTCTGAATAAAAATGGTCTCTTGCGTTTTTCTCCTCAGGCACACCGTTCTTAATTAAAATGAATTAGATGGGCCGAAGCATGCCTATTAAGTGAATGTGGGCATTTCCAACAATTTTTATAACAAAATTTTGCATTATCAATTTGTTTCTTTCGCGTCTTTCAATAGACTGCATTAAAGGACATTTTTTTATGAATTCGTAAATTATGATTTTCTAATACACAAGGTGTCCCAAATTCGAGCTTCATCATGGTGATCTCAGAAACTATAAGAGATACAGCATCGGTCAAATAGTGGCAAAGTTGCGGAATTTTGTGCCCAGTAATATCGTAAAAAAATATATTAGCTATCTTTGTAAATATTTGAACTAAAATATTGAGATTTTGTTTTTTTAAATTGGCCGACTCATTTCATCCGCTATAAAAAAACAAACACAACATTGTTAAGGCAACTTTTCTTGCTCCATCTCGTGGTGTTTTTTGAATTACGTTGCAACGTTTTGTTTTTGTGGAACCATGATCAACTTTAGTTTTTTAAATACGGACCTGTATTTTTTATTTCATTTTATGAAATCTTTTTAAGCCCTGAATTCAACTATGTATCACACTTAATTATATTAAGACGTTTTGATGTCATCATTTCATCTGATGTGATAATTGTTTTTAAATAAAGACGGCTCTGGTGTTGGGTACTTAATTATTTTTACCAAATAAAACATGTAAATAGATCCGGAATTAGTTATAAAATTAATTTACTTACTATATACCATAATATTTCAATTTTTATATAACAAACTATAAAATAAAACTAAACAAAACAAAGGTTGCTACAATTATCAACATTATTAAGCCAAACAATCAAGTACCTAAGCATAAAGTTAGATTTCAGCAGGAAAAGTTGCCTTAACAATGTTGTGTTTGTTTTTTTATAGCGGATGAAATAAGTCGGCAAATTTAAAAAGCTGCATATCGCCTGATCGGCAACTGGCGTTGCCTCTAAAGGTAAAAGTCATTACATAAACAAATTTAAAAAAATTTGACATTTTAATTTTTTTTTCATTTTTTATAATTTTTTTTTAAATATTCTGTTTTACTATATTATTTATATTTGTATCACACTCCTTCGGACTGTGATGTGAAAACATCGCCTAATTTGTCGATATAACACCTGTCAAAAAATATTTACAAATATTTCATTTGATATTTAAGTATTTCAATCTTAATATGAGAACTACACTAAAAAAACAAAATATTATTTTATAAACGCGATTATTACACATAAAAAATGTCAAAATGACAGGTGTCAATATATAACTAATAATACTGTAACGCGTGTATTTTATTTTTATCCTTTTTATTTATGTTTCACAAAATTAACACTTAATATTAAATAGTTTAATTGAAATAGTTGAACTTTGAAATTGTCAAAATGACAGCTAGCAAGAAACAACCTCTTTTTCAACATACAAAATCTTTGTTCCACACAATAACTCATTTTTCATTCGTATGCCAAATTTTGTTCAGACCAAATAAGTAGTTTTCAATTCATGCTTTTACTTCTTCGGATATATTCGTTTTTCCAAAACAATAATAGCAGTCCATTTTAAATTTCACAACTATCATATTTTTCCGAATATAAAGATTGAAGATGTTTTATAGGGTCGAAACGTTGATATTTAGTTAAAGCAATAGTGCACAAAGACGTTAGAAGAAGCAAGATTTATGAAACTGCAATAAAAATTCATCATCATCATCATCAACCAGCCCTCTGTGTCCACTGTTGAACATAGGCCTCCCTAATCATTCTCCATTCCAATCGATTTTGTGCTGCTTGTATCCAGTTGTTGCGGGTCCTCTTGATATCGTCCGACCAACGCGTAGGCGATCTTCCTCTACTTCGCCTGTCCGTTCTAGGTCTCCACTCAAGAAGCCTCTTTTCCCATCGGTCATCTCGCATCCGTGCAACGTGGCCAGCCAACGCTGACACCAGTTCTTCTGCGCAAATCCTCGTTTCTTATGTGATCTTTTAAGGTCATACCAAGCATGGATCTCTCCATCTTCCTCTGTGTAACTCTAAGTTTATTAGCTGTTGCTGTTGTTAGTGTTAGGGTTTCTGAGCCATATGTCATCACTGGCAGCACGCACTGATCGAAAACCCTTCTTTTTAGATTGACGGGAATGTCACTCTTGAAAACGTCTTTGAGTTTTCCAAAAGCTGCCCATGAGAGAGTGAGCCTTCTCTTTAGTTCACATGTCTGATTATCCCTTGAGATGCTGACCTCATGGCCAAGGTACACATTGCAATAAAAATTACAAGTTTATATTTAAAAATAAAAACCTGATGATGATATCTAGATGACGAAACGTTTTACTCGAAATCTGATGACATTATGTGATAGGAAACAAAATACGGCAATGCCAAAGTTAAATTATTTTTTCTTTATCTTCTCAAATAAAGTCACAAACCCAAATATAAGAATATAAAGATTGAAGATGTTTTATAGGCTCGAAACTTTAATATTTTTTTAAAGCAATATTTAACAAATACGTTAGAAGAAGCAAGATTTACGACACTGCAATAAAAATTACAAGTTTATATTTAAAAATAAAAACCTGATGTTGGTATCTAGATGACGAAACGTTTTACCCGAAATCTGATGACATCGTATGATAGGAAACAAAATACGGCAATGTAAAAGTTAAATTATTTTTTCTTTATCTTTTCAAATAAAGTCACAAATCCAAATATAAGAATATAAAGATTGAAGATGTTTTATAGGGTCGAAACTTCAATATTTGGTTAAAGCAATATTGCACAAATACGTTAGAAGACGCAAGATTTACGAAACTGCAATAAAAATTACAAGTTTATATTTAAAAATAAAAACCTGATGATGGTATCTAGATGACGAAACGTTTTACTCGAAATCTGACGACACCATATGATAGGAAACAAAATACGGCAATGGAAATGTTAAATTATTTTTTTTTTATCTTTTTAAATAAAGTCACAAATCCAAAAATAAGAATATAAAGATTGAAGATGTTTTATAGGGTCGAAACGTTAATATTTGGTTAAAGCAATATTGCACAAATACGTTAGAAGAAGCAAGATTTACGAAACTGCAATAAAAATTACAAGTTTATATTTAAAAATAAAAACCTGATGATGGTATCTAGATGACGAAACGTTTTACTCGAAATCTGATGACATCATATGATAGGAAACAAAATACGACAATGCAAAAGTTAAATTATTTTTTCTTTATCTGTTCAAATACAGTCACAATGAATAAAAACTTGGAAAAAATCTTATCGGCAATTTTCGGCTATTCCGAAAATCCCCGATAATGAAAAAATAAATCAAAATTTAGGTAAACAGATCGACATTAAAATGAAAAATGCATCTATAAATACTATATTGGGAGCCATCTGTTTTATAACACTGTATTGTAGAAGTTTCGAACTATTTCTTATACCTAATTTTAAAGCGCGAATTGATATAATAACTTTTAAAACTTACGATGAAATATGCCATTTTCGGCCTTTTTTGACACTTCATATTTCTATTATCTACGATGACGCTTTATCTATTCAAAGCAATCTCTTCGAAAAGTCATAATTCTCTTAAAATGAAACTTTTACGGAAATTGCAGTGTTTTTAAAATTGAAAATTCGATAACTAATCGGACATATGAAGCTTTAATTTTGGTCTCATTAAATTGTAAAAGTCCCAAATAATCTATAACATTCAATTTTTAACGTTGAAACAAGGTCACATTCTGAAGTCAAAAACACTCATTTTAGGCCAATTTTGACAGCGGTAATTAATTCCAATATGGAAGCCTGTCTTGAAATTTCATGGCATCTATTCGAAAACCATGTAGGTCGAGATTTGACGAATTTTTCTGTTCTCGCTCTAAAAACATTAATTTTACTCACATTTAAAAAAATTAATTGGTTCATTCAAGTATACAGGCGTGTTTAGAAAAGATTGAGGAATAAAATAAGCCTAAAATAAACTCTCTAAGGATACTATAGTAGAAGCTATAATCGAACGTAAAAAAAATTTGGTAAAAAAAAAGTAAAAAAATTAAATTTTATTTTTTTTGAACCACTAAACGTCATAACGAAGAGCGCGCACGGTATGAATTTTAAAGTCTATTTATCCCTCTAAATAACAGTCCAAAAAAAAGTTGAAATAGTTAATTACAGTAGCTCACAGACGGGTTTAAGCGGACCAGTACCTAAAAAAAAAATTGTAAAAAATCAAAAAAAAAAATCAAAATTCATTCGTTTCGTCCTCTGTAAATTAAAATGATTAAAAATCGAAAAAATATATTTTTAACGTAGTTCGACGAGCTCTTTCCGATAGAATATACGACATTTTAATAAAAAAATTATTTTTCGAGAAAAAAATTTAAAACCGTGAAAATTTTGGGTCTAAAATCGTAATTTTTAAATTTTTACAATTTTTCACAATTCCTAATGATTTTAGGTATAGAAAGATGTATTGTGAAAAGATAGTATCTGACACGGCCCATCTGATCGTTTAAACCGGAAATATGTCCGACGTACCCAATTCGACTTATTCGGTACCCAAGACGACCCTGCAATGGCCATTTTTCGACTTAAAAAAAATCAAAAAAATTACTCCTCAACTTCCGATATCCTCCATCTACAAACTTGCTCTTTATTTGACGGATCTCTCCAACCTTCAGAAATGAAAATCGAAAAAAATAATTTTTGCGACCTGAAATGCGTTACAGCGGTTTCGCATATTTCCCGACTTTGACTTTTAATAACTTTTTTCCGGTACACCCTGTATATTTGAAATTTTTTACAAAATGTGCCCCCGTTATTCCTCTATAAAACCAAAAAATCAAAATCAATTCGACGTTTACCACTTTAGAGAAAAAAAATCGAAAATGTCAAAAATCGCGATTTCAAAAATCGGGTACGACGACGACGACAACCCTCGAACATTTTTAAAATGGAGAGGAGATATACATATCGCTCGAAAGGGGCGATATGTAACAGCTGCATATCGCCTGATCGGCAACTGGCATTGCCTCTAAAGGTAAAAGTTATTACATAAAAGAATATAAAAAAAATTGAAATTTTAATTTTTTAAATTTTTTTTTCATTTTTTATATTTTTTTAAAGTTCTGTTTTACTATATTATTTACTTTTGTATCACACTCCTTCGGACTGTGATGTGAAAACATATCGCCTAATTTGTCGATATAACACCTGTCAAAAAATATTTACAAATATTTCATTTGATATTTAAGTATTTCAATCTTAATATGAGAACTAGGTACACTAAAACAACAAAATATTTTTTTATAAACGCGATTATTACACAAAAAATGACAGCTGTCAATATATAACTAATAATACTGTAACGCGTGTATTTTGTTTTTATCCTTCTTATTTATGTTTCACAAAATTAACACTTAATATTAAATAGTTTAATTGAAATAGTTGAACTTTGAAATTGTCAAAATGACAGCTAGCAAGAAACAACCTCTTTTTCAACATACAAAATCTTTGTTCCACACAATAACTCATTTTTCATTCGTATGCCAAATTTTGTTCAGACCAGATAAGTAATTTTCAATTCATGCTTTTACTTCTTCGGATATATTCGTTTTTCCAAGACAATAATAGCAGACCATTTTAAATTTCATAACTATCATATTTCTCCGAATATAAAGATTGAAGATGTTTTATAGGGTCGAAAAGTTGATATTTGGTTAAAGTAGTATTAAACAAAGACGTTAGAAGAAGCAAGATTTACGACACTGCAATAAAAATTACAGGTTTATATTTAAAAATAAAAACCTGATGATGGTATCTAGATGACGAAACGTTTTACTCGAAATCTGACGCCATCATATGATAGGAAACACAATACGACAATGCAAGGGTTAAATTAGTTTTTCTTTATCTTTTCAAATAAAGTCACAAATCCAAATATAAGAATATAAATATTGAAGATGTTTTATAGGGTCGAAACGTTGATATTTGGTTAAAGTAATATTGTACAAAGACGTTAGAAGAAGCAAGATTTACGACACTGCAATAAAAATTACAGGTTTATATTTAAAAATAAAAACCTGATGGTATCTCGATGACGAAACGTTTTACTCGAAATCTGATGACATCGTATGATAGGAAAGAAAATACGGCAATGCAAAAGTTAAATTATTTTTTCTTTATCTTTTCAAATAAGGTCACAAATCTAAATATAACTATAAAGATTGAAGATGTGTTATAAGGTCAAAACTTTAATATTTTTTTAAGCAATATTGCACAAATACGTTAGAAGAAGCAAGATTTACGAAACTGTAATAAAAATTACAAGTTTTGTATTTAAAAATGAAAACCCGATGATGGTATCTAGATGACGAAACGTTTTACTCTAAGTCTGATGACATAGTATGATAGGAAACAAAATACGGCAATGCAAAAGTTAAATTATTTTTTCTTTATCTTTTGAAATAAAGTAACAAATTCAAATATAAAAATATAAAGATTGAAGATATTTTATAGTGTCGAAACGTTGATATTTTTGGTTAAAGCAACATTGCACAAAGACATTAGAAGAAGCAAGATTTACAAAACTGCAATAAAAATTACAAGTTTATATTTAAAAATAAAAACCTGATGGTGGTATCTCGATGACGAAACGTTGTACTCGAAATCTGATGACATCGTATGATAGGATAGAAAATACGGCAATGCAAAAATTAAATTATTTTTTCTTTATCTTTTCAAATAAAGTCACAAATCCAAATATAAATATAAAGATTGAAGATGTGTTATAAGGTTAAAACTTTAATATTTTTTTAAAGCAATATTTCACAAATACGTTAGAAGAAGCAAGATTTACGAAACTGCAATAAAAATTACAAGTTTACATTTAAAAATAAAAACCTGATGATGTTATCTAGATGACGAAACGTTTTACTCGAAATCTGATGACATTATATGATAGGAAACAAAATACGGCAATGCAAAAGTTAAATTATTTTTTCTTTTTCTTTTCAAATAAAGTCACAATGAAAAGAAATCTTGACGGCAATTTTCAGCTCTTCCAAATATACCCGATATTGAAAATATAGGGCTTGCAGACCGACATTAAAATGAAAAATGCATCTATAAATACTATATTTGGAGCTATCTGTTTTATAGCACTGTAATGTAGAAGTTTTGAGCTATCTCTTATCCAAAATTTTAAAGCGCGACCTGCTAGAATAACTTTAAAAATTTGCGATGAAATATGCCATTTTCGGCTATTTTCGGCCTTTTTTGACACTTCATATTTTTAATATCCACGAAGACGCTTTATCCATCCAAAACAATCTCTTCGAAAAGTCATAATTCTGTTAAAATGAAACTTTTTCGGAAATTGCAGAGTATTTTTAAAATTGAAAATTCGATAACTAATCGGACATATGAAGCTTTAATTTTGGTCTCATTAAATTGTAAAAGTCCCAAATAATCCATAACATTCAATTTTTAACGTCGAAACGTTAAAACAGCGTCGCTTTCTGAAGTCAAAAACACCCATTTTAGGCCAATTTTGACAGCTGTAATGATTTCAATATGGAAGCCTCTTTGAGATTTCATGGCAAGCTATTTAAAAAACGTTGCATTTCAATATTTGACGAATTTTTCTGTCCTCGCTCTAAATATATCAATTTTACTCAAATTTAAAAAAATAAATTAATATATTAATAGTATACGTGCGTGTTTAGAAAAGATTGAGGAATAAAATAAGCCTAAAATGAACTCTCTAAGGATATTATAGTAGAAGCTATAATCGAATATTAAAATGTTTTGGTAAAAAAAACGTAAAAAAATTAAATAATATTTTTTTTGAACCACTAAAAGTCATAACGAAGAGCGCTCACGGTACGAATTTTAAAGCCTATTTATCCCTCTAAACAACAGTCCAAAAAAAGTTGAAAAAGTTAATTACAATAGCTTACAGACGGGTTTAAGCGGACCAGTACCTAAAAAAAAATTGTAAAAAATCAAAATTCATTCGTTTCGTCCTCTGTAAATTAAAATGATTAAAAATCGAAAAAAAAATATTTTCAACGTAGTTCGACGAGCTCTTTCCGATAGGATGTACGACATTTTAATAAAAAAATTATTTTTCGAGAAAAAAATTAAAAACCGTGAAAATTTTGGGTCTAAAATCGTAATTTTTAAATTTTTACAATTTTTCACAATTCCTTATGATTTTAGGTATAGAAAGATGTATTGTGAAAAGATAGTATTTGAGACGGCCCATCTGATCGTTTAAACCGGAAATATGTCCGACGTACCCAATTCGAGTTATTCGGTACCCAAGACGACCCTGCAATGGCCATTTTTCGACTTAAAAAAAATCAAAAAAATTACTCCTCAACTTCCGATATCCTCCATCTACGAACTTGCTCTTTATTTGACGGATCTCTCCAACCTCCAGAAATGAAAATCGAAAAAAATAATTTTTGCGACCTGAAATGCGTTACAGCGGATTTCGCATATTTCCTGACTTTGACGTTTAATAACTTTTTTTCGGTACACCCTGTATATTTAAAATTTTTCACAAAATGTGCCCCCGTTATTCCCCTATAAAACCAAATAATCAAAATCAGTGTGAAATGTACCACTTTAGAGAAAAAAAATCGAAAATGTCAAAAATCGCAATTTCAAAAATCGGGTACGACGACGACGACAACCCTCGCACATTTTCAAATGTAGGAGGAGATATACATATCGCTCGAAAGGGGCGATATGTAAAAGCTGCATATCGCCGATCGGCAACTGGCATTGCCTCTAAAGGTAAAAGTTATTACATAAATGAATTTAAAAAAAATTGAAATTTATTTTTTTTTTCATTTTTTATATATTTTTTTAAATATTCTGTTTTACTATATTATTTACTTTTGTATCACACTCCTTCGGACTGTGATGTGAAAACATATCGCCTAATTTGTCGATATAACACCTGTCAAAAAATATTTACAAATATTTCATTTGATATTTAAGTATTTCAATCTTAATATGAGAACTACACTAAAACAACAAAATATTTTTTTATAAACGCGATTATTACACATAAAAAATGTCAAAATGACAGCTGTCAATATATAACTAATAATACTGTAACGCGCGTATTTTATTTTTATCCTTTTTATTTATGTTTCACAAAATTAACACCTAATATTAAATAGTTTATTTGAAATAGTTGAACTTTGAAATTGTCAAAATGACAGCTAGAAAGAAACAACCTCTTTTTCAACATACAAAATCTTTGTTCCACACAATAACTCATTTTTCATTCGTATGCCAAATTTTGTTCAGACCAGATAAGTAGTTTTCAATTCATGCTTTTACTTCTTGGGATATATTCGTTTTTCCAAGACAATAATAGCAGTCCATTTTAAATTTCATAACTATCATATTTCTCCGAATATAAAGATTGAAGATGTTTTATAGGGTCGAAACGTTGATATTTAGTTAAAGCAATAGTGCACAAATACGTTAGAAGAAGCAAGATTTATGAAACTGCAATAAAAATTACAAGTTTATATTTAAAAATAAAAACCTGATGATAATATCTAGATGACGAAACGTTTTACTCGAAATCTGATGACATCATATGATAGGAAACAAAATACGGCAATGCCAAAGTTAAATTATTTTTTCTTTATCCTTTCAAAGAAGGTCACAAACCCAAATATAAGAACATAAAAATTGAAGATGTTTTATAGGCTCGAAACCTTAATATTTTTTTAAAGCAATATTGCACAAAAACGTTAGAAGAAGCAAGATTTACGACACTGCAATAAAAATTACAGGTTTATATTTAAAAATGAAAACCTGATGATGGTATCTAGATAACGAAACGTTTTACTCGAAATCTGATGACATCATATGATAGGAAACCAAATACGGCAATGTAAAAGTTAAATTATTTTTTCTTTATCTCTACAAATAAATTCACAAATTCAATTATAAAAATATAAAGATTAAAGATGTTTTATAATGTCGAAACGTTGATATTTGGTTAAAGCAATATTGCATGAATACGCTAGAAGAAGCAAGATTTACGAAACTGCAATAAAAATTACAAGTTTATCTTTAAAAATAAAAACCCGATGATGGTATCTAGATGACGAAACGTTTTACCCGAAAACTGATGACATCGTATGATAGGAAAGAAAATACGGCAATGCAAAAGTTAAATTATTTTTTCTTTATCTTTTCAAATAAAGTCACAAATCCAAATATAAGAATATAAAGATAGAAGATGTTTTATAGTGTCGAAACGTTGATATTTGGTTAAAGCAATATTGCACAAATACGTTGTAAAAAGTAAGATTTACGAAACTGCAATAAAAATTACAAGTTTATATTTAAAAATAAAAACCTGAAGATGGTATCTAGATGACGAAACGTTTTACTCGAAATCTGATGACATCGTACGATAGGAAACAAAGTACGATAATGCAAAAGTTAAATTATTTTTTCTTTATCTGTTCAAATACAGTCACAATGAATAAAAACTTTGAAAAAATCTTATCGGCAATTTTCGGCTATTCCGAAAAAAAATTTTAATGTCGGTCTGTTTACCTAAATTTTGATTTATAAAAAAAATAAATCAAAATTTAGGTAAACAGACCGACATTAAAATGAAAAATGCATCTATAAATACTATATTTGGAGCTATCTGTTTTATAACACTGTATTGTAGAGGTTTCGAACTATCTCTTATACCTAATTTTCAAGCGCGAATTGATATAATAACTTTTAAAACTTACGATGAAATATGCCATTTTCGGCCTTTTTTGACACTTCATATTTTTAATATCCACGATGACGCTTTATCCATCCTAAGCAATCTCTTCGAAAACTCATAATTCTGTTAAAATGAAACTTTTACGAAAATTGCAGGGTGTTTTAAAAATTGGAAATTCGATAACTAATCGGACACATGAAGCTTTAATTTTGGTCTCATTAAATTGTAAAAGTCCCAAATAATCTATAACATTCAATTTTTGACGTCAAAACGTTAAAACAAGGTCACATTCTGAAGTCAAAAACACCAATTTTAGGCCAATTTTGACAGCTGTAATTATTTCAATATGGAAGCCTGTTTGAGATTTCATGGCAAGCTATTTAAAAAACGTTGCATTTCGATATTTGACGAATTTTTCTGTTCGCGCTTTAAAAATATCAATTTTACTAAAAGTAAAAAAGATTAATTGGTATATCCAAGTACACATGCGTGTTGAGAAAAGATTGAGGAATAAAATAAGCCTAAAATGAACTCTCTAAGAATATTATAGTAGAAGCTATAATCGAACATAAAAAAATTTTGGTAAAAAAACGTAAAAAAATTAAATAATATTTTTTTTGAACCACTAAATGTCATAACGAAGAGCGCGAACGGCATGAATTTTAAAGTCTATTTATCCCTCTAAACAATAGTCCAAAAAAAGTTGAAAAAGTTAATTACAGTAGCCCACAGATGGGTTTAAGCGGACCAGTACATTAAAAAAAAAATTGTAAACAATCCAAAAAAAATCAAAATTCATTCGTTTCGTCCTCTGTAAATTAAAATGATTAAAAAATCGAAAAAACATATTTTAAACGTAAGTCGACGAGCTCTTTCCCATAGGATAATAATATACGACATTTTAATAAAAAAATTATTTTTCGAGAAAAAAATTAAAAACCGTGAAAATTTTGGGTCTAAAATCGTAATTTCTAAATTTTCACAATTTTTCACAATTTCTAATGATTTTAGGTATAGAAAGATGTATTGTGAAAAGATAGTATTTGAGACGGCCCATCGGATCGTTTAAACCGGAAATATGCCCGACGTACCCAATTCGATTTATTCGGTACCCCCTCTACGACCCTGCGAAGGCCATTTTTCGACTTTTAAACAATAAAAAAAATTACTTTCCACTTTCTAATCTTTCTCAAAAACAATAGGGTTGGGCGTCTACCGGTCCTCTCCAACCTCCAAAAGTAAAAATCGAAAAAAATAATTTTTGCGACCTGAAATGCGTTACAGCGGATTTCGCATATTTCCCGACTTTGACGTTTAATAACTTTTTTTCGGTACACCCTGTATATTTAAAATTTTTCACAAAATGTGCCCCCGTTATTCCTCTATAAAACCAAATAATCAAAATTAGTTCGACGTTTACCACTTGAGAGAAAAAAAATCGAAAATGTCAAAAAATCGAGATTTCAAAAATCGGGTACGGCGGCGACGACGACAGAGGTCACAATTTTTTAAAATAAAGGGGAGATATACATATCGCTCGAAAGGGGCGATATGTAAAAGCTGCATATCGCCGATCGGCAACTGGCGTTGCCTCTAAAGGTAAAAGTTATTACATAAAAGAATTTAAAAAAATTTGAATTTTTAATTTTTTAAATTTTTTTTTCATTTTTTATAATTTTTTTTTTAAATATTCTGTTTTACTATATTATTTACTTTTGTATCACACTCCTTCGGACTGTGATGTGAAAACATATCGCCTAATTTGTCGATATAACACCTGTCAAGAAATATTTACAAATATTTCATTTGATATTTAAGTATTTCAATCTTAATATGAGAACTACACTAAAACAACAAAATATTTTTTTATAAACGCGATTATTACACATAAAAAATGTCAAAATGACAGCTGTCAATATATAACTAATAATACTGTAACGCGTGTATTTTATTTTTATTCCTTTTATTTATGTTTCACAAAATTAACACTTAATATTAAATAGTTTAATTGAAATAGTTGAACTTTAAAATTGTCAAAATGACAGCTAGCAAGAAACAACCTTTTTTCAACACACAAAATTTTTGTTCCACACAATAACTCATTTTTCATTCGTATGCCAAATTTTGTTTAGACCAGATAAGTAGTTTTCAATTTATGCTTTTACTTTTTCGGATATATTCGTTTTTCTAAGACAATAATAGCAGTCCATTTTAAATTTAACAACTATCATACTTTTCCGAATATAAAGATTGAAGATGTTTTATAGGGTCGAAACGTTGATATTTGGTTAAAGCAATATTGCACAAATACTTTAGAAGAAGCAAGATTTACGAACCTGCAATAAAAATTACAAGTTTATATTAAAAAATAAAAACCTGATGTGGGTATCTAGATGCCGAAACGTTTTACCCGAAATCTGATGACATCGTATGATAGAAAACAAAATACGACAATGCAAAAGTTAAATTATTTTTTCTTTATCTTTTCAAATAAAGTCACAAATCAAAATATAAGAATATTAAGATTGAAGATGTTTTTTTATAGGGTCGAAACGTTAATATTCGGTTAAAGTAATATTGCACAAAAACGTTAGAAGAAGCAAGATTTACGACACTGCAATAAAAATTACAGGTTTATATTTAAAAATGAAAACCTGATGATGGTATCTAGATAACGAAACGTTTTACTCGAAATCTGATGACATCATATGATAGGAAACAAAATACGGCAATGTAAAAATTAAATTATTTTTTCTTTATCTCTACAAATAAATTCACAAATTCAATTATAAAAATATAAAGATTGAAGATGTTTTATAATGTCGAAACGTTGATATTTGGTTAAAGCAATATTGCACGCATACGCTAGAAGAAGCAAGATTTACGAAACTGCAATAAAAATTTTAAGTTTATATTTAAAAATAAAAACATGATGATGATATCTAGATGACGAAACGTTTTACTCGAAATCTGACGCTATTATATGATAGGTAATAAAATACGGCAATGTCAAAGTTAAATTATTTTTTCTTTATCTTTTCAAATAAAGTCACAAATCCAAATATAAGAATATAAAGATTGAAGATGTTTTATAGGGTCGAAACGTTAATATTTGGTTAAAGCAATATTGCACAAATACGTTAGAAGAAGCAAGATTTACGAAACTGCAATAAAAATTACAAGTTTATATTTAAAAATAAAAACATGATGATGATATCTAGATGACGAAACGTTTTACTCGAAATCTGACGCTATTATATGATAGGTAATAAAATACGGCAATGTAAAAGTTAAATTATTTTTTCTTTATCTTTTCAAATAAAGTCACAAATCCAAATATAAGAATATAAAGATTGAATATGTTTTATAGGGTCGAAACGTTAATATTTGGTTAAAGCAATATTGCACAAATACGTTAAAAGAAGCAAGATTTACGAAACTGCAATAAAAATTACAAGTTTATATTTAAAAATAAAAACCTGATGATGGTATCTAGATGGCGAAACGTTTTACTCGAAATCTGATGACATCATATGATAGGAAACAAAATACGGCAATGTAAAAGTTAAATTATTTTTTCTTTATCTTTTCAAATAAAGTCACAAATTCATATATAAGAATATAAAGATTAAAGATGTTTTATAGTGTCGAAACGTTGATATTTTGTTAAAGCAATATTGCACAAATACGTTAGAAGAAGCAATATTTACGAAACTGCAATAAAAATTACCAGTTTATGTTTAAAAATGAAAACTTGATGATGGTATCTCGATGACGAAACGTTTTACTCGAAATCTGACGCCATCATATGATAGGAAACAAAATACGGCAATGTTAAAGTTAAATTATTTTTTCTTTATCTTTTCAAATAAAGTCACAAATCCAAATATAAGAATATAAAGATTGAAGATGTTTTATCGGGTCGAAACTTCGATATTTGGTTAAAGCAATATTGCACAAATACGTTAGAAGAAGCAAGATTCACGAAACCAATAAAAATTACCAGTTTATATTTTAAAATGAAAACTTGATGATGGTATCTCGATGACGAAACGTTTTACTCGAATCTGATGACATTATATGATAGCAAACAAAATACGGCAATGCAAAAGTTAAATTATCTTTTTTTTATCTTTTCAAATAAAGTCACAATGAAAAGAAATCTTGACGGCAATTTTCAGCTGTTCCAAATATACCCGATATTGAAAATATAGGGCTTGCAGACCGACATTAAAATGAAAAATGCATCTATAAATACTATATTTGGAGCTATCTGTTTTATAGCACTGTAATGTAGAAGTTTCGAGCTATCTCTTATTCCAAATTTTAAAGCGCGACCTGCTAGAATAACTTTAAAAACTTGCGATGAAATATGCCATTTTCGGCTATTTTTGGCCTTTTTTGACACTTCATATTTTTAATATCCACGATGACGTTTTATGCATCCAAAGCAATCTCTTCGAAAAGTCATAATTCTGTTAAAATGAAACTTTTACGGAAATTGCAGAGTCTTTTTAAAATGAAAAATTCGATAACTAATCTGACATATGAAGCTTTAATTTTGGTCTCATTAAATTGTAAAAGTCCCAAATAATCTATAACATTCAATTTTTAACGTCAAAACGTTGAAACAAGGTCACATTCTGAAGTCAAAAACACCCATTTTAGGCCAATTTTGACAGCTGTAATTATTTCAATATGGAAGCCTGTTTGAGATTTCATGGCAAGCTATTTAAAAAACGTTGAATTTTGATATTTGACAAATTTTTCTGTTCTCGCTCTAAATATATCAATTTTACTCTAATTTAAAAAAATAAATTGGTATATTCAAGTATACAGGCGTGTTGAGAAAAGATTGAGGAATAAAATAAGCCTAAAAGGAACTCCCTAAGGATATTACAGTAGAAGCTATAATCGATCATAAAAAAATTTTGGTAAAAAAAAACATAAAAAAATTAAATAATATTTTTTTTGAACCACTAAATGTCATAACGAAGAGCGCGCACGGCATGAATTTTAAAGTCTATTTATCCCTCTAAACAACAGTCCAAAAAAAAGTTGAAAAAGTTAATTACAGTAGCTCACAGACGGGTTTAAGCGGACCAGTACCTAAAAAAAAAATTGTAAAAAACCCAAAAAAAATCAAAATTCATTCGTTTCGTCCTCTGTAAATTAAAATAATTAAAAATCGAAAAGATATATTTTAAACGTACTTCGACGAGCTCTTTCCGATAGGATGTACGACATTTTAATAAAAAAATTATTTTTCGAGAAAAAAATTAAAAACCGTGAAAATTTTGGGTCTAAAATCGTAATTTCTAGATTTTCACAATTTTTCACAATTTCTAATCATTTTAGGTATAGAAAGATGTATTGTGAAAAGATAGTATTTGAGACGGCCCATCTGATCGTTTAAACCGGAAATATGCCCGACGTACCCAATTCGAGTTATTCGGTACCCCCTACGACCCTGCAATGGCCAATTTTCGACTTTTAAAAAATAAAAAAAATTACTTTCCATTTTCTAATCTTTCTCAAAAACAATAGGGTTGGGCGTCTACCGGTCCTCTCCAACCTCCAAAAGTAAAAATCGAAAAAAATAATTTTTGCGACCTGAAATGCGTTACAGCGGATTTCGCATATTTCCCGACTTTGACGTTTAAGAACTTTTTTCCGGTACACCCTGTATATTTGAAATTTTTCACAAAATGTGCCCCCGTTATTCCTCTATAAAACCTAATAATCAAAATCAGTGCGAAATCTACCACTTTAGAGAAAAAAAATCGAAAATGTCAAAAAATCGATATTTCAAAAATCGGGTACGACGACGACAGGGTCACACTTTTTTAAAATAAAGGGGAGATATACATATCGCTCGAAATGGGCGATATGTAAAAGCTGCATATCGCCGATCGGCAACTGGCATTGCCTCTAAAGGTAAAAGTCATTACATAAAAGAATTTAAAAAAATTTGAATTTTTAATTTTTTTTTTCATTTATTATAATTTTTTTCTAAATATTCTGTTGTACTATATTATTTAATTTTGTATCACACTCCTTCGGACTGTGATGTGAAAACATATCGCCTAATTTGTCGATATAACACCTGTCAAAAAATATTTACAAATATTTCATTTGATATTTAAGTATTTCAATCTTAATATGAGAACTACACTAACACAACAAAATATTTTTTTATAAACGCGATTATTACACATAAAAAAAATGTCAAAATGACAGCTGACAGTATATAACTCATAATACTGTAACTCGTGTATTTCGTTTTTATCCCTTTTATTTATGTTTCACAAAATTAACACTTAATAATAAATGGTTTAATTGAAATAGTTGAACTTTGAAATTGTCAAAATGACAGCTAGCAAAAAACAACCTCTTTTTCAACACAAAAAATCTTTGTTCCACACAATAACTCATTTTTTATTCGTACGCCAAATTTTGTTCAGACCAGATAAGTAGTTTTTAATTCATGCTTTAATTTCTTCGGATATATTCGTTTTTCTAAACCCATAATAGCAGTCCATTTCAAATTTCACAACCATCATACTTTTCCGAATATAAAGATTGAAGATGTTTTATAGGATCGAAACGTTGATATTTGGTTAAAGCAATATTGCACAAAAACTTTAGAAGAAGCAAGATTTACGAAACTGCAATAAAAATTGCAAGTTTATATTTAAAAATAAAAACCTGATGATGGTATCTAGATGACGAAACGTTTTACTCGAAATCTGATGACATTATATGATAGGAAACAAAATACGGCTATGCAAAAGTTTAATTAGTTTTTCTTTATCTTTACAAATAAAGTCACAAATCCGAATGTAAGAATATAAAGATTGAAGATGTTTTTTTATAGGGTCGAAACGTTGATATTTGGTTAAAGTAATATTGCACAAAGACGTTAGAAGAAGCAAGATTTACGACACTGCAATAAAAATGACAGGTTTATATTTAAAAATAAAAACCTGATGATGGTATCTCGATGACGAAACGTTGTACTTGAAATCTGACGACACCATATCATAAGAAACAAAATACTACAATGAAAATGTTAAATTATTTTTTCTTTATCTTTTCAAATAAAGTCACAAATCCAAATATAAGAATATAAAGATAGAAGATGTTTATTGGGTCGAAACTTTAATATTTTTTTAAAGCAATATTGCACAAATACGTTAGAAGAAGCAAGATTTACGAAACTGCAATAAAAATTACAAGTTTATATTTAAAAATAAAAACCTGATGTTGGTATCTAGATGACGAAACGTTTTACTCGAAATCTGATGACATCATATGATAGGAAACAAAATACGGCAATGCAAAAGTTAAATTATTTTTTCTTTATCTTTTCAAATAAAGTCACAAATCCAAATATAAGAATATAAAGATTGAAGATGTTTTATAGTGTCGAAACGTTGATATTTGGTTAAAGCAATATTGCACAAAGACATTAGAAGAAGCTAGATTTACGAAACTGCAATAAAAATTACAAGTTTATATTTAAAAATAAAAACCTGATGATGGTATCTAGATGACGAAACGTTTTACTCGAAATCTGACGCCATCATTTGATAGGAAACAAAATACGGCAATGTAAAAGTTAAATTATTTTTTCTTTATCTGTTCAAATACAGTCACAATGAATAAAACTTGGAAAAAATCTTATCGGCAATTTTCGGCTATTCCGAAAATCCCCGATATTGAAAAAAATTAATCAAAATTTAGGTAAGCAGACCTACATTAAAATGAAAAATGCATGTATAAATACTATTTTTGGAGTTATCTGTTTTATAACACTGAATTGTAGAAGTTTCGAACTATCTCTTATACCTAATTTTAAAGCGCGAATTGATATAATAACTTTTAAAACTTACGATGAAATATGCCATTTTCGGCTATTTTTGGCCTTTTTTGACACTTCATATTTTTAATATCCACGATGACGTTTTATGCATCCAAAGCAATCTCTTCGAAAAGTCATTATTCTGTTAAAATGAAACTTTTACGGAAATTGCAGACTATTTTTAAAATTGAAAATTCGATAACTAATCGGACATATGAGGCTTTAATTTTGGTCTCATTAAATTTTAAAAGTCTCAAATAAGCTATAACATTCAATTTTTAACGTCAAAACGTTGAAACAAGGTCACATTCTGAAGTCAAAAACACACATTTTAGGCCAATTTTGACAGCTGTAATTATTTCAATATGGAAGCCAGTTTGAGATTTCATGGCAAGCTATTTAAAAAACGTTGCATTTCGATATTTGACGAATTTTTCTGTTCGCGCTCTAAAAATATCAATTTTACTCTAATTTAAAAAAATAAATTGGTATATTCAAGTATATAGGCGTGTTGAGAAAAGATTGAGGAATAAAATAAGCCTAAAATGAACTCTCTAAGGATATTGTAGTAGAAGCTATAATCGAATATAAAAAACTTTTCATAAAAAAAACGTAAAAAAATTAAATAATATTTTTTTTGAACCACTAAACGTCATAACGAAGAGCGCGCACGGTATGAATTTTAAAGTCTATTTATCCCTCTAAACAACAGACCAAAAAAAAGTTGAAAAAGTTAATTACAATAGCTTACAGACGGGTTTAAGCGGACCAGTACCTAAAAAAAAAATTGTAAAAAATAAAAAAAAAATCAAAATTCATTCGTTTCGTCCTCTGTAAATTAAAATGATTAAAAATCGAAAAAATATATTTTAAACGTAGTTTGACGAGCTCTTTCCGATAGGATATACGACATTTTAATAAAAAAATTATTTTTCGAGAAAAAAATTAAAAACCGTAAGAATTTTGGGTCTAAAATCGTAATTTTTAAATTTTCACAATTTTTCACAATTTCTAATGTTTTTAGATATAGAAAGATGTATTGTGAAAAGCTAGTATTTGAGACAGCCCATCTGATCGTTTAAACCGGAAATATGTCCGACGTACCCAATTCGAGTTATTCGGTACCCAAGACGACCCTGCAATGGCCATTTTTCGACTTAAAAAAAATCAAAAAAATTACTCCTCAACTTCCGATATCCTCCATCTACGAACTTGCTCTTTATTTGACGGATCTCTCCAACCTCCAGAAATGAAAATCGAAAAAAATAATTTTTGCGACCTGAAATGCGTTACAGCGGATTTCGCATATTTCCTGACTTTGACGTTTAATAACTTTTTTTCGGTACACCCTGTATATTTAAAATTTTTCACAAAATGTGCCCCCGTTATTCCCCTATAAAACCAAATAATCAAAATCAGTGTGAAATGTACCACTTTAGAGAAAAAAAATCGAAAATGTCAAAAATCGCAATTTCAAAAATCGGGTACGACGACGACGACAACCCTCGCACATTTTCAAATGTAGGAGGAGATATACATATCGCTCGAAAGGGGCGATATGTAAAAGCTGCATATCGCCGATCGGCAACTGGCATTGCCTCTAAAGGTAAAAGTTATTACATAAATGAATTTAAAAAAAATTGAAATTTAATTTTTTTTTCATTTTTTATATTTTTTTTTAAATATTCTGTTTTACTATATTATTTACTTTTGTATCACACTCCTTCGGACTGTGATGTGAAAACATATCGCCTAATTTGTCGATATAACACCTGTCAAAAAATATTTACAAATATTTCATTTGATATTTAAGTATTTCAATCTTAATATGAGAACTACACTAAAACAACAAAATATTTTTTTATAAACGCGATTATTACACATAAAAAATGTCAAAATGACAGCTGTCAATATATAACTAATAATACTGTAACGCGCGTATTTTATTTTTATCCTTTTTATTTATGTTTCACAAAATTAACACCTAATATTAAATAGTTTATTTGAAATAGTTGAACTTTGAAATTGTCAAAATGACAGCTAGAAAGAAACAACCTCTTTTTCAACATACAAAATCTTTGTTCCACACAATAACTCATTTTTCATTCGTATGCCAAATTTTGTTCAGACCAGATAAGTAGTTTTCAATTCATGCTTTTACTTCTTGGGATATATTCGTTTTTCCAAGACAATAATAGCAGTCCATTTTAAATTTCATAACTATCATATTTCTCCGAATATAAAGATTGAAGATGTTTTATAGGGTCGAAACGTTGATATTTAGTTAAAGCAATAGTGCACAAATACGTTAGAAGAAGCAAGATTTATGAAACTGCAATAAAAATTACAAGTTTATATTTAAAAATAAAAACCCGATGATGGTATCTAGATGACGAAACGTTTTACCCGAAAACTGATGACATCGTATGATAGGAAAGAAAATACGGCAATGCAAAAGTTAAATTATTTTTTCTTTATCTTTTCAAATAAAGTCACAAATCCAAATATAAGAATATAAAGATAGAAGATGTTTTATAGTGTCGAAACGTTGATATTTGGTTAAAGCAATATTGCACAAATACGTTGTAAAAAGTAAGATTTACGAAACTGCAATAAAAATTACAAGTTTATATTTAAAAATAAAAACCTGAAGATGGTATCTAGATGACGAAACGTTTTACTCGAAATCTGATGACATCGTACGATAGGAAACAAAGTACGATAATGCAAAAGTTAAATTATTTTTTCTTTATCTGTTCAAATACAGTCACAATGAATAAAAACTTTGAAAAAATCTTATCGGCAATTTTCGGCTATTCCGAAAAAAAATTTTAATGTCGGTCTGTTTACCTAAATTTTGATTTATAAAAAAAATAAATCAAAATTTAGGTAAACAGACCGACATTAAAATGAAAAATGCATCTATAAATACTATATTTGGAGCTATCTGTTTTATAACACTGTATTGTAGAGGTTTCGAACTATCTCTTATACCTAATTTTCAAGCGCGAATTGATATAATAACTTTTAAAACTTACGATGAAATATGCCATTTTCGGCCTTTTTTGACACTTCATATTTTTAATATCCACGATGACGCTTTATCCATCCTAAGCAATCTCTTCGAAAACTCATAATTCTGTTAAAATGAAACTTTTACGAAAATTGCAGGGTGTTTTAAAAATTGGAAATTCGATAACTAATCGGACACATGAAGCTTTAATTTTGGTCTCATTAAATTGTAAAAGTCCCAAATAATCTATAACATTCAATTTTTGACGTCAAAACGTTAAAACAAGGTCACATTCTGAAGTTAAAAACACCAATTTTAGGCCAATTTTGACAGCTGTAATTATTTCAATATGGAAGCCTGTTTGAGATTTCATGGCAAGCTATTTAAAAAACGTTGCATTTCGATATTTGACGAATTTTTCTGTTCGCGCTTTAAAAATATCAATTTTACTAAAAGTAAAAAAGATTAATTGGTATATCCAAGTACACATGCGTGTTGAGAAAAGATTGAGGAATAAAATAAGCCTAAAATGAACTCTCTAAGAATATTATAGTAGAAGCTATAATCGAACATAAAAAAATTTTGGTAAAAAAACGTAAAAAAATTAAATAATATTTTTTTTGAACCACTAAATGTCATAACGAAGAGCGCGAACGGCATGAATTTTAAAGTCTATTTATCCCTCTAAACAATAGTCCAAAAAAAGTTGAAAAAGTTAATTACAGTAGCCCACAGACGGGTTTAAGCGGACCAGTACATTAAAAAAAAAATTGTAAACAATCCAAAAAAAATCAAAATTCATTCGTTTCATCCTCTGTAAATTAAAATGATTAAAAAATCGAAAAAACATATTTTAAACGTAAGTCGACGAGCTCTTTCCGATAGGATAATAATATACGACATTTTAATAAAAAAATTATTTTTCGAGAAAAAAATTAAAAACCGTGAAAATTTTGGGTCTAAAATCGTAATTTCTAAATTTTCACAATTTTTCACAATTTCTAATGATTTTAGGTATAGAAAGATGTATTGTGAAAAGATAGTATTTGAGACGGCCCATCGGATCGTTTAAACCGGAAATATGCCCGACGTACCCAATTCGATTTATTCGGTACCCCCTACGACCCTGCGAAGGCCATTTTTCGACTTTTAAACAATAAAAAAAATTACTTTCCACTTTCTAATCTTTCTCAAAAACAATAGGGTTGGGCGGCTGCCGGTCCTCTCAAACCTCCAAAAGTAAAAATCGAAAAAAATAATTTTTGCGACCTGAAATGCGTTACAGCGGATTTCGCATATTTCCCGACTTTGACGTTTAATAACTTTTTTTCGGTACACCCTGTATATTTAAAATTTTTCACAAAATGTGCCCCCGTTATTCCTCTATAAAACCAAATAATCAAAATTAGTTCGACGTTTACCACTTGAGAGAAAAAAAATCGAAAATGTCAAAAAATCGAGATTTCAAAAATCGGGTACGGCGGCGACGACGACAGAGGTCACAATTTTTTAAAATAAAGGGGAGATATACATATCGCTCGAAAGGGGCGATATGTAAAAGCTGCATATCGCCGATCGGCAACTGGCGTTGCCTCTAAAGGTAAAAGTTATTACATAAAAGAATTTAAAAAAATTTGAATTTTTAATTTTTTAAATTTTTTTTTCATTTTTTATAATTTTTTTTTTAAATATTCTGTTTTACTATATTATTTACTTTTGTATCACACTCCTTCGGACTGTGATGTGAAAACATATCGCCTAATTTGTCGATATAACACCTGTCAAGAAATATTTACAAATATTTCATTTGATGTTTAAGTATTTCAATCTTAATATGAGAACTACACTAAAACAACAAAATATTTTTTTATAAACGCGATTATTACACATAAAAAATGTCAAAATGACAGCTGTCAATATATAACTAATAATACTGTAACGCGTGTATTTTATTTTTATTCCTTTTATTTATGTTTCACAAAATTAACACTTAATATTAAATAGTTTAATTGAAATAGTTGAACTTTAAAATTGTCAAAATGACAGCTAGCAAGAAACAACCTTTTTTCAACACACAAAATTTTTGTTCCACACAATAACTCATTTTTCATTCGTATGCCAAATTTTGTTTAGACCAGATAAGTAGTTTTCAATTTATGCTTTTACTTTTTCGGATATATTCGTTTTTCTAAGACAATAATAGCAGTCCATTTTAAATTTAACAACTATCATACTTTTCCGAATATAAAAATTGAAGATGTTTTATAGGGTCGAAACGTTGATATTTGGTTAAAGCAATATTGCACAAATACTTTAGAAGAAGCAAGATTTACGAACCTGCAATAAAAATTACAAGTTTATATTAAAAAATAAAAACCTGATGTTGGTATCTAGATGCCGAAACGTTTTACCCGAAATCTGATGACATCGTATGATAGAAAACAAAATACGACAATGCAAAAGTTAAATTATTTTTTCTTTATCTTTTCAAATAAAGTCACAAATCAAAATATAAGAATATTAAGATTGAAGATGTTTTTTTATAGGGTCGAAACGTTAATATTCGGTTAAAGTAATATTGCACAAAAACGTTAGAAGAAGCAAGATTTACGACACTGCAATAAAAATTACAGGTTTATATTTAAAAATGAAAACCTGATGATGGTATCTAGATAACGAAACGTTTTACTCGAAATCTGATGACATCATATGATAGGAAACAAAATACGGCAATGTAAAAATTAAATTATTTTTTCTTTATCTCTACAAATAAATTCACAAATTCAATTATAAAAATATAAAGATTGAAGATGTTTTATAATGTCGAAACGTTGATATTTGGTTAAAGCAATATTGCACGCATACGCTAGAAGAAGCAAGATTTACGAAACTGCAATAAAAATTTTAAGTTTATATTTAAAAATAAAAACATGATGATGATATCTAGATGACGAAACGTTTTACTCGAAATCTGACGCTATTATATGATAGGTAATAAAATACGGCAATGTCAAAGTTAAATTATTTTTTCTTTATCTTTTCAAATAAAGTCACAAATCCAAATATAAGAATATAAAGATTGAAGATGTTTTATAGGGTCGAAACGTTAATATTTGGTTAAAGCAATATTGCACAAATACGTTAGAAGAAGCAAGATTTACGAAACTGCAATAAAAATTACAAGTTTATATTTAAAAATAAAAACATGATGATGATATCTAGATGACGAAACGTTTTACTCGAAATCTGACGCTATTATATGATAGGTAATAAAATACGGCAATGTAAAAGTTAAATTATTTTTTCTTTATCTTTTCAAATAAAGTCACAAATCCAAATATAAGAATATAAAGATTGAATATGTTTTATAGGGTCGAAACGTTAATATTTGGTTAAAGCAATATTGCACAAATACGTTAAAAGAAGCAAGATTTACGAAACTGCAATAAAAATTACAAGTTTATATTTAAAAATAAAAACCTGATGATGGTATCTAGATGGCGAAACGTTTTACTCGAAATCTGATGACATCATATGATAGGAAACAAAATACGGCAATGTAAAAGTTAAATTATTTTTTCTTTATCTTTTCAAATAAAGTCACAAATTCATATATAAGAATATAAAGATTAAAGATGTTTTATAGTGTCGAAACGTTGATATTTGGTTAAAGCAATATTGCACAAATACGTTAGAAGAAGCAATATTTACGAAACTGCAATAAAAATTACCAGTTTATGTTTAAAAATGAAAACTTGATGATGGTATCTCGATGACGAAACGTTTTACTCGAAATCTGACGCCATCATATAATAGGAAACAAAATACGGCAATGTTAAAGTTAAATTATTTTTTCTTTATCTTTTCAAATAAAGTCACAAATCCAAATATAAGAATATAAAGATTGAAGATGTTTTATCGGGTCGAAACTTCGATATTTGGTTAAAGCAATATTGCACAAATACGTTAGAAAAAGCAAGATTCACGAAACTGCAATAAAAATTACCAGTTTATATTTTAAAATGAAAACTTGATGATGGTATCTCGATGACGAAACGTTTTACTCGAATCTGATGACATTATATGATAGCAAACAAAATACGGCAATGCAAAAGTTAAATTATCTTTTTTTTATCTTTTCAAATAAAGTCACAATGAAAAGAAATCTTGACGGCAATTTTCAGCTGTTCCAAATATACCCGATATTGAAAATATAGGGCTTGCAGACCGACATTAAAATGAAAAATGCATCTATAAATACTATATTTGGAGCTATCTGTTTTATAGCACTGTAATGTAGAAGTTTCGAGCTATCTCTTATTCCAAATTTTAAAGCGCGACCTGCTAGAATAACTTTAAAAACTTGCGATGAAATATGCCATTTTCGGCTATTTTTGGCCTTTTTTGACACTTCATATTTTTAATATCCACGATGACGTTTTATGCATCCAAAGCAATCTCTTCGAAAAGTCATAATTCTGTTAAAATGAAACTTTTACGGAAATTGCAGAGTCTTTTTAAAATGAAAAATTCGATAACTAATCTGACATATGAAGCTTTAATTTTGGTCTCATTAAATTGTAAAAGTCCCAAATAATCTATAACATTCAATTTTTAACGTCAAAACGTTGAAACAAGGTCACATTCTGAAGTCAAAAACACCCATTTTAGGCCAATTTTGACAGCTGTAATTATTTCAATATGGAAGCCTGTTTGAGATTTCATGGCAAGCTATTTAAAAAACGTTGAATTTTGATATTTGACAAATTTTTCTGTTCTCGCTCTAAATATATCAATTTTACTCTAATTTAAAAAAATAAATTGGTATATTCAAGTATACAGGCGTGTTGAGAAAAGATTGAGGAATAAAATAAGCCTAAAAGGAACTCCCTAAGGATATTACAGTAGAAGCTATAATCGATCATAAAAAAATTTTGGTAAAAAAAACATAAAAAAATTAAATAATATTTTTTTTGAACCACTAAATGTCATAACGAGGAGCGCAAACGGCATGAATTTTAAAGTTTATTTATTCCTCTAAACAACGGTCCAAAAAAAAGTTAATTACAGTAGCTCACAGACGGGTTTAAGCGGACCAGTACCTAAAAAAAAAATTGTAAAAAACCCAAAAAAAATCAAAATTCATTCGTTTCGTCCTCTGTAAATTAAAATGATTAAAAATCGAAAAAATATATTTCAAACGTACTTCGACGAGCTCTTTCCGATAGGATGTACGACATTTTAATAAAAAAATTATTTTTCGAGAAAAAAATTAAAAACCGTGAAAATTTTGGGTCTAAAATCGTAATTTCTAGATTTTCACAATTTTTCACAATTTCTAATCATTTTAGGTATAGAAAGATGTATTGTGAAAAGATAGTATTTGAGACGGCCCATCTGATCGTTTAAACCGGAAATATGCCCGACGTACCCAATTCGAGTTATTCGGTACCCCCTACGACCCTGCAATGGCCAATTTTCGACTTTTAAAAAATAAAAAAAATTACTTTCCATTTTTTAATCTTTCTCAAAAACAATAGGGTTGGGCGTCTACCGGTCCTCTCCAACCTCCAAAAGTAAAAATCGAAAAAAATAATTTTTGCGACCTGAAATGCGTTACAGCGGATTTCGCATATTTCCCGACTTTGACGTTTAAGAACTTTTTTCCGGTACACCCTGTATATTTGAAATTTTTCACAAAATGTGCCCCCGTTATTCCTCTATAGAACCTAATAATCAAAATCAGTGCGAAATCTACCACTTTAGAGAAAAAAAATCGAAAATGTCAAAAAATCGATATTTCAAAAATCGGGTACGACGACGACGACGACAGGGTCACACTTTTTTAAAATAAAGGGGAGATATACATATCGCTCGAAATGGGCGATATGTAAAAGCTGCATATCGCCGATCGGCAACTGGCATTGCCTCTAAAGGTAAAAGTCATTACATAAAAGAATTTAAAAAAATTTGAATTTTTAATTTTTTTTTTCATTTATTATAATTTTTTTCTAAATATTCTGTTGTACTATATTATTTAATTTTGTATCACACTCCTTCGGACTGTGATGTGAAAACATATCGCCTAATTTGTTGATATAACACCTGTCAAAAAATATTTACAAATATTTCATTTGATATTTAAGTATTTCAATCTTAATATGAGAACTACACTAACACAACAAAATATTTTTTTATAAACGCGATTATTACACATAAAAAAAATGTCAAAATGACAGCTGACAGTATATAACTCATAATACTGTAACTCGTGTATTTCGTTTTTATCCCTTTTATTTATGTTTCACAAAATTAACACTTAATAATAAATGGTTTAATTGAAATAGTTGAACTTTGAAATTGTCAAAATGACAGCTAGCAAAAAACAACCTCTTTTTCAACACAAAAAATCTTTGTTCCACACAATAACTCATTTTTTATTCGTACGCCAAATTTTGTTCAGACCAGATAAGTAGTTTTTAATTCATGCTTTAATTTCTTCGGATATATTCGTTTTTCTAAACCCATAATAGCAGTCCATTTCAAATTTCACAACCATCATACTTTTCCGAATAAAAAGATTGAAGATGTTTTATAGGATCGAAACGTTGATATTTGGTTAAAGCAATATTGCACAAAAACTTTAGAAGAAGCAAGATTTACGAAACTGCAATAAAAATTGCAAGTTTATATTTAAAAATAAAAACCTGATGATGGTATCTAGATGACGAAACGTTTTACTCGAAATCTGATGACATTATATGATAGGAAACAAAATACGGCTATGCAAAAGTTTAATTAGTTTTTCTTTATCTTTACAAATAAAGTCACAAATCCGAATGTAAGAATATAAAGATTGAAGATGTTTTTTTATAGGGTCGAAACGTTGATATTTGGTTAAAGTAATATTGCACAAAGACGTTAGAAGAAGCAAGATTTACGACACTGCAATAAAAATGACAGGTTTATATTTAAAAATAAAAACCTGATGATGGTATCTCGATGACGAAACGTTGTACTTGAAATCTGACGACACCATATGATAAGAAACAAAATACTACAATGAAAATGTTAAATTATTTTTTCTTTATCTTTTCAAATAAAGTCACAAATCCAAATATAAGAATATAAAGATAGAAGATGTTTATTGGGTCGAAACTTTAATATTTTTTTAAAGCAATATTGCACAAATACGTTAGAAGAAGCAAGATTTACGAAACTGCAATAAAAATTGCAAGTTTATATTTAAAAATAAAAACCTGATGATGGTATCTAGATGACGAAACGTTTTACTCGAAATCTGATGACATTATATGATAGGAAACAAAATACGGCTATGCAAAAGTTTAATTAGTTTTTCTTTATCTTTACAAATAAAGTCACAAATCCGAATGTAAGAATATAAAGATTGAGGATGTTTTTTTATAGGGTCGAAACGTTGATATTTGGTTAAAGTAATATTGCACAAAGACGTTAGAAGAAGCAAGATTTACGACACTGCAATAAAAATGACAGGTTTATATTTAAAAATAAAAACCTGATGATGGTATCTCGATGACGAAACGTTGTACTTGAAATCTGACGACACCATATGATAAGAAACAAAATACTACAATGAAAATGTTAAATTATTTTTTCTTTATCTTTTCAAATAAAGTCACAAATCCAAATATAAGAATATAAAGATTGAAGATGTTTTATAGTGTCGAAACGTTGATATTTGGTTAAAGCAATATTGCACAAAGACATTAGAAGAAGCTAGATTTACGAAACTGCAATAAAAATTACAAGTTTATATTTAAAAATATATACCTGATGATGGTATCTAGATGACGAAACGTTTTACTCGAAATCTGACGCCATCATTTGATAGGAAACAAAATACGGCAATGTAAAAGTTAAATTATTTTTTCTTTATCTGTTCAAATACAGTCACAATAAATAAAACTTGGAAAAAATCTTATCGGCAATTTTCGGCTATTCCGAAAATCCCCGATATTGAAAAAAATTAATCAAAATTTAGGTAAGCAGACCTACATTAAAATGAAAAATGCATGTATAAATACTATTTTTGGAGTTATCTGTTTTATAACACTGAATTGTAGAAGTTTCGAACTATCTCTTATACCTAATTTTAAAGCGCGAATTGATATAATAACTTTTAAAACTTACGATGAAATATGCCATTTTCGGCTATTTTTGGCCTTTTTTGACACTTCATATTTTTAATATCCACGATGACGTTTTATGCATCCAAAGCAATCTCTTCGAAAAGTCATTATTCTGTTAAAATGAAACTTTCACGGAAATTGCAGACTATTTTTAAAATTGAAAATTCGATAACTAATCGGACATATGAGGCTTTAATTTTGGTCTCATTAAATTTTAAAAGTCTCAAATAAGCTATAACATTCAATTTTTAACGTCAAAACGTTGAAACAAGGTCACATTCTGAAGTCAAAAACACACATTTTAGGCCAATTTTGACAGCTGTAATTATTTCAATATGGAAGCCAGTTTGAGATTTCATGGCAAGCTATTTAAAAAACGTTGCATTTCGATATTTGACGAATTTTTCTGTTCGCGCTCTAAAAATATCAATTTTACTCTAATTTAAAAAAATAAATTGGTATATTCAAGTATATAGGCGTGTTGAGAAAAGATTGAGGAATAAAATAAGCCTAAAATGAACTCTCTAAGGATATTGTAGTAGAAGCTATAATCGAATATAAAAAACTTTTCATAAAAAAAACGTAAAAAAATTAAATAATATTTTTTTTGAACCACTAAACGTCATAACGAAGAGCGCGCACGGTATGAATTTTAAAGTCTATTTATCCCTCTAAACAACAGACCAAAAAAAAGTTGAAAAAGTTAATTACAATAGCTTACAGACGGGTTTAAGCGGACCAGTACCTAAAAAAAAAATTGTAAAAAATAAAAAAAAAATCAAAATTCATTCGTTTCGTCCTCTGTAAATTAAAATGATTAAAAATCGAAAAAATATATTTTAAACGTAGTTTGACGAGCTCTTTCCGATAGGATATACGACATTTTAATAAAAAAATTATTTTTCGAGAAAAAAATTAAAAACCGTAAGAATTTTGGGTCTAAAATCGTAATTTTTAAATTTTCACAATTTTTCACAATTTCTAATGTTTTTAGATATAGAAAGATGTATTGTGAAAAGATAGTATTTGAGACAGCCCATCTGATCGTTTAAACCGGAAATATGTCCGACGTACCCAATTCGAGTTATTCGGTACCCAAGACGACCCTGCAATGGCCATTTTTCGACTTTTAAAAAATCAAAAAAATTACTTCTTAAGTTCCGATATCCTCCATCTCGAACTTGCTCTTTATTTGACGGATCTCTCCAACCTCCAGAAATGAAAATCGAAAAAAATAATTTTTGCGACCTGAAATGCGTTACAGCGGATTTCGCATATTTCCCGACTTTGACGTTTAATAACTTTTTTTCGATACACCCTGTATATTTAAAATTTTTCACAAAATGTGCCCCCGTTATTCCTCTATAAAACCGAATAATCAAAATTAGTTAGAGTTTTACCACTTGAGAAAAAAAAACGAAAATGTCAAAAATCGCGATTTCAAAAATCGGGTACGACGACGACAACCCTCACACATTTTTAAAATAAAGGGGAGATATACATATCGCTCGAAAGGGGCGATATGTAAAAAGCTGCATATCGCCGATCGGCAACTGGCGTTGCCTCTAAAGGTAAAAGTTATTACATAAAAGAATTTAAAAAAATTTGAATTTTTAATTTTTTTAATTTTTTTTTCATTTTTTATAATTTTTTTTTTAAATATTTCGTTTTACTATATTATTTACTTTTGTATCACACTCCTTCAAACTGTGATGTGAAAACATATCGCCTAATTTGTTAAAATAACACCTGTCAAGAAATATTTACAAATATTTCATTTGATATTTAAGTATTTCAATCTTAATATGAGAACTACACTAAAACAACAAAATATTTTTTTATAAACGCCATTACTACACATAAAAAATGTCAAAATGACAGCTGTCAATATATAACTAATAATACTGTAACGCGTGTATTTTATTTTTATCCTTTTTATTTATGTTTCACAAAATTAACACTTAATATTAAATAGTTTAATTAAAATAGTTGAACTTTGAAATTGTCAAAATGACAGCTAGCAAGAAACAATCTCTTTTTCAACATACAAAATCTTTGTTCCACACAATAACTCATTTTTCATTCGTATGCCAAATTTTGTTCAGACCAGATAAGTAGTTTTCAATTCATGCTTTTACTTCTTCGGATATATTCGTTTTTCCAAGACAATAATAGCAGTCCATTTTAAATTTCACAATAATTATCTTATTTTTCCGAATATAAAGATTGAAGATGTTTTATAGGGTCGAAACGTTGATATTTGGTTAAAGCAATATTGCACGAAGACGCTAGAAGAAGCAAGATATACGAAACTGCAATAAAAATTACAAGTTTATATTTAAAAATAAAAACCTGATGATGGTATCTAGATGACGAAACGTTTTACTCGAAATCTAATGACATAATATGGTAGGAAACAAAATACGGCAATGCCAAAGTTAAATAATTTTTTCTTTATCTTTTCAAATAAAGTCACAAATCCAAATATAAGAATATAAAGATAGAAGATGTTTATAGGGTCGAAACGTTAATATTTGGTTAAAGCAATATTGCACAAATACGTTAGAAGAAGCAAGATTTACGAAACTACAATAAAAATTACAAGTTTATATTTAAAAATAAAAACCTGATGATGGTATCTAGATGACGAAACGTTTTACTCGAAATCTGATGACATCGTATGATAGGAAACAAAATATGGCAATGTAAAAGTTAAATTATTTTTTCTTTATCTCTACAAATAAATTCACAAATTCAATTATAAAAATATAAAGATTGAAGATGTTTTATAGTGTCGAAACGTTGATATTTGGTTAAAGCAAAATTGCACAAAGAAGATAGAAGAAACCAGATTTACGAAACTGCAATAAAAATTACAAGTTTATATTTAAAAATAAAAACCTGATGATGGTATCTATATGACGAAACGTTTTACTCGAAATCTGATGACATCGTATGATAGGAAACAAAATATGGCAATGTAAAAGTTAAATTATTTTTTCTTTATCTCTACAAATAAGTTCACAAATTCAATTATAAAAATATAAAGATTGAAGATGTTTTATAGTGTCGAAACGTTGATATTTGGTTAAAGCAATATTGCACAAATACGTTAGAAGAAGCAAGATTTACGAAACTACAATAAAAATTACAAGTTTATATTTAAAAATAAAAACCTGATGATGGTATCTAGATGACGAAACGTTTTACTCGAAATCTGATGACATCGTATGATAGGAAACAAAATATGGCAATGTAAAAGTTAAATTATTTTTTCTTTATCTCTACAAATAAATTCACAAATTCAATTATAAAAATATAAAGATTGAAGATGTTTTATAGTGTCGAAACGTTGATATTTGGTTAAAGCAAAATTGCACAAAGAAGATAGAAGAAACCAGATTTACGAAACTGCAATAAAAATTACAAGTTTATATTTAAAAATAAAAACCTGATGATGGTATCTAGATGACGAAACGTTTTACTCGAAATCTGATGACATCATATGATGGAAAACAAAATACGGCAATGTAAAAGTTAAATTATTTTTTCTTTATCTTTTCAAATAAAGTCACAAATCCAAATATAAGAATATAAAGATTGAAGATGTTTTATAGGGTCGAAACTTCAATATTTGGTTAAAGCAATATTGCACAAATACGTTAGAAGAAGCAAGATTTACGAAACTGCAATAAAAATTACAAGTTTATATTTAAAAATAAAAACCTGATGATGGTATCTAGATGACGAAACGTTTTTCTCGAAATCTGATGACATCGTATGATAGGAAACAAAATACGGCAATGCAAAAGTTAAATTATTTTTTCTTTATCTTTTCAAATAAAGTCACAATGAAAAGAAATCTTGACGGCAATTTTCAGCTGTTCCAAATATACCCGATATTGAAAATATAGGGCTTGCAGACCGACATTAAAATGAAAAATACATCTATAAATACTATATTTGGAGCTATCTGTTTTATAGCACTGTAATGTAGAAGTATCGAGTTATCTTTTATCCCACATTTTAAAGCGCGACATGCTAAAATAACTTTAAACACTTGCGATGAAATATGCCATTTTCGGCTATTTTTGGCCTTTTTTGACACTTCATATTTTTAATATCCACGATGACGCGTTATCCATCCAAAGCAATCTCTTCGAAAAGTCATAATTCTGTTAAAATGAAACTTTTACGGAAATTGCAGGGTATTTTTAAAATTGAATATTCGATAACTAATCGGACATATGAAGCATTAATTTTGGTCTCATTAAATTGTAAAAGTCCCAAATAATCTATTACATTCAATTTTTAACGTCGAAACGTTAAAACAGCGTCGCTTTCTGAAGTCAAAAACACCCATTTTAGGCCAATTTTGACAGCTGTAATTATTTCAATATGGAAGCCTGTTTGAGATTTCATGGCAAGCTATTTAAAAAACGTTGCATTTCGATATTTGACGAATTTTTCTGTCCTCGCTCTAAATATATCAATTTTACTCAAATTAAAAAAAATAAATTAATATATTCAAGTATACGTGCGTGTTTAGAAAAGATTGAGGAATAAAATAAGCCTAAAATGAACTCTCTAAGGATATTATAGTAGAAGCTATAATCGAACATAAAAAAATTTTGGTAAAAAAAACGTCAAAAAATTAAATAATATTTTTTTTGAACCACTAAATGTCATAACGAGGAGCGCAAACGGCATGAATTTTAAAGTTTATTTATTCCTCTAAACAACGGTCCAAAAAAAAGTTAATTACAGTAGCTCACAGACGGGTTTAAGCGGACCAGTTCCTAAAAAAAAATTGTAAAAAATCCAAAAAAAATCAAAATTCATTCGTTTCGTCCTCTGTAAATTAAAATGATTAAAAATCGAAAAAATATATTTCAAACGTACTTCGACGAGCTCTTTCCGATAGGATGTACGACATTTTAATAAAAAAATTATTTTTCGAGAAAAAAATTAAAAACCGTGAAAATTTTAGGTCTAAAATCGTAATTTTTAAATTTTCACAATTTTTCACAATTTCTAATGTTTTTAGGTATAGAAAGATGTATTGTGAAAAGATAGTATTTGAGACGGCCCATCGGATCGTTTAAACCGGAAATATGCCCGACGTACCCAATTCGAGTTATTCGGTACCCAAGACGACCCTGCGATGGCCATTTTTTGACTTTTAAAAAATAAAAAAAAATACTTTCCATTTTCTAATCTTTCTCAAAAACAATAGGGTTGGGCGGCTGCCGGTCCTCTCCAACCTCCGAAAGTAAAAATCGAAAAAAATAATTTTTGCGACCTGAAATGCGTTACAGCGGATTTCGCATATTTCCCGACTTTGACGTTTAAGAACTTTTTTCCGGTACACCCTGTATATTTGAAATTTTTCACAAAATGTGCCCCCGTTATTCCTCTATAAAACCCAATAATCAAAATCAGTGCGAAATCTACCACTTTAGAGAAAAAAAATCGAAAATGTCAAAAAATCGATATTTCAAAAATCGGGTACGACGACGACAAGGTCACACATTTTTAAAATAAATGGGATATATACATATCGCTCGAAAGGGGCGATATGTGAAAACAAATATCGCAAAATCGTCACTTACAGTGACTCTAAAGGTAAAAGTTATTACATAAAAGAATTTTAAAAAAATTGAAATTTTTATTTTTTCATTTTTTTTTTGATTTTTTATAATTTTTTTTTTAATATTCTGTTTTACTATATTATTTACTTTTGTATCACACTCCTGCGGACTGTGATGTGAAAACATATCGCTTAATTCGTCGATATAAAACCTGTTAAAAAATATTTACAAATATTTCAATTGATATTTAAGTATTTCAATCTTAATATGACAACAACACTAAAACAACAAAATATTTTTTTATAAACGCGATTATTACACATAAAAAATGTCAAAATGACAGCTGTCAGTACCTATATAACTAATATTACTCTAACTCGTGCATTTTATTTTTATCCTTTTTATTTATGTTTCACAAAATTAACACTTAATATCAAATAGTTTAATTGAAATAGTTGAACTTTAAAATTGTCAAAATGACAGCTAGCAAAAAACAACCTTTTTTTCAACACACAAAATTTTTGTTCCATACTCATTTTTCATTCGCATGCCAAATCTTGTTCAGACCAGATAAGTAGTTTTCAATTCATGCTTTTACTTCTTCGGATATATTCGTTTTTCTAAGACATTAATAGCAGTTCATTTTAAATTTCACAACTATTATACTTTTCCGAATATAAAGATTGAAGATATTTTATAGGGTCGAAACTTTAATATTTGGTTAAAGCCATATTGCACAATTACGTTAAAAGAAGCAAGATTTACGAAACTGTAATAAAAATTACAAGTTTATATTTAAAAATAAAAACCTGATGATGGTATCTAGATGACGAAACGTTTTACCCGAAATCTGATGACATCGTATGATAGGAAACAAAATACGGCAAAGCAAATGTTAAATTATTTTTTCTTTATCTTTTCAAATAAAGTCACAAATCCAAATATATGAATATAAAGATTGAAGATGTTTTATAGGGTCGAAACTTTAATATTTTGTTAAAGCAATATTGCACAAATACGTTAGAAGAAGCAAGATTTACGAAACTGCAATAAGAATTACAAGTTTATATTTAAAAATAAAAACCTGATGATGGTATCTAGATGACGAAGCGTTTTACTCGAAATCTGATGACATCGTATGATAGGAAACAAAATACGGCAATGCAAAAGTTAAATAATTTTTTCTTTATCTTTTCGAATAAAGTCACAAATCCAAATATAAGAATATAAAGATTGAAGATGTTTTATAGGGTCGACACGTTGATATTTGGTTAAAGCAATATTGCACAAAGACGTTAGAAGAAGCAAGATTTACGAAACTGCAATAAAAATTGCAAATTTATATTTAAAAATTAAAACCTGATGATGGTATCTGGATGACGTAACGTTTTACTCGAAATCTTATGACATCATATGATAGGAAACAAAATACGGCAATGTAAAAGTTAAATTATTTTTTCTTTATCCCTACAAATAAAGTCACAAATCTAAATATAAGAATATAAAGATTGAAGATGTTTTATAGTGTCGAAACGTTGATATTTGGTTAAAGCAATATTGCACAAAGACATTAGAAGAAGCAAGATTTACGAAACAGCAATAAAAATTATAATAATAATAATAATAATATTTATTCATAATAAACTGTAAACAAAAAAGTCTGCATAATATTATCATACTTAAGTCTATTATGAATGCCTCCCCTTCAGTTTTACTTCAAAAGGCACGTATATGTGCCTTGAGAGAAGTCTAAGGGTAGGGGAGAAATCCCTTCCACTTACAACTGAAGGGAAGACTAGTTAAAGTGAAAAAATTTTACAAAAATTTAGACGAGATACAAACTAGCATCTTCACCACAGAATCACTCACTCACCAAACTTATATAACCATATTATACAAAACAAACAAAATAAAAATACTAAGTATATTTAAAAAGTATTTAAAACGTACAACTGAGCAAAACAAACACCATCCTGTACCCTTCGGAGCTCAAGAAAAGGTTCTATCCACGGTTAGCTTATTTGCCAATACCCACTCACTCAATCTTCTGAATATATGCACCGTCGGACTTTCTCTTATGTCTCTATTTAACAGATTAAAAAGTCTAGGACCAAGATAGGAAAAACACCGTTTTCCATTGGTTTTTCCTGGTCTATTTGTTCTTAGATTTTCTTGTTGGTTTAATCTTGTTGGATATATGTGGTCAATTGGCAAAAGTAAATTACGGTTCTTAAACATTTGTATAAGGATTTTTTTTACGTAAATTTGTCTTGGTGTACAGAGACGTGTTTCTTGGTACAATAGGTCACTTGGATAACGCAGTGGCTTACCAAATATAATCTTTATATTGCGTTCCTGTGCAGTCTCTAGCTTATTATAAACTGATCTATTACAGGCCCCCACCCAACTATTCCGTAACTTAGAAGTGACTCCATTAACGCATAATAAATAATTTTGAGATTTTTAACAGATAGCACCTCTTTTAGCTTTTTAAATTTATAATTTAGGCCCCTTACTTTTTGAGTAATATATTCAATGCGGTAATCCCATTTCATTTTGGAATCCACTATTATACCCAAATACTTTACACTTTCTGCCGTTTTGATAATTACTTTGTTATTATTATGTGGTACTGTTATAGTGCTGAAAGTTGGTAAATTAACATTATAACTTGTAAAAGCTATATACCGGGTCTTATCAAAATTTACGGTTAGTAAGCTCTGCCCAAACCAAGCAAACACCCTTTCAAGATCATTTGCCACTATTTTTTTTAGGTTTTCCCAAGACGTGTCTTTATAGATTATTGCCGTATCATCAGCAAACGCAATTATATGTCCTGCGGACTGAAGATTTAGCAAATCATTCAAGTAAATCAAAAACATTACTGGCCCCAACACTGTACCCTGAGGTACACCACATGTAATCTTTTTTTCAGTACTGGTAACTTCATTGACTTTTACACGTTGTTTTCTGTTTGTTAAGTAATCCTGAAATAAATTATAGGCCAATCCCCGTATTCCCACACTATACATTTTTTTAAATAAAGTATCGTGACTGACCGTATCAAACGCTTTGGCAAGGTCAATGAAGACAGCCAATGACTTTTGACTTTTATCGAGATTACCATATATTTTTGATGTCAGCAGACCAATTGCATCTTCTGTACTTGTATTTTTTCTAAAACCGAATTGATTCTTTGAAAGAACATTGTTTCTTTCCAAAAATGAATATAACCGTTCCTTTATGATTTTTTCAAAAATTTTTGCAAAATTTGTTATTAAACTTATCGGTCTATAATTTGTTACCTTATTTCTCTCACCGGTCTTGTAAAGAGGTTTAACAATTGATATTTTGAAGTCATTCGGGATTTTCGCGGTTTCTATTATTCTATTTACAATATACGCGAAGGGTTGGGCGATATACTCACTTATTTTTTTAAGCGTTTCGCTTTTTATTCCATCATGACCCGGGCTTTTATTATTTTTAAGATCCTGGATACATTTCGTTATTTCTGCCGAATTTGTTGGTTTCAGAAATATTGAATTTAAAACTGTTTTTCCTGGAAATTTTATATTATTATTTTGACTTATTTTACTGGCTAAATCATTTCCTACATTGCAAAAAAATTTATTAAACTCGTTAGCAATATCGCACTCATTTTTTATTATGTCGTTATTTTTATCTACGATCTCTGAAATATAATTCGCTTTTGTATTATATTTATTTGTAATTTTTTTTGTGACATCCCAAAGTATTTTAGAATTATCTGCATTTTCATTGATTATTTGTTTATAAAATGAATTTTTTGTTTTTTTAATTAAATTGTTCAGTTTATTTCGATAAGTGTTATATTCTTGTTTAAGATTGTTGTTATTTTTGTTCTTTAATAGTTTCTGATATATTTCGTCTCTTTTGTTGATTGAGGTTATCAAACCCAGCGTCATCCAATCTTTTCTCTTTTTTAACTTATTATTCCTATGTTGACTATTTCTTTCCATACAAACCTGTATTGTTTTAATAAAGTTGTTGTAAGCTCCTTCCGCGTTTGGCTCACTATATACATCAATCCAGGACTCCTTTTTTATGTCGTTTATAAATTTTTTTATGTTTAATACCTTATTTACCTCTTTACATTTTTTTTGTCATTTGTTTTCCCCTGTTTGTTCTGACATATAATACTCACCATTATCATATAGTGATCTGTTATATTTGTATGAATAACAGATGACAATATATCATCCGTTTCTTCGTTTTTACTTTTTTTGAAAAACGCGTGGTCAATACATGAAGATGAATTTAATTGAACCCGTGTCGGTTTATTTATATAAGACCTAAAACCGTATTCGCTAAGGAGATTTAAATACTCATTTTTTAATATCGTATTTTTTAAAATATCTATATTAATATCACCTATAAAAAATGCAAAATCTGTCTGCTGTCTATGTACGTTTTGAGCAATAAAAATTACAAGTTTATATTTAAAAATTAAAAATCTGATGATGGTATCTAGATGACGAAACGTTTTACTCGAAATCTGATGACATCGTATGATAGGAAACAAAGTACGACAATGCTAAAGTTAAATTATTTTTTCTTTATCTGTTCAAATACAGTCACAATGAATAAAAACTTGGAAAAAATCTTATCGCCAATTTCGGCTATTCCGGAAATCCCCAATATTGAAAAAAATTAATCAAAATTTAGGTAAGCAGACCGACATTAAAATGAAAAATGCACCTATAAATACTATATTTGGAGCTATCTGTTTTATAACACTGTATTGTAGAAGTTTCGAACTATCTCTTATGCCTAATTTTAAAGCGCGAATTGATATAATAACTTTTAAAACTTACAATGAAATATGCCATTTTCGGCCTTTTTTGACACTTCATATTTTTAATATACACGATGACGCTTTATAATTCCGAGGCAATCTTTTCGAAAAATCATAATTCTGTTAAAATGAAACTGTTACGGAAATTGCAGAGCATTTTTAAAATAGAAATTTCGGTAGGTAATAAATTGGACATATGAAGCTTTAATTTTGGTCTCATTAAATTGTACAAGTCCCAAATAATCTATAAAATTCAATTTTTAACCTTAAAACGCTAAAACAACTTTAGAATCTATAGCCGAAAACACTCATTTTAGGCCAATTTTGACAGCGGTATTTAATTTCAATAGATACTGACTTGAAACAAAATATTTCAAAGCACTCTATTCATATCCAAGTTAGTTTGAGATTTGAAAATTTTTCCTATCCGCTCTATCAAAATGTTTATTTTTCTCAAATAAAAAAAATAAATTGATAAATTAAGATATGGGGACACATTGAGAAAAGGTTGTAGAATAAAATAAGCCTAAAAGGAACTGTGTAAAGATATTATTGTAAAAAATATAGTCGATTAAGTAAAACTTTTGATATAAAACAATCTTTAAAAATTCAAAAAACATATTTTTTAAATATGAAATGTATTGCTGGAGGACGCGCATAGTGTTAAATTTAAAGTCTACTTATCCCGTTAGACAATAGAACAAAAAAAATTTCAAAAAGTTGAATACAGGTTATCAGTGGCGGGTTTGAACGTACCAGTAACTTAATGAAAAAAATTCAAAAATTTTACATCCAATCGTTTATTGCTCTTTTAGTAAAAAAGATTTAGTATCCAAATAATACATTTCCGGAGCATTTCGACGAGCTCTTTCGGATAAGGGCTATGCCATTTAAATAAAAAATGTATTTAACACGAAAAAAACTTAAAAACCGAAAAAAATTTTAGTCCAAAATCGTCATTTTCAGTTTTGCTCAAATTTTCACGATTTAAAAAAATATTAGGTATAGAAACATGTATTGTGAAAAAAAAGTATTTGAGACGGCCTATCAGGCTGTCTAAGCGGAAAGTATGTCCGATCATTTTGAATATACCCTTCAAGTTGACCCAAAATGACCCTGCATAGAGCATTTTTCAATTTTTAAAGATTCAAAAAAAATACTGCCCATTTTCTAATCTTCTTCAAAAACAATAGGGTTCTGAAGCTGCTGGTCCTCTACAACTGTAAAAAGTTAAATTCAAAAAAAATAATTTTTGCGACCTAAAATGGATTTCATAGAAAATATTTTTTATTTAAATATTTTTTTATTTTGACGTTTAATAACTTTTTTCCGTCACACCCTTTATATTTGAGGGGCCTAGTTCCAAACTGTACAATATCCACTTTAAAGAAATTTCCAGAAAACGAAAAAAACCTCTAAATTAAATGTTATTCCTTTTTTTTAACTTTAAGTATTCTTTTGAGATGTAGTCATTATCTATAGACATTTTGTGAAGTTATAGAAAAAAAAAGTTTTTCTTGGCAAAAATATTTACAAAAAATAAATGGAGATTGTACGTTATGAAACTTAGATTGTTCACTTTGAAAATAAAATAATGCTTTTTAATTCAAATAACAATTTTTATTTAGACTTAAGTAACAAACCTGACTTAGCCAGCTAATATAAACGAGTATGCTTTTAAATGTTTTTTCCTAAAAATTTAAATAAATGTGTAAATAGAAACTGAAACAAGCTGGATCAAACAATGGCGGAAAATTAAACTGTCAAGCTACACTCTTCTTCAGTAGCTTCGCATATTAACGTGTCTACAGTATCTTTGTCTTGGCTTGCTCCTTCCAACACAAATTTATAAAATTTCAATCTAGGGTCACTTTTCCATTCTTCTCCATAATGTGAAATAAGAAGATTATTAACATCAACTTTTTTGCTTTCGCCTACTACATTCTTTTTGGTAATTATGGTTGGATCCATATTCGTGATGCTTTTACCTTTCTTTGTAATGGATTTTCCCATTCCTAGATCTGACCTGTAGTTACTTTCTCCCCGTACTATTACTACCCCATTTGAATTCTTAGTAAGTATCATTCTTTTCATTTTAGAAAAAGCAAAATGCCACTGGCCTGGCGGCTTTATAAATTTACTTGTTTCTTCCTTCCAGTTTTTAATTTCAACGTCTTCTCCTACCTTGAGCACAGTAGCATAACGCGAGAATATATTTATGTATTCCTCTGGATCTAAAATGATCTCCTTTTTGCGAACATCTCGTTCAATATGACCAAACACTCTGTCAGGGGGTATAAATGAATGCCCCCTCACTGGAAAAACAACTACAATATTCGTTATTTGGTTTTGTTTGTACAGCCAGTTGCAACACATTGTAATAAGGGTTGTATTTTTATTTTGACCCCCGCATCCATCACACATCAGTCTTACATTGTGAATATCGGTAAAGTCAGAAGTGTTCAAAATGTGATAAATGCAGGACGCAACCTCATTCGATCCCTTGCTATATTCATTTTCGGTCCAACACAAACTTGTAACTGTGGAACTATTTAATTTAGTTTTCGAAGTGCCTCTAACAACAGTAAAGTTGTAGATATAAAGCTGTCTAGAGTAGTATGCTTGCTGATCAGGAACTTTGGGCAGCGCTTGGTTCTTTTGACAATCAAAAGAGTAAATTGCCACACCATCCTCTGCTTCTCGTAAAAGGCTGAAGTATGCTTGAGCCCTCATTTTGTGTATTTTTTTCTCTGTTATTAGGTCGGTCTTAATTTTTTTGTTACTGCAGCTTTTAATCTTTTCTGTTAACTGTAGACATGTAGAACATACATCGGTGCGAGGAGTCCCAAAACCCAAATTATATTGTGTGTTAAAAATATGTCTAAAGTAACTTTTTGTTACGGGTTGCCCCTTATTAGCATCTTGACACATAGTCCACATTTTTGTAATATTTAAAGAAGAATCAAGGTACAACCTTTCACTTTGCCCCCTGCAATAATGACCCTCAATGGCCTTAAATTGGTTAATGAAATTAATAACCGATTGTTTTTTGCACTGATATTTTTTTGACTTCGTATCGCCACCACGATTTTCCTTTGCTGGTAGTGAAGTTTTAAAATAATTTTTTGTCACTGTGTCAATCCTTCTTCTCGTAATTCCCAAAATGGTCATAAAAGACTTTTTACAAACTGAAATTAATTTTTTTTGTTGACTAAGAACACAAAACTGTGTTTGAAATATTTTCCCCCCGTGTTTCGAATTTTTTGGCCTCTTGCGCTGTACCGGTATAGTTTTACAGTATTTTAAAATAAAGTTATCCTGATAAATTTTTTGTTTAACTTCATAAAACTTGCTGTGGAAAATCTTAATTTCAGCCATTGTCAGCGAAGTGCACTGGAATGCAGAAGTTTTGTGGCCACATGTTGGGTAAACGGGAAGAAAATGTGGCCCATATCTATAACAAAAAACGTTTTTTAGAAACCCAAATTAAACCTTAAATCTTTAATCAAACCTACCTAATCTGTTTTTCCTTATTTTTCTTCCATTCAGTAGAATTTTTTCTTCTTTTCCGAGCCTTTTTCTCACTACTTACAGGTGTTACTTTAACATCCATTTTTAAATCTATTATTGTATATTAATAATTAACAACTTTTATAAAAATATTTAATTAATAAAAACAACCTTTCCGTTGAATAGACTTTAGAAGAATAAAGATAATAAAATTATTTCGAGATATAACCTGTCAAAACAACACGTAAACCGTTGATTTTAGCGCGAAAGAAATATAGCTCACTTTGAAAGTAAGTGCATAATAAGGTATTATTATGCATTGGAGATTGTACGTTTTGCTTTAATTGACGAATTAGGAGATTGTACAGTTTGAAACTAAAATATTGTTGGAGATTGTACGGTATGGAACTAAGCCAAATATTTTAGACTAAAAATAGACTGGACAATGAACGTTTTGGTACAAAATGATGGTTTATTGTAATTCAGCGTTTAAAATTACATCTGAAGCGCCATCTATCTCATTTTTGTTAAAAACTGGAGATTGTACACTTTGGAACTAGACCCCTCATTTGAATTTTTTACTGAAGATACTCCTATTATTTCGCTATAAACCCAGAAAGTTTGAATATTTTAACTCTATCCGTTTTCTAGAAAAAAAATCGGGAACATGAAAATGTCAAATGTGACATAAATTTCCAAGATAGAATACAATAGGAATCCTAAGATAGGGGATATAAACATATCGCTCGTTCGCGATATGTAAAAACAATATTTTATTTTTTTTCAAATATTTCTAAAACTAAAAAAGATGGCTAAAATATTTACGATATTACTGGGCACAAAATTCCGCAACTTTGCCACCATTTGACCGATGCTGTATCTCTTATAGTTTCCGAGATCCCCATGATGAGGCTCGAATTTGGAACACCCTGTACAGCAGGAAAATTTCTTAAAATTTCACTTAATTTAACATTTTATCATCATCAAAAACGCAAATAACAACGACAAACATAAAATAGGTAGGTAATGTTTATCATGATTTCGAAAAGTAACGAAAAAAAATTGAAATCGCCATGTTAAAACATAGGTAAATTGTCTTTATTTTGTCATAAGTCAGCTATTTTTTAACATATTTGCATGTACGACCTCTTATTCTCTTCAGAAATGTTTAAGATTTCAGAATCTTGTACGTAAAGATATATAGTGCTATTCAAAAATGTGCCAGCGAGTTTTAAAGTTTAACCAAGTTGAGGTGTGTCCGCCCAGAGGCGGATTATAGTACAAGCCGAACAAGCCTAGGCTTGTAGCGCCAAAGACTCCAAGAGAGACTAAGATAACCAAACAAGATATGAAACTAAGCGATTTCAACCGTGGTTAGAAAAAAAATGGCGTTTGATTAACCACTTAATTTTACAGACCCGAACACCACACGCCATGTATATTATTCTGTAATAATTATTGTAGCTTATTTTCCCAGACTAATACGCTTCGCATCGCGACATAGGCATATCTTTGGCAGCGGGGGCGCAGTGGCTACGCTAGGGGGGCCAGAGGTGGTCCGGGCCACCCCAAAAGTTTTTTCGGACCCCCTAAAATAAATTTAATCTTGAGAAGCTCTTGAAAGAGATATTCACTTACTTTATGTTACCAATACATGATATAGGTAGTTGTAATATACAAAGTCAATTCTTGTGCTTTATTAACAAACATATTTTGCCCCCCCCCACCTCAAATTCTTTGCCCCTTCTTGGCACCCCTGTAGTCAAAACTCACAGATTAAAAGAGTTTTTTTAAAGTCTGGCATATTTCCGCAGATTAAGCTTTACGGTTTTTTAAACCCAAAAAAGGGTGTTACACCCAAAAAAATTTCCCGTGCGGCGCAGAAAAGCGCCTTCGGCTATGTCATTCCCTTTCGCCACCCTCCCCCCTAGAACAAATCCTAAATCCGCCACCGTAGAAGGGGGGCCCAAAAATATCCCAGGGCTTTGGGCGCTTCCAAGTGTTAATACGCCTCTGTCCGCCTTTTTATTTTTTCAATAAATCTCAAAAATATAAGATTAGCGATCTCTGTTGATTCATCCTCTTTCAAACAAGATCAAAATCAATAAAATCAGTCCATAAATAAAACAATTATTACCTACATAAAAACAACCCTAGATAATACGGTAAAAGATGGTTAAAAGGATTTCGGTCGATTTGGGAACCAATAATGAACATAATAATGATATAAAATATTCAATGGCTGCTTGCAAGTGTTTAATAGTTAAATGGATGAATTTAAAATTTAAAGGTTCATGTAAATAGGCACGTAGTGGGTGTAACAACCAAACGGGGTGAGCACAATGGGCCAAACCTGGCGTAAGTGCATCCGGTGCACGGACGGGCCCTCGGAAAAAAATAGGAACCTGATTTTATCTTGTTCGAGTTGTATTCTTTAATTTTTACAATAACGTTCCTCTTAGGAAAATACTTATACATATCTACATGTCCAGAAATCACCTAAACTTATGGGAAACTGTTTTATTTTTGACTTTACAAAAAAGGGTATTCATAAAAAGTTCTGCTTGTTGAGAAAATAACATTCAAATTGAAAATGTTGACCGTTGCCGTTGGGTGTCAAAAAAAGTAAGAAACATAAATGCGGTAGATGAAAAACTATATTTAATTACTGTCCGGCATTTTCTTTTGATTTACAACGCTATCCACAAACAAAAAGAAGTGTCAGTGTTAACTTGACACTTTTTGACTATTTTTCAGTTTTTTTACTAACCTAACAATTCGTTCTTATAGTTCTTAACTAGATTGAACTATAAATGGGTTTCTCGTTACGGTTTAATTCTTACGTCTTACCGACTACTGCTTACGTTACTGCGACTATAAATCCAGCTTTTGGCTGGCTGCACAAAAGTCTGCAGAACAGACGTGGAGGCGCCCCGAAAGAAGCCAAATGAACGGACGATTGATCGAAAGAAAATCGTTTGACATAACTTATTGGCGCGAAATTCATATGAAACCTTTGATGTTTCCTAATTTACGTTAACGCCTAAATTTTGACGAATTGTAGTTTCAAAATTATTATTTGTGCACGAAGCAAGAGCTTACCGACAGCGTACTTCAATAATTAAAGATTTGGTATTATCATTTTTGTAATGTATCCGCGTGTTAGTTAACTTTCTTTAAGTTGACTGATAGGTGTATTGGTTACAATTATTTTGTGGTTAGAATGGTTAGGGTAATGTTTATATCAGTCATCACTCATCTGTCTTAAGCCGCGTTCTCAGAGCTACGGTTGTCACAGGCAAATCCCAAATCCCCACTTCTTCAATTAGTGTCTCGCCGACAGCTGTCGTCACCCGTGAACGAAGTGAAGTTGAAATAATTCAACGACAGCCACACCGTCCGAGCGACACGGTGGTGGGGGATTAGGGGTTATGACGTAAACGGTCCTGATTGGTCGAGATGATGTCGCCGGCTACAGAACGTATCTCTAAGAACGCGGCTTAAGACGAGGAACTCGTCTAAGATATCAGTCTATTATTTTTGAATAAAAGTTTATTCTACAGGGTCCTGCACCTCACCTCCCGTCTTCTATAGCTCACTTATTCATTAGGTTAGGATTTTGCAGACTTTACCTGTATCCTAGGGCGTATTTCAGGAAAATATTTTTGGTTATACAGGGTGTTCCAAAAAGTGTGACGTCATAAGGATTACACCTAAATAAACAATAAAAATAGCTAAAAACTGATCTAAAACCGACGAATTCAGAACTTAAGATTTTTACAAATTACATAAAAAGCCGGAAATATTCATAAATATAAAGTAATTCAATATAATAATTATTCATTTAATACCCAAGGTCGTTTTGAAACATGTTAGCTTGTAAATACACCTATATTTTATTATTGTTTTCGGACGACATGTAAACGCACATAATCTCGATCGGCACCGGAGTTCGGCTTCTTTTGGGGCGCCTCCGCGTCTGCTCTGCAGACTCTTGGGCTGCATGAACGTCACACCTTATGACGTATTTTTTGATGCGACTCATGTTAATTAAATCATATAGTTCTCATTAAACTTTAAACTGTCCTGAGAAACTCGGTCTTATAAACTTCAACATCGTGGAAAGGCGTGGTCGCCATACTCACACTTTTAGAATACCTTTCCACTCTACAAATTATGGGAAGAACGAATCATTGACCAGAATTGTCAGGCAGGCAAACAAAATATTGGAAGAGCATAATATATGCGTTTTTGGCTCTTCTTTAGCTGGGTTTAGGGGGTATTAAGGTCTAGGGACTTGCACTGGGCTGTTATGTAATGTAAATATTTGTACAATTACTTTATCTACTTTATTAAGCATTTATATTTATACACTTGTTATTTAGTTGTAGGAAGTGTCATAATATACATTTTTTGTATGTAAAATGGATTTACCGTTAATAAATAAATAAACTTCAAAAGGACCATTTTTTCTTGCTAAATAAGGAAAAATATTTTTAGAATAATACGTTCCATTTAATCATTTTTCACTTTCAAATTACTTTTATGACGTAAAATTAAAGTTCTTCGAAATGATAAAGATTGTCAAAATGAATTTTACGTCAATTGTCGGGATCGCGCGTTTAATTAATAATAGACCTACCTTATTTTTTGTTTCTGTTATGATTATGTATTTGAGAGTTGTGACGTGCATCCAGCCAGTAATTGGATAAACTATACTTTATTTTATCTAACTAATCCCTCAATTTTGGGTAGGCACCCATCTGGCGCCGCCGCTGGCTGTAAATCTACAACTACAGTGACATAAAAAAACAAGCCCCCCCCTGTATATGAAACTCGTTCCCGTCCACAGTGACGTCCCTCCTCACACCCAAAAATCACAGCTCGATGCCACGGTCGCCAGTCGCCGTAGCTTACCGCTCCTTGCCCAGTGTTGTCGCCAACCGCAGACTGCAACGTATTAAAAAAAATATCGGATGTTAACGAGGAAAACTTATAATTATAGGCTCATATATGCCCCCAATTTTTCGTTTTTCATAACACATTCAGTATAGGAAACGTTTTTGCGCATCCCTACACTTTTTCTAAGGGTTGTAGATTCAAATATAGATCGCGCTGCAGTAGCCCACTGGTGTGCCGCACTAATCCGTAATACAATGCAGTGTTTAAAAAATAAAGTAGTAGAGTGTTTAGTGTCCGTATAAGTAAAACAGAAAGAAAGTTTTTAGCGGCAGATGGATTAGTGCTGCACCCCAGTGGGCGACTGTAGCGTCATCTAGATCTGAATCTACAAAACCGTAGAGATGTATAGGAAAGCACAAGAAATGTTTCGTATACTGGACCTGTGGCCTACCGTGCTTGGCTTATTTATAGGTCTGCGTTTTCACGTCTGATGGCTATCTTTTGCATTGAGTTGATTCCAACAGATGGCGATACCTACTGGGTTTTAATTATATATTTATTCTAAAAAATATCTTGAAAACATATTTTCGCTGTATTGGGAATTGCTTATAGGTTTTGGCTTTCTGGGTCCTAACAAGGACGAAACAGCCTGTCATTGTCTACTTGTGCCCCTGGAAACCCATTACCTTAGGCGTCCTTGTGTACTTTAATGGAAAAAATAGATGCACTACTTTGTCGGCCTGCCGCTAAAAACTTTCTATTATCAGATATCTTCAAAATATTTTGTCCAAAACGCCTGCTTACAAGTGAAGCGAAAACCCAGTAATTGGCGATATTGCCGAATATGCTGTGCAATTTAATTTCACCGTACAATACAATTATACATAAAATATATGTACCAATTGTGTTCATAAGGTAAGTGTACCCTTTACCGACCTCTTAAGACTTGGTTATAGCTAAATAAAAAATATTAAGTCGCACCGCTAAAAAAACAGCTAATTATTTTTTTTCCCATTTTAAACTTTTATGTTTTAAAATTGGCAATAACTTAATATGTGTAAGTTTACTACTATAAAACTGTACATTAACTGGGAATTTTTAATTTTCTCAAAAGGTACCCTTTACCTTTACCGACCACGGGTGAACCTTTTACCGACCATTAAAAAACTAGTGGAGTCATGTTACAATAAATGTTTAACTTAATCTTTTATTACAATACCTTTTGTAAAATATTAATTAAATATAGAAAATATTTCGTATATAACATCGAATAATTAAAATAACATAATCTGTCTAAAAGTAAGAAAACCTTTAAGTACATTTTTTAAATAAAATATGCCTAACTTTAGAACGTTTAAGGTGCAAAACATTTTCTCAACTTTTTCGTTGAGGAACTGAATATACCCCACGTTTATTAATTAAGGTGGGTTTACTGATATTGGAAACGAAAACGATATCTTCATCTGAATAACGTATGATATCATCCCTTTCGGGCCATTTTCAGTGATTGCCACTAATGGTCATTGTTTTCACGAAAGCTCCATTTATGTCAATGGAAGTTATAATTCCTGGAAATCATTAAAACCACAGATTCATTGAATATTTGTTTCAAAAAATTAAATAAATTTGTGTCCTTTTTGAGACCTTTCCATTCATTGTCGCTATTTTTAAACTCAATTAGAGTCTCTGGTTGTAATCTTTTTCTATTTCCTTCAAAAAAATTTCGAAGTTGGACTACTAAGCACTTCCTTAACAGCTATTTCTGTATTAGATTTAGGTGCATTACTTGAACTATTTTTGTTTTCAAGTTGAGTACGCAATTTAGAATAATCAACGTTGTTCACATTGTCAGATATAAAATGTTTTAGTTGCTGTTGTATTTTACGAAGAGGGGAGGAGTGGCGATATCTCTACAAACAATTTTAAACTAGGTTGCCTATAAACAACCTTTTAGGACGCCGACTAGCTCTTCAGCGAAGAGTGGTGTGGGTTAAATTACTTAAAAGCGTCACCTGCTTTGTGGCCCTTATGGTCAAGGCAGTGATTGGTCGTCAAGGAAAACAGGAAATTACTTTAGGAAAACAGGAAATTACTTTAGGAAAACACAAATTCAAAACAATTCGTTTTAATCGCCACACCAAATACCAAAAATATAACAATTATTATACCTGTTGTTGAAAGTACCTAAAAAGGCTTATTAATGTCAATAGACTATCATTAGTTTAAGAAGCTATTCGTTGGGGCCCCAGAGTGGAAGCACCCTAAAACTGTCTAACCTACGTGCGTGTGCGATCTGACTCCAACACTTACGACCTTTTAAAAGTTGACGGCCGTGTCAGATACCGATTTCGAAAACTGAAAGAAGAAATGAAGTCCAGAGAAATATAGGTTAGGTAGTTTAATAGTGATTTCGGTTTACAGATCTCGGCAGCGTTGCCACATCTAGTAGATTTTCTACTTTTTGGTAGATTTTCACCCTTCTTCAGAAAATTTTAGTAGGCATATTTTCTTTAGTAGATTTTGGTAGATTTTAATATCAATTTCAATAATGTAAATATGCCACTAACAATATAATTATTGTAAAAATTATTTTAATTAAGTACTTATTTATTTTAATATCGGACGACGACCTTTTTTTTTTTTTTATTTTTTAGACACCACTTAGAAAACAAGAGGAAGGTTATGGTTATTGCTGCCTATGTCGAGGCATTATTTTAATTAAGTACTTATTTATTTTAATATCGGACGACGACCTTTTTTTTTTTTTTAGACACCACTTAGAAAACAAGAGGAAGGTTATGGTTATTGCTGCCTATGTCGAGGCATTATTTTAATTAAGTACTTATTTATTTTAATATCGGACGACGACCTTTTTTTTTTTTTTTTTTTTTTTTAGACACCACTTAGAAAACAAGAGGAAGGTTATGGTTATTGCTGCCTATGTCGAGGCCGCGACCCTTTTTTCACTATTATTTTTAGTGCTCACTCAAAAATCACCGGGCCCATTTGTGCCCTCCCCTAATTTAGTAGATTCAAAATAAAATAAAAGTAGATTCGCCAAAATAAATGTGGCAACGCTGGATCTCGAGCACTCTGAGAGCGCTCTGTGACGTCATAGATCTGCTTGAGATCTGTCATAGCCATATAGTGAGATATCTCGATTTCGATAATCGAACACGCAAATTTCGGAGAGAGCACTCTCAGAGTGCCCGAGATCTGTAAACCAAAATCGCTATAAGTTAAAATGATGAATCATAAGTTCTAAAGATTATTGGGATAAATTTAAATAATTGTGTGCTTAATATATTATTAAAACGGTATGGTAACCAAATACAACTCGGTTCAAATAGGCCTATTTCACTCCGGTTTACACGTTTTGTGCCTTACATAGACTGAATACCTTGTAGATATAACACTATTAGTGAGATACTCTGGACGTAATTCCACATTATTGTGAGTGGGAGAATGGGTATATACCCTACAAAGTGGGTTAGTGCGTAATAATGATTAATACAGTGAAACAGTAACTTTAAATAATTGGCCGAGGCCCTAGCGTGACATTATGAAGATATGTCAAAATTAGGACATCACAAACACATAAAACCTGTTAGCTGGAGGCTTGAAAAGTGGACCAGGTTTATCGAAAATACCCCAGGTATGGCAGGATACAGAACACTGCAAGGGCTGGTCACAGGTAGCTGCTTTTCTAATAAACGGGACACATAACAGTCAGGTGCGGAATCCTGTGACTGATTGAGGACTCATAGCAGAACGATGAAGTATGGAACCTCATGGAGCACCAAGGTAGAGCGTAAATTGGAATAGACAATAGAAGGTAGAAGAAAAAGAAAAAAGGCCAAAGGTGTTGGGTGGCCTTTCTTGGAACAAAAAAGCAGAAAGTTGAGTTTACTCCTTTTTATTGGAAGTTAAATTGTCGAATTTGACCTGAGTGGTACAGAAAATACTCTGCTACCACTTTTCCAACAAGGACTCACTTTCCTCTATTACAAATCGGCAAAAATTGCACAAATGGGAACTTTTTAGATGCACACTGCACAGGCTACATTCCCAACTGTCGTTTTTCTGTATCGAAAAGGCGGCAAATTCGTCGTCGGTATTTCTAGGGATTTTTGGCTGATTAACCAACACTAGGTTTTGACATTTTAGTAATTTCTCCCAAAACAATAACATTACATTTTATTTTTACTTTACTTGCTAATTAATGTTTAACTTAGACTACATAGTGTCTTTACTTAAGAAAACAGTAAGGTACTTTACTAAAATCAATGACCTCTTATTTTTCACCACAGTGTCCATTATTGTTTTGCTGATGTACTGTATCATGATTTTAGTGACCGATACTACTATTGCACTAAGACAAGGGCTTAAGAAGCTTCCAGGAAATCATAAGAACACTAACGCTTTTCTTGAACTAGTGATGAACACTGCACCCAGGATAGTGTTCTGTACTACTACACATTAGGTAGATTAGGCTTAATTAATAGCACGTTCACTATTACCGTATCTCTAAACTCTCAATTGTATAACTGACCTGTACTAACATTACCTTATTTAATAATATTCAACTAACCAATTATTTTTAGGTACACAAGGGAGCCAAGAAGCTGGGACAGTCAGAAGACAGTGCTAGCCATAATTAACCACTAACTGTAAGCTTGCAAGGTAGTCAAAATATATTGAAGTATCATAGTAGTGACGAATTGTTTTATTTTACAAACTAAATTGTGAAGGACGGGGTAAGTGTATAACACTTAATAATTATTAGATTATAGTTTAGGGCTAGAAAATAAAACCGTTACAACATCAAACGGAAAAAGACCACATGATTTAAATCCATTTTTGACGGTGTTTCCTGTAATAACTTCCAGCTATTAAGTTGACCTGCAAAATCTTCTTTTTAGTTTTTTGCCATTATTTTTAATTCTCCACTGTTGTATTATGTTTTTCCATGCATTCTTTAAAAGTCGGAAAATCGCCACATCTAAAGTTTGGAGCAAGTGAATTGAATTGGGCAACAGTGCTATAAGAATAATTCCTTTTATTTATTTTAAAATATTTAAATCTTTCTGTATCATTAGCAAAATTTAGTGAACCTTTTTATCTATCTAAGAAAAAACTATAAATAAAAAGAAAAAATTGTTAAAAAACAATGTAGGTCGTTAATAGCTCTTTACCGACCACCCGGTTGGTAATAGGCAAGACACTAAATTTTTTTATCCTTACGCCGACCACAGTTTAGCAATAAATAAATTGATTAAAGGATATGTCTATGTATGTACACTTAAAGGATATTAGATTATTTTGTGAATATCTTAATGTTCATAATATATTATTTTATACACTGTTTCTGAAATATTAAAAAAATTAAAAGATAAATATTTATTTTACGCTTTTTAGAGGTAATTATAAAATATTTGCCGGTCGGTGATAGATATCGACACTAAACGAATAATACAGATTAAAAACTAGTAAGTTTTATGGGAATGAGGTATTTAGTTTCTGGTTTTTCTGGATAAAAATCTGTGCTGTTTTCCTATTACCGACCAAACAGTCGGCAAATGGATTGCAATAAATTGTGGTAAACCTTTTACAGACCACTTTACTTTTAGCTATTTTTTTAATATTCTCTTACGCAAATGGAGATATTTATATGTAATAAAAGGAAAAAATATATGAATCATCCTATGTTAAAGTATTTTTGCCCTTATTTACCTAAAAATGTTTTTAATTTAAAATTTCGAAATTAAGCCTTTTTGTTTAGAAAACGGACCTAATCTGCACAGTACCGCGAATAAATCTGAATTGACAGATAGGTCGAGCACCATGTCGACTAGCGCCAAGTTGAATAAATTATAAATTATCTTCAGCGTCATCTGCCTTAATCAATAATACCACTATATTGGTATTTCCCACTATATTTAAATTTTAAACGGTAAAAACGCTAGCGGTCGCCAATAGGTGAAGGGTACATTTACCTTAACCATGCTTTTTATTGTTTTTTTTTCTATAAAGTTTAAAAAAGTCGTAAACTGTAAAAGTATTCCTGTTAAAATATCGACAATTTGGGGGCGAAAAAAATACTTATAATGGTTTGGCTTACCCAAAATTAACAAACTTGGGCTCGTTAAATAGGGTTTTCACTATTTTGTCAATTTAATATAAAACGACGTCGTTCTAAATTCCGTTGCGACAGCTAGAGCAACCACTTTTTAATTTTTATCAAAAATTGTAACGATACACAGTATGTCTCCGTAAGTTGGAACCATATGGAAAACTTTTTCTTATTAATTTAACGAAAAAAAAGTTATTCTTCATAAAAAGTTCTGCATAGTCTAAGAGGTTCTAGATTTAGTGGCAGTAAAGCTAACTACGGAGGAAGGAGGGCTGAGGGATCTTGTTATCGGATCAGTTTACTTTCCTCACGACGACCCTGAGGCCGCACCACCTAGAGATGTAAAACATTAGGTGAGAGACTGCAGAGGAAGTGGATCGCAGCTGATAATTGGGTCGCCAACGCTCACCACAACATCTGGGGGAGCACTCCCTAAATCAAATGTATGGACCAATCGGCCAGGACCATCCCAGTTCCAGAAAACGACACCAATGGACACAGATTCTGAAAACAAAGCACAGATATTCAGGCCTCCACAAAAATCTGCTCCTAAATTTACCGTCGAAGAACTGTTCAACTTTGAACAATGCGAAGCCTACAACCCATATGACTACTGACGACAGCTACCATTAACAGGATCCCCAAAACTACTACGAAGAAGAAACCACTATGAGAAGAACATTTTCACGACAACACAAGAACAAACGAAGAAACATAGTAGAGCTTCACAACTACACTAATAAAAAGGAACTTCTCTACATATCAATATCCAATCCTCCTCTTAAACTTCTCATCGACACCGGAGCTACTAAATCCTTTTTAAATCCAGATAGCCTTTAAATATTACTGAAACAACATCCGACATGACCCCTTTTGTGTCACTTCTATTTTTCAAAACCATTCACAAGATTATTGTGCAAAAATTCCAATTTTTCCTGAATTTAATTCCAAAAATAATATGAAATATTACCTTTTCAAGTTCCACCAAACTTTTGACGGCCTTATAGGCCTCGACAACCTCAAACTTCTAAAACCAAACTTGACCTTCCAGCCTCCATACTTATTACTGAACATTTTGTACTCCCTATTGATTACCATGAGACCAATAAAACCCAGTTCTACTCCATTCAGCTAGAACCCCATACGATAACCAAGTTCGACTTCAAAGAAACGGAAGGCAACATTACCTTACCAGGGCTACCACGACCAGGAGCTATACATTCTGTCAGACAGCCAAGCTGCCCTTAAGGCCTTAACTCCAAGACCTAGCAGCAAAGAACAATAAGGTAGAACTCCTATGGATTTCTGGTCACTTGAGGATAGCGAGCAACTAAAAAGCCAATGAACTGGCTAGAGCCGGATCATCTCAAAAACTCATAGGCCTTGAACCCGCCCTTGGCATATCAAAACAGGCAACCAAAGCAACATCAGACAGATGGGCGCAACAACAACACCTATCCCGATGGAACAGGATATCTGGTCATATATTACAGAGAATTCATTAAGGACTTTGCCAAAATTACGAAATCACTCTCTTACTGCCTTAAGAAGGACGTGAAAATTGAACACAACCCAGAATTTCTGAGTTGTGTTAAAACCTGTAAAAACACTCCATACAAAAGAAACGCTCACGAGGACTGATGATACAGAAGATGACACATATTCATTATACAACAAGGCCTATACCTACCTGGAAAAAATTACATTTCCAACTTGGAAGAAACAACCTCGGAAATGAAATCATTCGATTTTCCAAATAATACATCGAACCGAAGAAAAAATACGCATTATTTTTTGAAGATGACACATTTTATCAATTCCTGTGTAACACAATTCGTGAAATTTTTAAGAACTCGGCATTTGACCTCGTAAAATGCAACACCCTTCTAGAAGATGTCAACTGTGAAAAAAGACAAAAACAAATCATTATAAGCTACATTCACAGCAAGACTAACCATCGATGCATTCATGAAACTGAAACCCAGATTCTGCCCAAACTTTAAAAAGGACATTGAAGACATGATCAATATGTGTGATATTTGCCAAGCCAATAAATACGATAGGGACTCAGCAAAACCCAAATTTATGCCAACACCATCCAAACCACTCCAAATTATTCACCTGGATGCTTTCCAAGCAGGAGGTCAAAAATTCCTAACGATTATTGATGCATTTTCCAAATATGGACAAGCATACCCAATAGATGGCTCTAATGCTCTCCTAATATTCATCACTCGCCATGGAGTACCCCACATGATAGTGCCGACAGTGGAACAGAATTCAAACATGTTCTTGTCCAAGAATTTGTCGACACCCACAAAATTTCAATCCATTATACCACCGCAGACAACCCACAATTCAATGGAATGATAGAGAGATTTCACTCAAGCATCTAAGGATCTTACGAGAAAAAAATGAAACGCTTAACATGAAGGAACAAATGCCATCCTCGGCTACAACAACTCCATCCACTTCATAACCAACATGAGACCAATCGACATCCTGACTGGCCACCAAGACCCATTTGATATCGACATTAGAAAAACTCTAATCAACAACTACACTCAGCAACATAGAGAAAAAACAAAGACAATTTACAAAGAACTAAACGAAAAACTGCAAGAAGCCAAAGTGAAGTACATAGAGAAAAGAAACTCCAGGAGTTCCAATAACATATAAGCCCAGCACCAAAAGATTTACAAGAAAAACAATAAATCCCCAAAAATAGTGAAGATCGACAACATTGTAACTATTGATACACAAGACAGGAAAATTCATAAGAAAAACATCAAATATCAACCAAATAAAGGCATTAACATGACGATAGCCTTGCAGATGTACCTCAACGGCGGCCCAAGAAGCCCTAATCAGAAACCCGAAGAAAAACCTCAGAATACTCCCCCTCAAACTGGAACAAGCAGAGATTTAAGCAACCAGTTTTGTGCGTCTCTTACAAAACTTCCCCAGGGGATGGAGAAATTACGGTTCCGTGATCCTACAACAGTAAGCAAATGCACCATCAACATCAGGGGAAGCACCAACACCAATCAAAGGGCTGAGTCAATTTTTCAATTCCTAAATACTTTTTGAAGTAAATTCATTTTACGTGTACCCACATCACATTTTAACCCTTGAATTATATCTTACTTTTTCCATTGCCTGTCAAACGGTGGGCCGCAGCATCGAAAGTTTTTGGGTCTGCGGTGCCTTGCCTATTGACGTTTGGACCGCGGCGCCGAAATTTTTTGCGCATTCTCTGTTAACGTTTGAGTCGCGGCGCATTGCCATTTGAAGTTTAATGGCGGCGCCGAAAAATTTACTCATTTTACATGGGTAGGATAGTAGTTTTCGTTATAAAATTCTATTAGATACGTATTCCAAATTTCGGAGAGATCGGTTAAGTAGTTCTCGAGTTATTATTATGATCCAATCTATGAAGGCCATGGTATTTTTTTTTTGTGAAATATTTGTCCTGATTATAACTCATTTTTCATTTGTATGCCAAATTATGTTCAGACCGGATAAGTAGTTCCGAGAGTTAAGGTTTGATTACGCAACGGGCACTTTTTAAAAATACCTTTATTAATTTTAATCACTAATAGTAATTATAATAATATAATTTTATAACTAACTATCCTAATCTAAAAGCCCGCTATTTATATATATTTTATTGCTAAATTGGTTTTTTATCTCCGTTGCCAATAGATGTTTTGCTGATGTTGATGGTGCATTTGCTTACTGTTGTAGGATCACCGAACCGTAATTTCTCCATCCCCTGGGGAAGTTTTGTAAGGGACGAACAAAACTGGCTGCTTAAATCTCTGCTTGTTCCAGTTTGAGGGGGAGTATTCTGAGGTTTTCCTTCGAGTTTCTGATTAGGGCTTCTTAGGCCGCCGTTGAGGTACATCTGCAAGGCATTCGTTATGTTAATGCCTTTATTTGGTTGATTTTTGATGTTTTTCTTATGAATTGTCCTGTCTTGTGTATCAATAGTTACAATGTTGTCGATCTTCACTATTTTTGGGGATTTATTGTTTTTCTTGTAAATATTTTGGTGCTGGGCTTATATGTTATTGGAACTCCTGGAGTTTCTTTTCTCTATGTACTTCACTTTGGCTTCTTGCAGTTTTTCGTTTAGTTCTTTGTAAATTGTCTTTGTTTTTTCTCTATGTTGCTGAGTGTAGTTGTTGATTAGAGTTTTTCTGATGTCGATATCAAATGGGTCTAGGTGGCCAGTCAGGATGTCGATTGGTCTCATGTTGGTTATGAAGTGGATGGAGTTGTTGTAGCCGAGGATGGCATTTGTTCCTTCATGTTAAGCGTTTCATTTTTTTCTCGTAAGATCCTTAGATGCTTGAGTGAAATCTCTCTATCATTCCATTGAATTGTGGGTTGTCTGCGGTGGTATAATGAATTGAAATTTTGTGGGTGTCGATAAATTCTTGGACAAGAACATTTTTGAATTCTGTTCCACTGTCGGCACTATCATGTGGGGTACTCCATGGTGAGTGATGAATATTAGGAGAGCATTAGAGCCATCTATTGGGTATGCTTGTCCATATTTGGAAAATGCATCAATAATCGTTAGGAATTTTTGACCTCCTGCTTGGAAAGCATCCAGGTGAATAATTTGGAGTGGTTTGGATGGTGTTGGTATAAATTTGGGTTTTGCTGAGTCCCTATTGTATTTATTGGCTTGGCAAATATCACACATATTGATTATGTCTTCAATGTCCTTTTTAAAGTTTGGCCAGAATCTGGGTTTCAGTTTCATGAATGCATCGATGGTTAGTCTTGCTGTGAATGTAGCTTATAATGATTTGTTTTTGTCTTTCTTCACAGTTGACATCTTCTAGAAGGGTATTGCATTTTACGAGGTCCAATGCCGAGTTCTCAAAAATTTCACGAATTGTGTTACACAGAAATTGATAAAATGTGTCATCTTCAAAAAATAATGCGTATTTTTCTTCGGTTCGATGTATTCTTTGGAAAATCGAATGATTTCATTTCCGAGGTTGTTTCTTCCAAGTTGGACATGTAATTTTTTCCAGGTAGGTATAGGCCTTGTTGTATAATGAATATGTGTCATCTTCTGTATCATCAGTCCTCGTGAGCGTTTCTTTTGTATGGAGTGTTTTTACAGGTTTTAACACAACTCAGAAATTCTGGGGTGTGTTCAATTTTCACGTCCTTCTTAAGGCAGTAAGAGAGTGATTTCGTAATTTTGGCAAAGTCCTTAATGAATTCTCTGTAATATATGACCAGGTATCCTGTTCCATCGGGATAGGTGTTGTTGTTGCGCCCACCTGTCTGATGTTGCTTTGGTTGCCTGTTTTAATGCCAAGGGCGGGTTCAAGGCCCGTGAGTTTTTGAGTAGATCCGGCTCTAGCCAGTTCATCCGCTTTTTAGTTGCTCGCTATCCCCAAGTGACCAGAAATCCATAGGAGTTCTACCTTGTTGTTCTTTGCTGCTAGGTCTTGGAGTTAAGGCCTTGAGGGCAGCTTGGCTGTCTGACAGAATGTATATCTCCTGGTCGTGGTAGCCCTGGTAAGGTAATGTTGCCTTCTGTTTCTTTGACTGGAAGTCGAACTTGGTTATCGTATGGGGTTCTAGCTGAATGGAGTAGAACTGGGTATTATTGGTCTCATGGTAATCAATAGGGAGTACAAAATTTTCAGTAATAAGTATGGAGGCTGGAAGGTCAAGTTTGGTTTTAGAAGTTTGAGGTTGTCGAGGCCTATAAGGCCGTCAAAAGTTTGGTGGAACTTGAAAAGGTAATATTTCATATTATTTTTGGAATTAAATTCAGGAAAAATTGGAATTTTTGCACAATAATCTTGTGAATGGTTTTTAAAAATAGAAGTGACACAAAAGGGGTCATGTCGGATGTAGTTTCAGTAATATTTAAAGGCTATCTGGATTTAAAAAGGATTTAGTAGCTCCGGTGTCGATGAGAAGTTTAAGAGGAGGATTGGATATTGATATGTAGAGAAGTTCCTTTTTATTAGTGTAGTTGTGAAGCTCTACTATGTTTCTTCGTTTGTTCTTGTGTTGTCGTGAAAATGTTCTTCTCAGTGGTTTCTTCTTCGTAGTAGTTTTGGGGATCCTGTTAATGGTAGCTGTCGTCAGTAGTCATATGGGTTGTAGGCTTCGCATTGTTCAAAGTTGAACAGTTCTTCGACGGTAAATTTAGGAGCAGATTTTTGTGGAGGCCTGAATATCTGTGCTTTGTTTTCAGAATCTGTGTCCATTGGTGTGGCTTCAAAGGCGGATAAGGTTGATGATTGCTTAAGCTTTTCTGGAGGTATCTGGTATCTGATGTTGTTTTCTCCTTGAATGAATTGTATAACACTGGCAAGGTCTTGGGTCGCATTGCTATTGTTGATCCTAGGGGTTCTCTTAGTCCTGTCAGGAAAGTGGTAAGAGCTTACTGATACGTAGTTCGAGGTGGTGTTCAACAGGGCTATAACTTTTTCGTAAAATTGGTGTGGAGCTTCGTTGGAATTTTGGTGTAAATTTACGAGGTTTTTGACAAGTGAATTTTCGTTCCGCTGATTGGCAAAGTTTTGTTTAAGGGCGTTATTTATTTGGGACCATTCGTTGCATCCATAGATTGAAATTATTTCTTTTACTCGTCTTTTCAATTTGGAGATAATACCCTGTGTAAGTACATGGTTTTGAAAGCAAGTGGGGTCAGCGGTATCCCAGTAGTGGTTTAAGAGCAGGGTTGTCACATGGATGAAGTTCTAAAGTTCGTTGGGGTTGCCGTCATATTCTGGAATAATACTAAGGGTTTTCATATCAAAATCTGGTGTAGTTGGCATGGTAACAGTTGCTGTAGGGGTTATAGGTTGTTGGGTATGTTGTAGAATGGGTATTTGGTTGGTAATGTCAAGGGCACTAAGAGCGGTAAGTAAGTCTTGTTCAGTAGTCATTTGATGCTTACACTATTAAGATGATGACAAGAAGGATATCACTAAAAAAAATGTCTTACACTTTCACTAATTTAAAAAATATCAGATACGTACTTTTCATGGCAAAATTATATATACGTATATCAAATTTCGGATAGATCGGTTAAGTAGTTTTCGAGATATTATGATTCAAGTTGTTAAGGCGGACAATGCGATGCGTATTTCTCATTCTAAATATTTTTCCGGACGTTATAATTCATTTTTCATACGTATACCAAATTTTGGTCAGACCGGATAAGTAGTTTTCGAAGTAAATTTATTTTACATGCTTTTACATCTTAGTATAGTTTATTTTTTCTAAGGCATGATAGCAGTCCATTTCAAATTCCACAATTATCATACTTTTTCAGAATATAAAGATCGAAGTGTTTTTGTAGGGTCGAAAGGTTGCTATTTGGTTAAATCATTAATGCACAAAGACGTTAGAAGAAGCAAGATTTACGAAACTGCAAGAAAAATTATAGGTCTATATATAATAAAAACCTGATGATGGTATTGCAACGTTATGCATCTGTCTGATTCAAATACAAATTCTAAGTTGTACAAACCTTCAAAGCGGCCAAATCCAAGTGTATAAACGACTAGTGTCTGGTAGATGGGGCGATGCTACATAAGCTACAAAGGGAGTTGTTAGTGTTTATTCTTTTCAATTTTATTTGTAATTATATAATAAATCTAATAAAGTAAAACTGTGACAGTATACCGGTGTTCTTGAGTCTAATTTCCCCTTGGATGCGAGCGAGCCACCTGGACTAGTCCGCCCAACTACTTCAGGAGACTTGACCCGTTACAGTATCTAGATGACGAAACGTTGTACTCGAAAGCTGATAATAATATATGATAGGAAAAAAAATACAGCAATGGAAAAGTTAAATTATTTTTTCTTTATCTCTACAAATAAAGGAATAAAAACTATTTAACAAATCTAGTCGGCAATTTTTGGCTGTTCCGAATATCTCCGAACATTGAAAATTGATCAAATTTAAAATATGCAGACCGATATTGAAATGGAAAATTCATCTATAAATACTATATTTGGAGATATCTGTTTTATAACACTGTATTGTCGAAGCCGACTGACAAAGCCGAGCTATCTCTTATCCCAAATTTTAAAGCGCGAAATGCTAAAATAACTGACCGACTAAAACTGACGATGAAATCTGTAATTTTCGGCCTTTTTTGAGACTTTATATTTTCAATATCCATGATGACGCTTTATGATTCCAAGGCGTTCTTTTCGAAAAGTCATAATTCTGTTAAAATGAAACCTTCACGGAAATTGCAGAGAATTTTTAAAATGGAAAATTGGATAATTAATCGGACATATTAGGCTTTAATTTTGGTTTAATTAAATTGTAGAAATACCAAATAATCATTAACATTTAATTTTTAATTTCAAAACATTAAGACAACTTCACAATCCGTGGACAAAAACAAACATTTTAGGCTAATTTTGACACCGGTATTTAATTCGAATATGGAAGCCTATCTTGAGACAAAGAAATTTCATGGCAATCTGAAACTGTGTATTTTCGAGATTTGGCGAATTTTCCTATTCCCGCTCTCAAAATATCAATTTTTCTCAAGTTAAATAAATTGATATATTCAAGTATACATGCGTGTTGAAAAAAGATTGAGGAATAAAATAAGTCTAAAATGAACTCTCTAAGGATATTATAGTAGAAGCTATAATCGAATATATAAAAGTTCTGGTGAAAAAAATGAATACAATTTTTTTTGAAGCACTGTACTACCGCAAAGCGCCCACGGTATAAATTTTAAAATATATTTATCCCCCTACACAATGGATCCAAAAAAAAGTTAATTACAGTGACTCAGAGACGGGTTTGAGTGGGCCAGTACCTTAAAAAAATGTATTTAAAAGTTATAAAAAAATCAAAATTTATTAGTTTATTCCTCTGTAAATGAAAATGATTAAAGATCCAAAAAATATATTTAAAATGTAATTCGACGAGCTCTTTCCAATAGGGTATATAACATTTTAATAAATAAATTATTTTTCCAGAAAAAAATTAAAAACAGTAAAAATGTTGGGTCTAAAATCGTAATTTTGAAATGTTTACAATTTCTCACAATTTCTAATCATTTTAGGTATAGAAAGATGTATTGTGAAAAAACAGTTTTTGAAACCGCCCATCTGATCGTTTAAACCGGAAATACCCATGTAGGGTAAAAATAAGACTTTACCTTATTTTACCTAATTGTACAATTTAATGGTATGTATAATATTATTGTTACCAAACCCTGATATCAATAACGAGGATATAGTCGAGGGTATAACCCTCTATTAAAGGTAACAATATATTATTGTATATTAAATATAACAATAACATTTATATAATCATAGGTTAAGCTTAGAGGTAAGGTTACGAGTTTAAGGTTAAGTTTAGTATATAAGTAACTATGACTGATTTGTAAAATAAGAACAGAAGAATAGAAATATATACATTTTATACACGTCTTGATGACTCTCCCTTATCGAACCAAGTAGTTACCTTACATGGCGATCCTGCCAGTCCAACGACAGTACATGGATTTTCAGTAACTACCTTACATGGCGATCCTGCCAGTGGACTAAGGTCCCATGGCATTTCTACAAGTGAACTGAGGTCCCAAAAAGAAGAAAAAAAATCAGAGTGTATTGTGAATAAGTGAATCATGGAGAGAAAAAGCCATCTTCACCCAGTCCAGAAACGTGGTCCTGTCTACCTAGTCAGCCGATGGTGAAAAATGTGAAAAATGCTATAGCACGGCGCCAGGCGAAGATGTAGTTAGCAGCCACCAGCAGTCCAGCCCAGCAGCACGTACGTGTAAGGCCTTAATAGAAGGTGAGTGAGGCGTACGCAACGGGGGACTAGCTCATGGGTCTTCAGGAGTCCCGCTATTTGTGGAGGCAACCACAGTACTACACAATCACTAGGAAGGACACACCAGTGAGGCACAGCTCGGTGAAAATTAGTAAGAAATTTAGATAAGTTCATTTAATTGTTTAAAAACTGTATTTAGCAGGGACATATTTCAACTATATTTTATTTTTCGAGAATTTAAATTTTGAAAGGTGTTAAGCAACTATGAGTAGGAAATTTGATTTAAATTCGTGCCAAATTTTAAGTATCAAAGAAATTTACCCGCAGGGAACTCGCGAAATAATAATAATAATAATAGATTTTCGCAATATAGGAGTTCGTCAAATCGTGGTAAAAATTTTTTTTTTAGATGATATAATAATAAAAATAATAGTACATATCTCATGTAAAGCAAGAATGAGAAAACTTGCGAGGGTAACATCATACAGTCAACATTAGCCGATCAGTTTTTTCGAGCCTAAAGAAAACTTAGAATCTGTAATTTTAAATTTAAATCTAAATTTTATTCAAGTCAACTATTAGGCACCATATTAAAATGATTAATCTATAAGTGTTATATTTAAAAAATTTATTAACAAATATAATATGTAAACACCAGAAAGGAAATCAAAATAATTAGTTCAACATTTTTACGAACTTGACATTGAAATTTATTTGATGACAATTTAAAACATACATTCATGTAATTGAAAGTTTTGAAAATAAAATAAAATAAATGGAGTATTAGGCTCCAATTTTTTTTTTTGAAAAATATAGGTAATGCCAAGATAAATTTTAAAAATTTTAAGTTTTTACTGAGAATAAAATAGTCTCAGTCCCATGTTGTCTTTACAACAATCATGTTTTAAAATACCTGCCCGAAATAAAGTAATTAAATTTTGCTATGCTAACCAAAATTAAAATTGTATTATGTTACCAGGAAATATACCAAATAGTATTAATATAGCAAGTGTTTTAGCTCGACCGCAAAGTAATATGATATCGATAAACATTTTAGATACAGGCGACGCGAAAGTAACGTTAACAAATTTTATCTGAAACTTATAGATTTTAGCAATTATGAAACTTGTTGTTAGGTTACACAAAAAAAATATTATTAGTTAACCTCTCATATTTTAAAATAGAAGGGAAATTTTTAGTTCAAAAATTCGCGCCAAATATTTAGACTTACGAACGGATTGATCACCCGGAAGTAGTTGAATTAGTAAAATGGCCTAATAAGTCTTGTGAACTCTGTCCTGTTTCGATAGCTGAATTTATTAAAATGCGTAAAAGTAATAAATATGCCTGCAGCATAGGAAATTTCGTCTATTTTAAAAATATTGTTTATATGAATCAGGAGTCTTGAACGACGTTGGCCTTAAGTGCACAGTCGAAAGCCCTGTAATTCAGGAACAATAATTATACGGAACATAAAGTTTCGGGATTCTTGATCGGCGTTTCGCATTTAACTGCTTCGTTGAAAGAACCGAATGCCGTATGTGATGAATATTGAATATAATATTCGCGAAGACGAAAAAAGCGCTCAAATGTTAAAAAACATTAAAAAATAAAAAGGTATAATAATAGAGCCCGGTATAGAAATAAATATCTATTATTAAAAATGTAAAAAGGATATTCGATCGTAAGAAAAAACAAATAGTTCTTAACGATTTTCAGTTACTATCGATATGAGGACACGCAAGGATTAATAGGATGTATTGTATAATAATATAAAAGATAGGATGCATAAAAAAGTGTTTACGACAATATGTCGAGGAATACGTATGAAATGATAACGATTGTTAAAGATGTAAATAAATTAAAAAAATGTTAGTTCATAGGAATAGAGTTAAGAAATATTTTAAATAATTTTACATACAAATATATTTTTATTACCTAATTAAGTTAAGACCGAAGACTAGACAAATAATTAATTTACCTTCGCCATTCTATCAGCTAAACAATTTCCCGTGTAAAACTTATGGCAGATAGATTATTTCATTTGTAAGAATTACGTTAAATTATTTGTAATTTCCTTTTGGGCTAAAAGTTGTAAAATCGTATATTTCTTCACGGAGTTTGCTTCACATTACGAGATTCAAAACCGTGTGTTAATTATCGTAATTATTTTATTTAAATGTCAATTTAAACCGTTTTATAGGCAAACAAATTAAAAACTGAGCAAATACCTAGAATTTGTATGAATATTTCCTACTCTTGTACGTGCCATTGTACAAATATTCCATCATATTTCAAAATAAAATGAAAATTCAACTGGTCATATTTATATTACCGCCCTTTCCATTTGGTAACCATTTGGCAACGTAGGAAATTGCTAAAAGCATCAGCCCGGTTCTTTGTGACACGGCGACGGGTATTCACAAGGATATGTATTGACGTCATTTTTCTTGTTTTGTTTTATATATCGTTTCGTAGTTTTAATGGGATGTACCGGATTGTTCCGTGCCGTACAGATTATAATATGATATTGTTGACAATTATTATGAACTGATTGTGCATCTTTTGTGGTAGTGTATGTGAGTAAGTGCTTACTGTGGACCTATTGACTTTTTTACTCTTGGTGTTTGGTTAATTTGTTTATTTATCTGTTTCTGTTACAAACAATAAAATAATGGCGAAAGGTCTAAACACTCTAAACTTATCTAAAAGGCGGAAAAGTAGGCGACAGCTTCGTAAAAAGTTGTAAGTATAACATGTTTTCATCATAAGGGATGAATTTTAAAATAAATTGTGAATACTATAAGTAGTTAGGTTGCTTATAATACATATAGGCTAGGGCTATATTTGTTAAAAAACCAAAGAGTGAGAGAGAATAGGGGATAGAATGTTTGCTAGAAAAAAATGTCAAAAGTTTGAGTAGATACTATAATATACAGTTGAGTGTGTTCGAGGAGTGGACAATAGAAAAAAATCTTTATTGTTGATTTTAGGACCAAAAGTCATTCTTAACAAAACATTTCTACTTGAGAAAATCAGTTGGCCGTATTAATATTATATATTTTAGATCAGATATACCTATAAGTATAGGGTGTTAATAAATTAGGAAAACAGGAAAATGCTTCGACAGAAAAGTGACAATATTTATTATTTTTAGCAAAAATTATATTGAACAAAGTTGTTTACTTACTTACTCGGTTGTTTATAAAGTAATAGTCTAAATACAAGTTTTGAAAGAAAAAGTTGAATATTTTAAATTAGAATAAGAATCGACTTATTGATTTTTTGTTATATGCAAATAATTACTGAAACCACTATATACAGTATGTCTCCGTAAGTTGGAAGTTGGAACCATATGGAAAACTTTTTTATTATTAATTTTACGAAAAAAAGTTATTCCTCATAAAAACTTCTGCGTGGTCTAAAACCTAAAATCCAACTATCAGATACTAAATTCTTCTAGACGTATTATACGAGGTTTCTCAAAAAATATGAATTTTGCCCAAGAGCAAAGTACCTTTATTTCTGACAATATCGAAAATTGTTATTAAAAAAAGTTGATCAGAACTAAAAACCACGTTTAAATATGTAATTACACCCATTTACGATGAAAAAATAGGTTTTTTTTAATCATTTTAAATTTGCCTTGTTATTGTACACACATACGTTTCAAAAAATAAAAAATAATTTGTTTATTGTAAATGGGTGTAATTACATACTTAAACGTGGTTTTTAGTTCTGATCAACTTTTTTTAATAACAATTTTCGATATTGTCAGAAATAAAGGTTGGGCAAAATTCATATTTTTTGAAAAACCTCGTATACGCCTAGAAGAATTTAATATATAATAGTTGCATTTTAGGTTTTAGACCATGCAGAACTTTTTTATGAAGAATATATTTTTTCGTAAAATTAATAATAACAAAGTTTTCCATGTGGTTCCAACTTACGGAGACATAGTGTATAATTATATTCAAATTTAAAATATTCGAATTTTTTATTTGTTGCGTAAAAATAACTTTGATCCTATATCCTATACAATTTTTGTTAAAAGTAATAAATAATGGCACTTCTATCTTAAAACATTTTTAAATTTTCATAATTTATTAACACACTATAAATCTGGTTTATAATTTGAATATGGCAGCAGACCTTTTTATAAAGAATTACATTTTGTCGTAAAATCAACAATCATAGATTTTTTCATATTGTCAACTCTATCCGCAGTTACACTGTATAATTTTAGGAATAATAATATTGATGTCTAAGAAATTAATTTATTAAAGAAAACAAAATAAATTTAAACAATGTTGATTGGGCAGGTAAGTCTTTTTCCGGGTTTGAGGTCAGATGATTGGAGATACCTATTAATTTAAAATCAAGAATTAAAAAGTCTTTTTACAAAAATTGTGTCCGGAATGCTATTGTTGGAGTTATTTAGAACAGAGAGCCCATTATGTTTAGTGTCGAGTGGCAGTGGTATGTCGTTTTAGAGTTTTAGGAGTTAAAAAGGCCCAATATAGTAATTTGATATACCTAGTATAAAAAGGTTTAAGGGGTGCATGTAAGAGGGATAATATATATTTTTCAAAAGTCACGCCGAGTATCTATTGAACGAAATTCGGTTTAGAAGTTAAAGACATTTTTCTTTTCAAATTTGTTGTTTAGTAAAGTAAATAGTACCATTGGGTGAACAGACTTTGACTTAATACAACAAGAAAAACTGTAGCCGAATTTACCAAATAAAAATATCTGGCTTTTTTAGGATTAAAGATTTTAATGCCAGATTAGGTGCAACTAAGATTATTAACACTGACAGCGAGACTGGCAGTAAAGAGATGAGAGGAGAAAGGTAAAAGTTAAATTATACATAAAATGAAAAAAAAAATTAGCATGTAGTCAAAATTTTAGGTTCTCAGTTAAATTTTTTTTTTGAACTCATATTTAATTTATTTAAATGTTTAGCCCTGTGTTTAGCTGTCCGCAGTTTACCACTGCAATGCCAAATTCAACTGCTGAACAACCTCTAATGGAAAGTATGGATACTTCTACTGATCCAATGGAAGATGACAAGTAATAGCTACTGTAATACTTATTTAGTAAATGAATTTAAACAGTACTTTTTTAGTTTACCTGAACTAGAAATTGAAACTGGTGTTCTCTCTAATACACCTTTGGATGAAATACTTCTAGAGGGTCGAAGAGTAGTTGATATTCAATATCTATTTAAACAGATTGCTGCCATTTCAAGGCACCCTCCGTTCGACTGCTCTTTTGCCGACATGTTTATTATTAAAGAATATAGGGCGGGTTTAAATGGAAGCATCACTTTCAAGTGTAAAATGTGTCACATTAAAAATACTATTTATCTTTCTGAGCCTGAGACCAACATGCCCGAAGTAAATACAGGTGCAGTTTTGGGAACCATCTCTGCGGGAATTGGATATGCTGCTGGCGACGAATTGTTTTCTATAATTAATATGCCATTTATGGCCAAAAAAACCTATCAAAAATATCAGACCAATGTTGCTGATATCATTCACAACATTTCCTGCCAAGAAATCGAGAAGGCTGGAAAAGAGGAGGCCGACATTGCCAAAAAATTAGGCTTAGTGGGCAAAGATGGTATACCTAATATAACCGTCATAGCAGATGGTGCTTGGGGAAAACGTTCCTACTCAGTTAATTACAATTCGAGTTCTGGAGTGGTAATATTTTATTATTTTTTTAAATAAGAGGTATAAATAAGCTCAAATATACAGGCTATTTTATAGAATATTGTGACAAATGAGGATTATATATTAATAGGTTTAAAAAAGTCTTACTGAAATGCTAATGTATAAAAATTTTAGGCCTGTATAATTGGAGCAAATACGACAAAAATACTGTTTTTGGGCATTCGAAATAAATATTGCTCAGTATGTAGCCACTATCAGAAGAACGGTTTAGAAGTGCGGACGCACCAATGTTTTAAAAATTGGAATGGAACATCAACATCAATGGAGTCCGATATTATTGTCGAAGGGTTCAAAAAAAGTGTAGAAATGCATGGATTGCGATACACTAAGCTAGTTGGGGATGGAGACAGCAGCGTCACCAAAAGACTTGCTCAAGCCAAACCATATGGAAATTTGCTGGTTGAGAAAGTAGAATGTCGTCTTCATCTTCTGAGAAATTTTTCGACCAAATTAAGGGAAATATGTGGTAAATAAAGACTTACATGATAGGAAAAGCTAAGATAAATACGCGTACTTTCAATTTTTTATATTGCAATATTTCTCTGCTCTATCTTGCCCTATCTTACAATTTCGACCCATATGCGTCATCGCACCCAGTTAGTATAAATAGAGCTGTAGTTGCCATACGTATTTAGTATTCACCTGAAGACGACTGGAGACTTACCAGTTGAAACGTTGTGATTCAAAAAAAAAAAAAGATAATGCAAGTCGAAAACTCCTCTGTCATTCTTAAATAAAATTTGTTACCCTATCTCAAAAAGAATTGCTGTAAAAAATGTATGATTGCAGGGATACAAAATGTACTAAATAAAAAAAAGGTTCAGCAAAAGCCTCTATAAGAATGATGTGTGTCTTGTGAAGAATTCAATTTTTCTAACATAACTTGTATTTTCAATTTTACAACAAAATAAATTCTTAGGTAAGCACATTGTTGCACATGAGAAATTCTGCTGAAAAAATGATTAATTATTTAAATGTTTTATTAGTAAAATGAGGTCATGAGTCTAAACTCAGACACACGAGTTTTAATTCTAAGTAACACGTTCTTCATTTTTATATTTATTTACTCACTATTTATAATCCCTAATAATATACTAAATTTTTATAGGGCGTAGGCGCAGTAACTCGAGTAGCGAACTTGTTCCTCCATATTTACGAAAAATTGTGGAAAACAACTTATTGCGCCTGCGGATATCTATTAAAAGTGCAATAAACCATCGCATTAAGGAAGCAACGCCTTTTGAAGAGAAGGTCGCTAATCTTCAAAAGGATTTAACAAATATCGCTTCTCATGTTTTTGGCGAGCACAAATTATGTGATAAATTAGATTATTACAAATGCTCAAAGAAAGGAAATGACAGGAATTACATTCCTGATATGAAAGCATGTGGATTATTAGGTGATATTGAAGTGTGCTTCAATAGATTAATTTTTAATGCAGGAAGCCTTTTACATAATATGGATACGAACCTGGCAGAGCAATACAATTCTATTGTCTGCAAATTTGTAGGTGGTAAAAGAATTAACTTTTCCAGGCGACAATCCTACGAGACTCGCTGTGAAAGTGCATCAATTAGCTTTAATACTAAAGGTGATTATCACTTGCTATTAAGTGAGGCATTTACAAAAAAAACAGCTCCCAATTGGACACAACAATACGTTAAAAAAATAAAAGCTAGACGTTTTCGGTATTATAAATACAAAGATAATAAAATATACACGGGAAAGAAAAAACCGATAGCTTTACCTGATAAAGATTATGGACCTGATGCCCAAGATGTACCCGATCTTGCACCTGATCTTTATAAGGTTAAGGAAAAGGAGTTTTTAATGAGTCTAAGAAAAACGTGCGAAGAACTGATTGCCATAGAAGAAGGCACTAGAGGGCAAAGTTCAAATCCTCGGTGGAAGCAAGAGAGGGGTTTGAGACTAACAGCGTCAAACTTTGGGGACATTTGCAAAATGCGTCCTACAACGTCCTGTGAAAGCAAAGTCAAACTTTTGTTGTACTCAGACTTTTATGGTAATACTGGAACAAGATATGGCATAGAATCGGAGCCCTTTGCCATTAGGCAATTTGAGCAAGAATTTGACCTTAGCGTGAAACCGTGTGGCCTCTTCATCGATACACAATACAACATTCTAGGAGCGAGTCCTGATGGCTTGGTAGGACAAAATGCAATTATTGAAGTTAAGTGCCCAAAGGTAGCATCTGCAATGCACCCGTCCGAAGCCATTCAGTTGAAAATAATAAAATTTGCCATCCTTACTGATTCTAATAAGATGGAACTTAAACAAAATCACAATTATTATTATCAAGTACAGGGACAGTTGCATATAACTCAAAGACAATTTTGCTACTTTATTGTCTGGTCTTCCAAAGGAATGTTGGTACAGAAGGTAAAGCAATCAATAAATTACATTTTAAATATATATAATTTTGTATAAAAATGTTAGAGTTTCCCGTCTGTAATATTTAAATTTGTCTCTATATTTTAATATGCTTTAAATAATTTTTATAATGAAAATATTTTAATTTATTAATATTGATTACAGATTTACCGCAATGATCAGTTTTGGAGTGAAAACATGGAATCTAAATTAACAACTTTTTACTATAAATGTTTAGTACCCGAGTTTGTGGATCCTCGACATGTGCGAAATTTACCGATTAGAAATCCACGACGAGATTAATTTATATATGAAAAAAACTCTCACTTTGACTTCGATTCGCTTCCCAGATTCAGTAACTTCATTTTGGACATTGCGGCATCGATCTTATGCATTTAGAATACATGACATTTTAATTGATAGGTATTTTTTGATAGTTGGATTAATTTATTATCACTAATTGTAAATTTTGAATCAATTCATTATTAACGAGAATGCTTTCGCTAAGCATTTTTTTCTAAATTTGGGTAGGCAGAAACGAAATATTATGGCTTTTACCTGGCCTATAATCTTAAAGGATCAACCACACCTACGTGACCAGCGCGAGAGTGTCTGCTAAGCAGCTGCCGCTCAACTCGAAATCCCGCTGCCTCCGCAGACTTGCGCGACCGCGACGCATTATTTTCACCAGTTGTAAGCAGTAACAAATCGGCCTTCTGCCAACTACTTCCAGTAAATATGCCATCTCGCCGTTTGGTTGGGTGAAAAATGGAGCACGCCGCGAATCATCTATTGGACGCGGACGTCCCGCTCTGCTGTCTCTCGTTTGCTGCGCAGGTATGTACAGTCCTATAAGAAAGTATGTGCAGCGTCGTTTGCGCGGCAGACGCTTCGCGGACGCCCTCGCGCTAGTCGCGTATTTGATCCTTAAAACTTGTTGCTAAAGTATCTTATTTAGTTCTTATTTTGAGGACTAAAGTGTAATTTTATGGGTTACAGAAAAAACACGATTTTTTGTCAATTAAATCTTTTAATCGCTGCACTGGGCTTAAATAATTTTTAACCCCTCCACAGGAGTTGTAATAACAGTTTTATCCCCTCAAATATTTAAAAATACTCTTAGTCCCTCTACTCCCTCTTAAAGGTAAATATAATTAATGGGTATACAGAAATATACTCAAAGGAAAAGTTGGAAACATAATATTTATTTATTCTCCCAAAATTTTGAAAAGCAATTCAAAATATAAAAAATGAACATTACTACGTCTGTGTAAATAATAATTATGTTATGATTTTATTGCAAAGTGCAAAAATAGTATTTGCCACTGGACTAAAGAGTATATCTGTGCTTTTGATGCCCTTGTCTGTGGCTTGTACACTAAACTGTGCCTTCGGGATTAAGAAATATACCTTGTTTCCGTATAATGTACTATTTTGGACATGTCATAATGGAAAAAATATTAAATTTATTAATTTAATTAATTATTAAATCTGCATGGAATGACGTAAGAATATACAGTGACTCCAATTGAAAATAAAAATTATAAAGTGTTTTAAAGATTGACACTAAACTTTGGACACCCTGTATAATTCATATTAATTAAACTTTGTTTACGAGACTGTTACACCTTATTTATTAAGTACCTTGTATAATTTTCTTAATGAGATACTATTTTTATATTTTATTTATTTTTAACCAATGGTTCTACACTTTTTTTCTTTATTTTTTCGCTGATATCATCATGACGTCACACTTTTTTTGGGATACCCTATATAATGAAACATATTTTCTCGAAACGCTTCATAGGATACTGGTAAAGTCAGCAAAATACCAAACGAGTAATTTAATTAATAATTCTGCCTCGTCCCAGATATTTTATACCTCCATAGACCATTTTCTTACCTTAGTGATGATGATGATTGATGGCTCTTAAAACTGGTTATTCAGATCTATTTTTTTATTTTCTTTTCTTTTCGCTGATATCACTGAACCGATTTCTATAAAATAGTTGAATGTGGGTAAATATATAATAATAAATATAGTGTCCAAAGTAGCAAGAAAGTATACCTATATAATATGTAATTTTTTAAAATATATCACGACGTCACACTTTTTGGGACACCCTGTATAATCAAAAATATTTTTTGGAAATGCTTCCTAGGATACTGGTAAAATGTGCAAAACATGAAATGCCTAACTTAATAACTCTGCGTCGTGTCCCTCATAGTTTATACCTCCATAGACCATTTTCTTACCAGGATGATGATGACTCATCTCTCCGTACTGGCTTGTACTGAATTTCAAAATTAAAATAAAATATTATAAATTATGAAGGTTATCGGCGTTGTTGCCAGATTTGGCGTAAAGTATTATTTCGATTAGCTTACATTTTTGACCGAGAGAGGCCGATGCAGTCAATCATGATATCCTGCTAGGGTAGTCTTCGCTCTTAACGTACAAAAAAAAATCCAATATTTAGTGATATTAGATTTTTTTCCCCTCCCGCAGGAGATGTAGGGTAAAAATAAGACTTTACCTTATTTTACCTAATTGTACAATTTAATGGTGTGTATAATATTATTGTTACCAAACCCTGATATCAATAACGAGGATATAGTCGAGGGTATAACCCTCTATTAAAGGTAACAATATATTATTGTATATTAAATATAACAATAACATTTATATAATCATAGGTTAAGCTTAGAGGTAAGGTTACGAGTTTAAGGTTAAGTTTAGTATATAAGTAACTATGACTGATTTGTAAAATAAGAATAGAAGAATAGAAATATATACGTTTTATACACGTCTTGATGACTCTCCCTTATCGAACCAAGTAGTTACCTTACATGGCGATCCTGCCAGTCCAACGACAGTACATGGATTTTCAGTAACTACCTTACACCCAATTCGGCTTATTCGCTACCCATGACGACCCTGCGACCACCATTTCTTAATTTCCGATATCCTCCATCTACGATTTTGCCCTTTATTTTATTTATTTTTTTATATTGTACAAAGTTTATTATTTATACTGATCATAAACCTTGTTTGGTATGACAAATCCTTCAAGTAGCTTAACAAAGTTTAAATTATTTATAGAAAGATGTATTGTAAAAAAACAGTTTTTGAAACCGCCCATCTGATCGTTTAAACCGGAAATACCCAATTCGGCTTATTCGCTACCCATGACGACCCTGCGACAACCATTTCTTAATTTCCGATATCCTCTATCTACGATTTTGCCCTTTATTTTATTTATTTTTTTATATTGTACAAAGTTTATTATTTATACTGATCATAAACCTTGTTTGGTATGACAAATCCTTCAAGTAGCTTAACAAAGTTTAAATTATTTATAGAAGGATGACATAAGGTATATAAAAGGATAATGTAACTGCTGACGCCTTATCACGAATACCAATTTCTTCCGATAAATTAAAAAATATGTCTAAAACGATTAAAGAAACAGAGCAAGATCCTTAAATAGCAAACAAGCAAGTTGTAATGACTCACTGAGCGACAGCATTGATCACTCTGGCGTTTTTGAATTGTTAAAAAGACCAAAAAATTCTTATGAACTGAGTTCACTCTCTAAAAAAAAATGTTGAAAAGTTAATTAAAGAAAACAAATTTAATTGTCATTTAGGTGATCTTCTTTACGTCGAAAATCAAAAAAATAATTTATTATATATATATTATATAGGATTCTCGATTGACCTTCTTACTAGGTACATCGTTGAGACCGGAATTCAATATTATTAAATACTATATTCCGGAATTAATTATTTTGAAAAATAAACAAAACGCGCGATACCTACTCGTGTATAATGAATAATAAGAACGTCAAAGAATTATTCTTAATGGGGTTCACATCCATGCCCACCGGAGTTCATGCAGGAATAAACCGGATGTACAACAATATTAAGAAATATTACTTTTGGCCAAACTTACACTAGGATGTTGAGGAGATTGTCGAGCGTTGTGATGCCTGTCATTCTAGGCCTGATGTACAATTTATTTCCATCACTACGACTGCATCTTCAGCATTCCAAAACGTTTATTTAGATTTGGTAGGGCCTTTAGAACAAGATAAAGAAGGAAATCGATACATACTTTCTTTACAGTGTGAGCTTTCAAACTTTGTTGATGTTCTCACATTTCTTTTATTACACTATAATGTTGGGTTGCACAGAGTTTTAACAATTGATTGATTTGAGGAAAGCGTAAAAATCTTCGTCAATGAACATCTTTCGCCCTTCTACAAATTGCTCTTTAAAAAATCCAGGGAATTTTGTAAGAACAACAATTATAAGTATTGCTGGGTGAAGGACATGAAAATATTTGTCAAGAGGACTGACGGGGAGAAAGCGGTTCACATTGTTAACGAAACAGTGTTATCTAGCCTGCCTAATTAAAAATAAGTTTATGTTATTGTGTGTTAAAAGGAAAAGTCTACCTCAAAGAGCTTGTTAGAAACGATTTTTCGGTTTATTATCAAAATACTAGAGGGTTAAGGTCCAAATGTGCGAAGTTTTTCCAATCGGTTAGTGCGAGCAATTATGACGTCATTTGCATTACGGAATCCTGGCTTAAGGCGGAGGTCTTGTATTCCGAGTTATTTCCTGAAAATTATAACGTTTTTTGTTTGGATAGAAATCCAGTGTTTAGTGGAAAAAGTGATGGCGGAGGTGTAATAATAGGGGTTCGTGATACTATTCTAGCTGAGTCTGTTCCGAGGTGGTGTAATGAAAATACAGTAATAGAGGTTTTATGGGTGTCTGTCGCGCTGGGGGGAGGTAAGTCCCTGTATATTTGTACAGTATATATTCCACCACATGCGACTTTAAACAATTACATAGCTTTTCTTCAAAAGCTGGAACGTATATTTTCTAAGCATAAGAACCATAGTTTCTTATTTATCGGCGACTTTAACTTGAATATTATACAGTGGAAATTAAATTTAAATAATCAGGACTTGCAACCCCACAATGTTGCAGATACGCTGAGTCGCTCCTTTTCAGATTTCTTCTTAAGTGGCCTCAAACAATTCAGTCACGTAGTAAATCAGAACAATAAAATTCTAGATCTTTCACTAACTAATTTTGGTAATGTTAACGTAAAAAAGTGTAGTATTCCGTTTATTCAGGAATATATTCACCATTATTCATTAGATATAGTTTTAAATTTGTGCTGCATTAGAAACTTGACCAGTAATTCTTACGAAAAATTCAAATTTAACAATATTGATTATTCAGTTATTGATAGCTTGATAAATAATCACAACTGGGAAGGATCATTTCAGTCCAGTGACATCGATAAAGATGTGGAAAGCTTTTATAATATTTTAGAGGAGATAATAATATTCCAAAGGCTAAGATTAAAAAATCTTCTCACCCATTATGGTTCTCAAAAACAACTTTGAAGTATATCACAGATAAGGATAAAGCTCATAGCAGGTGGAAAACCTTCCACAATAATGGTGATTATATTGCTTTTTCGGACCTTCGAAAAAAGGTAAAAATTTCTGTAAAAAATGACTATAAAAGATATATTCAAATTACTGAAAATAACTTGAAAAATGATACTAAAAGTTTTTGGTCTTTTTTAAATAACAAAAAAAAATTGTAAATCCCTACCCAAAAAAATGAGTTTTGGTGTTTCTTCCGCTTTAAATGATAATTGCTGATTTGTTTCAGGAATATTTTGGCAGTGTGTATGAGAAACCGAATGTTCCATGTTTGGTTAATGTAGCCGAACCACTGGACTCTTTTACAGTGAACTATATTCCGCATTCGATTATCGAAAAATTTTCGTTACAATAGACAACGACACTTTTACTCGTATAACGGGAATTTGTTATTTTATAGATTGCAATCGCTGAGGTCCAGAAGGCAGTGTTTTGATATTTTCTTTGTTTATAAAGTAGTAAATAACCTCATCGACTCTGAATTTTGCGTAAATTATGTACTTTTTAACGCTAACCCATACACACTTCGGAACAGGCTAACTTTAAGTGTCCCTACTTTTACAACTAATTACCTTTCTAACTTTCCTCTCATACGTTGCATGAAAATATACAACTATCTTGTAACGGGTGATGGAGGCATTGACCTGTTTAACACTAACTTATGTACCTTTAAAAAACTTATCAGAAAAAAAATATCTATTATAATTTGATCAGGGAGTGCATTGCTATCACTCGCGTATCTTTAGCTTTATAGTTTGTTTTTGGATTTATTATTTAATTGTACAAAATAGCCTTTTATTCTTTAGTTAAACTTATTGTGTACTTCTACCGAACTTTGTAAATTTCTTTTTGTAATCCGTGTCACTCTATAATTGGTCTGCTCCAAGCAGTCTATTGAGTGACCTTGTTTGTCTAAATAAATAAATAAATAAACAATAAAACTAACCAGCAAGCTTGGTGGTGACGTAAATGATATTGCCAAGCATTACTTAGTCACAATCGAAGCTGCCTGACTAGTAAATTAAGGTAACTGGGCCACTGTGATTGTTAGAAAAATATTACTGCCAATGTCATGTATGTCATCGTCAAAGTTGTTAATAAGTTAATTAAAAAATAAAAGTCCGTGCAAGCCGACATAAGAGAGGTATTGTACTTTGTCGCACACAATGTATTTTAATTTAATTGAGATTGAGCCCATGTGTCTTCATTTTTTGTTGATCATGTTAAATGCATTATTTACTCATAAGAACAGATACAGATAAGAAAATATTCCGGTTTGCTTTTCGTGAAAAAATGGTAAAAAATCCTTACTGCCTTTCTTTACGAAACTGATAGCTAAGGATTGTTAAAAAATAATACTTTAGTGCTGGAAGTTTCTCTAGTTACCTACACCTGTTAAGCGGACCTGTTGATAAAGTTAAAATTTATATAAATGAAATTTCAATTTTTAATCTTAAACAAAGTTATAATTATTTTATAAAATGTAGCACAATACTTATAATATCTATAATCTATAAATATTAAATTTTATAAACATACACAAAGAGAAAGGACATGTGTTTTGATCTTTTATAATCTTAACCAACGATATTTTATCTCTAGATCATACAGATCATTCATAAATGCTATACACTATTGGCAAACTCGAATCTAGGGTGCCGATTTAACGCATCAGACGGAGATTATTAGTAGCTTTTAACACGTTAAACAGAGAACACGCTATTCCCTACCTCCCACCTTCCATTCTTTAGAACACGCGGTCGAAGCAGTGCGATGTATCGAATGCTTCAATCGCGTGTTCTAAAGAATGGAAGGTAAAGAATAGCGTATTCTCTGTTTAACGTGTTAAAAGCTACTAATAATCTCAGTCTGATGCGTCTATATCGCCACCCTAGATTCGAGTTTGCCAATAGGGTAGAAACGTATTGACGTTGTTTATAGAAGAGGAGGCGAGATGGGGAATATGATGCACTCCTTTGAATCATACTATGCCACTATAAGATAATAGTAGGGGAGCTGGTGACACTTTTCAATAATTTATTCATGGCCTATTTTTTGTAAGAATCTTGTGGGAGGCATGTTTTAAGTGTCATTGGGAAGGATTATCCCTCGTAGCGGTATGGGAAGGGGGTAAATCATCTCCACCTCTCTAATTTGCAAAAAAATAGTGAAAACCATTATTACTTGTTTAAGGATGCAAGTTTCGGTATTGTTGGTCTAGAAGTTAATAATTTTCTCTATAACGTTTCGTTTTCAGATCGAGTATTTTTATTATTTATTCAAGGTTCAAATTTTATTATGTTATTAAGGCAACTGTTTTTCTTTTTCTATTGCCAGAATAAAATATCAGTATTAACTCCATTGCAAAATAATTTTAAACAGGCGCGTACGCATTTGACTCCGACATTGAAATCTCCGAAGAAAAAAATATAAACCTTAATTGTGAAATAAAGCTTTTAATTTTGTCAGATACATCCCTAGACGTGTTTCACCATATACTAGAGAGCCCTTCCTTTCTTTCGTCAGATCCTAGATCTACTGAGTCATGATATGTCAAAATGCGTCTAGGGATGGATCTGAAAGGAACACCTGTATTTAACATATTAGATTTTGAAACTTTAAACCGATATCTACGGGTTAGCGGGATTCCCTCAATTATAACGAATGTCTTTACAGGTGATTTCCCTTTAACATTTTTACTTATTCCTATAAGTTTGTCAAAGGTATGTTTTAAGAGGCTCTACCAACGGCACTAGATGTCGCCCCATAAACCTTAAAACATTTTAATAATCCACAGTAAGACTGTTTATTTTCAATTAAATAATTTTTTAAATTGTAATAATAAAGCATAAAACGCAACCCGAATTACTGTAACATAACAGCGTTAACTCCAAATAGATAATGAAATGGAGCATGGGGATAGACAAAAATCGAAATATTCGAAATTTCTGAAAGAGTTGATTGAGGTCACATATTTATAATCAGTATATCGCTAAGGGTATGCAGCCAAGCGATCGCCAAGTTAGTCTCCTATCTAGTACGTGACCAAGTTTATGAGCGTGCGCAATATGCAGTATAAACAACACATGAACAGTGAACAGAACTGGATCGTTCTTTATTTTCTGTGATTATTTTCGTATATTTTGTGGGATTTTTAATTGTTATTTCAAAAAATTTACTTAGAACAATTTAGGAGTCTTTATAAACTACTGTGATAGATATACTGCAATTTGGTGTAATTTCTAACCCTCCTTTACCGGCCCTGTTTAATATTTACATGATCCACAAAATTATGTGAATACGCAAAATCTGTATCCCGGTTTAGTCTTCTAGTTGGGTCACAGGTCTTGTATACATTATTAGCGATATACTGTTTATAAATATGTGATTGTGGTCAATGCAGCGTATGTGGTTATCAATAGTTTAATAAATAAACAAAAACAATGTATCATATTTAGATCTTTTGAAATCGTTTCGCACGCATCATTTTTCTTTGTTCTTGAAAAGTTTTGTCTTGGATCCTATAATATAGGATGTTATTTGTATTCGGCGATACGGTGCAAAAAATCTTCATTGAACCACTCTATTTTACACTACAACGTCTATCCGTCAAAAACTAACAATCCAGCACTTGCAATTGCCAAAAAAAACCCTCCCTAAATAAAAATCCGTCCAGACTGAGCGTGAACACGGATCTTGAACCATGATGCAGCAACAAAATGTAGGTATCTAATATTAACGAAAATTTATACTATATCGAAAACTATCTCAGAAATGTTGATGTTTATGAAGAAACCCAAATAAAAGAAATATTTCTCCAAAAAAATTAATATTGGCTGCAGGGATCATTTGAGTTGCCACGGATAATAAAGTTATCGGGAAGACCCTCCAAGGAATTTGACGAGTGGAGTGAGAGAAGCAAGTGAAGAAAAACAAAAATGCTGAGAGAACAAACGGAATTAGAAGTATTATTTTATGCTACACAAATTACAAGAAAAATGCAAAAGAGATGCTTGTGCTAAAGGATTTAACAAAGTCTCCAGTCCGAGCGAAAAAATATAAAAGAGGGTACTCAAGTATTATAAAAGAAAGCGAAAAAAATGAACACCTTTACGCGCTCTTAATGATGGTGGAAGTGAACCTTTCTAGAAGGCAGTACGAGATAATCATAAGTTTTAACAGTTTTATTCGTGCTGTAGTTTATTTCAAAAAGCAATCGAACCATACCAGGGCAAGTTATTTTAACTAGTGAGTGTAACTTGTGTGGATATTAAATTACAAAGTTTAATGGATTATACAGTACAAGATTAATTTCATATTTAGAAAAAGTTTTACTTATGGTAAGTGAAGAAGAAAGTAGCACGCTGCATTTAATTTGCAAGTGGGGTTTTGACGGGTCACAACAAATACAATATAAACAAAAATTTATTAATGATGTCGATTCGGATGTCAGCATATTTCAAAGTTCGTTTGTACCACTTCCGTTGATTTCTCACTGACACAAGAAAATAATATGGCAAAATCCGACACCCTCTTCACCTCGCTACTGCCGCCCAATAAAAATTAGATTTGTTAAAGAAACTGTTGATAAAATTCAGAAATAGCCCATATACAAACCTCAGCAAATAACCTGGAAACAACAAAAGTGATATTGTTTGATAAATATTTTTCTGTTAAGCATACTATGCTTACCATGATTAATGGAAAGGTATGCAATGCTGCCACACAAACAATATCTACTATGAAGTGTTACATTTGTGGCCAAACATCCAAAGAATTTAATAACTTAACAGTAACAAAAGATATTAAACCAGATACGCTAAACTTTGGTTATCGAATTTACATGCAAGAATTCGTATTTCGAGTGTTTTCTGCATTTGGCTTGTAAGTTACCCGTTAAGATATGGCGGATGAAGTCTCCAAACGAAAAGGAAATTGTCAAGCAAAAGAAACTTAAGAATCTAGAATAGTTTAGAAATAAACTGGGTCTAATAGTAGATGTACCAAAGCTAGGATTTGGTAACACTAAAGACAGGAATACCAGCAGAAGGGTTTTCAAGACAGGGGCGGCGCTAGAGGTGGCCAGGGTGGGCATCGGTCTAGCTTAAAAACATGAGTGCTCACCCAAAATTGATGGGTTCGGTTTTGTAATGGAATTTCCGTGGGGGAAGGGGGATTTGACTATGAAATTTTAGTAGAGGGAGATGATTCGTTCTACATCAATTTTCACAGGTCGTTCTGCGCATGCCCCGGCAGTGCGCATGCATGTGCCATCTGTCATATGCCATACTTCATCTGTCATATGTCAAATGTCACACTCTTGGGCGTTAGCTACTTTGGCATTAGCTACTTGGGCGTTAGCTACTTGGGAAATATTATTCATTATAGACCACGTATTTAGGATGACGTCATATTACGTATAGAAAAAGATGGCGGCTATCACCTGCCAATTAGGATATGTCAAAGTCGCCTGTCACTTGTCAAATGTCAAAATTAAAATATAACACGTGGGTCTTGTAACTAACTATAAGACGTTTAGAGAAAACCCGAAGTCGATCGGTCAACTGGTTCGGGAGTATAGTTTTTTGCGATTAGTGTCCTTATGCATAGCAGTGGAGTGCCGAAATTCTGGTGGTAGGTAGGGGTATATAAGGTCTATCAAGCAGTGATGAAATTTTTTCAAAAATCTCAAGAAGTAACGGAGCTAGATGTATTAAACCATTAAGGCCTTAACCCGATAAAATTCTTCCGATGCACTGGCAGTGCTTATTTCTTAGCGGATCAGCAAAATGAACCGTGGATCAGCGAAATAAACCAGGGGTTCACCTAAATGAACCGTTGATTAGTAAAATGAATCATGGATCCACTAAATGAACCGTGGATCAGTAAAATGAACCATGGATCCACTAAATGAACCGTCGATCAGCGAAATGAACCGTGGATCCACTAAATGAAACGTGGATCAGTAAAATGAACCATGGATCCAATAAATAAACCGTGGATCGGCTAAATGAACCGTTGATCAGCGAAATGAACTGTGGATCCACTAAATGAACCGTGGATTGGCTAAATGAACCGTGGATCCACTTAATCAACCAAATGAACCGTGAATCAGCCAAAGAACCATGGATCCGCAAAATGAACCGTGGATCAGGTTAATTAAGAGTGGATCAGTCAAATGAACCGTGGATCAACCAAATGAACCGTGGATCAACCAAATGAACCGTGGATCAACCAAATGAACCGTGGATCAACCAAATAAGCCGTGGATTAACCAAATGAACCGTGGATCAGCTAAATGAACTGAAGATCAGCTAAATGAACTGCGGATTAGCTAAATAAACTGCAGATCGGCTAAATGAACTGCAAATCGGCTAAATGAACTGCAGATCGGCTAAATGAACTGCAGATCGACTAAATAAACAGCAGAGCAGCTAAATGAACTGCGGATCAGCTAAATTAACTGCGAATCAGCTCAATGAACTGCAGATCAACTAAAAGAACAGCGGATCAGCTAAATTAATTGCAGATCGGCTAAATGAACTGCAAATCGGCTAAATGAACTGTAGATTGGCTAAATGACCTGCAGCTCGGCTCAATGAACTGCAGATCAGCTAAATGAACAGCGGATCAGCTAAATGAACTGCAGATCGGCTAAATGAACTGTAGATTGGCTAGATGACCTGCAGATCGGCTAAATGAAAGGCAGATCACCTAAATAAACAGTGGATCAGCTAAATGAACAGCAGATCAACGGATCAACAGCACATAACAGCGAATTTTTCCTAGGTCTCGTAACTATTTCTAAATATATATAATACATGATAATTATATAACAGGTAAGGCAATGACAACTTATAATTAATATTCAATATGCTAACAGATAAAGTAAAAATGATTTAATTCTGAAATTCGAGACAAGTTTACAAATATTAGTTATTTGTATTTTAAATAAAATGCCGGCAATAACGGCTTTTTTGATGCATGAGTAAGAAATCTTTAGTTGATTCATTATATTATAATAATAAAATAATTATTTAATTTTATTATAACATACTATATTACCTACACTACTAATTCTTTCTTTTTGCTATTGACATGTAAATGTACATTTTTGTATTGTATATGCTCGGTTAAGTAAACAGCAATGCTGCTCTTCGCCGAGTTTAAAAATAAAGACGTTTCTATCTATCTATCTATCTATATATGAGAATAATGTAATTATTATATCTCCGAGAATGCAGGAACTAATTAATATTCAATGGCATGTCCTGTGTGTATTGCTGATATGTTGTTAAGATCTTTTTACTCAAGGGAAGGGGAGGGGCAGAGGATAGTAAATGATAGACGTCAATTTTAGTAGAAACATTACAGTTTATTGTACCAATTTTTTAATAAAAAAACATTTTCTCTTGCACAAAGTAAATTATGATCTCTATTACAATGTGTGTGTAAATTCGCCGTTATGTGCTGTTGATCCGTTGATCTGCTGTTCATTTAGCTGATCCACTGTTCATTTAGATGATCTGCCTTTCATTTAGCCGATCTGCAGGTCATTTAGCCAATCTACAGTTCATTTAGCCGATCTGCAGTTCATTTAGCCGATCTGCAGTTTATTTAGCTGATCCGCTGTTCATTTAACTTATCTGCAGTTCATTGAGCTGATCCGCAGTTAATTTAGCTGATCCGCAGTTTATTTAGCTGATCTGCTGTTTATTTAGTCGATATGCAGTTCATTTAGCCGATCTGCAATTCATTTAGCCGATCTGCAGTTTATTTAGCCGATCTGTAGTTCATTGAGCTGATCCGCAGTTCATTTAACTGATCTTCTGTTCATTTAGCTGATCCACGGTTCATTTGACTGATCCACTGTTAATTAACCTGATCCACGGTTCATTTTGCTGATCCATGGTTCATTTGGCTGATCCACGGTTCATTTGGTTGATCTACGGTTCATTTAGTGGACCCATGGTTCATTTTACTGATCCACGGTTCATTTAGTGGATCCACGGTTCATTTCGCTGATCCACGGTTCATTTCGCTGTTCCACGGTTCATTTAGCCGGCCCACGGTTCATTTCGCTGATCCACGGTTCATTTCGCTGATCCACAGTTCATTTAGCCAATCGACGGTTCATTTAGTGGATCCATGGTTCATTTTACTGATCCACGGTTCATTTAGTGGATCCACGGTTCAATTTGCTGATCCACGGTTCATTTCGCTGATCCACGGTTCATTTAGCCGATCCAAGGTTCATTTAGTGGATTCACGGTTCATTTCGCTGATCCACGGTTCATTTCGCTGATCCACGGTTCATTTAGCCGATCCACGGTTCATTTAATGGATCCATGGTTCATTTTACTGATCCACGGTTCATTTAGTGGATCCATGGTTCATTTTACTGATCCACGGTTCATTTAGTGGATCCACGGTTCATTTCGCTGATCCACGGTTCATTTAGTGGATCCATGATTCATTTTACTGATCCACGGTTCATTTAGTGGATCCATGATTCATTTTACTAATCAACGGTTCATTTAGTGGATCCCCCGGTTCATTTCGCTGATCCACGGTTCATTTCGCTGATCCACGGTTCATTTTGCTGATCCGCTAAGAAATAAGCACTGCCAGTGCATCGGAAGAATTTTATCGGGTGAAGGCCTTAATGGTTTAATACATCTAGCTCCGTTATTTCTAGAGATTTTTGAAAAATTTCTTCACTGCTTGATAGACCTTATATACCCCTACCAACCACCAGAATTTGGCCACTCCACTGCTATGCATAAAGACACTAATCGCAAAAAACTATATCTCCCGAACCAGTTGACCGATCGACTTCGGGTATTCTCTAAACGTCTTGTTACGTCATCCTGAACAAGACCCACGTGTTATATTTTAATTTTGACATTTGACAAGTGACAGGCGCAATCTTTTTCTATACGTAATATGGCATCATCCTAAATACGTGACCAATAATGAATATTATTGCCCAAGTAGCTAACGCCCAAGAGTGTGACATTTGACAGATGAAGTATGGAATACGACACACGCGAATCATCTCTCTCTACTAATTTTTTATGAGAAAGGAGTGATATAATATATTATTTTAAAGAGAACGATGATGACTTTTTTTTAGACGCCAGTTTGGACAAGAGGGGAGTTTTGTTTACCCCGCCTAAGACGTTATAGAGCGTGGGGAAGGCGGCGACCTTTTTTTTTTATTTTAGAAGTCATTTTTAATTAGGGTAGTGCCTATCCTAAAATCAGCGGGCCCACCCATCCCAAAAATTCTGGCGCCGCCACTGTTTCAAGGGTCCAGTTATTGCATCGGAGAAACTGGCTATATACAACTTATATATCGTTTCAAAGTAATATTAGAAACAATTTCTAGTGGCCATATAATTGACACATAAAAATGTTTTGACTATTCTATAGAAACAGCAAAATTATACGTTAAGTTATATTCTTGGCATCAGATGACTCCGACAATGCATAAGATCCTGATTCACGGTGACATTGTTGTTGAAAATACTTTGTTATCTTCTGTACAACTTTCAGAGGAGGCTGCAAAAGCAAGGAATAAACATTTTCGACAATGTCGACAAACTTTCCACTTCATTTCCTCTACAAATTCCCAAAAACAAAAATAACTCTCATTCTTAAAAGAAACTTTAGAAATGCTAGTTTCCGCCGATCTCTTTAACCTCAACAGATCCACTGCATTTGATTAGTCTGCAGATGAAGAATATCTTTTGTCTGATCAGGAGCATCTAGCTAGACGATACTGAAGTGTCATCTGATGAGGAACCGTGGCATTCGTCACAGACCGACTGATTATGTGAGTTGTATTTAATTTATAAATTTATTAAATTCCTAGACATTGAGAACTAAAACGCATTAGTTAAAAAAAAATCGCAAAATGGGCCTGCAGATAACCTATTGGAACATTATGGCAGTGCAGTTACATATCATGATTTAAAGGAGTTAAATAGAGTAACTCATTTTGGCTAGTTAAATCGGACAAATACCCCTATGTGCAGCGTACCTGGTCAACGCATGCGGTGAAAGTATGTGTGGTCTCTCACTGCATAAGTGTTCAGGTCTATCCGCACTTTTAAGCGTAAACACTTTTTATTTTCTGAAAACTTTTTCAATTTCGAGTATGGTGATTAAACCCAATACCCTCTCCCCCTGGCATAGGCGCCTTTTTCAAATCATTCTCCTATGGGCTCAATACCGATATTTTGTTCAAAATAATGTGTCAAAATAAATGTACACTTAAAATAGTTGCCCTAATAGCATAATACAAATTAAATAAATAATAAAAATGTCATTGTTCACACGACACCTTTGGGGTAACTGCAACCCTTTTAATACCGGCCATTCGCTCTGCAACTATTTTAACGAAAATTATAATACAGAGAACTTCAACAAAAAATAATTGTTTTCACTATTTTTTTGCAAGTTACGGGTTGATCTGCTTCCCTCCTATACCACTATCGGGGATATTCGTTCCTATTGACACTTAGACATGCCTCTCTTAACATTTTTACAAAAAATATACCTTGAATAAATAATCATTAAAAAATGTCACCAGCTCTTAGTCTATAAATACAATAACCCAACTTTCTGGCTACTCACCTTATGAAAACTGCAGAATTATTATGTTTTAATTTCCCACGTACTTGACACCTGCCACTCATTTTAATTAAACTAGTTTTCAAATATTACTATCACAAAACGCTAAAAGAAAACAACCAAACACTGGAAAAGACAGAGTGTGGCAAAGTTTTGGCAGACTGAAAAATGAAATTTCCAGAGAAGTTAGTCAAAAAAATCTGCTGAATTCTGCAAAAGGGTCGTAGTAGATATTGGCGATATTTTAGTAATGTGCATTTTGCTTTACTTCAGACTGTAATACCTTATGTTGGCTATATAAAAATTAGGAATTTCAATATTTTCCTGTTTATATCTTGCTATCATATAAAATATCAGTCAATGCAATGCCATGCAGTTTTTCGAGTTTTTTTTATAGTAGTAAAATCGCTCCCGTAACCATCGTGCGGTTTTCGTGGATTACTCAGGACTCAGGGTCGCGGAGTCGATCAATTAAATTTGCCTCTTTTATGTAAAGTCGGTTTAAACAAATAAAACGAACCAACAGTAAAATAGTATAGAAGATTTTTAGACTTGCATTGTCTTTATTTGTTTTACATCTCCAGTCATCTGGAGATATTTACCAGTTGAAACGTTGTGATGTAAAACAAATAAAGACAATGCAAATCCAACACTCTTCTATCATTCAAGAAACATCATTGTGTCCAACCTTTAAACAGACAGTTGGCGTTGTGATTACACCAAAACGGGTAGTTTTTGTGAAAAGCAGTTATCATTAATATCAACATAATCATTTTTATTGTTAGATCTAGAGGTAAAATATCATTGGTCTTAAGTAATTGACTTGCAAATATAAATATTTGCGAATGTCTTTTTTACTTAAATAAAACTAGTAATTAGTTTGAGCATAAATAACCCTATACAGTATAATCAGTCAGTAGCTTATGTTAAAGTTAGTATTTACAAGCTTGTACAAAAATAATAATTCAATATTTATCTATAATTTAATGAATTTCCCTATTGGGATGCGCTATAAAATTAATATTATTTAGTAGGTATATTGTTAATCTTAAAAATACACGAGCATAAAAACACTTTTTGTAGAATTTTAATAGCAAAAGAGGATAGTATAATAAGTATTTCTATTACTAGTACGTTATGAGCTTCATTAGGGTAACGAGTGGGGTGGTAACCACACGAGTGCTGTAATGAAGCTTACTGCACGTGTGATATACAATATTTTATCTAAGACACAGATTTCTGTTTTTTTTTCGTATTCAAAATGGCCTTTATATTATGCCTTATACAAAAAATGACACTAACTGACGAAACAAAAAAATCATCACGTAATAGTTAAACGTATGATTGCCCCATATTAGTTATGCGTCATTGCACCTAGCTAATATAAAGAGAGCTGTAGTTATTATACTTATTTAGTATTTACCTGAAGAAGACTGAAGATACTTACCAGTTGAAACGTTGTGATTCATAAGAAATAATGCAAGTCCAAAATTCTTCTGTCATTCAAGAAACATTCATGTCTCCAACCTTCAAAGAGATACAAACAAAAATCAAATTAGCATGTCGTTTTGGTTGCTATGCCGACGAAGTATTTCAAATGTTTCAACAAGCCATACCACAAAGCGACAAGCCGTTTTCAAAGAATTAGAATTTAAAGAAAAACTACCAAAAATGTGTAAAACAGATCTTCCATCAGACATAGAAGAAATTGCTGTGTCCTCGCTCTTACCAGCAAAGTTTAAGGACGAATACAAAAAGGAATACGACGATCAGCTGGTGTAACAAAAAAAAACATCAAAAACTACTTACAAAAAAAATAATTTCTCGAATATTTTAAGACATTAGCACAGAAGTACAGCTCGTCCAGTCTGTGGTCATTTTATTCCATGTTACGCACCACAATTTCCAGATCTGATGTGTGACGATGTCAAAGATGAAGGCAGCAAATTTCATCTTGTGATTCTCAATACTAAGACATAAATTTTTGTAACTTCTAGAGGTATCGAAGGTGTAAACCTGGTTGACATCGTGCGACGATACAAAACACTTCGTCCAACAAATACGGATCACTGTCGCTTTTTTGTTGGATTCAAGCAAGGTGTGTGCATAAGACAACCCGTGGGAATTCATACTTTTGTAGATATGCCAGAAACCATTGCTTCTTTGTTAAATTTGTCAGTCCAGAAACGTACACTGGTCATTGGTTTCATCAGTCCCCAACATCGATGCTGGCTGATTCGAGAGCGGACCTTCTGACTATCAAACGTCATGGAGGATGGAAAAGCAATTGCGTAGCTGAAGGTTACATAGATACATCCAAAGAATATTAAAAAAAAAACATGGCAAAGAAGATACTTGTGGTTGGGGAAGAAATTTTGGAAAATATTTCCTCAACAAGTACTTCAAGCAACGCTCCAAGCACTTCTTTTAAAATCCAAAATGTTCAAAACGCAGTCATCAGGTATTAATTTTACTTTTAATATTTATAATAAATAAGCATTTTTTTAAAAATAAATTGTAAAATATTGCTGTTTATTTTAATAATAATGAGTTACGTAATGAGCTCATTACATCACTAGTACGATAATACAACTTATTACGTAACTAATTAAAGCGTGGGTCTTATATAAACATATTTTAGTATTTCACCTATTTTGTATAGGCTTGGGTACTCGTAAGCACAAGATTTCCTATTATAATTTTTTATATTAGCTGTGTTATCATTAAGAGCATTTCAATTAATATGACTAGGAAAATTGTCTGTAAAGATAGGGTAGGTAAAATAGTCACATTAGGGTGGTCCTTAATTATCAACTTTAATTTTGTAATGGACTCACCCTCTAGTTCTTTTTCTATTAACAAAAACTAACTCTAGAAAAATATCCGGTAATTTTAATCAGTTAAACTAGTGCCCCAAGGGCATTGATTATTGCAACTAAATTGCAAATCAAATTTTTTAAAAATTTAAAACGGCAATTACATATATGTATATGCTTTGAAATTATGTTTTAAGTATTCTTTTATATCAGAATCGCAAAAGAACGCTTGGCAACATTTTTCTTAACAAATTGAAATATTGTCAGAAGATTGCAGTTACTGAACAAATGACACTGATATTATGCAAAAATATATATTTACTAGAAAGCGAAACCAATATATTATTGGTGTCAAATTACTTTTTAATAAATTGGTGCGCTGAGTGATATTTTATAAGTGTAAAAATGATCCTTTGCGAAAGTACACAAAGATTTATAACACTGCTTTGTCAAGTTATTAGAAACGCTATGTAATGAGTTAGGTGTCCAAATAGGAAAAACAGAAATGCAATTAGGAAACGAAATCAATGTTGAAAAATACATTTTTGACATGGCTCACGGTAAATCTATAGAAGTGGTAAAAATACAAACTTATTCTTATTTCACAAACACGTTTTATAGTCTGAATTTGTTGAAATATGCCTTTCTTTCCTCCTCGGCTATGGAAGAACCAGGACTGCGTAGCAAAATAAGTTACATCTTTTATTAATAAAAAGTCGGTTGCCGCTTTAGACAGATGCAAGAAATGATATTGCATATTTTATTTGTAACCGCAAAAGCCTTGGGGCACAAAAACAAACTTTAAACCTTGAATTTCGTTGTATACCACAATTAGCTGCTGACAGAGAAGAAGATACAACAACAGCAAAATCAACTTTTAAATTCAGTAAAAGTTTTAATACTACTGTGTCGATTGCTGGCATTTTCTTGAAGCAAAGCTAATAAAGCTATCCTGAAAAAAGATTACTTTTTACACTTGCTATACTAGCCGACAATGATATTTACACTATTATTTGTTGTATCTTAGCCTATACATAAGCCTCAACGCGTCTTCTTTTCAAACTATTAAAGAACACTTTCCAACTGTGCACTGTTTTTCCAAAACCAGACCAAATCCAGACACTAGAGGTGATGCCAACTATCATGGTCATTAGATATTTGAGCATAAATGCTTCAAAACGAGGATAACTTTTTAGTAGTTTTCCACCTGAAAATAATAAACTATAATAGTATAGATCTGAAGCACACACACACAAACCACAGCAACAGTTATAAGAGGGATCTTTCAATTAAAGAGCATGCGGTGTATGCTGCACGACTTGGATAGTAACCTCGTAAATTATTGATTGTTGCAATTTTATGTTGTGAAGAATGATAGGATAGTTTAGAATTCTTCTCAAAATTCTAGGTTTTAAAAACCTGTAGTGATAGAACATTTTGCGACTCATTGACTGTGACGTCTAACAATGGTAGCTTATATTCAACCTATCTCAATAGTAAACTGATTTTATTGAAAAATTTATTAAAATAATATGTAAGTAGGCAATTAAGTTCCTCTTCTGGAACAGCGAGAAAAGTGTCATTATAAATAAAAATAATTAATAAATTGTTAAGATTTTAGGAGTTGTGTTATAACGTAATTCATAATGAAACTAGCAGGGTTTCCCATAGCGCTCCCATCCAACTGCTGATAAAATGTATTATATATAACGAAACAACATACCATACCAACAGAACGTACCATAATGTGGTTGTTGTTGATAGTTTCAACAAACTCAAAGGAATTTTTTATGTTGTAGAAACAAGTCGTGGTGACTGGAACTACCAGCTTATGTAATAACGTTGCCACAGTGTACATTGGAGAATTTATACACGATACGATGGTTACACATGAGTTATGAGTTTTTCTTAGCCCATAAAGTGTTGGTAGTACAGAACTATATTAAAAAAAAAGCAACTGATTTTCTTTTAAATAATTTACAAATTTATTCGCCATGTTCCATATGATGTTTTTATTAGGGGGTCATTAGTGATGTAAATGAAAAAAAACGTTGATGTTTTTTTTTCAAAACTCAAAAACATAGAGGGTATGTTTTTTTTCTAAATAGCGTTTTTTTTCACAATAATTATCAATCAGCTGTGAATAACAAAATCGTAAAAATCTTTTTAAAAAAGTATTAACATTCTATTTTCTCCGCCTCTGGTTAATGATTTTAAGTCCTAATTCTCCGAGCTTCGTTTCGTCACTGACGACACGTGATGTGATCAATAGAAAATGAGTATTGGAGTCACATGTCAAAATACTCATTTTCTATTGGTCACAATCACAACTAGCAACACGTGTCTCCGCCAGCGACAGAACTAAGCTCTGAGAACTCGGCTTAATTCATTTTAAAATGGGATAATGTGTTGCCTAGGGCACACTTATGTACCAAATCTTGTGAACATCCTGACTGAAAAAAAAAACACATATTTTTCAGGTGGGCAAAAAAACGTTTTTTTACATTACTAGGGGTCATACACGGGCGTTCATGTGTTAATACATCAGCGCGCATTCATGTACCGGGTATCCCACTAACAATGGCTCTCGGGCGTATCTCAGAAAGTGTTAGTTGTATGGCTTGCGAAAATAAATTGCTGGAAATTATTTTGAGAAATGCTCATAACTCCAGGTTGGCTCAATGGAATTCAGTTAATTTAGTTTTGGTAAAAAAAGTTTCGCTTACTCTACAGCGTGTGCGTGGATTTGCTTTCCAAATGGAAAACTTCTTTATTGTCATTTTTTCGAGAAAAAGTTATTCCTTATAAATAGTTTTGCTTTTAAAATTATTAAGATTGGTTTAAAAATTTCTTTTTAATGTTGTACAGGGTGGCTCAAAAAACCAAAAACTTTAATTCTAAATGTGAAAAAACTTTATACCAATATTTATTAACCGTCAAATTGGAAACAGCCAAAAGCGAATTAAATCGCCAACTAATTTGTAGTATACAGGGCAATGATAAAGTGTTTTTTGAATAGTAGTTACTTAAAATGTTTGATAAACAATATGGATAAATAAGCCCCCCACGTTGTTCATCATACACCACACAGAACAACAATAAATTATTGTTTTATTAAGTTAAGTTTTAAATAAAGCCTAATACTTATAAATTAAACTTTTACCTGTAAATAATTAAATGTTAAGGTAAAAACCTGTAAAGACACATTTCATGAATTGACATATGTCAATAAAACTTTTCTACTTCGTATTTTTCCTTCTCACAATGAGTTTAACTCCAGATCCAGATTGTTTTAATAGTTGGAAATAATTATCGCACAAATAGAGGAGCAGCCGAAGAATTTAACAATAATCACCCGGAAAGACCAACACCAATAACCCATCAAACAATAAGTAATGTTATGAGTAAATTCAAATAGTGCTCTTCAAACTTTTTTCGGAGAAGAGAAAACCAAGGTCAAAATAATCTTCCTCGCTTATACGATAAAAATGATGAACTTAATGTTTTGCTCTACATCAACGAATTCCCTAAAACTACTTTAAGGCAAATGTCTCGAGATTTGGACTTAAAAATCTACTTTATTAGAATGGTTCTAAAAAACATAAAATTAACCTTTTAAGCCAAAATTTACCCATACATTAATACCAGGGGACTCGGAATTAAGACTAGATTTTTCTGCGTGGTTATTAGGCGTTATGGAGGACGATTGCCGTTTACCTTTTAAAATAATTTTTTCAGATGAAGCTTTTTTTACGACCAACGGTATTGTAAGCTCTCGAAACTCCCGTTATTGGTCAGTGGATAGCCATCATTGGGTTATCCAGTGCCGAAACCAATATTCTGAAAAAGTAAATGTGTGGTGTGGTATAGTCGGGGACCGATTGTTGGGACCAATATTTTTTGATGATAAAATAAACGGTGAGGTGTTCCTAAATTTTCTAGAAAATGATTTTAGTGATATGCTGGATGACATACCTTTGGCCGATATACGAAACTTATTGTTTCAGCTAGATGGGACTTCCGGACATTTTGTATTGCAAGCTAGACATTGGCTGAACAGAAATTTTGCTTATAAGTGGATAGGAAGAGGTACAGATTAAGATTTGCGTTTTTATCATTGGCCAGCGAGGTTCCCGGATCTCACCCCACTGGATTATTTTTTGTGGGGTGTCCTCGAAGTAAGGGTATATAAAAGGCGGCCCTGAGACAGAGAACATCTCAAGAGACGAATAATTCAAGAATGTGCCGGGCTACGGGGATATCAACTATCGAATGCCGTCAGAAGTTTTAGAAAAAAAATTATTAGGTGTATGATGAACAACGGGGGGCTTATTGAAATTTAATCTTCTATGTATATTTGTTCGTGTTTACTATGTAATTACTAGTAATTGAAAAATTTGTTATGTGTAAATATGTAAATTTTCAATTAGGTGGTAAATTATCTAAATATTTTGATCACTCTATACTAAATTAACCTGCAAATAGTACGTTGATGGCTTAATAATAAATATTGCGATGGTATTTATCCATATTGTTTATCAAAAATGTTAAGTAACTATTCAAAAAAAACATCAGTATACTATAAATTAGTTGACGATTTAATGCGCTTTTCGCTCTTTCCAATTTGACGGTTAATAAATATTGGTATAAAGTTTTTTCATATTTAGAATTAAAGTTTTTCGTTTTTTGAGACACCCTGTACAACATTAAAAAGAAATTCTTAAGCCAATCTTAATAATTTTAAAAGCAAAACTTTTTATAAGGAATAACTTTTGTTTGAAAAATTGATAATAAAGAAGTTTTCCATTTGGCAAGCAAATCCACGCACACGCTGTATATTTCACTATATAAACTATGGCAATATAATTTTTAAAGTAGGCGCTAGAGGGAGCTATCTTATAACTTAACAAACATTGCGCATATTTCAAAAGTTTTAAATACCTACAATAGTATTTTTAATTTTACCTCATTACAAAGATGAATAAAAGCCAAAAAAACTGACGAACCCCACAACTTGATATCTTTTTTTCAAATCGGAGATATTAAAAACGATAACTAGACTAGAAGGATATCATGATTGACTGCATCCGCCTCTCTCGGTTAAAATTTAAGCTAATACAAATAATACTTAACCCCAAATCTGGCAACAATGGCCGTTAGCATTCCTAATAATATATTGTATTTTAATTTTTAAATTCACAAGCCGTACGGATAGATAAGCCATCTTATGATCCAGGTCAGAATATGTCCTATGAAGGTATAAAATATGTACAGCGTGTTATGGAATAGCCTTATTATATTTAAATGGGTGACTCCTTAGGAGTCCTAGAAAAACACTCCATAGTTTTTTTTTAAATCGGCCATCTAAAAAGTGGGGAGGGACCCCTAAAATCAGCCCGATGCCAATGATTAAAGGCCATGAACTTCTCAATGTAAAAGAGTGAGAGATAGGAGTAAAAGCATAGCCTCGCGAGTGAGATAGATGGATGTCGCAACGTTGTCGCTATATTCTTAAGGAAATTTAATGCTCTATAACATTCTCTCATGGAATTACCAAAACAACTATGACAAAAAAATGTTTTTAAATATTACCGACTTTTAAGAGCAGGTATCTAGAAAACGGTACATTGTAAACGTACAAAACTGATCCTGTAGAGTAGAACATTTATATCTTTCGCTACGACGCACAGTGGTCGAAATTCAAATCTAGCCGCTCAAAATGTACAAAATTCGTGTGATGTATTTTGTACAAGGAACCACTGTAAATGCTAACTGTATAAGGTACTATCTAACATCAATAAATTTTTTATTTTATTATGAACGTGAGCCGCGTACTAGCTGCGCGAATACTCATGTTCTTATCTTTTGCACTTGTTGGAAAACTAGTTCCAACACTGGAATTATTAAATTTTCAATAATTATTACTCTCATTAAAATATCTTTAATTTGCCCTTTCTAAAAATCAATGCATCGAAAACAGAATAAATCATAAAATTTCCTCAGTTTAAAACTCTCAAATAGACAAATTTACACGTCTCAACTCGATAACATTCCAAGAAATTTCTATTTATAGAACACAGACAGACGGTTTGCATTTCTCGTTTGTCTTCTCTCACCCCTAATCTAAAATATAGATTTCTATTGGTCCCTATTTCGCGTCACTAATCAATCATTGGCCCTTCTGGAGGTCACAGGCTTCTTGTTGCTCCGCGACCCGTCGGTCAGAAGCCAGATACGAAGTAGATATCTCGGGGTCAAGACACGCTCGATTTTGACGTAAATCTCTCGCCGTTTCCGACACCCCCGTCGGTCGGTCTCTAAAGAAGATAGAAATAGTATCTCACATTGTTCAGTCACGCTTTGTTTTTTCGGAGTTTTAATAAAATCTCGCTGGCAAGACACCCCCGTTCTGTACTTCAGCAATTGAACGTATCGCGCCAAGTCACACTCGGCTTACGGCAAATTCCTGTCAAACATTCTCGTTTTGGCAGTCTCCGATAAAGTGAAGCAAGACATCAACTGCATTTCTCACTGTGAATTTCCTGTCAAACACTCCCGTTTCTCAGGTTCAAAATAGATTAAAAATAACTCGTGTTCTTACAAAACTCGTGTTATTATCTCGTGGTTATACTCGCAGTTGATTGTATTCTGAAGTTCCCGTAAAATAATTCCACTCTGAAGGTCTACACTCTGACCTCAGTATGTGATATAAGAAAAACAGTTTTGTGATGTATTTGTATTTGTGAAATGTTTGATTATTTAACATAGAAGATCTGTAGATCAAGGTAGGATCTAATCTAGTTGTCAATCCAATCAAAGTACGAGCAGTTTTGCAAAGATTTGCAATCAAAAGAAATTGGTTGCATCCAAGCTACATTTGTATGTAAATGTAAAAAACTTTCATAGTTTTTAAAAATCATTCGACATTGATTTACCCGTTTTGTGGTTAATAAACAATTTATAAAAACCACTGTTTTCGTGATTATAAAAAATAGAAAAGTGACTTTGACATTAAGTGAATCTTTTCGAATTAAAAGTTATTTTTGAGCATTATTATGTTCGGGCTCTTTTAAGGTTTAAATGTAAAAACCATTTTTGATTTATAGATTTTGAACAACTGTTCATAGGTTGTTGAGATTTATATTTATTTCATGATCAAAGGTTATTGTATTTTTGATTGAGTATTTTTTAGTAGTATTATTGTACATAGTTAGTTGTATTGTTTTGATCTTAAAACAATATTTTATTTCAATCGTTACTGATCCGGTATTTAAATTTAAGATTGATTTCAGACAATGTCAAATTGTATTTGATTTAACTTATTGTAGATTTCGTAAATAACGGAAGATACAGTAAATAAAATAATTTGTTAACACAAATTTAAAGTTCGTTTTTATTCAATTTGAACCACCCTTGGCATTTTACAGTCTGTTTCAGGCGATGTTGTAGAAACAACTAGCCACCCTTCTTTGAATATGTAAGAGGCTCGACAGTTTCTCACCATATTTAAAAGTGGTCCTTCGAGCCGGATCATTAATAGTTAAAGTTTTGATAAAAATATATGTTACTGAATCTTCCTCTATGTGAAAAATTTTCGCTCTCTCTCTTTTGCTCTCATGTGATTTTATTTTGATAAGTTACGCACTCTGCATTGTAAAAGCTGCTCATACGACTCTCGCTCTTTGTTAATGGTGTTTTAAAGATTTTTATAAAAAATTTAAAATTACTAAAATGGAAAATTTGATTAAAAAACGCGGTAATTATAAAGGTATTATCACTCGCATACGTAATTGGTATGCCACCAATCATGATTCAGAAACAAACCACTGTCAATTTGAAATTCGTGTAGAATATTTAAATAAGGCTTTTTCTGACTACACTGAAGTTCAAGATGAAATTGAATTACTCAACCCCGATGTTAAAGATCATCATGAAACTGAAGAGAAATTTTATGATTTATGTGCTAAGTTAAAAGGTAAAATTTACTTTTTTTTGGCGTTACAAAACGCAAGCTTGCAAAGCTCTCCCTCAAATGTTTTACCACAGGTTACTTCTCAATCTGTGCCTAAGGTAAGATTACCAGAAATTCACATTAAAACCTTTAAGGGTGAAATCTTAGAATGGATACCATTCAGTAGAGGGGGATGATATGTTCACCATCAATTTACGCACACCCTTCTGCGCATGCCCAGGCAGTGCGCAGGCGCGTGTCATATGTCATACGTCATCTGTCATGTCACACTCTTGGGCGTGAGCTATTTGGGCATTAGCTACTTGGGCGCTTGCTACTTTGGCCTTAGCTACTTGGGCGTTAGCTACTTGGGCAAAAGTATTTGGGGCGTTAGCTACTTGGGCAATAGTATTCATTATAGGCTCCGTGTTAAGGATGACGTCATATTATGTTTAGGAAAAGATGGCGGCTGTCACCTGTCAATTAAGATATGTCAATGACACCTGTCACTTGTCAAATGCTAAAATTAAAATCTAACACGTGGAATGTATTCAGGGTGACGTAATAAGTCGTTTAGAGAAAACCCGAACACGATCGGTCAACTGGTTCGGAAGATATAGTATTTTGCGATTAGGGCTCTAATGCATAAAGGTGGAAAGGAGAAATTTGATAAGCAGGTATAAGATAAGTATACCTATCGACTAGTGAAGAAATATTTCAAAAATCCCAAGTAATAACGAAACTAGATGTATAAAACCATCAAGTCCTTATCATTATTCATAGACACCGCTCATCTATATTAACAAGTTAATAGAATAATTATTATCTCAGATTATTACATAATCGGCTAAATATGTCAAAGCTAGAAAAAAATCACTCGCCTACAGCTCATTAGATATATCATCAGATGTGTCTTTAACTCGTTAGAAAAACCCAAGATCCTTAGAACGATTAGCTATAGAAAAAATACCCCTAAAACGCGATGTTCGAGTAATACTTTTTATCTACTCTGTATACTGCAAATTATTTCCTATTCTCCTATTTAATTATACATCGCAAGAAAACTGAAAGCGACTGCATACAATAGATAAGTGCATGGCAAACAACTCTCGCTTGGAACATTAATTATAGCCGTACAACAGATAAGTGCATGACAAACAACTCTCGCTTGAAACATTAATTATAGCCGCATCTAACGACTACAATTTAGGTCAAGGAAAAAATATCTAATGATATTTCTAGAAGCGAAAGCAACTATCGCAGTTTCGGAAAAAGATATAAAAACAGTGGCAGAATAGAAGTTTATTCAGTTATTATTTGACAGCCGTTGAAAACAGTCCACCTAAAGTGATAAAATCGTAAGTACCCATATTCTCTATAATTGTGTGTTTTAATTTTTATTTAATTTGAAACAAAAAAATCAAGCGTTAAATAAATCAGAGATAAATGTAAAATTTGTTAGGTATAATTGCTTATATTTTTTATAAATTATTTTTTTATTAACTATGCTTGAATACATATTTGTATGGTAATAATTGATTAAAAAAGGCTTTAACTGATATTTATACTATTTTTAAAGTGACCATTATACAGTATAAAACATTATTTGAGTTAATTTTTATTTAATTTGAAACAAAAAAAATAAAGTGCTAATTAAATCAGAGTAAATCAGGGAGGTTAAGATGTCTATTTAAAAAATTATTTTTATTAACTATGCTAAACTATATGTTTGACCGTTGATAATTTAAAGAAAAATAGTTTTAAAGTGAATATTAGAGGTTATATGAGTTATTTAGATGTACAGTGGGATGCTAATGTAAATCATTAAAGTTATTTAAATATTGCAAAAATTATCTTTTACAGAAAATGTTCGTATGCAAATTTTGTTCCCGCTCCTTCGCCAGAAAGACTGATCTCAAACGTCATGGGGATTGCAGACTTACTGTTCAAGTCTGTCAAACTTGCAAAGACAGCTTTGCGTCAAGAAGAGCTCTCCAACAACACCAACAGGAGAAACATAGAGCTCCCAAAAGGCAAGCTACGTCTCAGCAAGTAGCCATGGCTAAGAAGGCTAGACTCGTTTCGACCGATGGTAAGTTATTGCATCATATTGTGTAAGATTAGGTATTGCATCATACTGTTTAAGATTAGAATATATTGCAGCATAATTTAAAAAACGATAATAAGGCATTGACAGCTTGTATAAATTATTTGCTATAACCTATGTTTGGCCATATATGAACAGCATCAGTCAACAGGAAAAAATTAAAACGACGTTGCCATTACAGTGCGGTAATAATTGTATAAAAAGTATTATAAGTGAATTTTAATTTATTTCAGAACCATCAACATCAGCGCAGCAGCATTGCAGCGATTGCAAGCTAGATGTAGCTGTCTCCCGTTGGTCCAACCATATAAGGACCTTAAGCCATCGGGAGAACTGCTGTGCAGTGCAGGAGGAGGGTGTAGAACTAATTAAAACATCATTCCGAAGCCGAATTGCTACCTACCGACTTTCTTCAAGACAAGATCCCACCAACGTCCCCGAGTTCCTTGAACACCTACAGGATAAATTTACTAGGTTGGTGGGGGCCGTACTACAAAAGTACGAACAACTGAAAGTCGGGGTAGAGCTTTTCGGCCGCTTCCTCCTGCAGACGAACGAGTCGACTGAGGTGAAGTCTTTCAACACACGATACGTGATGGTGAATGGAGCGACAGACTTGGAGGAGCTGTTTGGACAGTTTACTACCATCCTGGACCGTAAATACTCTGAATTTGCGGAAAAGGACAGTGGTAAGTAATATTACAAGCGTTTAAAAAATATTAACTAACACATTTTTAAATCATTTTACTTAACAATGTTTCTATTGTTACAGGGTGGACTCTTCAGCAGCTCCTGCACTTAGAATTAGGAATTAATAAAATCAACCCTCTAAAGGCATCATCATACATCCCGCTACCAAAGGAGATTGAAGCAAAGAGAGCTGTTTTAAACATTCAAAACACGGACCTAAAGTGTTTTATGTGGAGTGTCTTGGCAGCCTTGCATCCGGTTCATTGGACTCAAAATGCAAACAGAGTCGCAAACTATATGCCTTTTGAGAACAAGCTGGACTTTACAGGTATGGAATTTCCGATTAAACTTAGTGATATATCTAAATTTGAACGCCTTAATAATATTTCTATCAATGTTTATGGCCTAGAAAAAGTCTATGACAATGGTAAAAATAGTATTGAAGTCGTGGGTCCCTTATACTTTACTACATCTCGTAAGGAGATACATGTAAATTTGTTATTAATCAGTGATGATTATGAAAATAGCCATTACTGTTTAATAAGAAACATGTCTCGACTGATCTCAAGTCAATTATCTACACGATGCGGTACAAAGTATTTATGTGATGGTTGTCTAACTTACTTTTATTCAGAGCAAAAATTAAAAGCTCATCAAGAACATGATTGCGGACACGTTTTGGCTAAAGTACCGACAACAGATTTAAAAAAGAATAAATACGGAGAAGAGGTCCCCGAGAATATTTTGAAATTTACAAATTTTGAAAAGAAATTAAAGGTACCTTTTGTTGTTTATGCCGATTTCGAGACAATCCTTAAACCTATACCTACAGAGGAAAATGAGTTGGACCCTGATACATCCTATACCATGAGGACTCATAAACATGTACCCTATTCATTTGCATACTACATTAAATGTGATTTTGATGATGCCTATTCAAAGTACCAAAGTTATAGAGGGCAGGACGCACACAAAGAATTTGTAAAACGGCTAGATGTTGATTGCAAATCAATATACAACCATTTTATGAAGGAAGTGGTGCCTATGTTACCTATGACGGCGGAACAAGAGAATGAGCATCGACAAGCAACAACCTGTCATATTTGCGAAAAACCATTTGACGTAGAAGCAAACGATAGAGTTCATGATCACGATCATTTAACGGGGCTGTATCGCGGGCCAAGTCACTCTGTATGTAATCTAAATTATAAAATTCCCAATTTTATTCCTATCTTTTTCCATAATATGTCCAATTTTGATTCCCATCTGTTTGTCAAGGAATTGGCTTGCGATGAAGAAAAGTTGGACGTTATCCCCCAAAATAAGGAAAAGTATATTTCCTTTACTAAACATATCTTGGTGGATAACGTCGAAAACAAGGAGGGAAAACAACGACAGGTATTTTTAAAATTGCGTTTTTTGGATAGTTTTCGATTCATGGCTAGTGGGCTAGATAAATTAAGTCAAAATTTAAAATCAGAGCAATGTAAAACGGTGCGAAAATATTTCGAGGATGATAATAAATTTGAACTTATTCGACAGAAGGGTGTCTTCCCGTATAATTACGTAGATTCATTTTCAAAATTAGACGAAAACAGGTTACCATCGCATAAAGACTTTTATAATCAACTCAAAAAAGAGGACATCTCCTCCGATGATTATAAGCGTGCTTGGAAAGTATGGAATTTATTTGAATGTAAAACTTTAGGCGAATATTCTGATATTTATTTAAAATCCGACGTATTAATTTTGACAGATGTCTTTGAAAGTTTTAGAGACGTGTGCCTGGCTACTTATGGCCTTGATCCTGCGCAGTACTTTACTGCGCCGGGTCTTTCGATGGATTCCGCCCTCAAGGCCACGTCCATACAATTGGAGATATTAACCGATCTAGACATGGTACACTTCTTTAAACACGGTATTCGCGGGGGAGTCAGTCAGTGTAGTATAAGAAAAGCTTTTGCGAATAATAAATTTATGCCACATTATGACGTTAACAAACCCACCTCTTACATAGCATATTTAGACGCTACAAACCTCTACGGGGCCAGCATGTCTAAATTTTTACCAACAGGAGGCTTTAAGTTTTTAAACGAAACCGAAATTCAAAATTTGGATTATATGAATATAGCGCCTGAATCACCGACAGGATACATTTTAGAAGTCGATTTGGAATACCCGGACAGTTTGCATTATTTACATAATGAACTACCCTTTTGCCCACAATCCATTGCGCCGCCAGGGACTAAATTCCCGAAAATAACAAAATTAATTCCAAATTTCATGAAAAAAGAGAAATATATTATTCACATTCAAAATTTACAACAAGCTTTAAATTATGGCCTTCAGCTTACAAAAATTCACCGCGCTATATCCTTTGACCAATCGCCCTGGCTTAAGAAGTACATCGATCTAAACACAGCGTTGCGAAATCAGGCCAAAAATAAATTTGAAAAAGACTTTTTTAAACTTATGAACAATGCTGTGTTTGGCAAGACAATGGAAAACGTGGAGAAACGGGTAGATGTAAAGCTCGTTACCCATTGGGAAAATATTGGTAGGAGGTTGGGGGCCGGAGCGTTAATCGCGAAACCTCATTTTAAAGATCGAACCATTTATAGCGAAAACCTGGTAGCAATCCAGATGAAAAAACAAAAAGTGGTGTATAATAAACCCATTTACGTGGGTTTTTCAATCTTGGAGATATCCAAAACCATTATGTATGACTTTTTGTACGGGTACATTAAGCCGAAATATGGCAACAGCGCGGAATTGTTATACACTGACACCGACTCCCTAATTCTAAAAGTAACAACAGATAATTTTTATGATGATATGACGGCAAATTTAAGTAGATTCGATACTTCCAACTACTCCCAAGATAACCCACATAATGTTCCTGTAAACCAATCTATACTTGGTAAAATGAAAGATGAGTATGCAGGAAAGATTATTTGGGATTTCTATGGAACCGGGGCGAAAGCATATTGCGTTAATGTAGAGGGAAAGTTGACTAAAAAAGCTAAAGGGGTTCCTGACTACGTCACCCAAAAAGAACTGACTCTTGACGATTATAGAGAAGCGGCTGACGTAGAAGGAACTCAGATTCATCGTAGAATGAACACTTTCCGTTCGCATGAACACGATATGTATGTCGAACTGAAAAATAAGGTAGCGCTGTCATACGCGGACGACAAGCGCTTCATTATACCCGGTTTCGAGCACACGCTTGCTTGGGGTCATAGAGATATAGCATTGTATGAGGAATCATCGGAAATTCCATAAGCTAAGACTGACCATAGCTATCTTTGTTTCAATCTTCTTGGATAGCTGATGGTTTTAGAGGGTTGTGATATTAGGCTAGGTATTTATTATATTATTATTATTTAATTTGTTTATTTATTGTATTATTATTATTTATTATTATTTATTGTATTAATATTTATTGTATTATTATTTATTATATACATAGATGAAAATGTTAATTTTTTGTATTAAAAATGTGTATCATATATACAAATAAACACAGGATTTCTTTGTATTCAAATTTTTTGTCTTATTTTACCCCCTCTCCCTCTTCCCTACTAAGGAAAAAAACAGATGTAAATTTTTAACATTTATTTTACAACAGTATAATATTCAATGTTTAGTTTAAACAATGTAGGTATATGTCTTGCAAATAAACGAATTAGCTTGTCAGTCCATCGAAACAAATATTTGTCTGTCATGGCATCTTCAAACTTGACGCTTCGCTTTTCGTCATTACGATGAAACACCAAAGTGTACTGTCCAATAATCATAAAGATGTCAACCCAGTGAGTGTTGAAACAATCAAACGTACTTATGAATTCTTCAAATTCATCACTAGAAAAATAAATCTTGTCATATCCAATAGTGTCTATGATTACTTGTTTACGCTCTTCTTCTGTAGTGTTAAATATAATTGTTATGTAATCATCAATTTCATAAACTCTGCTTGGCTTGATCTTGTGTACAATATCATCATTATCCTGCTGACATCGAGACGAAGATTCAAACACTTTATCCCAAGCGGATGATGAAGAGGAGGCCGCCATTGATAAGTATTAGAGGTTAAGTTTTAACAACTGTCTAACCAAATATTTATGATCTTCGTAACACTTGATATCTTTTTTCAGCCTACGTATTTTTCGCAGATGTTCTTGGAGTTTAACTCTAAGATCGACTGTCTTGGCCATGAGCTGGACATTAAATGACTAAATTCTCATAGAACTCTTATTAATATAAATAAAAAACAATGCATACATTTTTAATCTTTATTTAGGTAAAAAATTATAAATATAGTCATACAAAATATAAGCATTCTTAATACTACAGCTACATACATCTAAACTATGATAAGGACAATCAGTAATACCTCTAGATAATTTGGGTACGTTAACACTATCTTTAATAAATTCTAAATTAATAATATATGGTAAATTATGTTCTATATCTAAAAATGTCTTTGTTAAAAATGCCTCTTTAACATGTCCCTTGAGATAAATAATGTCCGCATCTCCCAGGTCGTTGCGAATAATTGTATAAAGTTGGCTGTAGTCGGTTTCTCCATAATTGTAGTAGAGACCATGATGATTCCCATATAAAAATAATGCTTGTTTTTGACAATCCTCTGGCAACATGCAAAACGGCTTAGCTGGTTTAAACAGATAACTCTTCATTTGCTTCCCATCATAAATAGCCAGCTCCTTGGCGCAAAAGTCTGGGATGCAAAATCCTTGAACATCTACTATAACCACCTTCATCTTGCTGGGACTAAAGAACAACTGACTACAACATGTCTCGTACTTGTCCAGTTAAAGCCTGATACTCAAGAACACGATCATGCACAATAATACAAAAGGCTCGTGAATCCGCAGAAAAGTTTTCAGAACTTTGAAATTCCAACTTGACATCAATGGTGTTGCTCTTGATGGACTCATTTTGCTTTGTGCAATCAATAACAAATAGGGCTCTGCTTGCAAAAGTAGTAAAGTCTAAAAGTGGTTCACTCTGCTGTTTTCCTAAATATGTTTTTTGAAAATCCGTATACATCTGATAAGCCTCGGTAAATTGGCGGTTTTCAAAGTTTAAGTTTAACGCTTCGTAGGGATAAACCTCTGAATTAAGATGCAACTTGACATCAGTCACCTTTAAATTGTCAAAATAAGTGCAATCGGCTTTATAGCTGTCTTTACGTTTCTTCATAAAAAATACAATAACATATCTTGCTCTCTCAGACATGGTCTTAACAGTCCAAATATCTCTCTTTGTTGTTCGTAGAGCAGGAAGCTCATGTATCTCCCAGTTTCTAAACGGAATAAATATCGATTTGTTCTTTGCAATTTCATCCAAAAGACGTAATTTAACTGCATCGCTAGGATAGATGTGTTTAACTTTTAACTCGACAGTTTTTAATTTAATTTCAGCCTTCTTATCTCCACTGGACTTGTAGCAGTTGTCATCATGTCTGGCTCGAACCAGTTTAATTTTTTGTTTGCCCATTAAAACATTCTTATAATCGGCAAACACTCCAAACAGCATAGAAAGGGGAATGCGAAAATTAAACTCTTTGGAGGTTTCGTCCAAGGTCTTGATTGCTACACTAGGCCAGTTCCAACCAGCAATATCTAATGCGCGGCTCTCTTGATCGTTTAGGCACAGCAAATTCTTAACTGTACAAACTATTCCAGGATCTCGAATCTTTTCAATTTCTTTACCATTCACTTCATATGATATGTTGTCAAACAAAAATGCTCCAGCATTGTTGGTTAGGTTACAATCACCAGTTTTACCAGCTGTTGTTTCCTCCTTAAATGTTCCCTCTATGTAGAGTTGAGCTTCGCTCATATCCAAAAACACATCTTGTTGATTAATAACAATCTCAATTTCATCATTATTATTAAATGAGGTGGTGAATGGGTGATAAGTATGCCATTCTTCGCGAATGACCGACTCATCACTCTTAACTTGATTAAATATTTGAAGTTTTTCTGACATGATAGCGATAGTGTGGGCCTATAGACTGTAAATAAGCTATATTTGAAAACGTGAGTGATCCCTTTGACTTCTGACTGCAGACTGATTGATCAGCTGATGCGTTGGTGTTTAAATAACTTTTATTATTAAACACTAACCCCATCTCGTCTAAGTTCTAATCTGATTACAACTTCTTCACCTCTAAAATTAACTGGGTTTGATTCTTGATCCAGTAAAGATAACGTAATGTTATATATTCTCCTCTGGTTCACTGGTAAATAAATTAAGTTTCTTGGTTCTATATTTATGCTATAACCAGGATCCACTGTTGGTGAAAATTCGTAGAGAGTGTGTGATGGATTATTTGTATAGTACGAACCGGAAATAATGTTACACTCTACTCTGATGGTAGCAACTTGTATAATTTCAACTGGTAGATCTGATTCATACAGCTGACCAGCTGTTAGAACTTGTGGTGAGAATCCCAATAACTTTGCAATGCTATCCTTTGGTTCAAAGTTTATGTGGTATACGCTCTTCAACTCACACCGTAACGTATTGTTGTTGGGTTTGAGTGATATAATAAGGTTCCGCTCTGGAGCAGTTGCCTTAGAATCAGCGAGATGTTGCTGCAAAAATTGTTCAATATCTTCCAACTCGTAGGATCCAGTTGGTATTTCCACTACTCGTTCTTCTTGTTTATTAACTTTGTAATAAAACTTGTTACGACCTTCTTCAATATTTGGGATTGTATTCCAAGTATTTAGCGAAATCAATGCTAAAGAGTAATCGTATCTCGAATCTAGTTCTATTGGAGGTACAAAATAAGATTCAAGCCGACTAGTACGACCCTTTAACGTGAACGTTTGAGACATGACTGATGCGAGACAATAACATTACTGTATTTTATAAAGTTTTATTATGATAGAGAAATGATAATGCCAAGTGGCCGCAATTTGATGTTTTATAATCCTGATATTGGTCATAGTTGAAATAAATTTTAGTTTTTTTCATATATTTGACAAATTCTTTTGGTGGTTTCAAGTTGCCAAAACTATCGAAATAAACAACTTTATCACCATTCTTCTTATAAGCTACCCAATGTGTACCGTCTCCTGTATTTCGATCCAAATTAACAACACCACACTCTGTTTTTCGGGGTGCATTCGGTAATGTATCTCGCATAAATACACCTCGAAAATTAGGTATCTTTAAGCGAGTCGCATATAATCTAATATCTTGATCGGTCAAAGGACGTTCAGGTAGCTTTATTGGTAGTTTTTTGGCATTTTACGTAAAAACAAACCATAGCCTGTCTTGTGTTTTTTCAAATACAAGCCACTGCCCTTCTTCCCCAATGCAATAGCCTCCATTGTCTCGTTGTGTCGTTGTGATTCTTTTAGTTTGTCTTTGGCACTCTGAGCATCATTAACTGCCTTGGCAATACCAGCAGCTCCACCACTTAATGCCCCGAGCGCGCTAAGTCCAGCAAATATCGGAATAAGTGGTAGAATACCACCTTGTTTTGGTAGTGGAATTACTCGAGGAACCTTGATTCTTTTGGAGCCTCCAATTTTCTTCACTGTTACTCGTGCTGCCTTTAGTAAGTTACTTAAAGTCTTCTTTCTACCAACATTCCCCGAACCTGAATGTTTAAGTTGTTTCTTAATCTGTCTTACAACCGAAGACAAGCATACAGATCTCTTTGTCTTCTTGCTGCCAGCACCTAACTTGCGTTTGACCTTCATAGCGTTTGTTACTAGCCAAGCTGATGTCTTTTCACCTAAACTAGAATCCTTGGCCTTGACACGTTCCCAAGCTTTGTTTTCTAGTACTTTATCTGCTTTATGTCTGTGTTCCAAGTCGGTGGACTTTGAGTATTCAATGTCGTGATCGCGGCAATAACTATCCAATTTATTCTTTGGCTGATCTCCTCGAGCTAATCGTTTTTGCAGCTTTGTACCAGGACCACAATAGGAATAGCTAGGCAGGTGGAGTTCTACTGGTAATGTGCTTATAACGCTATTTAACACACCTGCACCCTGTGACGTCTGCATTAGTAATGATGTCATTGAAGAGTGCAGACTTATACTTATAGAGATGCGGAAAGAGAAACAGAACATTTGTATTAAAGTACATAATTTTGATATGCAGAAAAAATCGGAAAATAGGAAACATGGCCGGCTTCTACCGTCCACCATAAGAGCTTTAATGTGTGGCCCAAGTAATTGTGGCAAGACTGCTGTAATGATAAGTTTATTAATTGATGAAAACGGCTTAAGATTTGAGCATGTATATGTGTATTCCAAATCACTGCAACAAGACAAGTACGAATTTCTGCGAAAGGCCTTACAGCATTCACGTCTTAGATATTTCGGCTATAGCGATAATGATGATGTTCTAGATCCTTCCAGTGCCCTGCCTCATTCTGTGTTTATATTTGACGATGTAGCCTGCGAGAAGCAAGATAAAATACGTAATTATTTCTGTATGGGGCGTCATAATGATATCGATTCATTCTACCTCTCTCAAACATACTCCAAGATTCCGAAACAGCTGGTTCGTGACAATGCTAATGTACTGATATTATTCAAACAGGATGATTTAAACCTGAAACATATCTACGATGATCATGTAAATACAGACATGTCCTTTGATACTTTTAAGCGTGTATGTTCGGAATGTTGGAAAGATAGGTATGGATTTTTAGTTATTGTTAAAGATAATGATATTAATAAGGGACGGTATCGTAGCAAGTTTGATACTTATTTATTACCCTAAGTCATAACACATCAGTCCAACACATGACGTCATTGAGTATAGACGTGTCTTAACAAATCGAATCAATAACACAACATAGCTGTTTAGCTGTTTTTAAACAGGGTTGTTTTAGCTGTTTTTAAACAGGGCTGTTTTAGCTGTTTTTAAACAGGGCTGTTTTAGCTGTTTTTAAACAGGGCTGTTTTAGCTGTTTTTAAACAGGGCTGTTTTAGCTGTTTGTAAACAGGGCTGTTTTAGCTGTTTTTAAACAGGGCTGTTTTTAAACAGGGCTGTTTTAGCTGTTTTTATCGGCGTTTTTAGCTGTTTAGCAATTATGGCTTCTTATTTGAAAAATCTCGATAAGGATGTTAAGCGAAGAATTATTCAGGCGGGTAATACCATACGAAAGAAATATTTAGCGCTAAAGTTGGAACGTGGTGAGGAGGATGATGCGCTTAATAGATTCTTAACGCCCATTACAAACCCATTAAATAAACTGGTTGAAGCATCGATTGATAAGAAAAACTCTACAAAACGTAAAATAAAAATCGAAACTTCTGATGATGTCAAACCTCCTCCCTTGAAAAAAATCGAACTAAAACCACAAGTGCAATTTCTAACTGATGAAGCACAGTATGGTGATGTTGATCATTCTGATGATGTGTTTGAAGAAGCCTTTCAAGACCCTGCAGAAACATCGTTGCAAACTATGAAAGATGCTTTTGAAACTTCTCTTCGAAATTCGGAAGTGTTTCATAAGTTTATCGAGCAATACCCTGAGATCACTCAAGAATATGTAAAAAAATATTGGTATGACTCTCCTGAAATAGATGCAAAGGGAATAAAATACAATGTTGAAAATGATTCTTGGCAAATAGGATCAGAGCCTGTAAACTTTTTAGCAGATGGAAGCATTCAAGTAGGTAGCATCAAGTATAAAGGAACTCTGGGCTTATATGACTTGTTGTTTTTAAAAGATCCTAAATTTCACACTAAAGCTGATGAACAAGAATATGGAGATATTCTTAAACGCACCGGTCTATACATGAAACAAACTGGCCAGCTAAAGGGTAATAGATCTAATAAATATACATCTATTGTTAGACCGCTCTTGTCATCAACATCTAAGTTGCCTTCGCCCAATATTACAACCAGGCAAATACACACAAGATCCAAATCAGAGAGAGGAAATAAATCGGGGTCCTCCCTAATGCAATATAATGAAAAACCTAAGGAGTTTGTATACTACGACGATGTGAACGAGTTGGTTGAAAGATTGAAAAAGTTGGAAGCTTCTGAGGTAGTTGGCAATAATAATAACAGAAACGAAATCTTTAGTATATTACACGAATTGGAACGACTTGGAGTAATTGAATTTTATTAATACAGCGGTTTATTTATTCAACGTCATTATAGTACTAGCCATGAATAAGTTCGGACGTTCGTTACCCTCCTCATCTCAGCAAAAAATGATTCGAGTGCTACAAGCACCAAACCTAATTGCTGTTACTGGGGATGGCGATTATAATTTTTCAGATCATCGACTTTGTAACGTTAAATCGCCAACAGATGCCTCTGATGCTGTAAATAAAAAATTTGTAGATGATTTGGTGGCTTCCCTCTCAGCGAAAATACAGCTAGCTGCTAATGATTATATCACGCAGAAGCTTGACGAGTTTGATGTTAATATAAGGAAGCAAGTGGGCGAGGGTATGGCTTACTGGCTTGATAAACTTGACATTGGTTTTAAGAACTATGTAGATACTGCCGTTAATAATGCTATTAATCTCATTGACAAAGATGTGAAAACTATTAAAAAATAATGTATTGAATTTGGGCAAGCGCATTGATTTGTTAAAGTAATCCTATAAATATACCTGTTCTGTAAAAATTATTTATTATGTTTGAAAAAATGGCAAAGAGCATTACCAAAGCGAGGGAGCAGGTTGTTAATGAGTTACATAGGCCAGCTAGAACTAAATTTAAACGTCGTAGATTTCTACAGTATGGATTAGATGATACTTTTGCATCCGATCTTGCGCAACTCGATCAGTATGCTCGAGAGAACCGCGGATTTAAGTACATATTGGTTGTAATTGACTGTTTTTCGAAATTTTTGTGGACACGCCCTCTCAAGTCCAAAACTGCTCAGGATGTAACTACTGCTATGGAACATATACTTAAACATTCAAAGAGAATACCGAAAAAATTAGTCACCGATAATGGGAAAGAATATTATAACTCTAATTTTCAGAATCTTTTGAAGAAACATAATATACATCATTATAGCACCTTTAGCATTTTAAAGGCTTCCATTGCCGAACGTGTAATTCGAACAATAAAGGAAAAGTTGTTTAAGTTGTTTACCTTGAATGGCAATCATAAATGGATCGACTTGTTGGAACAAGTTACAGATACTTATAATAATACAAAGCATCGCACTATTGGTATGAAGCCTAAAGATGTGGCTAAAAACACTGAGTCAGAATTATTAAATTCTGTTTATAATAATCTCAAGGTTGTAGGGAAACAGAAATTTAAAGTCGGTGATGTTGTTCGTATAAGTAAAGCTAAGCATGTTTTTGAAAAAGGATATGTACCTAACTGGACTACTGAGCTGTTTAAAATTATCAAAGTACAGATTACCAATCCAACGACGTATTTAATAGAAGATATGCAAGGGCACCCTATAAGTGGTGGTTTCTACGAATACGAATTGCAAAAGACGAAACAACCTGATGTGTTTCTTATAGAACAAATTTTACGCAAAAAAGGCAAGAAAATGTATGTCAAATGGCTTGGTTTTGATAAATCTCACAACAGTTGGGTTGATATGTCCAAGGATGTGGTTTAAATTTATTCATGTCACGTGTTTTTAGAATAAACAGGTTTCAACAGGTTTGTTTGTTCTCGTTACTGATTGGTTAAATATATCTATAAATACCGTTTTTCCCTCGGTTGTTTCTTCAGTTACAAATCAACAAGCATAGTATGTCGTCTAAAGTGACTAAAAAGCGTGGGTTTGTTCTCTCATCGGAGGCGGTAATGAGTACCATCACCGCAGAAGCTCTTGCAACAGATGTATCTGTTGTGCTGTTGAAAAAGTTTGATAACTACATAGATTGGGTCCAAGTTATAAATTGTGAGAGGTTAAATGAAGCATCAACGTTTCTTCCTGCGTTTCTACACTTTATCAGCAAGGTGAAATTGGTGAAACCATGGTTGAACAGAAAGCTTAAACATCATACAAAAAAAGATCAATTACTCAAGTGTTTTCAAGGACCACTTCAATTTTCATTAGAAGAGAATAATGATGATAGTCAAACCACATCTATACCCACTTATCTCTTCATGTATGGTCGTCGTTATAAACGAGATGAGTTATTACACGATACTCTGTACATTGAAATAATTTTTGCTGCTTACCTATCACTTCGAATAAAAGATGCATCAAGACGAAAAAAAGTGTTGTATCTAGCAGTACATCCTAAATTTAAAAAAATCTTAAATTATTTGCAAAATACCGATGTAAAAGTTTATATTTCTGATGTTGTCTGTACTTGGAAGTTTGAAGAATCATATATTGGAGGAATTTTATCCATTTGTATAACGGAAATACCTGGAGATAATACGGCAAAGTTGGAAGGGCTCCACTTGTACTATTTACTTGAGCACAAATATTTACCCATATGGGCTAACAATGCTTCTCTATTAGCAAGTCAAGCTTATGCAAAAGAAAGACGAGATCTGTGTGATGCACCATCCTCCAACTGTAGCATCTGTCTATTGCACAAGTCGTTATTTGTTGATAGGCGTATCAAATATAGTGATTACGAGGACGTTCATTTCCGAGAAAAATGTTTTTATAATCTGACATTTCATGGATACTGGGATATGCTTAGTATGCTAAAACCGCTGGGTACATGGTTACAAACACAATTATTACAGTCTAATATCCTCCCAACCCAATTTCAAACTGTAGAAATTACAACACAGAAAATTATAGAAGTCGAGGGCATGATTCCACATTTACATGGATGTATTAAACTATTTGAAAGCATCGATGGAGAATGGAGTATTGTGCTTGATGTTAAAAATACAAATTCATCACCTAATTACGGTACCCCAGAATTGCTTAATCAAACATTTGAATAAAAACAACGTCTCTTGTGCAATCTCATCATTTGAGAACATTATGCCGTTTTGTTACGTCTGCAGCAGCGAAGTCGTATCGCTTAGCAGCCATAATCGTACGACAAAACACAAACAGAATTGTTGTGTGGACTTTGACTCTGATGTAAAACTTGTTCAAACAGCTTTTAAGAACCGGCTTGTTACTTATCATGTATCCGGTGATTCACACTCGACCGATGTCAAGCTTTATTTAGAATCATTGAAAGATAAAATTATTTCATTGTTAAAACAGGTTTTGAATTCAAATCAAAAAATAAAAGTCAATATGGAGCTATATGGCCGTTATCTGTTGAGTTCAACAAAAGAACAGGAAACCAAATCTTTTAACTCCAAGTATAGTGTTATTGATCAACACACTAATTTGGAAGATTTTTATACTCTTTATCAAAATATTTTATTAACCAAAGCTTCAGAATTTAGGGAGGTGGGTAGCGGTTGGGCCTTGTCTAAGCTACTGTTTCTAGAACTCAACATAAATAAATTCAATCGAGCAGTGGGGGGTATAATATAAACAGCTTTATGTTTGTCAAACCCAGTTTAATTCCAATCATGTTTGACGATAGTTGTCTTTCTGACTACTCTGCAGACTTTAGTGAAATGGTTGAAGATGATGATGATACCTCTCGAAGTTCGACGCCGTATTGGAAGTATCTCGATAGTATGATTTTAAGAAGCAAGGAAGAAATTAGAAGTGAAAAGAAGTTTTTAAATGAAGTGTGTTATCCTGCTGGCCATTTCAAGGTAGTGGTAGGCCTCAGTGTCGCCAGAGGAATGCTGCCAAGTGTAAAGTTAACAAATACACTTTTAAATCTACCTGAAGAACAAGTTTCAATCTCTCTGGCTAACTTTGACTGGTATGAATTTCTCAAAATGGCTTCCAAGATGCTTGAAGATAATGGATCCGGCGAAACCGTAGCAACCTCCGTATCTGAAACTGAAAATTTTACCATGTCCACAGCAGTTCTGTTGGGAGAAAAAATAATTAATATTAAATGTGATAATGTTACATTATGTTTTTGCTGTAAAGACATGCATGATATTTTATGTATTAAACATTTAGTTAATTATAGGTTAGAATTAGTAAAAAACTTAGACTTTAGAACCGCTTATGATGATTTATTGAGATATGCTTGTTATTATGTTAATATAGATAACACCATTATTGATGTTGTTAAAAGTATTTGTAATTTAAACATGTCTGAACAGAATTATTATATTTTAGAGTTATTGCATTATAATCCGCAGAAGGTGATGGATGATTTTGATAAAATATATATGTGTACTGATGTTTAATAAATGAATAAATAAACAATTTCATGTTTTATTTCTTAGTATAGTTACAACTCTCTAGATAGAAACATGTACCTAATGGATAGTGTAGATCGTCTAGATTGCGGTGATGATGGCCTTGGGCTGCTTCGAAATTTTGAAGACAGATTAATCACATTTACTGGGTGGCGCAATAAAGTTGATCCAGAAGCCCTAGCATATGCAGGTTTTTATTTTACACAACATTCTGATGTGGTTAAATGTGCTTTTTGCCACTGCGAATTTGATAATTGGAAAGAAGGAGACGATCCTCTAGCAGATCATTACAAGTACGCTAAACACTGTAAATTGGCAAAGATGTTATGGAAGTGCAGACAACTTAAAGCAAATAAACCGTCCAGGCCTGTTAAAGAGAAAAAGATGCAAAAACTAGAACCATCCTGCTATAAACGAAGTGGTTTTTACTTAATAGTTTTACTGATAATATTTATAACGGGTCTGTTTAATAGTTATGAAGCTATAAGTATCTTTAAGAAGAAAATTTAACTCATTTATATTCCAACCATGGCTGCGTTAAGTTCGTCATATGTACTCCTGGTGGCGCTGGTGCAAAATGTGTTTTACGTATACACTCCTTTTAACGTTCGGAACGTGTCAGTAATGATTGAAACCAATGACTTTCCATCTAATAATACATGGTTAAAGATGCCTTTTGAGATGATTGATAAGAAAATTACTCCTGCCTCTTACATAACAGTCCCATCAGCAGCTAACGAACTGTTTCGCTATAAGGTTAAGCTCTTGTTCCGAGATCACACTATTGGCGAGACAGATTGGAAGACTTTAATCAGCGTATACAAGAACACCACTTTCCCCCAATGTGACAACTCTACATCAACCGAGGATTTAGATGACTCACCCAGCAATTATAGTTTAATTGTATTTATAGCTGTAACCTGCTTCTTATTGCTAGCAATTAATTTATATAGAATTACTAAAACTCTGTATGTAATATGGCTAAATAAATAATTATTTTATTACTTGAGTGTTTTATTTCGCTAAATAATAGTTAATTGATTCCTGGTACAAGATAAATATTATGCTACTAGGAAATAAAGATGACGCAATCTTAACAACATATCAACAGTACCGTATTATACGAGGTATATAAATATAATTAATATACGAGGTATATTCCTACTAAGAAATAAACATTACCAATGCTTTGCACGACTTTATCGTGTTAAGGCCCTAATGGTTTAATACATCTAGCTCTGTTATTAGTTGAGATATTTGAAAAATTCCTTCACTGTTAGATTGGTTCTATATTCCTCTGCCTGCAACCAGAATTTCAGCACTCCACTGATAGGCATAAGGGCACTAATCGCAAAATACTATATCTTTCAAACCAGTTGACCGATCGTGTTCGGGTTTTCTCTAAACGACTTATTACGTCACCCTGAACCCGACTCACGTGTTAGATTTTAATTTTGACATTTGACAAGTCACAGGTGACCTTGACATATCTTATTTGACAGGTGACAGCCGCCATCTTTTCCTAAACATAATATGACGTCATCCTTAACACGGAGCCTATAATGAATACTATTGCCCAAGTAGCTAACGCCCAAGTAGCTAATGCCAAAGTAGCTAACGCCCAAGTAGCTAATGCCCAAGTAGCTCACGCCCAAGAGTGTGACATGACAGATGACGTATGACATATGACACGCGCCTGCGCACTGCCTGGGCATGCGCAGAAGGGTGTGCGTAAATTGATGGTGAACATATCATCCCCCTCTACTCCATTCTATCAGCTGTTTATAGCGCTTGTAAATAACAATCCCTCTTTAAGTGATATTGAAAAATTTATGTATTTAAAATCATTTTTAAAGGACGAACCTTTAAAATTAATTGATACTCTTGCGGTAACAAACCAAAATTTTGTTTCAGCTATAACTATTCTCAAGGACAGATATGAAAATAAAAATTCTGTTATAAATAGTCATTTACTTAATTTGTTAGACATTCCAGTAATTACAAAATGCAATTCACAAAACTTAAGAGATTTTGTTACAAATTGTAAACGCAATGTAGAATCATTAAAAAATTTAAATTTATCTCACGAAGAACTCTGGAATTTAATTGTGGTTCACTTACTCGAAAAGAAATTAGATTTTGTCTCAAAAAGTACTTTTGAATCTGAGAGAGGCCTTACAAACCTTCCAGATATCAAAGAGTTTTTTAACTTTTTAGATAAGCGCTGCACTATTTTGGAAAACTTGGCCAGTTTAGAAGGCAATGTTCCAAAAAAGGCTCATAATGTATCTTTTCATGTGAACAACTCAAATGTAAATAATGATAAATGTTTATTTTGTCATGAAACTCATAAGATATATACTTGCATGAAATTTAAAAGTTTACAAGTTGCTGAAAGACACAATTTTATTAAATCAAAAAAGGTTTGTTTTAATTGTCTAGGTTCTCAACATCAGGCAAATCAGTGCCAGTCTACTAGATTATGTTCTGTATGTTCTCAAAAACATCATTCACTGTTACATCTTGTTCCTTATTTTATATATTTGCAAAGTAATAATCAAAATCCACGTAATAACGTTGCTCATAGTACAAACCCTAGACAGACCTCTTCTCCCCAAATTGTAAACCCTTCTAGAAATACTCAAGGACATAATAACAGAAATAATTCCTGTCAAGGTCGAACCTTAAGTAATGAAAATTCTCAAATTCTCACTAGTAATCGCAATCACTCCTCTGTTCAGAATAGAAGTTTAAGCCAAAACGCAAATCCAAATGATTCTCAACATCATCCCGTAGTCTCGCAGTCTCTTTCTGCAATTTCGACGAAAACGTCTCATGTGTTATTGGCTACTGCTTCTGTCTACATGTATAACGCACAAGGCGTTCGCATCTCCGCCAGAGTTCTGTTGGACAATGGCTCACAAAATTCTTTTATCACTCAAGATCTTGTAAATAAACTACAACTCCAAACTTATGATAAAACACTTCATATTTCGGGCATCTCTCAAATTGGCTCAACTTCCAATACCATGACCAATTTAACCTTTCACTCCAAGGTCAATCCTCGCCATAAGTTTAAAGTGTCTTGCGCCGTTCTTCCAAATATCACTTGTAAACTCCCTCAAGTTAGCATAGATGTATCTAGCCTAACTATTCCTCAAAATATACAGTTAGCTGACCCTGAATTTGGAAACTCCCAAAAAATCGATATGTTAATAGGCGCTGACCTCTATTATAATCTTTTATTGCAAGGTATTATTAAGCTCGGTAGAAACCTACCCGTACTCCAAGAAACCTATCTAGGTTGGGTAATCGCTGGATGCATTCCCCACAATTTAATCACTGCTCATAGTAGCTCCTCCTCAAATACCTCTCTCTCTGTACAAAGGAATGTACATCAAAATGTCTCTCTCTTCTTACAAACTGACGATGAACAGTTTAAATTGGATAGTCTGATTAAAAAATTCTGGACTTTTGAGGACTTACCTCAAAAAACTCTTCTTTCCCCCGAAGATGAACAATCTGAAAGCATTTTTTTGAATACCACTAAGATTTTGCCTGATGGCAGGTATCAAATAAATGTACCCCTAAAAACCCTTCAAGAAAATGAAAAATTAGGTGATTCATTTTATATAGCACAAAAACGTTTCTTAAACCTTGAAAGAAAGTTTGAGAAAAATCCCTCTCTGAAACGTGACTACTCTAAATTCATAGATGAATACGTAGACTTAGGTCATGCTAAGTATGTACCCCTCTCTCTTGTTGAATTAAATTCTAAGAATCTCGAAGTTAATAAATACTTCCTCCCCCATCATGCTGTATTTCGTGAAAACAGCGTCTCTTCAAAAATTCGAATAGTTTTTGATGGCAGTTGCAAAACAAGCAGTGGCTTGTCCCTCAATGATGTGACACTCAAAGGTTTTCAGGTTCAACCTGATCTTTATGATATCCTATGTAGAGTTAGATCCTTCATTTTCGTATTAATTTCGGACATCGAAAAAATGTACCGACAAATAAATATTAATCCTAAGCAATGTTTCTTGTCCAATATTCTCTGGCGAAACAACCCTGATGAAGATCTTAAATGTATCGAGCTCTCCACAGTAACGTATGGTACTAACTGTGCTCCTTATTTGGCAACTCGTGTTTTAAACGATTTGGCTATTAAAAATAGTGAAAAATTCCCCCTTGCTTCAGATGCTTTGCTCAATCAAACCTATGTCGATGACATCATTTATGGGTGTGATTCTCAAACTGATTTAGAAAAAATATATTTCGAACTCAACTCTCTGTTAAACTCTCATGGTTTTCAGTTGCATAAATGGTGCTCTAACTCGCAAGAATTTCTTGAAAAAATGTCACAAGAAAAAACTTTGCAATATGATTTGAATTTCGAAGAATCCCCTAGTTCAGTATTAGGCCTGAAATGGGACCCTATTTCAGATAATTTTACTTTCTCACCCCCTGAAATTCAAATCAAAGGTCGTTTAACTAAACGTGAAATTCTCTCCACTATCGCTAAAATGTATGATCCTCTTGGTTTAGTTTCCTGTGTCATAGTATTAGGAAAGTTAATAATGCAGAAATTATGGCTCATAAAAATTGACTGGGACACAGAAATCACTGATCCTCACATTCTCACTCTTTGGGAAAATTTCATAGCTAATATTGGAAATCTCACAAAAATAAAAATATCTAGAAACTTATTTGTGAATAAAAGCAAAATAAAAGTTCAGTTCCATGGTTTTGCTGATGCTAGCATGTCGGCATATGCTGCGTGCGCATATGTTCGCACTCTCTATTTTGATGGAACCGTTTCCTCAAATTTATTATCTTCTAAATCTCGTGTAGCACCCCTTAAAACTACATCTCTCCCAAGATTAGAATTTTGCGCGATGCTTCTCTTATCTAATCTTATTCAGAATTTGCTCTCAATTTACAAAAATCAATTTACAATAAGTTCAGTTGACTTATGGACTGACTCACCATTGCACTCTTTTGGATACAATCGCATGCTTCAAGGTGGTCAGCTTTTATCTCAAATAGAGTATCTCAAATTCAAGACTTAACCTCAAAATTCACTTGGAGGCACGTAGACACTAAAAATAACCCTGCTGACTTGCCTTCCCGTGGTTCCTTACCGCAACATCTAGTCGATTGTCCACTTTGGTTCCATGGCCCTAAGTTTTTAAGAAATAGTGAAAAATTTGACTTACTCAATGTTCAAAATAGTTTGGATATTTTAAACCCTAACCCTGAAGTTAAAATCTGCCCATTACCAAATATGGGTGATTCTCCAAATGAATAATTTGCACTTTCATCTATCTTTTGAGTTGAAGGATGAATCCTTCAACGCGGGGTAGTATGTTGGAAAACTAGTTCCAACACTGGAATTATTAAATTTTCAATAATTATTACTCTCATTAAAATATCTTTAATTTGCCCTTTCTAAAAATCAATGCATCGAAAACAGAATAAATCATAAAATTTCCTCAGTTTAAAACTCTCAAATAGACAAATTTACACGTCTCAACTCGATAACATTCCAAGAAATTTCTATTTATAGAACACAGACAGACGGTTTGCATTTCTCGTTTGTCTTCTCTCACCCCTAATCTAAAATATAGATTTCTATTGGTCCCTATTTCGCGTCACTAATCAATCATTGGCCCTTCTGGAGGTCACAGGCTTCTTGTTGCTCCGCGACCCGTCGGTCAGAAGCCAGATACGAAGTAGATATCTCGGGGTCAAGACACGCTCGATTTTGACGTAAATCTCTCGCCGTTTCCGACACCCCCGTCGGTCGGTCTCTAAAGAAGATAGAAATAGTATCTCACATTTTTCAGTCACGCTTTGTTTTTTCGGAGTTTTAATAAAATCTCGCTGGCAAGACACCCCCGTTCTGTACGTCAGCAATTGAACGTATCGCGCCAAGTCACACTCGGCTTACGGCAAATTCCTGTCAAACATTCTCGTTTTAGCAGTCTCCAATAAAGTGAAGCAAGACATCAACTGCATTTCTCACTGTGAATTTCCTGTCAAACACTCCCGTTTCTCAGGTTCAAAATAGATTAAAAATAACTCGTGTTCTTACAAAACTCGTGTTATTATCTCGTGGTTATACTCGCAGTTGATTGTATTCTGAAGTTCCCGTAAAATAATTCCACTCTGAAGGTCTACACTCTGACCTCAGTATGTGATATAAGAAAAACAGTTTTGTGATGTATTTGTATTTGTGAAATGTTTGATTATTTAACATAGAAGATCTGTAGATCAAGGTAGGATCTAATCTAGTTGTCAATCCAATCAAAGTACGAGCAGTTTTGCAAAGATTTGCAATCAAAAGAAATTGGTTGCATCCAAGCTACATTTGTATGTAAATGTAAAAAACTTTCATAGTTTTTAAAAATCATTCGACATTGATTTACCCGTTTTGTGGTTAATAAACAATTTATAAAAACCACTGTTTTCGTGATTATAAAAAATAGAAAAGTGACTTTGACATTAAGTGAATCTTTTCGAATTAAAAGTTATTTTTGAGCATTATTATGTTCGGGCTCTTTTAAGGTTTAAATGTAAAAACCATTTTTGATTTATAGATTTTGAACAACTGTTCATAGGTTGTTGAGATTTATATTTATTTCATGATCAAAGGTTATTGTATTTTTGATTGAGTATTTTTTAGTAGTATTATTGTACATAGTTAGTTGTATTGTTTTGATCTTAAAACAATATTTTATTTCAATCGTTACTGATCCGGTATTTAAATTTAAGATTGATTTCAGACAATGTCAAATTGTATTTGATTTAACTTATTGTAGATTTCGTAAATAACGGAAGATACAGTAAATAAAATAATTTGTTAACACAAATTTAAAGTTCGTTTTTATTCAATTTGAACCACCCTTGGCATTTTACAGTCTGTTTCAGGCGATGTTGTAGAAACAACTAGCCACCCTTCTTTGAATATGTAAGAGACTCGACAGTTTCTCACCAGCACTAATCGCTACATATAAGTCGGTGTCATACAAACTTTAAAGAGTGTGCATCACTAAAAATAAATTCTGTTATTATGGAGGCGGTACATATGGGTATGTATGACAATTCCACATTTTTATAATATTTGTTTATTCTACTTACCTGCGTGGAGAGATTATTTAGGAAACCCAAATATTTCGGTAATAATTTTTTGTTTATGCTATGTTTATTGGACCAGAACTTACAAGATTGGTCGGGATTGGTCCTATTTTTATATGTATTATTTAGATACACTAAATAGGTATCCATCCTCGTTACTATTAGCTACTCGAACCTGCACGTCTATTTTATAGGATTTTTTTTTAGTGCTGTCGGCCTGTATCAGCCGACATGAGCTGTTTAACGTCGCTCAGACAAAAGTGATTTAAAAGACTATGTTAAAGTAGCGAGTACTACTTAGTATACGCAAAACTATAAAAAATTATTAAAGATAGATTCCGGTGAGAAATGAGTATTTTGGTGGACATTCCTAAACAGGGTTACGGTACCAGCAATGATGGTAATACTACCCGTAGATTCTTCTCAAATCCAGAAGTTTCTTCAAATATAACCGGAATAAATCAGTCTCTGATTAAGCAAATCGACACTGTGCTAGGAACAATTTCATGCAGATACACTGTAAATATAGAAGCATTCAAAGAGTACTGCGCAGAAATAGTTCAGTTATACGTGGACGAATACAAGCGGTATTATATGCCACAAAGCATCCATAAAATACTCATTCTTGGAAGCAGCATCATAAAGGCAGCCGTATTGCCTATTGGCAACTTTCAAAAGAAGTGCAGTTCAGTTCAAACTTTTGCAATGACCTTTTGCATTACGCATACGGCCAGATATATGTATTCCATTTACTATTAACTTTCAGAAGAAGCTCACACCCGATAGTTCTCCAGAAAAGAGACGATAGAAGACATGCTACACATGATCTTAATATCATCCGATCCGCTCATCAGCATAACCGCAGAAAGAGGGCTAAATCAAGCGGAAGCTTGCCTAACGAAGTCTTAACGCTTCTGGAAAGCCAATTTCCAAACATCCAGGATGTAGGCTGAAACGTGCTTTCATTTATGTTTTATGTTTTATTTTGATTTATTGTTATTTAAAAATTGTGAATCTTTTTATTTAAGATAGTACTTAAATAATCCATATATTTTATAGATTGAGATTCAATATTTTTATATAAAACATGTATACATTCTTGTTGGTTCAGCTTATTATGTTGTCAAGATACTTGTTCTGAGTTTATAATACATTTATTTTCAAACAATATAACTAAGAAAATGAAAATCTCCATTTAAATAATTTTGAGCGGCTAGATTAGAATTTCGACCACTGTGCGACGCGCCGTTTTCAAGTTATTTGCAAAAATCCAAAAAAAGGAACCCAGGAAGCGATGGGGCTAGGGGCGGGGACTTTTAGTATGTTTATCTCGTAACTACCCTAAACACATTCCTGAAGCAAAAAGTTTTCCCCCCTCCATGCACTCTACACACCCTTGGCGGCCATTCATTGATTAACATATTGACCGACTTGTAGATTCCAATGCAAGTTTTAAAAAATTAGTATTTTTTTCTGAAAAAGCTATTTTTCGTAAAATTTGAAATTCTCATTTGTAGGGAACTGTATGTTCATTATGTAAAATAAGTATTTTATTATGAATATCTGCCTTTTTATAATAAACACCTGTTATGAACCGTTATATTAATAACTTAAAATATAGATTTATGTCAGTTTAAAGATAACTGTCGGGTTGCACAAAGATTTTAAACATCACTGGTCAACAAAATTTAAGATTTTTTTGTCCCACGAGCTGAAGTGGGTGTACTTGGTAGTACTTTTTAAACATATTTCATATATGTTTTCAGAATTTTTCCATCACGTAGGGTTTTAAAGTGACAAAGCAATGAATTTTTGTGAACGTATATATTATAATATGGGTATAAGTTATGAAAAAATAAAGTACAAAGTGATATATTTACTTAGAAAATGTGGTCATATATGACTTTCGACTATACTTTGCATCAGAAACATCTCTCTTCAGCGTCCAGCAATAGTCTGCCAACATAGCGGGGCTCCATTTGCCTTGGTATCTCTTCTCCATGTCCAGAATGTCCTGGTGAAATCGCTCGCCATGTTCGTCACTTACTGCTCCAAGGTTTTTCGGAAAAAAGTCCAAGTGTGAATGAAGAAAGTGTATTTTTAGACTCATGTTGCAACCCATGGCTTTATATGAGACCAATAAATTGTTAACATTCTCTACGTAATTTTCGGATTTACGATTTCCCAAGAAGCCGTTGCAAATGTCCTTAAAAGAAAACCATGCTGCTTTTTCAACTCCATTCAGAGCCTCACTAAAGTTTTCATCTCGAAGTAGCTCTCTGATCTGAGGTCCCACAAAAATACCTTCCTTTATCTTGGCATCACTGATTTTTGGGAACTTACTTCTCACATATGCAAACGCACTGTTAGTTTTATCCATACCTTTAACAAAATTCTTCATTAACCCAAGCTTAATGTGCAAAGGTGGTAAATAAATTTTTTGGGGATCAACAAGTGGGATACCACTGACATTCTTATTTCCTGGTGTCAGGGAAGTTCGTTTAGGCCACTCTTTCTTTTCATAGTGATTTTTCCTATCTCGACTGTCCCATTCGCATAGGAAACAACAATACTTTGTGTAACCGAGTTGCATGCCGAGCAAAATTGAAACAACTTTCAAATCGCCACAAATATTCCACTTAAAGTCTATATATTTAATTTTTTCCACAAAAAGCTTCATGTTGTCATATGATTCTTTCATGTTGCCTGCATGAGCCAAAGGAACAGAGGGGAACTTATTTCCATTGTGGAGTAGTACCGCTTTCAAGCTTGATTTGGAAGAGTCAATGAACACACGCCACTCATTTGTATCATAGTCATGCCCAAGTGCCTTCATAACAGAGCATACATCATTACAAAATACAAGCCCGTCTTGCATAGAAAAGAATTCTTCAAACTCTGCATGGCGCTTACGATAAAAAGCAACTTTTGTGCCACTCTGTAGAAGATTCCAGTCTTTTAATCTAGAACCTAGAAGTTCGGCTTGCTTCTTAGACAAGTTTAAATCGCGGACAAGGTCGTTAAGTTCTTCTTGACTTAGAAGATGCGGCGCACAAGAAGACGAATCTGGTGTAAATGTTGGATCCAGATCAATATTTTCGGCTGAAAAACTTTCGTTGTTTACTTCGTCATCGGCAGTTTCATCGTCGCTCGGTGTCATATTTTGTGGGGGGTCAGGCACAGGTAATTCCAGACTGTGCGGCACTGGTCTTAGTGCAGATGGAATATGAGGATATTTAACAGTATGTTTGGATTTAGAAGTTATACCACTGATATTTGTAAGACAAAAATAGCAATCGGTGATATGGTCTGATGGTTCCCTCCAAATCATGGGAATAGCAAAAGGCATATGTCGTTTACCTTTTGCCCACGCTGTAAGAAGTCTGACACACGTAACACAGCAAATATGGGGAGCCCAGCTTTTGTCTTGATCGCCGACTTTACACTTGAAATACTGTTCATAGCATTTATTAACGAGAGGCGTGAAAGACCGTTTTTGAGATTTAAATGTCAATTCACCGCAGATGTAGCAAAAAGAGTTCGGGTGGTTTACACAATTTCTTGGCATTTTTACAGGTGAGTTACACTACAATAACTTAAAATGCACCACAGCACATTCTTCAAAACGTTAAAAAAGTCTGCGTATATGTTCATTCACCGAGCTCTAGCCGATAACTAAAACAACAATAAATGTTATGTAGGACTCGGAACTGCTTGCAGGTCTCAACAAGCCAAGACATGTTCCGCGTGACACACAGAGCACACTTTGTTATTTCTGGTCACAACAAGTTATTGTTACAATACACAAATAATAAAATAGCAATGCCTGACACAAGTTTTTTGTTAGATGACTCTTATAGTACAGACCTATGCGTGCATTTTATAGGTAAATAATCACATATACTGGAACATAAAAACTAAGGGTGATGGAGAAATTCTGAAAACATGATTGATTTCAGCATGCAAAATTATATTGAAATCAGACATTTTTGCGCTTGGGACAAAAATCTTGTTAACCAGTGACCAGGCAACTTTGAGGCTGACATACATGACATTGGCAGAAATAATTTTCTCACAAGTGGCCCGGTTAAATAAATTGTGAATTTACTAATAGGCAAATAGTGAGTAAATAATGTCATCAAATGTCATTTATGTCACAGTTAAGGTTAGTTAATATTTAATTAAAATCTTTGTGCAACCCAACATATTAGATTTTATTATTAATATAGATTTAGGAAATGTAGCCGATAAAATGTTGTATCAAAAAAAATTATATAGCAATACCTAAAAATAAGCAAATAGCAAAATGTGTGGCCAGTATTAATATTTTTTGGACTCACCGGGAATTGGACAAGGTACGGAGTACTTGGGATTATGGCATATATCAGTCCACCAAGTTTTCATCCACTCGTCAAAGTATGTATTTTCGTAAAATAGGCATGCAATCACTGCAAAATATAAAAATATAAATTAATTAACTGTAAAATCGATAATTATAAAAGACAAGTTAATAGACCGTTTTTGCAAAGACGCTAATCAAAACGTTAAACATAAATATTTCTTGCTTGTTTTTTTTTCCTTTCAAAGAAGTACGTCTTGTTTAAGGAGTAGGCCTTTTCTGAGAAATTTGCTGTTAAAGAATCGGTTACCGTATTTATAAAACAGTCAATTATATTATCATATTAATTATTTTATTTCTTAGTTAGACAAAGAACATAACAATCCGTTGATTCATACTTACCCAATATTTTTGCCATTTAATAAATATAATTATACAATAATTTAATAAAGTATTAAATATTATTATTTGATGCTAGTAAATTATAGCTAAATATGATTTATTCCTATTAGCAGAAAATATACAGGGTGATTCCTAAGTTATGAATTCTTTTTAGCTGTGTATAGAAGGCATTAAAATAAACAACATTTTCAAATACCTCTTTTAAAAAAACTCAAAAATGAGGTTACTTACTTACATTCATTTATTACACTATGGATCAAATACGGTCCTGTCTAACTTAAACAATGTTTTAATATTTAAAATTAACTTGCTTCAGAAAAACACACCGCAGCGGATTGCCAAATAACTGATCACCGGCCCAATAAATTAAATTGCATGACTAATAGACAAACAACATAAAGTATAGCAGGCTACGTTTTGATGATACACAGCAAAAAAAATAAGTATCAACTTAGGAATCACCCTGTACAGTAAATGAAAATGGACATTTTTTCTATAATTTGCCTTTATTCTGACGACAAAATGCATAATATGGCGAGCCAGGGAGGAATTTTATTTATATTTGAGCCAAACAAGTTTGTTTATTTTTATATCTAATGGTTCAATTATCCAAGGTATATCCAAGACATAGATTAGCTAGATTATATGTTATTCAGGGGGAGGGGCAAAAAAAGGTCAAAGTCCAAAGTGACTTCTAAAAAAAGGTCCCTGGCGTGCTGAAACCTCTTCGCCTCACCAAAGTAATTTCTAAAAAAAAATCTGAGGCAGTGTCAAACATCGGAGGTTAAACATCGTCGTTTGTTCTCCTTATTATCGATGGCAAAATATCGAACATCGGTAATAAAACACCGATGCTTAGAAAAACATCGATGGGCATCGCCCTTCACTACTAAATCAGCGCCATCGCTACCGGCGTACTTTGTAACTAGGTAATTGACAGCTTGTGTTTGTGTTGGGGGAATCCCAAAAATTTGTTGTCGCTTTTATTGCAGAAAAAGGAGAAATATGAACAAAAACAAGTGTTTGTGTATGAACCCCATATGAAGTAAATAAGTAAACAAAAAAATTTTCAATGTGGACTTGCTTAAATAACGTGTTATTTTTGTTGTGAAATACGGGTTAATTTTTAAAGTTTGAATCGCAGATTGGATTTAAAAGGATTTGTTTATTTTATTATGATTGTTATGCCAGTTTTTAAAGATTCTTGCTGAGGTACGTTTAATTTTAATTTCCAAAAAGTTTGAATGTACCTAATGACATAAGGTCAGTGAACTCTTATTTAGTAGTAATAATAATAAATTATCTTTATTTAAAAAATACAAATACAATTAAATAGTGTCAGTCATGCGACAACAAAATAAAATAAATATCTCTAAAAAATATAATAAACATCTTATGTAAAAAAAAACTTAATTTGCTTCAAATTATCGATAGTATTCATTAATATCATAAGGTTCTATATCTAAGAGTACTTTAAAGATTTTTTTTCTTAAATTGTTTTATATTGATTACTCTTTTAATATTATTTGATATACGATTAAAGAGTTTAATACACTGATAAAATGCACCTTTTTTACGCATAGCCAGTCTTGGATACGTTTATTCTAAGCTTGTAAAATATACTTGTTGTGCCCGATTATTTGCGAAAAAAAAACTATTTAAAAAAAACAATATCCATTCCTGTAGTGGGTCACTGTCATGCAATATTGTAAAATCACTGAACTTCCTCTTTTAGTGAACATTTCAAAATCAAAACAAACGCACGTGGGTAATGCAGTAAAGGCATCGGGTTCGAAAACACAAATGGTGAATTTTCTCACTTATTAAAGCAAGGCGACATTTAAAAAAAATATTTTTTGTTTGTTTGACAAAGTTCAATTTGAAATTGAAATTTTAGATCCCGCGGCGGCAGATAGTAATGAAAGTTATGAAAATTACAGTTATATTCACAGTGCTAAGCAAATAGTTGCGGATTATCAAGTTAACACAGATCCTAATCATGTACAAACTTCAGGCGTAAATAATAGTTTAGTTGTTAATCCGCATTTAACGGGCGGTGCCAAACTTAGTTTTACCAAAGTTTAAAGGTGATTCCGAAAAATGGATGCAATCTTTTAAACATTGGTACATAACAATCAGTGCCTAGATGATATTCAAAAATTGTATTACTTGTTAGATTGTCTTGAATGTAACGCTAGAAAAATTTTGGATTGTTTAGATTAGAGCTAACTCGCAATAATTACGCGGTAGCATTAGATTTATTAGATTAAATATTCTAAAATAAACCAGTTATTACTCAGAAATACATAACAGCAATCGTCGACATGCCTTTAATCTAAGGAACTTTACTTCTTAAGAAACTTAATGATTCATTAGAAAAACATGTAAGAGTTTTAAAACCACTAGGGGAGCCAGCAGATACGTGGGGTAAATTACTTGTATCTTTGGTAGGTAGAAAATTGGATTCCGATATCCAAAAAGAATTAAAAGAAAAAACCATAGTTAACTTCAAGGGTGAACCTAAACTATTCGATTTCACAAGTTTTTTGTCCAATAATTGTCGTATTTTGGAAATGGTCGAAACTATTATTAAAGTGATAAGGTCTCCAGGTAAACCCAGGTTCGCGAATGGCAGTTGACGGAGTGCACGCGATGCAATGGAGGTAAAATAAAATGTGAAAAAAGCAAAGGCTCGCATTTTGTATATTTTTGTGAAAAATTATTAGGACTGTCGCACAGAGGGGCCGATAACTCCTAAAGTTGGCAAAAATAATTGAGATATTTAATAGTGTTAACACATTATTCTATGATTATTTACGTTTTTATATAAAAGGTTAGTAGTTGACCTAAATTCGAAACTTTTTTAACAAAGAGTATGCCCCAAAAACAACATAATACGAAAATATGCATTTATTAAAGAAAAAACAATAAATTAGATTTTAATAAAAATTTTATTTTAAAAACATAGAGTCTGTATTAACTTGACCCCTCACTTTCGCCTGAAAATTCTTAATCAGTTGAAGATGGACTCGAAAAACTAAAATCTGGCTCTTGTAATTTTCTTTTTTGTGGCTGATGCATACTGGTGATTAGTGGATCAGATGAAATAAGTATTCGCAAAGTATGTCCTCGTTAGTTTTTTCACGAGAAAATCTCTCTCTGTACCATTTAAACATTTTATTATTACCTTCCTGGGATTCCTCACTTAATTGTACAATCGGTAATATTGCCTTGTGTATAATAGTAGAACCATGAGTTATATACCGTGGGAGGCATAGGATACCATGAATATTTTTCAACAATATGTGCTGTCTTTATCGTGTATGCTTTAAACTGTGCCAAGTTTATTGTGTATCCACTAGCCATGGCTTTTAGTATAGTACGAAATCCTTTAATAATTTCCAAATTGATCCAAGTAATACTGCTGGACGTATCTGCGCTCTCAAAAAAACGTCTAGCAGTGTTTCCGTCATTGCTACTGCCATACTCGGGTTTTGGTTTATCGATGATTAATCCAAGTCTGGATTTAAATTGCTCTTGAATATTCTTCTTTGTAGATGTAACAATATCTTTATCTTCTTGATCTCTAGCTTGCCACTTTTGTAAGGGTAACTTATATGCTACATGCAACAAGCATTCGAAAAAACGAATCCAGGCATGAAGGACTGACATACCAAACTGTAAGTTATCTTCGCATATTTTTGCTTTTCTACACTTTTGAATGTCACTAAATTTTTTTTAATTGGCATAGAAAGCCTTTTATTGTAAAAGAGGTATCTGTTAATGAATTGCATATCTTCCCGTCAATCATTGTAAATAACAATATATGATGAATTTTAATGATTCGATCGTTAAATATAGTATAAGTAACTACTTTTATCTCGTTACTTCTTAGGTATAAGACCGTCGTTTTATACTATACTTTAAGTACAGCATTTAAGTTCCTTATCTACTTAACTTCTTATTTCAAATGTTTTAACTATACAGTATTGTTTGATATGGATTGGTATCATTAAGGATGGATTGCTCATCTAATACTTCGCTGTGAAGTTAAGACTATTAATGGGAGATAAATTTGATTAAAAAAAAATAGATGTAGTGGAAAGATAATGCATAGAACATAGACAAGAATATTTCTAGCTTCGTAGGAGGAGTCAGTAGACGAAGGTTTATAAAAATAACTATCTGTAATTGGTTGAAGAAAGGGTTCCATTTTACTATAATGTAGGTATTAAATCATGTATTTGTATTTCCATATGATACCTTTTCCTTTTGGAAAGATCAGTTGTTTCGTGAGCAAATTGAAATGTAACAAAAATTAAACAATTAGAAGCATTCGTTAGAATTTAAAGTAATTAAAAAAAAGGCTAAGGCCTGGATTGGGGCCCATTTACTCAAAATAGTGCAAAGTTTTTTTGGCTTACGTGAAAGGCGACATTATAATGAGCAATATAAAACTAGTTTTGAAGCTCCTAAAGACACCTAGCTAAACTAAACGTTTATGTTTAAAAAAAGATTAACAAAAGAGATAATTTAAAATAACAATTTTGTTTATTATTATTTTTAATTAAGTGTAATATAAAAAAATGAATTGCCTTTAGAGATATTAAAGCTTATCTATTGCCAATAACAACATATTAATTTGGAACTCGGATATGTAGTTATAACAATGTAAAAAAACACAAACGTTCACCAACACGAAAACGAAAAGCAGGTAACTAGCACGAAATACCTTCGATTGATGTACCTAGACCCACAGATACTGGCCTATAAAACCAAACCCGGTTTTAGGTACCTGGTTTAATACTTTATTAATTATAATCATTAGATTACAAAGGGGGGTAATTTTAAGTTTGGGTTTTTTGCCAGGTTTAGATGCGTTTGGCCCCTATGTGTGTCGTCCAGACAGCGAAGTGGAAAATAGAAAAATTAAACTGTGTTATAACTGTTTGTGCTCTAGCCATCTGGCCAGTGCGTGTAAGTCAAATGGATAACGACATAACACTTTGTTGCACCCCAAAAAACAATTAGTTAATTAACTATTCTAATGGTTAAAATTCGCCAACAAATATCCAACCAAATTTGCAAAAAGGTGCCTTGGTGGAAGTCATAGATCCAAGTTCTGATAATCAATTCGTTGTTGCAACTTCTTATAATGGCTCGAAAAAGGCAAGTTAGGTTATTTTGTCGACCGTAGTCATGTACATACAAGAACATCAGAACATTGTAAAGTGTAGAGTTTTGTTGAACAGCGGATCTTACATGAATTTTATATCTCATCAGTTAGTCACAGCCAACAGTTAAATTTAGAAAAGAGTAACAGCCTAATATAAAAATTAATATTATTATATTTAATTTTGTATGTGATAAAAGTATAAAAGTAAAAGTAGAAATAGAGACTGAACACAGAAAATGAAGTTACTGGACAAAAAAAAATACCAACCGCACTTTCACTGTTTAAAGTCTTAATGACGTAATAACCTCTTAACTGTACTGATAGAAGAACTGAAAAAATCTAAGTCAAATCGCTTGTTGAGACAGGAGAAAATATTTGTCATTGGATTAGCCAGGTAGAAAGTCAAATTTTGTAGGGGATCCAATCGTGGCACAATAAAATTAAGCTTACCCAATATATCATACAATCCAATTGATTGTTTAGTAAATTAAACAGAGCCATTCAGAGGTGGTAATCACAGCGATCCCTTAGTAATTCATATTTAAATCTCTAAAGAATTTATTGAAATAATGTAACCAATTTGGTTGGGGCTAACAACGAAATAAAAAGACTAATAGAAAAGTTAAAACATGATAATGATTTTAATCAGTATTGTTTGCGATCACGAATCGATTGTAATATACCGTGTGTTCAAAATGAAGTCGGCATTATTTCTTATTATAAGAGATAAGAACGTCGGTTACATTAGTAGAGATGTGGTCTCATGTGCTGATGGTGATGTCAAAAAACAATTGAACATCAGAATCACGTGATATGAAGAAAAAACATGTTTTTAAATGGGAAGCTCTATTTCTGTTTGATAGAGAGTGAAATTCTAAGCAAAATTTGTTTTTACCACATATCGCTTAACTCAATAATAATGGCGCTATTTACATTTGAACGCATTTTCATAGAAAATCGAAATTTTTTTTTTGTTAATATCACGAATCTTGATGTTCAATTGTTTTTTTTTGCATCACCATAATCATCAGCACATGAAACTACAACTGTATACTATTTAACCAACGTCGTATCTAGTATAATAAGAAAGTTAGCAATAGTGCCGACTTCATTTTGAACACACGGTATACCCCCTTCGATCTCTACCTACATCATGGCGGACTGTGGAACTCAGCGATTAAATCAGCAAAATATCTTACTGTATTGGCATAGGTAGAGGAGGTATTAAATTCTCGTCCTTTAATTCTCCTTTCCCATAACCCCAATGACCTCCTTGCCCTTAGCCCTAGTCATTTCCTAATCGGAGATATATTAACCGCAATACCTCAAAGAAACGTTGTTGAGCAGCAGCCCAAACGACTAGATCAATACCACTTCCTACAACAGTTATACAGCAGTTCTGATTACGATGGTCGTCGGAATACTTGGTTCTAATGCAAGAAAGATACAAATGGATGATATCTGAGGAAAATATCAAGATTGGTAACATGATAGTTCTGAAAGAGGATGCCCTACCTCTGAAGTGGAAGCTTGGTCACGTGGTCATCTTACATCCTGAACAAGACAACATTGTTTGGGTTTTGACAGTTAAAACTAGTGCTGGGACATTTAAGCCCTCAGTACAAAAACTTTGTATTTTACCGGTAGAAGCATAAAGCTTTGCGAAGAACAATGATATTCTTATTACCTGTTTAGAGACGCAATAAACGTTAATGTTGAAAATAGTCGCTAAACAAACATTTCCAAAAGGTGGTTGTCGATCCAGACAAAGTTTGTGTTTATTGTTAAATAAAGTTAGATGTATTGAAAGATCAGTCTTTCAAGGTCGGCGGTTATGTTTGGTTTTAAAGTGTGAAAGACAAAATTGTAAGAGCGCTCCACCATCTACCACTCGTCAAAAAAGTCCGTCGGCCGTCAGCAGACGTAAACATTTAAAACTGCAGTTTTATTAGAAATACAGTTCATTTAGTTTTATTTAGGAGATAATAGGTATAGGTATTTACTGGTAAGAATATTTTAATACTTATTAGTATGAATATATTGGATTATTTTATGTCTGTATACAATAAAGATTTATTTGATGATGCATGTATATTTAACTAGACATAAGTCTAATCTATGGCCCATCATCATGTATTTTAGTTCCGTGATTCAATTTTTAAAGTAGTGTGTAGGTACCTAAATGTTTAAGGTCTAATTTCAATACTGTTTTTTTGATAAGTTATTTTTTTTATTATATATTAATGTAATAAAATGATGATAATATTGGTAACAATGCCAATTGGCTTTATTAAATAAAAATGTTTATGACTATGCATATTTGTTTGGTTCAGCCAAAAATCATATTCACTTACCTATTAAGGCTGGTAACGTGTACAGCACAGAAAATATTCCTATCCTGATCATCAATTTTTCCAGTTTTTCAGTTTTGGTACCTTCATGCTTCATAACTGTCCGAATGCGAAAAAGAGATACAAATCCACTGGTAAGGAAAACCGTACCAAAAATAAGGTATATTACAAGAGGAAAGAGAACAAATATTCGCATTGCTTCTACGTTCCAAATTCCTACATAACACACCCCACTTAAAATGTCACCTGCAATAAAGAAAATAACATTTTTGGTACCTAATAAAGTAAATAAAAATTGTGTTCAATTGCATATATTTAAAGACTAATGTCGGGTTGCATAAATATTTCTAACAATAATTAACTAACTCAAATTCAATATATTAGCAATTTACAAAAAAATTTACCTCGTCAATATTTGTCACAAAAAAAATAAAAGCATGCCAATATAGCCTATTTTTCTTTTTTCTTTCTCCTTTCAACATTCCTAAATTAAGTAAGTCTTACTTTAACAATACACTGGTTTAAAAATTGATTTAAAATTTAAGAAAGAACAGCACAGGCTAAAATTCAATTAAAAACTAGAAACAACACTACAGGTTAAAATCTGATTAAAACTAAAACTGCGAATTCATGAACTCCTGAGTATTATAATAGAAGGCTCCATCCATCAGCAGTTTTATTATTACAGTTTTGAATTTATCTCTCGTCAGCTCGTGGTAATTATCTAGAAGTTTATTGTAAAATTTGATTGCATAGTATCCTAGGCCATCCTGCAAACATAACATTGGCAGACATACTTTTCTCACAATCAAAGAGGCCCGGTTGGCTTAATTTTTAATTTACTAATCACGCAATATTTATTGTCAGGAAATAATGCCTGCCAGTCATTATGTCAGTCAAAGTTACTGGTTAGTTAATTATTGTTAAAAATGTTTATGCAATCGAATATGAAAATATTTTTGTAGTAACTGGCAATATTAATGATATTTCCTTATTATCCGTGGAAACTTAGGATTAACTGCCAGGTCTACCCATAATCATGGAGGAACCACGATTTATAGTAGATACACCATAATGAGCAAACCGATTAATGAACTTACAATCCTCAGTTCGGAACAAAATTGTGAGATTTCAGCAATTGAACTATCAAACAGGAAATTTATTATTGTTACAATTTACCGTCTACCAAATGGTGATTTTCCAGTGTTTCTATCAATAATGGAAAACGTATTCATAAAACTTTCAACCAGCAATAAACACTGCATTATAAATGGTGACTTCAATATTCATTTCGAAAAAGATTATGAGCCTAGAAACACCTTCAGTGATCTAGCCAAGTCTTATGGTTTCGAACAGGAAATATTTACTGAAACAAGGGAAAATCATTGTATCGATATTTGTTAATTTTCACGATACGGTGAAGTTTATTACTAACGTGTATGACTCACTGCTGTCGGATCATAGTGCGGAGAGCATCCATGTTTTACTTTCTTTGGAGACTGACAGATCCACACTAAAACCTGTACCTACTTTATACCGTCCATTTACTCGGAGAGGTCAGAATCTCTTTTTCAATAACCTTAAAGACACTGATTGGGCAGCTGTGCTCACTGGGCCCTCTGCGAAGGTCAAATACAATAATTTTATTACTAAATTAAATGAGGTCCTAAATCGCGCTTTCCCAGAAGTAAAAAGGGTTTCCAGACACCGCAATGAGGTCCCATGGTTCACAGAGAAACTCAAAACGATGAGAAACAACCTCTCACTACTCCGTGAAATGTATCGTATCTTTGGATCTCCACTGATCCAAGAAAACTTTAAAAAATACCGTAAACTGTACAGGGACATTATTTTAAGTGTCTCACCCGATTGGCGACTTTGCTATCGACCACAATAAAAAAACAATTATGTATTCCCTAACAGCTTTTAGTGAAGAAGCCAAATTTGATGTCAAAAAAAATGTATGTTTACAAATTTGACAGATACGACGCCATATTGGATTTTCTTAAATGGCAACCCTACCTTATAGTAAGCCAGCTGCATTCGCCTATTTGTTCCAACATTAAAAATATATAATTGTCAATATTTATTTTCAGCCGTTCCGGAGATATGAGGCTTCGAAGTTGGTGATTTTGTTATCATCAAATTAACAGAAGCTTTGAGATTAGAATCTCAATTTTTTCTGAGGATACGTAATTTTTTATGGCGGAGCCACCCATGCTATTGTCATATATGCCAGATGTCAAAAAATGACAGTTACGACGCCATTTTGAATTTTTTTAAATAGCAACCCACATTTATAACTACGTCAGTGTATGGTATTTCGCGGTCCGATTTCAAAAATATATAGTTGTCTATATTTATTTCCAACCCTTACCGAAATACGACCGTATCAAAAACTGCATCGTATGAGTATGTCTTTTAAGTATCTCACCCCATTAAAAAATAGAAGCTTTAAGATTAGAAACTCAATTTTTTCTGAAGATAAGTAATTTCTTATGGCGGACCCACCCATGCTATTGTCATATATGTCAGATGTCAAAAAATAACAGTTACGACGCCATTTTGAATTTTTTTAAATAGCAACCCACATTTATAACTACGTCAGTGTATGGTATTTCGCGGTCCGATTTCAAAAATATATAGTTGTCGATATTTATTTCCAACCCTTACCGAAATACGACCGTATCAAAAACTGCATCGTATGATTATGTGTTTTAAGTATCTCACCCCATTAAAAAATAGAAGCTTTGTGATTAAAAAATCAATTTTTTCTGAGGATACGTAATTTCTTATGGCGGAGCCACCCACGCTATTGTCATATATGCCAGATGTCAAAAAATGACAGTTACGACGCCATTTTGAATTTTTTTAAATAGCAACCCACATTTATAACTACGTCAGTGTATGGTATTTCGCGGTCCGATTTCAAAAATATATAGTTGTCTATATTTATTTCCAACCCTTACCGAAATACGACCGTATCAAAAACTGCATCGTATGAGTATGTCTTTTAAGTATCTCACCCCATTAAAAAATAGAAGCTTTAAGATTAGAAACTCAATTTTTTCTAAAGATAAGTAATTTCTTATGGCGAAGCCACCCATGCTATTGTCATATATGTCAGATGTCAGAAAATTATAGTTACGACGCCATTTTGAATTTTTTTAAATGGCTACCCACATTTATAACTACGTCAGTGTATGATATTTCGCGGTCCGATTTCAAAAATATATAGTTGTCTATATTTATTTCCAACCCTTACCGAAATACGACCGTATCAAAAACTGCATCGTATGAGTATGTCTTTTAAGTATCTCACCCCATTAAAAAATAGAAGCTTTAAGATTAGAAACTCAATTTTTTCTGAAGATAAGTAATTTCTTATGGCGAAGCCACCCATGCTATTGTCATATATGTCAGATGTCAGAAAATTATAGTTACGACGCCATTTTGAATTTTTTTAAATGGCTACCCACATTTATAACTACGTCAGTGTATGGTATTTCGCGGTCTGATTTCAAAAATATATAGTTGTCTATATTTATTTCCAACCCTTAACGAAATACGACCGTATCAAAAACTGCATCGTACGATTATGTGTTTTAAGTATCTCACCCCATTAAAATATAGAAGCTTTAAGATTAGAAACTCAATTTTTTCTGGAGATACGTAATTTCTTATGGCGAAGCCACCCATGCTATTGTCATATATACTATATACTTTAATGGGGTGAGATACTTAAAACACATAATCGTACGATGCAGTTTTTGATACGGTCGTATTTCGGTAAGGGTTGGAAATAAATATCGACAACTATATATTTTTGAAATCGGACCGCGAAATACCATACACTGACGTAGTTATAAATGTGGGTTGCTATTTAAAAAAATTCAAAATGGCGTCGTAACTGTCATTTTTTGACATCTGGCATATATGACAATAGCATGGGTGGCTCCGCCATAAAAAATTACGTATCCTCAGAAAAAATTGAGATTCTAATCTCAAAGCTTCTGTTAATTCGATGATAACAAAATCACCAACTTCGAAGCCTCATATCTCCGGAACGGCTGAAAATAAATATTGACAATTATATATTTTTAATGTTGGAACAAATAGGCGAATGCAGCTGGCTTACTATAAGGTAGGGTTGCCATTTAAGAAAATCCAATATGGCGTCGTATCTGTCAAATTTGTAAACATAGATTTTTTTTGACATCAAATTTGGCTTCTTCACTAAAAGCTATTAGGGAATACATAATTGTTTTTTTATTGTGGTCGATAGCCAAGTCGCCAATCGGGTGAGACACTTAAAATAATGTCCCTGTACATTGGTATTTTATTGAAATCCATATAATGAATTAGTGGAGACGACTGCGTGTATTATTCCCCTACTTATAATATCACTCCACTGAGAGATGGACTATTTCCACAAAATTTCTTGTAATGTTAAAATTTTTTCACAATCAGGTTTGATGATAATTTCTTGTTTTTTTTTTCTTTAACAGTACGACAATCTCTCGAAGAGAGACAGTTTATGACATGGTATATTATAGTTGGATGTTCTTGTATCATATTGATTATGTGCCTTGCGAAAAGGTTCATAATATTCTTTATGTTTATAGAAGAAAAGAACAACAACATTTCATAAATGTAAACAGCACTTGCACTAAGTATATTTAGTTGTTTAAATCGTGTCCTGTTTCATTGCTTGACATGCCCATTAGGATTCTCACTGCTCGTTTCTGGATGATAAATGGCCTTTCAGCGCCCACACCAGAACCCCAGAATATAATTTCGAATCTCAGAATTGAATAGAAGTATGCATAATAGACTGACCTGAGTGCATGTGGGGCAAGGTATCTCCCCATCACACGCAGGGCGAATGTAGCGGAAGACAACCTACCGTTCACATATTCGATCTCTCTACCCCAATTAAGGGTTTAATCTATAACTATACCCAGGAGTTTCGTGGATTCCTCTAATTTAATGTCAAAATTAACGATCTGTGGTTCATTCACGTATTGAGATTTGATTTTTGAGTCAATAACTATAAAATTAGATTTGGCTTTATTTTAAACCAGTCCGTTTTGCCCAAACCATGTCTCCATTTGGGTCAAGTCATAACTGGTTTTTTCCGTAAGCTCATCTTAACCTAGATTGGATGTATGCATGAAAAGTGGTCACAGCAGCTTCAGTACCTACATGAATAAATATTATATGCAGGGCAAAACAGTATCTAGGTATGGTACCTGCCAAGTTATGGATGTGCGCCCTCCAATTTAATATTCTACTAAAGTAGCCGATACGATGATGGAAATTCATTATATAATATTAATGAGCAACAAAACTGTTATAATTTCCACTATTTATTTTAAATTGCCATAACAATTGTTTCGACACACAGTGTCTTCGTCAGATGGCCTAATCTAACTAAGATTAACAGATTTTTCAACATTTTCAAAATTATTAGAATGTAATAAAATAATAACTTTAGCCCATAAACAAATCAAATATCTAAATAAATCATAATTTTATTATTTAATGAACACTAAGAAGGAAAAACCCGACAAGGGTTAACAATAGATAGAGTAATTACCAAAACGAATACAGGGTGTAACATAAGTTTAATAATGGGGAACTATTCAAGTCCGATTGATCATTTAATAAAACATTCAATTTTTTATATTTATTTATTTCCATTGACTCAAAGAGATTTAACTTCATAGATTTATTTTCTTGGTGTAATATTTGGAAATTATCGTATAAATTATGTTTTTCTGTATTTAAGTGTAATGCATAATGAGAATCTGTATTATTTTTGTTATAACTATATTTATGTTTTTTAATGCGTTTATTAAAACATCTACCTGTTTGTCCTATGTAAATTTTAGGACAACTTCCACATTTTAGTTTATATACTCCACATTTAGCCTCTTTGTTATTTTTAGTTTTATTGTTTTTTATGAATTTCCCTAACTTATTATTTGTTTTATATGCAATTCTTATATTACGCTTTGATAAGTGTTGTGCAATATGTTTAGTAATCCTACCGTTGTATGTTAAAGATTTGTATGTAATATTATTGGTGTGTTCTGAACCCGGGTATGCTAATCTAATTGCTTTGTTGTAATGTTTCTTGGTAATAATATCATCTATCATCTTGGGTTGGTAACCATTATTTAAAGCAATTTGTTTAATAATGTTAAGTTCCTTATAGTAGGTTTCTTTTGATAATGGAATATTCATAAGCCTGTGAATAAAATAATTATATGCCGATACTCTATGTGGGTACGGGTGACTAGAAGTACTATGTATAGTGGTATCAGTGTGGGACGGTTTGTGGAAAATAGAAAATTCGTGTTTATTATTTACTTTAGTGATTGTGAGATCTAAAAAATTAATTGCATTTTCTTGTTCGATTTCTAATGTAAAATTTATATTGGGGTGTAAACTATTTATATGGTTTAGAAAACTTTTTAATTGACGGTCAGTGCCAGTAAAACAAGCTAGTATGTCGTCAACGTACCTGTACCAATAAACGAAATTTTTGCTAAGATTGTTATTATGGATTCTATTTTCTAAATAATTCATAAATATTTCTGCCAACAGTGGACTTAAAGGGTTTCCCATTATTAAACCATCCCTAGTCACATAAATTGATTCATTAAATTCGAAATAATTTTGATCCAAGCATGCCGACAATGCTTCCAAGATATCTTGTTTTATTAGTGGATTAGTGTTGTTTTTAATAAGTAAATCTTCGACTAAGTTTATAACTTCATTGGGAGGTATACTAGGAAAACGGTTTTGAACGTCAAAAGAAATCAATTTAGAATTCCTCGGAATGTCAATATTTTTAATTTTATCAACTAATTCATAGGAATTTTTAATACTAAATTTAGGTTTGAAGTTACTGCATTTTATAATGATGTCAATATACTGCTGGTGCTGTGATATATGATACTACCGGTCTGATAGGCTTATTATTTTTGTGTAGTTTAATTAAAGAGTATAGTTTTGGAGTTTGTGGGTTCATTGTAAGTTTTCGTTTTTCAAATTCATTTAATATATTGAGATCCTTTATGACTTTTTTAATTAATCTCTAAAACATCGCCGTTGGATCAAAATTAATTTTTTGAAATTTGGCAGAGTTTAAGAATAGGAAAACCATATATTCTGAGAGCTGCTCCCAGAATATATGGTTTTTCAACATGTGCATTCAGTATAGTGTTTTTCCAAGATATATGAAACTAAGAACCAATAACACCACACATTCAGCATACAAAGCTCAACAATTTGGACTAAAGAAATGGATAATACAGGACCGAAAAGTGCAGTACAACAAAAGAGATATATACAACATTTATCTTAAGGTAATTCATAGTGAATTAAGTTCTAGACTTTGCATAATAGAATTTGATATTTTTGACAATAGTATTAGGGAACAAATCGACCTGATCATACATAAGAAGTTCATAAATCAAAAAAGTAGTAAGTAGATAGACTAATCTCTGATCATGTGTTTTTTGATAGATTTTTTAATTGTACTAATATAGAATTTTCCAAAGAAGAAGTATCTCTATTAAATAAGGGCTTTAATTATAATCTTAAACCGATTGATAATCAAAATAGTGTAGGAGTAGAGTGTGAACTAGCTTTAAATAACATACCTAATTCTAATTTTGATAAACATTTTGAAAAACTTCGGGGGTTTGCTTGGTATGAAACAGTTGAAATATTGGAAACCAAAAATAAAATAAATACGTAATCCAAGCAAAAATCCCAACGTTTGGGTGTCGCTGATAAAAATACAAGTATAACAAATAGGGTGGTAATAAGAACTTTGAACCCCCTCCAAATCAGCTGACCCCCAAACACGCCCTGCAAGAATACCCCCAATCAGCACCTACCTATAATCGACCTAAGATCCACGCTGCTTAAGGTACTCTCAAAACGCTAGCTCATCTCAGGGGGTGGCTCGGCTATTTTGTTCTATATTTATAACCTTGAAACGTTTACAAAAGCAAGTCACTATCCGTTATATTTATTTGTCAAATCCGAAGGCGCCACCTTAATTTTATTTTATATTTTAGTAGCCTATAACTGTTATCAGGTCTGGCCCCAGTTATAAAAAAAATTAGGAAAAAAAAACTATAAGACAAGTCCGGTGATTAATTTAAAACGCTCAGTGTTAGCAAAGCTCGAAAGCTATTCTTCAAAAATAAAACACTAGTTTAAATCAAAACATTGAGGCCAATATATTTATTTATTGATCGGAGTCAGGAAACAAACCTGAAGGTAAGCCCCTGCTACAAAATCAATGAAATAACAAAAGCTCCTCAGTGAGGTTAGCTAAATAAAAGTTACTATTTAAATGGTTATGTACAAAGAAATGCTAGCCAGTTTGACTTTAAAGTGAAACGTTAAATTGAAGAAGCAAAATGTTAAAGTGATTACTGAAAATTGAATTGAATGATAAATGTCAAACTGTTTTGACAGGGCTCCGCACAGTGACGGCAACTACCTTATAAATACCTTAAAATCAAATGTACAAATTCACAAGGCAGCCACATAGACTAGAACCTAGGTAAATGAAAAATAATACAACTTCAACGTAGGCTAGGTTCCAGAATTTCCGCAAGGTCACTGGTGCGAAGACATGTCAAATGCACTAGATAAACACATGAAGTTACTTGTAAAAAAACATAAAGTGATATGCCACCTATGAATGTGCTTAACACTGGAGAAAGTAAAAATTCTTATGTAAGTTTAAAATGTCAAAATTATTAAAAGGAAGAGGTCAATGACCTTCTCATGTTATCAAATTTACAAAATATTTACAACATGGACACTTTTGTGAATTAATCACCTGTAAAATGTGAGCTAAATAAAACCTGGGGTACCTCTTAACAACCTAGAGATAAACGTTAACGTTTGTCGACAAAAGCTACGCTCTTACAGACTCAGGTTTATATCATAAGTAAGAAAATACCAATGTAATGTACTACCCTGAGTGTTACACCCTATATTTTAATAATAGTAGTATTAAAAAAAATTGACTGATATTCCAAAATATTACCATAAAACTATTACAATATTAAACCGTGATCAGTGAAAAATTAATATCAAAAATTTGGAAAAGTCAGCTAGCACTGTCGAACAATTCTGAGCAAAGCCACCCGAATGAACAAAGCCAAATAGCCCAAGCATAAACTGCTACTAAAATAAAGCCTCCTCAGAAGTTGTTCCCGGTGCGTAGCCGAAAGCATTAAAAAAGTTACAGATAGTACTCACACTGTTGAAGCGTATGATCACAGCGAAAAGATGGAATTTTCTAAAAAGGAAAACTACATACACTTCAAGAGGTCAGTACTAAAAGTTTTGGCATATATAAACTTAATAGGTTATCACTTAGCTGTAAAACCACAAACAACCCCTGCTGTTTGTAACCCCTTGGCTCACAAGCACATGGTCCTAAACATCCCAAAAGTCCATCATTCGAATAGTACGTCCAGATTCAATATATCATGGCATCCGTACACCCAAAATACTCGCCACAATATACTATAAAACCTACTGGCCCCAAACTTTATATCCCATCAAAGAAACATTAAGCCATTATTCCATATCGGCACCAAAAAAAAAGGAAGGGTACGCCTGTACGCCTTACACAAAAACCCTAAAATCGAATACTATATTCACAATGTGTAAAATCACACTTCTGCATTTTTAAGCAGACAAAAACTTATTTCAAAAAAATCTATTATACATGAGGTTACAACCTAACCTAAAACTTACCCCTTAATTAAAAGGAGGTTGCCTCTTAGCTCCTAAAAACCATGTGGTCGATTTGAAGTATTTAAATTGGCCTCAAAGGCCGTGGAAATATCAGCACCAAACTTTCAAAAAGACACTTTCCATTTTTTTAGGTCATTAACATTTTATCGCCCTATCGGCCTTCCCAAATTCCAAAAAAACCAAACTTCAGGGAGTAATTATTAATGACCAACTTCACCGCTTCATGGTTTCGCTAAGAAGGAAAGATCCCCGGCCAAACCATAAAAAAAACCCAAATCCAATAATACCAATTGCGCTCAAAACCCATCATAACAAAAACCTATTCATAAAAACATGGCTACCAATGACTTTCCAAAAATCACTTTTGAGCATACTGGCTTAAATCGCCTTCCAATCCCAGAGCGCCCACAACCCCACTAGTGTGGTACGCCTGAGCGTCAAATGTCCCAACTGACAAGTGTCACTCGCAGCTGATTGTCATTTCAATACTAGTGACCTAATTTTATCGTTATCAAAAATCGATATTAAAAATATTAGAGGTGAGATTAACGGTGACTTTCAACTAACCGGTATACCGGTGACAGCGACTTTAAGGTCACCGGTATTTTTAACAGCGACTTCAGAACCGGTGACTTTCATAAAAATCTCTACCTTTAGATGAAAATATTTTTAAGAGGAAAAACTACAGAGATAATAATAATAATAATTATAATAATAATAAATGACTTTATTGTAAATAATCTACAAATGGCGAAGTTGAAGCAAGCTCCCTCACTTAACCACTAGGTATTTGGATTTTAAAATATCTTAGAGCTTGTTCTTACTGTTTGATGATTTAATCACTGCGTATAACCCTTTTAAAACCATTTAAAATTTATATAAAAAATATATTTGCATACCTGAATATTATCTAAAAAATCTTTAAAAACAATGGTCTTTAATAAATCAACTTTTTACACAAGCTCACATAAAAACTTAACATTAAATATCACTAATCTATAAACACAACTTTCAAAAATATTGATCATTTTCAAACAGCTGACTTTGACATGTCGGCCATTTTGGCTGGAGGACAAACAAACACCGTATTTCCATGCAAAAGCAATGCAAATCAGTTGAGTTTTGAGTTTACTAGTTTAAAAAGTGGTTTAAAACGACGCTTTAGATGATTGATTGTGATTAACTGATTTTATTCTTAATCTGCGTATACCTATTTTAGTGGAAATAAGTGTTTTAACTCGAGTAAAAGCAAATCGAAACGACTTTTAGCAATGGAGGGAAGTGCTTATTATGAACATTTATCTCAAAGTGTGAAAGACATATACAATTAAAAATCATCGATGACGAAGATCCATACCTTTTGAAAGACTTTAGTGTAGATTTACATTCCCTGCCTGAAATAACTATGATTGACAGGGCAAATTATTTAATCCTAACACATAGTGTTTATACTGGACAACAAATGAAGAAAAATGAAAGTGAAATGTCCATATTCTCTATGCTTCCTGGATTTCGAAGAGTTTGCTGCAAAGGGAACGTTATATTTTATGGTGGAAAATGGTAAATACAAACTGAATAAAAACAACATGTATTTCCATCAAGTTCAGTGTCAAATGTTTGCAACCGAAACAAAATATTGTGATTTTGTGCTATGGTCAAAACAAAATTTGTTCATTGAAAGGATTTTGTATGATGAACATTATATTACTGTAAACTTAACAAAAGCATTGGACTTTTTAAAATATATTAACAAACCTGAATTACTGGGAAAATATTTTACACAAAAAGCCGGAACAGCAAAGGTCTCTGTGTTGTGTGTAAAAAGGTAGATGACAGTAGCCCTATGATAAAGCGTGATAATGAAAAAAGTGACTGCTTCAATATTTATGTGCATATAGTTATATAAACATACTTTTAAATGTAAAGTAATGTCATTTGTAGTATAATATTATTACATATTTTTTTATTTGTATATGGTAGGAAGACTTCGGTAATTAGCCGTTTGGACCAAGTCCAAAAAAAGTTTATTATTGATTGATAATATATTTAAAAGGTACATACACCAATTTGTGTTTTAAATATTGTTTATTTTACTTAGGAAAATTTGTACAATTAGGGCTTAAGCTTCGCTTGGTTCAATGCTTAACCAAGCTTAAGCCGTAATTGTACAACCGGATCTTAATGTTGATATTTTTGCATGCACCTTGCATACTTTAAAGTAGGAATTTGAATTATATATTTTGTAAATTAAACAAATGTACAGAAGATAGTTTTTATGAAATAAAAAACATCAGTAAATTTGGTATCAAAGTTTTATTAAAGATTAATAATAATATATTAATGGATTCAGCCAATTACAAATTCAAAACATACATAGATTAGGATTACATGAGCCATCTATATAATAAAACAAACTAAAACTAAATAGGGAGCAATAATACTCGACGGCAACCTTATTTCTCCCTATTTAACTTGCCACATCACTTCAAGCATGGACTACTACACTTAATGGTCCCCTTTTAATTGCTTTTATCCACATCTCTTGCCTGTGTCTGGTGTCTGGATAAGGCATGTGTTCATTTCAGCATTTTTCAAGCAGCAGGTATTCTGAAACACCTTACATTGTCTCGATTTCCTCTCATCCCACAAATGACTACTGCACAAAATGATGGTATTACTAAAGTATTTAAGTTTATTATTTTATGATTTAAAGAAAATAGTACATCAAACCACTTAAATAACGGCGAAAATGCATAAAAACACAACACTTCACTTAACCTAGTTTTGTATTGTTTGTCCTCCAGGCAAAATGGCGACTGCCTTGTGACGTCATGTGAAAATGGTCAATACAGTGAAATAAAAACCAAAACGTAACCTAAATCCTATAATCCTCTCAAACCACGTCATACGTCAATCCGTGGCATCACCCTGCAAGTTATGCAAATACCACCTTCTCGAGCTTGACCAACCACAAGCCGAAATAAATTTTATTATTTTAATATTGTTTCCGCTGTGTTCAGCAACCAGTCATACAGGTCGCTGCAGAGCCCGGCGCCTCGATGAGAATCGAAAATCCAATCGCGCTGTTATCTGTACTCGCAGGTCGCTGTTTAATTTTCGCATTTCGACCAGTTACCAGTGACTTGACCTGATCGGTCGCCGGGTAAGCCCGATACTTGGAGCGGCGACCTGGGTGTGGTACGGATGGTCGCGGTCGCGGCGACCTGGGCAATTTGGTCACCACTAATACCGGTGACCAGATAGGTCGCCGGTATTAGTCACCGGTACAAAAATATCGCTCATCTCTAAAAAATATGCATAACATCCACGATTCATAAAGAAGACAAGAAAAAATATCCCACATCGATTCCCTAATCAATGTAGAAAGCCTTCATAACTTATGCCACAAAAATACCGAGAGCCCATCAAAACGCAAGCACGTCAACAATACAACAAAGGGCAAATCTCTTAAGGGTGAAGATAAATAAACGAAATAACTGGCACTCGGCCTCTAGGTAGGTAAATACCTTTAATATATATACTGGGTGGCATGAAAGAATTAATTCCCACTATATTATAATCTATAAATTGGGACTCGAGAGGTTACGAGTACAAAATATGTACTTTTTGCTGTAATGAAAAATAGACAATAATTTTGGTAAACTAATTTAAAGAATTTATATACTATTAAAATTGAATGTCCCAAATGACAAAACGATGTCTGGAAACTTATATACACCGTGTTCCAAAAATGAAAAACCTGATAATTTATGTCAAGATACCTATTTCTTATAAAAGATCAATTTTAACCCGTAACAATTTTATTGCAAATAGTATATCCTCAAGTAAATTTGAAATGTTAAATGGTCATATTTCTAAAGAATATTTCATAGTAAAATCCATAAAAAATAAGACAATAGAAAATAACATTATTTTTACTAAATCAGATAAACGTAATACAATAGTAGTTAATAAAGATGAATACATAAATAAAACACTCCTATTCTTAAACTCTGCCAAATTTCAAAAAATTAATTTTGATCCAACGGCGATGTTTCAAAGATTAATAATTAAAGAAGTCATAAAGGATCTCAATATATTTAATGAATTTAAAAAACGAAAACTTATAACAATGAACCCACAAACTCCAAAACTATACTCTTTAATTAAACTACACAAAAATAATAAGCCTATCAGACCGGTAGTATCATATATCACAGCACCAGCAGTATATTGACATCATTATAAAATACAGTAACTTCAAACCTAAATTTAGTATTAAAAATTCCTATAAATTAGTTGATAAAATTAAAAATATTGACATTCCGAGAAATTCTAAATTGATTTCTTTTGACGTTCAAAACCTTTTTCCTAGTATACCTCCCAATGAAGTTATAAACTTAGTCGAAGATTTACTTATTAAAAACAACACTAATCCACTAATAAAACAAGATATCTTGGAAGCATTGTCGGCATGCTTGGATCAAAATTATTTCGAATTTAATGAATCAATTTATGTGACGAGGGATGGATTAATAATGGGAAACCCTTTAAGTCCACTGTTGGCAGAAATATTTATGAATTATTTAGAAAATAGAATCCATAATAACAATCTTAGCAAAAATTTCGTTTATTGGTACAGGTACGATGACGACATATTAGCTTGTTTTACTGGCACTGACCGTCAATTAAAAAGTTTTCTAAACCATATAAATAGTTTACACCCCAATACAAATTTTACTTTAGAAATCAAACAAGAAAATGCAATTAATTTTTTAGATCTCACAATCACTAAAGTAAATAATAAACACGAATTTTCTATTTTCCACAAACCGTCCCACACTGATACCACTATACATAGTACTTCTAGTCACCCGTACCCACATAAAGTCTCGGCATATAATTCTTTTATTTACAGACTTATGAATATTCCATTATTAAAAGAAACCTACGATAAAGAACTTAACATTATTAAACAAATTGCTTTAAATAATGGTTACCAACCCAAGATGATAGATGATATTATTACCAAGAAACATTACAACAAAGCAATTAGATTAGCATACCCGGGTTCAGAACACACCAATAATATTACATACAAATCTTTAACATACAACGGTAGGATTACTAAACATATTGCCCAACACTTATCAAAGCGTAATATAAGAATTGCATATAAAACAAATAATAAGTTGGGAAAATTCATAAAAAATAATAAAACTAAAAATAACAAAGAGGCTAAATGTGGAGTATATAAACTAAAATGTGGAAGTTGTCCTAAAATTTACATAGATGTTTCAATAAACGCATTAAAGAACATTAAGAGGTTAAGTGGTAGAGCGCTCTTAGTAGTGAACTTCACCTCCTTTGGTAGAAATATCTTGTAATAATACATCTAACTTTGTAATTTTTTTTTTGTTACCAAATAAAGGCAATAATAATAATAATAATAATAATAATAATAATAATAATAATAATAATAATAATAACATAAATATAGTTATAACAAAAATAATACAGATTCTCATTATGCATTACACTTAAATACAGAAAAACATAATTTAGACGATAATTTCCAAATATTACACCAAGAAAATAAATCTATGAAGTTAAATCTCTTTGAGTCAATGGAAATAAATAAATATAAAAAATTGAATGTTTTATTAAATGATCAATTGGACTTGAATAGTTCCCCATTATTAAACTTATATGTTACACCCTGTATTCGTTTAGGTAATTACTCTATCTATTGTTAACCCTTGTCGGGTTTTTCCTTCTTAGTGTTCATTAAATAATAAAATTATGGTTTATTTAGATATTTGATTTGTTTATGGGCTAAAGTTATTATTTTATTACATTCTAATAATTTTGAAAATGTTGAAAAATCTGTTAATCTTAGTTAGATTAGACCATCTGACGAAGACACTGTGTGTCGAAACAATTGTTATGGCAATTTAAAATAAATAGTGGAAATTATAACAGTTTTGTTGCTCAATAATACCCTCCAATTTAACTTCCCACCAATCTGTACTGTACACCCAGAAAACGCACATTGCCAATGCCTTAATCATTGTAGTAGAGTGCAACACTATTGTCTGTTCAATTTCCGAAAACAACAATTTGTGTTTTTGCCACATTTAGCAACAGATCATTGGTCGAGAAATATTGGTCTAGGGCTTCCATTGCAGAATTGACCTTGAAAAGAGGTAAGTAATCTAAGGACTCGGTTGGGGATGATTTTTAACATGTTTTACTTTCTGTCTCCCTTGCAATATGCAATACCTATTTCCGTCAACAAAATCACCTTCAAACAAACCATGAAATTTTGTTGTATTGTCATGACATTACAAGACCAAGGGGTCCATCCTGTCTTGATCACATTTTCATTCGTAATAATTTAAAATCTAAGCCAAAAACTATTGAGTCTTTTATCATTGAACATGATAAAACTGATCATATGCCACTAATGATTAATATAGCAGAAAACAAACATTGCATCAGCGGTAATGAAAGCTCTCAACTTATAAGGCGGATTTATTTTAACAAATTGAAAACACTATCAGAGAATATAGACTGGGATCAGACGAACAATTTTAATGATGTAGTACAAGCAACTGCGTATCTTATAGATAATCTAAAGAGTTTAATAAAAAAATCTGAACTTGAACACCATATTAACAATAAATATTAAAAAATAAAGCCATGGATTACTAACGACATAATCAAATCTATAAAAACACGCGACAAACTTAAATAAGAACTAACACTGAACACTTCTCCACAAAACTAACAGAATATACAGAATATAGAAATAGGCTCAATCTAATAATAAAAAACACAAAAAATAATTATTATAAACAAAAAATTGAACAAAATCAAAACAATATGAAAAAAATTTATAATCTAATTAATGAAGCGTCAAACGAAAATTCATCAAAAAACACTATAACTCAGATCAGGATAAGAATAACAAAATTACAACAAATCAAAAAGAAATAGCAGACGTTTGCAACGATTTTTTTATTAACATAGGAAAGACTATGTCGGACAAAATTAAAACTTCTAACTAAGAGCAACATTCACAAAATAACAATCATGCATCGATGTTTTTATACCCAACCAACAACAATGAAATTAACAAACACATAAACAGCTTAAAGAACCATTGTTCCCCAGGTTCTGATGACATATCCTCTGGAGTACTTAAATTTCTGCATGCGAAACTAACTAATCCTATAGTACATATAATAAATTTAATTTTTAATACAGGTAATGTTCCAAACGCGTTTAAAATTTCAATTGTCACCCCAATTCATAAATCAGGCAGTAAAGACGATATAAACAACTATAGACCTATAAGCGTTATCTCGAATATCGCAGAAATTTTTGAAAAATGCCTGAAGTACAGACTTGTCAAATTTTTGAACGCCAACGGTTTGCTTTCTAAGAACCAATTCGGTTTCGTTGAGGGCTGTAGTACGGCTGATGCTATGTTTGAACTAACACAAGAAGTGGTCCAGAACTTGGATGAGGGAAAAAAATGTATTGCCCTGTTTCTGGACTTGGCGAAGGCTTTCGACACGGTATCTCACTCCATATTGCTTGATACTCTTGAGCGTAGTGGTGTTAGGGGGATCGTGTGGAGGGTCTTCGAGGACTATTTAAGTGGACGGGTCCAGCATGTCAAGATTGGGGATGTGCTTAGTTCTCCCAAAATTGTGGGCCATGGTGTACCTCAGGGTACTGTGATGGGACCGATTCTATTTAATTTGCACATAGATAAAATCTACAATCTTGGCGTGGGTGGAAAGGTGGTGGCATATGCGGATGACACGGCTGTTATTTTTAGTGATGAAAGTTGGTCATTGTTAAAAGAAAAAATTATATTAAATTTTCTTAAAATACAGAGTGTTCTAGACAGCCGCAAATTAACTTTAAATATCAAAAAGTCGCATTATATCGCCTTCTCATTAAATAATGTAAATAGAGCTAACTTTAATCAAATTGTGATTCCAGGTATTGATGAGCCACTTATGGAAGTTACTCATCTTAAATATTTGGGCATTGTCATTGACAAGCACCTTAAATGAGACCAACATGTTTTAAATTTTTTAAATTTAAATTTTGATTATTTATTCAATAATGTCCAAACTGATGGGATTGTGTATGTTTTTATTGTATGTATTTGTTTACCTGTTCATTTTAAATATTGTTTTATTTTTTATACCTATATATTATCAATGTATAATGACAATATCCTATACTACCTATACAGTAGTCAAAAGGAAATAAAGTATTTTTATTTTATTTATTTATTTTATTTTTATATTTGCATAAAAAAGTCAGATGCCTAATTCACAAATTTTACATTTTAAGAGAATTTCTTAACAAAAATTTTCAACCAAAAATCAGAGGTCACTTTTGCCTAATAAGCTCATTATACACGGTACTAGAATTAACTCGCTGCCCTGTACACATTGCTTGACCGCATCTTTCCACAACGCGTTTTAATAATTTCTCATGGTTAACTTCTTTTATATAGTCAGTTGAACCCACCAACCAAAAATTAGAGGTCACTTTTGCCTAATAAGCTCATTATACAGGGTAATAGTATTACCACGCTGCCCTGTACACATAACTTGAACGCATCTTTCCGCAACGCTTTTTTATAATTTCTCATGGTTAACGTCTTTAATATAGTTAGTTGAACCCACCTACCAAAAATCAGAGGTCACTTTTGCCTAATAAGCTCATTATACAGGGTACTAGAACTAACTCGCTGTCCTGTACACATTGCTTGACCGCATCTTTCCACAACGCGTTTTAATAATTTCTCATGGTTAACGTCTTTATTATAGTCAGTTGAACCCACCTACCAAAAATCAGAGGTCACTTTTGCCTAATAAGCTCAATATACAGGGTAATAGTATTACCACGCTGCCCTGTACACATTGCTTGAACGCATCTTTCCGCAACGCGTTTTAATAATTTCTCATGGTTAACGTCTTTAATATAGTCAGTTGAACCCACCTACCAAAAATCAGAGGTCACTTTTGCCTAATAAGCTCATTATACAGGGTAATAGTATTACCACGCTGCCCTGTACACATAACTTGAACGCATCTTTCCGCAACGCTTTTTAATAATTTCTCATGGTTAACGTCTTTAATATAGTCAGTTGAACCCACCTACCAAAAATCAGCGGTCACTTTTGCCTAATAAGCTCAATATACAGGGTAATAGTATTACCACGCTGCCCTGTACACATAACTTGAACGCATCTTTCCGCAACGCTTTTTTATAATTTCTCATGGTTAACGTCTTTAATATAGTTAGTTGAACCCACCTACCAAAAATCAGAGGTCACTTTTGCCTAATAAGCTCATTATACAGGGTATTAGAACTAACTCGCTGCCCTGTACACATTGCTTGACCGCATCTTTCCACAACGCGTTTTAATAATTTCTCATGGTTAACGTCTTTATTATAGTCAGTTGAACCCACCTACCAAAAATCAGAGGTCACTTTTGCCTAATAAGCTCAATATACAGGGTAATAGTATTACCACGCTGCCCTGTACACATTGCTTGAACGCATCTTTCCGCAACGCGTTTTAATAATTTCTCATGGTTAACGTCTTTAATATAGTCAGTTGAACCCACCTACCAAAAATCAGAGGTCACTTTTGCCTAATAAGCTCATTATACAGGGTAATAGTATTACCACGCTGCCCTGTACACATAACTTGAACGCATCTTTCCGCAACGCTTTTTAATAATTTCTCATGGTTAATGTCTTTAATATAGTTAGTTAAACCCACCTACCAAAAATCAGAGGTCACTTTTGCCTAATAAGCTCAATATACAGGGTAATAGTATTACCACGCTGCCCTGTACACATTGCTTGAACGCACCTTTCCGCAACGCTTTTTAATAATTTCTCATGGTTAACGTCTTTAATATAGTTAGTTGAACCCACCTACCAAAAATCAGAGGTCACTTTTGCCTAATAAGCTCATTATACACGGTACTAGAATTAACTCGCTGCCCTGTACACATTGTTTGACCGCATCTTTCCACAACGCGTTTTAATAATTTCTCATGGTTAACTTCTTTTATATAGTCAGTTGAACCCACCAACCAAAAATCAGAGGTCACTTTTGCCTAATAAGCTCATTATACAGGGTAATAGTATTACCACGCTGCCCTGTACACATAACTTGAACGCATCTTTCCGCAACGCTTTTTAATAAGAACGCATCTTTCCGCAACGCTTTTTTATAATTTTTTATGTTTGACGTCTTTAATATAGTCAGTTGAACCCACCTACCAAAAATCAGCGGTCACTTTTGCCTAATAAGCTCATTATACAGGGTAATAGTATTACCACGCTGCCCTGTACACATTGCTTGAACGCATCTTTCCGCAACGCTCTTTTATAATTTGTCATGGTTAACGTCTTTAATATAGTTAGTTGAACCCACCTACCAAAAATCAGAGGTCACTTTTACCCAATAACCTTAATATAAGGGTATTAGTGTTATCACCTTAATGTTATATGAATACATCCTTCCGAAATTATTTTAATAATTTTTTTTATTATTAACACCTTTCATTTAGTTTATTAACTCACTTACTCTGAATCAGCAATTGCTTTTGCTTAATAAACCCCGTGAACTTGCGAAGGATTTTAGTATGTATAAAATACCCTCACGTTCCTGCTTTTTCATAATTATAAATAAAATTTATATTTTATTGCACAGAAGAAATACTGTAGGCAGCACATATGTAGGGTATTTGCTGGCTGTTGAGCTTACTTATTACTTGTTATATAGTTTCCTTTTCCAGAAAGAAGTAACAGTCAGGACTTGTCAATAAATGTACAAAAAAAATTGTGGCACTTTCTTTCAGTGTACGTGTACACAAAAATCCGTTCATGTGAACGTTCGAAACTTCAATTATATAAAAATATTAGAACCTTAACTGACAAAAGGCAATTTAAAAAACAACTGAACAACTATATTTTTAATAATGAATGCATAAACCTGCTACTAAAAATGTGTGTTTAAATTGTTGCTCCGTGAGTTTTTAAAATTTATGCGGTTAAAAGTGGTCAAAAATTGTCGGTCTTTTTTCCAAGTTAATGAAAAAATATCCTCTACCAGAATAATTAATAGTGTTAACAAAAGTGCCTTACAACCTTGTCAAATTAAAGTATTTTTAATAGACAATAGCTAGATGGTATAAAAAATTTGTTTACTTTATCAATAAACATTTATCAATAGAATGCATTTTCTAACAAAAAGTTTAACGTGATGATTTGTATCATGATAAAATACTAACTAACGGGACCTTGGAGAATAATAATAACAACAACACAGGATTGGCCTGGGTATTAATGAGAATGGAACAGCCATCTCATAAGCAAATTTTCGATTTATTACAAACCGTTCTCAGTAGGACTAATGAAGTGAAAGAGGAATTAAAAATTCCTTATCAAAACCATGCTGAGGTCATTAATAAGGAAATAAAGGATATAAAACTGGAAAATCAGGCATTGAAGGATGAAAACCTACAATTGAAATTAAAACTGCAAAATTTGGATCGAAAATCTAGGAAATATAACATAATCTTTTATGGCATAAAAGAGAGTGATCACAAAGTAGATGACATAACTAGTGTTCTGGATATAATTTCAACTAAGCTAAAACTGGAATGTAACTATTCCGACATACGGGATATTTACAGACTGGGCAAAAAAAAATGATGATAAACATCGCCATGTAATGATTGAATTTGTCAACTATCAATTAAAATACGAAATTTTGGGAAATGCAAATAAATTAAAAGGAACCGGAACTGCAGTGGCAAGGGCCCTAATTCCTGAAGACTACGAAAAGAACAAAGTTTTGCGATCAAACTTGAAGTTGGCTGAAAAAAACAACCTCAAAGCCTACATAAAGAAAAACACTTTGGTTGTAAGTGGAGAATTCACTTATAAAAATTTGACCCATCCGGGAAATATAATACTGGACGCCCCACATAAAACTTTCGAAGCATGTCAAGCAGATCAATCTAAAAATAGCCCTAAAGCAAAGGATCTCCCAAGAAATATGTCTGCGCCTGAACTATTTATACGTATTTTTAGTGCATTACTGTGTCATGATTGTAAAAGCATAGGAACTAAATTTTAGTGAAGTAGTTAATCCCGTACTAGAACAAACTTTTACTGATACAAATAAACGTTCTCGTGATAGGTAACAATCAAGCAACAAATTTTATTTTTTTGTCTTATCTTTTTTTTTCTGTTTGGGTGTGTTCGGGAATGAGTTTAGTTGTATTTTGGTCTTACCTTAACTATATTACTTTAGCTATTTTTAATTTGGTTATAATTACTTATATATCCTAGTTAGACTTTACATTGCTAGTCGGTTTGAAATATAATTAGTAATCATTTTGTGTAAGCAGATTTTTTTTTTATTACTATGTATTATAGTTTATATTTTTAATCGTTAATCACCCACTTTACCAAAATAAAAAAAGCCTGTACTGCTTATATCCTGTAAGATCAAACAACCTAATTCTTATTATAGATTTTGAAATTATTATATTTGGACAGGGAATTTTTTTCTCGATGACAGATTTCTGATTTCTAACGTAATAAAAAAACATAATTTAGAACTGGCTCATCTAACTGTTAGATCACTGGTCCCTAAGTTGAGGAAATTTGAGTTGTTTCTCTTGGATTCCAGGGTTGATATATGTTGTTTGTATAAAACCTGGTTAAGTAGCGTAATTAATAATGATGTGCTCTCCATTAAAGGATTTGATTTAATAAGAAAAGATAGACAAAGCAGGGGCGGAGGTGTGGCAATATACGTAAAAAGTCATTTAAAATATTCTATTATTGCGACGCCAAACAGCATCGAACAGTTATGGATCTCTGTACGTTCTGAACAAGCATCTTTTATTGTTGGAGTTGTTTATAGGCCTCCTCAGCTAAACTGCAAGGATTTTGTCGATAACTTAGAGGAAAGTTTATCAATTCGTATGCAGGTAAGCGATAACATTTACTGTCTGGGTGATTGTAATATTGATATGTTAAATATTAGACATCCGTCTTCTCAATACCTTACTGCTATGTTGGAGGGCGTTGAGATGGCCCAAATTATCAACCAGCCGACAAGAATTACTAACGCCTCATCTAGTCTAATTGATATAATATTGACAACAAAACCCGAGACAATAAGCTCGGCTGGTACAAAATCAGTAAACATCTCGGATCATGAACTTATTTACTGCACGGAAAAACGGAAAAACCCAAAATAGAGGCGTTTCTCTACACCTACCGTGATTTTAAATTTTTTAATCAGGATACTTTTGACAGAGATCTACAATCACTACCTCTGCAAAACATTCTATATTTAGACAATGTTAATTCAAAGGTTAATTTTTTAAATCATTGTTTAGTGCAACTAATGGAAAAACATATACCTTTAAAAACTTGTAAAATATCAAAACCAAAAGCACCTTGGCTGACCGATAATATTCGATTAATGATGACATTAAGAGATAGGACCAAAACTAGGTTTAGAAGAACAAAAAATTTGGAACATTGGGAATATTATAAAAGACTTCGAAACTTAACTAACCATAGCATTTCTCAAGAAAAAAAAAGGGTTATTTTGAATACGCTTCTCAGGTCAATGAAACAAAGTTTCTGTGGTAGGAGTTAATATCTTTAAATATAACTAAAGCTAAGACAAAACTCCATCCAGAGAAATTTAATAACGCTGAAGAAATAAAATTATTTTATTGATAGCATTTCTCGGTTGGCACAAAACAAGGAAGAATTAATAGACTATTACAAAAGAATTAAACCAGCTCATGAAAAATGTGAATTCAGTCTTATTACTCCAGACGATAAAAATGCAATAATTATAGGGGATTTCAATCAAAATACCCGAAAAAAGAGGCAAATTGAACAATTCCTAAATAACTCAGACTTTACACAGATAACCACTCCTCCCCCCTTTATTATGAACAATAATCCAAACTCCACACCAGATCTGCTCTTCTGTACCAAAAACATAAAACAAAATATAAATAACATCCAGTTAATTCCAGACCTCGGCTCAGATCATCTCGCAATAGAATTCTCCTTCGATTTTACGATACCTCCCACGCCTGTGCCTTAAGAAATTAAATACAACTTCGAACAGAGCAATACCGAGGAGATCAACAGAGAAATGGCAAACTACATTGAACAAGACAAAGGACCCATTAATGAAGAATACATAAGTAACTTTCGGATTCAAAGCAAAAAATTCAACAATTCACCCTTTGACTATCTTGACATCAAACGTTCAGACATCCAACAAATATGGTAAATGGCTGCTTTTTTTCTATACATCAAAAAGGCATTTGATAGTGCCTGGCACCAAGGGATATTATTCAAACTCCACAAACTCAACTGTCCAGCCTACTTAATACATGTAGTACACAAGTTTTTATCAAGAAGGACACTCAAAGTCAAAGTCAGAAACTCATACTCGGACGATTTCACACCTGAACAAGGAGTCCCCCAGGGATTACCCCTTTCTCCGCTTCTATTCAACATTCTCTGCTCAGACATATACAATCATATATAGGTATAACAATAACATTGACCTGACATCATACATACTCCAATTTGCCGACGACACAGCTCTCTTAGCACATGGAACCTCTATACAAAATGCAGTAAACAAGCTTCAACACCTCCTAAACTTAATAGTCCTCTGGATGCATAAATGGCGTATTCTACTTAACCCAACAAAATCACAATTTTTGATCTTTCACCACAAAGTCAAAGAAGAGGATCCCTCTATTAGTCTATACAATAACATAGTTAAACCAATGAACCACTGCAAATATCTTGAAATCACAATTGACAGTAAATTAAACTTTAAATTACACACAAACAGAACAAAACAGAAAGCTATTACCCGTGCAAAACATTTCAGGTCACTAACATATAAAGACTTAGGCATTACTGTACAATCCGCAACTAACATCTACTCAATGATATGCCGCCCGTTGCTGGAGTATGGACACATATTGTACAGTAACGCTAGAAAACCAACAGTACAGCCACTGGAAGTAGGTGAGAGAAGTTGTTTGCGTGTGATCACAAAAATCCGTCACCCCCAGAATCCACTCCATAATCCCTCAAACATTCTGCTCTACCAAAAAACAAAAATCGTTCCAATCGACCAACGCCTCCACAAGCTGAACCTGAAGTTCTCCAAACAACAACACAATAGAGAAATAATGCAAAGACTCATGATACCTCCCAGTGAAAACATCCAGCCAAGACGAAAATATCCTGCAATGAGTCTATTAGAAACAATCAACTTTTTACAAACCCAATAGGATCTCTCGTGATTGTTTTGAATTTCATAGTTTATTATTTATTTTTTTGTGCTTATTTAGGTGCAATAGTATTGTTTAAGTTTTTTTTTTGTATAACTGAAGTTTGAAAAAATTAATTTTGGTACATTATATTTCAAGCAACACCTACATATAATAGTAATCATCCTGCGCAGGAAGACCCCGGTCGTTAGCCCTTTGGCAGATGGCAATAAATTGTACTAAATAAATAATAAATAAATAAATACTCCAGACAAAGTGAATTCAATTATAGTTAATCTTAAAAACTGTTCGGCAGGAGCCGATGGTCTCAGTACTTCTTTCATCAAACTCTGTTGTCCCCAGTTTACCCTCTATATAGTAAATATAATAAACTATGTTTTTGGAAGGCACTTTCCCTTCATGCTGGAAGACATCTGTTGTTACACCAGCACCAAAAATAAATGAACCAAAAGACCTAAGACCAATTGGTATTTTGCCAACTTTGTCGAAGATTGCAGAAAAAGCAATGGAATGCCAATTGCGCAAGTATACAGAACAATACAATATCATACCAATCAGGGTTTAGATCACTCCATAGTTGCACCACTGAATTGCTAAACATTACTGATGACATCATACAAGCCACTGATCAAGGAAAACTCACTGCGTTGGTGATGTTAGATTATAGTAAAGCATTTGACACGCTTGATCACGAAACGCTGTTTGTGATTCTGGAGTCAGTTGGTGTAGGTAGGGATGCCCTTAATCTATTTAAATCTTATATGAAGGATAGATACCAAATGGTACGGCTAACAACAGGAACCTCTACTGAAAACTCTGTGCCCTCAGGAGTGCCACAGGGGGCGATTCTGTCGCCTCTTTTATTTGCCATTTATACAAGTAAACTCCTTCAACACCTAGAGTACTGTAAAAGGCATATGTACGCCGATGACAGTCAACTGTATAAGAGCTTTCTACCTCATGAGGCAAATGAAGCAGTTGAAAAAATCAACAGTGATCTTTTGACACTAACATCACTTTCTGCTCAACACTCTCTTAAACTAAACCCTACCAAATCTACGGCTTTATTATTTGGAACGAAAAAAATATGTGAACAATTTAAGAATTCACTTAAATTGGAAATTAACAATGAAGTAATATCAATTGTAGACAACGCAAAAAATTTGGGTCTAATATTGGACAGATCATTTTGATATAAAGAGCAGGTGTCAAGGAACATACAGAAATCCTACTGTGCTCTAAAATTGCTTTACCCCCACAGGAATTATTTAAGTCTATCTACTAAAAAACAGCTCTGTGAAACCCTTGTCCTGTCACAATTTAATTATTGTTTAGAAGTTTATGGACCTGCTTTGGACGTACACTCGTCCAACAGGATTCAACTGGTACAGAACTCGTGTGACAGATTTATTTATGGAATCAAAAAATATGACCACATAAGCCATAAACTGAAAGAACTTAAGTGCCTCAACATGCGAAATCGAAGAAAACTGGCAGCATCGGTAATATATCACAAGATTATTAAAAATAAAAAGCCCTCGTACTTGTATGACAGGATTCGTTTTCGTGGTGATGTTCATAATATTAATGTTCGAAGAAAAGGGTTAATAACACCTCCAAGTTTGCAATTAGAATACTATTCAAGCTTCAACGATGGGAAACCTGTAAACAAGCCTTTAGAAGGAATAAAATTCTTACAGTTTTTGACATATACATACTTGAAGTTTGTTCATATGTTTATAGAGAGAGGCATCTGTTTGAGGGTTTCCAACTTAATCATAAATATAAAACTAGAGGACACTTAAGATTGTTGCCGCCGCCTCATTGAACAGCTACCTACCAAAAGAGTTTTTATTTTAACTGTTTTAAATTTTATAATGCCCTAGATAGTAGCATAAAAGTGGCGCCTAACATTGGTACTTTTAGGAGCAGACTTAAAAAGTTGTTATTATATAGAGAATAGAGAATCATTGTATAAAAGAAACTTCATCCATAAAATACCTTGGAATTATGATTGATAAATTTCTTAAGTGGCAGCCACATATTGATTATGTTTCCAACAAAATTCGCAAACTCATTCATAAATTTTACTTGTAAAAACTATTAAATGCGTATTTAAATCAAACACGGCCAATTTTACAATAAAAGTATATTATTCGCCGTAATATACAACTTTTATACAAAAATAGCTTCGGATCACCGTTTAACTTTCAATGCTCTAGCCAAACTCAAACTACTCAACAATACAATAATATTTCGGTAATCTATCAATGTTTATATAAACAGTCTTTTAATAATATTCCACTCATTTTCCATGAGTCGACATCATCCATAAACTATATTTGGGCAAACAGCAATATCAAATTTCTTCCTGTGGTTAGCATTAAGAACGGATGTTCACATTTGGCCATCCTGACTGGATGATTGTCGACAACCTTCATTCTCTCTGAAAATAACTTATCCAGAGACCTATAGTCACGATGGCAATAAAAAACAACGCCAAGAGACACGCAGTCTCGACGGCAATAAACAACCACGCCAAGAGACCGCAGTCTCGACGGCAATAAACAATGCCCAGAGACGTACTCTCGACGGCCAATAAGAATGCCCAGAGACACGCAGTCTCGACGGCCAATAACAGTGCCCAGAGAAGTAGTCTCGACGGCCAACAACAATGCCCAGAGACGTACTCTCGACGGTCAATAAGAATGCCCAGAGACACGCAGTCTCGACGGCCAATAACAGTGCCCAGCGAAGTACAGTCTCGACGGCCAACAATGCCCAGAGACCAATAGTCTCGACGGCCAATAACAATGCCCAGAGACATACTCTCGACGGCCAATAAGAATGCCTAGAGACACGCAGTCTCGACGGCCAATAACAGTGCCCAGAGAAGTACAGTCTCGACGGCCAACAATGCCCAGAGACCTATAGTCTCGACGGCCAATAACAATGCCCAGAGACGTACTCTCGACGGCCAATAAGAATGCCCAGAGACACGCAGTCTCGACGGCCAATGACAGTGCCCAGAGAAGTACAGTCTCGACGGCCAACAATGCCCAGAGAATCGATCTCGACGGCCAATAATAATGCCCAGAGAATCAATCTCGACGGCCAATAAGAATGCCCAGAGATTCAATCTCGACGGCCAACAACAATGCCAAGAGAATCGACCTCGACGGCCAATAATAATGCCCAGAGAATCAATCTCGACGGCCAATAACAATGCCCAGAGATTCAATCTCGACGGCCAATAATAATGCCCAGAGATTCAATCTCGACGGCCAACAATAATGCCCAGAGAATCAATTTCGACGGCCAATAACAATGCCCAGAGATTCAATCTCGACGGCCAATAACAATGCCCAGAGATTCAATCTCGACGGCCAATAATAATGCCCAGAGAATGAATCTCGACGGCCAGCAATAATGCCCAGAGATTTATTCTCGACAGCCAATAATAATGCCCAGAAAATAAATCTCGACGGCCAACAATAACGCCCAGAGATTCATTTTCGACGGCCAAAAACAATGCTTAGAGATTCAGTCCCAAAGCAACAAAATAAGCTCAGAGACTTAGTCTCGACAGCACCGATTACATATAGTATTAAACATCACCAAAGGTGATCCACTTTTTGATCTGTTCAACAGAGTATACGCCAGTGTAGGGAGTTCTCGATCTTTTCGACCCTGGAATGTCAGCCACCTCATACCGATCATTTTCCAGTACTTTTGAAACTCTGAACGGCCTCTTCCATTTGGGAACCAACTTTCGGCTTTTACCTGTACTGACAATTGACGATATTTTAACCAGTACCAATTCTCCTTCAGCAAAATAGTTTGGATTTGCACGATGTGAATCAAAATTACATTTCTGACGTTGCTGACTCAATTATATCTGGTTACTAATACTTTTACGAAGATTGAGAACATCTACACCTTCTTCCGACTCCAGAAATCCAACATTTTGAGGGCCTGAGCGGTAGCCAACCAACGCTTCACTAGAAGTTGTTGCAATTGCTCGGTTCATTGTATTATTCAGCCCCAATTGAATATTGGTAATATTTTCGTCCCATTCATCATCCTCCTGGTTTGCCCCCATTGTTACCAGAGAGTCTAAAACTGTTCTGTTATATCTTTCAACCTGGCCATTGCCACATTCCAACTGTATTAAGATGTAAATGCATTTGTCTCTCGTCACAAAATTCTTTGAGTTTCTTAGAAATAAAGGCCTTGCCTCTATCAGTGATTATACGTTTGGGAACACCAAACACCTTGATAATATTTTCCAGCTCTTCAATAACATATTTAGTTTTGGTATCTTTGACCGCCTTTATAAAGCAAAATTTTGTAAATGCATCAACAGTAACAATGACATAACTTTTGCCTTCTTTACTTTTGCAGAAAGGCCCTAGGTGATCCATATGTAAAGTATGAAATGGGCGAGGGATTTTTTTTATCGGATGCAAACATCCTGGTCGTTTTCCAGATGAAGTCTTGTGGTACATACAAATAATACATGCCTGAATATATTTTTGAATACATTTTCGCATTTTGGGAAACCAAAAACTATTAGAAATTATTTCCATTATCTTGTCAAAAGCAAAATGCCCAATATCATCCTGATTATATCTCAGAATCTGCCATCTACATGCTTTTGGAAGAACTGCACGGTTCCCGTTGTCAGTTTTACGATATACCAATCCTCTTCGTAGGTCGTAATCATTAGAAGTTGCTTTATTTTCGTGACGTTCACCAGACTGAAGTATTCTCTTAATACTTTTGACTTCCTTGTCTGCCTCTTGAGCTGCAAATAAACAGTCATCCTCAGATATCACCGATATATACTCCTTGATGGCAGTCTAAAACCGGATTTCTACTAAGAGCGTCCACATGAGACATTCTCGTTGCTGATCTATCTAAAATCTCATAGTCATATTCTTGCAAATCGAGAACCCATCTACCTATTGGTCGGCTCAGATCTTTCTTTGTCATGGCATTCTTAACAGCAGTACAATCAGTTTAAATTTTTAACTTTTTCCCAATCAAATAATGCCAAAATCTCTTAACAGATCATACTACAGCCAATGTTTCCAATTCAAATGAATGATAGCGCTGTTCTGTTGGAGATGTTGTTTTGCTATAATAGCCAATAACTCTTTCATTGTCATTTTCCACCTGTACCAGCATACCAGCCAAATCAAGTCGACTTGCATCGGTGTACAAAATTACTTCCTTACGACTATCATACAGTGTTAGAATTGGCGATGACATCATATATTCCTTGAGACATTCATAAGCTTTTTGCTGTTTAGATAACCATGTCCATTCCTTGCCTTTCTTTAGCAGAATAGTAAGAGCTTTAGCCTTTTGAGCAAATTTCGGTACAAATTTTCTGAAGTGCCCAATTAAACCTAAAAATTTCCTGACCCGATGGACATCTTTTGGAGCAGGAGAATTTTCAATTGCTAAAAGTTTTGTGGAACTTGGCTTCACTTTTCCATTTTTAATTAGGTACATATCCCAAATATTCGATTTCTTCGGAAAGAAAATAACAATTTTTTTATATTAAGGCTGTTCACTTTTCCATTTTTAATTAGGTACATATCCCAAATATTCGATTTCTTCGGAAAGAAAATAACATTTTTTTTATATTAAGGCTGTTATAGGAACAGAAGAAAGGGGAGGGGATAATTTTCTTTAACCACCTGTTCATTTACCAATCTGTAATCCACATAGAATCTTTGTTGCCCTGTTTTTTTCATAACCATAATCACTGGACTAGCATACGGCGACTGTGATGGACGTATTATTCCATTTTGAGGAAGTTCATTAATCAATTTTCGCAATATAATTTTCTCACCTTCGGCTAACCTATACGGTCGTTGCACAATGGGAATTTCTGATTTTAACTTTATTGTCATCTCAATTCCAGAAATACATCCTAATTTTGAAGTACTACTAGGAAAACATGTTGGAAAGTTCCCTACAATAGTTTTAATTTGAGCTTGCACCTCGGAACTATCAACTCCTATTTTGAGAAATTGATTTTCTGCAAGGGGTTGTAAACGTTTTATTACATTAACAGTTAGCGATGCATCACTAAATAACAACGTATTTCCAATGCGGGAATATTTAATTTTCATATCCTCCGTAAAATTTTGACCAATAACAATGTCTACACCTGGAATACACTTGTCTACTACAAGAAGATCAATATGTAAACAAACATTGTCAATTAAAACGCTGCAAGTCATTTTTTCTAAAACTTCAATTTCAGATCCGCCAAAGACAGTAAGTACGATTGGTTTTAATAAAACAATACTTTTTAAATTTATCTTTTTAACCAAATTCTCCGTTATCAGCGAACATTCGCTACCAAAATCTACAAAACATCGTTCTTCAAATTTTTCACTAATTTGAATGGATTTATAAAATTTATTTTTGTCATGTTCCCGTGATATTAGAAGTACCTGTCTGTCCTGTCGTTGGGTATTACTTGTACTTGCTCCCGCTTGGTTATATTGGGACCTCCTACTTCTCTTAAAACAATTTTCGATAGTATGCCCCTTGTAACGGCAATATTTACAAAATAATTTACTTCTGTCGTTTAGTACAAAATTCTGAGGACACTGGAAACGTTTATGTCCAGGTTGCTTACATTTAAAACAAACATTTTTATTTTCAATTTGAACAACTTGCCCTGGAGGTTTAGGTTTATTATTTAAAATGTTAGGCAGACGATCAGGTCTTTTTATTGGGCTTGCTGAGTACAAAGGCTCAAAGGCTCAAAGGCTTTTAAATATACTGCTAATTATGAAGGGTTGATATTATTGGCTGCTTTTATTGAAAATTTAATATTTTGATTTTCTATACCGCCTACTATAAGATTCACTTCATCGGCGCCAGACAAATTTAAATTCATTTTACGAATTAATGACATTCTTTCGAAACAATATTCATATAGAATATGATTTATTCTTGGTTTCAGAGCTATCATTTCACTCATTAATGTATGCAAATCCCTAGTAGAAGGAAAAGTCGCTAACAATAAAGATTTCCATTCATTCCATGATTTCGGAACCGTTGAAAGACTTTTATACCAAATTTCTGCCGGACCCTGTAACTTATTTATTGCTAAATGACAAATGTTAATATCATCCCAACGATAAATTGAAGAATATTCGTCAATTTTATTTATCCAATCATTAATATCATGCATTATTGGATTAAATTCTGCAATATCAGCATCTTTTACCGACATGCCGATTCTCGGTATTTGCTCATTCTTTTAGTATGTTGACTATATCTAGCAAACCTGAGTTTATACTGTGTGTGTCAATACTCTGATGAGGTAATTCCGGTGTAAAAGAACGTTCACTACAAAGTTTTTCAGTTTGTTTGCCTCTTTTCGGGTTATCAGTGTCACTAGCACTAGAGGCACTACGACTACGACTTCTACGAGGAGTGGCCTTTCGTTTGCCCGTCATTGTCACAGTTAATAGGCACAAAAATACGTAAACCACACTTCATCCGATATTAAACAATGTATTTTTTTATTAAAATCCCACGACTGATAAAAACTATTAAATGCGTATTTAAATCAAACACGGCCAATTTTACAATAAAAGTATATTATTCGCCGTAATATACAACTTTTATACAAAAATAGCTTCGGATCACCGTTTAGCTTTCAATGCTCTAGCCAAACTCAAACTACTCAACAATACAATAATATTTCGGTAATCTACCAATGTTTATATAAACAGTCTTTTAATAATATTCCACTCATTTTCCATGAGTCGACATCATCCATAAACTATATTTGGGCAAACAGCAATATCAAATTTCTTCCTGTGGTTAGCATTAAGAACGGATGTTCACACTTGTTAAGAGAATTTTTAAATAAGAGTACACTTATAATAATCTATAAGGCGTTTGTAGAGTCAATTATAAGATATGGAATATTGGTGTGGGGTGGACGTTATAATAACAGCCTATACAAATTAAATATAATACAAAAATATATACTAAAAATTATTTTCAAAAAAAATAGACTATACCCTACACATTTGCTTTTTAATAGTGACATATTGAACATTCGATCAATTTACAATCTTAAAATTTGTTCTTATATGCACACTCGACCTAACTTGAGACTTTTTGTTGATCATTCTTATGAAACAAGAACCAGGAACAACAGACAAATCAAATTACCTGTAAGTACAAATAATCTTAACCTAAGATATATAAATTATTTTGGTCCTAAACCTAAACTGTACAATTTACTACCCGGTGAAGTAAGAAATTGCTCTAAGGTAAAAAGTTTCAGGTGCTTAAGTAAAAACGTAATTTTAGAAAATCTGCATCAATTTGAGAGGTTTTTTAACTAATTGTGTTGCGACGTTTATTGACTAGTTCTCGGACTAGTTGCTTTGTGAACCTTATTGTCTATATACAGATTTATGTAATTTAAGTCATTTGTGATGTTTTATTTTTTTTTTCTCTTTCTCATGTTTCCTAATACTTGATTGTACCTACATATTATTAATAATGAAGTTAAATTACTAAGCAATATTGCACATACAGATGTTGTACATCTAGGTGCTGGTATCAAAACTTTTTTGTGATATTTAGGATAGGAAAATATTTTGATTTATGTATTTTATTATTGTAAAATTTTTAAAGAAATTAAATAAATCCATTTTCTAGAGGAAGTCTCTTCTAGAAATAAAACTAAAACTATATATAGTGCAATGCTTTTCCTTACATGACGTTTTTTCCAATTAATGTAGTAGGTACCTACTTTGTATTGCTTTTTAATTGGGGAAATAAATGATATTATTATTATTATTATTACAACACAATTTCTGAGCAATATAAATTACTACCACACGCCGGATTTTATAATGCCCTTAAAAAACATATTTTCACGAAGCAAACCTAACCAGGTTTTTTCTATTTCTAAATGTATCGCATAATTGTTTTTTATAACCGATTATATATCTAATATTTAATTTGTAGTTTTATTATCATGTAGGTACTTAAGTAAATCTTGTTCTTAATTTTAGTGAATAAGTAACTTTAAGAGGTTAAGTGGTAAAGCACTCTTAGTAGTGAACTTCACCTCATTTGGTAGAAATATCTTGTAATAATACATTTAACTTTGTATTTTTTTTTTTTGTTACCATTTTTTGTTCTACAATTATTGTTTTAGTTCTTTTTCTACTTTCCATCGGTTCTTGCACTAAAAAGTGATACTAGATATTAGAAATGTATTATTTTTTCTGAATGTGCATACTGTTAAATACATTACATAAATATGTATCTTTAATGTAAATTATGCAAATACAGGTGTTCCACACCTAGGTGTTATAAATTACTTTGATATGTTATTTTCCATTTGTGTTAATTTTAGAATGAACATACTATGTTTTTATGTAAAATGTTTTTGTTTATAAATAAATTAAATAAATCTAGAGAGTAAACGCTCGGGTAAATAATAAATGCTATAAAAACTTACCATCAACTTTTCCTAGTGCTAAAATTGTAGTAGTCTTTATTGCGGGAATTGCCCATGCTGCCAAGTGGAAATATTGTGAATTTGCTTCAATTGCTTCATGTCCCCATTTTAATCCAGCTGCTAAGAACCAGGTTAAAGTCAATACAACCCACCAAATACTAGAGGCCATGCTAAAGAAGTACAAAATCATAAATATGATTGTGCATAGCTCATATTTTGTTCCTTGGGTGATAGTGCTTACTGTGACATTACCATGTTTGGATGGAAAAGGTTCCCGACAAGCAATTGTGTCTCCCACTAGAAACCCAACTAAATAGGCAAAAGCTACCATAAAATAACAAACTGAAAGAAAAATAATTGGTCTTTCAGGATACCTGAATCTGTCAGTATCAATTGAAAAGGTACATACTGTAAAAAGACAACTAACAGAACACAAAATAGCCCAAATTCCCACCCACACTCTGGAGAATTGACGTTTTCCTTCATTAAAAAACATCAACTGACACGGTGCCCCACAGTTTTTTTCTATTTTATCACCAACTTTAAAATTATACTCCAAAACTGCAGGAACCTTAAATTGTTCTGGACAAACAAAGCCAAAGTTTTTACCACGTGGTGGAACATCAAAGTGATTTGTACGTTGATTTGGATTTGAGGCACTAGAACTCTGGGTACTAGGGGGAACAGAAAGTTTGTTTTCACCAACACATAATTCTTCAGAGACTGTATTGTCTGGATAATTATCACAGTTTAAGGAGTCTGGCCAGTGAAATCCAAACTTTTTCATAATACCTTCACAACCTTCTTTTGCAGATAAACACAGTGAACGACATGGAGGAAGAGGATGATCCAGAATAGTACAAACCGGTACGAATACTGAACAAAGAAAGAACTGTAAATCGGGACTACAATTTATTTTGACCAAGGGAAAATATTGATGGACTTCTAATCCTGCTTCCTCTTGAGTATTATGGCCCTGTAAATTAGGCATTATAGTTGTGTTGTAAGGTATTCCGCTGCAAAATGGTATAGATATGTGTTGGCACTTATCATGAGGGGGTATGGTATCCTCGGCATCGCTAATTCGGGTTTGTTGCACAGCAAATCCTTCATTATTGAAAATATACAATACAATAACTAAAAGCTTCATTTTCATCGCGGTTTATAACTATATACTTAATCCAGCAAACATTTAATCCATTCTTATTATTTTAAAAGACAAACTTTGAAGAATATAAACAAACATGAAAAGAAAACAAAAAACAACTTTTTACTAGTAATAGTAATATTAGTAATGGAGAACATCACACCATCACAGTGATGGTTGGTTAAAAGTAAACTAGTAAACAATCACAGAACTCTAACAAGTACAATAGAGAATAGGTATATTCTTTTTTCACCGGTGAACTCGACCAGTGACCTTGGTGGACTCTTCTTTTCGTTTGGTTGGCCTTAGTTTAGTGAGAGTGCTGATCTCTTATCTCTTGTAGATCAAAAGGAAGTCCCCACAGAAGCGTTCTCACAACGGTACAAATCATTGTAAAACAACAATAAGGAAACATTTACCACAAAGATTTTGGATTAAGAGTGTTAATCCTAATATACGGTGCAGGATGTCAATGTTATAGTAATTGTTGTAGAACCACAACGGATGATTTATTATTCTCGTGGAGACCCGGCGCTTGAAAATCAAGTGGGTGGTCAAGGGACTAGGATCTTCATTGATTAAAATTTTAAGCGAGGCTAGGCCTATACGCCTATAACTCCTCTTAATTATTGATAAAACATTAGCTTAAAACTAGTACATTATGTTCGTGTTGTGTGAGGAGTTTGAACCTGGGTCCCTCATTGTCGTGGTAGCCTGTATGGACCTGCCTGGTGTTGTGGTTGGTGGGAATGGAGGATTAGCGGGTTCTGGCTTTGTTCTGCTATGTTGAAGTAATTGTTGCTGGTGTTCGTGATGTAGTCTTGAATCGTTTCCATTTTAAGGTCTCTGTGTAATGTAGTATTACGTACAAACCATGGTGCATTAGTTATTATTCGTAGCAATTTGTTTTGATATGTTTGTATTTTGCTTTTTCCCGTCATGCAGAGCGTTGACCATGATGGGGCGGCATACAGTAGTGCTGGTCTTATGCATAGTTTGTAGATGGTAACTTTGTTGCGGGTGTTTAGCTTGCTATTTCTATGTATTAGTGGATAGTACTGGTGTAGGAGCCTGTTTGCTTTGGTTAATGTTTGGGCCAGGTGTTCCTTCCAGATAAGCTTGGAGTCGAAGTGTAAACCCAGATATTTTGCTTTTTTGGACCATGTCAGTTGGGTGTTATTTAATATTATTTGCCTGGGTAGCGGTTTTCTAGATTTGGTGAATATAATGGCCTGTGTTTTTGTGGGTTTAGGGTGATTTTCCATTTGGTCATCCATTTGGCTATTTCGTTTATGTGTCTTTGGAGTCTTACTGCAATGGTGTTCATATATATTGCAGTTGTAACCATGGCTGTATCGTCGGCGAACAGAAACAGTTGGTTTTCGGGATCATGTGGGATGTCTGCCATGTAGATGTTGAACAGGTGGGGCGAGAGAGGGGAGCCTTGGGGGACTCCTGCTAGAATATTTTGGGTGGCTGATTTGTAATTGTCTGCTTTTACAATGAAGGTTCTATCTGCTAGGAATGACCTGACCGTTTTGATCAGGTATGTCGGGTATCCTGCCCTTATCATTTTTAGTATTATCGCTTCGTGCCATATCTTGTTGAAGACTTTGGAGATGTCTAGCTGGAGTGCTCCCGTCTGTCTCTTCCTGTTGAATCCTGATATTATGTGAGTTGCAAGTCTTGTTGTCTGGTGGATGGTTGAATGGTCTGATCGGAAGCCGAATTGGGCGTCTGGGAGTATGCCTAGTTCGTTGGTTTTATCCTGTAGGATTTGCAGGAATGATTTTTCAACTATTTTTCCCAGGTGTGACAGGAGACTGATCGGTCTGTAACTGGTCGTTGTTTTTGGGTCTGTTCCTGGTTTGTTGATTAGGATGATCTTCGCGTGTTTCCATTTCTTGGGGAAGTGTTGTAGTTTCAGCACTGCGTTTGTTATTTCCTGGATTTGTTTGTTTGCTAGGTTTTTGAGCCTAGTGTTCGCGATGCCATCATATCCTGGTGCTTTTTTGGGGTGTGTGCTGCGTATGATGTCCTGTATGGTTTGCAGGCTGACGGCTGGAATATCTGGATCCTGGATATAGTGGGGGTTTGGTCGAAGATTTGGATGGTTCTCTTGATGCTTTGGACTTGGGCTAGATTTTGTGTTGGGTTTTCTGTGAATTGTTGAGCAAATGATGCAGCGAAGGTGTCGACTTTTTCCTGGGGGTTGGAGACTGTGCGGTTGTTGTGTATTATGAATGGAAGCGGCTTCTTTGGGCCTTTTGAGAAGTATCGCGTTTTCTGCCATAGAGATCCGTCTTCCGTGTCTAGTTGCTGTAGTTTGGCCTCATATTGGTTGTTGTAGATCTCGGTTAGGCTGTTTCTTATTTGGTTTGCTAGTGCGTTCGCCTGTCTTTTGATGTTTGGGTCTGCCGTCCTGTATGCTCTTTTTAGAAGTCGGTTTTTGATCTTGATTTGATTTTGAATGGCCCTAGGTATTTGCCCAAAAGTTGTGGTGGGGACTTCTTTTTCCGTGGTGGCATTTGTTGTTGCTGTTTGTATATCTGTTGTTAGCTTGAGGACTGCGGCTTCCAACTCTGTCGGGTTCGTGATTTCTGGCTGTTCTTCTGTGTTTTGTGTTAGGTGCTGCTTGAATAACTCCCAGTTCGTGATTTTCTTTAGGTGAAAAGATGTGTGGGTGGCGTTCGGCTCGCCTATGTTTATGATGACTGGGATATGATCTGAAGAGAGATCGTGGATGACTTCGGGAATGGATATGCGTGGGCTGTTTTTTGCGATGAATATGTCCAGAATATTTGGTGTGGCTCTGGGATCGGAGATGTGGAAGTGAGTGGGTTCGTATGGTGTGATTACGTTGGATAGTTGGTTGATGGCTGCTGCCGCTATTGTATTTCTCGCGTTGTTTGTCTGTCGGTTTCCCCAGTTTGTGTTTTGGGCGTTTATGTTTATGCCATTTAGTCTGTCTGTTCGATGGGTCGTATAGCCTGGGATGTTGAACTTTATTGCGGGTTTTAAAAACGTTTCTTGAAGTAGTGCTACGTCTACTTGATGTTTTTCGAGGAAGTTCGTCAGTTCGAGTTTTTTTGTAGTTGGCAATTGTAGCACTGTGTATTTCGTGCTTTTGCATGCTGTGATTCTACTTTAATTCTCATGTTAAGTAGTCTGGTAGTCTCTGAATATTGAAGATTTCTTTTTCTGAACGCGGAACCATGGTGAAAACTAGTGGTAGGGGTGTTTTATCTTTCTTAAACCATCTTGCTGTATTTTGTAGATGGAACCCAAGATCTTGGAGCTCTTTTTCAATATCAGTGATTGGGATGGTTTCTAAGATGCCCCTGATTACGATATGGAGCATTTTCTCCTCCTGTAGTTGATAGGAGTCGTATGGGATAGAATTTGTGTCAAAGAAAGCGATGATCTTTCTATAATCATCTGGGGTGGTAGGGTGTATTTTTACACCTTCAGGAAGGGTAGTAGCATGGCCGAAATTGATTTTTTCCACTTTAAGATAGGAAGTGATTTCATTATACTTGTGCTTGTCCCTGAGGACTATGGGAAGGACTTTTTGCGTCGTTGCGGACGCGGATTTGGGTTTTTCATTTGTAATTGCTGGGGTTTTGATATTGTCAGGGCTTTTACTGTTATTAGTTTTAGAGTTTGGATTTTCTTGTTTTTGGGTTTTTTGGGGCTGTGGATTGTTTTCGTGAGCGTTTTGGCTACGCTTTTTTGCTTTTGTTTTTGGGAACTATTGGAAGTTCTCCTGTTGATCATCATTGTCCATAGGGACTTTGATGTCGTTTTGGGAGGTTAACTGGATAAATTGGGCTTTTAATTGATTTAGTTCTTCATCTTTTTGGCTGATCAGGGCAGCGAACTCTTCGTTTTTCTTTTGTAAAATAACTTTAGAGTTGGGATTTTAATTCGTTTTCAAACTGGATTTTGAAATCAGACATTTGTTGCTGGAATTCCTGTTTTTGCTGTAATAGAAGTTGCTGAGTATCAGCGTTTGCTGCCATTCTGGTGTTATTATATTGCTAGCTGCACTGAAATGAGTTGGGGAAACAGGCGAGTCAGGCTCTAACATAAAATTTAAGCACTTTAATACTAAAGCAAGCGCGTAAAGCTGTTTTTACCTGGAGGCCGCCGAAGTACAGCGTGGCCGCCGCCTTCGGAGGTATTTGGTGTTGTACTTTGTTATCCTTACTTGGTGTTTATTTTGAGATTTGTATAAACCGGCAGAGCTACTCAGTTCACCCTGAGTCGGCCTACACTTCTTCTTTTTTTCGCTTGTCTATGTATTACGCTTTGGCATAAAGTCACTGATTTTTACACAAACACATACACTGATTTTAGCACTTAAGCACACACTATAAAGACTGAACACTGTATCCGTATCGAGATTTAAATAAAAACCGCAACAGAATCGAACTTGGAACGTGATTATGTCAAATTGGCACCATATGTTTAAATTAAATAGTATGTGGTCAAGGGACGCGACTCGAAAAAAGTCAAGTAGTCAGTTTGTCAAGTTGTCAAAAAAAATATGACACAAAAGAACTAAAATTTGCTCGTTTCTCGTTAATAAAGAACTATTAAAAATTGTAAAAAAGAAAAAGTAAATAGCTCGTGGTGCTCGTCTCCTATTCCTCTCTATTATTAATTTTCCCACTATATTAAGCCACGTTCTCAGAGCTACGTTCTGTCGCCAGCGACATCATCTGGCCCAATCAAGATCGTTTACGTCGTTACCCCTAAACCCCCCCCCCCCCCACCTTGTCGTTCGGTCGCTGTCGCTGTAGTTGAATTATTTCAACTTCACTTCGTTTACGTGTGACGAGAAGAAGTGGGGATGTGTCGCCTGCGACAACCGTAGCTCTGAGAACGCGGCTTTACGTAGAAATAATCTCGCAGTTCTGTGACGTGGCATAATAATCGTATTAAGTAGTGTTTAGTGAAGTTACATAACACTTTATTCAAGCTTTTAACTAATAAATGCTAAAGTTAAACCAATTATGCTTTTCTCATCTCAAGAACCAGTCCAAGAATTAAACTCCACCTATGGATTACAGAAAAAACCCCGTGCGAAGCCGACTAAAAATTAGTTTCAGTCTGGTCCGAATATCTGGTCCTACAGAGCCGGATATGGCTATTTAAGGTAATGACTCAAATAACTGAGCCCTTGTATCTTCCACCGGCTTGCCACATCTATATAAAATGAATCAAATACACCTGAAGCGCTTGTTTGTACCAAAAAAATGAGTATATTATTATGATGATTTGCGTTTTGTTACACATTTTTTTTGTCTTGTTGTTTAAGATGATGATAAGATCTTAAACTGAAGATGTTGATAAGATCTTAAACTATCCAACATTCGATACTGGTGATTATAATGCTATGATATCGTAGACTATAAAATGCGATAGCATTTGTCTTCTTATACTTTCAGTAATTTTAAACTGTGTGTATAACATTGTGTACTGGTAATTGTGTATTTTAAGTATCCTGTGTACTGTTTAAAACATCTTACCGCTACTACTTGTGTCTGTATGTAAAAATCATGTATTTTTTGTTTTTAATGTCAATTCGGTGATTTAACTTTTAAAAGTGTACCTAAATGTTAGTTAAGGTCTAAGTTAAATACAATTTTTTATAACCCATTTTTTCTTTATATTATGTATTTTGATAATATTATTAACAATGTTCTATGCCTATTGGTAAGCAGTACATTAAATGTCAATTTTTCAAGCCTTTCTTTGGCAGACAAAATAAAAATTAAAGAGTTGGATAGACCGGTCCCCGATTTAGATCTAATTTTTTGTGTTATTTTTTTTTGTGGGTAAGTAACAAATAAGTATGTAACAATATAATTTAATAGCTCTTATATTTGTACGTCATGCATTTAAGACTTTGCCTTAAAAATTAAAATATCTCTGCATGAACTCATTTTGCATTGTGCCTTCCCATACTTAAATGTCCACAAGCCACCACTGGTTAAATTCACCGCTGAAAAAAGTAAAACACCTATACTTATTTCTGTGACGTGTTTGATCGAAGGTCAGCTGATTGACAGAATCAATAGGCGAGTTCGGTTATTTCTCGCGGATGAGATGAAAGAGAACACAGATTTAAAACAGCTGATCAGCAGATTACTCCGATGTTGTCGGTAGTGATGTAAACTTTCGTTACTTTTGAATACTTGTACCGATTCGATACTTTAAATATCAATACTCGATACTTTATATTCGATACTTTTAGTCTTCAGTATCATTACAATACTGAGTACTGTAGTTGAGTACAAGGTTACTCTACTCTTTAATTATTTTTTCATTAAAAACGCCGAAAGCCGGTAGGTACTCCTTTCGGGTCTGGGTTATCGCGTTACCCAAACCAAAGTATACCTTAACAGAAATAAAATATTCGTTACTTTTTAGTTGCATAGTATTTTAAAACTTTGAGTACAGCAAAAATAATTCTACTAGAATATAATAATTTAGGCATTATAGGACATGGGTATAAAAGAAACGAGTATCGAGTATTTCAAACAACAAGGATTCGATACTCGATACGAGTATTGGGTAAATACCCGATACAAAGTAACGAGTAGGTACTTTTTTTACATCACTAGTTGTCGGTAATAACGAAACGGTTTATAAATTGTTATATATTTTTTGGGTTTATATTCATTTGACAAACAGGATAACCTCACTTTTGGCCTTTCATGATAAAAATGGATAATAATTTGTTAATGTTTAATTCCAATTGTTGAAATCGGCCATAATTTGATGATTAATTAAATTGAATGAAATTATTAACCCAACTTTCTTAAGCAATATTTGTCAATCAGCTGACGTTGCCTTTATCCTCGGTTTCCTCGGTCAAAAACCTCCGATGAAAAAGATGACGCTCCGAACCGAATCATCTGCCCCGGTTCAAACGAACGCAGATAAGTCAGCCGTCAGCTCTGACAATCCGAGGGATCGGAGACCTCGCCGATGATTAACCGAACTCGCCATATGTCATACAGCTGACTTTCGTCGAGGTGAGATTAACGGTGACTTTCAAGTAACCGGTATACCGGTGACAGCGACTTTAAGGTCACCGGTATTTTTAACAGCGATCAGACCCGATGACTTTCATAAAAATCTCTACCTTTAGATAAAAATATTTTTAAGAGGAAAAACTACAGAGATAATAATAATAATAATAATAATAATAATAATAATAAATTACTTTATTGTAAATAATCTACAAATGGCGAAGTTGAAGCAAGCTCCCTCACTTAACCACTAGGTATTTGGATTTTAAAATATCTTAGAGCTTGTTCTTACTGTTTGATGATTTAATCACTGCGTATAACCCTTTTAAAATCATTTAAAATTTATATAAAAAATATATTTGCATACCTTAATATTATCTAAAAAATCTTTAAAAGCAATGGTCTTTAATAAATCAACTTTTCACACAAGCTCTCATAAAAACTTAACATTAAATATCACGAATCTATAAACACAACTTTCAAAAATATACGGTGACAGTGAAATAAAAACCAAAACGTAACCTAAATCCTATAATCCTCTCAAACCACGTCATACGTCAATCCGTGGCATCACCCTGCAAGTTATGCAAATACCACCTTCTCGAGCTTGACCAACCACAAGCCGAAATAAACTTTATTATTTTAATATTGTTTCTGCTGTGTTCAGCAACCAGTCATACAGGTCGCTGCAGAGCCCGGCGCCTCGATGAGAATCGAAAATCCAATCGCGCTGTTATCTGTACTCGCAGGTCGCTGTTTAAAGGATCGAACAGACCTGTACGACCACGCGATTCGATAGCGATAGCGTTTATGTCGCGATTGCCGCTCAACGCGAATTCTCGCTGCCTCCGCACACTTGCGCGTCCGCGACGCGTTAATTTCACAAGTCATCAGCAGAGCCTTCTACCAACTACTTTCAGTAAATATACCATCTCGCCGTTTGGTCGCGTGAAAAATGGTGCACGTCGCGAATCGTCTATTAAACGCGGACGTCCGGCGCTGCTGTCCCTCGTTTGACGCGCAGGTATGTACGGTCCAATAAGAAAGTATGGGCAGCGTCCATCGCGCGGCAGCCGCTTCGCTGACGCTTCCGCGTTCGTCGCGTAGGTGTGATTGATCCTTAAGTGTTTAATATTCGCATTTCGACCAGTTACCAGTGACTTGATCTGATCGGTCGCCGGGTAAGCCCGATACTTGGAGCGGCGACCTGGGTCCTGGGTGTGGTACGGTAGGTCGCGGTCGCGGCGACCTGGGCAATTTGGTCACCACTAATACCGGTGACCAGATAGGTCGCCGGTATTAGTCACCGGTACAAAAATATCGCTCATCTCTAATGTTTATATTTCTATAATGTCTGTGTTCCAAGTTCTAAGCACACCTTTTGAGGGGTACCCTCCACGAAGCTCTGTTTCGGTGGTTCCCCTAACTTAGGATTTTTCTAAATCTTGAAAAATGGGCGGGGGGCAGTCCAAAAAGTATCTATCGGAGTCTGAACTGTCAAACGCAGAGTCGGATTCCGAGTGGTTTAACGATAATTCCAATGAGCCTGTAAGAATCTCTGAGATTCAATCTTCTGGTAAGTCCTAACAGGATCGGGTAAATCTTTTTTGGAGCTCTCGGGGTATACATTCAGTTTTGAGATGATATTATTTTTATTCAAAAAATAAGCTATTATCATCCTATAAACTAAATTTCTGTAATTATGATTGTGCTAAGTGAAGTATTATACACAACTTTCTACGACAATGCTCGCCTCAATAGAAATGATGAAATAATGATTTTCATAAGGTCTGAATAATGCTTATATCGCCAATTTTAAGTGTTACTCAAATTAAAATTATTATTGAGAATATTTAAATTGAAGTAAATTGCTTGTGTAGGCCTCCATATACTTATATGCAATCCTTTTAAGAATATTTATGTCACGTTATTACAAAAGACTTACCTGTAAGGAAGTTCAATCCATATTGTATGAACAATTCCATCCGAGTAGATCACATAATTATGTAGTATACAAACTTTCGTTTGAAATCACGTCTTTTAGAGAATTTTAATTCCTTGGTCCCCTGGTCCATTGTTATCCTACCTAACCAGGTTATGTCCGACCTAGTCAGGTTATGTACCCGTAGCATATCCAACCCCTCTGCCACTACCACCCGTTAACGTCATTACAAATTTTTTCCCTAATGGAGAGTGAGATTGTTTAACAGGGTCACATTGAGATTGGGAAGGGTGGGGGTGATCTACTCGGATGGAATTGTTCATACAATATGGATTGAACTTCCTTACAGGTAAGTTGTTTAATCCATTAATTGTATTTCACAATTCCATCCTTCGTAGATCACATATGTAGATATTTAGAGCAAGATCGAACTCCCAAATGAGCACTGTCTATAAAATATTATAAAAAATAAATTCAACCCAACTAGCGAGTAACAAAAACTTTTCAGTTCTAACCTTCTTAATTTAATATTAAAAGGTCCTATTCGGTGGTCCTATTATATTAATGACATTATCATCCTTACATTAAAAAACCCTTAGAATCTAAGTATCTTTAATGCAACTCAGTTTTTTATCAACAATGATTGGTATATTGTAAAAGTTTGAAATACAGTTTTATTTTTCTGACCATCCCGCAATATGTTTAATATTGTTTATATACAAACCTGATTGACAGCCAGAGGAAGTAGCAACGTACCTGTTGTTGTAAATTTTATATTCACTTACTTCAATACAGTAAAGTTTTACTGTATATTCCATCCATCTACTAGATTTACTGGTTAATAAGGCAACAACAACAATGAAAACACTCATCCGTCCATTACACGCTGTGATATCTGCATGTGATACTTGAATAGATGTAATAGTTTTATCGGTAGAAAGAACCAGCTGAGAAAAAACCTATCCTAGAGGTCCTAATGCCATCCACGATATGGATTTCCACACTCAGTAAATCTCAGCGAAATTTATCTCGGATAGTGTCCGAATGTTATGAGCTGTTGCCAGGGCTAATAGTGTAATTAATGTCTTCAAAATTAGTCTTATATGTGCTATTTGGAGTGTAATCTATCTGTAAGTGCTGATTCAATAAATAAATAAAATTGTTTCTGACGATAAAGAATTAAAAATAGCCTCTTTTTTGAAAATGAGAGAAGATTTGAACAAATGAGGGTCCCAATCCCATATTTTGGTTCATTTTAGAATTATGCTTCTTTTAAAAAACAACCCTTTAAGTAAGTACCGATCTTTTTTATTATATCGTAATTTTTTACTTTCCGATATCACTGCTCAATTACCGCAAATAAAATGAATGCATTTTTTACTTATTTCTATAAGTTTGTTAGAGATGCTGGTATGCTCAAGAGTGTCTAACAACGACACAAATGACGCTTCGTCCTACATCTTACCGGTGTGTCCCGCCAAGTGCTGCATAAGCAGCTTTGTGTTCTCCTGTCTTTCGTCGGATCCTAGCTCTACTGATGAGCCATGATATGGCGAAACGCGTAGAGTGATGGGTCTGACGAAACGAAAGGAAATTCTTGTTCTGTAAAATGAATGTGTTTTCCTATTACTATCCATTTAGTAAAAAGTGGGTACCATGCTTGAGTACTCGATTTTTGGCAAATGCTATAATACTATCTGTTTAAAATTAGTGAAACTAAGAATCTAATCTCTCTTGTAAACTTGCTAATCATGTACTGCATTTTATTTCTGAATTTATTGAAACTGTTTTCTTTAGAGGGCAACTAATTACTCTTTTCGGTGTTAATTAGAGAAACTAAAGATTTGAGGAATTTTAACAGCTTAAATATTCTTTCTTAAACAATGAAGTAGACTTCGGCATATAACAAATTCATCTAAATATATAACAGCTAAAAATATATAAAAATTATGTCAGACATCATTCAAATGATAAACATTGAAACTGTAAAAGTTCTTATTTTAGGTGTTCTTTTCTTGAAGGATATTTCTCAAGCTTTTAACCTAAAAGGTATATGTACGATAACCACGTAACCACCCTGATATTCTAGTTTAATGTCCTCAAACTAAAAACTCTAGCATCATCCGAGTTCCTTCAATTGGACTCAAAATACAGATCACTTATATACTGAATACTAAAAATAGTAATCTTTAAATATATTCAAGTTTTTTAAACCTTTGAGGTTCCAGATAAACCTATGTTTGGTATTTAATTAAAAATTATGAAGAAAGATATTCATCTGTTATGTGTGAGTAGGTACGACTTCATAGCCCTTATATTTATAAGCCTATTAATATCATCAGTATACAGGCAACGTTATGAATTTGTCATATTCTATATTAATAAATATTTGACTCTACCAGTATACTTTACCTCCAATGTAGATTCTTGTAACTACATATATGTAAAATATTCTAAAAATTTTTATCTACCATCTAGAGTCGTCCCACTTGGTGTGTATTATTTTCCCTCCCCTCCTTTTTCTGATACCTCTTATAATGTATATTAACAACATATTGTGTCGTACCATTAGAATTACTGTACTATTATTTTAAATATAACTTTCCATTCTGTTCTTGTGTAGATGTAGATCAAAAATGTTTTTGTCTGCTGTTATAATTATTCAATAGATAAAGAGGAATCCTCCGAAGAATCAGATAGACAACATATAAATTTTTTATTACCTGTCAATTGTCCAATGTTATGACAATGAGTTATTAGATTTGAATGATCCACCACAGATAGAATGGGGTATTCAGTTAACTCAGCGAGTCTTCAGAGTCGGACGAGGTTGTCTCTTGTGATTCTTTTTTAATAACATGATTTTTCACATAATGGGAATTATATCGACCTAAAAAAAAAGAAAGCGAGTAAGAATTTTTCTTTTAAGAGTAAATTACCAAATTTCACACAAGTCGAGCATAGTTTAACTATCAGTCAGTCACTGATCCAATTTGAAATTTATTAGACTTGATTGCTTCACCACAGAATGGGGTATTTCGTTAACTCACAACTGCAAGAATAAACCACCAAATTGGGGCATTCTGCCATGATTCAGAGCAAAACTCGAAATCAAGCGCAGCTTAAACTATCAGTCAGTCAATTGTCCAATGTCAGATTTATTAGACTTGAATGGTCCACCACAAAATGATGTATTCAGTAAACTTACAACTGTAAGACTAAACTAACAAAATTTTACATAAAATCAAGAGCAGTTTTAATTGTTAGTCAGTTGTCCACTGTGAGATTTGTTAGACTTGAATGAACCACCACAGAATGGGGTATTCAGTCAACTCACAACTGCAAGAATAAACCACCAAATGGGGCATTCTGCCATCATTCAGAGCAAAACTCGAAATCAAGCGCAGCTAAACTGTCAGTTAGTCAATTGTCCAATGTCATATTTATTACATAAAAGTCCTTATTATTTATGCACAAAATTTTTTAACAATTTACCCAATAACATAAAATGTACAAATAGTCTTCAGTTGTTCAAAATTAGAAAATTTCTGGGTAACTTGGAACCCTATTCTATGCAGGATTATATCGGATAAATATGGATGTTAGTATGTAGACAATTGTTTTTTTTTTATGTAGGTCTTCTTGTACTTGGTATAAATGATGTATGTAACAATATTAGAAATATAACTTATTTGAGTTGGGCTACATTCTTGGTGAAACGGAATTTCCATTGTGTGGAAAATAAAAAATAACTACTTGTTATGTTTCAACAATTTAATCAGTTTCCTGACACGTGTTTCAACCTTCTCAGGTCATTATCAAAGGAGTACAAGAAGATACTAAATTCTACGTGCTTTAACAATGGTATTTATATCTTAAATTATGGTAAATCTAAACATGTAATTAAAATAAGGGTTACAAAATTTGATGGTCACCGATGGGTTTTTACAAATTTTAAGGTACCAATGAATATTAATATCTTAAATTAGTGTACTATTAAGAATGGGATGGACACCTGAAGGAATTTCAATATGATTATTGACAACATTACATTTGTTTTTTATAGCTTTTTTGATTGCTAATGTTTCTAATAGATTTAATTTTTTGCTTTTATTGTGTATGTATAAAGGTTTTATTTTATTAGAAATAGTATGATTTTGATTTATGCAATGCTCTGATATTCCTGTTTTGTTTTGATTTTTTAGAATAGATGTTTTATGTTCTTTAAGTCTGGTGTTAAAATTTCGTCCTGTTTGTCCGATATAGATGGCATTGCAGTTGTCACATTGTATTTGGTAAACTCCACATTGTGAAAGTTTGTCTTTAGTTTCTATTCTATTAGAAATAAAGATATTTATTATATTAAACTTAACTGATCCACCACAAAATGGGGTATTGGGTCACTTACAACTACAATAATAAATCACCAAAATTCTGCTTACTTCTGAACAAACTCTAAGTCAATCGCAGTTTTTACTATCCCTATATAATCTTGACGTTCATTTTAAACGTCAAAACTTTTTCTTACCTTTTTCAGCCTTAAAACTTTAAATTTTATTACGAATTTATTCTAACTGTTCTCACTCTGTTCTATGTTCTGCTCCTTCCGATTTCTATCCATTTTTAAAACGTTTTTCCGCGTTTTTCACTATTTTCTTTGGTAAAAACTTTTCTATGACGTTTTCAATTAAAGCACGAAAATTTGTATAGACGTTAGTAGGTAGTGGCAGAGGGGTTGGATATGCTACGGGTACATAATCTGACTAGGTAGGACATAACCTGGTTAGGTAGGATAACAATGGACCAGGGGACCAAGGAATTAAAATTCTCTAAAAGACGTGATTTCAAACGAAAGTTTGTATACTACATATGTGATCTACGAAGGATGGAATTGTGAAATACAATCCATATTGTATGAACAATTCCATCCGCGTAGATCACACATGTAGTATACAAACTTTCATTTGAAATCACGTCTTTTAGAGAATTTTAATTCCTTGGTACCTTAGTCCATGGTTCTCCTACCTAGCCAGGTTATGTACCCATAGCATATCTAACCTCTGCCACTACCACCCGGTAACGTCATTACAAATTTTTCTCCGAATAGAAAGTGAGATTGTTAAACAGGGTCACATTGAGATTGGGAAGGGTGGGGGTGATCTACTTGAATGGAATAGTTCATACAATATGGATTGAACTTCCTTACAGTTAAGTCATTTAACCCATTAATTGTATTTCACAATTCCATCCTTCGTAGATCACACATGTAGATATTTAGAGCAATATCGAACTCCCAAATAAGCACTGTCTAGGTATAATATATTATAAAAAATAAATTTAACACAACTAGTGAGCAACAAAAACTTTTCGATACTAACTTTCTCAAATTAATATTTAAAACTAAGTCCTATTCGGTGGTCCTATTATACTAAATGACATTATTATTTGTACATTACCAAACCCTTAGAATTAATTCAATTCAAAATCTTTATTCATCCTCAAATACAAAACAAAAATATAATATTTAAGTCTTAAAAGCACAAGGGCGTAGGATATGTCACTTACACAATAAACCTAGTCTAGATAGATACCTAATCACAATGTAAGTAACGGTTAAAAGTTAAAATTCTAAATTACACTTTTTGAGACAAACAGATTTTACAATTAACACTTCTGAAGCTGAAATTACATTTTATATTCTTTAGATTTGTTTTATTTCTTGTATTGTGTAGGTGTTCTTTGTGCTCAGAGAAAAGATCTGAATTCTCCCTTACAAAAACCAAACATTCATAAATATAAGTCGATACAACCGTCATTATTCAAACCGTTTTTGAAGGCCTGATATTCTAATAATCTCCGAGCTAACTAACCTAATTTATTAAATTCAAAATTTCAGTCTCCGATTTTGTTTTGAGTGTATCACTGTCTCTCAAGCACTGGATTGCAGATGGACCCAGTTTCCCGAAACGTCCAGTGTATTAAGCTACTAGGTCAAAAAAACAAACAAGTATTGAAGACTTATCAAGATAAACCCAGACAAAAAAGTTACAATAAATGCATCGATGAATCGGAGAGTTTTCGCACGGCAGACTGTATTTTTACGGATGATATGGGCGAAAACGAGGACGTATTTAAACCAAGAAATTCTGTAAGTCGTACTCCACCCCATGACTTAACTAGTTATGTAACACCGGATAATAGCTATCCAACAGCACCACCAGTCCATGTCTGACTCAAGCCCAGGCTACATAGGGCGTAACAAACTCAGAAAGGAAGATGACGAAATAAAAATAGATCAACCCAAACGACAAAACAATGACGAAACTGAAGGAAGAAATAATTATGTAATAAGAAAGACAACTGAAAATATTTAAAATCATATTTTGGATAGCTTAGAAAGCATTCAAGAATATGTGTCTAGCGAAATAGAAGGCTACCAAAAAGGTGTTCAATCTGTTACTCTAAGAATACATAAGTATGTTACAGCTTTGGATTTACAACGGTGGTTGCGAACCTACTTCCTTGATGGCGCAATTGGTTAGCGCTCTGTACTGGATATACGGAGGTTGTCGGTTCGAATCCGGCTCGAGGAAATACTTTTTCTGAATTTCAAATTAGGTGTTTATACACAAGAACTTTCCATCTTAAGATATATACATACTTGATTTTCTTACGAAAAAGAACCGATAGGTATTAATCAGCCGCCTGACAAGCATGCATCTGGTTGCCAAAACGGTAATGTTGTTGTTTAAAAAGGGTAAAAATGATTTACAATATCTATCAATGTGCGTATCTCAGTTAAATATGGTTACCAATCATAACAATAATATATTAGATCTCGTAATATCTTGTATGACGTGTGATGTCACTAGGTCTGATTTTAACTTTGTTAACGAATATCCACATCACCCCACCCTTAAGGTTGAAGTTTAATTAAAATCCCCAAAGCACAAGGATCTAGTTACAAATAACTATATCATTAACTTTAATTTTAAGAGAGCCGATTTCCATGCAATGTATCAAATGTTTCAAGCTGTAGATTGAATGGATTTGGAGTCGTTTGTAGATGTGAATGATGCTGTTGACTATTTCTATACTAAAATTTATGATATTTTTAACGTATGTGTATCAAAATGCCGACTAACAATACTAAACAATATCCAGTATGGTTTAACAAGGAGATTATCAAAAATCTCAAAAAAAAAGAAAAACTAAGACAAAAGAGCCGAAAATTTGATGACGAACATGTAAAAAAACAATTTAATTTACTTAGAAATAAATTAAAAACTGATATTAACAACGCTTACAATCATTACCTTATAAAAATACAGCATGACATTGAGAGTAACTCTAGGTCGTTCTGGCAATATGTCAAAGATAAAAAGAACTCTAACTCAATTCCTAGTAAAATGAATATAAATAATAATGAGTACTCTAGTGGTACGGATATCCCTAATGCCTTTGCTGTTCATTTTAGCTCTGTTTATGGAGATCCCCAAACCACTCTTAGAACAACGGAAAAATACATGTCAAGAGGTTATTAGTCTGAGGAGCATAGGTTATGAGGAAGTGTGTGATGCTATCAAAGATCTTAAAGTAAACAGAGCGGTTGGCTCAGACAATTTACCAGCGTATATTGTCAAGGGTCTGGTAGGATTTTTTGCTTAATCTCTGACTTTCTTATTTAATTTATCAATAAAAACAGATTCTTTTCCTGGTAAGTGGAACGAAGTTAAAATATGTCCAATTTTAAAAAAAGGAGATGGAAGAGATATAAAAAACTATAGGCCTATTGCTATGCTACTCCAGCAAAGCTTTTCGATTCAATAATTTATAAGCATATATACAGGGTGCGCCAAACTCAGTGGCCTATTAGAAATATTTAGAAAACGACAAAAGATATGTTTTTGAAAATTTGAGTGTGTTCATAAAAGCTAGTGTTCTAGCGTTTAAAAATATTTTGTAAGGGGCGGTGTTGCCAGATCATCTTGAAACTCCTAGCAACTTTGGAATTTTAAATGAGACACCCTGTATATTATTTTACTTTTTGTTTCTGCTTAATAACACAAATATTTTTTGTATATAATAATATATGCCTATCTCTTATAGTTTTTGAGATATTAATTAATTAGTCATTTCTTGGGGCCAAAACATGCTTACCAGAAAATCGAATATTTTTGTGATTAAGGCACCTAGAAAGTTAAAATTTTTACAGACGGTTCTTATAGCATGGCCATCTAGGAATTTTGATGATATATGAAAATATTTTTACACAGAGCGTCACAAAAAAATGTAATCTTCGTAATATAAATAAATGCAAAATTCTCAACTTTTTTAAATGGAACACCCTGTATTTTATTTTCTTAACAAATTCTAGTTTATATTTCCTACCAATAAGTATAACATGTTCCTATACCTATCTCTAACCAATTCGAACTTACAAGGGGTTTAAAAAAATTAATAACTTAATAAAAAGGTTTAAACACATTTAATAGTAGCCTTTGGCAGAATTTGTTCGGAAACAAATGAAAGAGAAAAAATGTCAACCAAGATGTCAACTTAATTTCCTATATTATCTTTTATTTAAAAAAATTATTCGTTCTATGGATGTATACATCACACATTCACATTATTATACTGCAACATATTTCGTTCTATTTTTCTAAACTTTTTTGCTGTCATTGGAGATGAATTGGGATACAATTCATTAAATCGTCTACATGTTCTTGATACAATTTTATTACACTCTCCATGTATAAAAAGTAAATTTAAAATTTCTGCGTTTAAATAAGAAATATTGGCCATTTTAGTCAATAATTTAAAAACACAGATTATAGACAAAACCATTTAAGTTGACATTTTTTCTTTTTTATTTGTGTCCGAACAAATTCTGCCAAAGCCTACTATTAAATGTGTTTAAACCTTTTTATTAAGTTATTAATTTTTTTAAACCCCTTGTAAGTTCGAATTGGTTAGAGATAGGTATAGGAACATGTTATACTTATTGGTAGGAAATATAAACTAGAATTTGTTAAGAAAATAAAATACAGGGTGTTCCATTTAAAAAAGTTGAGAATTTTGCATTTATTTATATTACGAAGATTACATTTTTTTGTGACGCTTTGTGTAAAAATATTTTCATATATCATCAAAATTCCTAGATGGCCATGCTATAAGAACCGTCTGTAAAAATTTTAACTTTCTAGGTGCCTTAATCACAAAAATATTCGATTTTCTGGTTAGCATGTTTTGGCCCCAAGAAATGACTAATTAATTAATATCTCAAAAACTATAAGAGATAGGCATATATTATTATATACAAAAAATATTTGTGTTATTAAGCAGAAACAAAAAGTAAAATAATATACAGGGTGTCTCATTTAAAATTCCAAAGTTGCTAGGAGTTTCAAGATGATCTGGCAACACCGCCCCTTACAAAATATTTTTAAACGCTAGAACACTAGCTCTTATGAACACACTCAAATTTTCAAAAACATATCTTTTGTCGTTTTCTAAATATTTCTAATAGGCCACTGAGTTTGGCGCACCCTGTATAGTTCTGTACACAGAAGGTTGTCTCCATTTCAACATGGTTTCATGAACCAAAGGTCTACCATTACTAACCTAACAAACATAACTCAATATATATCCGAAAACCTAGATAGTAAATCACAAGTTGATGTAATAATACAACTTCACAAAGGCATTTGACAGAGTATCGCATACTGTCCTAAATAAGCTAAGAATTGGGTTTCATCCCAGACTGGTAATGTTTTTTCAATCGTATCTAAGGGATCGAAGTTAAAGAGTGGTGGTGAGGGGATATTCTTCTGAATATTTTATTGCAAGCTCTGGTGTCCCACAGGGCTCCAATCTGGGGCCATTACTGTTTGTTTTATTTATTGATGATTTGATTGATCTAGTTAGAAAATGCGGTGTCTTAGTTTGATGATGATTTTAAATTATACTCGACTATTAAGTGTAAAAGAGATTGGATAGTACTCCAAGATAATTTAAATAGAATATTTGAATGGGCCACTACTAATAAATTAGATTTCAACATAAGTAAATGTTATGTACTCACATTTTCTAGAAAAAAGACTCCCTTTATCTTTGATTATAACATAAACGGAACAGTAGTTAATCGAGTAGAAAAAATAAGAGATCTGGGAGTTATGTTCGACTCGCAGTTGACATTTAGGGAGCACATATCCAACATCTCAAACAGTTTATTTGTTTGTATTAGACAACTGTATGTAGCCTACGTTAGAAGTATTTTGGAGTATGCTGATATTATTTGGAGTCCCTATTATAATAATCATAAATACACTATAGAAAGGGTACAAAACAAATTTTTAAGATATTTATATTACAAGGAAACAAATACACATGACATAACTATATCTAAAATTCAACTCAGGAAAAAATATAACCTACAAAGTTTGGAAAACCGAAGAAGTAATTCTTCATTTGTTTTCCTTTTCAAATTATTGCGTAATCAAATTGATGATTCTAAGTTACTATCGTTGCTTAATTTTAATATTTATTTCGTTATATAGAACAAGAAATCCTGTTACATTTTATTTGAAATCTGCAAGCACCAATAATTTTAATAATGCACCACTTAATGTCATGTGTAGATTGTTTAATGATATCCAAAAAGATTGTGATTTATTTCATATGAGTTTAAAAGAACTCAAAAAAGTGTTGATTTTAGCTGTTTAATTTTAATATTGATAATTATGTACTCTTAGCTATTAAGTCTCCTACTCTGTAATTGGGCATTTCTATACCTGTTGAGTATTAAATAAATAAATAGATTCCAGACCGCTTTGCTTGGGTTTTTAGCTTGGGCCAAATATTCCTTATCTGATAACTTTTTGGCCTGATTAACGACCCTCTTATAGACCCTACAGTATTGTTTATACTTTTCAAAACTGCTTTGGGGACAAATCTTTTTTTGTATAATATTCTTTTATTTTTGGAGGAGTTTTTAATACCTTTGGTTATCCAGAATCTGGAATTCTTTATTATGCTATTATCTTTTTTGATGGGAAATACTATATTCATAATTTGCCCTAAGATATTTTGGAAATTTGTAAAAGATATATTCACATTCTCAGTGGAGAAAACACTATCCCAACTTACCTGTTTTATTTGTTCCTTAAATGATTGTAATTTTGACTTTGAGAAAATTTTCTTTTTTAGTACTCGATTTGCCTCCCCCAGTACCTGCGCTTCGGACATTGATAGAACCTGTCCCTCATGGTCAGATAAAGAGGTTGTTATTACTTTACCCCTTGAGCGGTTTTTGAAATTTTAAAAATATAATCTAGCAACGTCGCGGATATTGCTGTAATTCTTGTTGGTTCCATTATCATCTGAGTAAAACTAAAACTTGCCATTAGATCTTTAAAAATATTAACTTGCACCGAATTGCTGAAAAGATTTAGATTGAGATCTCCGCAAACTATTATTCTATATTTACCATATTTGGTCCGTGCAATGTTAAGAATTCCATTTAATCCATTAATAAAACTGTTAAAGTCCCCACTAGGCGGAATATAGATGCAGACAGTGACAATCTTATCGAGTTTTACCAATATAGCAGAGCATTCTATTACTCCCTCTAAACTAAAGCCCACAATTTTATTCTCTTCTTCTGCATTTAAAGTTTCCCCAGTCAATATATAAGATCCTTTATGTTTCTTATCTGTCCTTGCAAACACTGAGGTATTGAGTAGGTTAGCCACTCGTAAACAAGCACTTTCCTTCGAAGTGAACCAATGTTCTCTGAGACAAACAATATCCGGATTGTCCAATTGATTCAGTGCTACCTCCCGGTCAGGTACTTTGTTTTTAAGACACTGAACATTTTGATGAAATATTGTTATTTGAACTTTCTTTTCATGTGATGTCCTTGAGCTGAAACCAACATTATTGTGATCTATCTTTTTAATGATTCCTGCTGAAGCTTCTCGATTAGGCTTTTGAGCTCTTATGGCTTGAAAGCGCTCTCTTTTTTATGAAAAACCGGGAAACAATAGCCCCACTTGGCCACATCTCACATCCAGGCATGTCGGAAGTTCTCTTGCCTAAGTGTAACTTTCATTGATGCATGCATGCATATGCTCGCGATATATGCTCTTCACACTGAACATTTGTGAAGTTCCCCTCTAAAAAGACCTTCAGTTGTTCTGGCTTGGTTTCGGGGTGAAGTCTGGTAACATGGAAAGACGTTTATCTTGGAACTGCTCGTAGTTGATCTGTATTTTCGTTTCGACCAACAACGAAACGTCTTGGCCTTCGCTTTACCTGTTTCCACTCAGTGTCTTCGTTTGTTGATTGATGTTGCGTCTGTTGAAGAAACAATGTTCAACCTTATATATATCTATTTATTGTTACGTTGTTACCTTTTGGTTGTAACTTGTATGATTTTAAACTAGTCAAATAAAAATAATTTCAACGTCAAAGTCTTTACTCTTTATGTATGAATTTATTGAATAATTGAACAGGTTATGGGCCCAGACTAACGCGGTCTTAAAAATAAAATTATCTTATTCCAGAGAGAGTACAAGTATAGATAAAAAAGTAATAAAGCTGAAATTAAATTTATTTGAGAGGTGTCAAAATGGAAAAATTTCCAAAATTTGAGAAATTACATGGAAAATCAAATTTTCATTCTTGGAAAATGATGGCTTTCGCATATCTGGATCTCAACAATATGTATAAAATCGTTACAGGAATAGAAAAAGATCCACGTCTTAAACCAAGCGCTGAAGGAAAAGAAAAAGATCATGCCATCGCAGTTGAAGACTATAGGTACCGGCATTCCTTGTCTCGAGCGTTTATTCTATTTAATGTAGATTCTGATATTGTACCCCAAATAACTTGCTACACAGAAGCTAGTAAAATGTGGGAAGCATTAAATGATATATATGATAAGAAAAATGAGTATACTTTACAGGCTTTAGTAAAATCACTGGTTGGAATTAAATGCGAGTCAAGATATACAATAACTGAACATATTGCAAAATACAATGAACTCTGGAGCAGATTAGTTGAAAGAACAGCAACCTCAGATCCAGATAAAGAAAATGATGATTCGTTAGAAGCAGCATTTCGGCCTTTAGCAAAGTCATTGAAGGCAAAAGGATCACTATTTTTAACAACTTTACCTGACGAATTAGACAACATTGTTGACAATTTGAAAACAAAACCTCAATTAACATATGATGACATTTGTTCGAGATTATTGGAACTGTCGTTAACAAAACCTATTTCAGAAGATAACGAAGCCTTAGTTGGAATCAGACAGAAAAGGAATTTTTTACCAAAAAATATGGAATGTACTTACTGTAAACAAAATAATAAATGGTATAGAGGTCATACTGTGAAAAACTGTAGAAATATAAGAAAAAATATTGAAAATGCAAATATTGTAAATGAAACTGATATTAAAAGCGATTGTGCTTTTACCGCAACTGTTTTGAATACAAAATCACAAAAATGGATTTTTGATACTGGAGCAACTTCACATATGAGTGGAAATAAAAACTATTTTTCTAATTTAAAAGAATTTGATGGTTTTATCAAACTAGGAAATGACAATAAAATTAAAGTTACCCACATAGGAAATGTTAAACTACCATGCTTTATTATCAAATGGTGAAACTATGAACATAACAATGTATGATGTTCTTTATTCTCCTGAATTAAAATGTAATCTAATGTCCTGGGAAAAGATGAAATTGAAAGGAATTACCATGAGTGGAAACAGAAATGAAATTTTACTTTTTAACAAAGGTAAACAAGTTGGATGGATAATATCTGACCACAAAGAACAAGTTTTTCAAGAAGTTTCTATCGAAATAAGTAATGTTAGTGTTTTAACTTGGCATCAACGTTTGGGTCATGTACCAATATCAAGTTTTAACTATACAAGACAAACTGTGGCTGATGGTCATATTTTACCAATAAATCCAAAGCCAATTGAATGTGGTGCTTGTGAAAAATCAAAAATGACCAGAAATATTGTAAAAGAGGAAGGTAATCACTGCAATGAAGTATTAGAGAAAATTCATTCTGATGTAGCAGGCCCATTTTCTACAAAATCATTGGGTGGAAAGTATTATTATGTATCATTCACAGATGAATATTCAAGATACTCCGAAGTAAAATTTATTACTCATAAAAGTGAGGTAGAACAAGCAATTAAGGAATATGTTCTAAGAATAGAACGTCAAACTGGCAAGAAAATTAAAGTTTTTAAAAGTGATAATGGTGGAGAATTTAAATCAAACTCACTACTACGTTTCTTTTCTGAAATAGGAATTAAACCGGAATACTCTATAGCAAGAATTCATGAAACTAATGGTTTAGCTGAGAGATTAAACCGGACAGTAACTACAATGGCCAGAACGATTATTACCGATGCTGACTTACCTTTATCTTTGTGGGCAGAATCAATTGCCTTCTCAGTTTATACAAAAAATCGTTTGCCCCATTCGTTACATGGAAAAACTCCATATGAAATGTTTTTTGGAAAAAAACCTACTATTGGACATTTTCGAAGATTTGGCGATAAAGCATTTGTACATATTAATGAAGAAGAAAGACCTCCTGGAAGTAAGTTAAATCCAAGAGCTAGAGACGCTAGGATGGTTGGATATACAGATAAAGTCGGATGGTATCGTTTTTGGACGGGAAAGAAAGTTGTAATTTCAAGAGATTTTAAATTTGTTAATAATGAAGATCCAAATTTATTTGAAACACTAGAAAATATTCCGGATAGTCCGAGTGAAGATAGTACAAGTACAAATATGTTTGAGATACAACAACATCCTTCAGATAATCCAAGCGAAGATAGCACCCGTGAAACAATATCCACATTTGAAAAAAGTCAAGAAAATACCAGTATAAATAACGAAAACCTTGTTTTATCAACTGACTCGCCTGTCAGGAATATGATGTTAAAGGACAATGTCACTTTGAAAGAAAATAATCAATCAAATAAAGACAAAAGTATTGAAGAAATCACCCATGATAATCAATCAAATAAAGACAAAAGTATTGAAGAAATCACCCATGATGAAATAATGCCTAGCTCAGTAAGCAATAATAACAGAAGTGAAATTGTAAATTGTAATTTACGTAGAAGTAATCGTCTCAAAAATCGTCCAAAGTTTTACGATGATTATCGCAGCAATTATTCTTTGGAAGAACCTTCAAATTTTTTAGAAGCCATCAGTTGTTCCGAAGCAGAAAAGTGGAAGGAAGCTATACAGAGCGAACTAGAAAGTATGAAAAAAAATCATGTTTGGGATTTAGTTGAACAACCAGATTCAAATCACCGGTTGATAGGCTGTAAATGGATTTTTAAAAAGAAATTATCTGAAAAAGGTGAAGTTGTAAAATTTAAAGCTAGATTAGTAGCACAAGGATTTAGCCAAGTACAGGGAATTGATTATGGAGAGACTTTTTCGCCCGTTGTGAGATATGATACAATAAGGATGTTATTAGCTCACTGTGTACATAAAAAAATGGTAGCCAAACAAATGGATATAAAGACGGCATTTTTAAATGGAGATATAGACTGTACAATTTACATGAAAATTCCAGAGGGTTTGAATACAGAATCAGGGAGAGTATGTCTATTGAGAAGAAGTATTTATGGACTCAAACAATCTCCTAGACAGTGGAATAAAAAATTAGTGGGTGTCCTTAAAAAAGTTAACTTGGAGCAATCATCGTCAGATCCATGCTTATTTGTATCAAAAGATGGTGAACAAATAATTGCTTTTTACGTAGATGACTTATTACTTCTTGCTGTGAATAAAGAAAAAATGAGTATTCTTGAAGAAACGATTTTTCAACAGTTTGAGGCGACATCTTTGGGCACACCATCTTTTTTGCTTTCATTTCAAATAAAATGGCATGAAGATTTTATAACCATCTCACAAGAGCAGTATATTTTAAACATTTTGGAAAAATATAATTTATTACAATGCAGAGCGGCATCTACACCTATAGACTTGGGAGCTAAACCACAGAAACGTACAGTATCCGAAAAAGAGGCAGATCCCTTATTATACCAATCGAAAATAGGTAGTCTTCTATATTTGTCAATGGGGACTAGACCTGATATTGCTTTTGCGGTAAATTTATTGTCACAGTTTTGTACCGATCCTTCAGAAGCCCACTTGAATATGGTACAACATATATTTCGATATTTAAAAGGCACAATCCATAGAAGGTTAATATATAGACATGAAACTGAAGCTCAGTTGATAATATACAGCGATGCCTCTTATGCAAATGACTTAGATAGTAGAAGATCAATTGGAGGTTACCTTGGTTTATACGATACAGCAGTAGTATCATGGTCTACAAAGAAACAGCAAAGTGTCGCAGTATCAACAACAGAAGCTGAATATATGGCCCTTTCTCTTTCTTGTCGCCAAGCTATTTGGATGTCCTATATCCTGCGTGATCTAAAGGAAATTAAAAAACCTCTACTGTTGTGTGATAATCAAGCAACTATACATATATCAGCCAATCACATACTTCACCAAAGAAGCAAACATATTGATGTTCATTACCACTTTATACAAGAAAAAATGGCAGAAGGAGATGTAGAATTAAATTATGTCACATCAAAAGAAAATTTAGCTGATGTATTTACCAAACCCCTTTCCAAGGAATGTTTTGAGCATTTAATTTTCAAATTTTTTGATGTTTCCGTTGAAGCAGTGTGTTGAAAAGGCAATGTTCAACTTACAAGTTTATTACGGTATCCATTGAGGGAGAGTGTTGAAGAAACAATGTTCAACCTTATATATATCTATTTATTGTTACGTTGTTACCTTTTGGTTGTATCTTGTATGATTTTAAACTAGTCAAATAAAAATAATTTCAACGTCAGAGTCTTTACTCTTTATGTATGAATTTATTGAATAATTGAACAGCGTCAGCTTTTGAATGTCACGCATATTGTTTTCTGTTTGGGCCTGTATTATCGCAGCACCCACGGTTTGGCGGGTGAAATTTGTTTTATTTCTGTGTCTTGGGTTAGTTGGGTTAGGTTCATCCGATTGTTTTGACGGTTGCACAGAATCAAATCATTTATTTCATGTTAAACATGCAAAAGGCACTTACATACGTCAAATGTGATTCATAATATTTAATTCAAAGTATTCCTAAAATATTTTAAAATAAGACAACACAGTTAAAATTCAAAATTATAAAATTCAAAATTATAAAATTCCTCAAATGTATAGAAGTCTTCATTAATTAACAATTTCTTTATGCTTGCCTTAAATTCCTGCAGTGGCAGGTTTCTAAAATTAAGTGGCAGACAATTTAAAAATTTTATTGCAAGGTATTCAGGTCCACTCTGACATCTCTTCAAGCGACAGTAAGCCGGAACATAATTCATTGAAAATCTCGTGTTATAGCTGTGGACTTCACCGTGCATCCTATAGTTATTTTCGTTGATCTTGGCATACAGTAAACTCCAGGATATACTGAGAGGGCAGGGTCAGGATACCCAGTTCCCTAAAGGACTGCCTGCAGTCATCCCTATATCCCAGATCAGCCATTACCCTAACAGCCTTCCTTTGCAGACCAAAGATCCGAGCAGTTTAAGGGGCATGTCCCCAAATAAGCAGAGCATACACCATTACTGAATGGAACAGTGCATGGTAGGCTGCACGTAGCACCCCTCCAGAAACCCTCTCTGCCAGACCGCGTAGCGCAAACAAGCCACTCCCGACCTTTCCTGCTACCTGATCTATATGTTTGTCCCATTGTAGCTTTGAGTCAAGCTGAACTCCTAGGAATTTAACATAAGGTGTGTCTTCATTCAGGTTTTCTGTGTCACGAAGTGCAAATATAACCTTATTTGTTTTAGCTTCGTTCAGGAGTAGCTTGTTCGCACTAAACCACTCTTTTGCAGTCGACTGTGCCACCTCTAACCTCTCCACAGCCTCGTCCAGGGTATCCGATGAGACAGAGACGGTGGTATCATCAGCATAGATGGTGTGATCATTTAGTGTGTTTAAGGGCAGATCATTTATATATATTAGAAAAAGTATGGGCCCCAGGATCGAGCCCTGGGGTACACCTATCGTAACCTCTTCTCTGCCAGAAACCACCGCCCCCACTCTCACAGACTGCGTTCTGTTCATCAGGTATGATCTTATTAATGCTATGCTGTTCGGACTAAAGCTGTAGAAAGCAAGCTTTCCAAGGAGAAGGTCATGGTCCACACAGTTAAATGCCTTACTCAGATCACAAAACAGTGCAGCATGATACTCTCTACATTCAAACGACCTCTCTATACGACTGACTAAGTCCAGAATCCCTTGCACTCTACTTTTACCCCTTCGGAAGCCAAACTGACTATCCGAAAAAAGAAAATTTTCTTCCATAAAACTCACCATTCTCACTGTCATACACTTCTCTACTATCTTTGATACTACTGGTAATAACGATATCGGTCTGTAATTTGATGGTGATTCTTTATCCCCTTGTTTAAAGATTGGTATAACCAGCGCTTGCTTCAGGACATCCGGAAAAGTACTCTCTCGAAAATACAGGTTTATCAGCTTCGTAAAGGGTGTTATTATTAAGTTTTTAATAGTTCTAATTAGCACCATATTTAAGCCAAAGACATCATTACTACGCTTGTTATTCATGTGATTGATTATATCCCACATCTCATTAAAAGTTATATCCTGAAACCCTCGGGTCGCTACATTTGCGGTGCATTGGTCTGGTGGTTGGTGGTCTTTTGGCCATTGCTACATGAAGACTCGCCTATCACGGCCCCTTCCTGCTGCTTATGCCTACCTTCATTCCTTCATTGTCAGCTAAGATGTAAGGTTGGTTGCATATGAGTGACTTTTTCTGTTACTGTTTTCTAGTTTTTCCTCGAGCAGTTTGATGTTATTATACATAACACTTCTTTGGCCCTTAATTCAGTAATTATTTCATCCTTGCCTTTAATTATGTTATCCTTAGTTGCTAGTATCTTCCGATGGGCTAGGATTACACGGTCTTCACCTTCTGATTGTGACACATTTTCATCCCTCTTCAAGCAGCATCTTACTGAATTATTCTTTCCCACTGCGATTAAGCCGGGTACTCTGAGTGTACATGACGTGTGGTAATAACTTTCACAAATTATGCACTTTGCTTGTATTAACTACCGATTTTTGGCAATATTTGAAATTTTTCTGCGGATCACTTTTAGTCACGTTAGTATCGCCCGCCATATTGAATTATTATGAATGATCTAAATATGTTTAATGCAACTAGGTTTTTTGTCACCAATGATTGGTATATTGGCAAAGTTTGAAATACAGTTTTATTTTTCCGACCATCCGGCAATATGTTTAATGAACTTACCAACGAGAACAAACACGGCGCCTCCACCAAATGTCACGTGGGGAAGAATTAAAGGCGACAAGTCTCCATAACACCTACTTTATTATATAATGGAACGGCAGTTAAAACGGTTACATAAAATTAGGTTTTACTTACAACATTATTAACTAGGGACGAGCTCTCTAGGGCAAAGGGCTGATAATTGGGACAGGACTCTGCGCTGCTACTGACCCAATATTACTTATCTGGACCGAGTCGTATCTGCCCAAAATGGTGTCGACCGAGTGGTTTCTAACCAAATGATCGTGGCTTGAATGGTCTTGACCAAACTGGTCGAGACCCGAATGGTCCCGACCCGAATGGTATCTTTTGCATAGTACCGGCCTGCTATTTATACCAATCAGTATCAATAAACTTAACCCAGTTATTGATTGGTAATAAAATGCAAGCTCGGCAATATGCTAAGATAGCATCCTTGTAGTCTGCATGTTTTGATAACAAATAATTGGGTCAGTAGGTATATTTAATATTAACTTTTTAAATAATAAAATTGAATTTTGGATAAAATAGAATATTCATATATGTCTATATATGACAATATATAAAAGTGGAGGAAGACTTTATGTTCTTATTTCTTACCTTCTTATATATAACAATGGAGGAAGACTTTATGTTCTTATTTCTTACTTTCTAGATTTTTTATAATATTTTGATAACTATTAATATAGGGTGTTTAAAAAATAGGATTAAAAATGAAAATGAAAAAACTGTCAAAAGTCCAGATTTTCAAATGGAAACACCCAAATTTCATAATTATTTCTTATTTAGCATTAAAAATAAGGGTAAGTTTGTATAAGATTGTATATCCCAAAAATTCTTAGTTTTTGAAGTATTGCCAATTTAATATTTTTATATGGGGATTTTACTGCAGATTTTAGGTTCAGTTACTCCTGATTGGCTATGACAGCGTTGAAAAGCAATCAAATGCTAAAAAATCTATAAAGCTGTCACTTACCATTTAAACATTATTAATAAGCACATTGTGATGGCTTCTGTTTTTGCGGATATCGAATGGCAAATGTAACATGATATAACTTTATCACATTCTCCATAAATAATAAATAAGTTTAAATAATCTTCGTTTGTATAATTTAAGCGCCCGGGAATGATTATTAATAATGTTAAGTGACAGCGTCATAGATTTTTTAGCATTTAATTGTTTTTCAACGCCACCATAGCCAACTAAGAGTAACTGAACTTAAAATCTGCAGCAAAATCCCCATATAAAAATATTAAATTGGCAATATTTCGAAAACTAAGAATTTTTGGGATATACAACCTTATACAAACTTACCCTAAATAAGAAATAATTATAAAATTTGGGTGTTTCCATTTAAAAATCTAGACTTTTTGCAGTTTTTTCAATTTCATTTTTAATCTTATTTTTTAAACACCCGGTATTAATAATTATCAAAATATTATAAAAAAATCTATTAAAGCAGGTCCTTTATAACATGGAATCCCACTTAAATTAAATAAATAAGGCTTCCTTATAGAAAAAATTGATAATTATTCTAAGGCTTGCAAACGTCATTTTTGACATAAAAATTCAAATATGTCAAAAACGTTTAGACATAGGTATAGGACATGGTATACAAAATCTGCCTAGAATCTTGCGTTGAATGCAAAAATGTAATAATATATAGGGTGTCCCATTTAAAATAAGCAAGTTGACACTTACTTCCGGTATAACCGGAAGTGTCACCATTATGAAAATATTTTAGCCCGGTCGCCCCCATCAGCATACTGTTAAATTTTCAAAATTTTCCTATGTATAGTTTTCTATATATAGATCGATTCGGTTCCCGGTGGGACACCCTGTATATACATAGTTAAAATTACTGATAAATACTTTGACACACACCATATCAATGTTTGGTAAGTTGCATTCCAAATCGATTTCATTGCATTTATATGTGTTTTTTACTGCTAGGAGAACCCCACCACCACGTAAGCTGTCTTTTCTACTTCTATTTCTAAACACTATAAAATTATTCGGAAACACCTCACTATTACAGACACTGCTCGAAAGCCACGTTTCTGTTAAAGCTACTACGTCATATTCTTCATCAGTGTGACATATTGCATTGTAAAAAAGTTGAGTTTTTGTATTCAGTCCTCTAACATTTTGGTAAACAACTGACGGTATGTGACTATCCGGTGGGACAGCTTCAAATAAATTATTTTCGTTACCTAGTGTTAAGTCTTGCATAAAAAATTGTCGTCACTATTATAGTTCGTATTTTGTCGCAGTCTTTCGATTCTTCTTTGGTATGCTGGACAGGCATGATCTCTTGCTGTATGTTGACGGTTTGTTATTCCTAGTTTTTACAATTTGGACATTTAAGTTTAGTCTCGGTGCATTGTCTTCCGTCATGGGCTCCACTGCATTTGTGGCAGCATTCCTGGAAACTACAATATTTGGCAACATGTCCGTACCTACAACATTTAAAACACATTGGTACATTTGTGTATTCTTGTATAAACACAGTGCACAGATCAAAAGAAATATTCTTACGCTTCATAAGCCATTTAAATAATTGCGGAGGTGTCTGGAAAACCCAGTTTTCTTTTAGACTATTTCTACAATCTCTTTTGGTAACAAACTTGAAAACATTTTTTACATTAGGGCCAAATGTTACACTCATGTCTGCGTTCTCAGCTGTAAATTCTTTAACAAAGATTTCAGGTGTATATCCTTTAAGTATACCCGTAATAATTACCATTGGATCCATGTTTTGTATTGGTTTTATTTCAAACTGCTTATATGCCAAATTTATACTCTTGAATGTACCCTGAAGTTTTTCCTTGTTTATAAATTTTTTTTAATTTCATGTAGAACTACTCTAGAATCATTTTGGTCTTTTATTTTTTTACAGTTTCGTGTCTTTTGTTACGCTAAGGAGGAGTCTTCCATTCTGCTGATGTTCCTGCCACTGTTTTGTCATTGATTGGTCGCGATTGTATGACTTTACTATAAGTTTGCTTAAGAAAAGAATTCACTGGGTTACTTTCAGTGCTTTGCAATCTGCTTTCCTGAGCTGTACCCGCATTATTTTGTGTTTAACTGATCAAGCAATTTAGACGCAAGTTTTCTTTCTCAACTTGTTCAATTTTAAAAGCCAAAGCTGTAACATACTTATGTATTCTTAGAGTAGCAGATATTCTTGAATGCTTTCTAAGCTATCCAAAATATGATTTTACATATTTTCAGTTGTCTTTCTTGTTACTTAATTATTTCTTCCTTCAGTTTCGTCATTGTTTTGTCGTTTGGGTTGATCTATTTTTATTTCGTCATCTTCCTTTCTGAGTTTGTTACGCCCTATGTAGCCTGGGCTTGAGTCAGACATGGACTGGTGGTGCTGTTGGATAGCTATTATCCGGTGTTACATAACTAGTTAAGTCATGGGGTGGAGTACGACTTACAGAATTTCTTGGTTTAAATACGTCCTCGTTTTCGCCCATAACATCCGTAAAAATGCAGTCTTTCGTGTGAAAACTCTCCGATTCATCGATGCATTTATTGTAACTTTTTTGTCTGGGTTTATCTTAAAAAGTCTTCAATACTTGCTTGTTTTTTTGACCAATATTTGAAATAATTTTCTGATTTAGGAGGTTTTATTTACGCTAGGGTTCGAAACGGGAAGCGTCCCGTTTTTGACACTTTCATCCTCCTTATCAGTATCACCTATAGGGGTGTTAATAACACGTTATCTATTAATTTATAGTACTTTATTTATTAAATTTAACTGACTATAACTATAAAAAGAATTGAAAGCTAAACGGTGATCCCAAGCTATTTTTGTATAAAAGTTGTATAATACGGCGAATAATATACTTGTATTGTAAAATTGGCCGTGTTTGATTTGTTGATTGCCGTGTGTGTGTTGAATACTCATATAATAGTTTTTACAAGTTATCAATTATCCATTAAGTAATAATAGAAATTATTAGGAAATATAAATGTTATTTCTATATACGCGTAGAAGCCATCGGAAGTTTCGCAGACAAGTCTAGTATGCAGTGGAAAAAAACACTTCTGCTTAAATTATTAGACCAAATAAGGAGCCGATTTTCAAAGAGCATTAGGTGCTGTAAAGGAAATTCTGGAAACTCGTAAAAAACTGGTTTATGGATAGCTTAAATGATATTTGAACGTATAGGAGTTACGATGGTTGAAATTAATATATTGTTTTCCTTGACATACCAGACTTGCCTTGATTTTTATCTTTGATCTTTGTTTTCAAAGACCAAACTTTTGAAGGCGTTGAGCCATTTTCAAACGATACCGGGTTTGAATTAATTTAATGTGTTTTTTCCACATATTTTCAATTGTATATTAAATGCACGTTTGGACACGATTACGAATTTTAAATGTATTTTTTTTTTAAGAAATGCTATCTAACGTAGATGTAGAATCAGAAGAAAGAACTGATGCAGCACTGAGAAGCGCATCATTACCAATTACAGAACACGTGGTAACTTTAGAAAATGTACGATATATTGAAAATGAATTGGATCTTTATGAAATTGTAAGTATATAGTGATAAATTATATTAACCCCTCGAAAAGGTCTAACATTTTAATTGGATTTTTAAAATTAAAACTATATGGTTTACCAGTAACTTTTGTAAATTGTGTTTATGTCATTCTCTTCAGCAGTGACGTAACTACAAGTTTTCCGCTCGGGGACCGTAATCTTCACCGGTCCCCTTAATTGCCAAATGTACGTCTTATTTTTGCAAAATGATTTTTTGCTATATATTTTTTTAAAATTTATAAACAGAAACATTCAAACAAATGAACAGCAGCGAGAGACGCGTTGTTTATTAAAAATAATAATCTTCACTGTTATGCAAATATGCTAAATCGTGTTTTTTGCAACCAGCATCTAATGGATTAATTCCCTGGTCACCACGTTGAACAAGTGTTATTACTTTGGTCCCAGGTCCACAATACTGATAACCGGGTATATGTAACTGAAACGTTAACCCAGTATACTGAATTAACAATACCCGCTCCAATCTTACTTATTAAACGAGAGCGACCACTTCGCTTGACGGGTGGCATTTGAATGATTGCATACGTAAGAATTACTATAAAATATAGTTAAAATGAGAATTGTGGAGCTTAAACAGCAACTACCAGTTGATAATATTGATGCCAAAGTTGGATCAGGACACGACCAGAAAGTTTTAAGAAGACATGGGCCGCTGCATTCATCATCTATACGCGGGTTGCTAATTGGACCGTCGAATTGTGGATAAACCAACGTTATGATGGAAATAATAAAGTGGAACCGTCGGCTGGAAAGTCAAACTCTGTATTTATTTTTGATGATGTCATGTGTGAAAAACAGGATGTCATAAGATCTTATTTTAGTATGGGACGACACAAAAATGTGGATGCTTTTTACTTTGCCCAAACATTCACGTTTTGTTGTACATGATAATGCAAACTTTATTATGATGAGGACGATATGAATATGCGACACATATTTTCCGATCATGTTTCACCCGATCTAACGTTTCCACAATTTCCAGACATGTGTTCTAAATGTTGTGACATTTTATCATTGTCCGTTAATTTGAAGACACGATGAGTGAAGAAATATATTTAAAGCGTAAGCTGCTGGAAACCACCAATGCTGTAAAGAATAAATTTAAGTAAATCAAAGCATATAAATCGCATTATCATGTCGATTTAGAAAAGTTTTATGAATCAATTACTGAATCGCTGTGATCTATATCAAATGCAGTGAAGCCGCAAAACCAGTCGTCACTACAGCCAACCTCAACTCAAAAATCAGTTTCTACAAGTAAACCCAAATGGAACTTTTTGAAACATCTACACCAAAACATAAAATGAACGAGTCGTCAGTGTTTGCAACACCATCTTCATCAATAAAATCCACGTCAATATCTAATGAATCTAGTTCAACAGTGGGGTCACCTAAAAGTAACTATCTAATAGGGCCGCAGAAGCATTCATCCTACTATGATACCATTTACGGCGTCCAACTATTTTCAGAACGAACAGATCACGTTTCGAGCAACCTGAAAGTTTAAATATAAGAAATAATTGTGAGATAGAATTAAAAACTAACACTAAGTTTTTGGGTATGTTCTTAGATAATACGCTCTCTTGGGACTGTCATGTCGAGTATGTTGTAATTAAATTGAATAGGGCATGTTATAATATGCGAATATTGGGTAAGTATATTCCATCAGAAACCAAAAAAATGCTGTACCACGCCAACTTTGAATCACATATAAGGTATGGAGTGATCATGTATGGAAACTGCAGAGATATAGGAAAGGTTTTTATTTGCCAGAAACGAGCCCTTCGAATTCTAATGAATCTAAATTATCGCGAGTCATGTAGGGGAAAATTTAAGGAATATAGAATCTTGACTGTATCTGCAGTTTTTATTCAGGAATGCATACTCTTTTTCTTTAAGAATAGGTCGTTTTTTATGGATAGTTTATTTAGCACAACAAATATATCCAACAAGAAATCTAAATTATACATATCCAAGGCATAGATTGGCCCTGACCGAAAAAGGTGCATACTACCAGTGTATAAAACTTTATAATCATTTACCGATCAACATAAAAGTACTAGATAATTTAAAACACCTAAAAAAAAAGCTTTTTAATTTACTGGTCGAAATAGAGCCCTACAATGTGGATGAATACTATGGATATCTTGGGCATGGATAAGATCTTGATTAGTCTAGGTTGTAGGATTAAAAATATATTTAACTAAGCTGTAGACATACTATTTACAATTTTTTGTTTTTGACACTATTTAATTGTATTTACTCTTAAATAAAGATAATTTATTATTATTATTATTATTATTATTATGGCTTAACAAAAAACCCATAAAAAAGACAAGACATATATTGGTAATGTAGAAGTGCGTTTTTCTAAACGGAACATTGCCTTATATAAAAATCAGAAAAATTGCTATATTCAAGGGGACAAAAGAGCTTTTTTGATTTAATTTTCCTAAAATCACCACCATCATGAAGACGATTTGGACGTAAACACTCTGCAAGCTTACTAAGATATTTTGGATTTGACAAATGCCGCATACGATAATTACGACAAAATTAATGGTTTAAGAAAAACTCGATGGACAAAATATAGCCAAAACCGTTAATGCACGGAATGAACTTGGTGCTGGAGTGCAACAAAAGAAGAAATCTAAAATTTACTTGCCATTAAATAAGACATTATCTTTATAGTCGTTTCAATATGTCTATTGGAGTAAACCCACACAGTGAGTTCGATAACGATTATTGTGGACTTCAAAAGTATGATGAACACGACGGGTATCGTTATATTGTCGTATTCATAAACTGTTATTCAAAATTTGTATACACGGGAGTTGTTAAAAATAAGACTGGCGTTGAAACGTATTAATTATTATTAAAACCATTAGAACGGTCAATTTATTTCCAACAAGGTAACACAAGTGGTATCTTCCTATTAAAAAATTAAGTTGGTTAAGTTTTTTTAGAGAAATACTCATAACTCCGGTTTGCCTTAACCAAATTTAACAAACTTGGTGTTATTTAAAAGAGATTATCCTATAGTAATATTTAAAGTTTAATATGACTATACAGGGTGACAATTTGAAAACGAACAGCATTTAATATTGCCTCTACCAATAATAGTATGAAAATTTGGCGAAACACGTCAATTGATCTATCGAGGGGGACATTTTTTAAGACATTTGTTGTCATGTTACTTTCAACCCCCTACCCCCCAGGGCACCTACCCCTAAAATTTTAAATGGCAACCCCTATTTATTTTGCCATTTTTGTGTTCCTTATAAAATTCTACATAAACTGTATCATTTTTTTTTCAAAAAATGTAATTATTTTATTTTCTCTAGTGGCGATATCGAAGACGAAATGTAAATAAATAAAGGAATTTGGAATGTATGTATTGGTAGGTACAATATTAAAGTACAATATTAAATACATTTCATTAATTTGTGAGGTTAATAATCACAATTTAAAAAAAAAAAAATGATACAGTTTATGTAGAATTTTATAAGGAACACAAAAATGGCAAAATAAATAGGGGTTGCCATTTAAAATTTTAGGGGTAGGTGCCCTGGGGGTCAGGGGGTTAAAAGTAACACGACAACAAATGTCTTAAAAAATGTCCCCCTCGATATATCAATTGACGTGTTTCGCCAAATTTTCATACTATCATAGAGGCAATATTAAATGCTGTTCGTTTTCAAATTGTCACCCTGTATATAGAGGGGGCTATTTCAGCAATCACCAGATTTTTAATTTTTCTTAAAATTTTTTTAAATAAAAACCTATATTAATATTTATTTAAATAAAAAATAGAATAAAAACGAAGAAAACTGTTGAAAACCGCATGTCAATATCTTAATTTAAGCGAAGAGAAGAAAAAATATTATGAAATCGGCTGCACCCAACCGATATTTTCATAAAATAGGTATCGCTGGTTTAGGAACTCACAAATTATGATTTAAGAGGACTCCGTACACCTTTAAAACGAGTTTTCTTCCAGGGGTCTATTATTCGATTAAGAAAAAAATATTTTTAGTTTTTGGAAATTTAACAAAGAATATTGGAAAGTCGTTTTGGTTTGTCATATGTATTATATATATTTATCCACAAGCGTGTGGTAAGTAACTACTTACCGCACTGATTTGATTGAGTGCGCTAAGTATCACTTTACCACACTAAATTTCTATAATTTATTTCCCTTGCAAACTGATATTAATGCTTTATTGATAACGACTTACGAGGCACCTACGGGGTAAATTAAAACAGTGCTCTTTTAGTTTTTAATATTGGTGCCCTAAAACATGCTTGTAGATAAAATATCGTACAATACACTTACGGTAGGTGTCTTTACCGTATTTGCGTGATTTACCAAACTCGTCTTCGGCTCGTTTTGTTAAACATTACGCACATGCGGTAAATACGTAACTACCGTACTTGTATTGTAATCTACTATTAAATCATTTATTTTTTAATTTAGCAACACCATATATGGACTTTCCAATATTCTGTAATTAGTTTTAAATAACTTTTATTAAAATAATTTTTTTAAAACAATAACGGTTTTTTTTAAACGAACATACGATTTTTAGTCTATTTCTAAGGTTACTTATAATCCATCTCAGTCGCCCACCGATGCTCTCTCTTATAACATCGGGATAACATCAGTGGCCAACTTCACTCTTGAAGACGCAAACCGCCTTGCCGGTTGGTAAAATACCCAGAAAATATACAATTCACCGAATCTATTGTATAGATATGGACTATAGTTCTTTATGTTTCTTTATGTGGACGATTGGATTTTAATATTATAATTAGAGTTAAATGAATTATATTTAAAATTTCGTCTTGCGAACCAGTTTAGGATTTGTTTTTACGTTGAAATTATTTTTTTCGGGTTTGTTGTACAGAGTAGGGACTTTAATAGGAACAAATTCGCTAGAAGTTAAGAAAAAAAATATTTTTGAAAAAAGGAGAAACACGTCGATTGAGATTTTGTATAAGCTACATTTTGGCACCAAAAAAATTTAATTTATTTTTATTGGAACAAATTCGCTAGAAAATATAAAAATATTTGTGGAAAATACAAAAACACTTCGATTACGATGTTTGTGGGCTTCATACTCATAACAAAAAATTGTTCTTTCAACCCTCCTAAGGGGCTGAAACATAACCAAACTTAATTTTTTAGAGTTAAAAGTTCTTTCCATTATTTATTCATTACAGTTTATTGGCATTTGCGAAAAAATAGACGTAGACGTAGAGCTCAATTAAGGTGAATATCTTAATGTTCATATTATATGTACTGTACTTCAAGATTGAACAAAAATAAAATAGTGCATCTACACGATAATGACAGATAATATTATAAATGTAGAAAAAAACAAATACACAATATTACGGGGAACTTCCGATCGGTGCTACCCTATTCTGCGCAGTACATACGCGCGATACCCAGTGAAACTTCTCGGGTTCCATATTACGCATTAAACATTATTTTTAAAAAAATAGTGGCTTGATGTTATTTAATTAAACGCGTTTAAACATATTTTATAATTTATTTATTCCGGTATTTAAGTATCGAATCTTGGAATTATTCGGGCTAAATTTTTATCGTGATTCCAGAATTGCTAGCAGTAGTAAAACTATATTCACGTAATAATTTCTTATTTTGAAAAATTTTTTAATAATATGGAATTAAGTATAATATTTTTTTAGAAAAAAAAAGAAGTTACTTGAGCTTGAGAATAAGAACAGGGCTACCCTAACGAAGTAAAAAATCGGAATATTTGTCTGAAATTAACTTTATAATGAAAATCCTATATCAGGGAAAAAGTACTGGGTGAGTCAACGATTGCGCGGAGCAATTTTATGGCTTGAAGATAAAATTTGTCGACAATAAGCTTTTGTGTTAAGGTATGGTTGGATATTAGGCACATTTTAAAAATATTTTGAATTAAACAGGGTGCGCCCAAAAAGTAGGGTGTCAAAAAGGTACATTTTTTTAAATGGAACACCCTATATATTGTATTATTTTCTGATTCCTCACAAAGTTCTACGCTTATTTCGTAAATGTGAAATGTCTAGAGTCAATAGTTTTTGAGATATTAATAAACACCCTGTATTAATAGTTATCAAAATATTATAAAAAATCTATTAAAGCAGGTCCTTTATAACAAGGAATCCTACTTAAATTAAAGAAATAAGGCTTCTTTATTAAAAAAATTGATAATTATTTTAAGGCTTGCAAACGTCATTTTTGACATAAAAATTCAAATATGTCAAAAACGTTTAGACATAGGTATAGGACATCGTATACAAAATCTGCCTAGATTCTTGCGTAGAATGCAAAAATGTAATAATATATAGGGTGTCCCATTTAAAATAAGCATGTTGACACTTACTTCCGGTGTAACCGGAAGTGCCACCATTATGAAAATATTTTAACCCGGTCGCCCCCATCAGCATACTGTCAAATATTCCTATGTAAAGTTTTCTATATATAGATCGATTTGGTTCCCGGTGGGACACCCTGTATAAATAACATTGAAATAATATTTAAATCACAATTATTATTATTAATTTTCACAAGCCAAATGTGAGGATAATACGTAATATGTGCCTTAAAAATATTAAACCTTAAATGCGATACACTTTCAAGTTCTAGACAAATATTTTCTATTGGCTTGGACACCAAGAACCAATAGCGAGTATTATTAAAGTATAACTTGGTAAGTTAGATACAAAATTTTATTCATACTTACTCATTCTTAGTTTTCGTAATATCTCCTACTAAACTGGCCGACATAACATAAATTCCAGATCAAATGAAACTAAAATTGACACTGTAATTGCGATTCCAGTGCTTTACCACTTAACTTTTCGGGCGGCGCGGTGGGCAATTTAAATTTTAGACCGTTAAGAATAATATTTATATATAAAGCGCATGGAAACTGAAACACGGCTAAGCTATATCGTTGATTTTGTCGCAAATGATTTTTATTAACCGGTATCTATTCGATTAATTTAAAAATCGTTATTATTCTGATTAATCGAAAATATATGGATGATCGAAAAATCGAAATAGTTGTTTCGAATAATTAAAAGATATTTCGATTTTTTGATTAATCGAAAATATTTCGATTTTTCTATTAATGGATTAATCAAAAAATCGGAAAAATCGAAATGTTTTCGATTAATCGAAATATCTTTCAATTAATCGAAACAACTATTTCGATTTTTCGATCATCCATATATTTTCAATTAAAATATCTCTTTTTCGATTAATCGGAATAATAACGATTTTTAAATTAATCGAATAGATACCGGTTAATAAAAATATTTTGCGACAAAATCAACGATATAGCTTGGCCGTGTTTCAGTTTCCATGCGCTTTTTATATACATATTATTCTTAACGGTCTAAAATTTAAATTGCCCACCGCGCCGCCCGAAAAGTTAAGTGGTAAAGCACTGGAATCGCAATTACAGTGTCAATTTTAGTTTCATTTGATCTGGAATTTATGTTATGTCGGCCAGTTTAGTAGGAGATATAGATTAAAAATATATCCATAATCGAATAATCGATTATGCGCACCCCTAGTTATATCTAATTTTAACATTTTTTGTGGAGTTTTGGGAATATGGTAAAAATGTAGCTGCAGGGGGTAGACTGGAACCAGCAAAATTTTTAAAGTGGTCTATAAGAAAAAAAAGTTTGGGGACCTCTAATCTAGTACAAGACTGTGTTTGAAATTTACCGTAGATTGAAAACCAAAAATGTATTATTTTACAGGGGTTAATTTAAAATCTTTAAAGTTGTTTTCAGATATCCGGAAATTAGGCACCACAAAAGTATTTTTAAAAGGTAGATCTCTACTACCTATAACTATTTTCCAAAAAAATATTATTTTTTGTTCTCTAGATACTTTTTTTGGACATAGGTGGACATACCGGGTGTCCATTTAGTGTGCCGGCGGAAGATATCTCGTTAACGGTTGACTTTATAGAAAACCTTTAAATACAAAAGTAGCAGGGGTTGATGGTGTGCATCTTTTAAAAATAATTTTAAATATACAGGGTACCTCAGAAATGCATAGAGTACCAAACATACATTTTTAAAATGGGATACCATATATAATATATTATTTTCTAATTCCCCACACAAATATATGTATGTTATTTTGTATACAATGTCATATGCCTAAATTCCATTTAACCGTAAAACCGTTTTTGTGGTTTAACATATTAAACCAAAAGTTGTAACCCTTGGTTTTTTATGTTAAAATAAAAGTTGTAACTTTTAGATAGAGGATAATAAACTAAGGTAGGGAGGTGTAAACCATTTTTTTCTGAGATGAACCGTTACAGCCTGTCAAAGTCAATATTTTTAAAGGTCAATATCTCATGAACAATTGAATTTAGACATATGATATTTTATACAAAATAAACGTATAGTTTTGTGGTGAATTAGAAAATATTATAATACATCCCATTTAAAAAAAAAATGCATGTTTGGGACACTGCATTTCTGAGACACTATGTATTTTTTAAATTATTTTTAAAAGATGCACACCAACAACCCCTACCAGTTTCATCTTTACAGGTTTTTTAATAATGTCGACTATCTTCCACCGACACACTAAATGGACATAAGGTATATTTTTATATATTTATTACAGCTTTGTGTAAGGTATATACTTACTGTTCCCATTACGGAGCAGTACCGTTCGTGTCAATTAAAAAAAATTTAATTCCAAAAATCTTCAGTTTGCCATAATGCTATGAAACGTAATTAACAATATAACGATTTTTGAAATTTAATTTTTTTATTAATTGACACGAACGGCACTGCGCTGTAAAGGGTGCAGTAAGTACCTAACATAAAGCTATAACCAACACAAGAATAAAATTCAATTTTCATTGAGTCGTATTTTAGAAACATCAATTTTCAAATCAGCAGATTTTACACAGCTTAGGACACAGCTTTTTCGCCCCGGTTAAGTTACGGTTTGGATAACTATACCTCTCTTTTGTTAAACTAAAGGTTTTAATTATGTCTTTGTCCTGGTAAAATAATTTACATATTAAAATTATAATTTACTGGTTTTTTCCATCGGTATGTGTAATTTCGGCTTTATATTAGGAAATATTTGTTTGTATATTTTACATCTGAAGGAACCCCTGTGACGGTGAAAGATATTATGTCATGTTGACAATATAAAAGTGAAAATCAAAAACACGGTGTTTTTCATTCCTAATTTTTTTTTTACATGGCTTACTTACTTTCACTACAATCCAATTTATCATATTCCGCACTAATATCCTGAACTAGAACCTATTGAAAACATATCCCAATAATAAAAATCTTTCTAGATAATAACAAACCTTTTCTAGAAACATTTAAAAATACGTCGGGAAAGCTGTACGCTTAAAAATATGAGGCGAGACGAGATGTACTCTCTCTCTCTCTCTGTAGCCTACAACCCAGGGTGGGTCCTCGCTGACTTTACAATTTGCCTCCACTTGCTGCGGTCCATCATAAGTTCTTCTGGTCGCTGGATATTTAGGCTTCGTAAATCCGCCGCAATATTGTCTTTCCACCGCATCCTTGGTCTTCCCAGCGGCCGCTTTCCTACCGGGGTCTCTTCCCATACCAGCTTGACGACACGTTGATCTTGTCTTTTAACATGGCCGGCCCATCTCAATCTCTCTGACTTTATTATTTTCACTATATCTGGTTGGTTATATAGTTCTTGTAATTCCCTGTTAGTTCTAATTCTGTATAGCTGTGTGGTGTTGTCCTTGATTGGTCCATATATCCTTCTAAGAATTCTTCGTTCTGCTAATTTCAGTCGGTTCTCATTTTGTTTCGTCATCGTCCATGTTTCACATGCATATGTCATTATAGGTCTTATAACTGCATGGTAAATTGTTATTTTTGTGCGGCGGGTTACATTTTTCGATTTCATTATTTTTTGTAGCGCAAAACAGCAGCGATTGGCTCCTTGTATTCTGTTATTAATCTCTTGTGTTACATTGTTATCAGAGGTGATCGTAGCTCCCAAGTATTTAAACTGATGGACCCTTTCAAAATTATAGTTGTCCATTGTCACGTTCTGTCCTATCCTGTCTCGTCGTTCTGTTCTTGTTGTAGTCATGTATTTTGTTTTATCTTCGTTTATTCGTGGGCCAACTTCTTTTGCAGCCTTTTCCAGTTTGATGAACTCCTCCTTGACGTTGATAGTCGTATTTCCCACTATATCTATATCATCCGCGAATGCCACCACAATGCGAGGACCCTGGTTTCTAAATAGGAGCGTTTCCATGTTTGCCTTTCGCACGGCGCTCTCCAAAGCGATGTTAAAGAGTAGTGGGGATAACGCATCTCCCTGTTTCAGGCCACTGTTGATTGAGAAAAAGGTTGACAGTCTTCCCTCAAGTCTTACTGCACTTGTAGATCCCTCCACACACGCTTTTGTGAGCCTAATTAACTTTCTCGGTACGCCCAGTTCTGCCATGGCATTCCACAGTTCCACCCTTAGGATGCTATCATAGGCCTGTTTAAAATCTATAAAAAGCTGGTGCAATGTTTTGTTGTATTCCCAACACTTCTCCATTAACTGTCTAATAGTGAATATCTGGTCTACTGTTGATCGATTTTTTCTAAAACCACACTGGTAATCTCCTATTTGATACTCTACACACGCAGTCAATCGTTCTAATAGCATTATAGAGAATACTTTATACCCTGTGTTAATAAGGGATATACCCCTATAGTTTGCACAGCACATTTTATCGCCCTTCTTATGTATGGGTATTATAACGCTTTCTTTCCAGGGGGTTGGTATTTGCTCTTCTTTCCATATTTGGCAGATGAGTTGATAGAAAGCAAGTTCCAAAGTCTCTCCTCCATGTTTTATACACTCTGCCGATACAGTGTCGTTTCCTGGGGCTTTGTTGTTTTTTAGTTTGCGGATAGCTCGTGATACTTCTCCCATTGTAGGTTCTTCCACTAAGGGGTCGGTGGTAAGGTATGTATAATCACGCCCGACTTCCTCTGTCTGTACATTCAGTAATTCATCAAAGTATCTTCTCCAGGTCTCTATCACTTCTGCTTCACTTGCAATGAGGTTACCTTTGTCATTTTTTATGACAGTTCCAACTCTGGGTCTAAAGCCGTTTTTTATACTCTTTACCTCCTGGAAGAAATGTCTAGTTCTGTTGTTCACTCTATTTGACTCTAGTTCTTCAAGAATATTTTCCTCGTGTGCCCTTTTCTTGGTCTTTATTGTCTTTTTTGCCTTTTCTCTGATCTCTCTGTATTTCTGGGTGTTTTGCTCGTTTGGATTTTGCAGCATTCGTTGTCGAACCTGGCTCCTCAATTTCAGGATCATCTCACATTCGTCGTCAAACCAGTTCTTCTTTCTAGCATTCTTTGCTGTTCCTACGGTGATCCGGGCACTATGAGTGATTGCTTTTTCATTGTTTCCCACATTGCGTCCGCATTATTTCGATTCGCCACGGATTCCAGTGCATTCTTCAGAGATGTTTGATATTCAATTATCTTATTTGTGTCTTTAAACGCCTCGGTGTTCCACCTCGGAGATAGTTCTGGCCTATTGTTCTTTTGTTTAGAAATTCTTTCTCTAAATTTAGCTCTAACCAGAAAGTGGTCACTGTCCGCATCAAGACCCCGCTGGCTCCTAACGTCGATAATACTACTTCCACGTCTTGCATTTATCAGCACATGATCAATCTGATTTCTCGTTATTCCGTCATTAGAAACCCAGGTCTGTTTATGTATGTTTTTATGATCAAACATCGTTGATTTAATGAGGAGATTATTTGACGTTGCGAAATCCACTAGTCTGAGTCCGTTATCATTGCAGTGTTCATGTAGGCTGTGTCTACCGATGTTGGGTTTAAAAGCTTCTTCTCTTCCTATCTTGGCATTAAAATCTCCCATAAGAATCGTCGCATCCTGTTTAGGCAGAGCTACCAGAAATGTCTCCAACTGGTCATAAAAGGCATCCTTAGTTACATCATCCTTCTCTTCGGTTGGTGCATGGACCGATAGCACCGAAATATTGTGGAGTTTTCCTCTAAGCCTCATGTAACAGATTCGTTCACTTACTGGTTTAAATTCCATGACAGAGTTCAACACGCATTCCCGTACAACAAAGCCTGTTCCAAATTCATGTTGATTGTTGGGACTACCACTGTAGAATACTACCGATTTGCTGGTTTTTTGGCTTCCGGTACCTGTCCACCTAACTTCCTGAACAGCTGTGATATCCATGCCAAACTTTTCAAGTTGCTCCACTGTTTTTATCGCTGCCGCAGGTCTATACCAGCTTAACACATTCAGGGTTCCAATATTCAAGTCCTGTTTTCTTTGCCGTGGTCGTCGTCGTATATCTGTCCTATTCCGAGGCATCTCGTTAGTTTTCATAACATGGTCGCTTTTTCCAAGGTAGGGTTGTTAACCCTACGCTTAACCCTCCTCCTTTATCCGGGCTTGGGACCGGCAGTGATGACTCCGAGCTACTCAGTTCACCCGTCATCATCCCAGGCGGAGTTAGACGAGATGTACGTCATCCTATTAACTGCGCAATTCTTTTATTTGCGAGTCGTGCGACCGATTATATTGTTATCTAAACTGCTGGACAATTGCTTTCGAGCAAGAAAAATTTCGCCTAAATTTAACAGTTAATATTTTCTGAACCAGATATGATATCGACCTACGGTTTTCAGTGGTTGATAGATTCATCCCTTGGGAAACAATTGTCAATGTTGGATTTTCTTTAACTGTAAGAAAATTTTATATACAGGGTGTTAAAAAAACGATGATTTTTGCTCCAATTTTAATGTTTTTGTTTGTTTTGTTGTTAATGTTCAATGTTACTGAACATAATCAAGATTTTCATAAGGTATAATAATCACTCGCAAAGTTTGCACAATACAACGCACAGGGAGATCTAGCTACTAATAAGTGTAAATAAAGCAAGGTTTTCCAAAAAAATCGGTATTTCTTAAAATATAGCAGATATCAAAAATTTGACAAATTACTTTCTTTGCTATGAACCAGTGATTTAATTGACGTAGAGTGATAAAATTTAAAAATATTATTATGAAAGTTACACGCCATTAAAATTGGAGCAAAAATCATCGTCTTCTTTAACACCCTGTATATAAAATTTTCTGACAGTTAAAGAAAATCCAACATCGACAATTGTTTCCCAAGGGATGAATCTGGTTCAGAAAATATTAACTGTTAAATTTAGGCGAAATTTTTCTTGCTTCGAAGCAATTGTCCAGCAGTTTAGTAGCAAAGTGGCGTCGACACTATCGCGTGAAAAGTACAAGTGAAGATAAAAAGTCCTATACCTGCTGCAGAACAAAAAAGTTTTCGGGCTTAGTATGTATAAAGTGTGGCAAGGTCTTCCATACTTCTTGTGCAACAAGAAATTGCTCTGAGAACATAGTCATAGTGGATAAAACACGGTTTGTATGTGCCGATCATGACATTACCTCGATACCTCAACAAGAGGAAGTGGTGATTTCTCTCCTCAAAGACATTATAGAAGTTGGAAGAGAAAATTAAAGGATTCCTAAATAATACCAAAATTCTCTTAGATAAACCCGAGGAATGCCAAAAATTACAAGAATGCGACATGGAAATACCAACACCATGCGCCCCGCATTGTCACCAACACAGCTCGTGACCTTACAAGCTACGGCAACTCAAAGCGAAGCTGATGGAGATATCCAAATCCTAAATATCCGAGATCTCAAGGTGAACCAAGACCAACAAAATCTTAAATTGAACAAGCCCACTGATTCTGAAATTTCAAACGACAAAATGAGACAAATACTGGTCTATATAACCTACTTAATCAAGGGCACAAAACAACATTGATGAGAATTGTTAAACTGTTACTACAAGAAGAGCGAGAAAACCAAAAAATCGCGAAGAAAAACACCCGCCTCAGCAAACTGAACGACCTAGGAGTGCTCCAATCAGAGGAAACAGAGATATTCTACTGCAAAACATTACCATCGACCTAAAAGTGGCCGAAAACAGGACAGGGTTTTTTGTTTCCGGCTTCACAACAAACACCATGCCTGAAGCACTACAGAGATTTATAAAGTCCAATCTGAATGTGAAATGCAGCTGTGCGAAACTTCGTACAAAAAAAGATGGCAACAAAAGTACATTTAGAGTTATCAACAGCAACCACGAAGAAACCTTTATGAACCCAAACTCTTGGCCTAGGGGTATAGTTGTGAACCATTTTCAGAACATCAGTCTGCGTACCTACCAGCCTACACAATAGGAGGCACAACCCTCAAGAATTTACAAGCCCAGTCAAACCCAGCTGTATCTACCTCCACTAAGGAGGACAGCATATGTAAAACAAAGCTGTTCCACCAAAACATGCAGTCTATCAATAATAAGATAAATAAATTAGAAGCATTCCTTGCAGAACATCTACTTGGACAATGTATTCCTGAACTATGGTGCTGATAAGTGTGAGAGTTGGCTACTTGATAACGGGTTGTCAGACCATGTGGGTCAGCTTATACAGTTCAACACGATATGTAGAGTCGCAGACTCCGCTGGTAAAAAAGTTATCTGTAGACCAATCACTCAAACGGGAAAAATGACTTTTTTCTCTCAGGTGGCAGCAATTGACTGGAGTGTTGTGAACAACAACGACCTCTGAAACAAATTCTCCATTTTTTGCGAAGAGATAAATTCTGCATTTGTCAATTAATTCAAAATGTTATCATATAAGAAATGATCAAACCCGTGCAGTAAACTGGTTCACCGAGGAACTGAAGGGGAAGCGCGAAACCCTGCACTTTCTTAACGATTTATATAAACAACACCCAACGCAATATCTAAAAGACCAAATAAAATCGTACAGGATCGCTTATAAAAATTCTATAAAATTTGCTAAACAAACAGCAAACGACAACCTGATACGGGGCTCCGCAAACCCAGCTCGTACAATGTGAACAATTCTAAATGAGTACCGGGGTGTGAATGGGAATAAAGTAAAAGAAAATAATATACCACCGGATGAATTTAACGACTCCTTTGTAGCAGTTCAGTTGCACGGTCGGTTCGGAGGGACTGACGTGGCCCCTTTAAAATTTAGGGAGGTTGCACGGTGAAGGTTTTTCAATACAGGCCGTCACTCTTAATGACGTAAGAGATAATATGCAAGCTGCAAAGTAAAAAAAAGGAAAGACTCATTTGGACTGACAATAGAGCTAATAGAAATGATAAAAAATCAAATTATAGTTCCCTTAACTAAATTATATAATTTATGTTTGGACCAGAATGTTTTCCTTCCATCCTTAGACATGTAATGGTCATTCCAATCTATAAAAAGAGAGAAGTTAACGATGTTAACAATTATAGACCGATCTCATTACTCCCATCTCCTCAAAAATTTTTGAAAAATGCTTAGCTTCTAGAATGGCACATTTCTTTGAGCGTGCGATGCTGTTTTTGGAATAATAGTTTGGTTTTCGCCGGGAGCGTAGAACTTCATTGGGGGTCCTCGATCTTGTTAAAATCATTCAAGAAGCGTTTGAGAACCGTAAATTTGTCTAGCAGTTTTTGCGACCTGAGCAAGGTCGTTCGACTGTGTGTCACACGAGTTGCTCCTGAAGAAGCTCAGGCGCCACAACTTTGACAAAAACTCCCTGGAGTTACTTAGGAGTTACCTTTCTGGCCGCAACCAGACTGTTCGAGTGGGTGGTGTGGAGTCGACCAGTAGAGGGGTGACAATGGGGGTTCCCCAGAGATCGGTCTTGGGACCCCTCTTGTTCCTTATTTATATCAACTACCTTCCGGAGCTTGACCCTGAATCACATTATACCATCTTCGCAGACGATGCAACAATCTCGTGCTGTGCAGAGAGTCTCGATGGAGCCGTGGCTTGGTTTACTTCCAATAAACTATATCTTAATACCACGAAAACACAATCTTTCATCTTCTCGCTTTATGATATACCGTTGGCGGCCGAGGGTTCTCCTGTCAAGTTCCTGGGAGTGTATCTGGACCTCGTCTAGAAAGGTGTCGAGATGGCCCTAACTGTCTTGCAATTCAACTGTATAACAAACTTCCTAATTCTATTGAAGATTTGCCTCTGCATCTTTTCAGCTCACGAATAAAGCAATTTCTCATCAGTCAGGCTTTCTACAGCCTGGTTGAGTTTTTAGAATATATTTTAAATGTTATTGTGGAATTATGTATTTGATTGTAGTAATGTGTGTATCTTGTACAACTAAGTTTCATTTCTTATCTTGACCATTTTTTAAACACATTTTATATTTATGTTAAGTATAGGCTGTATAATAACTGTGGTCTCTCTGTTTTTTTCAAACATTTTTTAATTGTAATTAATACTAGGTACCTGACATGTGCAAATACAATTGTATGTTGACATCAAAGAACAAATTAGAGATGGAACACCAGTCTCGAGAGATTAGTCAGGTCGGAGCGTGTCGAATGAAGGCTGTCCCGGGTTACCCATTTTGTTGTGATGTCGGTACTTTTTTCTGCGTATTTTTATTAAAGAGCGCATTTTGATTAATTATTTTCTCAGTAAATTATTGAATAATTTAAAACTGAAAAGGCAGAAAATTTTATTTTGTCGTGTTCTATAAGATGGCGTCAAAATCAAAAGTGAAAAAAGGACCATTTTGTGCATATCGCGAATTTCTAAATATTTTTGCATAATTTTGCACTTTTTTAAAGCAACGACTCTTCCAGGAGTACTTATTAGTTAAATTAATTGTGTAATTTAATTATTTGTAGTTCATTTTTTAAAGTCGTTCCATTTTATTTATATTTATTTAGTTGTGAGGGTAAAAACATAAAGTAATTTCCCGATTACATATTTTTTATTTTTTTAAGGTAATAAATCAAATGTGTTTAGTCCCAAAAATCCCCAAATTCACATTAAAACCGATAAACTCACTATTTCCTACCCATTCATTTTGATCAATTCAGCGACAATTATGATGTCAAATATATTTTTTGCCTGCAAAAATTATTTATCCGTCAGATATTTATTCAATTTTTCCCTCTGATGTGGTTACAGTGGACTGTAACTTAAGAATTTTGTATTTTTCGGTGTAATTTTAATATAATAAGAATATTAGAAGAAAATTAAGAAAAATGGGCGCACAAGATGGTCGAAAATCGCACTCTTACCTGGACTGACTAGCCGTGGCGGTAGAGAGGGCCCTCTTTCTTCTTCCAGTTTGTTCTTTTGTGTTGAAAAATCAGCCACGCACTTGTACTGAATAGTTTTTTAGTTAAAGTCCGATTTAATACAAATACATTATGTATAATAAGCAAAAATTTTTGGTTTTTCGAACAACCTTTTTCGCCGTCTTTTAGGCTCACGGTTCGGACGCAAGTCCTCGACATGCGCGACTCTACGCACCTCCTAGAGAGTGTCGAAATCGAGAACTTGTGCGTTCACGGAAAAATGTCATAATATACAGGGTGCGCCAGACTCAGTGGCCTATTAGAAATATTTAGAAAACGACAAATGATATTCTTATGAGAATTTGAGTGTGTTCATAAGATCTTGTGTTCTAGCGTTTAAAAATATTTTGAAAGGGGCGGTGTTGCCAGATCATCTTGAAACTTCTAGCAACTTTGGAATTTGAAATGAGACACCTTATATATTATTTTACTTTTTGTTTCTGCTTAATAACACAAACATTTTTTGTATATAATATTCTATGCCTATCTCTTATAGTTTTTGAGATATTAATTAATTAGTCATTTTTTGGGGCCAAAACATGCTAACCAGAAAATCAAATAATTTTGTGATTAAGGCACCTAGAAAGTTAAAATTTTTACAGGCGGTTCTTATAGCATGGCCATCTAAGAATTTTGATGATATATGAAAATATTTTTACACAGGGCGTCACAAAAAAACGTAATCTTCGTAATATAAATAAATGCAAAATTCTCAACTTTTTTAAATGGAACACCCTGTATTTTATTTTCTTAACAAAATCTAGTTTATATTTCCTACCAATAAGTATAACATGTTCCTATACCTATCTCTAGCCAATTCGAACTTACAAGGGGTTTAAAAAAACTAATAACTTAATAAAAAGGTTTAAATACATTTAATAGTAGGCTTGTTTTCAAAAACAAATAAAAGGGAACAAATGTCAACCGAGATGTCAACTTAATTTCCTATATATCTTATATTAAAAAGCCATGGCATGTCAAAAAAAGAATGCATTAAAATATAAAATATTAAATATAAAACTAAATACTAAGTTGCTTAAAATGTCCCCTGTTTGCTGCTATACACTCATGGATAGTTATTAATACGTGCTCCGTTGTAGCTTTTCGTATTTCTTCTCTATCTAGAGCTCCTAGAGATACCCTTACGCGTTGTTTTAGATCCCCCTTGGTGGTAACTTTAGTTGTATACACTTTTTCTTTTATTGTGCCCCACAAATAAAAGTCTAATGGAGTAAGATCCGGAGATCTTGGGGGCCAATTCCATGGTCCTTGTCGACCAATCCATCTGTCTTCAAATATGTTGCATAATTCTGTGCGCACTTCACTAGTTGCATGGGATGGTGCTCCATCTAATTAATACCAGCAGTGTTCAAGTCTATTTAATGGTAAATTATCTAAAAAGTTCGACACAGTGGTCCTCAATATTTCTAAACATTTTGCGCCCGTTAAATTCTCGTCATAAATACAAAATGCCATTTTATTATCCATTAGTAAACAAAAAACGTTAAAACTGAAATGATTTTGAAAATGTCTTTCTCCTACAAAGTGGGGATTTTCTCTAGACCAGAAATGGGAATTTCTTGGATTAAAAATGCCTTCCCTTGAAAACTTAGATTCATCTGTCCAGATGATCTTTTTTAAAAAATCGGGGTCTTCTTGTGTCCGGAGTAATATCATTTCACAAAATTCTACACGATTCATCCTGTTGAAGTACCTGAAGTGTAATAAGTTAATAATCATGCATTTTATGATTATGTAATATTCGTTTTATGGATTTATATGTCAGCCCTATGTCGTTTTCTGCACTATATATCGACGCATGCGGAAATGCATGAAAATACGCCAAAACATTTATTTTATTCTCTTCATTACCTGTTATCCGCTTAACTTAAATTCTTGGTGCTTTAACATTATTATACTGCAACATATTTCGTTCCATTCTTTTAAACTTTTTTGCTTGGAGATGAATTGGGATACAGTTCATTAAATCGTCTACATGTTCTTGATACAATTTTATTACACTCTCCATGTATAAAAAGTAAATTCAAAATTTCTGCGTTTGAATAAGAAATATTGACCATTTTATTCAATAATTTAAAAACACAGCTTACAGACAAAACCAATTAAGTTGACATTTTCTCTCTTTCATTTGTTTCCGAACAAATTCTGCCAAAGCCTACTATTAAAAGTGTTTAAACCTTTTTATTAAGTTATTAGTTTTTTTAAACCCCTTGTAAGTTCGAATTGGTTAGAGATAGGTATAGGAACATGTTATACTTATTGGTAGAAAATATAAACTAGATTTTGTTAAGAAAATAAAATACAAGGTGTTCCATTTAAAAAAGTTGAGAATTTTGCACTTATTTATATTACGAAGATTACGTTTTTTTGTGAATCCCTGTGTAAAAATATTTTCATATATCATCAAAATTCCTAGATGGCCATGCTATAAGAACCATCTGTAGAAATTTTAACTTTCTAGATGCCTTAATCACAAAAATATTTGATTTTCCGGTTAACATGTTTTGGCCCCAAAAAATGACTAATTAATTAATATCTCAAAAACTATAAAAGATAGACATAGAATATTATATACAAAAAATATTTGTGCTATTAAGCAGAAACAAAAAGTAAAATAATATACAGGGTGTCTCATTTAAAATTCCAAAGTTGCTAGGAGTTTGAAGGTGGTCTGGTAACACCGCCTCTTTCAAAATATTTTTAAACGCTTGAACACAAGATCTTATGAACACACTCAAATTTTCATAAGATTATCTTTTGTTGTTTTCTAAATATTTCTAATAGGCCACTGAGTTTGGCGCACCCTGTATAGACTAATTGTTGAAAAGTAATTAACTCAAAATAAATTAAAATAAAAGAAAATGTTACCATACCATTGTAAGGCCAATTTAAAAGAAAAAGAAAATAATACTAGTTTTCTTAACACCCTCGCAACAAACGTTTGTACATTAATAGACATATATATTTTATTTTACAGGCAATTATAGACATTTTTTATGTAGCACATCATATGCCTATCTTCATCTGTTTCCGATTATTAACGATTTTAAAATAAAATTATTGATAAGAACTTTATTACGAAAGTAAAAAACAACTTATGAACAAAAATTGCTCTATGAGATGTTGAAAATATCCTCCAATACCTGTTCTGCAAAATACAGATCGGTCTAAAAATCTATATTGCACATTCTATGCTACCTATGAAAAAGTTTCTCGCAAGACTCGTCGAATAGACTCATTAAGAAAATATATCGAGTCTGGTTTTGATCTAATATATACTAATACATAATTAAACTGTTCCAGACTTTACCCAACGTTTACTGAATAATATAATAAAACTTAAAATATTCATTCTAGGTATCGATGATATATTTATTATATGATACAAGGGACTTGGCACTACAGGAGTTACAACTTTTAATAAATTCTGATAGCAAGTCTAATTTATTATATAAATGGGCTAATAATGAAAACTACACTCTAAATAGACGATGGCAGGAAAAACTGGTTGAAGCATTGTGTATAATTCAAAATTATAAAATTCTTAGAGATATTGGTAAGTTGATTACTTTAATGAAATGCTAAGAAATAAAATAAATTTGTTTTGTCATTTTTTATGCCATAAATTAAATGTACAAAAAAAAATTACGAATTCCAAAAATTTAAGTAACATATTTAGATAGATGGTATTTTTGGAAACTACAGTCATAGCGATCGGGTCGACCTTGGTTACCATAAAAATGTATTTATTTTAGTTATTTATTTATATACACATGACAAGTTGTTACAAAATATATTAAAATCCTTAATTAAAAACCTTTGGGTCTATTAAAAAATACATTTTTTGAAAACTATATGTTAACCTTTTATAATGATTTTTTATATTTATGGTCTATTTCTTATCGATTGAGGACGATGACAGAAAAAAAAATTGAACAAAAATTTTCCTGATTGGTTAAATCATGTACCAATTTACACTACGTAAATGAATAGCCCACTTGTTAAAGCTCTCTTATTTTGAAATCACAGAAGAAGGATATGAAATCTTCGTTCGATTGATTTCTTGCAAATGTATGCTAATTATAACCCCTTTAGCAATTAAAAATAACTTTTAGCTCTAGTTATATTACGAAATAAACAATCTATTAACTTTCTAAACATAAAATCGGTTAATTTCACGTTTTTTTGCGACATAAATAATAAACCTACTCCTACTTTGTGTTGAAGCAAAAAAGGACGCTCGATTTGTCAATAAAATATAGAAGGCCATGCCAAACCGCAAAAACCTGACATAACCTAAAAATTCTAGTATTTTTGTGTGATTTTTTACTTTTTAAAGCTTATCTACCTGCTATTTAAGTTTTTCAAAAACAAAAATGGTAACAGAAGAGAATAATTTCGACAAGGTATAAACAACTTTTAAGTTACCTTTTCATTAATAAAGATCTGGCTTGTTTTTCTTAAAATGGTTCCTCTTTGAAAACTAATGAGAAATGACTATTAGTTTTTACACTGTGTATTTGCATTAAATGTACCTGCCTATCAACGAAAGACATAGACTTGATTCTTAACTCTTTCAAAAGCCATTTTTATTTGAAGAGAATACAATAAAGTTTATACCAATGTTTGTTATTTTTTCACATACAGATTTCTCATAGGGACAGAGCAGGTTGCAAAGAAGTTTGAGTTTAATTACAATGATCACAATTTGGAAGCATGGCATGATAAAGGAAATACATTTAAGCTTTTTAAACACCCTAGCCACAAGAATAAATATTTAAGTTTTAAGTTAAAATTCTAACCGCTGTAAACCGTAAGCAGTAAACAACAAAATGTCAGTTATGACGTAATCCCTATATAACTTTACCTTTTTACCTTGTCAAAAATGAAAATTCTTGCATTTTTTTGTTGCAAAACGGGTTTCTCAATCGAAAAGAAATAGACCATAGGTATAATAACCTTTTCAAATTAACCACCAATGCAATCATATTTTATGACCATTTGAAAATACGCACGTTGCCCAGTACAATTCTATATAAACTTTTATTTAATAACCAGCAACAATGTAGTAATTTACCGTTTTGGCACTAGGGAATACCGTGTATATATGATAGTAAAACTTGTTCTGCATGAAAGACTAGTTTTTTCTTGTATGTTTTAAAATTTACCAATCATTAATCAAATAAATAAGTAGGTACTTGGTACCTGGTAACTGAATTTTAACATGTGTACAGTCAATCGCAGCTACTCTTAGACTGGGTTCCCTTCTTGGGCCCTTTATCTGCATTCTCGGGCTCTAGCCCATCTATGCCTCGGCTGTTGTACTCAGGGAGCAGATTAGACTCCGCGTCTCGATGCAGTAAAGGTTTTTCCCGTCTAAACTGATTTGTGTTATTATTAGCCGGGCCGGTCGTGTCTGTGCGTAAACTTGCATCCATTGTCTCCTCGGGATTTATGTATTCTATTGACCCTGATGTTATTGACTGTACGGGTTTTTCCGGCGAATGCTTAATTAACGGCATTTCATAATATCCCTCGACCTCTTCCTCGGGACGAACGTCTTTTGTCGTTTTTTAGGCGCCAGGAGTTTTTTAGAGTTGAAAAACACCAAAACTTATATTTTGTAGTATCCGGCTAACTTTTGAGGCCAACTAGTTAGGAGTATTATTCCCTTCAACTTTGTTCCTTTGCCAAAGTGTTGGCGCGCCTCTCCTTCTCGAGTTATTTGCAAAAATAAAAATTTCTCTCACTTTGCCCTAGATTTGATCGCAGTCTGGGTCTTCGTATATTGATATTAAAAGTAAACCGGCTGCCGGCGATCAAGCAGCGGCCGGTTACTTGGCGTCCTGAAATGTAGGCAAGCTTTAAATTGAAACAATTACTCTATCTTGATTTCGGTGTAACAGGTTTCCAATGTTTTAACGAATTTCTTTTATAATGAGACGAATTTCTTTCGGAGTCGGCGAGATCTTACTAATTTGGATCTCGATATCATTTAGCAGATATCTAACTCATCCGCCAGGGTTGCCACATCTAGTAGATTTTCTACTTTTTAGTAGATTTCACCCTTCTTCAGAAAATTTTAGTAGGCATATTTTTTTTAGTAGATTTTGGTAGATTTTAATATCAATTTCAATAATGTAAATATGCCATTAACAATATAATAAAATTATTGTAAAAATTATTTAAATTAAGTACTTATTTATTTTAATATCGGACGACGACCTTTTTTTTTTTTTTATTTTAGACACCACTTACAAAACAAGAGGAAGGTTATGGTTATTGCTGCCTATGTCGAGGCCGCGACCCCTTTTTTTCACTATTATTTTTAGTGCTCACTCAAAAATCACCGAGCCCATTTGTGCCCTCCCCTAATTTAGTAGATTTTAGTAGATTCAAAATAAAATAAAAGTAGATTCGCCAAAATAAATGTGGCAACGCTGTCATCCGCTTAAATAAGTTACCATCAATCTATGGTCAAGAATTGACGGAGTCGGATTTAGGAGCTAGTATCTCTTGGCTCTCATCGGCCGTATGCTGGCCGACTCCCAGATACTTTCAAAACGCGTTCTTACATATCAACATTATAATATTTAGATGGCGACTTACTATACGTGGCGCCCTCTATTGACAAAAAATCTAACTTTATACTTGAGAGAATATGGGATTCCGTAACACTACCACATTTGGAAATATTGCTATTTGTTTAAACTCATTCTTAATAAGTATTATTTCCTCTGGTGTTTGTGGCACTTTAACAAATATTGGTCGGAAGCCTGCTATTGCTTCAAATACCTTTCTTATGACTACAGAAACTGTGTTGATTCATAAATACCCCCAAAATCGACTGATACATACTTCCAGAAGCATAAAAACGAAGTATTATTAACAACTAAGTCTGCGGACTGTAAAATATTTAGGTTGGGTTGCATAAAGATTTTTAACCATAATTAATTAACCAGCAAGGACTGAGATAAATGACATTGTCAGGCATTATTCACTCACAATCAAAGGTACCTGATTTTAATTGAGGAGGAAATTTGCAAGGGCGCGCCAAGCCGAGGGTGCAAGGAGTGCACCGCACACGGGCGGCAAATTTCTGGGGCGGCAAGAAGCCGCCTTGTTTTTTTATAATAATAATAATAATCATAACATGTTTTCGTATCAGTGAATTCTGCGTTATAATTTAAAGATAGTGTTTGACGCTTTATACAATTTATTCGACGATGCATCTCGAGATGCTAACACTAGAAATTTAGCAAAGTCATTGTTAACTAAAATAAAATCGTTCAAATTTATTTGTTCAATAGTGATATGGTACAATATTTTAACAAAAATTATTACTGGAAATAAGGCAATGCAATAATCTGACATGGTTCTTCCAAAGATAATCGAAATGCTTAAACAAGTTAATAATTACTTGAAAGAGTGCAGATTAGACAAGTTTTTTGTAGTAAGTTAGACAGTTTTGAAGCATTTTGGGCACCGAAGAACAAAAAAATCTTTTAAGATAAATGTATGGTCTTTTTAAAAACCTAAAAAAACTAATTTTCTTAGAGTGGACGTCACTAAATAAATAAAATATATTTTTGATCGGAGACTGACTTTAAAATACATTGAAATATATATGTACAATAAAAACTAAGCTTTATCAACATTTTTTTACAAGCAATTTAAATCAAGATTGTTTGAAAATTATTTTGGTTAGGTGAAAATTGCAGTGGAAATAACAAAAAATTCGATACCAATTCAATTCTGTAGGTCTTTTAAAAAATTATTTTCCCTTCGCTGTAAATAACGTTTAATTACTTACTTTCTTTATATACAAGGGTTCGTATTTATTTCACATTAAAATTCTTAAACAAAGACATTGAAGGCCAAAAGAATAAGGGGGATAAATATATTTAAACATTTTTAGTAGTTTCAACATTTGCCATTGGTAATGGGTCATTCCAAAAATTTTGTACAAAAGGGCGTTCTCGCATTTAACATTTTTTTTCGATGTATTTAAAAAACACATTAAAAAAAACGTTTTGCAGTTATAAAACACATACTTTAGATTTTTTTAAATAGCTTTAAGAGTTTTAAATAATTTAATTTATCTCTGCGAAAACCATAAAAAAACTAACTCAAATATCCCTTCCGTGGACGTAACCACTTGTGATTTTATAGTATTACTTTATAATAAAACTATACACCACTTTACGAAAATGGATTTTTTAATATATGATGAATTTTAATAGTACTTAATTTTTGTTTATTTTCGTTTATCTACTATTATTTTTGTAATTTTTAAAGCATTCTGTAGTTTGTAACCAAGTTTGATGGTAATTTTCGTGGACAATAAAAAATTCAGTAAATTTCGTAAAAATTGGAGACAATGTGCAGTTGGTCGCGGTAGTTCCCTAAGCATTTAGCTTCAGAATCTGTTCTGATTATCAATGACGTCAAATTGCAACAAGTTTTCTGTGATTTATAACAAAAGCAAATAAAAATGTATTATGTCAAGCTGGTGTGATCACTTCTGTGCAATTGATAACAAAGGTAAGATATTAAAAAAATGGTTATATAATTTTTTTGTAAAGTTATTAAAACAAAATCTTTCCACTCCTTAAACAATAAAACCAACGTAACATTTTTCACATGTTTAATAAGTTTTAAGGTTAAAATAATCACTTCTGTTGCCATCACTTCCGTGGACATTCTTTGTCTACGGAAGTGAACGTAACCAGTTTTAAAATTGTTTTCCCTTTTTAAAACGTAAATCAAATTGGCTACTAAATTATATATATATATATATATATATATATATTTCGAAAATTATAGGATTCTATGAAAGTAAGTAGATTGCCAATATTCTTATTAAGGATTCTAATATTTAGGTGAATTATACTTAAGTGCGTCACTGTTAACTAAAACTTTTTCCATTGTAACTACTGTCTATTTTTGTACCCTTCGTACCATTTTCTTCATCAATTATATTATTATTAAGTATCTCGTCTTGTAAGTGGTTTACCGTTTTGTAGTTAGTTTCATTTTTTAACTGACCTATATAGTACTTTAGTGATGGGCAATTGTGGTCCAAAGTGTTATGTTCTGTCACATATTCGTTCGATATTGTTTGTTGGCTGCCACACAATTAATACATTTTTTTGGTACACTTTTAGAGTCAGTTTTAATGTGCTTTCCTGTACAATGTCTACATACTTGTTCATTTATACTGCTTTTACTTTTATGTCCAAAACCCTGGCGTTGATATTAGAGAGTTTTTGGCCAGTCACTTTAAACGTCAATTTCGTTATAGTTGTGGTTAAATTTGTGGTTAATAACCATAACTTTTCGTCGCAAATCAGAAAGTTTTTGGACGCACCAGACAAACTCACAATTTTAGGTTAGTTCTTAATCTTGGGTATAACCTTAAAATTATTTGTTGGTGTTTGTTTCTTTGTTTTGATAAAAAAAATTGATAAATGGAAGAAATAATTCAGTTTGTGATATAAAGAGGTGAGGTCGAGGGTGAGATTAATATGAACCTAATTAGAAATTTGATATTGCAAGAGGTTTTTGGTGGTCCTGAGCAACCAGCAGCAGTAGGAGATCGTGTTGTCAGAAGGCCTCCATTTGATCTAGAGGAATGGTCTGAAGCAGACTGTAAAACTCATTTCCGATTTGACAAAGAGGACATAACCCGTCTGGTTGCAGCACTCGGAATACCATAATTTATTCAAACTCAGGCAGGACATATTGCTACAGGTTAGTTTACTTCTGAGTTGATTTTTTCTGTTTGAGGGTGCGGATAATACATAGTTAAGTCCTTAATACCTATCCAGCATACCCACACACCTAACACAAAATCTGCACAGATCACTTTCTTGGTGGTACCCATCGAAAGCTGCATTTCTTAACAAAAAATCAGGATTAGGTTCTATATTTTTAACTAAATTAGGTATATCTATTTTTTTTTAGGAGTTGAGGCTTTATGCATGACATTGAAAAGTGTGATGTTTGGGGCGAGGGAGAAATAATACTGGTTACGGCGTTTATTATATGAGTAACAATCGGGTAACACTAGATTCTATGACTACTTTACAGCGTTTACAGACTAAGGAAGCTTCGTGGGTTTTAAGGACGCGACTTGCTTCTTGCGGTATGGTATGCAGACTGTTCTGCCAAGCTGTCTGCAGTTCCCTTGTGCCCTTGACTCGGGAGTTTTCGGGTACGTCCGGCAGCTGGGTGTTCACTTTGCAGTGACGGCGACGTCCACTTTGGCTGGTCACCATAACAAAAAGACAGGCATATCCAAATAGACTTGAGGACATTAGACCTTTTTTTGATAACCGTAGTATTTCTGCAATTTCAGAAATTACAAACTTTGTGTTAGGTTTTGTAGAAGAAACCTTTGACCACCTACTTATGGATCTGGAATCTCACCGTTGGTTAACTGCAGAGAAACTTCAAGGTTATTCAAATGTAAGTTTAAGAAAAGTTTGTCAAAAATATGTCTCCAGTCAAAAAGTCATCATCATGAGTTTGAAATAGGTATAATAAATTTTTATGTAAAGCTAGCAACCACACCTTTTTTAAAAATTTTTTGGAAAACAGAACAGCACAAAATTTTTAAAGGGTGGACAATACTTTTTAAGTTTTATAGAGATAGGCTTGCTAGGTTTATGGAGGTCTTTATAAGAGCTAAAAGCAAGACGGTTTTTTAGTTCTGACAAGTTTCCTCTCTTTCAGGCAGTTGCAGCAAAAGGGGCTGCAGTTCAAAACTGTTGGGCCTTTCTTGATGGGACAATAAGGCCCATTTGCAGGCCATCGGTAGATCAACAGCAGAAGCAGTATTACTCTGGTCACAAGAGGACCCATTGCTTAAAGTACCAGAGCTTGGTTTCTCCTGATGGTTTAACCATTAGCTGTATGGGACCCTTCGAGGGAAGAAGGCATGATGCAGGATCTGTTCGTAGTTCGTCGTCGTGAACGGACGTGCTTTAAAATCGCTCCGTGTTTTTGTTAAGTTTTTCTTGTATTAAAGTTTGAGTTTTTTTTTCTTTTATCAAAGTGATGGAAGTAAAGTATGGATAACAGCGAAGAAAAATTATCAAATGCAGGTAGGACATACATAATTAGAAAAACTAGGAGTCATTCAGTGGGATCATCGTTTACCAAAAAAGATGTAAATAAAATTGCCCGTGACCTTGCCAAAACACCGATCGAAATAAAAACTAATCTTGATAAAAATAAACACAAACAGGTGGTCAATGATACTGTAAACAAAGCTGGGACTAGTATACAGGTTGTACCAAAGACAGACGAAAACGAAGACTTAGGAAATTATGAAAACATTTTTACATCTACAAAGCATATAATAAGAACGCCCCCCAAAACCAGCACTGAGAAGTTTGAGGAAAAACAGTCGCAAAAGAGACAGAGGTCAGACTCTAGCACTCCAGAAACCGCAGACAGACAAAAAATTCGCAAGGAACAAGCCGAGGAACAAGCAGTAGAAAAAGAAAACTACCATGTTCAGACAGTTGAAGAAATAAATTGCATATCACTTACTTCTGGGCATAATAATACTGAAACTATGATTCAAACTCTCCAAAAATGAAATTATAAATACTTTTTCTGAAAACCCAGAAGATAGCAAAAATGATTTAGTAGCACTAAGAAAGGCTACATTTAAAATACATTCAATGGTTACTAGTCTAGTGTACAAGGTTGGCCAATTAGAAAAAGAAAATCTTATTCTTCAGCATAAACTAGAGGATTACAAAAAGTCGCAGCCAAACAATGAATTTTCTCAACTAAGTAATACCAGAGAAAACACACACGTAGTAGCCGAAACTCCCAAGAAAACCTACAGCTCGGTAATAAAAAAAAATCGATAATAGAAATCCAGAATACAAAAATGAAGTTCAGAAATGGGTCACCCCTCCACAAACTAAGAAAAATGAGACTCTAATCAAGCCAAAGGAAGACAAGGACTCAAAGCAGGTACTTAAGGAAATTAAACAGAACTTATGTAAAAGTGGACAAGGCAACATAGCATTTAAGAGGGTCAAACTTTTACAAAATGGTGGAGTAATTATAGAATGCCATGATAATACTCAACAAAAAAAACTGCAGGGTCTTCTAGAACATCAAAGTAACTTTCAAACAAAAAATTTGGAAAATAAGGAACCTATGTTAATGATCAATGGGATAGAAAAAGGCTATACATCTGAAGAGTTCATAGTTGAACTTATAGAAGATAATCCACAGATGAAGGAATTATTTGGAGAGGATGTTAAAACTCAAATGAAATTTATAGCAAAAAAAGAGTGTAGAAATAAAAATAAAGAAAATTGGATATTTCAAACCAAACCGGAAATATTTAAATGGCTTATAAAAAATGAGAATATAAGTTTTGACTTGATGAAGGCGTATGTACAAGAATATACCAAGTTGACCATGTGTTTTAACTGCTGCTATTTTGGACATATCGCTAAATACTGTAAAGGAACTTTGTGTTGTTATAAATGTGGTAAAGAGCACGAAAGTAACCGATGCACAGAAGAAAGTCCATTAGATTGTCCTAATTGCAAAAGAATTAAACTGAACGACAGAAGACATTCTGCTAGAGATCCCAAATGTCCAGCCTATTTACGTAAGCTAGAACAACATCGGCAATCTATTGATTTTGGTGATAGTACAGCTAGAAAAAATAATTTTTTATAAACAAATCAAATCCGCCTGATCAAAATCACAGCTTAAAAGCTCAAAAAGAAGAATTCCTAAGTCCCTGTATAATTCACCAAAATGTTCAGTCTATCGGCAACTCTATTGACAAAATAAACCATCTACTAGAAGAGCATCTACAATGTAAGTTTTTGTGCATAACTGAACACTGGAAAGATAAGAAGCAGCTGGAGATGTTCGCTTTAAGAGATTTTAAGCTTGCAACATTTTTCTGCAGAGAAAATGGTTATGAAGGAGCAGCGATATATGTTCAAAAAGACATTAAAGTTAAAGTTCGTAAAAAAATAAATAAACTCTCAATAAGTGGGCAATTCGAATGTGCCGGTGCGGAGTGCAATATTGGTGTTGAAAAGTTTCTTGTTATTACAATATATCGACCCCCCGGGGGAGATATAAAAGTGTTTCTAAAGTTACTCGACAGTTTATTGGTACAGATTATGGATGAAGAACACCGTGTATTTTTAGCAGGTAATTTTAATATTGAACTACTAGAAAACAATAATAACAGAACGGACTTTCTATCAGTAATGAACTCCTTTAATATGAGTCCTTTAATCTTAGAGAACACTAGAATTCAAGCACATCTAAAAGTTGCATAGATAATATTTTTTCAAATATTTCCCATTCCGAATTACAGAGTTCTATTTTACATACCTACTTCAATATCCGATCATTTTGCACAAAAAGTAGTTTTTAAATGCAGAAATAAAGAAATTTTTATGCCCCATTATAAAAGATTTTTTTCGACAGCGAATAAAAACAATTTTGTAAATATGTTAGGACAAGAAAATTGGTTAGATGTATATCAAATAGATAAATCCAATGTAAATAACAATGGTCAGTTTTTATGAATTTGTTTTTACCAATTTTTAATGAATGTTTTCCTAAGAAGCTAGTGAACAAAAAATAATTTAGGCAATCTCTTTATAAAAACGATAGGCAGATAAAGGAGGTAAAAGGTAGACTATATATACTTTTGCAATCAAAAACACATAGTGAGGAGTTTAATGAAAGTTATAAACAGGTAAAGAAAGAGTACGATAAGGTTTTAGTAAATGTTAGATCTAAGCATTACGAAAATAGGATTAGGCAATCAGACCATAAAAATAAATGTATGTGGACTATTTATGATGAAATCTCTGGACGACACAAAAAGAATGACATGTTTTCTGGGGATCCGGAAAAAATATCAAATAATTATAATGAATTTCTTCTTCAGATTGTTCCGGATTTGATTAAAAATATTGAAAAATTGGATTGGAAATGTAACATAGAAAAAAATTTAAAATCAATGTATTTAAAACCAGTTACTTGTTTAGAAATTTTGGAATTATCAAAAAAAAAAAAAACAAGCATAGCAGTGGAGATGATGAGGTACCTGCAAGCATTATGAAACTGAGCATTTCTTCAATTTGTAAGGTATTGTGCTATATCATAAATAATTCACTTAAGACGGGTGTTTTTCCAGACCAGCTTAAATTGGCATTGATTAAACCACTTTATAAAAATAAGGGAGATTCAGAAAGCATGGATAGTTATAGACCTATAAGCCTTCTTCCAAGCTTTTCAAAGTTATTCAAGTTGGTTATGTGTAATCGAATAATCAATTTTATGAATGAATGTAATCTTTTCTTGGAAAACCAGCATGGTTACCTCAACGGAAGATCAACGCAAACCGCCATTTTTCAATTTACTCGCTTGATTTTGGAATATCTTGAGAATGGTGGGATGGCTATGGGTATATTTCTGGATTTGTCAAAAGCTTTCGATTGTTTAGATAGAAATATTCTTTTAAATAAACTTGAATTATATGGTATTAAAGGGGTTGTGCTCTGAAATGGATTTCATCATATTTAGAAAACCGAACCCAGAGAGTTACTCTGGAAAAAGAAAACTGTAAATATAAATCAGCAATTTTGCAAAATACAATAGGAATACCACAAGTGAGCATATTAGGGCCAATATTATTTATTATATTTATAAATGATTTAAATTTTGAAACAAAAAATGTAATTCCAATTTACAATCTCACAGAGTATGCTGATGATACTAACATTTTGGTAGGTGGTAAGGATGTTTTAGAAATAGTAGCTAATGCAACAAAAATTTTCCAGGACACCGAGGTTTGGTTTCAGGGGAATAAATTGCTTTTGAATAAGGATAAAACAAGTATTGTCATTTTTAAAACTAAACTAAGTAAAAAAGAACGACCAGATATGGTAGAACTTGGTCAGAATCAAGTAATAACAGAAAATAATACCAAATTCTTAGGCATTCACATTGATGAATTTTTGGATTGGTCACACCATATTGACTATCTAAGTAACAAATTAAATAAGGTATGCTACAGCTTACGTATCATAACAAAATATTTGAACGATATGGCAAAAAGAACTCTCTATTTTGCAAATTTTGAAGCCACAGCAAGGTTTGGAATTATTTTTTGGGGAAGTAATTCAAAACTAGAAAAAAATATTGTTATTCAGAAACGTGTTTTAAGAATATTATATAAAATATTAGTTTGTTTTCCTGACCGTTTTAATCGATTAAAATGTTTATTTTTCTTGGGTTTTCGGTCACTCTTGAATAAAAGATTTTTCTTTATAAGGGGTTAACGTTTCGGTTTTATTAGGAAACCAATGGTATGTTTAGCTTATATTTTATACTTTATTATAGTTTTCTATATTTCTTTATTTTTTGTATACAATAGTTTATTTTCTCTTTTGATTGTTTAGACAAATATTTTGTTTTTTATATTTCTGATGATGGTTTCCTAATAAAACCGAAACGTTAACCCCTTATAAAGAAAAATCTTTTATTCAAGAGTGACCGAAAACCCAAGAAAAATAAACATTTTAATTATATAAAATGTCCTATTTACAGTCATGTAGAGGCATTTTTAGGTCAAAAAAAATGTTAACTATTTATGCATTGTTCATTTACGAAGCCGTTTTATTTTTTTATAAAAACAAAGATAGGTTTAATACAATTATTTACCACAACTATAATACAAGAACGAGAGATATAAATTATCCAATACACAGATTAACATTGTCCGAAAAAAATCCATATTACATGTGTATTAAAATGTTTAATAAATTGAATGTTAGAATTAAGGACGCATCAAACGAACGCCTATTTAAGAAGAAACTCAAAAATTTTCTAATTGATTTAGAACCCTATAAGTTAAGCGATTACTTAGACACTTAAGACTTTGTGAATTGTAACTATTGTTGCTTTGTTTCTGTTTTTTTTTGATGACATTTCTTTTTACTTTGTTTATTACTTATTTGTATATTACAATGTAATTTTGAAATAAAGATTAAATAAATAAATAAAAATCCTGAGAGAGAGTGGCCTTAATGGTCAGTTGAAAGAAAAAACCATATTTCCAGAAGGCAATTTTGTAATATATGGAGACCAGGCTTACGGCATCAGAGAACTCATACTCTGTCCGTTTCCTGGACGAAATTTAAACCCTGAACAAGAGATGTTCAATAACAGTATGTCTTCAGTCAGAGAAGCAGTGGAGTGGTCTTTTTGTAAGGTTGTGGCAAAATTTGCATTCATAGACTTCAAAAAAAAATCAAAAGCTGTTGCTTCAGGATATAAAGGCAATGTATAAAGCTGTAACAATCTTTGCAAATTGTCACACTTGCCTTTATGGCAGTCAAACTGCACAGTTTTTTAATATAAATCCTATAACAGTGGAACAATATCTCAATGGTGAATGATATTTTTTTTTAGTTTGTTAAGTGGTTTACATCATTATGTCTTTATCTGGACGTTTGTAGATAGTTTAGCATTATATTCAACAGAAAATATGTATCTTTTAGAAAAATCAAGGGTAGTTTTAATTATGTACATAATTTTAAAATTGGTTTTTTTGCTATTTTCAAACTACAGGGTGTACTTTAATCAAGTAAAGACGTTTGTACTACAAATAAATTTTATTGAAGTATGAAAGAGTACAGAAAAATGTTATATTAAAAAAAAACTGGGTAAGTTTACTTTACTACCTATCCTAAATACCTTCTTCTTAAAAGGTCCTGCTAGAATTTACCTATTTTTTTGCGGTGACAATAAAATATATTAATTTTTCTTGGTGTTCCACTATTTTGGTTAAACTAGATATCGAACTTTCCAAGATTTCCAGTGTCTTTCTTTTTTCTTGTTGTATTCGTTCCTCTCTGCTTTCTTCAAAGTCTAATCTTCTTTTCTCTATATCCAGTTTTTTCCCTCAAGTTGTAGTTCTTTCTCACGCAGCTCAAGTTATTTTCTTTTAATTTCATTTTGATTCTTATCATACTCCTGAACAATCGCCAGACCTTGGTTTTGGGTGCTCGACTTACGTGCTCGGTTTTTGTTCCTGTCTAAAAAAATGCTTTGCTAACTCATATAGAAATTATGTCAAGCAATTATGTTGTGCTTATTAACTTTAAGTACTGAATATTTTCAATTACTTTGAAATACTCACTGAAAACATTGTATTTGCCTTTCATAGATCCTGTTTGAGTTCGACTAATATCACTTGTGTTTGTGTTTTCTAAAACAAAACATAAACAAAAATTAAATACTTTGCTAATCATTTAACAAACTACAGTCAAATCTCTTTAAAATCTTTAAAAGGAAAAGTTGGACCACCCTATCAGGGATAGCAGTCAGGCTTTGACACATCTCAATTAAATAAATCCCTAATAAACACATTTTACTCTTACTAGTAGAAGTTGTTGCATGTGCCTGTTGGTTTTCAATATAAAAAGTTTCCGCAATCTCCACTGTAGGCGCTAAATTTTTTGGTTGTTTCATCTTTCCAATTTCTTCTAAAAAAATAAAAGAAGGATAAAACACTAGTTAGAGACAGACTTCCTGTGAGTGTAAAATAAACAATAAACTAAAAAATCTTACGACAAAAATTGATGTTTTCTTGGGAGTAAGGCTCCAGGGGTCTTTTTCTGGTTGTCTCAGAGGTTGCCGTCCCTTGTTTAACTGCGGTTTCTGAAAATGCAAAAAAATAACAATTTAGTGGAGAAGCCTATGTCTTTCCATGGCAAAAAACTTTTATGATAAAGACATTCCATGGAGTGACAAAATATGGCACGGAGGAGTCGTTTACTAATTAGGCTAATAAGTATCGTGAGTAAAGTAACTGAAACTTCTTACTTGAGTATTAATGATCCAATATTATTGTGTTATCTACTGAAATAACATTATCCAATTTAGTAGCCATTACTTCATCCTCATTTTGGAAACTGAGCAAAACAGAATTATAATTTTCTTTTGCCCAGTGGTCTCTTGAAGCTACACCTGCTTGTTTCTGATTCTTTTTTAACGTAATTCTAAACTCCAACATTATACCATACACTTCTTCAAGAAGCTTGTCTTTTCCTGTATAATCTTCTTCTATGCCAGATCTAAAAACAAATTCATTTTTTGTAAAGAAAATCAGGGTAGTTTATAAAAAAATAAACAGAAACAAAGAAGACATACCGATCTTTGTATTTTTTTGTTTTTTCAAGCCAAATTTTGATTAAAAGATCTAAATGATCTTTAAGTGTCTTAATGGAAAAATGCTTTCCTGTGGCTGCAAATACATGTTCCTGGATTACAGCCCACAGGGCTGGCTGTCGAAAGGGATTATATCCCAGCACCTCTCGTAGGAAGATCAAGTCATCTTCATCCCTAAAGCGTAACCTTGTTTTTTTTTTTGGTATACTTGGGCTTTGATTGTTGCTGCTCATATCTAAAACAACATAAAACTAAGTATTGAATTGTTTAATCAATAACCTCCTCTACAGACAATATTTTGTTTTAATAAAGAAAGGAGGTATAGTTTTTTATTTGATCTTAATAAGCTTGCGTACCTACGTTCATGCTGGAAATACTCCACAAAATTGTACGAAAATCACTTAAAACTTGCCGAAAAGTTTTAAAAAAATAGTCACAAAATGATAACAGAAACAAAAAACCCAACAATTTAAGTTCAAATGTCAAAATTGTCAAATATAACGATAAGCACTCTTTTAAAGATACCGCTAATCCTCCGTAATTAACCACGTCCTTTATCCTTAATAAACATAAAGGCGTGACAAGTCGCTACTGCGTCGACTCCGTATAACGATAACCACGATTTCAGTGACAAATGTGCGGACCAAAAACACTCTATTATTTCGTGTTTGTTAGATCTTCGTTAACTGGAAGTTGCTCCCAATCAATATGCATTTTTTCTACTCCCACATGGAAATTTGCTGTTTCCTAAAGTAGGCTATTCCGGTTAACTGCGGGAATATTTAATTTCCATCCTAGATAGGTAATGAAACTGACCAATCACAGTGGTCAATTACAAGGAACCCAAATTTACATGTTACAATAGGATGTACACTTGTACAGTGTTGCAACCTTTAAAAATAAAATTTCCCATTTTTATAGAAAACTTTCACGAATGCAAACAATACTGAAAAAGTCTTTTATTAGCAGATTACAACCACAAGTGATCCTAAAGAATATTCTACAAATATAACACTGTGTGTAAAAATTTCCCTTTTCCCTTTGGAGACAGCGCCAACCTATCATTCCTCTGTGCTTTGTTCTCACGAACCCGGAAATTTTCCATTAGTTGACAACACTGTTATGAAAATTACATTTCTTTATTTTCTTTGTGGTGTATTTAAAAGTACTGACCAATCACAGTATATTATATTTACTGAGGCTCCGCCTTCTTTTTCAAGACACTAAATTATATAATTTAAATGCATATGGTACAATTTGTTATTAATTTGTTCAATATAATAAAATCTAGACGCATTTATAATAGATTTATTAATAATGCAACCGGCTGCATGAGCATAAAAAATTAATTTGATGTAGCATCATTTATCAGTTGGCTTTCCCACAATTAGCTTAAGGTCTCGATAGTCGAGAGAGTTAGGGCGTTGTACTATGGATCCAATGGTCGTGAGTTCGAACCCGGCAACCGGAAAACTTTTTTTTACATTTTTTAGCATAAGGTTTGTAAGTTTGGTCGTAGAAAAAATATACTGTTCAACTCGAGTGGATTGTCCATATTGGCCTCGGAAGCCTACGGCGTCGTGCTCAATTTACTTCCTCGTGCGATATGGACATCATATCCACTCTTGTTATACAAACTACTATTTCCATTTTAACATAGAGCCTTCCAAAGCACTCCGCATGAATTGTCGAGGTTGATTTGTTCTGAAAATGCTTAACCCAAATATGCCCAATGACCTACATGTAGTACGGTTATAACTTGTCAAAACTCTTCGATCTTACTCGGCAATTATCAAAATATTCGGCCGTTTCAGTTAGTATAACCTTGTATGTCGTACATGATAGCACGTGGATATAATTCTAGTCAAAAATATCGCTGGTTGGAAAGTTTCAATTCGAGATTTTTTAAAATGGCTGAATTCGGTGTCAAGTTTGTAAGGTAGGTTATTTTTTTTTATAAACAAAAAAAATTTAAATATTTTTCCTATGATTTTAGTTAGTTAAAGGTATGCCCGAGAGATTGGTATATAAATACTATTTGTTTTTTATGTAATTTATTTGTTTTTATAGTATAAATTATGGATGTCCTATATTTAGTACATTGGGCACATATTATACCACTAATATTCTGAATTTATAAAAACGGGTAAAAACGGTGAATTTATAAAAATAGGTATATTACAAAAGAAAAAATGTGAAATGGAAAACAACTTTCTTAAGGTTTTCCTTTATAAAAAATATGTTGTCTGTAGTTATTAGTACCTACCCCAACGAAAGTAATTATGATAATGCATACCCTGAAGAAGAGCATAGTATAGATGAAGCTATGGTACCGTATACCGGACGACACGGCTGTAAACAGTTTATACATGGTAAACCCATATGCTATAGCTTTAAGTTATGGGTTGGTACCACCAGACAAGGCTATGTAAATTGATTTGAGCCATACCAAGGAGCTTCTACGAATATTAGCCAAATATATAAAGAGCTTGGAGTGGGAACCTCTGTGGTTTTAGAATACGCTGATGTTCTGAGGACAAGGTGGACCAATTTGAAGTTTCACCTATTTTTTGACAATTTTTTTTCCTCCGTTGTGCTGCTAGAAAAATTGAATGAAAAAAATATGTTTGGCTCGGGAATAATGCGTGAAAGTCGTATTCCTGGTAGTACATTGCCAGATGCAAGCATGAAAAAGTCTAATTGCAGACAGCAATATAATATTCGTTAAATGGAATGACAATAATATTGTTACTTTCTGCTCAAACCTTGGTGGTATCAATCCATTACATTCAGTGAAAAAGTATTCCCAAAAAGACAAACAATTTATCCAAGTAGATCAACCACATGTCGTAAAATAATATAATAAGAGCATGGGGGGAGTCGATCGATCAGACCAGAATATCGTCTTCATCGTACCGTTGTAAGAGGAAAAAAATGGTATTTTCCCCTTATTGCCCATTGTGTTGACATGGCATTCCAAAATGCCTGGCAGCTTCACAAATATTATGGAGGAACATTGGACCAATTATCGTTCAGACGAACCATCGCAAATGTATTATTAGTTCAAAACAAAAAAAAATCGTGTACCAACAAGGTCATTCTTCGAAAAACCAAAATGCCGCACTAAGATATGATAGGCTGGATCATTTGGTGATACACCAGGAAAAACAAACAAAATGTGCAGCATGTCATCAAAAAACAACAACACGATGTCATAAATGCGATATAGGACTCCACGTAAAGTGTTTGTTACCATATCATACAAAATAAATAGTTTGTATGAATGATATGGTATATGTGCCCATTGTCCTATATATAGGACGGCATCAAAAACATGTTTTTTTAAATAAATTTCTTGTGAAAAAAATGTAGAGGTCTTTTATTTATAGTGTTAATCTATAAAATTATTAAAACACTATAAAAATAGTGCTAGAATTATTTTGGGCATATTTGGGTTAATAAATGTTATTTTAAGATGCTCCATGTGTCAATCCATAAGTTTTGTTTTCTTGTGGTCTTTTCCAATAAATTTATAGGCTTATTCCAGAATAATTGGTGATTTTTATTTTTGGAGGTGTTTTTTTGGGAATTTCAATATTATATGCTCCTTTAGTTTATTTTCAACTTCTCCCTTTAGCCTTTTCATCTCTTGTTTAGTATTATGTTTACCTTTTTTGTTTCTTATTCCTGCATTAATTTTAGTTGGATTTATAGATGCCTTGAGAACATTTACTTTTGTTCCCACTCTATGTTGAAGAGTGATGAAGACTTACTTAGTATCTATTCTCCATGGGTGGCGAATTCAAACCTTTGGGCGAAAATAAAATAATACAAGGGCAATCTCATAAGATCTGTTCCAACAGCAACTTAGATCGTCAGCAAGGGGAAAATGGGGTTAAAATAAATACCCAAATTATATATTATACCTAATAGTGAAGGAGTTGTAACTTATAGAAATTGGTCAAAATACTTACCGATCTGTCTGCCGGTGGAACAGTCCATTTATTCTTTACAGCATTGGTTCCCAAAGTGGTCCAGGTGGACCCCCAGGGGTCCACGGGAGACTCGACTGGGTCTACGTTGGCGTTACAAAAAAATGGGGGTTCACAATTCGTAAGCGGGGGTCCACGAAAATGTATCTGGTTTCGATAGTGAAGAACTAAGATGTTGTCTTGACTTCACCTATCAATGTAGGCAGATAATATTGATAATTTGCTGTCAATCCATCAAGTACATCCCTCCCATTAAAATTATGACTTTTTTGTGATTGTCATTACATATAGAAGTTACGTTACGTTATTAATGTTTAATTTTAATTATATTAAGATTGTTTTCATATTACAATGAAATGTAAACCTTACAATATAATATGATAACAATAATAATTAATAGTATACTAATTACATATTTGAATAATAAATAAATAAATAAATAAATAAATAAATAATGCCTTTATATTACGAAATGATGATTACAATAAAAGAATGAAAAAAAAAGTATTTATGGTTGTATTTACTGTAGCATGGCGCAGTCTAGCTGTAAATAGCTACTCAACTGAACCATACGACAATAATTATTAGAAAAAAACTATATTAAAAGTTATAATTATACTAAAACTAAGAAATTACAGGTAGAAAGACACAATACCAGTAACAAGAAATCCATTATTAAAAATACCTTACTATATATCTTAAAAAGAAAACGTTGATCATTGATCGTCTATCAATAACTAAATGAAGTTAAACAAAAGCACCCATGGACATATTAAAACATTGTAAGTAAAAGACCTTTGGAATAAAGCACTCTCTGATGATGTGGTAAAGTTAATTTACTCACAGAGCGAATGTTAATAGAGTGTATATTATATCGAGGAATTAGGCGTTCACGAAGAGAGGAGGGAGAGTCAGGTTCGTTTACAATTTTGTAAATAAAACTATTAAGGTGCAGAAGTCTACGACCATCCATCCTTAGCCAATTTAATTCGGAAAAAGTATGAGAAATATGGTCGTATTTTCTAAGGCCATATATAAATCTTGCGCAAGTGTTCTGCACTTTTTGAAAACGGGACTTCCCAATATTGTCTATACAATAACCGTAAACAAAATCGCAATAATTAAAGTTTGAAAGTACAAGTGACTCACACAGCGTCTTTTTTAGTTTAACGTTTAGAATATATCTGCTAGAATATAGAATTTTTAGAGCCAAATAGGACTTTTGAAACAATTTTTTTAAATGGTCACGAAACCTTAAGTCGGTGTCCAAGACTATTCCTAAATTCCTTGCAGAATCAACTACATTAAGCTTAATGCCATTTATTTTTAAGTTTATATTATTCCTAAGATGGGAAACTTTATTTTTATTACCAAATAACATAAGATATGATTTATTAGGGTTTAATTTTAAATTATGATCAGACGCCAGATTAGTTAGAGTTTGCAAGTCATCGTTTATAAGTTCTTCAGATTCCAAATATTCCTCAAAATCAAAACAGAAATAAATTTGTGTGTCATCAGTATAAGCTTGCACTTTACAGTATTTTAAGGATTTAAGGATATCAGAAGTATAAATTAGAAAAAGCAACGGCCCTAATATGGAGCCTTGTGGAACTCCAGATAATATGCTAACCTGGTTCGAATACTTTTACCATCAGAAAATATTTTTTGGGAACGACCTGTAAGATAAGACTCAATAATTGAACATGATTTCCTCTCAAATCCATAAAACTTTAACTTTGACAAGAGAAGTCCGTGATTAATCGTATCAAATGCTTTAGAAAAGTCTAACAAAATTAAGGCACTGTTTAACTTTTTATCAGACGCTCTAATCACATCATCAATAACATTAGTCAAAGCTACAGTGGTGCTATAACCCTTTCGAAAACCACACTGGCTGTCGGGAATAATTTTATTTCTAATACAATACTCGTACATTTGGTTGTATAATAGTTTTTCATAAATTTTGGAAAGGGCAGGTAAAATACTAATAATTCTAAGATCGTTATAAATGGAACATAAGAAAATATATACTATTTTTCTTTTTATTTTTACCACTTCGGTAGTTTTCTAAATAAAATAAGTGAGAATTGATAGGTTTCTTGTGCTGTGAGGAGTTGGATGGAATTACTTTTTTGATTGGCCAACTTTACTTTTTTGACATCCACTTACAGCACAATCAATAATTAATTCAAACTGTTAATTTGGGGTTGGAAATTTCCATAGTTATATCTAGGGCTGTGCGATTATCAAAAAAAAATCGATCTTCGATTATATGAATTAATCGATTATTTTCGATTACTTAATCGATTAATCGTTTTTTTTTCGAATCGCCTTATTGAAAATAATCAATTAATATAAAAAAATCAAATAATCGAAAATAATAATCGATTTTTTTTCATTATATAAATAACATTGAAATAATATTTAAATCACAATTATTATTAATTTTGACAAGGCAGTTCAAGACAAATATTTTCTATTGGCTTGGACACCAAGAACCAATAGCGAGTATTATTAAAGTATAACTTGGTAAGTTAGATACAACATTTTATTCATACTTACTCATTCTTAGTTTTCGTAATACCTCCTTCTAAACTGGCCGACATAACATAAATTCCAGATCAAATAAATGAAACTAAAATTGACACTGTAATTGCGATTCCAGTGCTTTACCACTTAACTTTTCGGGCGGCGCGGTGGACGATTTAAATTTTAGACCGTTAAGAATAATATTTATATAAAAAGCGCATGGAAACTAAAACACGGCCAAGCTATATCGTTAATTTTGTCGCAAAATATTTTTATTAACCGGTATCTATTCAAATAATTTAAAAATCGTTATTATTCCGATTAATCGAAAAAGAGATATTTTAATCGAAAATATATGGATGATCGAAAAATCGAAATAGTTGTTTCGATTAATTGAAAAATATTTCGATTTTTTGATTAATCGATTAAAAATATATCCATTATCGAATAATCGATTATTTTGCGCACCCCTAGTTATAACTAATTTTAACATTTTTTGTCGAGTTTTGGGAATATGGTAAAAATGTAGCTGCAGGGGGTCCACTGGAACCAGCAAAATTTTTAAAGTGGTGTATGAGAAAAAAAAGTTTGGGAACCTCTGCCTTACAGTATCATTTCTACTGACACGTTAGAAGTTCAGAACCGGTGAATAAATTCATTATCATTCGACAATAATATATGGTTAGGCCGATTACAAAAACTCGATTTCTTCTAGGTTGTTCCACAATGTCCACATAGTTCTCGTCTTAATCATTTAAAATATACTCAAAAAAAAAACATTAAAATCATTTATTATACCGTTCATTTTATAATTTAAAAAGAAACCGATAAACAAGGTTATCTCAAGCGGTATCCTTGGGTTACTCCTAATCTCATCCACGGGTAGTAATTAACCCTAAGGTGACATCACTAAGTCGGGCATAACCTCGGGTAATTTACCTAGGACAGGTTACTTGACTTTTTAAAAAGTAACGTTTTTTAATCGATAGGTTAACCTCAGACGTGACATTCCGTTCATATTAAAAAGCGATAGAATTGAAGCGATGTCACTAACAACATTGTGCACTACCCTCTGAAACATCTCAAACATCCGAGGGCAGTGCATTGTGACGAGAAATGATTACGTTCAGCGATCGAAAACTCTGTCGGGAATATTCGGTTTATATGCGACAATTTTCTGTCGGAGATTTTCATTTTATTTGTGGTTTTGTTTACTTTTGTCAATGTCCAATGTCACAAAAATTCAGCATCTATTGCGTAAAAATTAAACACGAAGATAACAATTTATAAAATGAGACTTGCTACGGAACACCATGAAATAATAATTGTAAACTTTATCCATGCCGTGAACTTTTTCCCCGACTGGGTCTTTTAACATTCCATTCCCTGTTTATATTGAATTGTCTGACTTATGCTAAGGCAAACTTGGATGTATTTTCTCTGACCCGTAAATCAAATGAACATTATCATTTTAGACAGAATAATAATATTGACATATCACGTCATAGATTGTCTGCTGTGGCTCACAGTCCTTTAGTCCTACCAATTAAGTTATTTAATAAACTGCCACAAGGAATTAAGCAACTATATCATCCAAAAAAGTTTAATAAGTTAGTTAAAGGTATTGAAAACGCTTCTTACTCCACTAATGAATACCTTAAATTTAAATTTTGATTATTTATTCAATAATGTCCAAACTGATGGGATTGTGTATGATTTTTTTTTGTATGTATTTGTTTACCTGTTCATTTTAAATATTGTTTTATTTTTTATACCTATATATTATTAATGTATAGTGACAATATCCTATACTACCTATACAGTAGTCAAAAGGAAATAAAAGATTTTTATTTAATTTATTTATTTTACTGGGGAACATCCACAAATTATATCCAAGAGGTTTAGGGGACATAATGCCAAATAAAAGCCGCAAAAACTATGAGACGTATTAACAAATCAACTAAATTCTTTATTTATACAGGATTTATAAGGAAAAATACATTCGATAAAAATCAAGTTAAAAAAACTTTCGCAAGCATACCTGTTGGTTTTAGGTTAGAATTTTTCCAAGGCAAAGTTAGAAATATTATTTAACTTTATTTGTTTCTAGTTAAGATTTATTAATGGCAAAATATTATAATTTACAACAAACTGTATGGAACTGTAAGGGAAAATATAAATAAAAATATACTAACACTGATTTAAAATGCGATTTATTTAGAATTATTGTGTGCATCTTTGTCTTACACATGCAGGCGACACCCCCTCGTTGGCCAAAAACAAGCGATCGATTTGAAACGACAAGTAGCTTTCTTTCAATCGCCATCCGTGAACATGATTCGGGCTTGAGGTTAATCTACTTTATGAAAGTGGGTCGAAGCAATAAATCAAGAACTGTGAGATATTCACTGCTGTTGGAAATTCGGAATCGCAATCTGCTAACTGCAAATGGCTTAAGTATTTGCGAACCTGCATTTAATGAATAAATAAGCGTCCCCACTCTGTTTCGGCATGTTTTATTTAAATGTCAATTTTTTGTTCTATCGAGCTGCACGATAATCCAGTAAAAATTACTTCTCGGGTGATCACTTAATTATTACAATCACTCTATTACAAATTAAAATTGCGTTCTAGTGGCAGTTAGTAATTGCGTTTATATTAACAGTGAATAAATACTCGCATGTGCAACAGCTGATCTTTAAAACATAGTATTAGTACTAGTTAATACAAAATAATTCGAATTAGCTTTTTTATATAAAATTTTATACGTTTAAAAATATTTATTTTTGTCTACATACTCAAAGCTATAAGATCGCTTTATATCTAATAACTCATCATTTTTTTTGTAGGTCTTACCAAAGTTGATCTGATATCTAAATACATGCCATATCGAGCAGAAACTTCGTGTTTTGTGAATAAAAAAAGAAAAGTTTTTTATTTAATCGCTGAAAAACTTAGCAAAGACCACACAATACATTTTATTCATAATATGAAGAAAAAACTTCGAGAAAAGCAAATTGAACTTTGCACTTTTGATTATAAGTACTTGGAATTACATTTCCTTCACTGGGAAGAGATGCACCTAAACATTGACGATGTGAAAAATACATTTAAAATAATGGGTTTAGAGGGAGCGTATGATCTATTAAATTCTGTGATACCGCCAGAAAACTATGAAGTACCAGTAAATACTGTAAGTTTAATTTTTGGATTGATATAAATCAAGCAGAATTTTACTGGTTCTTACCTCTTTAATTGTTTATTTAAATGCTATTGGTTTTTGTTATAAATACTATTCTAAAGTTAATTCCCGCAGATATTTAAATTTATATATATATATATATATATATATATATATGAGTTACATTTTGTCAAAGTGTCAAAAGGGAAGATATACGATTCACTTTCAGGAGAATTCTATAGGAAACTGTCTTTTACAGTTTTCGAGTGTTCCCATGTTCTAAAGTAGAACCATAACCGACTTTGTGTCACAACGTTATCATTCATCGCTAGATGGCTATGCTGCTAGTAGCCGAAGCTCGCCTCGAATTTTAAGGCTTGGCGGTTCCTGAAATTCTGTTTTATGCAGTTTTTGTAACTTTTTTTGAACAAAGGGTTTATCAAGAACCACGATACTACTTAATTAATGGTAATAACTACTAATATTGAGGTATTTTGTTGAATTTTCTATATTTTTAATTTACATATTCGTTCATAATATATTTAATATCTTACTTACTTTTACTATTGTTAAACTTGATTCCCTCTGGCACTGGGCTAATAATGTAATATTGCATATTTCAGTTTTTATTACCACCCAAAAAAGACCGACTGGTGTCTAAGAAATAAAAATACTTTCCCAATTGTACGATTTTCTTTATTTGGCTTAACCAACAAATTAACACACCCCTGAGAAATTCCGTTTCACGAATTATAACGGCACTAATTGGGTGGGTAGTTGAATTAAGGATCGGGACTATTTAGTTTTCCAAAATCGGGAATACATTCCGATTGGAAAGGACCGGTTTACGCTTGGTTCCACCGGTAGTCTCTAAATAATATACCAGAATTAATTTTCGCATATAAATGGCAAAGCTCGGCCACATTGTAACTCTCAAGATTGGGAGTATTTGCATAGCAATTTTTACTAAAATGTCATCAGTTTGTAAAGGCGCTTTTCTTTAGATTTTTAATGTAACATCTATTATCTATTGTACTTAGCACGTTTTTTAAGGCGTGAGTATATGTGTAAGACAGAGAAAATATCATAAGATGTATGTGTAAAACAATGACGGTAATTTGCATGTGCGTGAGACAGAAAGTATACCTGAATCAGACCTGTGTGTTAAAACTGGTATGTACCAGACAGAGAACAGTTTATGAGAAAACATGTTTGTGTGAGAGAGATAAAGTCTGTACGGATATAACATTAGCTGAAGTGAAATAGAACTACTCGTAAATCGCTCCTGCAGTAGTCCAGTTTTACATACCGAGTGACACAAGAATTCCGTAATTTTAGCAGTAAAGATTTAAAAAATGTGAGACATTAATAAGTGTGTAAATCTTCATTTTTCTACCAATTCAAACCTTCGAAACCACTTCCGGTTTAACCGGAAGTGAAGACAACTTTAAAATGGAAATCCCTTATTTTTATACGACGTTTAATTTCTATAAAAAATTCTCTTTTCAATGACATATCACACTTTATCATTTGTTTTAAAAATGGACGCCTAGATCAATTTTCCTTTTTTTTCTGAAATGACCATACCTTTGGTAAAATGATTTACTTTGCCCTATTTTATAATATAAGTTTGACATAATTGAGAAAAATGTATCCATTAAGGCTATTTTATTTACAAGCTATTTAAAAAAAAACAAAGCGAAATTTCTTGATTTTTCAAATGAATTAAATATTTTCCATGGCATGGGGCATACTTGACATATCTTCTCATGGCTTATACGGGTCCAGAAATTACATTTATCATATTTCTTGTTAATTTCTACTATTTCTTAATAATTATCTTGTGAGACACTGTTAGAAAGAAAATTTAATGAATAATTTTATTATAACACAAAGATGGGTTGCCTTTTGAAAAAATCAAAAAATTCCGCTTCGTTTCTTTAAAAACAGGTTATAAATAAAATAGCCATAACGGTGAGGTATGTAGGTAGTATTATTATTAAATAAACCATTTTAACGTTTCATTGGCCTACTCTTTACCACTTACCTTGTTTTATTAAATAGCGTTTTTGGTTTACTGCTCTGAGAGTGCTCTCTCCGAGATTTGCGTGTTCGATTATTCAAATCAAGTGTTCTCACTCCAAGTAATACATTCGATTTACAAATTTGGTTACTCTGAATCCGTTACCGAGTGCTCTTCTTCGATCTGCAAATTTTTACGGAGTAGAGAGGCTGCGCTTGCGCAATGACGTCAATGGCTACACTTTTTCTTTAAGACTGTGAACGTTGTTCTTTCCTAATTTTGCGTTTTGTTGTTTGGATATTTTGAACATAAAGTAATATTTTTGTTTAATTTAAAGAAGAATTGTTTTAACTTTATATTAAATTTAAAGGTTAAAATTATTGTACCATCTGTCATAATCATACGTTCTATTTACACTCCGTCCGAGGACAACCGCATTCAGGGTGACAACAAATCTCGGGCGAATCTATGACGTTACAGTTCGCTCCCAGAGCACTCTTAGAGTGCTAAACCGAAATCGCTAAAAGTTATGAACATTTTAGAAAACAAAGGAAAATTGATCTAAACGGCAGACAGCATAAATAAGGGATATGTTTACAATAATTGCAGAAGATTTTACTTTTGCGATCAATGTCAAAAATTGAGAAAAAAATAGTTACTGTTCGTTTAGTTCATAAATTATGGTTTATTTATTTAACATATTTTAGAATGTTGAAATTAAATCTATATCGTCCAAAATAGTTCATAATCTTAAACCTAAAGTACGACGAAAATCAACTACCAGGGATACTACACATCCACAACCAAAATCAATTGAGGAATACCAAAGGGCACCACATTCAGGATTGTCGGGAATTTCCCAGGAAGGTCCCAGTGAAGATATAAACGGATATTCAATTGACCCCGATAATCCAGGGACTCTACTAATTATTAATCAAGAAGAGTTCTATACAGAACTTGATCCCAAGTATAAGGTAAGGTAATACACAGTGAAAGACAAAGTATTTGTTAAATTTCCACTTTACTTCCTTCTTTAAATTTCATAGATGTACGAACTTCAAGGTCGTAGGTTCGAATCCAGCCGGAAGTTATTTTTTTGTTTGGGTGCATTTTAAAAATTACTTTAAAAAATGTTTTGTAATGTTCTTATTTTTATTCCTATTTTTTTGGTGTACAAAAAATTTAGGAAGGAATTTAATATGGAAGGTGATTGGTCCACTGAATAATGCACTTTCTTGCACTAATTTGTATAGGTCAACTGGGGAGAGGGTCGGAATATAAATAAATAACGACTTTTAATAACGAAAAAAAGAAAATAAACTGCGAGTCTACAATGTCATGATTATACATGTATTTAAAAAAAGAACATTTTTGAACTTATCCTAATCACAGAGTAGATGGAACAATGGAAGGCTAAGAAAAAACATATAAAAACATGATTAAAAATTTAGAAAAAAGAAATTAGATGGTACATCTTGGAAATAAAGAATAAGAAAATAAAATAAACTATACCATAGCTCCTATATATGGGATCAACCCACAGGACTAAGATCACTAATAAGGCATCTGTAAGTGATTGTGAAAAGTTAAATTTACAATACGGTGACAGTTTCCGGTGGCCAACCTTAATTAAACACCCTGTATATTATTAACCGTAAAATATTTGGATTAATAAATATACTATTTTTTAGGATCTGTTACACGAAGATAACTTTAAAATTAAATTGGAAACAAGAGAAGGTACAATGATGGATAAAACAAAATTGGAAAATGTATTTAAAAGACGCGGATTTCGGATTATAACTAAGGAAAATCTTCCTCATTATGATGTAATTAATACAATAAAAGAAGTTGTAATGACGATTTCCTTTGAAAGTAGTTTAATAGTTTGCGTACTATCACATGGAGATAATGGTAAGAATCCAAAATAATGTCCTATTGTCATGCAATGGCATATAATCGAACGTAAGGATCATATCCAATTAAAATTATTGGGAATGTAAAATTGTTTCGCTGTAAATATTACAGCAATAAATTATGTCTTAGCATTTCCGACAATCCCTAAAAAATAATAAAATGTATACTACGTTAAGGTTTGTTTGACCTCATAAAATGCTATGGAATCGTGCTGCCTTGGGTCTTCACATTTTTTGATTATCAGTTGCCATTAAATTCTAAATTAGATTATTCAACTTCCTCATCTTAGTCGGAAGAATAACAGCAAACGTTAAATTAATAGGTTGCGTTAAGCTGCCTCCGCTTTGCCGGTCATTGTTTTATTATATCTCGGAAGGTATGTAATTTCCGTCCTTGTATAAAATAATGATTTTTCGGTTTCCCGCTATTAATGCTTTCTTTAGAGTTAAATTATATAAAATCTCTAAGGGGACAAAGAGAGAAAAAATAATTTGCAGAATGCATTGACAGTAACAATAAAATTATGTTATTGACTTTTAAAAATATTAAAATAAAGGTAGGAATAGGATCATATCATTGTATGCCATATATTTATGCATGTACTACGAATACAGTGTTTTATCGACAGCGATAAAAATAACCTATTTATTGAACAGTTGAACATTTACATTATACATATTGAACTAGTCTATTAACTACATCTTCACCAAAAAGCTGTTTTACGTCCATTTCAGGTTTTAAAAAAAAGATGAAATCCTGAATTATAACCTAATAAAAGTATATTACAATAAAAATCATCCTTTGCTATCACAAAACTTTTCTAGTGTCAGTTTGAAGGTTAAAGTGTAAGACCAACCTTTACAATAGTAAAGGATGAACTTCGCCTTTTCAGAAGTTGAAATATGGTCAATTTTTAATTTTTTTTATATTTTATATTAAACCTAAATATTAAAACTTTTTGAATAAAGATGTTTTATTTATTTATATATAGACAATGATGTTTCAACTATTAAGTATCTTCAGTCGTCTTCAGGTAAGTATTAAATAAGTACAGTAACTACAGCTTTATTTATACAAGCTAGATGCACTACACTGAAGCATAACTGAGATGGATGCAGTTATGCGTTCAGTTCGTGGGCGGTCATGTAAGTTTACTTAACAAGATAAGGTTTCCAGATATTTCTTATATCTAATGAGGCCTTACTAAAACAATCTGAGTTCTGGTGTATTATGGCAGCTTTCTTAAACTTCCTCCAGTGTGGTTCTTTAGGCAGGATTTCAGCTTCTGTTCACTTGATATGATGGCCGTGTGTCCAGGCATGATCAACGGTACCTGATTTTTCGTCTCCTTTCAGCGTGTTAATTTGTGTGTTCCTTGTTTCGAGTGCTCTTAGTGTCTCACCAATATAAGATCGGCCACATTCGCAGGGGATCTGGTAGACACCATTTTTCCTGTCTTTTGGGCTTGTTGGTTTCGTCTTCGTCAGGTGCCTTCTTAAAGTGTCTCTCCAGCTGAATACCGCATTGATGTAGTATCGTTGTCCTAGTCTTCTAATTCTCTCAGATACTCCTTTGACATACGGAATGGTGAGCCTTGATTGTGACTATTTGCTTCTTTTGTGTAATTGACCTATTCTTACGAGTTTCCAATAATTTATCAACTAAATGCCATTTTTGTTGAGGTCGGTCTTAATGTACTTAGTTTATTCTTTAAAGATTCATTTGATTCAGGTAATTTCGCTATACACAAGCCGTCTTACTTGCCATGTTTTGTGTTGTTTTCGTGATGAAGTGTAATTGAGATATTGACCTGTATGCCTAGCTTATCTGTACATTGAAGTTTGGATGGTGTTGCCACTTTTCTTTACCTTGACATCTAGGAAAGGTAGTTCATTGTTTTCTTCCATCTCCATGATGAATTTAATTATCGGTGTCAGGCATTAATGTGATGTCGGAATTCCTCGAGTTCGTCATCGTTTCCATTCGAAATAATGAAGGTGTCGTCTACATATCTCCGCTACGTTTTTGGTTTCTTTTTTGCTTGCTTTATTATTTCATATTCCAACCATTCCATGTACATGTTTGCGATTATTGGCGAGAGAGATAAGCCCATCGGTAGTCCGTCCACTTGGCTTTTTCTATGATTTTAAATACCCAAATTATTGTTGCAATTAATGATTGTCTTGCTAGCATTGACTGGGGGATTCTTTTTATGGATAGGGATGCCAATGAGGCAACTTCTATGTTTTATGATATATTGTATAATGTTATTAATATGTTTGTACCATGCAAACATTTTAAAACGCTCATCTTTCCTAGGTGCTTTGATGCACACTTGAGAAGACTGATTATTGAGAAAAAAATAGCTCACTCTTACTTCAAGAAAAGTCACCGTGCATGCCACTATGAAGTGTTTTCTCGTTTGAGGGCACAGTGTCGTGAGCAGCGTCGAGTTTGCCATCAAAACTACCTGAATAGAGTTGAAACTAATATAAGTATTGATCCTAGGTGTTTTTGGTCTTACGTAAGGGAACAGAAAAATGATAATAATCTTCCGGTGTCTTATAACAATCAAACAAGTAGTAACTTGAGCGAGCCTGTAGACCTGTTTGCATTAGTTGATGTTTATAATGATGCACCTATACATTTCAGGCTATTCATTTCAGCCTGGTGTTAGTATCGATCATTATCGTACTGAAATCATTAAGGTTTACGACGCCCTGGCTAATTTGCCTTGGAAAACGGCTTCTAGTCCAGATGGTATCCCATCTTTATTTCTTAAACAGTTTGTTGGCACACTTGCAATACCTTTTGGTGTACTGTTTATTATAAAGACAGGAATTTTTCCCGAAGCCTGGAAGTCTAGTTACCTAAGGCCTATTTTTAAATCAGAAAATCGTAATTCGGTGGATAATTATAGAGCAGTCTGTATCCAGTCAGATATGCCCAAGATATTGGACAGTTTGGTGAGTCAAAGGTTGTCTTGGGATCTCCGGGGCGTTATTAATCAGGAACAGTACGGGTTTATTAGGGGCGGTCTACCATTTCTAACTTCTTTGTTTACCAGAACTTCATTATTAACAACCGGGAGGGTCAAAGTCAGGTTGACTCTGTATATACTGACTTCTAAAGCCTTTGACAGAGTTAATCATATCTTATTACTTGGTAAGCTGCGGACTCTCGATGTTGGGGGTACTGCCCGTGAGTGGATTCAAAGCTACATTTCGGGTAGAACACTGTGTTAAGTATGGAGGTTGTGTCTCGAGACAGTCATCGGTTCTCTCTGGGGTTCCACAAGGGTCACATTGTGATCCAGTTTTGGTTTATTCATTCTTGATAGATTTGGATCCTTGTATTGTAGCGTCTAAGTGTTGGACTCTCCATTGCTACCTTTAGGAATCTTTATTGCTCTCTTGTTAGACTGATACTGGAGTATTGTTCGGTAATCTAGTGTCCTAATTACAGGATCCATATAGAAACTATTCAGAAAGTTCAACGCAAGTTTCTGATATCTGTGGCAATCAGATTGGGTCTTTTTCGAGATGAATATACTTATGATGATATTTTAACTCTGTTGAGATTAGGAACTTTGGAGTCTAGGCGTATTATTATTGATCTCTGTTTCTTACATAATGTTAACAGTGGTCGTATCAACTATCCTGAGATACTGGGTCTTATAAACTTCAACATCTTAGACTGGCGTGGTCGCCATACTCACACTTTTAGAATACCTTTCCACTCTACAAATCATGGTACGAACGAATCATTGACTAGAATTGTCAGGCAGGCAAATGAAATATTAACAAAGCATAATATTTGCGTTTTTGGCTCTTTGGTTGATTTTAGGAGAGTAATAAAGTCTATGATCTAGGGACCTGTACTGTGCTGGTATTTAAATATGTGCGCAATTATTTATGCATGTATTGTTTATTGAGTACTTATTATTGTAAAGCATTCATACTTCTTCACTACACTTGTGATTTAGTTGTAAGAAGTGTTATATTATGCATTTTTTGTTTATAAAATGGATTTACCGTTAATAAATCAATATTTCATTGGAGTGGTTAGAGTAGGGAAGTAAAAATTTCGCTACTTCGTAAGTAGGAGAGTTCCGAGAGCTCGTTATAGGTCCTATGTTATGTTTGTGGTTTTTCGGCAAGCCATACAGATGTGGAGGCTTACTATGGCGTCAGACGTCTTCGTGTCTTTTCTGGTATGTATGTTGTTGAAGTAGTACAAGATGGCGGACGTACGTCTGTGTCCCTGCTGTGATAGAGAAATTAAAAGTCATCAAACTTCTATTGCATGTTCTTCTTGTTGTTCGTGGATTCATAAGGGATATGCGGGGTTGAGTAAAGTGGAGTACGACATAATTTGCACACAATTCAAGAAAACTAAATCGCATTCTTGGACGTGCAAGACCTGTGGAAAAAATGTAAACAAACGTCTATCATTTGGAAATGGCAGCGGCTCCAGTACCTCTGGTGATGCGGAGTGTAGTTTAAGTAAAAATACGGTAGTCCGTAATAAACCTGAACATAGCAAAAAACCAATGTCTTGACTGATGGAAGAGTTTTGGACTTGCATTGTCTTTATTTGTTCTATATCACAACGTTTCAACTGGTAAGTATCTCCAGCCGTCTTCAGGTGAATAACGTTGTGATATAAAACAAATAAAGACAATGCAAGTCCAAAACTCTTCTATCAGTCAAGAAACATCATTGTCTCCGACCTTCAAACAAATCAATGTCTATCACAGAAGAGTCAGCGGTCTCTAAAAAGTGTGAGGTTACCATTTGAACAGAAATAATTAACATGCTAAACAAAACAAATACAACTAACAAAGATGTTTTGCTTGTTATGTCCGCAATCGTTAAACTACTTCTGGAACAAAAAAGAGGGCTTCAAACCGTTCTGGACGAGATTACCACGAACCTGCAATTTAAAAACGAACGAATTGATAAGTTGGTGACGAAAGTTTCTGAAATTCAGAATGATATTTCTTTGCTCAAAGGAGCTGGTTGCATTGGTAGCGGTGGATCCTTATCCAATCAGGTATGTGACCAAAATTGTGATATGTTTGTAGAGGTACAAGAAAGATCAACAAGAGCAAAGAACTTAATTGTTTTTAAAATTGAGGAAAGCTCTTCAAATGACACTGATGTACAAGTGCATGTTAAAGACTTACTAACTAAACTGAATGTTCAGGAAAACTCAACTGATCGTCCAAGGCCTAAAGATTATTTTCTCTGATTGTCGAATTGTAACAGAGTGTCTCAAATCGAAGCGTCATATTAGGGAGAGTGTTATTAAGATTAAACCAGATCTCACCACAATGCAATGGGGACACCTGAAATCATTATACGATGAGCTAGACCACAGAAAAACTAATGTTGCGACCTCGCAACTATCAGTATCAGCTAAAAAATTATTCATAATTAATTTGCCCTCCGCCAATGAATAAAAATCTAAATTTATTTAATTTTACACAAAATCTTTTGCCTGGATGCAGGGATGCGTCCCTTCTCTCGCTTCTTAAACCACCCTTCTGGCCGAGCACTAGTACCGGCAAAAATCAGTGTCAAAACCCATGCACTCAAATCAAGTTCGCACTGCCCTGTCAAAAATAGACAGAAAAAAAAACCGGAAAAGTGACAATACACGGGTTTATTTTGCCGCGCTGTATTTCACTAAAAGAAGGTTCTTGGGGGGTCCGGTCGACTTAAGAGACAGTGGATTTTTCTAAAAAAAAATTTTCTATTTTAATGTAGACATATAAAATAGTAAATATCACAAAAAAAAATTGCGGGATATCGAGTATTTTTGTTAAAAAAAAATGTTTTACCTACGACCAAAATGAAGCTTTTTATAATTGCAATCGTAAAAACTAGCTGGTGTCATATTTGTTAAATGATAGATGACAGCATCGTTGTCAGATTGTTTAAGAAATATGTAAAGTCAGGAAATAATACTCAATAGTAACATGAACAAAAAAAAATGCCTTGTGGAACAAGTTCTAACCCGCCCCAATACACCGTTTGGAGCTGAACTGAGGATTCGGTAATCTGCTCTAATGGGTGTATTAAGGTAGGTTAGCACATGTTTAACTGAATTTTTTTGGTTATACAATACGTCGCGTCGCAATCAAGTTAAATTTTTTTTTAAATGTGTTATTAAATATGTATATAAATAATTTAAACCCTTTCAACACCTGAACTCTTACTTCCAACTCCCAAAAAACAAATTTACACAGAGTTTTTAAAATTTGCAAAAATAGCAGAAACCTGAATATCAAATAATTCCGTATTTATTATTATATATCCTCAGTTCAGCTGACTATTATTTCCTGACTTTACATATTTCGTTAACAATCTGACAACGTTGCTATCATCTATCATTTAATAAACATGACACCAGCTAGTTTTTACGATTGAAATTATAAAAGGCTTAATATTGAAACATTTTGTGGCTTAATTAATTAATTAATTAAGAGTTTATTTTTAATATTTATAATATAATAAATTTGTTTATTTATCTTCCTAAATAAACTTCTTCTTTGATCCCCTGAAGACGTGCTTGTTAGGGCCAAATCTTAATATTTTAAATTATAAATATATGAGAATATTAAAATATTTTGTTTAAATATTTGTTAATATTAGGTATATAAAAGTTAAATTGTAAATAAAAAACTTTTTAATATATGTATATAAATATAAACGCAGTTTTTTGAAGATATAGGTATAATTAAATTTTGAAAAATATAATATTCATTACAATATCAATTAAAACATTTTTAAATTATCCGTTTCCAATATCCATGCTTTTATTTCGACTTTATATTTTTTTAATGAAATATATTTTTTAATTTTTGTTGGTAAATTATCGTTTAAATAAAAACATAAATATTTGAAATTTTTTTGTCCTATGGACTTATTTATTTTAGGTTTTATGGTTATTTCATTTTTATGACGAGTATTATGATTATGGTTTTTAAATTGTATAAGATTTTTATTTTTAAATATGTATATTAGGATATTATAAATGTAAAGTTGTCTAATATTCATTTTCTTTGTTTCAGAATATAATTTTATTGAAGGATAAAGATAATCTTTATTAAATATAATTTTTAGAAATCTTTTCTGCAGTGATGTAAATTTTCGTAACTTTTAAGGACTTGGACCGTTTCGTTACTTTGGGTATTAGGACTCGTTACTCAGGACTCGTTACTTTATGTAAATCGTTACTTTTAAAAATAAAAAATATGTCTTTGATTGATTGCCAAATACTCATGTTTTGTAGTATAAAATAAATATATTAAATCTAGGTTATGTCATGGTTATGTACTATTGTCAATTCTCAAATATGTGATTAAGAAACACACACAATATAACAACAAATAGGAATAGAACATGGCGTATTGATTAAAAAATAGATTTATTTGTTTTCAATTTACACAAAATATAAACAAATAACACTTCGTTTCTGCTTTTGGGCATCTGATTCTAGGAATCGAAGCTCTATAATTTTATAGTTTTCTAAATACCAGTGTGCGAAGTGAACTTGACTAAACACAATTTGTTTACGCTATACAATCTAAGAAACAAAATACTCAATTTATATTATGTTTATAAAATAGGTGCCTGTTAAAATTAAAAAAGAAATATAAATTAAAAATACATAAGAATAAACATTGCTTTCATCTCTCAATGGTAACTTCCAGTCCTGTATTTCCTCAACCCAACACGTAACATGGCTTCCCGACAACAACGCCATCTCTCCAAAATACATGCAAAACGACACGCCATCGGCCGTCTGACGAGGTAAAAACAAAATCCAGCTCGAAAAATAATTATGATACGTTTTGTCTGTCATCCGTTATTGGCTAATAAGTCCACGAACGAAACCGCCCGCTGTAAAATTCTGGGTAGAATAGTTAGTTAGATTTAAATTCAGAGTAACGAAATGCCAAAAGTAACGAGTCTTTTATAACATTAGGACTCGTTACTTTTAGTGATTACATAGTAACGCTTACTTTGTAACGAGTCCTTATTTATTTTACATCACTGCTTTTCTGTAATATTTCTAATTTTTTAATCAAAAGTACGGCAACGGTGTACATCTATGGGTACCGATCAAGAGTTTTAAGGACGATTCTTAAAACAAGTAAAGTGGAAAAGTGATTACCGAGATCCCAAAATTGACGAACATTGATTTCGTAAAAAAGGAACCAAAAACGGAGTTAAAATTACAACTTAAAAACGTGCTTTTGTTTACATCGGATCATCTCAGACTCTACAGGGTTGCCGGATCCATTTTTAAATATTCCTGGCACAATGGTAGAAAAGGAAGTTTGCGACATCTGCCACAAAATCGTGTCAGATAATGAAGAGGGACTATTGTGTGACAAATGCTTAGTCTGGAAGCATAGAGTCTGCCTTTCGATGGCCCTTAAAACTTATCAAAAATAAGCAAATCCAAAAATAACTGGTTTTGCACGGACTGTCAGAGTGGAGCAAAAAAGACACAGAGCTACACGATCAACGATGTAATGGCTAAACTGGAAGACATGTATAAGAAATATAACGTCTTATTCCAGAAGTACCAAGAACAAACAAAAATAAATGAAGAGCTAAAACAAGAACTCACTCAAATAAAATGCCAATTAAATAAAAGTGAACAAAAAAAACTGAATAATAATTTGATTATACAAGGCATCCCATATGAGGCCAACGAAGATTTAAAGAAAGTGATACAGAAAATTGGAGAAGAGCTACAGATAAACCTAACAAATCAAATATATACAGCAACTAAAATTGGAAGGGATGAAAAAAAGAAAAATCCAATAAGAGTAACATTTCAAAATGAAGAGACTAAATACAGACGGCAAAAATCACCTCGTAGGTTTATGTTGCACACTGGTGTTCTGGGATATACCGATCACAACAAGATCTTTATAAATCACGATCTAACCAAGGAAAACTTCGAGCTTTTTAAAAAGGCGAACGTGTTTAAGCAGGAAAAAGGCTACAAATATTTATGGATAAATTCTGGTAACATACTTCTACGCAAAAAAGAAAAAAGCAAGGTAATACTTGTTAATACCGAAGATGATTTAAAAAACTAACACCAAAAAAGCTTAGTCTAATTTACTTAAACATTCAAAGCATTAGAAATAAGTTTGATGAAATGTAATGTCTAATAAGAAATAATAATTACGATGTCATACTTGTGGGAGAGACATGGTTGTCGGAAGAGGAAGCTTACCTATTTCAATTGGATGGTTATTAATCAGTGCATTCGTGTCGAGACAAAAGAGGGGGAGGTGCTTCACTGTACATAAAAAATGATATAGGACACAAGGAACTCGAAAAATCTAGACACGAGGAACTCATTAGTTGGGTATGTGTACAGATTGGTAGTAATAATTTAAAAATGAGTTTGATATATAGACCGCCCTCATTCCCATATAAAGAAATGTTAGAATACATGGAAAATATAATGACTCAATATCCAAAAAACACAACAAAAGTATACAAACCTAAAGTAACGTATAAATCTAGGACAGTTAATTACAAAAAATTTAAAAATGTATTTCATCACAGAACACGTAATAACAGCATTAACACATTTCAAGAACTTATAGATTTAATCCAGTTATGTAAGTGTGTTTCGGAATATGAAAAAGTAATAAAATGTCGGGAAAACAATACCTGGATAACTCGGGAACTACTTCAGTTAATTAAAGAACGAGACAAGGCGTGCGTGAAAATAATAATAACGATGACCTGGCTAAAGAGTTTAAAAAAATAAAAAATAAAGTAAACAATAAAATAAAAACTTTAAAAAATCAACACTTTAGACATAAATGGAGTGAAGCTGGTAATGATCATAAAAAACAATGGAAAATCATCAACGAATTAGTAAAAAATAAAAAACACTCGATTAGTATTAAGGCTCTAACAGTTGACAGTGGACGATCCGGGTGAAATTGTTAATGTTTTAAATAAACACTTCACTAGCGTAGGTAAAAACATTGTTGAGGAAATTGATTTGGAACTGAGAAGCCTAGCAAAAAATGGCCAAGACAATTTTAAATTTAATGAAATTCAATGTCAAAATAGTTTATATGTAGAGTTAACAACAGAACAAGAGGTGACAAATTATTAAAGAGTTAAAACATGCCCCAGGCCATGATCAAATCTCGGTGTATGATGTATGTAATTTAGCAGATGATCTTATTCCAATTTTGACTAAACTAATTAATATCACATTAAATTCAAGTTTATTTCCTGATGAGCTCAAGGAAAGTAGGGTCACGCCCATATTTAAATCAGGCTCTAAAGAGTCTATGAGTAACTACAGGCCGATAAGCATAATAAGCGTATTTTCTAAAATAATCGAAAAAAAAATAAAAATAAGAATATTAAGCTTCATAAATAAATACATCAAACCAGATAAATACCAATATGGCTTCATTAAGAACAGTAATACACTGAGTGCGAGTATGGATCTGGTAAATAAAATATCGCAAGAGTTAGATAATGGAAAAATTGTAATCGCAGTATTTGTTAATTTAAAAATAGCATTTGACGTCAGTGTGGATGTTTTATTAAGGAAATTGGGTAATATGGGTTTTAGAGGCGCTGTATATAGACTATTGAAGACATATCTAACGGGCAGACAACAATATGTGAAAATGGGTGATGTAGCTAGTTGTAGTGAGTCAAACGAGTGTGGAGTGCCGCAGGGCTCAGTCCTTGGACCCTTGCTTTACTCGTTGTATGTTCTAAGTCTTAGGAATGCAAATCTTGAATCTCGATACTATATATTTGCGGATGATACAGTGTTGGTTTATAGTGATAAGGATGAGAAATATCTTGAAAGGTTTATAAATTCAGATTTGAAACGTTCCTCTGACTGGTTACTCCATAATAAGCTTAGAATTAATGTATCAAAAACAAAGATTATATTATTTAAACAAAAAAATAAAATTATTCAGTTACCCGTAATTAGGCTAAATAATGAAATTGTGTGTGTGACAAATATAAAGTATCTTGGGTTAGTTCTAGATGAAAATCTCAACTGGAAGGAACATATAAATCAAATAACTAATAGGATTGTACCTATGATAGGGGCTGTATATAGATGTAGAAACTACTTAACACATAAAGTAAAATGGACATATACAATGCTTACTTTCTGTCTTGCTTTAGATACTTGATTCCTGTGTGGGGCACCTGTGGTCTGGTTGAATTTGAAAAAATGCAAGTGCTACAAAATAAAGTCTTAAAAACCCTTTTTAGCTATAACAGACTTACACACACGGAGACTCTATACAGAGAGCTGGGTATCTTGAAATTTAAAAAAATACAGGAGTTAGAGCAGGCTAAATTTATTTATAAGGTAATAAAAAAAAGCAAAAATCAAACTCAGACAGTTTTTCATGATGATATACACAATCATTGTACTAGATCTTGTAGTAACATATATCCCGATTCAATAAGAACCAATAAAGGGCTATATAATCCTATCCAACAAGCGGCAAAGGTTTATAATGGACTGCCTGAAAATATTAGCGGTTAATTTAGATATAATGTTCAACAGGTTAATGAATCAAAAATTGTATGAAGGATGTGCATTATAACCAAAAGATTAACGCTTTTTTGTTATCAATGTTAATTATTATAGTTATTAAAAATTGTTCACCGTGGACTATTAAATTTAGATATCCTTGTTACCAGTGTTACTAAACACTGATTAAGGGATTTGTGTTTGTTAAAATGTAAAAAAAGTTGTAAATTTGTTGTTAATAAATGAATAGTTTCAAAAAAAAAATATTCTATGTGAAAATGCCAATTTAATTTACTGTTAAAGATTATTCCTAAATATTTTACTTGATTAACTTTTAAAATTTCAATGTCATCAGTTATTTTAATACTATTCATATTTTGTGGTATGTTATTTGGATTTAAAGTGAAAGGTAGATAATTAGTTTTATCAAAATTAATTGTTAATGAATTTTTATTAAACCAATTTTTTATTATTTTAAAATATTTTTTAATTTTGTTATTTAAGTTGTCCCAATTCGTATCTGTATAAAAAATTGCAGTATCATCTGCGAAACTATGAATTTCTCCATCACAATTCACATTAAATAAATCATTAATATAGATATTAAAAAATAATGGTCCTCAAATTGTTCCTTGAGGAACACCATATTTAATTACTTTAGGATAGCTTTTTTCTGTATCTATTTGAACATAAGTTGGTCTATCTTTTAGATAATTTTTAATTAATTCAAATTGTTTTCCTCTAAATCCAATATTTTCAATTTTTTCCAACAATAAATCATGACTAACTGTATCGAATGCTTTTGCTAAATCCAGAAAAATACAAATAGAAGGTTTTTTATTATCTAATGCATCATATATTTGTTCTGTTAAATAGCAAATAGCATTTTGTTTCGATTTATTTTTTTGAAACCCAAATTGTTTATTAGAAATAAAATGTATTCTTTCTAAATAATTTTCAATTCTTGCTTTTAAAATTTTTTCAAATACTTTGGCTAATGAGGATATTAATGTTATACATAGGTCTATAATTATTAATTTTATTTGAATCTCCATTTTTATATGTAATACTCGATAACGAAGTCGTATCTACTCTCCAGAAGGGACATCCTAACCCCACTTTAAAAATACTCGATATCCCGCAAATTTTTTTGGTGATATTTACTATTTTATATGTCTACGTTATATTAGAAAAAAAAAATTTCGAAAAATCTACTGTCCCCTAAGTCGACTAGACCCTTCTTGGGTGTTTCACCACTACTAAATTGTGATGGAGTAATGTGTGACAAAAGTTAGCACTCCTCCCTCTACATCCCCTTGCTGAAGCTTGACAACCAAGAAGGCAGTGGGTATCACAAGCACGGTTTGTAAAGCAGTGAAAACAGTAAAATAGAAGCCGTCTCAAGGTATTTGACTGTCCAGATTTAAGCTGAGAAATTCCCCAAAGGCTCATGCACTTTAATTCACACGCAACTGTAAAAATATCTTGATTTATACCTTATTTATTGTGCTTAAGGAAATAAGTACTTTCTTAAAATATAATAAGTATAGTTTTTGTTTTAAAGAAAATCAGACATTTTGAACTTTATCACATTTAATTTGAATAGTGTATAATATTTGTAAAGCAATTTTTATCACAAGAGACATTTCTTTCTAAATCCCGTCTTGCGATATTTATGTGTGTTCAAGTTTTGTATCATTATATCACAGACAATTTCAGTATTAAAGACATTAAAAAGTATTTAAGTGTTTATGTCCAAGTATCCCCATTTCCCTGGCTAGAATCATACATATTAATTATTATACATATATATTACAGTTTTACTGACGAAACATTGTTTAGTGTCAAGTCACCCTCGTGCGTCCGGTTACTGATTAAGAAAAATTATTAGCCAGTGCCGCAATAACTAATGGCGAGAATAACATAGGTATTCGATACAAAAATGGGAATCCTTATATTACCAAACAATCTGGAGCACAGAATCAAAATACACATAAGCCTTCAAAACACGTTTAACGCATTAACTTTATACTATCAAAATGTTGGAGGCATAAATACTAAAATCAGGGACTTTAAGCCAGCAATTTCTCTTTGTGATTACGAACTTTAACTTCTTAAGTCTTCACCAACTATTTACAATACCTAATAGTCGTAATGTGTACTTAGACTTAATTTTCAGCCATTTAAAGAATATATCTGTCGCACTGCCCAATGACATATTGCTTCCTTATAGCATGCATCATAATGCTTATGTGTGTCAGATAGGTGTTTCACAAACTAAACCAATAAGATATGAGTTAACTTTCCGCGATTATAGAAATTCTTACTTTGTTTCTCTCAACGATTATAATAATAATAATAATAACAATAATAATAATAATAATAACTAGGTTAAAAAGAATACAAAAATGAATAAATCTTCACTTATTTTTTTTTTATATTGTACTATGACAATTGTTTCGACACGCAGTGTCTTCGTCAGATAGTAGAAATCTAATGCAAATAATATTCTCTTAAAATATAATGGTAACCTACTCCAAAATAATGTACCTATTTTACAACTTAATAATAAAGACATTATAGTAATAAAGTACCGAACCCTAATTATGAAAACACACCTTTTCTTAACTAATCTGAAAAATATTTTTAAAAACTATTGTTATAATAATGTCAGGGAATACCGAATGGTTATATATTTAATAATGGGGAATTATTCAAATCGAGCTGATCGTTTAATAAAATATTTAAATTTTTGTATTTGTTAATTTCCATACTTTCTAAAAAATTAAGTTTTATTGATTTGTTTTCTACATGTAGAATTTCAAATTTGTCATCAAAATTATGTTGTTCGTTATTAAGATGTAAGGAATAATGAGAATTGGTGAGTTTTTTATTATAGCTTGTTTTGTTTTCTTTAATTTTTGTTTCAAAACTTCTACCTGTTTGTCCGATGTAAACTTTTGGGCAACTACCACATTTTAGTTTATACACTCCACATTTTTGTTCTTTTTTGGTTCTGCTTTTGTTATTTTTAATTAGTTTGCCTAACTTATTATTGGTTTTATATGAGATTTTAAAATTTCTTTTCGTTAAGTAGTTTTTAGCTAATTGTGAAAGTTTTCCAGTATATGTGAGTGTTTTGTAAATTAAGTTTTCATTGTGTTTAAAAGTTGGATGTGCTAAACTAATTGCTTTATTTAGTTGTTTTTTGTTTATAATTTGATCTATTACATTAGGTTGATAGCCATTATTTACTGCTAGTTGCTTTATTATATTTAACTCTTGAATATAGTTTTGTTCTGATAACGGAACACTTAACAATCTATGGACAAATGAGTTAAAAGCTGCCATTTTATGGGAATATGGATGATTCGAACTGTTATGTATTAGAATGTCTGTATGTGAAGGTTTGTGATATATCGAGAAACTGTGTTTATTGTTTACTTTGGTTATTGTAAGATCTAAGAAATTTATCGAATTGTTTTGTTCTACTTCTAGAGTAAAATTTATGTTAGGATGTAAAGTATTGATAAAATTTAAAAAACTTTGAAGTTGGCGTTCCGTCCCTACAAAACAAGCTAGAATGTCATCGACATACCTATACCAATAAAGAAATTTACTACTCAAAGTATTTTTAAATATTCTATTTTCGAGGTTGTCCATAAATATTTCAGCTAACAGCGGACTAAGAGGGTTTCCCATAATTAATCCTTCTGTTGATAAATACATTTTATTATTAAATTCAAAATAATTTTGATCTAAACAAACTGAAAGTGTTTCTAGGATATCTTGTGTTATAATTGGATTAGTTTTATTTTTCATAAGTAAATCTTCTATTAAGTTAATTACATCATTCGGTGGTATACTAGGAAAAAGGTTTTGTACATCAAAAGAAATAATTTTAGCGTTGTTAGGAATGTCTATATTTTTAATCTTATCGACCAGTTTATAAGAATTTTTAATACTGAATTTTGACGTAAAGTTACAATGTTTAATAGTAATGTCAATAAGTTTGGTGGATAATTTTACTGAAGGTGCGGTTACGTAAGAAACAACTGGTCTGATGGGCATATTATTTTTATGTAGTTTAATTAACGAATATAATTTAGGAGTTTGTGGATTCATTACAGTAAGTTTATACTTTTCAGAGTCATTAAATAGGCTGGAGTCTTTTATAAATTCTTTGACTAATTTTTGAAACATTGCTGTTGGGTCAGAGTTCATTACTTGAAATTTAGCTGGATCTAAGAATGTAAGTGTTTTGGATACGTAATCATCTTCATCTAAAGCTACAATTGTATTACCTTTGTCTGCTCGCGTAAAAATTATGTTATTTTAAATAGTTTTATTTTTTATTGATTTCACTACTTTATATTCTCTCGAAAATTGACCTTTTAACGTTTGTGTTTTATATGATGTGATGGTTCTTGCAAGAATATGTTTATCAAAATTAGAATTTGGTACTTTGTGTAACGCTAGTTCACATTCGATTCCTAGATATTCCCTACTTTTTGAATTATCCTGTGGTTTTAAGTTATAATTGAAGCCTTTTCTCAACAGAGAAGTTTCTTCACTAGTAAAATTTACATTTGTGAGGTTAATAAATCTATCATACAAATCATGTTTTAATAATAATAATAATAATAATAATAATAATAATAATAATAATAATAATAATAATAATAAAAAAACATGACAAAAGCAATAAACACATACGCTATATCTATTCGAACCTACAGCTTTGGCGTAATCTCCTGGACAGACACAGAACTCGAAGAGCTCAATCGTGACATCCGTACAATGAGCACCAAATTCCGGAAACACCACCCACGCAGCTCAATAGAAAGAGTAAACATCTCACGAGAAAAAGGAGGGCAAGGAATTATCCACATACCAAGACACAACCAAAAACAAATAACGACGCTCAGAAAATACTTTAATGATGAAGCCACTAATAATCAGCTATATAAAATCCTAAAAAAACTAGACAAAAATCAACACCGCTAAACCTAGCACAAGAAAATAACGACGAACCAGAGGAAGATAACCTCGAGGATAAGTGGAAAAGAAAAGAATTGCATGGCAGATATCCAGCATCGCTGACACAACCACACATCAACAAGGAAGCATCCCTCATGTGGTTAAAACTTGGATATCTATTTCCCGAAACCGAAGCATTCATTATTGCAATACAAGACCAAGTCATTGCGACACGCAATTATAAAAAATTTATAATGAAAGAACGTATCCCAACAGATAGATGCAGAATGTGCAAAGAACAAACCGAATCCATCGATCACATCATAAGCGGATGCCAAACACTAGCCCCAAAAGAATATACCAAAAGACACGCAATGTTGGCAAAGTAATCCACCAAGAGCTCTTAAAAATTCACGAACCGACAATCACCGAAACAATCCCATACTACAAATACAACCCAGAAAGCATCCATGAAACAGGAAACTATAAGATATACTGGAACAGAGAAATAATAACGGATCTTCCCTTACAACACAATAGACCAGACATGGTGTTCACTGACAAAATAAACAAACATACTTACCTGATCGACTTCTCTATCCCGCTTGCCGCAAACCTACAAAAAAAACACAGAGAAAAAATTAGTAAATACTTACCTCTTGCCAACGAAATAAAAGAAATGTGGAACCAAGAAAAAGTGATGGTAGTACCAATCATCATAGGTGCAACTGGAGAAATACCACACACACTCTTCGAAAACCTAAAAAAACTAAACATTAAAGAACAAATATACTACCAGCTACAAAAAGTTGTTCTTATAGAAACCAGCGGAATTGTCAGACGTGTACTAAACGACACCGACAACTGAAACTTGAACTTTTCCAAACCTACCAATCTACCTGCTTTCTTGCAACCAATGCCGAAACAGGATAGAAGCCATATCCAGATACAATCTGTGGAACCTGAAAATAATAATAATAATAATAATAATAATAATAATAATAAAATCTAAAGCTAAAGGAGCTCGTCTAAGACGATACAACAAAGCCACAAAGAGGAAGGTTCAAAACCAACAGTTCACCAGTAACCAAAAAACCTTCTATAGGACATTGAGCCAAGAAGAAAACGACGTTACTCCAACTAATGACATAAATAAAGACCAATTTAATGCATTTTGGAGTAATATTTGGTCCGACGCGTCCCATTTCGACGAAAAAGCAAGCTGGCTCGAAAAAGTTGAAGCCGAGGCTGAAACTTTGCAAGAAATGCCTGAGCCGCAAGTAACATCCAGTGATATAAGGGATGCCACTAAGAACTTGGCTAACTGGAAATCACCGGGACCTGACCAAATTCATAATTTCTGGCTCAAAACTTTCACCACCCTACACCCTGTTATCGCAAACTGCTTTAGCAAGGCTCTCCTAAACCCCGAGCACTTCCCAGCTCATCTTGCCAGTGGCAATACCTTCCTTTTATTTAAAAAAGGGCAGGTAAACGACCCAAAAAATTACAGACCGATCACCTGTCTGTCAGTGGTGTATAAACTTTTAACATCAGTCATGTATTCAAAAATATACACACACTGCATAAACAACAACCTGGTAGCTGATGAGCAAAAGGGCTGTATTAGGAAAGCTTTGGGTTGCAAGGAACAGCTTACAATCGATGCCGTTATTATAAAACAGGCAGAAGTTAAAAGGCGAAATCTAAATATGTGCTACATAGATTATAGTAAAGCATTCGATTCTGTTCCTCACGACTGGCTAAAGAAGATATTGCAAATATACAAAGTACTTCCCCTAATACGCAACATGTTAGGCACCCTAATGAAGCAATGGAATACCAATCTCCATATTGGACAAGAGAAGCTTGGCAATATAAATATATCAAAAGGTATATTTCAAGGCGACTCTTTAAGCCCCCTCTGGTTCATTTTGGCCATGAACCCACTGTCCTCACTACTAAAATCAACATCCTACGGATATCGTCCCAACTTAACTGAGAATTTTAGAATAAACCACCTTCTATTTATGGACGATATCAAACTCTACGCTGAAAGCAAAACCCACCTACAGTCCCTAATTCAAATAACCAAGACATTTAGCGATGACATCAAAATGTCGTTTGGCTTAGACAAGTGCGCAATCTTGAATGTCGTACGCGGAAAGACTGAACAAAATCGTGGACTGCTTGAAGGCATAGATATACTAGATGAGGACAAAACATATAAATACTTAGGCATCTCCCAAAACCAACAAATAAACCACACAAGCCTAAAAAGGGAGTTTAAAAACAAATACAAAAGCAGACTAACAAAGCTTTTTAATACTCACCTGAATGCTGGTAACCTTACTACTGCCATCAACACCTGGGCAATACCAATACTTACCTACTCATTCGGAATCCTTAAGTATTCAGACACGGATTTGCACGAACTAGATAGGCTTACACGCAGGCTGCTAACAAAATTCAGATTCCACCACCCACGCTCTGCACTTGAAAGAATCTACCTAAAACGAAAGGAGGGAGGAAGAGGTCTCATTAATATATATAACTTGTGCAAGTCGCAAGAGACCTCTATGAGAAAATACTTCCAAGAATCGAATGGGGAAATTCTTAAAAAAGTGGTAGCAGCAGATGCTGGATATACAGCCCTTAACTTAAAGCAAAACGGATTACCTAACATCATCCGCGCGCCGCCAAGTCAACAGCTTGTAACTTGGCAAGAAAAAGCCCTACACGGCAAATACCCTACTGCACTCCAAAATCCACTCATAGATAGAGAAATGTCACTGAATTGGTTAAAGAAAAGGCAGCTTCACGCTGAAACAGAAGGTTTTATAATCTCTATCCAAGACCGTGTCATTCGAACTCGAAACTATGAAAAAGTCATCTTGAAAAGAAATGTGGAAGATGTGTGCAGAAAATGCAATTGCCCCGGAGAAACGATAGAACATATCACGGCAGGGTGTGGTGCTATGGCCCCCAACGCTTACCTGGGGAGACATAATCAGGTGGCTAAGATCATCCACAAGGAACTGGCCCATAAACTAGGGCTAAGGGAAAACCTCCCACCATACTACCAATACTCACCTGAGCCAGTCCTTGAATCCCCTGAATATCTCTTATACTGGGACAGGCCAATAATAACGGATAGAACAGTAGACCACAACCGACCGGATATTCTTCTTATCGAAAAAACCACCAAGAAAGCTTTCATAATCGATATAGGTTGCCCACTAACACACAACCTCTCTAAAACCGAATCGGAGAAGAAGACCAAGTACTCGAATTTGGCTATAGAGATTAAAAATATATGGAAGCTAGATAAAATCGACATAATTCCGATTATAATATCGGTGGAGGGAGCTATGACGAAAAATTTCAAGCCCAACTTGGAAAAACTGGGCCTTTCAGGTTATTTATACCATCTTATTCAGAAAAGCGTCATCCTCCAAACTTGCCATATAGTACGGAAGTTTCTAAACAGTACAGGTTAAGATGAATTTCTTCTCTGTACTGTAAATAACACCAGCCTTACCAACAAAAAGCTGAGAAACAGAACACTGAAAACAAAATAATAATAATAATAATAATAATAATAATAATAATAATAATAATAATAATAATAATAATAATAATAATAATAATAATAATAATAATAAAGGTCCTTTATTATAAAAAAATAAACAATATAACAAAGAATAGGCGATGCAAACAAAAGCATGGCGCAGTCTAGCCTAGACGGCTACTCAACTGAACCCTGCACTGCTTGCTTAAGTATAAAGAATATACATAACTAGTGATAGATGTAGAAATAGTACTTAAAGATTACCATGTAAAGGAGAAAATAAATGAACAATCTTATAAAATAAGTCAGCACGAAGAAGAGAAAAAATTAATACCTTACACTCAAATACGATGGAGAAGACGATAAATATATGTTATCAATGCATGACTCGCAGAATATTGTTAAGATACTTATATATTTTGAAAGAAAAAAAAGTTAAGCTACCGAGTTTGCTCATTTTGAAAATTTTGAAGATGTTTTTTATATTTTAATTTAAATGTATTATTATCAAGTGCGATCAATTTATTAGGCAAGGAGTTATACAATTTTATAGCGTTATATGTAAATGATCTCTGAAACATGGCACTCTGATGGTGAGGCACCGTCGTTCTATTAGGAAACCTTATCTGGCGCGAATGTATATTTTCACGAAATACAATGGATTTTTAAGAATTTTGATCAAGAAGTTTCCTAAATGTAAAGTTCTACGGTTGCTCATAACTAGCCAGTTGAGATTTTTGAAAGTGTGAGAAATGTGATCATACTTTCGCAGTCCAAAAATAAGGCGTGAGCATGTATTCTGCACTTTTTGTATTCTATTCCTATCAGCCAAATCAAGGCACGGCCCATAAATGAAATCGCAGTAGTTAAAACTTGACAAAACAAGACTCTCACAGAGCATTTTGCGCAACTTTAAATTAAGGATATGACGGTTGTTGTATAATACTCTTAATGACATATATGACCGTTGAATTAGTTTCTTGACATACTCTCTAAACCTTAATTCAGTATCCAAAATTATACCCAGATTTTTGGCTGTTTTGACCACGGGAAGCACAACACCATCAACACGTATATTGATATTATGATTCAAAAAATCAACGTTATTCTTATTTTCAAAGAGCATCAAGGATGACTTTAATCGATTTAATTTTAAATTGTGGTCTAAAGAAAGTTGATTTAACATATTTAACTCATCGTTAAGCAAATTTGAGGCGTTTATATAATCTTGACAGTCAAAATGAAGGAAAATTTGCGTGTCGTCTGCATATGCCTGAACCTTACAGTGCTTTAGAGATTTTAAAATATCTGAAGTATAGATGATAAAGAGAAGAGGTCCAAGGATGGATCCTTGAGGCACACCAGACAGAATTTCAATTTGTTCTGAATAAGTGTTATTATGGAAAATTTTTTGAAACCTGTTAAAATATGATTTAATAAGATGTAAGGATGATTCTTCAAAGCCATAATACTTTAACTTTGCCAACAAGAGAGAATGATTAAGGGTGTCAAAGGCTTTAGAAAAATCTAGAAGAACTAGTGCGGTGTTTAATTTTTTATCAATTGCTGCCATTATATCATCTGTGATCTTAACAAGGGCGACGGAGGTACTAAAGTCTTTTCTAAAGCCGCATTGGCTATCCGGAATTATTTTATTGATGACACAGTATTGAAATAGTTGACCATACAATACTTTTTCAAAGATTTTTGAAAGTAGTGGCAATATACTTATTTTCCGAAGATCATTAAAACTTAAAGGATTATTAGTTTTGGGTAATGGTTTACCAATAGAAATTTTCCACTGATCTGGAAAATAGATAGCCTCTAGACAACAGTTGATAATATGTGTGACATACTTATCTACATGAGGACTGCAACATTTTAACATCTTTAAAGACATGCCATCTACACCAGAAGGATTGGAAGTGATTGAGTGAATTATTTTGTGAATATCTTGTATTTCAGCCATTCTAAATGAGAAAGATAGGTCATTATTAAAATTATTATTATTATAAAAATTCACTTTAGGGCTGCAATCTGAAGCTGTTTGCAAATACCTACCAAAAAATGTACTTATATCATTAGCATCAGATAAATTATCAGGAATATTACAATCCTTGCTCGAGCTTATATTAAAAGCCTTCAAAGAGTTCCACGTTTTTCTAGAATTATTTTCTGCACAAATAGAATCAAGATACTGTCTTTTTTCTCTTCTAATCATAGAAACAGCAAAGTTTCGTAAGCGCTTATACTCTTCCCAATCATAAACGGTCAGAGTCCTCTTAAATTTCTGTAGTGCTCGATCCCTATTTTTCATGAAAACCTTTAGGTTAGGAGTAAGCCATGGTGCTCTAGGTTTAGTGATTCTAGACTCCTTGTAGGGGGCATGCTTGTCAAAAAGGGAAAATATAAGATTATTAAACAAATTAATTTTATTATCTATATTGCGCTCGTACAAAATATCATTCCATTGAAGTGCATGAAGATCAATAAGAAACGAGTTAAAATTAAAATTATTAAAATTTCTATACTGAATAACTTTTGGTTCAATATGTGCTTTTTCGATATTCAAACAACAATGAACAAGAAAATGATCAGAAACATCAGACATTGCCACCGTTCCAAAATCACCCACCAATGTGTCATTGGTGATAAAAATAGGATCTAGAAGGGTGCTTGACGTCCTTGAAACTTTAGTAGGTTGGTTAATAATTTGAACAAAATTATAAATTATCTGGTGAGTGTTCGGTGGGAAGATATTTTTTCGAACAAAAACATACATGAATCTACTGATCTATTTTACCCAATAATGAACGAGGCTTTAAATATTTTTGTGCCGTTAAAAAAGTACAAAAGCTCGAATTCTCCAAGTTGTTTTTCTGCAGAACTACGAAGTTGCATAATAGATAAAAAAAGCGCATAAAAGATTTTGTAAATCTGGATCTCGGTATCGCTATGACCAGCATCTATAATTAGATCTGAATGTAAAACTTTACCGCACAGGGACTATGCGCGGTTTCTGGAGAGAACTGAGCATGGCATTTCCGAGAACCCTAAAAAATTTTGATCTTTTGTAAGGAAGAGATCCGTAACAAGATTTTAGAGGCAAAAAAGAAGATAGAAAACCTGGATACTGACCTATGTGGTATCCCAGGAGAATTAAGAAACATTTTCATATCAGAAGATCTAGATAAGAATGTTCGACAATTACTTATGGAGGCAAAGAAAATTAAAACCAGAAAACATTTTAAATATGTCTGGGTAAAGAATGGGCAAGTTATATCAGAAAATCAGATGATTCACGGGCCATAAGAATCAAAGATATGAATCACATTGAAGAGCTTGGTACAGAATAGTCTAAAAACATGAAGAACAGAAGCGATATTGAGAATACATATTGTTTACGATGGATCTTAACAGTTTACTCGATGATTATTGTGAATGTGATACTTCAGTTTGTGACTCTATAAACCAGGTACAATTTCTTAAGGACTCCGGAGCTAATCTAAATGTGATACATGTTAATATAACCAGTATTTATAAAAACGTAGATAATTTTTTGGTTTATTTGGAGGCTTATGGAAGTTCATTCGATGTCATAGTTATGTCCGAAACACATCCAATATACACTGTGAATGATTTTGGAATACCGAGTTATGAGGCCATAGGTAATGATAGTTTTAAAAATAGATGTGATGGATTTATTGCATATATAAGAACTGACATTTTGGTAAATTATAATATTATTAAGATTAACAACCATAACTTCTTGACATAAAAATGGGACAAGGTTGGAAATTTTTGGGACTTACAGATTACCCAGTACCGATGTGGGTCAGTTTGTTGAGGGGTTGGAAGAATTAATGATTAGACACTTAGATCATAATGTAGAGGCTAGCATATTCATAGGTGATATAAACATAAATTTACTAAATACTCAGAATAAAAACTAAAATATTTAAATTGTTTAGCTTCCTTTGGATTCTTATGTACATAAAATAAAGGGAATTACAAGAGAAAGAGGACTACAGAGGTCTTGTCCAGACCATTGCTTTGTTAGCGTCAATAATAGAATAAAAGAAATACACTCTGCTATAATAACATCAAGGATGACTGATACTCATAATCACTATCCAATAATAGTAAACTTTAAATTACAAGAACAGCCCACCACAAATTCAATTAAAACAAAGTTTCAAACAAAATTAGACTATTAAAAATTGGAGGGTTTACTCAATCAGGAAAACTGGATTGATGTTTACGATACAGAGGATGCTGACCAGTGTGCTGATACCTTTATAAATATATTAGAACAAAAAATCAAATTATCCTTAACAAGTAAAGTGCTACCCAACAAGGTTTATTGCATAAAACCATGGATATCGGCGGGTCTACTAGTATCAATTAGAAAAAGAGACAAACTCAAAAAAATTACGGTTAGAAATTCGAATGATGTTATTGCTAAATACAATTATATTGAATACAGAAATAAACTCTCTAAATTAGTAAAAACCACAAAGAGAAATTATTATAAACAGCTAATTGACAGGTATCATGGTGATTCACAAAAAACTTGGAACACAATAAGAAATATCACAAATCAAACTACCAATCCTTTGCAAGTAAAGCATATTCAGACCGAAGAAGGTCAATCACTAATGAAATCCAAGGATATAGCTCATGAGTTCAACCGGTTTTTCTCCACCATTGGCAAGAAACTCTCGGAAGGAATACCTGCATAATAAGTCACTGGTTGAAGGTGAGCTTCCGGGGATCTGGAAGGAGAGATTTCTAGTGCCTATTTTCAAATCTGGGGAAAGGGAGTGTGAACAATTACAGTCGGCAATTCATAAATTGCTCGATGGCCTTGTATATGATCAGTTAAGTTGGAAATGTAAGCGGTTTATTGATAGTCATCAGCACGGCTTTGTTAGTGGTAAATCAACTGTTTCAAACTTAGTCTTATATGAGATTACCCTGTTGAACGCCTTGGAGGGGGGATGTCGGGTGGATGCGGTTTCTGCAGGACTTCTTCGAATTTTTGATCGTAAGTCTGAACATCCATAATAATGATTGCATTTCCTTTGTCAGCTGGTAGAATCTTGATATTCAAATCTTTTCGTAGTTTTGTAAGCGAGATTGTTTCTTCCTTACTAATATTTTGTTTTGGGGGCCTTGATTTTTCTAGAACTTCTCTAACTTTCTATCTAAATTCTTCCGCTTATGTTCCTCCTATGGTTGTTGGTTGCGTGGTTGGTGTTTCTTGACTAACATGTTTTCGCAATTTCTTTTCATGAATATTTTGTTGATTTGTTCTTTCTTTTTCACAAGTGGCGTCGATCTTGTGAATAACGGGTCAGTGATCTTCCTCCAGTGTATATTCTTTGATTTCCTCAAATCTCTGTGAGTAGAGAAGCTTTCTTAAAACGATGGTAGTTCAGTCGGAGGAAAAAAATTCCATGAAAATAAATATTTTGATCTACTATAATTTTAAAAATACACTGGAATTGGTTCTTTTAACTTCGTACAACCCGCAGCACTCTATATGAAAGCGATGAATCATTGACAGTAATTTAAGTTTTATTGTATAGTTGACTCGAGCTGCTATTACGCAGTATAGTATAATTTTTGTATTTATCGCTGTAGGTATAAGGAGGCCTATGGTGGCGGAACCACAAATTTTGGCCCTCTAGACTCTAGACAAAAGTTTTTTTGCTTCGCTTACTACGTCAAAATCAATATGGATTAATTTAGGAATTTTGTGAACTCAAAGAAGGAAAGCGGTGGTGTCCCAAGTTGTATAAATTTAGATGGTCGGACAGGAACTGATGGACAGTCAATAGTGGATGTCTTTGGGATACATTTTCAAAATGTATTTAAACTTGATGGAGATTATATTGACTTATCCGGGCAAACTGGCATAACTCCAACATTTTTGATCAACTGTGTGTATTCTCTGTCAAAGCCTTTATATTTGCTTAATAAGCTCTCGCTTGAGAGTGGTGTTGTTCCTGAGCAGTGGAAATACAGTTTTGTTGCTCCTATATTTCAGTCTGGAAATCTATCAGTTGCTAAAAATTACAGAACAATTTTAAGTGCAATTCCTAAGCTTTTTGAGAAAATAGTTTATAATCAATGTAATCCTATTAAGAGTTCAGTAATGTTTTATATTAATCAGAAACAGCACGGCTTTTCTAGGGGTAGATCCACGGCTACAAATATGGTGGTTTTTACTAAAACAGATTTAGATGCCGTTTCTGTCATTAAAAGGTGTGTGTGTAGTTCGGTTCCTTTTTACAATTTGTGAATTCTTAGAAGAATGACGTTTCCAACCCGTAGCAAGTTTTTTAGTGTCTTGCAGACTTAACAAAGTATTAGGGAGTTCATTTCAGCTAATAACTGTGTGATAGCTCAAGACTCTTTTTCCTTTATCAAAATAAATTAATATTGGCAAAAATATTAAATACTTCGGTAATAGTCCAGAGTTTCTTAAAATATTCGTCGAGTAGTCTGGAACCTGTCAAGTAAATTAAAATACACTCTGTACGAAGCTGTGAATTAAAATAAAATTAAAACCTTTCTCTCAACTAAATATAAGGCATATTCCAAGCAACATGAATCTTTTATAGGGCTTCAACTGTTGGCTATCACTTCAACGGTTGGGCATCAATTCAAACGTTGGGCATTACTTTAACTGTTGGGCATCACTTCAACTGCAGACATTCCCTGTGACGATACTGTCTTCCAGGCTCTTGGTCGTTGATTCTGGAGCATATTGAGTGATAGTGTGGACACTGCAATGGTTGGTGATGTGTTCACTTTAGGGGGCCAAGGTTAGCAGGTTATCCAACACCTTATATTTGTCACAGAATGCCTAGTGGGGATTATATAATGATTTTCTCTTACTAATTGATACTGAATAGGTTAACCATTCTAGCTTATTCTATAGAGAAAATACTTTATGAGTACCCCTTATCGATTCACCCCGTTTAATACCAGTGTAAACCTAATGTGATCACATACGGTGTAAAGCTAAGGTTTTTAAGGCGGATTTTTTGTAGTGATTTACCACTTTATGAAACTATGTCTAAATTTTATTAAGAGTCCCTATCTTTTATTATTATTGAAACGAAACGTGTTGCCTAACAGAGTTGATATACGTCAATGTTAAAGTTGGACCCGTGTTTTCTTTGAATTGAATAGTGGAGTATAATTTTATATTTACCTGTGTTATAAATATTTATTGAATTAAGTGGTGTAATAATTTAATTAACATATTTTTTGAAAGATTTAATAATCTGGTGTAGTAATGATGTACCTGCAATAATATTTTTTGTTATATTCTCTTTAAACCTTATTTTAATATCTTTTACAGTAAGTCCCTTTGGACAGGAACCAATCCCTATTTCATTAATTTTGTTGTGAAAGACAATAGTATCGATAAATTGGTTTTTTATTCTTCAGCATTAATTTTTGGCAATTCATATTTATAATAAATTGTAGCAATTGTTTAAGAAAGTTGGGTTCGTTTTATTTGCATTGGCTTAAGTAAACTTTTGCTGTTTCTGATTCTCCTGACGCTCTTGTAAGTTTTTGATATTTTATAGCCGAATATTCGGAATCAAAAGGCATAATTAATGGTTATTGGCGCCCTTTTAAATTTCTCTTATATGACAACCGCACGACCTCCTCCGGGTGATGCTGCCGAGCATTCCGGACTTTCCATCTCTTACAATGATGTTTTGCTTTGTAATTTCAGTAAAGAATTTGATTGTATTTCGCATGATACTCTTAAAAAAAACCTAAATTTTACAAATTTTCACCGTGGGCCTAATACGGGACTACCTATCAGACAGGGGATATATAGTGAGGGTGGGAGGGGTGTTATCAGGGAAAAGGGATGTTTCGGTAAGGGTTAGACTTTTTTTATTTACATAAACGACCTTCCGCTGTAACCAACTGTGACGCGATTTACTATTTTCGCTGATGACACTACTCGGGATGTTGGGACTCGATGCTATGAATGAACTAAACTATGCTTGGGACGTTGCTGCAAACTGGTTTAGTTCGAACGGGCTGCTTCTCAATATCTCAAAAATAAAGAGAGTAATTTTCTCCCTACGAGAACTTGGCACTGCCAATGACGATATCACAGACGTTAAATTTATGGATGTCTACATGGCCTCATTATTGCGATGGGACATAGATAAATTGGCAAAAAAATTGAGAAGTGGTGTGTGTGCGCTGCGTAGACTATCGGACATGGACTCTTATGATGGCCTTTGCGCTTTTTCACTCAACCATGACATATGCACTGTTAGTGTAAGGACATGCCGCTCATACTGATAACAGCATTTCTATCGCATTTTCTCCGTATGCAGGCAAAAAAATGTTAATGAAATCAAGTGAAATGAGAATAAAATCGAAATTCATTTGGATAATATAGACACCACCACGGCATTTGTGTAAGAGATGGTAATTTGTGGCCGGTCAGAGGCAAGTGCACCCCCTCTGTCCCCTGCAGACGCACATGGGTGGTGCCTCATTTTGCTGAAACCAGATATGCTAACTAAATATTTGTTAAAGCATTTTGGAATCCATTAGATAGAAAATTTAAATACTTCTCCCCAATCAAATTTCCGTTATAAATAAAAAGTCCTAAAATGGAGTTCCCTAGGATACCTACCCACAAATTTAAGCTAAATCTTACTTGTGGCCGGGCCTCTCTGTTTAATCTAGAATTTTTAAAAGTATCAAGTCTATTAAAAATCCCGGAATTTGTGAATTAGCATTCATCCGTATGGACGGATTGTAATATGGATTACGATATTTAAAAATTCGCCATTTTGACGAACCGCTTCTCTTAACCACAAACAATAATTAGGTATTTGCTCTAGGACCCCTGGATGACGACTGTGCGATACATGTACTTTAAAAGGTTTGTATTGCTGCTGTTAATTGTTCTTCAACATTTTACTTTATTGATAGTAGGTTGATTTCAGTTTCCATTTCTCTAGCGGAAGTAGATGGATTGTTGTCTACCTATAAAAAAACGCATATATTCAGCCTACTAAACAAGGAAAACATTAAAATTCAAACCTGGTTAAGCTCTAATCCCACTTTCTCTTCTGTTAATCCACTTCCGTACTTTATGCGGGGTTTATTAAATGATACATATACTCTTATTAAAATTCAATTTTCTTATGAACTGTTAACTTGGCTGCGCTCTTATGAGATTTCTTCATAATAACTTGTAGACGTTAATTAATTCAGAATTATAAACCAAAAGTTTTGTATAGGGCTCGATTTTTTTCTTGTAATAATTATTATATCGTATTTTATTTATTGGTAACTAAAAAAATTTACCGTAATGAAATACAATAATAATTTGAAATTTGTTATTAGATTACAGAACGTTAAAATTTAAAAGTATTAAGCTTATAATACCCTAAAACCGTATTATAAAATCCAGGTCTGTATTTAAAAAAAGTTACTTGATGATTTGAAAACTAAAAACATCATTTTGTAGAACATAGAAACGGCTATTAAGTAGTGTTTTTTTTTGTTTTTCCCCAAGTTAAAAATTGAGGTACAGAAAATTAAAACCCAAAACTGAGAATGTCATTTTTTCGGATATATCCGAAGATATTTGGAATATTTGCAATTTCCTTTCACCCAATTATTAAGCCCAAAAATATGCAATTTTGCTTTAATTTAACCATCTTCGTATCTCTTGCCGTTTTCGAGATGTAGCACCCTGTATACCACATAAAGCAAATAAACCAATTTATTTATTATTTTCCCATTTCCCAAGATGTGTTAACTAATAAATTTATTTTTAAAAGAATCTTTGAGAAAGCAGATAACTTTTTAGGCGTTGTGTATGGTGCGAACAGTTGCAGAATTGATGTGAATCAGATTCAAAATATAATATGCAAGAAAAACAAAGGTCTTAGAGGAAAACCAAAGATACTCATTTTGCAGTCATGTCAAGGAAAACATTGTCAAAAAAGTAAGTTATGTTATACAGGTAATATAGAAGAATTAACTACCATCGTAGCATCTTGCAATGTACATAGGTGTAACGCCTCATGGCAAAACAAGGATAACTTACGAGAATAAGTGACATGTTTTGCTTGTTTCATATGAATAGGGTGCTTTTCTCGTTTTTATCTTTTAAATGGTTTGCCAATAAAAAGTTGAAACTATGATATATTTAAACTGAGGCTTTTTCTAATTGATGAGTAAGAATCACAGTTTTCCATATAAATAACTTTTTGAATGTGCCCCATAGCTACCGTTTTATGACAAATTCTTGATCTGTTGTGTTATTTAAAAACATTGGGAATTTTCTAAAGTGTTAACATCTATTAGTAAAAATTACGATTGTTAATATAAATAATTTTTTGAATGTACCCAACGCAACCGTTAACGTAGACGTAAACGCACGAATTTATGTCTACGGAATCTTTATTAGTGATGGGACATCGACCTCGATTTATCTATGCTCGGCATCCTTGTTACCGTCGAAAGCAAGCATCGATGTCAACAAAAGATCGATGTAGAGAAGAGCTGGGCAAAGCACTCGAAAAAAAGTGCTTGGAGCACAAAGTCCTTTGGAAAAGTAATTGCCAGCAACAAACACCAAGCACTTTGGAGTGCTTGTAATTACCAACTACCGAGGAAAGTAATTGCACAATTCAATTACTAAGCACCAATTACTCAAAAAGTGCTTAAAATCGTTGTTATTTACTTGCAGGTCCTTGCTTGTAAGCGCTTGATTCTTAAATCAATTACCAAGGACTTATTACTTTTCTAATTGCTTCCTCCCCAATTAAGCAACGTGTTTTTTTTAAATGCACAAAAATAAAGCAGCGTTTTTGATAAAAATTTTTAGTTTATTAGTATTCCAGTCTACCTACATGATACAAATACAGTAAAAATGAAATCAATAGAAAAAAATAAACATAAATTATTTGCAAGTAGGTGAAGATACTGGACTGGAAGGGCAGTGGATTAGGTACTGTCCTAACAGCTAACAGCTCTAAGCATCTTGAGCTGTAATGATTTTTATTTAGGTAATTGTTAAGTTGTTTATAGTGTTGCGTATTGGCATTGCCACCGAACCGCGAGCCCAGCGTTTAGTAATTATCATCAAGTAAATAAAAACAATATTTTGCTGTGTGTAATATGTTGCTCTATGTAAGACATAAAACATCCCAATACATTATTAAACATTTGTTTACAAACTTTTAACAAATAAGTGCTTATAATTGTGCTGATTTTCATTTTCTTGATATGTGGGCTCTTTTAACTATTGCAAGCACTTTAAATGTCTTGAAAAAAAAAGGTTTCGGCCAACTCTCTCCTGAGTTACACGTACCTATCAAATATCCAAACTCAAGTCAAATATTGATGTTGACGTCGATGTTTGTGTTCGATGGCAAAACATCGGTAACAAAACATCGATGGAGCATTGCCCATCACTAGTCTTTATACGTAAAAATGGCAAATGTCTTAAAAGCAAAATCGGCTAGATTCGGCAGCGAATCGGTTCGGCTCGGGTAGCCTTAGAAGTTAAAACTGACCGTGGAGTAACGCAAGTCTACGTAGTACGTAGAGCGCTACCGTGAAACATATTTCACTGCGACCTTGCAGATGTCAATTTACACGTTAAAGACGATAAACAAGCATTCTCATCGGGCGAACTGCTAGCTTTCGATCTATTACCAAAAGATGGGTCATTATTTGACGACGGAATAAAAGGAGAGATAGCAAAAAGTTTATCAAAATATGTCTGAATAAAAACCTTTTATGTCAAAATTTGTATGATAAAATATCTATGCCCTACTACAAAATTCCTATTTTGGACATATGTCCATTTATCTATTTTTTATAAATAAAAATTATATATATATATATATATATATATATATTTTGTATACTTGTAAGTCGGATAAACTTTTTTCACACCAGGAAATTTAATTTTTCCTGCTGACATGTAGTGGACTATAATAAAAATATCTATCTTAATTTACTAATCTTTTGGTCATATATCTAATGTTGCAATAAAACACCACAACACCTCTCCTTGAGAGCTTGCAACATACTGGAAGAGGTAGGGATGCGTTAATACACGACAAGATCTTGTAAACAGCGCGAAACAATCCATACGTCACGTGGGGCGTTGCCAAGTTATTGGGAAAGACGTAATATATATAGAACTGTTATTTAGTGCTTAGACAGGGAAACCTCTAAACTTAATTACAATTTTAGAACAAAGTTATTGGTAAATAAATGAAAGAATATTATTTAATTCTTGTGTTTTATTATAAACACAATCAATAACATGATTAGGACTGTCAGGAGAAATCCATGCCATAAAGTATAATAAAGTAAGTATTTTTCTTAATATAGCTAGATAATTATTTATTTAAAATATTTATTATTGCAATAAAATATAATTTTGACACGTTGAATAAGAGTTCTTTACAAACGATCAAGTGGAATTAATAACTAATAAGATTTCTTGATTAAATGGCGAACTTCAATTAGAATATAACATATAATATACCAATAAATGATAAAATTAAGTGATTAAAATTAATAGATTTCTTGACAAAATCGTGAAGGCAAATTATACTTTTTTACACGCTGAAACGAATAGAATTAATATTAATATGTAATAGATTTCTTAACTGAATGGTGTACGTGATAACATTTATTCAAAAAATATATAACAATTAGAAATGAAAAGTCCGTACAAAAACAGAGCAACAAGGATTTTTCACAAAAGAAAAAAGGGTTTGTCGATTTTCCACAAAAGAAAAAAAAGGCTTATTCGAGAATAAGCCGCGCATCCTACCGCTTGGCGCCACCGTCGGAATTTTTTCGTGGCGGGCTTTTTAAAATTCGCTTATTTAAATTATTACTGGTTATTTTCAAATATCGATAGCCTAGTTCGAATACGACATAACCCACAAAATTTATTTTTTGATTAATATCAATAAATACCTTCACTTTCTACGTTGTGAAAATGTCGTAGACCACAATTAAATAATTGGTTAATAAAATGGTCTATGACATATTTTCACAATGTAGAAAATGAAGGAATTTATTGATATTAATCAAAAAATAAATTTTGTGGGTTACGTCGTATTCGAACTAGGCTATCGATATACAGTGTGTTGGCGGCTGGAGTACAATAGGAAAAAATATATTATTGATTTTACGACTTAAAGTAATTCTTTATAAAAACTTTTGCCTTTAGAGAAAATTAATTTGCAATGTAAAATTTTTTGATCAGATGTACAGATGTTAAATAGGAAAATGCTTCAAGAGAAAAGTAGGTGCGATTCAAGGATTTTAAGTCGATTTATTTTAAGCAGTGCTTTATATTGTAATAAAGTCTAAATATAAATTCGAATAATTTACATTTACATCTAATCCTAAATTTACTCAACAAACAGAAATTTTGGTAAAGGATGACTTCTGGTCGTAATCAAATCAATTTATCAATAAGAGAGTTTTCCCTATTGTTAACTCCATCCGCCGACACACTATGTTTTAAATTTTTAAGGGAATTTTATTATTTTTTGTATGCTATATAAAGTATGTAGGTACTTACAGGAATAATCAATAATATAAATAATTTAATAGGCATGGAACTATGAAAACCATAAAGTAAGCATATGAAAACAAATATTTATTGCAAACATAAAAATCCATAAAATATTTATCTCAACAACATGAGAAACATATATAATAGGTATGCTTATAATTTCTGTTGACCTCACAGTAGTTTTAAGATTTTAAATAACTAAACCTAACTTTGGCATACAAAAATAAATAAGCCCTATATTACTTTATACAATTAAAAGATACGTAACTAAGCTATCTAATTTTCGAAATTGAAAAAACTAAGAGAGAAATCCTACTTAAGATATTTTATACCTTAAATATCACTGTCACTATAATTCTATCATGGCCGCACCATACCGATAAACTTAACTATCGCGAAATTCACCTAGTACTATACACTTCGAAGATAATTTCCAATAATATGAAAATGTCTATAAGGGGGATTTTCTATATTATTGCAGCATGGATACTACTTCCAGTTAGAGGATAGCATTTACCTTTGAAGTGTATAGCGTTTGATCGGTACACTTGTTCACAGCATATAATCTGGAGTCTTTATCAGATATTTATGTCACTTTCAGATTCAGATTATATTTGGGTCGATACACTTGTTCACAGTGTAGAGTCATTATCAAGTATTAGGTCAGATGTTGGTATTCGTCACATTTGGGACACAACAAGGTGTAAAGTGGACACAGCCAGGTGTAAAACGTCATCTTAATGGATAGTCACATACCTATTTTGGTATTCATCCCATTTGGGACACCATAAGTTGTAAAGTTGTCACAGCCAGGTGTAAAACATCATCTTAATGGATAGTCACAATCATATTTTGGTATTCAACCCATTTAGGACATCATAGGGTATAAAGTTGTCACAGCCAGGTGTAAACAACGTCATCTTAATGGATAATTGCATGAAAATATAAAAAAAGAGATGGTTAGCTCAAATTTTCTATTCATAGTCATAAAATAAATTTATTAAGGTTGATTTTCGTATAATAAATTATTTATTTATATTATTAATAACTAATTTAGTTTACTTGTTTTACATTTTTTGATTTTACTGTCATGTCCTGGGGTGTAATTTTTTTTGGCATCTTATACTTATAAATATCAAGTCTAATGGTTTTATGGACTATTTGGTTAACAAGGTCATGATTAAAACAAAATTGTAATTGCAAAGTTGGTAAGTAATATGGCTTTAGGTAAAATAGTATTCCAATTGAGCCTTTTGAGTATGGGGTTCTTAAATTGTGATCCCTCAAAGTGATCTTCACAAATTCTAAAAGTGTTGCAACTGGTGTCAGGGCTTAAGTTACAATTATCCTTTCACATTTTGAATCTCTCATCGTCATTAAGGGGAAATGTAAAAAAATGCTTATTGACATGGTTAGGTTCAGTGGTGCACATATAGGCAATATTGCAATTCGGATATTTACAAGAATATCTTCTTTTAATTGCATGCGTCACGTATGCCATTTTAGTTCAGGGGTGAATAAAAAATTTATACACCCAGATAATTTAGAGCTTAAAAAATTTGGAAAAGAAATAATTTTTTTAAAAACTTACGGAGTATTAATATATTGGAAAACCCATATATCACTTGGCCATCGACCTCGTACAAAATTTAATTTGATTTTGGGACAGCGTTTTCAAGAAAAATATGCTAAAAACAACATAAAATGTAAAAATGTATCAAACATTTTAATAGCATAACCTTCAAAATTCAAATTGAAATAATTTGGTAACATACCTGTTATATGGGTTTGTATAATCCACCTAATTCTCGCTGTGATGACTGTAGGATAAATTAGAGAGCATAAAATACAAAATTTTTAATATTAAACATTAAATAAAAAATATACAAAATTATCGCCATCGGAAAAAGAACGCTCTTAAACAACGAAGACATAGACTCCACAGAAAAAAAAGGGTTTCTAAAATGGCGGCAAATGATAAAGCCTGGAAACATCGTTACATTCATGAAACGAACAAGAAGAGCAGTATACTTCCATCTTTGTCTAAATCCCGCAAGTGGCGACAAGTGGTAGGATGGCCGCACTAAGTAATTCCACAGCCCTCTAAACAAATTACGTGTTGCAAAGCGCCGGATTTAACTTTCACCCGGGTGCATTTATTTGATTAAAAAAATTCCTAACCTAACTGTTCTGTTCTCGTTTGCTGCACAAATATGTTTAGGTTTATAAATAATATTAATTTTAAGTTTAAAATTACAATTCCTATAAATGTTATTTGTTTTGAGGGTATTTTTTTGCATTCAAAATTACGCGTTTTGTATATATTTGGAAATCTATTGAGGATTGTCCTCGTCTAACCACTGAAAATATTACCGGATTACGAAATTTATTAGACACTTTTTCAAAAAATTTGTCTCTGCAAAATTTAAAATTTGATACTGATCGTTGGGATTTTATTTTATCTTATATGATACTTGATAGGTTGGACCCTTCGACAAGAAAGACATTTGAGCAGCAATATGCTTCAAATAACGTACCAACATACGACGTAATTAAAGTTTGTTTGCAAAAACAATGCATTGCCTTGGAATCAGTTCCACAAAAATCAAAACCCATTTTACATCAAAACTTATATTGTTCACACTCCCCCCGTAATTCACAAAATCATACTAATACTTATAATCAAAGTTTACGGAATCGATCTACTTTCTTATTAAATAGTCAACAAAATAATACGTGTTTTTTATGCAAAGGAAATCATGTTATTTATCGATGTCCTGTTTTTACTTCAAAGTCAATTAAACAGCGGTTTGAAATTGTAAAAAATCAAAGGGCATGCGTGAACTGTCTTGCAACTGCACACACCGTAAGTCGTTGCAATTCAGAAAAACGATGTCGTTTGTGTCGTCAAGATCACCATACTATGCTTTGTTTTAAACTTGGTACTAATAATTCTGGTCATAATTCAAACACCGCTAGCTCTTCTGACTCAAATAATCAGATTAACTTTGCGGCTGAAAACTCTGATTCTATTCCTACAGTTGCGAAAACTTCTATCGTGGGAATGTTACTCAACGATCACGAGGTCTTACTATCTGTTACGGTAATAATAAGATATGTGTTAGGGACAGTATTGTTACATATAATACCTGTGACAGAAACCAGGACAACAGAGAGATGTCAAGAAAAGATGACAGCAGCAAGAAGAACGAAACAACACAACATTTTTGATTATAATATAAATTTTCATTTTAAATAGAAGCGTATCCAAACTAAATATTAAACAGTGTTTGATTATATTACAGTCCGCTATATTGAAGAGGTGAGACAACACCAGAACATAAATTTTGTTCCCACGAACCGGATTAAAAACAAGAAAAGCAAATTCAAGATAAGTAACAGAAGTCCATGTATCCTTTCCCTTCCTTTTATCCTTGTAGTTTTGATTTGCATTTAATGTAGAGTTAGTTGTGTTGTGTATTTTCGGGATTTTGAAAATAATATACCGCAGGTTACAATTTTCAATTAGCGGATGATATTTTCATGATTATTTGCGATTAATTTGATTATGTTGCTGTCTTAAGATTATTTTTGATTAATGTAACGATTATAGATTGATTTCGATTTAACTGGAGTTATAAGATTCCAGCTGGTTTAATTTGATTAACAGGTTTAAAGTGCCTAGTTACGATTTTGATTATTTTCTTGATTTTTAGATTCCTAAAATTGATATTTTGGGATATTGATATATGATTTTACCAATGCAATGGTATACTAGAAATTACACAAATTACCATACAAGAGTTGTATGGTTAGTACAAGATTTCCCGAGTAAATTTTGGATTATAATACGATTTTGATTATTGCGATTTTGAGTGTCCAATAAAATTGGATTAGGTACAAGTGTATTTCATTATTTAAATTAAATTGTTTACATATTATCAAATGTAAGTGATTAGTTCGATTTTGATTACACACGATTATTTTGATTTTCCTTTAATAGTACAATATGGAGGATTTAAATTTGTTGATAAGAAAAAGAGGTACGGTAAAATTCAAATTGACAAATTTTGGAAAATATGTTGAACCTTTTCGTAATGCTTTTTTAAATAATGAAGAATTAAATGCGAAGGAAATTATCGAACTTCAATTTAAAGTCAATAAATTGGAGCTACTTTATGATGAATTTGAGTCTGTTCAGTCAGAAATAGAAATGATATGTGCTCTAAGTGAACTTGAAGAGCAATACGAGGAGAGAAGCATATAGATATCTTGGCAAAGACCAAAGAAATATTGGATAAATATGATAATAATAAAGGTTCCGTGATTAAATCTGTAAATTGCCCTCAAGCTAATGTTTCAAACAGTGATAATTTAAATTTAGTTAAATTGCCTCCGATAAAATGTCCAACATTCAATTGTTAGTTTAACAAATGGCTAGATTTTAAAGACACATTTGAAGCTTTATTTCATAGCAACTCTACTTTATCAGAGATTCCAAAATATCACTATTTGAGATCATGTTTAGGGGAGGAAGCTCTTAAAATTATTCATAGTTTAGAGTTTGCAGCGCATAGTTATAATGATGCTTGGGCATTACTCTGCGATAGGTTTGATAACACTCGATTATTGGTTAATAATCATATTAAAGCTTTATTTGAAATTGAGAGCTTAACTAAAGAGTCATCTTCAGGATTACGCAAGTTAATCGAAGTAGTAAATAAACATCTCAGGGCACTGAAAACGCTTAAGCTTCCAACGGAACACTGGGAAGCTTTAATTAAGTATATGATATCATTAAAATTAGACAATGCTACAACGCGAGAATGGGAGCAGTCAAAAAATGACAAAACGTTGCCAAATTTAAATGATTTCTTCAAGTTCTTAAAAAATAGAATTGAATAATAATCAGAAATTAAGAGATACGCGATTACCCGATAATAGAAATACAAGGCGTCTAACTTTTTGATTAATGGTCTTAGTGAAAGGTCCAAACAAAAATGCAATTTTTGTAAGGAAGCTCACTTAATATATAAATGTCCAGAATTTAATGATGACTATAACCGAAAGGTGGGATATTGTAAAAAAAATGCGATTATGTTCAAATTGTTTATGTTTTGGGCACTATAGTTTTAAATGTAAATCAGGTCAGTGTAGATTTTGCAATAACAAGCACAGCTCCCTATTACATAACAATAATAACACAGGGGATAATCGAAGAAATCAGAGTAATGAAGTACAAGATTCTCAAAACCATGAAAATGCGTTTAATGGTTCCTCGATTATCAGTGCTACAACTTCAAATAACGATTATGTTCTGCTATCCACAGCAATTGTGGAAGTAAGAGATATAAAAGGAAAATATCACAAAGCTCAAGCTCTCTTAGATTCAGGCAGTCAGTGTTCATTTGTTTCTGAACATTTCAAAAACAAGTTAGATTTGAAAGTGGATAGTATCAATATTGCAATCTCTGGGATTAATAGTGTTAGCCCAAACGTAAACTCTAAATGTAATTTATTAATTAAATCAACAGTTAATAATTATCAAACAAATCTAGCATGTTATAGTAGTACCAAAAATAACAGATAAGTTACCTCCATGTAGGTTTAACATTTCAGCTTTGTGCATTTCAAAAAATATAAAATTAGCTAACCCATCTTTCAATGTTTCGCGGCCAGTTGATATTTTAATAGGCGCAGATTTATTTTGGAGCATTCTTGGCAAAGAAAAAATCATGTTAGGTAAAGGCAAACCTATTCTGATTGATACCGTTTTTGGGTATATGGTAACAGGTTTAATCAGTACTTCTATTGAGAAACAAGTTTATTGCAATTTTACTTTGAATGATGACCTGCAGAGGTTTTGGTTAATAGAAGAAATTCCAACTGAGGCAAATCCTTTAACTAAAGAGGAACAGATTTGTGAAGATTATTTTAATGAAACAGTTTCACGCGATTATTCAGGAAAATTTGTGGTTCGATTTCCGTTAAAAGAGAGTCCTTTAGAGTTAGGCGATTCACGAGATTTGGCGATTAAAAGATTAATTCCTCAAGAAAATAGATTAAAAAAGGATGAAGTGTTGAAAAATAAGTATTTTGATTTTATGATTGAGTATATCGAGCTAGAGCATATGAGGCGATTGACAAACAGCGATTCGATTAAAATGTTTAGATGTTTTTTACCTCATTTTGCTGTTGTGCGTAATGATAGTTTGACTACAAGTGTTCGAATAGTATTTGATGCTTCGGTTAAAACAAAATCAGAGAAATCTCTTAATGACATACAGTATTCAGGGCCAGCGATACAAAATGATATATTTGGGATTATGTTACGTTTTAGAGAGCATAGATTTGTTGTAATCGCTGATATAGCAAAATTGTACCGCCAGATTCTTATTCATCCTGATGAGAGATATTTACAGAATATAGTGTGGAGAAATGATTCGAATGATGATATATCGGTTTATGAGTTACAAACAGTGACGTATGGCACAACTAGTGCGCCATACTTGGCTATTAAATGTATTAAAAAATTAGCTTTTGATAATATAAGTACATATCCTGTTGCATGTAAGTTGATTGATCGTGATATGTACGTTGATGATTTGATAACTGGGTTTAATGATGAAAAAACAGGTAAAGTCAAATTTTTTTAACGCCAAGTCACTTGTCATTTATGGCACCCTGTTGACGTCTGGTCTATTTTACGTTTAGAGGTTGGCTAAAAAGACAGGACCGGACTATTTTTATGTTCCATTAAAAATATTTAAATATTAAGTTCCTTACATTTTAATTTATCAAAGAAGACTTTACAAATTTTTCTATTTAAATCATCGTTCTTAACTAAAGTTGTCAAGAAACTTTTGGAGATATGTTATCCAAATTGGAACAAAAGTTAAGAACCTATTAGGTATCCACTGAATACTACCTAGATATTGTGATAGGAATTACTTATCGACAGACTGCTCTCCTTTGCTCGTGAATATTAAAGAATGTAATAAATGCCGGTAATACTGCACCAGCTAGGTAGAATACGTAAAACATGGTATATATGAAAAAACGAATTGTTTCAGTCTTTACTTGATGAAAATCCATAATAGTATTATGAAATAAAACACTCGTGGTTTGTAATTTTCACTTGTATAATGTCAACATGACACGTGTTTCGCTGTCACAGCAGCTTCATCAGATGAGATATTAAAAACATAATTTCCTTAAAATATAAAGGTCCTAATTGACAATAGCTATACAGATGTTGGTAAAACCAAGTTATAAAATTATTAAGGTACTACATTATAAGGACAGGTAGGTGGATACTAAACTAATTATGCATTGAATAAATTTAACAAAGAAGAAGTGCAATTATCTAACTGGTCACTTTTTTTTAAATGAATCCGAAAAATATAAATTAAAAGTAATGAACCCACTCTCACCTAAATTATATTCTTTAATCAAACTTCATAAACCAGAAAACCCGATTAGACCAGTAGTATCTTTTGTGACTGCCCCCACTACCAAAATATCAAATCACTTAATTACCGTTATTAATAATTACTGCCAATTTCAACCCAAATATAGTATCAAAAATTTATTTGACCTAATAAACAAAGTAAAAAATCTTAAAATACCTAACAATTCAAAATTAATATCATTTGATGTTACAAATTTATTTCCTAGTATACCACCTCTAGAGACTATTGGATTAGTCAAAGAATTACTACACACTAACAATGTAAACGTAATTACCATAAATGAAATTCTTAATTTACTGGAAATATGTTTGGATCAAAATTATTTCCAGTTTAATGATACATTGTATACCGCTAAAAATGGATTAATTATGGGGAATCCACTAAGCCCACTTTTAGCCGAAATTTTTATGAATAACTTAGAAAAGATTATTCACAAACATCATTTGTCCAAATATTGTCAATTTTGGTACAGATATGTAGACGATATTTTTGTTTCCTTTACTGGCACTACTAGATAGCTCCAAATATTTTTTGATCACATTAATTCTATTCATCCTAACATAAAATTTACCATTGAACATGAAAATAATAATTCCATAAATTTTTTAGACTTAACAATTAGTCGTATTAATAATAATTTTGATTTTTCAATATATCATAAACCATCACACATGGACACAACAATTAATCAATAAATCCCTATCAACATAAAGTAGCAGCTTACCATAGTATGGTTCACCGCCTTATCAATGTTCCTATGTCAAATGAAAACTTTACCAAAGAATTTAACTTAATAAAACAAATAGCAATTAACAATGGATATAATGATGAACTAATAGATAATATATATTCAAAAATGAAGTATAAAATGACAATAAATGAAGTATTCCCTACAACAAAAGATCAATTTAAGTACACAACTTTAACATTTATCGGCAAAGCTAGTAATAATATAAAAAACTTTTTAACTAAACATATAATAATATGAAAATAGCATACAAAACAAACAATAATTTAAGCAAAATCATAAAAAATAATAAAGATAAATTAAAAAAAGACAACAAAAGTGGAGTATATAGGTTAAATTGTGGTTCTTGTTCCAAATATTACATAGGTCAAACGGGTCGTTTATTTAGAACTAGAATTAAAGATCACCAGGATTCCTTTACCAAAAATAATAAACAGTCCACATATGCAGATCATTTAAATTCAGAAAACCACATTTTTAATAATAATTTTGATATTTTACATGTAGAACAAAAAAGTCTAAAATTAAATTTATTAGAGTCTTTAGAAATCAACAAATGGAAAAATTCACCAAATTTATTAAATGACCAGTTAGATAATTGCACTTCTCCTTTGTTAAATTTATTCAATGCATAATTAGTTTAGTATCCACCTACCTGTCCTTATAATGTAGTACCTTAATAATTTTATAACTTGGTTTTACCAACATCTGTATAGCTATTGTCAATTAGGACCTCTATATTTTAAGGAAATTATGTTTTTAATATCACATCTGATGAAGCTGCTGTGACAGCGAAACACGTGTCATGTTGACATTATACGAGTGAAAATTACAAACCACGAGTGTTTTATTTCATAATGGTATATATGGTTAAAATATTGGTATACAAAACAATCACTATGCTTCATTTTAGTTATGACTCTAACTTTCAATCAGAAAACTCTATATACACTATATAAAAAACAGCCACAAAAATACTAAAAAACATCAAAAAAAAAAGAAAATAATAGGACGCGAACTGACATATGAACTTGTTACGGTCCACACTAAATCTAGTAACTTTTCGGCGGAACTAGAATCAGCTGTGAATGTCATTTGTGGCTTTCAACTGTCGAAACGCTGTTTTCTATCGCGATATGATCTCTATAGTCCTTTGCAATGAAATTTCAAAAATATTAAAGTCAGCTTCTTTTCCTCTTAGAAAATGGGCATCAAACAGTGATAAAATTTTACAAGGTTTAGAAGATACTTCTGATGCCTTCAGCATACTTGAACTAGGTGAGAATGATAAAGTGAAAACGCTGGGACTTCAGTGGCTTAGTCATTCTGATTTGTTATCTTACAAGGTTCTAACTGATTCGGAAAAGTATCCTATTACAAAAAGAAAATTACTTAGTAATATTGCTAAAATTTATGATCCACTAGGGCTAATCAGTCCCTGTATAATTATTGTCAAAATTTTAATACAAAAATTGTGGCCATTGAAATTCGAGTGGGATGATATAGTACCTTCGGATTTAGGAAAGAAGTGGGAATATTTTCATTTGAGATTAGTTATACTTAACGAATTAAAAGTTTCTAGATCTGTTATGTGTGATAATCCAATTAATATTGAACTGCATGGATTCAGCGATGCAAGTTTAGAAGCGTATAGTGCTGCAGTTTATATAAGAACTTCTGATTCTTGTGAAAATATTTGTGTTAGATTACTTTGTTCAAAAACAAAAGTCGCACCAGTCAAGGCATTAACCATTCCAAGGTTAGAGCTATGTGGTGCTCTTGCACTTGCTCGGTTAGTAAAACAAGTTTCTGATTCTCTTACATGTAAATTTGAAACATATTATTGGTGTGACTCTCAGATTGTCTTGTGTTGGCTTAACACAGACGCAAACAAACTTCAAGTTTTTGTTAGTAATAGAGTGGCTGAAATTCAACAGTTAAGTGATATATCAAAATGGAGTTACGTTAATACTAAACACAATCCAGCTGACATTGCTTCTCGAGGAATGTATCCTGACGATTTATACAAGAGTGATGTCTGGTGGAACGGCCCTTTGTTTCTTTACGAACAAGCCAATTGGCCACGAGAATTTCAGTTTAGTAAGACTAGTGATATACCGGAGATACGTAGACAGTGCAACGTATTTGTCACTACTATGATTCAAATTTTAGATTTTGATAGATTTTCTTCGTTGGAAAAACTTCAGCGAACTTTTGCCTACTGCTTAAGATTTATTTCAAATTCAAAAAATATTAAAAATACAAATACCGGACCAATTACCGTTCCCGAAATTGATAATAGTATGCAACATTTACTTAAATTAGCACAAAGCGAAAGTTTCGCTACTGAAATATCGTCCCTTCAAGGTGATAGACAATTAAGTAAAAATAACAGATCGCTCTCTTTAACTCCGTTTTTAGATTCAGATGGTTTATTGCGAGTTGGGGGGAGATTAAAAAATGCTTCTTTATCTTTTGATGAAAAACATCCTATTTTATTGGACGGTAAACATAAAATAACAAAATTGATCTTTCGATCTGAACATAAGAGACTACATCATGCAGGACCCCAATTATTATTGTTTTCTGTGCGTCAAAAGTATTGGGCTACGTCTGGCATGAATGTAGCAAAGATGATTGTGCGAAATTGTATTCGATGTTTTCGTACTAAACCAAAACCAATTAACGCAATTATGGGTGATTTACCAAAACAAAGAGTTGAGGTTGCTAGACCTTTTTCGATTGTTGGAGTTGATTACGCGGGTCCAGTGATTTTACGCGATAGAAAAGGTCGTCCATACAAGACATATAAAGCATATATTTGTATGTTTATATGTTTTGTAACAAAATGTATTCATATCGAACTAGTCACTGATTTAACCTGCGAGGTATTTATTACTGCATTTAGGAGATTTGCTGCTCGGCGTGGCACTCCTGCACATTTGTACTCTGACAACGTATCCAATTTTATTGCAGCTCAAAAAGAGTTAAAAACTCTGTATGATTTTTTGGAAAATTCTAAAGATGAATTCGTCAAATCTTGTGCTAAACTAAGAATAGTTTGGCATTTTATACCTCCGAATAGTCCAAATTTCGGTGGGTTGTGGGAATCTAATATTAAGGCAATAAAATATCATTTATATAGAGTCATTGGTCAAAGTGTATTAACGTATGAAGAATACTCTACATTACTTGTTCAAATTGAGGCTACGTTAAACTCCCGACCTCTCTATCCCATGTCCTCTGATCCCAATGACTTTGCACCTCTGACTCCTGCTCACCTAATAATTGGCCACCCATTGACAATGCCTCCTGATCCTCTGTTTGAAGATGTCCAGATCAACCAATTGTCTAGGTTCCAATTATTGCAACAGTTACACCAAAGCTTTTGGAAGAAATTGTCGTGTTTTAACCTGTCTGAGCTTCAGAAAAGGCACAAATAGAAAGTAGGCAACTCCAATGTTGAGGTAGGTCAATTGGTGGTGATGAAAAATGACAACCTTCCTCCATGCAAATGGATTCTCGGAAGAATAACTAATGTACATCCTGGGCAAGATGGCCAAGTGCGTGTAGTGACGATTAAAACTATAAGTGGTACCTACAAGCGCGCTATTTCAAAAATATGTCCCCTTCCATTAAATGACGATAAGTGTTTTTAGGTCAAAAACTAATTTATGTTTTGAACTGATCGTTCAAAAGGGGGGAGTATGTTACGGTAATAATAAGATATGTGCTAGGGACAGTATTGTTACATATAATACCTGTGACAGAAACAGGACAACAGAGAGATGTCAAGAAAAGATGACAGCAGCAAGAAGAACGAAACAACACAACATTTTTGATTATAATATAAATTTTCATTTTAAATAGAAGCGTATCCAAACTAAATATTAAACAGTGTTTGATTATATTACAGTCCGCTAATTTGAAGAGGTGAGACAACACCAGAACACTATCTACAGTTTTATTGCGAGTCAAAGATACTTTTAATAATTGGCATACTGTCAAGGCCATACTTGACAGTGGAGCCCAACCCTCTTTTATAACTAAAAGTTGTGCAAATAAATTATCCTTGTCTAAATTTAATATTGCTCTATCATTACAAGGTTTAGATTCAATGTGCACTACTGCCCGATCAGGCGTGCATTGTGTTATTTCCTCTGTACACAATCCAAATATTTTAATTGATTTAGATGCCATTATTCTGGATAAGATTTGTGATGATATACCAACTGTTTCTTTTTCCAAAGAAAGTTTTTCCTTTACTTCCAATTTATTATTAGCCGATCCAACATTCTCAGAAAAATCTTAAATTGATTTATTATTAGGTAATGATGTTTTTCCTTATATTTTACAAGACGGTCGATTATATAATGGACCCGAGCAACCAGTTTGCATTAATACAATATTTGGTTGGACTCTAATGGGTAAAACCACTTTTACCCCTTCCAACAAAGTAACTAAAACCTTTTTAACTACTACTATTTCAAATTGCGATACTCTCACTAATACCTTACAATAGTTTTGGCAACTTGAGGAAGTCCCAGAGGTTAAAACTAGATCCCCGGCGGATGAATATTGTGAAAATTATTTTTTGCAAACTACCAAAAGGGATATATCAAATATGTGGTTTCATTGCCATTTAAAATTACTGCACCGGATTTCGGCGATACCTTTACTGTCGCCTAGAAAAACGATTTTCGCGAGATCAAATTTTTTACAAGTCTTATTGTGACGTAATCCAGGATTACATACAAAGTAAACACATGGAAATTACTCTTCAACCTTCTGCGTCTGATATACAAAATTACTTTTATATTGCACACCATGCTGTTTTTAAAAGGGATTCCACTAGCACACCCATTCATGTTGTCTTCGACGCCAGTACTTCGGCTATTAATAAGCCTTCTTTAAATAATACTTTATACACTGGATCCAAGCTACAAAGGGACCTAGTAAATATACTGCTTAATTTTAGATTACATAAATACGTTTTTACTTGCAATATAAAACAAATGTTTCGTATGATCTTAGTAGATCCTAAAGATAGAAGTTATCAAAGAATTTCGTGGGTTTTTCTCCCAATGATCCTATTTCTCATTATCAAATAAATTCTGTAACATTTGGGGTTGTTTCTAGTCCATATCTTGCAATCAGAACACTTTTAAAACTGGCAGACGATTATACTGACCTTCCGTTGGCATCAGAAATTCTACAAACCTCCACCTATGTTGATGACATAACAGAAGGAGCGGCTACGCATAAACAATTACTTTTAATAAAAAATCTAATTATTGAACTTTTATCCCGTGGAGGGGTTGAAGCTCGAAAGTGGGCAAGTAACTGTCCCGCCTTACTTAAAGGTATGCCAGATTCTGATATAATCAACCAGGGTATTTCCTTTGATATTGATGCTAATAATACTTTAAAAATTTTGGGATTACAATGGGATCCTGGTTTGGATGTTTTTTGTTATAAATTTTCTAATATAACTAATGAATGCACTAAACGTACGATGCTAAGTGAACTTGCTCAAATATTTGACCCTGTTGGGTACTTAACCCCGCTTACTATATTTATTAAAATACTTATACAAGTTCTATGGTCACTTGGGATCGATTGGGATAAAAAACCTCCTAAAGAAGTTATAATTAAGTGGAATAAATTTAAAGCTGAATTAGAATTTTTAAATACTGTAAAAATTAACCGCGAAATAAATATTTCAGACTCTATTTCACAAGAATTGTTTGGTTTCTGTGATAGTTCAGAACGGGCCTTTTGTGGAACGGTATACATACGTGCTCTTTTTCCTGATAGTACATATAAAGTTTATCTTGTTTGTTGTTGTCGAAAGTGAGTCCTCTTAAACCAGTAAGCTTAGCTAGATTAGAGCTATGCGCAGCTGTTTTTTCACAAAAAATAAAGTTTACAAATATCTTTGCATTTACTGACAGTTCAGTTGTACTAAACTGGATTAAAAGTTCCCCCTATCAGTGGAAAACATTTGTGAGCAACCGTGTGTCATATATACAGGAAAGGTTGGCGCCAGAATTCCGGTCACATGTACCTTCAAAACTTAATCCTGCCGATTGTGGCAGCAGAGGTATGTTTCTCTCAGAGCTCACAGATTTTTCACTCTGGTGGAACGGACCAGATTTTTTACTTCAACCTCAAAATAACTGGAATTTCTCTAAATTTGAAATAAGTAAAACGGCTGATATTTCTTACGAACAAAAAAAAATTGGCAATTACTACCTCTGTGTCCATAAACTATATTGACTTACTTTTCGAAAAATTTAACTCACTTTCTAAAATAAAACGAATTATTCCATACGTTTTAAGAGCTGCAAATACATTTAGGAAATGCAAAAAAATACGACAAGTTATTCGCCGCATTTGACGATTTTTGAGTTACATAATGCATTACTTTTTCTTACAAAATACTGTCAAGCTACTCACTTTGCTTCAGAAATACTTTTATTAAAAAATAACAGGCCCTTGCCAAAATACTTTAAAAAATTAAAACCTTTTCTCGATTAAGATTGCTATCTACGGGTAGGTGGTCGTTTATTTTACTCTGATTTACCCTACGATAAAAGGTTTCCCTTACTTTTGCCTTCAAATGCTAAATTTACTACGTTACTCATTTATGAGTTGCATTATATCTACCTACATTGTGGTATACAAACAACTCAACATTTGCTTTTCCAAAATTTCTGGGTAATAGCTGCTAAAAGGGTCATACGAAAAGTAATACACAAGTGTCATATCTGTTGGAAGGTAAATCCCAAACCTTATCAACCCCCTATGGGTGATCTGCCAACGTTTAGGGTGTCTGAGTTTCCAAAAGCTTTAACCAATTCCGGACTTGACATGTGTGGACCTTTTCCCATTACTATAGGTAAACTCAGAGGTGCAAAAGTGCATAAATCATCCATTTGCTTATTTATCTGCTGTAGTACAAAGGCGGTACATCTCGAGTTAGTATCTGATCTTTCTACTGAAGCGTTCTTAGCGGCTCTTCGCCGATTTATAGCTCGACGAGGCCAAGTTTTAAACCTTTATTCTGATTGCGGCACCGGGTTTGTCGGCAGCGACAAATACCTACGTCAAATATTTGCGGATGCAGCGGAGAGTGAGGCAATAATTTGGCATTTTAATCCACCCGCTGCACCTTCAATGGGAGGCATTTGGGAGGCTAACATAAAATTAGTTAAATCTCATTTAATAAGAGTGATGGGTTCACAAATACTTACATATGAAGAACTCAATACCGTCATTATTCAAATAGAGCCAGTGCTTAATTCGAGACCACTCTCCCCAGTAAGCTCTGATCCTTCTGATTTGTCAGTCTTGACCCTAGGTCATTTTTTAACATTAAAACCTTTGTCGGCCATACCCGATCCAGATACTACAGATTTACCAATGAATCGACTTACGCGGTGGCAACTCTTGCAGCGTTTGCACCGTGACTTCTGGAAGCGTTGGCATTGAGAATACCTCCACACTTTGCAACAAAGAGCAAAGTGGCATGACCCGATTGCTTCTGTTGTACCAGGTACAATGGTAATTATCAAAGATGATAATATTGCCCCTTTGAATTGGGTCTTGGGTAAAATTATAGAGGTTTTACCTGGTCACGATAAAGTACCAAGGGTGGCGACGGTGAGGACGGCTAAGGGTACTTTTAAAAGACCTTTGCTTAAACTTTGCCCATTGCCTATTAACTAATACATATTTCTTCTCTTATGAAAGCCCCTGGGTTTTCATGGGGGTGGGGATGTTCTGTCCTCGTTTGCTGCACATATATGTTTAGGTTTATAAATAATATTAATTTTAAGTTTAAAATTACAATTCCTATAAATGTTATTTGTTTTGAGGGTATTTATTTGCATTCAAAATTACGCGTTTTGTATATTTATTGCATTCTAATTCATTGATTTACCTTTTGTTATTACGTCGAAACTACATTGTTCTCGACTTTCCATGTCCTACTTTTTAACCGTTCCCCGTACCCACCGTACGCGAAAAGTACCCGATTCGGAAGGTAGAGAGAGAGAGACAGCAGAAGCAAATCAACTAGCGACGGTACCGCGCCACGCGTGTGGGTGTTCATCCATTTTTTCCCAACTACAAATCCCAAATTTGGTAAGTCGTGCATACTTCATAAATATATATACTTATTTTTTTTTACGATATTAAACGTTGCTGGACCTTGTGGTGGTCCCTAACCGGGGAGATCCAGGCGTGGGCTAATTAACGCCAGCGCAACCTATGTTCATACAGTCTGTATTTGAGTGGCTAATAACGCCACACTAACCAATAAAATTTATAATCACCTCTGAAAATAATACAAACTTTCATTTGTGCTTTCATTTAAAAGTGATAGACTGGATAATGTTTACCTTACCATTCTAACCAATACACCTAACAGTTACCTCAAGAAAGAAAGATAACAAGCGGATACATTACAAAAATGGCAACAACGAATCTTCAATTGAAGTACACTGTCAGTAAGCTTTTGTTTAATACACGTGGTAGGCTGACGATGTTGCCAGATATTTTTTTAAAATAGTAATTTCTATGTGTCTATGGAGTGGAGATGGAAAGTGGTTACAGCCATAAATAATGATATAAATACCGAGTTTTAATGAAAGTGTCAGAATCCTTTTATATAGAGCGTTCTTCTATATTTATGCTTTAAATGTACTGTAGATATTTTTAAATATAAAGTTAAAATATTAGTAAAATCAAGCACGATGATACCTAACTCAAGAGAATTACAGTCCACGGAGCGGACTTTTGGGTCATAATATAACAGTTTATTAAAAAATTTAAAGAAAAAATTCCTTAAGGCATAAAGGTGTATTTATTTAAATGTCACACCAAGTATTTATAAAAATATGTTTAAGTTTATCATAAACATCTTGTTATCACATATATAGAGAACGAATCAAGATATTCAATATTGGATGCTTCATAATCGCCCACCCTTTACGTCGATGGCACACAGTATAGTCGATATAAGTCGAGTAAGCGGCAATGTAGCACACCTTGCACAAAGAAGCCGTCAAATTTTGCAAAATAAGCCTTAAGATATTTTCATAACATTATTATATTATTTTTAATTTTTAGTTAGTGTTACACACGGGGGTGTCATTAATATACAAGCCAATGACAACGACGAATTAGCCGGCAGGTGAAGTCAGTGGGGTGAGAGGGACATTAACTAGGAATTTATGTTTTTACACTAAAAGTTTAGTTTTATTAATAATACTCGTTATTTATACAACTTTTTGGAAAATTAAATTTTTTGAAGTTATTAAAAATTAGAGTGTAGTTAATCTTCAAGATTTCAGTTGCAAATTTTAAAATAATTTGAATTGTGACTGATGTTGGTCACCCTGTTTCTCACCGCCATCTCAGAATTCTATGGTCGCGTCGGTCGCCATAATTTTAGTTGGCATTGTTCTAAAGTTTTTGTGAGTTTTCTCGCCGTAATTTTGGTGGATAATCCATTTTAAATTGAAAGAAGTGTGATCGTTTTTGGTCTATTGTGATTACCATTTTTAAAAATTCTATTTTGTAATTGAAAGTTATCTGTTGGAGCACAATGGTCAGTGAAGTTTTATTGGATTATTAAAAGTGACCACGCCGCGCGGCGCTGAAACGCTGAGTTTTAGTAATTTGGAATTTTCTTGGACAGGTAATGTAAGTATACCTTATATTTATTAATTTTTATGTAAAATAACTACTAACACTAATCCCTGACTTTGATATTATGCAAGAAAGAACCCCCCCCCAGTAGGATGAAAAAGAAACAGAAATAATTTGTCTTTAATTTTCTTCCTTAATTAATTTTGACTAGAAGGATGCTCGATGGGGCACTATGGGTAACATTATACTTATAAGAATAGTAACTTCAGTATACATCATAGTTCTCAATATTCCAATAATTTATAATCATACACCTCAGTTCATATGCAAAATAATGCAATAATTTGATAATATTTTTCATAACTTATCAGTGGACACCAGAAACTTCGGTACAACCTATAAAAACTGGTGTAAGCCATAGAAATCTTGGCAGTAACCTATTCTATGATTTTTCTGTAATATTTCAAAGAATAATGTTGGCTTTCGGCACACTGCTTTAACCCGTGGCTTTGTCCTCCTTTCTCTCCCTCGTTTATTAATTTAGGTAATTAGTTGTAAATGTTTGTTTTGTTGTACTATCCATTTCTAAAGCTTTGACCCCTAACTTTAAAATATTGTAAAGTCTGTTACAAAAAAGTAAAAAAGGCTGAGATTAAAGGGAAAAATTCCTATTTCATCGCTACCCTATTAAGTAGTCATTTTTTTATAAGTTTTCCACAAAATACATGTTACAACTCCTTCAAGATCAGAGGTCAAAACTATAAAAAGTTTGTTTTGCCATTAGTTGCAGCAAAATGTAACAAATGTTCTAGTTTATGTGTCTGTATATAATATGCTTAATGAACACTCCAGGGTAATACAGGATCACCTTTAAACAATTACTTTGCTTAGTTCTAATACATTCTTCTTTTGCTTCACGTAAAAAGTTTTAATAAAATACATACTTTGCAAAAAGCAGTTTCATCAGACTTCTGCCTACAGCTTTGACAGTAATAATAATAATCTCAACATATTGCTTCAGAATACTTTAGATCATATGATTATAGCTTTCACCTATTATAGGGTTATTTCTAGGACGGTATAAAAAGTTACTCGAGCACACCTTAAAAGCTTCCTTACTCTATGCTTTTGTATAAGCCAAAGAAACCTTTGAGGTATCCTGGAACGACCCCGAAAATTACAACAATATGAACCTAACCTAGAGCTTACATGATTTTTTATAACAAGGCATTTTACTTTTACGAATCCTTATTTTTTACCTACTGCTTTTGTTTTTCTTTTTTTTTCAGTATACCCCTATAGCTCTATCAGCTGCTATCGAGAATCTATTTGAGTGTTGAATCGCTGCTGCAGTCAACGGAAACTATTTGGTGTTAAATATATATCAACTCATGAGTGCAGTTTAAACTTTTGAAATGGATCGTCTTATTCTTTGTATTTTAAGTTTTTTAAATTTTAATAAATGTTTTGTAGGTATATCATTGTTGTTTTGTTTAGGACGTTGATATAAATAATAAGATTGAGATCATCAAAAATATAACTCATGGTATTAATAGACTAGGTTGTATTAGTAATATAATAACTATTGCATCTTAAAAAATATATTTTTTGACATAATTGCTCAAAAATAAGAAATAGCCAGGCACATGCACATTGTAATGTTAACATAAAGCAAATGTTTCCTAGTTATTTATTATTTTGAGCAATTATGTCATAAAATATCTTTTTTAAGATGCAATAGTTATTATATTACTAATCAATCTTTTCAAATACTCCCGCCACTATCAATCGGTAAATAAGTTATCTGTATTGCCGATATTGTTACCTGCTCAGTCGGTAAAGCTACCTCCTATATTTTTTTCATACCGACCGATTTACTCTGCAGGGGGCTCATAGATGGCAAGTGATGCGTCGAAATAACATGGCCGTGACTTTTCTCAAACCCTTTCTTTTTCTGTGGTGTTACAAGAAAAGAACTATTTGAAAAGTTGGTATTGGGCCAGTTGTGTTTAACGGTGTCATGAAACAAGATATAAAAAAATATCCCAACACAAACTATTTTAACACGTATTTATTTTGGGATTATAGAAATGCGGTAATATATTTTTTTTTAAATTAACTGGCGCTGTAATATTTTTTGTTAGTTGAAGAAAGCACTGAAGACGAAGATGATGAAAATGCCAATGCAACGGATGGACCTAGTGCTATACCTTCGACAGCTGATTTGCTGACATTCTGGGCAACCATTCCTGGTTTTGCAGCAATTAGAAATAAAAATAAGGGATCATGGCTTATTCAGGAACTGTGTGAGGAAATTGAGCGACTATCTTCAAGGTAAATTTTAGTTAGTTAATTTTTGATTGTAGAATTGTTCCGTACATTTTTATTTAAATAATAGTATGAAAGCTGCGGGAATTGGGTACCAAACGGAACCCTATTTACAACTGGTTCATAATTCGAAAAATAATTTTAGATTTTCTTGTTTAATATTTTTCGTTTCGTAGTGTTATTGGTACAGGTTCTAAATCATTTTATATTTATGGATCCAAATCCTCCTACCACACCTATGCATTCAAGATAAACTCCCACCACTCCTCTTCTCACTCTCCCCGTTCTTCTCACCACTCCTCTTATCACTCCTCTCACCACTCCCATCACCACTCCTCTCATCACTCTTCTCACCACTCATATCTCTCCTATCCACCTAATAAAATCGTAATATTTAATAAAATTCAGAAAACATGGTTTCAGTACTCTGACTCTTCATTGGAAACATAAGCCAGTGAAACATAATTAAGTAGAATATACAGAAAACAATTTATTATTAATAAACCCACCCACAAATCTTTCCAAAAAATAAAGAAAAAGATTTTGTGAACCAAAACAAAAATATTTCACAAATTAGAGGTAGAATTCCCTGTGCTTCAGCAAATGTAATTGGATGGGATAAAACAACTTGTACTTGGACTAATGACAAACTTAAAATGCTACATTTAGAATATCTAATTAAGTACGCTAGTCCTGTCGAAATTTTTCATACTTAATTTTAGTTACCTTGATAATATCAAAATAACACGACCTCCCTTGTTATATAATGTTTCCAATTGAATGATATAGGCTATAATTCAGACACACACACTCCTCGATGGATCCCCTAGTAGTCAAGCACAGTATTATTTATGTAATAGATATTTATCTAGAAGTGCAAATATTTAGTTATTTTTAAAGAAAACTGAAAATATCGATTTTTTATAACCATTAGCGACGCAGAAAGAAAAATTATGAATTACTAATAACATAGTTGTTTGGTTTTCGTTCCCTAAAATATCCTATCAAAACATATCTCAATTTCTCTCTGATTTTGTAGGTAGGAGTGTCTCGCTGGATTGCTATATAGCGAGCCGAGGGTTTTGGGTTTTTAAAAAATACTACTTTTTGAAAAACACCACTTTCCCGCGCATATAACAAAATTTATTTTGGAAATTGGAAAAGTGCAAAATTACAATGACCAGTAACAACAGAAGTGAAGCATAAATGTCTCTTACTATTATTTATAACATTTCTTATCTATAAAACTAGGAGTGGTCTAAACTGCTTAGTTCAACAGTATAGAGAATGTACCTCGCCTTGCAGGTGTTGCGGTGCGTTTTCTTCTAGAAGTATTGAGAGTTATTTGTTAATTGACTATAAATTGGATAGATATAGAATGGATTTTTCTCGTATCTTTCAATTTTTGGTCCATTTGTCCTCTTGTAAACCCCATTCGTGGACATACTGTATAACTACAGCTTTGTGTTAGGTACCTACTGTTCCGATTACAGCGCAGTGTAGAGTTTGTCAATAAAAAAAAAAGATTTCCAAACATCTTTATATTGCCAATTATGCTGTTAAGAATCGTAATAGGCAATATAACGATTTTTGTATTTTATTTACAACCATACATGTAATGTTGACATTACAACCTTATTAAAAGTTTGAAGATGTCACATTACCTACGTCTACTACCCTCTTTCATTTCCCTCACCCACTTCCCTCACTCATTTCCCTCATTCTTGTTCTTGTCTCATTTCTCCCACTCATTCAATAAAGCAAAATATTTATGTAATATCTTTATTTAAAAATTCTTATACAAGGAACGTATATCAATAAGACAATTAACAACAATAATTAAACATTATCACATTATACCTTGAATGCTTTTTCATATCGCCCCCTACTTTTCTCCGGAAGTGAACTTATTTCTGCTCTTTTTGCAGCCTGTTTGAGTTCTGTTGGGATGGGATAATCTTCATTCTCACTATCCGACAACATTTCGGGTTTTTTCTAACACAAATTTGACAGAACGAGACAAATTCAAAATTGTTTAAAGGTATGCTCCATTACTATGGCAATGCAACCAGCATATTTTTGTTTGGCGTCAAAACAATAATTTCTACTACATTTTTTGAAAAAATCAAACATCTAATTTTCAATTAACGATATGGTTGTAAATAAAATAGTATACAAACCTCAGAAAGTTTTCATTACTGTCACAAGATTAAAGTTAACCTCGACGCTTCGAGTTTCGGATAACTAACTAATCTCTCGACAGTATTGAAACACTTTCCTCTTCCGTATGTAATATACCATTAAATCTTCCTCCACTGATATATTTAGAAAAATGTTTTAGAAGTTAGAATCTCTACATGTTTCGAAATTAGAAACACATCCTCAGGATAATAACTTTAAGAAAGGAAAGAAACTTACCGGAGCCTTTCCATTTTACACCTGTGTGTGCTATCCAGAATTTCATTCTTCAATTATTATGATAATATGTTTCTTAAAACGAATTGTTTCAGCCTTTACTTGATGAAAATCCATAATAGTATTATGAAATAAAACACTCGTGGTTTGTAATTTTCACTCGTATAATGTCAACATGACACGTGTTTCGCTGTCACAGCAGCTTCATCAGATGTGATATTAAAAACAAAATTTCCTTAAAATATAGAGGTCCTAATTGACAATAGCTATACAGATGTTGGTAAAACCAAGTTGTAAAATTATTAAGGTACTACTTTATAAGGACAGGTAGGTGGATACTAAACTAATTATGCATTGAATAAATTTAACAACGGAGAAGTGCAATTATCTAACTGGTAATTTAATAAATTTGGTGAATTTTTCCATTTGTTGATTTCTAAAGACTCTAATAAATTTAATTTTAGACTTTTTTGTTCTACATGTAAAATATCAAAATTATTATTAAAAATATGGTTTTCTGAATTTAAATGATCTGCATATGTGGAGTGTTTATTATTTTTGGTAAAGGAATCCTGGTGATCTTTAATTCTAGTTCTAAATGAACGACCCGTTTGACCTATGTAATATTTGGAACAAGAACCACAATTTAACCTATATACTCCACTTTTGTTGTCTTTTAACATTTATCGGCAAAGCTAGTAATAATATAAAAAACTTTTTAACTAAACATAATATGAAAATAGCATACAAAACAAACAATAATTTAAGCAAAATCATAAAAAATAATAAAGATAAATTAAAAAGACAACAAAAGTGGAGTATATAGGTTAAATTGTGGTTCTTGTTCCAAATATTACATAGGTCAAACGGGTCGTTCATTTAGAACTAGAATTAAAGATCACCAGGATTCCTTTACCAAAAATAATAAACACTCCACATGTGCAGATCATTTAAATTCAGAAAACCATATTTTTAATAATAATTTTGATATTTTACATGTAGAACAAAAAAGTCTAAAATTAAATTTATTAGAGTCTTTAGAAATCAACAAATGGAAAAATTCACCAAATTTATTAAATTACCAGTTAGATAATTGCACTTCTCCGTTGTTAAATTTATTCAATGCATAATTAGTTTAGTATCCACCTACCTGTCCTTATAAAGTAGTACCTTAATAATTTTACAACTTGGTTTTACCAACATCTGTATAGCTATTGTCAATTAGGACCTCTATATTTTAAGGAAATTTTGTTTTTAATATCACATCTGATGAAGCTGCTGTGACAGCGAAACACGTGTCATGTTGACATTATACGAGTGAAAATTACACACCACGAGTGTTTTATTTCATAATACTAATATGTTTCTTCTTTATTAAATTTCAGAATACAATCTAAATAACCATGAATCTAAAGCTCCTTTAAGATATATCAGTTTCTTTCCTTTCTTAAAGTTATTCTCCTGAGTATCTAATCCTATAAGATGGAGAAGGAGCGAGTAGGGGGTGGCACTCGGGTAACCTATAGACCAATAACAGACAGGCCTATTCCATCTGTATAACATAGTGGAGAATATCGATTGGTCTTTTATAAATGATAATGCATCTGTAAATATAATGTATAAAAAATTTATTGAAATAATAATTAGTGCTTGCGATTCTTGCTTCCCAGAGAAAAGTAAGATAGTTGGTGATGGATCATCTGCATCTCACAAAGCGAACTGGTTTAACGATGAAATAAGACAGTGTAGGGAAACCTTACACTTGCTAACTCGGTTGAATAAAACAGACCCAAATTTGGTTCCCCATGAAATGGTAAAATCTTTTCGAAGTCAATACCGTAATAAAATAGTGGCGAGTAAAAAGAAATATAATGATAACCTTATAAACTCTTCCAGTAACAAAAATAAAGCCGCTTGGGACATTATAAAAAAAATAATCCCTCCACAAAGGGACCCCTATCTTCAAGTTTAAATGCAACAGACTTTAACCAGTATTTTTGCAATATTGCTGAAGGCATCATAAAGGATCTCCCTACATCTCATAAAAACCCAATGGACTATGTAACACCCAACATTAATAAGAAACATGAGTGTTTCAACTTTACGGAGCTAACGTTTAATGATGTAAGAGATATTATATCTAATTTTAAAAATAGTCCTAGTAAAGATAGCTACAATTTAAATGTTAAAATACTAAAAACCCTAAAAGAAATAATAATCATTCCCTTGACAAAAATTATTAATATATGTCTAAAAAAATCTGTCTTTCCTGACTTCTTAAAAATAGCTCGTGTAGTCCCTATACACAAAAAAGGTTTCCCAAATGATGTTTCAAATTATAGGCCTATTTCCATAGTACCTGTTGTCGGTAAGGTTTTCGAGAGTGCTCTTAAAGCCCAAATTTGCAATTATCTGGAAAGTGACAAACTATTAAACCCAAGGCAGTTCGGATTTAGAAATAATATGTCAACAACTACAGCTATTCACGAGCTTACTAGTTATATCCAGGAATGCTTCGAGGGGAAAAAATTTGCCCAAGCCTCATTTTTTAATTTAACGAAGGCGTTTGTTGCGTGTCACATGCCCTACTGATCCAGAACCTCTCACTATAATTTCAGTAATAACAGCATACACTTAATTGAATCGTATCTATCGAATCAACTCTAGTATGTATCTTTTAATAATGCTAATTCAGACAGGAGATATATCATGCATGGCGTACCCCAAGGCTCAGTTTTGGGGCCCATATTATTCTTGCTATATATAAACGATATAAATGCATGCATATCTACGAACTCTGCCACCTTATTATTGTTTGCTGATGATACCAATACAATTAACAGCTCTGAAGATCTTGAGGAACTGGATCGGGGGTCATGGAGACGCAGATGGATGTACAGACTTGGTTCATCGTCAACAAATTAAGTATTAATGCTATTAAAACGCAGATATTAAATTTCTCACTAAGACCAGGTGTCATAAATACTACACCGGTTAAATTTTTGGGAGTCTATCTCGATACAAAGTTAACCTGGGAGGAGCATACAACTCAATTAGCTAGCAAATTAAGTAGAAATATTTATATCATACGTAACTTAAAGGGTATTGTTTCTGAAAGCGTCCTTATGACTGCATACTATGCCTTCATAAACTCACATCTATCTTATGCTATCCTTTGCTGGGGACATTCCCCACATGCTTCTACAGTGTTTGCTATACAGAGGCGCTGTGTAAGAGTAATGGCTGGCTTGAGGTATATTGAATGTTGTAGAAATAGCTTTGTCTCTCTGGGCATTCTCACTGTGCCATGCATCTATATATTTAACTGTCTAATGTATATAAAGAAGAACCGTGATGCTTATGCTCTTAATGGCGATTTTCATACATATAAAACCAGGGGAAGAAATGACCTCGCCATAAACTATAGGAGGACTGCAAGGGCCAGAGATGGGGCGAACCATTATGGTATAAAGTTTTTGAATAAACTGCCTGTAGATATCAGAAATGCCGACATAAAAGTATTTGAAGTAAAAATTAAACGATACCTTAAAAATAAAGCTTTTTATAGTGAGGAAGAATATTTCCTTAATGATTTTAGCGATCTGATTTAACTGAGAGATATGCCCCCTCGACCTCAAAGTCTTAGTGTTGGTCTTGATTTCCTTTAGTTGGGAGCGATTAATTGAAATGTAAATCTGTTATTTTAATATGTTTGTATAATGTTCTTTTAAAAAAAAAACAATATTTTAAGTGAGATTCCTTTAGTGGGAAAAAAATGACTTATAATTATGCTTATATATATATATATATATATATCTTAAGATGGAAAGTTCTTGTGTATAAACACCTAATTTGAAATTCAGAAAAAAGTATTTCCTCGAGCCGGATTCGAACCGACAACCTCCGTATATCCAGTACAGAGCGCTAACCAATTGCGCCATCAAGGAAGTAGGTTCACAACGGCAAGTCGGGAAACACTTTCGTCCGAAAATTACAAATATTTACTGAAATACGCACAGTAATAGATATTGTAAATCATTTTTACCCTTTTTAAACAACAACATTACCGTTTCGGCAACCAGATGTATGCTTTTCAGGCGGCTGATTAATACCTATCGGTTCTTTTTCGTAAGAAAATAAAGTATGTATATATCTTAAGATGGAAAGTTCTTGTGTATAAACACCTAATTTGAAATTCAGAAAAAAGTATTTCCTCGAGCCGGATTCGAACCGATCACCTCCGTATATCCAGTACAGAGCGCTAACCAATTGCGCCATCAAGGAAGTAGGTTCACAACGGCAAGTCGGGAAACACTTTCGTCCGAAAATTTCAAATATTTACTGAAATACGCACAGTGATAGATATTGTAAATCATTTTTACCCTTTTTAAACAACAACATTACCGTTTCGGCAACCAGATGTATGCTTTTCAGGCGGCTGATTAATACCTATCGGTTCTTTTTCGTAAGAAAATAAAGTATGTATATATCTTAAGATGGAAAGTTCTTGTGTATAAACACCTAATTTGAAATTCAGAAAAAAGTATTTCCTCTAGCCGGATTCGAACCGACAACCTCCGTATATCCAGTACAGAGCGCTAACCAATTGCGCCATCAAGGAAGTAGGTTCACAACGGCAAGTCGGGATAGGTATTAATCAGCCGCCTGAAAAGCATACATCTGGTTGCCGAAACGGTAATGTTGTTGTTTAAAAAGGGTAAAAATGATTTACAATATCTATCACTGTGCGTATTTCAGTAAATATTTGAAATTTTCGGACGAAAGTGTTTCCCGACTTGCCGTTGTGAACCTACTTCCTTGATGGCGCAATTGGTTAGCGCTCTGTACTGGATATACGGAGGTTGTCGGTTCGAATCCGGCTCGAGGAAATACTTTTTTCTGAATTTCAAATTAGGTGTTTATACACAAGAACTTTCCATCTTAAGACATATACATACTTTATTTTCTTACGAAAAAGAACCGATAGGTATTAATCAGCCGCCTGAAAAACATACATCTGGTTGCCGAAACGGTAATGTTGTTGTTTAAAAAGGGTAAAAATGATTTACAATATCTATCACTGTGTATATATATATATATATATTTTTACTTTGACTTGTGAAATTATTGTTATGTACATTCATGAATAAATTTTGGTTGATTGATAATCGAGTCTAATAGCGATTTCGGTTTACAGATCTCGGGCACTCTGAGAGCGCTCTGTGACGTCATAGATCTGCCCGAGATCTGTCGTAGCCATATAGTGAGATATCTCGATTTCGATAATCGAACACGCAAATCTCGGGGAGAGCACTCTCAGAGTGCCCGAGATCTGTAAACCGAAATCGCTATAAGTGTTTCTACACTCGAAACATTTAGAGATTATAACTTCTAAAACATTTTTCTAAATATATCAGTGGAGGAAGACTTAAAGTTTCTTATTTCTTTCCTTTTATCACTATATTATTTGTTTAGTTAATGCGACGATTAAACAAGAATAATTGATAACCATTGGCTGTTAAAAAGTCACATCATATTTTGAAGACTTTTCATTTGCATTCAAAAAGTCATGAAAACGTTAAGACTAACTTGTAACCTCAAACTATTAATAACGTTACAAATTCCTAGGAAATTTCTCATTGGCGGCAGGTGAAAGAACTATACTAAAGCTTATATTCCTTCCTTACGGTAAAACGCTAATAATGTTTACAAATGATTTTTTGGCTTTGTCCAGTTTTGAACACGATTCGTGTGCATCTTGAAATGTTCACTTGTTAAATACTTTGCTCTTTATTAACAAAACCGTTATTTTTCTACTGGTCACACAGTATTAAAAAATATACTTTACATTGCGACAAAGATACAGCAAAATAATGGTAACTAAATGTTTTTTCAGATATCACTTTCTGGATATATGCACAAAAGTAGTAGAAAAAGTTACCAGCAAGGAATGGAAAGAGAAAACAGGCACCAATATTATGACTCCAATGGTCGTAACAACATTGAGGAAACCGTTTTATTTACCCGCCCTCAGAAATATTCAATGAAGTTATGAGACAAGTACGGGCACTGCTACAAAAGATTTTAGTTTAACTATATTGTTAATTTTAGTCCGGTAAACCGAGACATTAGGATTAAACGAAATATTTGTTAATAAAGATTTTTAAAATTTAAAAGAACGCCCTGTAATTTTTAGCCCATATATAAAATATACTCAATGTCAAGTTTAAATTGTTTTCGTAGTGCGCCTAAAAAAAATAAAACATAAATAAATAATTGTTTAATTAGTTGACATTGCTGACCCAGCCAGCTGTTTACACATTAAACTGGATTTTGTTATATCGGCAATTCGTCAAGGACGCGATATATTAGATTTCGTCGTATTCGAACAATTCTAAGAATTTCTTTTTTAATTATATTTCGCGATTTTCAAAAGGCCCTTTTTCCTCTATATTTGATGTTACTGGCAGTTATATACAGGGTGTCCCTTAACTTATGGGCCGTAGAGTAACTGGAGATACTAGACATCAAACTAAGCCGATTATGTCATAGTTTTTTCGGATTGTTACTCGTTCTAGCGATACAGGGTGTTGAAAGTAAAAGTTTATTTTCGAAAATAAGCCATAATTTTAAAACGGTTTAATGAATCGAATTGAAAGTTGGCAATATTATGTTTTTATGAGCAAGAAATAAGAATTTGTAGAAATTTTTAAGTTTCAAACTAGAGGATGCTAGTTGCATACACTGGGCTTCATAAATCTATGATTTTTTTTCTTACCTGTGATATTAGGTGTTTTTCAATCATAGTTTCTTAAAAAGGGCATTTTCTGAGTCAAAAAGGCTCACTTGATTGATCTTAATATCTTTAACGGGTTTCGAGATATTTCCTTTTAAACATCCCAAAGCATAAAAGAACATAATAAATAATTAAAATAACAAAAAAAAACAAAAGTGACAACCCGATTAAACTTATATGACATAATCGGCTTAGTTTGATGTCTAGTATCTCCAGTTACTCTACGGGTCACCCTGTATATATGGGGTTATTTAGTCTCCTGAAGATGAATGCTTCTGCATTCAAAACATGTAGAAGTAGTGTATCACGGGTCCTGGACCAATCCAAATCCATAGATTGTATCCACACGCCGCTCCCCCTACCACACCTCCTTGTAAACTCCTCCCTCTTTTCCCCAGTCCTCCCCCAAAAAAAGCTCCCCCCACCCAAACCTCCTGAGAAACTCCTCCCTCTTATCCCCACTCCTCCCACAACCCAAAAAAATTTAAAAAAATAAAAATAAAAAAAAAACCCCACTCATACCCCCACCCAAATCTCCTGAGAAACTTCTCCCTATTATCCCTCCTTTCCTCTCCCCACCCAAAAAAAGAAAAAAAAGCTCCCCCACTCCTCTCCCCACCTATCCCAACCAAATCCCACCTCTCCTATTTAAATCCACAACAAATTATTTATCAATCAGTTATGTGTGTAGTTCCGAATCACTACATTGATTTTATTTTAAGGTGTGGTTGTTTAATGTGCAGACAGTTAATAGTAATTCAAGTTCTATACAGTGCTAATTGAATCATCCAAGATGTATGAGTGCAGTGATTGTAACCAAAAATTTTCCCATCAAACCAACGTTTATAGACATAAAAAAAGAATCATATCCCAATAGAACATCTTGTTCGCGCCTAAAAAGAAAGAATACTAGCCAACTGTAAAATGTACCTTCAAAGCGACCCAGATTAGAAGAACCCGAAAAAGCAAACAACCACCCACCAATTCCTAAACTTATCGTGTCACGATGCAAAGACTGCGATACTTGGTATGTTAAAAATAAACTCAGTGCTCATTTACGTTCAAACATACATAAAAGTGGTTTAAAAGTGATGACAATGTGAAAATTATAACTTCCGCGTTTAAGAACAGGATTATATCTTACATGCTGGTACCATCGAAAAAGTGTAGTATATTGACGAATATTTTGATGAAGTGGACCAAAAGTTCGTAAGTTTAATTACTGAACAATTAGTTGAGCATAGAAGTGTAAAAATAAATGTAGAGTTATTTGGACATTATCTTTTACAAACAAAAGAAACATTAGAAACTAAGTCATTTAACACCAAAAATAAGGTTATAACATCAGCAACTGATTTAAGTGGAATTTATAAGGAGTTTTTAGCCGAAATTAAGGAAAAGGTTTCAATATTTGCAGAAAACGGGTCAGGTTGGGCGTTGGAAAAAATATTACATTAAGAGCTTAATATTAATAAATACAACCCAATCAGTAGGGTATTTAACTATCTTCTAAATAATCCAATCCATGGATCGGGATTCCCCATCCACGGATCGGAATCCCCCTACTCTTACCCCACTCTTACCCCCACTCGTATCCCCTCTCTCACCCCCCACTTTCATCCCCTCTCTCACCCCCACTCTCATCCCCACTCTCATCCCCGCTTTTACACCCACTCTCATCCCCACTCTCATCCCCTCTCTCACACCCACTCCTATTCCCACTTCGCCACCCTACCCTATACCCCTATACAGGGTGCGCCTAACTCAGTGGCCTATTAGAAATATTTAGAGAAGGACAAAAGATATTTTTATGAAAGTTTGAGTGTGTTCATACGAGCTAATGTTCTAGCGTTGGAAAATATTTTGAAAGAGGCGGTGTTGCCAGATCATCTTGAAACTACTAGTAACTTAAGAATTTTAAACAGAACACCCTGTATATTATTTTACTTTTTGTTTCTGCTTAATAAGACAAATATTTTTTGTATATAATATGCTATGCCTATCTCTTATAGTTTTTGAGATATTAATTAATTAGTAATTTTTTGGGGCCAAAACATGCTAACCATAAAATCAAATATTTTTGTGATTAAGGCACTTAGAAAGTTAAAATTTTTAAATACAGTTCTTAAAGCATGGCCATCTAGGAATTTTGACGATTTATGAAAATATTTTTACACAGGGCGTCCCAAAAAAACGTAAACTTCGTAATATAAAAGAATGCAAAATTTTCAACTTTTTTAAATACAACACCCTGTATTTTATTTTCTTAACGAAATCTAGCTTACATTTCCTACAAATAAGTATAACATGTTCCTATACCTATCTTTAACCAATTCGATCTTACAAGGCATTTAAAAAAATTAATAACTTAAAAAGGTTTAAACACATTTAATAGTAGGCTTTGGCAGAATTCTTTCAGAAACAAATAAAAGGGAACAAATGTCAACCGAGATGTCAACTTAATTTCCTATATTTTCTTATATTTAATAAAATATTAATATGTGCTTACATGGTAAATTAGTATAGTTAATATTACATGCTTCGTTGTAGCTTTCCGTATTTCTTCTCTATCTATAGCTCCTAGAGATACCCTTACTCGTTGCTCTAGATCCCGCTTGGAGGTAACTGGAGTTTTATAAACTTTTTCTTTTATTGTACCCCTTAAATAAAAATCTAAAGGAGTAAGATCCGGAGATTTTGAGGGCCTATTCCATGGTCCTGTTGACCAATCCATCTGTCTTCAAATATGTTACATAATTATGTGCGCATTTTATTAGTTGCATGGGCTGGTGCTCCATCTAATTGATACCAGCGGTGTTCAAGTCAATTTAATGGCGAATCATTTAAAAAGTCCGACACAGTAGTCTTCAATATTTCTAAATATTTTGTGCCCTTTTAATTCTTGTCATAAATACAAAATGCCATTTTATTATCCATTAGTAAACAAAAAACATTGAAATTGAAGTGATGCTGAAAATTTATTTCTCTTACGAAGTGGGGACTTTCTCTAAACCAGAAATTTCTTCGATTAAAAATGCCTTCCCTTAAAAACCCCAATTTTTCTGTCCAGATGATATTTTTTAAAAAATCGGGGTCTTCTTGTGTCCGGACTAATATCATTTCACAAAAGTACAAATAAAGAAAACGTTTATAAAACTCCAGTTACCACCAATCGGGATCTAGAGCTATAGATAGAGAAAAAATACGGAAAGCTACAACGGATCATGCAATAATAACTATTCATGAGTGTTTAAGAGCAAACGGGGGCCATTTTAAGCAATTTAGTTATTAGTTTTACTTATATTTAATATTTTTGCACCATTTCATTATTTTTTACCATGTAAGCACAAATTAATATTTTTTTTAAATATAGAAAATTAAGTTCACGTTTGTTCCCTTTTATTTGTTTCTGAACAAATTCTGCCAAAGCCTACTATTAAATGTGTTTAAACTTTTTTATTAGGTTATTAATTTTTTAAATGCCTTGTAAGATCGAATTGGTTAAAGATAGGTATAGGAACATGTTATACTTATTTGTAGGAAATGTAAGCTAGATTTCGTTAAGAAAATAAAATACAGGGTGTTGTATTTAAAAAAGTTGAAAATTTTGCATTCTTTTATATTACGAAGTTTACGTTTTTTTGGGACGCCCTGTGTAAAAATATTTTCATAAATCGTCAAAATTCCTAGATGGCCATGCTTTAAGAACTGTATTTAAAAATTTTAACTTTTTAAGTGCCTTAATCACAAAAATATTTGATTTTCTGGTTAGCATGTTTTGTCCTCAAAAAATTACTAATTAATTAATATCTCAAAAACTATAAGAGATAGGCATAGCATATTATATACAAAAAATATTTGTCTTATTAAGCAGAAACAAAAAGTAAAATAATATACAGGGTGTTCTATTTAAAATTCTTAAGTTGCTAGTAGTTTCAAGATGATCTGGCAACACCGCCTCTTTCAAAATATTTTCCAACGCTAGAACATTAGCTCTTATAAATACACTCAAATTTTCATAAAAATATCTTTTGTCCTTCTCTAAATATTCCTAATAGGCCACTGAGTTTGGCGCACCCTGTATATTTTACCACCTATAAAATCAATAAAAGGTGTAATACAACATGAGTGAATCAATAGACTCATCCTGGAATGAGCTTCCTTGTGAAACCTTTAATCCACAGGAATATATAAATAATAATAAAATTTAATTTTACAAAAGCCACCACCTAACCTATCTAAAAAAGCAAAAAAAATATTTCGTCTCGAAGAAAGAATAAGATTCCAAAAAATAGAAGCAGCGCTAAATACAGTTGATACATCTAAGAACACAATAAAATAATTTTAAACAATATGGCCTGTCCGTCTTCAGATATAATTATTCAACTGTTGGAGGGTACGAAGTTACTTTGTGATCTATCAAAAGATGATTTAAAATTAATTCCTTTGGATTATTTAATAAAGTATGGTCAACCATTTGAAATATTAGAAATATGGTCGAACCTACCATCATCATTTAAATCAAATGTTATTTTACAATGCAGACTGCCTTGTTACATACATTATAATACTAACAAGACACACTTTATGGGGCCGGCTCAATCTCAGAGTAATTGTCATATGTGTACTAGAGTCCTACGTACTTATTAACCTGTAGTATGATAAACGTAGCTGAATATTATACATAAGGGTGGAACAAATTAGTAACCAACTGTTCTCAGCGGGAATGTTTAGACAATGATCTCCTATTTAACCTCTCAAAAGTCCCATTCGGTCCTAGTGGAGGAAGTTTGAAAAAAATCGCCGCCATCTTGGATTTTTTGTATTTTTTCAAATATCTCTATTTGTATACTTTTTTTCAAAAAAACTAAAGATATATTTTTTGTAGAAAATTACATTTCAAACATTTTACCTTTTATCATTTTTTCTCTAAAGTAAATAGTAACAGAGATAGAGCTATTTTTCCGTGTATGTTTTACGGAATATTAAGTTTTAGAACGATTCTTAATTGTTTAGGTGACTATGGCTTCGTTAAATAATATATGTGTCATTTGTGAAAAAGACAATGGTGAAAAGACAGTTCAGATGACCTCCAAAGGATTGCCAAATTTTGTGAACGCAAGTCAAATTCGCGGAGACAGTAAATCGGAAATTTTTAATAAAAATAATTTGCCGACTATTCACGCATCATGCAGACGAAAATACACCCATCCAACAGAACTTTCTAAATTGAACAAAACAGTTTTTAATATAGATTCAGAACCGTCAAAAAGTACACTCCGATCTAAAAGTGAAGAAGTTTTTAATTTTAAAACATTGTTTTTTTTGTGCCGAGAGCATTGACGTAGTTGCCTTGACGAATAAAAAGAAAATGCGAACGATTCGCTCAGCTGCTACACTTAGTTTAAAAAGCACGGTTCTTACTTGTTGCAAGGAAAGAAACGATGAGTGGAGTAGAGAAGTGTATAGAAGGATATGCAACGAAATGGATCTTGTAGCAGCTGAGGCAAAATACCATGCCAGTTGTTACAGCGGTTTTTTGAAGGGAAAAACTAATCAAAAACTACGAAGACCTTTAAATAACAATCTCGAAGACGCATTTACTATGTTATGTCAAGATATTGAGAAAGACAGTGAAAATTGTCAATTTTCTATGAAAGAATTGCTTGAGAGACTGAAGTCCTTTTTACCTCATGACACAGAGGTATGGTCAGAAAAAAATTTAAAATCAAGGTTTAAAAAAAAATATCAAGATAATATAATAATTACGGATATTCCTGGAAAAGTATCGGTGATATGTTTAAAGAACAAATGTGAACAACTTGTATCTGATGAGTGGTTAAAGCAAAAAGGCAATAATACACCTGAAGAAGAACGGGTTTCAATTCTTAAAGCAGCCGCTCAAATATTAAAACAAGACATTCGGGCAATGGTTACTAATTTGGATGAGTATCCTTCTTGTGACGACGTCAAATCAGGAGGAAATAGATATTTTCCCATTTCGCTAAATGTTTTCTTCGAAGAATTAGTAATAAAAGATAAGAAAAGTTCCGTGTATGACACTAGAGTGTCTGCAATGAAAAATTTTATAATCTCTTTGGTACGCGCTAAATCATTTCTATCACCTGTTATGTTCGGCCTTGGAATTCAACTGCATCGAAAATTTGCATCAAGATATTTAATTGATATACTTGCAATCTGGGCATATCTGTGTCTTATTCGGAATGTTTGGCATTTGAAAATTCGGCGATTACTAATCACAAAGACTCTATTTCCGACGAAAGTTTTGTACAGTTCGTGTATGACAATGCAGATTTTAACATTAGAACAATCGATGGCCATGGAACATTTCATTCGCCTTCTAATAGCTCAAATATTGAAAGTATTCCTAGGCCAAAGAATCGAGTTTTGGCTTCAGATATTGGAAAATTTGGCAGTGTACGTTTACAGGTAAGATTTTAAAACATTACGGTGTAGTAATTTGTTGCTCTTTCAATTATTTTTATTACAGTTCTACAAAAACCCTGCAAAAACTGGACTTAGTCGTGTTGTGATGACACTCATGCAAGAGAAACAAAGTGCTAAGGATGATCATTTACCATTACTACTAGACAGTTTGTGGATAACTAGTAGGGTCCTAGATTTTTCATCAATATCCTGGAATGGATTTATGTCTACTCTTAAATCTGACTCCCTAAACATCGATACAAATGTTATACCCTTGCCATTTATCAACTTGGATCCCGGCAACTTGAACACGATTTATACAGCCCTTGCATTTGCAGCCGAAAAAAGTAATCAGTATGAAAAATCGTGTATTGTAACGGTCGACCAACCACTTTTTCAGAAGGCCGTAGATATCGTAGAAGGCTCAAATAGAAGTGACATTGTATCCTCTGTTATTGTAAGACTTGGGGGATTTCACACTCTAATGTCTTTTATGGGAAGCGTTGGAAATATTATGGCTGGAAGTGGCATCGAAGAGTTGTTAGAAACTGTATATGCAAAAAACACTGTACCACACATGATGAGTGGTCATGCTTATTCCAGGGCCTTACGGGGACATTTCCTAATACATGAAGCTTTAATTTTGATTATCTTAGATGACCCGGAAATATTATCACTATCTGACGACGATATCCAGACTATTCAAAATTTTTATTACAACCCCAAACTAAACGCCATTGAAAAAAATGAATTACTAACTGAAATTCAAAATAAAATTCACAAAAAAGTTGATAAATTAGCCACCATTAGTAGAACGGGAAAATTATGGGCAAATTACTGGAATTTAATAAATTTAATAAAACTTTTTATACGAGCTAAAAGAATGGGAATCTGGTGGCTTCACATTCTCTGCATGAAACACATGATTCCTATATTTTATGCTACTGGACATTATAACTATGCCAAATGTGCTCATCTTTATTTACTACAAATGAAAAAATTAAAATCTATTAATGACGAAGAATACCAGCGGTTTGTAAGCCAAGGATTGTTTACCATTTGCCGAACAAATAAATTTTGGTCAGGAACGTGGAGCGATATGGTTATAGAGCAAAGCCTGATGCGAGCAATAAAAACTCAAGGAGGCCTGACCCAAGGCCGTGGATTTGCTGATTCCTCCTTAGCCAGATGGATATCAAGTATGTCAGCATGCATCCCTATTTGTACATCTCTAGAAGACTTTGTTCAAGTAAAGTCAGCATATTCAGATCAGCATATTGATTTAACCAGCGCCCGACAACGGCGAAATGAAAGTGACATAAAGAAAATTGTCGATTGGCTACAAGATCATAACCCTTTTAAGTGCTCCGAGTTTTTATCAATATCAACAGGATTAATTGCTTCTACTAATGTAAATTGTGACAATGCAAACAATATAGGACAAGACATTTTGAAAAATCATATTGGAAAAATATTTACTGAGATTCAATGCAAAAGAAACGATAATATAAAAAACTTTGCTTCAATGAATAGAAGCATCAAAGTAAACAACACGTATGTAGACTTTGACCCTATGCAACTTTTCAACAGAATAGTTTGTTCAAATAAAACACCAGAAGAAATTAAACATTGCTTCAAATTTGAACTATCGCCATACCCTTTGTCACTTTTCAAAGATGGAAATTTGAGGAGAGGAACAAAATCTCAACTTCTTCAGGAACTCGATAAGATGCATAATCTAGACAGTAGCCCTCAGTCAGATACTATTTATGTTATTGATGGAGGATTTCTTCTACACAAAGTCTCATGGCAAAGACAAGCGACATATAATGATATCTTTCTGCAATATGTTAATTATGTAATTCACAATTATAATAAGAGTTGTGTCATAGTGTTTGACGGCTATTGTGAAGAGAATATATCTACTAACGACAGTCTACAAAGATGCAGATCAAAGGGCAGTTTAGAAATTTCCATACATGCCCAGGCGTTAGCAATTGTACCACAAGGAGATTTCCTAAAGAATAGTCATAATAAAATGCAATTTATAATGATCCTTCGAACCTATTTTGAAGAAATAGGTATAACTGTGCATGAAGCGATAAGGGATGCTGATTTTCTTATCACCTCAACAGCTGTGGAATTATCCATGTCAAAACACCATATCACAGTTGTTTCAGAGGACACTGATATAATGGTTTTGCTTATACATCATGCGAAAAATAAAAATATATCCATGCTTCGTCCAGGGAAAGCAGCAAAAGGAGACAAAATATCAAAGATATCTGATATACAGGAAAAACTGGGTAATCTGAAAAGACACATATTGTTTTTACATGCTGTATCAGGCTGCGATACTACATCTTTTTTATTTAATAAATCAAAAAAAATATGCCTGTCGCTACTAAAAAAAGATAACGATTTTTGTCAATACCTTGACATATTTTTAGACAATAATGCTGACAAAAATGACTTCTTTCAGTCAGGATTAAATTTCCTTCTAAAGCTGTATAACTGTCCAAGCCACATCAAAGATATTAATCATCTGAGATACACTCTATATAATAGAATAGCATCAAGACAAGGCCTTAAGTCTACGTTTAATTTAGCTACTTTGCCCCCAACTGAAGACTCTGCCCAACAACATCCACTCAGGACATACTTTCAGGTAATTGTAAAGATACATTTTTTTTTGTAAGAAGGTATGATAAGTTGTGGTTTTTAGATTCAAGAATGGATTGGTAATAAGTTAGACCCTTTACAATATGGGTGGAAAAAGGAGCAGAGAGGTAACCTAATACCTATACAATCCACAAAAGATGTAGCTCCTCCTGACCTAGTGAAATTGATTTTTTGCAATTGTAAAGAAAGTCAATGCTCCAAAAACTGTTCCTGTAGAAAACTGGGCCTCAAATGTTCTTCTAAGTGTGGTCAGTGTTATGGAATAAGTTGCACAAACTTTTGTTTTTTGGCGGAGGAGAATGACGCTGGTGATGACGTCATACAAGAGTTTTTTTTATAGTATTTATATAGATTTAAGACTTAAATTTATACTTATATTCCCTATATTCACATTATACAGTTAAAATGAATATTATAGTTCATATTTGTATATTAAAAGTGGAAATTCTGTAAAATGTGCAACAAAAAATACTAAAAATAGCTCTATCTCTGTCACTATTTACTTTCGAGAAAAAATGATATTAGGTAAAATGTTTAAAATATAATTTTCTACAAAAAATATATTTTTAGTTTTTTTGAAAAAAGTTATACACATAGAGATATTTGAAAAAATACAAAAAATCCAAGATGGCGGCGATTTTTTTCAAACTTCCCCCACTAGGACCGAATGGGACTTTTGAGAGGTTAAATAGGAGATCATTGTCTAAATATTTCCGCTGAGAACAGTTGGTTACTAATTTGTTCCACCTCGAACTCCAGATTTGCTGCGCTACGATTTGAAGACGTTTGGTTACTGTCCTCTATCTCTGAATACCCTTCACCGTAACCATAACTTGGTGATGGTGAATTTAAAAAATCATTACGTTGACCATGACTTGCTGGTCTTGAATAATTAAAATCGTGACTGTTTGGTGGTGGTGAACTCAAGTATGAAGACTTTGAAGTTGAAGGTGTATTAAAAATGGACTTGGCATTATTTTTCTGTTCTTTTAAATCTTGTATTCTTGCCTTTGATAGAATGTTGTTAACTTGCGCTTAAACATCAATTGCTCTCTCCAGCTCCATAGATCGCAGCTGTGATGCTATGTACCTTCCATAGGTGTCAAACTCATCTTCTGTTAGAGCCTGTGCGCTATTTTTGCAAATATTTTCAAGTTTCGTTACGGCGGCAGTAACGTCAGTAGGGGTTTCCTTTTTAGTCCTTTTTTGAGAGCGTTGCACGTTAGACCTTGGTGTACTCTCGGCAGTGCTGTTGAGGGGCTCGGGTGAGTTGGGCATATTCTCCAGAGAAAAATGTTCATCATCTGGCGATTGAGTTTGGCTGTCCTGAAACTAATTTAAAAATATCTTGTCAATTCCAATTTTTTCTAATTTCTTTTAGTGATTAAAATAACAATTAACATATACCCAACTATATAAGCCTTCTTATTTTTTTAGGTTCCTAATACGGAAGCAGAATGGAGAAAAATAGAAACAGGATTCTCGGCAAGATGGAATTTTCCGCAGTGCATCGGGGCACTGGATGGGAAACACATTTTTATAAGAAATCCCGTAAACGCGGGCTCAGATTTCTTTAATTATAAAGGAACATATAGTATTGTTTTATTGGCACTGGTAGATGCAGATTATTGCTTCACCTACGTAAATATCGGAGCTCAAGGAAGAGCTTCAGATGGAAGTATTTTTAGTGAAAGCTCTCTTTACCAAAAATTAGAAAATTCCCAACTGAATATTCCTTCAAAATCTGTTATTGTCGCGGATGATGCTTTTCCGTTAAAACCATATCTAATGAAGCCATATGCTAGAAAAAATTTAACAATGGAGCAAAAAATCTTCAACTACTGTCTGAGCAGGGCCAGACGAATTTCAGAAATGCATTTGGCATATTGGTGGCAAAATTTAGAATATTTGAACGCCCAATTGCACTTGCTTCTGCAAAAGCAACATCGCTTGTGAAAGCAACAACTGCCTTGCACAACTGGTTGAAAAAAACTTCAGCTTCTAGTTACGTATATGATAGTTTAAATAATCACATGTATTGTTTAATTATTTTTTAAATATAATAGTACTTATATTCATCATCATCATCAACCAGCCATCTGCGTCCACTGCTGGACATAGGCCTCCCGTAATTGATTCCATGTATGTCCTTCCTGAGCCACGTTCATCCAATTCGTCCTGAATTTTCTGATGTCGTCTGACCATCTTGTTGGTGGCCGTCCTCTACTGCGATATGCGTCCTGTCGCGGTCTCCTTTCCAGGATTTTTCGAGTCCATCGTCCATCCTTAAATCTTGCCACGTGGCCGGCCCAGTTCCACTTTAGAGTGCATATGCGTTCTATCGCGTCACCCACCCCTGACATCCTGCGTGCTTGGTCGTTTGGTACCCTGTCTCTGAGATAAGGGTTTTTATTACTTATAAAAATCCTTAATTTAGTCAAGATTTATTAATACTTACAAGGTTGTCACAAGTTTCTCGTAAAGCCACTGTGTTTCTGAGAAAACTATCAGCTGTTCCGAACCATGCACATGAGGGTATATATATATATATATATATATATATATATATATCATATGTACCTGAACCGCTCTTTGCACTCTGTTTTATTTTTCTCACTTCTGCAGCGTAGGTTGTTCGAATACTTTTTATACGGTTCTTTACATCTACCGTAGTCATAAAAACTTTGTTCTCGCGCATTGCTTCAATAATTTTGATAATCGCACTTGTCCGCAAATCTCTATTCCTATATTCGATACTTTTTGTGTTCCACAAACAAGCATATTTTTGATATTCTACAAGAAATTTTAACGACTTCTCCTCGCTCCATCTAGTGCCGGCCATTTTGAGCCATTTTGAATTTGTCGACTTGAACGAAAAAGTTGAAGCTTGTTCAACTGGCGATTCTTTCAAGTGAAATGAATCAAGTCAGTTGAATTGGGGGTTTACACGTTCAAAAAGCGTTCAAGTCAGTTGAATTCAAGTGAGTTGTTCAAGTCACTTGAACCGTGTCAACGCGGCTTTAGTATGGGATTGCGCCATAACGTGGTACAGTTTTTTATTTAAAATAACTTGATCATTCGTTAGTAATAATAAAACATGATTGTGAATCTGGAATTAGTGTTTTATTAAGTACATGACCAAGTTATACATGGTGTCAGGTTGCTTGTGAACCTACGAAGAAGCTTGAAAAACTTGTTTTTGTCCGGCCTATCGCTTGTTGTATTTGCCGCGAGAGAGACAAAGAAAAAAGGAAAATTATTTTAAGCCTCCAGAGCCGCTTGTGCTTGAAGGAAACATCTCAGACAATTGGAAGAGGTTTTCGCAGAAATTTAATTTGTTTTCAAAGGCCACTGAATTGAATACCAAGGATGCTTGCTTTTTATCTTTGATTGGTGACGACGGCCTTGACTTGTTCAATGGCTTTACCTTTCAGGCGGACAAGATTTTAAAAGAAATAATTAGTAAATTTGAGGACCATTGCGCGCCCCAGAAAAATGTGATATTTGAAAGAGCAAAGTTCAACATAATAGTACAAAAAGAGGGGCAATCTTTTGATCGTTTTTTGACTGAGCTCAGAAAGGCAGTCAAAACGACTGACTATCCCAATCCAGAAGAAATGATTAGAGATAGGATTGTGATAGGCTTGAGAGAGACATCTAGCAAAGAAAAATTAATGAGAGAGGCATCATTAACCCTAAATAAGGCCATAAACTTCTGTAGAGCGACAGAAACGAGCAAAGATCAAGTTAAAACCTTGGATAGTGAATCCAGAGTTGATGCCATCAGAGCAAGTACATCGAGAAAGTATAGTAAGCACGAGAGTAAGCTAGCTATGGGAAAAGACCTTAAGACCTTCTGTAATAAGTGTGGTTACCGACACATATTTGAGAATAAGTGTCCTGCTACTGGAAAGACGTGTGCCAGATGCCAGGGTCATGACCGTTTTGCTAAGATGTGTTCAGCAAAAAGTGATACTGGTAAAGGTCAATCCAAGAAAAAAGTGCATTGTGTGACGAAAAAAAAGACACTTCGGAGTCAACTAGTGAAGATGGTAGTGACTATGAGTTTTTTGTGAGTTCGGTTGACACAGTTCGAGAAGGAAGCAAGATCAGTACCGATACTATGTGGACCAAAAATGTACAGGTCAATGGTAAGCTTGTGAACTTTAAACTAGATACCGGAGCTGAGGTAAGCACCTTACCTTTAGACATTTTAAATGAAGTTGCTCCAAATTTGACCATAAAAAAGTCAAATGTTACTTTGTTGTCATATGGTGATCCAAGTTTTAAGCTGAAGTGTTTAGGTGAATGTTAGAGTGCCAAGTGAAAGAGGGTACAGAAAACATTTCTTTTGTGGTTGTTAATGCTAAAGACCAAATTCCTTTGCTAGGTTTACAAGAATGCTTAAAATTAAAGTTAGTAAAAAGAGTAGATTCTTTATGTAAACAAAATTTGTTTAAAACTTTAGATGATGTTGTTTGTAAATATTCCAATGTATTCGAAGGGTTAGGAAAATTTCCTACACAACACCATATAACTTTGAAGTCAGAAGTAAACCCAAAAATAAATGCTATTAGGCGAGTGCCTCATATTTTGTTAGAACCATTGAAACAAAAGTTATATGATCTTGTGTCAAAAGATATCATAGAAAAAGTTGATAAACCCTCAGAGTGGGTACACCCTCTAGTTATAATGGAAAAACCGAATGGTGACCTTCGATTATGTCTAGATCCAAAAGATTTGAATCAAGCTATACAACGAGAACACTTTCTAATTCCATCATGTGATGATATTGCTGTCAAATTGACAAATAAAACGTTTTTTTACCGTACTGGACATGAAGGATGGATATTGGCAAGTTGAGTTGGATAGTGATAGTTCAGACTTAATGACCTTTGGTACACCATTCGGTCGCTATAAGTACACGTAGTCCGGAATACCCACAGGCGAATGGATAGGCTGAAAAAGCTGTAGCAATTGCTAAAAGCCTTCTAAAAAAATCAAAGGAGGAAGGAAAAGGTGGTTTATCTTCCGCTTTGTTAAATTATAGAAATTCTACATTAAAAGGAATGGGTTATTCACCATCTCAATTGTTAAATAATAGAAATTGTAAGACTAAAGTTCCATACCATCCATGCCCGGCCATATGGACATAAGTACACTAGACAACATTATTTTCAAAAATAATTCGTGAACTAAATAAACGGGGGTCGCGTTTTCCAAAATAAGGTCAAAGTCTGATGTTTAGAAAAATAATTGATATTTTGAAAAAGCAAAAAGAAAGTTTTTCACAAATTAAAAGAAAATAATATCCTTTAATCAGTTTATCAATCTACCTTGTAGTGAGGCACCTTTGGCAGAGAAGTCGAAGTGGCAAAACCCATAGCACAAAGTCACAAGCGTTCACTGAAGCTAACAACTACCGACTAAAAATTCTTCAACAAAGTAAATCCTTTCCCAAAAACAAGTTGTGCAATCTTTTGGTGTACGTGACATTCAGTGCGAATTCCTTCTGGGTTTTGAACCCTGGTAACCTTCAAATACATTTTTGACATTTTTCAATAACAAAATCTTTCGACATATTCGTAGAAAAAAATAAGAAAACCTTGCGCTAAATTCCATTCTTCCACATTCTTCGCCGGTCAAGTATTTGGCCCTGACTTGTTTTGAAAAAAATACTTCTAGGAAAAACCAAAGTCAAACTTTTTTCGTAATACAGTGACCCTGATTTGTTTGTCGCATTCCTTAAGAAATGGGGGGCCTCTCCCACATACCAAAACTTCCTATAAATACCAGCGCCCGTGCTACAGAGAACAATAAGAAGTTAACAATTACTTAGTTGAGTTGAGTTCTTCTCAAGACAGTTTTTTTAGAGAATCAAGAAGTAATTTTTGAAAGTTAATATACAAGGTGGCGAATGTCGGATATCGCCACCAGGTAAAAAGTTGTGTAAGAAAAACAGTGTGAACGTGTAATAAGCCCAGTCTTAAGACTTAAACAGTTTTCGCCGCGAGAAATTAAAGCATTTTTTTTTTTAAATATGAAAGTGAGTGTTTAAACCTTAGTTGGCATTTAATATGAAAAAACCTGCATTGTAGAAAAGGTAATAAACACTTTATAATAACTTTGCCGGGAAATTTAAGATATTAATTTTATAGTCAGTGCTCCCTTTAAGATAAAATTAATAAGAAACAGTTTAAGATCTTTAAAAAATTAAATTTGAAAAAGAATATGAATTTTTATGAGAAAGTAAAGTTAGCAACTAACATTATAATGCTCCCCTTGAAGATTAAGGGATTAAACGATTTTACTCATGTTATTTGGAAGAATCAAACTTTACAAACAGTAAATAATGCTCCCTTTGAATATGATGATTTAATTTAAGTGACTACGAGTTAGAAACAATTAATGCTCCCGTAATGTAACTAAATTTTGAAACTGTTAGTGCCAACCTTAATAATTGTTTGGAGAAATGATTTTATACATTTTAACATTATTTTTGAAAGCTGTATGTTACAGAAGATTGACAGAATTGTGGATCAAGATTATATTGTTGATAAAAACTATATGTATGTGCCTTTGCTTAATTTGGACTATTGGAAACAAGATTGTTAAATTTCAATATTTTCTCAACTTATAATATATTTTTGATAATCATTACAATAGTGTTTTACTGATAGTTAGTACTCTAAGACCGACCCAGTTCCCCTTCTTAGTTTGCAATGCTTCTGCCCTTGTAGTAGAGAGAACAAAATTGATCATTTTCAAACAGCTGACTTTGACATGTCGGCCCATTTGGCTGGAGGACAAACACCGTATAAAGGTTACATGCAAAAGCAATGCAAACCAGTCGAGTTTTGAGTTTACTAGTTTAAAAAGTGGTTTAAAACGACGCTTTAGCTGATTTGTTGTGATTTACTGATTTTATTCTTAATCTGTGTACACCTATTTTAGTGGAAATATAGCGCCCACCCCGTTTCCTCTTTCATTAATCTCTTGTTCGGTTGGCCTAGCTACGAGGTGGTGACTACAAGTTCTACTCTAGTGTGGATTCGGGAAGAATACGGTGCCTTTAGCCCAAATGTGCATTTATTATGAACCATAAGTAGCAAAGTAAACACAGGATCACTTATTTTCCATGAGTTTTATTCAGTAAATTTTCAAAGTTCGAAAGGGAGCAAAATTGACACTTTTTCACAATGTTCTTTAAATTTTAACAGTACATTAATTATTATGGCTCACAACACATATTTTTGCTACTACATAATTCATGTCTTTATAGGAAAGCGATAATACTTTCCGCGCGCACCTCGTATTCGAGAGTTTCGAGCGGCTGAAACCCGCGATTACTGACTGAAGTGTATTTCACGTCCGAAAGGTATACTGTTAACCTCGGCTGCGAGCTGGCACATATATACGGTGAACTATTCATTGTCACTGAGAACTGATAATTGTTCTACTAAATTTTGTCTGTTACTATTGTCCATAAACACTCAATTTTATTTATTAAAAAAAATTCTTATTTTTGTTTTGTATTAAAATTACAAAATACGCATTACGTTCGTCTCCAAAACTTCCGTTTTTCCGATTAAAATCCCGATTTAAAATTTAGACAACTCTTTCAAACTCATTTTTATTTTAAAAACTTATAAAACTTCCGGCTGGAAGGTGGGCCGAGGTCCCACCCTCAGATTTCACTAACTAACTTTTTAACTTGGACTCCGAACTGACGCAATTTCACTTTTAACACGTATAGCACTTTTTTATAGACTTCTTTTTTCCAACGCGCTGTCTGGCTTTTATAGTCCCTTTCCCCCAAGAAAATACCTGCACGTGTTTATGTAATCATGTCACCACCCGTGATTCACGCTTTTTAGGGCACGATCAACCCTCTTTATTCTGTCAATCTAATAATTTATTGGCCTTTAAGGTTCAAAATAGCATGTTACGCCGTATTCAAAGGAAGGGGTCCACTGCAGGTGCAAGAAATATCCGGATAATTTTGGTTAATCTGGTAAAGAACAGAATTACACCCCGATTTGTTTTGACCTAAAAGGGGGACTATGTCTATTTTTAGATGCACGTGTCCGCGAAGAGAATAGGGGGTGTTTTTGGGGTGGACTCTGCATGATGCTAGTTAAATTAGTTTCGTGGTCGCGATTAGTTGATTTTACGGAGTGAATTTAATTATTGTTTTGTGATTTTAAATTTTATAATTAATTTCTGGATTTAAATCGATTTTACTTGACAGGTGAGCTTTTATTAAATTTTTAGAATTATTTTTAGAATTTATTTTCTGAATTTTCCTGCATGAATACTTGGATTCTTAAGCTGATTGTAAAATAATTTTCAAATATATTTGTTCCATTAACAATTATTTTCTTTTGAACTTTCCTTGAGATTCTTCATTTAAATACTTTAAAATATTATCTGAATTTTTCTTAACTTTAAAATATTTTTAAAATTTATTTATTTTATAAATAAATGTTTTTTCCAATTTTTGTAAAATTTTACTTAGATTCTTAGATTTATTTTAAAATAATTTTCAATTTTTTTTTATTTATTCCATAATAAATATTTTCTGAATTTTTCTTGAATTTCACTTTGACTCTTGACTTATTTTAAAATACCTTTAAAATTTATTTATTTAATAATAAATATTTTTCCAATTTTTTTATATAATTTTATTCAGACTTGACGAGTTTAAATTATTGTTAAAATTTGTTTATTTCATAAATAAATATTTTTCAAAATCCTTAATTGCTGTTTAATTTAATTCTCAATTATTTTTAAACTTCTTTTTGGAATAAATATAATTATTTTTTTAAATTTCTTTTTAAATATTTTGATTATTTTTCAATTATCTTAACATTTTTCAAAACTTGTTAAACAATTCTCCAAATTTTTTAATTTTGTATTTTAAAATTTCTAATTGTTTTCAAATGATTTTATTTTACATTTTATTTTAAATTTAATTAGAAACACTTAGTTTCTACACTGAAATAAATAATTTCTTTCGATTGTTTTTGAGATTTAAATTTAATAAATATTTTTATTATTTTTCTAAAAATTCTTGATGTCTAATTTTCTTGGATAATCCTTAATATTTGCATCAACTGGTTTAAATTTTTACTTTTAAAGTAAGCCAATGTCGTGGTCACTACAGAAATACGTGTTTTAACTCGAGTAAAAGCAAATCGAAACGACTTTTAGCAATGGAGGGAAGTGCTTAGTATGAACATTTATCTCAAAGTGTGAAAGACATACAATTAAAAATCATCGATGACAAAGATCCATACCTTTTGAAAGACTTTAGTGTAGATGTACATTCCCTGCCTGAAATAACTATGATTGACAGGGTAAATTATTTAATCCGAACACATAGTTTTTATACTGGACAACACATGAAGAAAAATGAAAGTGAAATGTCTATATTCTCTATGCTTCCTGGATTTTGAAGAGTTTGCTGCAAAAGGAACGTTATGTTTTATGGTGGAAAATGGTAAATACAAACTGAATAAAAACCACATGTATTTCCACCAAGTTCAGTGTCAAATGTTTGCAACCGAAACAAAATAAGTATTGTGACTTTGTGCTATGGTCAAAACAAAATTTGTTCGTTGAAAGGATTTTGTATGATGAACATTTTATTACTGTAAACTTAACAAAAGCATTGGACTTTCTTAAATATATTAACAAACCTGAACTACTGGGAAAATATTTTACACAAAAAGCCGGGACAGCAAAGGTCTCTGTGTTGTGTGTGTGAAAAGGTAGACGACAGTCGACAGTAGCCCCATGATAGTGTGATAATGAAAAATGTGACATTGCTTGGTAGCACTTTTCATGTGTTTATATTACAGAAATTCCTGAAGGATTGTGGTATTGCCCCAAGTGCACATTTGTGTATTTTTGTTTGCACTTTTTATAATTATTTGTTCAATATTTGTGTGCATATAGTATATAAACATACTTTTAAATGTAAAGTAGTGACATTTGTAGTATATTATGACATATTTTTTTATTTGTATATGGTAGGAAGACTTCAGTCATTAGCCGTTTGGACCAAGTGCCAAAAAAAGTTTATTATTGATTGATAATATTCTTAAAAGATACATACACCAATTTGTGTTTTAAATATTGTTTATTTTACTTAGGAAAATTTGTTTAATTAGGGCTTAAGCTTCGCTTGGTTCAACGCTTAAGCCGTAATAATTGTACAACCGGATCTTAATGTTGATATTTTTGCATGCACCTTGCATACTTTAAAGTAGGAATTTGAATTATATATTTTGTAAACTAAACAAATGTACAGAAGATAGTTTTTACGAAATAAAACACATCAGTAAATTTGGTATCAAAGTTTTATTAAAGATTAATAATATATTAATGGATTCAGCCAATTACAAATTCAAAACATACATAGATTAGGATCACATGAGCCATCTATATAACAAAATAAATTAAAACTAAATAGGGAGCAATAATACTCAAAGGCAACCTTATTTCTCCCTATTTAACTTGCCACTTCACTTCAAGTATGGACTACTACACTTAATGGTCCCCTTTTAATTGCTTTTATTAATATCTCTTGCCTGTGTCTGGATGGATGTGTTTATTTCAGCATTTTTTAGGTAGCAGGTATTCTGAAACACCTTACATTGTCTCGATTTCCTCTCATCCCACAACTGACTACTGCACAAAATGATGGTATTACTAAAGTATTTAAGTTTATTATTTTATGATTTAAAGAAAATAGTACATAAAACCACTTAAATAACCGCGAAAATACATAAAAACACAACACTTCACTTAACCTAGTTTTGCATTGTTTGTCCTCCAGGCCAAATGGCGACTGCCTTGTGACGTCATGTGAAAATGGACAATAGAGAAATGAGGTTAGGAAAAGGGCGGGGCATTACACTTGTAATTTATTGCAGCCTAAGTTGTGTTTAAATGTTAAAGAAAAAATTATTGCTAAACGTGAAATGAATGAAAAACATTACAACAAAAATGCTAAAAGTTTAAAACCACTTGACAAAGGCTCTAATATTACTGTGCTAAATCACAAAAATAAAATATGGGAACCAGCAATAATTAAAGAAATCCATGATAGTCCAAGGTCATATGTATTACAGGATTGTAGAGGTAACACTATCAGAAGAAATCGCATTGATATTAAATCGTCAGAAAACCCTTTTAAATTACCTGACAATTCGCTTGATTCTGCAATTGATATTCATTCTCCTGATAGCGATATTGCCTCCTCTTTGAGTGTACCTAAAAATGGGCAGTTTGAGTTTGTCAGCTCTAAACAAAATGATACCAGAAATGCATAACCCCTTGCAATTAGTAGAATATCAATTGCAAAATAGAAATCTAATTCAAATTACTCGAAGTGGAAAAGAAATTAAAAAACCCGAAAAATTAGACTTGTAAGGCCCTTATTATCCATTTGCTGGTAACTTTATCAGCAAGATAATTTCCAAAGAAACCATTGTTGACATAATTGTTACCATAGAAATTATCTAGCTGGTAAAGTTACCAGGAGATGGATAATATGGGCCTAAGGGAGACGTATAATGTGGTCTGATTTATTGTATCAATATTGCTCGTCCTTCCTCTGTGATTGTGTGACCGGCCTGTTGGGCGTGTCATGTTAGTGGCGGTGCGAACGATGGACAATTGACAGTTAGTGTTAGTAGACGGGTTATGGGATTGCGCCATAACAACGTGGTACAGTTTTTTTATTTAAAATAACTTGTTCATTCGTTAGTAATAATAAAACATGATTGTGAATCTGGAACTAGTGTTTTATTAAGTACATGACCAAGTTATACATCTTCTCTATTTTCCTGCAAAAATTCTTCCCTCTGATGGGCTTCCGGGCTGTGGCATGTTTTCAAGCGATTTGCGTGCACTATTTGTTCCTTTCGCCCGTTGACTTCTTTAATTTTATACGTTACTGAGTACTTAGGTTGGAATTTTCTAGCTAACGTAGATTTTCCAGGTATTGCAGGAGTATAAAGGTAAACTTGGTCACCTTTCTTAAAAGTTTTATTTTTGGCCTTCACGTTGTACCTTTTGCACTGTACTTCTGCAGAGTTTTCTAGTTTTTCTTTTGCCTGATCCAATGCATATTTCATGCGTTGCAGCATTTCAGTGGCGTAATTTTCATCTAGGTCGTACTTGTATTCCCTAGGTTTAATACTTAAATGTTGTGGTAGTTCCATGTCCCTACCGAACATAAGGAAAAATGGGCTCTCCTTGGTAGAATCGTGAATATTATTGCGATAAGCCATAAGAGCAAATGGTAGAAAATCGTCCCAAGAGTCATTAGCGTTAGTTACGTAATGCTTTATCATGCCTTTTAAACTTCCATGTGCACGTTCTAACATACCATTGCATGCTGCGTAACAAGGGATAGTTTGCAGTTTGTCAATTTGTAAAATTTTGCATATTTCCGTGAATAGGCCTCCAATAAACTGCTGGCCTCGGTCTATTAACAACTGCCTGGGAACACCGTATCTAGTAATTATATTTTCAACAAAAGCTTTGGCTACGGTCCTGGTGGTTTTATCAGGAAAAGGTATAGCTTCCGCGAATCTTGTCAAATAATCCATGCATGTAAGAATTTATTTATTTCCAGATCTTGTCCTGTTTAATGGGCAACGATATCGACACCTATTCTCCCAAAAACTAAATGGGGAACCGGTAATTTCTGTAATTGGGCCGGTGGCTGGTATGTATTTTTATTAATACTGCAAGAATGACATTGTTGGCAATAACGTTTTACATCGCTGGTTATTTCTTCCCAAATAAAATCTCTTTGTATTGACCATTTTCACATGACGTCACAAGGCAGTCGCCATTTTGCCTGGAGGACAAACAATGCAAAACCAGGTTAAGTGAAGTGTTGTGTTTTTATGTATTTTCGCGGTTATTTAAGTGGTTTTATGTACTATTTTCTTTAAATCATAAAATAATAAACTTAAATACTTTAGTAATACCATCATTTTGTGCAGTAGTCAGTTGTGGGATGAGAGGAAATCGAGACAATGTAAGGTGTTTCAGAATACCTGCTGCCTAAAAAATGCTGAAATAAACACATCCATCCAGACACAGGCAAGAGATATTAATAAAAGCAATTAAAAGGGGACCATTAAGTGTAGTAGTCCATACTTGAAGTGAAGTGGCAAGTTAAATAGGGAGAAATAAGGTTGCCTTTGAGTATTATTGCTCCCTATTTAGTTTTAATTTATTTTGTTATATAGATGGCTCATGTGATCCTAATCTATGTATGTTTTGAATTTGTAATTGGCTGAATCCATTAATATATTATTAATCTTTAATAAAACTTTGATACCAAATTTACTGATGTGTTTTATTTCGTAAAAACTATCTTCTGTACATTTGTTTAGTTTACAAAATATATAATTCAAATTCCTACTTTAAAGTATGCAAGGTGCATGCAAAAATATCAACATTAAGATCCGGTTGTACAATTATTACGGCTTAAGCGTTGAACCAAGCGAAGCTTAAGCCCTAATTAAACAAATTTTCCTAAGTAAAATAAACAATATTTAAAACACAAATTGGTGTATGTATCTTTTAAGAATATTATCAATCAATAATAAACTTTTTTTGGCACTTGGTCCAAACGGCTAATGACTGAAGTCTTCCTACCATATACAAATAAAAAAATATGTCATAATATACTACAAATGTCACTACTTTACATTTAAAAGTATGTTTATATACTATATGCACACAAATATTGAACAAATAATTATAAAAAGTGCAAACAAAAATACACAAATGTGCACTTGGGGCAATACCACAATCCTTCAGGAATTTCTGTAATATAAACACATGAAAAGTGCTACCAAGCAATGTCACATTTTTCATTATCACACTTTATCATGGGGCTACTGTCATCTACCTTTTCACACACACACAACACAGAGACCTTTGCTGTTCCGGCTTTTTGTGTAAAATATTTTCCCAGTAGTTCAGGTTTGTTAATATATTTAAAAAAGTCCAATACTTTTGTTAAGTTTACAGTAATAAAATGTTCATCATACAAAATCCTTTCAACGAACAAATTTTGTTTTTACCATAGCACAAACATGGACACTGAACTTGGTGGAAATACATGTGGTTTTTATTCAGTTTGTATTTAGCATTTTCCACCATAAAACATAACGTTCCTTTTGCAGCAAACTCTTCAAAATCCAGGAAGCATAGAGAATATAGACATTTCATTTTTCTTCATTTGTTGTCCAGTATAAAAACTATGTGTTAGGATTAAATAATTTACCCTGTCAATCATAGTTATTTCAGGCAGGGAATGTAAATCTACACTAAAGTATGGATCTTTGTCATCGATGATTTTTAATTGTATGTCTTTCACACTTTGAGATAAATGTTCATATTACTAAGCACTTCCCTCCATTGCTAAAAGTTGTTTCGATTTGCTTTTACTCAAGTTAAAACACTTATTTCCACTAAAATAGGTATACACAGATTAAGAATAAAATTAGTTAATCACAACAAATCAGCTAGAGCGTCGTTTTAAACCACTTTTTAAACTAGTAAACTCAAAACTCAACTGGTTTGCATTGCTTTTGCATGTAACCTTTAAACGGTATTTGTCCTCCAGCCAAAATGGCCGACATGTCAAAGTCAGCTGTTTGAAAATGATCAATTAGGTCTAAGCACAACCGACGTCAAATATCTAGCCATGAAGAGACGTTTGGCAACACCGCACTCGATGACGTAAACCAGTCTATTTTGAACAACCGACTGCTACGTGTTTACGGGATTTGGCTAGCGTAGGTAACAACACAAAGCGCATCGTTTTAGATATCGATATCCAATAAACAAACTATTTGACCAATTGCATTATTGTTGATGTCAGTGGAAAGAAAAATAAATATTTTTGGGCAATTTTCATTCAGTTTGCTTGGAGAAAGTTTGATCACCAGGAAATTACTGTATACTTACATCAAAAAAAAAACAGACAAACATCACGATCTGTAGTGTTTTTTTGTATTTAGACATGTTATTTTCCGGGACATTAAACGTTTTTTGGCGAAACTGAATTACCATTGCCTTAGACGACTTAATATTTCTTTTCCAATGTCCCCAAACGCATTAGAATTGATATACTGATTGTATAACTAAAAGAACGGTGCGGTTGTGTTGTTACGCTTAAGATATCAGGCACACACCCACGGGGATATGGCACTATTTATTTATTCTTTTTTTTTTAAAGAGGAAAAAATCTTGCATAAGACACTGAGGCTTAAATGACAACTCAGTAGTGCCGGATTCCTACCGACTAAAAAAACCTCCTTTTAGTACGTTAAAAGCAAGAAAAGTTGACGTTTTTAAAATAAAATATTTTAGGTTTAAATATTGTGTTTTACGCGACAGAAATATTTTCATAGTATAGGGTGCGCCATAGACGTAGCCCTAAAGGCGTGGCAAATGCTTTATTCAATTGTAATAATATACCGAAGATATCAAAAGTAACATCGTCACAATTATAATTTTGTAAAAACCTAATAATAAGTAAGTATAGGTAATATGAATACATTATTATAGGTAATAAAATTTACAGAAACCGCCTTGGCATCGGTTAAGAAAATATATTTAGTCAAAATCAGGTGAACTTCAAAATCAGGTAAGTAAAAGTCAAAATCAGGTAAAAGTCAACATCAGGTAAAAGTCAAAATTAGGTACCTAAAAGTCAAAATCAGGTGAACTTCAAAATCAGGTAAGTAAAAGTCAAAATCAGGTAAAAGTCAACATCAGGTAAAAGTCAAAATCAGGTACCTAAAAGTCAAAATCAGGTGAAAGTCAAAACCAGGTAAGTCAGAGGCAAGTCCTAATAAAAGGAAATGTCCTAATCTGGGCTGGGGTCATTATCAAAATGAGGTCTTTATCAGGAACAAGTCATAATTCGGGTTTTTTAATCAGAAACATCGCCCTATCGGCTCGGTTAAGTTACCTTGTAGATGACAATACTTTTAATGCTAATTAAACGTATTAAGTTTTCGTTTTTTGTTTTTAGACTCTGCTTTGTTGGTGGCAAGTTGATTATTCTTCTTTTTTACATAATCGTTTAGTAAAACGTTAGAAAAAATAGAATGGAGAACTTTAAGTATTTTTTCATATTCATTACCACATACGCATTGTGAAAAAAAATCTTTTAAGGTCTCATCGTGCTTTATACTAGTAAAAGTTAAATTGCACAAAATAATCTTTTGATTATTGGTTTTCAAAAAGTCATATTCGGTTGTTGGTTCATTAATTATTTTTTCGAAAATTGCGCACATATGAAACATAACAGACTTTACTACATCTGTAGGAATGCTTAATCCCCCTCTTTGCAAATTATTAAAGTATTCATTTTCGGTGAAAGTTCCTTTACTTTCGACAACCAATGACACGCAAATATTACATTTATATTTTTTTGCAATTTTATGTGCTGCATAGCCACAAATATAAATTTGAGCTGATTCGTCAATTTTACACTCGTTTAAATAATCTGAGTCTAAAATATATAAAAATTGATCAGTATCTGTTATATGCTTAGGTATATCCCAGTTAAAATCAGCTTCAGTACAACAATTTTCGCTTTTATTTTGAATTTCAAGAAGTGAAAACTTATTTCCGCATGATTTACTAAATACGTGTTTAAGTATAAGTTTTTTTTCTGCGTTGTTAATCTCATCGCAACTAACATTATAATTACACCCCCCTAAAATGCGATATTTACCAAAACGTAACTTTTCAGTTGTAAACTTACCTGGGAGTACATAGGAAATAGAAAATTTTTCAAAAGAGTATTTAATAATTTCCAGCAATACCGAAGTACTGTGACGTAGAGCAGCGAAAAGTCATCAACACCTAATATCGGTTTGCAATATGCATTTCTTTTTATGGTACCTTTCAAAGTACTTGTATTATTTACAATTTCCCACCAGTTTCTAACAATCTGCAAAAAGTCAGACGTGCCAGGACAATTTAATTCTTTTAAAGCGGAGATGGTGGAAGAATGGCATATGTTGTCTGCTATAAAAACTTTTTGGCGTTCGAGATTATATTAGGAAAAACTGTTTTGTGGCTTAGTTTGTAAGCTTTTTTAATGACAGCATCCTTTTCTTTAATGTAAACGTCTTTTATATCCTGGTATTTGGCATGTCTAATTTGGGTGTAGTCGTCAAAATCAGGGTACACAAATGTTTGATCTAGATTTTTTAGGTTTCTCCAGTTATTGATTATATTTTTAAATAAGTGAACAAAGTCATAACTTGTAAAAATTTTGTGATCTGAATAAACTGGATTCTGGAAAAAAGAGCAACCTTTTGTTAGAGCTTGAAACATTGATCGATTGATCCTATGGTTGTCTGTAATTATGTCTAATACTTGAAAGTCACATTTTTGTACAAAATTTAAAATGAAGCGCTAGGAGGAGTGACCTGGAGCATTTATAGCCCCCCCCCCCAGGGTCTCGGCAATTAGGCTGAGATTATAGGCTATTGAATTTTGCGTCTCAATTATTTGGCGATTTACATTATCGACTGATTCTGATTTTTTACTAAAATCATGCGACGCCCTATAAATGGGATTAAAATCAGCGGTATTTGATGGATCCGCAGGTTTTTCTTCCTGTCCAAGCTGGCCAGAGTGGCAAGGAGCCTCTGACTTATTTTTTATGACTTTAGTCCCCACCAGGGATGCCATGTCGCCAATTTGAGTATTTATTTTAACCCCACTTTCCCCTTGCTCACGATCTAAGCTGCTATTTAAATTATTTTGAGATTGCCCCTGTATTATTGTATTTTCGCCCAAAGGTTTGAATTCCCCACCCTTGGAGAAGAGATACGGCTTAAGTCTTCTTCGTGATGCAGCTTGTCGTTCAGGGTAGTCGTAATTACTATTTAAAATTCTTTCGAAAGATTCTGTAAAATCGACAGTTTCGAATTGGCTTAAAAAATCAAAATATTGGGAGTTTCCTACGTCACTAGACGAACTACTAGATGCCATCGTAGGCTTTTGTGTCTGTATTTATTGTCAGGGATGCCAGGCAACTTTTATTGCCGAATTTCAAACTGACAACGCAATTGTCAGTCTGTCGTCAGGAGGAATGGTCCCACCACCTTTTTCTTCGCTGACGGAAATGTCAGCAGACCACTTAGGCGCAAAGAGAAAATTATAAAATGGCTTTTTGCCTTCAAAAATTTAAGGGACAATTTAATTTTATATTTATTTAGATTTTGTATTTTTGAAACAAAATATTGATACGACTTTATTTGAGACCAAGATGAGACCTGGTGGACTCTCAAATAAGCGTGTTTTATATTAAGAAATGTTCGTTGGCTCGGGCGCGTCCAACTAAGCTACAAGTGCAATGCAAACACTGTCCTGATCACGGAGGGCATAAAAACTTTTTGTCAGAATTTGTTTGTTATTTGTCTGAATTTACTTTTTATCACGGTAAAAGTCGTGCCCTTTCGTAGGGTATGTCTCACGGGCTTAAATAACCTAACCTAACTTTTTACAAAGCTAAGATAAGCCCTAGCTTTACTTTATACAAATAAAATAAAAACTCAACTAAAGAGTATATGCAAAACTGCTAATTTTCGAAAAAACCGAAACTAAAAGGGAAATCCTACTTAAGATATTTTAACTTAAATATCACTATGCAAAAACCACTATAAAAAGCTAACGCGTCCGAACTATATCGATAAACTTAATTACCGAACAATATCGATAACTTAAATAAACGCGAAAAATACATACACCTAGAGCTTCAAGCTACGACGATGATTTTCAATAAATAAAAGAATGTCTATGATCAGGATTTCCTATACTACTCCAGCACGGATATCACTTCCAGTTCGAAGATAATATTTGCCTTTGTAGCGTACGAACAAAAATGGCTATTCCGTAATATACCCCTTAACAACCCTTATTCCAACGATGAACGGGTCTATAGCGGGCGATAAGTATATTACTAGCCTTAATTCACGCCCGGAATATTTATTCTATTCTTCGGCTATTTTTTTGCCACTTCTTTTTTCTTTGCTTCACTTGTGAAAAAACGTATTAACACAAGACTGGCGACTTACTACCTTGGCCCGAGGGAGGATCGACAGCCTGCAAGAGGTCATGAAGTATTTCCCATAAGAATAATAAGTCACGCAACTTAGCAAATTAAAAATTAGCTGATATATGGATATCAGTCTATAATTCCAAACTTACTTATTACGCTGAAGATCACGGGGGCCCAGGGTACGCACTGGGATTTTTTCGCACTAAGTGCTGATGATGCCCAGATTTTCCAGAAATGTTAAGAATACTCTTGGCAGTGCTGGAAAACGCGTTACTCCCACGTTGCAGGATCCTGATAAAATATTTTCGCGCTAAGTGCTGATGATGACCAGATTTTCCAGAAATTCCAAGAATGCTGTCTTGGCCGTCCTGGAAAACGCGTTATTCCCACGTTGCAGGATCCTGATAAAATATTTGGTTTGCCGAATTGAAAAATTCGGGTTAATGCTTTTGATAACGAATTATCCAGGAAATACCCAGAAAATTTCAAGAGTGCAAATCCACAACGAAGGTAGTCCGATGACAAGCGTAATATGGACGCGTGAAGACATAAAAAGAAAACAACGAGAAGATCAAAAGTTGCAGAATATAATTAGGGCTTTACCTGACGATACAGGATTTTATTATTTAGATACGGACGATATCTTTTACGCTACACGTAAAGAACCTGAACGATACGACAAAATAGTAGCTCCGAAAGGTATGATTCCTGAAATACTGAATTTATATCATGGCGTGCCATGGGAGCCAAAAGAAAACCTTAGACCACAACCCTCTAGACGTACTAGCCCTGGCGTGTTAAATCTGAAACACTGTAAACCAGTTCATTTTTACGCGGCGTAAATGAGGTTAGTCAAAGTTTCGGGAAAACAAATCTCTTCTAAAATTGTGAAAATCAATTAGTTTTTTCTAAATTTAGTAGTGAAAAGTACATATAGGAAACCAAGCTAAAAGTTCGGACAGTTAAAATGTCGATTAAAGTTTATTTGAACTCAATAAGTGATGTATTATTGCCGCGTCTCGGTCATGTTGTATATTTATAAAAGTGTGCCCGGAGCACAAATCTCTTCTAAAATTATGAAAATCAATTAGTTTTTCCTAATTTTAACAGTGGAAAATGCATAAAGGGCTCTAAATTAAAACCTCGGACAGTTACAATGTCGAATAAAGTTTATTTGAACTCAATACTGTGATTTATGTTGCCGGGTTTTATGTGTCACTATGCGGCTTTTCAACAATGGCGTTTTTTAAAAATGTTTTTATTAATATAATAATTTTGGTAAAATTTTTTAAATAAATATTGTGACTGTGTGTAGGTAGTGTATTGTTTAAAAAATTCCTACCTATGTAGGTGCAATATTTTATAAATAATAGCAGGGATTTTATCGAAAATTTTCAGGTAAGTAAGTTATTTATAAAACATTTTTGTAGTCTTATTACAATTCACAGCCTTTAATATGCCTAGTACTTGTTGTATTCCCGGGTGTAAATCAAATTATAATAGCGTTATTAAAAAGGAGCAAGGGGGAAAGCTCATTTCGGTTTTTCTTTTTCCCAAAGATCCTAATTTAAGACAAAAATGGTTAAATGCGATTCCGAGAGCTGATTTTAACCCGTCAGATAGGGCCGTAGTTTGTTGTAAACACTTTTCTGAAAGTGAAATTACCCGAGAAGATATTTACCTTCAAGCTGATGGAAGTTTAAAAAAAATTCCTTGCAAACTAAAGCTAACTTTAAATGCTTGCCCCTGTATTTTTCCAAATCTGCCAAAATATTTGACTAAAACAGTTTCAGCCGCTAGAAAAACACCCCAAGAACGTCAAAATGAACAAATTGAACGTTCAAATGAAGCAAATGAACAATTTGAGAAATCAGATTTAATTGAAAATTTTCAGGAGTTTATTTTAAATGTAAACAACAAAATTAAGGTTTCTGATAACTGGTCTGTTAAAATAGTAGCTAGATAATGTAAAACTATCTTTTTATACGCTAAATTTGACAAATGATTGTTTAAGCATTAGTAATGAAATTACGGTTGACAGAAATATGTTAATAAAAGTTTTTGTCAATGCCAACGAATTAAGTTTTAATGATTTAAAATGGGTTTTACCGGTAGATTTGAAACTGACTAGATGGTCACAAATTGAAAATTTGTTATGTCGTTTTCAAAGCTCGAACTGTAACGATACCAATCCTGAACCATCTACTCAAGATTACATTCAAAAAGGGTTAGAATATCTAAACAAAGCTTTACATAGACAACATTTAGATACTAATCTAGATAGTGCAGATGACAGCACAGTTTCCCTTGAGATCTTGGTTGATCAAATAAATTTACTTACTTTAAAAAAAAAACGATACTCCACCTCAACCATAGTAATGTCATTTATGTTGTTTACGATGTCCCCTAGTTCCTATGAACTTCTAAGAAATTATTTATTACTCCCAACTAGAAGGTATTTACAATATCTATCTTCAAGGTTAGACATAGCTCCTTCACCAAATAATACAGATAACAATAAAAGCACACACAATTATCTAAATATTGTGTCAAGTGGCTTAAAGCCTCATGAAAAAATTGTTGTTTTATTAATAGATGAAATCTATGTAAGTAATAGATTAGATTACAGGGGGAAAAACCTAATTGGTATAGCCGCAAATGATACTTCCGTAGCCACCACTATTCTGGCTTACATGATTTGTTCGGCATTTGGAAATTTTTGTGAAATTGTCAAATTATTGCCTATTCATAACATTAAAGGGATTGAAATGGCGCCAATTACTACGGAAGTAATAAATTGTGTACAAAAATGTGACTTTCAAGTATTAGACATAATTACAGACAACCATAGGATCAATCGATCAATGTTTCAAGCTCTAACAAAAGGTTGCTCTTTTTTCCAGAATCCAGTTTATTCAGATCACAAAATTTTTACAAGTTATGACTTTGTTCACTTATTTAAAAATATAATCAATAACTGGAGAAACCTAAAAAATCTAGATCAAACATTTGTGTACCCTGATTTTGACGACTACACCCAAATTAGACATGCCAAATACCAGGATATAAAAGACGTTTACATTAAAGAAAAGGATGCTGTCATTAAAAAAGCTTACAAACTAAGCCACAAAACAGTTTTTCCTAATAATCTCGAACGCCAAAAAGTTTTTATAGCAGACAACATATGCCATTCTTCCACCATCTCCGCTTTAAAAGAATTAAATTGTCCTGGCACGTCTGACTTTTTGCAGATTGTTAGAAACTGGTGGGAAATTGTAAATAATACAAGTACTTTGAAAGGTACCATAAAAAGAAATGCATATTGCAAACCGATATTAGGTGTTGATGACTTTTCGGTGAAGTTTTTAAAAAAGTTTATTCTCTGGTTAGATGCTTGGAACAACCTCTATAATAATAACGGGCATCTTACTAATGACACTTTCGCTGCTCTACGTCACAGTACTTCGGTATTGCTGGAAATTATTAAATACTCTTTTGAAAAATTTTCTATTTCCTATGTACTCCCAGGTAAGTTTACAACTGAAAAGTTACGTTTTGGTAAATATCGCATTTTAGGGGGGTGTAATTATAATGTTAGTTGCGATGAGATTAACAACGCAGAAAAAAAACTTAGACTTAAACACGTATTTAGTAAATCATGCGGAAATAAGTTTTCACTTCTTGAAATTCAAAATAAAAGCGAAAATTGTTGTACTGAAGCTGATTTTAACTGGGATATACCTAAGCATATAACAGATACTGATCAATTTTTATATATTTTAGACTCAGATTATTTAAACGAGTGTAAAATTGACGAATCAGCTCAAATTTATATTTGTGGCTATGCAGCACATAAAATTGCAAAAAAATATAAATGTAATATTTGCGTGTCATTGGTTGTCGAAAGTAAAGGAACTTTCACCGAAAATGAATACTTTAATAATTTGCAAAGAGGGGGATTAAGCATTCCTACAGATGTAGTAAAGTCTGTCATGTTTCATATGTGCGCAATTTTCGAAAAAATAATTAATGAACCAACAACCGAATATGACTTTTTGAAAACCAATAATCAAAAGATTATTTTGTGCGATTTAATTTTTACTAGTATAAAGCACGATGAGACCTTAAAAGATTTTTTTTCACAATGCGTATGTGGTAATGAATATGAAAAAATACTTAAAGTTCTCCATTCTATTTTTTCTAACGTTTTACTAAACGATTATGTAAAAAAGAAGAATAATCAACTTGCCACCAACAAAGCAGAGTCTAAAAACAAAAAACGAAAACTTAATACGTTTAATTAGCATTAAAAGTATTGTCATCTACAAGGTAACTTAACCGAGCCGATAGGGCGATGTTTCTGATTAAAAAACCCGAATTATGAGTTGTTCCTGATAAAGACCTCATTTTGATAATGACCCCAGCCCAGATTAGGACATTTCCTTTTATTAGTACTTGCCTCTGACTTACCTGGTTTTGACTTTCACCTGATTTTGACTTTTAGGTACCTGATTTTGACTTTTACCTGATGTTGACTTTTACCTGATTTTGAAGTTCACCTGATTTTGACTTTTAAACCTGATTTTGACTAAATATATTTTCTTAACCGATGCCAAGGCGGTTTCTGTAAATTTTATTACCTATAATAATGTATTCATATTACCTATACTTACTTATTATTAGGTTTTTACAAAATTATAATTGTGACGATGTTACTTTTGATATCTTCGGTATATTATTACAATTGAATAAAGCATTTGCCACGCCTTTAGGGCTACGTCTATGGCGCACCCTATACTATGAAAATATTTCTGTCGCGTAAAACACAATATTTAAACCTAAAATATTGTATTTTAAAAACGTCAACTTTTCTTGCTTTTAACGTACTAAAAGGAGGTTTTTTTAGTCGGTAGGAATCCGGCACTACTGAGTGGTCATTTAAGCCTCAGTGTCTTATGCAAGATTTTTTCCTCTTTAAAAAAAAAAGAATAAATAAATAGTGCCATATCCCCGTGGGTGTGTGCCTGATATCTTAAGCGTAACAACACAACCGCACCGTTCTTTTAGTTATACAATCAGTATATCAATTCTAATGCGTTTGGGGACATTCGAAAAGAAATATTAAGTCGTCTAAGGCAATGGTAATTCAGTTTCGCCAAAAAACGTTTAATGTCCCGGAAAATAACATGTCTAAATACAAAAAAACACTACAGATCGTGATGTTTGTCTGTTTTTTTTGTGATGTAAGTATACAGTAATTTCCTGGTGATCAAACTTTCTCCAAGCAAACTGAATGAAAATTGCCCAAAAATATTTATTTTTCTTTCCAATGACATCAACAATAATGCAATTGGTCAAATAGTTTGTTTATTGGATATCGATATCTAAAACGATGCGCTTTGTGTTGTTACCTACGCTAGCCAAATCCCGTAAACACGTAGCAGTCGGTGTATCATAAAGTATAATATAGTTAATGTACCGGCCGTAGCTTCTGTGGTACTGGCCATGGTTTGGGGTTAGGGTCAACCTTAGCCACTAGGGTGCGCTAGGACAGCAGTCGTGAATGGCGCCACAAAGGTACGCCGCGTGTTTTATAATCATAGATATTAAAACTGGATAATAAATAGTTGTGTTGCAAGACGACAGTGGTTTCATTTGTGAACCTGGGTAATATAATACATGGTGTCAGGGAAATAAAGCATATATATATAAAATGGAGTCCTTGTTCAAGCCGCCGCAGCCGTTGTGTACGGAGGGGAATATAGCTGAAAGTTGGAGGCTTTTCGCACAAAAATTTGATTATTTTGCAACCGCAATGGAGTTGTCAAAGAAAAGCGGAGAACAACAAGTAGCTGTATTTTTGAATTTAATAGGCGATGACGGGCTTGATTTATTTAACAGTTTTGATTTAACAGATGAAAAAAAGAAGTCCCTAAGTGAGGTTAAGGCAGCATTTGAGGCATACTGCGCGCCTAAGAAAAACATCATTTTCGAGAGGTTTGTCTTTAATAGTATTTCGCAGTCAGAAGGGCAGTCCTTTGATGCGTTTGTAACTGAATTAAGAAAAGCTGTAAAAACGACTGAATATGCTTCGCCAGAAGATATGATTAGAGACAGGATAGTCATAGGTATCCATGATAAAACAACGCAAGAAAGACTACTTCGAGAATCGAATTTGACACTTCAGAAGGCAATAAGTTTTTGCAGAAGTTTAGAGATAAGTAGAGTACAGGCCAAAGCCTTGAAAAATGAGAACAGCATAAATGCTGTGAAAGGCCATAGGAAGAGCAGAAGTAGTGAGCTGCAAGATAAAGGAGCTTACTCGGGAACTCAAAACAGGGAAGTGCTAACAGCATCAACTGAGTGCAAGTTTTGTGGATACAAGCATGGAAAAGGAAAATGCCCGGCTTATGGGAAAAAGTGTGATTTTTGTGAGGCAAAAAATCATTTTGCATCGGTGTGTTTAAAAAAGAAACAAGCAAACAAGGAGAGAATGGAGAAGAAGCCAAAAAGAAGGGTCTATGAGGTTAGAAGGGATAGTGTAACAGAAAGTGAGAGTGATGAAGAAGACAATGAGTTTTTTGTGAGCTCAGTGGTGAGAGCTGTAGGATCTGTCGAGCAGTCTGAAAACTGTTGGAAGGCTAAAGTCAGTATTGGGAATAAAAATGTACAATTTAAATTGGACACAGGTGCTGAAGTAAGTGTATTACCTCATAATACATTTAAGGCATTAAAAATAGGCAAAAGTTTAAGTAAAACAAGCACCACACTGTTGTCATATGGTAGCTCTGATTTTAAAATAAAACCTGTAGGAGAGGTTTCTTTGAAATGTTCAGTTAAAGATAAGGTCGCTAATATTAATTTTGTGATAGTAGATTGCCATGGTCAAATGCCACTTTTAGGCCTAAGTGCATGCGTAGATTTAGATTTAGTTAAGCGTATTAACCATATAAATCAATCATTGAAATCTGCTGAGGATTTAGTTTTAAAGTTTCCTAGTGTTTTTTCTGGATTAGGCGAATTTCCAAAAAAATATAAAATTACTCTGAAAGATGAGTCTGTACCACATGTTCAGCATGTGAGACGTGTACCGCAAGCACTATTAGAGCGTTTAAAAAATAAACTTAACGAGTTAGAAATATCGGAAATCATAAAAAAAGTTGAAAAACCAACTGATTGGCTTAATCCGCTTGTAATTGTCGAAAAAAATAATGGCGATTTAAGACTATGTCTTGACCCTAAATATTTAAACGAGCAGATTAAGCGTGAACAATTTACAATACCTACATTGGATGAGATTGCTAGTAAACTTTGTAATAAAAATTTTTTTACTGTATTAGACATGAAAGATGGGTACTTCCAAGTAATCCTTGACGAGGAATCTAGAGATTTGTGCACCTTTGGAACTCCTTTTGGTAGGTATCATTTTTGTAGATTACCATTCGGAATAATATCAGCCCCAGAGGTCTTTCAAAGGTTTAATTTTGAACTGTTTGGTAATATCGAGGGAGTTGAAATTTATTTTGATGACCTAATCATAACAGGCTCATCCGAAGCGGAGCATGATAAAAATTTAAAAGCTGTTTTAGACTTAGCTAAAAAATTTAATATAAAATTTAATAAAAATAAAATTCAATTTAAGTCAGAAAAGGTTAAATTTATGGGGCAAATTTTTTCTAAACAAGGTATCAAACCAAGTGATGATCATGTAAGGGCTATTCTTAATATGCCAACACCTAAAAACAAACAAGAGCTTTTAAGGTTACTAGGCATGGGTAAGTATTTAAGTAAATTTGTACCAAATATGTCAAAAATAACTGCACCATTGAGAAATTTGACTCGTAATGATGTGGATTTTCAGTGGACGAGTGAACATGATAAATCACTAGAGCAGCTTAAACAGTTAATTACAAACGCCCCAGTTCTGACGTTTTTTGATCCCTCATTACCGATAGAGATAGAAACTGATTCGTCAAAAGATGGCATTGGCAGCTGTCTCATGCAAAATGGGCACCCCATTGCATTTGCTTCTAGAAGTTTGTCAAAAAGTGAAGTTAATTATGCTCAGATAGAGAAGGAGCTATTAGCAATTGTTTTTGCTTGTATTAAATTTCATTACTTAATATATGGAGCCAAAAATGTAACTATTTTTTCCGATCACAAGCCCCTAGAGTCGATTTTCAAAAAAGAACTGCATCAAGTACCAATAAGATTACAACGAATGCTGTTAAAGGTTCTTCACTATAATTTTAATGTTGTTTATAAACCCGGCAAATATCTTTATATTTCAGATACCCTATCAAGAGCATTCTTGACTGAAAATAATTCAGAAATAAACCTCCAATTTGAACATGTAATTCACTCTGTATCTAGATATTTACCAATGTCTGATGACAAGAAAAAAGAATTTAAAAAAGCCTATAACGAAGATCTTGATTTACAATTAATTATTAATTATATTAATACCAACTCGTGGCCAAAACACAAAAAAGACATGCCCAAGGCTATAAGTCATTATTACAAAATAAAAGATTTTTTATTTGTCTCCGACTCATTCTTGTTTTTTAACTATAGATTAGTTGTACCGAAAAGTTTAATCATTGACATGTTAAAAGTCTTGCATGGAGGGCATATAGGCATCGAAAAAACAAAATGTAGAGCCAGAGGAATTTTTTATTGGCAAGCTATGAATGCAGACATTGAAAATTTTATAAAAAAATGTAAAACATGTGAATGTTTAAATAAAAAAAATAATAAACAGAAACTTCTATCTTATCCCATACCAGATCGTCCTTGGCAAAGGGTAGGAGCAGATATTTTTTCATATGCAAACAAGTCCTATCTAGTTCTCATGGACGCATATTCAAGTTGGTTGGAGATTTTATATATAAATAATAAATCTGCAGCTGAAGTAATATCAAAATTAAAAGTAGTTTTTTCGAAGTTCGGCTGTCCAGATCAACTTATTTGTGATAATGTACCTTTTGGTAGTCATAGTCTTAAAGAGTTTTCAAGAGACTGGAATTTTAATATTGAAACCCGTAGCCCAAATTACCCAAGGTCAAACGGTTTAGCTGAAAAGGCTGTAGGATTAGCTAAGAAAATGTTAAAAAAATCCGTAGAAGATGGAAAAGATATATTTATAAGTTTATTACATTATCGCAATACACCCTTGAAATATGTAAATCAATCACCCTCTCAATTATTAATGAGTAGAATGTGTAAAACACAGGTTCCAGTTTGTGCAGAGTTATTGCAACCAACATTGTGTAAAAATGTAAAAGAAGGTCTTTGTAAGAGACAAGCACGCAATGAAAATTATTACAATAAAACTGCCACAGACCTTAAAGAATTAGAACCAAATGATAATGTCACGGTATTTAATCATCTAAATCAAAGGTGGGAGTCAGGCAAAATTATTGATTTATATAAAACACCGAGGTCTTATAAAGTGTTAGATAAGAGCGGTAATGAGGTTCGTAGAAATAGGTTCGATTTAAGAAAATCTGATAATGACTTTATTATGTATAGACAAGACTTAACTAACTGTGAAATTGAACCAAATAATCAAGTGCGTGTTAGTGTGCCGAATGAGGGCAATAAGGGCCGAGAAAGTGAACAAGTGCGTATTGTTCCGTCCAGTGCTAATGAACCCACTAAAACCAGATCAGGCCGCTTAATTAAAAAACCTGATAGATTAGATTTGTAACATATCTTTGTTGACATCATATGTTTAGTTTTAGTTAGTCCTAGCTTATAAGTTACTTTAGAAGGGGAGATGTATCATAAAGTATAATATAGTTAATGTACCGGCCGTAGCTTCTGTGGTACTGGCCATGGTTTGGGGTTAGGGTCAACCTTAGCCACTAGGGTGCGCTAGGACAGCAGTCGTGAATGGCGCCACAAAGGTACGCCGCGTGTTTTATAATCATAGATATTAAAACTGGATAATAAATAGTTGTGTTGCAAGACGACAGTGGTTTCATTTGTGAACCTGGGTAATATAATACAGTCGGTTGTTCAAAATAGACTGGTTTACGTCATCGAGTGCGGTGTTGCCAAACGTCTCTTCATGGCTAGATATTTGACGTCGGTTGTGGATATACACTGTCCGAAAAGAGCCATTGAGCCAGCACAAACTACCAAATAAGACACCATATTAAACATTCCTAAACGACTAAAACCAGCATATACCGAAGTTATCCCAACCATTAAAAAAATAATTGAAAAAGGACATGCTTCCCAATTTAGAGACCTTGCATGCTTCCAGTGTGATTCCAGACGCCATTGAGACAAGACAACCAATGTCAACGTATTAGGGAATCTAAACCACGTGATTCATTATGGCGGTTGGATGGCAAAAAGCATTGCACCCGTACATTATTTTTATGGTCACGTGTACCAATTGCAAAGCAGTATTTGCCATCCAGCCGCCATTTTGACACATCGTTGGATTGCCTAATTATGAATTGACAAGCAAAACTAACCTCAAAATACATTTAATATGTCAACTCCTTAAAGCTTAGACCCCTTAACGTCTTGTAATGTTTTGACAAACAAACTAAGCTCAAATTATTTGGTTCTGGCCATTGACATGGAGGTCTTCACTCAACGTTAGACCCCCTCAAAGACGCCTCAGTACCGAGATCACTCAAAGTCCCCAAATGAATCGGCTAGAGGTTCTGCCTTACTCGATCTTCTTACATCGAGAAGGCTGTGGTTTGCAGGAATCACAGCGACTTTGATATGGTTTAGAGCCAGGCTAATCTTAGTCGCCCAATGAGCTGGCGAATTGCCTCATCTCATGGAGCAGACGCCATTGAGAGAATGGTGGGTCGGTATCAAGGTCTTTAGATAGATAGGTTGCCTTGTAAGCCTGGTGTCATGGCGGGCGAAACGTCATCGCCTACGTCACAAAACGTCTTTTCAGACATTTGTATACAGAATTAGCATTGTTTATTCTGTTATTTCTGTTTTTGAAGTGGTTTTCAGCAAATTTTCAAAGTTGTAAGGTGTTTTAAAGACTTATTTTTAAAGATAAAGAGACATTTTATCAATATATTAATCATTACAGTACAATAAAAGGTAATTAATTATTATTCTCTTTAAATCTTAATACCTACCTACATGTTTTTGTTTACCTATATATTTTAATTTTTTTAAATTTTAGATAAGAACGAGGGGGTCCTTCGTTCATGACCACCCGGCACCCCTTAATGCTATAGATAGAATAAGAATGATAGTACTTAGCAAAAATCCCGGAATGGTACAAAGAAATACTAATGTTGAGGGGGAGCAAAGTGAAGAATTTATCTTGTCTACTGCCTTAAACCGGGCTGGTTATAAAGGCTAGCATAAAGTGACTAAATTACTGATACTTCATCACGCAGATCTGCTACAAATATATGTGAAAAAGATGGGTTAGTGTATGTGGCAAGCTTTTTAGCACGAAAAAATCGCAAACGGTTTCCTAAGCTGGGTTGCTACAATTATGAGAATGAGCCAAAAAATGCATTCGTATGCTATGCCATCTTGAGTTCATAGTCTTTCTTTTGGGGGTTTAACTGATCCTTCAATTTCATGGAAGGAAAGTGTAGAAGAAATGGACAAATGGTTTAATAAATTGAATTGTAATAACTTTAAATTTAAAACAAACATTATAAAACGAACTGCAAAAATTATATTTCGAAAAGTTTCCAATATCCCTTTAAATTAGTATATTCTTTTGCGAGACAACGGGTATCTATAAGAATTAAATATTTAAATACCAAAGATGATTCCAGAGTATTAAAAAGAAAACATTTATAATGCAGGTGTTGTTATTTTTATATGTTTCTTTCCTTTTTGTAGTTAGATCTCATGATGCTCAGTTGCCAGCGAATCATGTAACCTCGACGTTGTTAAAGGGAATTTTTACAAGACCGTCTTTATGTGTGTATATAGTTTATTACTTACGTTAAGCTATGTAGTTTCCCTTATAATTTAGCTTAACTGAGTCCTAAGTTTGATCTTTATAACTGTTACCTTTTGTTTCTTTGTAATAAATTAAAGTTGTTTTAGTAAAAATATGTATTTTATATTCAAACAATAATTTTTTACTTTTTTATGTGTACAGAACAATAATATATATGTTTTATAAGAAATAAACAAAATTTATATATATATTTTCTGAAATAAACATTGAAAACAGCAGCTACATACACATGCGTTTTTTTAAAGTAAACTTTAAAGTTAGTAAAATGAAATTGCCCCCTGTGCTCGGTCTGTATTTGTAGACTTATCTACTTATATTGTGGTGCCAGGCCATATGGACATAAGTACACTGGACAACATTATTTTCAAAAATAAATTAAATTAATAAAAACAAATTATAAAATTCGTGAACTAAATAAAAGGGGGTCGCATTTTCAAAAATAAGGTCAAAGTCTGATGTTTAGAAAAATAATTAATAAATAAATGTGCTTGATATTTTTTGAAAAAGCAAAAAGAAAGTCTTTCAAAAAATTAAAAGAAAATAATATCCTTTAATCAGTTTATCAATCTACCTTGTAGTGAGGCACCTTTGGCAGAGAAGTCGAAGTGGCAAAACCCATAGCACAAAGTCACAAGCGTTCACTGAAGCTAACAACTACCGACTAAAAAAATCCTTCAAGTCAATTCTGTCCCAAAAACAAGTTGTGCAATCTTTTTTGGTGTACGTGACATTCAGTGCAAATTCCTTCTGGGTTTTGAACCCTAGTAACCTTCAAATACATTCTTGACATTTTTTCAATTACAAAATCTTTCGACATATTCGTAGAAAAAATAAGAAAACCTTGCGCTAAATTCCATTCTCCCACATTCTTCGCCGGTCAAGTATTTGGCCCTGACTTGTTTTCTAAGAACTCCGTGTAAACCCGCAGATTTGACCCTGACTTGTTTTGAAAAAAATACTTCTAGGAAAAACCAAAGTCAAACTTTTTGCCCAATACAGTGACCCTGATTTGTTTGTCGCATTCCTTAAGAAATGGGGGGCCTCTCCCACATACCAAAACTTCCTATAAATACCAGCGCCCGTGCTACAGAGAACAATAAGAAGTTAACAATTAGTTGAGTTAAGTTTTTCTTAAGACAGTTTTTTTTGAGAATCAAGAAATAATTTTTGAAAGTTAATATACAAGGTGGCGAATGTCGGATATCGCCACCAGGTAAAAAGTTGTGTTAGAAAGACAGTGTGAACGTGGTGTGAACGTGTAATAAGCCCAGTCTTAAGACTTAAACAGTTTTCGCCGCGAGAAATTAAAGCATTTTTTTTGAAATATGAAAGTGAGTGTTAAAACCTTAGTTGGTATCTAATATGAAAAAACCTGCATGGTAGAAGGTAAACACTTTATCATAACTTTGCCGGGAAATTTAAGATATTAAGTTTATAGTCAGTGCTCCCTTTAAGATAAAATTAATAAGAAACAGTTTAAGATTTTTAAGAAATTAAATTTGAAAAAGAATATGAATTTTTATGAGAAAGTAAAGTTAGCAACTAACATTATAATGCTCCCTTTGAAGATTAAGGGATTAAACGATTTTACTCATGTTATTTGGAAGAATCAAACTTTACAAACAGTAAATAATGCTCCCTTTGAATATGATGATTTAATTTAAATGACTACGAGTTAGAAAGAATTAATGCTCCCTTAATGTAACTAAATTTTGGAACTGTTAATGCCAACCTTAATAATTGTTTGGAGAAATGATTTTATACATTTTAACATTATTTTTAAAAGCTGTATGTTACAGAAGATTGACAGAATTGTGGATCAAGATTATATTGTTGATAAAATGTACTTTATGCATGTGCCTTTGCTTAGTTTGGACTATGAAAAATAAGATTGTTAAATTTCAATATTTTCTCAACTTACAATATATTTTTGATAATCATTACAATAGTGTTTTACTGATAGTTAGTACTCTAAGACCGACCCAGTTCCCCTTCTCAGTTTGCAATGCTTCTGCCCTTGTAGTAGAGAGCACGGGGGTGTCATTAATATACAAGCCAATGACAACAACGAATTAGCCGGCAGGTGAAGTCAGTGGGGTGAGAGGGACATTACCTAGGAATTTATGTTTTTACACTAAAAGTTTGGTTTTATTAATAATACTCGTGTTTTATACAACTTTTTGGAAAATAATGTCTTTTCAAGTTATTAAAAATTAAAGTGTAGTTAATCTTCAAGATTTCAGTTGCAAATTTTGAAAAAAAATGAATTGTGACTGATGTTGGTCACCCTGTTTCCCGCCGCCATCACAGAATTCTACGGTCGCGTCGGTCGCCATTGTTTAGTTGAAATTGTTCTAAAGTTTTGTGAGTTTAAAAATACTTTCTCGTCGTAATTTTCGTGGAAAATCTATTTTAAATTGAAAAAAGTGTGATCGTTTTTAGTAGGTCTATTGTGATTACCATTTTTTAAAACTATTTTGTAATTGAAATTAATCTGTTGTGCCCAAATGGTCAGTGAACTTCTATTGGATTATTGAGGCCACGCCGCGCTGAAACGCTGAGTTTTAGTAATTTGGAATTTTCTTGGACAGGTAATGTAAGTATACCTTATATTTATTAATTTTTATGTGAAATAACCACTACTCCCTGACTGACCCAAGTAGGATGAAAAAGAAACAGAAATTATTTGTGTTTAATTTTCTCCCTAATGTTACATGATACTTAGTTACTATTGTTCTACAGTAGATTATTTTATAATACCTTAAGGTTAGAATGCCAAAATCCATCGTACATAGACACCAGAAACTTCGGTACAACCTATAAAAACTGGTGCAAGCCATAGAAATCTTGGCAGTAACTTATTCTATGATTTTTCTGTAATCTTTATGGGACAATATCTTTTTTTTTTTCAAAACATTTATTTAGAGTATTGGTAATTACAATGTTACATTCTGTTTGAATTCCTTAATCAGTGTGTGGAGCACTGGTCTTAGGAATAGTTACTATATATATTAGTTCATCATACTTAAGTATACCACCAATAATAAAGAAATCTACAAACTGTAAATAAAAAGAAAAAAAGCTAGTTTAGTTATCAAATCACTTACATGTTAAAATGCGCTTTTAGGGCTTCAAATAATTGTTATTGTTAAGAGCTCTTGCTTCATAATGGCACTAGTGCAACCATGTCACAGATATTATGGCATTATTTTGCAATAATTGACACTAAATAGATAAACTTTATTCCTTGATATATATATTATGTATATCTTTTATATGTTAAAAGTCTTGACTCTACAATTTTTTTAATTTTTATTTGGTGCCTTGTAACATTTTTATTCGGTTAAATTTTTAAAAAATTATTAGACATGTTTAGCATATCAATACTTTACATTACAGTTGCATTAAACTGTTACACTCATAATAATCGTTTCATCACTGACTTTATAGGTATGGTTAAGTATGAGGATCATTCGTGGGTTGAAGCAGGAGATTAGTTTTAAGAGATAAGGTTGTATTATCTGATTTCTTGTGTACCTTTTAAGCAGAATCTTAGATAATCTGAATTAACTTTGATTTTGTATCACTCTAGATTTCATCAAACTCTTTACATTTTCTTTTTGGCTAGGTTAGCTAATATTTTCCATAAAAGGTGCACAAAAATAACAAGTTTTAAAATAATTAAGTATGGAGGTTGGAAGGCCCAGGTATTCATGTAAATTCCCAAATTGTCTAAATGCATACTATTGTCCAGTTTATATTGAAAATTTCATCAATAAACATTTTTTTTCTTTCCCTGAAAAAAATGAGGACTTGTGTAAAGTGTGGAAAGACATCTGTAAAATCAGCTATGAAGTTAATTGTGCAAACTCTTATGTTTGTGAAGACCACTTTTTGCCATCTGATTTTTACAACACTGCTCGACAAAGATTAGTTTTTGGTTCAGTTCCCAAATACATACAGTCCCAACCAGTTGAGGACCACAATTGTACTACTCCCCAAATTCAGACCATCACTAATGACTTTGAGGAAATTCCAGACCTGCTACCGTTGATTGACACTTCTTCTTTAAAAACTTTGGGTTCTTTAACATCTCCTGAGAGCTCAGATTCATCTTTTTTGGCTTCAGCAAGCTCTACAAATTGCCCAAGGTATAATTTTCTTCAAGAAAGTCATGATAAGCAGGGTATCATGGGCCAGTCAGACATAGCATCTAAAAATATGACTGATAGAGAACAGCGTATGTATAGAGTACATCGCAATGTGTGTTCTAAACTTTCAAAATTAAAATCTTGCTTAAGTAAAGAACGAAATAAGAATAGCCTTTTGAATAATTTATACAATGAGGGAAAATTTTTATTTATTGAGGAAAACCTAAATGAAGTAACTAAAAAGTTTTTAAATTCTCAATTACGTAATGTAGGTAAAGTACCTACAGGCAAAAGGTGGTCAACAGAAGATAAAGTCTTTGCTTTATCAATGTACAAAAGAAGTCCACGATTGTATAGATACCTACTACACTTCTTTGAGTTACCATCCATCAGAACCTTGAAGCGAGTTTTGTCAAAGTTACCATTTAATCCTGGATTTAATGATAAAATACTTGAACATTTAAAAGTAGAAATTAATAAAATGGATGATAATGATAAGTATTGCGCACTCCTCTTTGATGAAATTTCTTTAGACTCAGGTTTGCATTATGATCCCCATAACCAGTCAATTGTTGGTTATCAAGATTTAGGCCATCTTGGAAAATCCATTAAACCAGCAAATCATGCACTTGCTTTCATGATCCGTGGCGTTCGTAAGCAGTGGAAGCAGGTGATTGCATATTATTTTACCGCATCAACTATTTCCACTGATTCTTTAAGTGTTTTAATACCTTACATAATAAGTAAATTGCAAGAAACTGGATTACGCGTTGTCGCCACAGTTTGTGACCAAGGTGCCACTAACCAGGCTGCCCTGAGAAAACTTAGTTCCCTGAACAACAGTAATCCTACACCTTATACTTTCAATGTTAATGGTGAAGAAATATGCATAATCTTTGATGTTCCCCATTTACTCAAAAACACCAGAAATGCTCTCTTACGAGGAGTTCTGGAGTTTGAGAAAGGGAAGTATGCAAAATTTCAGCATATTGAATCAACTTTTAATATTGACAAGCAAACGCGCAGTTTTACTCAGTTGCCCTATTTAAGGGAAGAACATTTTAATTTCAAAGACTCTTATGTAAAAATGAAAGTTAAAACCGCAGCAAGGCAACTAAGTCACTCAGTGGCAGCTTCTATTGAGACAAATGTGTCAGTGGGTAAGCTAGATGCAGAGGCCATCTATACTGCAGAATTTGCTGAACTCATTGACAAGCTATTTGACCTTTTAAATTCCAATAATCAATTTCCTATGAATGGTAAAAAACATAGATGTGCCTTTTCAGCTGATTCTCCTCATTTAACATTTTTTTCTGATTTGCTTCCAAAACTTGCTAATTGGAAGTTGTACGAACCGGATACCAATGATCCAAAAAATCCAAAAAAATTCAAAGACATAACAAATAAGCAACAATTTATTACCGGGTGGCAAATAACATTAAGGTCGATAATTCACCTATGGAATAAGTTGAAAGGCAAATTTATATATTTACCCATGAGATCCTTTAATCAAGATCCATTAGAGAATACCTTTGGGCAAGTTCGTCAACATGGAGTATGTAATACAAATCCTACCTGTAAACAATTCACCGCTGCACTAAAAACAACTGTGCTCAACGGCTTAACTGTACCAATCACTGGTGGAAATGTAGAGGAAGATTATTGTGAAAACATCTCTAATTTATCATCACTTCTCACTACACCAACTGAGTCTCAGGCTAATGATGAACCTGGAAATAACACCTCAGATGAAGAGTCTGAAGAACAAGAAAAGGACTTTGACTTCGAAAAAGTCGAAGACAATTTTGGAACAGCTTACACAGCTGGCTATTTGATTTCCAAAGTTGTAATACCTGATTGTTCAAACTGTAACAATAACATTTTTGCTTCTCAGGTCACACCTGAACATTTATATGTCCAATTTAAGGAATATGATGAGACAAATCGTTTAAAGTACGCCAGTGCAAATTTAATTGAGATGAGTGACAAAATTTTTCAAATGGTTGAATCGTTTCTTAAAACTCGAGGACATGAAAGCCATTTGGAAATAAAGATCAAATCCTGTTTTAAGTCCATTTTCCAATCGTTTGTATTTTGTGAAGAACATGCACAAATTTATGACAGTATAATTAATAAATGCATTCGATTGTCAATATTTAAATATTGCAAAGACAAGAAACAAGCACCAAATTACTCGAAAGGTCATATTCAAAAAATGAATAAGTTCAAGAAGCAAAAATTATGTGATTTAACTAAACCCACCAATTATGAGACAGTGCTGCATTCTGAAGTAACACCAAGCATGGACAGACGAACCTCAAACAATCTGGAATGTGAAGAATTTAACAATTTACTCAATACTGAGAATATACCAGATTTTGACAACATACCTGATTTTGACAACATACCCGATTTTGACAATATACCTGATTTTGACAATATACCTGATTTTGACCATACACCCCCCGGTTTTGACTGTACATCAGATTCTGATCATGTACCGATATGATATTACTGATTTTGACATAACACCCAATTTTCATGAGATACCTAATATAAGTAGGTACAGTAAACAATTTTGAGACTACTTTCTTAGAGTTTGAGACGGCTAGGAATGGCCCAGTACCCAACAATGACTTGTAATGTAGTGTATTTTTATTCATCTATGACAAAATAGACCTGCATTACCTACTTCTTGTATATAAATAATTACATCTGTTCCTAAATTATGTGATTTTTTTGTATGTGATAATACTGCTAATCGTTTTATTTATTTATAATCTCGTGGTATTTTCTTTGTAGTTACTACTACAGAGAGTGTTTTGTTTTCAAATTATAAATATTGTTTAAGTTTTTATAAAGTTTATGCTATGTTATATTGCATTAGTTATGATTTTAAGGCTCTGTGGCAAAAATATTGAGTTTTTGATATTTAATGTCTAGTCATACTTAGTTTATTTATTTATATTTGACCACCATCAATCTCTGTGGCTACTGGTTGTTCATCTTTGCAGATAGGACTTTTTCTAAAGTTTCTACAAAAACGATTGTAATTATAAAATTTTTCTTTAAACCCGTCATTCTTTTAGGGGATTTAAAAAAAAATATTTTCCATAAATTGACAACTCCATAGTTGTTGAGTTGATGGTAGTCAATTTTTTATTTAAAAGCATATAAAATGAATTTTATTCCCCAAGACTAAGTGGTACAACTCCTTTAAGTGTATGTATGCCATTACTTTACTGTACGTTGTCTATAATCTAACAGTATTCCTTACGTTGTCAGTGCTCCTGCCATTATATCTATTTTTTATTCTTTTATATTCTCTTGTTGTGCCTCTAATTTGTATATAGGGAGATTTTAATAATTAGTTCATCTAAGGTGGGACTGAGAAGTGGGTAAAAGTTAAATTAAAGTTACGTCTATAATAAAAAACACTGTATTTTTAACATTTCTTTTTTTTATTACAAAAATACTGAACAATTTATATTATTTTTGTAGCGGTGTAAAGCCCATCAGAATTGAATTGAAAAATATTACACTTCTCACACCACATTACTCTCCGCATTTTTAATTTGAGCATGCTCAACTATACTTACAAAACTTTTAAAATGAACTTCATTTTTCTCTAATATTTCAAAGAATAATGGTTTCTTTCGGCACATTGCTTTAACCTGTGGCTTTGTCCTCCTTTCTCTCCCTCGTCACCAAGATATTATTTTAGGTAATTAGTTGCAAATGTTTGTTTTGTTGTACTAACCATTTTTAAAGTTGTGACCCTTAACTTTAAAATATTGTAGTCTGTTACAAAAAAGTAAGAGGCTGAGATTAAAGGGAAAAATTCCTATTTCATCGCTACCCTATTAACTGGTCATTTTTTAAATAAGTTTTCAGATCAGGGGTCAAAACTTTAAAAGGTTTGTTTTGCCATTAGTTGCACAAAAATGTAACAAACGTTCTAGTTTATGTGTTTGTATAATATACTATATAACTCGCTTAATGAACACTCCAGGTTAATACAGGGTCACCTTTAAACAATTACTTTGCTTAGTTCTAATACATTCTTCTTTTGCTTCACAACAAGTTTTATTAAAATACATACTTTGCAAAAAGCAGTTTCATCGGACTTCTGCCTACTGCTTTGACAGTAATAATAATCTCCAGTGATGTAAAATAAATAAGGACTCGTTACAAAGTAAGCGTTACTATCTGATCACTAAAAGTAACGAGTCCTAATGTTATAAAAGACTCGTTACTTTTGGCATTTCGTTACTCTGAATTTAAATCTAACTAGTAACTATTCTACCCAGAATTTTACAGCGGGCGGTTTCGTTCGTGGACTTGATAGCCAAACGGATGACAGACAAAACGTATCATAATTATTTTTCGAGCTGGATTTTGTTTTTACCTCGTCAGGCGGCCGATGGCGTGTCGTTTTGCATGTACTTTGGAGAGATGGCGTATTAATATGTGTTTGGTTAATTTGTTGTCGGGAAGCCATGTTGCCTGTTGGGTTGAGGAAATACAGGACTGGAAGTTACCATTGAGAGATGAAAGCAATGTTTATTCCTATGTATTTTTAATTTATATTTCTTTTTTAATTTTAACAGGCACTTATTTTATAAACATAATATAAATTGAGTATTCTGTTTCTTAGATTGTATAGCGTAAACAAATTGTGTTTAGTCAAGTTCACTTCGCACACTGGTATTTAGAAAATTATAAAATAATAGATCTTTGATTCCTAGAATCAGATACCCAAAAGCAGAAACGAAGCGTTATTTGTTTATATTTTGTGTAAATTGAGAACAAGTAAATCTATTTTTTAATCAATACGCCATGTTCTATTCCTATTTTTTGTTATATTGTATGTTTTTATGTGTTTCTTAATCACATATTTGAGAATTGACAATAGTACATAACCTAGATTTAATATATCTATACTACAAAACATGAGTATTTGGCCATCGATCAAAGACATATTTTTTATTTTTAAAAGTAACGATTTACATAAAGTAACGAGTCCTGAGTAACGAGTCCTAATACCCAAAGTAACGAAACGGTCCAAGTCCTCAAAAGTAACGAAAATTTACATCACTGATAATCTCAACACATTGCTTTAGGTCATATGATTAGCTTTCCTTTAACCTATTATAGAGTTATTTCTAGGGCGGTATTAAAAGTTACTCGAGCACACCTTGAAGGCTTCCTTAGTTTATACTTTTGTATAAGCCAAAAAAACCTTTAAGGTATGCAAGGACTTTGCATACCACTCCTAGAATACAGTTACAACAATATGAACCTGACCTAGAGCTTACGTGCTTTTTTATAACAAGACATTTTACTTTTACGAATCAAAGATACTGCTTTTGTTTTTCTTTTTTTTTCAGTATACCCCTACAGCTGCTATCGAGAATCTATTTGAGTGTTGAATCGCTGCTGCAGTCAACAGGAACTATTTGCTGTTAAATATACATAAACTCATGATCTCAGTATAAACTTTTGTAATGGATCCTCTTATTCTTTGTAGTTTATGTTTTTTAAATTTTAATAAATGTTTTGTATATCATTGTTGTTTTGTTTAGGACATTGATATAAATAATAAGATTGAGATCATCAAAAATATAACTCATGGTATTAATAGACTAGGTTGTATTAGTAATATAATAACTATTGCATCTTGAAAAATATATATTTTGACATAATTGCTCAAAAATAGGAAATAGCTAGGCACATGCACATTTTAACGTTAACATAAAGTAAATGTTGCCTAGTTCTTTATTATTTTAAGCAATTATGTCAAAAAATATATTTTTTAAGATGCAATAGTTATTATATTACCAATCAATCCTTTCAAATACTCCCGCCACTATCAATCGGTAAATGCGTAGTCTGTATTGCCGGTATTGTCACCTGCTCAGTCGGTAAAGTTACTTCCTATTTTTTTTCATACCGACCGATTTACTCTGCAGGTGGCTCATAGATGGCACATGTTGCGTCGAAATAACATGGCCGTGACTTTTCTCAAACCCTTTTTTTTTCTGTGGTAGAGAGAACAAAATTGAGAAATGAGGTTAGGAAAAGGACGGGGCATTACAATATGAAAAGAAAAACAGGAAACTGAATATTTAAAATTACGGTCTAAGTTTCAGTTCAATTTTATTTTTATAAAATTCGCTTCCAGAAATAGGAAAACTAATTTATTAGGTCCAAAAATACTAAAATTTTCTAAAAACGATCAAATATATATACCGTGCTCTGTTCATTTCATAGAAAGGCGTGTCTGTCTCTCTTTGTCTGTTGCATTCATAATAGACCCGTATAACATAGACGTTTTGTGACGTCATCAGCAGGCAGGCTCTAATTGGTCAGAAGTTACCAGACAACCGTTCTTTTTAGTAACCGTGGGTCGGTATCTCTAGAACTGCTACTTTGAAACGGTATATTTTAATACCGTCGTGTCGCCGCTACACGCTGCGATGCGAACCGAAAGAAAGCGACAGCGGCCGGCTTCTTCAAGCCGCGTTCTCAGAGCTACGGTTGTCGCAGGCGACACATCCCCACTTCTTCTCGCCACACGTAAACAAAGTAAAGTTGAAATAATTCAACTACAGCGACACCGACCGAACGACACGGTGGTGGGGGGTTAGGGGTAACGACGTAAACGATCCTGATTGGTCCAGATGATGTCGCTGGCGACAGAACGTAGCTCTGAGAACGCGGCTTCATCAGCCGTTCGTTGTGGAACGCGCAACTGCAAAGGTTTCTGGGAGAACAGTAACAGGCTCATGGTTGACGGTGGTATTTTGTCGTTAAAGGTATTTTGTCAGACCCGGGATGAAAAGTTGCCAAGAGAACTGTTGCGGCTGCCGTTCGCAGGTATTTATATGCCATGGGACCGTTTATTAGAGGTGGGAAATACTGTTACCGATATGGAACGTTCCATTTGATACCGCGACTAAATAACGGTTACTCCGGAACGAACTAGGGCGAGTTTGGTTTACAAAAATGTCATAATTTGAAGAAATAAAAAATGTTTTATCATTCCTGTCTGTGACCTTGAAGTCTCAAACTAATAATAATGATAACAATAAGTTTATTTTCAAAAGTCAGTTACAATATAAAAATAAGGTTTATTTTATATCCCTCAATAAACTTATTCGTCAATCTCCTGATGACGTGCCTGTCATTTAACGATTTTCGGTATGACTTCCGCTATATTGGAAAAATATCGAGAACATTGTTGATTGGTCAAAACTTGAAGTGTGTCACGCTAAGTGATAAGCGCCCTCTGCGACCTATCCTTCCTCTGTGAAAGAATTTAAAACGGCCTTGGGTTTTTCTTCGAAAGAGTCAAAAATAATGTTAGAGTTCATATCGCGATAGAAAACGGCGTTTCGACAGTTGAAAGCCACAGATGACATTCACAGCTGATTCTAGTTCCGCCGAAAAGTTACTAGATTTAGTGTGGACCGTAACAAGTTCACATGTCAGTTCGCGTCCTATTATTTTCGTTGTTTTTTGGTGTTTTTTAGTATTTTTGTGGCTGTTTTTTATATAGTGTGTGTTTAAAAACATTTGAGATATTTTTAGACTTTTACATTGCAATTTTCTTGGAGTTCGTCTATGTAATGCATTTAAAGAATCAGAGTTTGAAATGTCTTTTGTTAAGTCATTATACTATTTTAGTAGTTTGTGAAATAGAGTTTTCTGATTGAAAGTTAGAGTCATAATTAAAATGAAGCATAGTGATTGTTTTGTATACCAATATTTTAATCATATATACAATGTTTTACGTATTCTACCTAGCTGGTGCAGTATTACCGGCATTTATTACATTCTTTAATATTCACGAGCAAAGGAGAGTAGTGTGTCGATAAGTTAAATTTTTTAAAAGCTTTGTCGATAATATTTATGTTACTAGTACATTACTTTATTGTAAGTAATTCCTATCACAATATCTAGGTAGTATTCAGTAGATATTTAATAGGTTCTTGACTTTTGTTCCAATTTGGATAACATCTCCAAAAGTTTCTTGACAACTTTAGTTAAGAACGATGATTTAAATAGAAAAATTTGTTAAGTCTTCTTTGATGAATTGAAATGGGAGATAAGGAACTTAATATTTAAATATTTTTTTAATGGAACATAAAAATAGTCCGATCCTGTCTTTTTAGCCAACCTCTAAACGTAAAATAGACCAGACGTCAACAGGGTGCCATAAATGACAAGTGACTTGGCGTTTTCTTAAAAAAATTTGACTATATATCCCGTACAACCCATAAAACGCAAATAAATAAGAACAAATTCCCATATTTAGGCCAGGAAATAAGGAATACTTTCGAATAAGCTTCAGAAGCGATCTCTATCTGAGCACATTTTGACTAAAAATTTAAATCTTTGAACCTGTAGGAATTCGTATTTAGATTTAGAAGAACCACCAATCTCCCGAAACATTACTTCTACAATAATTATTATCCTAGTCTAGCGGAAATTGTAAAATCTAACATAGTTACTGTTGCAACATATACGTAAAGTCAAATTTTTTTAAGAAAACGCCAAGTCATTTGTCATTTATGGCACCCTGTTGACGTCTGGTCTATTTTACGTTTAGAGGTTGGCTAAAAAGACAGGACCGGACTATTTTTATGTTCCATTAACAAACTAAAAAAATATTTAAATATTAAGTTCCTTATCTCCCATTTTAATTTATCAAAGGAGACTTTACAAATTTTTCTATTTAAATCATCGTTCTTAACTAAAGTTGTCAAGAAACTTTTGGAGATGTTATCCAAATTGGAACAAAAGTCAAGAACCTATTAGGTATCCACTGAATACTACCTAGATATTGTGATAGGAATTACTTACAATAAAGTAATGTACTAGTAACATAAATATTATCGACAAAGCTTTTAAAAAATTTAACTTATCGACAAACTACTCTCCTTTGCTCGTGAATATTAAAGAATGTAATAAATGCCGGTAATACTGTACCAGCTAGGTAGAATACGTAAAACATGGTATATATGGTTAAAATATTGGTATACAAAACAATCACTATGCTTCATTTTAGTTATGACTCTAACTTTCAATCAGAAAACTCTATAAACACTATATAAAAAACAGCCACAAAAATACTAAAAAACACCAAAAAACAACGAAAATAATAGGACGCGACCTGACATGTGAACTTGTTACGGTCCACACTAAATCTAGTAACTTTTCGGCGGAACTAGAATCAGCTGTGAATGTCATCTGTGGCTTTCAACTGTCGAAACGCCGTTTTCTATCGCGATATGATCTCTACCTACCCTGTGAAAGAACGTTTTCTAAAACAGCACAAATTCTTTCAGATAGAAGAAATAATAGATTGGGTTCTACCAAAGTCAAAAAACTATTATTTTTAAATTCCTACAGAAAAATAATGAGTTCCTAGAATCCTAATATTAGTTTTATAAATATTAATCGTTTTACTGGATTATTCAAAATAAGGTTAAATATACATACCTACTTATATTATTTTTATCGTTTATATTTACATATAAGTATTTTTGTATTTATAAAATATAATATATTATCTCCTTGCACAAACATTTTATATAATAATTTATAAAGTTTAATACTAATAATATATTTTAATCTAATTGACGACAATGCTTTTCAACTTCTTGAGTCATTTCCTTTCATCATTGATACAAGCCAAAGGGATCCTCGCGAAACCGCATTCAACGAAAAATACTATACACCGCGGCTACCGCGACAGTAAAACATCAGCACCATATAACTATAACGCGAACGGCGGCCGCAACAGTTCCACTGGCAACCTTTCGTCCCCGGTCTGACAAAATACCTTTAAGGGCCAAGTTATCAAGGTCAGTCATATCATAAAATGAACCTAAATAAGTGGCTGTGCAGTGATCACTTTAGGAACACGGCGTTTCTTTAAAAAACGATTAGTAACTTATATATTGGCAGAGCTGTTGGGGAAAGCATTGACCAATAGCATATTAATGTCATTTTTTTGTAAAATACATTCTTAAAAGCACTTTTTATCGTCAAAACTTCTATGCCGATTCTACGCACTGAAGTAAAAATAACAATTATTACTGGTAATATGATATTCTCTTATCTATCAACAGTCATTTTGTACAAACATTTCTAGAAAATACACGTTTATTTTTAAATGGGGTGTTCCTAGAGTGCACGTAACATGAACCCAACGAAAATAAACAAAAATGGGATCAGATTACATGCTCGTTTTTTATTTTTTATTTGCCGAGACTATATCTATCTCTCTTCGTCACATGCGACCCTACCATAAAGAGAATTAATCTAATCAAATAACGAACCACTGCGAATGGTCAATTGAACAAATTAAACAAGGCTGTCATTTTAGTTGAGTAGTTTCACCGCCAGGGTGGTTGGCCATTGATTATTTTCATTGATTATTAGCCATAGTCAGGCCCGGACTGGTAGGTTTATTAGAAGGGAAACGTTATAAGAATATTATATTTTATCGTTCAGTTTTTTTACGAAATTACTCAAATTCAAAATTGTAGACGCGTAATGTTTTAATTTGTTATTTAGTGCCTATTGTGTACCTACCTACACCTAATTTGGTGAAAAATATATGAGATACACCTTCCTTATGAAAAAGTAGTACCTTCTCGTATTAATTAGACTAATTTTTAAAAACACTATTCTTGAAGCAATATGGTACCTACCTACTTATGAACGTTCGTTTTGAAAAATGACACTTTTTTATTTGACGATTTTTAAAAATTGTCTTAGTCGTAGGTAGATCTTTTTGATACAGATCGTATGACCGTTGATAAATTAAATTTGATTTGTAGTCTGCATAGTAATAAAATTATAGGAATAAAGAACAAACCCTTTTTTCTGTATTGGGTATAGCAACAGCGACGACCTATCATTCCTCTGTGGTATTGGTGTAGTTTAAAGTGGATATTGTACAGTTTGGAACTAGACCCCTCATTTAAAGACTGTTATTCTGAATAGTTATCAAAAAATATACCTATTTTAAAATTATTTTTAGACTAAAAAAAAGCTCCAGCCGTCTCATCTTTCTGGGATCGCAAGGCCATAAGATATATTTTCCAAAAGTTCACTAGTTTTTAATCTTGTAATAGTATTATGTCAATTTTCTTCCCGAACAATAACAGTAAATACAAAGTTCAACTTTTAAGGCGATACATCAGTGAACAGAAATTCCGGCGTCGCGGAGGAAATTCGCTCCGTCATATGTATGCAAATCGCTCCACCCTTGACCGGGGGTGTAGCACTGGCGGCAACAGTGATGTTTAATTTGACCTTGGCTTGCGGGACGCTAGCAATTTACAGAAATACTAACTCATCTCATAACCCAAAACAGGTAGTAATTTATTATATTTTAACATTTTCTTATTTATTCAATTTTAGGACTAAAATAGTCCGGGAGAATTATACCTTTTCTACAAGGAGTCCTAATGCAGTCCACAACAGAAAATAGCAATATGACCTATTTGTTACTTTGAGCTGTCCTTGTATTTGATAAAAATAATTATGGTTTTTCTTTAATTATAATTTGCCATTATTTAGTGTAACAAAAGTTATTTTTTTCTGTTGAATGGCCTCTTCTGGTGTTAACATTTTCGCTGTCGAAGGACACTTTACTCCGATTATTCCATCGTCTTCAATAACTCCATCTGGGCTAGCTGCCAAAAAGCAATGTTTTTTACGGACAAACAAACCACAAGGATAAACTTTTTTATTTGTTTTTGTTTCAAATCCTTTTATAGCTATAGGTTCTTTTTTTATTTCATATTTTGTTGCAGAGCTTCCCATAAGTTTGCTATATAATAGATTCTTTACCACATTCTCACAGCTTGTGGTTTTCCGTAATTTACAAACAGCTCCAAAATTAGAGGCCGTTAGTCTAAGACATTGGTTTCGCAAGTGGTCCAGGTGCAATGTTGCCAGGTCAAAAAATTAAAAATCACCAGACCCTTGCTTTAATTTCTCGCATTATCACATACAACACCATATAATTAATGTTAATCAAATATATTGCTGTGCTGTGATTTCTAAAAAAAAAAAAGGTCATACCTCGAAAATAACATACCTCTCATTTAAGCTTTTGACGCCAGGGTGGGCACTCATGTTGTTTAAGCTATAAACATGAGTGCGCACCCCGGTGCCAAGACCTTAAATGAGATGTGTGTTATTTCCGAGGTACGACCTTTTTTTTTTTTTTAGAAATCATATATAAAACAGTAACAGATGCAAATTCTGTAAATCCCCCGCTACTAAGAAATATTCGGCACAGAGAAGTAGAGAGTTTCCAGACAAAGACAAACGCTTTTCGCTTTTGAAACCAATAAGTTTTTGCATTGATGTCACCATTTTTAACAAAGAAGAATAAAACACAATCAAGCCATTTTTCTCTTTTTTTTAAGATATAAGCTTATCATCAGTGCCGAAAAATCACCAGAAATTAGACTTTTTTAAAAAGTTTTCACCAGATCACCAGATGGGGTTCAAAATCACCAAATCTGGTGAAAAATCACCAGACCTGGCAACATTGTCCAGGTGGACTCCCAGGGGTCCACGGGAGACTCGACGGGGGTCTACGTTGGCGTGACAAAAAAAATGGGGGTTCACAATTCGTAAGCGGGGGTCCACAAAAATGTATTTGGTTTCGATAGTGAAGAACTAAAATGTTGGCTTGACTTCACCTATCAATGTAGGCAGATAATATTTTAAGAAGCTCAGCGACTGTTGTAAAAACTTGCATAGGTATTCCATATTCAGTACAACGTGTCGAGAACACAAGAAAATATACTATTTTTCATTTTATTTTTACAACTCAGGGAGTTTTTTAAATAAAATAAGTGAGAGTTGATTTGTTTCTTGTGCTGTGAGTAGAGGTCAAAAAAGTAAAGTTTGATGGAATCACTTTTTCGATTGGCCAACTTTACTTTTTTGACATCCACTCACAGCACAACCAATTAATGAATTAACCACACAACAATTAGTTGGTTTGGCGCTAACAGATGGCGTATTAAATCAGGACTTTTTCGCAAAATGGTTTTTCAAGCATTTTGAGCAAACTATTTCATTTTAATTTTTAATTTTTTGCCAGCATGTCTAAATTAATAGCCGCGAGGGTGCTATAGAGCCAGTTTTTTAAAATATCTCTTACTTTACAATATAAAAATAAAAAAATAAAAAATTGCAGTTTTGGGCTCTATAGCACCCGAGAGAAAATAAATCTATGCGATTTTTATATATAATCATTTTTTGATATTTTGCATATTAACGAAGAAAATTTTGAAATACAATATTTATAGGTGTTGATAGCCCTTAAAAGTAAATCACAAAATTTTGTGAAGTAAATAAATAAAACAAGTACAACTGAACGCAAGCCATCTGAACGGGGAACAAAGCAGTGTTGCCAGGTTCAAAATAAGGAAAGCGGTAGACTGGACATAAGAAAAGCGGTAGATATGCTATTTCCTATATTTCCCCCTCAATCAAAAGTGATTTCTAAAAAAAAAGGTCGCCGGCCGTTCCGTGGAGGGCTTTTTAATATTATTTTCCCTCAATCAAATGTGAAATGTCGCCGCTACAACAACACTCAACCAACTCAAGAAATGGCAACCCTAGTGATTTTACGTTCAAATTAGGACCTATTTTCGGGGAAATAAATTTAATTATGTCGTATAAAAAGCGGTAGAAATTATATCAAAAACGGTAGCTCATACATCAAAACGGTAGATCTACCGCTAAAACGGTAGACCTGGCAACACTGGAACAAAGGTCAAATCGGCTCTTTTCATGTATGCATCTCGCTTACGTCAAGCTCGGCCTGCGTCGTTGCCAAATATATGAAATCACAGATATGGAATAAGGAGGGGTTATAATTTCAAAACATGGTGAAAATAATATGTCATTGTATAAATGAAGCGCAGCACTTATATCGCAGAAAAAAAAAATAAACAAGAAGTTAATACCCACACTTTGATTAATAGAAATTACTCTTGGCTATTACGATAATGGTATATACAAGTAATTCTATTACTTAGGTACCATTTTAATATTGTATACTTATTTTATATAAAATTACATATAATTTATATATGTTACCTGCCAAACCCGATATTTTATTTAAATACAGCGTCGTCACGTTGTAAAAAATTGTCATAATAGCTCATATTCTACACCTGTGGAATATGACTATGTAGGTATTTAAATATTGTACACATTGACTTTAAGCGTTAAGTATAAATTTAATTAACAGCGACATTTTGCCAACCAACAAAATCCCGCTAAACGATATTTCAAACGTGATTTTCTCGGAATCCACACACACAATTTTGTAAAAACCTGTTTTATATTCAGCGGCAAATATAATTTCTGTTTCTTTTCAGCGAATCGAAAATCCGGTTTTATGCGTCAGCCAGTGCAAAGATTTTAGCGGCTATATAATAAAATGTTACTTTTCTTACTTCTTATTAGGATCAGGATTCATTGTATTATGATGTGTCAGGCATTTTACACAAAGGATCGGTTTACTACAATAATTTATTATTTTAAATATGAAAGCCGCTCATTTTTGGAAGAAATGGTTTACTTGTTATTTTTATATTTGGAATAGAGAACTTTAGATTTTGTCAAGTTGGTCAACGCCAAGAAGTACACGTTGTAAAATAAAAGTTTTAAGATCGAGATTTATTGGTGACATTTTGCCAACCAACAAAAGCCCGCTAATCGATTTTTCAGCCGCTAAAATCTCCGCACTGGCTGACCCATAAAACCAGATTTTCGATTCGCTGGAAAGAAACAGAAATTATATTTGCCGCTGAATATGAAACAGGTTTTTACAAAATTGTGTGTGTGGATTCCGAGAAAATCACGTTTGAAATATCATTTAGCGGGATTTTGTTGGTTGGCAAAATGTCGCTGTTAATTAAATTTATACGTAACGCCTAAAGTCACTGTGTACAATATTTAAATACCTACATAGTCATTTTCCACAGGTGTAGAATATGAGCTATTATGACAATTTTTTACAACGTGACAACGCTGTATTTAAATAAAATATTCTGGGTTTCCTAGAAGCCCTCGGACAAGGTCTCAAATCTTACAAATGATTGGAATGTTTTACGCTAAAAATAAATATTCGGCGATCCGATATTTGCGCGCCATCTACGAACTTCTAATTAAAGCAAATCTCATTGACAGATAAAAGCAAGAAAATGGCGGCGTTAATAAACCCTTAAGCAAAATACCGTTAACCTCGAGACTGTTATACTCATACCGCCGCGAACGGCGCCGCAACAGTTCCACGTTCCACTGGCAACCTTTCGTCCCCAGTCTGACAAAATACCGTCAAGGTAAAAATACCGTCAAGAAAAAAATACCCTCAAGCTCCAGACGGTTTCTCATACCGTTTGCGGCGTTTGTTGTTACACTCCACAACGAACCGGCGCGGCGGCCTGGTCAGCCGGCCGCTGTCGCTTTCTCTCGGTTCACATCGCAGCGTGTGCGTGTAGCGGCGAAGGACGAAATCTTAATTGTTCCAGAGAGTAACTGCTTCATTGTATGAGGTGGAGCGCGACACGATGGTATTAAAAAATACCGTTTTAAAGTAGCAGTTACACAGATACCGACCCACCACTACCGTTTAATTTTAAAGCCTCGTTTCGTAGTTATGGTGCCGGTGATTTGCTGGCACGGTGGTAAAGTCTTTTTTTTATTGATACCGTCTCGAGGATCTCTTTGGCGTATATCGATGATGATAGAAATGACTCAAGAAAATTGCCATTTCTTGCCATTCTTTTGAATTATAATAATAATTTCTTTATTTAGCACTTGGCTAGTAATACTAATTTACAAGATAAACAAAATTGTAGAATGTATGACAATAATATTAAAGTCAACTCAATAAATGGACAGAAAGGCTTTTTACCTCTTCGTTAGCTGCCAGGGCCATTCCCGAGGTGACCTACAGCTTAACATGGGTTCCGAACCACTATCCCCAGTCATGCTACACTCCCCCCAAGGGTTAACCCTCGATTGCGCTGTTGCATGACCTATACCGATTGAGGAGTGTGTACACCTTCTTTCGGACCCCACGAGAGATCCGATCTCATCCGGCCTGGTTACCGGCGTGAATGGGGTGGGTTGGGACATGATACATTTTACACTCTTCCCTGCATTCTTAAACCTACTAAAATTCGGACATATTTTTTTAATTATTCGTATGCCCACTCCAAGGATCGAACTCGGAACGCCACGGTCGAATGCTAGCGTTATTGTTAATTTAAATAAAGTATGTTATTATTATAAAAAACTTAAAATAGTTTTGTGCATGGGTACTAAAACAGAGAACTTATAATTTTTATCAGTCACTAAATTAGTTTTAATCGAAAGAACAGTTTTAGAAACCGACGAAAAAACTCTTTAAATAAAAGAAAAGATTCGCACTTCAAGTTTTGACTAAGCAGAAGAATTTTTTTGGTATTTTTTTCAATATATAGTGGAAATCGCACCGAAAAATGACTTTATATTTAATTGACAAGCGATTTGAAATTTATCATTTTTTGGTTTGAGTTTTCGAGATCGCAGGTAGGAATGATAGATTCATTTTTATATTGACAGATGTGTTATTTTTGTTTTGCAAACCTTACACGTTAGTTTGTTCCAACTAACGGTCATTTAGTCGCGGTATGAAATGGAACTTTCCATAGCGGTAACAGTATTTCCCATTTCTATGTTGAGACAAGACTATGGGCGATTTGAAGCGATGGACCGGTTATTATTGCGGTTTTACCCTAGGTTAACCTTGAATGTGCCCTTTTAAAAATTATTTCGTCTCACGACACAAGAAACGATTGAACTATTGCCTTCTCGATGAACGTGAAGTCAAGAAAAACACTTATCCCTTTTCTACTCTTTTAAACATCGAGAACGCCATGATAACCACAGTGGCTAGGTCGCTAAACGTCAGTGGCAAAAACCAATTTGGAATATTTATATGATAACCGGTCTATCACTCCAAATCGATTATGGTTTTCCACTTTCAGTTTTAAATGTTTTGCCATTGAGTAGTAATCTGAAAACTTAAATCCGTTTGTTGATATACTTTTTTAAAAAAACGTTTTTTTTAATTACCCTAACAAACATATAGAGGTTATGGCTAGTGGATCAACACGTAGAATTTTAGTAGAAACTAAAAATTTATCCAAAGATCCACCACCAGGAATAAGTGCAACGCCTGATGAAAATAACTGTAGGTAAGTACTTATCACAAGGCGGTGACTAGAAACAGGTATCTCAAAAATCGTTATTTTACTATTTATTGAATCATGGTACAAATTATCAGTTATCAAAAACCCAAATGATATGTGTAGGTTGGTATTGTATTAGACACGCCGTCCTTAAACCACCTAAAACACATTTTAACTCGCACACGGTATATTAAAAAATCATAATATTGGCAATAGAGTACAGAAGTCGAGCGAATGATAAAAAATATAGTGGACCAAACGAATTTGCACCGCGGCACAGTCGAAATTCGAAAGGCTGGCATATTATTAAATGTGATCAACTTATTGAAAATCCAGGCACACCACTCAAGCAGGTAGTGGATATATTTTGTAAAATACCCCCTGTGTTAATGCGGCGAAATTATACCATTTCATAAAAAAAGTGATGTGCAACTTATTGAGAACTATCAACCAGTGACCAGTCTTATGTCTCTCTAAACTGTTTAAAAAAATACTTTGCGCTTTCAACCCTTCTTAAGCTGAAACAATTTTTTATCTGGGTTCACAATCACAAGTATCATCATCAAGCGCATAGGTGGATATCAGGATATTTTAACCACAGAAAACAAAAAGTCTGTATAATGAAAAATGGGAAATCTTTTATGTCCAAAATATGATCAAATGATGTCGGTATAGCCCAGGGAAGTGTCTTGGGGCCTATTCTATTTATTGTCTTCATAAGCGATTTAAACAACTTAATTCAAGCTAATCAGGATATTGTTAATTACGCCGACTATACTAACTTATTTTTAGGGGGCAAAAGTATCAATGATCTTATCGATATTCTTTATTTATACTTTATTCATACATAAATACAGTAGGTATAATACAATATATAATATAAAAACACAATTATAAATGTGATAAAAAGAACACCTAGGTATTAAATACCTGTATGTGTTTTACTTAAATACGTAACAATATATAAACTTAACTACATAACAATATATAAAAAAGAAAAGAAGGAAAATGAGCCAAGTTGTAGCCTACCAACAAATAAAATCACAAATATATCACCAAAGACTTAGGGCGGAAATGTTACAATAAAAGTGACATGTTCACTTATTCAAAGCTATAATAAATGAATGCAGACCTTTTCTTAATAGAGTTATACAGTGGTTAATAAACTTATCTTCAATAAAAAAAAACCAATATAATACTTTTTAGAACCAAGGCGTCAATGGTGGAGAAGCCAGCCAATTTTAATAATGATATTGATAGTGAAAAAATTATTTTTTCACAAAGTACAAAATTGTTGAAGGTACAAATTAATGAATATTTAGACTGGGCTTTCCATATCAAAGGCCTTTCACAAAAGCTAAATGCTATTTGTTACGGTATTCATGTAACAGGTAAATACATGAATGAAAAACTCTTAAAATATTGTATTTTGCTAACTTTGAATCCTGTTTGAACTAGTTTGAAGTATGGAATCATTTTTTGGGCAAGGGATAGTCAAATTAAAAATAATTTTGTAATTCAAAAGCGATTAGTTAGAATAATTAAAAAGCTGCATATCGCCGATCGTCACTTATAGTGACTCTAAAGATAAAATTTATTACATAGATAGATAGATAAATAGATAAAAAAATTTGAATTTTTGTTTTTTTTCATTTTTTTTTTAAATATTCTGTTTTATTATATTATTTACTTTTGTATCATATTCCTGCGGACTATGATATAAAAACATATCGCCTAATTTGTCGATATAAAACCTGTCAAAAAATATTTACAAATATTTAATTTCATATTTATGTATTTCAATCTTAATATGAGAACTACATCCAACAACAAAATATTTTTTATAAACGCAACACACATAAAAATTGTCAAAATGACAGCTGTCAGTATATAACTAATAATACTGTAACTCGTGTATTTTATCTTTATCCCCTTTATTTATGTTTCACAAAATTAACACTTAATATTAAATAGTTTAATTGAAATAGTTGAACTTTGAAATTGTCAAAATAAGAGCTAGCAAAAAACAACCTTTGTGCCACACAATAACTCATTTTTCATTTGTATGCCAAATTTTGTTCAGACCGGGTAAGTAGTTTCCGAGGTAAATTAATTTTACATGCCTTTACATCTTCATATATATTCGTTAGCAGTCCATTTCGAATTTCAAAACTATCATACATTTTCCGAATATAAAGTTTAAAGATGTTTTATAGTGTCGAAACATTGCTATTTGGTTATAGTGTTATTGTACAAAGACATAAGAAGAAGCAAGATTTACGAAACTGCAATAAAAATTATAAGTTTATATTTAAAAATAAGAACCTGATGATGGTATCTCGATGACGAAAGTTTTATTCGAAATCTGATGACATCATATATGATAGGAAACAAAATGTCGCAATAAAAAAGTTAAATTGTGATATAAGTATAGCTAAGAAAATTGTAATATAATATTAAGTGTATACAAATAGATATGTTTCCTAATTAACATTAGGAAATGATGAAATAATTAGTTCAATTATTTGTAATGTGTATGCTTTGTATGCAATTCAATATAAGTGTTGATATAGCACAATCAAGGGGATTGCTGCAACGCTTATATTGATAGAGGATTCAATAGATTTAGTTTGAACATTAAACTAGTAACTTGTTTTATTGACGTCATCCAATATAATGTATTAGAGCAAGGAAGAACATCTTTATATTTATTACATGGCGATCCTGCCTAAAAAAGAACAAATAATGGAAATTTAGGCAAAATTGATATGGAATAATGGATGGCAATATATTAATTTAAAGGAAAATGGGTAAAACTCAAAGCAAGGAGGAAATAATTATTGCCCAAGCAGGAAACAGTGGGGGACAAACCACTTCTGCACATTTTGGTTCCATTCAGGACATTTTAACTATGGTATTGATTATCCTAGCCATTACAGTACTTTTATGGATTGGCTATAGGAGATGCAAACAAGCATTAGAGAGAGATTAGAAGGACAGTAATAGCGACCCAGAGTAAAGCAGAGTTGTAAAAATAAATATGGATATGGTTATATGGTTAATGTATGTATAAATATGGTAAAAATAAATATGGATATGGTTATATGGTTAATATATGTATAAAAATGGGTTATAATTATATGGTTAAATGGTATATGGTTACATGGTTATATGGATAAGCTGGATATAAAAATTATAAGTAAGGAAAAAATATTATGGAATGTCGGAAGAAGTTGATGAATTTAAATATTTACTGGAAGAATTAAGAGTATTCTCTAGAAACATTGGCAAGGACAATCAAGATCGAAGAAATAGTTCAAAGGTACTAGAATATTATTGAAGGATATTGGACAATTTAAAATTACAATTTAATGAAATTAGGGATACATTTAAAAGTAAATCGTATGTAGGAGATTTATTAGAAAAAGCTAAATTATATGTAACCGATATAAATAGATATTTGGAATATTTAGATAAAACTTTGCAAGAAACCCAATTGCTGAAATTACCATCTGTGGAAAACCTTGATTCTAATTCTTCAGATAGTGAAACGGAAGTAAAAATGTCTGAAAAATTCGAATTAAAAACCGCATCGGGTTTAATTCCAGCAATGGATGGCTCTGAGGCTTCCACGAAAAAACTTATTGATGCTATAGAGTTGTATGATTCTTTATTGGATAATGATGGCAAAAAACTTTTAACTATCTATGTTCTAAAAACTAGACTGACGGAAAGCGCAAAAATTAGGCTTAAACAAGCTTATGCAACAAATGCACTTTTAGTTGCCGATTTAAAATCTTATTTTATTTCGAAAAAATCAGTTTCAGCGCTCTCATTAAAATTAAATAACGCAAAACAAAATTCGAAATCAATCGATGACTTTGGAAGGTCGCTAGAAAAATTACTAGTTGATCTTACTTATCGCGGTGAATTCATTTGCAAACGGGTTTAATAATCATGACTTAAGAACGATTATAAAAGCACGGAACTACTTAAGTCTTAATGAAGCGATTAGGGGTGCTAAGGACGAAGAGTTATCACAAAACAATTCGACACCAATTTATTCTATGCGTTTAAACGGCCATAACGCGAATAATAGAGGCTCAAACCATAGACGAAATTTTAATAATAATTTTACAAGGGGATCTTTTAGAAATTCAATTCGAGGAAACAGTAATAATAGACAGTATAATTTTAGCAACAATATATCGCAACCCACTTATAGGCAAACTCCACGTTTTTCAAACCCACATTCATTTAATAACAGGGGAAGCAATAATCGTTATGCGCAAAGAGAATATTTCATGCAAAACACAAATCAAAGAAATATAAGTACGGATAATGCAAGTACTTCTACTCAATCACAACCGAATAGAACGTTTTTTCGAGGCTTTTAATGCACAATTTTTATTAAATTCAAATGGCTTAAATTTTATTACCGTAAGATATGGGGAAAAATATATTAATCTTTTATTAGATACAGGGGCATCTGTTAGTGTAATTTTTAAAAAATATGTAAGTAAGTTTGAAAAAATTAATTTTTCAGAAAATATAAAAATTAATGGAATATCTGGGTCAATAGTTTCACAAGGGTCAGTAAACTTAAAATTAAATGTAAACAATGTAAATATAACTCAAATTTTTGCTGATTGACAGTTTTGAGGATAGTTGTCACGGTGTAATAGGATCGGATTTTTTCTATAAATATTTAGCAACAATAGACTTTGAAAAGTTTTGTTTTTCATTTTATTTTAACAATGAAAGAATATTAACACCTTTGCATGCTAAACGAGAATTATTTACGTTAATTCCTAAACGCAGCGAAATAATTAAATATTTTCATGTAGAAACAGATAAAGAATGTGTCATTTTTGCTGACGAAGTAGGTGAAGGTATTTTCACAGCCGGAGCAGTAGTCCGACCTACCTCAAATATGATACCTATAAAAATTCTTAATGTACGTGATCAGGATGTTAAATTAAAAAACTTTCAGCCAAAAATTGATTTATTTGAAAATTACGAATTTTGTCATTTCGGCTCTACTAACAATAATTCAGTTAATAGAGTTGAAATTTTTCACCTGAAAATACTTTTATTTTAAAGACTGATGCAGCACGTGATAGTGTAGGTGCTGTGTTGTCAAATTTTGATGATAGGCCAATAGCTTATGCCATTAAATAGAGCGGAAAGACGATATTCTACCATTGAAAAGGAACTTTTAGCTATTGTCTTTGGTATTAAACATTTTTCTTGTTATTTATATGGTAAAAAGTTTATTATTTATACTGATCATAAACCTTTAGTTTATTTGTTTGGTATGACAAATCCTTCAAGTAGGTTAACAAAGTTTAGACTACTTATAGAAGAATACGATTTTGACATAAGGTATATAAAAGGTAAGGATAATGTAACTGCTGACGCCTTATCACGAATACCAATTTCTTCCGATGAATTAAAAAGTATGTCTAAAACGGTTGAAGAAACATTATTTGCTATAACTAGACAACAGAGTAAAGTCCTTAGAGAGCAAGAAAAAAATAAGGTAAGCTTTAATGACTCACTGAGCGACAGGATTGATCACCCTGGCGTTGTTGAATTATTAAAAAGACCAAAAAATTCTTATGAACTTAGTTCACTCTCTAGAAAAGATTTTGAAAAGTTAAATAAAGAAAACAAATTTAATTTTCATTTAGGTGATTTTCTTTACGTCGAAAATCAAAAAATAATTTACATGAAACAGGATACTCGATCGGCGTTCGTACTAGGTACTTCGTCGAGGGACCTGGATTCAATATGTACAAAATATAATATTCCGGAATTAATTATTTTAAAAAATAAACAGAACGCGCGTTTGATAACTAGTATAATGAATAATGAAATAAAAGACATGTCAAATAAATATTTTAAAATTTCGATTATTAAAGACGTAGAAAAGGTAACTGATTTAGAACGTCAAAGAATTATTCTTAATGATTTTCACATCCTGCCCACCGGAGATCATGCAGGAATAAACCGGATGTACAACAATATTAAGAAATATTACTTCTGGCCAAACTTACATTTGGATGTTGAGGAGATTGTCAAGCGTTGTGATGCCTGTCAAAGGTATAAGCATTCTAGGCCTAATGTACAACCTATGTCCATCACTACGACTGCATCTTCAGCATTCCAAAATGTTTATTTAGATTTAGTAGGACCTTTAGAACAAGATAAAGAAGGAAACCGCTACATACTTACTTTACAGTGTGAGCTTTCAAAATTTGTTGAATGTTATCCCATGCCAAATAAAGAATCAACAACCATAGCAACAAGTTTTGTAAATAATTTTATTTTGCGATATGGTATACCAAAGTGTATAATTTCAGATAGAGGTTCTGAATTTCTGTGTTCTACTTTAAAAGATACATGCAAAATTTTAAAAATTAAACAGTTATTTTCTACAGCATATCATCATGAAACCTTAGGTTCTCTTGAAAACACACACAAACATTTAAATGCTTATTTACGGATACAGACAACCAAAAATCCAGAAACTTGGAGCACTTGGCTTCAATTTTGGAGTTTTTCTTACAATAACAGTGTTCATACTGAAACATGTTATACCCCGTATGAGTTAGTGTTTGGAAAAACTTGTAATTTACCCTCTAACATTGTCAATAAGGTAGATCCACTCTATAATTTTGATAATTATCCAACTGAACTAAAATATCGATTGCAAAATGCATGGGCTGATGCAAGAGAAAATTTAGTAAAGTCAAAAGAGAAAAGGAAAACCTATTTTGCCAAAAAACAAAATTAATTATTTACAAACCTTGTTCTGGTGTTGTCCCACCTCCTCGATATAGCGGACTGTATTAATCAATAATCTTCAATTATTATTTTTGGGTAGGCTTTAATTTAAAAATGAAAATTTATAATATAATTAAAAGTGTTGTCTTATTTCGTTGTTGCTGCTGTCATTCGTTCTTGACATCTCTCGTTCTCATGGTTTCTCTTACAGGTGTTATAGGTAACAATACTGTTTCTGTATCTTGTTATTACCGTAACATACTCCCCCCTTTTGAACCATCAGTTCAAAACATAAATTAGTTTTTGACCTAAAAACACTCATTGTCATTTAATGGAAGGGGACATATTTTTGAAATAGCGCGCTTGTAGGTACCACTTATAGTTTTAATCGTCACTACACGCACTTGGCCATCTTGCCCAGGATGTACTTGAGTTATTCTTCCGAGAATCCATTTGCATGGAGGAAGGTTGTCATTTTTCATTACCACCAATTGACCTACTTCAACATTGGAGTTGCCTACTTTCCATTTGTGCCTTTTCTGAAGCTCAGACAGGTAAAAACACGACCATTTCTTCCAAAAACTTTGTTGTAATTGTTGCAATAATTGGAACCTAGACAATCGGTTGATCTGGACATCTTCAAACAGAGGATCAGGAGGCATTGTCAATGGGTGGCCAATTATTAGGTGAGCAGGAGTCAGAGGTGCAAAGTCATTGGGATCAGAGGACATGGGATAGAGAGGTCGGGAGTTTAACGTAGCCTCAATTTGAACAAGTAATGTAGAGTATTCTTCATACGTTAATACACTTTGACCAATGACTCTATATAAATGATATTTTATTGCCTTAATATTAGATTCCCACAACCCACCAAAATTTGGACTATTCGGAGGTATAAAATGCCAAACTATTCTTAGTTTAGCACAAGATTTGACGAATTCATCTTTAGAATTTTCCAAAAAAATCATACAAAGTTTTTAACTCTTTTTGAGCTGCAATAAAATTGGATCCGTTGTCAGAGTACAAATGTGCAGGAGTGCCACGCCGAGCAGCAAATCTCCTAAATGCAGTAATAAATGCTTCGCAGGTTAAATCAGTGACTAGTTCGATATGAATACATTTTGTTACAAAGCATATAAACATACAAATATATGCTTTATATGTCTTGTATGGACGACCTTTTCTATCGCGTAAAATCACTGGACCCGCGTAATCAACTCCAACAATCGAAAAAGGTCTAGCAACCTCAACTCTATGTTTTGGTAAATCACCCATAATTGCGTTAATTGGTTTTGGTTTAGTACGAAAACATCGAATACAATTTCGCACAATCATCTTTGCTACATTCATGCCAGACGTAGCCCAATACTTTTGACGCACAGAAAACAATAATAATTGGGGTCCTGCATGATGTAGTCTCTTATGTTCAGATCGAAAGATCAATTTTGTTATTTTATGTTTACCGTCCAATAAAATAGGATGTTTTTCATCAAAAGATAAAGACGCATTTTTTAATCTCCCCCCAACTCGCAATAAACCATCTGAATCTAAAAACGGAGTTAAAGAGAGCAATCTGTTATTTTTACTTAATTGTCTATCACCTTGAAGGGACGATATTTCAGTAGCGAAACTTTCGCCTTGTGCTAATTTAAGTAAATGTTGCATACTATTATCAATTTCGGGAACGGTAATTGGTCCGGTATTTTTATTTTTAATATTTTTTGAATTTAAAATAAATCTTAAGCAGTAGGCAAGAGTTCGCTGAAGTTTTTCCAACGAAGAAAATCTATCAAAATCTAAAATTTGAATCATAGTAGTGACAAATACGTTGCACTGTCTACGTATCTCCGGTATATCACTAGTCTTACTAAACTGAAATTCTCGTGGCCAATTGGCTTGTTCGTAAAGAAACAAAGGGCCGTTCCACCAGAAATCACTCTTGTATAAATCGTCAGGATACATTCCTCGAGAAGCAATGTCAGCTGGATTGTGTTTAGTATTAACGTAACTCCATTTTGATATATCACTTAACTGTTGAATTTCAGCCACTCTATTACTAACAAAAACTTGAAGTTTGTTTGCGTCTGTGTTAAGCCAACACAAGACAATCTGAGAGTCACACCAATAATATGTTTCAAATTTACATGTAAGAGAATCAGAAACTTGTTTTACTAACCGAGTAAGTGCAAGAGCACCACATAGCTCTAACCTTGGAATGGTTAATGCCTTGACTGGTGCGACTTTTGTTTTTGAACAAAGTAATCTAACACAAATATTTCCACAAGAATCAGAAGTTCTTATATAAACTGCACCACTATACGCTTCTAAACTTGCATCGCTGAATCCATGCAGTTCAATATTAATTGGATTATCACACATAACAGATCTAGAAACTTTTAATTCGTTAAGTATAACTAATCTCGAATGAAAATATTCCCACTTCTTTCCTAAATCCGAAGGTACTATATCATCCCACTCTAATTTCAATGACCACAGTTTTTGTATTAAAATTTTAACAATAATTATACAGGGACTGATTAGCCCTAGTGGATCATAAATTTTAGCAATATTACTAAGTAATTTTCTTTTTGTAATAGGATACTTTTCCGAATCAGTTAGAACCTTGTAAGATAACAAATCAGAATGACTAAGCCACTGAAGTCCCAGCGTTTTCACTTTATCATTCTCACCTAGTTCAAGTATGCTGAAGGCATCAGAAGTATCTTCTAAACCTTGTAAAATTTTATCACTGTTAGATGCCCATTTTCTAAGAGGAAAAGAAGCTGACTTTAATATTTTTGAAATTTCATTGCAAAGGACTATACCTGTTTTTTCATCATTAAACCCAGTTATCAAATCATCAACGTACATATCACGATCAATCAACTTACATGCAACAGGATATGTACTTATATTATCAAAAGCTAATTTTTTAATACATTTAATAGCCAAGTATGGCGCACTAGTTGTGCCATACGTCACTGTTTGTAACTCATAAACCGATATATCATCATTCGAATCATTTCTCCATACTATATTCTGTAAATATCTCTCATCAGGATGAATAAGAATCTGGCGGTACATTTTTGCTATATCAGCGATTACAACAAATCTATGCTCTCTAAAACGTAACATAATCCCAAATATATCATTTTGTATCGCTGGCCCTGAATACTGTATGTCATTAAGAGATTTCCCTGATTTTGTTTTAACCGAAGCATCAAATACTATTCGAACACTTGTAGTCAAACTATCATTACGCACAACAGCAAAATGAGGTAAAAAACATCTAAACATTTTAATCGAATCGCTGTTTGTCAATCGCCTCATATGCTCTAGTTCGATATACTCAATCATAAAATCAAAATACTTATTTTTCAACACTTCATCCTTTTTTAATCTATTTTCTTGAAGAATTAATCTTTTAATTGCCAAATCTCGTGAATCGCCTAACTCTAGAGGACTCTCTTTTAACGGAAATCGAACCACAAATTTTCCTGAATAATCGCGTGAAACTGTTTTATTAAAATAATCTTCACAAATCTGTTCCTCTTTAGTTAAAGGATTTGCCTCAGTTGGAATTTCTTCTATTAACCAAAACCTCTGCAGGTCGTCATTCAAAGTAAAATTGCAATGAACTTGTTTCTCAATATAAGTACTCATTAAACCTGTTACCACATACCCAAAAACGGTATCAATCAGAATAGGTTTGCCTTTACCTATCATGATTTTTTCTTTGCCAAGAATGCTCCAAAATAAATCTGCGCCTATTAAAATATCAACTGGCCGAGAAACATTGAAAGATGGGTTAGCTAATTTTATGTTTTTTGGAATGCACAAATCTGAAATGTTAAACCTACATGGAGGTAAATTATCTGTTATTTTTGGTACTACTAAACATGCTAGATTTGTTTGATAACTATTAACAGTTGATTTAATCAATAAATTACATTTAGAGTTTACGTTTGAGCTAACACTATTAATCCCAGAGATTGCAATATTGATACTATCCACTTTCAAATCTAACTGGTTTTTGAAATGTTCAGAAACAAATGAACACTGACTGCCTGAATCTAAGAGAGCTTGAACTTTGTGATATTTTCCTTTTTTATCTCTTACTTCCACAATTGCTGTGGATAGCAGAACATAATCGTTATTTGAAGTTGTAGCACTGATAATCGAGGAAGCATTAAACGCATTTTCATGGTTTTTAGAATCTTGTACTTCATTACTCTGATTTCTTCGATTATCCCCTGTGTTATTATTGTTATGTAATAGGGAGCTGTGCTTGTTATTGCAAAATCTACACTGACCTGATTTACATTTAAAACTATAGTGCCCAAAACATAAACAATTTGAACATAATCGCATATTTTTTACGATATCCCACCTTTCGGTTATAGTCATTTTTAAAAATTCTGGACATTTATATATTAAGTGAGCTTTCTTACAAAAATTGCATTTTTGTTCGGACCTTTCACTAGGACCATTAATCAAAAAATTATGACGCCTTGTATTTCTATTATCGGGTAATCGCGTATCTCTTAATTTCTGATTATTATTCAATTCTAGAGTTTCAAGAAAATCGGCTCTATTTTTTAAGAACTTAAAGAAATAATTTAAATTTGGCAACGTTTTATCATTTTTTGACTGCTCCCATTCTCGCGTTGTAGCTTTGTCTAATTTCAATGATATCATATACATAATTAAAGCATCCCAGTGTTCCGTTGGAAGCTTAAGCGTTTTCAGTGCCCTGAGATGTTTATTTACTACATCGATTAAGTTGCGCAATCCTGAAGATGACTCTTTAGTTAAGCTCTCAACTTCAAATAAAGCTTTAATATGATTATTAACCAATAATCGAGTGTTATCAAACCTATCGCAGAGTAATGCCCAAGCATCATTATAACTATGCGCTGCAAACTCTAAACTATGAATAATTTTAAGAGCTTCCTCCCCCAAACATGACCTCAAATAGTGATATTTTTGAATCTCTGATAAAGTTGAGTTGCTATGAAATAAAGCTTCAAATGTGTCTTTAAACTCTAGCCATTTGTTAAACTCACAATTGAATGTTGGACATTTTATCGGAGGCAATTTAACTAAATTTAAATTATCACTGTTTGAAACATTAGCTCGAGGGCAGCTTACAGATTTAATCACGGAACCTTCATTATTATCATATTTATCCAATATTTCTTTGGCCTTTGCCAAGATATCTATATGGCAATCATAAAATTTGCTTCTCTCCTCGTATTGCTTTTCAAGATCACTTAGAGCACATATCATTTCTATTTCTGACTGAACAGACTCAAATTCATCATAAAGTAGCTCCAATTTATTGACTTTAAATTGAAGTTCGATAATTTCTTTTGCATTTAATTCTTCATTATTTAAAAAAGCATTACGAAAAGGTTCAACATATTTTCCAAAATTTGTCAGTTTGAATTTTACTGTACCTCGTTTTCTTATCAACAAATTTAAATCCTCCATATTGTACTATTAAAGGAAAATCAAATTAATCGTGTGTAATCAAAATCGAACTAATCACTTAAGTACATTTGATTATATGTAATCAATTTAATCAAAATAATGAAATACACTTGTACGTAATCCAATTTCATTGGACACTCAAAAATCGCGATAATCAAAATCTTATTATAATCTAAAACTTACTCGGGAAATCTTGTACTAACCATACAACTCTTGTATGTTAATTTGTGAAATATCTAGTATACCATTGTATTGGTAAAATCATAAATTAATATCCCAAAATATCAATTTTAGGAATCTAAAAATCAAGAAAATAATCAAAATCGTAGTAGGCACTTTAAACCTGTTAATCAAATTAAACCACCTGGAATCTTGTAACTCCAGTTAAATCGAAATCAATCTATAATCGTTACATTAATCGAAAATAATCTTAAGACAGCAACATAATCAAATTAATCGCAAATAATCGTGAAAATATCATCCGCTAATTGAAAATTGTAACCTGCGGTATAATATTTTCGAAATCCCGAAAATACACAACACAACTAACTCTACATTAAATGCAAATCAAAACTACAAGGATAAAAGGAAGGGAAAGGATACATGGACTTCTGTTACTTATCTTGAATTTGCTTTTCTTGTTTTTAATCCGGTTCGTGGGAACAAAATTTATGTTCTGGTGTTGTCCCACCTCCTCGATATAGCGGACTGTATTAATCAATAATCTTCAATTATTATTTTTGGGTAGGCTTTAATTTAAAAATGAAAATTTATAATATAATTAAAAGTGTTGTCTTATTTCGTTGTTGCTGCTGTCATTCGTTCTTGACATCTCTCGTTCTCATGGTTTCTCTTACAGGTGTTATAGGTAACAATACTGTTTCTGTATCTTGTTATTACCGTAACAAACCTGGTGACAAGATTTTGGTAAAAAATGATGCTGGAAACAAAAAAAATGCTATTTATAACGGTCCTTATCTGGTAGTTGAGGATAAGGCTCCAAATGTTTTAATTAAAATAGGAAATAGGTTAGTTGAGATACATAAAAATAGGACAAAAATGTATTTTGATACATAGTACATCAAACATTTTTTTTCTCTATTTTTTTTTAATTTTCGTAGGAGGTGTGATATAAGTATAGCTAAGAAAATTGTAATATAATATTAAGTGTATACAAATAGATATGTTTCCTAATTAACATTAGGAAATGACGAAATAATAAGTTGACCGAATTAGTTCAATTATTTGTAATGTGTATGCTTTGTATGCAATTCAATATAAGTGTTGATATAGCACAATCAAGGGGATTGCTGCAACGCTTATATTGATAGAGGATTCAATAGATTTAGTTTGAACATTAAACTAGTAACTTGTTTTATTGACGTCATCCAATATAATGTATTAGAGCAAGGAAGAACATCTTTATATTTATTACAAAATTATTTTTCTTCATCTCTCTAAATAAAACTTTTCCAGACATAATTTAGGGGGGAAAACCGTTTCTGTTAACGTTTGGGCCGCGGCGCATAACCTGTCGAAGTTTAATTGCGGCGCCGAAAATTTTACTAATTAACATAGATAAACCAAATTTTTTCTTCAAATTCGATAAGTAGTTTTCGTCGTAAGATTCTTTTAAATGTATATACTAAATTTCGGATAGATCGGTTAAGTAGTTTTCGAATTATTGTAACGATTCAAGTTGTCAAGGCAGACAAAGCCCCGCTAATTGAATTTTTATTTCTAAAATCATACACCGAAAATTTTACTCATTTAACATAGATTTTTTTCAAATCGGATAATTAGTTTTCGTGGTAAGATTCTATTAAATGTATATACTAAATTTCGGATAGATCGGTTAAGTATTTTTCGAATTATTGTAACGATTCAAGTTGCCAAGGCGGACAAAGCAACGTTAATTTTTATTTCTTAAATGTTTTTCCGGATTTCATAACTCATTTTTCATACGTATACCGAATTTTGTTCAGACCAGATAAGTAGTTTTCAATTCATGGTTTTACTTCTTCGGATATATTCGTTTTTCTAAGCCATTAATAGCAATCCATTTCAAATTTCACAACTATGATACTTTTCCGAAATAAAGATTGAAGATGTTTTATAGGGTCGAAACGTTGATATTTGATTAAAGCAATATTGCACAAAGACGTTAGAAGAAGCAAGATTTACGAAACTGCAATAAAAATTACAATTTTATATTTAAAAATAAAAACCTGATGATGGTATCTCGATGACGAAACGTTGTACTTGAAATCTGATGACATCATATGATAGGAAACAAAATACGGCAATGGAAATGTTAAATTATTTTTTCTTTATCTTTACAAATAAAGTCACAAGGAATAAAAACTCTCTCGGCAATTTTCGGGTGTTCCGAATATTCCCGATATTGAAAATTAATAATACTTAAGATATGCAGATCGATATTAAAATGAAAATTGCACCTATAAATACTCTACTTGGACCTATATGTTATATAACACTGTATTGTAGAAGTTTCGAGTTATCTCTTATCCCAAATTTTAAAGCCCGAAATGCTAAAATAACTTTAAAAACTTGCGATGAAATGTGCCATTTTCGACCATTTTTGACACTGACTATATTTTTAATATCCATGAGGACGCTTTATGCATCCAAAGCAATTTCTTCAAAAAATCATAATTCTGTTCAAATGAAACTTTTACGGAATTTGCAGAGCATTTTTAAAATTGAAAATTCGATAATTAATCGGACATATGTAGCTTTAATTTTGGTCTTATTAAATTGTAAAAGTCCCAAATAATCTATAACATTTAATTTTTAGTTTCAAAACGTTAAAACATCGTCACATTCTGAAGTCAAAAACACCCAATTTAGGCCAGTTTTGACAGCGGTAATTAATTCCAATATGGAAGCCTATCTTGAATTTCATAGCATGCTATTTAAAAACCACGTACTTTCGAGATTGACGAATTTTCCTGTTCCCGCGCTAAAAATATCAATTTTACTCAAAGTAAAAATAAATAAATTGATATATCCAAGTATACGTTCGTGTTTAGAAAAGATTGAGAAATAAAATAAGCCTAAAATGAACTCTCTAAGGATGTTATAGTACAAAATATAGTCAAATATAAAAAACTTTTAGTAAAAAAAAAACATAAAAAAATTAAATTTTATTTTTTTTGAACCACTAAACGTATTACCGAAGAGCGCGCACGGTATGAGTTTAAAGCTTGTCGCGCATTTACCCGGCACAGCACGGCACGTCCCGTCAAAATACGAATAGAATTAAATCCTTGCAAATAAATGAACCATCGCCCATTAGTCCGGCACGGCACGGTCCAGCCCGAATTTTGACGGAAAGGATTGCCGGTCCCCGATCCTCACCGGTAAACAACGGTACGTGCTGTGCTGTGCTGGTCGAGTGAGCGTGTCACCGGCCGGCGCCGACCAGTATAATCTTGAGACGCATCCTATTTGTTTTGTAATTATTTCGGCACTTGTTCAGAGTTTAGTTTAGCAAAATGGACGAGGAGAAATTAATTTGCTTGGTTCAAAAATATAAAGAAATTTATGACTTGAGTGACGGTGCCTACCAAAACCAACAGCAAAAGGACAACGTATGAGAGGAAATTGCAGGAGAATTAAATAGACCCAGTAAGTATTTATACATAATTTATTTTGCATTTTTTTATACAGTATGTTCCAGGATCAATGTAAACAGTAATATAACCTTAAATATTTCTTTTGCCTTTTCTTACTATTGATGTTTGCCATGGCACCGAACCGGTCACAGAGTTAAAATACCTTTTACATTTTTTTCTAACCTCCAATGCAAGCGTAGTTGAAGATCCGCCTATTCCTGATATCTCCCTTAATCCTTGTGAGGATTGATTATCTTCATCCCCTTCCGTCCAGTGGCATGTATCATTTCGAAGAAAATTATGTAAACAACATGTAGCAAGAATAACCTTGTCCATATTTTCAGGGATAATTTGTAGGCGTCTCTGGTAAATGCGAAATCTCTTTGTCAAAATTCCGAAAGCGTTTTCGGAAACTCGCCTAGCTCTACTATGTCTGTAATTATATATTTTAATTTCCTCGTTATTCAGTATTGCGCTTCCTGGATAAGGACGCATTAAATGTTTGCTCAAAGGAAAAGCCTCATCTCCAACGAAGACGTGAGGCATGATTTCGTCAGTGCCAGGAAGAGGTTTATCTTGAGGCAAATGAAGAGTATTTTTAAACAGCTTCTTTCCGATTGCCGAATTTGCAAATATTCCCCCATCACTATTTCTTCCATAGGCACCTACATCAATGGCGGTAAATTTACAATGAGCATCTACAAATGCAAGTAAAACAATACTAAAAGTTTTTTTGTAGTTATAATATAGGGAACCACTAGTCGGTAGCTAAACGCAATTGTTCGAAAGGTATCTCCCGTAGCAAAAAATCTAAAACAAAATTTAGATCGTTAATGACAATGTTAACATTTATTATTTTTTTTCTTTTATTTTAGTCTGAATGCAAAAAAAGATGGAGTACGTTGAGAGATAGCTATCGAAAATCTATTAAGGCTCAGGAAACTAGAAGTGGCGAAGCGGCAACAAAAAAAAAGAGTTGGCGCTATGACAAACAAATGTCGTTTTTGCGACCTTTCTTGGCAGATAGACAGCAAATCAGTAGTGTTACTCATTCTGATTCATCGGAAACTGAAACGCAGCAGCCGGATAGATGATGTTGCCAGTCCCGTTAGCATTCTAAGCCCTTCGGCGTCTAGACCGTGCAGTTCCGCTTCAAACAAATCAGACATGGCAGCACAAAAAATAACTTACACTCAAAAAAAGCAAAATACACTATCATCAGCGCAAGTACTTCAAGATTATTTGACTGAAAAAAGCACCCGAAGAAAGTCTACTTGTGAAACACAAACATCTTTAGACCCGATAACAAAATTTTTTGATTGCATGGCCGAAACAACAAAAACATTTCCTCCAGAGCTACAAATTGAAGTTAAGGGAAAAATATTTGCAATAGTTAGTGATGCAGAAATAAAAAATATGAATTTTAGCCCGATAACTTTACCTAACAGTCAACAAGCTAATTTTGCTCATCAGCACTCTCAGTCTACCCACTTTCAGCAACAAAATCAGGTCACTATACCACAACCACTGTTTCAGCAACAGCAACATCAGTTGCCATATTCGCAGCTCCAAACACATCACCCGTCAATCATACCACACACGCTCTCTTCACAAACACACGAACACGTAGCTTCACCATATCCGCTATATTCTTAACAACGAACACCAGCCTCTACTCATATTCCACCACCTTCAATTGATTATCACGAAGATGTTATTTTCAACAATGATGATAATGACATTGCAGGTGTCTAAAGTGATATTTCGTATTATATATTTTATAGACCAAATACCTAATACTTTTTAGTCATTATCAAAGAATGTTTTTTATTTTATGTTTAAAAAAATGAGTGTTATTTTTGTAGTTTGAAGCGTAACATTTACTTTAATAACTATTAAAAAAGCAAAAATAATTTCCTATTACTTACCTTAATGCTACAGCAAGCCTTTCTTCTTTTGATATTGCTCTTCGGAATGAAGTATTTTGAAATGTTAATTCAGAGTATTCAGACCCTAGAATATCAAGGAGTTCTGAAAACTTAGTAGGCGACATTCTAAAATATTGAAAAAATTTCGTCTCGTCTTCTCTAAGGTCGTTAAATAGATGATGGAACTCTCCAAGATTTGCCCTCTTCTGGTTAATAGGATGAACCCACATGCTTTTCCTTTTCTTTTTATTTTCTTCTTCTGCAAACAATGCGGCCACTACCATAACTTCTTCATCATCAGAACTGCTGCTGACATACATGATGAGATTGTCACTGCTAGATGTAAACTAAAAAATGTTCATTCACAGCACGCGGCCGGCGGCCTGCCGATGCCGGTTGCCGCCGGAAAAGTAAGCGATGATAACATCCGTTGCCGTCAGGCGATGGACAGCACCGGGCCGTGCTGTGCTGGACAAGTGCGCGACAACCTTTAAAGTCTACTTATCCTTCTAAAAAAACAGTCCAAAAAAAAGTTATATAAACTTGGGTCAAAATGCACTAAAATTAAATCAGAAGCAATAATATACAATACAATAACAACTTCCCTAAAGGCTTTTTTACATTCCGCACTCCAAAATTTTTTTACATTTTCTTTAAGTAAATTGTATATAGGGGCCAATAATCTGGCTGCATTTGGTACAAATTTGCCATAATATTATCCCTAAAAATATTCTGACATCTTTCACGTTCTGTGGTTGCGGATCCTCCGTAATTGCCTTTATCTTGTCTTCCGATTTTCTTAGACCTTTAGCTGTAATATTAAAACCCAAATACTCGACTGACTCTTTAAAGAAATCACACTTACTTAATTTCAAAACCAAACCTGCTTCTTTCAATCTTTAACATACTATTTTCAATGTCTCAATATGTTCCTTCTCTGTTGCTCCTGTTACTAGAATATCATCTAAAAAACAAGAAACATTTTCCATATCACTAAATAAACCTTCAATATGTTTTTGAAAAATAAAACTGGCTACAGTTATGCCAAAAGGTAATCTATTCATTTCATGCAAACCATTAGGTGTCGATATACACGCTATCTTTCTGGATTCTTTATCCAATACAAATTGGTTATATGCAAAAGCTAAATCCAATTTTGAAAACTTTTGACCCTTATGAAGGTTTGCAAATATTTCTTCTATTCTTGGTAACGTGTAATTCATCTCCTTCAAGTGCCTGTTTACGGTCACAGAGTATTCTCCACAAAGCCTTAAGCTTCCGTCTTCTTTCAAGATCGGTACTAATGGAGTCGCCCACTCTGATGTTTCGATTGGAGTTATGATACCATTTTTCTCCATTTTCTCCAATTCTTCATCCGTGAGCCTCTTATATGCAAAAGGTACTGGTCTTGGTTTGCAAAAAATAGGTGTAGCATTATCCTTCAAGTGAAGTTTGATTTCGGCAATACGAAATTTACCAATCTCATCACTAAAAACTTCCCTTAGCAAAAGAGTGTCTACTCCTTCACCCGAGACCTCAAGCCAATCACGTCCTAAAATGCAAACATTTGCATTAGCCACTACGTAAAATTTAATATAAGCGTTTTTGCCCTGATATTCCACCAAAACTCTTATAAATCCGCATGGCTTAAACGCTGCGTTATCATGACTAAAATCGTGTTATCCTTTTGCAATTCATAATATTTAGATTTACTTTGAAATATCTTTTTTGTTATTGCTGATACAGAAGCTCCAGAGTCTATGTGAAAGCTTACGTCATAATTTTTTATATTTAAAGTTATTTTGAATCTATCCCGGTTACCTTCTCCAATGCCATACTTTTTACAAACATTTACTTTACAAATATTGTTACATAAACAAACATTATTTTCACAAGTACTTTTGAAATCATTAAAAGATGAGTTGTCCCTTTTTTTTTTTATTTCTCTGTCAAGTGCCAAATATTGTCATTATCATTGTTGCCAACAATGTTATTTTCTAAAAAATTAATTTTTTTTTTACTACAAACCTTTGCGATTACATATTGAGCAAACATAATTGGTATAAATACACTGATCTTTATGTCCTTTTCCGCAAATACCACAATTTTTGTTTAGATTTTGTCATTTCCCATCTTGGCTGCGCTGACGTGTTGTCGCCCCTCTTTCGTTCGGCGGTTGTCAAAATTTCCTCTGTTACGCGCGCCCATCGACGGAGGAACGCCGTCCACGCTGGGGACGCTTTCGGTCATGCTCGTTGCCTGCTGGCCGTTTGTTGGTGAAATGACAGTCCTCGTGCGCCGACATGGCTGCCAAATTTTCATTCCTTCTTGCTATTTCCACCAACTTGGTAAGGTCTGTTTCTTTATCTTCTTCGCATATACAATCGAAAATCTTCTCTGACTTCAAACCAGTTACAAATTTTTCTTTGATGAATAGAGTTAGCTTATCTCCAAACTTGCACTCTACCGCCATTTTACAAATTCGCGCATGCCAGTCAGCGATTGCTTCTCCCGCTTCCTGTTTGGCTTCGTGGAAACGCTTCCTTTCCCGCAAAACTACTGGCTGTCGAGTAAAATATTTCTTCAGGGCTTCATTTAGTTCCTTGAAGCTCTTTTTGTTAGGATGAGTTGGGTTACATAAGTCCCTTAGAAGCATATTATGTCGTAGTGCCCACTAACGTGAGGGGCGACTTTTCTACTTTCTTCTAGTCCACTCGCTGTAAAATACTCTTCCAGACGTTTAGCATATACTACCCGATCGTCATTTTCTGGATTGAATTCTGCGATGTGCCCTACTGCATTGGTCGCCATTTTCTTTTACACACGCCGTTCCGTTACGCGTTTTTTTACTTATGATACCGAGCTTTCCGCATCACCCAATTTTACTCGTCGTTACTTTGACTCGTGTTTTCCTCGCCGCCACTTTAAGGTGTTTGCCTCGTAAGTAAAAGTCGTCCGCACTATGTGAATATTTTATTGATTAAAATCATAGTCAATTACTAGTTACGGGTACAGGAATGCAGTATGGCCGTTGTTCTGCCGGGGCGAGCGTAGGCGTGCAGTGTTCTCTTGATGGCAGGCAGGGATCGACTCAGTTGCCACTGTTGGCCGGTTGATGTAGTCGGTGCTAGCTTTAATGCATGCGCGTAGACATTACACTGGCAATCCTGTAATTTATCCCAAATCATTTCTAATGTTGGAACTAGGCTCTCTTTGTAAAATTGATACACTATTCGGCGTATAACTTCTTTGGAAGCATTATCAATTTTTTTTAGCTTTTGGTCATATCTTTTTCGCTTTTAAGAATGGTCGATGATATCTCCTACATTAATAACTTTATAAATTGTAGAGCGTGGAAGGTTAGTAAGCTCACAAGGTTTCAGGATTTTCACTTTTAAAGCATGTATAGATATTTAAAATAATTCTCTGTGCTTGGATATGTAAGTCTTTGTTACGATATTCTGAAGGCTCTGCAACTGCATTAATTTCGAGATTTTTAGTTTCTTCTTTACCATCAGAAACATCAAAAGGTCTCCAGAACGCTATTATTAACAACAACAAAGCTATGTAATAAAAACAAAGTTACTCGCAACAACAATAATTATAACAACAAACACAATAACATCAATGGCAATAACAACTACAAAATACAAAGCAAATACTGATAAAACTAGTAAAACACTTAAACTGAAACTACGATATACCGCACTGTCACTTAAATAGTAAGCCAGCTGCTTTCGCCTATTTGTTCCAACATTAAAAATGTATATTTGTCAATATTTATTTTCAGCCGTTCCGGAGATACGAGGCCTCAAAGTTGATTTTATGTCTGTAACTTTTACATCAAAATAATCTTTTACATCAACAATAGTCTTTAAATTTACATCTCCAGAACATGTCACAGGTACTTTCGTTTTGTTCGCGACCATTATCTCGGATATACTAGGGCAACTTTTATTGTTTACCCAATCCTCGTTTGCTGTAAAATGACAACTAGCGCCTGAGTCCATATACCAGTCTGTATGCTTGAAATTTCCGTTCGCGAACACTACACTGAAAAGGTTTGTTGATTTATTACCATTTCTGTCTTTAAAATTTCTCAACAACGGACACTAAGAACGAAAATGTCCAATCTTTTTGCATCTAAAACACCTAATCTGATTTGTTTTGCTGTCACTGTCAGATCGGTCGAGGTTGCCGGATCTCTCTAGATCTGTCTTGCTGAGATTATGCTTGCCTGCCTTGTTGCCGGTTCTTGTTTTAGTGTAAAAAGCGCTACCTGCATTATCGACATTGCAATTCATGTCGAGGAGCTTCGCTTTTATGGCGTCGGTCGTAATAGCTATGCCCGAATGTTCGATCGCCATGATCATGGGCGAATATCGATCTGGTAGTCCCGCTAATAATAATGAGCCGATCCAATTTTCATCGATCTTGAAACCCGTACGTTGCAGCTTCTGTGATGTATCTATTACCTGATTCACGTAGGATTCCATTGATGAACAATTCTCAAAGCGTAAAGAAATTAGTGTTCGTAACAGCCCAATTTTCCTTGTAAAGCCAGTATCGGCATACATGTTCTTCAACTTCTGCCATACTTCCTGAACTGTGGTAGCTTCCTTTACGTGTAGATAGATAGATAAATATTTTTTATTCAAAAAAAACCAAAAGGCATAGAACAATGTTATAAAAAAGATATTCTACATAGTACTTATACAGAAAATAATATCTAGTTCAAAACAATAATTTGACATAAGGAACAGTTTTATGGTAAAATATTCTTAAGTATAAAACAAGAAATATTTAGAAATAAAAATATGTATAACAGACACCTACTTCACAAACATAGTAGTGGCAGTTGACGCAATGATAATCCAATACAAAGATACACAAATATACGATAGTATTCTTACAGAAGCATATCAGATCTATCTGCATCATTATAAAACTCACTTATATTATAGTATGCTTTTTTAATTAAATAGTTTTTTATAGTACTTTTAACTTTACACTTTGGGAGATTTCGAACACTATCCGGAAAACTATTATAAATCTTTATTATAGCACTAGGAGCATTTTTCTGAATATAGCTAAAATTACATTTTTCTATGTGTAAGTTAGTCTTTTGTCTAGTTGGATAACAATTTTTAGAATCTTCAAACAGATCTCTATTACCATGCACAAACATAAAAGAATCCATTATATACATACAAACTAATGTTAAAATTTTTTTAACAATAAATTCATTTTTACAACTGTCTCGTTGTTTCATTCCGAAAATACACCTGACACATCTTTTTTGCAATTTTAAAATCCTGTCCATATCTGTAGAATTCCCCCAAAAAAATATACCATACCTAATCTTAGATGCAACAAATGCATGATAGGCTGACATTGCAGCCTCTATGCAGACATTCTCAGCAATAATTCTTAGAGCATAACAGTACCTCGATATACTAGTCGCGATAGCCTCGACATGCGCTCTCCAGTCCAATCTCTTGTCTATTGTTACACCAAGAAAGGAAACCCGATCTAAATTCTGGACTTTACTATTCCTGTAGGTAAATGCAAAAGCATGTTCAGTTCGATTCCCAAAAACAATACACTGAGTCTTAGGTATGTTTAAAAGAAGATCATGGCCTGAAAAGTACCTGTCAAGGTCACCGCAAGCTCTTTCAACGCTAATCATCATAGAATCAGAGTCCTCCTCACTAAAGATCAGAGTGGTGTCATCGGCATAAAGAACTGTATACTGACCTGTAATACTCACCAATTCATTAGTATACATTATATAAAGCAAAGGGCCTAAAATAGATCCTTGTGGTACACCCCTAATAACACTTATTCTGTCCGAGTCTATAAGTCTACCATAAGCATCGGTCTCCACAACCTGTTGAGTCCGGTTTTCTAGATAGGATCGAATCAAATCAATAGCATTTCCCCTTATACCATAATTTTCTAGTTTTGAGCACAATATGTTGTGGTTAACACTGTCAAAAGCCTTTGACAGGTCCATGCACATTGCTAAAGTAATTTTTTTATTATTCAATGAATCTAGTATATTAGAAAGTGCCTGATAGATTGCTCTTATGGTAGACTTCCCCTTCCTAAAACCGTTCTGTCCATCAGTAATCAGTGAAAATTTCTCAAAAAAATCTGTCAGTCTATTGCATATAGCCTTTTCAAAAACCTTTCCTATATTGGAGAGAAGGGATATAGGCCTATAATTTTTTTCTTCATCATTCTCACCCTTTTTGTATATTGCCTTAACATATGCATTTTTTAATCGATTGGGGTACACTCCAGTTTTAAAGCACAAGTTTATGATATATGTTAATGGGTTACAGATTGTTTTAGCAATATCTTTAAGAATCCTCACTGGTATATTATCATCACCAACAGATTTCTTGTTTTTCAAGTTCATTATAAGCTTATAAATCTCACTGCAATCAGTTGGTCTCAGATATATAGACTGTAAGGAAGTAGGGGATTGTAGTGAAGCATCTCTGTCAGTAGAATCCAGCTATTTATTTAGGTTGTTCACAATTTTAAGTGGACTATCGTACTTTTTTGAGAAACCCTCAAGGACAGTTTTTTTCCTATTAGTACCAGTTATATTTTTAACTAATTGCCAAGTGGCCCTAACCCTATCCTCAGCAGCATCAAGAAATTGTTTGTTTGACATTTTTTTTGCATTTTTTATAACTTGCTTTAATATTCTACAATATTTAATAAACACCTGATTGGCAATCCTCCCCTGATTTCTTTTGTAGTAAAGCACACGCTTATGTCTACAGGATACTTTGATACCAGTTGTAATCCAGTGTTTGTTGTTTTTAGCCAGCGAACACTTTTTCACAACAAAAATGCTATTAAAATAATTCAAAAGCAAATTTAAAAATACAGAGTAGGCGCCATCAACCGTTTTGGCATCATACACCTGAGTCCAGTCAATCATGTCAATCTCTTGCTTGAAATGCAAGATCTTACCCTGCGAAAAAACTCTCCTAAATTCATATTCCGGTTTTTTTACATTACATGGACCTTTAATACTAATTATTTGTGCATGGTGATCAGAGAGTGCCGAGTTCAATACATAGCTAGAAAAATGTTCAAAATTACAAAATATGTTGTCAATTAATGTAGCTGAATCTTCAGTTTCACGTGTTGCTTTAAAAATACACTGATTTAAATTATATACATTACATAAATCTAGTAGTTGTTTAATGCGGATACTTTTGTTATCAAAAAAATTAAGATTGAAGTCACCAGCCAAGATTATTTTATATTTTGAGTAGTCATTATATAAGAACTCTAGTACCTGTTCGAGTCTTTCCACAAAAATGTCATACACTCCTGTTCCCCTACGATATAAACACAGTATCACAAGTTTACATGTTTCCTGAACTACTGCAGTCAGCTCAATGTCTCCCTCTATACTCATATCACTGATAGTTCGTTCATCCTTAAATTCAGTGTTTTTATCACAGTAAATGCAGACACCTCCATGCTTCATGTCTTTTCTTGTGTAGACAGAAACAAGATTGTATCCTTCAAGTTTTATTAATGAGGTTTCATTCTGTTCCAGCCAGTGTTCGCTAAAAAGCAGAACCTGGGGTTTATATGTAAGGCCATCCAGGAAACAGTCTATTTCCAAAGTCTTATTTCTAAGACACTGGATGTTTTGGTGCATGATCGTCATGTTATACTTACTTTCAAGGTCTTTATCGATTATTGCGCTCTTTGGCTGCTATTTTTCAGAGTTGTAGTACTGAATTTTTTGTTTCTCTTTTTCCTGAAGCCACAGATACGTTGGACATTTGCTTTCATATACACTATGGTTTACGTCCAAGTTTAGCTTGTATTTAATATTGCTCAGCTGACAGTTTATACATTCAAGTTTATTTTTTTTGCATTCCTTGGTTTCATGATTTCCACTGTTACAATTTCCACAGGATCTCTGCTCTTTACATTCTTTTGCTGTATGATTGTATCGATTACAGTTGTAGCATCGTATTACATTTATGTATTCAAAGCATCGGCATGATCTACAGTCTATGAATAGCCTGCTTTCCCCTTCATTTAGCACTCTCTCAAATGTACGTAGAGGGATGTATCTAGCGTTAACACTAACTTCGCCTTTGCTTTAGCGACCAAAACCGTGTCAGCCTCCGAGCCGTCGAGCGTTTTAGACAAACCATCAAGGACAAGAAAGTTCTCAATCGCGAACGCCCATTCATCGTAATTCTCACGACCTGAGAGCCTCGGAACACTTGGCAAATAGTTCGTTGCCATTCTGATCACTTTTGGACTTTAAAACAACAAAAGAACTTCAAGAGACGCGCAAAAAAAACTTTGGGACCTGGGCCCATAACCTGTTAAAATTAAAACAAAGCGTGCTCTTTCGTTGTCAAACATCGACTAACTTTTATTCAAAAAATGGAGATTAACCATTGACAAATTACAAATGTTACCAACATAAATAATAGGTTTATTCCTTTTAATATATATAGCTAAACTTTTGAGATATTTTTAACATTTCGCGATACGATTTCAAAAATATATAGTTGTCGATATTTATTTCCAACCCTTACCGAAATACGACTGTATCAAAAACTGCATCGTACGATTATGTCTTTTAAGTATCTCACCCCATTAAAAAATAGAAGCTTTGTGATTAAAAAATCAATTTTTTCAGGAGATACGTAATTTCTTATGGCGGCGCCACCCATGCTATTGTCATATATGTCAGATTTCAAAAAATGACAGTTACAACGCCACTTTGAATTTTTTTAAATGACAACCCACATTTATAACTACACCAATGTATTGCATTTCGCGATCCGATTTCAAAAATATATAGTTGTCGATATTTATTCCAACCCTTACCGAAATACGACCTTATCAAAAACTGCATCGTTCGATTATGTGTTTTAAGTATCTCACCCCAGTAAAAAATAGAAGCTTTGTGATTAAAAAATCAATTTTTTCTGAAGATACGTAATTTCTTATGGCGGAGCCACCCATGCTATTGTCATATATGTCAGATGTCAAAAAATAACAGTTACAACGCCACTTTGAATTTTTTTAAATGGCAACCCACATTTATAACTTCACCAATGTATTGCATTTCGCGATCCGATTTCAAAAATATATAGTTGTCGATAATTATTTTCAACACTTACGGAAATACGACCGTATCAAAAACTGCATTGTACGATTATGTGTTTTAAGTATCTCACCCCATTAAAAAATAGAAGCTTTGTGGTTAAAAAATCAATTTTTTCAGGAGATACGTAATTTCTTATGGCGGCGCCACCTATGCTATTGTCATATATGTCAGATGGCAAAAAATGACAGTGACGACGCCATTTTACATTTTTTTAAATGGCAACCCATATTTATAACTACGTCAGTGTATTGCATTTCGCGATCCGATTTCAAAAATATATAGTTGTCGATATTTATTTCCAACCCTTACCGAAATACGACCGCATCAAAAACTGCATCGTACGATTATGTCTTTTAAGTATCTCACCCCATTAAAAAATAGAAGCTTTGTGATTAAAAAATCAATATTTTCTGAAAATACGTAATTTCTTATGGCGGAGCCACCGTAATTTTTTATAATGGAGCCAACCATGCTATTGTCATATATGTCAGATGTCAGAAAATGACAGTTACGACTCCAGTTTCAATTTTTTTAAATGGCAACTCATATTTATAGACATCTTACACATTTTAAAAAAGTGACTATCAAGAGCTATCATTAATCATTACCGAGTGTTGAAGTTCTTTTAAACAAAGTAGGGTGTATATATTTTTTATTTACATTTTTTATTACATTTTTTGTTTAATATATCTACTTATCGCCCAAGCGAGTACAAAACATTTAAACTATAATAACTAAATAAAATAATTTCACTATATTCGAATTTATCATGGTCAGCACTAACATCTTGAACTAATTAAAATCTTCCTAGAGTATCAATAACATTTTATAGAAACAATTAAAATCACGGAGCGAAAGCTGGAAGCTTAAAACCATAAGACGAACAGATGTACGTCATCCCATTAACCGCGCAAATCTTTTGCTAGAGGATGCGACCGATTATATTGTTATCTTTGTTGCGATAACTTAAATAAAAAAGAACAAATTTGAAACAAAACACCGGCCACTAGAGATCAGTCAGGTTGGAGCGTGTCTGTCATAGGCTGGCCATTTGCTTGATTTATTATGATGTCGGTAAGTTGTTCAGCGTGTTTTTATTGGAGAGCATATTTTCTCAGTAAATAATTGAAGAATTAGAAAATTAAATTTTTTTCGCTCTGATTATATTTTAGTGAAAATGCCCATTGTAGTAGTTGGCTTTAGACAGCTCTCTAGCATTACCAAATACCTTCCATAAATTATAACAATATATTTTAAAATTTAACATATCTAATGAATTTCGGGAAACTATTGTGTAAGACAGCAAATACAATTTGACGCTATTAGATTTAAAAAGATAATAAAATTAATCTAAATAATATTATAAAAATTTGTTGGTTATTCTTAAATTCGTTTATAGAATATACCTCTTTTTCTCAATAGTTGGTTAGGGTAGTAATTTAAGTTTTTCTACATTATTTAGCAACTTTAACATTTGGCAAACAAGACACCGATTGCCGAAAGCAAATTTGAGTTGATGACTTTATTTATCTATAATATTAATGCCTATAAAGTTACGTTACGTATATAATATCAATTCACCCTTTTCATATAAATTTGCTTTCAATTCTTTGTTTTATAGACTATTTAATTTGCCGTTATCTAAAGAGGCGTTTAATAAAGAACTAAACATAATTAAACAAATCGCACTTAATAATGGTTTTCCAATTAATTCTATAAATAAACTTGATTATAAATTCGTTAACAAATACAAATTCTCTTACCATATTATACATGCAAAACCCATAGATATTGTCACGATAGGGAACCATAAGATCATAACATTTCATAAATCAATATTTTAATATTTTAATCATTATTCGCGTTTAACACAGGCCATTCAACGCAACATGAAACCGGCGCCAAGTTTATTAAACAAATCTTAAAAAGTTGCAATTATGAAATGTTATACGTACATCCCGATCTAACAATTATTGTGGTGTCATCAAGTCGGCAGAAATAAGGTATACGACCTTAGCCCGTTGTCTCCCTAAAGTGGGAAAAATCGCTGACTTGATGGAACTACACATCGTTGGTAGAAAAATATCGGAGGGCACTAGTGCTCCGGTCCGTGACATATTCAGTTTATAAATTTGTGAAATTTTGTTGGTCCTCAAGACGCCAGCGATGAGCCTAAAATTTATGTAAGTATAATTTTATTTTTCCATCTGTTGACAAAGGTTTAAATCCAGGTTTTAATTAATTTTGATTCTTTTTGTAAACCCTTCAGGTAATAATCATTTTAATAAATTTGTTTTCAAAATCGCTTTGTTTTACTAATAGCCGCTAAGGTTCCGTGCTACCTTACGTCCCTCGTCACACCCTAAAATCTGGGCGTGACATATGGTGGAGGCGCGCCGGTCTTCTTTTTTTTACAAAATTTTATTTTTTTTAACCATTGAAAGATAGAGGCGCAGCACTCTTATCTTAAAAAATAAATTCAATTTCCTTTTGTAACATTTTGCGATAAACACAATTTTTTTTTGGTTAATGTTCATTTTTTCCCCAAAATGCTAGTAAATTTATTTTAATACAATAAAGCCAGGACCTTACACCAGTGGCGGCTCGTGATATTTATCGTATGGTGTGCGCAGCAGGCAAAAAAGCGCCGCAGGCGAAAATTGTTCGAGGTGACAGGCCCCTTTTCACCTTTGTATCGATGGCGATCCCTAGGCGGTAGGAAGCGCTTAACTGTTGGGCAATGTTTACTTTTCCAAGTAACGCAAGTTGCGTACTAGCCTGCAAATGAGATTTTGACAACTCGTGCTTATTGATTTTTTCCTGTAAATGATTTAAATCTGTATTGCCTACACGGCTCCAGTTCTTGTCCATGTTTATATTATAAAATAATAATCATGGGAAACAAAACAGTGAGTTTCTAATATTACACCCACATATCCATTTGTTTTTTTTTGTAAATGTCAATATTAAAATGTCTTATAAAAGATCGACCTTCTTTTTTCTTTTTACAAGTTTGATTTAATTTTAAATCCGGCGTAGGCCTTCCTAACCTTTTTATGTCAATTTTCCTTTGGAAATCGAATGTCGAAAATTTATTTATAATGTCCTCTACAGAATTTTGGTCCTTAACTATATCACTTCGTGTGACACAATCCAAACTACTAGCCATACTATTAATTTAAAAACAACACAAAAACATCCACAACACCGTCAATAAACTCCAAACTTATCTAATCGCGTCAAAAACTCATAAAACAATCATATTAATTTGATTGAAGTGTGTATTCAGAAAGCGCCCGGCGACGCCCTCTCATCGGGCGATTAACCGAATATTCCCGATCAATCCGCATAAGGAAAATCGCACGAAAATCCATCCATAAGAGCCCCGAACGAATACACACCACAGCACAGCACACAGCCGGTGAGTCTGCTCACGCGCTCGGTCGCGCTTGAAGTCTTACGCCTTCGCCATTGTTATGTTATACAAGTTCTTTATTTCAGTTACCTAAATATTTTTTTAAATAAGTATAAATTTTATTTTTGCTAGTGCTTGACTTTCTTAGGCAGTGCGCGCGCACGAGCGCACTTGTCGACGAGCCGCCCCTGCCTTACACTATTATTAAACATAATATAAGAGCATAACAAGGATTTAGACCTTTAAAGTATTTATTTGTGGTTCAGATTTAGGTTTTTCTTTCAGGAAAATATTTAGGTAAATTTATGTAAAACTCATTACGTTCGCTCTCTTATTTTTGTAAACAGATTTTTTTTATATAGAGACTGTTCAGTACAAGGCAGACATGAAAGTGGATTTACATGGGTTTAAATGGCTATCGCTCTTATTTTAAGCAATAGGGGGTTAGGATTTCGAATATAGGGGATCGTCCCTGAGAACCCACCATTCCTTAACTTGGTGAAAATGTAGATTTGGCAATATAAAATCCATATATTGTTATTACAATACAAATATACCACGTGCGTTCTCGCGGTTACAGTGTTAATATATTAGGGGAACATGACGTCACGTATCTCTTAAACGTGAACTAATATTTTTTTAAAAAGTTTGTTTTCGATTTAAGCATACCTAAAATAGTAAGATTTAGTGGATTTTATTTCTGCAACATTTTAGCTGTTGTCCAGTGTTATTACAGTCTCGACAACATTGCTAACTTGAATTTATTTAAACGATTTTTGCTTAAGAGTGAAGTCTAGTGATGCATTCGCCATTTCCTTATTTGTTTAGTATTTCTTATCCTTTTCGCTTTATTTAAGAGCAGACAAATAATCGCCTTTTTTTCCGAGGGCTCGTCCATGCGCCGGATGCACTTAGGCCAGGTTTGGCCCATTGTGCAAATAATCGTGCTTGCGTAGCCATTACCTGCAGTTTTGAACTTAAGAAATTTTAATTAATGAATTAATAAAAGTATGTATGTGTTTATTACTTTTAAATTCAAACTTGTTCAACTTTAAATTTTTTAAAAATATATTACTGTTTATCAGAAAATTTACTAATCCTGAACACATTGCCATTTTAAATAATTTTGAAAAAACCTGTCAATAAACTTGGCTCCGGTTTCATGTTGCGTTGAATGGCCTGTGTTAAACGCGAATAATGATGAAAATATTAAAATATTGATTTATGAAATGTTATGATCTTATGGTTCCCTATCGTGACAATATCCCTACTAGTAATTTAAGAAATAAAACGTCATACCCTCTTCTGGCATCCGTGGCCACCTCGCCACATAAAAAGAAAATCCATAACATATCAAATCTTTCTTCATTTGAAAATGCAGCGTTCATATTTATTGTTAAATAATTTTCACAACTTAAGTTTAATATAAAACCAAAATGACAGCTCAATCATACAAAAAATTGCCTAGCAACTTAATTAAGTCAGTTTTCTATTTTTGTAAAGCTTAATCAAAGCCACATTTAAAAAACTGTAGTATTTATGTTTAATTTTGTTTCCTTTTCCATTCGTTCGGAAAACTTTCAATCATTGTATGTGTAATTAAATTTGTTTAACATATTTTGACAATATTTTTTGATAATTGAAAATGTTGAGAGGTAGCACCATTTAAATAAAGTTCACATTACATGGATACCGGGTCCGCCAACGAAGCGGGGACGGAAGATTAAATTATTATCGAGGAACCTATAAAAAATACTAAACTACCATTAGGTATAGACTTAAAAGCGGCATATTGGAAAAATATTTTACTTTATACTATACAGGGGGCTCAAAAAGATGTGGCGGACTAAACTTGCATTTTTTTAAAAGGAACACCCTATATATTATGTTATTTTATAATTCTCTATAATATTCCACGTATATTTTGTATAAACTGTCATATGTCTAAGTTTAATTGTTTTTGAGATATAGACGTATAATGGCATTTTCAGACGTTAACGGGCTCTAGCTTTGAAACGAAGCATCTTAGAGAAAATTGGTTTTCACCTCCCTGTCTTAGTTTATTATTCTCTATCCAAAGAAACCAACTTCTGATTTACAATGTTAAACGAAAAAAACAGTTTTAACGGTTTAACATGTTAAACCGAAAGTTGTAACTTTTACATGCAGATATTTAAAAGACATAATCGTACGATGTAGTTTTTGATACGGTCGTATTTCGGTAAGGGCTGGAAATAAATATCGACAACTATATATTTTTGAAATCGGATCGCGAAATGCCATACACTGACGTAGTTATAAATATGGGTTGTCATTTAAAAAAATTCAAAATGGCGTCGTAACTGTCATTTTTTGACATCTGACATATATCACAATAGCATGAGTGGCTCCGCCATAAGAAATTACGTATCTCCAGAAAAAATTGATTTTTTAATCACAAAGCTTCTATTTTTTAATGGGGTGAGATACTTAAAACATATAATCGAACGATGCAGTTTTTGATAAGGTCGTATTTCGGTGAAGGTTGGAAATAAATATCGACAACTATATATTTTTGAAATCGGATCGCGAAATGCAATACATTGGTGTAGTTGTAAATGTGGGTTGTCATTTAAAAAAATTCAAAGTGGCGTTGTAACTGTCATTTTTTGACATCTGACATATATGACAATAGCATGGGTGGCTCCGCCTTAAGAAATTACGTATCTTCAGAAAAAATTGATTTTTTAATAACAAAGCTTCTATTTTTTAATGGGGTGAGATACTTAAAACACTTTTAACCGAACGATGCAGTTTTTGATACGGTCGTATTTCGGTAAGGCTTGGAAATAAATATCGACAACTATATATTTTTGAAATCGGATCGCGAAATGCAATACGTTGGTGTAGTTATAAATGTGGGTTGCCATTTAAAAAAATTCAAAATGGCGTCGTAACTGTCATTTTTTGACATCTGACATATATGACAATAGCATGGTTGGCTCCATTATAAAAAATTACGTATCTCCAGAAAAAATTGAGTTTCTAATCTCCAAGCTTCTGTTAATTCGATGATAACAAAATCACCAACTTCGAAGCCTTGTATCTCCGGAACGGCTGAAAATAAATATTGACAATTATACATTTTTTATGTTGGAACAAATATGCGAATGCAGCTGGCTTACTATAAGGTAGGGTTGCCATTTAAGAAAATCCAATATGGCGTCGTAGCTGTCAAATTTGTAAACATAGATTTTTTTGACATCAAATTTGGCTTCTTCACTAAAAGCTGTTAGGAAATACATAATTGTTTTTTTTATTGTGGTCGATAGCAAAGTCGCCAATCGGGTGAGACACTTAAAATAATGTCCTTGTACACTGACTTCGTATAGACTTTACGAACAAATGCTAATTTCTAAGCAGTTTTTAATTAATAATCATTATTACAGCCCACTAGTGGCTCTAGGCGATTTGATTTTTTGAGTGAAACCCTTATCCCGTTTCTATCTTCGTGTTTTCCATCATTGTCTCTGGTTCCCCGTTTAGTTTCAGGTGGCTTGATTTTTATGTTGTCCTCTGCTTTAGCTTTGCTATGTTGAACCAGAATCCAATCTGATTCCTCATTTTGGTGGTTATTTTTTGTCGGCAATTTTTTTTATTTTCGTGTTTTATTATCTGTAGGTGGATACTTTTTGGCTGCTGTATTGCTGCCTAAATTTTTACTCTTTCAGAGGGTTTTCGATTTTCTGTTTTTACTGTCTCGTTTTTTCGCCCAGTCAACATTGGCGTTTTAGACGTTGATGTTTGACCTATTTGTCTCACTCTCCCGAACGATTTCTGTCACAGAAAAGTTATGGCGGTCCCCGTGTGGAGTATTTGGTACTACCAGTGGAATTTGATTGTCCCGTTTACTTTAGGATTTTTTTCCTCCATGTTTACCATTTTTCAAGCAGAATTTTTTCAGATGACTCTAGGATCATTTTAGAGTTTTTTTCGATTATCTTGTTTCTCTCGTAATTCCAGAACCTTTTGTTGTACGGCTACGATTTCATCGTTTTTCAGCTCCAAATCATTGTTTAACTTGTCTTGGCGGGAAACTGATACACCCAGGACACTGAACAAGGTTTTTACATCTAATGGTACCACATGAATGGTGGTAACTAACTTTGCATTCCGCGCACTTTACCCCGAGTTTTTCAACATTAGTCTTGCAATATTTGCACTCTTTACTTTTCGTTAACGACAGTGCGGCTTCACTTGACGCCATCTTGACTGACACACAATCCATGATACACATACTAATTGCAGTTATAAATTTTTGATTAATAAAAATATTTTTACAACTTTCATGCTGATTCATTTTAAAAATACTACGAATACTTCTTTTTTGCAGAACAAGGATTCTATTTATTTCACACGAATTTCCCCAAATAACCAAACCATACTTGATACGGGACTGAACCAAAGCATGATAAGTCGCCAGTGCTGCATCCTTACCCACTCTTTCAGCAATAACCCTTAATGCGTAGCAGTACTGTGCAATTTTGGTCGAAACTCTATCCACGTGCACTCTTCAAATCAACCTGTCAATACACACACCCAAGAATGTAACACTATCCTGTGAATCTATAGTATCTGTGTTGTATAGCAAACTATAGTTATTGTCGCTTCGATTTTCGAAAAGTATGATCTGAGTTTTAGATAAATTCAAAAGCAGGCTGTTGGTTTGGAAGTACTCATCACCGACTCAAACAAGTCCGTGTTACTTTCACTCACTATCAGTGTTGTATCATTAGTAAACATTACAGTGTGTTCCCCGGAGATGTATGAAATATATAATAAAAAAAAATAAACAGGGTGGAATTTTTAATTGGAATAAATTTAGTATTAGAAAGCCTCTTTATTTGAGGAGAAAATTCGGAAATACGGGTGCCTTTATTTTTAGTTTGGTACACTTTCTTCGTCCCGCCATGAAATTTACCCTTCTTTTGGGGGAACTGCCTCCAACTTTTTTTTTCAAATGTAAAGGTATGTATTGCGATAGCTCATTGAAAAGGGCATAAAAAAGGAATACGACTTACTATTTACTTTTGAATTTTGGTAATGTAGAAAGCCAGAAAAAAATAAGGACTGGCCATTTTAGCAACAATTCATACTACAATTTTGGTTTTGGCAGCGCTGGCTGGCTAAAAAACGAAAACATGTTATTGATAAGGTTTTTTGTTTAGTTAATGCCGCATTCCAGTAGTCACTTTATTGGTTTGGAAGAAGTGAATACTTATTTGTTGTAGTTTTTTTGTGCTGTTTAAACCGTTACTTTATAGTAAGAAGTATTTTTATTTTACTAAAATGGATTATTTAACTAAATCACAGAAAATCGAAATTTTAATGATGATTGGCATTGACGACAGATCGCGTACTCAAGCAGAAGTAGCAGCTTTATTTCACGAAACATACCCTGATTTACCACCAATTTCCCAAGGCACCATCAGAAAAATAGAAAGACGTTATCGTGAAGTGGGGCACGTCAGGGACATATCAAGAATATGGCAACCCAGAGTAATGGATGAAGACACGCAATAATTAAACGTTTTACTTGCTCTCCAAGAAAATCCTGTTACTCCAGTTCGGCAACTTGTAAGAGACAATAACATAAGCCATAAGCATTCAAGTTAGTTAAATCATGTCAAATGCGTCCTTATAAAATGTTAAGGGTACAAGAGTTACTGGAAGATGATCCGGACCGCCGTCTTGAGTTTTGTGAAGTGATGATGAATGCACTTAATCAGCATTTATTAGATTTGGACTGAATCCTTTTTACAGATGAGTGTACTTTTGTAATAAATGGGGAAGTCAATAAACAGAACTGTCAATATTGGTCCGCAGAAAAGCCTCACTGGATGCGAGAAACACACACCCAGTTTCCGCAAAAACTTAATGTTTGGGCAGGCATAATTAGCCACCGAGTCATTGGGCCAATATTCCTTGAAGGTAACTTAAATAGCCGTACAAATCTGGATTTTTTGCAAGTAGAACTTATTCCATCTTTGACCGCTTTAGTTCCTCACCATGCAGAATTGCATCTAGATTACCGAAATGCAAAAGCAAATAGTGGGTCGTATTCCTTTTTTTATGCCCTTGCTAACGAGCTATTGCAATACATTGTATGTTAACGATCTTCCTAATATTATTAAATATGGTAATATTACGTCATTCGCCGATGATACAACAATTCTTTGGCACCACAAAGAATCGGTTTCGCTTAACAATTTAATAAAATAAGATTTGTTGAGCCTTAAGAAGTGGTGTGACTCTAACTTACTTTCGTTTAATGTCTCTAAAAACTATGTTTTAAATGTAGATTGAATAATATTCAACTATAAGGCGAAGCTGTGGATAACTTGTCGGAGAATAAATTTCTTGGCTTACTCATTGAGGATTAACTTAAATTCGACACACATATTAGAAACTTATGTAAGAAAATCTCATTGCGTTGTTTTGCCATTATAACTATAAAGAATGAGTTATATTTGTCAATAACAAGAAACGCATACTTTTCCTTGGCTGAGACACACTTACGCTACTATACTTTATTTAATTCAGTGTTTATACTGCAGAAACGAGCAATTCGAAATCTTTGTGGTACTAAACCATGCGAAATAAACTTGCCAAACTTTGTTCAAACAATTTTAACTTTACCTTTTTTTATATTGGATATCGTATGTCGTACACAAGAAGTACTTGTTGGATATTAATTCCTTATCAGTGGTTCCTAAAAGGAGCTACTATACCTTATAGGCTTTCAATTCCTACATCTACATTAACTAAGAACTCCATTTTGTATAATGGTAAAAAATTATTTTTTTCCACTCCCACATTTTTTTTTTCGAGGGCTCGTCCATACGCCAGATGCACTTAGGCCAGGTTTGGCTCATTGTGCTCACCCTGTTTGATTCTTCACACCCACTCGGTGATCCCAGTCCCTTGCACCAGTTTGTATAGGTCAACTGGGGAGAGGACCAGGATGTCCTCTGGTTCCAGTTTTGTCTGCCTGAGTATTCGTTGCCTCTTCCGATCTAGTGCGTCGCAATGGCAACATATGTGCTGTACTGTTTCCCTAGCTGGTCGGCACAATCAGCAGTTAATGTCTTCATTGTACAGTTTTACATTCTGTGCAGATGATTCTTGAGAGCCATGTATTCTGTCAGAATTCCTGTAATAGTTCTGAGCTGATTCCTTTTCATTTGAAGCAGCTGTTTCGTTAGTCTCGGGTCTGGATCCCCAATGAAGCATTTACTATGGTGTAATCCCTGTTTGTTGTTCCAGTGGATTTTGGGTTCACTCCTGATCCATCGCTTTATGGCATCTCGTACCGTGCACCTTGGTACCCCGAGTACCGGTTCTGGACCAATGAATGTATTTTCTGAGCCTTGTTTGCAAGTTCATCGGCTTTTTCGTTCCCTTTAATACCTTCGTGTCCTGGTTACCCAATGTTACCTGCGCCGCCATATTTTTACCCAGTATATCTGAGTATACAATTCTGCCTTGTAGCACGATTTCTATCTACCTGCAGCAATTTCTGTCCAGTCCGATATCCCTGGTTACTTTGGTGATTGATGCGAAGGATGTGTCCCTGTTTTCTAAGGCTTTCTCCACCTTTTTTACTAGCTGGTGGAGTGCTGATTCTGTTGATCTTCCCGTTCTGTAGGCATGGTATTGATGAAATTGTCCATGTTCCAAGTCATCATCCCTTATATGTCTGTCTAACAGGTTTTTAAGCGTTTTTAGTATAAACGACATTAGGCTGATTGGCCTGAATGCCTGGTCGTCCAACTTTTGGTATAAAAACCGCCTTTGTCAGTCTCCATGCTTTCGGAGTATGTCCTGTGGCCAAGCTGGCTCTCAGTTACAAGGCAAAGCTTTTCTATTACTAGGTCCGTTCCCTGCTGCATTGCCGGGTAAGTAGATAGTCTATAGGCATTCTGTGACCCAGAGGGTGGTTTTTACATGTAAGTTTTTAATTTGTTTGCCCAGAAAATGGTTCAAAAAGCAAACTGGTTCCAGAAATTACGATTTTACAACTTTTAGCAAAAAAATTATAAATAGTTTTTAACGTAACTCTAATTAAAAAAAAATTAATCTGCCATAAGCTTTACACGGGAAATTGTTTAGCTGATAGAATGGCGAAGGTAAATTAATTATTTGTAAAACTATGTCTAGACCACGCTCTTAAAAATATATAGTTGTCAACCTTTATTTTTAGCTGTTCCGGAGATAAGAGGCTTCGAAGTTGGTGATTTTGTTCCCATCTTATTAAAGAAGCTTTGAGATTAGAAACTCGCGGAGCCAACTATGTTATTGTCAAATATGTCAGATCAGATGTCAACAAATGACAGATACGTCATTTTAATTTTTTTTAAATGGCAACCCACATTTATAACTACACCAGTGTATTGCATTTCGCGGTCCAATTTCAAAAATAGATAGTTGTCGATATTTATTTCCAACCCTTACAGAAATTAGACAGCATTAAAAACTGCATCGTTCAATTTTGTCTTTTAAGTGCCTCATCCCATTAAACGATAGAAGCAATGTTTTTTAAACTCAGAACAGCTGTTCTTAAAAGAAAATTGCATATTATTGTTGCCCTAAGGCGTAAAGCACGACTCTCTTTCTTACCCTGCATAACAATAAAGTATATTAGCCACGTCCTACGTCATAGGCGCAACACTATTATTCTATAAGAGACATTGGAATTAAGATATTTCTTCCAAACTAAATATAATAAAGCTTTTAAAAAACAGTACATATATGGAACCACGTGATGCGTAGTTTATTTAAATAGTGCTATCTCTCAACATTTTCAATTATCAAAAATAATGTCAAAATATGTTAAACAAATTTAATTAGACATACAAGGATTGGGAATTTTCCGAACATTTTTTTAAATGGATAATGTAACAAAATTAAACATTTACTACAGTTATTCGAAGCTGGCTTTGAGTAACCTTTACAAATAGAAAATTGACTTCATTGAGTTGCTAGGTAATTTTTCGTAAGATTGAGCTGTCATTTGGGCTTTAAAATTAACCTAAGTTGTTAAAAGTATTTAAATTAAATTTTTAATCATTATTCATGTGAAACAAATTTAACAACAAATACAAAACTTAAATTAAACTGTTTTAAGGATTCAGATAGTTTCCGTAGTTTTAGTTTGGTTACATTTAATATTTTTCATTTATTGCATATTTATCCATACATTCTTATCCTCATATTATACCGGGTGATTCACGACGAGCTTGCATTAGAACTTTTGAGGAAACTACTGAAATTCTTTTTTTGAAAATCTGTAGGTTTAAGTTTATCGATATGCTCTCTTAAACTAAAATATTAACATGCTTCTGTCACTTCCGGTTAAACCGGAAGTAGCTTCAACTTTCATTTTTTTAAATACAATATAGCATTTTTTATTGTATTGTCTAGTTAAAGACAAATCTCAAGAAATAATTAAACTTGGCATAACATATACAGGGAGGTTACAATTAAGGGCTCATTGTAAAAAACTTTAAACAATAAAAACTTTCTTATTTTAAATGGAACACCCTGTATATTTTTATTTTATATGATGATAAATTAACTGCTCCTTAAAATTGCTATAACCTTTTCTATACCTATATCAACGCGTTTTCTTAGAATATCAAGTTTTATTTTTAAATACGATTTTTTTCAAGCGTGCCATGAAAACAAATGTACATGGATACTCCATAGTGATATTTATAAGGGAAATATTGTTAGCGGCAATGTTTTCTAAGATGCTTTGACAAGAAAAACAGTTGCACTAAATTATTTGTTGCGTATTTTAAGAATGTCAACTCAGTTTCTGGAAAATGTCACGCTTGGGATTTTCAAACGAAGATTTTTTAAATTTATTAAGTGTGTCGGATATATATTATCACGATAAATATCCTAATCAACCAACTTCTTCACCTGATATTATTAGAAGACTAAATACTAATTGAAATAAAAAGTCTGTCTCACACCACTATGATATATTTAAAAACTTGTTTTTGGAGAAGGGGACATGTTTCAACGCTATAAGAGCATCATCATCAGCCTGAATACAAGAGATATAATAATAATTATAGATGTAAAGAAGGTGAAGAATACTAACTTACCCTAGATCTTTATTTGGGACCTGGTTCATGTATCAATGTGTTATATCCGAAAGCAGATGTGAAAAATTATTATTTTTTGTGAAACTTCTTTCATTCTGAAAAATTTTGGAGTATTAATGAAACATTCGAGAGGTCAGAGAGATGATAGTCCTAGAAAAACTTTCAAGAGGATTGCTTACCTTAACTAGGGTAGAATCTTGCTTAATTTAAAACTTAATATCTAATAAAAGTGATGGTGTGAACAGCTACCATACTTTTGACGTATTTTCTTTTTTTCTTTTCTTTGAGTGAAACATAGTTTTATCCAAAAAATTCTTTCAAAACATCTTCACAAAACGTGCAGGTAGATGTAGATGACTGCGGGAAAATCTTTTGAGGTTATGTACTATAGAGTTGAGATATTAGATAGTTGAACCAGGTACGCAAATGTTACAAAATGGATTCTCCAACATGGAGTGGATAATGTTTAAATTTTACCGCCTTTGTCACTCCATGTTGGAGAATCCATTTTGTAACATTTGCGTAATTTTTCACATTTCCTTTCGGATATAACGCATTGATACATGAACCAGGTCCCAAATAAAGATCTAGAGTAAGTTAGTATTGTTCACCTTCTTTACATCTATAATTATTATTATATCTCTTGTATTCAGGCTGATGATGACGCTCTTATAGCGTTGAAACATGTCCCCTTCTCCAAAAACAAGTTTTTAAATATATTATAGTGGTGTGAGACAGACTTTTTATTTCATTGAACTAATCACTACAGAAAATGGACTACTTCCGAAACCTTAAATACTAATTGCTTAAAATTTGGATCATTTCAAGCCAAAGTACAAAGAATTAAACCAATACTGGATAATGAGGTATTTGAAGTTACCATTTTAGCATTTTTTTACGCTTTTCCAGTAGCCTCAATTCGTGAAGCTGAAATACAGTTAAGAGTTTCGTATACAAGCATACAAAGGATTCTAAAGAAATACCGTTGGACGCCATATTCATATGCCCAAGTACAATATTTAAAACCACAAGATTTACCAGCCCGAGTTGAACTATGTGAGTTTTTTCTAATAAAAACTAAGAAAATCAGGAGTTTACCAAATCCATAATATGGAGTGATGAGGCTAAGTTTATTCGAAACGGTGTTCATAACAGACACAACAGTCATTATTGGGCTCACGAAAACCCCCATATTGTCAGAATTGGACGGTACCAGGAATCATTTCAATTCAATGTTTATTGTGCTATAAAAGATGACCGTATACTTTGTTTAAAAATTTATGACGAAAATTTAAATCTGTTAAAAAGGAAATTACTAAATTTATTATTACATAATATTTATATAAGTAAAGATTTTAACTTTTTTCACCAATTAAAAAAAAAATCTTAAATAAATTAAACTTAATACTTTAAAAGTGTGCAACTATTTTTTATTTGCTTTTATAAAGCTCCCAAAAGTGATATATTTTCTAGTCATACTATAAAATAGGCCTAACAATATTTCCTTTCTAAATAATTATCACTATGGAGTGTCCATGTACATTTGTTTTCATGGCACGCTTGAAAAAAATCGTATTTAAAAATAAAACTTGATATTCTAAGAAAACGCGTTGATATAGGTATAGGAAAGGTTATAGAAATTTTAAGGAGCAGTTAATTTATCATCATATAAAATAAAAATATACAGGGTGTTCCATTTAAAATAAGAAAGTTTTTAATGTTTAAAGTTTTTTACAATGAGCCCTTAATTGTGACCTCCCTGTATATTTTATTCCAAGTTTAATTATTTCTTGAGATTTGTTGATATTTTAACTAGACAATACCAAAAAAAATTTAGTCCAGGAGCTAAGGTAAAAAATATATAGGGATAATTTCATCGCTATGCATTTTCGAAATAATTACAAAATATGCAGATATCTCAGAAATTAGTAGACTTAGGTAAAAAACATGTCCTATAAAATTTAATTGAAATTTAAAGCAAAAAGTAAAAATATAATAAAAAATGCTATATTGTATTTAAAAAATGAAAGTTGAAGCTACTTCCGGTATAACCGGAAGTGACAGAAGCATGTTATTTTAGTTTAAGAGGCATATCGATAAACTTAAACCTACAGATTTTCAAAAAAAGATTTTTATTAGTTTCCTCAAAAGTTCTAATGCAAGCTCGTCGTGAATCACCCGGTATAAAAAGTTTATTGGTATGTGGTGACACGCCACATTTTTCATTTTTGGGTCAACTTTTTAAATAAGATGTATTGATACAAAAATCCAAAAAATTATAAAAATATGGCAGGGTGTCCCACCGGGAAACGCTTCGATCTATATATGGAAAACTATACCGGGCTAAAATATTTTCATAATGATGGCACTTCCGGTATGTAAGTGTCAACTTGGTTATTTTAAATGGAACACCCTATATATTATTCCATTTTTACATTCTACGCAAGATTCTAGACAGGTTTAGTATACCATGTCCTATACCTATATCTAAGCGTTTTTGACATATTTGAATTTTTATGTCAAAAATGACGTTTGCAAGCCTTAAAATAATTATTTTTTTTTATAAAGAAGCAGAAGCCCTATTTATTTAATGTAAGTGGGATTCCTTGTAATAAAGGACCTTTATAATTATTTCTTATTTAGTATTAAAAATAAGGGTAAGTTTGTGTAAGGTTGTATATCCCAAAAATTTTTAGTTTTCGAAATATTGCCAATTTAGTATTTTTATATGGCGATTTTGCGGCAGATTTTAAGTTCAGTTACTCTATGGCGGCGTTGAAAAACAATCAAATGCTAAAAAATCTATGAAGCTGTCACTTACCATTTGAACATCATTAATAATCATTCCTGGGCGCTTCAATTATACAAGCGAAGATTAATTAAGTTCTTGAAATTTTCTATAATTTTTTTTAACAGCACATTGTGATGGCTTCTGTTTTTTGCGGATATCGAATGGCAAATGTGTTACATGTTCTTGATATAGCTTTATCACATTCTCCATAAATAAGTTTAAATAATCCTCGTTTGTATAATTTAAGCGCCCAGGAATGATTATTAATAATGTTTAAATGGCAGGTGACAGCTTCATAGATTTTTTAGCATTTGATTGTTTTTCAACGCCGTCATAGCCAACTAAGAATAACTGAACTTAAAATCTGCAGCAAAATCGCCATATAAAAACACTAAATTGGCAATATTTCGAAAACTAAAAATTTTTGGGATATACAAACTTACCCTTATTTTTAATGCTAAATAAGAAATAATTATAAAATTTCGGTGTTTCCATTTGAAAATCTAGACCTTTTGCAGTTTTTTCAATTTCATTTTTAATCTTTTTTTTTAAACACCCTGTATTAATAGTTATCAAAATATTATAAAATATCTATTAAAGCAGGTCCTTTATAACAAGGAATCCCACTTACATTAAATAAATAGGGCTTCTGCTTCTTTATAAATAAAAATTATAATTATTTTAAAGCTTGCAAAGGTCATTTTTCACATAAAAATTCAAATATGTCAAAAACGCTTAGATATAGGTTTAGGACATGGTATACAAAATCTGCCTAGAATCTTGCGTAGAATGTAAATATGTAATAATATATAGAGTGTTCCATTTAAAATAAGCAAGTTGACACTTGCTTCCGGTGTAACCGGAAGTGCCACCGTTATGAAATTATTTTAGCCCGGTCGCCCCCATCAACATTAGCATACTGTCAAATTTTTAAAATTTTTCTATGTATAGTTTTCCATATATAGATCGAAGCGGTTCCCGGTGTGTCACCCTGTATAACAATAAGTCATATTATCGTTAAAAAAACTCGATACTTAATTACTTCACACAGACACAATGTAAATATCCGCGGATTAAGTTAATAATTGGAAATTCTTTTTATGTTTAATTTTATCAAAACTGCTAATTTGATAGTGTTGCTTATAGTGTAACAAAAGACTGTAATTGAATTTGTCTTCTGCTATACGAGATGATCGTATGATTAAAAAGGGAAAATTAAAAATGAGAGAATGCACACGACCTGAATTTTACGGTTTATTTATTTTCAGGGACAAATTTAATATTCCCCATAATTAACTGATAGAAACGTCTTTGTTTTTTCTTATTTTAACTTATTGTCATTTGAAAAAATAATAACTACAACTAAATTAAAATGAGTCCTTAAATATATTTTGATTTTTACTTTAAATCAGTATCTACTAAAATGTCTTATTTTTGAGCAAATCTCTCAAAATTAATAAAATAACTTTTTTTCGGTAATTACTTGGCCACGTCACACGAGTAGAATATTAGGGTAATATGCCCTGGGGTGCGGTTAATATCTATTTTTTACTTTCTGTAAAATATGGGAGTATATCACCACTATTTAAAGGACATAAAAAAACTTATCAAATTGACTAAAAAAAATTATATATATTTTAGATATGCTGCTGAATATCCTGAAAGGCATACTCCCCACAGAACAATGTTTCGTCGGGTAGTGGAGCAATTAAGGGTTCAAGGGTTATCCCAAAGCGGATGAGGATACCAACCGTATTGACACAGGACAACATTATCACCATTTTGGCTTATTTTGAAGTCAACCCGACAAGAGCAATTACTGATGCGGTGGGCGATTTAGGTTTCACTTACGGGTCTATCCAAAAAGCCTTAAAGAAAAACGGCCTTATAGGCCAAGCGATGGGGGATTTCTACTCGCAAAAGGTCGGAGAGAAATGAAATTTGATGGGATCGTAGAGATAGGTTCCCTGATAGTCCACCTGAGTTTGCGACCTCGGGGGGTTGCCGCTCGAGGGGTGGGGGGATGAAAACTCTGACTCATAGCGCTTGGTGCAAAATAGCACCCTTAGGGTAGGTGCTATTGAAAAAAAGTTCAAATAGAATATGTAGAGAACAAAGTTGTGCACAACTTTGATTCTTTGTATTTTTTGGCTCAGACAAATAGTTTTCGCTCCACGGTGCGCCAAATTTGGGGGTAGTTTTTAATTTTTAACAAAATTATAATTTAATCGCGGATTAAGACAAAGATGGCTACTAAACAATTCTGTAATATTTTTTCTTTATGAGAGTAAGGTTTTTTTAAGTAAGTAGATGCCCGATTCGATACATTTAATCTTATATAATAAAAGATATGATTTTTAGAAGTGCGCCTTACATACTATTGATATGGGCATTTTTTAATTATCATGATCTACGGTCAATATTTTCTTATTATTGTTGACCTACACTAACTTTTTTATTTTTGTGCAAATATGATTTTTTTCCGAGGGCCCGTCCGTACGCCGGATGCACTTAGGCCAAGTTTGGCCCATTGTGCTCACCCTGTTTGGTTGTTACACCCACTCCGTGATCCCAGTTAGATGCACTAGTTTGTGTAGGTCAACTGGGGAGAGGGTAGGGATGTCCTCTGGTTCCAGTTTTGGTTGCCGGAGTATTTGTTGCCTCTTTCGATCTAGTAACTCACAATGGCAAACTATGTGCTGTAAAGTTTCTCTATCTTGTCCGTATAGTCTGCAGTCAAGGTCTCCATTGTACCATTGCATTCTGTGCAGATGGTTCTTGACAGCCATGTGTCCTGTCAGAATTCCTGTAATGGTTCTCAGCTGGTTCCTATTCATTTGAAGCAGCTGTTTCGTAAGTCTTGGGTCTGGGTTCCCAATGAAGCTTTTGCTATGAGCTAATCCCTGTCTGTTTCTCCAGTGGATTTTGTGTTCATTCCTGATTCATCACTTTAGAGCATCTCGTGCCGTGCATATTGGCACTCCGAGTGCCGGTTCTGGACCAATGAATGTGTTTTCGGAGCCTTTTCTCGCGAGTTTATCGGCTTTTTCGTTTCCTGTAATACTTTCGTGGCCTGGTACTCACTGCAGTATTACTTTGTTCACTGTTGCCTGGGCCTTCAGTTCCTCTTGGCATTCCCATACCAGTCTTGAGGTTACCTTGTTGCATATTAGCGCTTTAAGGGCTGCCTGACTATCAGAATATATTCGCTTATTGAGGTAAGCCTTCCTGTTGTTTTCGTACGCACATTGCAATATGGCGTAGATTTCTGCTTGGAACACTGCGTGATACTTTCCCAGAGAGAAAACCGCATTTTTCTCCTCTTTGGTTTTGGAGCCGTCTGTGTACCAGATTATTGCCCCAGGAGGAGTTTCTGGTGTTTTGTTTTTCCATACGTTTCGTTCATCAATTATGACCTCATATGGTATGTCATAGCGAAACCTTGGGTGTATGTGGTCTGATCTCATTTCTAACTCAGGTCCATCTATAGTCTCGCTCAAAAGTTCGTGTCCAGTTCCCTGCCTGCCTAAGAGCGGCGTCGAACTCTGAAGTCTATATAGTCCCATTCTTGCCTCCCCTTTTATCACCAAGTGGAGCGGAGGAAGGTCTTGGATGATCTTCATTGCGGTTGTGGGAGTTGATTTCATTGCTCGCGTGATACTCAAGCAGGCCAGCCTTTGCAGGCTTTGATATTAAAAAATGATATAAATAAATATGATAGGTACCAGAAAATATAATTTTCAACCCGTTTCCACACCACCCTTGAGGTAGAGTTGATCGGCGCGTTTTTTTTTTAACGTGGTATCCCTAAGAGCGTTTTCACACGGCACCATATATCGCGAACGGCAAATGGTCGCAATATTGCTTTTACACCAAATTATGTGTTTTCTAATGAGCCATTTTCACACACAGGCGATATTAGAGAACACATAATTTGGTGTAAAGCAATATTGCGACCATTTATCGCGCGCGATATATGGCGCCGTGTGAAAACACTCTAAGAGGCCTATTCCACGGTCGATATGGATTTCACTTTGCGTCCGGCGCCATATTCGGCTAGGTCGGCGTGGTCTGTTTGGTCCTCATCGTCCTATATTTTATGTCTGTATGTCTTCTGCATTGTCGTCGTCTAGCACAATCTAGTCAAGAATGTTTTCGCAGGACGTCCTATTACAGTATAAACATAGAACCGAACATTTTAATCCTGCTTTACGGCAACCACAAGCAGGTCCACAACCTTTCTGGCATATGCACAAGATACTCTTGAGTAAAACCTCTGGAGCTGGTTCCTTTGAGATGCGTATGACGTCTAATCCTGTTGTTGTTTTTCGCCATCCATGATCTTCTGGAGGTTGGAACCTATATCTACAATCCCACCAAATTTCATTTCTCTCCGACCTTTTGCGAGTAGAACCCATTATTTTGTACCCATCGCTTGGCCTATTATAGCTTTTAAGGTTAGGCCCGTAATGAATTTGAGGGAACGTGATTTCGAGAATCGCATGGCGTTTTCCAGAACAATGCTTCGGATTAATAAAGAGGATTCCAATTTTGTTTTCAAATATATTTACAGATGAGTCCTGTTTCTCTACAGCAGGCCGTCACAATAGACGCAATACGCATTACTGGGTCAGGAAAAATCCCCATCATTGCGCCTATTGAACGGCAGGGATAACAAACAACAAGAGTTTGGTGTGGAATGTGGAGAAAGAGGATTTTGAGTCGTCCTTTTTTTTTATCAAGGAGTGTTAAGACTGAATAACGCTATTTGGGTTGCTTGGAGAACGAAATCAGTAACTTCATGACCAATATTCCACCGCATCAGTTACGTGACATGGTATGGCAGCAAGATGGTGCGCCACCTCATATCATAAGAACTATTACAAATTTTCTAAATCAGAGGTACCCCCAATGGATTGGAAAAAATGGAGCAGTTCGCTGGCCACCACGGAGTCAGGATTTAACAGAATTGGATTTTTTTTATGGGGTCTTTTAAAGGATGTTGTCTATGACACAACACCCAACACATTAGATGTTATTAGAACAAAATTAGTAAACGAAATTCACCGCCTTAATCAAAATCCAGATATTCCTTTTAGGGTCCGTCAAAATTTTAAACTCAGATTGCAAGTTTGTTTAGATAACAATGACCGTCTTATCGAACATCTATGCGAGATCGAAGACGGCAGTAATTTTAATATAGTTTTTGTTTTCTTTTGGTTCTTTTTTTTTACATAATTTAAATATATTTCATTGTTATGCTTTTATTTTTTGGTGTTATTTAGTATAACATAAAATTATAATTCATTTTGTTAAATTCAGATGCTTTCATACCTACGAACAGACAGACATAACACAGACAATACAGTGGGTCTATCTTATTTTTCATATTTATTAAGTTGGTTACATTTTTAATAGGTTGGCTTTATTTTCTAAAATAAATAAATTCAACGATTTATGACAATCTCTATTTCTACACCACGGTAGTTAAGATCAACTTATCAATTTAATTCAATCTCTAATGTTATTTATTTTCAACATATGTTATGTTGACATTACTTCTTTTTTAAAATTTAGGAAGTGTCGCTTTTCCGTCTTTTACCTTAGTTCTGTAACTAAACAAATTTTTCAATGTCAAAATTGGCGACAGTGACAAGTATTGAAAAAATAACAAAACAGCTTATCAAAACATAATAGTATATTATTTATTAAAATATTATTAAATTAATTTATGATTGAAATAAAGTTGTATACAATCCTCGACTGGAAATTTCATTATGATATCAAGATTTGTTCGCTAATAGCATCAAATTGTATTTGTTGTCTTACACTTAAACTCTTGCAATAGTTTCCCGGAATTAACTAGAGTATGGTAAATTTTAAAATATATTGTTGGTATTTATGAAAGGGATTTATAGGTAATGCAACAGAGATGTCTAAAGACAACTGCTACAATGGGCTTTTTCACTAAATTTTAATTTTGACCCTATCGTACAGAGTAAGAAAAATGAAATTTTTTTACTTTCAATTTTTAAATTCTTTAATTATTTACTGAGAAAACAATTAAACAAAATACGCTCTCTAATAAAAACACGCTGAACAACTTACCGGCGTCACAACAAATCCGTCAATTGGGCAGCCCGGGACACACTCCGACCTGACTAATCTCTAGAGGCCGGTGTTCTGTTTCAAATTTGTTCTTTTCTATTTAAGTTATCGAAACAAAGATTGTTAAGAAAACTATTCTTATTTTCTTTTTAAATTGGCCTTACAATGGTATGGTAACGTTTTCTTTCATTTTAATTTATTTTAAGTTAATTACTCTTCAATAATTAGTCTATATATGACATTTTTCCATGAACGCACAAGTTCTCGATTTCGACACTCTCCAGGAGCGGCGCAGAGTCGCGCATGTCGAGGACTTGGGTCCGAACCGTGAAGCCAGAAAGTACGGCGAAATAGGTTGTTCGAAAAAAAAACTCACCATTTTTGCTTAATATAGACATAATTTATTGGTAATAAATCGGATTTTATCTAAAACTATTCAGTGCAAGTGCGTAGCTGATTCTCCAACATAGAAGAACAAAATTGGAGGAAGAAAGAGGGCCCTCTCTACCGCCACGGCTAATCAGTCCAGGTAAGAGTGCGATTTCGACCATCTTGTGTGCCAATTTCTTTTTTTAAGTTACAGTCCATTGCTAACTGCGTTACCGCATCATTTTTGGCCCTTCTTCACCTGATATGAATCAGCATTTTTTTGAAAATAATTTTTTAAATATTTAAAACATTTTATTCATTTATTAAAATAGCCATCTTAAAATTTTTTCTAATTCATTGCAAATCTTACGAGAGATAAGGCCGCGCATCGATTTATCGCTTCAAACTAATGCGCGAGTTTTAGACGTACATGCAGTAGTACCAAAATCATTTTTAAATAAACGATACCATTTTCGCTGTTTGATTTTCGGGTAGTTGTAAATAAACGATAAAATTTAACCGGTTTCAGGGGTTTTCTAATCTTTCAATTCAATGATTTATTTTTGCTTCAATAACAATAATAATAGATAATACTGAATAGTTTTCTCTTTATTGTGTTATTATTAAAACTAGTGCATCATGGAAAGTGTAGACAAAATAACAAAACAAACTTTAAAACGCACAACGGCTTATAACCGTCTAAAAGAAACCTATGAATTAGGACTTCAAGTGGCTTCTGACAGTTCCGTAAAAGCTACCTTTTTGGCTAGAATCGAAGGTATGGATTTTATGATGAATTTCAGGCATCACATAATCAGATTATTTCATTAATTTCTGAAGATGAATTTAAAATACATGATGCAGCACGCATAGCTGCTGACAAATGGTATTATGGTTCAAAAGCAATAAAAAATGATATATCTATTAATAATCCGAATCAGTCGGTCGTAAATAATTTCGCCAATACCCAGTAAGCCAGTGACAAGATTACCTATAATAATTTTGCCAAAATTTGATGGTAATTTTGCTCAATGGCCCAGTTTTTATGATTTATACAATAGTTTGGTTCATTTTAATAATGATTTATTTCAAGTAGAAAAATTTCAGTATCTATTCCTTAGATAAGGAACCGGCAGCATTAGTAAAGGGAATTCCACTTACTGAGAATAATTATGTAATTGCATATGACATTTTAGAGAAAAGATATCAAAATAAAAGACTCCTGGCCACTCATTATTATAATGAGCTTATATCAGCACATTTTATTCAAAAGACGTCTGCTAAAGAACTTAGACATATTTTAAATATTTTTTCGGAAAACTTAGCTGCCCTAAGAGTTTTAAATTTTCCTGTAGATTAGTGGGATTTTTTATTGTTTAATATGTTACTTCAAAAACTCGAACTGATTTCGAGGTACAGCACAGTTTAACAGCAATACCTTCATATTTACAATTAAAAACATTTTTATAGAATAATTGTAAGGCTTTGGAGTCAGTTCAATTTAATTCATATAATACAAATACTCATAATTCAAATATTACTATTAATCAAAACAAACAGCCAAGAATGAACCCTTCTCTTCATTCCAATCCTAGTTTTAATAATTCAAATTTTAGAAATAGAAGACAAATTACACTTTTGAATACAACTCCTCCTAATAGTACGTCAAAATGTCCGTCTTGTTCATCGTCTCATACCTTATACCGATGCCCTTCATTTACATCAAAAACCCCAAGTGAAAGATTTTCGTTCGTTAAGCAACACAACCTTAGTGTTAATTGTTTTATTTCACCTCATCCACTTCGCAAGTGTGGTTCTACATTTCGGTGCCGAATATGTGCGGCTCCCCACCACACTTTACTGCATTTTGAAAAAACTGACAATAGTTCCTCAAGTAATTCTTTCAGTGCGATGACTGCAACATCTGCAATCCAAGTACATCCTCCATTAGAAAATCCACAATCAAATACTACACTTACTAGTGTCATGACTAGTACCTTAGCAGTTCGACAAAGTACTGTCCTTTTATCCACAGCTGAAGTAGAAATTATATTGTAATTTCCAAAAAATACGCGCTCTTTTTGATACTGCAAGCATGGCAAACTTCATTTCCGAAAAATGTATCAATCGACTTGGCTTAAACTTAAGTCGTAAAAAATACTACAGTCCCATTGAAGGAATAAACGGTATGTCGGCTTGTTCTGGTAATGGCATTACACAATGTCATAGTAGTGGCAACGGCGCACGAAGGTTATCACGCTGTCGTATTGTGCTTCTAAATAACCAAAAATCCAGGTTTCATTAAGTATTAATAATTGGATTGAGATGTAAATCTATTTAATGGTCAAATATTAATGAACGGGCGTGAAAATCCTGCACATGTAAGCCTTAATTACCGAAATAACTCAAAGTTGTGCACCTAAAATTCCACCAGAATATTAGTTTTTGTCGCGTTCGGGTTGGCAGTGTTGCCAAGATGTCGAGTTCTCCGGACGTGTCCGATTTATGCGAGGAGTGTGAGGACAATTTTATTGTTAACAGTAGAGCAGTTCAGTGTGCCCTTTGTAAAAAGCGATTTCATAATATGTGCATTAAAATGAAGGATAGTATTTCAAAATCAATTATGGATTGTAAAAATATAATGTGGTACTGCAATGGATGTGTTGAAGCTGCTGTACAAAATAACACCGTTTCTGGAAAAATTGAGGAAATAAAAAAGAAAACTGATGCTGTAATGCGGGAAATTAAGGAGCTAAGAGCTGAAAAACACCCTCAAGTGTGTGCAGACCAACCAATGAACTATGCCAAAGTTTTAAAACAAGGTATAGTGTTTGTCAAGCCAACCAAAGCATGCGACAGTAAAGAAACAACAAGAATTATTAGGCAACAAGTAAATCCTGCAGATCTCGGCATTGGGATCAAAGGTATGAAGGAAACAAAGGAGGGGGCTGTGCTTATACAATGCCGGAATGAAGCAGATGCCAGAAAGCTAAAGGCTGACCTCGAGCCAAAAATCAGGCAAAACTTTATGACAACTGTCCCAACTAAAAGAAACCCACGAATAAAAATTGTGGGAATGGAAGAACAATATGAGGAAGAAAAACTCATAGAAAAAATCCGGCAACAAAATCCAAATATTGTAACAAAGGAAAGTCAAATAAAACTGATTATCTCGAAAAAGATGGTAACACTTTTTTCGCCATAGTAGAATGTGATGGGAAGACATTTGAGAGAGTGCTAAATGAAGGGGAAAGCAGGCTATTCATAGACTGTAGATCATGCCGATGCTTTGAATACATAAATGTAAAACGATGCTACAACTGTAATCGATACAATCATACAGCAAAGGAATGTAAAGAGCAGAGATCCTATGGAAATTGTAACAGTGGAAATCATGAAACCAAGGAATGCAAAAAAAATAAACTTGAATGTATAAACTGTCAGCTGAGCAATATTAAATACAAGCTAAACTTGGACGTAAACCATAGTGTATATGAAAGCAAATGTCCAACGTATCTGTGGCTTCAGGAAAAAGAGAAACAAAAAATTTAGTACTACAACTCTGAAAAATAGCAGCCAAAGAGCGCAATAATCGATAAAGACCTTGAAAGTAAGTATAACATGACGATCATGCACCAAAACATCCAGTGTCTTAGAAATAACACTTTGGAAATAGACTGTTTCCTGGATGTCCTTACATGTAACCCCCAGGTTCTGCTTTTTAGCGAACACTGGCTGGAACAGAATGAAACCTCATTAATAAAACTTGAAGGATACAATCTTGTTTCTGTCTACACAAGAAAAGACATGAAGCATGGAGGTGTCTGCATTTACTGTGATGAAAACACTGAATTTAAGGATGAACGAACTATCAGTAATATGAGTATAGAGGGAGACATTGAGCTGACTGCAGTAGTTCAGGAAACATGTAAACTTGTGATACTGTGTTTATATCGTAGGGGAACAGGAGTGTATGACATTTTTGTGGAAAGACTCGAACAGGTACTAGAGTTCTTATATAATGACTACTCAAAATATAAAATAATCTTGGCTGGTGACTTCAATCTTAATTTTTTTGATAATAAAAGTATCCGCATTAAACAACTACTAGATTTATGTAATGTATATAATTTAAATCAGTGTATTTTTAAAGCAACACGTGAAACTGAAGATTCAGCTACATTAATTGACAACATATTTTGTAATTTTAAACATTTTTCTAGCTATGTATTGAACTCGGCACTCTCTGATCACCATGCACAAATAATTAGTATTAAAGGTCCATGTAATGTAAAAAAACCGGAATATGAATTTAGGAGAGTTTTTTCGCAGGGTAAGATCTTGCATTTCAAACAAGAGATTGACATGATTGACTGGAATCAGGTGTATGATGCCAAAACGGTTGATGGCGCCTACTCTGTATTTTTAAATTTGCTTTTGAATTATTTTAATAGCATTTTTGTTGTGAAAAAGTGTTCGCTGGCTAAAGACAACAAACACTGGATTACAACAGGTATCAAAGTATCCTGTAGACATAAGCGTGTGCTTTACTACAAAAGAAATCAGGGGAGGATTGCCAATCAGGTGTTTATTAAATATTGAAGAATATTAAAGCAAGTTATAAAAAATGCAAAAAAAATGTCAAACAAACAATTTCTTGATGCTGCTGAGGATAGGGTTAGGGCCACTTGGCAATTAGTTAAAAATATAACTGGTACAACAGGAAAAAAACTGTCCTTGAGGGTTTCTCAAAAAAGTACGATAGTCCACTTAAAATTGTGAACAACCTAAATAAATATTTCATCGATGCATGTCCAAAGCTGGATTCTACTGACAGAGATGCTTCACTACAATCCCCTACTTCCTTACAGTCTATATATCTGAGACCAACTGATTGCAGTGAAATTTATAAGCTTATAATGAACTTGAAAAACAAGAAATCTGTTGGTGATGATAATATACCAGTGAGGATTCTTAAAGATATTGCTAAAACAATCTGTAACCCATTAACATATATCATAAACTTGTGCTTTAAAACTGGAGTGTACCCCAATCGATTAAAAAATGCATATGTTAAGGCAATATACAAAAAGGGTGAGAATGATGAAGAAAAAAATTATAGGCCTATATTCCTTCTCTCCAATATAGGAAAGGTTTTTGAAAAGGCTATATGCAATAGACTGACAGATTTTTTTGAGAAATTTTCACTGATTACTGATGGACAGAACGGTTTTAGGAAGGGGAAGTCTACCATAAGAGCAATCTATCAGGCACTTTCTAATATACTAGATTCATTGAATAATAAAAAAATTACTTTAGCAATGTGCATGGACCTGTCAAAGGCTTTTGACAGTGTTAACCACAACATATTGTGCTCAAAACTAGAAAATTATGGTATAAGGGAAAATGCTATTGATTTGATTCGATCCTATTTAGAAAACCGGACACAACAGGTTGTGGAGACCGATGCTTATGGTAGACTTATAGCCTCGGACAGAATAAGTGTTATTAGGGGTGTACCACAAGGATCTATTTTAGGCCCTTTGCTTTATATAATGTATACTAATGAATTGGTGAGTATTACAGGTCAGTATACAGTTCTTTATGCCGATGACACCACTCTGATCTTTAGTGAGGAGGACTCTGATTCTATGATGATTAGCGTTGAAAGAGCTTGCGGTGACCTTGACAGGTACTTTTCAGGCCATGATCTTCTTTTAAATATACCTAAGACTCAGTGTATTGTTTTTGGGAATCGAACTGACCATGCTTTTGCATTTACCTACAGGAATAGTAAAGTCCAGAATTTAGATCGGGTTTCCTTTCTTGGTGTAACAATAGACAAGAGATTGGACTGGAGAGCGCATGTCGAGGCTATCGCGACTAGTATATCGAGGTACTGTTATGCTCTAAGAATTATTGCTGAGAATGTCTGCATAGAGGCTGCAATGTCAGCCTATCATGCATTTGTTGCATCTAAGATTAGGTATGGTATTATTTTTTGGGGGAATTCTACAGATATGGACAGGATTTTAAAATTGCAAAAAAGATGTGTCAGGTGTATTTTCGGAATGAAACAACGAGACAGTTGTAAAAATGAATTTAATAATAATAATAATAATAATAATCTATATTTCAAATTATGTTATAATATACATTTCTTGTACAAAGCACACAAAACATACAAAAACACAAAAGGAAACGGCGTCATAAAAGGAAGAAAACAAATGTTCTTATTCTCTATAAATTATCCTAAATAATCCTGTATTGAGTACGGTTCTAGATTAATTAACATTTCTTTGACTTTAACTTTAAATACTTTAAGACTACTTATACATTTAATATCATTTGGCAACTTGTTAAAGAATTTTAGACACATATAACCTGGATTTTTTTCTGTTAATGTTAGTCTATGGATAGGGTAATTTACATTTAGAGTTCTAGTGTTATAATCATGAAAAGTTTGCAGCTCAAAAGTGTTTCTATTTTTAAAAAAGAACAACAAACATTCATAAATGTACACACCATAAACCGTTAAGATTCCACATTGTTTAAAAACATTCCTGCAACTTTCATTAAAAGCCATTAATTTTATTATTCTTAATGCTCGTTTTTGAACTACAAATATTTTTTCAATTAAGCTATTGCTACCCCAAAAAATAATTCCGTATTTCATGATGGATTCAAAGTTTGCATAGTATATTACTTTCAAGCTTTTTTCCTTCATGTATCGGGCAACAACCCTAATTCCATAGCAAACAGAGTTTAATTTTTTTATAAGTGTATTAATGTGATGTGACCAACTTAGAAATTCATCTAGGTTGACGCCTAAAAACTTCGTTTGTTCAACAATTTCTACATCCGATTCCCCTAAATATATACTTTGTGGTTTCTCAACTTTTGACAGTTTAGTTCTGAAAATAAGAGCATTTGTTTTGTTCTTGTTTAAAATTAATTTATTTTTTGAAAACCAAGAGTTGGCTTTATCAAATAGTGTAGTTCCCATTGCCCTTAATTCAAAGATATTTTCCCCTCCCGTAATAAGATTTGTATCGTCAGCAAAACATGTTACTTTTTCGTGTTGAGAAGCTTCTATGGAATTCAGGTCGTTGAGAAAAATTACAAATAAGATTGGCCCTGCAATGCTGCCTTGAGCAATTCCTAAACTATTACTCATTAAGTTCGAAAAGTAAGTTTGTCCGTTCTTTGTTACCTTAACTTTTTGTTGTCTATTAATTAAATAAGATTCAAATAGTTTAAGAGCATTTCCTCTAACACCATATAATTCCAATTTTTTTAATAATAACTTTGGGTCGATACAATCATAGGCTTTTGATAAATCTAAACATATACCGAGTGCCAAATTTCATAAACTTGTGCTTTAAAACTGGAGTGTACCCCAATCGATTAAAAAATGCATATGTTAAGGCAATATACAAAAAGGGTGAGAATGATGAAGAAAAAAATTATAGGCCTATATTCCTTCTCTCCAATATAGGAAAGGTTTTTGAAAAGGCTATATGCAATAGACTGACAGATTTTTTTGAGAAATTTTCACTGATTACTGATGGACAGAACGGTTTTAGGAAGGGGAAGTCTACCATAAGAGCAATCTATCAGGCACTTTCTAATATACTAGATTCATTGAATAATAAAAAAATTACTTTAGCAATGTGCATGGACCTGTCAAAGGCTTTTGACAGTGTTAACCACAACATATTGTGCTCAAAACTAGAAAATTATGGTATAAGGGAAAATGCTATTGATTTGATTCGATCCTATTTAGAAAACCGGACACAACAGGTTGTGGAGACCGATGCTTATGGTAGACTTATAGCCTCGGACAGAATAAGTGTTATTAGGGGTGTACCACAAGGATCTATTTTAGGCCCTTTGCTTTATATAATGTATACTAATGAATTGGTGAGTATTACAGGTCAGTATACAGTTCTTTATGCCGATGACACCACTCTGATCTTTAGTGAGGAGGACTCTGATTCTATGATGATTAGCGTTGAAAGAGCTTGCGGTGACCTTGACAGGTACTTTTCAGGCCATGATCTTCTTTTAAATATACCTAAGACTCAGTGTATTGTTTTTGGGAATCGAACTGACCATGCTTTTGCATTTACCTACAGGAATAGTAAAGTCCAGAATTTAGATCGGGTTTCCTTTCTTGGTGTAACAATAGACAAGAGATTGGACTGGAGAGCGCATGTCGAGGCTATCGCGACTAGTATATCGAGGTACTGTTATGCTCTAAGAATTATTGCTGAGAATGTCTGCATAGAGGCTGCAATGTCAGCCTATCATGCATTTGTTGCATCTAAGATTAGGTATGGTATTATTTTTTGGGGGAATTCTACAGATATGGACAGGATTTTAAAATTGCAAAAAAGATGTGTCAGGTGTATTTTCGGAATGAAACAACGAGACAGTTGTAAAAATGAATTTAATAATAATAATAATAATAATCTATATTTCAAATTATGTTATAATATACATTTCTTGTACAAAGCACACAAAACATACAAAAACACAAAAGGAAACGGCGTCATAAAAGGAAGAAAACAAATGTTCTTATTCTCTATAAATTATCCTAAATAATCCTGTATTGAGTACGGTTCTAGATTAATTAACATTTCTTTGACTTTAACTTTAAATACTTTAAGACTACTTATACATTTAATATCATTTGGCAACTTGTTAAAGAATTTTAGACACATATAACCTGGATTTTTTTCTGTTAATGTTAGTCTATGGATAGGGTAATTTACATTTAGAGTTCTAGTGTTATAATCATGAAAAGTTTGCAGCTCAAAAGTGTTTCTATTTTTAAAAAAGAACAACAAACATTCATAAATGTACACACCATAAACCGTTAAGATTCCACATTGTTTAAAAACATTCCTGCAACTTTCATTAAAAGCCATTAATTTTATTATTCTTAATGCTCGTTTTTGAACTACAAATATTTTTTCAATTAAGCTATTGCTACCCCAAAAAATAATTCCGTATTTCATGATGGATTCAAAGTTTGCATAGTATATTACTTTCAAGCTTTTTTCCTTCATGTATCGGGCAACAACCCTAATTCCATAGCAAACAGAGTTTAATTTTTTTATAAGTGTATTAATGTGATGTGACCAACTTAGAAATTCATCTAGGTTGACGCCTAAAAACTTCGTTTGTTCAACAATTTCTACATCCGATTCCCCTAAATATATACTTTGTGGTTTCTCAACTTTTGACAGTTTAGTTCTGAAAATAAGAGCATTTGTTTTGTTCTTGTTTAAAATTAATTTATTTTTTGAAAACCAAGAGTTGGCTTTATCAAATAGTGTAGTTCCCATTGCCCTTAATTCAAAGATATTTTCCCCTCCCGTAATAAGATTTGTATCGTCAGCAAAACATGTTACTTTTTCGTGTTGAGAAGCTTCTATGGAATTCAGGTCGTTGAGAAAAATTACAAATAAGATTGGCCCTGCAATGCTGCCTTGAGCAATTCCTAAACTATTACTCATTAAGTTCGAAAAGTAAGTTTGTCCGTTCTTTGTTACCTTAACTTTTTGTTGTCTATTAATTAAATAAGATTCAAATAGTTTAAGAGCATTTCCTCTAACACCATATAATTCCAATTTTTTTAATAATAACTTTGGGTCGATACAATCATAGGCTTTTGATAAATCTAAACATATACCGAGTGCCAAATTTCATAAACTTGTGCTTTAAAACTGGAGTGTACCCCAATCGATTAAAAAATGCATATGTTAAGGCAATATACAAAAAGGGTGAGAATGATGAAGAAAAAAATTATAGGCCTATATTCCTTCTCTCCAATATAGGAAAGGTTTTTGAAAAGGCTATATGCAATAGACTGACAGATTTTTTTGAGAAATTTTCACTGATTACTGATGGACAGAACGGTTTTAGGAAGGGGAAGTCTACCATAAGAGCAATCTATCAGGCACTTTCTAATATACTAGATTCATTGAATAATAAAAAAATTACTTTAGCAATGTGCATGGACCTGTCAAAGGCTTTTGACAGTGTTAACCACAACATATTGTGCTCAAAACTAGAAAATTATGGTATAAGGGAAAATGCTATTGATTTGATTCGATCCTATTTAGAAAACCGGACACAACAGGTTGTGGAGACCGATGCTTATGGTAGACTTATAGCCTCGGACAGAATAAGTGTTATTAGGGGTGTACCACAAGGATCTATTTTAGGCCCTTTGCTTTATATAATGTATACTAATGAATTGGTGAGTATTACAGGTCAGTATACAGTTCTTTATGCCGATGACACCACTCTGATCTTTAGTGAGGAGGACTCTGATTCTATGATGATTAGCGTTGAAAGAGCTTGCGGTGACCTTGACAGGTACTTTTCAGGCCATGATCTTCTTTTAAATATACCTAAGACTCAGTGTATTGTTTTTGGGAATCGAACTGACCATGCTTTTGCATTTACCTACAGGAATAGTAAAGTCCAGAATTTAGATCGGGTTTCCTTTCTTGGTGTAACAATAGACAAGAGATTGGACTGGAGAGCGCATGTCGAGGCTATCGCGACTAGTATATCGAGGTACTGTTATGCTCTAAGAATTATTGCTGAGAATGTCTGCATAGAGGCTGCAATGTCAGCCTATCATGCATTTGTTGCATCTAAGATTAGGTATGGTATTATTTTTTGGGGGAATTCTACAGATATGGACAGGATTTTAAAATTGCAAAAAAGATGTGTCAGGTGTATTTTCGGAATGAAACAACGAGACAGTTGTAAAAATGAATTTAATAATAATAATAATAATAATCTATATTTCAAATTATGTTATAATATACATTTCTTGTACAAAGCACACAAAACATACAAAAACACAAAAGGAAACGGCGTCATAAAAGGAAGAAAACAAATGTTCTTATTCTCTATAAATTATCCTAAATAATCCTGTATTGAGTACGGTTCTAGATTAATTAACATTTCTTTGACTTTAACTTTAAATACTTTAAGACTACTTATACATTTAATATCATTTGGCAACTTGTTAAAGAATTTTAGACACATATAACCTGGATTTTTTTCTGTTAATGTTAGTCTATGGATAGGGTAATTTACATTTAGAGTTCTAGTGTTATAATCATGAAAAGTTTGCAGCTCAAAAGTGTTTCTATTTTTAAAAAAGAACAACAAACATTCATAAATGTACACACCATAAACCGTTAAGATTCCACATTGTTTAAAAACATTCCTGCAACTTTCATTAAAAGCCATTAATTTTATTATTCTTAATGCTCGTTTTTGAACTACAAATATTTTTTCAATTAAGCTATTGCTACCCCAAAAAATAATTCCGTATTTCATGATGGATTCAAAGTTTGCATAGTATATTACTTTCAAGCTTTTTTCCTTCATGTATCGGGCAACAACCCTAATTCCATAGCAAACAGAGTTTAATTTTTTTATAAGTGTATTAATGTGATGTGACCAACTTAGAAATTCATCTAGGTTGACGCCTAAAAACTTCGTTTGTTCAACAATTTCTACATCCGATTCCCCTAAATATATACTTTGTGGTTTCTCAACTTTTGACAGTTTAGTTCTGAAAATAAGAGCATTTGTTTTGTTCTTGTTTAAAATTAATTTATTTTTTGAAAACCAAGAGTTGGCTTTATCAAATAGTGTAGTTCCCATTGCCCTTAATTCAAAGATATTTTCCCCTCCCGTAATAAGATTTGTATCGTCAGCAAAACATGTTACTTTTTCGTGTTGAGAAGCTTCTATGGAATTCAGGTCGTTGAGAAAAATTACAAATAAGATTGGCCCTGCAATGCTGCCTTGAGCAATTCCTAAACTATTACTCATTAAGTTCGAAAAGTAAGTTTGTCCGTTCTTTGTTACCTTAACTTTTTGTTGTCTATTAATTAAATAAGATTCAAATAGTTTAAGAGCATTTCCTCTAACACCATATAATTCCAATTTTTTTAATAATAACTTTGGGTCGATACAATCATAGGCTTTTGATAAATCTAAACATATACCGAGTGCCAAATTTCCTTTCTCAACAATTTCTAAAATTTTTTTCGTAAATTGAAAAATGGCAGTTTGTGTTGATTTTCCCGGTATATAGCCATGTTGGTTACTATTAAAAAGGTTACATTCATTCATGAAGTTAATAAGACGACGACACATTAAGAGCTCAAACAATTTTGAAAAAGCTGGTAAGAGGCTGATTGGTCTATAATTTTCTATTAATTCGGGATCTCCTTTTTTAAATAGAGGTTTAATTAACGCTATTTTAAGTTGGTCTGGAAAGATTCCTTTCTTAAATGATTTATTAATAAGGTAATAAAGAACATCTTGGATTACAGGGATGGCTAATTTTACAATGCTAGTTGGTATTTCATCTACACCACTACTATGTTTATTTTTAATTTTTTTAGCACACTCACAAATTTCATTGGTAGACACTGGTCTTAAAAACAATAATTTATTATTTCTCCTAATATCACAATTTGATGACTTTGTTTCTAGTTTTTTAAGTAACTCTGGAACTATAGATAACAAGTATGTGTTATACTGATCCGGTATTTCTTCGGCATTTCCCTTAATACCAATATCACCATCGTTTTTGTTATGTCCGGTTATTTCTTTACAAATACTCCACATACACTTAGTTTTATTATCTGCTGATCTTATCCGTTTGTCGTATTCTTCCGACCTCACTGCCCTTAGCAGATCATCATATTTTTTTTTTGTTTTCCTGTATTCTTCTTTAAAGTTATTGTCATATCTCGATAAAGTTAAAAATAGATCTAATCTGTCTTTACACTCTATTATTCTTGGATCGTTAGATATTTTATGTTTTTGACGAAAGTTTGTTAATTTTAAAGGAAAGCAATGATTAAAGATATTGGTAAATGTATTCACAAATAAGTTCCATTGTGCGTTTACATTTAACCTATCCGATTCGTACGTTTGAAGCCAATCTTGTTCTTTTAAGTAATTTATGAATAATAGTTTATTTTCATCTGAAAAGATTCTACGGTATTGTAAATTATTTTTTTCAGGAAATTTTAGTTGAAAATTCACTTTTTGGGCTGTGTGGTCGGAAATAAACGTTTTAATGACAGCACTATCTACATTATCTAAATTTAAAAATATATTATCAATGCATGAAGCTGAGTTATACATTATTCTAGTATTTGCGAATATTGATTGCTTTAAATCAAAAGATTGAAATAGCGATACTAAATTTGTTTTATTGCTATTCTCCTTTAACATTTCTATATTGAAATCACCCGCAATTATAATTTTTTTATTTTCGCCAATAATACTAGATAACATTGCCTCAATACTATCTAGAAATTTGACTATGTTTCCAGACGGTGGTCTATATACAGATACTATAATAATTTGGACCCCATTTATTTCACATTCTATGGCAGCATATTCATATTCACTTTTAACTGAAAGTTTGTTTATTTTATTTCTTGGTCGAAACTTTATTGATTTGTGTACAAAAATTGCGCTTCCTCCGTGCTGGCCAGCGTCGCGACAATAACTATCTCCTAGTTTAAAATTTTTTATAGCCAAATATCTCAATTGTTCAGTTGACTTCCAATGCTCTGTAATACATAGAAATTTACAATCATTGTACTTTCCTACAATATAATTTATTCCATCCACAGAGTTACCTAGTGACTGTACATTTTGGTGAATGATGCTAATCTTTGTAAGATTGTTTTTTGTTGTTTTTGAAGGTTCCTCCTGTTTAACTTCTTTGGTGGTTTGCGTGTTTTTATTTATAAAAAATCCTCATTGTAATTGATACTATTTCTAAACCTAGCAAGTCTTCTTCTGTATATAGGACACTCGGTATCTCTTGCAGAGTGTTGATAATCGAAAAGTTTCATTTTTATACAATTTGGGCATCGAAAAGTATCCTCGGTACAATCTTTTGACATATGTTCTCCTCCGCATTTATGGCAGCATTCCTTTTCTTTACAGTATTTCGCCACGTGATCAAATCCGGAGCACTTAAAACATAAAGCCAGGTTCAGATGTTCTTGAACATGTACAGTTACCAGGTCGAAATAAATAGTACCTTTTTTTAAAAACCATTTTGCAATTTTTGCTGGAGCCTGCAGTATCCAATTTTCTTTAATTGGGTTCCTGCATTGTTTTTTTGCTATTACTTTTATTTTATCCTGAACGCTGGTTTGTAGTTCCTCCACAATACTATAATTTAGCCTTTCTAACTCCTCAGTAAATTCTTGATCGGTAAATCCCTTTTCAATACCCGTTATCATAAACATGGGATCAGAAATGTCATTTTCTTTATATTTGATTTTATCAATCCGATTTATTGCCGTTTTTAGTTTATCCTGTTGGTCTTGATCATAACTTTTTACAATAATGGCGCCATTTTTGGTTTGTTTTATGCTTTTAAACCCTTTTCCAATGTCTTTGATGCTAATTTCTTGTTTCAGTGTTTTTATAGTTTCTTTTGAGTCGTTTATGTTATCAATTCTTATTATTGTCTCATGCTTTTTGGTAGTTTTTGGTGTTATCCAGTTGTTCTCTTTTAAGTTTTCGGGTGTTCTTTCGTTGATGTTCCTATTATTGCCTGCTGCTATTGCATATGTCTTATTGGTCTCTTGGTGTTTCAGTAAATTGTTTTGACTATGGTCATTACTGATTTTATTTTGTACTGGTGTTGTTTGTTTTATTTTATTTTTTAACATTTGATTTTCATTTTCTATTTCTCCCACTTTAAATACCAAAAGAGTAAACAGCTTACAAATTTCAGATTGAGCATCTTTTACTGATTTAAATGCCTTTTCTGTGAGATGTATGTTTGCATCTTTGCCCTTTCCTTCGTCTACAGCTTCAGTAATTACATCCAGATTTGAGAACAATTTTGTGATCATTTCCTCTGATAGAGTTCGAGTCACGTTCATGTCGCTTATTTCGTCATTGTTTATGTTTATTTTGTCATTAAAATCACTTGCCTTTTCGCTGTCACAAAGGCGTTTGCATGATTTAATGTTTTGTTCTGGTGTTGTCTCTGATCGCCGTCTTTTGTTGCTGTTTTCCTCAATGATTTTCTCATTTTCCTCATTATTATTTTCTCCTTCAGTTGGTTTTGGGGGCGTTCTGAATAAAGTCGGTGTCGGTTTAAAAACTGAGTCATATGTGTTCTCTTCATTGCGATAAACCTTATCATCCATCTTTTCAAGACTCCCTGGTATTTGTTGTTGATCACTTTGTTTACTTGAACCTCTTATCAGCTGTGTTCGGTTGTCCTTGACACCTATTATTTTGTTTATTTCTGCTCGTGTGATTTTTAAAGATTCCAATGAATTGCATGAAAGGCTTCTGGTATTTTGGGTTTCAACTGTATCTAAATTAGTTTTTTTTTTCACTTTGGGTTTCTCCTTACTATATTTTCCGTCCATACTCAATTTAAGTAATTATCACTTTAAAATAACTTCTAAATACACTAAAAACTGGAGCGAGTTAAAAGAACGTCTGTACACTGTAAACGCGTATTCAATTTATTGATAAAAAATTTTTAACATTAGTTTGTATGTATATAATGGATTCTTTTATGTTTGTGCATGGTAATAGAGATCTGTTTGAAGATTCTAAACATTGTTATCCAACTAGACAAAAGACTAACACACATAGAAAAATGTAATTTTAGCTATATTCAGAAAAATGCTCCTAGTGCTATAATAAAGATTTATAATAGTTTTCCGGATAGTGTTCGAAATCTCCCAAAGTGTAAAGTTAAAAGTACTATAAAAAACTATTTAATTAAAAAAGCATACTATAATATAAGTGAGTTTTATAATGATGCAGATAGATCTGATATGCTTCTGTAAGAATACTATCGTATATTTGTGTATCTTTGTATTGGATTATCATTGCGTCAACTGCCACTACTATGTTTGTGAAGTAGGTGTCTGTTATACATATTTTTATTTCTAAATATTTCTTGTTTTATACTTAAGAATATTTTACCATAAAACTGTTCCTTATGTCAAATTATTGTTTTTAACTAGATATTATTTTCTGTATAAGTACTATGTAGAATATCGTTTTTATAACATTGTTCTATGCCTTTTGGTTTTTTTTGAATAAAAAATATTTATCTATCTATCTATCTATCTATTAAACCAGGTGATCAATTCGATTCCCTATTTTCCTTCGAAGCTATTATTTTACCAAAAATTTGTTCGGACCAGCCGAAAATAAATATTAATTTTATGGATTGGTCGCACCTTAATCATTTAAAATTCCCGGACCCATTGATATTCTTTTTGGTGCAGAACTTGTCCCATTATTTTTGGGAAGTGGACGTATTTTGGGAAACCCTGGGCAGCCAGTAGCGTTAGAAACCGTTTTTGGTTATATACTTCAAGGTAAAACAGTTATAGAGTCACCTTTATCTGATATACCTTCTTCTCTAATAAGTTGCCATGTTTCTGTGGAAAATCAACTTGACTTCACACTTCAGAAATTTTGGAACGTTGAAGAAATTTCTAAACCTTATATTTTATCTCCTGAGGAGAATAAGTGCGAGGAAATCTTTAATTCACTTACTACAAGAGACCCCACTGGTCGGTTCTTGGTCCCTCTACCTTTTAAAAATGTGAAACCATGTTTTGGTGACACATATTTTCAAGCATATCGTCGATTTTGTTTACTTGAATCTCGTTTGTTAAAAAATCCCGATTTGCTTAGTCAATACTCAGATTTTATGCGAGACTATTTAAATAGTCAGCATATGTCATTAGTTCCGAAGTCAGATTACAAATCTGCCACAGCATATTATATTCCTCATCATAGTATACTCAAAAATAAAATTTCAGGTTCTAAACTTCGAGTAGTGTGCATCACGAGGCCTCCTGCCCTCACAACTGCTTCAACATGACATATGGTGGTCAGGTCCTGACTTTCTTTCAAAAGGGCGCGATTTGTGGCATGCACAACCGACCTTTGACTCCAGCAAAATTATTGAGGTTTCTCAGGAAGAAAAGCAAACAACCCTTATTGTTTCAAATCAAGTTAGTTTTATTGGGGAGTTGTTAATTAATTTTTCTTTTGAAAATCAAACGAATTGTAGCTTACGTTAACCGATTCATTACAAACTCACGTACCCAAAACATGTCTGTTTCAAATAAGCAACTCGGTCAATTGACGCCGTATGAAATTGAGCAGGCATTTTTTCTTATTATTAAAAATGTTCAGTCTACATGCTTTTCTGACATTTTTGACAAAATTAAAAATAATGATTTACTACCGAAACCATTCCGAAAACTTGCCCCTTTTGTTGATCCAGATGGTATGCTTAGGGTGGGCGGTAGGTTAAAAAACTCTGATTTTAATTATGATATTAAACACCCCATTCTTTTACCAAAATCCCATAGACTGACAGTACTAGTTATAGAATGGGTTCATAAAACGAACTTTCATCCAGGTCTAAAGACCCTACATTATCTAATACTTTCAATTCTGGATTCTCTCTCCCCGAAGCGCAATCTATAAATGTCTTTCTAATTGTATTCAATGCTTTCGTTGTAAACCCAAATCTTACAACCCTTACATGGGAGACCTTCCTAGGCTTCGTATATCTCAAATCAAACCCTTTTCTTCGGTTTGTATAGATTTTGCTGGTCCATTTTCTCTATTAATGTCCAGACATCGAGGTGCCAAGGTTTTTAAAGGTTATGTGTGTGTTTTTGTCTGCACTGCGACGAAAACTGTGCATTTGGAAGCCACTTCAGACTTAACATCTGAAGCCTTTTTGGCGGCATTTCGGCGTTTTATCGCGCGTCGCGGAAGATGCTCACATATTTCAAGTGATCAAGGCACTAACTTAAAAGGTGCTTGATGCAACTTTTAGAATATGCGAAAATGGCAGCTCAACAACTCTCAATCCATTGGAATTTTAATCCACCTAGTACCCCACATTTTAACGGCCTTGCGGAAGCAGGCGTTAAATCAATGAAAACCCATCTTTACGTGTCATTGGTACCCAAAATTTAACTTATGAGGCGTTACCTTATTAACGCAAATCGAGTCTTTGCTTAATTCACGGCCTCTTATCCCTATTAGCAGCGATCCAAACGATTTGCAGCCCCTAACACCAGGCCATTTTCTTACTCTCGAACCTTTAAATAGTGGCATACCCGAACCTGATTTGTCCGATATACCAATCAACCGTTTAAACCGTTGGCAGTTAATACAGCGTTTACATAACGATTTCTGGAAACGTTGGTCTAATGAATATATCCATTCTTTACAAGAACGACGCAAGTGGGTTCACCATTCACCAGAAATTGCCAAGGGTGTTTTAGTTTTAATAAAACACGATCAATAACCTCCACTTCATTGGGAGCTTGGTCGAGTTACGGATTTACATCCCGGAAAAGATGGCGTAGTGCGTGTCGTAACCTTAAAAACTACACGTGGATCTTTTTAGCGGCCGGTAGTACGGATATGTCTGCTACCCGGCAATTAAAATAGTTTTGTTTATTTTTTTTTATCTATAGAATTTATTATTTTTTTAAAGTTTTATTTCTACGTCTAAAACCTTCGTTTTGGTGGGCGATTTGTTAAGAAAACTATTATTATTTTCTTTTTAAATTGGCCTTACAATGGTATGGTAACGTTTTCTTTCATTTTAATTTATTTTAAGTTAATTACTCTTCAATAATTAGTCTATATATGACATTTTTCCATGAACGCACAAGTTCTCGATTTCGACAGTCTCCAGGAGCGGCGCAGAGTCGAGGACTTGGGTCCGAACCGTGAAGCCAGAAAGTACGGCGAAATAGGTTGTTCGAAAAAAAACTCACCATTTTTGCTTAATATAGACATAATTTATTGGTAATAAATCGTATTTTATCTAAAACTATTCAGTGCAAGTGCTGATTCTCCAACATAGAAGAACAAAATTGGAGGAAGAAAGAGGGCCCTCTCTACCGCCACGGCTAATCAGTCCAGGTAAGAGTGCGATTTCAACCATTTTGTGTGCCCATTTCTTTTTTTAAGTTACAGTCCATTGCTAACTGCGTTACCGCATCAAAGATAATATAATCGGTCACAAGACCCGCAAATAAAAGATATGCGCTGTTAATAGGATGACGTACATCTGTTCTCGTTTTATGATTTTACGATTCCAGCTTTGGCTCCGTGTTTATAATTGTTTCTATAAAACGTTTGTGATACTCTAGGACGATTTTAATTAGTTCAAGATGTTGGTGCTTACCATAATAAATTCGATTATAGCGAAAAAGCATTATTTTGATAAGTCATAGTTTAAATGTTTTGTACTCGCTTGAGCGATAATTATATTAAACAAAAAATTTAAATAAAAAACATACATTCTTTTTTGTTTAAAAGAACTATATTATACATATCATGTATACTTCAACAAATTCTGTAATGATTCTATTTTATAGCACTTGATTGTCACCTTTTAAAAATGTCTAAATTTGGCTAAATAATGGAGCAAATGGTCTCCAAGCTAATTCAATTTTGTAATTGTAAAATAGAAAAATACCCTAACTCATCGACGAAATTATGTTTGTGGTCGTCATTGAAAAAAACAAACCCGGACAACACAAATACAGAGTCGTTCTACCTCTGCAAATGAGTAATACGAGCCCTCCTGTAATTAAAAGGATTAGATCCCTAACAAAAGATTATAAAATTGAATCTCACAACTTTTATTTTTTTATGGGGTGAGACGCTCAAAAGACAGAATCGAACGATGCAGTTTTTGATGCGGTCGTATTTCCGTAAGGGTTGGAAATAAATAACTATATTTTTGAAATCGGACCGCGAAATGCAATACACTGGTGTAGTTATAAATGTGGTATGCTATTTAAAAAAATTCAAAATGGCATCGTATCTGTCATTTGTTGACATCTGACATATTTGAATATAACATAGTTGTCTCCGCTATAAAAAATTACGTTTTGTCAAAAAAAAATTAAGTTTTTACATATCGCTCGACATCGTCGTCCGCGATATGTATATTGTATATCCCTCCTTTCTTTTAAAAGTGTTCGACCATTGTGTCGTCATCTCGAAAGTGGGAAAATTGTGGTGTTCCGAAAAAAAGTTATTAAACGTCAAAGTCGAAAAATATGCGAAATCCGCAGTAATCATTTCAGATCGCAAAAATAATTTTTTTCGATTTTTACTTTTGGAGGTTCGAGAGGACCGGCAGCTTCCGAACCCTATTGTTTTTGAGAAAGATTAGAAATTGGAAAGTAATTTTTTTAATTCGAAAAATGTCCATCGCAGGGTCGTCGTGGGTACCGAATAAGTCGGGTAATTCGGACATATTTCCGGTTTAAAGGATCAGATGGGCCGTCTCAAATAATATTTTTTCACAATATATCTTTCTATGCCTTTAGGTATCATTAAAAATTATGAAAATTTAAAAATTACGATTTTTAACCAAAAATTTTCACGGTTTTTAGATTTTTTTTTGAACATTTTTTTAAATTAAAATGTCATATATCCTATCGGAAAGAGCTCGTCGAATTACTCTTGAAATATATTTTTTCAATCCTTAATCATGTTAATTTACAGAGGAATAAAGGAATACATTTTGATTTAAAAAAAATATAATATAATAAATATTTTTTTAATGTACTGGTCCGCCCAAACCCATCTCTGAGCTACTGTAATTAACTTTTTTTTGGATTATTGTTAAAAGAGATAAATTGACTTTAAAATTCATACCGTGCGCGCTCTTCCGTAGTACGTTTAGTGGTTCAAAAAAAAAAATTTAATTTTTTTACGTTTTTTTTTACCAAAAGTTTTTTATATTCGACTATATTTTGTACTATAACATCCTTAGAAAGTTCATTTTAGGCTTATTTTATTCCTCAATCTTTTCTCAACACGCCTGTATACTTGAATATACCAATTTATTTTTTTAAACTTGAGTAAAATTGATATTTTGGCAGCGGGAACAGGAAAATTCGTCAAACCTCGAAAATACATGGTTTTCCATGAAATTGCTTTGTCTCAAGACAGGCTTCCATATTGGAATCAATTACCGCTGTCAAAATTGGCCTAAAATGGGTGTTTTTGACTATGAATTGTGAGGTTGTTTCAATGTTTTGAGTTAAAAATTGAATGTTATAGATTATTTGGGACTTGTACAATTTAACTAAACAAAAATTAAAGCTTCATTATGTTCGAATAATTATCGAATATGCAATTTTTAAAATACTCTGCAATTTCCATAAAAGTTTCATTTTAACAGAATTATGATTTTTCGAAAAGAATGCCTTGGATTCATAAAGCGTCATCATGGATATTAAAAATATAAATTGTCAAAAAGGGCCGAAAATGGCATATTTCATCGTAAGTTTTTAAGTTATTTTAGCATTTCGCGCTTTAAAATTTGGGAGAAGAGATAGCTCGAAACTTCTACAATACAGTGTTATAAAACATATACCTAGCTCCGAATATAGTATTTATAGATTCATTTTTCATTTTAATGTCGGTCTGCTTACCTTAAAATTTTACAATTTTCAATGTTGGGGATATTCGGAACAGCCGAAAATTGCCTACAAGATTTGTTCCGAGTTTTTATTCCTTGTGACTTTATTTGTAGAGATAAAGAAAAATTTATTTAAGTTTTGCGACATTTTGTTTCCCATCATGATTTTATCGGATTTCGAGTAAAACGTTTCGTCATCTAGATACCATCATCAGGTTTTTATTTTTAAATATAAACCTGTAAATTTTATTGCAGTTTTGTTAATCTTGCTTCTTCTATCGTCTTTTTGCAATATTGCGTTAACCAAATATCAACGTTTTGACCCTATAAAACATCTTCAATCTTTATATTCTTATATTTGGATTTGTGACTTTATTTGAAAAGATAAAGAAAAAATAATTTAACTTTGGCATTGCCGTATTTTATTTCCTATCATATGATGTCATCAAATTTCGGGTAAAACGTTTCGTCATCTAGATACCATCATCAGGTTTTTATTTTTAATATAAACTTGTAATTTTTATTGCAGTTTCGTAAATCTTGCTTCTTCTAACGTCTTTGTGCAATATTGCTTTAACCAAATATCAACGTTTCGACCCTATAAAAAATCATCTTCAATCTTTATATTCGGAAAAGTATGATAGTTTTGAAATTTGAAATGGACTGCTATTAATGCTTTAGAAAAACGAATATATCCGAAGATATAAAATGAATTTACCTCTAAAACTACTTATCCGGTCTAAACAAAATTTGGTATACGCATGAAAAATGAGTTATAAAATCCGGAAAAATATTTTAGAAATATAAATTAGCGCGGTGTTGTACGCCTTGACATCGTTACAATAATTCGAAAACTACTTAACCGATCAATCTGAAATTTGGTATGTACATTTAATAGAATCTTACTACGAAAACTACTTATCCGATCGGAATTTTTTTTTATTTTCCATTGCTCTACTTTGTTTTCTATCATATGATGTCATCAGATTTCGAGTAAAACGTTTCGTTACCTAGATGTACCATCATCAGGTTTTTATATTTAAATACAAACTTGTAATTTTTATTGCAGTTTCATAAATCTTGCTGCTTCTAATGTCTTTGTACAATAATCCTGTAACCAAATAGCAATGTTTCGACCCCATAAAACATCTTCAATCTTTATATTCGGAAAATTAAATTAATTGTAGTGTACCTACTAACTCTTACTTGTTTATAAATACCTAAATAAATATCAGTTGTAAAATTTAAAATGTACTGCTAAAAAAACGAATATATTCGAAGATGTAAAGGCATGTAAAATTAATTTACCTCGGAAACTACTTATCCGGTCTGAAAAAAATTTGGCATATGAATGAAAAATGAGTTATAATATCAGGAAAAATATTTTAGAAAGAAAAATTTGCATGACTTTTCCCGCCTTGACCAATTGAATCATTAAACTAACTGGAAAACTACTTAACCGATCCATCCGAAATTTGGTATACGTATCTAATAGAAGATTACTATGAAAATTACTTATCCGGTCTGAAAAAAAAATTGGTATACCTATGTAAAATGAGTAAAATTTTCAGTGCCGCAATTAAAGTTCGACAAGCAATGCGCCGCGGCCCAAACATCAAAACATTTTCAATTTCTGTATTCGGAAAAAGTAAAATATAATTCAAGGATTAAAATGTGATGTAGGTACATGTAAAATTAATTTACTTTGAAAACTATTAAGTTTAGCTATGTATCCAGAATTTAGTGAACGCATGTCAAATAAAATTACCCCATAAACTACTTACCCAATCTGAACAACATTTGGTATAAGTATGTATGTAAACTGAGTTTATAATCGTAGGAAAAATATTTTAGAGATGGCAGTAACCGCGGCTTTGTCTGCCTGTGGTATAAATTACATAGGCAGGCATTATTTAATCACAAGCAAAGTTACCTGATTATTGTGTGGAACAATTTGTGTGATAAAAAGGTTGTTTTTTGCTAGCTGTCATTTTGATATTTTCAAAGTTCAACTATTTCAATTATTAATAAACTATTTAATAATGTGTTAATATTGTAAAAAACATAAATAAAAGGGATAAAAATGAAATACACGGTTACGGTATTATTAGTTATATACTTATAGCTGTCATTTTGACATTTTTTATGTGTAATAATATCGTTTATATAAAAAAAATATTTTGTTGTTGGATGTAGTTCATATTATGATTGAAATACATTAATATGAAATGAAATATTTTTAAAATTTGACAGTTATATTGACAATTTAAGAGATATGTTTTCACATCAGAGTCTGCAGGAGTGTAATACAAAAGTAAGTAATAAAATATATGCGGCTTTTAATCATAAAGCTTCTATTTTTTAATTGGGTGAGACACACTTAAAAGACAAAATTGAACGATGCAGTTTTTGATGCGGTCGTATTTCCGTAAGGGTTCGAAATAAATATTGACAACTATATATTTTTGAAATCGGACCGCGAAATGCAATACACTGGTTTAGTTATAAATGTGGGTCGCCATTTAAAAAAAATTCATAATGGCGTATCTGTCATTTTTTGACATCTGACATATATGAAAATAACATAGTTGGTTCCGCTATAAAAAATTACGTATCTCCAAAAAAAAATCCATTTCTAATCTCAAAGCTTCTGTTAATTGATGAGATTAAAATTATCAACTTCGAAGCCTCGTATCTCCGGAACGGCTGAAAATAAATGTTGACAACTATATATTTTTAATGTAGAAATAAATAATCGAATGCAGCTAGCTTACTATAAAGTAGGGTGGCTATTTACAAAATTCCAATATGGCATGTAAATATTTAGATCAAAACCTTAATAATCGCTGTATAGGTCGTGGGGGAACAAAGTCATGGCCAGCTAGATCCCCAGACCTAAACTCTTTGGATTTTTTTTTGGAGACATCTTAGGACCTTGTGTTACAGTCAACCAATTCAAACTGAGGAAGAATTGTGAAACCGCATAATAGTTTCCTGTGAAGCTATAAGAAATACTCCAGGAATTCTTCGAAGAGTACGCAAGTACATGAGAAGGAGGGCTGAAGCGTGCATACTTATAGGAGGCGGATATTTTCAAGAGTTAATTTAATTGTCCGCTTGTCGCTATTTTTCTCTAGTTTATTTAATTTTTTTTTCGTTTAAAATACTTGTTTATAGAAATGTATTTTTATGCATATTTATTACTTTATTTTATTTTTTAATTCGAAAACCGCCCGCCTGGCGAAAACAAGTCAAGAGACTATTTTTATGAGAAGATAGAGGCTATTTATAAAAATATTTTATTTTAAAAAAAAATCAGTGGTGTATAATTTTATTGATTAAAAGTATTTTAGGGAATGTTTAAAGGGACCCCACTGATCAAATTCAAAAACCCTTTACCTTGAAAAACATTTATTTCTATGCATACTTGGCATGTACCAAAATTTAAAAAAAATATACAAAGCGGTTTTAGAGATATTGTTATTTTTTTTTTAATTTAAACACCCTGTATCTCAAAAATTAAGCGGTTGCGGACCTAAGTTCATATAAAGAATTATTCTTAAAATCGTCCAAATATCGCCCTTTCGGATTAGTATTCAATTATGAAACACCCTGTATATGTATACATATTTTTTGACAGTGGTTATACTGAAAATGCTAGCGATATATTTCCACATCACACTCCGCGGGAGTATTATACAAAAGTAGAAAATATAATAAAAATTATTTAAAAAGAATCTTTTACTAATTCTTTTTAATGAATATTATGCTTGCAACTTCGCCTTTTGTAATTTTTCCTTTCTTAATTACAATAAAGTCATTTGATATTGGACATCGTACGCGTCACATTGCCAAGCAAAGCCACAGATGAGTCACCCGAGAACGGCGCAAACGTCTGATCAACAACTATGATATTAACTGACAGTCATGACATGACACAGGCACTTTAACCAACGTCCACCTCAAGGCGTGAAAAACCTTATACGAGGCAGACTACCGCATCGGAGATGGGAGGAATACCTTCCACCAACGGGGGGGGGGCCTGTATTGTCAATGTCAAGAGCGTCCGGGGTTTCCACGCTGTGGACCCCTTCGTCTATTCCTCAGTGCACCGCGGCCTAACAACCTGGTCGGAGGCCGCGGCCTCAGGTGTCGCGCGTCTCTGATGAGTCCCAGTAGGACGAAACGGCTGATCATGGACTATGAAAAGACAGTGAACGCTTCAGTGTTTGGGGAACGGTATAAACCCATAACCCTCCGACCCGGTTGTTAGGCCGCGGTGCACTGAGGAATAGACGAAGGGGTCCACAGCGTGGAAACCCCGGACGCTCTTGACATTGACAATACAGGGCCCCCCCCCCCCGTTGGTGGAAGGTATTCCTCCCATCTCCGATGCGGTAGTCTGCCTCGTATAAGGTTTTTCACGCCTTGAGGTGGACGTTGGTTAAAGTGCCTGTGTCATGTCATGACTGTCAGTTAATATCATAGTTGTTGATCAGACGTTTGCGCCGTTCTCGGGTGACTCATCTGTGGCTTTGCTTGGCAATGTGACGCGTACGATGTCCAATATCATAATTGGTCCTCCAGACTCCTTAGCCCGGTGATGTCGGTGATTTATGCGACACCTGGGAGGATGACAGTTTGTATTATTGGATCCTGAGTTCTGGTTAAGGCGATATTAGCCTTATTCTTTTCGATCAATAAAGTCATTTATTATTATTATTATTACTAACTTCTACCTTCAGAGGCAACGCCAGTTGCCGATTTGCGATATGCAGCTTTTGTTTACTTGCATTGGTTTACTATTATAGGACTACTAGGGAGACTGTAATAAATCAACTTTATTCTTTATAAACTCAAAAATTTATCAAGAGCAGATAAATCAGCATTATATTCTAATTCTTACCACTCTCTTTATCAACATTAATTGATTTTTTTTTCCGAGGGCCCGTCGGTGCGCCCGATGCACTTAGGCCAGGTTTGACCCATTGTGCTCACCCTGTTTGGTTGTTACACCCACTTCGTGATTCCAGTTCCTTGCACTAGTTTGTGTAGGTAAACTGGGGAGAGGGCCAGGATGTCCTCTGGTTCCAGTTTGGTCTGCCCGAGTATTCGTTGCCTCTTTCGATCTAGTGACTCGCAATGGTAACCTTACTTTACTTTTACTTTTTCGAGTCCACATCCAAAAAATATCCTAAATTTCTACAGTTTTTCAGCCCAATATCAGGCTACGTCCAGAGCTTCAGTATTAGCGAGCCATAGGTCATCAGGGGTACATGTCGATGGGCAGTGCATACATGATCTTAAGTGGTCCATATTCTGTACGTCCCCACAGTCACAGAGTACGTCGTCAGCATCCCTCATTCCCCATCTGGCCAAGTTAGATTTAACGGGCGCGACACCAGTCCGAATGCGGTTAAGAGTACGCCATGTCTTCCAGTCCAGATCTATCCCTCGAGACGGATCCTGTCGCAGTGGGAAGTTTGCTGGTGGCTCTATCCTTTTATTTCTCATAAAGCTTCTTCTAGATTTTAAACGACTGGTTCCATGGAGTTCCATGGCAACCTATGTGCTATGTGTGTACTGTTTCCCTAGCTTGTCGGCACAGCCTGCAGTTAATGTCTCCATTGTACAGTTGCATTTTGTGCAGATGGTTCTTGACAGCCATGTGTTCTGTCAGAATTCCTGTTATGGTTCTTAGCTGGCTTCTATTCATTTGAAGCAGCTGTTTTGTAAGTCTTGGGTCTGGATCCTCAATAAAGCTTTTGCTATGGGCTAATCCCTGTATGTTACTCCATTTTGTGTTCATTCCTGATCTATCGCTTTATAGCGTCTCGTGCCGTGCACCTTGGCACTCCGAGTGCCGGTTCTGGACCAATGAATGTATTTTCGGAGCCTTTTCTCTCCAGTTTATCCGCTTTTTCATTTCCTGTAATACCTTCGTGGCCCGGTACCCACTGCAGTATTACTTTGTTTACTTTTGCCAGGGCCTCCAGTTCCTTCTGACATTCCCATACCAGTCAACGTTAATTGATAGTAACTAAAACAATCAACGAATCGTGTAATTCTTTTGATGTTAACTTCATACTATTAAATAGTAACTACGTTTAGAAGGGAATAAACGAGCCAAATGAACAAGCTTGGCATAATTTATGTAGCAAATTTGACAAACAACAATTTATTTTAGATAGGTAGGTACACATTTTTAACATTTATTAAATGTTTCGCAATTAAATTTTAATGCAGTTATTCTGGTTGTATCTAGCATTTGGTTAAAATTATAAGTTTTCTTTATGTAATTCCGAAACATTTAATAAATGTTAAAAATGTGTACCTATCTAAAATAAATTGTTGTTTGTTAAATTTGCTACATAAATTATGCCAAGCTTGTTCATTTGGCTTGTTAATTCCCTTCCAAACGTAGTTAAGTGATACAAAGTTGATTGGTATAAAATAGTAATATTTTAAACATTCAACCTAACTCTGTGTCTTAGATACAAATAAAATAATAGATTGTTATTTCTCTCAACATTAAATCATACAAATGAATAGGTACTTATGTACCAGGTTATCCAATTAGGATTGAACAGTGGCCTATTTTTTGAGTTTCCCTGTATTTTTATTAAAACCAATATAGCCATCTTGTCTATGTTTACCGTAGAATCTAAAATTACCATTTAAAAAGCGATTTAGTTTATAACAACGGAACCGTGGCGTAAAGTTTTTTTTTCTTTTAAAGAAACCCGCGGAAGCACCCTGAATATTATTCATTTTTATGAAAGGTATTTCTTACCTGATTCCAAAAATATATACGGTGTTTTATTAAAAAAATAACAACTTTACATCACAGTTCCTTTGTTTCAAGTCAAGTCGCTTTTTAAATGGCAATTTTAGATTCTACAGTTCAATATAAACAACATATACATACATACATATGTATATTGTCACAAAAAAAAATCACACACAAAAACAATAAATTAATTTACTCCTCGTACTCTAATTTATTCAAGAATGAGATTATTTATTTATTATTATTTACCATTTACCACATCATAAAAGACATACCGAACGCCGATGCCGCAGTTATCCCTCGCTACGGATCGTATTCCGTACCCGTAATAATGAACTGTGAACTAAGAAAAGAACGCACTACCATTGAACTAAAGAAACATATAGTCCAATGCGAGCAACACGAACTTCGTATGGATCCGTTCTCGGTCTTCCAATCATTCCAATCTTGATCTCGGTCTCCCAATCGTTCTCGGTCTCGGCACAGTTTAGTTCACCTGTGAACTAGTCTTTTGAAAAGGCGTGATGTCGTTCATCTCGTTCACTATAGGGAATAGTTCATTTGAACTAGTTCGTTCATGAACTACACACCTCTAGCACGACCTAAACCCGATAGTCTGCAACCCACTCCGAACATATATGTAGTAAAACTAAATGGCTGTGATTATACTCGTAATATAACGTACTCCACATGTTGGAAATAAAACTCGTAATGAAATATAGACTTTTATTTATCCAAACACAATAGTGACACAGTCGGAAAACGGCAAATCGCTCCGGGAAAGCAAGCGTTCTGTCTTAAGGGTCAGCGTGGTCAGTACTTCGTTTTTACGAGTTCAATTCGGACCTGGATGATTGGGAACTATTCGGAAAGGTTGGTGCAACATTTTATTGTAAACGGCGTAGAAGAGGAAAAAGCAAAGGTTGCAATTTTATTAAGCTCTGTAAATCAGTCAACGTATAAACTGCTGAAGGATCTGGCGTTTCCTTCAGCCCCGAGTGATAAAACGTTTGAAGAGCTATGTAACCTTTTAAAATCACAATTTGGCACCCAGAAGAGCATATGGAGAGAAAGAATAAAATTTTATGGACTTGTCCAAGATTCCTTGTCAATTTCTGAATGGCACGCCATGTTGAGAGAAGCGGCAACACTGTGTAATTTTGGCGCAAACTTGGAAAAAGTCCTTTTAGACAAATTTGTCACGGGATTACATCCCGGGAAAACACAAGATCGTCTCTGTGAAGAGTCCGAGTTAAAAAGTATTAAGGAGATGGTGACTCTGGCATTGAATCAGGAAAGTCTTTTCTCTCAGCGTGAAGAAGTCCAGTATGTTTCAAAATTCACTTCAGTTCAAAGCGTCCTCACGTGGATCATCAACAGCCAATCAGAGGACGACACCTTCAGCAAAGCGAGATGCGCACGTTGCGCAGTCAAATAACGAGTCGTTTTCACGGACAGACCCACAATGACAGAAACAACAGAGGAAAAAGTCAAAACACAAATGTAAACAAACAAGTTTATAATCAAAGATCTTGTGTAGTGTGCGGTTTAAATCATAAACGTGAGTGTTTTTATAAACATTTTAGATGTAATAATTGTAATAAAGTTGGCTATCTAGCAAAAATGTGTAGAATAAATAAGAAAAATGTAAATTTTGTGGATGAGAATGAAGGTAACTATTTTGAGAGTGACAAAAGCGAGTATGAATCGGAAAATGAATGTTTTTACATAGATAAAAGTACTGCTTAGAGCAGTGTGAAAGAGAGTAATAGAGAGAAAGCCCATAACAAAGAGTATTTTGACGTTTTTTTTTTTAATGAAAATTGTAATACAAATAAAAATGATTTCAATAGTGATATAATGGTAGATAAAGTAGAAATAAGTTGTTTATGTGACAGTGGCTCTGCTATTTCTGTAATGACAAGGCAGTGTTATGAAACTAATTTTTCTCATTTTTTTAGCTGGAGTCAGGAAACATTTTTTTAAAGAGTTTAGCAGTATAATTTCAAAATTTCAATAATTATTTCATGATAATATAGGTAATTATAAATATAAAAAAATAAATTTGGAGTTAATCGATGAAGGGGTAAAGCCAATTTTTTTAAGTCAAGAACTGTTCCCTTTGCTTTTAAAGAAGCTGAGATAAGGAGCTTAGGAATCTCGAAAGGGAGGGTATTATTACCAAAATAGATCACAGCGACTGGGCAACGCCAATTGTTCCCGTCATTAAAGCGGATCAAACAATCGGGTTATGTGCTGACTATAAAACTACCGTAAACAAATTTTTAAAACCAATTAACTATCCTTGGCCTAAATCAAATGAAGTTTTAGCCAAATTTAACAATGCTGTGTATTTTTCCAAAATAGATTTTAAATCAGCTTATAATCAAATAGAACTCACTGAAGAAACAGCAAGAATGCTAGCATGGACAACATCCAAAGGTATCTATAGGGTAAATCGTTTGCCCTTTGGAATAACCCCAGCAACCAGCATTTTTCAGAAAATCGTCGAGGAGGTGCTGCAAGAGATTGATGGAGTGGTGAGTTTTGTAGACGATATCGCTGTATCAGGTATTTCATTAAAAGATCACAATAAAAAATTAGAATTGGTATTTGGAAAAATGCAAAATGCAGGATTTACTGTAAAGAAAGATAAATGTATTTTTTTTGTAACGGAAATAAATTATTTAGGGTTTAAAATAAAGATGGTATAAAAAAATGAACGACAAAGTTGATGCAATTTTAAAATCGGAAAGACCAAACAATGTATCGGAAACTCGAAGTTTCATTGGGTTGGTAAATTATTATTCAAAATTTATTCCTGAGTTAGCCAAAATATTGCACCCCATTTATAAACTGCTAAAAGAGATAATGTATTTTGTTGGACCAAAGAATGTGAAAAAAGTTTTAACAAGATAAAAAAAATAAATTGCAAATGACATTACTTTAGCTCATTTTAATCCGAAAAGTATCCGATTATATTAACAACTGATGCTAGTACTAAGGGTATTTCCGCTGTTTTAAGCCATACTATAAATGGCAAAGATAAAATTGTGGCATGTGCCTCGCGAACTCTTTTACCATCGGAAAAAAATTACTCAACCATACACCTCGAAGCATTGGCCATTTATTATGCTGTAAATAAATTTTTTGAATATTTGGCGAGCTATCCTTTTACCTTAAAAACATATCATAAACCTTTAGTTACGATTTTTGGGGAACAGAAGGGTATCCCTCAAACTGCTGCTAATCGACTTCAAAGGTGGGCAGCCTTTTTATCAATGTTCAATTACAAAATAATGCATGTTAAGGGCACTCAGAATCCAGTAGCAGATTATTTATCAAGAAAGCCTTTGGCTGAGGATGTACAAGAAAACCTAGCAGGAGAATATATAAATTTCACGGAAAAGGTCAGCTCATGGCCAATAAATAATGATGAAATTCGTATGAGAACGAAAGAAGATAATTAACTCAGTGTTGTTGTGGAATATATAAGGAGGAAACACTGGCCAAGAAAAATAAAAGAAAATCTCAAACCATATTATACCAGAAGAAATGACCTTCATATTGAGGTACTACTCTATGGACATAGAGTATGCATACCGAAAGTTTTAAGAAAAGAAATATTATCTGAACTTCATGACACTCATTTTGGTATTGCCAGAACAAAGACTGTGGCAAGGTCATTAAATAAATAAATACATAAATAGGTCTTTATTGTAATTTTAAGAGAGAAAATAAAAAATTACAATTGGCGGAATTGAAGCTTAGCTTCCTATCTCAACCATGTTAAGTAAGTTGCTATATAAATTATAAAATGCACTAAACAATAAAAACTATATCACTAAACAACATAAATACTTGTTTTTTAACATTTACAGACAAATGTAAACTAGGGGCGAATTATACTATAATACTTTTTATAAATTTTGGGAAGGCATAGACCAAGACATTGAAAACTTGATAAAGTCTTGCACGAGTTGTTTGGAAACAAGACAAGATCCTCCCAAAGCGACACTCACTCCATGGCCAGTAGTCACAAAACCTTTTGAGAGAATTCATATAGACTATTTTGAATTTAAAAGCAAAATGCACCTAATATTGGTGGATGCATTTTCCAAGTGGATGGAGGTTATTCCTATGAATGGCACTACCTCCTCAAAAACGGAAGATGTCTTACGAGTAAATTTTACAAGATTTGGCTTGCCAAAAACGTGTGTCAGTGACAATGGACCGTCATTGGTGTCTGCCAGTTTAGAAAATGTTTTCGATGAATATGGAATAGAACATATTACGATACCTCCATATTATGCTCAAAGCAATGGACTTGCTGAGAATGAAGTGAAAACCATAAAGAATAAACTAAAGGCAGCATATCAAGATCAGAGTCACACAATGGTATATTATCCAAAATTCTGTTCACTTATCGCACAACCGAACATTGTGTAACAGGAAAAACACCTTACGAGCTTATGTTTAATGGCAGAAAACCTAGAACTCGTTTAAGTCAATTGAAAGAAACCCAAGAAGGTCATAGAATACAAGAAAGTGACAGAAACATGGACATCACATCACGAACAGAGAAATATCACGAAACTCAAAAATACCACTACGGTGGACGTATCAGAAGCTTTCAGGTAGGTGAGAGTGTTTATATTAGAAAATTAAAGGATTGCAAAAGTAGATTCAGGCAACCATAGTGAAAAGAACAGGTAGGTCAGTCTATATTTGTAAAGTTGAAAACAACCTTATTTGGAAAAGACAAGCAGATCAAATTCAAAAACATCTAAAATTTCCGGGGGTGGGGAAAACATTAGATTTAAACAGTAAAAATACTAGTAAAGGTTTAGACAGTAGCTCATCAAGAATTTTAAAGCCCGGTAACCATTCTGGGGATTATTTCATTAATTTACCCGCGCCCCGGTCTGTTGCTTGTGGGTCTGTTAAGTCCAGAAATGAATCTACCAGCACTAGTAAACAACGGGAAGTGGAAGCACTGGTAACCTCTGAAATTTCTAAATGTAGTAGTTTTGTTGAATCTAGTCTTGATGGCAAAGTTTCTAAGTCAGAAATAATTTCAGATACGTGTGATTTTGACAAAGATGTGGAGCATATGGCAGAGTCACTCTCAGAGTTCTCAGAAAGGGAGAGGAAGAGCCTGGTAAAGTTTCTTTTGAGAAAGGTGAAAAGGGCCAGTCAAAAAGTAATTTAAAAATTAGAAAGTCTTTAAGACCACGTAAGAAGCCTTTTTATTTTAGTTTTTACCAAACCAATGATTCCTCTTACTCTGAATCCGAACAAGATAAATAAAAAAACTTTGAAATAAATACCACTGCCTTCCACAGGACACATTGTATTGTAAAAATTATGCTAACATTTAATTTTCTTTCAGGAATAGTTTAATTGTAAATTTTTGTATAACTAATTGTTCCAAACATGTTAAATTTGTTGACGATATTTTATTGTTTAAAATTTTAAATATTATAAATCAATGGTTGCAGACTTGTCCTTGTTTTTTTTTCAGGGTTGTAAAAGTGTACTTATTGTTTCTTTTTTAGGTCGTATGACAATATTTATATTTAGATATAAGAAAAATTTGACTGAGTATTGTATTTGTTTAACTTAAATTGTTTCATGTCATTATTCGGAGCGGTTGCAGATATATATACGCACAGTGATAGATATTGTAAATCATTTTTACCCTTTTTAAACAACAACATTACCGTTTCGGCAACCAGATGTATGCTTTTCAGGCGGCTGATTAATACCTATCGGTTCTTTTTCGTAAGAAAATCAAGTATGTATATATCTTAAGATGGAAAGTTCTTGTGTATAAACACCTAATTTGAAATTCAGAAAAAAGTATTTCCTCGAGCCGGATTCGAACCGACAACCTCCGTATATCCAGTACAGAGCGCTAACCAATTGCGCCATCAAGGAAGTAGGTTCACAACGGCAAATCGGGAAACACTTTCGTCCGAAAATTTCAAATATTTACTGAAATACGCACAGTGATAGATATTGTAAATCATTTTTACCCTTTTTAAACAACAACATTACCGTTTCGGCAACCAGATGTATGCTTTTCAGGCGGCTGATTAATACCTATCGGTTCATTTTTCGTAAGAAAATCAAGTATGTATATATCTTAAGATGGAAAGTTCTTGTGTATAAACACCTAATTTGAAATTCAGAAAAAAGTATTTCCTCGAGCCGGATTCGAACCGACAACCTCCGTATATCCAGTACAGAGCGCTAACCAATTGCGCCATCAAGGAAGTAGGTTCACAACGGCAAATCGGGAAACACTTCCGTCCGAAAATTTCAAATATTTACTGAAATACGCACAGTGATAGATATTGTAAATCATTTTTACCCTTTTTAAACAACAACATTACCGTTTCGGCAACCAGATGTATGCTTTTCAGGCGGCTGATTAATACCTATCGGTTCATTTTTCGTAAGAAAATCAAGTATGTATATATCTTAAGATGGAAAGTTCTTGTGTATAAACACCTAATTTGAAATTCAGAAAAAAGTATTTCCTCGAGCCGGATTCGAACCGACAACCTCCGTATATCCAGTACAGAGCGCTAACCAATTGCGCCATCAAGGAAGTAGGTTCACAACGGCAAATCGGGAAACACTTTCGTCCGAAAATTTCAAATATTTACTGAAATACGCACAGTGATAGATATTGTAAATCATTTTTACCCTTTTTAAACAACAACATTACCGTTTCGGCAACCAGATGTATGCTTTTCAGGCGGCTGATTAATACCTATCGGTTCTTTTTCGTAAGAAAATCAAGTATGTATATATCTTAAGATGGAAAGTTTTTGTGTATAAACACCTAATTTGAAATTCAGAAAAAAGTATTTCCTCGAGCCGGATTCGAACCGACAACCTCCGTATATCCAGTACAGAGCGCTAACCAATTGCGCCATCAAGGAAGTAGGTTCACAACGGCAAATCGGGAAACACTTTCGTCCGAAAATTTCAAATATTTACTGAAATACGCACAGTGATAGATATTGTAAATCATTTTTACCCTTTTTAAACAACAACATTACCGTTTCGGCAACCAGATGTATGCTTTTCAGGCGGCTGATTAATACCTATCGGTTCTTTTTCGTAAGAAAATCAAGTATGTATATATCTTAAGATGGAAAGTTCTTGTGTATAAACACCTAATTTGAAATTCAGAAAAAAGTATTTCCTCGAGCCGGATTCGAACCGACAACCTCCGTATATCCAGTACAGAGCGCTAACCAATTGCGCCATCAAGGAAGTAGGTTCACAACGGCAAATCGGGAAACACTTTCGTCCGAAAATTTCAAATATTTACTGAAATACAAATTAGGTGTTTATACACAAGAACTTTCCATCTTAAGATATATACATACTTGATTTTCTTACGAAAAAGAACCGATAGGTATTAATCAGCCGCCTGAAAAGCATACATCTGGTTGCCGAAACGGTAATGTTGTTGTTTAAAAAGGGTAAAAATGATTTACAATATCTATCACTGTGCGTATTTCAGTAAATATTTGAAATTTTCGGACGAAAGTGTTTCCCGATTTGCCGTTGTGAACCTACTTCCTTGATGGCGCAATTGGTTAGCGCTCTGTACTGGATATACGGAGGTTGTCGGTTCGAATCCGGCTCGAGGAAATACTTTTTTCTGAATTTCAAATTAGGTGTTTATACACAAGAACTTTCCATCTTAAGATATATACATACTTGATTTTCTTACGAAAAAGAACCGATAGGTATTAATCAGCCGCCTGAAAAGCATACATCTGGTTGCCGAAACGGTAATGTTGTTGTTTAAAAAGGGTAAAAATGATTTACAATATCTATCACTGTGCGTATTTCAGTAAATATTTGAAATTTTCGGACGAAAGTGTTTCCCGATTTGCCGTTGTGAACCTACTTCCTTGATGGCGCAATTGGTTAGCGCTCTGTACTGGATATACGGAGGTTGTCGGTTCGAATCCGGCTCGAGGAAATACTTTTTTCTGAATTTCAAATTAGGTGTTTATACACAAGAACTTTCCATCTTAAGATATATATATATAAAAATAAGGGATGTATTAATTAACATTAAGCAATTGTTTGTACAACAGTTACAAAAAAAAGGATTTTTTTTAGCTCATATTACAATAGCATGAACAAGTGGAAGAGTGATCATTACATGAATGTGGTTGAAGTGTAAGTTTAGGATATACATACAGTTGTACATATTGTTATTACATAATAGCATGAATGTACGGGAGAATGAACATTGCATAAATATGCTTAGGGTTTTTTTATTTATTTTTATATACACATATTATAGAGGTAAAGAAAAAACTAAGTGTGAGGGTGTTGTGACGGCAACGTTATACCAAACGCATAGGCGCATAGCTGGTCATGCTCGGTGCCGCACGACCGGTAACCCGATAGTCTGCAACCCGCTGCGGAACATATATGTAGTAAAACTAAATGGCTGTGATTATACTCGTAATATAACGTACTCCACATGTTGGAAATAAAACTCGTAATGAAATAGTGACTTTTATTTGTCCAAACACAACACAAAGTAAAGCAGTACAGTCATAGTAAAACTTATTGATATTTTAACAGTAAACATTAAACACAAGTAAAGATACAATGTTACCGACGTAACAAGAAAATGGGTAAATTCTTAACAAACGCGTTGCAGGGGGGTTAGTTGTCAACAAATATTGTCTAGTTTTAAAAAAATTAAATTTCGTCCATGTCGCATCGCTTCATCGAGTAAGCTTTTTGCCACCTTGAAATAGAAAGTAGTCATGATAGAAAATGTCATAATAATAAAATATTGTTGCTGGTAAAACAGTTCGTTTCTTTATAAAGCGCTTTTCTTCTAAACAACACCATCACAAATATCACCCTTAACATTTTATTAAAAAAGTACAACTTTGTTAACACTGGACAGCTAAATGTTCTAACTTTGGTTGTCTTGTAATCGTTTTTTTATTTAGGGCTTTCTGTAGGATAAAATTGTTCTTTAAGTTGGCCTATTTATTACTAACACAAGTTATGCTATATTTTAAAAACTAAATCAAAAAATCTGCTACATGGAAAAACAGGTTTAATAATTAGTCTTTAAATTAAAGTAAATCGTGTCTAGTTTCAAAAAAATATTCCGTGGCAGCAGAGGACAAAATATGGATTAATTTTACATGCGGTGATGAACTTTTTATTTTCGAGCTCTTTTATTATAATACTTTATATCTTACATACAATTTATATGGTTATGAATAGGTAGCAAACAGTTTATTTTACTCAGTGGCGTAGCTAGGTTAAGTGGCGTCATGTATAAGACTTAAAAATCGCGCCCATGGGGGGGGGGGGGGGGGAGGGGACAAACCCAATAAGTATAAAGTAAATGTTCAATACGACAATAAACTCATTGAAATATACCTACATTATGTTACAAATCTTTTCTTTTGCATTTGTTTTCTGCGGAGAGATCGAGCAGATAATCAAGACTTAAAGCTTGAGCTCTTTCGTTCTCAATGCTCGAATGAGTCAGGCTGCTAAGTCTTAATTGCGATATAGTACTCCTCAACTAATTTTTTATTTCGAAAACTATTTTTCTGCAGAAGCAGTAGTCACAACAATTGTTAAAAATATATATAAATATTTTTCACAATATATGCAGAAGCCGGGCGAAAAATTCCGATTGCTTAACAGCCCGCCCGTGCCAGCCGCTGTAAATGTGCAACATTTCAGCGGGTGGCATTAAATTTCCAACGTAACAGAGCCAGCTTGGTGTTCCGATTTTAATTTTACAAAATAATGGAATTGTGGTAAATAAAGGCGCTATGTTGTGTAATTCTAAAGGCGCGACGGCGCTTAAACTTTACTTGCGCCGGGTAGCAGATGCTGCCTCAGATGCCCCGGTAGCTACGCCACAGATTTTACCTTAGTATTGTTTATAATATCTATTGTACTTAGTCAACCGGCCCAAAACTGAAAATATCAGTAGATATACAGCAACAGTTTTTACCGACCCAGAGGGTGGTTTTTACATGTAAATTTCCATAAGAAAATATAAGGTTTATTCTTGTTTACAAGGTCACCGATGCCCGGCATCCAGATATTGAGATTTCAAAATTTGACGTCGCGACGCTATTTATTTAATGGGTCATCTGTCACCTGTCCTTCATCAACGGTCACTATGATACTAGCTATTTGGGCACGAGTTACTTGGGCACTAGCTACTTATACATTAACTGGATATTTACTACTTGTATTTTTGGTATTCTAGTTGAGGGGAGCTATGTCATCACGGTCTGTCAGTTAATAACTTTATTTAACAAAAAAAAGTCAATTTTTCCACCAAGATTCAAACCATCGACCTATGGATTGGAAGTCTAACACCGCACCAGCGGGGTATCTTACTAAATTCTGCTGTTAAGTTAAAGGTGATCGGTAGACGGAAGCAGAAATAAAATTAACAAAACTGCGTTGATAAATAAATTTGTTAATATCGTTACGAGAAAAGGTCAACTTAAATGTATGTGTGCGTATCTTAAATGTATATTTACATATTATTATATTCAAATGCTTACGGATGTGAAAATTAAATACCATGTACCAAAACGGCACATCCGAAAATTTTATTTTTTTCCATATTTGCATTATTAATCTATACCTTTACAACCCCAAAATCAAAATTGTCCCAAGTTGTTTAATTATCAGTAAAATCGCCAAAGTTACCAAACCGGCACATCCGATTTTTTAAAATTTTATTGAGAATCTATATTAATAAGCCATTCCTATATAACCCCAGCATCAAAATCACAATTCTAATAATCCCATTTGACCATATGCGCAGAAGACCAACATTGGTGTTTCTCGAAAACTATAAGAAAAAAATATACGCAAATAGCAGAAAAAGTGCCAGATGCCCTTTTGGCACTCTTTTGAATATATTTGAAAAACATCCTATTAAGGCCTTTTTGGGTAACTTAAATGAAAAAACATAAAATACGATCTAGACAACGTTTAGATTTATCAATATATTTAAACCTCTACACTACATTCTTAGTCGTAATTATTTCTAAATATATTTAATACATGATAATTGCACAGCACGAGGCAAGGACAACTAGTAATTAATATTCAATATGCGGATATAATAACTGAGTAATATTAAAGGTCACGACAACTATAATGTATGAAAAATAATGTAATTATTTTGACCATGGAATGCGGTAAGCGATTAATATTCAAACCATATTCTGTGTGTATTGCTAATACACTGTTAAGACTGCATTATCTTTATAACCTGGCAACATACTCTTAGCCGTATCATCAATTAATAAACGTATGTAGTCAGCAGGATTGCATCATCTTTAGTTGATTGGTAGAAGAATTTTTCAAAAATATCAAATAATAACGGTGCTACCGGTATAAAGCCATTAAGGACTTGGTAGGTAGTGTCAAATGAACAGTAAAACATCAGATCAGATAAATGAATAGCAGATCAGCTAAAAGAACAGCAGATTGGCTAATTGAACAGCAGATCAGCTAAATGGACAGCAAATCAGCTAATTAAACAGCAGATCAGCTAAGTCAACAGCTAAATTAACAGATTCATGGATAAACAGCAGTCAACACTGGATTCTTACTATGGTAGCATTACGGAAGGGAAGGAGAGGGGAAGAAGAAAGTAAATACAGGGTGTTACGAATTCGACATACCAGCATTGGAATCTCGGAAACTATAGGAGTTAGAGAAACGGTTAAATGGGGGCAAAGTCGTGTAATTCGGTGCTGATTATAATGCCGCTTTAAAAGTTTTCAAATTACTTCCGATTTTATTCGAAAAAAAACGAAATTTTGCTAAATCGTTTTTATTTTTTCCTGAGCTCATTTGACTAGCTGTTTAAAAATAAATGACACTTTGTCATTGCCACTTTTTCTCCTCTACAAAATTACGTTACTTAACTAAAGATCCGCCGTTTCGTCTCCAAGCGGCCATCACGAACTTAATTTTTTTAAATACGGACCTGTTACGGACCGTTATTTAATATTTTTGAAAAATTCCTCTACCAATCAACTAAAGATGATTCAATCCTGCTGACTACATACGTTTATTAATTGTTGATACGGCTAAGAGTGTGTTGCCAGATTATAATGATGATGCAATCTTAACAGCGTATTAGCAATACACACAGAATATGGTCTGAATATTAATCGCTTACCACATTCGATGGTAAAAATAATTACATTATTTCATACTTTATTATTGTCGTGACCTTTATTATTACTCAGTTACTATATTCGCAAGCATATTGAATATTAATTACAAGTTGTCCTTGCCTCGTGTTGTGTAATTATTATGTATTAAATATATTTAGAAATAATTACGACGAAGAATGTAGTGTCGAAGATGTTTAAATATATTGATGAATCTAAACGTTGTCTAGATCGTATTTTATGTTTTTTCACCTAAGTTACCCAAAAAGGCCTTAATAGGGTGTTTTTCAAATATATCTAAAAGAGTGCCAAAAGGGCATATATTTTCTTATAGTTTTCGAGAAACACTAATTTTGGTCTTCTGCGCATATGGTCAAATGGGCTTTATTTAGAAATGTGATTTTGCTAGGGAATGTTTATATAAAATAGATATTCAATAAAATTATAAAAATCGGATGTGCCGTTTTGGTAACTGTGTCGACTTTACTGATAATTTAAAGACTTGGGACAATTTTGATGTTGTATAGGTATAGATTATTATTGCAAATATTGAAAAAATCAGAATTTTGTGTCGTTTTGGTACTTTGGTGATTTTGCTGATAATTTGAAGACTTGGGAAATATTTCGATGCCGTGATGTTTAATTTGCACATCCGTAAGCATTTGAATATCAATTAGATACAAGTTGATCTTTTCTCGTAACGGTATTAACAAATTTATATATAGACGCAGTTTATGTTAATTTTATTTCTGCTTCCGTCTACCGTGGATACCCTTTAACTTAACAGCAGAATTTAGTAAGATACCCCGCTGGTACGGTGTGTAAGATGTTGAACTTCCAATCCATAGGTGGTGGAATCTTGACCGAAACATGGACTTTCGTCTGTTAAATAAATAAACGTTATTAATTGACAGACCGTGATGATATAGCTCCCCTCAACTAGAATAGATACCAAAAACCCAAGTAGTAAATACCCAGTTCATGTATAAAAAGCTAGTATACATGTAGTTAGTGCCTAAATAGCTAGATCCCAAGTAACTAGTGCTCAAATAGCTAGTGCCATAGTGACCGTTGATGACCTATTAAATAACTAGCGTCGCGCCGTCAAGTTTTGAAATCTCAATATTTTGATTCCGGGCATCGGTGACCTTGTAAACAAAAATGAACCTTAAATTTTATTATGGAAATTTAGATGTGAAAACCACCCTCTGGGTCGGTAAACTATTGCTGTATATCTACTAATATCGCTGAACTTATTTTTTAAATTAAGTAAGATTGTATGCCAATATTTAGCACATTCACATTATTTACCATTTGGTTTTGTTCTTCTTTAATAAGAAACATACACTTCTCATATTTGCTTGTGCTGATCGTACTGGGTTTTGATAATTTTTTTTTTTAGGTATTTCCAAGTAGTAATGGCTGGCCCAAATGGATCACCTTACGAAGGTGGCTTGTTTAAACTGGAATTATTTCTTCCCGAAAATTATCCGTTATCACCTCCAAATGTCAGATTTTTGACAAAGATATATCATCCTAATATTGATAAACTGGGAAGAATATGCTTAGACATATTAAAAGATCAGTGGTCACCAGCTTTGCAAGTTCGCACCGTACTACTTTCAATTCAAGCTCTATTAAGCAGTCCCAATCCAGATGATCCACTTGCAAATGATGTGGCAAATATGTGGAAAACCAGGGAACAGGAAGCTGTTATGAAGGCAAAAGAATGGACCAGGTTATTTGCTATGGAATAAAAATAAACAAGAATCCTATATTTTGCATCAGACGACTGACTGTGATATACTGATGTGTTAATATAAAAATAAGATATTTCTTTGGCCCAGTAGACCCATCGCCAGAAAAATTATGTCAAAAATTATCTATCTAAATATATTTTTAATGTTGAGGTATTCAAGATTTTTTAAAATATCAATAATATATTTCTTCAAACTTAATTAAATATAATTTTAGTTTAATTATTTTTTATTAATAGTTCTATAATTGTTTTAATCGAGGAGTTTCTACTAGTGGAAAGGACCCCGCACAAAGCTTATTGGATATGGCTTTCGGCTTATTTTCTGAATTTTTATTATTTTGTAGATCTTGACTTCCTGGTTAAAAGTTTCCATGGCCGTAATCCAATCCTATGACTAGTTTTTGTTTTATGGCCTTTTAAAGTTGGCAACTTCTTACTTTGAGATTTTATGCATTGTCTGGAGTTTTCACTTGTTTCTTAAAAACTATCAACTTTTTTATTTATTTTTTTTTGGTGGAAAAGTAGGCCTTAAGTTTTAGTAGGGAACTTATAGGTTTTCTAGACATGGATATATCCAATGGATATACATCCCCCCACTCTCACCCCCACCATACACCCCTACCACTCACCTATGAATATCCCCCCACTCTCACCCCACCATATCCCCCCACTCTCACCCCACCATATCCCCCCAACCCTTCACACACATACATCCTCCTACCATACCTCTCAACACATATTCATACATATTATAACTCGATTAATATCTATGGATATATCCTCCCACCATCCTCCATAACATAACCCCACACATAAGTCCCCCCACGCTTCACACCATTAATATATCCTCCTACCACACAAAAAATGTAGTTAACATGAATCTTATAACAAATATCATTTTGTTCAGAACCATCAATAGCGTTTCTTTTTAAAAGGTTCCGTTATCTGATGATACGATAGTTGATGTTGGGTAGGGATATAACCTTCCACCATGTGTATATCCTCCTACCAAACCCCTCATACATATTCTAACTCAATCCATATCAATGAATATATACCATGGATATATCCCCCTACCATACCTCTCCACACATATATCCCCCTAACCCTTCACACACATATATCCTCCTACCATACCTCTCAATACATATTCATACATATTCATACATATTCATACATATTATAACTCGATTAATATCTATGGATATATCCTTCCACCATACCCCATAACATAACCCCACATATATATTCCCCCACGCTTCACACCATACATATATCCTCCTACCACACAAAAAATTCAGTTATCATCTTATGACAAATATGGTGCGCACATTTTGTTCAGAACCATCAATAGCGTTTCTTTTTAAAAGGTTACGTTGTCTGGTGATATGATGTTGATGTTGGGTAGGGATATAACCTTCCACCATACCACACCCCTATATAACCTTCCACCATGTATATATCCTCCCTCATACATATTCTAACTCAATCCATATCAATGGATATATTTTTCCACACATATATCCCCCTACCCAAAAATAATAATAATTTGTATTGGGATAACCCGTTGAATAAATAAATTATTATTACTTTTGGCTAGGGATATAATCTTCCACCGTGTATATATCCCCCTACCACACCCCTCATACATATTCTAACTCAATCAATATCAATGGATATATTATATTATCCGTGTCTGAATACTTAAGGATTCCGAATGAGTAGGTAAGTATTGGTATTGCCCAGGTGTTGATGGCAGTAGTAAGGTTACCAGCATTCAGGTGAGTATTAAAAAGCTTTGTTAGTCTGCTTTTGTATTTGTTTTTAAACTCCCTTTTTAGGCTTGTGTGGTTTATTTGTTGGTTTTGGGAGATGCCTAAGTATTTATATGTTTTGTCCTCATCTAGTATATCTATGCTTTCAAGCAGTCCACGATTTTGTTCAGTCTTTCCGCGTACGACATTCAAGATTGCGCACTTGTCTAATCCAAACGACATTTTGATGTCATCGCTAAATGTCTTGGTTATTTGAATTAGGGACTGTAGGTGGGTTTTGCTTTCAGCGTAGAGTTTGATATCGTCCATAAATAGAAGGTGGTTTATTCTAAAATTTTCAGTTAAGTTGGGACGATATCCGTAGGATGATGATTTTAGTAGTGAGGACAGTGGGTTCATGGCCAAAATGAACCAGAGGGGGCTTAAAGAGTCGCCTTGAAATATACCTTTTGATATATTTATATTGCCAAGCTTCTCTTGTCCAATATGGAGATTGGTGTTCCATTGCTCCATTAGGGTGCCTAACATGTTGCGTATTAGGGGGTGTACTTTGTATATTTGAAATATTTTCTTTAGCCAGTCGTGAGGAACAGAATCGAATGCTTTACTATAGTCAATGTAGCACATATTTAGATTATTATTATTATTATTATTATTATTATTATTATTATTATTATTATTATGACTTAGCCTTACGGCTTCGCACTCCCTAGCAGGGGAACATTCACTTATCCCAGATATCTTAGATATCAAAAGGATTAGGCTCTGTGGGGGTCCTTTCCCTGTTATCGGGCCCACGGCGACGATTGTCCTTGTTGGATCCCACAAATTTTCTGACGGTTTGGGCTGTGGAGAGTAGTACTGCCTTCTGTAGAACCTTGTAAAGTTGGTCGTTAAGTCCCAGTTCTTTGATGTTTTTCAGGAGGCTCTTTGGGACCACCCCAGTTGATGACATCATAATTGGCACTGTTTTGACGGTATTCATCTGCCATTGTCTCTGTAGGCATCCTTCAAGTTCTCGATATTTTGCTATTTTTTCAGCGTTTTTCAGAAACAAGTTGTTAGTGTTTGGGATGGCTATTTCTATAAGCGTAGTATTTCTGGCTCTTCTATCTACTAAAACAATATCAGGTCTATTATAATTAACAGTTTGGTCAATTAAGATGGTGCGGTCCCAGTATAGTCTGAAGTTATTGTTTTCCAGAATTGATTCCGGAGTGTACTGGTAGTATGGCATTTTTTCCTCCTGTAAAAGTTGTAATTTAATTGCCAGTTCCAGCCAGTTATTATTATTATTATTATTATAATGTTTTCAATGTTTTGTTTCTCAGCTTTTTGTTGGTATTGCTGGTATTATTTACAGTACAGAGAATTCATCTTAACCTGTACTGTTTAGAAACTTCCGAACTATGTGGCAAGTTTGGAGAATGACGCTTTTCTGAATTAGTTGATATAAATAACCTGAAAGGCTCAGTTTTTCCAAGTTGGGCTTGAAATTTTTCGTCATAGCTCCCTCCACCGATATTATGATCGGAATTATGTCTATTTTATCTAGCTTCCATATATTTTTGATCTCTATAGCCAAATTCGAGTACTTGGTCTTCTTCTCCGATTCGGTTTTAGAGAGGTTGTGTGTTAGTGGGCAACCTATATCGATTATTATTATTATTATTATTATTATTATTATTATTATTATTATTATTATTATTATTATTATTATTATTATTATTATTATTATTATTATTATTATTGTTATTATTATTATTATTATTATTATATAACTATACTGTGCTAGACACTAATACAAACTAAATGATGATGTTAAATGGATTGTGTGCTCTTTTAAATAACCAATATTTTTTATGATACATGTTTTTTTGGATTTGGATTGCATCCTCTGGAATCCTGATAAAATCAAAAAACTATTTTTATTACTTACAAATTGTTCCTCTAACAATTTTTTAGGAAATATCGTGTACCAATGGATACTGCAATTAAAAATACTTATATATTAAGTTTACTAAAATCGAATAAGTCGTTTAGAAGTTACAGCAATTTAAATGATTACACTTTCAATAGCTTCCCCAACTCTTATTAAGGTTGGTATGTCAATAAGGCTTAAACCAAAAATGATGCAGAATTGTCTAAGCTTTCTAATGATGTTACCAAAGGTATACCTTAATGTGACAATTTTCGGAGAAATTAAGAATTTCAATATTTAATTTTCAATTGTGTCCTCTGGCGGCAAAATGCGAACTTAGAAATTATTTCCAACATTTTTTCTTAGTCACCTTAATTACGAATATTTTTTGCCTGAGTTTCTATATCCAATAGTTTTCGAGATATGGTCATCCATATCCATAATGGGACACTCGGTATATTATATCGAATTGTATTTTGGTTTTCACGTTTTGCCTTGAAAATTTAATCTACTTTTCGATTATCATGTCCTAATTATACCGTATGATCAAACTTAAGTTTACTAAAATGATGTTACCAAAGGTGTACCTTAATGTGGCAAGTTTCGAAGAAATTTAGAATTTCACTTCTATTAAGAAGTTTTTCCCCGAGTTTCTATGTTCAATGGTTTCTGAGATATTCATAAATGAGACATCTGGTATATTATTCATACCAAATTTTAATTTTCCATTGTAAATCAAGTAAAATATTATTATCAAGTTATATTTTAATTCCGAATCGTCGAAATCTTCTAGTCTTAGAATGTCACGGAAGAGACAACTTTCCTTTTACGTCTGTTTGAAGGTCTCGCTTATATAACATTTTTAACCAAGATAAAATGAACTTGTGTGTCCTAATAATAATTTACAGTGAAATAATAATATAATGTGTTCTATTATAATTGTGGAAGATTTAACAGTGAAATCAAAGGGGGTATGTAATATACATATTTAGTTTTCGTTGTATTAGTTAGTAACGTGGTATTAATTAAGTCCTTTTTGTAAATAGCTAATAAAATAATTTAAAGGATTTACATTCCAGTGTAAACATTCACTCTAAAGACTTATATAACACATAAAAACTAGAGACTAATTATATTTTTTATATACTGTCAGCAAATTATACCTGGAAAATGATATTACATTTTATAGTTATGTAATTGCCTATAACATTAAGAATGAATTATTTTATTGTATTAAATCTATTAGCATGCTATGTCATATTGAAAACATTTATTTAATAAGACTCTATTGGTAAACCTAAAGACATTATTATTAGTATTATTATATCCGTGTGAGAATTAGATAAATTAATAAATTCCAGTCATCTTAGATTGAACTGTCAATGACTTTTTTCAAAAAACAAGATACATTAAATATTTCCGGTCAATGTCTTATTTTTAATAATAATAATTTATTTAATCAACGGGTTACACCCAGTACAAATTATTATTATTTTTGGGTGGGGGGATACATGCGTGGAAGGATAATATAATATATCCATTGATATTGATTGAGTTAGAATATGTATGAGGGGTGTGGTAGGGGGATATATACACGGTGAAAGGTTATATCCCTAGCCAAAAGTAATAATAATTTATTTAATCAACGGGTTATCCCAATACAAATTATTATTACTTTTGGCTAGGGATATAATCTTCCACCGTGTATATATCCCCCTACCACACCCCTCATACATATTCTAACTCAATCAATATCAATGGATATATTATATTATCCTTCCACGCATGTATCCCCCCACCCAAAAATAATAATAATTTGTACTGGGTGTAACCCGTTGATTAAATAAATTATTATTATTAAAAATAAGACATTGACCGGAAATATTTAATGTATCTTGTTTTTTGAAAAAAGTCATTGACAGTTCAATCTAAGATGACTGGAATTTATTAATTTATCTAATTCTCACACGGATATAATAATACTAATAATAATGTCTTTAGGTTTACCAATAGAGTCTTATTAAATAAATGTTTTCAATATGACATAGCATGCTAATAGATTTAATACAATAAAATAATTCATTCTTAATGTTATAGGCAATTACATAACTATAAAATGTAATATCATTTTCCAGGTATAATTTGCTGACAGTATATAAAAAATATAATTAGTCTCTAGTTTTTATGTGTTATATAAGTCTTTAGAGTGAATGTTTACACTGGAATGTAAATCCTTTAAATTATTTTATTAGCTATTTACAAAAAGGACTTAATTAATACCACGTTACTAACTAATACAACGAAAACTAAATATGTATATTACATACCCCCTTTGATTTCACTGTTAAATCTTCCACAATTATAATAGAACACATTATATTATTATTTCACTGTAAATTATTATTAGGACACACAAGTTCATTTTATCTTGGTTAAAAATGTTATATAAGCGAGACCTTCAAACAGACGTAAAAGGAAAGTTGTCTCTTCCGTGACATTCTAAGACTAGAAGATTTCGACGATTCGGAATTAAAATATAACTTGATAATAATATTTTACTTGATTTACAATGGAAAATTAAAATTTGGTATGAATAATATACCAGATGTCTCATTTATGAATATCTCAGAAACCATTGAACATAGAAACTCGGGGAAAAACTTCTTAATAGAAGTGAAATTCTAAATTTCTTCGAAACTTGCCACATTAAGGTACACCTTTGGTAACATCATTTTAGTAAACTTAAGTTTGATCATACGGTATAATTAGGACATGATAATCGAAAAGTAGATTAAATTTTCAAGGCAAAACGTGAAAACCAAAATACAATTCGATATAATATACCGAGTGTCCCATTATGGATATGGATGACCATATCTCGAAAACTATTGGATATAGAAACTCAGGCAAAAAATATTCGTAATTAAGGTGACTAAGAAAAAATGTTGGAAATAATTTCTAAGTTCGCATTTTGCCGCCAGAGGACACAATTGAAAATTAAATATTGAAATTCTTAATTTCTCCGAAAATTGTCACATTAAGGTATACCTTTGGTAACATCATTAGAAAGCTTAGACAATTCTGCATCATTTTTGGTTTAAGCCTTATTGACATACCAACCTTAATAAGAGTTGGGGAAGCTATTGAAAGTGTAATCATTTAAATTGCTGTAACTTCTAAACGACTTATTCGATTTTAGTAAACTTAATATATAAGTATTTTTAATTGCAGTATCCATTGGTACACGATATTTCCTAAAAAATTGTTAGAGGAACAATTTGTAAGTAATAAAAATAGTTTTTTGATTTTATCAGGATTCCAGAGGATGCAATCCAAATCCAAAAAAACATGTATCATAAAAAATATTGGTTATTTAAAAGAGCACACAATCCATTTAACATCATCATTTAGTTTGTATTAGTGTCTAGCACAGTATAGTTATATAATAATAATAATAATAATAACAATAATAATAATAATAATAATAATAATAATAATAATAATAATAATAATAATAATAATAATAATAATAATAATAATAATAATAATAATCGATATAGGTTGCCCACTAACACACAACCTCTCTAAAACCGAATCGGAGAAGAAGACCAAGTACTCGAATTTGGCTATAGAGATCAAAAATATATGGAAGCTAGATAAAATAGACATAATTCCGATCATAATATCGGTGGAGGGAGCTATGACGAAAAATTTCAAGCCCAACTTGGAAAAACTGAGCCTTTCAGGTTATTTATATCAACTAATTCAGAAAAGCGTCATTCTCCAAACTTGCCACATAGTTCGGAAGTTTCTAAACAGTACAGGTTAAGATGAATTCTCTGTACTGTAAATAATACCAGCAATACCAACAAAAAGCTGAGAAACAAAACATTGAAAACATTATAATAATAATAATAATAATAATAATAATAATAATAATAATAATAATAATAATAATAACTGGCTGGAACTGGCAATTAAATTACAACTTTTACAGGAGGAAAAAATGCCATACTACCAGTACACTCCGGAATCAATTCTGGAAAACAATAACTTCAGACTATACTGGGACCGCACCATCTTAATTGACCAAACTGTTAATTATAATAGACCTGATATTGTTTTAGTAGATAGAAGAGCCAGAAATACTACGCTTATAGAAATAGCCATCCCAAACACTAACAACTTGTTTCTGAAAAACGCTGAAAAAATAGCAAAATATCGAGAACTTGAAGGATGCCTACAGAGACAATGGCAGATGAATACCGTCAAAACAGTGCCAATTATGATGTCATCAACTGGGGTGGTCCCAAAGAGCCTCCTGAAAAACATCAAAGAACTGGGACTTAACGACCAACTTTACAAGGTTCTACAGAAGGCAGTACTACTCTCCACAGCCCAAACCGTCAGAAAATTTGTGGGATCCAACAAGGACAATCGTCGCCGTGGGCCCGATAACAGGGAAAGGACCCCCACAGAGCCTAATCCTTTTGATATCTAAGATATCTGGGATAAGTGAATGTTCCCCTGCTAGGGAGTGCGAAGCCGTAAGGCTAAGTCATAATAATAATAATAATAATAATCTAAATATGTGCTACATTGACTATAGTAAAGCATTCGATTCTGTTCCTCACGACTGGCTAAAGAAAATATTTCAAATATACAAAGTACACCCCCTAATACGCAACATGTTAGGCACCCTAATGGAGCAATGGAACACCAATCTCCATATTGGACAAGAGAAGCTTGGCAATATAAATATATCAAAAGGTATATTTCAAGGCGACTCTTTAAGCCCCCTCTGGTTCATTTTGGCCATGAACCCACTGTCCTCACTACTAAAATCATCATCCTACGGATATCGTCCCAACTTAACTGAAAATTTTAGAATAAACCACCTTCTATTTATGGACGATATCAAACTCTACGCTGAAAGCAAAACCCACCTACAGTCCCTAATTCAAATAACCAAGACATTTAGCGATGACATCAAAATGTCGTTTGGATTAGACAAGTGCGCAATCTTGAATGTCGTACGCGGAAAGACTGAACAAAATCGTGGACTGCTTGAAAGCATAGATATACTAGATGAGGACAAAACATATAAATACTTAGGCATCTCCCAAAACCAACAAATAAACCACACAAGCCTAAAAAGGGAGTTTAAAAACAAATACAAAAGCAGACTAACAAAGCTTTTTAATACTCACCTGAATGCTGGTAACCTTACTACTGCCATCAACACCTGGGCAATACCAATACTTACCTACTCATTCGGAATCCTTAAGTATTCAGACACGGATTTGCACGAATTAGATAGGCTTACGCGCAGGCTGCTAACAAAATTCAGATTCCACCACCCACGCTCTGCACTTGAAAGAATCTACCTAAAACGAAAGGAGGGAGGAAGAGGTCTCATTAATATATATAACTTGAGCAAGTCACAAGAGACCTCTATGAGAAAATACTTCCAAGAATCAAATGGGGAAATTCTTAAAAAAGTGGTAGCAGCAGACACTGGATATACAGCCCTTAACTTAAAGCAGAACGGATTACCTATCATCCGCGCGCCGCCAAGTCAACAGCTTGTAACTTGGCAAGAAAAAGCTCTACACGGCAAATACCCTACTGCACTCCAAAATCCACTTATAGATAGAGAAATGTCACTGAATTGGTTAGAGAAAAGGCAGCTTCACGCTGAAACAGAAGGTTTTATAATCTCTATCCAAGACCGTGTCATTCGAACTCGAAACTATGAAAAAGTTATCTTGAAAAGAAATGTGGAAGATGTGTGCAGAAAATGCAATTGCCCCGGAGAAACGATAGAACATATCACGGCGGGATGTGGTGCTATGGCCCCCAACGCTTACCTGGGGAGACATAATCAGGTGGCAAAGATCATCCACAAGGAACTGGCCCATAAACTAGGGCTAAGGGAAAACCTCCCACCATACTACCAATACTCACCCGAGCCAGTCCTTGAATCCCCTGAATATCTCTTATACTGGGACAGGCCAATAATAACGGATAGAACAGTAGACCACAACCGTCCGGATATTCTTCTTATCGAAAAAACCACCAAGAAAGCTTTCATAATCGATATAGGTTGCCCACTAACACACAACCTCTCTAAAACCGAATCGGAGAAGAAGACCAAGTACTCGAATTTGGCTATAGAGATAAAAAATATATGGAAGCTGGATAAAATCGACATAATTCCGATTATAGTATCGGTGGAGGGAGCTATGACGAAAAATTTCAAGCCCAACTTGGAAAAACTGGGCCTTTCAGGTTATTTATACCAACTTATTCAGAAAAGCGTCATCCTCCAAACTTGCCATATAGTACGGAAGTTTTTAAACAGTACAGGTTAAGATGAATTTCTCTCTGTACTGTAAATAACACCAGCCTTACCAACAAAAAGCTGAGAAACAGAAAACTGAAAACATAATAATAATAATAATAATAATAATAATAATAATAATAATAATAATAATAATAATAATAATAATAATAATAATAATAATAATAATAATAATAATAATAATAATAATAATAATAATAATAATAATAATAATAATAATAATAATAATAATAATAATAATAATAATAATAATAATAATAATAATAATAATAATAATAATAATAATAATAATAATAATAATAATAATAATAATAATAATAATAATAATAATAATAATAATAATAATAATAATAATAATAATAATAATAATAATAAATGGAAAACATAAATAAGACCGTCAATTTTAATGAAAAAAACAAGATTTTCACGTTATTTGTATCATACAAATGATAACAGAAAAGCAAGAGAGAATGATTATAAACAGTATATTGGATCGATACCGTTTTCAAAATAGAATAAGGTATACAGAAAAGCTGTTAAAGGATGTATTTGGAGCAAAGGGATAGAAATTAAATATACAATGAACGCGTAATTTAGTTTTTATTTTTAAAATATATACAATAATTAAATTAATTCGCTTTATTATATCCACGAATTGTGTAAATTTACTTAAACTTACTTTCTTACCCTTTCACATTTTTGGATCTCCCCAGGAAACGCTTCGAACCCAGTAAAAAATGTTCATTCAAAACGAACAAAATCAAACAATTCCAGTACAGCAATCAGAATTAATATGTGATCCTCCACTAGATACTGCATACCGTAACTAAAGATCGACAATTTATCAATGCAGACAGGTCGACAATCTAAATAAATTTGCTAACGTCATCAGACTTTTTTTTTATGAATTTTATTCCAGTGACTCGAACCACCATTTCGACGCTTTACCAAATTAGCCAGGACAACAATCTAAATATATATATAATCAGGTCTAAGAGGTTCTTGCTCGTGATGTCGGACTTTTTTTATAAATTTTATTACTAAGGCTTGAACCATCAACATTTCAACAATTCGACTACCAGTTCGGCGCTTTACCAACTTAGTCCAGCTTTGACCTGGTTCGCCCCGCAGCACTCCACTCCAAGAAAGATATCGCAAAATTAAATGTATCAATAAAATATCATAACCCAAAACAATTAGTCATTCCTTAATAGTCAGAAGCCAAATTTGATTGATTTGATCAAATAATAATGTCCCTGTACAAATAATTACCTTAAAACCAATTTTTTTAAATATTCGTTATAAAGCACGATATAGACATACATGTGATTTATATACTTAAGAAACATTTGACCCGCTCTCTTAAGCCTTAAAAACATTTAATAATAATAATAATAATAATAATAATAATAAATATATTTATTTGTGCCAAAACACGTTTCGGACTTAAAAATCAACAATTATATCTAATAAGTGCAAAATTATCGTGTACCTATCAAATTTTCTTTTGGTTTCACAGCCAACTGAAGCTGATAACTTTGGAAAGGAATTTAGAAATATTGTTTGAATCCATTTAAATTAAATAACCAAATAACCATTGATGATAGTAACATATCATTTGACACAAAAAAGATAGGATTTTGATTAACAATTTATCAGTCTTCCATATCCCACGTTAAAAAAAAATTTTAAGTGACTTTTTTAGAATAATTTAAATTATTTTTAGAATAATTTAAATTATTTTTATCGGAAGAAGAAAATCAATGTCTGATCATAAAATACTAGATTATACAGAGCATCCTAACTATATTTCCAAATACGTCTCCAAGGTAACCAGCTGGCCTATGGACCTTATCGGTACCGTGGATTGGTGAGAAGTCTGTAACGCCGTTAATGCAAGAGATAACTGGAGATTATTAAAAAATCTCAATATGTATGGCAAAAAATCTCATTTAATTCCGGAACATCTTGGTGACGTAAATAAAATTAATGATTATTTTGTAAATATTGACAAAACTGATCCAAACCCTGAAACTTTAAATTTTTATTTGAATAACAGAAGGGAGAATGTTTCGGATTTTAGTTTTAGAATGGCAACTTTGGATGAAGTTAGGTTGGCACTTTACTCTGTAAAATCAAAGGCTGTAGGCACTGATCGGATCGGCATAGACATGTTACTTCGCTGTTGTCCCGTGACCTTGCCTGTCATTGTACACTTAGTAAACTCGTGCATTGAGACATCTACAATTCCGGATGTTTGGAAGTCTTCTCATGTAATTCCCCTACCCAAAGTTAGTTCTCCTATCGAATTAAAAGATCTGCGTCCAATAAGTATCTTACCTACGTTGTCCAAGATCATTGAGAGGGTTTTATGTGACCAAATTAAGGCTCATGTAGCGCAGTGTGGGATCTTGCCGGGAGTACAGTCTGGTTTTCGTGCTGACTACAGCTGTTCGACGGCGTTACTTAAGGTGACTGATGATATTTTTACGGCTACAGACCAGGGAAAACTGACCACTCTAGTCCTGTTGGATTATACCAAAGCCTTCGATAAACTGGATCATTCTCTCATGGTTGCAATTCTGCGGTACCTGGGGTTTCAGGACAATGCTTGTAACTTAGTTAAAAGCTACTTGACGAATAGAACGCAGATAGTTAATTCTAATGGAAAATTTTCTGAGCCAAGAAATCTCTTGTGTGGAGTACCACAGGGCTCGATATTGGGTCCTTTGTTGTTTTCTCTTTATACATCTCAGTTTTATACACATCTAAGATATTGTTCAGTTCATTTCTATGCGGATGACACACAGATCTATATATCATATACACCTGATAGCATTGAAGAAGCCAACATGAAAATAAATGCCGACTTAAGAGCCCTCTTGAATGTTTCCCTTTCTCATTGTTTAAGTCTGAATCCCGGCAAGTCTCAAGTCTTATTATTTGGGAAAAGTCATTGTAGAGATACATATGTAGACCGTGTTAAGGTGTGTGTTAATGATGTTCAGCTGGAACTCTCTGGGGTTGCCAAGAACTTGGGTTTAGTTATGGATACAGATCTCAGATTCTCTGCTCACATTAGCAGTTGTATTAAAAAAGCGTTTGGCAATTTGAAACTAATTTATGGTCAGAAAAATCAACTGAATGCGTCACTTAGGACAATGTTATGTGAATCTCTAGTCTTGTCACATTTTAATTATGCGGATGTAGTGTATGGTCCTTGCCTATTGGACGAGGATGTTCGTCGTATTCAGCTGATACAAAATTGTTGTGTAAGATTAATAGGTGGCATTCGAAAATATGATCGTGGTGTTTCTGCCAAAATTCGGGAACTTAAATGGTTAAAAATGGACGAAAGACGGGTGCTGCATGCTCTTACTTTATATAATAAAATTATATGTAAAAAGTGTCCAGATTATCTTTATCAGAAAATTAAGTTTCGAAGTGATTCACATAATCTTGATTTACGTCATAAGCTCATTATTACCCCCCCAATTTATCGAACAAATTATTTTCAAAGATCTTTTTCGTTTAATATAGCAAAATTGTATAATAAAGTTAAACCAGAATTAAAACTGTTTACAGGTTATAAGTTCAAGCGATTAATAAAAGCTTCAATAGATAGCTATATGTAATAATAAAGTCTACTGTAAATTTTGATCCTCATCCAGTTCTCTCTTAGGTGCATATCTGCAATAATTAATATGTATATTGCTAAATATCTATCGTATTTTTTAACTATTTTTTTTTTCAGTGTAACATCGCGGTTTATTTTTTCTTGTATATACCAAATTGCTTGTCAGGTTTTCTCTGCATACTTTGACTGCTTGCTGTGTTTTGTATTCTTTTTATTTATTTCTTCATATTTTGAACACAGCAGGCTGTTAGGAGTGTGATACCTACAGTAATATTAATTAATAGTGGTTAAGTATATTTAGGTTAAGCTAGGAGGCCCAGCCTCAACTTCGCCTTTTGTGAAAATTCTCCTTTTTTTTACAATAAAGTCTTTTATTATTATTAAATGTTTTTAAGGCTTAAGAGAGCGGGTCAAATGTTTCTTAAGTATATAAATCACATGTATGTCTATATCGTGCTTTATAACGAATATTTAAAAAAATTGGTTTTAAGGTAATTATTTGTACAGGGACATTATTATTTGATCAAATCAATCAAATTTGGCTTCTGACTATTAAGGAATGACTAATTGTTTTGGGTTATGATATTTTATTGATACATTTAATTTTGCGATATCTTTCTTGGAGTGGAGTGCTGCGGGGCGAACCAGGTCAAAGCTGGACTAAGTTGGTAAAGCGCCGAACTGGTAGTCGAATTGTTGAAATGTTGAAGCCTTAGTAATAAAATTTATAAAAAAAGTCTGACATCACGAGCAAGAACCTCTTAGACCTGATTATATATATATTTAGATTGTTGTCCTGGCTAATTTGGTAAAGCGTCGAAATGGTGGTTCGAGTCACTGGAATAAAATTCATAAAAAAAAGTCTGATGACGTTAGCAGATTTATTTAGATTGTCGACCTGTCTGCATTGATAAATTGTCGATCTTTAGTTACGGTATGCAGTATCTAGTGGAGGATCACATATTAATTCTGATTGCTGTACTGGAATTGTTTGATTTTGTTCGTTTTGAATGAACATTTTTTACTGGGTTTGAAGCGTTTCCTGGGGAGATCCAAAAATGTGAAAGGGTAAGAAAGTAAGTTTAAGTAAATTTACACAATTCGTGGATATAATAAAGCGAATTAATTTAATTATTGTATATATTTTAAAAATAAAAACTAAATTACGCGTTCATTGTATATTTAATTTCTATCCCTTTGCTCCAAATACATCCTTTAACAACTTTTCTGTATACCTTATTCTATTTTGAAAACGGTATCGATCCAATATACTGTTTATAATCATTCTCTCTTGCTTTTCTGTTATCATTTGTATGATACAAATAACGTGAAAATCTTGTTTTTTTCATTAAAATTGACGGTCTTATTTATGTTTTCCATTTATTATTATTATTATTATTATTATTATTATTATTATTATTATTATTATTATTATTATTATTATTATTATTATTATTATTATTATTATTATTATTATTATTGTTATTTTTATTATTATTATTATTATTATTATTATTATTATTATTATGACTTAGCCTTACGGCTTCGCACTCCCTAGCAGGGGAACATTCACTTATCCCAGATATCTTAGATATCAAAAGGATTAGGCTCTGTGGGGGTCCTTTCCCTGTTATCGGGCCCACGGCGACGATTGTCCTTGTTGGATCCCACAAATTTTCTGACGGTTTGGGCTGTGGAGAGTAGTACTGCCTTCTGTAGAACCTTGTAAAGTTGGTCGTTAAGTCCCAGTTCTTTGATGTTTTTCAGGAGGCTCTTTGGGACCACCCCAGTTGATGACATCATAATTGGCACTGTTTTGACGGTATTCATCTGCCATTGTCTCTGTAGGCATCCTTCAAGTTCTCGATATTTTGCTATTTTTTCAGCGTTTTTCAGAAACAAGTTGTTAGTGTTTGGGATGGCTATTTCTATAAGCGTAGTATTTCTGGCTCTTCTATCTACTAAAACAATATCAGGTCTATTATAATTAACAGTTTGGTCAATTAAGATGGTACGGTCCCAGTATAGTCTGAAGTTATTGTTTTCCAGAATTGATTCCGGAGTGTACTGGTAGTATGGCATTTTTTCCTCCTGTTAAAGTTGTAATTTAATTGCCAGTTCCAGCCAGTTATTATTATTATTATTAATATTATAATGTTTTCAATGTTTTGTTTCTCAGCTTTTTGTTGGTATTGCTGGTATTATTTACAGTACAGAGAAGAAATTCATCTTAACCTGTACTGTTTAGAAACTTCCGAACTATGTGGCAAGTTTGGAGAATGACGCTTTTCTGAATTAGTTGATATAAATAACCTGAAAGGCCCAGTTTTTCCAAGTTGGGCTTGAAATTTTTCGTCATAGCTCCCTCCACCGACATTATGATCGGAATTATGTCTATTTTATCTAGCTTCCATATATTTTTGATCTCTATAGCCAAATTCGAGTACTTGGTCTTCTTCTCCGATTCGGTTTTAGAGAGGTTGTGTGTTAGTGGGCAACCTATATCGATTATTATTATTATTATTATTATTATTATTATTATTATTATTATTATTATTATTATTATTATTGTTATTATTATTATTATTATTATTATTATTATATAACTATACTGTGCTAGACACTAATACAAACTAAATGATGATGTTAAATGGATTGTGTGCTCTTTTAAATAACCAATATTTTTTATGATACATGTTTTTTTGGATTTGGATTGCATCCTCTGGAATCCTGATAAAATCAAAAAACTATTTTTATTACTTACAAATTGTTCCTCTAACAATTTTTTAGGAAATATCGTGTACCAATGGATACTGCAATTAAAAATACTTATATATTAAGTTTACTAAAATCGAATAAGTCGTTTAGAAGTTACAGCAATTTAAATGATTACACTTTCAATAGCTTCCCCAACTCTTATTAAGGTTGGTATGTCAATAAGGCTTAAACCAAAAATGATGCAGAATTGTCTAAGCTTTCTAATGATGTTACCAAAGGTATACCTTAATGTGACAATTTTCGGAGAAATTAAGAATTTCAATATTTAATTTTCAATTGTGTCCTCTGGCGGCAAAATGCGAACTTAGAAATTATTTCCAACATTTTTTCTTAGTCACCTTAATTACGAATATTTTTTGCCTGAGTTTCTATATCCAATAGTTTTCGAGATATGGTCATCCATATCCATAATGGGACACTCGGTATATTATATCGAATTGTATTTTGGTTTTCACGTTTTGCCTTGAAAATTTAATCTACTTTTCGATTATCATGTCCTAATTATACCGTATGATCAAACTTAAGTTTACTAAAATGATGTTACCAAAGGTGTACCTTAATGTGGCAAGTTTCGAAGAAATTTAGAATTTCACTTCTATTAAGAAGTTTTTCCCCGAGTTTCTATGTTCAATGGTTTCTGAGATATTCATAAATGAGACATCTGGTATATTATTCATACCAAATTTTAATTTTCCATTGTAAATCGAGTAAAATATTATCAAGTTATATTTTAATTCCGAATCGTCGAAATCTTCTAGTCTTAGAATGTCACGGAAGAGACAACTTTCCTTTTACGTCTGTTTGAAGGTCTCGCTTATATAACATTTTTAACCAAGATAAAATGAACTTGTGTGTCCTAATAATAATTTACAGTGAAATAATAATATAATGTGTTCTATTATAATTGTGGAAGATTTAACAGTGAAATCAAAGGGGGTATGTAATATACATATTTAGTTTTCGTTGTATTAGTTAGTAACGTGGTATTAATTAAGTCCTTTTTGTAAATAGCTAATAGAATAATTTAAAGGATTTACATTCCAGTGTACACATTCACTCTAAAGACTTATATAACACATAAAAACTAGAGACTAATTATATTTTTTATATACTGTCAGCAAATTATACCTGGAAAATGATATTACATTTTATAGTTATGTAATTGCCTATAACATTAAGAATGAATTATTTTATTGTATTAAATCTATTAGCATGCTATGTCATATTGAAAACATTTATTTAATAAGACTCTATTGGTAAACCTAAAGACATTATTATTAGTATTAATATATCCGTGTGAGAATTAGATAAATTAATAAATTCCAGTCATCTTAGATTGAACTGTCAATGACTTTTTTCAAAAAACAAGATACATTAAATATTTCCGGTCAATGTCTTATTTTTAATAATAATAATTTATTTAATCAACGGGTTACACCCAGTACAAATTATTATTATTTTTGGGTGGGGGGATACATGCGTGGAAGGATAATATAATATATCCATTGATATTGATTGAGTTAGAATATGTATGAGGGGTGTGGTAGGGGGATATATACACGGTGAAAGGTTATATCCCTAGCCAAAAGTAATAATAATTTATTTAATCAACGGGTTATCCCAATACAAATTATTATTATTTTTGGGTAGGGGGATATATGTGTGGAAGGATAATATAATATATCCATTGATATTGATTGAGTTAGAATATGTATGAGGGGTGTGGTAGGGGGATATATACACGGTGGAAGATTATATCCCTAGCCAAAAGTAATAATAATTTATTTAATCAACGGGTTATCCCAATACAAATTATTATTATTTTTGGGTAGGGGGATATATGTGTGGAAAAATATATCCATTGATATGGATTGAGTTAGAATATGTATGAGGGAGGATATATACATGGTGGAAGGTTATATAGGGGTGTGGTATGGTGGAAGGTTATATCCCTACCCAACATCAACATCATATCACCAGACAACGTAACCTTTTAAAAAGAAACGCTATTGATGGTTCTGAACAAAATGTGCGCACCATATTTGTCATAAGATGATAACTGAATTTTTTGTGTGGTAGGAGGATATATGTATGGTGTGAAGCGTGGGGGGATATATATGTGGGGTTATGTTATGGGGTATGGTGGAAGGATATATCCATAGATATTAATCGAGTTATAATATGTATGAATATGTATGAATATGTATTGAGAGGTATGGTAGGAGGATATATGTGTGTGAAGGGTTAGGGGGATATATGTGTGGAGAGGTATGGTAGGGGGATATATCCATGGTGGAAGGATATATTCATTGATATGGATTGAGTTAGAATATGTATGAGGGGTTTGGTAGGAGGATATACACATGGTGGAAGGTTATATCCCTACCCAACATCAACTATCGTATCATCAGACAACGGAACCTTTTAAAAAGAAACGCTATTGATGGTTCTGAACAAAATGATATTTGTTATAAGATTCATGTTAACTACATTTTTTGTGTGGTAGGAGGATATATTAATGGTGTGAAGCGTGGGGGGACTTATGTGTGGGGTTATGTTATGGAGGATGGTGGGAGGATATATCCATAGATATTAATCGAGTTATAATATGTATGAATATGTGTTGAGAGGTATGGTAGGAGGATGTATGTGTGTGAAGGGTTGGGGGGATATGGTGGGGTGAGAGTGGGGGGATATGGTGGGGTGAGAGTGGGGGGATATTCATAGGTGAGTGGTAGGGGGGTATGGTGGGGGTGAGAGTGGGGGGATGTATATCCATTGGATATATCCATGTCTAGAAAACCTATAAGTTCCCTACTAGTTTTCTTTCACTTATATAGAAATAAAATATGTACACGATGTTGAATAATTTATAGAAGAATTAAATAAGTTATAAGTATTAAAAAACTATGAAAATCCAAAAAAAAAATTACTCATTTTTTGAATTTTGAGAACAAACAGCTAGATTTTGTCCATATTTTAATATCTTGTAGTACCAAGCTGTAGATGAAAAAAATAGGTACTTATAAGTTGACGTAGAATATATTGACGGGTATTTTATTTTTCAAAAAAAATTGAAAATTCACCTGATTCATACACCCACTTGCACCGACTTTTTTTTAAAGGACCATTAACTAAAGGACCTTTAAATTTTAAGGGACCATTAATTTTAAAAGACTTGCACAGACTCATTCTTTCGGACCTTTAACTAATGGCCCTTTAATTTCGCAACAATATGGCAACGTCACATAATCTAAAACATGCTGGACTTAAAGCTAGGTATTTCATGTTTGCTTATGACACTACGCTTGTTTATTCAGATAGTGATATAAATAATTTAGAATCAAAGATAAATCAAGACCTGCAGATCTATTATAAATGGTTGTGTAAAAATAAACTTACTTTAAATGCTGAAAAAACAGTGTATATGACGTTTAAACAAAAAAATAAGCCGGGTGGTGTCTTAAACTTATACTTAAAAAATGTGAAATTAAAAAATGTTACCCACTATAAATACTTAGGACTTATAATAGACGATGGATTGACCTGGTCGAAGCATATAAATAGTGTACTATCAAAAATAGCCCCAATGATTGGTGTTATAAGAAGGTGTTCAAGTTTCTTAAATAATAAAACCAGAACTATGTTGTATAGCGGTTTCATTGAACCACATTTAAGGTACTTAATCCCATGTTGGGGAAATGCCGGACAATACCTGCTTGACAAATTATCGATCACAAAACAAGGCTATTAAGGTATTGTACAACATGAACTATTATACTTCTTCAGTAACCATCTACAACCAAACAAGAATACTAAACATAAACAAATTGAGATCTTTAGAACAAACTAAACTAATATATAACATAAAAACAAAAAATATCAAAATAAACTCTGAAATAAAACAAGCAAATGAATTCCATCAATATAACATAAGACAAAAATTAAATTATCGTACTGATTTTGCAAGAACAAAAAAGGCTCAGGATTCACCAATATATAGAAGCATTCAAACATATAATACCATACCACATCGCTCATTACAATTAAAAGACTATGTCACGAACTGAAATCGTATTTGAATACGAATTAATGGACTCACTTACCTATTGTTTATTGTACTGTAAATTGTTTACCTACTGTTTACTGTACTGTTAATTATATATTGTATATTAATATTATATTACCTTAAAATGTAACCTATTACCTATTGTAAATACTTAAAAGTTTAGGCCTTGTTATCAGTATTATTACTGTTTAAAGGTCAGAAATAAATTTGTTAAAAAAAAAAAAAAAAAAAATCTATGGATTTCAGTATTTTTGTGATTAAATCAAGTAACATTTTTGATAGGATAACCTTAAAATTTAGGTTTTCTTATATTTTTTTGACTTTTACAATGTCAAATGAGAAAAAACAGGAAAAAGGGTGTTACATTTCAGCCAGAAAGAGGTGTCCCATCTATTTAAAATCGCTATAAAGTATAAGGGCATTATAAAAAAAATAAACAAATAAATGCTGTTGTAAGTAGCAAAAAAACCGAGGCCTGGGAAAAATTACAACGGTATATAGCTACATTCTCTGACCTTAACAACAGAACAGCTTAAAAAATGCTATGATAATAAAAAGCAAAATGTAAGAAAAAACCCAAATGAGACAGGAGGCTTTAAAAAAAGGCGGGAGCTTAAGAGAGTAAATATGATAAGTTGGACAATTTGATTCTGGCTACAAAGGATTTCCTTATTTCACGCAAAGTGGCAATTGCCGACTACACTCTACACAAGTTGTAAAAAGAAGGATTACATGCGGAGGAAGAGCACTGACTTAGACAGAAATGCGTAGAGCTAGAAAAAAAAAATAATAATTTTTTTACAAACGTGCCATGCTATTCTTTGTTTATTTTTTCCGGTATTAAATTCTATATTTAAATTTAAAAAATCTATAGGTATTTCACTTATAATGACTTACAAAAAAAGTTTTAAAGGGTAATTTTTTTAAAGTTAATATCGTTTTTCTTTCATCTCAATACCGGATAAAATAAAAAAGCTATAGCGAGGTACGTTTATTAAAAATCACCAATACAGAAAAAATAATAAAGATTAAAATAAAGAAAATGTTTTAAAACTATTTCATGTTTATTTATAATACATATTATTATATAGAAAAGGTAAACTTCCTGTGGTCTTGCATTTTTTTTTGTGGTCGGAGTGCTGCAAGGACCCTTGATACATAAGCCACAACTCGACTTGCAGTTGACTCGTGGACATTCAAGAAGTCAGCTACCTGGACAAGGTCCACTGCTTGCATAAAAGCGCAAAGACAGAAGTAGCAGGTTCATTGGTGAAAAACTATTGTTCCTAAAAAGAATGGGTAACTTTTTTTATCATGAAATAAAATACAGACGGCAAACTTATACTACCAAGGCGTAGGTAAACCTATAAGGCATGTCTTTTGAGAAATAATATATTATTTCTCCAAGGCATTGCCTATAACGTCTTAAAAATATCTATACCTATGGGTACTTACCTGTTATCTGGCTATTCTAATTGAGCTTCAATCTGTGTTAACCGATGCAGTACTTGCCTTGGTTAACCTTAATCTTCGAAGAAAGCTTAAATGGTCGATTTCTTCGTAATAATTACGGCGCTCATTTAGCCTTCGAGAAATGCCAAAACCAACAAAATCCAAAACTTCCAAATCATCTTCAAGAGCATTCTCTACCAACTTATCTTCGATAATGTTTACATAATAATCCATCTTTATAGCGTCTGGTGTTTACGTTTTGGTAAAAATGGAACTACCATAAAAAATACGGGATACAACTAACTTCAAAACGGACAACTGTCATTTTTAATTGACGGAATTTGGCCAATTAGTTAATGCTCCTTTAAAGAGCGCTTAAGGGACCATTAAAGTCGGTGCAAGATACAAAATACGCTAATGGTACTTTAAAGGGCCCTTAGCTTAAAGGTCCATTAAAAAAAAGTTGGTGCAAGTGGCTGTTTTAATTATTATGCCAATCTGTAACAATTTTCTTTTACAACACATTCTTATCACAGGGTGAACCAGTTACAATGATTTACACGAGGGAAAACTTTTAAAAATAGGAAAATTTAAAAATGTTTTTTTTTATCAAATGTAAAAATATTATTGTTAAATTATAAAAGCGTGAAGACTTTCAATGACCATTTTTTTTTAAATTTTAAAACATGTAGCTAGACATACAAAAAATTAATTAATTAAGAGAGCAGACTGTAGATTACATAAATCACGATTCGCACAACGCGACAAACTAGCACTTACCGGACTTCTAATGACGCCTGGATGGCACGTCTACTAAGGGCCCTGAGGGTGGTAGTTCGTTTTCTCTTCAACACAATTTTAAGTTTTTACACTCGCGGGTTTTACAGAATAATTTTGGTGTGCGGATAAAGGAAGCCGTGCGGCGTGCGGGCTGTACCACGTTGCTAGTTGAACACCTCGTCCTCGTAGCTCACTGGCGCGCTGCACAACCGTGCTGTGAGTCGATTGACGTTGTGCGGTAAAATTATTAGTTAAACTTTACCGAAACAATTAAGAAAGATAGAAAAAGCTATATTCAAAGAATTATTAGTTTAATATTAAATTTTACATGTAATTTAAATAAATCAACAAAAGTAAATAAATTCTATCACAAAATAAAATAATTTGTGGACCTTTAAACATTCCACCCACCAAAAACTTCGTTTTTAAAGGAGACAAAAACAGACAGAAAATAATTTGAATAAAATTAATTATTAGGTAACGGACAGACCTTTACTACAGGCCGGCGCAATAGACAGTACTGTCGGTTCCGGGATGTAGTTCTATAACTCTACCCAGAGACCATTGTAACGGGGGTTTCTGTTCATTTTTAATAACAAGAGTATTTTATTCAATATTTGAAGTCTTATCAAGCCATTTAGACCTCTGCTGAAGAGTATGCAAGTATTCTTGCTCCCAATGTTTCCAGAAGTCAGAATACATGCGCTATATAAGCTGCCATCGTGTAAGTCTATTTAATTTAATATCAGGCGGGTAGACATCCCTTTAACGATTCCATTTTTTAACCCTGGAACCGTTAAAGAGATGTCTCCCCGATTCAAACTTGCATACTCTTCAGCAGAGGTCTATGCTGAAGAGTATGCAAGTATTCTTGCTCTCAACGTTTCCAGAAGTCAGAATACATGCGCTGTATAAGCTGCCATCGTGTAAGTCCATTTAATTTAATATCAGTTAAGTCTGAATCGAGTAGACATCCCTTTAACGGTTCCACAGTTAAGAAATGGCCAGGAGTCAGAGGTAAAAAATCGTTAGGGTCAGAGCTAATGGCGCAAAGAGGACGAGAGTTTAACAGAGCTTCTATTTGAGTAAGAAGTGCATAAAACTTCAAAATTTAATATTTGCTCTCCTACTACTCTTTGAATATGAGTTTTGACAGATTTGACACTGTTCCCCGGGCGGCGACTTCAACCCCGGGTACTTTGCCTCGGCTCCTCTCAGGGTCGCTTTACTGAATCGTGACACCGGATCTTTGGGTCGCCTTACTTTATACAGGCTACACGTGGGTACTGGGTCTCGTACTCCTTCTACCGTTTCCTCGATACCAGTACTTGACATGCCAATAGTATCAATAACCTCTTTAATCCGCGCGCGTCTTAATATCGCCCTATCCTCTATACTTAATAGAGGTGGACGCTTCTCACTTTCATCTTGACATGCTAATAATCCACATGCTTTACAATTTAAAACATCTTCCCCTGACAGAGAACAAGAAATACCTGAAATTTCGGTAATTTTTAACAACCCCTGATTTTTCATAGGGGCATCGGCCCTCCTCAAATCCGATGATTTTCCATAGGAAATTACCCCCTGAATACAACCCTGTCCTCGCTTTTCCTCTACATGGACGGCGTCCCCCTTTAAAGATGGATTGAACCCTGAATCTACCCTTAACCTCAAATCTTTTGATATTCCATCCTCCCTTAATTTATTACGAATATATTCTTCCCCTTCCCGAGTAAAGTATTGCTTTAACCCCTGACTATCAACTAATGAAGTTACACATACATTTTCTTTAAACTTATTTTCACATCGACGGCGCTGAAGGCGGCGTCGCTCGGATCGACTACGATATAATTTTGTCGATGGATATTTCACAATCTCTTTGTCCACTTTAACTCCGACGGCTGGGTGCCGCGGCCTTTGGCCGCTTAACCCGCCGACAGAGTGGACTTCCCCGCCAACTAAAATCTTACTCATGATAATCAAATCAAACAATAAAGTAAATATAAAAACAAAGATAATTTATTATCTTAAATTTTCCAACCTTTGAATTACTTACTCATAAGGTTTAAACAAATGACATAAAATATACTTATTCTTTGAATAACAACAAATAAAATATACTTATTCTTTTTAGAACAACAACAAATAAAATAAATAACAAGGAGAACTTTTTACCTTTTTTAATATCGACGAACCCACACTAAACTGGCGTTCTAGTAAACGAATAACTGACTAACGTCGACACCTTCCTCAATTTCAATAAAGGATTTTACACCACCCGTTTTCCTTCCCCTATATATCCCTTATAGAAAGAAAACCCACTTGGTGATCCCAACTTCAAATAACCCCGTATTCCAGAGGACCCAATTCCACCAGCCCCGTATTCCAAACACTATAATAACCAGTTTAGCGCTTGAACCGCGTGAAAATATTTAACCCGTGAATTTAAACATGAAACAAGATTGACTTTAATTGGCTCTTTCCGGCACGGCTGAAATATTAAGCCTGCGACCAGGGAAGTCAACCTTTTTACCTTCATTCTCCAAGTTTTATGAAAAATTGTCGTAACTCGACGGTGAATTATTATCTGATTCCATATCAACACCAGCCTCAATGAGACCATTAAAATGAGGGGAAGCTGGTGGGCTAAAATGCCAGTTAATCATAAGCTCTTGTAGGTCAATTTTTGTAAGGGTAATGATTTGACTGTTGGCACCGACAAAATGTGTGCCCTGATCCGAATAAATGTCGGAACAGCGCCCACGACGGGATATAAAACGCCAAAGGGCTGCTAGAAAGGCATCTGAAGTCAAGCTAGAGACAAGCTCCAAATGCATGGCCTTTGTGGCACAACACACAAATATAACCCTTCGAGGACTTAGCACCCCGAAAAGTACCCATGGTAATTAAAAATGGGCCTGCATAATCTATCATGACATGAAAAAAGGCCTTGAGTTGTGAAACCCTAAAGGAAGGTAAATCTCCCATGAAAGGATTGGAAGATTTGGGTTTGACACGAAAACATTTTATGCAACTAGATAAGCACCTTTGAATTGCTCGATGAGGTGACAATATCCAAAATTGTTGAAGAATTAAGTAGTGTAAAGTTTTAAGACCCGGATGTAAATTTTTTTTGTGAACATGTTCAATGAGAAGGTCGGTAAAACGATGAGATTTTGGAAGTAAAACAGGGTGTTACGTCATAGGAAAGTGGAGAATTTCGTAATCTACCACCCACCCTAAGAAGCCCATCGCTGTCAAGAAAAACAGCTAGTTTTCTATAAGGTTTTGGCAAAAATTTATTTTGCTTAATTAAATGAAATATGTCAGAACGATTCGAGCTGGACTTGTTTAGCAATCACAAGAAGAGCTTTATGAAGTTCTGTTGATAACAACGGTTCATGAAGTTTGGGTTTATTTTTAAGTATGAACGAAAACCTGAGAAGGTATGCAACAATTCGCTGAATTTTAATGAGGGAAGAAAACCTATTTAGTAAGGAAATTACTGGGTTTGTTTCGACTGAAACGTGTAACGCCGTTTGCTTTTCCTCTATAGTAATAGTTTTATCATAATTAATTAACGGTTGAGTTGGCCAACTTTCACGGTTTACTGACAACCACGGTGACCCCCTCTACCAAAGACTATGTTGTATAAGTTGAGAGGGTGTCAACCCTCGTGACGCACAGTCAGCTGGATTATCTTCAGAGGGTACGTAGTGCCAAGATTTTATGGGTATGATGTTTTGTATGTGGGCAACTCGGTTAGCAACGAATGTTTTCCACTTATGTGGGGAAGTAGCTAACCAGGAAAGTACTACCTGAGAGTCAGACCAGGCATATACCGCGTCAAAATGAATAGGTTTTAAATATGAATTGACGACAAATTGGACCAAATCTGACAACAATACAGCTGCACAAAGCTCGGGGCGTGGATGAGAAATTGTTTTTAGAGGTGCAACCCTAGATTTGGCACATACCAGATGGGTTTGAATAGATCCAGAATTTAATTCAATACAAAAAAATATGACAAGCATACCCAATTTGCGACGCGTCACAAAATGCATGCAATTCACATCGCAAAACATCCTCAGCAAAACAACGCCTGGGACAATTTATTGTGGAGAGCATAAGTTCATTTTTAATTTTATCCCACTGAAAGCAAAAACTATATGATGGAACATCATCCTAGTTTATGCCTTGCAATGTCCAAAGCTGCTGCAAGATATGTTTAGACTTGAGAACTACAGGGGATGCGAACTCTAAGGGATCAAAAATTCTAGCAATTTGAGACAAAATATTACGTTTTGTACACGGTCGATCTAAAGGTTTACAAGAGAAAGAAAAATAGTCTTATAATGGATTCCACTGAAGACCTAATATTTTTACAAAGCTGGGTTCCTCTTTATCAAAATTAAGAGCAAGCTGAATGTCGACAGAAGGAACCGACTCAAGTAACATGGGGTGATTACTAGCCCATTTGCGGAGCTCGAATTCCCCATTTTTTTAAAGTTGAATAAGTTCGGTTTGCAAAGACAACGCAGAATCTACTGAATCAGTGCCCACCATACAATCATCTACGTATAATGAGTTATCTAGGATTTGGGCTGCCCTTTGGAAACGAGATCTTTCTTGAGACGCTAACGATTGCAGCGTTCGAAGAGCAAGAAAAGGAGATGACGATACTCCGTAAGTGACTGTTTTAAGCCGATATTCTTTGAGTGATTTATCTGCGGAAAAGCGCCATAATATTCGCTAAAAGTCTCTGTCGGCGGGATTAATAAGAATTTGTCTATACATTTGTTTTATGTCACGCACAAAAACAATGGGTAAAATCGGAACTTTAAAAGCATAGAACAAATATCTTGTTGAAGTTTTGGACCGGTAAGTAAGGCTTTATTTAATGAAATGCCTTTTGAAGTTTTTGCTGAAGCATCGAAGACCACGCGAAGCTTGGTGGAAATGCTTTCAAGCTTTAGGATGCAGTGATGAGGTATATGGAAGCTAACACATGGGGGTGCGAATGAAGACTCGACTTTTCCCATAAATGTCCAACCAAAAACTGTTTCAATAGCTGTAGGCTGGCCAGGTTTGCCAACGATCTTTCCAGGACCAAAAATAAAGGGCATCAATTCAGCGCCCAATAAAATATCAATGGAGCCTGGTTGAGAAAAGGAATAATCCGCCAGATGTAATCCAGTAATATGAGACCATTTGGAAGTGTCCACAGAAACTTTGGGCTGATCCGAGCATACCCTTTTTAAAATAATGGCATTAAAATTAAAAATTGGCTTGTCTTGATTACATGGTTTAATAACACAGTGCGTTAAGCCGTTATTGCAAGGTGTGCTCATATCAGCCAAACCTTCAATGGGTACAGAAAAGGGCTGTTTAGGTAGTCTTAAACGCTGAGCGCATTTCTCAGAAATAAAATTAGCCATGCTGCCTGTATCAAAGAGAACACGAGCCTTTTGAAATTTGCCATTACCATCAAGAATATCTACAGAGGCCGTAGCTAGAACCACCGTACTTTGTTTTGAGGAAAACGTAGTGGTACTTTACTTTACTTTTCGTGTCCGGTTCAGACACTCATTTTCCAATAATTAGCAGCCGCTATGGCCTTGTCATTTCCAACAACTAAGTCCTCCATCCTGCAGGGCTGTTCAAGCCGTGGGCAGACCAAAAGGTGATTCGGGTCCTGGATTTCATCACAGTCGCATCTTGTGTCTTCGTTGGCCGGAAGTAGTCCCCATCTAGCCATGTTCGTCTTGCATCTCGGAACCCCAGTTCTCATTCGATTTAGGGTCCTCCATACAGGAAAGGGGCACTGGCTACCGGAAGCAAGTTCCTCTTTAACATTCTGTGCATTGTTTTGACCCAACTCCTCCTTCCACCTCTCCACGCGATTTTTCTCCGCCGAACCCTCCAGTGCTTTTGTTCGAAAAAGAAAACTTTTTCTAGACTTGAGACGTTTATTTGGTGGTTGATGGCCATGCAGAGGGTGTCTTGGATCGTTTTGTTGTTTTTTCCTTTCAACATCGGCCGCAACCTCACGTCGAATATGTGGTGGGGCGATTCCAATTGGAGGGTAGAGTTTTTGGATAGGGGTGGGTTTTAGGCATCCAGTCACTATCCGAGCAGTCTCATTGACGGCTGTGTCGACGTGTTTTGCATGTTTTGAAGCGCTCCAGACCGGAGCTGCATATTCAGAGGCTGATACACATAGGGCCAACGCGGATGTTCTTAAGGTTTGTGGATCGGCTCCCCAATATCTATTTGTGAGTTTCCTAAGGATGTTGTTGCGCGCACTTACTTTGGCCTTTGTATTTATGCAGTGCTGCTTAAAGCTTAGTGTACGGTCCAGCGTGACGCCTAGGTATTTTGGTGCTTGAAAATGTTGCAGTTGGGTTCCACGCCAAGCAATGTTCAACTCTCGCCCTGCCTGTTTGTTATTGAGGTGAAAAGCACAAATCTGCGTCTTACTAGGGTTTGGTCTAAGGTGGTTGGAGTCGTAGTAAGCAGACAGCTCCTCCAAGGCTTCCGACAGTTTGACCTCCACCTCCTCAAAGCTTTTGCCTTGAGCGGCTACGGCTGTATCGTCCGCGTAAATGAACTGTCTGGTATTATCCGGGAGAGGTTGGTCGTTAGTATATATATTATATAGTGTTGGCGCCAGCACACTTCCCTGAGGCAGTCCGTTCTTCTGGTTTCTCCACCTGCTGTTTTTTCCCCTCAGACTAACATGGAACCGTCTGGTCTGAAGTAGAGTACCAATTATGCGGGTGAGGTGGAAGTCCCGTGTTACTTCATAGATTTTCGTCATTTCTGTGATTAACAGTGTCATATGCTGCTGTAAGGTCAATAAAAACAGTACCAGTGATCTGCCTCTCCTCAAAACCATCCTCGATAAATTGAGTCAAGTTTAGTATCTGTCCGCAACATGACTTGCCTGGTCGGAAACCGGCTTGTTGTGGGATAAGCCTCTCCTGTAGCACCTCATTTATCCTATTAAGAATGAGCCTCTCGGACAACTTATAGAGATGGCACAGCAACGAAACAGGTCTATAACTTTTTGGGTCGTTGGAGTCCTTACCTGGCTTGAGCAGTGCAACTACTCTCGCCTTCCTCCACATTTTTGGTATCATAAGGCCAGTGACACAAGTATTAAACAATTCGAGCAGCCACCGCAACGTTGTCCCACCAAAATTCTTTATCTGTTCAGTCCTCAGGTCATCAATACCAGGCGCTTTATTAATCTTCATATACTTTATTGCCGTATTAAGCTCGTCGATTGAAAAGGGTTCACGAAGATAGTACTCCTCATTATTTTCGTCTCGGATCAGTGGCTGTCGTGACTGCCTCCCGCGTATCTTGCCGTTCAATAACAATTGTGTGGCTACCTGATCAGCCGTTACTTCAGTGAAACTCTCTTTTGTCTTCCTTGGGTCTCCGCTGAGATTTTTAAGTAGTTTCCAAGCCCTTCTGCTATTTGTTTTCATATCAAGGTTTTCCATCAAGTTACGCCATTTCTGCGTTCTGCCCTCGGCGACGGACAGCATGAGATCCTCACCTGCCTCGATCGTATCTTCAGCGAAGGGGTCCTTCTCGAACAATTTCTGGTAGCGATTAAGCAGCGGTTTAGTGTCTTCCGTTAAGCCTGCTATAACGTAGTGGTCAGGGCGTTAATCTGCTCAACATTTTCTTGAGGGGTAGATGGGAGTTGATTAAGAGAAATTATTGCGGGAGGTGCAGGATTTGAGTGACCTTGATGCAAGGATTGAATATTTACAGGTTCCGCTTCCCTGTTAATATGAAGAAGCGTGTGGTGCGGAAATTTACAAAATTTGCACGTAAAATTTGATTTACAAGCACGTAACATATGGGGCGAACGAAGACAATTAGCACAGAGATTTTGCTGTTTTGCAAGGAAGATATAGGGCAGCGATTTAACGTATGCGATACGGAACACATTTGACATTTGGTCTTATTATCATTTGGAGGGGGTGTTTCTGTGAAAAACCCGGAATAATCTTGTTGCCTATGACCCCTTTTGTCAAAATTGTCGGTCTTAGGTTTGATAGAAGCAGTAAATTGGACAGATTCCAATGCACGACAGTGATTTTCTAAAAAAGTAGTTAACTGTTTATAGGTGGCCATATTGACATTAGTTAATTGCCTCTCAAAAGCCGTTTTAATACTTGTATCTAGTTTTAGCATGAGAATATTAAAAAGTAAAAAATCCCAGTGGTCAACTGGCATACCCAAAATGCGGAGTGCATTGACATGTTCTGAAAAAACATCTAATAAGTGACGAATGTCACGACAAGAACTTTTATTATTAAAGGTAGGGGCATTATAAATTTCATAAAAATAATTAGTAGCCAGCACTCTTTTATTTTATTACCCTTTTACCAAAGTATTGTAAGCTAATACATAGTTCGCTTCGGTCATAGGTATACTCTTTAAAAGATCGTGTGCACCGTCCGACAATGACGTCATAAGATATTGAAATCTTTGACTAGGAGACAAAGATGTAATATTGTTATGAATTATTAAAGTATTATAAAAATCAATAAAGGATAACCAGTTCTTATAATTTCCGTCAAAAGTAGGTAATTTGACCTCTGGAAGTTTGGTTTCGACCCTTTTCTCAGCATTGGAAGTACTAACTCCTGCATTTATTTTAGACAAATCTGCCATAATATCCATTTTATGTGCTTTAATCGCATGAAAGGTTTTATCAAATTCAATGCGCATGCACTGCATCGTGTACACTAAATGTGTCATCACTTGTTAATAAACTTACTATTTGATTCTGAATTGAATAAAAATCATCAAACATTCTGTCAAGTATTTCTGCTCTGGCTTCTTATATTGACTGATATTTCATATCATTAGCTGCCTTTAATGCAGAATCGTATGTTTCTTTTATGCGATTAAGCAGCGATTCCCGCTTTAAGCCTAATTAGGTAAGCTTCGCTTTTGTCAGCTCAGCTGACGTCGGAGCTATTTTATATAAAAATTAAACCGACAAAATAATTGAAATATTTAATTTTCGCCTTGAGAAAGCAAGGTAGCCTGAACAGACTGTAGAAATAATAAATATTTAATCAAATCAAATGAGGGGTTAATTAAAAAATCTATTTAGGTAATTAAATAACGTGAATGTACATTAAAAATAAATTAAAGTGGTTGTGCGAATACTCCCCAAGGTGCAATCAAATGAACAACTATGCCTGATCGATTGATCGCTAAATTCAATAAAAAAGTAGACCTTTTTTTGTTAACATTAAGAATTTGCGATATGGCGATGTATGAATATTGAAATTGTATTTAATAAATTAATAACATTTATTTTAGAAATGAAAAAGGCTTTTTCTATCCGGCTCGAAGGACCAAAATGTAGCTAGACATACAAAAGAAATAATTAATTAAGAGAGCGGACTGTAGATTACATAATTCACGATTCGCACAACGCCACAAACTAGCACTTACCGGACTTCTAATGACGCCTGGATGGCACGTCTACTAAGGGCCGTTAGGGTGGTAGTTCGTTTTCTCTTCAACACAATTTTAAGTTTTAACACTCACGGGTTTTACAAAATAATTTTGGTGTGCGGATAAAGGAAGCCGTGCGGCGTGCGGGCTGTACCACGTTGCTAGTTGAACACCTCGTCCTCGTAGCTCACTGGCGCGCTGCGCAACCGTGCTGTGAGTCGATTGACGTTGTGCGGTAAAATTATTAGTTAAACTTTACCGAAACAATTAAGAAAGATAGAAAAAGCTATATTCAAAGAATTATTAGTTTAATATTAAATTTTACATGTAATTTAAATAAATCAACAAAAGTAAATAAATTCTATCACAAAATAAAATAATTTGTGGACCTTTAAACATTCCACCCACCAAAAACTTCGTTTTTAAAGGAGACAAAAACAGACAGAAAATAATTTGAATAAAATTAATTATTAGGTAACGGACAGACCTTTACTACAGGCCGGCGCAATAGACAGTACTGTCGGTTCCGGGATGTAGTTCTATAACTCTACCCAGAGACCATTGTAACGGGGGTTTCTGTTCATTTTTAATAACAAGAGTATTTTATTTAATATTTGAAGTCTTATCAAGCCATTTAGACCTCTGCTGAAGAGTATGCAAGTATTCTTGCTCCCAATGTTTCCAGAAGTCAGAATACATGCGCTATATAAGCTGCCATCGTGTAAGTCTATTTAATTTAATATCAGGCGGGTAGACATCCCTTTAACGATTCCATTTTTTAACCCTGGAACCGTTAAAGAGATGTCTCCCCGATTCAAACTTGCATACTCTTCAGCAGAGGTCTATGCTGAAGAGTATGCAAGTATTCTTGCTCTCAACGTTTCCAGAAGTCAGAATACATGCGCTGTATAAGCTGCCATCGTGTAAGTCCATTTAATTTAATATCAGTTAAGTCTGAATCGAGTAGACATCCCTTTAACGGTTCCAGGGTTAAGAAATGGCCAGGAGTCAGAGGTAAAAAATCGTTAGGGTCAGAGCTAATGGCGCAAAGAGGACGAGAGTTTAACAGAGCTTCTATTTGAGTAAGAAGTGCATAAAACTTCAAAATTTAATATTTGCTCTCCTACTACTCTTTGAATATGAGTTTTGTGGAACTTTAAACAAAACATTTGGAAAAACTAGCTTCACCTATATCAAAACAAAATATATTATTATGAAAAACATTAATTATGTTATACATAAAATAAACCTAAATAATAATTTCTATACCAATTACAAAAAATATCTTACTGAAATCTTTGGTGAATTATGAAATCAAAAGCTCATATATTGTTATGATGCCTGTTTGGAACATCTAACACTATTTCTAATAATGAAGAGGAAGGGTATTTGATATTATCTTGGTGTCGTGCATCTCCCATGTACCAAATAAAACTAGCTGCATGGGCGCAACAACCATTAGTTCTAGCTCCTGATTTCCATGTACCGGGTGTCCCATTATGGATGGCCACCGGCCGTATCTCGGAAACTACTGGGCATAGAAATTCAGAGGAAAAAATGATAACTAAAGTAGCCATGAGAAAATCCTGAAAATAATTTTTAAGTTCCGCATTTTGCCGCAAGAGGGCGTAATTGAAAAGTAAATTTTAAAATTTTACATATCTCCGAAAATTCCACATTAAGGTATATCGTTGACAACACTATTAAAAAGCTTGGACAATTATGCATCATTTTGGTCTTATGCTCATTCGCGTACCGACTTTAATAAGTGTAATCATTTACATCGCTGTAACTTATAAACGACTTATCCGATTTTAGCAAACTAAAGACTGTTTGGAAGAGAAATGTATGCACTTTCACCAATCGTATTTAGTTGTCCATAATAGTTCTAAAAAAATATGCTTGAGGGCGCAATTTGTAATAATAACACATTTTTTGATTTTACTCCGAAAAAATAAATCATACGGTATAATTATGATACCATAATCGAAAAGATATGTAAAATTTTAAAATTTATTTTTCAATTACGCCCTCTTGCGGCAAAATGCGGAACTTAAAAATGATTTCCATGATTTTCTGATGGCCACTTTAGTTATAATTTTTTTCCCCCGAGTTTCTATGCCCAGTAGTTTCCGTTCCGAGATACGGCCGGTGGCCATCCATAATGGGACACCCGGTACAGTAGTATCCTGCAATGAGATGTTTTGGGTGGTTATCAAATGTGATCCACAGTCGAGTCGGTATCTTGTGGCATTTTTGTGTCGCGAGAATATTGTAAGCCCAAGAATGAAAGGATTTTCTTCTAGGGAATTTATTTGAAATTCATTTCTTTCAGGTTCGACAACCCTATAAACAGGTCCGGCAAACACTTCTGATATTACGTTTTATTTTGACTTTATTTTATTTACATACTATGTATTTAGCTAATTTCTACCTAATAAAAATATAGTGCTCATTTGTGCATATTAATAGCAATTTAAAAAAGTTTTTATCTATTTATGGAGTATTTGAAAATTTTGAGTTGGCCAGTTTTTGCTCTAAGATCATTAATTTGTCTTAAAAATTTGGTTTTCAACAATTTTTGAATCCCTAGTTAGATGACACATGAAATAATCCCATAAAGACCACATCCTGGTAAAATAAGATTACAAGATAATAATAGTCTTAATTGGTATTAAAGAATAAATTACAAAGGACAAACTTCCTCACCTAAGGCTGTACAATGCGCAAATGTATACGATGATTATCACCGTTTTGCTACTGCAGGATCCTGGAAAGGCTATTTGAAATCTATCAGAACAAATAACATTTTAACAAAGGACGGTTTCTATTTCTAAGGTATGCCATTTTTCTCGAATGCCCATGCCAGGTAGAGTAAAAGGTAAATTGGCAGTCAGTACGGTTATGAAAGATTTAACTATATCTCCAAATCGTGCAGAGAGGTATAAAAAAGCATTCTCTTTAGCAAAGCAGGTTAAAAAATTAACCCAAGAGGAAGCCCTTTCGGTTTATGTGGAAGCCAATTTACAGGTCATGCAATGTAGCATGAGCCCTGAGATGCGCAGAAGAAAGAAAAGGAGAGTCAGTGTACGACAGAGATACCTAATACCGAATTTTAGTAAAGTACAGTCCGCGTAGAAAATAAAAGTGGGATTTGATTGATAAAGCCGTAGTGACTGCTAATCGTGTTTGCTAATTGGGCCCTGTTATGCAAAAATCAACCAACCAACAAAATAGTTAATTCCTTTTAATTATTTTTATAATAATTTAAATTATCGGAAATTTTTTCAACACTAAACTTAACTATTCAATATGTAAATTATATTGTAATTCTATTATTCTAACAGTAAAATTATTTTATATATTTTGACCATGCAAACTTAGATACATTGAGGGTTAGTTGCTTTTTGCATAATATGGCCTAATTATGTGTTTATTATGCTTTTATGGCTGCCCTTTCTCGAAACAATATACATATTTGCATCTATTCATATGTGTTTAAATTGTTGGTAATCCTCAGTAATGGGTTTTCCATATTTAATGAGCATTTATTACTTCGCATCCCTGTTTTTTTTATAATTTTATTATGGCCGACACAATTTCGGCTTTATATAATTAAAGATGTATGTATATAACATATTAAGAGTCTAAGTTTTAAAAGTACATGTATGACTATTATATAATATTTATCAGTTTCATCTGTCTAATTCTTCTATTCCGGACAGAGAACCCTCGCTTACATAATCATCAGAGTCTTCGCTTGAACTGCTGTCAGTGTCATTCAAATGTATTATTAGGTTTTCTACAACAATATCCACCATGGGTTCGTTTTCCATATACTCTAATTCAAATCTTTTTGCTCGCTCGCAACGTGATTTCCACTGGTCCACCGAAAATTGTTCAAAAAAAGTATCGGTTAATTTCATAACATCTGTTAGATTAACCGTGACGTTTCTTGTGGCCACAAACTCTTTCATCTGTGCCCACACTAGTTCAATAGGGTTAAGATCAGGGTGGTACGGAGGTAGTCGAACCACGGTGTGCCCCGCACTGGAAAATATTGCATCAATCTTATAACTTTTCTCCCTTGGTTTCCTCATTTTAATTAAACTGTAGAGTTCTGGTTTTAACATTTTTTCGTCAAATAGAATATTTCTCTTACGTAACCACGTTTTCATGTCTTCTTTTTTTGTTACAGATGTAGGGCACTTATTTATTTGCTTATTATGATATGGCGCATTGTCGATTACTACTATACTGTTCGGGCGTAAATTCGGCACTAGGTTGTTTTTTACCCACTTTTCATAATTTTCGTAGTTCATTTCATTGTGGTAATCCCCAGTACTACAGTGTGACTTCCATCTGACGTATGAATTTGGCACAAAACCATCTTCTCCTCCAGCGTTTACGATTATTAGGCGTGTGCCCTTTGATACAGGTTGTTTTACGCCTTCGTTTGTTTCATCGCTCCAAGCTTTTTGGTGTGTATGTGATGAATGTATATACGTTTCATCCATATAAACAATTGGCCGTCCTTCTGCACGGAAAACTCTCATTTTCTTTAAAAATTGGATGCGGAGAAGCCTTACGTCAGGTTTCTCCATTAAAATTTTTCTATTGGTTTTGAAATCCAATTTTTCTTATTAAACTGTTCAAGCATCCCTGGTAATTGATATAATTTTGAAATTTTTTATGAATTGTTCTGCGTAAAACACCTTGAAAAGCAACGTCCAAGACTATTTTGCTTTTTCTGTTTTCACGCTTTTTGTTTGGCGTGGAAAAAGATTTAACTGCTCCGGATTCGATATTTTTGGCTTCTTGCTTAATTCGTTTAATTGCGCTTAGACTAATCTTTGTAGCGGCTGAAACACGTTCGTGAACCTTCCTGATATCAATTTCTGGTCTTCCTGTATCTGCCTCTTGTTGCATAAATTTTATTAAATTATAAACTATATTTCACGGCTTTGACCGCTCAATACTCGGTTTAAGACTTTACTTTTAAAAGGCATTATTACAAATAAATATAGTAATAACTTTTTTTCCAATGAACGTCCTACTTTTCTGACAGACTGTACAGAAGTGTGCCTTTCAAAGATCATCAGAATAATGAGCTCTCGGCTAGCTCCTCCCACCTGTTTACTGCGCACCCAAAAGTCAGAGCTCAAGCTATATTGCACGAGCTGTAACTAGACAGCAGTATACAGTGTAGACGTGTAGAGAAGGAAACATTTCCTTGTTATTCAACACTACAGAGGGCAAAACAACAGTGTGAGGATGAATATAAGAATTATATACAGCGTGTTATGGAATAGCCTTATTATATTTAAGTTTGGACTCCTTTGGCGTCCCAGAAAAACACTGCATGGTTTGTTTTTTGAAATCGACCATCTAAACAGCGGGGTAATGACCCCTAAAATCAGCCCGACGCCAATGAAGAAAAGCAATGAACTTATCAATGTAAAAGAATGGAGAAGTACGGGGAGGAGCATAGCCTCGCAAGTGAGAAAGATGGGTGTCACAACGTTGCCAAATATCAAATTGTCAAAATCAGGTTTTATATTAAAACATTTGGTTTTTAGACGAACTTGGAGCCTCAGCTGTTTGTGTTTAGTAAACAAGAAATAATTTTTAACCCTCAACTGTTTGTGTTTAGTAAACAAGAAATAATTTTTAACCAGTTCACTTTTTAACTTAATAAAAATAAAATAATGGTTAAAAGTTGTCCTAATGAAAAATAGCAAGTACTTACGATTTTTTTTTGTTTTACATTCTAAGAGGGAAAAATCCCATGTTCATCACATCAAGTCACCAGACCTGTGGTAGTGTGAGACTCTGGGTCTCCTGACTCAACAGCCTACCCATTAAAAACCCCTCCACCTTACCGACACACACAACACTAAGCACACTACCACAGATTATTAATACGTGTGGCGATTAAAACGAATTGTTTTGAATTTGTGTTTTCCTTGACGACCAATCACTGCCTTAACCTTAAGGGCCTCAAAACAGGTGGCGCTTTTAATTTGTTGTTTAAGTAATTTAACCCACACCACTCTCCGCTGAGGAGCTAGTCGGCGCCCTAAAAGGCAGTGATTGTTTATAAGGTAACCTAGTTCAGAATTAAATTGCAGAGATATCGCCTTAATAATAAAACAAAGCAATCAATCAATTGTTACACCTTTTCCTAACCTTATTTCTCTATTTTGTTCTCTCTACTACAAGGGCAGAAGCATTGCAAACTAAGAAGGGGAACTGGGTCGGTCTTAGAGTACTAACTATCAGTAAAATACTATTGTAATGATTATCAAAAATATATTGTAAGTTGAGAAAATTTTGAAATTTAACAATCTTGTTTCCAATAGTCCAAATTAAGCAAAGGCACATACATATAGTTTTTATCAACAATATAATCTTGATCCACAATTCTGTCAATCTTCTGTAACATACAGCTTTCAAAAATAATGTTAAAATGTATAAAATCATTTCTCCAAACAATTATTAAGGTTGGCACTAACAGTTCCAAAATTTAGTTACATTAAGGGAGCATTAATTCTTTCTAACTCGTAGTCATTTAAATTAAATCATCATATTCAAAGGGAGCATAATTTACTGTTTGTAAAGTTTGATTCTTCCAAATAACATGAGTAAAATCGTTTAATCCCTTAATCTTCAAAGGGAGCATTCTAATGTTAGTTGCTAACTTTACTTTCTCATAAAAATTCATATTCTTTTTCAAATTTACTTTCTTAAAAATCTTAAACTGTTTCTTATTAATTTTATCTTAAAGGGAGCACTGACTATAAAATTAATATCTTAAATTTCCCGGCAAAGTTATTATAAAGTGTTTACCTTTTCTACAATGCAGGTTTTTTCATATTAAATGCCAACTAAGGTTTAAACACTCACTTTCATTTTTCAAAAAAAAATGATTTAAATTCTCGCGGCGAAAACTGTTTACGTCTTAAGACTGGGCTTATTACACGTTCACACTGTCTTTCTTACACAACTTTTTACCTGGTGGCGATATCCGACATTCGCCACCTTCTGTAGCACGGGCGCTGGTATTTATAGGAAGTTTTGGTATGTGGGAGAGGCCCCCCATTTCTTAAGGAATGCGACAAACAAATCAGGGTCACTGTATTGCGCAAAAAGTTTGACTTTGGTTTTTCCTAGAAGTATTTTTTTCAAAACAAGCCAGAGTCAAATCTGCGGGTTTACACGGAGTTGTTAGAAAACAAGTCAGGGCCAAATACTTGACCGGCTAAGAATGTGGGAGAATGGAATTTAGCGCAAGGTTTTCTTATTTTTTCTACGAATATGTCGAAAGATTTTGTTATTGAAAAATGTCAAGAATGTATGAAGGTTACTAGGGTTCAAAACCCAGAAGGAATTCGCACTGAATGTCACGTACACCAAAAAGATTGCACAACTTGTTTTTGGGACAGGATTGACTTGAAGGATTTTTTTAGTCGGTAGTTGTTAGCTTCAGTGAACGCTTGTGACTTTGTGCTATGAGTTTTGCCACTTCGACTTCTCTGCCAAAGGTGCCTCACTACAAGGTAGATTGATAAACTGATTAAAGGATATTATTTTCTTTTAATTTTTGAAAAACTTTCTTTTTGCTTTTTCAAGATATCAAGCACATTTATTTATTAATTATTTTTCTAAACATCAGACTTTGACCTTATTTTTGAAAACGCGACCCCCTTTTATTTAGTTCACCAATTTTATAATTTAATTTATTTTTGAAAATAATGTTGTCTAGTGTACTTATGTCCATATGGCCGGGCACCACACATGTTCTAATTACAAATTCATCCTTCTGCAATCAAATTACTATTATTTTGACTCAAAGTAATTACTTTTCTAGGTAAAAATATATTTTATCCGACCGTAATAGGTAGTACCACGGGAGAAATAGAGAGAAAATGTTTTTGCAGAAAAAATTAGTACCTATATACGTTTTTCCCTAAAAAGCCTAAAAAACACGCTAAAGCTGGCGTAAACTATTCTCTTTCTTTGTTGACTTAGTTACACCAATCACTAAATAAATGACAAAACAATATCAAATTTATGCTAACCTCTGAAACCAGCAACTAAGCAAAAAAAAAGATTCTCGACGCTGGCACCACTTTTATGTGACGGGATTGATCTAGATTATGGCACTGTCTAATAATATTAAGTTAAGAATCTAACTGGTAGCGTTTTAGAAACAATGGTAGCGTTTCTTGACCGATGATCTAGATCCTTCCTTTTACAATGAGTTTAGAATTTATCCCGGAAATAACCAGCTTATTACACCTTCATAGCAAGAGCACTCCAGTCGTGACGTTTCTCCTTGGATTTTAATTAGGTGTTAATTGATACTATACGACTTACCAATCGGGCCTTCACCAGATATTTCAGTTCTGCCTCGATAGTCCTTGGAAACGGCGCTGTCTACGCGCGAACGCGAATCGTCCACTCTTGTTAGCGTGAATCCCCTATTTCCTTTTTATATAGTGAGCAATCAAACACTGGATTTTCAAAACACTTAAATCTATTAACAACAAAAGATAAAAGGAAACTGTACAATATTCAACGTAAGATATTTACAAGATAAGTGTAAGAGAATAAAGAGAGGTGTTTTACTGAAATGATATCCAATATGCAATTAAAACCCGGACATGCGTTTACTGTGAAGGAGAACAATCTTTAAAATAAACCCTTGATATGAGAGAAACACCCAATCTGATTAGGTTAAAATAAAGAAGACCCTGAAGCTAACCCCTAAGATTGAAGTCTTAAACGACGATCGTAAACCCTGATAGTTAATCCACTGAACCTTACACTTTACATAAGGATTCACCACACAAGAGAAACAAACGCGAAAACATGAACTGTTTATTAAAAGGAAGCTCACGGGCTTCTTACTGAGACGTAAAACTAGGGACTGTCGCGTACAAATAGCCCTAAGGAACTTTACATTACGAAAACAAACTTGGAACTGATCTTAGTAGCTTTGTCAATATACTTTCTGACCTCTTGTCAACTACACTTAAAGTTTTATTATTCCCAATAATTATAACTTCTACCCTATAGAGTGATGTTACCCTGCCCGCGGGCCAATCCCGGTACTTGTTGGCCATTTGCCTTAGGTACTTAGAGATTTAGCCAATAGATAATAGATGGCTCCAGTCCCACGGTTTGAGAAATAAAATACGAACCTGCTCTCTAAATTACTTATTCACCAATTTATACAAATAGATAGTATACCTAATTAACCTAAAGTGCTAAGTCAAATGTGTTTAAAAAACCCATTTAGACGTTATGGGAAAAAACAACACAAATGCGCTTAGTCCTTTGACATTCTTAAACGGATCGGTCAAGATTCAAATCCAGCAAACCAACTTTCTCATATATTCCAATTTTTTATCACTATCAATATATGATTCACACACTATGATATACGCGAAGTGGTCATAAAAGCTCCGGCTCGTTTCTAGGATTACTTAACATGTGTTGACCATCGCTTGGGTGTACAGGCAGTTAAGAATATAATTTACAGGGAAAGTACGGTAAACCTTTCCACAAATTATTTCAGTATCGACCCTAAAGTGTCGAAATCGGTTTATTTATTTCTTGCAAAAGAGGATTTTAGTTGCTTCGGTTAATAGGAAACACATGTCTTCGGGATAAACGTGATAGTTACAAAAAAACCGAAATAAAAAGAAAACCAAAAATCACGTTCCATTACAACGTCAACGTAGAGAAAAATAGCAACACCTTCCTAACCTCAGTGTACAGAAAACCTACACATACAGGGCAATATCTCAATTATACATCAAACAACACAAAACATGGCATAGTAAGAAACCTTGTGGATAGAGCAATTACTTTCTGTAACTCAAACAAAGCTCTCAAAAGAGAAACTATCCACATCAAGACCGACCTCAACAAGAATGAGTTGATTGACACAATATTAGAAAATCGCAAGAATCGGCCAAACACACGTAAAGCAGAGAAAGAGATACAACCAATACTCAACATTCCGTATGTCAAAGGAGTATCCGAGAAAATAAGAAGACTAGGACAACAATACAACATCAACACAGTATTCAGCTCGAGAGACACTTTAAGAAGCCACCTAACGAAGACGAAACCAGCAAGCCAGAAGACAAGAAAAATTGTGTCTACCAGATCCCCTGCGAATGCGGCCACTCTTACATTGGTAAGACACTAAGATCACTAGAAGTAAGGATTGAAGAGCATAGGAATAACACCCAAAAAGAAGAGACCGAAAAATCAGGTGCAGCTGACCACGCCTGGACGCACGGCCATCATATCATGTGGACAAAAGCGGAAATCCTGCAAAAAGAACCGCACTGGAGGAAGTTTAAGGAAGCTGCGACCATACACCAAAATCCAGGTTGCTTTAGTAAGCCTTCATTAGATATGAGAAACGTCTGGAAACCCTTGTTAAGTAATAATGTAAAATGTAATCTTAGAATAAGACCACCCAAGAGTTAAACGCATGACTCATCCAGTCACCTAGCAACACGCATGACTTCGCCCACTAGTCATGCGTCACAGCACCTGCCTGGTATAAATAGAGCTGTAGTTACCGTACTTATTTAGTATTCACCTGAAGACGACTGGAGATCCTTACCAGTTGAAACGTAGTGATTCTAAATAAATAAAGACAATGCAAGTCCAAAACTCTACTGCCGTTCATATTAAACACTAATCAGAGTGAGCGAAACACTAAATCACCTTAAAACACCAAATTTAAACATGATTTTTGTGATTGCATACTTATATATTCAAATTTCACGAGCAAATTCGACACTATCGATATAAATGTTCTTGAAGCTGGTGGCACCCGGTTTAGAAATTTATCCATGTATAAAAGTCGTGCTTGTCTCGCGTTTTCATTTGCTGCCCCGTACCATAAAACTATATCAGTTAGTTCACGAGCCATTCTTGGCATTTTGAAGTCGATTGATAAATTTACCTAAAAATAACAACCAAGGATTTTTGCGCGAATTTTGATCGTTCCCATAGAATCTCACGTAACAGTTTATTTAAATAACCTCCTTGTCGACTGCATCCTTGGTAGCATTTTTGTAATTTATTCTTATTATTCTACTGCATTCCTAGCGCATTCACCAAAATTAATATTTAAAACTGCGATTTTAGCAAAGAATTTTTTATCTCAGATTTACAAAGGTAAAATGTTTTTTACGCCTACTAAAAAATTTCACAAACTTACAACAGAGAGCAAAACTACATGGTTTTGCAACGAATAATAATTTAAAATAAGCACCATTTTCAAGCGGTAGTTAATTGTAATACGAGTTTGAAACATCGCCACCACGCCATGTGATTCACACAAAAGGGCCCAGTGTTTTGGAGCATCGTTTCGCTTTAATAACAGCTGTAAGATTTTTAGTGAAGAAAAAATAGAAATATGAAGAAAAATAATTGATTGTACAAGGGTCCCATATGAAGGGACTAATTAAACAAAGAATTTTGCATAAATAACGTGTTGTTTTTGTGGTGAAATACGGGTTAATTTTCAAAGTTTGATTCGCAGATTGAATTGAAAAGAATTTGTTTATTTTATTATGTTTCTTATGCCAGTTTTTAAGGATTCTTGCTGAGGTATGTTTAATTTTAATTTCCAAAAAGTTTGAATATAACCTAATGACATAAGGTCAGTGTCATGCAACATTGTAAAATCCTTCCTCTTTTAGTTTGACAGTTCAAAATCAAAACAAACGGACGTGGGTAAGGCAGTGAAGGCGTCGGACTCAAAAACACAAATGGTAAATTTTTTCACTTATTAAAGCAAACCGACATTTAAAAATATGTTTTCTTTGATGGTTATATCAGGATTTACGCGTTCAAATATACTAAGGCAATTCCATAACACCCTGTATATACACATATTTTTCCAAATTTAGTATTAAATAATTGCTTTTGAAACGACTATAAGTATTTGACTTAGCATATAGGTTACTTCGGTTAGTTTTAACAATATTTATTAAAAGAAAATTTAAAAAAGACGATTTAATTTTGGCCAAAAATTAGGTGCGGTGGTCTGATTAGCTGGCAGCAGTTTCTTCGGCACTTCTCAACGGCTAGCTCTCCCATGTGACATTATTGGCAAACTCGAATCTAGAGTGCCAATATAAACGCATCAGACTGAGATTATTAGTAGTGTTTAACACGTTAAACAGAGAACATGCTACCTCCCACCTTCCATTTTTTAGAACACGCGGCCGAAGCAGCCACGGGAGCGATCGATACGTCGACTTGGCCACACCACACACATATCCCCCCTTTCAGTAGGAATGGTTAGGTTTCTCTTTTTAACTGAAGGCTTTGCCCATATGTGTCTTCGCTCTTGGTTGCATTAGAGATTTCGCACCCCAGATTCGATTCGCCAATAGTGTATGAGCTGGCAGCACCTGTATATAGTGTTGAAAATGGAGTACCACAGATATACACGATGACATAAGGGCCGTTATCGGTATTTCTGTTTATATGATGACGTACTGGAGTCGATGTTAAATGGTTTCGGTACTGAATTGTCCTCGAGGCGGTGCAGCGCCGACATAGTTTTCCGGCGGGACTGGGGCAGCCGCATTACATCATATTATTCTTACTACATCTTTAATAAAACAAGCGTGGTGGAATTCGGCACGAAAATGTCCGTTTTCTCCACATCGGAAGCATGCTTGAGACTATCGATTCGAGGCGCGTCTTCCTGATAGTGGGGCGTTTCTTGGCCGATTTGTAGGCATACTGCTGGTTTGTTCAGAGCGTGGCTTATATTTGGTGCGGCTGAGTTGCTCCAATAGTAACTCGGACTACCCGCGAAAATGTCACAATATCTGTGAAATCAGACATTCGTATTTGTTGGTTGGTGTTGATATTGTGGAAGTAGATTACGGTAAAGCCATTTTAATTCCTGATCAGGTTTTATGTTGCCGTGTCTGCGAATAAAAGTTTGCAGATTACAGCACGGATTTTTTTTTCAATGGTTTCTCGGGCGCCACCCCTTGGATTAATGTGGTAAGAGACCCACAAATGCTCCGGGAGCTTTTATACAGTGGAGAAAGTAATCCAGGCGAAACTACGTAATGTGCGACTACCCATTCCTTCTTTTGAGCGTCCTGAAATCAATATTTTCGGTATAGAATAATTAAATAACACAATCTGTTTTAAAACATTTTCTATTGCCAAACGAAATATTTAGCAGTTTATTACAAATATCGCAGTATTATACTCTGGTAATATATCAGAGTGACAGACTTAACTAACAGTAACGGTGCTAAAAGAATAAGATGAGATGAGATAAGGAAAGTGTGCGTGTATTATTCCATTCATGTATTTGATTAATAAATAGGGGAGAGGTAGTAACAGTGAGACACAAAACTTTAAATCAAAATATATTTTATATTAAAAAATATTTTTTATTGCAAATTAAAATCCGTCTTTGGCACACCGTTAGGAACTAATTAGTAAACTCAGTTCACATAAAAAACAAAAAATAAACTTTATAAACAAATATTTAAAAAAACAGAAATGCCCCACTGTTCTAACCCATGGTAAGAACAATGAGACATTGCTTATTAAGTATTTTTACACTTAAATAAGCATGCTATTAGTTATGTGACATTATCGTAATATTTGTATTTGTAATTTGTAAATCTATTTTATGTTTAAATTTGAGAAGTTAATTTCAAATTTTAACAAAGATGTTTGTCTCGCTCTTCACATATCTATGGACTGTTTGAAAAGATAGTCTCATTATTCTTGAAGCCTCGCGGATGCTGGTACTATCTAAAACTAATTGAACGGCTTCTCTCATTAGTGCTTCCGAAAACCGGCCAATTTGTTTGTCTGTTTTATTTTTTTCTAGGCATCCTGTGACCTGCAAAAAATATAACTACTATAACAGAGTAAGGAACAGTGAGACAGTCTTAGTGTTCCAACTTACACAACGTCCCACTGTTCCTAAATAAAGTTTTTCACTAAATATTAAATATATTATCTTATACATAAAAAAATAGATGTGTAAAGTGCTACTTCATGTTTCAACATTAACAACAAATAAAGTTATGGTACCTACAATAAATAAATTACCTTATAGTTCACAGAAACACGTGTTATATTGCACAATAAAATTTACTTTGATGCACCCCCTTAGGATAATCGTGGATAACTGATACGCGGTTGGATCGCCAGCCGCCAAACTTTGGGTACGTGTCAGTCAATGCCATCTGCAACGGCTTTTACTTATTTTGGCGCTGGATTTAAAATCGGGGGTTTTGTACGGGATTTGTCTCACTGTTCGAGCCGTCTCACTGTTACTACCTCTCCCCTACCGATAACCGCCCTCCCTCATGTATGTCTGTGGTACCCCATTTTCAGCACCAATAGATACAAGTGCTGTCAGCTCATATATGGGAGAGCTAGTCGTTGAAAAGTACCGGAGAAACCGCCGTTAGCTAATCAGACCACCGCATCGTGGAGTATTGGTACCTGTTAGGTTTGTTATTTGCGCTCTTAAAGAAGATTACACTTCCTTAATAGGAAACACACAATGTTAATCATACGAACAGGTACTTGGTTTATTAACTATACATGTAATTGTAAGCTGTGAAAGCGGGACGCGTCTACATGCTTTCTCGATTGATCAGAACTGGCCGTCGGCGCTGTTGCCACGTGCAGTTAGCAATATATCGCGATAGGTACCTATTTTTTGGCCAAAATTAATTTTTTTATATTATATACATTTTTTTACATTTTCTTATATTAAATATTGGTAATACTCCTAAGTAACCTATGCTAAGTCAAATACCTATAATATTTTCAAAAGCAATTATTTATTACCAAATTTGGGAAAATGTCTTCGAAATAATTCTAATATTCATTTTAAGGTTTTTACTTCGGTCAAGGGGTGTGTTTTCTGCGCATGCGCAGAGACTACGCCCCTTGTCGGTTTTACGGTTTGCCTCGAGCGCCACCCTTTGATTTTATAGTAGTAAAGGGACTACTGTCGGTTTGCCAGAGTAGCGGTCGGAGGGGTCTCTGGGTTCTGCGCAGTTTCACCCTGCAGGAGTGGAAACTGTGCGGCGGCAGTCGTTCAATCAAAATCTGTTTTGTTTATGAATCGTATATTAACGCCTAAATTACAGATTAATTGATATCGTCGGTACTTGCCTAGTATTTGTAATAAAAAACGGCTTTCCGGGCCTGGGAGTCAGGTCTTTATTTTGCTGTCGATTATTTTTAAGGGGAAGCGCTTATACGGGTGCCATCGACACGTAGCGTTGCTTGTCGGAGGTCTCAATATTTATGAAATACAACCTTACGTTGCCGGGTAGCGGACGAGGGTTGTTTCACGTACTTTCCCGTGGACTATCGGTCCGTCGTGTTTTCTGCCAGACAGCTCGATAGCCAGAAAATACGGCTTTATATTTCCGCGTGGCGTGGAGGTATTATTTTTGTATATTCTCTTTCGCGTGTGCTACCGCGGCACGTCGTATTTTCCTGCCAGAAAACTCTTAGCCAGGAAATACGACCTTACTTTAAATTTACAAAATTAAACGAAATGCAGCTAAGGAAACAGAATACCATATCGGGTCAATAAATAGCCACATTTACAGCTCAAATTCCGTGTCGATCTATCGGTTTCAAAATAAAATTATTTACCGTAAAAACAGATAGCAGGTCCCGGTGAAGCAACAAAAAATGGTCAATCGGCAGTGATGCGGCACGAAAAAAAACGGGTTGCTTGGTTTCTGCTGAAGTCGACTTGATCGCTTTCGAGCTGAAATCGGAATCCCGTACCGCCGTTCTCCAGTCCGAGCGAATGTCGGTGCGCTGTCCGATGCGCGACCGGTACCGGGCATCGGTGGCGGCTTTTCACGCGTCTTAGCGCCTTGCTGGTTCCTAATTATTCTAATTTACCTTATTATGAAATAAATTAAAAGTAACTTCGTTACATCATCCTCACACTACACATCACTCTGTAGAGTTGAATAGCAGGGACATTTTTCCTTCTCTACAAGTCTGAAAACTTTATACCTACTGCTGTCTAGTTAAATTGGCTTCCACATAAACCGAAAGGGCTTCTGGAGTTAATTTTGTAACCTGCTTTGGGTAAATTTTAGACAGCATACAGCAGTATGGCCTCAATATGTAAAGTTGAAGTTTTGTTTTATTTTAAAGAATAGCCTTCGAGCTTCGCTAACACTGAGCGGTTAAACTGAATACTTACCGGATTTGACAATCATAGTTTCTTCTCGATTTTTTTTATAACTGAGGCCAAACCTGATTATGGGCCGTTAACTTTAAAATAAAATTAAGGTGGCGCCATCTTGATATGACAGTATAACCGATAGTGATTAATTTTTTAAACGTTTCAAAGATAGAACATAATAATTGCAAATCACCCTGAGCTGAGCTAGTGTTTTGGAGGTTAAAGTACCTGCAAGAATCGTGGGTCGATAATAGGTAGGTCCTGTTTAGGGTTACTTTCGCAGGGCGTGTTCGGGGTCAACTGATTAGAAGGGGGTTTCAAGTTTCTTCGGATTACCACCCTAGTTGCTACATTATTTAATTATCATTGACACCCGGACAGTTGGTGCTTTTTAATTTTAGTCAACATTTTTTTTTGTATTTCAGGTTTAAGGCTTAAGTAAGATTCGATCTTTTTTATATTGATGAGGCCAAGCAAATTAATTAAAAACGTTACTTTATAATAATTATATGCCTTTTGTATAATCTCTAAGGTGTTTTATTTCGTTTTTATGTGCAACTTATTTGACGGTTTTAAGTATGTATGTGTATTGTGGAGTTTACTTTTATATTTCTTCACTCAGTAGCTTAACATATTGGTAATGCAACTCCATGCATTTCCATTAAAAGTATGTTTTTATGGTCATATATACTTGGAAATACAGGAATAAACAAAACTTGTAATAAAACTTTAATATATTTTTATTAAAAATAGGTTTATATTTTCAACAGAACAGCACACGGAGTCATACATTTAGGTCTTCTATATTGTGCTATAGTCCTAATGCTACTTACTAACGTCCTTTTTTGAAGGAGCTTTTGCAAAAAATGCATCCAAAAAGAGTCCTGTAAAAACAAATACAGCTCCTAGCCACTGCCGTTCCGAGAGAGAATTTCCAAAAAGTATCACAGATCCTAAGACAGTAAAGAATTTACGAGTTGTTGTTACGACAGATACTACCAGTGGGCCAAATTCTGACACCTAAAAGATAAAAATTTATATTATAATATAAACGCCACGTTGCATTTCAGTTCAAAAATTTAAATTTGATTGCAAAGCCTTTGTTCTATTGAACCATATTTGCACAATCATACTGGGCGTCCCATTTAATTTTCTTTTTTATTATTCAGTACCACTTTTTAGGAACACCCTATAGACTGTAAAATATTTTTAATTATGCATCCTGATAAACCTTTTAACTTTTGTATGACACTTTTTTTTCTGCGTTTAGGTGCTATCGAAGCCAGACACCTTACTGACACACCCTATATAACTAAGTCTATGATCAGCACCACACCTTCGCGCTTAAAAAGTTAGTTACAAAGCTAATCGAAGAGAACGTGTAATGTAATAAATTAGGTACTCGGAAGAATAATATTAATATTAAGTTGCACAAAGATTTTAAACAATAATTAACAAACCAGGCCCTTTGATTGTGCCATCAATATCATTGATAGAAATGATTTTTGGTCCGGTTATCTTAATTCATTAATTAACCAGCCAAGTTTCATTGTGAGTATATCATTTCTGCCACTGTCATTGATGTCACAATCAAACTTGTCTGGTTAGTTAATTATTGTTTAATAGCTTAACACAACCCAAGTTTTTATTCCTATAGTTATTAGACTCATGCTATATTAGCGCAAGACCATAGCCATTAACTATTCATAATTTGTTTCCTCCTGTAGTGGACTGTAGATCTCTCTTGAATGACTACACACTGTACTTTACTTTTAAGTTGAACTTATTTATTAGTCTGGTAGTGTTACAAGAAAATTCTTATTCTATCATAAAAAACTAAAAAACGTCTACTTGACAGCTTCATATTCTTGACGTCTCTACTCGTCCACACCTTGCTGGTATTTTTCAGGTAATAGAAAAATGTCTGTTAACGACAGAACATAATTCATGAAGTATCGCCAAAAATCACTTTTTGTATTCTAAATTTTGTAATAAACTTTTTACATATTGCTCGACGTCGTCGCCATCGATATGTATGTATGTATATCTTCTTTCGTAGAGAATTGTATGAGGGTTGTCGCCGCCGTTGTCGTCGGCGTAGTAATTACAATAAAGGCACGTGATCAATATTCATTTAAAACAAACGTGTGGTGTAGTATTTACAGAAACAGATTAATTGGACCTTATTTTTTTCACCAATCTATCTATGAATGCCGAACGTTACTTAGAATTTTTACAAAATCAAATCAATGACTTTGTGGACGAACTACCCTTACAAGAACGTCGACATATTTGGTTCCAACAGGACGGAGCCCCATGCCACAGTACATTAACTTTTAAAGGATACCTTCAAAATGTTATCAATAAAAAATATATTTACAGATAAAGTAGTAGAGTTTAGTGTCCGTATAATTAAATAGAAAAGAAGGTTTTTTAGCGGCAGGCGGACAAAGTAGTGCATCTATCTTTTGCATTGAGTACACAGGGACGCCAAAGGTAATGGGTTCCCTGGGCCACAGGTAGACAATGACATACTGTTTCGTTCTTATTAGAACTCATCAGAAAGCCATAACCTGTAAGCGACCCCCAGTACAGCGAGACTATGCTTTCAAGGCATTTTTAAGAAATAAAAACGCGATGAAACCCAGTAACGCCATCTATAGGAATCAACTCAATGCAAAAGATAGTCGTGACGAAGCAACAATAAACCAAATACGTTAGGCCAACACACCAGTATAGGCAACATTTATTGCATCCCCCAATTTTTCTACGGATTTGTAGATTCAAATAAGTTCGCCTTTACTGGTGTGTTGGCCTAACGTATTTGGTTTATTGTTGCTTCGTCACGGCTATCTTTTGCATCGAGTTAATTCCTATACATGGCGTTACTGGGTTTTCATCGCGTTTTTATTTCTTAAAAATGCCTTGAAAGCATAGTCTCGCTGTACTGGAGGTCGCTTACAGGTTATGGCTTTCTGATAAGTTTTAATAAGAACGAAACAGCCTGTCATTGTCTACCTGTGCTCCAGGGAACCCATTACCTTTGGCGTCCCTGTGTACTCAATGCAAAAGATATGTAGATGCACTACTTTGTCCGCCTGCCGCTAAAAAACCTTCTTTTATATTTACAGATATTCAGATCTTTCTTGGCCTGATAGATCATCTGACCTAACTCCTCTGGATTATTTCTTATGGGGTTACTTGAAGCATAACGTTTACCAGCAAGGACCGTTTTCTTACTAGTCAGGTGTAAGCAAACATTTAAGAATGCATAAAAAATAAATTTTAAACCACCTGAACGTGCCTTATTATACTATAAGGTTGTATTTCATCTAACACTGTTAGATAATAAAATACAAATCAGATTGCATAGTTCTACCAAGTAATGAAAATTTTACACTGGTAGGATGTCACCACCTGCAGACCGGTTTCGAACTCTTTTGTTCTCGTCAGTACAGGGTAGGTGTTCATACCATACCAAATGAAAGTTTTAAACTAATGCATATAATATCAACCTTCTTCGGTCATATATAGACGTTAGCGTCATCTCTGATGGTATGACCACCTACCCTGTACTGACGAGAACAAAAAAGTTTGAAACCGGTCTGCAGGTGGTGACATCCTACACCAATGTAAAGTTTTTATTTCTTGGTAGAACTATGCTCTCTGATTTGTATTTTATTACCTAACAGTGTGACAACCTAGAGGTGGGTTGCTAAATAGCAGTGATGTAAATTTTCGTTACTTTTAAGGATTTGGACCTATTCGTTACTTTGAGTATTATGACCACATACAGGGTGGCCCATTTGTCTGACAAAATAATATACCGTCTCTACTATTAAAGATATCAAAAAAAAGTTTTTATAAAAGTTGTGAGGTACAAAAAAATATATGTTCTAAAATTATTTTTAAACATACAGGATGGTCCAAAAAAGTAGGACAATAAAAAGATACATTTTTTTTTAAATGGAACGCCCTATATATTTTAGCATTTTTTGTTTCCTTACAAAATTACCCATATGACGCCATATTTAGTTTTTTAATATTTTGCAACGTTGCCAAACAAAATGCAAAATTCTTAAAATTTTGGAAAAAACATGATAATAAAAAATTACCTGTATTTCTCAATAAGAGTATCGAAAATCGAAAATTTCTTATAAGCTCTTAAGTTTAGGGATAGATAAACTGTCTTAAACCTTTAAGTACCGAAAATTTTGTACAGGGTGTTTCCTGTTGACATCCAAATATACAAAATTTTAAAATACAATAACTCTGTTTTTTCAAATGAAACACCCTATATTTATAAGGCTCGTCTGATAGATATTGTAAGTATCTTTTGTTTATTATTAAGTCATACCTATACCTAAATTTACTAGTTTTGGCAATATTTCGATTTTTATTTAAATTTTGGTAAAAAAAATTATAATTTTTATTTTTCTAGTAAGCCATGACCAGCAAACTAAAAACAAATGTAATTAAATATTATCCCATATTAAAATAAAATGATAACCATAGTTAGTTACGTATTTATTTAATTTAATAAAATTTTGTTTTTATTACGCAACTTAATATTGAAAATAAGTTTACAAACATTATAAATATAAATATAATAATTATAAATATGGCATTATATTCAATTACATTTGTTTTGACCTTTCTAGTTATGGCTTACTAGAAAAATGAAAACTATAGTTTTTTTTCACCAAAATTTAAATAAAAATCGAAATATTGCCAAAACTAGTAAATTTAGGTATAGGTATGACTTAACAATAATAAAAGATACTTACAATATCTATCAGACGAGCCTAATAAATATAGGGCGTTTCATTTGAAAAAACAGAGTTATTGTATTTTAACATTTTGTATATTTAGATGTCAACAGGAAACACCCTGTACAAAATTTTCGGTACTTAAAGGTTTAAGACAGTTTATCTATCCCTAAAATTAAGAGCTTTCAAGAAATTTTCGATTTTCGATACTCTTATTGAGAGATACAGGTAATTTTTTATTATCATGTTTTTTCCAAAATTTTAAGAATTTTGCATTTTGTTTGGCAACGTTGCAAAAAATTAAAAAACTAAATATGGCGTCATATGGACAATTTTGTAAGGAAACAAAAAATGCTAAAATATATAGGGTGTTCCATTTAAAAAAATGTATCTTTTTATTGTCCTACTTTTTTGGACCATCCTGTATGTTTAAAAATAATTTTAGAACATATATTTTTTTGTACCTCACAACTTTTATAAAAACTTTTTTTTGATATCTTTAATAGTAGAGACGGTATATTACTTTGTCAGACAAATGGGCCACCCTGTATATACATACACTATATTGCCAATACAAGCAGCCACACGAAGCAAGAAGATACCCATCGTGCGATTCAAAATAACCTAAATTTGGGCCAGTGGCGTTTGCGCAGTAGGAAAAAAACTAGGCAACCGACACGATTTCTAACAGATCGTAAACAGAACCGGCTCGCCGTTGTTTGCCCATTAGGTGTTATGTGGTTGTTTCTATTCTTATTCGTCGCCATCTTTTGTTTCGTTCGTTCGTGTGTGGTTATAATTTTCAAGTTTTGGGTGTTAATATTTATAAAACTTAACTTTAGACATTTTTTTTTGTTAGTTTGTAAGTTGTTAGTCGTTTCCATCTTTTTTTACGTTGTATTCGTGCAGATGTTCCGTGAGTGATTGTGGATATTATTTTTAAGTTTTGAGTGCGAATTTAGGTATAAAACTTTACCAGACATTTTGTTATTGTTAACGGCTTGTGTCTCAAGATGGGTAGAAAAAAGTGCATGATCCTTTTTTGCACGAATCGCGGTTCAATACCAGGAATAAGGTATTTCAGGTATGTAAAATATTAGTTACTTAGTTTTATTTGACCATAACTGTACATTTGTGAATGTAATAAAAGCTTGTAAACATATTTATTTACAACCATGTATGTAATAATGACATTTCACCTATCTTTGAAAGGTGGAAAGTTGACGTTTCTTGACTTTTACTTTCCACCCGGGTGGAAAGTGCTCACTTTCCACCCGGGTGGAAAGTAAAATTGTTATTTTTTGTAATTTTATTAAAAATCGATATCTCAAAATAGTAAATTTTTTTTTTTTTAAATTTTAATAAAAATCGATATCTCAAAATAATATACAAACACACCAACACACAACTCATTACACAAATTCAACAACAATAATTTTATTTTTTATTTCTTTAAATGAATTATACCTAAATGACATTTATAAAAAACAAAAAATTAACATGGTTTATGTTTTACTTATTTACATTAAATATTACATTGGCATTATTGTAGGCAGTCACAGATATGTTTAAACCTTGCTGAAATTCTTCTTTTGAAAGGTTTATTTCATGATTATTTGAAGTTAAAGTAGTGTTAGTAAAACTTGAACTTGGCTTTGAAATCAATTTTGCCGTATTAACCTGAGTAGAAACCGAACTGTCTATGTATCCCTCAGCTACTGTGCTAGATTTCCAGCCTCCTAACCGCTTTATTTGCATAAGATCGCCACCGTTATTTGCGAGCAAAGTAGCCGCTGTTCTTCTGAAACAGTGACCAGTAAAACCTTCAGTATTCAGCTTCAGAAAAGCTGCAATTTTTTTTGGAAACTGACTTAAAGTGTTGTGCCCAATACATTGTTTACTAATTTTTCCATATCTTATTTGCATAAAAAGCTTTCCATCCTGTATATTTTTCCGTAAAGTTATGTACTCCTTAAGTGGTGCAATCCATTTATTATCAGTTATCATAAATGATCGTGGCTGGTACGTTTTGCTATTTTGTATTTCAATCGCGACCTTTTCTTCTAAAAAGTGAACGTCTGTTGTTTTCATTTTGTATAATTCATCTGATCGGCAGGCGCCTGAGACACCAATAACCAATGCGACCTACAAATGTATAAAATAATAAGTTAATATAGAAATAGTCAACCTTTTAGCCTAAAATACCTTTTGAACAAGAAATTCCATAGGTGCTTGTTCCAAAAATGTTTCAATATTATCCATAGACAGTGTGGTCGATTTTTTCGGCTTGTATCCTTTGTTTTGCTTTTTTAAAAATGCTAATAGCTTTGCGTGTTTAGATATGTCTACTTTTTCCCTAATTGATAGAGTGGTCCTCAACATTGAATATATTGACCAAAGCGTTGATATTTTCTTTGTCTTGGCATTTTCACTAAAATAAGCTAGTAGCGCCGATTCAGAACCAGGATTTTGAACTTTGTTTCCAATACACCATTCTTTAAAACAGTTATATGCCTTGTCATATCTCGGGCGGCTTTTAGTTGGCAGAAGATCTTCTTCTACTATTTTTGCTGCTTCTCGAATTTCTGGGGGAGTAGCAGCCAAATCAAATTCCTCATCTGAGAGCATTTTTTTGGTGTTTTGTAAAAACTTTGACACTAACGTTTTAAAAAAATAATATATTGTTTAGTGACATGGAAACCATATTCCAAAAATGATATTTGCCATCTTGATGTGTATTATTACCTACGTTATTTTATCACCTGCGGTTATTTGAAATTCTAAATGTCTGTCTACTTTTGCAATGGAAAAGTCAAAATGACATTTACCTTTTAATAATTATTTGAACTCAAAATAATAAGAAGTGGATGTTGGATGTGGTTGTAAATAAAATAGTATACAAACCTCGGTGAAAAGTTTCATTACTGTCTCTGAGATATAGTTTACCTCGACGCTTCGCGTCTCGGTAAACTATCTAATCTCTCGACAGTAATGAAACACTTTCCACCTCGGTACGTAATATACTATTTTTAGTCGGCCCTGTCAAATGTTTACAACAAGAAGCAAATTTCCGAGCTGCGCAAACTCAACGTTCCCTGATTATCTGCCTACAGTGGTGTCATCATTGAATTATGGTATTAGCAATATAGTGTATGTATATATTATGTGATTAACACTTGTTACTCAGGACCCGTTACTTTATGTAAATCGTTACTTTTAAAAATAAAAAATTGTGTTATTGTTAATAACTTTGATCCATTGCCAAATACTCGTGTTTTGTAGTATAAATATATTAAATCTAAGTATGATTGTCAATTCTTAAAAATGTGATTAAAAAAACACATAAAAACAAACAATATAACAACAAATAGGAATAGATCATCGCGTATTAAATTAAAAAATAAAAATATTTATTTGTTTTTAATTTAAATAAAATATAAACAAATAACACTTCGTTTCTGCTTTGGGGCTTCTGATTCTAGGAATCGAGGATCCATAATTTTATAAAGTGTGCAGAGTAAACTTAACTAAACACAATTTGTTTACGCTACACAAGCTAAGAAACAGAATACTCAATTTATATTTTTATAAAATAGGTGTCTGTTAAAATTAAAAAGAAATCAGAATAAACATTGCTTTCGTCTTTTAATGGTAACTTCAAATCCTGTGTTTTCTCAACCCCACTAAAGTTCTTTTTGAATGGCTATCCGACAAAATATTAATACCCCATTTTCTCTCCGACGTACATGCAAACCGATACGCCGTCTCGTCGGTCGCCTGACGAGGTAAAAACAAAATCCAGCACGAAATAGTAATTTATACAACAAGAGTGGATATGATGTCCATATCGCACGAGGAAGTAAATTAAGCATGACGCCATAGGCGGAGTGCTCAAACTTCCGAGGGCAATATGGACAATCCACTCGAGTTGAACAGTATATTTTTTCTAAGACCTTATGCTAGAAAATGTAAAAAAAAGTTTGTAGGTTGCCGGGCTCGAACTCACGACCATTGGTTCCATAGTCCAACGCTCTAACGTCTGGACTATTGAAGCGTTTAGTTAATTATCGAAAAACCAACTGATAAATGATGCTCCATGAAATTAATTTTCTATGCACATTCAGCAGGTTGCATTATTAATAAATCTATTATAAATGCGTCTAGATTTTACTATATTGAACAAATTAATAACAAATTGTACCATATGGATTTAAATTATATAATTGAGTGTCTTGAAAAAGAAGGCGGAGCCGCGGAGATTTTCCCGCATAGTTACCTGGAATAGCCTACTTTAGTCGCCACTTAAGTGTAAAGGAAACAGCAAATTTCCATGTGGGAGTAGAAAATAGTTATTTATGATGTGAGTGTTAAAAGTGATGTTTTATTTTGTGAATGAAAAAGTTTGTGAAATGAGCGGAGCGAATTGAACAATTTTACGAACAAAATAAAATTACTTTTAACACAAATATCATACAATGTTTTTTGTATAACTGCCCTATTTCGATAATAAAATAAGGGAATTTGGAATGACATTAACCTTTAAAATGCATTTATTATTCAAATAATCACAAGGTTGTTGTGAATGACAAACGTTGCCAACGCTATGGTTACTAACAAATGTTTGTTTACAAATAAAAAAGATGCTGTCATTTAAATTGCGTTCTTGTCCAATTTTTGTCTTTAGTTGACTGCTTAATATGTTTGTCGATAATGGAATAATTAATAAAAGTGTTGATTTGGTTGTTCCTGTGGATATTAAAGAGTCTGCAAGAAGAGCAACTTTGGAACTCCTCCCTAAAAAATCAGCTCAGCAGTACGATATTGCATATACCAATTTCCTGGCCGGGTGTAAATTGAAAAATGTAGATGGGAACTTCAGTAAACCTGTTTTCTTAGCATAGATACCCACAAGAAAAATAAAAATATGGAGCTCATCAACTTTGTGGAGCAAATTTTGAATGATCAAGTCAAGCGCCCTTGTTAAAAATGGTGTTAATGTTAGTAAATATTTCAAAGTAATAGCATATTTAAAACGGGAAAGTGAAGGATATCGTCCCAAAAATTCTCACATGAACAAATTGAAAAGTTTATAAACGAGGCACCAGATGAGAAATACTTGATGGTTAAGGTTGCAACTATTTTCGGATTATTTGGAGCCTGTGAGCGTGAAGAATTATGTATTTTATTAGTAGAAGATATCGATATCGTGTAACAAATAAATTATTGGTCATACAACTTTCAAACACAAAAACGAAAGTCAGTCGTTCTTTCTGTATTATTGGGAAGTATGTTGACTATTTCCGTAAGTACATTGCACTGCACACTTCTGTTATCAAACATCGTCGTTTTTTCCTGAAATACATAAATAATAAATGCACTGCCAATCCAGTAGGTATAAATACATTTGGGAAAATGCCCTCTATTGTTGCCGAATTTCTCAAACTGCCAGAACCAAAGCAATATAAAGGCCACTGTTATCGTAGATCCTCCGCTTCTTTGCTAGCATAATCAGGAGTAAATATTACGGAGATAAAAAAAACACGGTTAATGGAAGTCTACGACGGTAGCCGAGGACTATGTTGATCATTCCATTGCTTATAAAAATGCCATTGCGGAAAAAATTCTCCCAACCTCTAACAACTCAGCAGATTTTGGAACGTCATCATCCAATATTGTACTTCCGGTCCTCACGAACAGAGGCTATCAGCATAAAAAGTTTTTTTACAATTTCAATAATAAAAAAGTTTCCCATATGGGTCCAACTTTTTGCCGGTCTTACTTACAATTAAACAATTCTAGTCACAAGTCACTAGTATAATAAGAATTAAGAATAAGTACTCGATATGCTCCCATCAAAAAGTTGATATGACCGCCCCTGTCAGGTAGTCAGGAATGCATTTATTATTTAAATTAGCACAATAGTCACAAAAATATACAAGTTTTGTATGTTTATTTTGGCGACGACAAATGATGCAAATAAATTATTTTGAAGTTAATGGTGCTGCGTGGAGATGTGACGAGTTGATTTACTATATACACTAACTTGGGTAGCATCTAGTTTCATAGTGGAATGAATTTTGTTGAAACTAAGTCGATGTTGAAATGATTTTTGGTTTAAAATCGAGTTTGCCTCATGTAAAAGTTTCTGGTACACCTTATTTTTTTAAATCTGGAGCTTTTTTCGAAAAATAAAATTTTTGGTAAGTTTGTCTTCTTGTGACCTATACCGTGGACATACTATATACTGGGTGGGGATTTTTGGAACGCTGGTTATAGCGGCTCTGGGAATAAGATTTCTCTAAAATCCAAAAATACGTCCGTAAAGATTTTTTATGGGCCTCGCTTTTTTTACATCTGTTAAACCATGTGTCAGAAATGCAATAAAAAGTTATTTTTAACGAATAATTACTTTTAAAAAAACTTTCAAACTGTAATGTCAATTTTTTAGCGTAACAATTGTTAAAAATGTGACCCATCAACCTGTTGGCAGACCCAACCGATAGTAGAACTCTTCCCTTACTCTTTCGAAAACTTCTGATGTGAACGAATCCTTGCTTTCAAATCTTCCAGATTCTAGGTCTGGTGACATGGACCCTGCTTTTTAAATCGCCCCATAAATAAAAATCTAATATTAGGGGATCTTGGGGCCGCCGCTCTATAAAATCTCACCGTTCTTTGGAAATGCCATCTAGATCTAGATTTCCATAATTAGGGAATATTCTTTAGAGTTATGGTATTAAAAATGTTTGAAGAACATTTAAATACAGTTCTCCATTTAAATTGCCTTTAAAAAAGAATAGACCAATTATTCTGTCGCCTATTATTCTAACCCAAACATTCACTTTCCCTGGGCGTTGACAATCCAATGATGTATAACGGCTAATTCCCTTTAAAACATAAATAATTTTTTGCTTATTTGGACTTACTGGACCTTTTAAAGTAAAAATGTTGCTTTATCAAAAAAAAGTATTCAAGCTACATCAATTTGTCGGTTGTCCAATGTGGCCATCATAACTTCGCAAAATTTTACCCTTCTATCTCAGTCATCCTTCAATACTGCCTGCATTTTGAATGGTTTTATCTCAGTAGATTTTGTGATCTTTAATACTGTTTTATGATTGATATTGCGGTCGCGAGATTATTGCCTTACTGGTGTAATTGGGTTATCTTGATAGGTCAATAGGATATCCAATTTAGTTTCATCTGATACTTTTGGGGGTCTTCTTCGATGAACATGTCTTACATGACCCAATTCTCGAAATTTCCTTTAAAATTTGCTGACTGTACTTCGCGACAGAGGTGGCAAATCGGGATGCATTTCATGAAACAATGCAACAACTTCTTGACTCAAATCAAAATTTTTTTTAAACTACTTGTCAAATGTAACAAAACAGGCTGTATTACCAAGGAAACAAAATAAATGGCGTACGGATGGGCCTGTCCTAAATGGGGCACATTTTCAACAATTGTTAGGCTAAAAAAGTGGCATTACAGTACTTTTTAATGTATATTCGTTAAAAATTACTTTTTTGAGACATTCTTTGACAGATGTAAAAAAATAGGGACAAATTCCTATTTTAAAAAGATTTCTAAAAAGGTGCCACAAGTGGTATCGTATAATTTGAAAAAAAAGTTGTATAGGGCTGCGTCCCCCCTTTGGGGTCCCAATTTTTTTTACATGACAAAAGCGAGGCCCAAAAAAAATCTTTGAGGGCGTATTTTTGGATTTTAGAGAAATCTTATTCCCTGAGCCGCTTATAAGCAGCGTTCCATTTAAAATCCAGACTCTGTACATAACTACAATGGCCAGTTCCTTAAAACAGTGGCTATAGCGTTATTCCTACTTACTTACCATTGAATAAAGGAAGAGCTGTCCTACAGCGGACGTAATGCCTATAGAGAGAAGGTTATAATAGATGTATGGAAACCTTCCAGCAAATTCTATAAATTTAAAGATTTCCCCAGAAATGAATATCACAGTTAGTAAATACAAACTTGACCAGCCATTTGATGATTTCATCATTTGAAGCCCAGATGGTTTTGCATCAAATCTGATTCTTTCCTGTAAAAATAAACGCTGATACAAAACTCAAATCAACAAAAACTACAAAAGGAAATTAAAGGTCATATACAGGATGATCCACTAACGCATTGTCCTAGGTAAGCGGCAAAGCGCGTCAGGCGCGCGAAGCGGCAATCGCGGTAAACGCGACCAGAGCGTCCTATGTGCAAACTCATGGCGCCACCTGTGCCGCGGTGCCTTGTTTCGTGTTCAGTTTGATGATGTCGTGGACGAAGAAGAGCACAACTCTTTTAACTGAGAGCACGTACTACAAAAGAATTCTAAAATGCCGTAAAAAAGGCTAAACAAAAGACGCAAGACGAATACTATATTTTTGGAAAGATGTAAATACGGGGAATTTCACCATTTGTATGAAAAATTGAGGTCTTGTTCAGCTTTAGTTCGCAGTTATAGCAGATTGTTACCCGAAACCTTTGACTATATTTTGAAAGCAATCACCACTGAAATAAAATATACAGAAACCAATTTTCAACGCCCGATTTCAGTTCCAGAAAGGTTAATGGTGGTAACTTTGAGGTAAGTCAAACACGGTATTTTTGACACAACTAATTAATAACTCATAAAATAGGTCAGACTGTGGCTGGAGCAGCAGACTACAGCGGCAAAGGCGGAAATATCAAATATTTTGACCGGCTGTGCCGCTTCGAAAACGCTTGAGCCGCGCGATAGTTGCTACGCAGGACATGCTACACGGTCGCGCTTTGCCGCTCACCTAGGACAATGCGTAAGGGTGGCGACCCTACTATTAAGATTTTCTTTTTATAAGTGAAAGGTTATAATTATATGGTATTTGCAATAGCCACGAGAAAACTGTTTCGTTATTTAAGACTTATTTAAACAAAAAATAGCTATGTAAGGCAAATCGTTTTATTAATTTGCAGTATAAACGTTTACATGAAAGAATAATATATTAGTTATAGAACGTGATAATATATGATTATATAAACGACTGTATAACTAAATAACTTTAAAAAATTGGGCCCTAAACATTGTATTACTTTACTATTTTAACTGTGGCACGTAAATAAGACATTAGTTATATACCCTGTTTCCCAACTGTAACCTCTGAGAATATTTTAACCGGGATAATACTTCAAATACCAGTTGCTTCAATTTTGGTTCCGTCTCCAGTAGTAACTTTTCTAGGTGTGCTGAATTTTCCAGAGTTTTCAAATAATGACAGATTTGGTAATATATAATGACTTGCGCCACTGTCACCACTATATATTCTACTAGTTTACCTAATTATTCTCAGTTTTTCTTTTTTATAATTAATACTGCTGTGGAGTCGTGGGTACAACTAAAAAGGGACGCCAGCTGTATCTTGGGAACCGTTTACTGCACAGCTTGCGGAAAAATGTTTAGTACAAGTGACCAAGAAAAATCGATGGAAATTATTTTCAAGTATCAGGGTGTATAATTAATTGACGATTTTAGGTTTTCATGCACTATTTGGAAGGCTGAACAGTGAACAGTACAGGGTGTCCAGTTTTCGTATGTTTTACGGGTTATCTGCGTTATTAGTAAAAATAGAAGGTTGCCGTTTTCGTGGTACTGTGTTACTTTTTTGAGGAACCAACGATGCCAGAAACAGAATTTTCATAGCCCCCTTAGTTTTTTAGATACCGGGTGTTTTTGAAAATTTAGCATTTTGTGACACCCCCCCCCCCCCCCCATATCTCGGTTGCGCTGCAACTTTCAAAGAAGTAAAAAATGGACTTATCAGTTGAATCCAGTGGCCTAGTCAGATTTTTTCTGTGTTTAATTGTTTTCGAGAAAAAGAGCAAACTTGCATTTTTTTAAATGGGACACCCTATATATTTTTAACTATTATGATTCAGGTTATCAGAAGCTTTTTAAAAATATATATAGCTGTTTTTTATGTGAAGCTTAAAATTTACATTTTTTTAGTGGGCTATGACGGCTATTTAAGAAAACAAAAGATGACAGGCTTGTTATCTGAAATAATCTTTATTTACTGTCAGAATAGGTTATCCATTTTCTGTTCTTTATTTCTATTCAGTTTCGATAAAGAGTAGTTTTTTCTTAATTAAAATTAAAATGATTAAAAATATAAAAAGATGCCCATACATGTTAAAATAAACTTCTGAAGCTTCTTCCGAATTTTCGTTACGCTGAATATAACAAACGAACATATCGTACTTTTCATAATGCTCGAATTTTGCATTCGCAGCCATAATTAAAAAAACACTGCTCTTTATCGAAACTGAATAGAAATAAAGAACAGAAAATGGATAACCTATTCTGACAGTAAATAAAGATTATTTCAGATAACAAGCCTGTCATCTTTTGTTTTCTTAAATAGCCGTCATGGCCTACTAAAAAAAATGTAAAATTGTTGAAAAATGTAAATTTTGAGCTTCACATAGAAAACAGCTATAAAGTATTATATATTTTTAAAAAGCTTGTGATAAACTGAATATATAGGGTGTCCCATTTAAAAAAATGCAAGTTTGCTCTTTTTCTCGAAAACAATTAAACACAGAAAAAATCTGACTAAGCCACTGGATTCTACGTGAAAAAAACTGACCATTTTTTACTTTTTTGATAAGTTGCAGCGCAACCGAGATACGGGGGGCGTCACAAAATGCAAAATTTTCAAAAACACCCGGTATCTAAAAAACTAAGGGGGCTATGAAAATTCTGTTTCTGGCATCATTTGTTTCTCAAAAAAGTAACACAGTACCACGAAAACCGCAACCTTCTATCTTTACTAATAACGCATATAACCCGTAAAACATACGAAAACTGGACACCCTGTACTGGAAAAAGTGTGCACAAAATTAGTGAATTTAATAAAATCATTGGTTGGCCAAATATTTTAATTTTTAGTAGGTAAGGGGTGTCCACAAATTACTTAACGCAATTTGTGGGGAGATCTGGCCAGGCACGACGGTCCTGCCACGGGGGGGTCAAAGTTCACTTTACATCGCTATTTTAGAACTGCAAGATATAGTGTACTGGATGTTTTTCCGTAGTTTTGAAAGTAAAGATTTCAAAACTTTACGAGTTAATAGGTGTGTAAATTGCCATTTTTCAGTTAATTCAAATCTTCAAAAATACTTCCGGTTTAACCGAAAGTGAAGTCAACTTTTAAATGGAAACCAGGGCCTATTTTCCCAACAGGCCCGGGCCTAGGGCCCCATATTCAGCGCTACGCTTGGTCTAAGCGACACTATACTTATTCATATAGTTTGGGAACCTTCTGATATGTCATAAGTGGTCTTGGAGTAAACCGATGAAGAGTATTGTGAAAACAAGTTAGAAATATCAGATCTGTTCTCAGTTGAAGTATCATTGAGCAACATTTTTTTTTGGATATAATTATCAGTACACTTACTGTTTACAAAATTCCAAAAATTTTTTTATATTATTATTTAGGGATGCACAGTGCACGAGATGTAGAGTGTCCGGTTTAAAAAAAAACTCAACATCAAAGTCATAATAACTATTCATCGTCTTTTTTATAAATAATGTAGGCAAAAATGTATCATTTACCAAAATGTACAGTCAATGGAAAATTCTATTAATAATAATAATATAATAATAATAAGGTTTTTTAATTAGCACCTGGCTAGTAAATACAACTAAGTATAAACAACTATATAATGCTACTATTAGTTACAATCTTATTTACTCTGTAAATATTTCGAAACATTTTTACTAAAGGTGACCAGACTATTTTCACTCTTTAATACACCCGGTAGGGCATTATAGAGACAAACACCCTCATAGAACAACGATTTTTGTAAACTTGCTGACTTTACATACTGAATATTGTAGTTATATCTTGATCGAATGTTATTTTCAAAAAAGTTGGATCTTTTTTCAAGAAAATCCTTCAAATAGGCAGGAAGTTGACCACGTTCAATTTTATATATTAAAATAACGTTTGCCTTTTTAATGCCCTGTTCAACAGACAACCAATTTAAGGTGCTCAGCATTGCTTTAATTGGGGTATATTTATTACAATTAAGAATTAAACGCATTACTTTATTTTGTTGTACTTGTAACCTGTATATATTTTCTTGAGTACATGATATTAATAATGAAGAACATTAATTAAAGTGTGGTTGAATAATTGTATTATAAACTAGTGTTTTGGCCCATTGAGACAGACAGTTTGAGACGCGACAAAAAAATCCAATTTTCTTACCTAGTTTTTTACAAAGATAAGTCTAAATATTTTCTACAATTCGCTTTTGAACCTATTACCATGTATTTTGTTTTTAAAGCATTTAATTTCAATTTATTTTGACAAAGCCAATCATATAATATTTCAAGTTCCGCATTTAAAATATTAGTTATTTCTTCAAAATTGGTACCTGCTACACATATAAGGGTGTCATCTGCAAACAAATTAACAAATTACTTTTTTTAAACTTTGGCAATACCATTCACATAATTTACAAACAAGAGAGGACCCAAAACACTTCCTTGGGGTACACCCCACCTACTTTCCCTATCATGTGAAGAAAATTTGTTATCCACTTTTGCTTTTTGGTACCTATTAGCTAAGTAATCATTGATCCAGTCCAACGCACTACCATTTATACCATATAAGGATAATTTTTTTATGAGAATCGCACGATCAATAGTTTCGAATGCCCGTTGTAAGTCTACAAAAACACTAAGTACGACTTTATCATTATTTATGAACTTTCTCCATTTTGCACATACATATTGTAATGCCGATTCATAGGAATGTTGACTTCTAAATCCGGATTGTCCAACAAATAATAACTGGTTAATCTCAAAATAATGTCTTAATTGTTGGCAAACTATTGTCTCGATGATTTTGTCTACAACTGGAAGTAGGTTAATCGGCCTGAATTCAGCGAGAACCTTTGGTTTATACCCTTTTGGCAGGGACGTATATAAGGGGGGGGGTTTAGGGTGTTCAACCCCCCCCCCCCCCCAATCGAGCCGTCCGTGTATACAAAAAGGATAGAATTAAGGGCAAATATCCCCGAGCACAGTTCGTACACTGTGCAGCTCATACATTAAACTTAGTTTTGGCTCATTCATGCGATATTCCTGCAATTCAAAACTGCATCGGAACTATTAAAAGTATTATTAACTTCTTTCGACAATCAGCACTACGAGATTGCCTTCTAAAAAAAACTGCGGACGAAATTGAAGCGCCTCATTCAACGATGATCTCGCTCTGTGAGACACGCTGGACGGAAAAACATACTGCCGTCGAAAGGTTTGCAGAGATGTTTCCTATAGTACTTGCAGCACTTCAAGCTCTTCAGGAGTCTGGAAGGGCCGAAGTAGCAACCCAAGCTTACCAGTTGCAAGTTGCAATGGAAAACAGTCAATTCATTGTTTCAAGGACAGTTTTGAGGAAAATTTTCTCGTATACATCAAACTTAAACCGAACCCTGCAAAAAGTCAATGTAGATTTAACTAACACTTGCAGTTATGTAAAAACAATAAAAACCACCTTGCAGAACCTACGTAATAAACGGGAATTCTCAAATCTTTTTGAGGAAGCAAAAAAGTTAAGTTCAGTCGATATAACTGTTCCAAGAGTAAGTGGACGACAAATGAACCGCAGTAATATACCAGGGGACACAGCTGAAGTTTACTATTGGCGAAATGTATTTTACCCATTTATCGAACATGTAGTCACCGAGCTTGATGCTCGCTTTAAGCCTCATGAAGAAACAATTTCAGGAATTCAGTTGCTTTTACCTGACCGAACCCAAAACACTGAAAAAGCAAAAAAATGTATAGCAAGAATAGGAGAAATATATCTTAGTGAAGATGAAATAAAACTTTTGGTAAGCGAGTATGAGCTTTGGCACAACCAATGGTGTAATCAGGAAAAGCCCTCTACTGTACTAGAAGCTATAGACCGATGTGATGAACTTTTTTTCCCAACGATTAAAAAGCTTCTTCAAATCTTAGCAACACTTCCAGTATCCACTGCCACGCCTGAACGTACTTTTTCCACACTTAAACGGCTAAAAACGTATCTAAGAAATAGAATGGGAGACGAAAGGCTTACAGGCTTCGCGCACATGAGTATTCATCGGAATGTGGCGATAGAACTAGATTCCTTAAAAATTGTAAATAAGTTAGCTGAAAGAAGAAAGAGAATGAACTTAATTTTGTAAAAATAAGTACCGTAAGTTTTAATAAATTTTTTAATTATTATCTGTTATTTTTTTAAATAGGTACCCCAAAACTAAGACAAGGTTATACTCACATCAGCATAGGGGATCAAAACGAAAATGGGTGGTTAAAGCCCCCCCCCCCCCCCCATTAAAAAGCTATAAATACGTCCCTGCCTTTTGGTATAGGAATAATAACACTTGTTTTTAAGTCACTAGGTATTTTTCCAGTACGTAACGATGTATTTATTAAATATAAAAGAGGATAGCCTATTACACAAAACAAGTCCTTCAATAATTTAATGCTCAAAAGTTCGTCACTGGTGCTTTTGTTTTTAAATTTGAACACAACTTTTTTTAACTCTCCAAGATTTACCGTTTCAAATGTAAATAAGTTATTTTTATTCCTGTAAATATCAGAAGCCCACTGTCGCTTTTCTGTGGTAGCGGAAATATCATCCAAACTATCGGAATAAAAGTTATTAAAATTGTCCTCAACTGTGCCATCGTATTTTTCAAAGTCAATCTGTGTAAAATCTGTAGATTGATTATTGTTTTCTACTAAATTTTTTAGAGTTTTCCACATCCTCTTTCCATCGCCTTTGCACCTGTCTATGTTTTGATCGTAATATTTAATTTTTTCGCTGCGAATTAACGAGGTCACTCTATTTCTCTTATTTTGGTAATCTCTCCAATCATCCTCACTTCTACTGAGAATAAATTTTTTATATGCGTTGTTTCTAGTATTTTGTGCTTGTTTTACTATTCCAGATATCCATGGATATTTTGTTGTTTTCGCTGCCTTTTTTGGAGCCACTTTATCCACTGCTGTTTGAATAATTTTTATGAAATCTTAATATACCTTATTGACGTCAACAGATGTATAATTCCAGCTAGCCCCTATTAATTCTTCTACTACTTTTGTTACCGTTTCTTTACCCAAATTACGTATAGTCGTAAGATTTGATTTTTCCATGGCAGATTCAAATTCAAACTCAGTTCCAATGATTTCGTGATCACTCAGTATAAGAAAATTTCTTGGAATCTCTTGAGCATTGAAATCGTTTGTGATTATGTGATCAATAAGAGTAGATGATGCGTTGGTAATTCGTGTTTCCTGCTCAACGATCTGCTTAAACCCTGCTCCTTGTGTAGTTCTTATTAAGTTTTTACATTTCTGTCCTTTTTTAATAAATCTATATTTCATTATCACGGTTCTTTGCTGGTGGAGAATAGTATCACTAAGCATTTCTTCAAGGCAGTCCAAAAATGTGTTGCAAGTAGAATTTGGAGATCTATAAAGAGCCCCCACCATAACAGATTCCCTTCCAATTTGAACCCTTACCAAAAGTACCCAGTGACTGTAATTGACTTCTTCGTTACGAATTACTGTAAAATTTAAATGTTCGACTGACTCCGCCAGCGTGTCTGCTGCTAGAGTAACAGATTATCGTAACATATCCAGGTATAGATATCTCATGATCATCAATTTCAGGAGTTATGTGAGTCTCACTTACGCAAACAATTAGTGGGTTTCGATTTTGTAACAACTGATTTAGTTCTGCCATATGTGATGTAAGGCCTTGGGCATTTATATGCAAGAATACCCCCTTATAGAAAGGTGGAGAAACGGTGTTTGGACCCTTTAGTTGCTATATATATCTTGTTCTGAATTTAGCTTTTTCTTGTGCCCTCTGAAAACATATACATTGTTTATCAAACACTGTGTGCCTATAGTCTATATTTGGTATTTTTAATACTTTGTGGGCGTGTTTGCAATTAGTACATTCCTTAACAGTTGAGGTACACTCATCACTTTTATGGTTTTTGTTGCATAACGGACAAATAGCGCGAGGTTGTTGACAATGTACAGCTTTGTGTCCATATTTCCAGCAGTTGTAACACCGTAACACACCAATGTATTCATATACAAGGAAGCTGTCCCAGTCCATAAATACTTTTTTCCTAACTACAAGTGATTTAAAAGCCTCTGGTAATACTTCTAAAACGATATTATTTAATTTTTTATACTTCGAGATATACTTTCTTATAATTTTAATATTCAATTCGTTTTGACACGCCAAAAGACAACTCTGTTGTTTAACCCTTAAAATAAGGTATTCTTCATTGTTTGTATACTTTTCTTGTATACCAACAATAACAACCTTCGGATTGACTATTTTTGGAACTTCAATTGTGTAGTTTTTAGAGAGTTCAGCGGCCGCCTTATCTTGCAGTTTTTTTTAGGGAATCCTGATCATTGCATTCAATAACAATGCTACCTTGACCTACAGATTTACATTTATTTACTTCAACTGATAATTTCGATGGATTTATTTTTTGTGTGACGACGTTTTTGGTAGTAGCACTGTTCTGATTGGCATTTTTCGGTTTTATTATTAATGGCGGAAAGTTATTTTTTTTTAACAATGCTTGACCATTGTAGTTCCTATGTGTTTTCTAATCTGTTAAGTATCTCGCCGGTCGTTGTTTTATTTTCTGCTAATTTTTGTTCTATATTCTCAATTATTTTGGCAATATTTAGTCTCTCTTCAAGAACTATGGCACATTCATCACAATACCACATTACATTTTTACAATCATTGATTAATTTATACAACTGGTCTTTTATCTGTACACACTGAGGATGATAATTTTCTTTACAGAATTTGCAAGTAACTAACTTAGAACTCACGATAAAATTATCGGAGCAACGGGCGCACACATGTGCGCTCGCCGCCATCTCTACTAATCTAATCTAATTTAATTTAATTTCAACCATTTCAGAAAAGACACGCATATCTAGCGACAGTGCTAGTTGCATAGATAATATTTATACAAATGCTGATTTTTTGGAAAATTATCCATTTGAAAATTTTGTATCAGACCACATGAAACAGAAAATTATTTTTAGGAGTGATGTCAACCCCCATAGGGAGTTAAAATATAAAATAATATTTTCAATGGAAAATAAAAATAACTTTCTGTGTTCTTTGAGGGATCAAGAGTGGTTAGAGGTATATGATGTCAAAAAAAAAATACGTTAATGGACAGTGGGTTGTTTTTATGAATAATTATATGTTAATATACAATTAGAGTTTTCCATTAGAAAGTAAAAAACAAACATTTACGGCAACGGAGAACACTGACCTCATAGAATGCAAGCGTAGATTAGATATTTTTTGTCCTTAGCAAGGCATAACCCAAGATATAAAGATCTGTATAATAAAGAAAAAAAAGTACTTATACGATCAAATTTTAATTGAGTCGCGAGAACTACGAGGATAGAATTGAAAACTCTGATAACAAAACAAAATGTATGTGATCGATTTGTAGAAAAATAAATGGCAAAGACGGAAACCTAGCAGAGAGTAAGTTAGACAGTAACCCCGATGTTATTGCAAACAAATATAATCAACACTAAGCTTACTGTCTGTAGTTCCGAATATGTTAAATGATTTAATAAATAAACCCTTTGATTGTGACGTGAAGTATAATGATAAGTCTATATTTTTAACTCCGATACCGCCAGATGAAATTTGTAAAATAGCAAAAAACATAAAGAACAAACTTTTCCGATGAGTTCCTGAGATTCAAACGCAGTAGTAAACAGATTCCTCTTTCAGTACAAGATGACTTATTCTGTACTTAATGTAGCTATTACAAGAGATGAGCTAGAGGAAGCCCTAGGAAAAATTGTTAATAATAGACTATCGTGATTTTTGGAAAAGAATCACCCCGGAACCGAGTGGTTTCCATAAGCAGAGGTCAACCCAAGATAATATCATAGACTTGGAATCGGAGATCCATAAAGCATTCCTTAATCAACAGAAATGCATGGCCATATTCTTTGACATTAGACGTTTATACGACTCAGCCTGGAAATATCGAATCCTACAACAACTTACGGATTGGAACATCAAAGGAAATATGTTAAAATTCATTAAAATTTTCTCCAACGTAGAAGTTTTAAAGTAAGGATTAATGATATACTCTCCGAAGAAACAATCCAAGAAAATATTACACCTCGGGGCTCTGTACTTAGTACCCTCTTTTTGGTAGCCATAAATAGCATAACACAATATATCTCTCAGCACCAGTAAAATGTAGAATATTTGCAGATGACTTAGTTCTTATCATTAAAGGGAAAAATATTAATTCGATGACCAGCATTATGCAAAGACAACGCAAACTTAAAGTATGGTCACAACATACAGGAAAGAAAGAGGAAAAAAGAAAGAACTGTTTATTTGACTACGATTTGTTAAATTACAATTATTGTAGCAAGTCAATTTTAAACACATATACAGTGACTGGCAAAAAGTTGGACCCATATGGGAAACTTTTTTATTATTGAAATTATAAAAAAACTTTTTATGCTCATAGCCTCTGCATGATTGATAACCTAAAAATTTGTTTTGACATTAGTCACGTGACTACTCGTTTGTCTGGAAAATTGAAAAGGATATATATTTTTCGTGAAAATCTGGTATTAGAATACAAGATATTGAAAAAGGTATTTGGGAAAAGCGTTTAGATTTTAATTTTATGCTGGTGTGCAAAGTTTAAAACAAAAATTTAAAAAAAAAATATTTTTTTTTAATTTAAAAAATTATCAAATGCTACTTTCATACTTCCATCAATTTAATGAAAATGTGTTAAGTAAATGATTAAAAACCAATATTTGAAAATTTAATTTAAACATTTTGTTATCTTGAAAAAATATTATTAGCTAAAATTCAACATGTAGCTTTTTATCATGTAACTGGGTGCGTCCAGGCCCTGTATCTAGCAACCATATTTACCAATTATAGGTATTTTTGGAACAATATGCTTACGAAATAAAAAAGTTTCCCATATGGGTCCAACTTTTTGCCGGTCACTGTATATATGTAAATTACAAACAATTTTATACTATCAGTAGTACTACTGCTACACGAAATATACATAAAACTTAAAATATTATACAGGGTGATTCCTAAGTTGATACTTCTTTTTTAGCTGTGTATAGAAGGCATTAAAATAAACAACTTTTTCAAATACCTTTTTCAAAAAACTTAAAAATAGCCGAGTTACAGAAGTAAAAAATCTAAGTGCGGGCCTGGTAATCAAAACGTAGCCATATACTTTACTTTATCCCCGCTTCTCTCGAGACCCCCGACAACCGTCTCAACTACCTTGGTCGCTTGTACCGCCGAGCGTCTTTGCATGAAGCCAAATTGATTAGAATTGATAAACTTATTAGCAATAAAATATTGTTCTAACTGTTTTTTAAAATGCTTTCAAAAATGTTTCCAAAGATTGGGAATATTGATACCGGTCTATAATTTTCTAATAAACTTTTGTCGCCCTTATTAAATAACGGTACGACTCTACTTACTTTGAAATAATGGGGAAAAACACCCTTATCAATACATTCATTAAATAATATTTTTAAAGGAACGACTAATTGCAAACACATCCTTAACAATTTTAGCATTAATATTATGTACATCAAAAGAGGTAGTATTTTTTAAATTTATTATTGAATCATGAACATCTCTTTAGGTAACATGAGAAAAGGCAAACAGTTTATTGGTATCAGGTTTTTTTAAATGATATCGCTTTGTTTTTACATCTATTTTTAGAAATTTTAAAATTTGTTCTGCCACAGTTGCAAAATATTGATTAAAATACTCAGCTGATATCTCGCCCAAATCATCATTTTTTAATGACTTACCCCGCTCAAAATTTACAAGTGGTGTCCATATATCCCTTGCCCTTCTATTCGAGTTATTAATAAATCTATTGCAGGCATCCTTCTTGGCAATTTTTATATTATTTTTATAGTCTTTGTTTAATTTTGAATATAAGTCTGTGTAATAAACATTATTTTTTGCATCTCGTAGTATTTTTATAGTTGACAACATTTCACGCTGTCTTTTTAAATCTGGACTAAACCACCTCACAGGTTGCCCCTTGTTATGAACATTTTTTAGAGAAAATTTATTATGTATTAGAGTTTGACAGGTATCAGGCACGTAGCTAGGGGGGGGGGGCCCAGGGGGCCCGGGCCCCCCCCGAAACTCAAGATAAAATTAATTTTATGCGAAATATAGATTATAATATATTATTAGTATTATTAGATTTATTAGTTATTACAGTTCTGATTTCGACAATATAGGCATAGGCAACACATTAAACAATTCCTATACTATTAAATTTTCCCCGTGACAGTTTGGCAACTCTGCAAATAGCTTAAATACAGCCAGGCGCACTTCTCCGGATCCGGCCTCCCTTCCCTACCCCCAGTAATACGGAAAACCATGTTATTTTACACGCAGGGTTGTCCTGTCTCACGATTTTGTCTTTAATCCCACGATATGCTGAGTAATTCCCACGATTTTTATATTATTTGTTACAAAAGTTATACTTATATTGTTTTTTTTACTTAATAACTCGTTGCCAATAAATTGGCATTAGAGAAAGTTCTTATTTTTTCTTATAACTAGGGTTAATTGGCATCTTTTAATGAATTTTTACCATCCCTTGTGTGGAAAATCTAATTCAAAATTTATCTGACCGATTTACTTTAAACGAAGATATACTCCCAAGTTTTCAAATACTCCTTCCAGGCTTTGCTTTAATTGATGAACTACAAAAATTGGAAAATCTATATCAATATTTGGATGTTAATATGTCGATTTCTGCAGTTAAGGCTGAGTACGAAATTTGGTGGAGAGAAGTTGCCAACATTGATCCTAATACCGAAGTCCTTAAAGTGTTAGAAAAATGTAATACTATTTATTATCCTACAATAAACCATTTACTGTCAGTTTTGGCAACGTTACCAGTAACAACTGCCAGTGTCGAAAGATCTTTTTCGACAATGAAAAGAGTGAAAACTTTGCCTCGTAATCTAATGGGAGATGAAAGACTGAGTGCCCTCGCCATGGTTTCTATTAACTGGGACATTACTGTTAATCCCAACCGAGTAATTGATATCATGGCAGCAAAAACCAACAGAAGATTGTTATTATAATAATTATTATTGTCATAGTAGATACCTATAGTATTTAATATTTATAGTACCTATGTAATATTAAAAATACATATTTGTTTAACATTTTAAGATACCATAAACCCAATACGAAAAAAAATAAGATTTTTGTTGATACAGTTGAAACCCAAAACCACTATAATTCAAAAAAGGGCGTGGCACGCAAAAATTTTCGTGGGCCCCCCCCGAGAAGAAATCCTGGCTACGTGCCTGACAGGTATATTATTATATAGTATAGTATATTATTAAAAAAGCTGTTATTGAGAGACAAAATAACAAATAGATTCGTATGTTTTAGCCGGACATGACAACAAAGCGACTGGTCTATAATTTTGGATATCAGATGTATGTGACTTCCTTCCATAATTGTGGAAAAGTATTTGTTCGGGTTTGTTAAATATTGTTTTAAGAGGATCAGCAAGAACCTACTAAACCTTTAAAAATAAATGACGGTATATTGTCATATCCAACTGCTTTGTTAATTTTGAGATCTTGAATAGCATCACACACATCCTCATAACTAACCTGCTTAACACAAAAAACCTCAGATATCTCACATATTTCAGGTTGAGGATTCCCAAAGTGTTTAGGATTATCCTTGACATAAACAGAACTAATAAAGGATCGAAAAGCATTCGATGCAGTCCCGCCTTCCGTGTACTCAACACCATCTGCATACATTTTGTTTGTAATGCCAGTTGTAGTCTTATTACATTTAATAAACTGCCAAATGACCTTGAGTCTAAATCTAATTGAATTTTTATGTCTTTTTTAATTTTGGCTCTTAGTTCTACAAACTGATTCTTTATTTCTAAATTATCCGTTCTCTTACTTTTAAGTCTTAATTTATCTTTAATTTATATATTTTTAATAATATTTTTATTAAAACAAACAGTAACTTCTTCTTTAGTATATTTTCGGTTAGGTATACTTTTTGGTACACAAATTTAAAAAATAGCATTCATAGAAACATTTTCAGCTAAGTCAACATCTTTAAAAGATTCAAGATCATTCCAATCAGTATTTTGAAATAACTGATACATAGCCCGAATATCTGCTTTTCTAAAGGTAAAATGTTCCACATTGTTATTGTTTGTCAGACATTTTTTCTTGGGACTATTGAGTTTTACTTCGATAGTAAGAGGGGATGATGTTTATCTACTACAAAGCTGTATGTGCTTTCAAAAGCATTACAATTTAGGTTAGTCAAAACAATGTCCAATATATGGTTGTTGATATTTAAAACACGATTTAATTGCAAACAATCAAAAAATTCTATAAAGTTAGACAAAATCTCTATTTGATGATCCTTAAAATTTCGCGTGTAGTAGTCACTTAAATGGGTAACATTAAAATCCCCAATTATAATAAATTTATAATAATAATAATAATAATAATAATAATAATAATAATAATAATAATAATAATAATAATAATAATAATAATAATAATAATAATAATAAAACTCACCGAACAAAATGTAGCGTGCCGTCAAAGAGCTATTTACGCTAACCGCCTGCTACCCCAAGCTGAATTAGATCAAATCCGGCGTGAAGTTGGCAGAACATTGCACAACCTTCAGCAAGGGGAAGAGCTAACAGCACAGCAGGAAGTAAGAAACGAACAAGATCAAACTATACAGGCTGATACGGACAATACAAACCAAAAATATTTGGAAAATTTGTCCTTATTCGAAAATAGTGACCCGACCTTGAGGCCGAGTATCCCTAAGCTAAGATTCAAGAAAGGAACCCACGAAATACTAGCGAGAGTAAACCTAGCAGCAGGGACGTCCTTAAATAGAACTGAGGACCTCGAGACATTACACAGTGGGTTATATGCTGCAGCAGCAACTGTAATTGAACTCAATGGTCAGGCATTATATCAGAGAACTGATAAGAAAAGTAACAAGAAACAAGTGGTACCCGCTTGGAAAATGAGACTAGAAAAACAAATAAGCCAGTTACGAGCACAAAGTGATATCATTGGAGAACATCTAAGTGGAAACTCTAGCAGCAAGGTTGCTAAAAAGGTTAAAGATATGCTGAAAGCAGCGAGTATTCCTTTAGACAGTCCCGATATAAAACGGCTGCTAACAATCGTAAGAGACAACATTAGACAAAAATGTAAGGCTAAAGGTGCCCGTCTAAGGCGATACAATAAAGCTACAAAGAGGAAGGTACAAAACCAACAGTTCACCACTAACCAAAAAACCTTCTATAGGACACTGAACCAAGAAGAAAATGACCTTACTCCAGCTAATGACATAAATAAAGACCAATTTAATGCATTTTGGAGTAATATTTGGTCTGACGCGTCCCATTTCAATGAAGAAGCAAGCTGGCTCGAAAAAGTTGAAGCCGAGGCTGAAACTTTGCAAGAAATGCCTGAGCCGCAAGTAACATCCATCGACATAAGGGATGCCACTAAGAACTTGGCTAACTGGAAATCACCGGGACCTGACCAAATTCATAATTTCTGGCTCAAAACTTTCACCACCCTACACCCTGTTATCGCAAACTGCTTTAGCAAGGCTCTCCTAAACCCCGAGCACTTCCCAGCTCATCTTGCCAGTGGCAATACTTTCCTTTTATTTAAAAAAGGGCAGGTAAACGACCCAAAAAATTACAGACCGATCACCTGCCTGTCAGTGGTGTATAAACTTTTAACATCAGTCATGTATTCAAAAATATACACATACTGCATAAACAACAACCTGATAGCTGATGAGCAAAAGGGCTGTATTAGGAAAGCTTTGGGTTGCAAGGAACAGCTTACAATCGATGCCGTTATTATAAAACAGGCAGAAGTTAAAAGGCGAAATCTAAATATGTGCTACATAGATTATAGTAAAGCATTCGATTCTGTTCCTTACGACTGGCTAAAGAAGATATTGCAAATATACAAAGTACGCCCCCTAATACGCAACATGTTAGGCACCCTAATGGAGCAATGGAATACCAATCTCCATATTGGACAAGAGAAGCTTGGCAATATTAATATATCGAAAGGTATATTTCAAGGCGACTCTTTAAGCCCCCTCTGGTTCATTTTGGCCATCACTACTAAAATCAACATCCTACGGATATCGTCCCAACTTAACTGACAATTTTAGAATAAACCACCTTCTATTTATGGACGATATCAAACTCTACGCTAAAAGCAAAACCCACCTACAGTCCCTAATTCAAATAACCAAGACATTTAGCGATGACATCAAAATGTCGTTTGGCTTAGACAAGTGCACAATCTTGAATGTCGTACGCGGAAAGACTGAACAAAATCGTGGACTGCTTGAAGGCATAGATATATTAGATGAGGACAAAACATATAAATACTTAGGCATCTCCCAAAACCAACAAATAAACCAGACAAGCCTAAAAAGGGAGTTTAAAAACAAATACAAAAGCAGACTAACAAAGCTTTTTAATACTCACCTGAATGCTGGTAACCTTACTACTGCCATCAACACCTGGGCAATACCAATACTTACCTACTCATTCGGAATCCTTAAGTATTCAGGCACGGATTTGCACGAACTAGATAGGCTTACGCGCAGGCTGCTAACAAAATTCAGATTCCTCTACCCGCGCTCTGCACTTGAAAGAATCTACCTAAAACGAAAGGAGGGAGGAAGAGGTCTCATTAATATATATAATTTGTGCAAGTCGCAAGATACCTCTATGAGAAAATACTTCCAAGAATCGAATGGGAAAATTCTTAAAAAAGTGGTAGCAGCAGATGCTGGATATACAGCCCTTAACTTAAAGCAAAACGGATTACCTAACATCATCCGCGCGCCGCCAAGTCAACAGCTTGTAACTTGGCAAGATAAAGCCCTACACGACAAATACCCTACTGCACTCCAAAATCCACTCATAGATAGAGAAATGTCACTGAATTGGTTAGAGAAAAGGCAGCTTCACGCTGAAACAGAAGGTTTTATAATCTCTATCCAAGACCGTGTCATTCGAACTCGAAACTATGAAAAGGTCATCTTGAAGAGAAATGTGGAAGATGTGTGCAGAAAATGCAATTGCCCCGGAGAAACGATAGAACATATCACGGCGGGTTGTGGTGCTATGGCCCCCAACGCCTACCTGGGGAGACATAATCAGGTGGATAAGATCATCCACAAGGAACTGGCCCATAAACTAGGGCTAAGGGAAAACCTCCCACCATACTACCAATACTCACCCGAGCCAGTCCTTGAATCCCCTGAATATCTCTTATACTGGGACAGGCCAATAATAACGGATAGAACAGTAGACCACAACCGTCCGGATATTCTTCTCATCGAAAAAAACACCAAGAAAGCTTTCATAATCGATGTATGTGGCCCACTAACACACAACCTCTCTAAAACCGAATCGGAGAAGAAGACCAAGTACTAGAATTTGGCTATAGAGATAAAAAATATATGGAAGCTAGATAAAATAGACATAATTCCGATCATAATATCGGTGGAGGGAGCTATGACGAAAAATTTCAAGCCCAACTTGGAAAAACTGGGCCTATCAGGTTATTTACATCAACTAATTCAGAAAAGCGTCACCCTCCAAACATGCCATATAGTACGGAAGTTTCTAAACAGTACAGGTTAAGATGAAACGTCATCGCGTTTTTAGTTCTTAAAAACGCCTTGAAAGAACAGGCTCGCTATACTGGGGGTCGCTTACGAGTTATGACTTTCTGATTAGTTCTAACAAGAACGAAACAGCATGTCATTGTCTACCTGTGCCCCAGGGATTCCATTACCTTTGGAGTCCCTGTGTACTTTAATGCAAAAGATAGACGCACTACTCTGTCCGCTTGCCGCTAAGCTTCTTTTGTTTAATAATAATATTAATTTAAAAAATTTAAAAAAAAAACGAAATGTAGACTTTGCCGGTCATACGATGAGACTGTCCACCATGTGGTGGCTGGATGCCCAATATTGGCAAAAAGCGGTTACCTTGAACGTTATAACAAGGTTGCAACACAGCTACACTGGAACATCTCTAAGCATTACAAAATAGAAGTCAAAGAAAAATGGTTTGAACACATCCCGGAAGCAGTAGTAGATACACCTGAAATAACTATGATGTGGGACGTTCAAGTGCAGACTGACACATAGCATCAAACAAGCCAGATATTATTCTGAAAGATAAGAAACAAAAGAAGTGTCTTCTTACGTTGCTGTGCCGTCGGACTATAACATCACGCAGAAAGAAGCTGAGACAAGTACAGAGTAGTAGAAGTACAAGGATCTGCAAATAGAAATACAACGAATGTGGAATTATAAAACTAAGATCGTACCAATAATCATAGGAGCAACAGGGCTCATATCTAACATTACCTGTGAAGCAATAAAAGAAGTCCCTGGAACACATAACCTCCCGTTGATGCAAAAAGCTGTAGTGTGCGCACATAGTACGCAAAGTGCTATGATGCTTCCAAACTTACTTAAGCAAGAGAACACATCTTTATTTAGCACTTGGCTAGTGATTACTTCAAAAAATTACAAAAAATAGTTTTTATTTGTTAGTTACAAAAATATATAATACGAATAACAAAATAAACCTAAATCTACATGTCCCTCAAATAATGAAACACCTCTCTGCCAAAAACACTCAAACTTTCTGATCTTTTAATCCTTTCCGGGAGGGCATTAAAAAGACGAACTCCCTCACAAAATAAGGAATTCTGTAAGGATGTAGTCTTAACCTTCCCGATATATAACATCCGAAAAATAATCGTCGTGCGTACAAGTAGAGTGAATGTCGTCGTAGGTTTTTCTTGTTTTTTCGGATGTTGAAGTGTAAAAATATAAATGTAACAGCTATCATATTGTTACTTTAAACGCCTGCTTTCAGTGGGATAAAAAAATCTCTCAAGAAAAGTGTTACTTACGTGGGAAAACTGGAAAACGTGTGTTAATTTCATAAACATATAAATTCAATCAGTGAACAAAAAATAGACTGGCCTTAAAATCCTTATCGTAAACATCGTTTACTTTTAATACTGGTGTTTATTTGCGATTTTTTTTTATACTAATGGGCACCAGCAAGAATGTTTATTTTCGTTTTTTTTAAAGGCCATTGAACTTTAAAAATTATTTGTTGTCGTGAACAATAGATATATAAATAATAATAATTAAATAATAATGTAATATATAAAGATAATTGTTTCCCTCGTACCCGCTAAATTAAGTGTAAGGTGACGATTCGTGGCCTTCCTCTTACGTATTCTTGCTACTCTAAAAATCATGGACATGCCTGATTTCATATCATCTCTTAAATCCTGTAATACAAAGGACTTCACCAATTATGTATGCGCATCCCAGCTGCCTTAAGAGAAAACCATCTTATAAAATCCTTAGAAGACATATTATATACTGTTCAAGAGAATGCGAAGATGATAGAGAATGCGAAGATGATAGAGAATGCGAAAAGATAAAAAATAGCCATCTTCAAACTGAAATACAGAGGCTGACGATAGAGTTGGAGGAGAGAGAGAATGGTGTATTGACAGTGGAGGGAGAACTATCTCAACTGCGGGAGGAAGTAAGTAGACTGGACACAGCTGAAACAAAAAACTGCTCATATTCGCCGTGTTGCAAGAAGGAGTGAAGACTTTAGAAACGATGCATTCGAAACAGAAAATACTCTTCAAAAAACAATTGCCGACCAGGTGGAGATCATCAAGACGCTACAAAAGAAAGTATCTGTCCTTGGGAGGGAAAATGACGAGAGATAACAGAATGAAGAGCGATCAAGAGCAGATTAAAGGGCTGTCAAAAACCAATGAGGAGTTATCAGATAGAGTTAAAGTTCTGACAAAGGAAAACTTGGAGCATTTAGAGGAAATTAGAACACTAACATCCTTGCAGCAAACAGCTCAAATCAGCGCTGAGCAGCATAAAGAAACGGAGTCAACAAAGGAAGTTTGCAAAAAAAAAGCACAAGAAATCAGGAAATCGGGTTATGCTGTAAAACGCCCCTAGATTGAGATTGGACGTCGGATGCCAGACTGAGTTCGGTAATGAACCGGTACTGCCACTTGGCAATGATGTAGTAGGGTCCAGGGCTAATATGGGGTGCCAAACCGACCATACAGAACCTCCTGTGGATCCCAAGCAAAAGGAGGATAACATGGTCTTCACCACCCAAAAGTCTAACGTCTCCACAACCCTAAGGGGTAAACCACCTAGGAAACCACAACTTTTAATTATTGGAGACATTAATGCCCAAAGCTGCCATCAGATTATGAAGAGAATCTCGGGAGGCCACTTTGATATAAACTTTCAAATAAGAAAGGGCCTTTGCCTTGAGGAGCTCATAGCGGAAGCCTCGGTCTACTCGAAAAATTTTACGGGGGGCGACTTTATATTGTTGTTCGGTGGCCTTCAAAATGCATACTCTAGAAAGCCATTTCTGGGGACAACTCTCCAATCGTTTTTGGGTGGGCTTAAGGCTAGCCTGACACTAATAGCCCCCCCTTATTGCCTACATCACCGTGACTTTAATAAAATAATGTATGATCTGAACGTGACTGTATGGACCTCTTTGTTCACCTATGTGGGTAAGGCGAGCGTGGATTTTTTGGAGTCAGATTACTTTAATCACTATCAGTATGGTCTACTGCCTATGGGGCCGAAGACGGCCCTGATTGACTATGTGTTTAACAATATTGTTGGCAAATCGTGCGCTGGTAGGTTATCAAACCTGTTATTACCAGATTCGAACGCAAATAACAAACCAAGTATGGACCATTCGAATAACTATTTAAATCTGAACCCTATAAGGGCGAACAACGATTCTGTTATGTCGCTTTCCTCACCTCAGGATACTGTTGTGGAGACCGGGAACTACGGATGTAACCATTCAACCGATTCTTTGGGGGATGCAATCTCGAGTGATCGTGGCATCGCTGCAAGGTGTGTGAAGTTCGGGTCGGTCAGTCTGCTGATACGATTCCGGTTCCTGCTCCGGCTGAGCAGAGCAATCCCAATGTCTTGACTAATTTATCTTTTTTAGGAAAGAGGACTATAGGCCGGGACATGGTATAGATATGACTAATTTAGTATTATCATTTAATATTAGAAGTCTTAAAAACAAGGTAAATGATTTTGAGGTGCTATTAAACGATATTCAGCCTTTAATTATATGTCTTAATGAGCATTGGCTCAATGAAAACGAAATAGTTTTTTTATAATTTAGCAAACTATTCCTTAATAAGTTATTTTTGCCGCTCGAATTTCAGAGGTGGCGGAACTTGTATTTTTCATCGAAATGATTTGCCTTGTACGAAACTTGACACCAATGTAAAATCATTTCATAAAGATTTTGAATTCTGCTGTGCTGAAGTTGTTTTGAACCGGACGGTACACATATTTGTTTCCTTGCATAGATCCCCTAACGGAGATATGGCGACATTTCTGGAGTGCTTGAACAGCCTCCTGGATAACATATATAAAAAAAATGTGATCTTGGTTATTTGTGGAGATTTTAAAGTTGACTTTAGCTCCAAGAATAGGGATGTCATTGACTTAATTGGTTTGATGTCTGCCTATAGTCTGGGTTCCACAGTTAATGGACTGACTAGAGTCACTCCTTCCTCTGGTTCGCAACTGGATACTATTTTTTCTAATATACATGTAGATTATGGATGCAAGATCTTGGAGAGTAATATATCTGATCATTCTGCTTTATACCAACTACTCTATCCCTAAGGAGCGGGAAAAGATTGTTTATAAAAGACTATTTAATCATAAAAATATCAATAACTTAAGATTATCAATAAGAAATGAAACCTGGATTGAAATGTATCTGGAGGTGAGTGGGGATAAACGATTCAGTGCTTTTCTAAAGATTTTCATGTACTACTTTGATTTATCTTTTCCACTTGTAAAAACTAGGACAAAAGATCGAAGTATGGGTAAGGGATGGGTTTCGAATGAGATTAAAACTTGGTCTTGTAGGCTCAGGGACATGTATGCTCTGTATAAGCGGACACATGATTTGGAAATGTTGGCATTGTATAGGAGTGATAGATATCGGTATAAAAAATATATTAGATATTATAAGAGAAGCTTTAATGATAACCTAATTTTAAATTCAAATAATATTACCAAGACTACATGGAATCTCGTGAATGCCGCTACAGGCAAGGGTAAAGGACAAAAGGGTATCAACTTGTTTCATCATGACCACCTAGTTAAAGACCCTGTAGGTATTGCTAATCTTTTTGCTAAACATTTTGCGCTTGACCTTCCTGCCAAGGTAACTGGAGATGACGTGCAAGTGAAGTCTGTTCCCTATACATTCTTTCTTTTACCTACTGTGCCTGAGGAGGTTAAACAGGTAATCAATCAGCTGGCCCCAAAATACTCGTCAGGTTATGATGATACACCTTCTGTGGTGCTCAAGGCGGTAGCTGACATTATTTGTTATCCAATGGCGGATTTGATTAACGACTGCTTTAAAACTGGTATTTTTCCAGACGAGCTGAAGCTCGCAAAGGTTGTGCCCATATTAAAAAAGGGAGACCCAGAAGATATTAATAATTATAGACCAATTTCTTTGCTCTCTGTTTTTTCTAAGGTCTTTGAGATAATAGTTTATAGGGGGCTGCTCGAATACTTTTTGAAGAATAATCTTTTTTATGTCGGACAGCATGGCTTTATACCAAAAAGATCCACTGTCACAGCAATATTCGAATCTCTAAATCATATTATTAAGCAACTAGACCAAAAAAAATCAGTTATAGGAATCTACTTCGATCTAGGCATTTGATCTAATTGATCATGAAATTCTTTTGAAGAAGTTGGATGGGTTTGGCATTCGTGGCAATGCTAATAATTTGTTTAGGTCTTATTTGTCAAATAGAAAATTTGCTGTGACAGTAACTTCGAGATCGGGCGCCCGTGCATCTTCGGGAATCAGGGACATTTCAAGAGGTGTCCCCCAAGGCTCAATTCTGGGACCAATACTGTTTCTTATCTTTGCAAATGACATGAGTCAATACATTAACTTACACTTTTTGTATCAGTTTGCCGGTCACACGTCCTGTATTGTTGCATGATCTGGCACCTTTGATCTATCGCGACTGTCAATGGAAGTTGCACAACGCATGTTAGAATGGTGTAATCTTAATAACTTAATACTAAATAAAAGCAAGACAGTATTAATTCGATTTAAGAGCAGTGGTATGGAATCGCTTTATGCGCCATTGAATGGTTCAAGTATAGAACAGGTAAGCTCTACAAAGTTCTTAGGAGTAATACTTGACGAGAATCTACAGTGGGACGAGCAGATTGATTGCATTGTTTCAAGGGTTAATTCGGCTACCTTTGCGATCAGGTATTTGAGGGATCAGGTTAATGTCAGCACTCTTAGAGTTTTCTACTTTGCAGGTATACAGTCAATAATATCGTATAGCATAATGTTTTGGTTTAGACGCTCAGTTCTGAATTCTTATAGAATATTCGTTTCGCAAAAGAGAGCTATAAGGGCCATGTTGAGTATGGGCTGTCGCGAATCTTGCCGGGGACGGTTTAGACAATTGAATATTCTCACAGTTCCTTCTCTCTTTATTTATAATTGTGCCTTGTTTGTCAAAAGCAACCCTCACTTATTTAGGTCAAATTCTTCTTTTTCTGACAGCATGCGAACGAGAGGAGGAAGTGACTTGGCTGTACCGGTTCATAATACTTCATTGTTCAGTAAGAGCCCATTGATGAACTGTATTAAAGGTTTTAACGCTTTGCCAGCTGACATAAAGAGGATGGATAATCGAACTTCCTTCAAAAATCAGCTAAAAAAGTTTTTAATTAAAAAAGAGTTTTATTCGCTGGAGTAGTTTATGTGATCTATCCTCTTTATTATCACTGAGGTTTTATTACTGAGTTTAGTTTATATTTATTATATGTAATGTATTTATACTTAGATGTTTTGAGGGTCGACTGTCTTTTTTTGTTTGTCTTTATATATTTTAAATTGACGTTGTCAATGTCCTGTAGGATTTGTACGACAATAAATAATTTTGATTGATTGATTGATTTTGATATTACGCATACAAATGTTCGATTATCCGGGCATATTCTCAATGTTTTGAATTTTAGTAATTGTAAAAATCTCACTTATGTAAAGCTGAATTACAATAATATGTCCGGCCAGTCACTGACAAACTATCCTTCATTTAATGAAGGTGATACCTTGGGTGGGGGCGCATCTGCTGGTAGCATTTCTTCTCTTGACCTTTTTTTGTGTAGTTTCGGTGAATTTAATGTAACGAATTTTCAACAGGTTTTTCAGAACGCACCAGACACCTAAAAGGTGACATATCAAAATTGAAGAGGCGTAAAAACTAAATTAAAAAAACTTTGATGTAATTTGTTAGATAGTGACTTCGACATAATGGCATTGACAGAGACTTGGCTAAATGATACTATTTATACTTCTGAATTTTATTTTGACAATAGAACTACTTTTAGAAAGGATAGGAGTGTCTTGCTGACTGGTAAATCTCAGGGTGGAGGAGTCTTCCTCGCCGTGAGAGATTCTTTGAGTGCTTCTGAAGTCAGAATGTTTGAAGATGAGCAGGAAGCTTTATGTATTTGTATTAAATTGGAGGGAAACCGGTTTTTGTATGTTATTTTGGTATATATAGCTCCCGGCAGTCCCAGTGACGTCTATGGGAAGCTGTATGATAAAATTGAAAGTATTATAATAGAGCCAACTCTGACTGTGTTATTGTGGGTGACTTTAATATTCCTAATTATTAAAACCATCTTTCTTGTAATGAAATAGTTAATGATCTTAGGGCATTTCTATCATTTAATGGCTGATTTCAACATAATCAAATTAGAAAAGATAACACTGTCATTCTGGACCTTGTGATTGTCTCTTTTGATGACGTCCGTGTTGTCCTTGCAGAGGATAAACTGTTGCCTGTAGATGGACAACACCCCTGCCTGGAGGTGAAATTGTCAACTAAATGTGCTGCTAAACCTTGTAAATTTATTACTTAATAACAAAGTTCAATTTCAAAAAGGCTGATTATTCAGTAATGTATATTTTTTTTAGATGTCAAAATTGGGATTTTTTTGGATGGTATTACGGATGTGGAGGGTTTTTATTCTGTATTTCAAAACATTTTTGAGAGGTGTGTCAATAAATCCACGCAAATAGGTATCCTGTCTGGTTTACTAAAGAAATAATTAAACTTAGTAAACAAAAACATAAATATTTGATTAAATCAAGAAAATTTAAATCTCAGTATTGGAAGCTTAAATATAATAACTTAAGAACTTTAATTAAAAGTCGAATCAATACTGCTTATACAGCATACCTGACGGAAGTCGAAAATAGTGTATAATCCTAGATACTTTTGGTCATATTTAAAAAATTTAAAAGACAGTCCAGACCTACTGGATGCGATGACACTGGACAATAAAATGTTCGCTGGTGCCAGGGACGTTGCTGATGGGTTTGCAACGTTCTTCAAGTCAGTATATGTTGATGATAACGATATAAGTTGTAACGCAACTGAATTAAAATCATATTTTTGTGATAAAGTAATTTATTTCACTGGCTAATATGAAGAAAGCCGTAATAAAAATTAAAGCTATTGGGTCCAGATGGGATCCCTTATCCCTTTTAAAGGGTTGTTGTGAGTTTTTGAGTCATCCTCTTTAACTAGTATTTAATTTAATACTTAAAACCTCAGTTTATATGGAAGTTTAGTAAGGTCATTCCAATTCATAAAAATGGCTCCAGGCAGGATATTAAGAACTATCGTCCAATAACTATAATATGTGCGGTCTCCAAGATTATTGAACGGATAATTTTTGATATGCTCTTTAGTGAAGTTTCGGGTGGAATATCCTCGTGTCAGCATGGTAGTAGAGGGAGATGGTATGTTCTACGCCAATTTGCGCACACCATTCTGCGCATGCGCCGACAGTGCGCACGCGTGTGTCATCTGTCATATGTCAAACTCTTGGGCGTTAGCTACTTTGGTACTAGCTACCAGGGCGTTAGCTACTTGGGCAATAATATTCCTTATTGGACACGTGTTTAGGAGTACGTCATATCATGTTTAGGAAAAGATGGCGGCTGTCACCTGTCAATTAAGATATGTCAAGGTCACCCGTCACTTGTCAAATGTCAAAATTAAAATCTAACACGAGGTTCGTGTTTAGGATGTCGTAACAAGGCGTTTCGAGAAAACCCGAAGTCGATCGGACAACTGGTTCGGGAGATATAGTTTTTTGCGATTAGTGTCCTTATGCTTAGCAGTAGAGTGCCGAAATTCTGGTTGTAGGTAGGAGTATATAGATACTATTGTTACGGAATCCCATATTCTCTCAAGTATAAAGTTAGATTTTTTGTCAATAGAGGGCGCCACGTATAGTAAGTCGCCATCTAAATATTATAATGTTGATATGTAAGAACGCGTTTTGAAAGTATCTGGGAGTCGGCCAGCACACGGCCGATGAAAGCCAAGAGATTCTAGCTCCTAAATCCGACTCCGTCAATTCTTGACCGTAGATTGATGGTAACTTATTTAAGCGGATGAGTTAGATATCTGATAAATAATATCGAGATCCAAACTAGCAAGATCTCGCCGACTCCGAAAGAAATTCGTCTAGCTATAAAAGAAATTCGTTAAACATGGGAAACCTGTTACACCTAAATCAAGATAGAATAATTGTTTCATTTTAAAGCTTGCCTACATTTCAGGACGCCAAGTAACCGGCCGCTGCTTAATCGCAACATTTGTGGACTAAAAAACTCCTGGCGCCTAAAACACGACAAAAGACGTTCGTCCCGAGGAAGAGGTCGAGGGATATTATGAAATGCCTTTAATTAGACACTCGCCGGAAAAACCCGCACAGCCAATAACGTCAGGATTAATAGAATACGTTAATCCTGAAGAAACAATGGATATAAGTTCACGTACGGACACAACCGGCCCTTCTAATAATAACACAAATCAGTTTAGACGGGAAAACCCTTTACTGCATCGAGACGCGGAGTCTAATCTGCTCCCTGAGTACATCAGCCGAGGCATAGATGGGCTAGAGCCCGAGAATGCAGATAAAGGGCCCAAGAAGGGAACCCAGTCTAACATGGCGACCAACGAAAGGGGCATGTCTTCAAGACACCAGGTAGAGCTGGAGAACCTAGCCCATGATAGTCAGATAACGAACTATCATCAAAACAACGAAAGCGACGTGTTAAGCCAAGGGCCGGCATACAATACAAGGTCACGAAGGACAGAAGTGTACGAAAAACCAAACGAGACGATAACCAGCATGCAAAATTTAAAAGATAGAACGATGACATTCGAATTAAGAGCTCCTTTACGTGAAACACAAACAATGCGACATTCACAGTATAAATTTGAAAGACAAGAAATGGAAGGGAGAACTTCGACACCAAGTTCAAGCAATAGTGGAGAGAAAATAACCAAGTATTGGCGGATGCAGTGGCACAAATGGGCACGCTATTAAGTAATGCCATAATAGAAACAAGAACGCCGAAATTAACGCCAATACCTCCGTCATATACAGGACAAGACACGGAAGATCCGCAATTATTTTTAAGACGCATGGAGGAGTATTGCAGGAAAAGTAAAATTCCAGAACATCAATGGAGTGAAGTGGCCCATAAACACTTAAAAGCACCAGCAACAGGACGACTGGCTATTTACGCAAACGAACAAGTGACATGGCCACAATTTAAGGATGCAATGCTAAGAGCCTATGATAACGAAGATGTACAGGACCGGCTGAGAAACGGATTATACGGGAAAGAACAAAAAAATGTAAAGACAGGAGACCCGGAGATACATATCAATACTAGTCAAATGAGGGACAAAAAATTAATACAGGAAAGAACAATGATAAAAATAGAAAGGAAAAGAGATTATAATAATACCGAATGTCTACCACGAATTGAAGTGGAAATAAGAGGAAGAAAATTCAATGCACTTCTAGATACAGGGGCGGCAAAAAATTTAATAAAAACATCAGTAGTACCAATAAACATTAAAAGGGGAAATTAGCAAATTACGTTAAAAACAGCCTGTGGAAGAAAAGGATTTAGCACTCGGGGGGAGTGTCAAATTACAATACGAATAAAGGAAACAAGTTTCGAGGAAATCTTCGCAGCTACGGACGAACTCAATGAAGATATAATATTGGGCATGCCATGGTTTAGAAGAAATGCTGTACTATTTGATACAGAACGATCATTTGTGCATTTTGGGGAGGGACCTAGAATAACAATATATTGGGGAAAAACGACGGAAGAAAAAAAAACAGTCCCACCTATAATGGAATTCCCAGAAATGCCAACACAATTTAAAAATAAATATATGGAGATCCTAACTGACTTTCAAGGATTATTCGCGGAAGGGTTGAGACAGCCTACGACCAAAGCGGCCCAACATAGAATTCGATTGAAGGAAAGGGTGGCCCAATTCAAGTTAAGACCATATCCACTGTCCGAGGAAAAGAAGCAAATAGTGAACGATCAAATCGAAGAAATGTTAAGCGCTGGAGTAATTGCATTCTGTGTGGATTACCGGCGCTTGAATGAGATAACAATGGATGAAATAGCACAACTACCATCGATAACAGATACGTTAAAGGAGTTAGGCCAGGCCCGAGTTTTTACCACAGTGGACCTAAAAGCCGGTTATTGGCAAGTACCCGTCCATCCGGAATCACAACCACTTACAGCTTTTAGTACGCCTGATGGCCGTCAGTATGAGTTTAAGGTTATGCCATTTGGTTTAAAGAACGCTCCAGCTTCATTCCAGAAGTTAATGACGCACGTACTATCGGGTGAACTTCACAAGTTCGCTAAGGTCTATTTAGACGATGTCATTATCTATTCACCAAATCATGAGATGCATGTGGAACATCTGAAGAAAGTGTTGGAAAAGTTGCAGGCATACGGCCGGAGATGCTCATTAAAAAAATGTGAATTCGCCCGATCTGAATTGGACTTTCTGGGCCATCGGGTCTGTCAAGACCAAACGCAACCCCAACAAAAACATCTGATCCAAATTGAGAAGTTCGAAACACCCCGCACCCGTAAAGAATTACAAAGTCTACTAGGAACTATTAATTGGTTAAGGGAGTATATCGACCATGCAGCCGAATTGTTAAAACCATTATCTGATCTGTTGCAGACCAAGAAACCATATCATTGGGGAGCTGTAGAACAAGAAGCGTTTGATCGCCTGAAGGAGGTGATGAGGAAACCATTAAGCCTGAGTCGCCCCACTCCGGGAAGGCGCTGGTACCTACAGACAGATGCATGTAAGATTCGCATTGCAGCCGCTCTATATCAAGTCGATAATACGGGAAAAACGGAAATTATATCGTACGCGTCAGCAAAGTTATCCCCGACCGAGCAAAAATACCATAGTAATGAGCAAGAATGCCTGGCGATCGTGTGGGCCATCCGCAGATTCCGACCATACTTGGAAGATCAACCATTTACTCTCCGAACGGACTCTCAGGCTGTTACGTGGTTGAATAAGATGAAGGATGAAAAAGCTAAATTAACTCGGTGGGCCCTGTTACTACAAGAGTTCACCTTCACCATTGAACACTGTAAGGGGAGTGAAAATCAGCTCGGGGATTTCCTCTCAAGAAACCCAGGCGATGAGGTTGTGCCATCGGAAGAGATTACCAATGAGGAAAGACTGATACCACCCGTGACACCAAAGGAAAAGAATATTATGGTCGCCCCGACATACATCGTAGATACTACAGAATTAATTGATAGAGTGAAGCAAACCCAAACTACCGATGAAGAGATCCAGGATCAAATCCGCTTGTGGCAACACTTGGCAGAAGCTCCGCCCGACCAACGGGGAGTATGGTGGTTCCACTATATCCTCGAAGACGGTTTCTTATATAAGACCTCTGTTGAAGGACCCCGGTTAGTAGTGCCAACAGTTAATTGCCCTGGGGTCATAGCAACATATCATGATCATGAGGAGGCTCTGCATCCAGGTGCGCCGGAAACAGTCAGAAGTATCAAACGAACCTTTTACTGGAGTAATATTGATCGCGATGTAAGAAATTATGTACGACAGTGTGAAATATGTGCCCAAACAAAGCGGGGCCAGAAACAGGACCTCGCGCCCCTACGTGAAATCCAGGCGCCACGTCCTTTCTATGCTTGGTCCATCGATATCATGGGTCCATATTGCGAGACTCCTCGAAAAAACCGCTATATCGTTCTGTTGATGGATCTATATACCCGGTATGTCAAAGCCCAGCCCTATCCAAAGGTCAATGGCCCCGTGATCACTAAGTTTCTTAAGGAAGAAGTAATGCCTGATTGGGGCACACCGGCTAGAATATATTCCGATTGTGGAGGACAGTTCAGGGGAGAGACTTTCGATCGGTTCTGTCGGAAAAATAATATCGAGTGGACTTCATCCGCCATTTATCATCAACGCGCAAATCCAGTAGAACGGCGCTGGCAGGAAGCAAAGAAGGCCTTCCGAGCGGCAATATTCTATGAACCAGATGCCACTTGGGATTTACACCTTCCTAAAGTTTTGTACGCCCTCCGCACTCGACGGAACGAAGCCACTGAAGAAACACCGGCCAAACTACTTTATGGTCAGGAGCTACGACGGCCCGGGGAATGGTTAAGAAAGGAACCGAACAAGCGGTGGAGGCTCGACAAGAAGAAATAGAACAAATACGACAGGAAGCCAATCGACGACAGCGACGTTATCGCCTGAAGTACGCTGCGCCACCTCGACGCCCCGTCGTCCAATTCCAAGAAAATGACGAAGTTTGGGTAAGGAATTTTACTCAAAAAAGAGACCTGTTCGCCCCTACTTGGACCGAACCCCATCGAATACTCACAGTCGTGGGACCAACCACCTGTTTAATAGACAAAGACGGAACCCATGCTAAATGCCATCTAGATGACTTACGACCAGTCCATCAAAGGCGAAGGCTCCGTCGCAGTGAATCCAGTAGCACGGAAGACCGGAATGACGATTTGGAGAAGAATCCAACTACCTCTGATACCTCTAGTGATGACGGCAACCATGGGCCCACTCAAATCATCACTACCCATGCGGATGTCCACCCAGAACCAAGCCTGACGACACAAATAGGCTGTATGACGATCCCCGAAGACGACGAATCACGAACTATGTCAACTAGCCAGGACCTAGCGTGTCTAGCCCGGACACAACAGCAAGTGGAAGCCTTATCCGTGTGTCTAGCCCGGACACAGCAGCAAGTAGAAGCTCTAACTGTGTGTCTAGCCCGGACACGGCAGCAAATCGAAGCCATAAGTTCCCAAGAGAATAAACGACTCCCCGAAGACCTAGTCCAGGCGAAGGTATCCCCCGGATTATTAAAACCCCAACCAGAGGAAAACTCACACCTGTGGGCTTGGATGAAGAAAGGTGGGAAAAAATTAATCCAGAATATGATGATGGTGGTTAGATAGACTAGTATAGGGGGTAGTAATAAGTTGTATATAGTTCTGTAAATAGAATAGTTAAGTTAGTATGTAAAGGTGCTAGGTACACCTAGTTTCACGGTTAACTTCCAGGTCGAAATATTGAAATTTGGTGGATTGTTCATATGATACGCACTATATATACAGCCGAGTAAAACCGAATACTAATATAATTCTGGGTAGAAGGGAATGGAATGCAGCCAGCCAATGACGTTTTTAATATTGATAAGTGTTGCCAGATCTTTAGTTTTAGCGGTGGATCTACCGTTTTGATGCTTTCCTGTCTATCGCTAAACATTACATGAATTAATTTACGCTTTCAAACTAGGCATGCTAATAAATACTAAAATAGTATCCTTAATAATAATTTTTAATTTAATTTACAACAAAAGACATGTCAATATTGGAGCAAAATCATTATTGCCGGGTCGGCACCACACTTCATACTCCGATTAGGATTAGGTTTGACTTTTCGGATTCAGGATTCAGCAAATCCCCAGTTCGAGACGATCTCGTACTCATATACCTATACCTATCCTAAGTCGATTAGCATTATTTGTCAAATTATCGTCCGTATAAATAACTACCTAACAGAATTACAGAATAGCAGACTTTTCTGCATTTAACAGATTTTTGGAAGCATATCTATTTGCAGTGCTGCAGAATCATTTCGTATTAGCATATTTTTCAAATTATCGTCCGTATAAATACCTACCAGACTTTTCTGCTTTTAGCAGATTTTTGGAAGCATATTTGCAGAGCTGCAGAATCATTTCGTAATGTGCAGATTTTTAAAGAATTTTTATTAAATAAGGAATACTTTAACAATTAGATTTAAAAATACAATATACAATGAAAATATTCATAATTTTGTTTTTATTGAAACTATTGATAAGGACGAAGTAAGGGCAAGGGGCCAATAAAAATATATCTGATAATACAACCTTGATACACAATTCAGCAAATGATCCACTCCGCAGAATAATTCGTTGACCAGTCTGGCAACACTGTCCCGATGTTTGCGCTGGTCCATTAAATAGTGTTGGCCTGCCTAAGCGTTGTTGCGCGATCGTTAGCGTTGTTGCGCGATTGTTAAAATTAAATAATAATTTGGCTGTTGATTGACTGTGACAAAGATCGAAAGTGGGGTAAGGTTATTTTATAGTATTTTCGACAATAGGGAGGTGGAGTTTAAAAGTTGAGATTTATTATTTATTTCGATTACTTCTTAGGAGGCCAAGACAAGATAAAATTTGAGTAAGTCTGACATTTTTTGACATACCAATGAGAGTTGTAAATTTCAAGATGGCAGTTGGGTCCGCTTTTGGAATATTTTTTTAAATGAACATGGGGTTCTCCAATTCTCCAAATAAATTTTTTTTTTAATTTAAAAAAAATTAAAATTACCTACTTTTTGCAAATTTTTTTTTTACCTATTAGATGTTTATTGATTATTGCTGTCATAATATTTTTAAATGTCTGATTGACAGAAAATATTCTTAGTCCTAAATTGTCTTAAATGGCTTGTTCTTTACAAGATAAATTTGAGGCGGTTATTATTTTTGGCGAAGCTAGTCGAAATTACCAAGCTGCTGTTCGTATGTTTAATGAATGATATCCGGAACGCAAAATATGCAAACATTTTTTGCAAAAACTAATTTTATTTTTTTTGTGATTAAATTTTTTAAATTTTTTTATTTGAGAATGTCTTAAGCATTAAAATACCTTTAAAACGAGGTATCAGTAGAAGAATGTATTCCAAAAGCGGACCCAGCTGTCATCTAGAAATTTATAGCTGTCATTGATATGTCAAAAAATGCAAGACTTTACTCAAATATTATTGTTCTAAATTTCATTAAAATATACCGAACGATTTAGAAGTTATATTATACGAATTAGTAAGGAAAGGACTTTTTTGGACAAAGTTTTTTCCCAAAATTTTTGTAGAATAGATCAAAGGGTCCCTTAAAAAAAATTTCGAAAATGGGTTTAAGGGCTATTGATTAGAATATGGGATATGTTATAGACTGATCTTTAAGCTATCTTTCTTCGTAAACTAGAACCGGCCACAATATTCCGTTATTCTTTTACGGCCCATCTCCCGACCTGAAAAAGTGCGTTTTTAAAAAATTAAAATATCTTGGAATATTTTCGATATTTTTTTGTTTTATGTCCCAGGGCAAGAATTATCCTAATTTTTATTAGAACAGTTTGTTGTTTTGGACACAACTTACACAACATTTTCCCGTTAATCGCTGTTTACGCAGTTTTTTTTTGATTTAGGTAGGTACTGCATAATTTGGTTTATTTCCTAAAAAGAAAACTAATAAATGATCCTAAGATATCCACTCCCAAATTCAGGAATTGATAAAATAACAATGGGTAGGTAATACGAAACTAAACTAAGTGTTGTGATTGCTGAAACGGCAACAAAAACGACAACATGGGCAGTTTAGTTCGATTCATCCTTTTCATCAATATATCGTTTATTGTTACAAATTGACATTGCCAGCACCTGTCGATTATGATAATAATTTTTTTAGTATATATCCCTATATGTTAGTTCATCATAGACGCGAATCACGAATTGCGGATATACTTACGCAAAGAAATCGCGATTTTTTCCTAATTCATATAGACAAATATATTCGCGAAATATTGACAGTAATATTGACATCACATATTTATGTTTACCTATAACTAATTCCGTTTTAAGTTTTCATTTCTTTTTCAATGTTGATTCAACTTTAATTATTAAAAAACGTCCAAATGAACTATGCAAATTTGTTATGTTGTAAAAAATAGAGCACAAAAACAGACAGGTCAGTAGAAACCTGCGAAATTTTTCAATTTAAAAAGAAACAGGGTGCCTATCATAATTTAATTCAGGAAATGAGGCTAAAGGTTAATTTTAAATCGGCCAATAAGATTATATATAGTACCTTCAAGATCCTCGTCCTCTAAATTAAAATTTTGCGAATCGCAAAATAACTTAAAAACCTTGTCACCTTGTCCTTTGTCCGCATACTTCATTCTATCAATATCGTCAATCATTACAATTTGACACCGACACATCACATGTCAAATTTTGATAATTTGATAATAGATTTTTTTGCGTAACATATTATTTGGATTACATAATTTTAATCGCCATTTATTTTATTTATTATTAATATTCAAACAGCGAACAATTAAACCCTTATATCCCCGCTCCCCCACTCTTGTGACCTAATTAACGGCAACCTATTACCAGCGGGTCTCTTAAATTCATTGCAAAGCATTAAATCACAATTTCTTGTTTAATAGTGATCAAAGGCATTTTTTTCTCTGTCTTACGCATACTATTGATTTTTAAAGACGCTAAAAGACGAAGTTTCACGACCCGAAAATATATAGGCTGTTGCGGCTAAAAATTGCAGCAAATTTAAAATTATTTTATTCACCTGGAAGTTAGCCGTGAAACTAGGTGTACATGAAATGTATGAAATGTTATTTAAGAATATTTAGTTTTAAGTGAAATATTTAAGTTAAGTTAAGGAGGTAAGTAATAAGGTAATGCGCTTGCCTCGGCCGCTGCCTAACCAGCTGGCAGCCGATGGTAAATAGGGGATTAGCAGAAAGTTGTCAGTTAGGTTAGGGCAGTAGGAAATTAGTAAGTTTAGGAATGTTAGGAATAGTCTATGGTTTCAGTGGTAGGTTGGGAGGGCATATCCATAGATACAACGGTATCTATGGTTTTTAATTTCAGTGGTAAATAGTAGTGGTAGGTTAGGAATCGGCCTTCATGGCATGTTTTGGAAGTAAAGTAGGAGGATATAATTATAGGTTGATTAGAAGGTTCAGAATCAGAGGTATGGATAGTATGGTACCCAATTACTGAGGGGTAAGATTTGGCATATAGGGGGTAATAGAATGAAATTGTAAAGGGATAACATGGCACCCAGTATAAGGGGGTAATAAAGTCACCCATAATATGGCGTCCAGCCGAAGGGGCATTAAAGTTAATTGTTTACTAGTCCGGGTAGGAATAAGGGGTTTTAAAGAAATTTTGGATTTTTTATAAAAAAATTCTGGCGCTCAATATTTGATTAGAAATTTTTAGTAAGTTCTACATGAAATTCATAACATGGCGTTCAGCTTAAGGGGCAATAAAGTTAATCATAACATGGCACTCAGCTAAAGGGGCGTTAAAATTAATGGGTTATTAGTCAGGGCAGTAATAAGGAATTTTTAAAAGGAAGTTTTGGATTTTTTATTATGAAAAAATTCTGGCGCTCAACGTTCAATTGGGAAATTTTAGTAGTCTTTGAATGGAATGGATTTTTGAATTTTATTGGGGAAAATTCATGGCGCTTAAGATAAGTTTGGAGATCGGAAAAGTACCAGTAGGATTTTGGGAAATAATATAATTGGCAGGATTTTTCTTTTATTTTAGGAAAATTAAAATTTTTGAGGTTTCATATGTAGGGAATTTTCAAGTTAGGAAGATATCAAGTTAGGCATGGGTAATAAATAATATTATAGTCAAATCGAGAAATAAGGGAAAGCTGATTAAGGTTTTATTAGTTAGGAAGTTAGAAGTTAGGAGAATTAATCGAAGCTCTGGAAGCTTGAGAATTAGGAAGGTTCAGGGAATCTAGGAATATGACTCTGGGAGTCAGGAATTAGAAGTTCTGGGAACTTCGGAGAATTTATGAGTTCGGGGAACTCAGGAAGAATTAAAGTTCGGGGAACTTTAGGAATTTGAGGATCTGGGATCCGGTGTAGGTAGTAGGGAAGTCAGGGACTTCGAGGAGTTGAATTTAAGAATTCTGAAAGTTCATAAAACTCAGACCAAGGAAGGTCTAGGGAAAGTTGTAAGACCAAGGAAAGTCTACGAGACAACAATTTGAATTTAGGAATTCTGAAAATTTAGAAATAGGGGATAGGCCAAAGAAGGTCTGATAATAAGTTGAATTTAGGAGTTTAGGGAATTCAGCGGAACAAAAAGGTAATTTTAATCAGCAAAGTTAGGTAAAGAGTTTTAGGGAAGTTACCCATGTCAGATTAAGGATCTAGTTAAGGTAAAATTAAAGTTTTAAATTTGGGAAATTATTTTGAGAAGTATTATTGGTAATAAAAGTAAGGGGAATAAATGTAGGGAAATCATAGTGCTTAAAGAAAATAAAGTTTTGTGGATATGGATATCATGGGATTCAAGGGAAAATAAGGATTTAATGTAAAATATTTTGAGAAAGATTCAGGATAGGGATTTAGAAATAAGATCAATTGGATAGCCTAGTTGAATATAACCTTCTAGTTAAGTTAAGTTGAAATATCTTAAGTTTGATTAATCTTAGGTTTTGAAGTTTTGTATTGAAGTTTGTAATAATATTTTGACTTTGAGTTTATAAATAAAGAAGGGAGAAAGAGGTATCCAATGAGAAAGGGAAGATAGGTATTCGATCATATGGGATTCCTATTTTTGTTATCGATTCCCCTCAGGTCTTGTTTAACAAGCCCGGAGTGTAATCTAGGGGGGGAAGTGTTACGGAATCCCATATTCTCTTAAGTATAAAGTTAGATTTTTTGTCAATAGAGGGCGCCACGTATAGTAAGTCGCCATCTAAATATTATAATGTTGATATGTAAGAACGCGTTTTGAAAGTATCTGGGAGTCGGCCAGCACACGGCCGATGAGAGCCAAGAGATTCTAGCTCCTAAATCCGACTCCATCAATTCTTGACCGTAGATTGATGGTAACTTATTTAAGCGGATGAGTTAGATATCTGATAAATAATATCGAGATCCAAACTAGCAAGATCTCGCCGACTCCGAAAGAAATTCGTCTAGCTGTAAAAGAAATTCGTCTGATTACAAAAGAAATTCCCTAAACATGGGAAACCTGTTACACCTAAATCAAGATAGAATAATTGTTTCATTTTAAAGCTTGCCTACATTTCAGGACGCCAAGTAACCGGCCGCTGCTTAATCGCAGGCAGCCGGTTTACTTTTAAATACCCATATAAGAAGACAGAAGATTTCGTCAAGAATCAACATTTGTGGAAATTTCAAGAAATTTTTATTTTTCAAATAACTTTGAAAGGAGAGGTCGGCCCTCGAAACTACAAGAGGACAAAGTTGAAGGGAATAATATTCCCTAACTCTGGGCACAGAAATCAAGTCCCTAACTGGTCGGCCTCCAAAGTTAGCCTGATACGACAAAATATAAGTTTTGGTGTTTTTCAACTCTAAAAAACTCCTGGCGCCTAAAACACGACAAAAGACGTTCGTCCCGAGGAAGAGGTCGAGGGATATTATGAAATGCCTTTAATTAGACACTCGCCGGAAAAACCCGCACAGCCAATAACGTCAGGATTAATAGAATACGTTAATCCCGAAGAAACAATGGATATAAGTTCACGTACGGACACGACCGGCCCTTCTAATAATAACACAAATCAGTTTAGACAAGAAAACCCTTTACTGCATCGAGACGCGGAGTCTAATCTGCTCCCTGAGTACATCAGCCAAGGCATAGATGGGCTAGAGCCCGAGAATGCAGATAAAGGGCCCAAGAAGGGAACCCAGTCTAACACTATCAAACAGTAAAAGAATTTTTTAAATATCTCAAATAATAACGGAGGTAGATGTATTAAACCATTAGGGCCTTAACACGATAAAGTCGTGCCAAGCACTGACACTGTTTATTTCTTAGTAGGAATATACTTCGTATATTAATTATATTTACATATTACTGTATCACCAGTAAAATCACCAAAGTACCAAAACGGCACATTCAAAAATTCTAATTTTTTCAGTATTTGCATTAATAATCTATACCTATACAACATCATAATTAAAATAGTTTCAAGTCTTCAAATTATCAGTAAAACCACCAAAGTTACCAAAACGACACATCCGATTTTTATAATTTTATTGAATATCTAAATTATTAAACCATCCCTATACAACCCAAGCATCAAAATCACAATTCTAATTAAAGCCCATTTGATCATGTACTGCGCAGAAGACCAAAATTGATGTTTCTCGAAAACTACAAAAAAAGAATATGCGCAAATAGCAGAAAAAGTACCTTCGGTATTCCGACTGCCCTTTTGGCACTATTTTAAATATATTTAAAAAACACCCTATTAAGGTATTTTTAGGTGAAAAACAGAAAATATGATCCAGACAGCGTTTAAATTCATTAATATTATTCTTTTACTAATCTCATTCTTAGTCCCAAGTATTTCTAAATATATTTAATACATCTAAATTAGATAGCAAGGTCAACCTGTTATTGTGCTTTTGGATACAATGACTGGATAATATTAAAGGTCAAGACATGTTTGAATAATAATGTAATTATTATACAATAGAATGTGGTTAGTGATTAATATTCAATGTCATGTGCTAATACGCTGTTAAGATTGCATAATCTTTATTACCAATAAAACAATTATTTATTAGAAATATACCTCGTATAATACGGTATTGTTAATACGCTGTGTACTTGTTTCGTAGCAGGTGGAGTTCGTGCTACAGACTTTTTAGGTTTAAAAACTGAATTTATAGGTAAATTATCGTTGTCTTTGCTAAAACTCTCCAATTGTGTATTCGCACCGTTTTTAGATTGTCCAGCGGTTTCACGTTCTACCTTCTTATCAGCAACACTTTCATTCTTATTTTTATCTGAATATGTTTTTATCTGTTTTGAATTAAGACCGATATTTTTCTTACGAGTGTCAGATGAACCAACAGAAGCACTTCTTTTAATTCTAAAAAAAAATTTCTATTCCTGGTTTTCTTTTTCGACACTTGCGCTTCCACCACTGTTTAGTTCCATGGTACAGTTTTTTTCGAGATAGCCCGAGTTTGTATTATACAAATATACAATAAATACGGAGGAATTTTGAACACATCTTGACGGTCTTAAGTTCGTATAGATAATGTTCCAACAAGTATTGCTAAGCTGGCTACTAATGAATTGAAATAACTCTTAAATTTTTTAATTTTCCCGGACAATTTAAAAATTTCATTAATTATCAACAGTATTTAATAATAATAACAATAATAATTTTAATAATAATAATAATAATAATAATAATAATAATAATAATAATAATAATAATAATAACACATTTATTATTTCCACAAGAAAGAAGGATAAATTACATAATGTAAGTAAAAAAAACAACCTAGGAAATAATCGGCCATATTCGCAGCATCCTATGCAAGCATAGGTGCTGTTGAGGCCTAGAGAGTGTAGTAAATAAACTGAATTATAATGATTAAAAAATAATATGAATATAAACTTAAACATAGAGAGGCTAAAGGTAGTTTGGTAAGAGACTAACAGAAACAGAAACGTTAGAGAAAAAGAAGAAGAGATACGCAGGGAAGAATAAAAAAGGTAATATAGCAGGTTTAAAGAGAAATGAGCAACGGCACGAAGAGATCATTTTTATATTAATAAAAAATATTTATGTAAGCTAATGATGAAAAAATCTTTATTTTCTTTTCTTTTTAAATGTAGTAATGCTGGCAGAAAAGTCATTTATTTTATATTTGTTAATAAGGGAAGCTATATTGTGAATGAATTTTTAAAAAAATAATTATTATGTGAGGGAATTGTTAGAATAAGTTGTCGACGAATATTTAGAGTATGTATATCAGTTCTAAACCTAATTTTGCCATACAGATATGGAGGCTTTTTAAATTTAATAATTTTATAAAAAAAAGCATAGTGAATGCAGAGTACGCCTTTCATACATATTCAACCAACCCAGTTCAATCAGTTTATGTGAGATTCTCTCTCTACGACGTATTCCACAGGCAAATCTCATGCAGGAGTTTTATATTTTTTGTATTCGTCTGCTATCAATAGCGTCCAGAAAGGGACCATAAATGTGATCGCAAAAATTAAAATGGGATAGAATAAGAAAGTCACTTAACAGCGCCTTGGTTTTCTGAGATAAATATTGCCTATGAGAATATAAACATTTCAAAACTGAAAATGTTCTTTTTATGCACACCGTAATATGTTCCTTGAATTTTAATTTATTATCCAAAACAAGACCCAAATTTTTAGCAGAATTTTTAAATGAAATTAAATCTTGCCCCAAGTTTAGTTTAATACTATTTAATAAATAATTTCTCACATTTTCGTTGCAAAACAGCAAGGCCACATATTTAGAGGAATTAATTTTAAGCAGGTGATCATTTTAAACTTTAAGTAGCGCTTTTAAATCCTCATTAATTTGTGCGTTAGCAAGAGCGGCGTCGTTGGGGTTGAAAGATAAATATATTTGAGAATCAGTATAAGCAGTATTTAAGAAATTTCACGAAGTTTGATGTAAATAAGCTACATAAAAGGGGACCCAAAATGCTACCCTGGGGTACTCCTGTTTCAATACTAAGAGATTCAGAGTGTTTCCCATCCAGAGTAATTCTTTGTGCTCTACCCGAGACAAAGACACGAGTGAAAACGCCGATACACTAAATCCTATATATTTTAAGATTGCAATAAGAATTTCATGATTAAGCATATCGAATGCTTTGGAGTAATCCAAAAGAATTAAAATCGTGGCTTTGTTCGCATTCTGCGCCCGCACTATATCGTTATTTCCCTCTAAAGCTGTGTTCGAGAACGAAAGTTTCAAAAATGTTTGAAAATAGGGAAATTATTGATTGTAAACGTGAATAAGATTTATTATTAACACTATCAAGACAGCATCAAAATAATAAAGACCAATTAAAGAAAAAGAAAAAAGAATATGATAAACTGTTAAAATAATCTTGAACAAAACAATATGCCAATAGAGTAAACAGTACAGATAATAAAATGAAATGTATGTGGACGATTTGTAATGAAATTATAGTTAAAACTAACCAAAGCTCGGACATAGAGATAGAGAGAACCGGAAGTAATAGCAAATAACGAGTATCTAATATCAGTCATATATGATCTCATGAAAAATGTATCAAGTATTCCGTTTAACTGTAATATTGTCAATAATGATAAATCAATTTTTTAAAGCTAGTAACAAGTGAATTATGTGAAATAGCGAAGAAAATAAAAAATAAACATTGTTCCGGTTTTGATGAAATTCCTACCAGTATTGTAAACATTTCTATTAGTGTATGTAAGAACATTTTTTGTTATATAATAAATAACTCTTTTAAGTATGATATATTCCCTGACAATTTAAAAGTTGCACTAGTAAAACCAGTCTTTAAAAAGGGTCATACAGAACAAATGGATAATTATAGGCCCATAAGTTTATTGACAGGTTTTTCAAAATTATTTGAAATGGCAATGTGTTCAAGATTAATAAATTTTTTAACAAGCAGTAATATATTTAGTAAAAGTCAACATGTTTTTTTAAAGGAACAATCGACCCAAACGGCAATTTTTCAGTTTGTTCAATTGGACAGACAGGAAAGTGAAGAAGCTTGAAATATATGGGATCAGAGAAAACGCTCATAGGTGGATATCAGGATATCTTAACCACAGAAAGTCCAAAATATTATCAAATGATGTCGGTGTAGCCCAGGGAGGTGTCTTAGGGCCTATTCTTTTTATTGTCTTCATAAACGATTTAAACAACTTAATTCAAGCTAATCAGGATGACGTTAATTACGCCGACGACACTAACTTACTTTTAGGGGGAAAAGTATCAATAAACGCAGACTTTTTCTTAACAGAGTTAGACAGTGGTTTACAGAAAATAGACTTATCTTAAATAAAAATAAAACCAATATAATTCTTTTTAGAACCAAGGCGTCAAGGGTGGAAAACCAGCCAATTTTAATAATTGATGAATAATAAATGAATATTGATAGTGATAAAATTATTTTTTCCGAAAGTACAAAATTTTTAGGGGTACAAATTAATAAATATTTAGACTGGGCTTTCCATATCAAAGGCATTTCACACAAGCTAAATGCTATTTGTTACGGTATTCGTGTAACAGGTAAATACATGAATGAAAAAACTCTAAAAATATCATATTTTGCTTACTTTGAATCCTGTTTGAAGTATGGAATCATTTTTTGGGGAAGGGATAGTAAAATTCAGAATATTTTTGTAATTCAAAAGCGATTAGTTAGAATAATTAAAAAATTAATTATAATGAAACATGCCGATCCGTCTTTAAAAATACTGATAGATGCTGACTGTATATGCAATATATATATAAGTGTTTAGTGTTTTTTCTTTAAGAATAGAAACTGTTTTGAAGCCCCAGTTAGTCATCAACATAATACAAGAATTTGTAATATCAATTATCCGATACATAGGCTGATTTTAACCGAAAGATCACCGAATTATATGTGCTCGAGACTATATAACAAACTGCCCGAGAAATTAAAAAGAATCAACAGCGAAAAATGATTTAAAATAGAAATCAAAACGATGTTATTGGAACTGGAGCCGTATAAACTCGAGGATTTTTTGAATATGTAATTTTTGTGAAAATCTAAGTAACATTTTGTTTTATCCTGTCTTTTGTTTTGAGACGTAATTTCACTGTTTGCAATTGAAATTAAATTATGTAACATAATCTGAAATAAAGAAATTAAGTGAGTAAGTAAACAGATGGGATTTCCATGGTTACAAATAGAAATTTACTCACAAGATGATGTCACAGTCTCTGAATATCATACCTTATAATTTTTAAATTAAGAGGATGATGTGCTGGGTCTTAAGCCGTGCAGATGTAGTTTATGGCAACTGTTTAACTCAAATATAAAAACATAAAATGTAATTTGATCTAAAGAGAAAGCTTAATCAGCCTTAACTAGAACTTAGGAGAAGCCAAGCTGCCTACCTCTCATGTGTCGAATAAATCATCGGCAACAATGAGCTAAGGAGTCTAGAGTGTCATTATGATAACTGGACATCGAACGTGTCACATTGCCAAACCAGATCACTGATAAGCGCCCAGAATCAGAAACAAGGATTATAGAGTATAAGAATGATGACATAATCGTATGACTAAGAAACGACGAGCAATGTAAAATATTATATTCATTCTATATCAAGCCTTCCTTGTGTTGAGACTAATAAAGTGATAATATGCAAATGTGCTGTGTTTTAATAATAAAAGTGAAGTACGCTACATTTTGGCGACGAATTAAAAGTGATTTCGGCTAGTAGTGTCTCATACATTAAGTTCAAAGAAAGGAAAAAGGAGAAGTTCCATTACGTAAGTCAAATATACAATTAAAAAATTATGTAATCGAAATTACACAAGTTAAATAAACAATTGGACAAACGTCCAAGTTAGCTTATTTGAAAAAATAGGCTTGTCAAATTGAACAAAGGTTCACGTTAGCTTATTCGAAGAAATAGGCTTGTCAAATTGAACAAAGGTTGAAGTTAGTTTATTTTAAAAAAATGGGCTTGTCAAATTGAACAAAGATTCAAGATAGCTTATTTGAAGAAATTGGCTTGTCAAGTTAAATAAACAATTGGACAAAGGTCCCAGTTAGCTTATTTAAAAAAATAGGGTTGTCAAATTAAATAAACAATTAGACAAAGGGTTAGCCTAGTTGAAAAATAGGCTTGTCAAATTATATAAAAATTTAGAAAAGGTTCAAGTTAGCTTATTTGAGATATGGGCTTGTCAAATTAACTTAATAATTGAACGAAGGTTTAAGTTAGCTTATTTAAAAAAATAGGCTTGTCAAATTAAATAAAAATTGAACCAAAGTTCAAGTTAGCTCATTTGAAAAATAGGCTTGTCAAACTCTATTAACAATTAATCGAAGGTTCAAGTTAGCTTATTTTTAAAATGAACTTGTCAAAAAAAACAATTGAACAAATATTCAAGTTACTTAGCTTATTTTAAAAATATGCTTGTCCAATTAAATAAAAATTGGGCCAAGATTCAAATTAGCTTCTATTAAAAATAAGATTGTCAAATTAAATAAATAATTCGGCAAAGATTTAAACGAGCTTCTTTTAAAAATAGGTTTGTCAAATAAAATAAACAATTAGACAAAGGTTCAGGTTTTCTTATTTTAAAAAATAGGTTTGTCATAAATTAAATAAACAACTAGACAAACGTCCTAAGAAGTTCATTTTAAGTTAACCTTTAGCTTATAAAACAAAAATTGTGTTTTAATACTGGTTTTACGATTACATTTACATCCAAATGCAGACAATGTAATACTTGATAGAATTGATGCAATAATATTCGAAGCCAATGTCTATAAATCTGTTAATCAATAAATGTAAAAATTTGAATATACCTATACAAGTATTTCCAGCACTGTATTAATAGATTGAGCATAAAAAATAATTACGTTGGAAATATTGAAAAACAAGGTTGCTCTAGATGTGACAGTCCGCGATACAATTCACAGGATCCAGAGCATCCTGGCTAGGGATTTAGTTTATAAAAACATGACTTTGAGGTAGAGGGGGGAACAAAAAAAAATTAATAAAAATTCAAATTTTATTAATAATAGTCATAATAATATTTTTACTTACTCCGAAAATTACTCAAATTCAGTTTCTTTTAGAGTAAACAACAAAAGTTTAGGATTCTTAGTAGATACGGGAGCATCATTGTGTGCGCTTAAGTTAGAACATTTAGACGCAAGTATACCTTTACATAAGGAAAATCTTGAAATTAATGGCATATGTGGTAGAGTATGTTCCGTAGGTTATGTATACTTAAATCTCGCTATAGGAAACATAGAATTTAGGGAAAAGTTTTATGTATTTGAGTCGTTGGAATGTCATACAGATGGTATAATTGGGAGAAATTTTTTAGGGAAATATAAAGCTAAATTAAACTATAAGGAAAATACTTAAGATCTTTTCAATAAGGGAAATAATGTTATTTTAGACTTAAATGCTTGTTGTAGTCATATATTAGTGTTACCTGCAAGGTGTGAAAGTATTCAGTACCTTGAGACAGGGTTAAATGAGGAATGTGTTGTTATGCCAAGTGAGTTATGCCAGGGTGTGTTTGTAGCAGGAGTGATTGCACAACCAGTGAATGGGAAAGTTCCGGTTAAAATTTTGAATACACGGGAAAGTGAAGTACGCTTGAGAAATTGCTTACCTAAAACTGAGAAGCTCAGCAATTATGATTGTTGTCAGTTTACTTCTCAAAATATTTCAGTTAATCGAGTAAAACAGTTATTTGACTTGCTTAAACTTACCTACTTGAATAAAGAAGAGAAAGATTCAATAGATCAATTATGTGCTAAATTTGCAGACATATTTCATATGCCTGGGGATAAATTACCTGTAACAAATATTTATAAACAGCCAATTCAAGTCAAACCGAACACTCAACCAGTTTATATAAAACCTTATAGACTGCCTCAATCTCAGAGGGAGGAAATAAATAAGCAAATTTCCCAAATGTGCGATAATGATATAATTGAGAGTGCGCAGAGTGAGTGGTCGTCGCCTGTTTTACTGGTACCGAAAAAGAGTGAGACATCAGGAGAGAAACGTAGCAGATTGGTTTTAGATTACAGATTTTTAAACCGTAGTTTAGTAGATATCAAGTGGCCTATTGCAAATGTGGTTGATATTTTGGATTCTCTTGCGGGAGCTCTTTATTTTTCGCATTTAGATCTAAGTCAGGGGTATTATCAAGTGGAACTAGATGAACAAAGTAGAAAATTGACAGCCTTTACAACTGATCGGGGGCAATGGCAAATGAAAAGATTGCCCATGGGGCTAAAACTTAGCCCCAGTGCCTTTTCTAGGATAATGACAGTTGCAATGGCAGGTCTAAACAACGAAAAATGTTTTTTTTACCTTGACGATCTAATAGTATTCGGGAGACATCTTCAGGAACACAACAAAAACCTTATGGATGTTTTTACTAGACTTCGTAAAGTAAATTTAAAACTAAATCCCTTAAAATGCAAGTTTTTAAGGAAAGAAACTTATTTATTTAGGTCACATTATTAGTGATAAAGGAATATCTCCTGATCCTGAAAAAATTAAAGCTTTAGACTTTAGACGAATATCCCGTTCCAAAAAATTCGGACGAAGTTAAACGTTTCGTGGCTTTTGCCAATTATTACAGAAAGTTTATTCCGAAATTTGCGGAGCTATCTGTACCCCTAAACAAATTGTGTAGAATGTATGCAAGGTTTGAATGGACGGATGAATGTAACAACTCATTTAAAATCCTAAAGAACTCAAGTCAATATCCAGTTTTACAGTATCCTGATTTTACAGAGAAAAATGAATTTATAATTCAAACTGATGCGTCAAAGTCAGCTATTGGAGCAGTACTTTCAAATAAAAATAATAGATCAGTGGCGTACGCCAGTAGAAGTTTAAATAAAGCGGAAATAAATTACCCTATTATTCACAAAGAACTTTTAGCTATCTACTGGGCGGCTGTAAAGCATTTTCGGCCTTATTTATATGGACGCAGATTTAAAATAGTAACTGACCATAAACCCTTATTGTACTTATTTAGCCTTACTGACCCATACAGCCGGTAAACAAAGTTTCGATTAGGCCTTGAGGAATATGATTTTTACGTTGAGTATGTGAAAGGAAGTGAAAATGTCACCGCGGATGCATTATCAAGAATTATCTTGACATCTGAGGAATTGAAAAGCATGAATAATGACATGATTGCTGTTATGACCAGAGGACAGTGTAAGAGTATGAAAGAGCAAGATCGTGTGTTGGACAAGGATAACCTTAATGTTTGGCCTGATCAACCAGATATTGTGGAAGTTCTTAAACAACCTAAAAATTGCACTGAGTTAGTTTTAACGACATTGTCCAAAATAAAAACATTGTCAAAAGATATAACTTGGGAAGTTTTTATTATGTTCCATTGCAACTTAGTTTGTACTTTAGTCAAAATACTTGATCGGCATTGGCGCGAGACGAAATGCTGAGAGATTTGGCCAAAATAACTAAGAAAGCAAATATAAATGAATTATATATTTTGAAAAATGAGAAAAATAAAATGTTTATTAAATGGATAGGTAAGGAAATAAATAGTAATCCTAATTGGGGGGGCCCCGTATAAATATTGTACAAGGAGCTAGCAAAATAATAGATAATGATGAGAAACGAATTATTTTGAATGATTTTCATTTACTTCCCACAAGTGGACATGCAGGCATAAATAGAATTACAAATAATATAAAAAAGTATTACTTTTGGCCAGGTCTAGATAACGATGTTGCAGACTTTGTAAGAAAATGTGATACTTGTCAAAAACAGAAGCATTGCAATCGTTATACTAGACAGCCCATGGTTATTACGTCGACAGCCAATTATTATTTTCAAAAAGTATATTTAGATATTGTAGGACCACTACCAGCAGATGTAATTGAATTTGCATACATCCTGACTTTACAGTGTGAGTTAACAAAATTTGTGGAAGCATATCCTATGAAAAATAAAGACGCCGTATCTGTGGCAAAATCATTTGTGGAAAACTTTATCTTACGATATGGAATTCCACAGGAAATTGCAACGGATAGGGGTTCTGAATTTATTTCTTCGACTATGAGTGAGGTTTGTAAGCTTTTAAAAATAAATCAAATTCATTCCACGGCATACCATCATGAAAGTATTGGTTCTTTGGAAAATTCACATAAGGTATTGGGTGCCTACTTAAGAATTCAATCCGAAAATAATGATGCAGCGTGGAGTACATGGATTCCTTATTGGCGTTTCTCTTATAATACTACAGTCCATACTGAAACTAAATATACTCCTTTTGAACTGGTCTTTGGAAAGAAATGTCAGATTCCTAATAATCTAAATAATATGTTAGAACCCATTTATAACTTTGAGAATTACCCTATTGAGTTAAAGTATCGGTTGCAAAAGGCTCATGAGGATGCAAGAGCTAACTTATTACATTCAAAATTTAAAAGAAAGCAAAGTTATGATGAAAAAATTAAATCCATTCAATACAAAAAAGGCGATTTAGTACTTGTAAAAAATAAAATGGGAAACAAAATCGCAAGTCCTTGTTTTCTGGGTCCTTATTTAGTTATCGAGGATGAATCTCCAAATGTAAAACTGATGAAAGCTAATAAGGAGATTGTAATCCACAAAAATAGAACTAAGTTATATCATAGTTAAGTAATTTCTAGGTAATAATTTAGTAGTAAGGAATCGGCCGGCCCTACTTTTGTATTCTTATCTGTCTACTATTTATTCTTGGTCTGACTACTCTAATTTCCTTCCGTTTCTTTCTTCATTTCTTGAATTCTTATTGACTATGTATGTTATAAGTATAGTTATTATTTCACATGAGTTAATAACTTTCATTTTATAATTAACAGGAATTTCCATTTGAAAACAAAGTGTAAATTCCTTAATTTTCCCGGGGAGGTGTAATATGAAGGTAAAACACTCTGTATTAGTATATTGCATTTAGTGTTCTAATTAATTATTATGATTAGCTAGTATAACAATACTGTCGATATAATAAATATGTATTATAAACATTAGCGTAAGTGGAACAACTATGTATGTGGTGACATAGATTAAGATTCAGAATATAGTTTGATGTTAAATATGAAGCAACGTTTTCTTTGAACCCTTTGTATCCACCTATAAGAACATCAAATTATTACAAATAAATAGCGACTTTGATGAACCGAATTTATATCTTTCACTTGGACGACGAGAGTACTATCTTTTGCGATGTGGAAGGTATAGGTATCATAATAGGTATGATAATTGAAATAGTCCATACTTGAAATTAAGTGGTAGATTAATAGGAAAAAATAATACTCTTAAGTCATATTAAGAATATATTTAATGAAAACCTTCTTTATAGAAGCATGAGTTCTTTACATGTTTCCAATGCATACACACATTTATCTTCAGGAGAAATATAATTTGTTGCGATAACCATATAATAGAAAATGTCGAGGGAAATGTTAAATAAAAATTTTATTGAAAAACTTTCCGTAGAAGTATTAAGGGTAAAATATGACTGATCAGTCAATTGAAAAAGTACCTTCGAGTGACGAAGGGGAAAAAGTTAATGCAAATAGTTTGGAATTAAAAAGAAAATTTAGAGAAGTACATCACCAAATGTTGGTTGATTGGTGTAAAATTGAAAACGTACATAGGATAGTTGCACTCTCAGTTGTACCTATGGGAGAGTGGTGTGAGGAAATATGTGTTTCAGAAATTTCAAAGATTGGTGTGAATGCCCTGGCCTCGCAAGAAGGTTCACGGCCCTGGGTGAACCATTTTTCAATAGCCTTGAGGAACTATTAAAAACTTAATAATAAGGCCCCTTACGAAGCTGATAAATCTGTCTTTTCGAGAGAATACTTTTCCGAATGTCCTGAAGCAAGCTCTGGTTATACCAATCTTTAATTAAGGGGATAAAGAATCACCATCAAATTACAGACCGATATCGTTATTACCAGTAGTATCTAAGATCGTAAAGAAGTGTATGACAATGAGAATGGTGAGTTTTATGGAAGAAAATGGTCTTTTTTCGGATAGTCAGTTTGGCTTCCGAAGGGGTAAAAGTACAGTGCAGGGGATTCTGGACTTGGTGAGTCATATAGAGAGATCGTTTGAATGTAGAGTATCATGCTGCACTGTTTTGTGATCTGAGTAAGGCATTTGGCTGTGTGGACCATGACCTTCTCCTTGGAAAGCTTGCGTTCTACAGCAATAGTCCGAACAGCATAGCTTTGATAAGATCATACCTGATGAACAGAACGCAGTCTGTGAGAGTGGGGGAGGTGGTTTCTGGCAGAGAAGAGGTTACGATAGGTGTACCACAGAGCTCGATCCTGGGGCTTATACTTTTTTTAATATATATAAATGATCTGCCCTTAAACACATTAAATGATCACACCATCTATGCTGATGATACCACCGTCTCTGTCTCATCGGATACCCTGGACGAGGCTGTGGAGAGGGTAGGGGTGGCACAGTCGACTGCAAAAGAGTGGTTTAGTGCGAACAAGCTACTCCTAAACGAAGCAAAAACAAATAAGGTTATATTTGCACTTCGTGACACGGAAAACCTGAATGAAGACACACCTTATGTTAAGTTCCTAGGAGTTCAGCTTGACTCAAAGCTACAATGGGACAAACATATGGATCAGGTAGCAGGAAAGCTCGGGAGTGGCTTGTTTGCGCTACGCGGTCTGGCAGAGCGGGTTTATGGAGGGGTGTTACGGGCAGCCTACCATGCACTGTTCCATTCAGTAATGGTGTATGCTCTGCTTATTCGGGGACATGCCCATCAAACTGCTCGGATCTTTGGTCTGCAAAGGAAGGCTGTTAGGGTAATGGCTGATCTAAGATATAGGGATGACTGCAGGCAGTCCTTTAGGGAACTAGGTATACTGACCCTGCCCTCTCAGTATATCCTGGAGAATTTACTGTATGCCAAGATCAACGAAAATAACTATAGGATGCACAGTGAGATCCATAGCTATGACACGAGATTTTCAATGAACTATGTTCCGGCATACTGTCGTTTGAAGAGATGTTAGAGTGGACCTGGATACCTTGCAATAAAATTTTTAAATTGTCTTCCACTTAATTTTAGAAACCTGCCACTGCAGGAATTTAAGGCAGCATAAAGAAATTGTTAATTAATGAAGCCTTCTATACATTTGAGGAATTTTATAATTTTGAATTTTAACTGTGTTGTCTTATTTTAAAATATTTTAGGAATACTTTGTCTTAAATATTATTAATCACATTGACGTATGTAAGCGCTTTTTGCATGTTAAACATGAAATAAATGATTTTGATTTGAACTAAGCAACTTGGTCGACTGAGCAGGTTTCTGAATAGTAGTGGCTGGTTTGAATGAGTTGTTAAAATCCTTTTGCGGTGTACGCCGCTCTAACCATCAGAGATCTGATTAGGATGGGTTCTACGGAACACGTATGGTATTACAACAGACCTAATAGGACTACGTGAGACTGTTTGGTCAAAGCCAAAGGTCTGCCACTCTAACCCATGATACAACTACAAGAATATATGATACCGCGCAGGTTTTCGTGACGTCACCTTGTGTGTAAAAACCGCCATATAACGATATTCTCCATTGTTTACTATTTCTATGTAAAACTTGAAGAAATAGTCCATACTTGAAGTGGAGTGGGAATTTAGAAGGTAAAAATAAGAACACAAAGTCTTCCTCCACTGTTATATTATAGAAATATTTTAATCAACTTCTCTCCATGTTTCGAATGCAGAAGCATTCATCTTCGTCTATGTAAAAGTTTGGTCAAAACGAATTTCTAAATACTTTAATAATTTTATTATAATAATTTAATTTTCCTTCCAATATAATCATACAATACATCTACAAGTTTGAGTTAAAAGGAAGGTAAGTATATTAGGTTTTAAAGCTTGATGATCACAGTAATCAATCCAAAATGTATGTTTCAATATTTCAGTCACAGTACAAATTCTAATGCTAATATGATTTATCATAAATTTATTAAAAATGTCATAAAAAATATAATAAAATTGCCTTTTAATAGCGTAAACTTCCCGTTGCCGTATAATTCAAAAATTCTTCACAATGTGACGTCACGATCCACTGCACACCCTGTTGATATCATACCTTGTATAGTTGTATCATGACTAGGGTTGCCACCTTCCTTACTAACGATTGTTGGTAAATACGTGTATTAAAAAAAAAAAGGTCGCCGCCTCCCCTAAGCTCTCTCCAGCGTTTTGTAAACTGGATTTCCGGGAGAAATTGTATGAAACCCGGGAGAGGTGGCAACCCTAATCATGACTCTAACCTAAAACCTAACATAGGACATGCTTGAAGTTTGTCTATTAGAGCACCAGTGTGTGACAATTGTTTATTGAAAGCTTATTCATGAAGAATTAAAGAACGTAGAGATTTAAAAAAAAAACATATGGTAAACTGACTAAAAGTGGTGGAAAGCCTATTTAATGGAAATTTAATGTTGAAGTCAGAAATTTACTCGATTAAGAGAAGATGAGGGAAAATTGTATTCTGGGTGTTTTCTTAAGCATTTTCGTTAAACAAAAATTGTAGTCCACGAAGCTATGCGTTTCTTTAAAGTGATTCATATAGTTTTCTTTATTTTTCTCCTCTATCTCTTAAATTGCTTTATGTTATTATATTGCAGTAGTTATAAATAAATTTACGTTCGTGTATATTTTTAAGTACTTTAGTTCCTATTTTGTAATAGCGTTAATTTATTATGTATTGTAACTTTAATTATTATTAGGCTGTTGTAATTTAACTTAAGTAACATTTACATGATAAGGTATTGTATTTAAGCAACAAATATTTTTATAAAAAATAAGGAAATATCAACAGGCCATCAGGAATATACATACTTGTAGTATTTTAGGACGTAGGACGAAACAGTGCAAGGATTGAGGTGTTGACGTAAGAAGACAGGGCATACAGCTGTTAGCAATGAGTCACAGAACCTGTAAGCTGCCATTCCCCACTGACAAGGTGAGGGGACAGCGGGTAATAGACGAAGGGATGCACAGCGTGCAAACCCCGGACGCTCAGTGCCGTGGAGAGCTACCAATAAACTTTATTCTTTACTAGGTACGTCCATTGGGTTTTTAGGTACCATGGCCGGCCTGTCATTTCATTTGATGTTAACATTACTTGCCTCACTTAAAACGAAATGTGAGGTCATCCTTGTTTCTGATTCTGGGCGCTCATCAGTGATCTGGCTTAGCAATGTGACACGTTCGATGTCCAGTTATCATAAAATGTAATAGTCCACAATTCTAAACTGATTAAAAAAGTTTGAATGTTGGTACATCCGAATTGCTATGAAGAATGTCAAGTCAAGTCAAGTCAAAATACGCTTTATTGTTATAAGAAATAAATCTCGTTAACAAAGCTTAAACTATCAATACTATAAAACAGTTATGACAATTCAAAATTTCGTTATATAAAGTAAAAACAAATAAATAGACTAGCACACACTTTAAAATAACAAAATTAATATGGTCAAGTGGTTACTCACAACCTAACACCAAGATTAGGATAATTGTAAATAAATCCAAAATCAAAAATGAGAGGGTAAGCCCCAAAGATAAAACAAAGCAAGCAATTGGGAGTTTCTTATGTCGAGCAATCAGAATATAGTCATATTTTTATGATTACCCTACTTTACTTTCTTACTTTACTTAATATACTTTATTAAAAAAATAAAAATCTTGTTGTTAAAGTGTGTTTTAAAACAATTATAAATATATATAGGTACATATACTATTACAAAGTATTAGTTAGTTATAGTACTCCTCCAATGTATAGAACGCTTTTGTTAACAATAGCGCCTTAAATGTTTTTTTGAAACGTTTGAGGCATTGATGATCTCTTACCGATAGTGCGGGACATGATTATAAATTTTCCTACTTTCATAAAATTCTGACTGTTTAACTAGTGTAGTTTTAGGAATAGGTAAAGACAATTTACCTGAGTCTCTCGTATTATACTGTCTCGGAAGAATAGTCATTGGATTACGTAGAACAGACTTATGAATTAAGCATGCAACACAAATAAACACACCAGAGTCAAAATACCCTGACTTATAAACAGAGGTTTGCAGTGCTCTCTCGTCCATACCTTACACACATATCGGACAGCCCGCTTCTGTAACACAAACATTGACTGAAATAAATGACGTCTACAATAGCCCCAGAAACATATACCATACAATAAATGGGACTCCACCAGAGCAAAGTACACCATTCGCGCTTCTCTTCCACTCACAGCATAACAACCACGTGATATTTTCCTAGACATATTTTCTATATGTGTTGTATACTTCAGACTTTCATCAATATGCAGACCCAAGAATTTAACATTAATAGTGTTTTTAATACTGTTATTAACTATATCGACATTTGGTACATGACAGTTAAATGAAACAATACTTGTTTTTGACATATTAAAACAGCAAATTTGATTCGCACCATTCCTTAATCAGTGTTAAATCCAGCTCAATGGATTGAATGAGCTGAAGAATATCAATACTTTTCCACACAAAGGTGGTATCGTCGGCAAACAAGGTCAAGTATCCGCTAATGTTCAATCTAGCCAAGTCATTAATATAAATCAGAAATAAAATTGGTCCCAGCACTGAGCCCTGGGGTACACCGCGGTTTACGTGCGAGTGCGTAGACGATTTACCATCCCTTTCCATTCTATCAGACAGGTATGAGCAGAACCACTCGTGAGTCCTTCCTACAAACCCATATCTCGCAAGCTTACGCAGCAGTATACCGTGATCCACACAGTCAAACGCCTTCGAAAAGTCGCAGAATATTGCCGCAACACTGCTGCCAGAGTTGATGGCGGCATATACAGTTTCAAGAAACGCAAACATGGCATCATTGGTGGACCTTAATTCCTGAAATCCAAATTGATTAGGAGCTAGAATTTTATATTTCTTTAAGTGGCTCATAACACGTCTTTTAACATTTTTTTCAATTAGTTTTGCAAGAGTTGATAGTAGGGATATCGGCCGATAGTTTGATGGATTATTTTTTTCGCCGCCCTTATATATGGGTATAATCTGAGCTTGTTTTAAACAATCCGGGAAAATGCCTCTCTGAAAGCACTCATTGATATAGAGAGAAATGTTAGTAGGAGTCAACACACAACATTCATCAACATGGACACCACTCAAGTAGTAAAGAGGATCATTCCTTGGAACTATATTACCAGTCAGTTCCACAGCTATCGAACAGTAAAACTCATGAAAATCATTCGCATTCATATCTGACTCAACACTCTTAAAATCTGCCCTATTTCCGAGTTCATTTATAATGATCCCATTTTCCTTAACCTTGTCTTGAGCATTATTAAGTCTGTTTTTGTAATATATAGATTTAGCTTCCTTTATAAGTTTCCTATACATTAATCTGTATCTAGCAAAGTAAGCCAGAAAAGAGACATTTGTCGTATATTTTCTAATAGTATGGAGTGATCGCATATTGACAGCTGAAACCCTCAATCTCCTAGTAAGCCATAGTTTTTTCTTTTTACGTTTTAGTTTTGTACGTGGAAAGGTCTCATTAAATACATTCACCAAGGCACTGTGAAATGCAGCCAGTTTATCACCGGTAGTAAATACAAAATTCGTCCGCAAGCATATATTAGAAAATTTCCGGCAGTTTTGGCCACTATAAATTCGCTCGTACTGATGGACTTTTTTAGAGCTACGTTTTTTAGTATCAATTTAAAAACTACTAAAAACTGCCTCATGATCTGATAGTCCTGAGGGAGTGACATTGCATTCGACATTCACTGGGTCATAATTTGAACATAAGTAGTCAATAACAGTTTCAGAATAGTAAGATTTGCATGTTGCAGCGTCAACATGCATGGAGATGTTCAATGATAAAAATAAATTCTTAAGTGCTGCTGTACATACTGAGCTATCATAATAATTAATATTAAAATCACCGGCCACTATAATGTGAGCTTTATCGGGCAATCTGCTCAAAAGATCCTCAAGTCTTTCAATAAATACCGAAGTACTGCAGGAGGGTGGTCTATAAATACACACCATATATAAATTCATGGCGATACCATGTACCAAAGAGAACTCAAACTCACTTTCCACCAGCAAACCATCAAATTTCGTGACACTTACAAAATTATGTATATTATAGAAATCTATGTTAATAAAAACAGTAGTGCCACCATGAGATGAGCTCTTCCTGTTAAATCTGGAAACAGCAATATAATTCCTAAGATAAAAAGGTTCATTAGGTCGGAGCCAATGCTCTGTAATAAGTATATTAATTTAAACCTTTCAGCCAGTATATTAAATTTAAACCTTCCAGGAAAATCAGCAATTCATCGTTCTTATTTCTAATGGACTGAATATTTAATAACAGCACTCTTAGTAAAGTATTACAATGTATACCGCTATTTCCAGATTGGCCATCTATAAAAAAGAATTCGCGGTGTGGCACGCATCGACCCGAACAGTTGACTCATTACTCCGACTCACGACAGCCGTGTGAATCGGAGGATCAATGTTGCCAGAACTCACTGTCAGATAAGGCAGATTCGAAATTTGAGCCCGCGAACCAAAATGTGCTAAATGTTGTTTAATATATCTGGACAAGTTATACAGACCAGCCCTGTTCAAATATGGGCCATTATTTACAAAGTTATTATTAAAACATGTATTAGACAAATCAAGCAGATCAATGCTATTTGAAAACAATCTTAACCTATTGGTAATGTTTTTCAATGTCTCAATTACAACACCAATATTATTAGTCCAACGGTCCCTGAACAAATTATCATTAAGTGGCACAGTGCAGACAATGAGGTTTGTATAAAAACACTTATTTGCTAATAAAGTAACATCATTCAAGCGAATACCAAAGTCATTCAAACCTGTCAAGACAACAACAAAATCACTGTATGATAACTCATTAATATAACATTCTACACTGGATGTCACTTCTTTAAATTTGGCAAATGGTTTACTAAAGATTTCCACGTCATACTTATCCCCAATCCTTAAGTGGTTGAGATAGTTTCCTACCAAAGTTATCAGTAAGAATTAACACTTTACCCTTAATTCTTTCAATCATTTCTAAACTTGTATTTTTGTTTTCCATTTGAACACATTTAGCATTATTATGATGTTTCTGTTTATCCCCATTTATCGTTTCTTTCCTACTGGATTTATTTGGTTCGCTGAATTCCCGTATCTCCTCTTGCAAGTTTAATACTTGGCAGTTCGCTTGGTTGGATATATCTCTTTCTACAGTCAACACCTCAATACTTGTTAGCATATTATCTTTTAGAGCGTTAAGTTCATGTAGTTTAGTAGTTAGGTTTTTTTTAGTTTCTACATTTAATTGCTTAACTTGACCTGACAAGGTTTCGTTCTGCTTTAATAATTAAGATCCTGTTATTCAAGTTCAAAATCTGGGCATTTTGGGAACTGATTTCTGCATTGTTAAGAACTTTGAGTTCAGCCAGTACATTTTCAAGACAATTAATTTTAGTGATGTGTGTTTTACGTTCCTCAGTCAACTTCCGAGTTTATTTCAAGGAATTTAAGTGACTCTTTATTTATACGATCTACCTCAAGTTTTTGGGATCGAAGAGCAGCTTCATAGTTCTTTTCAGCCTGAAAGGCATAGTAAACTACAACGTCGTTGATGGTTGTGCACAATAATATCGCTCTGATTTTTTGCCAATTTGTATTGGTTTTTAAAGACAAGTTATTGAGTGTTTAGTGTTGTTTTTTGAGAAAACTGTGAACTTTTCAAATTTTATATTGGTTTAAAGGAAAAGACTGGATTTAGAGTGAAAAAGTGAAAAATAGTGATAATTTAAAATTTATAACTTTTAATACATTAATCCTTATCTAAATAAAACTCTATTCAAAGTAGGAGAAAAAAGAGTAAATAACATTAATGACACTGGACGAACAAATCTACTCGTGTTTACTTTCTTTTCTGTAAAGGATATTCCTCATCATAAAGTGGTACTTTAAATGGGCACAGAACCGGACTAAAGCTGATTTCAACTTGAAGAAATAGTCCATACTTAAAGTGGAGTGGGAATATAGAAGGTAAAAATAAGAACACAAAGTCTTCCTCCACTGATATATTATAGAAATATTTAGTCAACTTCTCTACATGTTTCGAATGCAGAAGCATTCATCTTCAGGAGAAAAATTAAAGAAGAAAGGGCCAGCAGATATCACCCTAACTGAGCAACATAAATATAGGTTCGGTATAAAATGAATGAAGAAATCAATACACATTGCATTGTGAATAAGAAAAGTATATGGGTTGAGACTTAAGGTACTGTGAAAACTTTAAAGGTGGAGTGAAAGATTTAACATCTTTGTGTGGAAGAACTGTCGAGAAATCAGAATGAAGTAAAAGGGAATGATCATTAAGAAAGCTATTAGCTAGTCATTAGAGAAAAACATATTTTTTGGAGAAGTAAATATAAGTGTGAGGAAGAAAGACTATTAAAAATTTATTGGAAATTTAATTTAATTTAATACATAATTACTGGATGTAAACCTCAATGGTTTACGAATAAACGTAATTAAAGTGGAAAAATAAACATTTAATTTTACAAAATTCTAACATTTTGGCTTTATGGAAGAAAATTTTTTTTAAATTCAGCTCGACCGCTACCGCGTGCTTTTCCAAAAAGAAGGTCTTTTGGAAAAGCACGCGGTAGCGGTCGAGCTGAATTAAAAAAAATTTGTCTTCCATAAAGCCAAAATGTTAGAATTTTATAAAATTAAATGTTTATTTTTCCACTTTAATTACGTTTATTCGTAAACCATTGAGGTTTACATCCAGTAATTATGTATTAAATTAAATTAAATTTCCAATGAATTTTTAATAGTCTTCTTCCTCACACTTATATTTACTTCTCCAAAAAATATGTTTTTCTCTAATGACTAGCTAATAGCTTTCTTAATGATCATTCCCTTTTACTTCATTCTGATTTCTCGACAGTTCTTCCACACAAAGATGTTAAATCTTTCACTCCACCTTTAAAGTTTTTACAGTACCTTAAGTCTCAACCCATATACTTTTCTTATTCACAATGCAATGTGTATTGATTTCTTCATTCATTTTATACCGAACCTATATTTATGTTGCTCAGTTAGGGTGATATCTGCTGGCCCTTTCTTCTTTAATTTTTCTCCTGAAGATAAATGCTTCTGCATTCGAAACATGTAGAGAAGTTGACTAAATATTTCTATAATATATCAGTGGAGGAAGACTTTGTGTTCTTATTTTTACCTTCTAAAGCTGATTTATTATAAAATATTTGGAACGACTTAAGTTTCTACTTATACACTTTTTAATTTTATGTAAATATGGAAAAACAAAAATTTAAATGCTGCTCCAAAGCTTGCAATCGTAGACTTTACTGTGTAGCTTGTTGTGGTGTATTTCATCCTAGCTGTTTGGAAAGGGACTGGAAAAAGCACATTAAACTGGGAGAGTACAGTATCTTATGTTGTGGGGAATGTAAAGAAAAAAGTAATGTAATGGGCGATGACAAGCTTGAAGGGACGATCAATGAAATGGAAAAGCTACAAAAGGAAAACTTTGGACAAAGAAATCAAATAAAAAAATGGAGGAAAAATTTGAAGCTTTCGAAACTGAGAAGGAGGAAATTATTCACAATCTACATACAGAGGTAGCTAGGCTTCAAAATGAAATTAAACAGAGAGATGCTCTTTTTAAGAAACAAAGAAAGAAAACACAGGATTTCGAGGATGAGGTATACGAGGCGGAGAAAAACTTTGTTAATGATTTAAACCAAAGTAAGGAAAACATTATTAAACTGAAAAAAGAAATCGCGACTTATTGCAGCAAAAGGCCTTACTAGAAAATGCAAATATGGCTAATGCCGATAAAGTCACTAAGCTGGACGCTGATTTGAAGGGCATGTCTACCTTAAATCGATACATGATTATAACAATACGCTTGCTGGAGGAAGATAATCGTATGCACAGTGAGCAACTTGTAACTTTCAGAAATGAGTTATCTAACAAAACGGAACATTGTTCAACTGGTAGAATTAGAAAATTTGAGGGTGTTTCAGATGCACAGAACGACAATGATGAAAAAATTAAGCAATCAAAAGATTGTGCAGATAAACTAAATAGAGATCTTTTGCTCTTGATGGACAAAAATAAAAGTCTCTCAGATCAAGTAAAGGAACTTCAGTCAACAGTTAACAATTATGTTATTGAAATCAATGACCTTAACTCTATAAAACGCAATATGTTAACAAGCATTGAAGTACTTTCTGCTGCGAATGAGACTTACGTCAATGAGCTTAGTGACGCAAACCGACAGATTCTGAATTTCCAAAATGAATTGAGACGGTCCGATTCTGGACAGTCAAAGGGGAACGGCACTGTTAAGGAATGTGACGTACCGGGGAATGAGGGTTCTGTTGCTTCAACACCTTCAACTCCAGCTATAACTGGTGATCATTCTACTGTGACGAAGCCCAAAATGCTTATTCTTAGTGATGATGTCGGAAGAACTTTACATCTCGCCTTAGGAAAGTATTTGACCTCCCACCAGATAGATTTGGAATTGGAAAGTATATTTAAGCCTGGGGCGTGTATTGACAGCGTTACCAATAATGTTACAGAGTTAGTAAAAAACTACAATTTTAATGACTTTTTATTAATACTTGGCGGCATAAATGATATTTTAAATAATAGGTTTCCGTCCTTTAGATTGTTAGTCAATATGATTCGTTCAAAGAAGTAGTCCATTTCTCAAAGAGACTTCTTTTAATTTTTAAAAATATGATTCGTAATTGTTCATTTACTAATATTTTATTCTTGTCTGTGCCTTATGTTAAGAATGACTATAAGACAAACTGTAAGATTTACAGATATAATATTAAGCTAAAAGATTTATGTTCTAGAATTAATAGAGTAACTGAGGGCCTTGTTTGTTTTTTGTGGATATGAATTCTGAAAAATGTATAAGATTAAATAACTTCCAATTGAGTAGTAGAATCTTTGAGGTTGTTGGGTGTCAGACTACAGGAGTGCGAAAAAATTTAATTTTTATTAAGACAGTCAACTTTGATCGACCATGTGTAGCAGAAATGGTATCAATTAACGATCAGTGTAGTAACCCAATAACTTTAACAGCTACCATAGAAATTAGTGAATCAGTATCTGATAGTAAATATTTGGAGGTTAGTGATGCTCCAGAAGCGATTTGTACTGTAGTTTCTGATAACATTTTTTTAGAGGCACCGCCCATCGAAGAAATAATTGCTTAGCTAATAAAACGTTCTCTCTCGTACTAAATATAAGAAGTTTAAAAAATAAAGTTAATGAATTAGAAGTTATTTTACATGAATATGAACCGAATATAATTTGTTTAAATGAGCACTGGTTATCCCAGGAAGAAATAGGTATATATCAAATTTATAATTTTTCTTTACCAGCCTCTTTTTGCCGATCTAATATTCGAGGGGGCGGTACCTCCATCCATATAAATTTGAATGTTGTTTGTAAGGAATTAGAAACTCATATTCAACCCATACAAAAGGAATGCGAGTTCTGTGGTATGAGTTTGATTTTAATGGTAAAACTTTTATAGTTCTTAGTATATATCGCTCTCCAGACAGTAATATAATCAGTTTTATCGCAGTAATGACTCAGCTTTTGGAAGAGATATATCATAACGATAAAATTATAATGGTTTGTGGTGATTTCAATGTAGATTTCTGTGTGGGAAATGGAAACGCTCAGGACATAATCAACCTTTTTGCTGCTTACAATTTAGTTTCAAATATTGAAGGATTAACGAGGATTACTGCTCAGGGTGGTTCTCAGTTGGATAACATTTTCTCTTGTCTAGATGCTGATGAATACACAGGTCGTGTTGTGGATACTGGCATATCTGATCATTGTGCGCTTATACTTAATGTAAAAGAGAGGCATAAACAGAGTCAAAGAATTAATCTCTACAAAGGGAATTTTGCAAGGGATGATATTGAAAATTTTAAGAACAACATGAATGAGAATTGGCATGATATCTATTCTCATTCTGGTATAAATAGTTGCTATGGGGCATTTGCTAGTATTTTTAGGTATTATTTTGACACATGGTTTCCCTTGCGTAAGACAACAGAAAAGAGAGTTAGGGAAAACCATGGTTAACCTAGGCAATAAAACAGCAGTCGCAGAGTCTTAGAGATATGTATGCTTTGTATAAAAGAACTAACAGCCCAGAGGTACGGCAGTTATATAAGCAAGGTAAAAAAGATTATAATAAACTCATTAAAGAACAAAAGATACGATTCAACAATAATTTTATCCTGAACTTCTCAAATGTCTCGAAGACCACTTGGTCATTAATTAATAAGACCAGAAACAAAAAGAAATTAGAAATGGAAATAAAATACAATAATAGTATTATTCGAGATCCAGAAGCCCTTGTTACAGTATTTTCTTATTTTTTTGACTTATCCAATAATAATATGGCGACTAATGTCGCAACCCCTGTTTCAGACTTGGAACGCGTACCATACTCCTTTTTCTTGGAACCCACTACTTCAAATGAGGTTGCAAGAATTATTAAGATGCTAAAACCAAAATTCTCTGCTGGCATCGACGATATCCCACCAGCTGTCATCAGGGAAATTGCTGATTCTATAAGCTTTCCTTTGGCTAACTTAATTAATGATTGTTTTGAGGACGGCTTATTTCCTAATTCACTTAAAATTGACAAAATTATTCCAGTATTAAAAAAGGGGGATAAACGGGATATCAGTAATTATAGGCCTATCTCGTTACTCCCAGTTTTTTCTAAGATCTTTGAAAAGGTCATATATATCAGATTGTTAAACTATTTTATGGATAACAATTGATTTGACCTTAGCAAAGTGTTCGATCTTATAAATCATGAGCTATTGCTTTCTAAACTTGAGTGTTTGGGTATTCGGGGTGCACCAAATAACTTGTTCCGCTCATACTTGTGTAATAGAAAGTTTGTTGTGTCAATGAATTCGCACAAAGGTGGCAGATCTGTAAATTCCGACGCAAGGAATGTGAATATCGGTGTGCCTCAGAGCTCTATCTTGGGTCCAATACTGTTTTTAATATTTGTTAACGATCTTCATGAGAAAATTAACTTGACTGCCTTGTATCAGTTTGCTAATGACACTTCCTGCATCGTTTCTGACCCCAGTGTCACTGCCCTTTCTGGCCAGGTAATTGACGTCATAAGTCGAATGTCAAGCTGGTGTATGGAGAATCATCTGCGACTTAACATTGATAAAACTACGGTTATTCTTTTCAACCATTCTAATAATGAGGATCTGCAACTTACCATTGATAATGTAGGTTTTAACAATTCTGATAGTGTCAAATTTCTTGGAGTAATCGTGGGCCAGAAGCTGCAATGGAACCAGCAGGTTGGTACGATCCTCTCAAAAATGAGCTCATCCACGTATGTTATTAAGTATTTAAGGGACCAGTTGGGTTTGAACGGCATATTAATATTTTATCATGCATGCGTCCAGTCCATAATATCATAGAGCATTATATTTTGGTATCGTGTTCCAGTGACAAATGATTTTTGTCGCCCAAAAAAAGATAAATCGGTTATTATTTGGACTGGGCTACAATGAAAGTTGTAGAGGTTAGTTTAGACATTTGAACATTATGACTGTCCCCTCTCTATATATTTTTAATGCTGCTCAATTTACTAGAAAGAATTTGCATATGTTTTTAAAAAATGGCGATTTGTATAATACTATGATAACGCGTGGTAGAAATTCTCTTAGTGTTCCCATTCACCATACAGCGCTTTATGATAAAAGTCCACTTGTTGGATGTATAAAGGTTTACAATGCCCTGCCTCCAAATATAAAACAGATGCAAAGCGATGCAAAATTTAAGACTCTTCTTAAAAGGTTCTTAATTGATTGTGTTTCTTGTTTTGTGTCACTGGAATCTAATGTTGTAATTGTATGAACACTACTTGTAATATGTTAGTGATAAGCATACTGATTTATTTATATATTTATTTGTGGTGTTTGTAATTAGGGATGTTTTATATTTATTGTAATTTTCACATTTACTCCTTTTAGCTTAAGGCCTGACGTTGTCGATGTTCAACTTTTTTTGAATCTTTATGACAATAAACGTATTATTATTATCATCATCCAAATTTTGTGTTCTTCTTTCAAGCCAGCTCAGTTTGAAGTAATAATAAATTGCAATAATAATGAAACTGATGTAGCACTATGATTAATATAGTTTTTTAGGTCACAAGAGTAATAGGGAATCCAAACCACGTGATTCAATATTTAATATGGCGGTGGATGGCAAAAAGCATTGGGCCACTTGTTAAATGCCACCAGAAATGTAATTTTAATGTCTCCTTGAAGTTTGGAGACAATGATGTTTCTTGAATTTATTTATTTATTTATTTTAATTTAAATTACATGTATACTTTATTCCTATCTATATTAGTTTGGTATAATCAATAAACTAAATTATAGACACCTAGGTGCAAAGCACCCGTATGTGTCAAAACCTAAAAGTAGACTTATGTGTATTTATTTATTTTGTGCTTTATTTTACTTATTTTTCTATGTGAACCAAGAAATTTTTATGTTTACAATCTTCACTAGTTTAATTCTCTAATTAAACAATATAGAGAATTTTTCTATATTACGAAAAACATACCGATTACACTCTTTACTAAAGGTTTTTATATTTTTTATTGATGTTATGTTCCCTGGAAGTATATTAAATTATTTTGGTGCTAAAAACTTTTTATTTGTAGTTGTTAAATTTTGGGGCAATTTAAGTTTCTTACTAGGTTTAGTTCTTGTTTCAATAGTGTGATCTACATAGTTGTGTTTGGACTTACAGCGATAGACAAAATTACATATACAGTTAATATATAAAGTTCTAATATTTACAGTATCTTCTGAAAATAGTAAATTAGTTGGAAATCTTTTATTTTTTTTAAATATAATTTTAAGAATATATTTTTGTGTTGTATTTAATTTATTAAGTATTGTGCCATAAGTACCACCCCATACAATTATACCGTATCGCAATAGCGACTCCACAAACGCTCTATAAACCATCACCAATTTATAAGTCTCCAACCAATTTTTGACTACTTTAAAACCTTTTATTGCGTTATTTTTAGCTTCTTCCCAATCTTTACCAGTAAAAATTAAAGCCGTGTCATCAGCATAAGATATAACTGTTCCTCCAATATTTTCTGTTAAAAGAGCATTAAGATACGTGATGAAGAGAATCGGACCCAAAACAGTTCCCTGCGGAACACCAACTCTGATCACCAGTCTCTCACTTAACGTCTTATTGATTTTAACCATTTGCGATATTTCTTGTAAATAATTTTTTATTAACTTGAGTACCTCTTACGCCGTACTGTGACAACACCGTTAAAAGTTGGTTGTGTGGTATCGTATCAAAGGCTTTGGCGAGATCAATGAATATCCCCATGCATTTTATACCTAAGTTTAGATTTTTTGTTACCTCCGACGTAAATGCATACAAAGCATCTCCAGTACTAGATCCTCCTAAAAAGCCGAATTGATTCTCAGATAAAATTTTGTTTTGTGCGAAGAATGTCACTAAGCGATGTTTTATGCATTTTTCAAATATTTTTGCAAAATGCGTTATTAAGCTAATAGGCCGAAATTTTTTTATTTTTGTATGTTCACCGCTTTTATAGATTGGACAAACTATACATGTTTTGAAGCTTTGAGGGACTATGCCCGTTTTAAAGATGGTGTTTATGATATGTTTTAGCGGAATTAATATGTGTTGGTGTGTTTTTTAATCATGTCTGCTGTGATCTGATCAAAACCAGGAGAGATATTGTTTTTTAACGATGAAATATGTTTAATTATTTCATTATGGCATACTGGCCTTAGATACATTGATTGTGGGAGTGATTTTCCCAGAGAACATGGCTCACTGGATGCAGGCATCTCTTTTTCCATTTCAGTTCCAATGTTGATAAAGTAATTGTTAATGTAATTACTCATATCACGATTATTAACAAAAGGTTGTCCATTGTCGTTCAATATTATTAGTTTTTTTTGTTATGTTTTCGCACGTGGCGTCTTTTATAATTTCATACATTATTTTAACATTGTTTTTATTTCTTGAGATTTGAGCGAGATAAAAATCATTTTTTTGTTTAGAGATTAGTTTTTTTTAAAGTATTCCTATATTGCTTGTACTGATTTTCTAGTGCTACGTTATATATTTTTATTAAGGCCCTTTTTAATTTGTCTCTGTGTTTTATTGATATTATAAACCCATTTGTGATCCAATCTTTTATTTTTTTGTGATGTTTTATTTCAAGTGTGTACTTCTCCGTTCCCTGATTTATTATTTTGGTATACAATGAAAGAAAAGACTCCGTGGAACTTTCTGGGTTTTGATCGTTGGTCACAATTGTCCAGTCTTGTGTTTGCAATATAATCTTTGCCTTTCTTGAGGATTTGTATTTGAGACTGAATGATGGAGAGCGAGCCGCGGCGGTGTTTTGTGATCTGTCTAAGGCTTTTGACTGTGTGGATCATAGCATACTGCTGCGCAAACTCGAAGTCTACGGCTTCAGAGGTAAATCATTGGATTGGTTTAAATCATACTTGACTGGGCGTTACCAGACAGTGTCTATGAATGACAGATTGTCTTCCCCACAGGAAATAACTTCAGGGTTCCGCAAGGTTCTGCGTTAGGACCTCTCCTGTTTTTAATATATGTTAACGACTTATCAATGTTAAATATTACTGGAAAATTTACTATATTCGCAGACGACACAACGATTCTCTGGCATCACGTACATAATAATTTATGGGAAGAGTCCATCAAAAACGATCTTGTTACTATTAAAGACTGGTGTGATGCAAATAAATTGTCCCTTAATGTCTCAAAAACAAACATTGTGAGTTTTAAATGTCAGATAAATGAGATTCACATACATGATCAGGTTGTTGATAGTCTGAGTGAGACTACATTTTTAGGACTTTTCATAGACTCAAAATTAAAATTTGAAAGTCACATTGTAAACTTAAATAACAAGATAGCTCGCGGATGTTATGCATTAAGAATTATATCTCAGGAGTTAAGTTATTCTATAGCTCGAGATGTCTATTTTGCTTTAATTGAGCCTCACTTAAGATACGGCATCTGTTTTTGGGGCGCATGCCCTAACTACTGTTTTAAAAATGTTTTTTTATTACAAAACAGAGCTATTAGGTTCCTTTGTCAGGCTAAAACTCGAGACTCGTGTAAACCACTCTTTATAAAACATAAAATCTTAACTGCCGCTTGTCTATTTATCCTTGAAACGGTTTGTCCGGTGAAAAGGAAAGCGGTAATTGTTACGGCTACGGTGTATCCGTTTCGTAAAACTCATACTCTGGCCTTACCAATTCCTGATTCAACCTTAATAAAAAAACTCTATTTTCTACAACGGCAGAAAGCTTTTTAACTCTCTACCGCTGAATATTAGGCAGATTGAATTTGTAGGCAAATTTAAGAGGGAGGACAGAACCACTAAGTGAAGGGAAGAACATTCAAGTTGATGGATAAATATATAAATATACTTTATAACAACATAAACAGCTACCAAAATAAAAAGCATATTTTTTATAACACGGTAGAAAAAGAGGATATTAATTGCATACTATTAGTAGAAACAAAAACCAAAGCAGACACCACCACTACTTATAAAAACTGGGACAAAATACAACTACAAGGTAACGCTATAATTAACACAAGAGGCGGTAGTTTGGTACAAATCAATCCACAATTAAGAATGAAAAAAGCCATCGCACCCCAATTAAACAACCCACTAAACGAATGTCTACATTTTTCAATTCCATTTCTAGATGACATGTTACACATATTTCTAGTCTACATTCACCCGACATCAAGAATAGAAGAGACAATTTTTGTCAAGGCTTCGCTTTAGAAATATTCAGTTATCATAGGGGACTTTAACAACAACAAAGAAAAACAAAAGCAAATTAACTTGTTGCTAAACACCAGAAATGTCTTGCAGAAAAAAAAACCCTCCTACTTTTCTAATGGCAAACAATAATGATACACCAGACTTAGTATTTGTATCAAAAAATCTAGATGGTAATATCAAAGAAATAAAACTCCTACCCGACATCGGATCAGACCATTTGGCAATAAAAATTAAAATATTATCGTCCACGCCACCCCAAATATTGCTTTAACCCCCAAAATTTGACTTTAATCGAACCTAGATTAACCAAGTAAACGCAAAAATGAATACATATATAGAAGAACAAAGAAAGTCAAACATTACAAAACAAAAAATTCAAAAATTTAATGCCAAGCTAATGGAAGTTGTGCTAGAAAATACTCCTCAAAGAAAACACCAATTTTTTACTTACCCCCTACCACCTTTTATAATCAGGCTTATTAAAGATAAAAGAAGAATGATACGAGACTACCAGGCTAATCCAGATCCTCTGAAATAAACAAGGCTCAACCAATATAACAAAATAATCCAAAACATGATCAATCAATTCAGAACAAACAGTTGGCTAAAAACTTGTCAGGAGATCAATGAGGCCAGAGGAAAAAACTTTTATCTAAAAGTTAAAAACCTGACTAAATATAAAACAAACTTTAAACTTTATTTTCTTCAAGTTCCAAATAAGCTGTTATGGCTCCTAAAAGATTTCTTGGAAAACCGAAAACTAGCAGTCAGAATCAACGGTAGCATTTCAAAAGAATTCACCCCACAACAAGGTCTACCCCAAGGATCAGCATTATCTCCGCTTTTATACAACCTCTTTTGTAACGATTTCCCACATACTCCAAGTCCACAAACTTATATTTTGAAGTTCGCTGACGACACTGCAATCATTGCACATGGAAAAAATGTTTGGAAGGCAATGGAAAACCTCCAAAATGAAGTAAATACAACTATATTATGGTTTAAAAAATGGAGACTGCAAATTAATCCAACAAAATCCCAACTATTGATATTTAACCATGTAATTTCAGAATCATCACCACATATCAAAGTAGAAAACACCAGCATTCGTCTATCCGTCATAGCCAAATACTTGGGAATTACAATAGATACCAAATTAAACTTCAATAGCCATACAAAATCAGTGAAAAAAAAATATATCTAGAACAAAACATTTTAGAAGTTTAACATATAAAAACCAAGGAATATCGATCGCAACAGCTAGTAAAATCTACAAGTCTATCTGCCGACCAATTATAGAATATGGACACCACTTACTAACCAACGCACGAAGACCAGCTTGGACAAACATAAATACGGCAGAGACAATATAACTAAGGATACTTACCAAAATTAGACACCCCAACAACCCAATGCATAACCCATCAAACAATTTCCTCTACACAAGAACAAGGACACAGCCAATTCAAGAACGGTGCGCACAACTAATACAGAAGTTCTTAAATACGCCACACAACATAGACCTACTAAGACCATTTTGCAGAGAGAGGGACAGGAATGCGCCCTTAATATTTCGACATCCAGAGACTACATTATGGGAAAGGCTCAACACCTAGTTTTTGTCAAAATCATATACTTTAGTTACAAAACTGTCTATTTATCCAAAAAAAATTTTTTTGTGACATATTTTCTTTCAGTTTATTTTATGTAATAGTATTAATTAGAAACTAAGAAGTTGTAAATTTGACAGGCTGAAGGACCTCGGTCGATGGCCTATTGAGCAATCAATAAAGTTCTTATAAATAAATAAAAAAAAATAAGAGGGAGGTCCGAGGGTTCCTGGTTGCTAAAGCATACTATTCTGTAGACGAGTTCTATAATGACAACCTTTAATTTTGTCTTTTTTATGTTAGTGTCTAAGGTTGTTACTATGATTATTGTTTTAATTTTATATAGTGTAATCAAAATATGCGTGCTTACAATTTGTTGTTTGTTACTGTTATTTTTTTTTATGTTGTCTTAGTTTTTCTTTTTTTTTTGGTAATATGCTTTGTCAATGAAAATTTTTTTTATGACAATAAAGCTAATTTTGAGTTTGAGTTTGAATAAGTTATTGATTTTATTTAAGTCGGTTCTTGCTGAACCTGAAGTTAGCGGCCAGCGGCCGAATTAACAAATATTTCGCGCGGAGTGTACCACATAGGCAGTGTATGCTTTCCCTAATAGAATTATAAATATATATTTTATTTATATTATTATTGTGGCAAAATTAGAAGAACTATTATAGTATATTTAAAAGGTGGAGAGTACGCAATTTAATAGGCGTTATTATAACCAAAAAAATAAACTACAAGGTCGATTCAAAAATTAGGGAAAAAACAATTTCTGCAAAAATGGTAGTTCACAATAAAACTTCGTGGAGGGCTTCATTATATTACAAACCACAACAAATCTGAAGGATTATGCTCATTGAAGTTGGCAACATGGCTGATCATGAGTTAATTGTTAAAGAACTCGATAAGCTAAAAAAGAGTGAATTAATTACAATAATAGTGTCTAGAAAAGTGCCCAATGAGGTAAAAATTAGTGAAAGTGTTCGCAAGTCGATTGAATTCGATAATAATGAATTTTATGATGCTAGTGGTGATATCAATTCTGACAGTTCGAAGGCGGGAGAATTGTTATCTTTAAAAAATGACAATAAAAGTCTTCTTATCGAATTGAGCTATTTAAAAAACTAAATAGTGAACTAGAAAGATCAGTGTTGAATCAACAGAAGACAATTTCGAGCCAAGATGAATTAATTATGATCTTAAAAGATAAAAATAAAGAATGTGAGGTTATTCCGACAGCCAACAGTGCTGCCAACTCGCATTCATTCATTTCCTCGAACAACGGCAAACCCAGCAGTACTGTCACGTTGAAAACTGTAAATACTGCCAGTAATGATCGTGACAAAGTACAGAATAGTATTGTATCCATACATGATGTTAAAACGGGTGTATCTAATGCACAAAAGACTTTATTAGCAAGGTATAATAATGAAGATAGGGATGTAACTCCTCACTCATCTGAATGGAGGAAGGTTACGCATAGAAAATCAAAAAGTAACGTACTTATTGGAACGGGTAGCGAAAACACCAGTAACGCACCAAAGGGTGTCAAAAAGTACACTGACTTGCATGTATATCGCATGGAGCCTCAAACTTCAGTAGAGTGCCTAAAAAACTACCTGAAATCATATTTCCCTGAAGTTGTGTGTGACCCGTTAAAACCAAGACATCCAGACGAATATTCTTCTTTTAAAGTAAGAATTCATGAAGAAAATTTGACTAAGGCTATGAATGCTGATTTGTGGCCAGTAAATACATGCGTAAGACGTTTTTTACACCTGCGCAAAATGAATCATCCAGTAAAATAATCTCTTGTAAGAACTTCAATCCCAACTTGTTGTTATTGAATTGTCAGGCTCTGAATATGGATAAGGTGAATGAAATAAATATTGAATTGGTTCAATGTCCAAATGTGTTATTTATATGTATTACTGAAACATGGGCGTGTGCGGATTCGGTTTCAAGCTATAAATTTGATGGCTTTACCTTGGCTACTAGTTACTGTAGATCATCCCTTAAAGGGGGAGGAGTGGCTATATGGATCAGGGACGGTCTAAGGTATGATACACTTAATGTTGACCAATTCTGCGTAGAGAAAGAATTTGAAATCTGTGGCATTTCCATTATAGTGCATCAAAAAACGGTCGTGTTATTGACTGGATATAGGTCACCATCGGGCAAACTTCGGGTATTCTTGGAACGAATGCATGAGGTGCTGGAGAGGGTCTACAAGTCAAGCAGCAATATTGTGGTTTGTGGAGACTTTAACTGCGATTCTTACCGACTGTCCAGTGAATATTGTGAATTGGTGAATGTTTTTAAGAGTTTTGGTCTTATTAATATAGTAAAGTGGCCTACGAGAGTAACTCGTACAACAGTGACAACACTAGATCAAATTTTTAGAAATTTTAACATTAATTCTAACATAGTAAATTGTGTCCTGGATAACTCTGTGTCAGATCACAGAACGGTTTATGCAGAATTACCTCTAGTAAATGAACAAATTAAAAATTTTACGACCTTATCTCGGTCATTCAATGTTTCTTCAACTGAAAACTTTAAGATGGCACTACAGTCGGAAGACTGGACCCATCTATACTCATTCTATGATGTTGATGATGCATTTGTCTATTTTTTCGAAATTTTTTATTACCACTTTAATGTTCACTTTCCTTTGCTTAAGAAATATATTAACACCCAAACAAAAAAATGGGTTAATAATGAAGTCAAACATTCTAGTAATTCAATTAAAGATTTATTTTTATTAGCAAAAAATTACCCAGAGTTTAAACCGTTCTATGAAGAGGCAAAAAAGAGCATAAACGACTTGTTAATGATACAAAGAAATCATTTTATCAAAATAAAATTGCACAGGCGGAGAATCCTGCAAGATGCGCTTGGTCTATAATAAACGAGCAGTCGAACAAGACAAAAAAATATAATAATATTTCCTTAAAATCAAATGATAATCACAACATTGAATGCCCAGCAGCTGTTGCTAATAAATTTAACACTTTTTTTAGGGATGAAATATGAAATACTATTAGCAAAATTGTAAATATCAACAATAGAAATATTGTAAACATAGATAGTGATGTGGTTGGGAATAAGTGTTTACTCTGTCCTTTCACGGATGACGAATTTATTGTTCTCTTGAATAAAAAATTAAAAAATAAGTCGTCGGCGGGACCGGACGGTATACCGGCCTTTTTAGTAAAGAAAGTTTTGCATCTTATTGTAAAACCACTTGTTTTTCTAGTTAACCTTTCATTTTGCAACGGAAAATTTCCTAAAACATTAAAAAAAGGTAAAATAATACCGATTCACAAAAAGGGTGAGAAAGAATGTGTTGAAAATAATAGACCAATCACATTGACTTCAGTATTTTCTAAAATTTTTGAATACTGTTTTTTGGACCGTCTCGTCCAATACCTACACGAATCGAAAATAATCTCTCCAGATCAGCATGGTTTTCAGAATGGAAAGTCTACTGATACTGCAATGCATGCCTTTTATGAGGAATTAACTAAATTTATTGACGCGAATGAGAGTCCTGTTGGAATCTTTTGCGATCTTAGCAGGGCTTTTGATTGTGTTAATCTCAAAATTCGTTTCCAGAAACTAATTAATTATAACATTAGTGGTTCTGTACTTGCATGGATACGATCCTTTGTAATGGATCGCCAACAGTATGTCAGTATTTCTAACTTAAATGGTAATGCCAAGAGGATTGCAGATTCGCCACCCTTGACAGTCAATATTGGCGTCCCACAGGGTTCCATTTTGGGCCCTGTGTTATTTTTATTATATTTTAATGACGTTGCCCATGTGGGTCAGACAACGCACGGCTTTTGCCGATGATATTGCGTTTCTAGTTTCGAATAGTTTTTCTAACGTCTTAGAGCAGATGTTAAGTGGTGTTTTATCTGAACTTTGTGCTTGGTTTGGAGAGAATTCGATGTTCCTGAATGTGGACAAGACCCAGTTCGTTAGGTTTCATAACAGACAAAGAACGGTTGATAACATTAACTTAAGTATCGACAATAAACCCTTATGCCGTGTTCAGAGTACCAAGTTTCTTGGTCTTTATCTGGACGAGTGCTTGAACTGGAGGGCACATTGTGAACATATTGTATCTAAACTGAGTTCATCATTTTATCTATTTATAAATTTAAGATCCATATTAGGTAGAGAACAGCTAATAATATTATATTATGCATATATAGAAACATACTTGAGATATGGTCTGACGTTCTGGGGTACTTCGACCCTATCTAAAAATATTTTTATAAAACAAAAAAAGATTTTAAGATGTATAGCAGGTGTTCCAAATCGGCACAGTTGCAGAGAGATTTTTAACAATTTTAAAATCCTACCCCTTCCTAGTCTACATATATTCGAGTTAGCAGTGTTTGTGTTTTGTAATAAAGGTGACTTTGTACAAGGCAGGGACATGCACAATTTTAATACAAGATATAGAGATAGTTTTCGTGTTCCGCACGCTGGGGGAGTAATAGCCTATAATTCTCCTAAATGCCTTGGCATAAGAGTTTTTAATGTTTTGCCTAACAAAATTAAGGACTGTAATACTGTATCATGTTTTAAAAAGTCACTAAAGTCATTTTTACTATCTTACTTTAGTTAGTATCTAGTATTAAATTAAACCTGACTATTCCTCTACAATTGTCAATTATCTCTAGGAAAATAAACGTTTTGATTTAATTAGGATTTTTTTCAGAAATGGGGTCTACGGGGTTCATTCATAAACTTTAAAAAAATTTTTTTTACAAAAACCGTAGTTTTAACTAGTTCACGTTAAAACTTCGTGGATGGCTTCATTATATTACAAACCACAACATACCTGAAGGATTTTTCTAAAAATAGGGTCTACGGGGTTCATTCAGAAACTTTTAAAAAATAATTTTTTACAAAAACCGTTCATTATATTACAAACCACAACATACCTAAAGGATTTTTCTAAAAATTGGGTCTACGGGGTTCATTCAGAAACTTAAAAAAAAATATTTTTACAAAAACCGTAGTTTTAACTAGTTCACGATAAAACTTCGTGGATTATATTACAAACCACAACATATCTGAAGGATTTTTTCAGAATTAGGGTCTGTAATTTTTAAAAAATATTTTTTTATAAAAACCGTAGTTTTAACTAGTTCACATTAAAACTTCGTGGATGGCTTCATTATATTACAAACCACAACATACCTGAAGGATTTTTCTAAAAATAGGGTCTACGGGGTTCATTCAAAAACTTTTAAAAAATAATTTTTTACAAAAACCGTAGTTTTAACTAGTTCACGTTAAAACTTCGTAGACCCTATTTCTGAAAAATCCTTCAGATATGTTGTGGTTTGTAATATAATGAAGCCATTCACGAAGTTTTATCGTGGACTAGTTAAAACTACGGTTTTTGTAAAAAATTATTGTTTTTAAAGTTTCTGAATGGACCCCGTAGACCCCATTTCTGGAAAAATCCTTCAGATATGTTGTGGTTTGTAATATAATAAAGCCATTCACGAAGTTTTAACGTGAACTAGTTAAAACTACGGTTTTTGTAAAAAATTATTTTTTTAAAGTTTCTGAATGAACCCCGTAGACCCTATTTCTGAAAAAATCCTTCAGATATGTTGTGGCTTGTAATATAATAAAGCCATTCACGCAGTTTTAACGTGAACTAGTTAAAACTACGGTTTCTGTAAAAAATTATTTTTTTAAAGTTTCTGAATGAACCCCGTATACCCTATTTCTGAAAAAATCCTTCAGATATGTTGTGGCTTGTAATATAATAAAGCCATTCACGCAGTTTTAACGTGAACTAGTTAAAACTACGGTTTTTGTAAAAAAATATTTTTTTAAAGTTTCTGTTAATCTTCTTATCTTTATGAGAAGTTATATTTATAGATTATAGTTATATTAAAGTTAAATATATATAGAACTTCTATGACAGACTTTTAAATTAATTTTATTTTGACAACTCAATTTACTTACAACAATTATAATCCAGGTAAAAGTAATAAAACAAAATTAAACTTGATTGGATTGCTTCTTTTAACACCCCTGCTCAATTAGATCAAGTCTGCAAACCCATCATTGTTCTAAAGTATTCTAGTTTCACATATAGCAAAGGTTTTGTTAGTATATCTGCAATCATATTCTCTGTCGGGCAATATTTAAATTTAATTCTTCCTTTTATATTCATTTCTTTAGCATAAAAATACTTAGTTTCTATATGTTTTGTTTTCTGGTTTATTTTATCAGAATTCAACAATGCCAAGCAACTCTGATTGTCCTCATATATTATCGTGGTATTTATACTTATGTTGAAGTCATAAAACAGTTTCTTTAACCATTCAGCTTCTTGACATGCCTCTGAAAGAGCTACCAATTCTGCTTCTGTTGAGGAAAGGGATACACAATCTTGTTTTTTGCTTTTCCAACTAATCAAACTTGCGTTGAATAAAAACAAATATCCTGTATTTGATTTTCGATCTCCTTTGTCTCCACCCCAATCTGCGTCTACATATCCTTTTAGTAATTCTTCATTTTTGTTTCCGTTTCCCAATTTTAGCTTTCAATTTTTTGTTCCGTTCAGGTATTTAAAAATTCTTTTTACTTCTCTCCAGTCTTTTTCACTTGGGTTACATATTCTTCGACTTAAAATTGATACACTTACTGATATATCTGGTCTAGTATTGACTGCTAAGTATAAAAGTGATCCAATAGCTGATCTATATTTTTCATTGGAACTTAAATACACTATTTCTTCTTCATTTTTATAATATCCTGTATCCAGCGGTATCTTTAAATATTTTGTACTATAAAAATTAAAATCTCTTAAAAGTTTTTCTATATATGTTTTTTGCCATATCATGTATATTCCTTGTTCATTTTTCTCAACTTGAATTCCAACGTAAGTTTTTATATTTCCTAAGTTATTAATAGGAAATTTATTATTTAATGTATTTGCTATTTCATCTATGCTGCTTTCATTTTTGCAAGCTATTAGAAAATCATCAACATATATTAGAAGATATATAGGAAATTTATCCTTTTTAAAATAAAAACATATATCTGCTTCACCTTTGTTAAATCCCATTTCTTGCAAATATTTATCTAATGTTAAATTCCAGACTCTTGCTGATTGTTTAAGTCCATATATACTTTTATTCAATTTACAAACTAAATTCTCGTTTCCAATTTCTTGAAAACCTTCTGGTTGTCTCATATAAATATCTTCAGTAAGTTCACCATTTAAGAAAGCAGTTTTTACGTCATAATGTCTAACTAATAGTTTTTCTTGACTAGCTATAGTTAGTCAAAGTCTAAATGTGGCTTGTTTTATAACTGGAGCAAATACTTCATCATAATCAACACCATATTTTTGCGTAAAGCCTTGAGCAACTATTCTTGCTTTATATTTACTAATTTCATTTTTGTCATTTCTTTTAATTTTAAATATCCATTTACATCCAATAGCTCGCTTATCATTTGGAAGATTTGTTAGAGCCCACGTATTTGTTCTTTTCATGGAGTTAATCTCATCCTTCATTGCTTCGTCCCACTGACAACTTTGATTACTGGTCATTGCATCTTTAAAATTTTTAGGTTCAATAATTTCTGGTTCGACAGTCTGATTTGTAAATTCAAATTTTGATGCTGGTTTACCTTTATTACTCCTTTCTGACCTTCTAACTGGTAGTAATGATTTTTGAATTGTTTCATTGGAAGGTAAATTTTTACTATTATCTATATTTGTTTCTTCCAAAAATACTTTATTTTCTTCTTGTCCTAAGTTTTCTTCAAACCGTTCGTTTTCCATGTTTAACGTCACTGTTTTATTTTCCTGGTTCTCTTTAGGCTGCACGGTAAAAATGTCATGAAAGCTTTCCACAAATTTTACATCCCTTGATATAACTATTTTATTGTTATTTTGATCTAATAATCTAAAGGATTTAGAATTTTCTTCATAGCCAACAAATATAAGTTTTTTAGCTTTATCATCCCATTTTTTACGTTTTGCATCCGGTATAAAAGCATAAGCAACACAACCGAAAATTTTTAAATGATTTATTGTCGGTTCTGTGTTAAACCATAGTTTATAAGGAGTGTTAACTGTTGAACTTGTATATAAACGGTTTTGTAAATAATTGGCGGTGTTATTTTCCAAATTTGCATCCAAGAGCATACATTTAGCCATTTCTACCAATGAACGATTCATTCTTTCAGCTACACCATTTTGTTGTGGACAATAGGGTGCTGTAAGTTGTAGTGTTATACCTTCTTGCTTTAAAAAATGTTGCAATTCATTATTAATGTATTCTTTTCCTCTATCTGATCTAAATGCTTTAGGTTTTTGTTTAAATTTATTTTCAACATGTTTTACAAATTCATGTATTTTATATTTGACATCACTTTTATTTTTTTTTAAATATATGAACGTGTAACGACTATAATCATCTATCAAAGTAAGTATATACCTGTTATTAGCTGGTGTTCGTGTTGGCATGGGTCCACATAAATCAGTATGTATAAAGTCTAGTATGTTTCTAGACCGATTTTCAGATTTTTTAGGGAACGACAATTTGCTCATCTGTACACCACGTACACAACTATCACAGAATAACTTCTCACTGCAAATATCCAAATAATTTTCTTTTTTATTTGATAACATTTTCTTCACCACTTCGGGATTACGATGCCCTAGTCTTCTATGCCATCCATGAATGCAGGCCCTACTAGTTCCATCCCATATTGAGTATAATTTTTCGGAACATCGCAGTTTGTACAAACCTGCTTCCAATTCGGCTACTGCAAATATATCATTATTTTTAGAAATTGTACATAAATTCTTAGTAAAATTAACTGAAAAATTCTGATCAGTCAATTTTTTAACTGATATTAAATTGTTTTCTAATTCAGGAATATATAGTACATCTTTTACAATAATTTTTATAATCTTTGTGTCTCCAGTACATTCTAAAATTCCATTTCCAATACCTGTTACTTTTATACATTTTCCATTTGCTAAAACAACTTCTCTATTTGTACTTGGGGAATAGTCGGTAAAAAATTGTTTGTTATTTGTCATATGACTAGTACATCCTGAATCTATATACCATGAGAATGGATTTAAAGTATTTTTACCAGATGTGTTAAAACACAAATCAGAATAATCAGAATCTGAATTATCGCCAGAATCATTAAAACTTTCTTTATTATTTTCTAAAACGTTTTGAGCTTTATACTGACCTCTTTGATTTCTGTTCAAAAAATTCTTATAAAAATAACAATTATTTTTAACATGTCCTTTTTTTATGACAGTACAAACATTCTAAAATAGATTGATTTCCATTTTTGTTCACTATATTTTTAGCTTTTAAAACTTTTTCTTCATCATTTTTGTGACCATGTTCTTCTTGTCTTCGTTTATATTCTTACAATAATTTTTCTTTTACCAATTCCAATGTTATATCTTTTTCCGGTCTAGATTCCAATGCTGTTACTAGAGAATTGCAACTTTCTGGCAAACTACAAAGTATAAATGCTACGATTTAATGATCAGCTAGATTTTCACCTAAGGCGGTTAGCTGGTAGACAAGTTCCATCATACTTGACAAGTGTTCTTCCATATTGCCTTCTTCGAATAATCTCTTTCTACAAATTTTCTTTAAAAGAAATACCTTACTGGTTAAAGATAATTTTTCATAATAACTTGCTAATACATCCCATGCTTCTTTTGCTGTCTCCTTTGTCCTTATGTGAATTACCTGGTTGTCATTAACTAGTAGTCCTATTGTGGCTTTGGCTTTAGCATTTTTCTTCTTCCATTCGTCAGTTACTGGATTTAGTTTTTCTTTGCTAACTATTTCCCATAATTCTTCTTTTAGTAATAACATTTCCATTTTATATTTCCATATTTGGTAATTGTTTCCGTTGAGTTTTGTAAAATTATAACCAACGTCTGTCATTTTGTCAAAAAATAAAAAATTTAATTATATTTTCAGTTTATTCTATATTTACTTCTCCTGTTCTGGGCCCATAACCTGTTAATCTTCTTATCTTTATGAGAAGTTATATTTATAGATTATAGTTATATTAAAGTTAAATATATAATGAACTTCTATGACAGACTTTTAAATTAATTTTATTTTGACAACTCAATTTATTTACAACAATTATAATCCAGGTAAAAGTAATAAAACAAAATTAAACTTGATTGGATTGCTTCTTTTAACAGTTTCTGAATGAAAAAATCCTTCAGATATGTTGTGGCTTGTAATATAATAAAGCCATTCACGAAGTTTTAACGTGAACTAGTTAAAACTACGGTTTTTGTAAAAAATTATTTTTTTAAAGTTTCTGAATGAACTCCGTAGACCCTATTTCTGAAAAAATCCTTCAGATATGTTGTGGTTTGTAATATAATGAAGCCGTTCACGAAGTTTTAACGTGAACTAGTTAAAACTACAGTTTATGTAAAAAATTATTTTTTTAAAGTTTCTGAATGAACCCCGTAGACCCTATTTTAGAGAAATAGAGTGACCTCGTTAATTCGCAGCGAAAAAATTAAATATTACGATCAAAACATAGACAGGTGTAAAGGCGATGGAAAGAGGATGTGGAAAACTCTAAAAAATTTAGTAGGAAACAATAATCAATCTACAGATTTTACACAGATTGACTTTGAAAAATACGATGGCACAGTTGAGGACAATTTTAATAACTTTTATTCCGATAGTTTGGATGATATTTCCGCTACCACAGAAAAGCGACAGTGGGCTTCTGATATTAACAGGAATAAAAATACCTTATTTACATTCAAAACGGTAAATCTTGGAGAGTTAAAAAAAAGTTGTGTTCAAATTTAAAAACAAAAGCACCAGTGACGAACTTTTGAGCATTAAATTATTGATGGACTTGTTTTGTGTAATAGGCTATCCTTTTTTATATTTAATAAATACATCGTTACGTACTGGAAAAATACCTAGTGACCTAAAAACAAGTGTTATTATTCCTATACCAAAAGTGTATAAACCAAAGGTTCTCGCTGAATTCAGGCTGATTAACCTACTGCCAGTTGTAGACAAAATCATCGAGACAATAGTTTGCCAACAATTAAGACATTATTTTGAGATTAACCAGTTATTATTTGTTGGACAATCCGGATTTAGAAGTCAACATTCCTGTGAATCGGCATTACAATATGTATGTGCAAAATGGAGAAAGTTCATAAATAATGATAAAGTCGTACTTAGTGTTTTTGTAGACTTACAACGGGCATTCGAAACTATTGATCGTGCGATTCTCATAAAAAAAGTATCCTTATATGGTATAAATGGTAGTGCGTTGGACTGGATCAATGATTACTTAGCTAATAGGTACCAAAAAACAAAAGTGGATAACACATTTTCACATGATAGGGAAAGTAGGTGGGGTGTACCCCAAGAAAGTGTTTTGGGTCCTCTCTTGTTTGTAACTTATGTGAATGATATTGCCAAAGTTTTAAAAAAGTCATTTGTTAATTTGTTTGCAGATGACACCCTTATATATGTAGCAGGTACCAATTTTGAAGAAATAACTAATATTTTAAATGCGGAACTTGAAATATTATATGATTGGCTTTGTCAAAATAAATTAAAATTAAATGCTTTAAAAACAAAATGCATGGTAATAGGTTCAAAAGCGAATTGTAAAAAATATTTAAACTTAGAATTAACAGTTAAAATTAATAACAGTGTAATTAACTTTGTGTCAGAAATAAAATATCTGGGTATTTTTTTTAGATCCTCAGCTAACGTTTTCAAATCACATAGACTATCTTTGTAAAAAACTAGGTAAGAAAATTGTATTTTTTTGTCGCGTCTCAAACTGTCTGTCTCGATGGGCCAAAACACTAGTTTATAATACAATTATTCAACCACACTTTAATTACTGTTCTTCATTATTAATATCATGTACTCAAGAAAATATATACAGGTTACAAGTACAACAAAATAAAGTAATGCGTTTAATTCTTAATTGTAATAAATATACCCCAATTAAAGCAATGCTGAGCACCTTAAATTGGTTGTCTGTTGAACAGGGCATTAAAAAGGCAAACATTATTTTAAGGCTCTACTACGCGCAAATTTAGATGATGAAAAACACCGTTTCGCTACTGCAGGATTCTGGAAAGGCTATTTGAAATATTTTTCGGGACAATTTAAAATTTAATAAAGGAATGTTTGTATTTCTAAGGTACAAAGCCCTTTTTTGAAAAAAATAAGAATATGTATAAGAAAATGCCCACTAAAGGTGCGTATTTTTAGGCACTTTTCCAAGGTTAATATCGTAGTAAAGAAATTTTTTTTCAAAAAAATAGCCATGTACCTTAGAACTTCCATGTCTTATCTTTAAGACTTCAAAAATTGAGACAATACAATGTCGTAATAAGACCGTTATCCTGCAGCGCGCAAATCATGTTTTAGGTAAATTTTGTTGTCATGTTATAGAAGTTGCCTATATACAGCTGAATTTATTCTCGGCTGACGTGAAACAATCTACATCTAGAGAGAATAATGATACACTAAAAAAAATTATAGGTGGTCGAACAAAAAGTAATTTCGGGGGTAATTTTGGGCTAAATTTTAAGTTTTTCTTATGGGATTGTCATTGCCAATAACAGAATATCTAAGTGTTAATTTTAAAAAGACGTAACTAGTAGTTGTGGTATTAACTCCGGGTTGCCATACATTTTTCGGCTTAGACCGGGATGGTTTATAATACGCCGCAGGGCAAAATGTTCAATGCGTGTTCACCATTTTATCAAAACTGGTGTTTGGGCTTTCAAAATTTCTTATTCATGTTAGGTAAGGATAAGAATTGAACGTAATGCAGTCGATTTGTTGGTGTATTGCAATCAAAATAGGCTATATTGAATTTTTTTGTTTCGTTTTTTATCGAAATGGACCATTTTCGTGATAGTGAACAAAATATACTAAGGTAAATAGCTTATTTTTATTATAAGCCCAAACTGGGTCACCGGGAACTTATGACAAATCCCGGGATGTATGGTTACCCTAGTATATTAACTCTTAGATCTAAAATTAAAGTTTAATTTATCTTGGCAAAGGGTGATAGGTGTAATAAAATAAAACCATTTTTTAAGGTTCTTAGTGAGCAAGGGAACCAACTGTTGCATAATGAATCTATTTCTATTCGATTGTTTATATATTTACGCTTATTATACAGGCTCTATATATTGTTTATATAGTGAGCTTCTGTCTGAACCTGTTAAAATATGAATTCATCTTAAATGTGAAATGTGTTTATTTTATCCATCGTTTAACGATTTAAAAGTAGTGTTCAGGCACGAATTTGGCGTTGGTCACATGACATTTATCTGTCCCTGTCATTGGCTCGCAGCTACAATTTGGTGCAGCGAGACTACTGTATATTGACAATGCTTCTAAGAAGCTAGATACTAAATAAAAATTGGACAGTATGCGAGGGCAGTTACCCCCGTCTCTTGACCAAGGGGGTAGATATACTTTTTTACTAACTTTTATTAGGGGGAGTTTATGAAATGACTGCGACATTTTTTTTTGTAGGAATCACTTTTGATAGAAGTTCTTGAAAACGCAACGTTTTGTTTTTTTTTGTAGCCACTTTTGAACGGTGGAGAAAGTGTAGAAAAGGCTGCGAAGTATTTTATTTTATAGAAGTCACTTTTGAGAACTTACTCGTTTTTTTGGCTTCCCCCCCCCCCCCCCCCCCCCTTTACTCTATGTGCGCCTATGTTGGTAGGTTTTATTATTAGGTAGTATACTCTAAATAAGAAACATTAATACCGTGATTTTGTATCGGATTGGCGCGACGATACGGTACTACCTCCTTTCTGTGTTACTAAAAAAAAGTCTAGGACCTTACTTTTTTCTCTACCACTCTTTAAAAAATTAAAAAATATAATTATAATGGCACGGAACGCGACGGACAAAATACTGCGCGAGTTAGTAGTAACCACAGTCAACAAATCCTGGAACCAGCGGGACTTATATTTTATTTTATAATAATAATAAACATGGTGAAATATTATTAATATGAGAAAAATTTTATTGAAAAACTATTGACCTTGCGAAATATTTGAATATCAATGCTGAAAAATTACAATAGAACAGTTTGTATATTGTGTTATATCTGAACTACCTAAGTTCCTAAACTTAATTTGGATGGGCACCTTTAGCTTTAGGGTAGGCCTGTGCCTCTCAATTTTGAGAATTTGATAGTATGCTTATGCTGATGGGGGCGATCGGGCTAAAATATTTTTATAATGGTGGCACTTCCCGTTATACCGGAAGTAAGTGTCAACTTGCTTATTTTAAATAGAATACTCTATATATTACTACATTTTTGCATTCTACGCAAGATTTTAAGCAGATTTTGTATACCATGTCCTATACCTATGTCTATGACGTTGTAGATATACTTAAGAGATTTTTTATAATATTTTAATAACTATTAATACAGGGTGATTAAAAATTAAATTGAAAAACTGCAAAAAGTCTAGTTTTTCAAATGGAAACACCAAAATTTTATAATTATTTCTTATTTAGCATTAAAAATAAGGGTAAGTTTGTATATCCCACAAATTTTCAGTTTTCGAAATATTGCCAATTTAATATCTTTATATGCAGATTTTAAGTTCAGTCACTTTAAGTTGGCTATAACGGCGCTGAAAAACAACCAAATGCCAAAAAAAATGTATAAAGCTGTCACTTATTACCATTTAAACATTATTAATTATCATGTCTGTGCGCTTAAATTGTACAAACGAAGATTATTTAAACTTATTTATTATTTATGGAGAATGTGTTAAAGTTATATCAAGAACATGTGACACATTTTTTGCCATTCGATATATACATATATTAGTAAAAGTGACAGCTTCATAGATCTTTTTAGCATTTGATTATTTTTTAACGCCGTCATAGTCAAGTAAGAGTCACTGAACTAAAAATTTGCAGCGAAATTGCCATATAAAAATATTAAATTAGCAATATTTTGAAAACTAAACATTTTTGGGATACCTATACAAACTTACCCTATTTTAATGCTAAACAAAAAATAATTATAAAATTTGGGTGTTTCCCTTTAAAAATTTAAACTTTTTGCAGTTTTTTCAATCTTATTGTTTAAACACCCTGTATTAATAGTTATCAAAATATTATAAAAAATTTAATAAAGCAGGTCCTTTATAACAAGGAATCCCGCTTAAATTAAATAAATAAGGCTTCTTTATAGAAGAAATTGATAATTATTTTAAGGCTTGCAAACGTCATTCTTAACACAAAAATTCAAATATGTCAAAAACGCTTAGATATAGGATTAGGACATGGTATCCAGGGTGGGGACTTGCTTGGCTTGGCTTGCTTGGTTATGGCTTTGCTACTAGGCAATTGCCAGCTCGCTTCGTTTGAGATCCCCAGCTGTCTGGCTCTGAGCCATGTAGGGAACTCTAGAGGGGGTGGGGACTTAATAAGGAATAAATTCGATATTATTAAACCTGTTGAAGTTGCGCCTACAAAATTTGGTATGTGGGGGTTTTGGAGCATGCGGAATTGGATTATGACGTCGGCGCAGTTGCCAGATTTCTCAGCTTTACGCTACACTTAGTAATTTTGTTATTTTAAATGAAATGTCCTATTTATTTTTATTGCAGTGAATTGGTAGTGTCAAATAGTAAGCTCTCAAATTTACAAAATTTTATTTTCACTAGTTTCTGAGCTATGGCAACACTGTAGTTCCATTAAAAAGTACCGGGACGCTTGTCTACCTTAAACTAGCGTTATCTTGTTCACATCTCCATAGTTACTAAATTATTGACAAGCTTCAAGAAAAGTTCTTGTCTTGTCAAAATGGCTTATTTAACTTAAACCTTAAAAATAGAAATTGTCATGGTATTTTTTTAATGGAACTACAGTGTTGGCATAGCTCAGCAATTAGTGAAGATAGAATTTTGTAAATTTGGCATCTTATTAAATTTAACACATCCAGTGCACTGCAATAAAAATAAATTGGGTATTCCATTTAAAATAACAAAATTACTACGTGTAGACATAATCCAATTCCGCATGCTCCAAAATCCCCACATACCAAATTTTGTAGGCGCAACTTCAGCAGTTTTAATAATATCGAATTTATTCCAGTTAAAGTCCCCACCCTGTACAAAATCTGCCTAGAATCTTACGTAGAATGCAAAAATGTAATAATATATAGGATGTTCTATTTAAAATAAGCACAGTGACACTAACTTCGGTATAGCCGGAAGTGCCACTATTATAAAAAAATTTTAGTCCGGTCATCCCCATCAACATTACCACACTGTCAAATTTTGAAAATTTTCCTATGTATAGTTTTCGATATATAGTTCGAAGCGGTTCCCGGTGGGACACCCTGTTTGAAAGTGCTCTTATACCTAATATTAATTTACACTTCAAACTTTTTGCTCGCCCTAATTTTATTTTTTTTAATATTCCATAACTTTAATAATAAAATAAGACAAAATGTAAAAGATATATCCGTATCATGATTAGATATATTATTTGAACGAATACAATAACAAGTAAAATACTTATTTTCCACAAAACAAATTTCTCATCTCCGAAATAAAATCAACCGAAACTCATTAGCATAAGAAAGAACCTGCCGCCTCATCTCGTAGTTTCAGTGTGTGTCGACGTTTAAGGAATATTTTTCACCACGTCATAAACTCGCTAGTATGCCCACTTCGGGGAAGACTCTGTCGCAAATAAATTTCTTGCTGCACAAAGTTCCGCCTTAATATATAAAATTGAACATGGTCAACTTCCTGCCTATTTGAAGGATTTTCTTGAAAAAAGATCCAACTTTTTTGAATATAACATTCGATCAAGACATAACTACAATATTCAGTATGTAAAGTCAGCAAGTTTACAAAAATCGTTGTTCTATGAGGGTGTTTGTCTCTATAATGCCCTACCGGGTGCATTAAAGAGTGAAAATAGTCTGGTCACCTTTAGTAAAAATCTCGGTAAAAATGTTTCGAAATATTTACAGAGTAAATAAGATTGTAACTAATAGTAGTATTATATTTATTTATTTATTTATAAACAAGTAAAAGTTAGTACACTACAATTAATTTAATTATATATAAAGTAGGTAAGTATATAATGGTAAAATGGTACCTAAGTAATAGGATTATTACTTGTATGTACCCTAATTTTACGTTATAGTTTTTATGTACATATGTAGTATGTTTAATAATATGTGTTTTACGTTAAAAGAATGAGTAAAATACAATTATTTAAAAATGTTTTCAAAACTTTTGAATCTTTGTGATATGTAAAGTCTACATTCACTCTTAAACTTATGAATATTTTTAATACTTTTTATTTTAATAGGGATCATATTATATATCTTGGGTCCCAAATAAGCGACACTTTAAATTTATGTTATTGAAATTTATGGGAATAGCCAAATCATTATTCATTCTTGCACGAGTGTGGTAGCAATGGTTTACAGTGTTCTCATGGGATCTGGTTTTATAAACGAAAGTTGTTACTATCACCATATACAAAGTTCTTATATTACAAATGTCGTTTGAAAAAAGCAATTCTGTTGGATATAGTCTAGTTCTCCTATACATAACCTTTATAATATACTTTTGGGTGATATTCAATCTGTACAGTGCACTGTCGTACAGACCACCCCAGACTAAAATTCCATAGCGTATCAACGACTCAACAAGGCTCTTATAGATTATAATTAGTGTTTTTTTGTCTAAAATGTCTCTAAGAATATAGAATTTATGAATCAAGACGCGTATTTTATTATTAAGGTATTCAATATGGGGGGACCATTTTAGGAATCTGTCCACTATTATTCCAAGATACTTTATTTGCATTACTTCATCTACTTGCTGATTTTTAATTTTGATGTTGGTAAAATCGGGTCTGTTTGCACTTGTTAAGGAAAACGCTATGTAATTTGTTTTAGATAAGTTAAGTTATAATTTAAAACTGTCTAACCATATTCTTGCAATACCTAGTCCATTTATCATTTTTGCTTTCACTTCAATATAGTTGTATATACTTAGTTGTATTTACTAGCCAGGTGCTAAATAAAAAATCTTATTATTATTATTATTATTATTATTATTTCTGAAAAAATCCTTCAGATATGTTGTGGCTTGTAATATAATGAAGCCATTCACGAAGTTTTAACGTGAACTAGTTAAAACTACGGTTTTTGTAAAAAATTATTTTTTTTAAAGTTTCTGAATGGACCCCGTAGACCCTATTTCTGGAAAAATCCTTCAGATATGTAGTGGTTTGTAATATAATAAGGCCATTCACGAAGTTTTAATGTGAACCAGTTAAAACTACGGTTTGGTAAAAAATGATTTTAAAGTTTCTGAATGAACCCCGTAGACCCTATTTTTAGAAAAATCCTCTAGGTATCTTGTGTTTTGTAATATAATGAAGTCCTCCACGAAGTTTTATTATAAACTACCATTTTTGCAGAAATTGTTTTTTCCCTAATTTTTGAATCGACCTTGTAGTTTATTTTTTTGGTAATAATAACCCCTATTAAATTGCGTACTCTCCACCTTTTAAATATACTATAATAGTTCTTCTAATTTTGCCACAATAATAAAATAAATAAAATATATATTTATAATTCTATTGGGGAAAGCATACACTGCCTATGTGGTACACTCCGCGCGAAATATTTACTTATTCGGCCGTTGGCCGCTGGCTGCTAGCTTCAGGTTCATATGAAGGAAGAGTGATACAGAATCTCTAGCCGATTCATTTGGGACTTGGAGTGATCTCGGTTTGGGAGCGTCCTTAAGGGCGCCTCACGTTGAGTAAAGACCTTCATGTCAGTGGCCAGAACTAAATAATTTGAGGTTAGTTTTGTTTGTCAAATCATGACAAGAATGTATTTTAAGGTTAGTTTGGTTTGTCAAATCATGACAAGACCCCAAGGCATTGACATAATTAAATTTCTTTTGAGATTAGTTTTGCTTGTCAATTCCTAAGATGTTGACATCGGTTTGATTACTTAAGAAGGTGTAGCAGCAGGCTTTGACCTACGTCATCTACGTAGTAAATGTGAAAATTTCCCCCACTCTTCTTCAAAGAAAACTGTAATTGAATAAAGAATTTTCAAATAAAAAATAAAGACAATGAAATTCCAAAACTCTTCTATCAGTCATTTTTATGGTCATGTATACCAATTACAAAGCAGAATTGGCCATCCGCCACCATTTTTGATATATCGTTGGATTGCCTAATTAGAGCATAAGTCCTTAAAATTTACACTTCCAGGACATAGATTTTTGTATTTCTAGAAATGATTTCAAATTTCATTACTTACCTGAATCGCACCTGTCAATCCATCCATTATTAGAGATAAAAAAAGAAGTAATTCTCCAATACCCAATTCTGCATCTGAAGTAGCTGTTTTTGAATTTTCCTTAAGCATAAACATAACAATTCCCATTACAATTAGAAAAACAAATACATATTTTTTTAAAGGGTAGGTCTTTCTTGCCAAAAGAACTCCAAGAATCATAACTGGTATTGGCTTCGCTGATTTTCCTACTACTTGAGTAGGATAGGGAACCCATTGTAATGCCATATTTGAGGCGACCATTGCTAGTAAGTAGGTAACTGATACACTAACATAGTACAAGTTAGCTGTTTTATCTTCACTTTGGGGCCATATAAATAAAACCGACTTTGCAATAATATAATTTATAATACATTGTGTACAGACTAGTGTGAGGGCATAGGTAAATTTTTCGGTTATAACACTTCTACTGCCATCCTCTGCTACAGTTTCATAACTATATTTACTTCTTGTAACTTTTTCCTGTAATATGCCAAAGTAAAAATATGAAATAAAAATACCTGTCGCAAATATAAAGAAATTTTGTGAGTGCATCTTCAGCTACTGATTTAAGAGTTTTCAAAAAATATATAGGTGATCCTATTTAAAATTACAGTTACTTAAAATGGACAAATAATTCACTTCAGTACGTTCATAACACCACAAATGTCCGTTAGGTTAGGTCAGGGGTATGAAACTTGGATAGGAAAAGACGCATCAAGTGTCACTTGTCTTCCACTACTTTTGCTGTCATCTTTCGACCAATCACGTTGCTCCATTTTTTAAATCATAAAACCAACCAACCGTTGATGTTTTTCCTTGTGTTCGGTTTTGAAGGTATTTTTCATGACATGGCCCTTTGTTTAGAAATTATTTATGTTTTTATCGCAAATATCTCAAGATCGTGATTTTAAAATGCAAAAGAAAGTCTTATTGCATGTCTGGGTAAGAAGTTATATTAATATATTTAAGAAAAAAATCTGAAAACAGAGTTCCAACTATTTTCTAGCGGCAAAGGTCGATGACCCTAAATTTTAAAACAATTTTTTACTTTTCTGTCAGAAATAATTTAAGTATCTTGGTATGTATTTGTTGATTAAGCGATTTAAAAAACGTCTCTATTTTCACAAAATAATATTTTTTAATAAAAACTTCAAGTCAGTTTCTTATCGAGGTTGTTTAAAAATAAAGGCTCGATGTTATTGAACATATTCCGGGTAGGTAGTACATTACCTAATTTTTGCTTTGCAACATGATATAAGATATAACTACTAATATTATCAAGTTGACTGTCTATTTAAGGGTTTACAAGAATTTAAGTGAATAAAATAACCAAGTTAATAAGTTCTGGTCACTTTAACTTTAAATATACAAAAGTTTTAGTAAAAGCAAAATAAACAATAAAATCTTAAAGTTACTTAAATTGTTCTTTCTTTGCCCCTTTTTTGTCTTTGTATTTGATATGTGTGATAACTAGTCGTAAGAGAAATAATTTGCCAATATAAGATTTTTGTCGCTGTTCTCTTGTTTCATGATAAATCCTTCAGAATGTTGATGAACATGATGTTAACCAACTGCCACTGGATTTAGACCTGAACTTGATGATGCCCTTCACCGATACTGACCTTCACTGTAATAAGACCTCGACCTGATTTATTGATCTCTACTCGTACTGGATCTCGATATATGATTATGACCCTAAACTTATTTGTGTACATAGATGTGTGATCTCAGTTATTTATTTTCTTAATAAGATTATTTATGCTGCCGGTGTTTGTAGAGGGTGGTATATAGTAGTTTGAGAACACTTTTAAGGAGGGTTAAGCCTTGGCCTCTGCTTTTGTATGGGTTAAGGAATCCTTCAAGACTTTATTTTATATAAATTAAATGATTTTATGCAATACAAAAGTTGTATTATTGATTGTTTTACTAAAGATAAACCAAATATATTTGTCATCAAGGTAAATTAATATTTTGAAATTTAAATTTGTAGTAAATATTTTTATTAAGAATGCGTTGTTGTTACAAATCGTGCAGTGGAAATTGTATTTATTAGTAACAAAAACGTAATTAATAAAAATATTTACTACAAATTTTAAATTTCAAAATATTAATTTTGACCTTCAAAAAAATTAAAACATGGTGGCTTCCCCTACCCCCCTTCCGCCAGTGTTAGTTCAAACCCACTACACTTTGGCGTTAGCAACGTCATTTAAAAGTCACAGCGGCATCTATCATTTAACACGTTAATAACTTTTCTCTTTGTTCGAGTTCTGTGGGTTAGGTTATAGGCACAGAACTCGAACAAAGAGAAAAGTTATTAACGTGTTAAATGATAGATGCCGCTGTGACTTTTAGGGCGAAGCTAACACCGAGAAGCGGAGTGGGATGAACCCCGCCTACCACAAGATCACAACCTGAAGATAGAGACAAAGATCGTGGACCACAGAAAACAAACAGACACGTACGTGCACGCACGACCTCTCATCGCGTTACAGTAACAACACAGCCACAGAGGAATAATGGTGCTGATATTGTCGCTGCACAGCCCATCGATGTTGATGCAACTTCGGAAGCTAGTTTTGTCCAATATGAAACTCGAAAACAAAAACGTCACAATCAAAAAAAGAAAAACGTTAAATACGGCGAAAGAGATGAAGGAAATGATTTTGTTTCATCAAAAACACCAAGAGAAAACCAAAAAATTTGGCTTTTCCTTATAGCGCCCACCCGTATCCTCTTTCATTAATCTCTCAGTTGGTTGGCCTAGCTACGAGGTGGTGACTACAAGTTCTACTCCAGTGGGGGGTCCGGGAAGAATACGGCGCCTTCAGCCCAAATGTGCATTTATAATGAACCATAAGTAGCAAAATAAACACAGGATCACTTGTTTTTCTATAATTTTATTCAGTAAATTTGTAAAATTCGAAAGGGAGCAAAATTGACACTTTTTTACAATCCTGTATATTTTTCCAATAAATATTACTGTTGGCTCACAACACATATTTTTGCTACTACATATCCTTCCATGTCAGTATTGGAATAATGGATAATAGTTTCCGCGCGCACCTCGTATTCGTGAGTTTCGAGCGGCTGAAACCCGCGATTTCTGACTGAAGTGTCTTTCACGCCCGAAAGGTATACTGTTAACCTCAGCTGCGAGCTGGCACGTATGTATGGTGAAGTGAAGTGAACTAATAATTGTTTTCTAAAGTTTTGTCTGTTACTTTTGTCCATAAACACTAAATTTTATTTATTAATAAAATTCATATTTTGTTCCGCATTAAAATTACAAAACACGCATTTCGATCGTCACCAAAACTTCCGTTTTTCCGACTAAAAACCCGATTTAAAATTTAGACTACTTTTATGTAAAATTCTGAACTATTTCAAACTTATTTTATTTTTAAAAACTTCCGGCTGGAAGGTGGGCCGAGGTCCCACCCTCAGATTTCACTAACAGAACTAACTTTTTAACTTGGACTCCGAACTGACGTAATTTCACTTTAACACGTATAGCACTTTTTTATAGACTGACTTTTCCAACGCGCTGTCCGGCTTTTATACCAAATTTTCCTATAGAAAACTGTTTGCAGGTGTGTTTTGCCACCTGCTATGAGTCATTTTAGGTCACGATCAAAATCCGCTTATTTCCAGTTTAATCTGACAGATTTAATAATTTATTAGCCTATAAGGTTCAATTTCGAGTATTTTTGTCCTATTTAGGTCACGAAAGCGTAAAATTATTCTATTATTTCTAAGAATCAGGTGTGCATAGCCCATGAATCATCGATGCACGTGCAAAGGAAAAATCTGGATAAATCCGGTTTATAACCAGTTTTTCTTTCCGCGGATTTCTATCTATAATTTAGGACGCAGGTGTTCGATTAGTCATCAGGTCATCCCCTCTAAGGCCCGTATTATTAATCTCCTGGTAACTTTACCAGCCAGATAATTTCTATGGAGACAATTGTCTTAACAATGGTTTCTTTGGAAATTATCTTGCTGATAAAGTTACCAGGAGATTAATAATACGGGCCTAAAGGAGAGTTTCTATTGGCTTCTATTTTTAACTTCTTGCAGGTGTTTGATTAAAAGATCGGGTGGGGGCGTAAAATAGTGGGGTGTCTTAGGAGATGACCCTTCGCGGGATGCTAGTTCGATTAGTTTCGCGGTCGCGGTTAATTGATTTTACGGAGTGTTTAAATGAATTTAATTATCTTATTTTTAATTGTTTTGTGATTTTAATTTTATAATTTTTTTTCTGGATTTAAATGGATTTTACTTGACAGGTGAGCTTTTTATTAAATTTTTAGAATTATTTTTAGAATTTATTTTCTGAATTTTCCTGCATAAATACTTAGACTCTTAAGCTGATTGTAAGATAATTTTCAGATATATTTGTTTCATAAATAAATATTTTCTATTGAACTTTCCTTGAGATTTTTCATTTAAATACTTTAAAATATTATCTGAATTTTTCTTAAACTCTTTAATATTTTTAAAATATATTTATTTTATAAATAAATATTTTTTTCTGATTTAATAAAATTTTACTTAGATTCTTAGACTTATTTTAAAATAATTTTCAATTTTTTTATTTAATCCATAATAAATATTTTCTGAATTTTTCTTGAATTTTACTTTGACTCTTGACTCATTTTAAAATACTTTTAAAATTTATTTATTCAGTAATAAATATTTTTCCAATTTTTTTATTTAATTTTATTTAGACTTGGAGTTTAAATTATTGTTAAAATTTGTTTATTTCATAAATAATTATTTTCAAAATCCTTGATTGCTGTTTAAATTAATTCTCAATTATTTTTAAATTTCTTTTTAATTATTTCTCAATTTCTTAACATTTTTCAAAACTTGTTAAACAATTATTCTCCAAAATTTTAAATTTGTATTTTAAAATTTTTTTAATCGTTTCAAATTATTTTATTTTAAATTTACTTTTAAATTTAATTAGAAACACTTAGTTTCTACACTGAAATAAATAGTTTCTTTCGATTGTTATATTTTTTTTTTTGAGATTTAAATTTAATAAATATTTTTATTATTTTTCTAAAAATTCTTGATGTCTAATTTTCTTGAATAATCATCCTAATATTTGCATTAACTGGTTTAAATTTTTTACTTTTAAAGTAAGCAAATGTCGTGGTCACTACATCCTTTCTAAGGTTAGAGAAAACATCTCAGAGGATATCATCAAAAATCATGTTGTCAAGCACTCTCAGGCAAAATCAGAGGATGTTTACGTTAAAATGTGTTTACCAAAGGTACAATAAATAGGCAAGCATAAAAGCTTTATGGTTGGAGTAAAACCTGAACTAAAGAAGAAGGTATACGATCCTGCTTTTTGGCCTCGAGGGGTAGGTTTTGAAAGGTTTAACTTCTCATCTGGTCGAAATTTTTTAGACAAACGATAGTTCATAATCACACCTTAATAGCAGACAGGTCCACCACAGAAGACAATCAACCAAATAGTTTACCTGCAAACCCTATATCTAACAAAAATAGGACTCTCAATAATAAACAAACAAAATCTAATGATGTACTGTCGATATTTCACTTAAATATACAAAGCATCAGCAACAAATCCCTGGAGCTTAGAGTTCTACTCGCTGAAACAGAACCGGATGTGTTGTGTATAACGGAACACTGGCTGCAGGAAGCCAACATCTTACAAGTAACAATGGACGACTACAAACCAATTACTTACTCATCCCGCAGTGAATTTAGAGGGGGAGGCACCGCAATATTTGCTAAAACCTGTATAGAAACCAAGGCAATAAACACGGAGACAGTTCCAATTTCCAATAGAAAAACATTGCGAATTTTGCATTACTCAGTTTACCTTAAATAAAAAAACTTACACCATTCTTTGCTTATATAGGTCACCTTTAGGTAATTTTGACTTGTACTTAACCACACTTGATGAGATTCTAAACTCAATCTACTCCACAAGTAAGTATTTGGTGGTCCTCGGGGACTTTAATGTTAATTTTCTTATTAATAGTGAAGCATCCTTCTCTCTATTACAGCTTATGGCGAGTTATGGGTTGGAACCCCATGTCGAGGGCATCACAAGGATGGGTCCTGCCACTGGTACTCAACTTGATAATATTTTCAGCAACATTCATGCAAGCAGTGCAAACTGTAAAATTATTCAAACAAATATTTCCGATCATTTCGCTCAAATTCTGCATTTAAAAATTGATAGATTGTATAGCAAGGTAACTTATACAAAAAAAACGATTTTTCACTAACGCCAATATCACTGATTTTATCAATAGACTAAATCATGAATCTTGGGCTGACGTCTATAGCTCTGCTGGAGCTGACGACAAGTATCAAAGCTTCTTTAATATCTTGTACTACTATTTCGATTTGAGTTTTCCTCTTTGTACTTGCAAAATAAAGAATAAGGACCAAAGCTGGGTCAATTCTGAGATAAAAAATTATTCCAGACACATAAAAGATTTGTATGTTTGGTACAAGATAACTAATAGTCCCATAGTGTTTGACCAATATAAAAGGGAGAGACGTGAATATCGACAATTCTTATCAGAGTATCGAACAGCTCTCAACGAAAATAAAATTATTAATTCTAAAAATATTACAAAAACAGCTTGGAGCATCTTTAAAGCTGAAACTAATCAGATCAACAAACACGCAAACATAACACTTAACTCCATTGATGGCGACATTGTTGAGGATCCTCAGGCTGTCGCCGATATGTTTTGCGAAAAATTTAACATTTCTGCAGTCCCACATGGGCATCCGGATGTCGGCGGCACTCCTGGGGCCCCTACGATGTTTCTTTTCCCTGTCAACGATCCAGAAATATACACTATCCTCTCCAATTTACCTAACAAGTTCTCTTCGGGTCTGGATGAAATTCCAGTAATTATTCTAAAACAAATTTCTAGACAGATCTGTTCTCCTTTAACAGAAATCATTACATAACACAAGTTTTCTCACGGGAGTTTTTCCAACCAATCTAAAAATAGCCAAACTGGTTCCAGTTTACAAGAAGGGAGATAGACAGGATGTGTCAAACTATAGGCCAATTTCTCTCTTGTCATCAATATCGAAGGTTTTTGAGAGGGCCATTTACACTAGGTTGATGAACTTTCTCTCCACTCAAAACATTCTTACAGACAATCAATATGGTTTTCGCCCGAATCATTCAACACAATTAGCTATCTTTAAAGTTCTGTGTTTTATTGTTGAAAATGTCGATAAAAACGAAAAGGTCGCGGGCCTTTTCTTTGACCTCTCGAAGGCGTTCGATACAATTAATCATGGGATACTACTAAAGATACTAAATAAATATGGTATAAGAGGCAACTGCCTGCACCTTATCTGCTCTTACCTACAAGGAAGAGAACAACTAGTCAGTATCTCCAGGGATGGTAGCAGTTACCAATCTGCATCGAGACTCATAACACAAGGTGTCCCTCAGGGCTCTATACTGGGACCAGTACTGTTTCTCCTGTACGTGAATGGCCTTTGCGAGGGGTTTCTGTGGGGTCTAGTCTGCCAGTATGCAGATGATACATCCATTGTGTTGTCACATTTGAGGTTCCCTCTGGCCTCTCTGAAGTCTGTTCACGTGCAGTGGAGCAGATGCAACAGTGGTGCACTATGTATGCTTTAAAACTTAACTCTACAAAAACTGGTTTATACTCACTTTTTGCAAAACCTCAAAAAAAAAAAACGAGTCACTATGCGTTTGGTGTGATGGAAAAACGGTGCCCGTGATGGAGACCATTAAGTTTTTGGGAGTTCAACTCGACACCTCACTGAGCTGGGACTATCAGACCAACACCTTAGTGTCCAAACTACACAGTATCTGTGCCTTGATTCGCAGACTAAGGTGGTCTCACTAAGCTCACTTCGACAGTTCTACTTTGCCTCTGTACAATCAATGTTAGCCTACAGCGTCATGTTTTGGGGCTCCTCTCGTGGTGCCACATCAGTCTTCATTGCACAAAAACGCATCATAAGATGCTTACTCAAACTTCATCCAGACCTTATTTTACAGAACTTGGTCTCCTAACATTACCATCCTTATACTTCTTAACATTGGTTCTATTTGTCAAAAACCACCCCCATCTATTTAATACCAATGCACAACACTATGCAGACAACATGACTGTGATTACCCGTGGCAGGGCTGACCTAAGTGTGCCCCCTCATAACTCTACCTTCTATGAGAAAACGCCACTCTATATGGCAATTAAGGCATACAATCTGCTGCCACCCGACGTTAGATCGGAACCAAATGTAAAGAAATTTAAGAGGCAGACCACCAAATTCCTGCAGGAGAAGTGTCTATATAGCTTCAATTTAGATTTTAACCGCTAAAAAGCACAATCATTCTTTACAAAATTTTAACGTGTAGTTCTGTCATTACTATTTTAAATCCTAAATTGTAATTAACTGCTGTAAATTTTAATGTGTATTGTTGTCCGTGCTATCTCTGTTTTCTTTTTACTATTTTTATACTCGAATTATAATTGATTGTTGTGTAGTACATTTTTGCAGAAATTTTAACGTGTGGTTTTTACCGTCACTATATTTTTATAACTGCTTTTCTCGTAGTATATAAGTATGTATATTTTGGGTAATTTATTACCACTTTTACTTGTAAGGGCAATAGCCTAATCCACTTTCTTTTTTTTGACGTTGCTATGTCCATGTGATTTTTGCTGGCAATAAAGAATATTATTATTATTATTATTATTATTAACTAATTAAGGCGGAAGGGGGGCAGGGGAAGCCACCATGTTTTTATTTTTTGAAGGTTAAATAAATATTTGGAATAGCGTTGGGTCATACGACTCTTTTTAGTGAGCGCGCTCATTTCATTCAGCTCACTTAGGTGAGTCGTACACACTGAGTCGTTCATTTGAACGATGGCGACAATGCATACATACAGGCGGAATCGAGAGCGCTCTTTGACTCGCTGAATAACGGCACATACGATACGAATGATACGATAGGAGCCAATGAGCTGCAATGCACGTGAGCGCATGCAGCGTGCACAGCCGAAGTTCGGAGTTTAATTTGAATTTTTTAGGCGTTTGTTGCATTCCAGGAGGAGACAGCGCCGTAGTCAGGGCTTTTTATTGAGTTTGTATTGTATATTTTTTTCAGTTTAAAGTTAAGTGTGTGTTTGTGAGTTTGTGTACGGTACGTTACGAATATTCGTTAGTTTAAAAGATTGCGATTGGTGAGAAAAAAATATTTTGATTTTTAACGACTTCTTGAGTAAAGCTATACTCACATTGGAATAAATTATTGACATTTTTTACGAATTGTTGTAGTTTTATGAATTGAGTAAAGAAGTCATTAGTACAAAAATTTATTTTTCTTAAATGATGAATTACAGTTAGCAATGGAATCTAAAAAAAGAAGTGAAGTATGGACTTATTTTGAGCAAATCCCTAATGGTAGGGAAAAATGTAATTTTTGATCGCTATATTAAACTCTTATGCAACACACAGCGCACGGTATTGTATACGGATGAGCAATACTATTTATTATAATGGCGATTTGAACGACTCATTCAGCAGAACGGAGTCGTACGCTCACCGCTCACTTAAAAGAGTCGTTCATTTTGAACGACTCGCTCATGAGCGACCCATCACTAATTTGGAAATTTAAAATTTGTAATAAATTTTTTTTTATTAATTACGTTTTTATTACTAATAAATACAATTTGCATTGCACGATTGGTAATAACAACGTATTTTTATAAAAAATTATTTAAAACAAATTTTAAATGTCAAAATATTAATTAACCTCAATAACAAATATTATATATATAATTTTTAGTAAAACAATCAATAATACAACGTTTTTATTGCACAAAATCAATAAATTTATATAAAATAGTCTTTAAGGAACGCCTTTGAAGGATTCCTTAATCTCTACAAAAGCAGAGGCCAAGGAACCCTCCGTAAAAGTGTTCTCAAGCTACTACATACCACCCTCGACAAACACCCACAGCATAAATAAATTTATTAACAAAATAAATAACTGAGATCACACATCTATGATACACAAATAAGTTTAGGGTCATAATAATTAATAAAGTTCAGAATTTAGAGGATGATAGGTCGAGATCCAGTACCAGTGAAGATCAATAAATCAGGTGGAGGTCAGTATCAGTGAGGGGCATCTTCAAGTTCAGGTCTAAATCCAGTGGCGGTTGGTTAACATCACGTTCATCAACATTCTGAAGGATTTATCACGAAACAAGAGAACAGCGACAGAGTCTAATATTGGCAAATTATTTCTCTTACCACTAGTTAACACACATATCAGGTACAAAGTCAAAAAAGGGGCAAAGAAAGAACAATTTATGTAACTTTTAAGATTTTATTGTTTATTTTGCATTTACAAAAACTTTTGTATATTTAAGTGACGAACTTATATAGACTACCTTGGTTATTTTGTTCACTTAAATTCTTGTGAATCCTTAAATAGACAGTCAACTTGATAATATCAATAGTTATATCATGTTGCTGGCAAAAATTGAGTAATGTACTACCTACCCGTAAAATGTTTAATAACATCGAGCCTTGTTTTTAACCTCGATAAGAAGCTGACTGAAGTTTTCAATAAGAAATATGATATATTATGAAAATAGATGTTTTTTAAATCGGCCAGTGAACAAATGGATACATATCACAATACTTCAATTATTTCTTGCAGAGAAAGTAGTAAAAGTAAAGTAAAAATTTGAACAAATTGTTTTGAAATTTAGGGTCGTTGACCTTTAGCGATAGAAAATAATTGAAACTGTTTTCACCTTCTTTTTCTCAAATATAATAATATAACTTCTTACCCAGACATGCAATAAGACTTTCTTTTGCATTTTCAAAGCACGATCTTGAAATATTTTTGATAAAAACCCAAAATAATTTCTTAACAAGCCATGTCATGAAATACCAAACCAGGGGTATGAAACAGGGATCCGGCAAATCGCCTAAATCGCATCAGTCAGTTATGTCAATGTCACTTGTCTGCCACTTCAAAAGATGTCTGCCTTTCTAGGATATGAAAGAGATTGGCTCAAATCAAAATACATATTTGAATAGCAACCAATCACGTTGCTCCACTTCTTAACCACCTTTTTCCTTGTGTTTGGTTTTGGTTTGGTATTTCATGACATGGCTTGTTAAGAAATTATTGTTGCGGACAACGCAATTCTTCTTTTTTTATTCTTATTTTTAATCAAATAGTTTTTTGTAAATATCTTATGAATTTTAAATCGCCTTGTACACAAATATTTATAATCAGGCATGAAGTAAAAGTTATCCCTAATTTCTAAGGGCCACATGTTGACCGTTATTACTTTTACGTACTTTCAGCTTTCTACTTTCTACCATAGACATTATTTTTATATTTCTATGCTTTCTACCCAGCGGGGTTATTTGGGAAAGTTTGGTCCCGAAAAATATACGGTTCAACATGTGGGAAGAAATCAGTGTCTTCCGAGCCAAAGAGTCGAGCGGGACCACGGCGGTGTCGGGCGAAAATAGCCCACACTGGGCACTCTATACAATTTATATATAAACAATAATTTAATTAGTGTCTTCCGAACCGAAGAGTCGAGCGGGACTCATTCGGTGTCGGGTTAAAAAAGCCCACACTGGGCACTCAATTCATTTCGCATATAATTAGTGCCTTGCGAACCGAAGAGTCGAGCGGGACTCATTCAGTGTCGAGTGAAAAAAGCCCACACTGGGCACTCAATTAATTTCACGTAAATTAGTGTCTTCCGAGCCAAAGAGTCGAGCGGGACCACGGCGTTGTCGGGCGAAAATAGCCCACACTGGGCACTCTATCCAATTTACACATAAACAATACATAAATCAGTGCCTTATAAAAAGCCCCCACTGGGCACGTAATTCAATTTACATATAAACAGTACTTATTGATAGGTCGCGTCTTACCACGACACTATCACTTGTTCCTGTGCCAAGGAAATTTTTTTATTGAAGTTCGCGTGGGTTTTCTTGTGCTACAAAGCTATACGCAGCTACAATAAGGTGCTGAATCCTGCTCACCTGCCGAGCAAAGGTGTTCCAACCATCCTCTATTGGACGCAGGTATCATATTGATATATTGAACGAGTGCAGCTGAATGATAAGTTTACTACATTTACAGCTAGTCGGTTCATAATAATAAAAAATCTAAGTACTTTTTACATCACAACCATTTCTTTAAATTCATAAATGAGCCACGGGGAAGATGACACATGACTGAGGGTTCATCGATTCATCTGCTGATGACAGTTTTATATTTTTTGAACAGTTACTATTTTATTCCTTTGTATTTGTATTTAGTTTTTAATTTTACAACTGAATGAATGGGAGAGAGTGAATTTTACATTTGTTTTATATTGTGTTTATTTTTGTCTTTTGACGTTTAGCTGTATTTTTTGTATATATATTTCTACATTTTTTTATTATACATTTTATTTTACACATAACAAGTAGTTGTTTTTATTCTTTGCAAGGGTCCAGCTAGCGTCCTAGATAATACTTTTCACATAACCTGCGATTATTAAGCAGGTGGGAGCACTTGGCTCCTTGGCCGGGATACTCACTCCCGGTTTTTCTGTGCCGAAGAGAATAGGACATCCTTCGCGCACATGATGGTCCTTCGAGCCGGATAGCTAACTGGGACTTTTTGTAGGGAATAACGCTACTTTTTAGAATATTTTTATATTCAAATTAAATTTTTTTTAATAAGTTTAAATATTTAAACTTTGAGCGGGTTTTTACGACCACTGAATTGTGTAGTGACGTTTTACACAGTAATAAATAACAGAAAGACTTTTTCTTAAATTCCAAAGACATTTTCGCGGATATATTTCCTATTTAAAGGACTTTAAGGTATTAATGACAGTTTAATCCTTTTTTCTGCAGCTATTTTGTAATAGACGTGCATGTTTTTATATTTTTGTCTATTCTCCCTTAGGTGTTTTCAATTTTCCTAATTATATTTTTATTTGCGGTTTTTATATACATTTTTGATTGCACATTATTGTAACGAGCAATTTAATAAAATGGACGGCTTAAAAAAGCAATTAGCACCAATTAAGGGTAATATCACCAAAATTCACAATTGGTACACAGTTAATAAGGACGCATTAACTGATATTTATCAATTTAAAATTAAAGAAAATTTACTTATTACATCTTACGACAAATACGATAAATTATTGGAGGACATTGAAGAATTAGGTGATGATACTCTTAAAGCTGAATGTGATGCTATAGAAAGCAAGTACTGTACCACTTTAGCAGGTATAAGAAAAGTAATCGATAATATACATTGTCATAATGCTACATCTGGTGCGCCCACAGGTCAGGTTTCATCCCTAGGTCAGGTGGCGCCAAGTAAAAAATTGCCTGAAATTTTAATAGCTCCATTTACCGGTAATTTCGCTGACTGGAACGCTTTTGACGAGCTTTTTCAAAATCTAATTGTAAATAATTCAAGTTTAACGGATATTCAAAAATTCATTTATTTAAAATCTTATCTTAAGGGCGAGCCCCTCGAATTGATTGACAGTTTACAATTGACAAGTGATAATTTTTTAATAGCCTTAAATACTTTAAAGGATAGATACGCCAATGAGTATCGAATTATTAATTCACATATAAAAAAATTATTGGATGTACCTACTTTTAATAAAATATCTGCATCTGATATCAGAAAATTTATTACTCAAGCCAAACAAGGTATCCAGTCAATTGAAAACTTAAATATCCCAAAAGAAGAATGGATAGACCTGATGCGTATTCATATTTTTACACAAAAATTAGATTTTAATACAAATAAGGCATTTGAAAGCGAAAGGGATCGAAAAAACCGTCCAACTTTACACGAATTTTTTAATTTCTTAGACAAGCGCTGCTCAATTATGGAGACAGTTGCTGACAATACCAATAAATCATCAGGTAGTCATTTTAAAGCTGGGATAAGGTCAACGCACCATTTAAACCTCGGTAATAATAATAACCATTCTGGGTCTAATTACGGTCAGAATACGGGCCAATATAAATGTGTTTTTTGCAATATAAATTTCCATCGCATATCTCAATGCGAAAAATTTAAAAGGTTGACAACCCAACAAAGGTTTAATTTTGTTAAAGATAAAAAGCTATGCCGCAATTGTCTTTCTTCTCAACATACGCTTGAGAATTGTACCTCAGAAAGAACGTGCGTTTCATGTAATAGAAAGCATCACACGTTATTACATATACAAAATGTCCAATCGTCTCGAGGAAACAATAGTAAGAACCCAAATAATTTTAATTCTAATCAAATAAATAGTTATAATACTATTCCAAACAATAATCAAAACCGAAGCGGTTACCATAATCGGCAACTAGGTCAAGGTTCCAGTGGGAGTATGCCCCAGCGGCTCAATTCCCTACTTGGCACCGCAAACAATGATCAATCCCCTGATCAAATTTTAACTCATCAGCCAGTACCGAATGTGCAAGGCAACAAGCCGACAATTGGTACTAGGACTTATGATTCTACATCTTGTTCTGCAGTGAGCAAAACTCAGAATGAGACACTTTTAGCCACCGCGCTAGTTACCCTGTACTCAGACAGAGGTGAACGAATTGTAGCCAGAGCTTTACTGGATAGTGGAAGTCAGATTTCATTTGTAACCGAGAGCCTGGCAAAAGAGCTTAAATGCAAAACTTATAACAGAAATATGCAAATTACAAGCATTTCTCAGCAATTAACTCATTCCCATAAAATGGCGAATTTAAAAGTTTATTCGACTTTATCCAATCAAAGGAACTTTTTAGTACCCTGCGTAATTCTTGATAAAATTACCTGTAATCTCCCAAGAGTTAGATTGGATACAAGTTTTCTTAAAATTCCCAGTGATATTACACTTGCGGATCCAAGATTTTTCGAAAGCCAGCCCATAGATATTCTACTGGGTATGGACGTTTATAGTGATCTAATTTGTAACGGTATAAGAAAATTGGGCAAGGGATTACCTGTCCTTATTAATACTTATCTTGGCTGGACAATATCTGGCAATGTTCCAGTCCAAAAAAATATTGTTCATATGGTGACGCAACCTACGAATTCTCATGACTCTGAAGAGAAAACCCCCATTTCATTATTTGTTAGCTCGCTTAATTCTGACGAAAGAGCCGATCAGCTGATTCAAAAGTTTTGGTCGGTAGAAGAAATATTAGATAAGGTTCCACTTTCTGCTGACGAAAACTTAGCAGAACAAATTTTTAAAGAAACTACTGTTAGACTAAAAGACGGTAGATTTCAAGTTAATTTGCCAATTAAAAGCCCTGAAGAGCACCTGAAATTGGGTGACTCTTTTTATCGTGCCTCAAAACGATTCTATACACTTGAAAATAAATTGCATAAAAATGAAACCCTCTTAAATGACTACAAGGACTTTATTAATGAATATGTTTCACTAGGTCACGCCAAAGAAGTACCTCTAAATATTAAAAATGAAAATAATGAGGTTAAATATTTTTTACCGCATCATTGCGTCATTCGCGCAGACAGCTTAACCACTAAGCTGCGCGTGGTATTCGACGCATCTATGAAATCGGACACCGATTATTCGCTCAATGATATAATGTTAAAGGGTTCCACTGTTCAACCAGAACTGTTTGATATTTTGTGCCGTTTCAGGATGTCTGAGTTTATGTTTACTGCTGACATAGAAAAAATGTTTCGGCAAATTAAAGTAAATCCAAGTCAAACCTTCCTCCAAAATATTTTATGGCGAGCAAGCCCAACAGAGAAATTAAAATGTCTGGAATTACAGACAGTTACATATGGAACAAATAGCGCTCCATATCTTAGCACTCGATGCTTAATTGAACTAGCAAATAAAAATGAAACTACATATCCCTTGGCAGCCGACGCGCTTCAAAATCAATGTTATATTGATGACATATTATACGGCTGTGACTCAGTGGAACAGCTCACAGAGGCACACAAACAACTAACTAACCTCTTACAAACAGCAGGAATGAGTTTACACAAATAGTGCTCAAACTCTCAAGAATTTCTTAAAATAATTTCTTTACATCGCCATAAACAGAAATATGTTGTCAAACCGATAACATACAAGATATTGTACTAATATTCCCCTTTATATACTTGAAGCATACTTCAACGGGGGAGGATGTTGCGGACAACGCAATTCTTCTTTTTTTATTCTTATTTTTAATCAAATAGTTCTTTGTAAATATCTTATGAATTTTAAATCGCCCTGTACACAAATATTTATAATCAGGCATGAAGTAAAAGTTATCCCTAATTTCTAAGGGCCACATGTTGACCGTTATTACTTTTACGTACTTTCAGCTTTCTACTTTCTACCATAGACATTATTTTTATATTTCTATGCTTTCTACCCAGCGGGGTTATTTGGGAAAGTTTGGTCCCGAAAAATATACGGTTCAACATATGGGAAGAAATCAGTGTCTTCCGAGCCAAAGAGTCGAGCGGGACCACGGCGGTGTCGGGCGAAAATAGCCCACACTGGGCACTCTATACAATTTATATATAAACAATAATTTAATTAGTGTCTTCCGAACCGAAGAGTCGAGCGGGACTCATTCGGTGTCGGGTTAAAAAAGCCCACACTGGGCACTCAATTAATTTCGCATATAATTAGTGCCTTGCGAACCGAAGAGTCGAGCGGGACTCATTCAGTGTCGAGTGAAAAAAGCCCACACTGGGCACTCAATTAATTTCACGTAAATTAGTGTCTTCCGAGCCAAAGAGTCGGGCGGGACCACGGCGGTGTCGGGCGAAAATAGCCCACACTGGGCACTCTATCCAATTTACACATAAACAATAATTAAATTAGTGCCTTGCGAACCGAAGAGTCGAGCGGGACTCATTCGGTGTCGGGTTAAAAAAGCCCACACTGGGCACTCAATTAATTTCGCATATGATTAGTGCCTTGCAAACCGAAGAGTCGAGCGGGACTCATTCAGTGTCGGGTGAAAATAGCCCACACTGGGCACTCTATCCAATTTATATATAAACAATAAATAAATCAGTGCCTTGCGAACCGAAGAGTCGAGCGGGATTCATTCGGTGTCGGGTTAAAAAAGCCCACACTGGGCACTCAATTAATTTCGCATATGATTAGTGCCTTGCAAACCGAAGAGTCGAGCGGGACTCATTCAGTGTCGGGTGAAAATAGCCCACACTGGGCACTCTATCCAATTTATATATAAACAATAAATAAATCAGTGCCTCACGAACCAAAGAGTCGAACGGGACCAAGGCAGTGTCGGGAGAAAATAGCTCACACTGGGCACTCTATCCTATTTACATATAAACAATACATAAATCAGTGCCTTATAAAAAGCCCCCACTGGGCACGTAATTCAATTTACATATAAACAGTACTTATTGATAGGTCGCGTCTTACCACGACACTATCACTTGTTCCTGTGCCAAGGAAATTTTTTTATTGAAGTTCGCGTGGGTTTTCTTGTGCTACAAAGCTATACGCAGCTACAATAAGGTGCTGAATCCTGCTCACCTGCCGAGCAAAGGTGTTCCAACCATCCTCTATTGGACGCAGGTATCATATTGATATATTGAACGAGTGCAGCTGAATGATAAGTTTACTACATTTACAGCTAGTCGGTTCATAATAATAAAAAATCTAAGTACTTTTTACATCACAACCATTTCTTTAAATTCATAAATGAGCCACGGGGAAGATGACACATGACTGAGGGTTCATCGATTCATCTGCTGATGACAGTTTTATATTTTTTGAACAGTTACTATTTTATTCCTTTGTATTTGTATTTAGTTTTTAATTTTACAACTGAATGAATGGGAGAGAGTGAATTTTACATTTGTTTTATATTGTGTTTATTTTTGTCTTTTGACGTTTAGCTGTATTTTTTGTATATATATTTCTACATTTTTTTATTATACATTTTATTTTACACATAACAAGTAGTTGTTTTTATTCTTTGCAAGGGTCCAGCTAGCGTCCTAGATAATACTTTTCACATAACCTGCGATTATTAAGCAGGTGGGAGCACTTGGCTCCTTGGCCGGGATACTCACTCCCGGTTTTTCTGTGCCGAAGAGAATAGGACATCCTTCGCGCACAATTATTTTGGGTTTTTATCAAAAATATTTCAAGATCGTGCTTTGAAAATGCAAAAGAAAGTCTTATTGCATATCTGGGTAAGAAGTTATATTATTATATTTGAGAAAAAGAAGGTGAAAACAGCTATAATTAGGACGCAGGTGTTCGGTTAGTCATCAGGTCATCCCCTCTAAACTAGAGTTTCTATTGTCTTCTATTTTTAACTTCTTGCAGGTGTTTGATTAAAAGATCGGGTGGGGGCGTAAAATAGTGGGGTGTCTTAGGAGATTGACCCTTCGCGGGATGATAGTTCGATTTTCGCGGTCGCGTTTAGTTGATTTTTACGGAGTGACTAAATGAATTTAATTATTGTTTTGTGATTTTAATTTTATAATAATTTTCTGGATTAAATGGATTTTTCTTAACAGGTGAGCTTTTATTAAGTTTTTTGAATTATTTTCTGAATTTTCCCGCATAAATACTTGGACTCTTAAACTGATTGTAAAATAATTTTCAATATATTTGTTCCTTAAATAATTATTTTCTTTTGAACTTTCCTTGAGTTTTTTCATTTAAATACTTTAAAATATTATCTGAATTTTCCTTAAACTCTTAAAAAATTATTTTTTTAATTTTATTTATCAATGAAATAGAAATTTTTTTTAAATATTTTTAAATTTAATCTGATCTTTTTGTGAATGTTTTATAGTATTTTTGCTGAGCTTTCGGTAGAATTTATTTAAAAGAAATATATTTATTTTTAATTTTGAATATTAACAATTTATTTATTTTTTCTGACATTTATTTGGGAAACGCTTGGTTATTATAAATTATTTTTTCCTACGATTAAAAATTTTTTTTTTTTTTAATTTTTAATAAATCTTTAATTTTCTGAGATTTACTTTTGCACGAAGCAGTTAAAAAAAAATTTCTTTTGTTTAATAATAAAAATTCTTTTTATTATTTCCCGATTTTTTTTTTAATTTAAAATTTTAATAAAGACCTTTTCCCAAAATAATTTATCTACCCAATTTGCGGTATTTATTTAAGAATTCCTTATCTATTTGGCCGGACGTTACACTTGGCCTCTGCTTTTGTAGAGATTAAGGAATCCTTCAAAGGCGTTCTTAAAAAGACTTGATTTTATATAAATTTAATGATTTTGTGCAATAAAAACGTTGTATTATTGATTGTTTTACTAAAAATAAGTTATATAATATTTGTTATCGAGGTAAATTAATCTTTTGACATTTAAAATTTGTTTTAAATATTTTTTTATAAAAATACGTTATTACAAATCGTGCAGTGCAAATTGTATTTATTAGTAATAAAAACGTAATTAATAAAAAAAATTAAATTACAAATTTTAAATTTCAAAATATTAATTTGACCTTCAAAAAAATAAAAACATGGTGGCTTCCCCTACCCCCCCTCCACAATTATTAGTTCAAACCCACTCCGCTTCTCGGTGTTAGCATCGCCCTTAACGTCATTTAAAAGTCACAGCGGCATCTATCCTTTAACACGTTAATAACGTTTCTCTTTGTTCGAGTTCTGTTGTGCTCATAATACAACTATTAGTAAAGGTATGATATCAACAGAGTGCGCAGTGGATCGTGACGTCACACTGTGACGAATTTTAGAATTGAATTATACGCAAAGTGTAGTTTACGTTATTAAAAGGCAATTTTATATAAAATTTTTAATAAATTTATTTCAAATCATATTAGCCTTAGAATTTCAACTGTGACTTAAATCTTGAAACATACATTTTATATAGATAGATTGATTATTGTCGAGATTTAACTTACCTTCCTTTTAACTTAAACTTGTAGATGTGATTATGTTGGAAGGAAAATTAAAGTATTTAGGAATTCGTTTCGACCAAAATTTTACATATAATTTAACCTATAACTTAAACAACGGAGAATAAAAAAAAAATTTTTACACTTCACAGAACTTTATATTCACAGTATGACTATCATATTGGAAAATGAATATGATAGTCATACTGTGAATATAAAGTTCTGTGAAGTGTAAAAAATTAAATAAGGAGTGACCGAAAACCCAAGAAAAACAAACATTATCTCAATAATGGCGGTTTTTAGGCACAAGTGACGTCACGAAAACCTGCGCGGTATCATATCTTCATGTAGTTTTATCCTGACAAAGCCGACAAACCTTTTTTTCTTCTGTGGTTGTATCGAGATCCCGTTGTATCATATGAGTTGTGTTCGGTTGTGTTGTTGCTGTAACCTGTAACCACAACCGACAACCACCGAAATAAATTCATGTTGTGTTGTGTGTTGTGTGTGGAACTGATGTGGCATGAGATTACCCAATTCCTTAGCGAAGTATTTTTATTTAGTTACGAAAATGTTAAATTTAACTGTTCAAATTAAATTTTTTATAAAACAACATTTTTTCGGATGATTTTGCCCATCATAAACAATGACCAAAACATAGGTCGACTGTTCCCGAAAATGAACGACGATTCTCAACATGACAGTAATTCAAAGTTACCGGATTGTGTAGATTCATTATCTTATTTTAGTCAAACTAATAAAACTAACTCTAATTTTGTGATACATGAGGCTCTTAATTGCTCATATAATTCAATCTATTCAGATTCTAATGAAAATGAAGAAGTGAGCTCTTCTGACTCGAACTGTCAGTCAGCCGAAAGTGAGGTTAAGTCTTTAAAAGAGTGGTTGATCTTGCACAATGATCTAATACAACAACAAAACGACGAAATTCTCGATAAAGAACAACAAATATTTCTTTTGCAACGGGAAAATGAAATGGTAAGTATTCTAGGTCTATAAACAAGTTTCTAGATTTGCCTTTGATACTAGATGAAAACAAGACTTGAATATCAACCAAGTAAAGAATGAACCAATGTTTTTTTTTAGCTTAAGGAGCGTCTCAATTGTTTAGAGAAAGGTATTCCATTTAATCTCGAAAAACATTATAGTCAAGTAACAGAGCATACAGCTGAAGAATCTCTTTTGGAAGATATGACCCAGGATTCATCTGGTCAATACGAAGAAGAAAGTAAAGAAAATATTGAAATTGTTAATTCTCAGCAAAGCAATGAGGTTGTAACATGTTCTTTAGAAGCAATTAATTATGAAATAAAAGATGATAGTGATGTTGAATCTCAAGTCGATACTACAATAGATGAAGATACATTTGCAGTAGAGGATAACGAACTTAAAAGTGAGGACTATATAGGTAACGATTTAAGTGACAGTTTTAAAACAGAAAGTGACACTGCGGAGTGTAACAAGGATTCATTGTCAGAGTACAACTTTACTGTTAACAATTTTTGTGAGTTTGATCCTATGAAGAACATTAAAATGAGTATTAGGAGAAAAAGGATTAGTGGCTCATCTGTCCTCTCTAACAATGAGCCTACTATTTTGGTAGATAAGACATTACCACGCATCAAAAAGAAGAAACAATGTAAGTGTTTGTTCTAATTTATTTTTATTTATTAAGGGTAAGTCCATAATAATAATAATAATAATAATAAACTCTTTATTTTGAAAGTATGCAGCATACAATAAAATAGTGTCACAAAAAAAACAAACAAAGGTATTATTTCTCAATTTAAATTTAAATGTCCATAAAATTCATCTACTGTATATGGTTCTACATCTACAATAAGCCTAAAGATAGACCTTTTCAGTTTCTTTAGATTATTAATTTGCTTTATATGGTTTGGTAGAGCATTATATAACTTAATACACTGATAATAGGCTCCCTTTTCATATAAAGTCAATCTATGCCTGGGATAGATATAATTTAGCGTTCGAGTAGGGTATTTCTTTTGTGCCTCGCTATTTTCAAAAATATTTTTATTTCTAAAAAAAAATAATACACACTCCTGTATGTAAATTCCAGACACAGTCAAGAGTCCCTGCTGTTTAAATTTACCTCTACATGAATCTCTCGGTCTTAAATTAAGAATTACCCTTAACGCCCTTTTTTGACAACAAAAGATTCTTGTTATGTCTTTGGCACTCCCATACATTACTAGCCCATATCTTATTCTAGATTCAAAGTTAGAGTAATATACCATTTTTCTAGTTTCTAAATTAACATATTTACTTAATATTCTAAGGGTGTAACATACAGCATTTAACTTTGTTACAACATATTGCACATGACTACCCCAGGACATTTTACTATCCAGAAACATACCTAAAACTTTAGTATTTTCCTTTAATTCAATATTACTGTTATTAATGGTTATGGTTTCCGGATTTTCCAGAGTGGATCGGTTAGTCTTAAACATGGTGATACCTGTCTTTGATTTGTTTAAAATCAGTTTATTTTTAACAAACCAATTATTTCCTTATATATCACTAGATAAAAAAGTAAACAAACAGTTAAATAAAACTAATCCATATAGTCCAGTCAATTCGGATGAAGAGGATAAATTAGTGGCTGCCGAAACAGAATGGCTGCTTCCAAGAAATAAGAATAAAAAAAGAAAAGCTAATGAGTCACCCGAAAAAGACATAAGCCTACCCAAAGATAATAAATCTAATGCCGTCAAAGATATTAAGCCACCCCCCATTATTGTTAGTAACTTAAATAACTACACAGAAATAAAGAATAAACTACAATCAATTAACATCAATTATAATGCAACCCTTATGAGCAATAAGCAACTTAAAATCAACGTTGCAAATGCAAATGAATATCGTGAGTTAACCAAACATATGAATGATATTGCACAAGAATGGCATACCTATGAAAATAAACAGGATAGACCGATAAGAGTAATGGTTAGGAATCTACACCCAACATGTGAAATTAAGGATATTTCTGATGAATTAGCCCAAAATGGTTTTAAAATTATATCTGTAGATAACAAATTAAAAAAAACAGAAAAGGGATACATTAAACTACCACTATTTGTACTAACGTTCGATACCACAGAAGACATTAAAAAAGTATTTGCTATCCAGCACTTGTGTAATATGAAAGTTAAAATTGAGGCTCTTAAAACTAACAAGATGATACCACAATGTAAAAACTGTCAGAGATATGGCCATACCCAAAAATTCTGCAGAAGAAATTCTTATTGTGTCAAATGCGCTGGTAATCATTTGACAAAAGAATGTACCAAGCCCAAGAATACTCCAGCAAAATGTTTTAATTGCGGTGAAGCCCATCCAGCCAACTACAGGGGGTGTGTAGTCGCTAAGGAACTACAGAAGAGGCGTGAAAATGTGATTAGAGGAAATAATCAACAAACAGAAAGACGGTCATTTACATCCAATAAAATGAAAAGCGGAGTTACTTACGCTGAAATGGCAGAAAATAAGAAAACAGAATCCGAATTATCATCAGGTAAAGAAGAACCATGTATTATGCAAATGCTGCAGAATATGATGGCTACACTGAGCGAAGTAACAAAACGTTTGGATAGACTAGAAGATAGGAACGGTGATGCAACACTCAAGCGGAAATAATGGATTTTAAAGACCTAAGAATAGCTACCTGGAATGCCAATGGCATTCTAAACAAAAGACATGAACTAGAAGTTTTTTTGAATTCACAGCAAATAGATATATGCCTCATATCAGAAACTCACATGACAAGTCAATCTTATATTAAGCTTAGAGGTTATAAAATGTATCATACTATCCATCCAGACAATCAAGCGAAGGGCGGTAGTGGTGTAATTATTAAGGAATCAATTAATCATTTTGAGGAAAGTAATTTACAACGGGTAAACATTCAATGTACAATGGTTGGTATTAAATCAACAAAACAAAAATTTATAGTCGGGTCAGTATACTGTCCTCCACGTCATAATCTCAAAGAAGAGGACTACCTAACATTACTACAATACTCAGGAGAAAGGTTCATTATTGGTGGAGATTTTAATGCCAAACATGTGGAATGGGGCTCTAGATTAACGACAACCAAAGGTAGGGAGCTAAGAAAAGCTATTCGAAAAAGAAACTGCAACACCCACTCTTCAGGTAAGCCTACTTATTGGCCCACAGATGTTAACAAAATTCCAGACTTGTTGGACTTTTTTATTACAAGGAAGGTTTCACCTAACTTTATTGAAGTAGAAGAAAATTTCGATTTAGATTCAGATCACTCACCAGTCATTCTAACTCTGAGTGAAACGGTTATAAAAAAAGCGGCTCGCCCCTCACTGACCAATAAAACTACTGACTGGGAAAGATTTCGCAGGGAGCTAGAAGAAAACATCAACTTGAATATTAATCTGAGAACGACTGAACGGCTTGAAGAAGAGGCTGAACACTGTATACAGCTCTTTCAAAAAGCAGCATACAACAATACTAAAGATATTACACACAACACCAAAGGTATCAACTACCCTATAGAGATTCGAGATTTAGTTAAAGAAAAAAGAATAGCAAGGAGAAGATGGCAACAGACAAGGGATCCTGCATATAAAACAATTTTAAATAACAAAACACAAAAGCTCAGGAGAGAGATACAGAAAATTAAAGAAGAATCTATGAACTCCTACTTGCAAAATCTTACAGCAGATGAGGATACCAACTACTCTCTATGGAAAGCCACCCGGAAGACTAAGGGATTCACCACCATCACCACTCCACCTGTGAGAAGAGGCAGGGAACCATGGGCTAAAGACAATAAACAAAAATCAGACCTCTTTGCTGAACATCTAGCTGAAATTTTTACACCGAATCAGTCTCAAGTAGAACATAATTTGCCTTTATTCAACAACTTAATTTCGGAAAACATCACCCCTGTTAATTCACAGGAAGTTGCCGAGGAGATTAAAAACAATCTGAATCCAAAGAAAGCGCCAGGATTTGACTTGATAACTGGTGAAATATTGAAGCAATTACCTAGAAAAGGAGTTGTCATGCTTACTTACCTCTTTAATGCAGCCTTCAGACTCAAATATGTCCCTTCTTGCTGGAAAGTTGCAGAAGTAATTATGATTCCGAAACCAGGGAAACCGCCAAATGATGTCCAATCTTATAGACCTATATCACTTTTACCAATTGTAGCAAAACTATTTGAAAAGATTCTGCTTAAGAGGTTAAGGCCTCTGATTGAAAGAAACAGATTAATTCCAGATTATCAGTTTGGGTTTCGACAGAAACATTCAACAATTGATCAAGTCCATAGAATAACAGATGTCATTGAACGTGCCCTTGAAGGAAAAAGTAATTGCTGTGCAGTATTCCTAGATGTCGCCCAAGCCTTTGATAAGGTTTGGCACGAAGGATTAGTGTATAAATTAAATAAAATGCTTCCAAAGCAATATGCAGATATACTAACATCATATATTTCAAACAGGCTCTTTAGAATAAAGCAAGAGGACGAATATTCCGACCTAAAGGAAATAAAAGCCGGGGTACCCCAAGGAAGTGTCCTAGGTCCCATTCTATATTTATTATATACCAGTGATCTTCCAACTCAAGAAGATACAACCCTGGCTACGTTTGCCGATGACACTGCTCTCCTTGCAACTGATCATGATCAAGAAAGAGCTACTAGAAAATTGCAATTAGCTAGCAACTCCATAGTAGAATGGACCAAACAATGGAAGATTAAACTTAACGAACTAAAATCCATCCATATTAATTTTACTAACAAAAAAATAACACAGCCTCTTCCTCTGAACATCAACGGTAAAATTGTTCCTTATGACCTAAAAGCAAAGTATCTGGGTATAACTCTTGATGCCAAGTTAAGATGGAAAGAACATGTTAAAAGAAAAAGGACAGAACTGGACCTGAAATATAAACAATTTTATTGGCTTATTGGTAGAAATTCCAAATTGTCGATATATAATAAGTTATTGATTTATCAGCAGATATTTAAACCAGTGTGGCTATATGGCATTCAGCTGTGGGGCTGTACCAAAGACAGTAATATAAAAATAATTCAGACATTCCAGAACAAAGTGTTGCGCAATATTGTAAATGCCCCTTGGTATGTGCGCAATGCGGATATTCATAGTGATTTAAAAATGCCCTATGTTAAAGAAGAGATTAGAAGGTATGCTGTCAAACATGAGGCAAGATTACACCTTCATGACAACGTGGAAGCCCTTCAACTGCTTGACAACCAAGGCCAAGTCCGGAGATTGAAGAGGACCAAACCATTTGATCTTGTGTAGTGTGCGGGTCAGGCCAGTGCGCGAGTGAGACAGTAAATAATTGATAGATAAACCTATGGGATATCACTGGATTGACCTTAGATAAGTACCTAGTTTTTAAGCCTTATTAGCGTAAAATTAATGGTTAGTCTTTTAGACTAGTTTTAATATAGAGACACATGAAAGTGTTGAATAAAAAAAAAAAAAAAAAAAAAAAAAATATATCACTAAAATATTTGTATCATCTGCATAGTTGGTAACTTTAATATTTTGTTGTATCCTGGAAATTTCACCAATATTATTCACATATATGATAAATAGAATTGGCCCTATGACACTACCCTGTGGTATACCTACTGTAATAGGTCTACTTGTTGAAAACACTTTGTCTCCTCCTTTACCTATCATTACCCTTTGTTCTCTTCCAAATAAGTAAGATTTAATCCATTCTAAGGTCCTTCCTCGTATACCATAAAGGTATAACTTTTTAAAAAGAATTTCATAATTTCATATCTCAATTTCATATGCTTTTGACAGATCAAGGAATAGGCCTAACGGAATCTCATCACTCTCTAAAGTTTCCAAGATATTTGTTGTGAATTTATTTATTTATTTATTTATTTATTTACGGTAAATCCACTTTACGAAACAATATACATTTTACATAAATAAAAAAAAAAAAAATGCATAATATATATATAAAAAATAATGTATAACATAAATGCTTAAAACAATAGATAGAGTAATTGTACAATATTTACAACACGTAACAGCCCAGTGCAGGTCCCTAGACTCTCGACCTTAACATCCTCCTAAAACCAGCCAAAGAAGAGCCAAAAATGCATATATTATGCTCTTCCAATAGTTCGTTTGCCTGCCTGACAATTCTGGTCATTGATTCATTCTTCCCATAATTAGTGGAGTGGAAGGGTATTCTAAAAGTATGAGTATGGCGACCACGCCTTTCAACGATGTTGAAGTTTATAAGACCCAGAATCACAGGACAGTCAATACGACCACTGATAATATTATGTAAAAAACAAAGATCAATAACAATACGCCTAGACTCCAAAGTTCCTAATCTCAACAGAGTTAAAATATCATCATAGGTATATTCATCACGAAAGAGACCCAATCTGAAGGCCGCAGATCTCAGGAATTTGCGTTGAACTCTCTCAATAGTCTCTATATAGATTCTGTAATTAGGAGACCAGATTACCGAGCAATACTCCAGTATCGGTCTAACAAGGGAGCAATAAAGATTCCTAAAAGTGTCAATGGAGAGGCCAACACTTAGACGCTGTACAAATCCCAGGATCTTCATGGCCCTTACTGAAACACCTAAAATATGACGACCAAAAGAAAAACTAGAATCAAGCGCAACGCCAAGGTCCTGTATATTACTCTGTCTAGGCAAAACTAAACCATCAAGTGTATATTCGTGGAGATAGGGTAAGCAAGATCTTGAAAATGTTACTATATTGCACTTTTTTATATTTAAATTCATTTTATTATCATTACACCATTTGTAGAAACTATTAATATCTTCCTGTAACATTAAAGAATCCTGCACAGAGGATATTGTGCGAAACATTTTAATATCATCCGCAAACATCAAAAGACAGCCGTATAAAATACAAGGATCCAAATCTATCAAGTAAGAATCAAACAGCACCGGGCCACAATGAGACCCTTGTGGAACCCCAGAGGGAACCGACAACTGTCTCGAGACACAACCCCCATACTTAACACACAGTGTTCTACCAGAAATGTAGCTTTGAATTCAAATAATGCTGTTTGTGTTGACTTACTTGCAATAAAACCATGTTGTGTTATATTTAAAATGTTGTTTTCTACCATAAATTTCATGACCCTATGACATATTACGCGTTCAAATATCTTGGAAAAGGATGGAAGTAAACTGATAGGATGGTAATTTTCGATGTTGGTATCATCACCTTTTTTAAAAATAGGTACAACCAACGCATGTTTCAACTGTTCAGGAAATATTCCAAATTTCATAGAGTTATTAATTATATACACGAGAGGCTTTAAAATTACCGATATTACCGATTTTATTATATTATTAGATATTTCATCATATCCACAGCTACATTTGTTTTTTAGTCGTTTCACTATATCTAATATTTCCTGATCATTAGTTAATTCTAATTCTATATTTAGTGGATTATGCTCTATATTTGAACTAAAAGGTAAGTTTTCTGCATCAGCCAATAATCTCGGTGCGACATTCACGAGGAATGCATTAAAGTTATCAGCCACTGTTTTTTTATCACCCTTAATGGTAATTTCTTTGACAGCCGACTTGCCTTTTATTTCATTTACTATATTCCAGGCGGATTTACTCTTATTATCTGAATTTTTTAACTTTTCTGTGAAGCGCTTTTTTTTATGATCTTTTAATAACTTATCGTATATTTTCTTTTTCTCAGTGTATAACTGCCTATATCTATTATTTACATTCTTCATTATGTACAATATATCTAGTTGATTTTTACACTCCTTTATCTCGGGATCATTTTGTAGGTACTTGGATTTATTTAGATTTCTAGAAGGAAGTTTTCGAATAGGAAATTTTTCATTGAATATGTTTAAAAATACTTTCATGAACGTAGCCCATTGTTCATCGACTAAGGATCCATCTATTCCATAGACTATCTGCCAATCCACCTGCTCAAGGGCATTCTTAAATTTATTTTTATTATTAGCGTTAATTATTCTTTTTTGGAAAAATACGTTATTTTTATTTTCAATATGAGCTGTTAATTTTTGCGCGGTATGATCCGAAATAAAGGAGTGTAGTACCTGGGAAGTCATGTTACCCTCAAAATTTGTAAGTATATTATCAATGCATGTTGCACTTGTATCAGTAAACCTAGTGTTTTCAAATATGGTATGGGAAACATTAAATGAATTTAGAATTGATATTAAATCCGTGCTATTTTTACTGTTCGATAAAAAGTTTATATTAAAATCTCCACAAATAAATATAATGTTATTAGGGTTGCTGATACACGTCGTTAGTAGTTCCTCTATTTTATTTAAAAATACTTGGTAGTCACCATTAGGGGGGCGATAGATGGAAATTATAATGACATTCGCGTGTTTCAGTTTTAATTCACAACCACATAATTCAATATTGAATTCTTCACTTATTCGGTTGATATCTAATCTTGACTGGTATTGATTTTCTTTCTTAACATATATTGCACTGCCACTATGTTTGTTTTCCATTTGCCTACAGAAACTATTCGCTAATGTGAAACCCTTAATTCCGTAATTTAGCAATTGTTCTTGGGTTTTCCAGTGTTCTGTTACGCATAGTACATCACAATCCTGTCCACCTAGGAAGTCCTCTATAAGATCGACAGCCTTTCCAATGGATTGTAAATTTTGATGGATGACAGAAATTTGATTGGTTTTACCTTTGTCATTACTCGATATTCCCATGTTAATGTTCTTCTCATGGTTGGTGTCAGATGCTTTTAAAAATTTTCTTGGTCTTGGTAGTTTGTTTGCCGCCTGATTCGTTCTAATTTCCTTTGGTAGGTTGGACAGTTTGGGTCTCTTGCAGAATGTTTTACATTATGGTAACCTAGCTTACTACAATTTGGGCAACATCGTTCCGGGGCTTCACAGTCCTTGGAGGAATGTTCTTCCTTACATTTATGACAACACTCCTTATTCTTGCAAAATTTCGCAACATGACCGAATTGGCTACACTTAAAACATATTGCTACAGGTACATACTCTTTTACATAAACCATCAGTAGATCAAAATTAATTTTCTGTTTTTTTAGAAACCATTTTGATATTGCAGGAGGTGCTTGTATTATCCAGTTTTCTTTAAGCTGATTTCTACATTCCTTTCTAGTTATTACCTTTATATTTAATGTTTCTGCAGGTGCTATATTATTCACTTCTGGATTCTGTCTTAATAGTTCTTCTATAAACTCACTTTCACTATATCCCTTTTCGATACCAGTAAGCATGAACACTCCCAAGCGTTTTTATATTCATTTCTTTATTATTCTCTAGAACTTGCAATAATTTGGTTTGTTGACTTCTTGTATGACTTTCTATAATGACTGATCCACTCTTCAGTGGGATAATATTTTTAAAACCACCGTCGGTGTCCTTACCCATGACATTTTTCTTGATTTCTTTAATCACTGCTTTAGAATCCATATTATCTTGTATTTTTATTAAAGTTTCTAACCTTTTTGTAGTGCTGGGAGGTGTTGTCCATGCTATAGGCGTGTTTGTTATTTTAGGCGTTTCAGGCGGTATAGTTGCGATTGCGGCATATGTTTTTTTATTATTTTGGTTCTCTTGGGATTTTAATTTGTGTTTCAGGTCTGTATTTTCTTTCTCCAACTGTCCGATCTGATATGCCATTCGCGTCAGTTGTTTATGAATAGCATAACATGCCTCCTTAATATTAGTTTGTTCACAGCTTGTAAAGGTAGATTCGCCAAACAATTCACGGTTTGTTGCATCTTGTATTGTGTCTAGTGCATCTAAGACGCATTCTATCATTGATACAGGTTCTGGTAGTTTACTTTCGTCTGTATTCATGGATTTTTTACTCTTGTTCCTATTTTCTCCTGCAATTTCAATATTTTTTTCATTATTGTGTTCCCTAGTTATTATTTCTCCAGCGCATGAGTGGCTTCTTGGTTTTTTCTGAATATGTTCATCATCATCTCTAGGTGGTGTTCTGCTAAGGGCTTTCCTGGCTTTGAATACTTTTGGGATATCTGGGGGTTTCTTACTATCCATGCTACGCCTTTATTTCCAACTCTGTGTCCAAAACTAGCAGACACATAGGCTTGAAATTTGGAACGCAGCTATTCGTAGGAATGTAAACAACGAGCTGTTTAAGGTTATACCGACAGTGAAAAAAACCCCATTTACATACGATAAACGTAATTTTTTAGATCACTTACTCCGGAAATTCAACTTGGTTTAATTGTGGATGGGTATTCACAACAAAGTATAAATTAGTTTGCACAAAAATACATTGAAAACGGAATTTATGAACAACACAAATTATACACACGTCTATCTGGTACTACGTTCCGGTATGAAATGATATGATATTCAGCATTTATATTTCTACACTACATTTGTGATTTAGTTGTAAGAAGTGTTGTGTTATGAATTTTTTGTTTGTAAAATGGATTTACCCTTAATAAATAAAAAAAGTATTTTTTATTAAGCTACTGAGTTGTTGTAATGAACCTCAAGCTAGCGGCCAACGGCTGAATAAATAAATATTTCGCACGGAGTGTACCACATAGGCAGTGTATGCTTTCCCTAATAGAATTATAAATATATATTTTATTTATATTATTATTGTGGCGAAATTAGAAGAACTATTATAGTCTATTTAAAAGGTGGAGTGTACGCAATTTAATAGACCTTATTATTACCAAAAAACTAAACTACAAGGTCGATTCAAAAATTAGTGAAAAAACAATTTCTGCAAAAATGGTAGTTCACAATAAAACTTCGTGGAGGGCTTCATTATACAAAATACAACATACCTGAAGGATTTTTCTAAAAATAGGGTCTACGGGGTTCATTCAGAACTTAAAAAAAATTTTTTTTACAAAAACCATAGTTTTAACTAGTTCACGTTAAAACTTCGTGAATGGCTTCGTTATATTACAAACCACAACATACCTGAAGGATTTTTTTCAGAAATGGGGTCTACAGGGTTCATTCAGAAACTTTAAAAAAATAATTTTTTACAAAAACCTAGTTTTAACTAGTTCACGTTAAAACTTCGTGAATGGCTTCATTATATTACAAACCACAACATACCTGAAGGATTTTTTCAGAAATAGGTTCTACGGGGTTCATTCAGAAATTTAAAAAAAAAATAATTTTTTACACACACCATAGTTTTAACTAAACTGCTGTAACTTTGAAACGCATAAAGAAAATTTTTGGTCTATATTTGAAATGAAATATCTCGGAAAATATTAAACATATTTGAACGCGGTTTAAAGCATATTAAAGCTTATTGTTTGGTCTGAGGGTATATTGATTAGTTTTGGTTTGAATAAGTTTTAGTTTCAAGATACAGGGTGGTAAATGAAACAGTGCAAATTTAACAAAATTTCACGAACACCCCATTTCGTTGCAAATATATTTTTGCTTCATTTCTCGGTTTTAAAGGGAACACTGGTTCAATTGAAAAAAACAACTTTCTGGGTTTTTGGATAAATGTGTTACATTTGCCATAATTAGAGTTTAAGCGAAAAACGACACTTTCGTATTTCATCCACCTGTATCTGTGTCGCAATTGCTTGAAAAAAAAGGGTTTTAACTTATTGTTAGTCCCAAATTCTTGGCTTTTTTACGTTGTAAAAAGATTTTATACAGGGTGAGAAAAAAGTGTACTTCCAATAATACCCTAATAATATTAATGTTTTCATTACCCAGTACCATTTTTTCTCGGTTCAATTTGGTGACACAAGAGATTATTATGGTTCTCAAAATTAAGTGCAAGTGTTTAAAACTATGGATTAAAATGTGAAGACGGTTTTTTCATTTTTTATTTTAATAATATTAACAAACTTTTTTAACTAACTTAACTAAAAATTGATGTTTAAATGATTTAAATGATACAAACTAATACTTGTAAATTAACTTAAGTAGGTACCTAATTAAAAATAAACAACGCTATCTGATATATAAAAGTCAACAATATTTGATTCAATATTTTGTAGGCCCCTCTCTAACGCGTATTACATCTGCGCACCGGCGAGGCATACTATCTACTAACTTGCGAATAAACTCTTGAGAAATATTTTCCCATTCCTCAAATATGGCTTGAGCTAACTCGTCAAAAGTTTGTGGAGTGTTGTCCCGAGATCTCACCAAATATTTTAAACGAGACCAAACATGCTCAATTATGTTAAAGTCAGGAGATTTTGCTGGCCAATCCATTCGATTAATGTTATTGGTACGCAAAACTTCTGTTACAATATGGGCCCTATAAGGTCTAGCATTGTCATCAATATATAAAAAATTCTGACCGTAATTTGTCGCAAACGGGACTACAATTGGAAGAATAATGTCATTCCGGTAGAGTTCAGCATTGACAGTTTGACGCGTAATGTACAATTCGGTATTCCCGTTGTACATGACACCTGCCCACACTGTGATGCCCCCGCCGCCAAAGGCTTCCTGTGGAGCCATGTTGTCCTCTTCATACCGCTGGTTCGGCTCTCGCCACACTAGAATTCTTCCATCAGAATGAAAAAGATTAAACCTAGTCTCATCAGAAAACATACAGTGCATCCAATGTTCATGAACCCAGTGACGATACCGCTGCAATAACCTGGTACATTTAGCCCTTCTCCTAGCTCTACAACAATTAACATTTCATTAGCAACACTTATTTAAACTCACCGTCACCGACACTGGGTAATTCACATTTTTTGTGATCCGAAATCTAGCGTACCTACCTTAAGTTATTTTTGTTCAAAGTTTTTCGTATAGCTCGGTCACAAACTCGAATAGCCGTTTGTCGTCTAAAACTATCATTAAGGAGCCTAGAACATTTCGTTCGATTTTGTCTGGCAATCCGCAATAAAGCCCTTTTCGATCGAATATCAATTTTTCTATTTCCTCCGCCGTACTGGTAATTGTGGTTCCCAGTGATTTGTAATCGGGTTTTAAGCCTGGATATGCGGCTTTGGTGCACATTATAAATTTCAGCAATTTGTTTCTGGTCCAAACCTTGATTAAGGAGCCTTAAGCAATTTTCTCTTTCCATACTAGTAAATCTACGCATTTTAAATTGAAGTTATTATTTAATAAACATTGAATTCACCACACTCTTATAAAATTAATAACTTACCTGTCATCACAACTTAAATGTCAATAAACAAAATTATCAAGGCAATCTTGATTGTATTATTTGAGGTTCAAAAATATGACTTGTGTCACCAAATTGAACCGAGAAAAAATGGTACTGGGTAATGAAAACATTAATATTATTAGGGTATTATTGGAAGTACACTTTTTTCTCACCCTGTATAAAATCTTTTTACAACGTAAAAAAGCCAAGAATTTGGGACTAACAATAAGTTAAAACCCTTTTTTTTCAAGCAATTGCGACACAGATACAGGTGGATGAAATACGAAAGTGTCGTTTTTCGCTTAAACTCTAATTATGGCAAATGTAACACATTTATCCAAAAACCCAGAAAGTTGTTTTTTTCAATTGAACCAGTGTTCCCTTTAAAACCGAGAAATGAAGCAAAAATATATTTGCTATTGGGCTTATGGGGGTCATACTTATAGCTTAAGGTCACTGTCCCTAAGAAAGGTTAAGATGATGGTGATTATTTGGTGGCTTGTATGAAAAATAATGTCATGTAATGAATATGGAAAGACCTGAAAGTGGTCTCTAAGCTTGAAATGGAATTGGTCTATGTTATATTGGTTGTGTGCACATGCAAAGAGCTGATGGAATAGCGTACCAACCTCCCCACAGACGCACAGGTCGTCCACCTTCAAACCTATTCGATGTTGTTGTGTTGGTGCCAGGCAGTGTCCTGATCGTAGCCGGTTCATTGTGGTTATTTGCCCTCTTGTTAAGCCTGTGGTTTTCTTGAACCATGGTACCCTGGCCGGTGTCTGCGTTGTGTTTACATATTCTCTTCCTTTCCTTCTTCCTGTGTCTAAGAATCTTTCGTTCCATTTATCTTGGGTGTATTTGCTAAACTTTGGGACCAGAGCCGTGAAGTCAACCCTCGGCTGTTCTCTCAATGGCAGGATCCTTCCAATGTTGGCCAATCTATCCGCCTGTTCGTTACCATATATACTTGTGTGACTCGGGATCCAGGCTAGCTGTATGTTGGTGTTTGCCCGCAGTTTTTCTTTTTCCCTTAGAACCATGTCTTCACTTATTGCTGCCACTCCTCTTCTACATATTTTGTGCAGTGCTCCCAAGGAGTCTGAGAAGATCACTGCATGGGTTATGTTGTTGTTCTTGAGCCATGTGATTGCGAGGTATATTGCGTACACTTCTGCCATGCAAATCGTGAAGTAATCCGGTAGCCTTACATTCATCTGGAGCTCCGGCAGTGAGAACACCCCAGCTCCCACTGTTCCTCTCTCGTCCACTGAGCCATCCGTATAAACAAACTTATACTCCTCTTTCCATCTTTCTCTTGCCTGCACTAAGAATTTTTGTTTATTAAAATCTTCCTTACCTAGGTTCATCTCTTGGAACTGGAATTTATGTACTTGTATGTTAGTGTTGTAAAGGAAACATGGTCTCTTCGGATGAACTTTGCAATTATTCCAATAAGTCGAGACAGTATCAAATGCCTCTACTAGTGGGGGTGTTCTCTTCCATTTTTCTATGTTCTGGTTGTACTCGGTGTAGAGTGAGGTTATTGTCATCGCTACTGGGTTTTCATAGGTCATGAGTTTGGCAACTCTTGTTGCCAGCAGCTCTCTTCTAAGATCCATCGGGAGTTCAGCACCCTCAGACAAAAGGATATTAGTCGGCGTCGATCTCATCATGCCGAGTGCAATTCGCAGGGCCTGAAACTGTAATCTGTCAATTTTTGCTAAATAATTTTTGGGGGTTCTGGCAAACAGGACGCTTCCATAGTCCAGGTGTGATCTAACCGTGGCCTTGTAGATCATCAGCAGCGAGCCTGGGTCGGCTCCCCACCATGTCCTGCAAAGGGCCCTCATGATGTTGATTCCTCTTTGTGCTTTCTTACTTAGGTAGTCTATATGTGATTTCCATGACAGTTGGCTGTCCAACATCATCCCCAGATACTTGACTTCTCCCTTCCAGGCTATCACCTCTCCCCCGTATTGTATTAGTGGTCCCGGAAAGTCCATCTTTCCCCTGGAAAACACCATAGCATGAGACTTATTCGCTGACAGAGTCAGCCTGTGCTCCTGCATCCACACCTCTATATTTCTTAAAGTCCCATTGAGGTCTCTGATTAGTGCTGATATGTCTCTCCCTGTTGCAAGCAGCACTATGTCATCTGCGTACTGTAAGATTATGACCGATCCCACCACTTTTTTTAATGGAGTCGCTGTAAATGTTAAACATTAGTGGAGCTAGTGGGGATCCCTGTGGCAGTCCTCTGTTTCCAAACCTCGGACCCTGAAGCTGTCCCGACGATGGGTCCATCACCAAAATCTGTCTGTCAGTCAGAAACTTCAGGATCAGGCTGGCCATATCCTTGGGCACGTCACAATGGCTAAGTTTGTCCAATAATTTGTCTATGATTACATGATCGTAAGCTGATTTTATGTCCAGGAAAACGGCTACCGATCTTTCTCCTTTCAAGAATCCCATCTCAATCTGTCCTGTCTTAAAAATTAGGTTTTCTAGGGTGCCCCTCCCCTTTCTAAAACCTGACTGCAGTGGGTTTAAGATCTTGTTATTTTCAATTTTCCATTCCAGCCGGGTTTTGATCATATTTTCTAGGATCTTTCCAGGGCAGCTTGCTAGATTAATTGGTCTATATCGCGAAGGATCGTTTAGGTTTTTCCCCTGCTTTGGAATTGGGTTGACTATTTGGGTTTTCCAGTCATCCGGAAGTTGTAAATTTGGGTTCTGTAGTAAGATATTATATATCTTCAGTAGCTCTTCTTTGAATTTTTCCGGAGCGTTTCTGATCATGGAATAAGTTATTAGATCTTTTCCTGGGCAGGTTTCTTTATTGTTATTGAGTACCGTAGTCATTTCGTCCATGCTGAATGTCGGACTGGTGAGATTGCTGAAGTCCAGGTCCCTTCTAAAGGGGGCCACAAAAGGTGGAGCTAGAGTTGAAAGTATTTGTTGGCCTAAATCTGAGGTTAGACTTCTGTGTCCTTGTTGGGGATTAGTAGCTGAAAATTTTTTGACTACGTTCCATACTTCTTTGATTGGAGTATCCGGGTTGACGCTTGCGCAGTATTTCCTCCAGCCTTGTCTCCTCTTTTCTCTAAGGGTTCTTTTTGTCTTCGCTGATACCTTTTTGTAGTTTATGAAATTCTGTGTCGACGATGTTTGTAAATACATTTTGAAAGCCTCTCTCTTATTCCTTATTGCTTCAGTGCAGTCTGTATCCCACCACGGGTGGCACGGCTTGCCTTCCCTAGGCCCTGTAGTTTTCGGGATACTCTTTTCCGCTGCCTCATGCAAATTTTGTATAAGATTTTCATAAACTCCTTCATGTCTACCTTGTCCCTCTGTTAAACTTTTTTCTACCAATTACTGATATAGTGTCCAGTTGGCTTTCCTTGTGTTGTACTTGTTTTGCGTATCTGGTTTTATTTGGTTTCCTTCTGACTCCCCTTGGAACCTGCATATCACCGGGAGGTGGTCGCTTCTGCCTGTTTCTGTCAAAACTTCAAATTCTATTCTTGCTGCTATTCTGGGGGATGAGAGGACCAGATCCGGAGCGCTTTTTTGGATTCCTGGGGCAGTTATTCACTGTCATTAATGATGTCTTCTTCTGATATCATAAGTCCTACGTCCTTTATTATTCCTTTGCATTTCAGCATGGTTGGAGGAATATATGCTTTAAGTGACTTCGAAAGGAGTCCTTGGTTTCTTAGAAAAGAGTTAGCACTGTTGTGTGAGTTAAGTTCTACTCCTACCTTATTATAACCTTTCTTTTTGATATCTACGATCTCTCTTATACCCATTCTGTGCAGGATTTTACTTAGGTCTGAGTGATGAAGGCCAGCTACATTCTTGCTAGTCGACTCAACGATCACCAGGTAAGGTTTTTCATCTCTGGGCTCGTATTCCACTTTTCTACTTTTGGCTAGCCATAATCGTTTGCCAATTGATGTTATTTCCTCCTTTATTGGGTCTGATAGTTTTTGCTCGGATAGTAGTTTTTGTATTTCCTCTATTGCTGAAGGTATTTGATCTTTATCTAGTGGGGAAAGTTGGTGTAATGAGGAGGCTAATCGTGCTATAAATGGATTTAGGAGTGAAAGGGCGACTTGTTTTGGGTTTTCATTGCTACAGGGATCTAGCCAGGAGGTTTCGCCTCCTGGCCCGGGGGGCATGTTGGTACCCGACTCTCAGAATGGGAGCCGGGTTGGCTATTTATTGGGAAAATTCTAAAAGCGTTAGCAGAAAATGTATTAATCAAGATGAGTTTGGCTATTTTAAAGTCTTACCAGAGCCCGATGACTCAATATTTTGTGGATTTTTCTCAGTTTATTCTTCAGGAGCCCACTTTCGCGACCAGCACGTTCGATGACAGCTCGCCGAAAAAAAAACTTTGAACAACTTAAGACTATTTGTACATTTTATGCTATTGGGTAGATTATTAAAAAGTTTTATGCACATATAATAAGGACTTTTCTCTGTTAAGGTTAATCTGTGTCTCGGATAATTTGCATTTAGAGTTCTTGTATTATATTCGTGAAATGTCTGTAGCTGAAACATGTCTCTATTCTTAAAGAAAAACAACAAACATTCGTAGATATATACTCCATAAACTGTTAAAATACTACATGATTTAAAAACATTTCTACAACTATCATTAAAACCCATGTTTCTCAAAATCCTTATCACTCGTTTTTGAGCCACAAATACCTTTTCTACTAAACTATTACTGCCCCAGAAAATGATTCCATACTTCATAACTGACTCAAAATTTGCATAATAAACTACTTTTAAGCTTTTCTCATTAATGTATCTCCCAACAACTCTAATTCCATAGCAAATAGAATTTAGTCTTTGTATTAATGATGTAATATGATAAGACCAGTTTAAAAATTCGTCCAAGTGAATCCCCAAAAACTTAGTATGTTCAACTATTTCAATATCCAATTCCCCAAAAGATATACTAGGAGGTTTATTCACATTAGAAAGTTTGGTTCTAAAGAGTAACACATTTGTTTTATTTTTATTTAAAATTAATTTGTTGTCTAAAAACCACGTGTTAGCCTTGTTAAATAGGGCTGTTCCCATTGTCATTAATTTATCAATATTTTTTCCACCCGTGATAAGATTTGTGTCACCAGCATAACATGTTACATTTTCATTAGGAGAAGTTGCTATAAAATTCAAATCATAAAGAAATATAACAAACAAAATTGGTCCCAAAATACTACCCTGAGCAATTCCTAGTTTATTTTCTATTAAGTTTGAAAAATATGTTTGACCGTTCTTTGTTATCTTAACTTTTTGTTGTCTTCCCGTTAAATATGATTTGAATAGATTAAGAGCGTTTCCTCTAACACCATACAATTCTAATTTTTTAAGTAATAATATAGGATCAATACAGTCATATGCTCTGGACAAATCTAAACATATCCCCATGGCTAAATTACCTTTCTCAATAAATTCTAATATTTTAATGGTAAATTGAAAAATAGCAGTCTGTGTTGATTTGCCAGACATATATCCATGTTGAATACCATTAAGCAGATTACATTTATTCATAAAATCTAGAAGACGGTGACAAATTGACAGTTCAAATAATTTGGAAAATGATGGTAGAAGACTTATAGGTCTATAATTTTCCATTAGTTCAGGGTTTCCTTTCTTAAAAGCAGGTTTTATTAATGTAGTTTTTAGTTGCTCTGGGAAAATCCCTTGTTTAAACAAATTGTTAATAAGATAACAAAGAACCTCTTTGATTGTTGGAACTGATGATTTTACAATACTTGTAGGTGTTTCATCTATTCCAGAACTGTGTTTATTTTTAATCCTATGAGCAAGCTCACATAGTTCACTTGTTGATATTGGTCTTAAAAACAATGACTGGTTATTTTGATTGATTTTACAATCTGCTTGCCGCGAGTTACATGCACAGAATCCCACGGAAACCGCGGATTCAGCAGATTCCCAGGCTCATCTTTCCAAGAAGTTCTTATCTGTGTTTCAAGCCAAGTATCACTTTTATTGTAAACTAAAATCATTCTCTGGTTATATTCTGTGGTACACAGTCAATTTTTTATAACTTGTAATTCATTTTTAAATAAATTGTTTTTTTAAAAACAAGTTTGGGTGTTCGTGTTATTTAAGTGGCGCAGTCGGTAGGATTGGTACGGTGGTGTTTTTTCCAAATTTTGAAGAATTCCGACCACTTTGCGGTTTCAACCCTTAAGTGCTGATCCGAAAGAACCAACATCGAACGACCCAGGACAAGTATTGACCAGGCCAGAGGATCGGGAAAGGACAAGGCTCTGAACGAAGACTTCGGAAAAAGTAAGTGCCATTTCCTTTTCACCCCCGTCAAACCCTTCGATTAGGACTTTGATAGGGATAGTTATAGGGCAGTGTATAGCACACAGTTTTTTCAGTCTATTGTAGACAAATTAGTTTTAGATTTTTTCAGTCTATGGAAGACAAATTAGGGTAAGATTTTTGCAGTCTATCGTAGACACGTAAGTTAAGATTTTGAAAAATACCTTCTCGCAGAGAAAAAAAGGAACTTTCATTTTTGCAGTCTATTGCAGACAAGTAGGTTAAGATTTTTGAAATAATATATATTTGTACACTTCTCGCAGAGAAAGTAAAGAAAAAAGTAATTTTCTTTTATTAAAGAAATATTGTTTATTCTAGTATTGTTTTAAATAGTAAATTATTCTGTTAATTTACTGAAGTAATTAAATTTAAGAAAATGGCTACAAAAGAGGCTCCAAGTGTAGTCAAAACTGTCAATTGGGATTTATTTAAATCCAAAATAGAAAATATTAAACCATTTAATGGGGACAGTAACTTTTTAGCTAGATTTGTCAAAAGATGTGACGACCTTGTTAATAAATATAAAACTTTTAATGACGATGATCTAAATCAACACGTATTTGAATGTATTCAAGAGAAATTAATTGATAAAGCCGAATACATGGTTGGCAGACGTGTCGAATTAGATGATTGGGATAAATTAAAACCTGCATTATTCCAATGTTTTTCTGATAGAAGAGATATTGATTGCTTGGTACAAGAATTGACGCGTACCAGACCTTATAAAAATGAACACCCTGTAGATTTTGGTAACAGATTGCAAATTTTGCGTAGTAAAGTTATCCAACGTATTAGTAATGATACTATCTTATCTGACGAACAACGTAATTGCCAAATTGTTCATTATGAAAAAACAGCATTAAATACCTTTATAGGCGGTTGTACGGGAACTTTACGTAATAACATGTACATTAAAAAACCAACATCTTTAGAAGATGCAATGGCTTATATTAAAGAATATGAAAATTTCGAGAAATTATACGGAAATATTCCAGAAAGACCAAATCAAAAAATAAATTTACCACAAATGCATAAACCAAACAACTATCAAAATTCGCAATACTCTCCTAATTTTGTTCCAAATCAATATCAAAACACGCCAGTTCAAAGACCCCAGTTCTTCCAAAACTTTTCAAACCAACAATATTACCCAAGACCAATGTGGCCTAGCCAACCAATTAACTTACAACCTAGACCAGAACAATCACGAAAATACCCGACAAACAGACAAGTATTTGGACCCCCGCAAAATGTGTTTAGACCCAACCAAATACCCCAAAATCAGATGCCAAAACCAACCCCTATGTCGACAACTTCGCGAAACCCTTCCGTAGCTACAAATAGAAATCAAAATCAAAATTCCCAAAACCAAAATTTTCAAAATCAAAATTTCCAAAATCAAAATTTTCAAAATCAAAATTTTCAAAATCAAAATTTCCAAAACCAAAATTTTAGATACCCACAGTATCAAAAACCTCATTTGGTTTTCGAGGAGCTTTTTTCAAACGAAATCGGCGACAACACAGAACAAGATGTAGCGACGCCGTTTACCGACTCTTATTATCAGTACGACCCAAACATGCCGTACTATAATGAAAACGAAATTATCGAAAATGACCAATCGGAAATTACCGACAAAAATCATGACGAAGATGAACAACATAGTTCTGAAAATTTTCGGGACACGGGCCCAGAAAACCCTCAAGCCTGATAGAAATTAATATTTCTTCAAATAATACACTACCATATGTAGCAATAAAAAAACCCAAAATTAAATTATTAATCGATACCGGTAGTTCGCGATCAATATTAAAACCATCAATAGTCGAAAAATTCTACCCGAATTGTATTTATAATTCAAACAATACAATCAAAACAGCCCTAGGGAGCCAAACCACGCAATTTCAAGCTATAATACCAGCATTCGCAGAATTTGGCAGTAGTCACGAAATAAATTTTATTTTATTTGATTTTCACGATTATTTTGATGGAATTTTAGGACTTTCAGATTTAATAAAAATGAATTTAAATATCGATCTAGTTAACAAAAAATTAGTCGGAAAAAACATTCAAATTCCGTTTCAGTACAGTGAACCTACCGAAGTTAATTTTTCTTTTTCAGTTAAACCCCATGAAAAAATTATAAAAAATATTCCTGTCAGTATATATAACGGTGAAATTTTAACAATACCTGGAAAAAATAATCAAGCCGCAGATGCGTTATCAAGATATCCAATCGATAATGATCTAAACGCACTGGAGACTCAATCAATAGACAATAACCCCGGAGACATAGACATCACAGTCGAGGACTACTTACAAAACGCAGATGTACTCCCAAATATTGATGAGTCAATCATCCAAGAAATCCTTGACCCCCAATTTGAACAAACCCGAATTAAAATACTTTCGGACATTCAAATTGCACCCCCCGGTACACCCAAAGACCACAATATAACAGAGGACTCACAAACAGTACACACTTCTTTAGAAGAACCAATCCTTAATATAGCTATATCGGAAAAATCTCTAAATACATTTAAAAATCAAATAATAATAACCGAAGGTGACATAGACAAAATTCAATGTAAGTTTAATAAAATATTTCAAAATACGCGATTGTATATGTATATCTGTTTCTAGTAGAAATCCAACGCCCCATTTTGTACAAATTTTAAAAGAATATATAGAACCAAAACAAGTATACGCAGTATACTTTAGGAACCCAACACTGGCCCAAAACTTTGTTATCACGGTCCAAAACCTATTTAAAAATTCTTCTTTTAAATTAATTCAATGTACAAAATTTTTACAGGATGTTGAGACCCTAAACGACCAAAAAGAAAAACTAGAACTATACCATACCACTAAAACTTGTCACCGCGGGATAAATGAAATGAAAATTTCTCTTTGTGCTAAATTTTATTGGCCAAAAATGTCCGTCGACATAGAAAACTATGTTAATAATTGCGAGACATGTTTAAAAAATAAATACGACAGAGACCCCCCTGTAATAAAATTTAATTTGACACCCACTAGCTCAAAGCCTTTCGAACATATTCATATTGATACTTTTAAAATTTCAAACGAAAGCTATTTAACTATAATAGATTCATTTTCAAGATACGGACAAGCCTATTCGTTAAAAAGTCTAACAGGACCCATGGTAATAGAAAACCTCCTAAATTTTATATCACACCATGGATTGCCACAAAAAATGACTGCTGACTCAGGCACTGAGTTCAAAAACAAAGAAATCGAAGATTTTTGTAAAATATATAAAATCGAACTACCATATACTACCCCCAAAAATAGTAATTCAAACTCCCCTGTTGAAAGATTCCACTCTACAATAATCGAACACTATCGGTGTCTAAAAGAGGAAACTAGTACTTTTACCCCCGAACAGCTGATCAAACGAGCTATACTCGGCTATAATAATTCTATACATAGCGTAACGAAATTTACACCTTTTGAAATAGTTAAAGGACATATAAATAGTACCGACCCATTTGATATTAATGACCAAATAATTATATCAAATTACGTACAGAAACATAAAGAAACTGCTAAAGAACTTTACAGGAAAATTCAAGAACGGAACGCGGAAACTAAAGAAAAAATTATATCGAAAAGAAACGAAAATCGCCGCGAACCACCCGATTTTGATAAAGAAAAAGTAGCTTACATTAAAACCAAAGCTCGAAATAAAGCCTTACCTAAATTTAAAAAGTCACCAATAAAAGGACAGAGTAATATTAAATTAATTACGCACAAAGGAACATTGTAACAATAAACAGTGATATTTTGTTTAACTAGCCGAGCTAAATTTGAGACTTTGAAGTGAGTTCGATTTCTGTTCTTTCCTTTAGCTAATATTTATTTAAGGGCGCCAGAGAGTATATCATGACAAACAAATAAGTCATTCTACACTCTCGTCTCCTGCAGAAATGAAAAATCTAATATTAAAAACAATCTAAAATTTATTGAAGTAAATTTGAGAATATGTGAATTTACAATGGTAAGTATGTCAGTGTAAAACACTGAATTAAGGTTGATGTTGTCAAAAGCTTGAAAATTTTAACATAGAATTGAAAAGTTGATATATAAATATTACTCTGGTCTTTACAAATTCTCCTGTATTGTTGGGATACTCAACTGATGTTCATCCTCATGTTGAGTCCAAGGTTTCAGTCCTCTTCACCTGAGTAGATTCCAATGGAACTTTGTGTATCCAAGTTACGTGATGGACAGTGAATCTCTGCAATCCAGGTCTTAGGTTTAGACTGAAGGCCTTGTGACAGTCCTATAGAGGGATGACATCCTGCTTTGAGTGAATCTTGATCCCAGTTTTCCAAGTATTTGAAACAGGAGGGGAAAAAAAAGAATTAGACCACTAGAGTTAATATTTCTTTACAAGAAAGAAATTATATTCCAATCAAGCTAATTAAAAATTGACATTATTATACAAGAGTCAGTGCCGTGAAGCAGAACTGATACTCAGTAAAAAGTGACACCAAAAATTGGTATTAATTAAGAAGTAATTAATTCTAAGTTCCAAAGATTAATATAAAAATAGATAACTAAGACATGAAAGTCTTTCACCAGTGGATATCACCAAAATATATATAGTAGTAAAATCTTAAATGGAGAATAGCAAATTAATTATATTAATAAATTAAAGTGCCAAAATGCAATTTCTAGCAATCTTATGCACTCTTTGGCTGATAGCTAGAAATTGCCGACAAAATAGGTAAATGAAAATTCTTAATGAATGGATTTCATAAGATAAAATTTAATATAGTTTTAAGGTCAATGTATAACTTGCCAATGCAAGTGGGTGGTTCTTAGATAGATCTACTAACCAAAGAACACTAGAATGAAGTCAATTTCAAGATAAGAAATAAAGATAAATTGTTGAAGTTATACTTCAGACAATATGAAACTTGCCAAGAACAAGTTGGTGCTCTTATAAGATAAACGTCTAGAAAAATATTCTAAACCAAGGCCTATGCCCAAAGAGAAATAAGATAAAGATAAATTCAGCTTGCTGATTGCAAGCTGAAGCTTCCTCGACAGATACACTGCTCGATAAGCAAAAATGAAGGTAGATATAAGTTAAAGATAAGAGAGTGCACTTGAAGAGATCACTCTTAGATAAGATATTTGTTCTTGCCAAATCAGGTAGAGTCTCACTTTCGTGCAGATCATAAAAAATGAAAAAAAAGGAAAATTAATTGAAAATCAGTGGATTCCCGACATGAGCAGAAAGAAAATCGAGATGAGTCCCTCAAAAAGATTTAACGCGATATCTATTGAGTAGAAGAAAGAAGGACTCACCTGTATTTTCCCTAGATCTGCAAGCCACATCTGTCACGTCTGAAATCCTGCCTATTCCAATGAAACCTCCAACTCTGTTTCTTCAATTGAATAGTTAATTGTTGTTCTCCATGTATTTGGAAGATTCCTCTGTCATGAATTGACTTGAAGAACTCAAACTCACTATTTATTTATTCTAAAAATATAAAGAAACAGCCAGAAAGATGTGTAAACAAAATTTATACAGAGCTCATGTTGGATAAAGATGAAAATTTCATGAAAATAGATATGTTAAAATTTATAGCAAGAGAAAGGCATAACACTTATAAAAGATTCGTTTAGAAAGAGAGGAAAATTTGAAGAAAATGGATATATTAAAGTCTATGGAGAAAGAAAATTATGACAGTTATAAAATTATTACATTTATGATATCTACATAATTCATTTGACCAGTTGGTCAGAATCCAAGTCGATTATTTTCTTAAAGACTTACAATTTTGAAAAAATACTACTATTGCGGAAAACAAAAGGATCAATCAGACTGGATTCACCACAAAAATTTCAACATTTCTGAGAGATGACTAAAATAAAAAGGGATTTGAAAGATTTTGCATCATGGCCATGAAACTAAGACATTATGGTTTACTAAGATTTGAGGTTAGATTATTCCGCGAAGAAAATATGACTTATAAGAATTAAAGGGAAAATCCCCTGTGAAGCAGGATGATAAAATTTATTGATTTAAGTTAAGGTTATTTTAAATAAAATTATAACATAATGACATTTTAGCAACTATGATATGAAATTAGGAAAGCACGAGAAACCAAATGCTTCTCTAATAAAGTGTGGCCATCACAATGTAAAATTCATGAGAGATGATGAAATAAAAAGAAACTACTGGAATATACTCAGAGACATCATAATTGGAAAGAATTTGAAAATAGAAATTAATGAAAAATTATGGAACTGTACTAAAAAAACATTTTTTTTTAGATGGAAACGGCCATCTTGTATAAGTGAAGCCAAAGAAAAAAACTAAATATTTCCACTATTGTGGTATACTACTTCCAATACATGATACCCTTGATTATTTTAACTGAAATATTATATTTATCATGCTTCAAGAGCTGAAAGAGACGATGAAAAAGAAAGATTCGGATATAAATTTACATTTTAAAAATGAAAGTTTGATCTGAGAAAGTTTTTGACTCACCTGACGCACGAACTAAATCGGACTCCCGTTAAAAATCCTGCCGGTTACCTTTACACCTTTTCCTTCCCCTCCAATAGAAATGCGCATTCACAAAATCCACGGATTTGAGGCGAATTAAAGCCAAAAGCTGTACGGAACCAGTTATCTATTACCACTATTGGACCGGATCAAAGTATAACTTCGATAATAAGGTCATAGATGGTGTCATAAAAATCGTGAATTTATACAGGTATTATAGAGGTACTATATACCCATAAGTGAAGACAAAATCGATATTTTCGCCCAAATATACATCATTACTATAGACGTATTGTAGATTAACTACAGATGGCGTTAATGGTACTTAAATTCATTTCATACTTAAATTATTAAATAAAACCTGTAATGAATAACTTATTTATTCGTTACAAACCCCACTAACCCGGTAAGAAAAGTTTTGAAAACCGCAGTTGAAAAACTTTTCCAAAAAAAAACTTATGAAGCAACCCCGTAAGGTTGTTATGCTGACACCCAGCAAAAAGGTATATATCAAAAATGAGAGAAAAAAAATAAATTTAGAGATTCTAACTCCAATTAGTGATTCCAATATTAAATGTTAGTTTAAATAAAATCCCTATATACAGAGAAGCTATGAGATAAGGAGAGGCTTATTTCAATAGATCACAAAAAGAAATGTGCTGATCTAAGTCTATTGCAAATAAGTGAGTAAAAATTACTATACAGAGAAGCAATGAGGTAAAAAGTAAAATAGGCTTATTTCAATAGATCACAAAAGGAAATGTGCTGTTCTAAGTCTATTGCAAATAAGAAGAACCATTAAAACTAAGGTTTCATTGCCTATAAAGAAATCAAAAATTCAAAAAAAAATAAAAGATAAAATTTCATTGATTTCCAATCTTTACATCCTGTGAATCATTAGGTCACTCAAAGAGTGCACTCCTAAGCCCAATCTAATCCAGGAAGTAAAGATAAATCAATAAACTTATTGATAACCAAGACCAAAGTTATATAAAGACAATTGTTTAGTATTGATTAGAAATCAAGAAAGAATATTTGCATAAATTAGGAAAATTAAATACAACTACCTAATTTTGCGGAAAATTTACACAGATGTTGTGTGTGAAAGTACTCTGGATTGAATGTTACACAGAATGATTGAAAAGAAAAACATCAAAGTACCCCTCTCTCCTATTGACTGAGTTTTGGGAAAAACTTAAAAACTAAAGTGTTGATCAACATTCCAAAAGAAAAGTTTTAATTTTAACATGAAAAAATCTCAGGAAAAGAGATAGATATCTATTATAGATATGGCGAAAGATAGAGCGAGATAATATTTATGCCAAGAAATTAAAAATAGTACATTTTTTTATATATAGATAATGCACAGGAGAAATATAGATATTTTTTTTTTAAGTTACAAACAACTTGAGAGAGACAACAAGAGAGAGATATATAAAGACATTCTCTTTACTTTAAGAGAGAGAGAGAGAGAGAGAGAGAGCCCACCACTAACCCATAGTATCGTTAAATACAAAAAAAAAAGGTGTAGGGTGCAAGATAACGATACCACCAAAATAAATTAATAAGACTTGACTAATTAATTTTTTAAGAAGAGAAATCAATATGGTCTATATTAGACCGATAAAGTCATAATCAATATTTCGTGAAAGACGAAGACATAAATATGAATAATGAGAGAGTATAGATATATAGATATCCTCAAAATTTAATCACCCTCACTATCAACAATACTTTCTTCATCCTCACTATCCAAAAAATTATCCTTAAGGTCACTTATATGCCAGTTACCCAGGTCATTACCGTCCATATCTTTTAATTTATAAGAGACATCAGAAAGAACCTTATCCACCACGCATGGTATATACTTAGGTGCAAATTTTGCAGTAAAATCATTAGCAGCATTAGATAAAATATAATTCTTCTTCCAGAGTTTGTCACCTGCATAGTAACGTACCTCTCTTTTTCTAAGATTATAGTGTTTTGCATTTTTGGTATGATAATTTAAAATTATTTTTCTTATATCTTCAAAAAGTTTAGGTATTTCTTGTAAGTCATTTATGTGTTGATTTTTATTAGCAATTAAAGGTATATTATTATTATTTTCTGAAATTTTACCATAATAAGCACCTGAAATTGGTACATTTCTACCAAAGGTTAAAAAGGCAGGAGAGTAACCAGTGACATCATGTTTTGCTGTTCTGATAGCTTGAGCTACTTTATGAATACACAAGTCCCAGTCCTTGTGATTATCATGTATATATGACCTAATGCAACGCACTATGTCACGATTAACTCTTTCTGTATGATTAGCCTGTGGATGATATCTTAAATTATAAAAAACTTTTTGAACACCATAGTCATTCAAGAGCTTTTTGAAATCATTACTAATAAACTGAGGACCATTGTCCGTCGCAAAAATTTGAGGAACACCATAAACCAGAAACACTTGATTTTCCAAAAATTTAATAATACTTTTAGAGGTAGCATTTGCCATGGGGTGAACAAACATAAATTTTGTAAACCAATCAACAATAACCAATACATAACGATTTCCCTGTTTAGATCTGACATAAGGACCCAAAAGATCCGCAGAGAGCATTTGAAAAGGAAAATTTATTTCCCTACTATTACCCATGAGACCTGGAGTAGTTTTATTAAGACATTTATTAGCCTGACAAATTGTACAACTGCGTACATATTTATAAACATCTTTCCTGATGCCTGGCCAATAATAAAGAGATATGATTCTAGTCAAAGTTTTAGAGATACCAAAGTGTCCTGCGCACTCATTATCATGATACAATTTAAGAATTTCTTTTCGATTCTTAGTAGGTATTACTAGCTTCCACTCATTAAGGTTGCTAGATATCCCGTGATAATTAATGATATGCTTATATAACAGATCATCTTTTACACAAAAAGTAGGATATAAATTCGGATTTATAGATACTTTAGTTATCATATTATTATACCATTTATCTGGCAAGATAGTCGAAATATCAAAAACTGAAATATTAGAATCACCGGTACTGTCCTGTTCCAAAGGAATGGCTCTTGAGAGAACATCTGCAACAACATTAAGTGAACCTTTACGGTGAATGACTTTAAAATCGTATTGTGAAAGTTTAAGAGCCCATCTGGCTAACTTGCCAGTGGGATTAGATAAGCTATGCAACCAAACTAAGGCTGCATGATCCGTTATGACTGTAAATCAGGTGCCCTCAATGTAGCCTCGATATTGTTCGATACCAAAAATTAAAGCAAGCATCTCTTTTTCTGAGACAGAATATTTACGTTGAGATTTATTAAGAGTTTTACTAGCATAAGCTATAGGATGTTCAAAGCCTTCACTTTCTTGGAATAGTACTGCCCCCAACCCTGTATCACTGCTATCCGTTTGAATGAAAAAAGGTTTAGAGAAATTTGGACAAGCAAGTACCGGTGCATTAATTAACCTTTGTTTAATTTCATAAAAAGCTTTATCCGCCTCTGATGTCCAGACAATTGCTTGACCTTTCTTCCTACCCTTTAATAAATCTGTGATAGGTGAGGAGATAGTTGCAAAATCTTTAATGAAACGTCTGTACCAGCCAACTAAACCCAGTAAGCGTTTAATTTCAGTAGTATTTTTCGGAATAGGAAAATTTTTTACAGCAGAAACTTGTCCTTCACTGGTATGTAAGCCATTTTTATCAACTTCATAACCAAGATAACTTAAGGAGGCACGACAAAAATTACATTTTTCTAAATTTATAGTGAGATTAGCTTCTTTTAAACGAGAAAAAACTTCTTTTAAAACTTTAATATGAGTTTCAAAGTCAGGACTAGTGATAATTATATCATCTAGATATACAAAACAAAAAGGCTCCAATTCTGGACCTAAGATTAAGTCCATAGCTCGCTGCATCGAAGCACTTGAGTTCAATAATCCCATTGGTAAAACTTTATATTCAAAAAGACCCAGACCTTGTACAGCAAAAGCAGTTTTTGGTCTGGAAGATTGTTCTAAAGGTATTTGATGAAAAGCTTGACACAAGTCCAGAGAAGATAAATATTTAGCATCCCTTAGTTTAGATAAAATTATATCAATTCTAGGCATAGGATAGGAATCCTTTATGCAAACACTATTTAATTTTCTAGCGTCATAACAAACCCTATAACCCCCAGATTTCTTTTCTACAAGCCATAAAGGACTACACCATGGTGATTTAGATGGTTGAATAATGCCTAATTTAAGCATTTGATTTATTTCTTTTTGAAGATTTTCTTGCATTTTAGGAGACAAGGGATACTGTCTTTGTCTAATAGGCTTTGCATCACCTGTATCAATAGAGTGAGATATTACATTAGTTAATCCTAAACGATCCTCAGAATTGATGGTTTTATATAAATTGATTGTCTCATTTAATTTAGTATGTTGTTCATTTGTTAGATCATCTTTATTTAAAATTGAGCTTATTGTGCTGCAGTTATTGATTGTCATATCAAAAGTGGAATTAAAAAAATCAGCTTTAATTTTAAACAATTTTAAAAAGTCAACACCTAAGATTAATTCATGAACAACACTGGGAATAATTAAGACTTTAATATGCTGTGTAATATTATTAAGAGTGATTGGTAAATTTACATAACCAAGATAATCTTGAGTTTTACCATCAGCTGTGGATACATTTAACAGCGTATCATAACAAATTCTAAGATTAAATTTTTGTAAAAGAGAAAAGCCTGAAGAACCTAATATGCAATTATTTGAACCACTATCTACCAAAGCTAAAATTTTAGTATTATAGATTGAGACATTAAGATACGGCCTTGTGTCATTACTTTTTTTAGAGAAAATTGGAGATAAAAAACTATTTTGATTTTTAAAGAACTTTTCAACAGTTTTTAACCATGATGACCATTCTTTAGAATTTTTTTGAATCATTGATTTTTCGAGTTTTTCTTTTTTGAATTTTTGCCCTTTATTTTGTTCTGACTTGAACCTTCTTCGAGAGAAATTTCTTCGGTGACGGTGTTTACTTGCGAACGCCCGCCACCTACATTGGCGTTTTTTGAGCAGGAAAGACACTTTGACTTTACTGTATTTTTCTTACCACAACCGTAACAAAAGATATTTTTTTGTGCACGACAAACCGCATAACTATGACCTACTTTATCACAATTCCAACAAGTTAAGGTATACTGCAAACTAGCAGTATTAGAATTATGACCGGAGGTGGAAGGAAAGGCACTTAGTTCTGGCTCTAATAGGCCAAACCTTTTACAGGGAGGATTTTTATATCTTTCCGACCAAGAACGAGATTCTTCTAATCTTTTACACAGTGTAGAAAGTTCAGAAATTGTATTGATTTCGGTAAGAGCTAATTGATTTATATAATAAGGTAAGAGATTTCTACGAATTTGATCTACTCTATTTTTTTCCTGCGGTAAGGTAGATAATTTACGATAGAGACATTCCATCGAAGAAATATAGAGTGTTACTCGTTCATTGCTACCCATGGTACGATTTTGAATTTCTGTTAACAAGTCCTGCTCATAAAAATAAGGTAAGAAATCTTCTTTTAATTTTTGAACTACTTCATCCCAGTTTTGAAAATTATTCCTATTAGTGGAGAACCATGTCCATGCTGGACCTTTAAATAAATCACAGGCTGATAAAAATAAATCATCTTTAGTTACATTCCTGCTAATTCTAAGTTCTTCTACTTTTTCAAGAAAAGAAACAACTGACTCTCTACTAGTCGAACCAGTAAAATTAACATTCCATTTGTATGGAGGAATCGATTTCTTTGATTGTACTGAAGGTACAGAAGGAATACTGACTGCAGGTGAGGTATGAGTAGGGGTTGAGGTATGCTGAGAGAAAAATTTGTCATTTTTAAATTCAAAATCACCCTCTAGTGCAATAACTTTCGTAATTAACCCTTGTTTTTCAGAAATTTGCAGATCATTACCTAGTAGCAATCGAGAAACTCTATTCGAGAGATGAGTTAATCTATCCACAAACTTCTTTTTATCTATGGCAGAACCGGTAAAATTACTAATTAAAATAGTTAAGTCATTAAAAGTCTCATAGGCACCTCTAATATCATTTGCAAAAGGCTTACTATTAGTTGGATCAACAAAACTTCTATGTGCCGATTCTTGTTTGAAACAACCTCGCAACAATTTCCTCTTTTCATCCACTGTTAACTGAGCTGCACCCTCAATCTGTCTGAGTTCCAACTCGTAAGTTAATTCATTAGTTTTTAAATTATTGACATCCATGTTTGTAAACTCAAAAAAGTCAACTTTGAACATGAATAATTAAATTAATATTTAAATTTATGGTCAATAAACTTCAATAATACGAAACCAATATTCAATAATGATCGCTAATAAAGATATAAGATATAGTAGTGAAAGAAATTCTGTAGAGACCAAAGATTTAAGAAAACCTGAGCATCAGTTTTTTACAAAAAATTTCTAGCAGGAGTATAGCTTAGGAAAAAACTGAAAGCACATTATTTTATGTACACCACATAAAAAAAACCACGTTGGTGCGCCAATTTGTAACAATAAACAGTGATATTTTGTTTAACTAGCCGAGCTAAATTTGAGACTTTGAAGTGAGTTCGATTTCTGTTCTTTCCTTTAGCTAATATTTATTTAAGGGCGCCAGAGAGTATATCATGACAAACAAATAAGTCATTCTACACTCTCGTCTCCTGCAGAAATGAAAAATCTAATATTAAAAACAATCTAAAATTTATTGAAGTAAATTTGAGAATATGTGAATTTACAATGGTAAGTATGTCAGTGTAAAACACTGAATTAAGGTTGATGTTGTCAAAAGCTTGAAAATTTTAACATAGAATTGAAAAGTTGATATATAAATATTACTCTGGTCTTTACAAATTCTCCTGTATTGTTGGGATACTCAACTGATGTTCATCCTCATGTTGAGTCCAAGGTTTCAGTCCTCTTCACCTGAGTAGATTCCAATGGAACTTTGTGTATCCAAGTTACGTGATGGACAGTGAATCTCTGCAATCCAGGTCTTAGGTTTAGACTGAAGGCCTTGTGACAGTCCTATAGAGGGATGACATCCTGCTTTGAGTGAATCTTGATCCCAGTTTTCCAAGTATTTGAAACAGGAGGGGAAAAAAAAGAATTAGACCACTAGAGTTAATATTTCTTTACAAGAAAGAAATTATATTCCAATCAAGCTAATTAAAAATTGACATTATTATACAAGAGTCAGTGCCGTGAAGCAGAACTGATACTCAGTAAAAAGTGACACCAAAAATTGGTATTAATTAAGAAGTAATTAATTCTAAGTTCCAAAGATTAATATAAAAATAGATAACTAAGACATGAAAGTCTTTCACCAGTGGATATCACCAAAATATATATAGTAGTAAAATCTTAAATGGAGAATAGCAAATTAATTATATTAATAAATTAAAGTGCCAAAATGCAATTTCTAGCAATCTTATGCACTCTTTGGCTGATAGCTAGAAATTGCCGACAAAATAGGTAAATGAAAATTCTTAATGAATGGATTTCATAAGATAAAATTTAATATAGTTTTAAGGTCAATGTATAACTTGCCAATGCAAGTGGGTGGTTCTTAGATAGATCTACTAACCAAAGAACACTAGAATGAAGTCAATTTCAAGATAAGAAATAAAGATAAATTGTTGAAGTTATACTTCAGACAATATGAAACTTGCCAAGAACAAGTTGGTGCTCTTATAAGATAAACGTCTAGAAAAATATTCTAAACCAAGGCCTATGCCCAAAGAGAAATAAGATAAAGATAAATTCAGCTTGCTGATTGCAAGCTGAAGCTTCCTCGACAGATACACTGCTCGATAAGCAAAAATGAAGGTAGATATAAGTTAAAGATAAGAGAGTGCACTTGAAGAGATCACTCTTAGATAAGATATTTGTTCTTGCCAAATCAGGTAGAGTCTCACTTTCGTGCAGATCATAAAAAATGAAAAAAAAGGAAAATTAATTGAAAATCAGTGGATTCCCGACATGAGCAGAAAGAAAATCGAGATGAGTCCCTCAAAAAGATTTAACGCGATATCTATTGAGTAGAAGAAAGAAGGACTCACCTGTATTTTCCCTAGATCTGCAAGCCACATCTGTCACGTCTGAAATCCTGCCTATTCCAATGAAACCTCCAACTCTGTTTCTTCAATTGAATAGTTAATTGTTGTTCTCCATGTATTTGGAAGATTCCTCTGTCATGAATTGACTTGAAGAACTCAAACTCACTATTTATTTATTCTAAAAATATAAAGAAACAGCCAGAAAGATGTGTAAACAAAATTTATACAGAGCTCATGTTGGATAAAGATGAAAATTTCATGAAAATAGATATGTTAAAATTTATAGCAAGAGAAAGGCATAACACTTATAAAAGATTCGTTTAGAAAGAGAGGAAAATTTGAAGAAAATGGATATATTAAAGTCTATGGAGAAAGAAAATTATGACAGTTATAAAATTATTACATTTATGATATCTACATAATTCATTTGACCAGTTGGTCAGAATCCAAGTCGATTATTTTCTTAAAGACTTACAATTTTGAAAAAATACTACTATTGCGGAAAACAAAAGGATCAATCAGACTGGATTCACCACAAAAATTTCAACATTTCTGAGAGATGACTAAAATAAAAAGGGATTTGAAAGATTTTGCATCATGGCCATGAAACTAAGACATTATGGTTTACTAAAATTTGAGGTTAGATTATTCCGCGAAGAAAATATGACTTATAAGAATTAAAGGGAAAATCCCCTGTGAAGCAGGATGATAAAATTTATTGATTTAAGTTAAGGTTATTTTAAATAAAATTATAACATAATGACATTTTAGCAACTATGATATGAAATTAGGAAAGCACGAGAAACCAAATGCTTCTCTAATAAAGTGTGGCCATCACAATGTAAAATTCATGAGAGATGATGAAATAAAAAGAAACTACTGGAATATACTCAGAGACATCATAATTGGAAAGAATTTGAAAATAGAAATTAATGAAAAATTATGGAACTGTACTAAAAAAACATTTTTTTTTAGATGGAAACGGCCATCTTGTATAAGTGAAGCCAAAGAAAAAAACTAAATATTTCCACTATTGTGGTATACTACTTCCAATACATGATACCCTTGATTATTTTAACTGAAATATTATATTTATCATGCTTCAAGAGCTGAAAGAGACGATGAAAAAGAAAGATTCGGATATAAATTTACATTTTAAAAATGAAAGTTTGATCTGAGAAAGTTTTTGACTCACCTGACGCACGAACTTAATCGGACTCCCGTTAAAAATCCTGCCGGTTACCTTTACACCTTTTCCTTCCCCTCCAATAGAAATGCGCATTCACAAAATCCACGGATTTGAGGCGAATTAAAGCGAAAAGCTGTACGGAACCAGTTATCTATTACCACTATTGGACCGGATCAAAGTATAACTTCGATAATAAGGTCATAGATGGTGTCATAAAAATCGTGAATTTATACAGGTATTATAGAGGTACTATATACCCATAAGTGAAGACAAAATCGATATTTTCGCCCAAATATACATCATTACTATAGACGTATTGTAGATTAACTACAGATGGCGTTAATGGTACTTAAATTCATTTCATACTTAAATTATTAAATAAAACCTGTAATGAATAACTTATTTATTCGTTACAACATACCATAAAAGTTTTGCTAGAAAACCAAAAATTAAACAAAAACCCTCTTTGCAGGTAAACAATGAAGCTAATACTTCTAACACTGCTTCCGGTCCTTCAGATACTTCCAGCCAACAGTGAACAGACAGACATACAACTAACAACAATAAAAAATCCCATTTTACCCATCCAACTTGGCAATGCAAAAATTATTTATAATAAACACACCTTTTTACATTATATAGATTTAAATCCAATAATAACGCAACTACAAAATATTGAAAAATACTTTTTTATAATAAAAGGCAACATTACAACAAAAAAACCCAATAACCCAATCTCTTATCAGGGCTTAGCGGAAAGTCTTCTCTTACGTACCGAATTTCTTATACAAACTACACAAGAAAAACTCGAAAATCTCCACCCACACATACGCAATAGACGAGGTTTAATTAATATAATAGGTAAAACATATAAATGGCTTTTTGGCACGTTAGACGCTGACGATGGTAAACGTTACGACGAGGCGATCTTAAACTTAGCTCAAAACCAGAAAAATATAAAGAAAGAACTTAATTTACAAATATCCCTATCGAAAAATTTGATTGATAATTACAACAAAACGATATCGACTCTGAATAAAAATCAGAAAGAACTGGAATACAGCTTAAATATCTTTCAGGCAACAGTGCAAAATTCTTTTAATAACCTTAATCATTATATAACATTTCAAGGCGTCTTATCTCAAATAAATCTAGATTGCCAAAATTTAATTACCTTTGTTGACAATCTAGAAGATGCAATAATGTTTGCTAAGCTAAATACACTCCACAATTCTATAATATCTAGTCATGAATTAGAACAGACGATAACCTATTTGAAAACGATATACAGCGAAAATCAAATTCCAAATTTCAAAAATATTTTATCATACTATCAAATTTTAAGCACTCAAGTCACATTTTCTAAAACAAAATTAATTTTTGCTATACATGTACCATCGCGCCGATAAAAAACTGGGACAGGAAATTTTTTTTTTTCTCCTAGACTATTAAGAATAATTTTACATCAAGCCTGGTACCAGTAAAATGTCATGAAAATTTGCATGTCAATAAAGATTGTCACTTTATGATTGACTCGTCAAACATACAATCATATATTATTTGTAAATATGCCACAATTAACCCCCCAGCAAAAGGCAATTATTTATAGTCGGTTGCGAGATAGTGTTGCTATTAGGGATATTGCAGATGAACTGGGAGTAAGCAAGAATACCGTGCTATTGGCAAAACAAAAAATAGCAAGACATGGGACTATTATTAGGAATGCAGGTTCTGGTCCCCCTAAAATTTCTACTGATGATCATGATAGAAGACTGGTTAATTATCTAAGGGATCATCCCTTCGAAATGCAATCAAGGCAAAAGAAGAGACGAATTTTCCAGGTTCTGCAAATAACGCTAGAGACAGGGTTCGAAATTCCGATATACGAAGCCGTTGTGCTGCCAATAAATTTTTTTTAACGGAAATAAATAAACAGGGCAGGTTAGAATTTGCACATGAATATATTAATCAAATAAATTTATGGGAAACAGTTATATTTTCTGACGAGAAAACTTTTCAGTCATGCAATAATGGGAGAATTCGGGTGTATAGGCCTTCCGGCATGCGGTATGATGAGAGATACACCCACAAAACCAACCAAAGTGGGCGTTTCTCCATAAATGTTTGGGGCTGGATTAGCGCTAGAGGACCAGGACGTTGCCAAATCGTCGAAGGAAGACTAACTGCAGCAGTATACGTTAATATACTAAACGAAGTGATGATACCATCGGTAAACGCTGTATACGGTCAAAATTACACATTTCAGCATGATAATGCTCCAATACACACAGCGCGCATTGTACAAAATTTTCTCCAAGAAAATAACATAGCAGTTCTTCCCTGGGCTTCGAAGAGTCCCGATTTGAACCCGATAGAAAACATTTGGGGTGCCATGGTCAAATCTATGTATAAACATGATTTTCAACCTAGAAACAGGGATGAATTACGTCATAGGATAAATCAAGCTTGGGATGAAATAACTGTCGAATTATGTAGAAACTTAGTTTTAAGTATGCCACAAAGGCTCCAAAAAGTAATAAACAGAAATGGTTCTATGACCAAATATTAATTTTGTGTTGTTTTGACAAACTTTGTGTTCGCAATTTTTTTCTTTTTATTAAATGTATTTTATTACCTGTATTAGCTTTATTTATTATTTTGTGGTAATGGTAAATATAATAATTTATAAAATATTTGACTTTAAAAAAATCTAATAAATTTACTTTATCCATATTATATGATGTCTCTCAAATTTAACCACCCCGTATCGAAAAATACAAAACATTCCATTATGTAACCTAGGTTACTTTTTAAATTTTGAATGTTTTTCCTTTTTAGCTCTAGACACCTTTTATAGTCTAGGGGATATGTATTTCTTACATTGTTTTTGTAAATCTCTTGTCCCAGTTTTTTATCGGCACAATAGTACCTATAATTAAACCTGGAACCTATACCTTTTCCCATTTATATCCCGTGATCCAAAAAGACAAAGCATTTATCCCAAAATACCCTTATTTGGCACAAACCCTTAAAGAAGTCCAGTTCGAAGAAAGTACTTGTCCATCAGTAGAAGATACCTATTACTGCATGGAGAAATTCTACCCACCAGACAGTTGTACCCTTCAACTAATGGAAGGCACCTCCACCACTGGTTGCAAAATTTTAGAAATAAAAATGGCAGAATCAATCTTTGAACAAGTTACACCCGAAGAAATTCTTGTCCTACCATCACAAAAGGAAAGAATTTTTGCCCAATGTAAAAGCGATCAATATTTGGAAATCGAAAACCCAACATTGATCAAAATTCCGAATTCTTGCAGTATTCAAGCAAAATACAAGAAGTTTATCCATGACGTCAAATTACAGCAAGGAAAACCATTAATACTACCGACTGTTGAAATAGCCACTATGGACACAACAAAGTTGTACCGAACACCAAATTACACCGAAATAAATTTCGAAGAAATCTATCGACTAAAAGACCTGGCCAATCAACTATCGCCAATACAAGAAATCAATCAATCTATCGAGAGTCCAATCACATTCAGCCTATTGACGTTCGTTATACTGATCCTATTATTATGGATCATTTTCAAGAAGAAACAATATATTGTCAGATGGTTTAAGAAAAAATCCAATCAAGCCAGAAAACCCGAAGATATCGATGACTTTCAAAATCCATCCTCGATTTTGTCAGCTTAAGAAGGGAGGAGTTACATGCACAGAATCCCACGGAAACCGCGGATTCAGCAGATTCCCAGGCTCATCTTTCCAAGAAGTTCTTATCTGTGTTTCAAGCCAAGTATCACTTTTATTGTAAACTAAAATCATTCTCTGGTTATATTCTGTGGTACACAGTCAATTTTTTATAACTTGTAATTCATTTTTAAATAAATTGTTTTTTTAAAAACAAGTTTGGGTGTTTGTGTTATTTAAGTCGCGTTTCTAGTTCTTTAAGTAAGTCAGGAACTGTGGATGATAAATACTTATTATACTGATCGGGTATTAATTCAGGATTGCCCTTAACACCAAAATCAACATTTTTTCCGTCGTTTCCAGTTATTTCCTTACATATATTCCACATACATTTCGTTTTATTATCTGCTGATCTTAATCGTTGTTCGTATGCTTCCGACCTTACTGCTTTCAACAAATTATCATATTCTTTTTTGGTTTTTTTATACTGTTCTTTGAAACCATTATTAAATCTGGATAAGGTTAATAATATATATAGTCTGTTTTTGCACTCTGAGATATTTGGATTATTTACCACTCTACGTTTCTTATCTGTATTAATTAACACTAACGGAAAACAGTGATTAAAAATGTTAGTAAAGTTGGTTATAAAAATATCCCATTGGGCATTAACATTTTGTCTCTCAGCTTCGTATATCTCAACCCAGTCCTGTTCTTTCAGTAACGTAAAAAATAAGAATTTATTTTTATCTGAGAAAATTCTTTTATATTGTAGTCTATTTTGATTAGGTTGTTCTAATTAAAAAGTAACTTTTTGTGCAGTATGGTCGGAAATAAAGGTGTCTAGAACTCTACTTTCTTGGTAATCTAAATTTAAAAAAATGTTATCAATGCAGGAAGCTGAATTATGTACAATTCTAGTGTTTTCAAATATTGATTGTTTTAAATTAAATGACTTCAACATAGATACCAAATTTATTTTATGATTATTATCTTTTAGCATTTCTATGTTGAAGTCACCAGCAATTATAATTTTTTTTATTTTCAACAGTTATTGTTGACAATAACTTTTCCATACTGGCTAAAAAATTGTTAATATTGCCAGAAGGTGGTCTATATACAAATATTACAATGATATAAGATCCATCTAAGTCACATTCTATTGCAGCATACTCATATTTTGTTTAATTTGCTTCTTGGTTTAAAATTAAGTTTTTTATGTATATAAACTGCACTCCCTCCATGCTGGCCACTTTCGCGACAGTAATAAGCTCCTAGTTTGAAATTTTTTATAGATAGATATTTTAATTGTTCGGCAGAATTTCAATGCTCTGTAATGCATAAAAATTTACAGTCACTGTTACTTTTGATTAACTCGTTGATTCCATCTACGGCATTACCAAGTGACTGCGCATTCTGATGAATAATACTTAGTTTTATCAAATTGTTTTTTGAAGTCTTTGTAATTCCTTTTTGAGCTTGGTCGTTCGGTTGCATTTGGCTATCTATAAAAAAATTTCATTGTAGTTGATGTTATTTCTAAACCTACTAAGTCTTTTTTTGTAAACTGGGCAGTTTACATCCCTCGCAGAGTGTTGAATTTCTGTATATTTCATTTTTCGACAATTTGGGCATTTAAAACCTTCTTCGGTACAGTCTTTCGATATATGTTGCCCTCCACATTTATGACAGCATTCTGTTTCTTTGCAGTATTTAGCCACATGATCAAACCCAGAGCACTTAAAGCATAAGGCTAGGTTTAGATGTTCTTGAACGTAAACTGTTACCAGGTCAAAGTAAATAGTTCGCCTCTTTAAAAACCATTTGGTAATTTTTGGTGGAGCTTGCAGAATCCAATTTTCTTTAGCTGGATTTCTGCATTTTTTCTTTGCAATTACTTTAATTTTGTCTTGAATACTAGTTTGTAGTTCTTCGACAATGTCATAATTTAGTCTTTCTAGCTCTTCAATAAACTCACAATCTGAAAAACCTTTTTCAATACCTGTTATCATAAACATAGGGTCAGCAGTGTCTGATTCTTTATATTTAATTTTGTCAACGCTACTTATTGCAGTTTTTAGTTTATTTTGTTGTTCCTCGTCATAACTTTCTACAATTATGGCACCATTTTTAGTTTGTTTTATACTTTTAAACCCCTTTCCCATATCTTTAATGTTTATTTGTTGTTTAAGTGTTTTTATGGTTTCCTTTGGATCGTTTACGTTGTCAATTCGGATTATCGTTTCGTGTTTTTTTGTAGTTTTTGGCGTTGACCAGTTTTCTTCTAAGTTTTCGTGTTTTTTCCTGTCGAAATTTCCATTAGAATTTGCAACGTCTGCGTATCTCTTATCAGTTTTTTGTTGTGTGTCTGAATGTCGTTCCTCATTTTTATTCTGAAATGGTATTTTGTTCGTTGTTTGTAGCTGATTTTTTAACGTTATATTTTCTTTTTCTGTTTCCCCCATTCTAAACACCAGTAGCGTAAAAATTTTGCAAATTTCCGACTGCGCTTCTTTCACAGATTTGTGGTCATTTCCAGAGAGACATATATTTCCGCCTTCGCTTTTGTCCTTGTTAAGAGCATCACTGATTATATCTAGAGTTGAGAAAAATGTTGATATTATTCCCTCTGACAGAGATTGGCCAACATTCGTATAACTGTTTTTATCGTTGTTTGTGTTTATCTTTTCACTAAAATCATTTCCATTCTCCTCACATTGGCGCTTACTTGAATTATATTCTGGACTTGTTTCTGATCGTCGTCTTTTATTAGTATTTTCCTCTACAATTTTGTCGTTTTGATCATTTTCCGTTTCTCCTTTAGTTGTTTTTGAAGGCGTTCTCAGTATGGTCGGAGTTGTTTTAAAGATAGACTCGTATGTGTTTTCATTATCAAAAACATTATCAATCTTATTAGAACTCCCCTGTATTTCTTGTTGATCGATTTGTTTACCTGAATTTCTTATCACCTGGGTCGTGTTGTCCTTGATACCAATTATTTTGTTTATTTCCGCTTTGAATATTTTATTTAAAGATCCCAATGAATGGCTTCGCGTTTTTTGCGCTTTTTGAACATCCGAGTGCATTTTCAGTTTAACTTTAGGTTTTTCATCACTAGATTTACTTTCCATATTAAATTACCGAATTTATAACTTTAAGTAACTTGTAAAATTAGCCTAAAAGCGGGAACGATTTCAAATACGTGTGTACTTCACGAAAATATACACTACTCTATTATAGCACTAGGAGCAATTTTTTGAATATAGCTAAAATTACATTTTTCTATGTGTAAGTTAGTCCTTTGTCTAGATGGATAACAATGTTTAGAATCTTCAAACAGATCTCTATTACCATGCACAAACATAAAGGAATCCATTATATACATACAAACCAATGTTAAAATTTGTTTTTGTATTCCTGTAGGTAAATGGAAAAGCATGGTCAGTTCGATTCCCAAAAACAATACACTGAGTCTTAGGTATGTTTAAAAGAAGATCATGGCCTGAAAAGTACCTGTCAAGGTCACCGCAAGCTCTCAACGCTAATCATCATAGAATCAGAGTCCTCCTCACTAAAGATCAGAGTGGTGTCATCGGCATAAAGAACTGTATACTGACCTGTAATACTCACCAATTCATTAGTATACATTATATAAAGCAAAGGGCCTAAAATAGATCCTTGTGGTACACCCCTAATAACACTTATTCTGTCCGAGGCTATAAGTCTACCATAAGCATCAGTCTCCACAACCTGTTGTGTCCGGTTTTCTAAATAGGATCGAATCAAATCAATAGCATTTCCCCTTATACCATAATTTTCTAATTTTGAGCACAATATATTGTGGTTGACACTGTCAAAAGCCTTTGACAGGTCCATGCACATTGCTAAAGTAATTTTTTTATTATTCAATGAATCTAGTATATTGGAAAGTGCCTGATAGATTGCTCTTATGGTAGACTTCCTCTTCCTAAAACCCCCTATTTCTAAAAAAATCCTTCAGGTATGTTGTGGTTTGTAATATAATGAAGCCATTCACAAAGTTTTAACGTGAACTAGTTAAAACTAAGTACGGTTTTTGTAACAAAATATTTTTTTTAAGTTTCTGAATGAACCCCGTAGACCCCATTTTTGAAGAAGCCCTTCACGAAGTTTTAACGTGAACTAGTTAAAACTACGGTTTTTGTAAAACATTATTTTTTTTAAATTTCTGAATGAACCCCGTAGACCCTATTTCTAAAAAAATCCTTCAGGTATGTTGTGGTTTGTAATATAATGAAGCCATTCACAAAGTTTTAACGTGAACTAGTTAAAACTAAGTACGGTTTTTGTAACAAAATATTTTTTTTAAGTTTCTGAATGAACCCCGTAGACCCCATTTTTGAAGAAGCCCTTCACGAAGTTTTAACGTGAACTAGTTAAAACTACGGTTTTTGTAAAACATTATTTTTTTTAAATTTCTGAATGAACCCCGTAGACCCTATTTCTGAGAAAATCCTTCAGGTATGTTGTGGTTTGTAATATAATGAAGCCATTCACGAAGTTTTAACGTGAACTAGTTAAAACTACGGTTTTTGTAAAAAATTATTTTTTAAAATTTCTGAATGAACCCCGTAGACCCCATTACTGAAAAAATCCTTCAGGTATGTTGTGGTTTGTAATATAATATTGCCATTCGTAAAGTTTTAACGTGAACTACTTAGTTGAAACTACGGTTTTTGTAAAAAATATTTTTTTTAAAAGTTTTGTAATATGAAGGTAAAACACTCTGTATTGATATATCGTATTTAGTTGTCCTAATTAATTATTATGAATAGCTGTTATAATAATACTTTGCCGTACAAAGGAAAAATCAAGTAACTCGAAAACCAAAGGTTTTGTCCGGATCGATTTGTTTATTTTAAAATGTTTTTTTTGATAACTTTTTTGAATTTTATCCCTCAGAGTTGTTTTTTTTTTCAACTTAAATGTTTTTTCGTCCTCTTTCTAAGGATATAAGTAAACATAAGACAATCCTACTAAATATCTATGTTTTTGATAGCGCTCGAGTTACTAAATGCAACAATCGCTTGGATATGCAATCCTAAAAGCAAGTAACTCTATATGCTAGATGTTTAAATAAGGTAAATGCGCAAAAACAATGAAACAATCAAGCAACTGGATTTATAATTTACACTACAAAAAGCAAAGCAACAAAAAACTTAGATAAATAGAGTAAAAGGTGTACAAGTTTCTAAATGCTTTTCTTAAAATAAAGTAAAACGACTTATGAAAAACTAATTTTTATTTTTAATAAATAAAAATGAAATTCAAACGTGTACAAGCATATAAATCCCTTAAACAAAAACTGCCGAATAAAAAAATTATTTAATTAATAAAATTTAATTTTCGGTACAGTAGGTAGGTATTTGTGTCTTGATTTACATAGGCTTAAAAAATTATTGATTTTAAGATTGAACGGTAGAAATTCCTAAATCTTCAACATCTTCTCTACTTGGCATATTCTTCCAAAAAATCTGTTTTCTTGGTGGCATATACTGGGTGAGCTCTTTAATAATAGTATCTTTTTCTTTTGGTTTATACCTCTATCTACTGTGATCTGCTTTGGTAATACTAATTTCAATTTCGGTTTCAAAAAAGACACTTCAGAAAAAGATTCGTGTTCTAGTTCAGGTTTGAACAAGAGTTTTTTAGAGCCCTTTATAAATTGAACACATTTTATATCATTAAGTTTTGGCAAGTCTGATCCCTTTTTCCTTGTTTGACAACCATTTTCGAATTCAAAGAAATCTTCGGCGCGTAACTTAATTACTTTGTTTAACTTATTTGATGATTCGATTAAATAAACTAGGTCTTCGTAATCCAAAACTTCTGGAGTATGTTTCCATTTTTTGCCTATAAGACCATGAACCGAATCAGCTTTCATAAAACTGTGACCCGGCTCAAAATATTTAAAAGTGATGCTTTCTGGTCCCCACTCTTCATTAACAAAAAGGACACGAGCTGTAAATAGGGTCCAGTTTTTATTCTGGGCTGTGCAGTTGTCAGTCCAAAATATGACGTGCTTTGTAAAATGCCGAGACAACGTCTGGTCCATTTCGACCTCTAATGGCCTCATGCCAAAGCACACATTTATTTTCATGTGCTGCTTGTAAGTTAGCAAACGTTTCATGGAAAGCAACCAATCTGCTGACAAAAAACGAATTTTTTATAGTCATTTTCGGTAATATTAAAACTTTATGCATATCAAATGAGTAAATTTCAAAATCATTAGTCCACTTCTTGTTCGAGTCTTCAATGTATTGTTTTCTTGCTACGGTGTATCGAATTTTATGAAGGTCGTATTTCTTGCAAATGTCACATATTGTTTTTCTTAATTCTTCCATTCTTGCTTCTTCATCTTCTAATCCTAATCCATGATCGGTTGGCATATTATTTTCGTGAACATGGTTTTTATATGTAGAGCACATTCCACATTCATCTTGACTAGGTGATGCAAAACCTATATTTTCTTTATCGAATATTTTTCTATAAGTTTCATAACTTATTTTATTAAACTTTGATAAGAAGTCTTTGTACATTTCACGAATAGTTATATCACATGGTAAATACCTTTTATTAGGGGCATGCTCTAAATTGTAATGTGAGACTTGTGGATGGTAGGAATCAATGTGTTTTTTTACATCAGCGCAATTTTTGTCCGCGATTACTTTCACCGCCTCAGCCCTTTTTTGGCCTCTTTTATCTGTTAGGTTTATTGGTAAATCATTTGCAGTTCTCTTTAAGTAATCGGTAATTATAGAGTCTGATCGAAGACCAAGGGTATTCATAAACATGCTTTTACAAACCATTATGACGTTATTGGGACTAGATTGGAGATCTGATTCTTCTGACAATGAATTTTCTTGCTCCGTTTCGTCATCTACCGCGTTCACGATGGGCGGCAAATCTTCGCTCTCGATATTATTGGTTTTCGGCTGAGAATCTGACAAACCATTTTCTGGCTGTGATGCTTTTTTACCATGTGGTAGGTTATATGCGATCGAAAATCTTCTGGGTATATCAGCATCGACTTTTCTATATTTAATTTCTTTTTTGACAATATGCTTATCTAAAAATAGTCTTTTTTCTCTGAAATTTAAATCGTTGTAACTCTTAAAAATTATTATTCTTTTTTCTTCATTAAGTCGTTCATGACACTTTTGTCTGCAACTTCTTTTGCATGGTTCGAGTAGTTGAGGTACATATTTATTTTTAGTTTTCTCAGCTTTCTTTAAGTCTTCATGTTCAGTCTTCTTATTTTCAATATTCTCACTGGAATTAGGGATTTCTTCGTGTGCTAGTTCACTTTGGGTTTCTTTGTTGATGTCTAACATTTCTTTTGCAATCACTTCATCCAGATTTAGGTCATTATTTAAGACCACGGTCTGATCTGAAGGTATTTCTTCTAGAGGAATTATTCCAATACCATCCGTGTTTGCAATGATTTCTAGTTGATCATCAGAAAAAATTAAAGTGGAAGTAATACTAGATTCTTGCATTTCATTCTTTGTGTTTGTTTCTATTACATTTTGAAGATTAACGTAGTTTTTTCGTTCGTATGACCTCTAGTCAAATCTTCAAGTTGATCTAATTCGACTACCACTGCTCTTGCTGATGTGGTTTCCCACGGTTCTGGCCCAGGAAAAAGTTCGGTTTGATCCAAATATTCTAAAAGTTTTATTTTCTTTGAACTATGACCATCGTTTTTATTCAAACTAGTAGTTGAAGATTGGGACGGATTTTCATAAGGCGCAAGAGTAACTGCAGTGGTGGTGGCTCCATTAAAACAATGTTGTTGTGACGAGCCTCTGTAAAAGGGATTCGGTTTATTTAGATTTTTATTAAACCAATTACCCAAATATACAGACAGAGCCCGTCGAAAGTTTACCCCCCCCCCCTTCCTATCCTCCTAGCATTTGAAACGATTGGTATATTTCAAAGAAATTTGGACAACTGAAATAAGTGCAAGGAAAAAACGCTTACTTGCACCATGCACTACTAAGAATGTTATTAATTTTCGGCACAGGTAAATGACAAAAAAATAAAAAACAATTAAAATTGTTTGCCTATTAAGCTTTTAACCGCGAAAAGAAAAAAAAAGTTAAAAATGTCCCTATACATACTGGCTAGAAGGGAAAAACATTATTTGTAAAATAAAAAAATAAAAAATAATTGTGAGTTAGACAGGGTTCTCGGAATTTTTGGAGACTTTTTCCTATAAGAAGTAAGTACATGTTAAATTAAATAAGGGTGGGGGCAGCTGAAGGAGTTTTAAAAAAGTTTTAAAATTTCGGGTGGTTACTATTATAGGTACTGTATGAGTAAGGCTACCCCAGCGATTGTGAAATTGTAAAAAATTCTTTTTTCGTTCCACGCTAATGTATATTCATAGAAATAAAAAAGAAAATAGTAACCGTATAAAAAAATAAATAAAACATTTCCATAGTATACAGTACAACAGTAAATACTAAATACCTAAACAATACAAAATTGGAGAAGTTGAATTTTCTGCTAAAATTAAGTAATATTTATTATTAACACGGTTTTATGGATTTACAATTTTATCAACAATAGATTTGATTTTTTAGTAGACCGATAAGACATTTTGGTAAATCAAAGGTGAAATCAGTAGATCTACTGAAAAATCAGAAGACCTGGCAACCCTGGCTCGAACAGACTAGAGCTCTACGGAAGAATCCGCAAGATGGTTGCCGATAACCGAAATTAAAAATCGCTGTCGTAGAATTTAGGAAGCTTAGCATTCCAGGGTTATACCAGTGATAAAAGTGCTTTACCCTAATTAAAAAAAGATTAAATAATATAAGTACTTACCCACTACTTATATAGGATTTCTTTGCTAATATTTCTAGCATTTTTTTCCCTCGACTAGACATTTTTTGCAACAACTTATTACTCGAATGAATGAATTACTGAAACACTTGGCCCTGGGATAAAGAAATACTTAAAACTTGATAATAAAAGAAAGCGGAGATGAAAATCTAATCCCAGCACTAGTGCTCAACTGGTTACCTCGGCAGCTTCATCGGAGAACCTTTAGGTCGTGGTATTCTCTTTTGTTTTTATTTGAACTAGCTAAACACCAACTTACTCAGACTTAGATATGGGCGCCAGTCAAGTATAGTACTTAACAAAGAAAAAGAGAAGAAAGGTAGAACATTAAGTGGTAACGTCCTAACCTAAGTTATAAAAATGAAACTCAAATATGAAAAACAATTATTCTATTTTCAAAACGGAAGGAAATCATAGAATTTAACAGTGACAATACACAGTATTAGTAACCATTATCCTATTTCTAAAGGAAATAAAATCATAAAATTACTCAAACATATTAAAAACAATTAATATATTTTCAAAAAGATTGAAATCATGAATTTTATAGAATTACTCAAAAATATTAATTTAGTTATAAAAAGTTATTCGTAGTAAAATTATAGTTACCAACATGGTTGACATAATCAAAATAAAGAGAAAGGGAAGAGAGGAGAGTATTGCAGTATCAAACTCAGTAGCATCAAAAATACTATCTGGCATTAACCAAAAAATATAAACTAAGCACGATTGAAGGGTGAACCTAATTTTCAATCGCCCTTATAAAAAAGTGATCACAAAAACGTAATTAATAAATAAATAAATGAAATATTATATCTACCGGCAGTTCAAAACATTGGTAATATCAGAAATGTTATAATAAATAAATACCAAGCAGTAGGTATTTAAGGCAAAATGATTTTAAATGTAATAATTTGATGAGAAATAAGAATCACTTAGTAATAAATTTATCAGTCAGGTAATATCAAATACTAACAATAATATCTGAAATATTATAATAAACAAAACCCAAAATATAGATGGGTATTCCTTAATGAGGAACCGAAATAATTACTAAGAATTTTATCAGAACAACAATATCGAATAATAAGAATAATAGTACCTGACCCATAAATACCAAATAACCATAGAAATATGACTTACTAAAGTAATGCAATTATAGCAAATAATACGCGTTTAAAACTCAATAGTTTTAGATACAATAATAGGTTAAGGAGGAATAAAATTTAATCTTTTATGTTATAATACTGCTACGAGTAATAAAATTGATCATTTACAAAGTTACCTGACATCATTAAATAATTAATTATTGACAAATTGGCGAAGGCCTTGATAAAAAGTGAAAATTAGTTATTAATGAAAATGTGAAATTTTACTTAACCCAAAATAGCTAAACGGAGAGAAAGAATACTCATCTTTTCAGGTAAAGGTATAGATGTAGGTCCATGTCACATCAAGGGCTACCAAGGCGTGGTTAGCTTAGGGCCACCAGGCAAAAACTGTACAAAGGGCATAACCACACATGTATGTCAGCGGGACTATCAGCAACACTGCCACGGCAACACTGCCAAGGGGACCTGGAGTAGTGACGTCTCACCAAGGTTCCAGCTTAAATCCCCATAAACTATATACAAAACGTCCAGGCCGACACGGTAGGTAGATCTTGATCAACTTCTTCACATCCATGCCGATATCATCCAAGTAGAAATTCAATAGGGGGTAAAATTCAGAAAAACGAAAGGTGGGCTATATCCTACAGACTAAGTGTAGAAATCATACTAAGGGCAAAGTGAGGATATAATTACAGTATCTTGAAATTCATAAGTAAACGGATCATTAAAAGAGCCCAAAAGTGAAAGAAGGAGTATAAGAATCCATAAGTTAACAATCCATTACTAAAAGTGAAAGAGAAAGAGAAAGTGAAAGTTGAAAGTTGAAAGTTGAAAGTTGAAAGTTGAAGTTGAAAGTAAAAGACCTGAAACAAAATGGCGGGCGTTACACGCATTCCTTGCGTAAAATTTATTAATTTATTAATTTACCTGATGTTCTGGTCTCTTCAGGCTCAGACGTAACTTAAAATCCAATTAAGCTTCATTATTACGGTAATAATTGTTCTATCCGAAATTAATCGTTACATTAAAAATGTATTAATCACCACCGAAAACTGAAAGCGTGCCCTGCTGAGCGCTGGCAATAAAGGAAAGGGACGCATGATCCCACGTCAATCACTTTTATGGTTATTAGCCCATAAAAAATGACAAGACAGGAGCCAATAAAACTTAATACAGCGAAATCACATGATCCAGGTTAAAAGTCACCATTCAATCTGTCAAATTCAAAAAACTTCAACACTTTGTTTCAAAAACAGGAGCCATCATTCGAATTTCGAAATAAGAAAGGAGTTTGACCATTTCTCAAACACGTTGCCGGTTAAACTAAAGAAATATAGGTCAAGTTCATCAGCTGGGTCTTTCTGTTAGATGACAAATTAACATTACTACAGGTAGTATTATAAGTTGCCTAAGTGACACGGGGAAAATCAATACTTCAAACGACAGCAGATGCGCTGGTCGTCTCAAGCCAGTAAATTCACTATTCCAAGGGCAAATGACATGGGCGTAGTAAATTAGATTTGCAGATTAATATTAAATTAAATTAGAAATTTTTAGAAAATAATGAATAACTCAGCAACGGCTGATTTAAGTTGTAACAAACGGCAAAAAGTTTGTTACATTACGACTGAGTGAGATTTTGTCACAACCCCCACTTGCATAACAAGGTAACAAGACGTAAAGCGCGGGAAGCGGATAATTCGGTTTATCAAGTTTGTTTCGGTAATTAGTATTTTAAACGAAGTCGACTTAGCTATATCTTTGCTATCGTTTTAACCCTTTCGAAAAAGCTAAGTACAGTTACTTGATTCTTCGTTTGCATTTTATAGTTCTTAGCATTAAGTAAATCGATTTACTTGTTTCTTAAATTGTAAAAGTGTCAAATCCCAAAAAGTAACTCGATTAGATTTATTTATGCACTGGTAAAATATAAGTAAGAATAGAAAAATGCAAAACTTTGCAAGTAAGAAGATTTACTAAAATATTTGTCACAAGGAAGTAGAGATACTAGAATGTAGTAGTAAATAACTTGGTAATTTAACACTACTTAAATATCAGAATTAGTGGAGACAAAGAGGGGTCAAAGGGAAGCCCAAAGATGCATACAAAGTAAAAATCAAGTAAGTCAAGTTACTTGATTCTTTTTTTTACGGCAGTACTGTCGATATATCAATTGTGTAATATAAACACTATCGTAAGCAGAACACCCATGTATGTGGCGACACAGATTAACGATAGAATATAGTTTGATGTTAAATATGAAGCACCGTTTTCTTTAAACCCTTTGTATCCACCTATCAGAACATCAAATTATTACATGGCGATCCTGCCAGCCAAAAACCTTAAGAAAAAAAGCACTGATATGAAGTAAAATGGGTAGTGCCAAGTCTGTAAAGAGGAAATGGTTATTAACCAGGCTTTGAATGGAGACGCAAGGAGCGAAATATCAAACAAGGGATTTTCGCTGTCAGAGCACTTTTTAATAACACTTGTAGTAGCCGTTGTCCTGTATATCATATATAGTGGATTCTTCGTTATCGTAAGGAATTACGAAAAACTATTCAACGAGAAATTAACAGAAACAAGTTCTTTTTAGGATAATTGTAAAGATGGTTTATTACACTTATGGGAAAAAAAGACTGAAAATGGGCATAAGTAACAAGGAAATATATAAAGAATGGGAAAAAAAGACTCAGTTATTCCTAAAATTAGCAATTTAGTAATTTAAAAGAAAATGTACTAAGTAAGTTATAGAATTAAGTAAATTGTGTTGAAATAGGGACCTATTTAACAAGTACTTTGCACCTAAATAATTATATTTACATTTTTTCATGGGAGATAACTTAAACATAATTTTAAGTTCTCTAGCGGATGTCAAAACTTATCTAGTAAAATTAAATTAAGACAGACGAAAAACATCCATCGTTTCAACTAAAGTTAGGGAAGCAAAGACTATTTACTCTCGACTAGGTGATAAGGTTTCTGTTATTAATCAAAAAATAAAAGATTCTGAACGCGACGAAGCAGATACTTATTGAATATTCTAAAAGTACTATAGACAAAATTAAAAAAGTATGTCGGAAATTATAAATTTTGATAAACAAATCGCGGAAGGTTTGAGTAGTGATAACCAAGACGGGGAAAGTACAAATCGGGATAACCAGGACGCGAAAATTATACATTCAAATAGGTCGGCTTTTGACCTGAAAGTGGCCACGAGCCTCTTGCCTATAATGGATGACTCGGAAGCTATTACACATAAACTAATCGACGCGGCAGAATTTTATCATTCTATGCTTAACGATGATGGCAAGCCTATTTTAATTAAATTTATTCTGAAAACACGAATTTCAAATAATGTGAAATTGAGATTAAAGTCTAGTTACGATTCTATGGATGCATTATTAGGAGACATAAAGAAATATCTTTTAACGAAACAATCCGATACCGCCCTTCAGGCAAAATTGTTTTCCGCCAAGCAAGGCGATAATACTGTTTCTGAGTTTGGTAAAAATCTTGAGGATATCTTAGAAAATCTGACAATTTCTCAAGCAGACGGTGATTCAAGAGCTTTTGATATTTTAAGACCAATAAACGAAAAAATCGCTATAAAAAGGTTTATAGGTGGCCTTAGAAATCATAAACTCAGCACAATCATATCTGCTAGAAACTTTGAATTTTTAAAAGATGCCATTAGAGCGGCTCAAGATGGAGAAATTTCCTCTCAAAGCAATAATCAACAAATTTTTTATATGTTTAGAGGAAGAGGAAACAACAGAAATTTTTCTGCAGGTTTTAACAGAGCTAGAAACTCTGGAAGACATTTTAATAACAATTTTAATAGAAACGTAACTAATAGAGATAACAATCATGTTTCTAATTATCAACAAAATAATTCTCGCTTAGGTAATGGTAATAGCAATCCGCAAAGTCAGAGTTTTCAGGGGGGACACCGAGGACGTTTGTTTACTCGCGGTTATCGTGGAAATTCGCGGAGACAAATAAATGTTGCCGATCAAGACATTAATGCAGGTCAGGAAACGGTGCCGTATGATGTTTCTAGAGAGCAAACATTTTTTCGTCCCTAAAGTAGAAAATAGTCATAATAATATTTTTACTTACTCCGAAAATTACTCAAATTTAGTTTCTTTTAGAGTAAACAACAAAAGTTTAGGATTCTTAGTACATACGGGAGCATCATTGTGTGCGCTTAAGTTAGAACATTTAGGCGCAAGTATACCTTTACATAAGGAAAATCTTGAAATTAATGGCATAGGTGGTAGAGTATGTTCCGTAGGTTATGTATACTTAAATCTCGCAATAGGAAACATAGAATTTAGGGAAAAGTTTTATGTATTTGATTCATTGGAATGTCATATAGATGGTGTAATTGGGAGAATTTTTTTAGGGAAGTATAAAGCTAAATTAAACTATGAGGGAAAGAATGTTATTTTAGACTTAAATGCTTGTTGTAGTCATATTATATTAATTCAGTTTGTAGGTAGGTACATGAACATGGAAACGCTTAGAATAAAGTATTTTGCTAATTTTGAATCCATACTCAAATACGGCATAATCTTCTGGGGTGGAGATAGCAGAATGCAGAGTGTTTTTGTAGTCCAAAAAAGATTAATTAGGGTAATAAAAAAAATGGCATACATACAAAGCTGTAGAAATGTTTTCAAAGAGATGGGTGTTATGACCGTATACGCTGTCTATGTATTTGAATGCTTGATGTTCTATGTTAACCACAAAGATTATTTTGATGTAAAGCCTAACCATGAGTACAATACAAGATCATTAGACGTTAAGTATCCAATACATAGACTAGCGCTTACTGAAAAATCTCCACATTATATGTGCCGTAGGTTGTTTAAAAAACTGAGAAGCTCAGCAGTTATGAGTGTTGTCAGTTTACTTCTCAAAATATTTCAGTTAATCGAGTAAAACAGTTATTTGACATGCTTAAACTTACCTACTTGAATAAAGAAGAGAAAGATTCAATAGATCAATTATGTGCTAAATTTGCAGACATATTTCATATGCCTGGGGATAAATTATCTGTAACAAATATTATCAAAGTCAAACCGAACCAGTTTATATAAAACCTTATAGACTGCCTCAATCTCGTTAGGTCCCTTATTAGTAATGTGTTCTGTGGTTGCGTTTCGTAAAAATGTTTGGAAACGTCGAATACGTATTCTTTTATGTATTGTATGTTCGTCGCTTGGTGTAGATGTCTCAGTGGTGTTTGTCTTTTTTCTGATAGTATTTGTCTGAGTACTATGTTTTGTAGTCTGTTGTATTGCCAGTCTGCCATACTGCACCAAACTGGGGCGGCGTATGTCAGTACTGGCCTAATTATTGTCGTGTATATTGTCAGTTTGTTTGTCGGTGATAGGAAAGATCCGTGTCTCATTAGTCTTTGTAGGGTTTTGGCTGCTGCGTAATATTTTCTTGTTACGTTTGTTACATGTTCTATAAAATGTAGTCTTCTGTCTAGTGTCACTCCTAAGTACTTTAGTGCGCTGGTCGGTATTATTTGTATATGTTGATTAATGTGAGTGTTATTATGTTTTCTTGTTAAAACCAAACACTCACATTTATCCTCATTTATTTCTAACTTCCATTTTTCATACCACGGCAATAGGGTAATTAAGTGATTGGACAAATGCTGCCTGGCCACATTTGCATAATATGAGCTTGCATATAATAGGACGTCGTCCACAAAAATGGCCAGGTTAGTATTTGGGAATGACGGGATGTCGGCTGTGTAGAGATTAAAAAGGGGTGCAGCCAGCGTTGTTCCTTGCTGCAGACCCGCGTGTAGTCTCACAGGGGCGGAGAAATCATTCCCTACTCTTACTTTAAGAGATCTGCCATTAATGTAGGAGTGTATTAATGTGGCGATGTGTAATGGGAAGTTGTGTGTTGTAAGTAATTTGTATATTAGTCCATTGAACCAGACGCTATCGAAGGCTCGTCGGATGTCCAGGGCCAGAAGCACAGTAGTTTGCTCTTTATCGATTTTTTCTATTGCTTTTTGCGCAACGTGCGCAATTAGCAGTACTGCACCTCTGTTATCCCTGAAGCCGAATTGTTCCTCCGGTATTTTCTGGTCCACTTTTCCAATTTTAAGTTTTTTATGTATTATTTTTTCCGCAACCTTTCCGAGACTGCTTAGGAGGGCGATTGGCCTGTATGAGTCGGGTTCGTTTTTCGGGTTTCCGCTTTTTAATACTGGCACTATAATCGCCCCCTTCCACTGCCTCGGGAAGTGTTGCAGGAGAAAAATAGTGTTTATTATGTAGTGTAATTGAATGATAGACGTCCTTGGTAAGTTTTTTATCGCTAAATTGGTGATTTCATCCTCCCCTGGGGCCTTGTTGTTTTTTAACTCTTTAATTACTCTACACATCTCCTGTGGGTTGGTAAAGAGGGTGGGTAGTACTTGGGGCGGAATTGGATATTTGTTTTTAATAAATCTGTTGACACAGTTGGTAACTTCGTTTTGGTCTTGTGTCGTATTGGGCTTCCCCGCGCATATCGTGGCGTATTGGTCTGCTAATGTTTGAGCTTTTTGTCCATTTGACTGTGGATCCTGGGTAAAAGATGGAATTTCTTCCCTCTTTGTTTTTGCTTTTCTTACCAGGGTCCACAGCGAGTTGTCTCTTGTCGAAACGTTTGTAATTATATTTGTCCATGTATTATTTTTGTGCTGTCTAACTCTTTGTCGTATTTCATTTTGTAGTTCGTTGGGTCCAGTATGTCGTCAGGCAGTCTTTTTTCCCGCTCTTCTATTTTAATTTTTGTCGCTATTTTACTTGTCGCGTATTATATGTTTTTTGTTAGTTTGTCCACCTCGTTTTCTAGCTGTACTGTCGTTTGTATGTCGTTTATAATTTGTGTTTTTTCGTTTAAGATTTGTCTAAATCTGTTCCAGTCCGCGTTTTTGTAACTCCATGTCGTTCTTGGTTCGTCTTTCTGTATGCTTGTGTCAATTTTTACTATTGTCGGTAGGTGGTCCGATGGCAGCTCGTCTAATGTTTTTAAATCTGTTAAGTTTTGTACGTTTTTTCTTAGCGCAATATCTAAGTATGATGGTCTTTGTAGGCTTACGTAACATGTCGGTTTTGTCGGTAAGTGTATTTGTACATTGTTTGCGTCTTGATCCTGTAAGTTATGCGCGGGAGAGGCGTAGCAACTTGTGATTATTAAATCGTTTTTTTAATTTTACTGATATATGTTCAGTTGCTGAATTTGTTTGAGTAATTAGCGAATGTGGAATGGTATTTTTAATGAAGATTGCTACTCCCCCCTCGCTGGATTCTACCTTTCCTGTATACCTGATAATTTCTAACTTTTATTTTGTGGTTTTGATTTAGTTTGGTTTCTGTTACGGCTAAAATATCAACTTTGTACCTGAGCAAAAATTGCCTTAATTCGTCCATTTTTCCAGCTACTCCGTTTGCGTCCCAGTTAGCTATTACCAAGGAATTACGGAAGGCTGATGTTGTAATTATTGAGGTTGGAGCCCATTAGCCCCATCATTATGGATACTCGCTCCTCTGCGGTGCGTGCATTGCGTAATTTCTTGAAACAGTCTGTTAGGAACCTTATAAATTCGTTAATATTAATTAGACTATTAAATTCTTTCATCGGGGCGAAAAGATTACCTGCCTGTCCGATGTTGAAATTTTGTTCAGGGGCGTTGCCTTGTGGGCGTGTCCTGGTTAGATTTTGGTCCTGTTGGTTTTTTATGCCCTGTTCTTCCCGTTCCTCGTTCCTGGCTCTATGAAGATGCGGATATTCCCGTTCTGGGTTTCTGCCAGTACTTGCCCTGCTGGCTACTAAAGTTGGGGCATTTGCCCTGCCCGTCCATGGGTTGTATGTTGGTTGTGGTGCTGGTCTATATTGTTGTTGCGTGGGTTTCTGCTTTGTTGTTTATTAATAGTTATTTGTTCGGTCTTGTACAAGTAAACGGGGCATTGTAGCGATGTTGACTTGTGGGCTCTGCTGCAATTAATACATTTTACTGCCTGGCTGCTGCATTGTGCTGTTTGGTGAAAATCTGCACAGTTTAGGCACTGAGTTTTTCTAAAACAATTTGATGTTGCGTGCCCCCATTGAAATGCCAGTTGAGCTCGTTGGATGAAACACACACACAATTCCGGCCTAGGTTATTGGCATAGTAGGCGCGGCATACAATAGAACTTTAACAATACAGTTTGTTTATTATATATTGATCTCACTGAAGTTTTTATTTATTGTTAAAGAAGATTTTATGTGGTTTTTGAATGCACAATTTGTTGTTTTACGCAAAATTCGGGAAATTTTAGCTTGTGAAATCACTTTTATTATATACGTGGTAAGCAATTGTACTGATTGCGCGAAAACGCGATATTTTTAACTAATTTAAAACTACAGATCGCCGTTTGTTTAGACGGGACACTATAATACGATGTTTACTCTCAATTCACAACAGAGAGAGAGAGAGAGAAACCTAGCAGATTGGTTTTAGATTACAGGTTTTTAAACCGTAGTTTAGTAGATATCAAGTGGCCTATTGCGAATGTGGTTGATATTTTGGATTCTCTTGGGGGAGCTCTTTATTTTTCGCATTTAGATCTAAGTCATGGGTATTATCAATTGGAACTAGATGAACAAAGTAGAAAATTGACAGTCTTTACAACTGATCGGGGGCAATGGCAAATGAAAAGATTGCTCATGGGGTTAAAACTTAGCCCCAGTGCCTTTTCTAGGATAATGACAGTTGCAATGGCAGGTCTAAACAACGAAAAATGTTTTGTTTTATCTTGACGATCTAATAGTATTCGCGAGAAATCTTAAGGAACACAACAAAAACTTTATGGATGTTTTTACTAGACTTCGTAAAGTAAATTTAAAACTAAATCCCTTAAAATGCGAGTTTTTAAGGAAAGAAATTCTTTATTTAGGTCACATTATTAGTGATAAAGGAATATCTCCTGATCCTGAAAAAATTAAAGCTTTAGACGAATATCCCGTTCCAAAAAATTCGGACGAAATTAAACGTTTTGTGGCTTTTGCCAATTATTACAGAAAGTTTATTCCGAAATTTGCGGAGCTATCTGTACCCCTAAACAAATTGTGTAGAAAGTATGCAAGGTTTGAATGGACTGATGAATGTAACAACGCATTTAAAATCCTAAAGAACGCACTAAGTCAATGTCCAGTTTTACAGTATCCTGATTTTTCAGAGAAAAATGAATTTATACTTCAAACTGATGCGTCAAAGTCAGCTATTGGAGCAGTACTCTCAAATAAAAATAATGGCGTACGCCAGTAGAAGTTTAAATAAAGCGGAATTAAATTACCCTATTATTCACAAAGAGCTTTTAGCTATCTACTGGGCTGTAAAGCATTTTCGGCCTTATTTATATGGACGCCGGTTTAAAATAGTAACTGACCATAAACCCTTATTGTACTAATTTAGCCTTACTGACCCATACAGCCGGTTAACAAAGTTTCGGTTAGGCCTTGAGGAGTATGATTTTTATGTTGAGTATGTAAAAGGAAGTGAAAATGTCACCGCGGATGCGTTATTAAGAATTATCTTGACATCTGAGGAATTGAAAAGCATGAATAATGACATGATTGCTGTTATGACCAGAGGACAGTGTAAGAGTATGAAAGAGCAAGATTGTGTGTTGGACAAGAATAACCTTAATGTTTGGCCTGATCAACCAGATATTGTGGAAGTTCTTAAACAACCTAAAAATTGTTGAGTTAGTTTTAACGACATCGTCCAAAATAAAAACATTGTCAAAAGATATAACTGAACACTTGGGGAGTTTTTATTATGTTCCATTGCAACTTAGTTTATACTTCAGTCAAAATACTCGATCGGCATTGGCGCGAGACGAAATGCTGAGAAATTTGGCCGAAATAACTAAGAGAGCAAATATAAATGAATTATATATTTTAAAAAATGAGAAAAATAAAATGTTTATTAAATGGATAGGTAAGGAATTAAATAGTAATCTCAATTGGGGGGGGGGGGGGGGGGGGGGCCGTATAAATATTGTACAAGGAGCTAGCAAGGTAATAGATAATGATGAGAAACGAATTATTTTGAATGATTTTCATTTACTTCCCACAAGTGGACATGCAGGCATAAATAGAATGACAAATAATATAAACAAATATTACTTTTGGCCAGGTCTAGATAACGATGTTGCAGACTTTGTAAGAAAATGCGACACTTGTCAAAAACAGAAGCATTGCAATCGTTATACTAGACAGCCCATGATTATTACGTCGTCAGCCAATTATTCTTTTTAAAAAGTATATTTAGATATTGTAGGACCACTACCAACAGATGTAAATGAATTTGCATACATCCTGACTCTACAGTGTGAGTTAACAAAATTTGTGTAAGCATATCCTATGAAAAATAAAGACGCCATATCTGTGGCAAAATCATTTGCGGAAAACTTTGTCTTACGATATGGAATTCCACAGGAAATTGCAACTGATCGGGGCTCTGAATTTATTTCTTCCACTATGAGTGAGGTTTGTAAGCTTTTAAAAATAAATCAAATTCATTCCACGGCATACCAATTTGAATTTAAATAAAAAGAGTTTTAAATAACATATAAAAAGTTTTTTTTTAAATTAGAAAATTTCAAAATTTTCAAAAGTATTGGTTCTTTGGAAAATTCACATAAGGTATTGGGTGCCTACTTAAGAATTTAATCCGAAAATAATGATGCAGCGTGGAGTACATGGATTCCTTATTGGTGTTTCTCTTATAATACTACAGTCCACACTGAAACTAAATATACTCCTTTTGAACTGGTCTTTGGAAAGAAATGTCAGATTCCTAATAATCTAAATAATATGTTAGAACCCATTTATAACTTTGAGAATTACCCTATTGAGTTAAAGTATCGGTTGCAAAAGGCTCATGAGGATGCAAGAGCTAACCTTATACATTCAAAATTTAAAAGAAAGCAAAGTTGTGATGAAAAAATTAAACCCATTCAATACAAAAAAGGCGATTTAGTACTTGTAAAAAATGAAGTGGGAAACAAAATTGCAAGTCCTTGTTTTCTGGGTCCTTATTTAGTTATCGAGGATGAATCCAAATGTAAAACTGATGAAAGGTAATAAGGAGATTGTAATTCACAAAAATAGAACTAAGTTATATCATAGTTAAGTAACTTTTAGGTAATAATTTAGTAGTAAGGAATTGGCCGGCCCTATTTTCGTATTCTTCTCTATCTGCTATTTTGTTCTTTGTTCAACTACTCTAATTTTCTTCCTTTCTTTGTCATTTCTTAAATTCTTAATGACTAAAGTAATTTTTGTTGTATATACATATAACAAAAATTACCTTAGTCATTAGGAATTTAAAAAATAAAAAAGAAAGGGGAGAAAATTAGAGTAGTTGAACCAAGAACAAAATAGCAGATATAGAAGAATACGAAAATAGGTCCGGTCAATTCCTTACTACTAAATTATTACCTAGAAGTTACTTAACTATGATATAACTTAGTTCTATTTTTGTGGATTACAATCTCTTTATTACCTTTTATCAGTTTTACATTTGGAGATTCATCCTTGATAACTAAATAGGAACCCAGAAAACAAGGACTTGCAATTTTGTTTCCCACTTCATTTTTTACAAGTGCTAAATCGCCTTTTTTGTATTGAATGGGTTTAATTTTTTTATCATAACTTTGCTTTCTTTTAAATTTTGAACGTAATAGGTTAGCTCTTGCATCCTCATGAGCCTTTTGCAACCGATACTTTAACTCAATAGGCTAATTCTCAAAGTTATAAATGGGTTCTAACATATTATTTAGCTTATTAGGAATCTGACATTTCTTTCCAAAGACCAGTTCAAAAGGAGTATATTTAGTTTCAGTGTGGACTGTAGTATTATAAGAGAAACACCAATAAGGAATCCATGTGCTCCACGCTGCATCATTATTTTCGGATTGAATTCTTAAGTAGGCACCCAATACCTTATGTGAATTTTCCAAAGAACCAATACTTTCATGATGGTATGCCATGAAATGAATTTGATTTATTTTTTAAAGCTTACAAACCTCACTAATAGTGGAAGAAATAAATTCAGAGCCCCGATCAGTTGCAATTTCCTGTGGAATTCCATATCGTAAGACAAAGTTTTTCACAAATGATTTTGCCACAGATACGGCGTCTTTATTTTTCATAGGATATGTTTCCACAAATTTTGTTAACTCACTCTGTAGAGTCAGGATGTATGCAAATTCATTTACATCTGTTGGTAGTGGTCATACATACTTTTTGAAAATAATAATTGGCTCCCGACGTAATAACCATTTGTTGTCTAGTGTAACGATTGCAATGCTTCTGTTTTTGACAAGTGTCGCATTTTCTTACAACGTCTGCAACATCGTTATCTAGACCTGGCCAAAAGTAATACTTTTTTATATTATTTGTCATTCTATTTATGCCTGCATGTCCACTTGTGGGAAGTAAATGAATATCATTCAAAATAATTCGTTTCCCATCATTATCTATTACCTTGCTAGCTCCTTGTACAATATTTATACGGGGGCCCCCCAATTAGGATTACCATTTAATTCCTTACCTATCCATTTAATAAACATTTTATTTTTCTCATTTTTTAAAATTGTAGGAAAAACTCTGAAGTTAGACCCAATAACAAAAAAGGGGTTAACTGATCTGATTACCGATCAGTTAAATTGGCGATATGAAATTGACTACTTTGCCATTTTGGCTGGTATAAATAAAACACGTTTGAATGGATGAATTGAAATAATGTTTTATTCTATTATAAAAATAAAGCACGGGTTTGAATTGAACTATCGTGCAATTCAACAGGTGGATAATTACCTTTTTTACAATAACAACAAACTACATCAAAAAACTATTTACTACTAATAGGTAAAAACATTTGATTCTACGTTAGCTCAATTTACTTTAAAAAGTCTACAATTTTTGGATTACAAAGGTATAAATTCTAGGTGCAACGCACTAGTTATTATGTAGTGTCAATTAAAACTTTACTGCGCGGAGTTCCGTATTTCTAGGGACCCTTTCGAGAATTCACGCTTTCTAGAAAGTTACCTTTATCGGACGAACGCACAAAAAAAGTGGTTTACAATACGTCAATTGACGGTCTTTTTGGAGCTGCTTAAGTTTAAAAATTCCATACATAACTTTATGATTATTGAGCTGTGTTATGCATCATCTGGTTACGATCAGAATTATTCTCTTAATCTATCATACCTTACAGGTTTACAGGTGTTACATGGGTAAATATTGCATCGACAAAAACGTGCTGCATTACTGTCGATCAACGGGTTGCATCTTTTTCGTTTTTTTGCAAAACTCGGGTGTCTAAAGAAAGGCGAGAAAATGGGCACTATTTATTTGAGAGCACTTAGTACATCTTGTACTGTTTGGTCGTTATTTTTGACGATTTTTTTTCTTAGTTTTTCATCATTAATTGATGATAAAACGGGAACTTTTAAGAGAAAAACACAGCTGTCTGTCAAGGCTTCTACTCAGTCCTTGACCTACTTCGTTTTTTCGCGAATATAATCTCGAAGAACTTCCGGTGTGATTTTTGGAATTTCGAACCCGACTTCCGTTCTTCGTTTATCGCGGGGGCGCTTTGCTTTATATCTATTTCGCAGGCGTGTATGGTTGGTTGCTGTAATCCTGTGAGTATGGGGGCGTATTCAATAAATTTAACAATTACAAAGTGGGGATATTTTTAAAGGGGGTTGGGGTAGTTCCCCAACAAAAATATATAATTCATTTATATTTGCTCTCTTAGTTATTTCGGCCAAATCTCTCAGCATTTCGTCTCGCGCCAATGCCGATCGAGTATTTTGACTGAAGTATAAACTAAGTTGCAATGGAACATAATAAAAACTCCCCAAGTGTTCAGTTATATCTTTTGACAATGTTTTTATTTTGGACGATGTCGTTAAAACTAACTCAACAATTTTTAGGTTGTTTAAGAACTTCCACAATATCTGGTTGATCAGGCCAAACATTAAGGTTATTCTTGTCCAACACACAATCTTGCTCTTTCATACTCTTACACTGTCCTCTGGTCATAACAGCAATCATGTCATTATTCATGCTTTTCAATTCCTCAGATGTCAAGATAATTCTTGATAACGCATCCGCGGTGACATTTTCACTTCCTTTTACATACTCAACGTAAAAATCATACTCCTCAAGGCCTAACCGAAACTTTGTTAACCGGCTGGATGGGTCAGTAAGGCTAAATAATTACAATAAGGGTTTATGGTCAGTTACTATTTTAAACCGGCATCCATATAAATCAGGCCGAAAATGCTTTACAGCCCAGTAGATAGCTAAAAGCTTTTTGTGAATAATAGGGTAATTTAATACCGATTTATTTAAACTTCTACTGGCGTACGCCACTGAGCTATTTTTATTTGAGAGTTCTGCTCCAATAGCTGCCTTTAACGCATCAGTTTGAAGTATAAATTCATTTTTCTCTGCAAAATCAGGATACTGTAAAACTGGATATTGACTTGCGCGTTCTTTAGGATTTTAAATGATTTGTTATATTCATCCGTCCATTCAAACCTTGCATACATTCTACACAATTTGTTTAGGGGTACAGATAGCTCCGCAAATTTCGGAATAAACTTTCTGTAATAATTGGCAAAAGCCACGAAACGTTTAACTTCGTCCGAATTTTTTGGAACGGGATATTCGTCTAAAGTCTAAAGCTTTAATTTTTTCAGGATCAGGAGATATTCCTTTATCACTAATAATGTGACCTAAATAAATAAGTTTCTTTCCTTAAAAACTTGCATTTTAAGGGATTTAGTTTTAAATTTACTTTACGAAGTCTAGTAAAAACATCCATAAGGTTTTTGTTGTGTTCCTGAAGATGTCTCCCGAATACTATTAGATCGTCAAGGTAAACAAAACATTTTTCGTTGTTTAGACCTGCCATTGCAACTGTCATTATCCTAGAAAAGGCACTGGGGCTAAGTTTTAGCCCCATGGGCAATCTTTTCATTTGCCATTGCCCCCGATCAGTTGTAAAGACTGTCAATTTTCTACTTTGTTCATCTAGTTCCACTTGATAATACCCCTGACTTAGATCTAAATGCGAAAAATAAAGAGCTTCCGCAAGAGAATCCAAAATATCAACCACATGTGCAATAGGCCACTTGATATCTACTAAACTACGGTTTAAAAATCTGTAATCTAAAACCAATCTGCTACGTTTCTCTCCTGATGTCTCACTCTTTTTCGGTACCAGTAAAACAGGCGACGACCACTCACTCTGCACACTTTCAATTATATCCTTATCGCACATTTGGGAAATTTGCTTGGTTATTTCCTCCCTCTGAGATTGAGGCAGTCTATAAGGTTTTATATAAACTGGTTGAGTGTTTGGTTTGACTTGAATTTACTTTATAAATATTTGTTAAAGATAATTTATCCCCAGGCATATGAAATATGTCTGCAAATTTAGCACTTCTTTATTCAAGTAGGTAAGTTTAAGCATGTCAAATAACTGTTTTAGTCGATTAACTGAAATATTTTGAGAAGTAAACTGACAACACTCATAACTGCTGAGCTTCTTAGTTTTAGGTAAGCAATTTCTCAAGCGTACTTCACTTTCCCGTGTATTCAAAATTTTAACCGGGACTTTTCCATTCACTGGTTGTGCAATCACTCCTGCTACAAACACACCCTGGCATAACTCACTTGGCATAACAACACATTCCTCATTTAACCCTGTCTCAAGGTACTGAATACTTTCACACCTTGCAGGTAACACTAATATATGACTACAACAAGCATTTAAGTCTAAAATAACATTATTTCCCTCATTGAAAAGATCTAAAGTATTTTCCTCATAGTTTAATTTAGCTTTATACTTCCCTAAAAAAGTTCTCCCAATTACACCATCTGTATGACATTCCAACGAATCAAATACATAAAATTTTTCCTAAATTCTATGTTTCCTATTGCATGATTTAAGTATACATAACCTACGAAACATACTCTACCACCTATGCCATTAATTTCAAGATTTTCCTTATGTAAAGGTATACTTGCGACTAAATGTTCTAACTTAAGCGCACACAATGATGCTCCCGTATCTACTAAGAATCCTAAACTTTTGTTGTTCTAAAAGAAAATAAATTTGAGTAATTTCCGGAGTAAGTAGAGATATTATTATGACTATTTTCTACTTTAGGGACGAAAAAATGTTTGCTCTCTAGAAACATCATACGGCACCGTTTCCTGACCTACATTAATGTCTTGATCAGCAAAATTTATTTGTCTCCGCGAATTTCCACGATAACCGCGAGTAAACGAACGTCCTCGGTGTCCCCCCTGAAAACGCTGACTTTGCGGATTGCCATAACCATTACCTAAGCGAGAATTATTTTGTTGATGATTAGAAACATGATTGTTATTTCTATTAGTTACGTTTCTATTGAAATTGTTATTAAAATGTCTTCCAGAGTTTCTAGCTCTGTTAAAACCTACAGAAAAATTTCTGTTGTTTCCTCTTTCTCTAAACATATTGAAAATTTGTTGATTACTGCTTTGAGAGGAAATTTCTTCATCTTGAGCCGCTCTAATGGCATCCTTTAAAAATTTAAAATTTCTAGCAGATATGATTGTGCTGAGTTTATGATTTCTAAGGCCACCTGTAAACCTTTTTATAGCTATTTTTTCATTTATTGGTCTTAAAATATCAAAAGCTCTTGAATCACCGTCTGCTTGAGAAATTGTCAGATTTACTAAGATATTTTCAAAATTTTTCCCAAACTCAGAAACAGTATTATCGCCTTGCTTAGCGGAAAACAATTTTGCCTGAAGGCGGTATCGGATTGTTTCGTTAAAAGATGGTTTTTTTTATGTCTCCTAATAATGCATCCATAGAATCGTAACTAGACTTTAATCTCAATTTCGCATTATTTGAAATTCATAGAATGATAATATTCTGCCGCGTCGATTAGTTTATGTGTAAAAGCTTCCGAGTCATCCATTATAGGCAAGAGGCTCGTGGCCACTTTCAGGTCAAAAGCCGACATATTTGAGTGTATACTTTTCGCGTCTTGGTTAAATCCCGGTTTATACTTTCCGCGATTTGTTTATCAAAATTTATAATTTCCTGAAACACTTTTTTAATTTTTTCTATAACACTCTTAAAATATTCTCTAAATCTAATTATTATTTAAGAGCAAAGTACTTGTTAAATAGGTCCTTATTTTAATACAATTTACTTAATTCTATAACTTACTTAAAACATTTTCTTTGTAATCACTAAATTGCTAATTTTAGGAATAACTGAGTCTTTTTTTTCCATTCTTTATATATTTCCTTGTTTTTTATGCCCATTTTCAGTCTTTTTTTTCCATAAGTGTAATAAACCATCTTTATAATTATCCTAAAAAGAACTTAAAAAAAAGTGTATACTGCTTCCTTCGTCATCAATTCATCCTTTGATTTTCTTAACTTGTTTCTGTTAATTTCTCGTCGAATAGTTTTTCGTAATTCCTTACGCTAACGAAGAACTTCACTATATATGATATACAGGACAACGGCTACTACAAGTGTTATTAAAAGATACTCTGACAGCGAAAACCCCTTGTTTGATATTTCGCTCCTTGCGTCTCCATTCGAGGCCTGGTTAATAACTATTTCTTCTTTAGACTTGGCACTACCCATTTTACTCCATATCAGTGCTTTTCTTCTTAAGGTTTTTTAGCTGGCAGGATCGCCATGTAATAATTTGATGTTCTGATAGGTGGATACAAAGGGTTCAAAGAAAACGGTGTTTTATATTTAACATCACACTATATTCTATGGTTAATCTGTGTCGCTACATACATGGGTGTTCTGCTTACGATAGTGTTTATATTAAACAATTGATATATTGACAGTATTGTTATAATAGCTAATCATAATCATTAATTAGGACAACTAAATACGATATATCAATACAGAGTGTTTTACCTTCATATTACAGAATCTTACCACGAAAACTACTTATCCGATTTGAAAAAAATTTGGTTTATCTATGTTAAATGAGTAAAATTTTCGGCGCCGCAATTAAACTTCGATAGGTAATGCGGCGCGGCCCAAACGTTAACAGAAACGGTTTCCCCCTAAATTAATTATTTATGTTTGGAAAAGTTTTATTTAGAGAGATAAAGAAAAATAATTTATTTTTTCCATTGTGACATTTTTTTTCCTATCATATGATGTCATCAGATTTCGAGTAAAACGTTTCGTCATCGAGATGCCATCATCAGGTTTTTATTTTTAAATATAAACTTTTAATTTTTATTGCAGTTTCGTAATCTTGCTCCTTCTTATGTCTTTGGCCAATAATACTGTCACCAAATGGCAATGTTTTGACCCTATAAAACATCTTCAATCCTTATATTCGAAATATGTATGATAGTGGTGAAATTTGAAATGGACTGCTAGAAAAACGAATATATACGAAGATATAAAGGCATGTAAAATTATCCGGTCTTTAATAATTTCGGCGCTGCGGCACAAACGTTAAGACATAATGCGCAAATACTTCCGGAGCTGCGGCACAAACGTTAAAGTGTTAATTTTGTGAAACATAAATAATAATATAAATACACGAGTTACAGTATTATTAGTTATATACTGACAGCTGTCATTTTGACATTTTTTTATGTGTAATAATCGCTTTTATAAAAAAATATTTTGTTGTTGGGTGTAGTTCTCATATTATTATGATTGAAATACATAAATATCGAATGAAATAATGGTAAATAATTTTTGACAGGTTTATATCGACAAATTAGGCGATGTTTTCACATCACAGTCCACAAAAGTGTGATACAAAAGTAAATAATATAATAAAACAGAATATTAAAAAAAAATGAATAAAATTAAAAATTAAAAAATTCAATTTGTTTTTAAAATTCTTTTATGTAATAACTTTTAAAGCCTTTTTACATTGGGTGCAATTGCAAGAAAAATGGCCTGGAAGCATGCGTTTCGACGACGTTTTAATCAGCTGATGCATGTTTTCCCATTTAAAACCTGCATCAGCTGTTTAAAAGTCGACAAAACGCATGCTTTCAGGCAATTTTTTCTTGCGATTGCACCCAATGTAAAAAGGCCTTTACCTTTAGAGTCAACGCCAGTTGACGATTTTGCGATATGCAGCTTTTACTTATATCACATTTGCCATTAGAGACTGAATTATAGTTAAATCGGTATCACGTTCTATAACACTCTATCACATACTTATCAGAAATAGGCAAGTTATTTGACACTTTTCATAACAATTATCGCCCAAATTTTCTTTGGCAAGAGGAGCATAAACAAGGACTTAAACTAAAAGTTTTCCAAGTTTTATTGTCCTGGAAAATTGTTCGTTCCAATTTAAATTAACAGTTTGGGCTGTATCATGTACCATATCACCTCGTAACCTATTATTGGTGGCTAATTTTAAGGTCAGCGCCTTGTCAGCTGTTCAATGAGGTTGTTACAGACAATTTTATAACTTAACTTACCGTTTCTTTATCATATTATTGATTTTAAGCCTTATTGGACCATTTTAAATAAAGAAATTGCGAAAAATAGGATCAAATTATTAATAAAAATAGGACTTTTTATTATAATTAGGAAGATACTTAAGGAAACTGTCATAAATAAATATTGAAAAATGCAATCACGGTCACATCAGATTCATCTTTTGATATCGGTAATAATCTCTTCAGAGGTTGCCAAATGGCCGTCTTTTATCCGTACTATGCCGGGCTGTATAGAGTCTCGTTAGCCGGCAATTTATTTATTCTTATAATGTGCGTAAATTATTAGACTTACAAATTTATGTTCATTCATATTGTGCATATTTTTGACAGTTCTAGAACTATTCTAGGGTACCTTACCAAAACAATTTATGTTATTCAAATTTTTGGGATCACCCTAAACGGCACTGTGAATGGCGCTTGCAGCCGAACCCGACACAAGAAGAAGAAATAAATCCATGTAGTTCTGTGGTAATAAATACGAACCTAAAACTTAACTTAAATAAAAATGCGATTTTCTCTGACTAATAATTTTTTAATAATACCTATTATATATTAGTATTTAAACGGTTAAGAACTTTATGTTTAATGAAAAATCAACCAAATTTGTTGTGTCCCTGGTACTTTTAATATATGACAAAAACATAACCTAAATTAAATAAAAACTTCGGAGATCAGTAAACTGTTAAGAATTTAAGTTCACAAATATAATTATTTAAAATTGTAGTTTATTGTGCAATTGTGGCAAGTCATATGTATACCTGCATTTCTTGTATTTATGGATTGCATATTCATCATATTAACTGGTACATTTACTTCAGTGCTGCGAACAGATGTTGCCTCCCCAGTTGTATTGTCTAGCACCAGATCATCAGATGCTTCAAATTGGCCTACGACATTCTCCTGATGTGTATGAGAGGTTGAAGGTGTATTTAAATCTCTATCACATAATATATATATACACTGTGGCTCAAATTAAAGGAGTACTTACACTTTTTAATTGTGAATATTTTTCTAGATTTTGCACTGATTTATTTATTTTTGGAGTGATGATGAACTGAAATCGTCTTAGTAAAATGTGCAATTTTTATCAAAATATTTTGAACAGGGCCGGATTGACAGATTTTTTTCAACAAACTTGCACTTATGCTCGTTGCAAACGAAAACTGATTTATTCATAATTCAGAAAATACGTTTTTTTGGTAGATTAACTATCGAAACTTCTTCAGTATAAGTCTCACTCTGAAAGATTCTTAAATTCAAGAAATACAATTTATTTTGTTCATTGATGTATTAAAACATTCCGGATATCATTTTGGAAATTTGAAGTCGTTTGAACCATGATAGCAGCATCCATGACCGTTATTAAAAATCAAAGTTTCCATGACTATTATTAAAATAATAAACAATGTTATTTTTGACGTTTTGTGCGCTTCATGACAGCTAATCCGTACACAATGGCAGTTTTAAGTGAAGAGGATCGAATTCTTATCAAATATTTTCGACAAACACATAATTACGGCGCAAGAAAAATTGTAAAGGAGTTTCCTGAAAAAAATTGGTATGTTGGAACAGTTGGCAAGTTTTTAAGACATCTTACAGAAAATAATGGATCGATAAAAATAAAATTTGGAAGGGGAAGGAAAAAAACTTCAAGAACTCAAGGAAATATTACCATGGTAAGAAATATTATAGGAGAAACGATTAGAAAGATGTAATCTATTACTACGAATATTCCGTTCTCGGCAAAATATCGCAAAGATATGGTTTTCAGATGAGAAGATGTTTACTTGAGGCCGCCAAAGAATACTTACACAAAATAATCGGGTATACGCAAATGTGCGAGTAAAGAGGGAAATCCCATTGGAAAATCTTTTAATCGAGAAAAATCACTTTTCACCTGGCGTAATGGTCGCGGTGGCAGTTTCCAAATTGGGGAAGTCAAGTCTCATTTTTGTAGATGCCGGAGTAAAACTCAACTCGGACGCGTATCAACAACAACTTTTACATCATTTGCTTCCTGAAATTGAAGCAATTTGCGACGATTACGTATTCCAACAAGACGGTGCTCCTTTCCATATTCTCGGAGTACAAGAATGTTTTTGTTTGAGCAATGCCCTGATTATATTGAACCGGAGATGTGGCCACCCAATAGTCCAGACTTAAACCCTGTTGACTATTCCATATGGGGAATTTTCGAGGCAAATGTTCACAATAGTCAAAGAATTAACACCATCGAGGAGCTAATGGAAAAGTTACAGTTCTGTTGGAATAATTTTAACCAGGACATAATGAATACAGCTATTGACCTATGGCGAAGGCGACTGCAATCCGTGATAGAAAATCATGGTGGTCATATTCATAATGTTATCCTATAAATATTTATACTACTTTCGATTTTAGGTGATAGTTAGTCTTGATATCAGTAATTGTTAATATTATTAAATTTATTATTAATATTGAACAAAATAAATTGTATTTCTTGAATTTAAGAATCTTTCAGAGTGAGACTTATACTGAAGAAGTTTCGATAGTTAATCTACCAAAAAAACGTATTTTCTGAATTATGAATAAATCAGTTTTCGTTTGCAACGAGCATAAGTGCACGTTTGTTGAAAAAAACCTGTCAATCCGGCCCTGTTCAAAATATTTTGATAAAAATTGCACATTTTACTAAGACGATTTCAGTTCATCATCACTCCAAAAATAAATTAAATCAGTGCAAAATCTAGAAAAATATTCAAAATTAAAAAGTGTACTCCTTTAATTTGAGCCACAGTGTATATAGGTTTTTGCACTACGTTAGCAATTCTTCTCTTATTTGCTATTGATTCCTCAATATAACCTTCTGCCACAGTAGCTGATTTCCACCCACCATGCCTTTTTAGGGATAATAAGTCTCCCCCATTTTCTGCCAGAAGGGTTGCAGAACTGCGTCTTAAAGAGTGGCTGGTATAGGTCCCGGGATGTGGTAAGTTTAAATAGTGAGCTAGGGCACTTTAGCAATTGTGTTGTGTCCTATATTTTGTTTAATATGTTTACCCTTACGGTAAAGTATGAATAGTTTTTGTATGTCAGATGGCCTGTTAGCTAGATATTTTTTAACAACTTCAACCCATTGCAGCTCCACAACAACAAACTTTCTTGATGTTCCGTTTTTTGAACTTGGAATTATTATTATAATAATATCCTTCTGGATAGGCACCTGCCACCCCAGTTACTATAACAGCCTAAAATAAATATAATTTTTACCAAAACTAAACAAAATGGAAAAAAATAAAGAGTACCTACCTTTTTTGATAGATATTTAACATCGGGAGCTTTAGTTATAAATTTTTCAATTTCTTCTTTCGTAAATACAGATGATTTTTTGGGTTTATAGGCACGGTTTTTTTGTTTTAAAAATGCTGTCAATTTAAAAAATTTTGAAATATCAATATTTTCTTTTATTGAAAGAGTCGACTTTAGCATAGAATAGTGTGCCCACAATGTGGACACTTTTTTGTTCTCGGCTTGTTGGAAATATGCCAATAATACATTTTCTGATATTTTAACAGCTTTTTTTCTTGCACACCAGTCCACTAATTGAGCGTATGCATGCAAGTAAAGTTTCTTGGATTTTTCTGGCAATAAATCACACTGTGCGCTATTTGCCACCTCTCTAAGCTCGGGTGGGGTACAAACTTCCAAAAGTCATTTTTAACCTCAGACATTTTATAATTTTATTTAACTGACGCGAATATTTACCAAATACTGACAACTAAGAACGCATTTCTTTAATTTTATATTTTAGTTTGACAAGTAAAATCCCAGGTGGCTTGATTTTCAATTTTTTCTAAAAATTAGGTGGAAATGGGTAACAAAGATTTAAACCAATTAAAATATGTAATATTTTACTGTTAGTAGTAGAAAAAATTCTATATATACCTCGGTTGAGAAGGCTATTATGTACCTCGCACATTCTATCCTATATATTTAAAAGCGCTCGCTATATAATAGCTCACTTCTCAACCTAGGTATATAATGTACTATTATTTACAACCATACATGTAATGTTGACATTACAACCTTATTAAAAGTTTGAAAGTGTCACATTACCTACGTCTACTTCCCTCTTCCACTTCCCTCTTCCACTTCCCTCACTCACTTCCCTCGCCCATTTCTCTCATTCTTGTTCTTCTCTCATTTCTCCCACTCATTCGATAAAGCAAAATATAATGTAATATCTTTATTTAAAAATTCTTATACAAGGAACGTATATTTCAACAAGATAATTAACAACAATAATTGAACATTATCACATTATACCTTGAATGCTAGTTCTCCGGAAGTAAACTTGCTTCTGCTCTTTCTGCAGCCTCTTTGAGTTCTGTTGGGATGGGATAATCTTCATTCTCACTATCCGACAACATTTCGGGTTTTTTCTAACACAAATTTGACAGAACGATACAAATTCAAAATTGTTTAAAGGTATGCTCCATTACTATGGCAATGCAACCATCATACTTTGTTTGGCGTCAAAACAATAATTTTTACTACATTTTTTGAAAAAATCAAACATTATCTAATTTTCAATTAACGGTGTGGTTGTAAATAAAATAGTATACAAACCTTAGAGGAAAGTTTTCATTACTGTCACGAGATTAAAGTTCTATCTATAATCTCTTCGGTATATAATATACTATTATTCCTCTAATTATTTAATTCTACTGAAATCGCAATGAAATGTAATACAATAATTATCACTACTTTCTAGCAATAACTGCCTGTAAAAACTAAAAACATAAATATCAATCTAAACATTCTAAACCAAGCTCTTTTTTTTTATAAAACAGCGCGTCAACCACCTAGGGGTATTAGCGCATCAGGTACTTAATTGTGAATTTTACTGTCTCTAGGTTATATTTGGTCAAGTAGGCCGCAGTCTTTAAGAAAGTTTAATGTCTTTTGTAAGTCTTTATTAAGAACGTGTTGTAAACTGTTTTTCATGTCGTGTTGGTGCATAATCGCTTCAAATTTGGGGCACTCAATTAAAATGTATTTTACCGACAGAGGCACTTGGCACTGGTCATAAGACGGTTGATTTTCTTTTGATAAAATGTAGCCATGCTTTGTGTGTCCTATTCGGAGGCGATTTATTGTCACTTGGTCTTTTCGGGTTTTTAGGTTGTTTTCGCACGGTTTAACACTACTTTTACACTCACGGAGTTTAGAGGTAGAATTTATCCACCCGTTTTGCCATGAGTTTATAATTTTTGTTTTAATGAAACACTTAAAGTCACTAGTGATTGTATTTGGCACGATAATAGAATCTGCGTCTTCAATTGCTGCCCGCGCGGCGCTATCAGCCTCCTCATTCCCTATAATTCCTATGTGTGATGGTACCCATATAAAACAGACTTCTCCTAAGTAGTGGATGTCATGGAGGACTCTATATACCTTTTGTACCAGAGGGTGCTTAGAGTATTTATGGTTTAGTGAGCTGATAGCGCTTAGTGAGTCTGAAAGAATAATATACAATCCAGGGTCTTCCTTTACGATGAACAGTAGTGCTTGTACAATGGCGTACAACTCTGCTGAGAATATACTCGTGTATTCAGAAATTTTATAGTGAGGTCAGAAGTTACTATCGCAGCACCAGTTCCCTTGTTTGTTTTTGAGGCGTCGGTAAAGACCTTTACTCCATTAGGAAGATTATCCAATATTCTAGCTTACTTGCTCTTAATTATATTTGGGTTGTTTTCTTGCTTATTGAACTGTTCAAGTTAAGACAAGCTCTTTTTACATTCAAATAATGCATACGTTTACATTAACACCATAAAAACTAATTGCCTTTAGAAATAAGTTACTTTCTTTTAATCTCTGAATGTTTTTTTTAGAAGGAATCATAAGCTATAGTTTATTCAGAAATCGGTGAAGATATAGTTTGTTCAGTAAAATAAATGATAGTTAATTAAAATTATATTACAAAAAGGACTTCGACTCACCTAGATATGTTAACCAGTTTAAAATACCATTCACAAACGCGAAAGTTAAAACTTTTGAATAAAATTTGTTTAAAGTGCTTGCGAGATTTAGCACTTTAGATGCCCGCATGCCGATTTGTAACAATATTAAAAACGTCCTTCTGGATGGATATTGTTGGTATTATTTGTTGTTGGTATTTTTTGGTTGGTGTGGGGATATGTATTAATATGCTTGTTGGTAGAAATTACTAATTATTTTAGGAATTATTTCCAAAATATTGGGTAATTTCTACCAACAAACACATTAATACCCACGCAACTTAAAATAAAAAACCAACAATGTCAATAAGAAGCAACTTAGTTGATAAAGTTATTTTTGTTTTCAGATTCGGCAAAAGATTCCCAAATTTTGACTTCAAGAGATCCATATTATGTAACTTGTACCAATGAAGTTGCCCCAAGTCTTGGAGAGCCAGAAATTGTAGAGTTTATAGGAAACCACACTCTTGAAGTAAGTGTTTAAGAAGATGTACCTACACGTTAGGTCCATTTTGAGATAAAAATCCAAACTATAATTATTAATAAGAACTTTATTAGTTTCCCAAATAATCCTCTAGCCGACTCTACCATAACGGGTGCTGTATTGTTAAAAATATTCTGTTATATTCAGAATAAAGATTTTCTTAATTTCCAATAAAAAAATGCTATTCCTGATAGTTCTAAAATCGTTACGTAACGCAAACCTTGACCCACCTTCTCCTACGTGCCAGGACCGTAAAGTCTGGCCGGGCCCCCTCCCCCCGAGTTTGCTCTAGGTTATTTATGGTGGTCCCCTAAGTAAAATTATACTGAACGTTGATCGAGACGTTGTATACCTTGATTCGCCAAACAATGCATCTAATGTAAGAAACAAAAATGTTTGCATAGCGTACCTGTCTAATGTTTAACTTAATAGGTCCTTTACATGATCAATGACAGTAATGGCATTATTGTTGCATATTTAGCAAAGTTTAGTATTCTTAATATTGACCAGCTATATTGATCCTGTAATAATAACTTGCTAAGGCGATGAAAAACTCTAGATGGTTGCCAATTTAATCATCAGTTCAAATAAATCAGGTTAATTAAATATGATTACAGGTTTTATTTAAAATTAAGGATGTCAAAAAAGTAACTATTCGTTACTTGAGTACTCGTTACTCGTCAATACCCGAAGTAACGAATACCGATACGAGAACAATATCGTTACTTTGAATACTTTATTGAATTTATGAAAGTATTTACTTTTTCTTCCGTTGCCAATAGCAGCGGAAGTAAAAGTATGACTGTGTTCTCATGACTAAATATATATTAAATAATACCAGAACGTTATAAACATACTTTATTTATTTTAATAAAAATAAAGTACAGCAATGTGACTTAGGGTAAATGTACTTTTAGGGTAATAGCACTAGCATTCAAAAACTATGTTAATCCCTATAATAATAATGAAGTTAAATTTGTTTAAGGAGGTGCGTTTACCCATATTGGCCCTACATAACTATTTAAATACAACATTTACAGCGGGTTGCACAAAGCTTTTTTAGAGTTAACGATCGTTAACTCCATAACTACCGTTAAATCTTCATAGTAACCGATTAAATTTTGTTTTTTTAAGGGACTGTCAACATAATTTTCAGAGAAAAAGTGACAGTTAGTTGGCAGATGCCACTAAAAATTCACAGATGTCGACATTTTCACTTGTTTCTTATCACTTTCGTTAGTTAACGAAGACATAACTTTAATCGGGCAACATACATCGATTAAAGTTATTGGTTTCAAGTATTTTCCAATATTATTGGATTTTTTTAGGGAAATCTAGCACTTTTACTTTTAAATTTGGATAATATGATTAGTTTAAGGTCTATTTAATTAATTATCTATGAAATTATCCTCTAATTTCTCTATAATTCAACTCTATAAAATGATTTAACTACCTACCTGATTTATCATCTTATCCTCGATCTTATCAAACCAATATTAGTCAGATTTCAAGAACCTCTTAAGTAAAACTGTGATTTTGATTACTCCTTGCAATACTTTAACTTTATTCCAGCGGACTATTTCTTAATTATTACCCTTCTATGTCCAAATTGGACCTTTTAAACAAACAACAAACATGTTTACTAGTTTTCATCACTTCCAGATGTATTTAAATAGCTATATGTCCATCAAAATTTTCTGTAGAACCTGCTCAGGAATTTGTATTTCTCGTGAAACAGGCAGTCTAAAGGCAGTCGCCAATATTTTTCTTAGAGGCAAAATCAGGAAATAAGTGAAGGCACTCATATTCAATTTTTTTTCTTGCCACAGGACTCTCTCGCTAATTTAGAAACAGAAATATGAAAAAACCTCTACAGTCTACTTTGTTTACTTTTTAAAACAAAAGACAAAACAAATGACAGATGATTGCACAGAAAATAAAAGGGTGCGTGAGTTGAATATTCTCATAGCCCAACAGGCAGTACGTGCCGGTATCTTGGTCGAGCCCGAAACAAAATAGAATTGGCTCTGATTGATTAATGAGATATGGGCGTACAGAAAAATATTTTTAGAGGAGCAGGGGGCTCTCTCTTCCTTGTATAATTGATCTGTAAAAAATTGTCATGTTTTCTATTAATTTTAAAAAAACCTTTAGAAGAAATTTTTTAGTCAAATTAAGTTAAAACTATAGAAATTTCCATCTGTATACTTTCAAACCACAATTTTCAAAACACAACGGTACTTTTGTAATACAGCCGTGGCGCCAGGGGGGGGGGGGGGGCACTGGCCCCTCCACCCAAAATTGTAAAAATCGGTTTTGTAATGGAATTGCTGTGGGGGAAGGGGTATTTGACTCAGTGGCGGCGCCAGGCTTTTTGGGATGAGAGGACACAAATGGGCTCGGTGATTTTTGAGTGGGCACTACCCAAAATAAAAGTAACTTCAAAAAAAAAAAAAAGGTCCCGGCCTCCCGACGCTATAGGCAGCCGCAAACAAAACCTTCCTCTTTTCTAAGTGATGTCAAAAAACAAAAAGGTCATCGTTCTCTTTTATAGCTAAGTCCCTTACACAACGGATCCATTTTGGGGGGCACCAGGGTGGGCACTCATGGTTCCGCTTGTGCCCACCCATCCCAAAAATCCTGGCACCCGCCACTGAACGATTGTGACCAATTTTTTATTCAAGTGCTAAATCAAATTCCGTCTGCGCCCCCCCCCCCCCCCCCCCCGATTTTTATCAAATGGATGTTTTTTACAAATAGTATAGGGTGTGTGAAGGGTCAGAATTTTTTTTTAGAAGTCACCTTTGAGAGTAAGAAGATTTTTAGAGCCGGGATACGTTTTTTTTTTCTGGAGGTCACTTTTTTTTTAGTCGCCTTCCTTTTGGGAAAAACTCTTCTTCCGGTCAAAGCAACCTCTAAAAAATTGTTCTTGTTGCCAAAACTTCTTTCCGATCCGTAAGTGACATCTCCTCTATTAAGTAAGGATGTCTGATACACCAAAAGTATCGATACAAGCAAGTATCTGTTTGAAAAAGATACTCAAAATATCGATACACGGTCCCCCTATAATAAACGTAAGCTGTGAGTTCATTAAAAAAAGTTTAAAAAAGCTTAGTTACTATTTCCCCACCTTGTATTAAAAGTGACTTCTAAAAATAAAAGGTCCTTGATATATAATGAGTATCGATACATTTTACTCTGTATCATTCAAAAAGTATGAAGTATCATTTGCATTCCTACCGAGTTGTTCAAATCATGATCTGTGGATTCTTTTTTATCGATACAGTATTATGTATCGATTCTCAACAAAAATATCGTATATCGATCTCGTATCCCTACTTTTAAGCACCTATACTCCACAGCCCTTACTTTAAAAACGTTCTGAATTTGAAGGTATAAAAACGCTACCCTTAAAAGCGAAATGAAGAGCCTATACGATTTCATTCAGAATGACAGTCCTGAGGGATATCAATCATTCCCGCCGTAGTTTTGCTTCTAATGAAAATTTACATCAGCCATGGCAATCAATTCTTGAAATTTGTCCTTACACAATCGGTAACATTACTGTAATTTCTTTACCAAGCCTGTCAGCCTGAATGATCGTGTAAGGTTTGCAAAATATTTTATTCATAAAAACCCAAGTACTTTTTGTCACTTAAAAATTTTATTTTATTTTTTTTTTAATCATGAACAAATACTTTTTAACATACGTATAAACATTTCATATTGAATATTCGAGAAATGATCCTTTAAACCTGCTTCATTTCCAGTTCTATCATTTTTCTGTGTAAATGTTTAGTGCTTCTAAAACAAAAAATAAATAAAATAATTACTAATAAAAAATAAACTACATAGTAATTATTTTTCACTGCACTATTTGTATATATGTTAGGTATATCTACATAATATGCTTTGCGGATAACTTGTGCTTTAATTTTTTCTTTACTTTGACTCATGAAGCCTCGAGTAGGGCCTATATTGCAATAAAGTAAAAATATATCTTCAGTTTTGTTTCTTTACTTTTAATTTAAAATCGTTTATTGTCCAAAGAATACATTCTTGCTGACAAAGTAATTAAGCCTAGATACACTAGTATTTACTTATACATATAATATCATCACAAAACATAGATACCCTTAATGCTAATGGCCAATGCTGTACGATATGACCGAACTATAATATAACAAGAAACATACAAAGTTAACAACACAAAAACTAGTAAAACAGTCAAAGGTTAAAAAAAATAAGTCAGTTAGAAGTGTTAGAACTGATAGTTCATGGTCAAGGGATACAAAACAATTAAAATCTATCATTAAAATTAAAAAACTCTGGAACGGTATAGTAGGCTTTCTCTAGCAAAAGCCCTTTCACAGCCGATTTGAATCTTTTAAGGGTTCTCAAAGATCTAATGTCAGCTGGTAAGTGGTTAAATACTTTTTTGCCAGTATAAAAGATGGAATTTTTTACCAGAAAAGTATGGGGAATGGGCACCTGCAAAACTTCCACTTGTCTCGTGCAGTAGTGGTGCCCCCTTAAATTATCTTGGCTCTTAAATTTTCAGTTCAGTTCCAGTTGTATTATATTAAAAAAGCCATGTTTCAAGAAATATATGTTAGTTTTTGGCCTCTAAAACAATCAACGATACTAAAAAAATATTTTAAGTGCTATAGGTTGACAAGTCAACTTCGAACTTCAATCAAAGAGGTCTTATAGATTTTTCTTTGGATCTATACTTTACTCAAAATGCCACAATATACATAACCAGAAAAAAACTTTAAAAGGGACTAGTGTAAAAAGTTGGGCCGCACTCTCAAATTGTTGTAATTTTTGGCAACTATAGACAATTTTATTGTGTGTTATTCTAATGTCCTTAAATTATTTTAGAATTTATAAAGTCAATTTGTTTCTAGCAAAAATTATTCTGCAACAGCTTATCAAAATAAAGCTAAGAATAAACATTAAATAGCGATATAAAAAATGTATAATAGCAATAACAGTTTGGGCTACTCGCTACACTGTCTGTCTGTGCCTACAATAAAACAAGAGACATAAATAATTGTTAATTATATTTTTAAACTATAATTTAAAAGAAGCCATTTTCTAACATGTTTTAAATTTATAATTTATTGTAATATTATGTTAACAATAAAACTGGTACTGGAGACTGAATCATTTCAGGTGAGACGGTATATCGGAACAATCAGTAAAGTAAATATTATAGGCTTTAATAATTCAACTAAGTACAATTATTCTATTACCTACCTGTGGGAGGATGATTTCTTATTTCAAAAGTGCTGGCATGCATGTATATTTGTAATATTAAGTGCACTTTTTTCTTTATTCCCTTACTAAGATAATATTTTAGTGCAAGTTCTGGGATAGGTATAGGAGAATGTTTTCTATATTTCAAGCCATATGGGTATAAAAAAATATCAGTGCCAATTTATGTCTTCTTCATAATAATTTAACTCTGCATACGTTTACCTGGCATACATTTTATCATTGGTTTGGTTCATAATTGAGCAGCTAAAATATGATACAAAATATAAACATAACAAATAACTGGTTACAGTTTTTTTGTGAGAAGCTTATCTTATGCTAATTTTAAAACATACTTTATGAAAATATCAACTAAGCTAGTCGCAGTGTCCATTATTTAAGAAAAAAGTTCTTATTTTGGTTTAATAATAATTACTATATTATTATAACTTGTGGGTACTTACTTCGTGTTTTAATCATCAATGAATTGTCCCTTTTATCTTTTCATAATATGCTTTTGGTATTTCCATAATTTGTTGTTAAAAAAACTCTGCTTTATTCCAATTTAAATTTTATGCAAACATTCGGAATTTCGGAATACTTTTTGACACTTCCAACTGACAGCTCCTAACCTATTTCTTTCCGTATTTGAGGCGCTGTCGCACCACAACGAAGTATGCGTTGCCACACAATTTATAAATTTTGTTTCTTAATCAGGGCTAACTAATTTTGCTTCGTGCAACCCGCTGTAAAAGTACAATTATTAATTGTAGCCCCAGAAAAATTAAGACTGCTTGTTACGATGGCCTGTTGGTTGGTTGTTTCGGTATTTTCTAGTGTTGAACTCTCAGTGAAACCACTTTCTGTCGAATTTATTGCAGTATTTAAATTATTAGTAATTGGTTTATTATTATTTGGTTGTAAAATTTTTTTTGCAATATCTTTCTTATTGGTCATCGATTCGTCGATGTACCCTTCAGCTACAGTACTCGATTTCCACCCCCCGTGGCGCTTTAAACACGTAATGCCTGCCCCTGCATCTACAAGCAGTGTAGCTGAAGTTCTCCTTAGACAATGGCCGGTGTACTCTATTGCACCTGGTAGTTTTAAAAACACTGCTGCTTTCTTAGGAACAGCACTTATTTTATGAATTCCCATTACCATGCGACAACACCGACCATTTACAAATTTAAAAAAAAATCTCTTCTCGCGCATACCTTCCTGGCGTAATGATGCATAGTTTTTATAAATGCTTAAATATTGCTCCCCAACAATAGTAAACGACCGCGGTTTCCTAGTTTTATTATTAGGAATTCTTATGTGAATCGCAGTCTTGTCTGTCATCAACGACCATTTTCACTATTTCTTCACATCGGCATGCACCCGATATTCCAATAACCAAAACAATCTAAAAATTATATATATTACCTTTATAAAAAATTTGTATACTTTGAGGTAATACCTAAATTTACCTTAATTCCCAAATATTGCTGATTAGGAGCTTCAGATAGAAATTTTTCAAACTGTTCCCTGGTGAATACTTTAGCTTTTTTGGGAATGTAGCCTTCGTTTTGCTTCTTTAAAAAAGCTCGTAGCTTCAAATACTTGCTTATGTCTATTCCTTGTCTGATATTTAGCATTGATCTTAACATAGAATAATGTGACCACATTGTTGAACCTTTCATTTTTTGATTGCTCGCTAGTTCCGAAAAATATGCCAAGAGTACATTTTCAGAATTATTTTTGGTGTGTTTCTCATTGCACCATGCCTGGAATCTTTTAAACGCAGCTTCGTAAACACCACTGGATTTTGTTGGCAGCAAATTGTTCGCAACATTTGCTGCAATTTTGGCAACCTCCGGGGGCGTACAGGTAAATTCTGAGTCTGACTTTTTGATTTGAAGTAAATGTAGTTTTAAAAAATTCTATTTTTAAAAGGATAAAAATTAAATAAAGTTACGCAATAATGAATGCTGACACTTGTCAAATCGAATGGCACGTCGCTATCAAACAATATAATAATAAATCCATAGTAACGCTAGCCCCTTCTCAAAACTTAAAATTTTTAAATAAAACAATTAAAACATTTTGTATCTTTGTGTTTTCATATTTAAACAACATCTGAAGAAAAAAAAGTATGTTTTATTCGGAGTAAAAGCAACTTCTTATGACTCGTCCGTAATTGCCGGACTCACTTTGTTCGTCCGGCAAACCTACAGACTCGTCAGAAAAGTATCGCTTTTACTCCTTATAAAACAATATACTATTAAATATTATGTTTATTATTTAGGATGGAGGAAAAATCAAAAATAAGTGAATTTTGGCTTCATTTTACAGTATCTACAGGGTATGCCAAGTGTAACATATGTAGTTCAAACTAAAATATTACATATTTCATTTTTAGTATTTATTAATTAAATAAATATATTTTAGTTATTTTTATATTTTTTTTTATATTTGAAGTATATATTTTTTTGATTACCTATAATAATGTCTAATGTATTCGTATTCGAAATAATAATAGGTAGGCTATAGATATATCTTTTTCGTTATACGCATTGTCTGTGTTATTGTTCACATTGTTCTGTTGTTAAGAATAATACTGATACTGAAATAAAATATTTTTAATTAGCCTTAAACTTTACATAAAATAGTTAAGTTATTAGTTTGTTTTTAAAAATATTTTAAATAATAATCATTGTAATCAAAGTAACGAATTTTTTAAATGATTACTTATTACCAGAGTAATCATTGGTAACGATTACTCCAAAGTAACGAAAACTGACACCTCTATTTAAAATAAAGAAGAAGATTTTCCTTTTCATTTCGCCAGATCCATCTCTAGACGCGTTTCGTCATATCATGACTCATCAGTAGAGCTAGGATCCGACGAAAAGAAAAGGGATCTCGAAGCTACTTAAGGCAGCACTTGGTGGGACACACCAGTAAGATGTGACACGGAGCGCCATCTGTGTCGTTGTTAGACACTCTTGAGCATACCAGCACCTCTAACAAACTTATAGAAATAAGTAAATGTTAAGAGGAAATCGTCTGTAAAGACATTCGTCACAATCACAGGAGTCCCGCTAGGCAGCGCTAACTCACATCGGTTTATTAACCGAAAACAATGAGTATATTATTTAAAATGTTCGGTTACAGAGGCCATTAATTAAAAGGCGACGTGTAGTGCGAGCATGTACGTGATGACTTCCCGAACATTAAAATCGCCATCCATGTCTAAAAATATTGAGAAAACAAGAAGCAATATTTTTTTTGCGAAATTATGAAACAGCTGGGAGTTAGCTGCTCAAGTTCAAAAAACAAAAACCGTACAGGATGGTAATTTAAATAATTAATAAGTAATTTATAATCGTATTTTATTTTTTAAAAAAACTAGAAGCAATTTCGAACCGCTTCAGTTACGTTCATTTGTAACTAATCAAGCTCTACATTTCTCATACTACAACCTAAATATTCCATGTTATTTCAACACACGGTTCTTACAATGTACCTTTCGACTTAAAAAAAATACCCATATATTTATTTTCTTCACTTTCAATCAAATATCAAAATAATTCAAGTTTAAATCCTTATAAATACACATTTATGTTCTTCTATTTTTTAAATTATACCAATCTTCACCACAACTTCAATTCCAACCCCTTAATATGATTATTACTAATTTACAGTTGAACGATTAAGAATAGGTTCCCTCATATTCCCTTAACTTTCACAAATTTAAATTCGGTAGGTGCACTCATTTCAATCACACTTTAAAGTTCTATTAAAGTGACATTTACCAATTGTTCTTTTTTTACCGTATTATGCAATATAACTCCTGATACAGTACAGCCGTATTCACTAATGCCCGTATTCTCAACTTTTTCATAAAGCGGACTTAATTTAAGAACCTTTAAATTTTAAAGCTGGCTTAAATTAAATTTGATAAGCACCGTAGAAAATGTTTGGTTACTTAACTAAGCCTTATTTTGAGCTAGCAACGATGCGGTTATTCTCTTTTTTTTTAAAGAGTTAATGGCTGTAGCAACGAACGGCAATCTACGCCTACTTTGTGTTATCGTTACTAACTTTGTGTTGTGGGTTTTTAACCTTAGCTTTCAAAACATTTTCAAATTTCAACTGACATAAAATTTTCTTTCTTTCATAATTTTCCTTTTCCTGCTAAAATGAAGGAAAAAAAGGTGATGTAATTTTACATATTCAGAAAAATCATTCCTATTCAGATTAATCGCTGATGCGATAACTCTTAAGGACAAAAAAAACAACCATGCTTCCGTAAAAAAAAACGGGAAGAAGTGTGAAAATTCGTTGAGGAAGACTTTAATGCGGTAAAATCCTTCAAATAACTATCGGGATGCTAATCAGCTAAACAAACTATACTGTAATAAGAAGATAGAGCTTTTTTAACTGGCGGTGGACCGCCCACAAAAACTACTTTTACAAGATGATGTTGATAATATACTTCTCGTTCGTAGATTCTTTTGGAAAATCCAAGATCTATAACATCCAAAATATCTCCATCGTTCTCAATAAATATTTCATCTTCTATTTCTATATTTAACTTCGAAAAATACGAATATGTATTACAAGACAGGAGCAAAGAAAAGTTAAATACGGCGCAGACGCGTGGTTAAGCCTGCAATATTTAGGGCTTAAAGTTAATTGAGCTTAAGTCTCCAAATAGTGATAAAGTGCGAATACGAAATTAGCAATTTAAGCTGTATTAAATTTTAAGCCGGCTTGAAGCCTTACGGAGAATACGGGTATAAAGGGTTCTAAATTTAAAACCATACTAAACTGACAGTTCTGGGTTTTAAATGACAAATGTCAGAATAAGTCAGCTAATAATACGTTTTGTAATGTAATTATTTTTTGGTTTTTCTTTAAAATTGCAAAGAAAAAAATATTTCAGTACGTACTATGTTCTTTAATAAAACTAAAACTATATGTGCAAAAACATCCCGGTGGAATTATTTATCAGTAAAACGATTTTATTGTAAAAAATTAAATTAACACAATATGCAACATGATAATAATATGGCATATCAAAATAATGTCACCTTGAAGACACAACTGGGAGCCTAATGGCCGGTTGCATAATAGCTATTTATGCCATCAGTTACGAAATGCCTAATTTTGTGTAACGCGTGAGATTTTTGCGGAACGAACGAAGTGAGTTTCGCAAAAACTCACAAGTGTTTCATTCGTAACGTATTGCATACAAGATTTTTTCTAATTTTGATGAAAGTAATAAAAAAATAAAATTTAATATAATTGATAAAAATTTGGGAAACATAAATTTAGTTTTTCTAATTTTGACATATAACTGATGGCATAAATAGCTATTAGGGAATCCAAACCACGTGATTCAATATGGCGGTTGGATGGCAAAAAGCATTGAGCCACTAGTTAAGTGCCACCAGCAACATTATTTTTATGGTCACGTGTACCAATTACAAAGCAGTATTTGCCATCCAGCTCCATTTTGACACATCGTTGGATTGCCTAATTGTTGCTGTTACTTCATGTTAGTTGTCAGTTTGACATTTTGTAAAAAGTCTAGACGGAAGCGAGATTGATATATTTTTAGTTTTATTTTTAAAAAATGAGTCATTCAAGTTCTGAAGAGCTACCAAGCGATATTGGAGAGGCAGCAGGTAATGCTCTATTATCAGTAATTCCCAAAAAGCCAAAGGCAGTTTATGATTTGGCATACGAAAAATTTGTTACGTGGTGTGATGAGAAGAAAATTAAACAGGTTAATGAGAAAGTCTTACTTGCATATTTCGAGGGTAAGAAAGATCTAAAAGTTTCCACATTATGGACACTTTACTCAATGTTAAGGTCTGAACTAAATCTGAAAAGGAATATTGATATTAAAAAATATACAAATTTGGTAGCATATATTAAAAGGCAAGCGGACGGGTACAGTGCTAAAAAGTCAAAAGTTTTTATTAAAAAAGATTTTGCCAAATTTTTATTGGAAGCTGATGACAAAGAATACTTAATGGCTAAAATTGCAATGATAATTGGAATGGCAGGAGCATGCAGAAAAGCAGAATTAACTTTTCTTCCAGTTGAAAATGTTATAGACGAAGGAAGCCATTTTCGTGTTGATATCCCACCTTCAAAAACAAAAGTTATACGACGGTGTGCAATTACCACTGAAGACATTGAAAATACGAATCTTGTTGAAATATTAAGAAAATATATTAAGTTGCGTCCCCAGATTCTTAAACACAACAGATTTTTTGTAAAATATGCGAATGGAAAATGTACCAGAAATCCTGTGGAAATTAACACATTTAGCAGTCTGCCAAAAGTTATTGCACAATTTCTTGGTCTTTCAAATCCTGTTCTATATACTGGCCACTGCTTCAGAAGAAGCTCTGCCACTTTCCTAGGAGACAGTGGCGCTGATCTTTTAAAATTAAAGAGGCACGGAGGTTGGAAATCTAGCTCTGTTGCGGAGGGATATGTTGAAAATTCCATGAATAATAAAAAACTTATAGCGCAAGAAATATTTGGTGAAACATCTAATGCAATGTGCGTCGCTTCCCAAATAACAGCAAGTTCGAGCAATGAAAAAAATAGGTCGTCGGGAATTAATTTGAATAATTGCAATTATTGTGTTATCAATATTTATAATAATTAATTAATTTATAATTTATGTTTTTAACTTGTAGGTATTATAACAGTTTAATAAATAGAATAATTCTTTTTGTCACTAATTTTGAAATACATTTTTCGTCACCATTGCATAAAATTTTACTTTATTTAACTAGTTACAAAAAGTAAGACGTTTCATACTGTCAATCAGTTTTAAAAAGTGTCACTTTATATGTCAAAACTAGAAAAAGCTTTTTTGGGCCTAACGGACTATTAAGTCCTTGACTACCTGCCGCTAAATATCTTGGCAACCGATAACATTTTTTTGTCCTACTATTAAAATAAAATAAAGTAAAATTTTGGCAAATGCCTCTCCACATTTAACTTTTTCACTTGTTTCTTAATCGTATCGTTAGCTAACGGAGTTCTAAATTAAATCGGTCCAGATACACCGATTAAAGCAGAATTTCCTAATATTTTTGACAAAAGACGGGTGCTGCATGCTCTTACTTTTTATAATCAAACTATATGTAAAAAGTATCCAGATTATCTTTAAGAAAATTAGGTTTTGAAGTGATGACATAATTTTAGTGTTGTCATAAGCTCGTTATTATCCCCCCCCCCCCCCCCCCCCAGATCTTTCTCGTTTAATATAGCAAAATTGTATAATAAAGTTAAACCAGAATTAAAATTGCGGTTTTTTTCCTTCTATATATTAAATTGCATGACAGGTTTCTTTTCTTTTCTTCTCTCCATACTTTGACTGCTTGCTGTGTTCTGTACTCTTTTGATTTATTTCTTAATATTTTGCACACAGCAGGCTGTTAGGAGTATAATACCTACAATACCTATTAATAGCTATATATAGGTTATATTTAGGTTAAGCTATTAGGCTCAGCCTCAACTTCGGCGTTTGTAAATAATTTTTTTTACAATAAAGTATTTTATTATTATTATTATTATTATTATTATTTAATTAAAAAGGTGCATTTACACATGCATGGATTTAGTGGCGCCAGTGGTCGCGCCAGTTCTATTTGCAAGCCAGTAAAGGTTTACACTTTGTTGAGAAAACAAGAATTAATGGCACGCCAGTTTCATTTTTAAAGTGTTTTTTACAGTGCACACTATGTCGAGCGAACTTTCCGAAGCCTGTAAAATAGTCGCTAAATTTTTAGTGGGAAAAAAAATAAAAGAAATACAGAAAAAAAAGCAACGAAAAGGCCGTGTCTGGGTTAAACCATGGATTGATCGTCGACCTACTTTGGGTGCTTCTGCAAAACTTCTAGTAGAACTCGCAGCAGAGGATCCTGCAAGCTATAAAAACCATCTTCGAATGCCTAAGCAACATTTTGATACTCTTCTGGATTGTGTGACACCACGTATTATAAAAATGGATACCCACATGAGAGATGCGTTAACACCAAAATTAAAATTGCAAGTGACATTAAGATATCTTGCAACAGGAGATTCTTTCGCTTCATTGCAATATTTGTATCGTGTCCCAAAATGCACAATTTCAAATTTTATCCCTGAAGTTTGCGAAGCCATTTATGATGCATTAACAGACTTTATGAAGGTAAGCAAATACATAATAATACATTAAACGTTTGTAATTTATTAAATAATATTAACAAATAAAAAAAAAACATCTTAATAATCGTCGTCATGAAGTGAAGCATTAATTGCCTGTGAAAGCAGATCTGACTGTTCTTGCTGAGGATTGGAACGTAAATTTATATCAGTATTGTTGTTGTAGTAGATAGAAGAATAGGGTTGGACTGCAGCATTATTTTTCTGTGCAAACAGATCGAACTGGTCTTGCTGAGTATTATCGTCATGGTTAGAATGGTTTGAACAAGGGTTTGCAGCATTTTCATAAGTACTTGATGAGGCAGATGAGGAAGGTTGTGATATTTGCTGGGTATTTGATAACCGTTGCCGAACAAGATACGATTGAATGTACTCCATCGATTCCAAAGCGATTGATTCTGGTAGCTTCTTCAACGAAGCAGCCACCGACTTGCCAAAACAATCAAACTCATTGTCGTCTTCTCGAGTAGACGTTTGATCTAATTTTTGTGCGATTTCCTGTAGCCCTTGTATAGCCTTGTCGGTGCTACTTGTCCTTTTTCGAGCCCTCTTTGGAGCTGTGAAGTTGGAGGTTAATTTTTGTGGGATTGGTTTTCTGGCCACGGATGACTCATTCGAGGAAGACGGCACTATCTCGATACTTGCTGACTGCGTATTTTCTAGAGAATCAAGTTCAGATTGTGACTCAATTTCCTAGAATAAAATACCTAAATAAATAGAAACCCTTTTTTTTTAATATTCAAAAAAGTAATTTAATTTATTATTTTCAGGTACCAAACTCTGAACAAGAATGGAAGAATATTATTCAAGGATTTTCATCACGGTGGAATTTTCCAAATTGTGCTGGAGCTTTAGACGGAAAGCATGTTATATTACGAAGTCCTTTCCATTCAGGCTCAGAATTTTACAACTACAAGGGAACGTTCAGTATTATACTGCTTGCATTAGTTGATGATCAATACTGTTTTGAATATATAGATGTAGGTGCAAACGGAAGGGCATCTGATGGAGGAGTATTTGCAAAAAGCAGTTTGAAGAGTGCTATGGAGGGTTATTTACTGAAGCTTCCCCTAAATACAGTGTTTGTAGGTGACGATGCTTTTCCCCTTAAAGAATATTTACTAAAACCTTATTCCCACCATGGTCCCCTAACACTAAAAGAAAAAGTGTTTAATTACCGACTTTCTCGTGCTCGGCGTATCGTAGAAAACGCATTTGTAAAAATTTTTTTTACAATAAAGTATTTTATTATTATTATTATTATTTAATTAAGAAAGAAAGTTGACTTTTATATTTGCTGGCGAATATAGGAAATAAATCAACTTATTTTAACTGATGAACAACGAATGTATCTTTATTTAGGCGACCCAAAAATTTATATCAGTGGTATAAAAAACATCACAAAATACTAAATGGAATTCCTATATGGTGTGTATACAAACTGCTATATAGGGTGAATATATCACAATTATTATTATTAAATTCTGTTTTGTTTACATACATGACTCAAAGTCTTTGTTAGAACATATTCGAGAAAATATTTAAAAGATTAAAAGAAGTAAATCTCAATATCCAACCCGACAAATCACAATTTTTGTGCAAAGAAGTTGCATTTTTAGGCCATATCATTACTCCCGAGGAAAGAAAACCCAATCCTACAAAATCTAAAGCTTTCCAAAGATACCCCACACCGACGACACAAAGAAATAAAAGTATCTTTAGGACTGATAGGTTATTACCGCAGATTCACTCAAAAGTCACTTTTCCCTTAACCAAATGCCTCCGAAAAAAAAATATTGGAAATCAAGATTTCGTGAAAGCGTTCTTAAAATGTAAAGAGCTTATTAGCAATTCTATTCTTTAATACCCAGACTTTAATAAACCTTTTAAATTGACTACCGATGCCTCAAATGTCGCTATTGGCAGTGTATTTATCTCAAAATAACCATCCAATAGCTTACTATTCTCGCACTCTAAACTCCGCCGAAAAAAATTACTCTACTCTAAGAACTTCTTTCTATTGTTAATTCAACAAACCATTTTCGATGCGATCTCTACGGAATAAAAGTTTTAATTGAAACTGATCACAACCCCTCATATGACTCTCAAAAATTAAAGAACCCAATTCCCGACTATTTCATTGGAAATTAAAATTAGAAGAGTTCAATTTCGATATTACATATAAAAAAGGCTACGCCTTATTACGCATAGAACTTAACGCCAATGAAGCGACAAATACGGACCAACTTGAAGCCCAATCTAAGGCCCCCAACTTAGCTGACTTTGGCCTTGCCGACTTTGTCCTCAATGAAAAATACAGTGAAGTACTAAATAGACATATCTTCAATTCAACCACCACCTGAAGAACTGATTAGTCTACCTATTTCCGAACTATCCCCTAAATTACGCAACAAATCGCTTAGTAATAGACTATGGCGATTTTAAACATACATTCACAAAATCCTTTCAATAAAATCACCACTTTATACGGATTTTAAAACAAAATCGTCAAGAACACATTTCGAAAATACCTAAAGAAATAGTCAGACCTGACCTTACCTTCACTATTTATATTCCAAATCAAGAACTAAGAACTGAATTTCAAAGATTAATTTCTACTACTCTAAATACTACGGCTAATCTCGTACTATCTAGCTCTTATTTATTAGATGTAACTAACCCAGAACAACAGCTAGAAATAATCTCAAATTACTACCAACCATAACGGCATAATTGCAACCTACAATAATATTATCAAAGAAAAATATTATTGGCCTAAACTAAGGGACATTACAAAATGTTTAAACAAATGCGAAATATGTCTTTAAAGTACATATGAAAGGTACCCCTACAAAATTGCCTACGAAGGTCCACTACTTTCAGAAAATTCCTTTAAAATCCTTCATTTAGATATATTTTAATTTTTAAACTACCAATTTTTAACAATAATAAATTCATTTTCTAGATATGCCCAAGCATATTTTATACCAGATAAAAATTCACACACCCCAAGAAAAATCGTTTCAGACCAGGAGGGAAGGAGTTCCAAAATAATCAAAATATTAAATAACACTTTCGACACATATGCAAAGTTAAATATTTATGAAAACAATCGCAAAAAACGCGGGCTAATGACCTTTATAGGATGCGGTATCAAGTTTGTCACCAGCAACTTTAGTCATTAGTCAGAATTTAGAAATGATGCATAATATTAACGACTTCAGTTCGCTTGCAGGCAATATTATGAATAAATTCAAAGAAAATATAATTATTATAAATGAAAATTCGAAAATCATTAGGACCGAACAAATGAAACAATGAAATAAATATATTAATATCCATACAAGGTCAATACCTGCAAATCAATAATTTAAATCAATATTTAGAAAAACTTTTAAGAATTTTCTCTTTTGCACATTTAAAAACCTTAGACCTCGAAATTTTAAGCTTAAATGAGATAATTGAGCTTTGGAAATACCTAGAAATGTACTTACCAAAACACCCTGTGGCCTATTAAACATGCATCAGAACTCACCATTATTTGTAAAACCGGTCATTTAATTCTGAACGAAATGGCAATTCTTGCAATTAAAAAAACCTATTTTTGAATGAAATGTTTGTAATCTAAAAATTGTATACCGAACAATGAATCCAAAATTTTTATTAGCACTGGCAAATACTACTGTAATGAGCTGTAGTACAAAAACTGCAAAGAAATCAACTCAAAATGGATGTGCTCCAATCCACTTATGAACAGCTGTTCCTTAAGCCAAAACTCAGTATGCTACTGTCCAGACCAGCCATAGCTGCCGAATAGATTAATTTGTTCATATAAAAGCAAATATTGTATATTAAACATTAACATTTAATATCGTGCCAAAGCTACTTGCTGTTCATATTGATTGTCCATTGTCGTTTTAAGTCTATATATTTTCTTAAGCCCTTTTTCTAGAAAATAAAAGTTTTTTAAAAGGAGCTTCGTCGATCGTGCCATTTAACTCGTCCTTTAAAATTAGGAAATTGAATAAACCTGGCCTAGGTCTATTATGCGTGTTAATTTATTTTTCAACGCTAGTTTATCCCAGTTATAAATATTAACTTAACAGTTGAAAATGTTAATTTAGGTTCCAAGATGGCGAGTGAAACACTATACCAGTTGTTATACCATGGAAGGCACTGAAAATCTCGACGATGACGTTTATAATAAAAGGCATATGCGGCTGGAAATTGACGAGCGACGAAGAAAAAGGTAATTTCGATACTTTTTAATAGTTCTCATATATTGTTTATCAATTTATTCATCACTTAATTCTTACAGAAGAAAAGTTTTATTTCATTTCGTCAGATCCATCCCTAGACGCGTTTCGCCATATCATGGCTCGTCAGTAGAGCTAGGATCCGACAAAAGAAACTAAAGCTAACTTAATTCTTAGTTATATCACTAGTCTACAAAGTAATAAAAATACTAACATAACATAACACTGTTTGCGTGAAAATAATTTATATTTTTATATAAATAGTTATTTGATCATCTTGAACCAGTGGTGGACAGTGCATTTAAAGCACTGCAATTATTGAATCATTTTATTACATATTTGGTTGTCGTATCCGAGTGCAAGGTGCCGCATAAGTAAAACGGGCGAAATAGTACAGGCCTATTCACATACAAGATGCCATAGTAAATGTAGAACAAACACACTTACACAGCTCGGTTAACCTATTTACTTAAGAACGGTTTAGCCACTAAATTTTATTAAAAATTAATTAAAAAACATTTTCTTACCATCGTGCGCAAAGTGGCGCAGTGCGGGAAAGTAAAACTTCAATAATATCATAGATAAGGAAGATTTATATGTATTTTAGTAACTGAAGCCGTTGCAAGTCTGTTGAGTTGCACAAAGAATTTCAAAAAATAATTACTTACCAGCAACTTTGATGGTGCCACACATGACATTGACAGTAATATTTTTCTCACAATGAAAGTGTTACCGTAATTTTAAATTTTCTAATCAAGCAACTTCGGTTGTGAGTAAATACAATGTTATTTAGGTCCTAGTAAAAGTTACTGGTTAGTTAGTTATCATTAAAAATCACAGTGAAACCGGAAAATATGCTTTTATATTATTTTACCTATGTACATTCGTTCGTAATTTCTAATACTTGATACAGCTTAAACCAAAAATATATTTTTCTAGTCGAGGTCTTAGTATACCGGGTGTCCCATTATGGATGGCCACCGGTCGTATCTCGGAAACTACTGGGCATAGAAACTCGGGGAAAATAAATTACAACTAAAGTGACCATGAGAAAATCCTGGAAATAATTTTTAAGTTTCGCATTATGCCGCAAGAGGGCGTAATTGAAAAGTAAATTTTAAAATTTCACATATCTCCGAAAATTCCACATTAAGGTATATCTTTGGTAACACCATTAAAAAGCTTGGACAATTATGCATCATTTTGGTCTTATGCTCATTGGCGTACCGACTTTAATAAATGGGGGGAAGCTGTTGAAAGTGTAATCGTTTAAATCGATGTAACTTATAAACGACTTATCCGATTTTAGCAAACTAACGACTGTTTGGAAGAGAAATGTATGCACTTTCACCAATCGTCTTTAGTTGTCCATAATAGTTCTCAAAAAAAAAAAATGCTAGAGGATAATAATAACACATTTTTTGAAAATAAATCATACGGTATAATTATACCATAATCGAAAAGTAGATGAAATTTGCTAGAAAAAATATTTAAACTGCAACTCGATATCTTCGTTAGTTTCAGCGTTATCGCCAATAGAATAATTTATACAACTTTAAATGAAGAAGCGGTTATATATATTTTAGAAAAAAAGTGGGACGCCACTGATATTTTTCCATGTGGATATTATTTCGGATTAGCCTGGTCAATTACGTATAAAATTGGTCGCTTGCGTTTTTCTCCTCAGGCACACCGTTCTTAATTAAAATAATTAAATTAGCTCTGGTATTTATTATTTTTATTATTAACATTGATAATGAAAAATTTTGTTTTATAAAGATTGTTAATAGGCAAGCTTCCGCCCGTCTACTTAATGTGAAATTTGCGGAGATATTTAAAATTTTAAAATTTACTTTTTAATTACTCCCTCTTGCGGTAAAATGCGGAACTTAAAAATTATTTGCAGGATTTTCTCATCGCCACTTTAGTTATCATTTTTTTCCCGAGTTTCTATGCTTAGTAGTTTCCGAGATACGGCCGGTGGCCATCCATAATGGGACACCCGGTATAATGATTCCTTTTCCATGTCGTCAATGAGAAACTACAAACACTATATACAGAGTGGCCCGCTCTCCACGCAGGATTCCATAACATCTACTTAACTTTTTAATATTTTTCAAACACAGAGTTTTGAAGATGCATTAGGAATACCCATGCATACAATTAAAGCTTTTAAAAATAGTTTCATTTTTAGGGGTACGTTTACCCTCGCAGAGGGTAAGTTTAAAAAAATCTTGTCTTATGGCCATATTCGCCATAGGTGCGTATGTTTGGCTTATGTTTTGAGCTAGCTTAACGCATATGAAAAACGGGAGTTAAGCACGCTTAAATAATAAGCAAAGCTTCTGTATGTTATATCGTGGCCGATTAAAGACACTTTTTAAAAAAGCACTTATTTTTATTCACGACTAACAATTAATGTTACAAAGGTTAACGTTTACTTGATAAAGATACTAGCATCTAGTCTTGTCTAAACTGAAGATTTTGTATTCGGATGGAGGTATTTATGTGTTCTGTTGACTTCATGGAAAAGTTCTAGGACAGTGCTAGAATGGTTCCCATCTTGGTCAGCAAAAGTAAAGATAACATTGAAATTGAATATAAAGAATATAATATTCTATTTTGATAAACACCTGCATCCTGTTGCAGTGGCGAAATTGAATATGATAAAATATAATTTAATATTGTGATAAACACCTGCATCCTTTACAGATAAGTGACTAATTCTTTATAATCTAAGGATATTTGGGATATAACAGCTCCCCTTTATAAAAAAAAGTTAGTGCTATACAGTGCAGTAACTTTTGAAAGTTATACAATAAGCAAAATTTATAAAATAAATCCAATAAGCGTAAAAGCAATAACGAGAAATGACAATTATTATTTGTTTATGCGTACGTTTTATCAATACTTCTTGTATTACGATTCTCAAGAATTTCGAAGGTTTCACCTTCTTCAATTGGTTCACCGAGACGAATGCTTGGACGTCTTCGCGGTAACATTCTGGAAATTCGTCTTCCTAATAAGGATATTCCAGTTTTTGGAGAAGGTGGATCTGGAGGATCAGATCGATCGGTACTGATTCCAATCATTCGCTTACGTCTTTGATATTTTCGAAAAACGTAAACAGTTATGAAAAGTATTATTAAAGTTATGGAGACATAAGTGAACCAAGACGTATATTTTTCTATTAAAGGTTCCTTAATTAAGTCATCGATATCTTTAGAATATTGATCCAATTTATGTTTGGCGATTTCTAAATCATCTAGATTTAGTTCACCAATTTTGAGCGGTTTTAAATCTAAATTTTTATGAGCATGTTTGGCAAATTTAGACAACAATTAAAAGGTATTTGAATTGTGTTGGAATAATTATAATGCCATTCCGAAACTTTTATCATTGAGGCTTGAATTCTTGTATTTCCAATAAATGCTGAACAACCCGGTTGTAAAGTCAAAATAGTATTGGTATTAATTATTTCCGATATTGGATCAACATTTTCACACTTAATTGTTACTGGAGTTTGATCAGTAATTACCAATAACCATACATTTGCTTTTAACAATTGTATCTTATAATCTTGCATATACATTGAAATTACTTCACAATTTTTGGGAAGACTAGTAAATTGTTGTGTTTTTAGAAGCTGCGCTTCACAAATAGCGTTTGAATCAATTGGGTAAGAATACAAATTTTTACAAAGCTTAATATTAATCATAACTTCTTTACAATGGTCAATATCTGATAATGGAATGAACTGATCTGAATCATCACCTTTCGCGATATATTTTTGAATAGTTGGTAATATATAATGGGTTCTGGTTCGGTTATCTTTAGTAGGGATAGGATATAATCGATAAACCGTATAGAGTTCGGGTTCGACTAGAGGGATGTCTAGGACAAAAATTAACTTATCAAATGTTTGATACGCTGCTAACTCTATGATATCCAAATATGTGGCGACTTTTGCTTCTCTAGGAGAAAGGGGTAAGTTATTCTTTTGGAGGCTTTGAGCTACTTTTTCCAATGAGGATACTAAATCCTTTGGAGTAATAATTGATGTATGAATTATATTTAACCTAGCGAAGGTAACGGCGTTTAAGATATCATTTAATTGTTCTTCTATAAAGGTATAGGATTCCATTAAATGCTGGCAGATATTTATAAGCTGTAGCTTGTGTTCTAATAATTCGACTTCATCCCATATATCTAAAATACTTTTTTCTATTTGTTTTAAATCTTTATTGAAAGTTTCTTCATCGATTTGAAGTTTTCTTAGGGTTTCATTAAAACTTTTTATCACGGACGTAGTTACCGTTATTTGTTTTTTCATAAGAGTTTCAAGTTCATGTTCGTCTTTTTCAATTTTGTTTATACAGTTATGTATGTATGTATTCTCCATCTGATGCGTCTAAGTTTCCAGTAATAAATTTCCAAATGCTTCCTGCAGCGTTAATTAATCCACGTTTTGGTCTCGTAGAAACGTCCAATTCAAGTTCTTCGAATTTATTTTCTAAATCTTGTGAAATTTGTCCGAGTAGACTAACATGTGTTTTTAAGTCAACGTATACCTTTTTCATATTGCTATCTCTTTTGGTTAGCATATCGCCTAAGCTGTATAAGATATTGTTATTATTATCGTATAGTTCTTTTAGTCGTCTGGTATCTTTGTAGACTAAGAGTGTCTATTTATCATTTGAAACCTTTAATTTTGTTTCTCTTTGGAAATATAGTCCAATATTGGTATCAACAGGTTTTAGTGTGTATCGATAATTATCATTCCTCTGTCTTGATAGCGCAAGCGTGTTTGAGAATAGGAAGAGAAATCTGAAATAAAAATTCTAATCAGTATCTTCTTCTATAGCATTCTTATCATCTGGCTTAATTATTACATCTTCATAATATGGTTTTAGTCTGTCAAAATTTACTTTAGTTGTTTGTTTTGTTTGTAACTTTTCTAAAGTTGCTGAGTTTAAATGGATTTCTTTAATCATAAAAGGGCCATTAAACTTATTTGCAAGTTTTCCTTTAATTTGTGACTCTTTTACATAGACTTAATCACCAACTTTATAGTCTGTGTTATCTCTTTTTACATGCTCGTCGAATCTTTCCTTGGCTTTTTCTTTTGATTGGATTGTTCTTTTCCTGGCAAGGTTATAATAGTGTTTGATTCTGGCATTAAGGTCTCTCATATATTTTGAAACAAGTTCTTTTTCATTATAGAGGGTTTCTGGAGGTCTTGTACATGTGTGTCCAAATATTAATTCATATGGTGTAAATCCAGTTGTTTTGTTCACAGAATTATTATAACATATACAAGCGTATGGTAATAGTTGCAAGGGGTGTTCATTTGGATCTTCAGTAGTCATGACTCTTATCATTTCTAAAAGGGTGGCATGGAATCTTTCCAATGAGCCATTTGATTGGGGGTGGTTTACACTGGAAAATGTTAACTTTATGTTATAAAGGTTACAAAGATCTTTCATTAGTTGGTTGTTAAACTCTCTTCCAAAATCACAATGTATCCTTAAAGGTGTTCCATAATGTTGAAAATATAGTAATAAGGTGTTAACTACAGATTTTGAGGTTTTATCCATAAGTGGGTATGCTTGAATAAATTTTGTGAGTTCGTCTCTTATGGTCAGGATATAATTCTTTTCTGGAATTTCTAAAATATCAATATTTATCCTTTCAAATGCAGTTTTTGGTGTTTCTGTAACGACTAATGGATTATCCATGTTTTTTCTCATAACTTTATTTCTCTGGCATATTTCACATTTTTTTATGAAATTCTCTACGTCTTTACTGAGTCCTGTCCAGTTATATTTTTCTTTTATTCTCCGTATTGTTTCGTTGACTCCTCTGTGAAAGTTTCTTTTTCCAGAGTGGTATTGATCCATTATTATTGGGACTTGATCTTGTTCAGGAGTAGTTACTATATTTTGGCAGATAACGATTTTTAAATCTTTGTCAGCAAAAATAAAACATAACATTTCCAAAAATGGTAAATCAACATTATTTTCGACATAATATGTTTTTGATTCGTCTCTTTCATGTTGTGAACTAACTAAAGCCTTAAATAATGTAGCTATAGCGTCGTCAATTATAAAGGGTAAAGTTATAATTAAATATTTTCTTTTATTTGAAGTTTTGGAATTTAGAATGTTTATCTTATCGTCTTCAAAAGTTGGATGCTCTTCATGAAAGTCTTCTATAATCTTGTAATGTAAATCAGTTAGTTTATCCTTTTGAAAAATAGTGATTATGTTCTTGTGATCTTTATCCAGAAGTTGGTTATTAGTGTATCTGATTTTTGAATAATCAATCAAGGATTTTACTTGATATAGTTCCCAAAATCTTTTGAATTCATTTTCCATAGTTTGGGGCGACATTAGTTGAGTTTCATTTTCATCTATCTCAGTAGAAGAGGATTCTGGTTCTTCCTGAGTTTTCTTATTAAATGCGGTCACTTGTTTAAAATGGTTAATCTTTATCCTGCTTAAGGCATCAGCATTTTTATTTATTCTTCCTGGTTTGTACATAATTTCATAGTCATATTCCTCTAATTTGAGTCTCCATCTGGCAAGTCTTGAACCTGGATCTTTTATTGAAAATAGCCACGTTAATGGTCTATGGTCGGTTACAAGTTTGAATTTTCTTCCATACAGATATGGTCTGAAGTGTTTTACTGCCCATACAATCGCTAATAGTTCTCTTTCGATAACGCTGTATTTGGTTTCAGCTGGGCATAGCGTTCTAGATGCAAAAGCTATTGGTAAGTCTTTTCCAATTGGGCCTTGAGATAAAATTGCTCCGATTGCAAACATAGAAGCGTCTGTGGTTAATACAAATGGTTCTTCAATATTTGGATAGATTAGAATAGGTTCTCTCGTCAAGTAGTCTTTCAATGTGTCAAATGCTTTTTGACAGTATACATCAAATATAAAAGGAATATCTTTCTTTAACAATGTTGTCAATGGTTTTGAGACTTTGGCATAGTCAGGAATAAATCTTCTATAATATCCGGAAAGTCCTAAAAATGATTTAATGTCCTTTGTATTGGTTGGGATTGGAAATTCTTTGATTGCTGCGATTTTATTTGGATTTGGTTTAACTCCGTCTTTTGTTATCAGATGTCCAAGATAAGCCACTTCTTTTCTCAAAAATTCGCATTTGTCTGGCTGTATTTTTAGGTTAGGTTTTCTGAGTCTTGAAAATACTTCTCGAAGTCTATTAACGTGTTCGTGAATTGTACTGCTATAAATTATGATGTCGTCCATGTAGACTGCACATTTTTCGTTCTGTATTCCCATTAAAATGTTATCCATGACTCTCTGGAACGTTGATGGTGCGTTCGTTAGTCCAAATGGCATTCGTAGGAATTCGTAGTGTCCATTGTCTACAGAGAATGCTGTTTTTTCTATGTCGTTTGGGTCAATTTCGATTTGGTGAAATCCCGAGGCTAAATCCAATGTTGTAAAGTATTGGCAGTGTCCTAACTGATCTAAAAGGTCGGATATGTTTGGTAACGGATACCTATCATCTATACTGATATCGTTCAATTTCCTGTAGTCTATCACAAGTCTGTATTTCTGTTTTCCAGATGCGTCCATTTTCTTTGGTACAACCCATACTGGACTTGACCATGGTGATATTGAAGGCTGTATAATTCTTTGGTCTAGCATTTTGTTTATCTGTGTCTTCACTTCTTCTTTGTGGACATGTGGATACCTATATGACTTGGTATGAATTGGTCTGGATTCTTTTGTTTTAATTGAGTGTTTGATTTCGCTTGTAAAAGTCAGATCATCTTCTAGGTAGAATATATCAGAAAATTCTAAGCAAATTTGTGAAATCATTTCTTTTTCCTCGTTGTTCATATGCTCTGTTCGTAACTGGTTTATTATTTCTTCTTCTTAATTATTTGTGGATATGAAGATGAAGTGTTTCCCTTATTAAAATTTTGTACTGAAGTACTTCTCTTAATGAGGGGTTCAAAATTTAAATTAGAAAAATTGACTGTTTTTGGAATCATATTTATGTTTAAGACTGACGTCAAAAATTCTCCATTTTCGTTTATTTTGACTATTGCGTTCGGTAATCGAACTTTATCGAGGCATTGGGCTAATAAGATGGCTTCGGTATTTTTCAATTTATTTGTTTTCAATTTACAAATTTTTTCTGTACGTGGTTCCATGTTTATAATATTATTAAACATTTCCTCATTTTCCATTGCAGTGTTTTCCTTAAAATCTTCTACTTTATACATCGGTATTATTTTAAAGTTCGTAATCAGTTGTTTATTTTTTAAGTCAACAATACAATGATAATGCTCTAAGAAATCTGATCCTAGTAGACCGTCGAATTCAATGTCAAGATTATAAATAAAAACTTTATGTGGGTCATTGTTAACAAAGGGTATCAGTGTCGATTGTGTAATTAAAACGTTTTCATTTGTAATACCTTTAACTAATAAATTTTCTGGATTTCTTGTTTTAAAATTTTCACATGTTTTGGGTTTAAAAATGGAAATTCCTGCACCGGTATCTATTAATAATTTAAATGTTTTTGTTCTGTCAAAAATGTAATAAAGGTTTTGAGATGAAACGGTATTTAGAGAAAATTTTGTTCTGAGAAATTGAGATTGGGGTTGAAATCGTCTTGAACTGTCATCGTTTGGAACTGGTCCGTCAGTTCTAACATTCCCGAGGCTTCGTTTTGAAAATTTACATTTGTTTGAGAAAAATGTTCATTGCTGCTACACTGAGAAGAATAATTAGTGTTGTTACACTGAGAAAAATTTTGAGTTTCGGTGTACTTTGTTTCGTTTTCTGAATTGGGACGAAAATTATCGTTATCAGAAAAATCATCGTAATATTCTTCGACGTAATCATATTCGTTTTGAGCTTCGTAACACTGGTCATTTTCAAAATTTGCATTTTCGAAATGATCAGGGTTGTAGTCGGGGTTATTTGTATTTATATGATGGGTTTTTTGTTGGTTTGAGGTGACATTATTTCTTTGCTGAAAATTTTGAAATCTTGTTTGGTTTTGATTTGATGAAGAGGGTTGAAAATTTGGTCTTGTGTAATTTTGTGGGTTTGCGGACTGCGTCCTTTGTTGGTTATTTTGGGGGTATGCAGATTGCGTTCTGAATTGATTGTTTTGAGGATATGCGGACTGCGTCCTTTGTTGATTGTTTTGGGGGTATGTGGACTGCGTCCTGTATTGATTTTGAGGGTACGCGAACTGCGTTCTGAATTGACTCTGGGGCTGTGTGGACTGCGTCCTTTGCGATTGTTTTGTTCTGCATTCATTTACATTATGTCCATTTCTTTTACAAAAAGAGCAAAATTTTGGAATTGGTGTTTGAGGCTTTTGAATTTTTTGAAATTTTTGATTTTCAAAATAAGACAATTGTAATTCCCGTTTTACTCTGTTTATAGCATCCAACATCGTATTGGGGTTTCCTGCCCTAATGAGTTGGCCTAATTTTGGTTCTAAGCCGGTTAAAAGGGTATTTAAACACATATTGTCAATTAATAAAATTTGTGCGTTCTTTTGCGCTTGAGTTAAAATTTGTTTTGCCACGGCTGAATGCATTTTTGCATTATGCGTTTGTATTCGACCTGCAAAAGTTAAAGGACTTTCGTTTGACAATTGATGTACGCGTTGTAAATCTTGTATTAGAGAAGTCAGATCTCTTGGATCTCCAAAATGTACTGTTAAAAGTTGAGAAATGTCATTCCACGTATCTAGATCTCTAGAGTTTATTAATTGAGCAGCTTTACCGCGTAATTGATTTTTAATTCTTATCACTAGCAGTATTTCTTGATTGTTTGCACACATATCGTGAGCTCGGTTACACGCGTTAATAAAAGTATTAAGCGAAATTTGATCTCCGTCATATTCCGGTACGAGAGAGAAAATTTCTGATAATTTATATGGTCCAATTTCTTCGTTTTGAGGAACGTTGTTTTGGGGAACGTCGTTTTGAGCCATTTTTGTTTATTGATTATTTATGTATTCGTTACTAAAATAATCGGTGAGTTTAGACAAGTTTAGAGGGGAAATATAAAATTGTTAAAAGTTACGAGGGTAATTCAAATCAGTTGGTAAATATGATGAACAAATATTTGCGAAATATATAAAAAATAAATCAACAATTGGTAAAATTCAACAATGTTACAATAAATCAACTTACATCAGTTGAAAAAACATCTCGATGAGGTACAGAAGGGGTTAACTGTCCAACGTGTCAGGGGTTCCACTGAGTGCTCCTAATCCACACGTGGTATTGATGCTGCGACGTGTCAGGGGTTCCACTACGTGCTCCTAATCCACACGGCGTTGTGAAAGCTGCGACGTGCCAGGGGTTCCACTAGGTGCTCCTAATCCACACGACGTTTGGTAGCTTCACGTCAACTTCAATTACAGTTAGAAATTCGATGACCACCAAGTAGTTAGATCTTGCCCACAGGCCACTTGTTCTACAAAGTAGTTCGTCGATCAGGGTGGGTTTTCTTTGTTTGAGTTCTTTGAGAACTTTTCTTCGTAATTCTTCTCTTGTGTCCTTTTTGGACGGTTTAATTTGCGTGGGACGTTTTTTAAAAATTCACTTTTTCTTGAGGGTAGATTCTTGTTTTGCTAAGAATTGGAATTCACTCGCGTTTTTCGCGATCAAAACATCCGAACGACTGCGCCAAATTGTTATATCGTGGCCGATTAAAGACACTTTTTAAAAAAGCACTTATTTTTATTCACGACTAACAATTAATGTTACAAAGGTTAACGTTTACTTGATAAAGATACTAGCATCTAGTCTTGTCTAAACTGAAGATTTTGTATTCGGATGGAGGTATTTATGTGTTCTGTTGACGTCATGGAAAAGTTCTAGGACAGTGCTAGAATGGTTCCCATCTTGGTCAGCAAAAGTAAAGATAACATTGAAATTGAATATAAAGAATATAATATTCTATTTTGATAAGCACCTGCATCCTGTTGCAGTGGCGAAATTGAATATGATAAAATATAATTTAATATTGTGATAAACACCTGCATCCTTTACAGATAAGTGACTTAGACTAATTCTTTATAATCTAAGGATATTTGGGATATAACATATATGGCGAATATGGCTATTAGTGGATGTTTGCGGCCTAAACTAAAGTTGTATGCAAAATTCCAGTTTCCATCTTTCGTAGTTAGGCCTGGGTTTGAGAAATTAGCTGTAGGGCTATTTTCACCCCGTACTGGTAAAATTCCGACACAAAAAATAATGTTGTGTATGAAAAGGACCCCGCACAAAGCTTATGGGAAATGGCTTTCGGCTAATTTTTCTAAATTTTTAGTGTTTTCTAGATCTTGACGTCCTTATTAAAAGTGTCCATGGCCGTAATCCAATCCTATGACTAGTTTTTGAGTTATGGCCTTTTAAAGTTGGCAATTTCTTACTGAGATTTTATGCATTGTCTGGAGTTTTCACTTGTTTCTTAAAAACTATCAACTTTTTTATATTTTTTTATTGATGGAAAAGTAGGCCTTAAGTTTTCTTTCACTTATATAGAATCTAAATATATACAGGATGTTGAATAATTTATAGGCGGATTAAATAAATACTACTATTAAAAAATTATAATAATTATTCTGTAACACATTCTTATCTAAGATATGCAGAGTGAACCAGTTACAATGATTTACACAAGTGAACATTTTTAAATATAGGAAAATAAAATATATAAATTATAAAAAAAAACATTTTGGTATGACTCTAAGATAATCTGAACGTATCATGTATAAGAGCCAAGGTATTTTACAAAAAATAATATTTTCTAATTTACCAATAATATTTTGTCATTTGATAAAAAAAAACATTTTTAAATTTTCCTATATTTAAAAATGTTCACTTGTGTAAAATCATTGTAACTGGTTTACCCTGTATATCTTAGATAAGAATGTGTTAAAGAATAATTGTTGTAAAAAAAATTGTTACAGATTGCCCAGATTGGAACAATAATTAAATGAATCAATTAAAAGTCGTTAATTACGTTTTCAGGTGAATTTTCAATTTTTCTTTTTGAAAAATAAAATACCCGGCAATATATTCTACGTCAACCTATATCCATTTTTTTCATCCACAGCTTTTTACTACAAAATATTAAAATATGAACAAAATCTAGCCGTTTGTTTTCCAAATTCAAAAAATGAGTAAAAGTTTTTTTTTTGAATTTTCATAATTTTTTAATAGTAGTATTTATTTAATCCGCCTATAAATTATTCAACATCCTGTACATATTTCATTTCTATATAAGTGAAAGAAAACTTAAGGCCTACTTTTCCATCAATAACAAAATATAAAAAAGTTGATAGTTTTTAAGAAACTACAGACAATGCATAAAATCTCAAAGTAAGAAATTGCCAACTTTAAAAGGTCATAACTCAAAAACTAGTCATAGGATTGGATTACGGCCATGGACACTTTTAATCAGAACGTCAAGATCTAGAAAATACTAAAAATTCAGAAAAATTAGTCGAAAGCCATTTCCCATAAGCTTTGTGCGGGGTCCTTAAATAAAATTGACGTGGTTTCGTGTTTTTCTTAGAAATCAGTAGTTTTTAATACAATTTAAACATATATAATAATATATAGGGTGGGGACTTTAACTGGAATTCGATATTATTAAAACTGCTGAAGTTGCGCCTACAAAATTAGGTATGTGGGGGTTTTAGAGCATGTGGAATTGGATTATGATGTCGGCGCAGTTGCCAGATGTCTCAGCTTTGCGCTACACGTAGTAATTTTGTTATTTTGAATGGAATGCCCAATTTATTTTTATTGCAGTAAATTGGGCGTGTCAAGTTTAATAAGGTCTCAATTTTTCAAAATTTTATTTTTACTAATTGCTGAGATATGACAATACAACATTTTCAATTATGAGTTCAATTTTTTTAGAATGAGCATTAAACTTATCGGTAACGCCCGAAAATATGAAGCAGCGCCAAGCCCAATGCTCATTCTAAAATAAAAAGTCATTTAATTTAATTTTTTGGAAATGCTGTATTGTCATGTCTCAGAAACTAGTGAAGATAAAATTTTGTTAATTTCGGATCTTACTAAATTTGACACGCCCAATTCACTGCAATAAAAATAAATTGGGTATTCTATTTAAAATAACAAAATTACTACGTGTAGTGCAAAGCTGAGAAATCTGGCAACTGCGCCGTCCATAATCCAATTCCGCATGCTCCAAAACCCCCACATACCTAATTTTGTAGGCGCAACTTCAGCAGTTTTAATATCGAATTTATTCCAGTTAAAGTCCCCACCCTGTATATATTTATTTATAGTGATGTAAAAAGCCGTTTTTTTGACCACCTGAAAAAAAAACATGAAAAAAAAACAATCCACGTTTTTTATCATTTAAAAATCCCGTTTTTTTGATAACTTTGATAGAATGATAGGTTATATTTTATGTTCCTGTTTAGTAAACCAAAGAGCATAGAGCAAATAAAGAGTATTTACTGTTGTTACTGTATGTTATACGTTACCCTTTTTCTTTTAACATTGTTTGCATAGTGCAACTACAAGGTTTTTGTGTTATTTTTCTTTATAAGTTGATGGTTTATGTTCGTTTTTTTTATATGTTTATTGACAAATGTAAAAATATTTTCGTGTTGATTGCACTCGAGGGGTAAACACCTGTGGATTTCTGGTGTACACCAATGTGGATCTCTGTGGATTTCTATGGATGTCCACGGATGTCCGTGGATTTCAATGGATGTCGATGAATTTAATGTATGTCCACGTGGCAACCGCGCTTCTTTTCACAGATATAACGCTTTGCCCGTGATGCCAGATTACATTTAGGAATTTTTGCGTATGTTTTAGGCATTTTTTCGCGCATTTTTCTGTGAGCTATTCAAGGGAAGAAAAATAACTGTCACTTAGAAATCAAGATGTTCCTGTAATTTAATGTTTTAGATATCATCCGGTGGCGTATAGTTTATTTCTATATTCTCGATAAACTTGAAAAATTTTAGTAAGTATTACTTGGCATCACTGCGCTCCGCTTTAATCTGTGCCCAATTCACTGTCCGAGTTGCATATTTCGTTCTTTACAGTACTGTTTGTATACAAACTAAAATAGCAAGTGCTGAAGTATGTGCGAACTTACTTAAATTAAACAGTAGGTAAGTACGGCTGTTTCTTTAGCTAAGTTTTGTTTAAAAGTGCTTTGAGTGACTGAATTATGTACGATTTGGCTGTTACCGAAGCTCAGGATTGTGACATTTTCAAGGTGTTATCACCTATCCAACGTCATCTAAACGAAAACTCTGATCCCCTTGCTGACACTCAATCCGAAATACACACTGATATGTGCAATTTAAGTGTAACAGGTATTGGTGAAGAACTCTTAAAAGATTTGCAGCAGTTGCAGCCAGAAGAGAGATATACTGTTTATGAAAAGGAACCACTAATACGAGTAACAGTAGCAGATGGAAAGTCCACTGTTATCAAGAAATCTTCATTATGCTCGCTGTTAGAAGAAACAATACAAAGAGTGAGTACTGATAGGTTGCGAAGATTTTTTACCAGCAAATCGACAACCTCTAATAACAATTCTGTTAAATCAGAAAGAAAGATTTTACCGAAGGGTAAGAAGACCGTAAAGAAAAGACTATGTACATCCGTTCGTAAAGGAAAGTCAAGGAAAAATTTAATCATCCGAGGAATCGTCAGACAACGGATTTGGTATCAAATATGCTGATAGCACAGACACTGAAACCTTTTCTGATGAAACCCAAAAAAATATGGATTGCTCCGAAAATAATTCGCTCGATAATTTTTCAAATGATCCATTTACAAAAAATACTTCTTCGAATACCGACACGTCGACTTTTTATCAAAACACAGATTCTATTCAACCAGAATGTGGAAAATATTATGCTATTTATTAAGAGCAACGATGGTATTTGGGCCTAATTACAACAATTGGCAAAATGGAATATGTCGTCAGGTTTTTAAAAACTAAACAAAAGAGCAAAAGAGAATTTATATGGTCAAAACCAGATGATATTTGCAAAGTTTTGAAATAGTTCATTTTTTACAAACCTATAGAGATCGCCGATGAGACCAGTAATAAGTCTAAAGTGTTGGAACTAAGTGACCTGCAGCTAAAACAAATTAATGATATTTACATGACAATAAAAAATAAACAAACATTCACCGAAACCTCGACCGAGACATTAACTTAGTTTCCATTTTTTGTAAAAAACTGAATAAATAAATTACAATTTCAATAGGGATTTGTATGGTTTTTGTCAAAAAGTCATTGCTTTGTGAATTACGGCATATTTGTAATTATAAATAATGGCATTATGATAATAACCGTTTGTTAGAACGGTACATACCATTTTGTTTAGTATAAACAAAATTCTGGATTATTATCTGTTTATTATGTTGAATTTCTGGTCTGGCCTAAGTGGTCAGATCAGGTCTTGGCTCGGGTCTTGGCGTAGACCCTTTCGTCGAAACAAAAAAATTTAGTTGGACGACGATCAATCCAATTTTCAAGAACAGATTGGAAATATAAATAAATTACACCTAATTCGCATATTTTCGCGGTTTATGCGATATACAAATTTATAAATTTTCACGGATGTCCGTGGATTTCCGAAGATGTCTATGGATTTCCATGGATGTCTGTGGATGTCCGTAAATTTCAGTGGATGTCTCAGGATTTCTGTGGATGTCTTTGGATTTCCGTGGATATCTGTGGATTTCTATCACAAAACTGAATTTCTGGTGTACACATTTTAGTCAGGTATTTACCCCTCGAATGCACTTTATTTTAAAAAACTCAACTAGATAGTAAGTACAGATTTTTAATTATTGTGAAAAAAAACGAAATTTAGAAAAAAACATACCCCCTATGTTTTTTTTTCAAAAAAAAAAGTTGAGTTTTGAAAAAAACATCAACGTTTTTTTTTTCATTTACATAACTATTTATTTATATTTAAATTTAAGGTGGGATGTTCAAAGAATAAGAGAACAAAGGGTAATTGAGAAACTTAAACAGAGACAAGACAGGATAGCATCAGGATCTAAAGAAGAAAACGATCATGATTCTTTGACTAGCTTATTACCGAAAGTCAAGGACGTTAAATTTTTAGAAATAAGTGAAGATCTACCGGTGTCAGCTTTTGGTCATCCCATTCCAAAAATATCCATGGAGTAAGTTCTATAATAATTTCGGTCGACAGATGTGAATATTAGATGACATATTAGCAGAAATGATTTTGTGATGATCAAAGTTGTTTGAATAACAACTTCCTAATAACAATAATATTTCTGCAACCCAATGTATATCTTTGTATGAATACTGGGTGATTCAAAATATTGTTTGAAAAAACTACGGGATGTGGCGGTTGGTTGTCATTCTATTAAGATGAAAAGTTCCAATAAACTATGGTACACCCAAAAGCTTTTTTAAAGGAATTTTTAAAATAAAGTAATACATGTTGCAGAAAAATAAAGGATTAATCGTCTAACATTGGGTTGCATAAAGATTTTTAACCACAATTAACTAACCAGCAAGTTTGACTGTGTGATAAATGACATTGACAAACATTATTTACTAACAATCAAAGGATCCTGATTAGTAAGTTATAAATTAAGGTAACCGGGCCAGTATGATTGTGAGAAAATTATTTCTGCCAATGTCATGTTATGTCACAGTCAAACTTGCTAGTTAGTTAATTGTGGTTAAAAATCCCTATATAACCCGACATTAGTAACCTAGAACAACAAAAAATATTTACTCTTAAGCTATCGTCCATGTTGGGTCCCTTCAATGAAAACTATTTTCTTTATGAACTGTAATCCTTTATTTTTGGTGACTTTTACAAAAGTATTATTTTATTGACACCCTTCTTGTCATCATGACATTAAGTACCAGTAATACAAGAATATATAATAAAAAATATGATGCTTCTTAACATACCGCCCGCCTTGAAAGGGCACGGTATAAACTTTCAATAGCAGAGTCCTTCTATGTGGAACATCGAGAACACTAAGTTTTATGTACATGTTACACACTATCATTTTTAAAATAAGTTAATCGTCTGTCTCTATGGGAAGGACACAAATTCGGGTGGTTGCTCTTTTAATTATCCCCGATCGCACTTTTATTGTCACGACTCTTACAACGTCATCATTGCCCTTATTCAATTGTGTTACTCGTCCCAATTGCCATCGCAATACCAGAGTGTTATCTTTTATTAGCACTAACGAGCCGATCCTCACATTATTCATGCCACTTCTCTTCCATTTTGTCCTAGTCTGTAACTCAGACAAGTACTCCTTTTGCCACCTTGTCCAAAAGTGTTGCACCATTACTTGTATATGTTGCCATTTGGATAGTCGATTTTCTGCTACATCGGTGAGGTTATACTTGGGTAATGCAGTCATCGTACGACCAATTAGAAAATGAGCAGGGCTTAGAGCAGAGTAGTCTTCAGGATCCTCGGTTAGCAGACATAGCGGCCGAGAATTTAAGACACCTTCGACTTGCACTAATAACGTGTTGAATTCTTCAGAAGTTAAAGACTTAATTCCAATAACCCGCTTAAGATGAATTTTTGAACTTTTTATTCCTGCTTCCCAAAGCCCTCCAAACGTAAGTGAGTTAGTAGGAATAAAATGCCATTTTATTTTACTATCTGCTAATTTTGTTCCAAAATATTCTGCATTTTCTCTTAAGAATTCATACATCACAATAAGTTCCCTATTTGCGCCCACATAATTTAACCCGTTATCAGAATACACATTTTTAGGAATTCCTCTTCTACTTGTAAACCTATGAAAGGCTGCTAAAAAGCATTCTGTGGTAAGTTCGGACACAAGCTCAAGATGCACTGCTTTAGTGCACATGCATACAAAAAGGCATATATAACCTTTAATCAGTTTGTCCTGTCCTTTACAAAAAAAGGACCACCATAATCGGTACCGACATTTATTATAGGCCCTAGTAATGATAAAGGATCGTATATTTGAGAAATACTAGATAAAATTGTTCTTTTAGTCACTCTTTCTACTGTGAATATTGTCAAGTTTATTTTATAATTTATAGAATCACCCTGTGCATTCCAAAATATGCGAAGCGTTTTGTTACTCTCACTATCTCCAGTATCTAGTATACTGCCATCTAAATTATTACTTACTTGAAACTTATTTAGTATCTCTTGATCATTACATAACCACTTACGTAACTCAAATCCTGATTGTGCCAAAATGTTCGAAACGTGTTTCTGAATATACAAAATTTCTTCTACCGAATTAGCCCCCGTCAACAGGTCGTCCATATAAAAATCGCGTTTAATAACGTTACTAATTATTTTATTATTTTTATTTTGTTCTGCGATATCAAACAAACACTTGACCGCTAAATATGGAGCTGATGCGGTACCATAAGTAACAGTTTTTAAATTATAACATTTTAGCTCATCATCAGGATTTGGTCTCCAAAATATTTTATGATACTTTTGATCATTCTTATTTATTAATATCTGACGGTACATTTTACAAATATCACCTGTTATGACATACTTATACAGTCTAAACCTAGCCAAAATTTCAAAAATATCCTGCTGTAATTTCGGCCCTGTGTACTGTACGTCATTTAGTGATAGTCCAGATGATGTCTTGCATGAAGCGTCAAATACTGTGCGACATTTAGTTGTCAGGCTTGTTTGTTTTAGTATCGCGTGGTGAGGTAAGTAATATCCCTCCTCTGTTTCACATTCGTCTTGACATTCAGACATATGATTTAATGTAAGATACTCATTCATAAATTCCTCGTAATCATGTTTCAAACTTAAATTATTATTACTAAGTTTTCTTTCTAATGAATAAAATCTTTGCAATGCAGTATCTCTAGACATTCCTAAATTTAAAAGAATATCTTTAAAAGGTATACTTACCACATACCTACCGCTACTAAAGATAGTAGTACTATTTTTAAAATACTCCTCGCAGTATTTTTCCGATTCCGATAATACATCATTTTTATTACCGACCTCCTCAATTTCAAAAAACTTAGTTATTTGCTGGTCAACAAAAGCATCTTGCAACGAAGCACTTAAACAGTTTATTGACCTTTTAACATGTCCAGAATTTAATGACAAATTACCTGCGATCACCCAGCCAAATAAAGTGTTTTGAAGTACAGGTAAATTCAGCCCTAGTGATGTTTGTTCTTGCTTAATAAAATTGACCAAAATATTTCTGAGCCTATTAAGAAGTCTATTTCTTTAGCTACATTAAATTCAGGGTCAGCAAGTTTCACACCTGGTGGTATAATTATCACATTTTTATTAAAAGCAAAACTAGGCAACTTATCTGTAATTTTATTAAGCACTAAGCAATTAATTTTTGTTTTATAACTACTAACGCAAGATTTAATTGCAACGTTTGTCTTCCTACTTATATTTGACAAGCTTTCCCCAATTCCTTTGACAGCATGCGTTATTTTAACAAGCTGCAAGTTTAACTTAAGACATAACGATTCCGAAATAAAATTGCTTTGAGACCCGCTGTCTAATAAAGCACGACATTTAACTATTTTATCATCATTTTTTATCTCAACTAGAACGGTTGAAAGCAATACTTGAGAATAATCGCAGCTCATGGCAACAGTGTTCTCCTTTACATGCGCTACTAAGCGAGCCTCATCGGAGGTCGTAGCCGAAACTTGCAGCGCCGCACCTGAGGTCGCGATTAAAGGATTATTTGCACTACCTTTAGGTAAATAACTTTCCAAGTGTAGCAAACCATTGTGAGCCTTACGACATTTAGAACATTTACTTAACTTACATTTCCATGATGGATGTGTATGTCGTAGACAATTTAGACATAATTTTAACCTCTTTACTGCCTCAATTCTTTGTGTTACTGCCAATTTCAAAAATGCATCGCATTTAAATATGAAATGATCTTGTTCGCAGTAGTAACATTTAAATTTATTTTGATCTGTCAACGCAAGAAAAACATGACTACCTGACCTTCTTGGCCCTTGCATTGTAGGCCTCTCTTGTGACGTAATTTCTAACTTTTCCAAAACGTCACATTTGGCCTTAAGAAACGTTCGCATGTCTCCTAAATCTGGTAAATTACCCTGATAAAACCCTCCCAATCACGGCGCGTTACCGATACAAATTTATTTGCTAGAATAAAAATAATAAGTCTATCCCATGAATCGGTATTTTCTCCTAAACTAGCAAGCGACCGAAGGTGACTCGTAACCGAATCAAACATATTTCGTAAACCAATGTATGATTCCTTACGCAACTCAGGGTGTTCAAAAATGCTTTGAATATGATTATGAATCATTAAGGCTTTATTTTCAAATCTTTCGACCAATAGCTGCCATGGTACACCATAATTTATAGCTGAAACCTCAATCGACTTAATTACTTCAAGAACATTTTTATCTAAGGACGCTCTTAAATGGTAGAATTTTTGAATATTACTCAGTGACTTATTTTCATCAACCAAATTAACAAAAACATCTTTAAATTCTAGCCAAGAACAGTAATTTCCATTAAATGTCGGTAACTTTATGGGTGGCAACTTAACTGCAGGTGGCGACATATTACCATTATTACTTATGTGCGAACTTGCCACAGATCTATTATCATCAATATTAAAAGATTTACAGAATAACCTACCCTGACTTATCAAACTATAGTATTTATTTTCAAATTCTTCCTCTTCCTTGAGGATGTCATCTTTATTGACAGTTTCCAAATTACTTAACTCAAAAATAATCGCGCTAAATTCACTTAAAATGGTTTCTAAAATCTCTAATCTAGCTTCTAATTCTGCTACTATTTCTTCCATTAGATTATCTTTATTATATATTTTTTTAAATGTTTTAAACCTAGTCAATTTCGACTTAAGCGAGCTTTTTCTGCTCTTTAACTTTGTTTCTTCAGACATATTATTAGTGCAAATCAAACAGTATCTAATCAAAGCCAATTAAAATTCTCTTACTGCTGGCCGTCCAGAAACCCGTCGTGGAACGATCAATTCTACCATCAATTGTCTTCCGATTTCTGCACCACTGGCTCTGTTCCTGTTAGCTAATTCTTTATCTGGAGCAGATGGACCATTTATGTTGGGTCCCTTCAATGAAAACTATTTTCTTTATGAACTGTAATCCTTTATTTTTGGTGACTTTTACAAAAGTATTATTTTATTGACACCCTTCTTGTCATCATGACATTAAGTACCAGTAATACAACAATATATAATAAAAAATATCATGCTCCTTAACAGTCCATATAAAAAAAATTCAAGAAACCTTTTTGGTATCGCGGTTGATTAATAAAAAAATCATTATCGCCGTATAATTTTCATAAAAAATATAAGCATCGACTACAAGAATAAATTAAACTTTTATTAAGCTAATTTAAGTGTTTATTTTATTCTTAAAATTGCGTAAGAAACACTGAACTCGTTTGGAACTTATTTTAAAATAACTAATAACGTACCGTAAATAAATAAATTTGTATCTCCTAAACAAGGTTGTTAAATTCAACAATGTTTAAAAAATCTAAAAATTTGTAACTGGAGATTTAATAAATATAATATTTTTTACATTTATGCGTTATATTGACATAACGTTCTGAATGTATTGTAACAGAATATATAGTTGCTTAGCTTTACATGGTGTTTTGTAAAAGGCGTTTACAAAAACCACATATTCCTTATACCAAATTAAACCAATTCAAGTAAACTTACCTAAGTTCAAAATGGCTTACTTTTGGCGCTATATGAAATTACAATTTTGAAAAGTTTTTTTATTATTATTTTAAAACGACTTATGCGATTTTGCTAAAATGTGGTACGATATCATAGTCTGGAGATGGGATAAAAAAACACATATCAAAATTAGGATTAATATCAATACATAGGCGTAGAACCAACCAATGGAGGAAAAGGGGTGTAATGGTAATATTTATATCGCTAAACTTATTTACTACAAAAAGGTATCTACTATTTTTTTTAAATTTGTATTTCAATAAGTGTAAAGGAAATAAATTCAACGGTAAGATGTTGCGAGTAGCGACATCTACTGTCATTCTTAGACACTTCGAAAGCGTATCTCTACAAAAAGGAAATAATCCATATACCTTACAAATACCGCACGGAAAAAATATAAAAATATCACTAATAACACAAAAAGTCTTATCTAAAGAATATTTAAATCAAAATAAAGAATATGTACAATTTTAAATTATTTTTTAATAACTTACTTTTTTTGTAAGACATACTCGAATTAATATAGGTAATATAAATTTTGCAAAACCATGACGATAATCGAATCTTATAAAGAATATATTTTTTATATTAAATATGTTACGCAATACACATTTTTTCTACTCCCCCATGGATATTTGCTGTTTTTTTTTAAACTAAAGTGATTGGATAAGTGGACTATTCCTGTTAACTGAATGGTTATACTTTCATATCCATCCTAGTTAGGACATGAAACTGACCAAACACAGTGGTTAATTACAAAGAAACTTAATTTACACGTTGGACATTTTACAAGTCGTGTTCTGACATTTAACAAAAGTGAGGTTTAGAATATACTTCAAAAAGATGCAAATCTGTCAGATCAATTCGTTATTTTTATTATTTGTTATTGAATCAAAACATTTATCTCAAAGCCTATGCATACACCAATTTTTCCCAAAGAGTGCACGAAATGGTGTGAAAATTGAAGATACAAAACCAAAATATATTTTTACAGAACTATTCTTTCCCTGACCACTAGAGATTTGTACATAAATGCGCTTTCTCTTTTCAAAAATCTCCAGTTTTCCACTCATTCATAGACAATTACTACAAGATTTAATGCATACAATGTATAATATACAAAATGAACGTACGTACTTCCTTTGTTAGTTTTTTGCGATGACGGGGCTCTAACTCCAATCGACCTTAAAACTATGCGCAACAGATATAGAAAAATAACCGGTAAATCTTCCTTAAGTGGTGGAAAATGAAGATAAGTATGTACATAAAACAGACAAAACTTAAATATTTTTAGAAAAAGATTCAATTTTTAAGGACATCCCAACATTATTTCCAAATTCTTCTCCACAGTTACCAGCTCCATGGCAAATTATATCTATATATATTAAAAACATTGCATTCTGTTGAAACGAATCCTGTCCACGTTTATTAATGGATTTTTAAATTTGACTTTAGTTAAATTGCCTAAACGGTTTTAAAATTATATTAAAAATATTTTAACATTGTAATTTCAGGACTGTGGTGCACTCAAACTAAGCAACTTTGTACTGAGGTAAGTTTACTTAAATTGGTCAGTTTGATCTAAGGAATATGTAATAGGTTTTTGTAAGGACCTTTTACAAACACCCTATATATTCGGTGGTACAGTATATACAGCCAATATAGTCCAGCCAAGCAAATTGGTTTACTTATTACTAAACAGTTCAATCAAGTTTTATTTTAGTTATATGTTGCTTGGTGGTGTTCTTCACGGACTAATAATATTAGTTATTTAGTAAATGCGGTAATATACCGGCACAGGTAATTTACGGATTGTGTCCCACTCAGTCTGTTTTCTTTGGTTGTACTTTATAGAAGCTTTTATTAACATATTGAGTTTCAGAAACTAAACTTCTCATTAAAAAGTTCGATAACATCTTTATTACAGGTCTGTAAATCGGAAACATTTCGGATTTTAAAGCTCTTTGCAGAGTGGGGAACATTGTTTCTTCTAGAATAATAGTGTGGTACACCTACGACTTGACCAACGCGTCTCAATGTTATACAGAGTGAGAAAAAGTCGTGAAAAAAATTAAAAATTTCAAGTAAGTGATATTTAGTAATGTTTTTTACATTTTATATTATACCGCCATTTTATGATTTAGGTCATTATCTCACGACCTTTTCGGAATTATTTTACTTTATGCTCTAGGGCAAAAATTATCCATTTTTTTAAAAGAACAGCTGTTCTGAACACAACTAAATATGTCAGCCTGTTGATGCCGTTTACCCAGTGTATTTTCTATCTCTCTTATACTCTCAACTCATTTGTTTTATTTTTAAAAAACAAAAAGAGCAAATGGTCCTTATATACGGGTGTCCACGAAAGGTGGCTCGCCCCTACAACTTTTTTGTTTTTCAGGATAGTGAAATGAAAATTGGAATATGACGTAAAATTGCATTTTTTGATAGGTGATTTAACTTTATGAAACTTCCGGTTTAACCGTCACTTTTTCTCGTCAATATTATATATATTTTTTTTTTGTTTTTTTTTTATTTTTAATAAATTTTTTATATCTAGTGGGCTATGAATACGTTTAAATCACTTATTTTAGTCCTAAAATCTTGGGAAAAATACAACTTGACTGTTTTTGGTCAAAATCTATCTGCTGTGTGAAATTTTAAATTTAAACTTGTTGTACTCATTTTTTTTAAATGGCAACATGGGGGCTCTTCAGATCAGAAACAAAGAGCACTTTGTTACGATTAATTTGATACCACACACTATTAGGTTTTAACCAAATTTCCATTAAAAAAACTTAAAAAATGTAACGTTAGAACGTCCCTAAAATAAAACATCTTTTTTGAATAAAATACGCTTTAAATGCATCGATTAGCCTGTGACTAAGACAACTACTCGATGCATTTAAATTTAAAGCATATTTTATTCGAAAATGTAAATTTTACCTAAATATCTTCGGAAGGATTCGGAATTATTTAAATTTAAAAACACAATGTTGCAGAATTTAGTAGGGCGAAACCTTTTTCTAGTTCAACCATCTCGGTATCTTATTTGGTTTACGAGAACCCTATAGTGTGCATCCTTGTCTGGGACATCCTGTATATATATAATTATATTTTACTTCTTCTTGGGTTGAGGTTTATAGGATAAATTAAAATAACGGTTTGACGTTTCGCCTTTTATTTAAGGCATTTTCAAAAATGTTTAATGGCTAAAAAAATATAAAATATTAGATAACTTTGTAAAATTTTGTTTTGAATATTATTTAGCCATTAGACATTTTTGAAAATGCCTTAAATAAAAGGCGAAACGTCAACCAGCTATTTTAATTTATCCTATGAACCTAAATCCAAGAAAAAGTAAAGAATACATAGCATGGTTCAAATAAATAAGGCAGACTTAGGCGTTCATGAAACGCCGGCATATAGTGTAGAGAAATATTGTTACGCCACGTCTCGGCTTTTCGTAAAAAGCCTAACATTTTTAGTCATATATCCGCCCTGTTTAAATTTCAGCATGTCGTGAAAAGACGGTATATCTGTAATCCAAACATTTACAAAAAATACAAATTTACAAGAGCCGTTACTAAACACTATCTAACTAATTATACAGTCTTTTCCTACGAGCGTGCGCAAAGTAGTACTTTGCGCACGCATTTTTGTGTGCAAAGTTACACTTTTCCGCACTAGTGCGGATAAGACTTTTATCCGCACTGGGTGCGGAAAAGTAAAACTATTCAAAAATCTCCTTGGTAGGGAATATTTATATTTATTTTAGTAGCTGTAAACTATTTTATGGCAATGTGAGAAGCCGTTGCAAGAGTATTCTCTTTTATCTTTTAATCGTAATTCCCGATATTTGTATTTCAGCTTAAAACGAAAAAAACTGTATTTTTTAAGTACCTCGTATAGTGATAAATGATTATAATATTGCCAAGCAACAATAAATGTACATGTCGATTTTGACACATGATGTCAGATTTTTCCTCAGTTTCTATGTCCACAAGAATCTACAAACACCGACACTTTAATTTTTATCAAATCATAAAAAGGCTTAAACACTGTTAAATAAATTATCATATTTTTATTTTTGTTGTTATCTGATATGAAGCTCGTAGGAAAAATGTTGTTCCTAACAAGTGCGCAAAGTGCTTTTCCGCACGCAAGAACTTATCCGAACTCCGCTTCGCGTCGTTCGTCCAACTGTACTTGCCTGCGGAAAAGTATCACTTTGCGCACTTGTTAGGAAAATAACTATTTCACGAAATACCAAGTTTTGAATACGGCGGATTGTGTGGAGGTTATTTGTTCACTATACAAGGTGATTCCTAAGTTGATACTTCTTTTTTAGCTGTGTATAGAAATAAACAACTTTTTCAAATACCTTTTTTCAAAAAACTCGAGAATAAGCGAGATAGAAAAGTAAAAAATCTAAGTGCGGGCCTGGTCATAAAAACATTCCCCGCTATAGTTTCTGTTGTTTTTCTTATCTCTTATTAGTATTAGTCATACGGCTAGTGTTAAGCAAACCGCTGCGCTATGTTTTTCGGAAGCAAGCTAATTTTAAATTGGTGATAGATACGTGAAAATGGTAAAATTTGAAAACAATAAACTAATAGATATGGTGTCGTAAAAGTGCGGATGTTTCTTCGAGATTATACGCAAAACGTTTTCCCTTGCGAGCTCATCCAGAAGTTTTCTTAATGTTATACAACGGGCAAGTTAGGCAGAACCGTATTTGATTCGTAGTGTAATAAAAGAATGTAAGTACTTTATTTCTAAGTTTTTTGAAATATTTCTAAGTATTTGAAAATGTTGTTTATTTTAATGCCTTCTATACGCAGCTAAAAAAGAAGTATCAACTTAGGAATCACCCTGTATAACTGAAAATGTTAGGCTTTTTACGAAAAGCCGAGGCAGATAGCGTAACAATATTTCTCCACACTATATGCCGGCGTTTTATGAAATACCTAGGCTATTCATGAAATTTCACAATACGACGACAACATATATAATGTATATAATTAAAATTATATTATAATATTATAATAATCATAGTCCTAGGTCATAAGAAAATACCCAAAATTGACTTATAAAACGGCGTTATAATATAAAATGAAAAAGTATCATAATTACAAATGTGTGGGTGTAGCGGGAATAAAGGACGTAAGAACTGTGAGAACCACTATTTATTTATTTGGCAATGTTTCGATGACGATTTTCATCTTTCAAGCTAATCAAAGTACAATAATACAAAATTACAAGAATATAATTATAAATGGGTACACCTAGTTTCACGGTTAACTTCCAGGTGGAAATATTAAAATTTGGTGGATTGTTCATATGATACGCACTATATATACCGCCGAGTAAAACCAAATAATAATATAATTCTGGGAAGAACCGAATGGAATGCAGCCAGCCAATGACGTTTTTAATATTGATGAGTGTTGCCAGATCTTTCGTTTTAGCGGTGGATCTACCATTTTGATGTCTTCCTGTCTATCGCTAAGCTACCGCTAAACATTACAAGTGAATTAATTTACGGTTTAAACTAGGCATGCTAATAAATACTAAAATAGCTTCCTTAATAATAATTTTTAATTTAATTTACAACAAAAGACATATGTCAATAGTGGAGCAAAATCATTATTGCCGGGTCGGCAGTCGGCACCACACTTCATACTCTGATTAAGTTTGACTTTTTGGACTCAGCAAATCCCCCAATTCGAGACGATCTCGTACTCATATACCTATCTTAAGTCGATTAGCATTATTTGTCAAATTATCGTCCGTATAAATAACTACCTACCAGAATAGCAGATTTTTCTGCATTTAGCAGATTTTTGAAAGCATATTTGCAGAGCTGCCGAATCATTTCGTAATTTGCAGATGTTTAAAGAATTTTTGATAAATAAGGAATACTTTAACAATTAGATTTAAAAACACAATATAGAATGAAAATATTCAGAATTTTGTTTTTTCTTAAACTATTGATAAGGACGAAGTAATGGCAAGGGGCCAATAAAAATATATCTGATAATACAACCATGATACACAATCAACAGATGATCCACTCTGCAAAATAATTTGTTGACCAGTCTGGCAACACTACCCAGATGTTTGCGCTGGTCCACTTATAGTGTCCGCCTGAATAAGCGGTGTTGCGCGATCGTTAGCGTTGTTGCGCGATCGTTAAAATTAAAAACTAATTTGGCTGTTGATTGACTGTGACAAAGATCGAAAGTGAGGTAAGGTTATTTTATAGTATTTTCGACAATAGGGAGGTTAAAAGTTGATATCTATTATTTATTTCGATTACTTCTTAGGACGCCAAGACAAGATAATATTTGAGTAAGTCTGGGCATTTTTTGACATACCAATGAGAGCTATAAATTTCAAGATGACAGCTGGGTCCGCTTTTGGAATATTTTTTTAAATGGAAATGGGGTTCTCTAATTCTCCAATTAACATTTTTTTTTAATTTAAAAAAATTTAAAATTACTTGCAAATTTTTTTTTACCCATTAGATGTCTATTGATTGTTGCTGTCATAATATTTTTAAATGACTGATTGACAGAAAATATTCTTAGCCTTAAATTGTCTTAAATGGCTTATTCTTTACAAGATAAATTTGAAGCGGTTATTATTTTTGGCAAAGCTAGTCGAAACTACCAAGCTGCTGTTCGTATGTTCAATGAATGATATCCGGAACGCAAAATATGCAGAAATTGTTTGCAAAAACTAATTCTATTTTTTTTTTAATTTTTTTTTTAAATTAGAGAATGTCTTAAGCATTAAAATACCTTTAAAATGTGGTATCAGTAGAAGAATGTACGGACCCAGCTGTCATTGGTATGTCAAAAAATGCAAGACTTATGTCGGGTTTCACAAAGAATTTTAATAATTATTTAACCAGCAAGTTTGACTGTGACAGACGTAACATTGGCAGAAATCATTTACTCACAATCATGCTGGCCCGATTATCTTAATTTTTAGTTTACTAATCACGCACCTTTGAATGTGAGTACCTATCTAATGTCTGTCAAAGTCATTTATGTCACAGTCAAACTTGATGGTTAAATAATTATTATAAAATTCTTTGCGCAACCCGACGTTACTCAAATATTATTGTTCCAAATTTCATTCAAATATACCGAACGATTTAGAAGTTAGGGGGGCTTTAGGTCCTCACTGTATAACACAGTATAATTTTAGTCAGTATCTTGGGATATTTTCGATATTTGTTTGTTTTATGTCCCACGGCAAGAATTATCCTAATTTTCTTATTAGAACAGTTGTTTTGGACACAACTTATACAACATTATCCCGTTAATCACTGTTTACGCAGTTTTTTTTCGATTTACTGCATAATTTGGTTTATTCCCTAAAAAGAAAACTAATAAATGATCCTAAGATATCCACTCCCAAATTCAGAAAGTGATATAAAATAACAATGGGTAATACGAAACTAAACTAAGTGTTGTGATTGGTGAAACGGCAACAAAACCATTTTTCGAACTTTGTGATGAGCAGTTCATCCTTTTCATCAATATATCGTTTATTGTTACAATTTGTCATCGACAGCACCTGGCGAATTTTGATAATAATTTTTTTTTTAGTAGGTATATATCCCTAAAGGTTAGTTCATATAGACGCGATGTTGATTAAACTTTAATTATCAAGAAACGTCCAAATGAACAATGCAAATTTGTTATGTTGGCATTGGTGACGAAGACGAGCAATCGTTGCTAATTTATTGTTAAAAATTAGAGCACAAAAAACACATAGGTCAGTAGAAACCTGCGAGATTTTTTAATTTAGAAAAAAACAGGGTGTCTATCATATAATTTAATTCTAGAAATGAGACTAAAGGATGACAAAATTAATCTTCCCGCCACTAATTTTAACTCGGCCAATAAGATATAATACCTTCAATATTCTCATCATCTAAATTAAAATTTTGCGAATAGCAAAAAAACTTAAAAAGTCTTGTCATTTTTACCGCCACTAAATTTAATTTGAAATCGACCAATGAAAATGAAATTCGCGATTCGTCTTTAATCACTAATTCCCCTTTGTCTTTGCGTCCGCATAGTTCATTATATCAATATCGTTGATCATTACAATTTGACACCGACACATCACATGTCAAATTTTGATAATAGATTTTTTGCGTAACATAGGTATTATTTGGTTTAAATAATTTTAATCCCAATTAATTTTATTTATTATTAATATTCAAACAGCGAACGATGAAACCCTTATGCCCCCGGCCACCCTCCCCCACTCTTGTGACCTAATTAACGGCAACCTATTGCCAGCGGGTCTCTTAAATTCATTGCAAAGCATTAAATCACATTATCTTATTTAATAGTGATCAAAGGCATTTTTTCTCTGTCTTACGCATACTATTGATTTGTAAAGGCGCTAAAAGACGAAGTTTCACGATCTGTTGCGACTAAAAATTGCAGCAAATTTAAAATTATTTTATTCACCTGGAAGTTAGCCGTGAAACTAGGTGTACATAGTCAGTTACTCATAAAATCTATATAAAAATATTAAAAATAATATTTAAAAAAAAATTATAATTACATGGCATTTTCAATGTTTTATGACATTTTTTCCCATCCTGTATAAAATTGAAGCGCATTGGTTACGTCTTAGGCATATCACACTATTAAACTGCAAACCGCTTTAAAATCCGTGATGTGTCCGAACTACAGATCTGTAATATTGGTGTTAAAAAAAACAATTTATCAAACTTTTTGATGATCAATGTATTTCACATATTAGTGAATCAAGAAGACTTGATACTTTTAGAAGGATACCACACAATAATTCATTTTGATAATCTATATCCCCCGTATTCACAAAAGGGTATGTATAAATTACTTTTTTGCAAATTTAAAGAAAAATTAATATATATTTATTAACTAGCTTAGTCACAATCTGTGTGTAATGTATATAGGTATAGATACATACAAATTTACCAACTTATATTTTAAATTAATAGTAAAAACAAAGAAACAAAATTCTACCTAACTAATTAAGGTCATTTAGTAATCAAAATTACTTCAAATATCAGGTCACAAGGCCCAAGTTTCTATAAAATTCCGAAGAAGGTAAAAAAAGTCCAACTCATTAGAATAATAGTTAACTAACCTAGTAGATCTCAGTAAAAAAGAATAAAATGCCCGTACCCACCAACATATATTTTTGCTGATTAACTAATTAAATCGGCAACCACCAATCAACTTTTTTACTTAATCGCCAATTAACTTTACCTGATCAAATTTGACCAAAAAACGTGATCGTACAAAACTACCTGTATTTTTCGATTAGAATGTCGAAAATCGAATATTTCTCGTAAACTCGTTAAGTTTAGGGATAGAAAAACTCATCTTTAAGTACAGAGACATTATTTTAAGTGTCTCACCCGATTGACAACTCTCCTACTGACCACAATAAAAAAGAAGTACGTATTCCCCAATCGTTTTTTGTGAAGAAGCCAAATTTGATAGATAAGATAAGATTGGATTTTCTTAAATAGCAACCCTACTTTATAGTAAACCAGCTGCGTTCGATTATTTGATCCAACATTAAAAATTTATAGTTGTCAACATTTTTCAACATTCGAAGTTGGTGATTTTGTTATCATCGATTTAACAGAAGCTTTGAAATTAGAAACTCCATTTTTTTTTATATACGTAATTTTTTATAGCGGAGCCCCCTATGCTATTGTTGTATTTATGTCAGATGTCAAAAAATGACAGATACGACGCCATTTTGAATTTTTTCAAATTGCAACCCACATTTATAACTACACCAGTGTATTGCATTTCGCGATGCATAGTTGTCGATATCTATTTCCAACCCTTACGAAAATACGACCGCATCAAAAACTGCATCGTTCGATTATGTCTTTTAATGCCCGTTGTGGATTTCTTTGGTTGATGAAATAAAACTTTGTGTTAATGATATGATTTTAAGTGGTATATTTTGATATTTACATTGTACGATGTTATATGTTTGATAGACGATGACGATGAGTAATAAAAAAAATTTCGCGTGGGCGTTGGTCTTCTTCCCTCTCTCTGGTTGCCAACTTCGCGCGCTAGGTTATGGTGATGTGATTTCTTTTTGACAGATGGAGGTAGTGGACTGTATTCTGCATTTTGTTCTAATACCAGGACTTGACGGTAAGATCAGACATGCCGCCGCCCTTGGAAGACTGTAGTCTTTCAACAATAGAAAATGTTTATTTACAAAACTGAGATAAATTCAAATTTATTAGTGATGCATATTCACTAATCACTGATCGGGAGTAAACATAGTTTTTGTATTGCACGTACGGTGAGTCCTGTCGCGGTACGTACTGTGGCAGTTCGTATTAAATTGTCACTGCCTTTGTGAAGATCAACGATACGACCTAATTTCCATAATAACGGGGGACAATTGTCCTCAACAATAAGAACCATACTGTTTATTGTTGCTTCAACAGAATTGGTAAGCCAGCGGGAACGTTGCTACAATTCATTGAGATAATTACTGCTCCATTTTTTCCAAAATAGTTGCACTGCTTGCTGGAGTATTTGGTACTGCTTGAGTCGGTTTATTGGTAGATTGGTAAAGTCTTGTTCGGGAAAGGTGCAAAGAGATTGACCGATAAGGAAGTGCCCGGGGGTGAGCACGGAAAAGTCATTGGGATCGCTTGATAAGGGGTAAAGCGGTCTAGAGTTCATGATCGCTTCTATTCGGGCAAATACAGTGTATAGCTCTTCAAAAGTTAAAGTAACCCTTCCCACGACTCTTTTTAAATGATACTTTGCCTGTCTGACAGCAGCTTCCCACAAACCACCTCGGTGAGGGGAATAAGGTGGATTAAATTTCCACTCAATTTTATTTGTTAAAAACCAATCAATGATTTCACGCTCCGTGACAAACTTTTCAAGTGAGCGATATAGTTCTTGAATTTCCTTGTTTGCACCGACAAAATTAGTTCCGTTATCGCTATAAATTCGCTTACACAAACCACGACGTGCTATAAAACGTTTCAAAGCATTGAGAAATGATATTGAAGTGAGGTCGCTTACGATTTCGAGATGCACAGCTTTATTCGTGAAACAAACGAATACACAAAGGTAAGCTTTTATTATTGCACGATTGCGTAGCTTGCCATCTTTTATATTGAAGGGTCCGGCAAAATCTACGCCAACAATATAAAATGAACGATTTGGAGTTACACGATCGGTTGGCAGTTCTGCCATTTTTTGGTTTAAGGTCCGAGGATTAACTCGAAAGCATGTCATACATTTACAAATAATATTCCGTTTAAAATCCAAAAACGTTGACGAGTCAAGTATAAAATAGTCTGTGATCCTGCGTGTAAGCATCGATGATGCTCGTTAAGAATAATTAATCGCTTTAAAGCATGATGTGGACTGAGAAGCAATTGATGCTTCGCGTCATGTGAAACATTGGATTTGGCTAATCTGCCACCCACACACAAGAAACCTTAAGAATCGATAAAGGGATCTAAGTTTTTAAGATGTGAATTAAACGGTAATGGTTTAGACCGTTTAATACATTCAATATCGTTGTGAAATGATTCATTTTGAGCGATTTTTACCAACATTAGTAAGGATTTATCGAGTTCTTCTAATGTTAGCTCACCAGTCACTTTAGGTGTTTTCTTAAGGCTATTGTTTAAAAACCTATTACAAAATGAAAAGACGCGTTTAAGTTTATGTAAGGTAGAGAATTTGGAAAATAACTCTAGTTCGTTTACCGTTGCGACAAGAGTGATTTGTGGTTACGTTTCTCTAAATTTGTAGAACCAAAGTTGATCTTTTTTGGCCAGAAAATTTCATTTTTTGAAAGCCATGGTGGCCATTCCACCAAACTGTGTTTTCGATAAGATTACATGTATCGGTTCCGCGCGATGCAATATCCGCTGGATTAAATTCAGTTGGAACGTGCCGCCACTGAACGTTGCAAGTTAAAGTTTGAATTTCGCTTATTCGATTTCCTACAAATATTTTTAAACAACTTGGCGATGATGTAATTCAAGCTATAACAATGGTACTATCTGTCCATAAAATTGTTTTGTTTATATTGATATTCAACGAAAGCCGTACCTTATCATAAAGCTGACTGAGCAATAAAGCACCGCAAAGCTCTAAACGAGGCAATGTAATCGTTTTTAACGGAGCAACTCGCGTTTTTGAGCAAAGAAGTTGAACAAGTGTGTTATCTTTATAATCGGTAGATTTAATGTATATACAGGCTGCGTATGCTTTTTGAGACGCGTCACAGAAACCGTGAAGTTCGATTTGTTTGGCGTTAGGAATGATTGCTTGACGTGGTATATGAATATCATTGAGATAATCCAAATTTTTATTAAATTGCGCCCATTCCTTTAGGATATGATCCATAAGGATTGTGTGAACATCCGTTCTTAATGCTAACCACAGGAAGAAATTTGATATTGCTATTTGCCCAAATATAGTTTATGGATGATGTCGACTCATGGAAAATGAGTGGAATATTATTAAAAGACTGTTTATATAAACATTGGTAGATTACCGAAATATTATTGTATTGTTGAGTAGTTTTTAGTTTGGCTAGAGCATTGAAAGCTAAACGGTGATCTCAAGCTATTTTTGTATAAAAGTTGTATATTACGGCGAATAATATACTTTTATTGTAAAATTGGCCGTATTTGATTTAAATACGCATTTAATAGTTTTTATCAGTCGTGGGATTTAAATAAAAAAATACATTGTTTAATATCGGATGAAGTGTGGTTTACGTATTTTTTTTGCCTATTAACTGTGACAATGACGGGCAAACGAAAGGCTACTCCTCGTAGAAGTCGTAGTCGTAGTGCCTTTAGTGGTAGTGACACTGATAACCCGAAAAGAGGCAAACAAACTGAAAAACTTTGTAGTAAACGTTCTTTTACACCGGAATTACCTCATCAAAGTATTGACACACACAGTATAAACTCAGGTTTGCTAGATTAAAAGCCTTTGAGCCTTTGTACTCAGAAAGCCCAATAAAAAGACCTGATCGTATGCCTAACATTTTAAATAATAAACCTAAACCACCAGGCAAGTTGCTCAAATTGAAAATAAAAATGTTTGTTTTAAATGTAAGCAACCTGGACATAAACGTTTCCAATGTCCTCAGAATTTGCACTAAACGACAGAAGTAAATTATTTTGTAAATATTGCCATTACAAGGGGCACACTATTGAAAATTGTTTTAAGAGAAGTAGGAGGTCCCAATATAACCAATCGGGAGCAAGTACAAGTAATACCCAACGACAGGACATACAGGTACTTCTAATATCACGGGAACATGACAAAAATAAATTTTATAAATCCATTCAAATTAATGAAAAATTTGAAGAACGATGTTTTGTAGATTTTGGTAGCGAATGTTCGCTGATAACGGAGAATTTGGTTAAAAAGATAAATTTAAAAAGTATTGTTTTATTAAAACCAATCGTACTTACTGTCTTTGGCGGATCTGAAATTGAAGTTTTAGAAAAAGTGACTTGCAGCGTTTCAATTGACAATGTTTGTTTACATATTGATCTTCTTGTAGTAGACAAGTGTATTCCAGGTGTAGACATTGTTATTGGTCAAAATTTTACGGAGGATATGAAAATTAAATATTCCCGCATTGGAAACACGTTGTTATTTGGTGATGCATCGCTAACTGTTAATGTAATAAAACGTTTACAACCCCTTGCAGAAAATCAATTTATCAAAATAGGAGTTGATAGTTCCGAGGTGCAAGCTTAAATTAAAACTATTGTAGGGAACTTTCCAACATGTTTTCCTAGTAGTACTTCAAAATTAGGATGTATTTCTGGAATTGAGATGACAATAAAGTTAAAATCAGAAATTCCCATTGTTCAACGACCGTATAGGTTAGCCGAAGCTGAGAAAATTATATTGCGAAAATTGATCAATGAACTTCTTCAAAATGGAATAATACGTCCATCACAGTCGCCGTATGCTAGTCCAGTGATTATGGTTATGAAAAAAAAACAGGGCAACAAAGATTCTATGTGGATTACAGATTGGTAAATGAACAGGTGGTTAAAGAGAATTATCCCCTCCCCTTTCTTCTATTCCTATAACAGCCTTAATATAAAAATTGTTATTTTCTTTCCGAAGAAATTGAATATTTGGGATATGTACCTAAATAAAAATGGAAAAGTAAAGCCAAGTTCCACAAAACTTTTAGCAATTGAAAATTCTCCTTCTCCAAAAGATGTCCATCAGGTCGGGCAATTTTAAGGTTTAATTGGGCACTTCAAAAAATTTGTACCGAAATTTGCTCAAAAGGCTAAAGCTCTTACTATTCTGCTAAAGAAAGGCAAGGAATGGACATGGTTATCTATATATCGGTGATATCTGAGGATGACTGATTATTGGCAGCTCAGGAGGCAGACAAGGAAGTCAAAAGTATTAAGAGAATACTTCAGTCTGGTGAACGTCACGAAAATAAAGCAACTTTTAATGATTACGACCTACGAAGAGGATTGGTATATCGTAAAACTGACAACGGAAACCGTGCAGTTCTTCCAAAAGCATGTAGATGGCATATTCTGAGATATAATCATGATGATATTGGGCATTTTGCTTTTGACAAGATAATGGAAAGAATTTCTAATAGTTTTTTTCCAAAAATGCGAAAAATGTATTTAAAAATATATTCAGGCATGTATTAGTTGTATGTACCACAAGACTTCATCTGGACAACGGCCAGGATGTTTGCATCCGATAAAAAAAATCCCTCGCCCATTTCATACTTTACATATGGATCACCTAGGGCCTTTCTGCAAAAGCAAAGAAGGCAACAGTTATGTCATTGTTACTGTTGATGCATTTACAAAATTTTGTTTTATAAAGGCTGTCAAAGATACCAAAACTAAACATGTTATTGAAGAGATGGAAAATATTATCAAGGTGTTTGGTGTTCCCAAACGTATAATCACTGATAGAGGCAAGGCCTTTATTTCTAAGAAACTCAAAGAATTTTGCGACGAGAGACAAATGTATTTACATCTTAATACAGTTGGAATGCCCCGTGGCAATGGCCAGGTTGAAAGATATAACAGAACAGTTTTAGACTCTCTGGCAACAATGGGGGCAAACCAGGAGGATGATGAATGGGACGAAAATATTACCAATATTCAATTGGGGCTGAATAATACAATGAACCGAGCAATTGCAACGACTTCTAGTGAAGCGTTGGTTGGCTACCGCTCAGGCCCTCAAAATGTTGGATTTCTGGAGTCGGAAGAAGGTGTAGATGTTCTCAATCTTCGTAAAAGTATTAGTAACCAGATATAATTGAGTCAGCAACGTCAGAAATGTAATTTTGATTCACATCGTGCAAATCCAAAGTATTTTGCTGAAGGAGAATTGGTACTGGTTAAAATATCGTCAATTGTCAGTACAGGTAAAAGCCGAAAGTTGGTTCCCAAATGGAAGGGGCCGTTCAGAGTTTCAAAAGTATTGGAAAATGATCGGTAAGAGGTGACTGACATTCCAGGGTCGAAAAGATCGAGAACTCCCTACACTGGCGTATACTCTGTTGAACAGATCAAAAAGTGGATCACCTTTGGTGATGTTTAATTCGGAATGTAATCGGTGCTGTCGAGACTAAGTCTCTGAGCATGTTTTTATTGCTGTCGAGATTGAGTCTCTGAGCTTATTTTGTGGCTTTGGGACTGAATCTCTAAGCATTGTTTTTGGCCGTCGAAAATGAATCCCTGGGCGTTATTGTTGGCCGTCGAGATTTATTTTCTGGGCATTATTATTGGCTGTCGAGAATAAATCTCTGGGCATTATTGCTGGCCGTCGAGATTGATTCTCTGGGCATTATTATTGGCCGTCGAGATTGAATCTCTGGGCGTTATTGTTGGCCGTCGAGATTTATTTTCTGGGCATTATTATTGGCTGTCGAGATTGATTCTCTGGGCATTATTGTTGGCCGTCGAGATTGAATCTCTGGGCATTATTATTGGCCGTCGAGATTGAATCTCTGGGCATTGTTATTGGCCGTCGAGATCGATTCTCTGGGCATTGTTGTTGGCCGTCGAGATTGAATCTCTGAGCATTGTTATTAGCCGTCGAGATTGATTCTCTGGGCATTATTATGGGCCGTCGAGATCGATTCTCTGGGCATTGTTGGCCGTCGAGACTGTACTTCTCTGGGCACTGTTATTGGCCGTCGAGACTGCGTGTCTCTGGGCATTCTTATTGGCGTCGAGAGTACGTCTCTGGGCATTGTTATTGGCCGTCGAGACTATAGGTCTCTGGGCATTGTTTATTGCCGTCAAGACTGCGTGTCTCTTGGCGTTGTTGTTTATTGCCATCGAGACTATAGGTCTCTGGATAAGTTATTTTCAGAGAGAATGAAGATTGTCGACAATCATCCCGTCAGGATGGCCGAATGTGAACATCCGTTCTTAATGCTAACCACAGGAAGAAATTTGATATTGCTGTTTGCCCAAATATAGTTTATGGATGATGTCGACTCATGGAAAATGAGTGGAATATTATTAAAAGACTGTTTATATAAACATTGGTAGATTACCGAAATATTATTGTATTGTTGAGTAGTTTTTAGTTTGGCTAGAGCATTGAAAGCTAAACGGTGATCTCAAGCTATTTTTGTATAAAAGTTGTATATTACGGCGAATAATATACTTTTATTGTAAAATTGGCCGTGTTTGATTTAAATACGCATTTAATAGTTTTTAATTGCATTAAAATTTTTGAAATAATAATAATTGGAGATAGAAGGCCTAATGGATTGAACAATTTTGAAATTAGGGATAAAATAACGCGCTTAGTGATTTTTTCTGAACCACTTTCTTGTTTGTTTAATTTATAAGTTAAAACGTCATGATTCGCTTGCCAATATAAGCCTAATGTTTTCTTGGTTTCATCTTCAGAAATAGCATATTGATCATTAAGGTTGAAATCGTTTGATTCTAAAAACGTGTGCTTGATTTGAACGTTTTATTCGTTTAATAATGATGATAATTTGCGTTTTAACTCGATAGCATTTTCGATAATGTTTGTTCCGGTTAAGAGATCGTCTACATAAAAATCGTTAATAATTATATGTGATATTTCAGGATTATCCTGCTGGTTTTCCAACGCTACTTGCTGCAAACTACGCATTGCTAAAAATGCAGCAGAACTTGTACCATATGTTATGGTATTAAGGCGATAATGTTCAATTTTATCGCTTTCGTCAGATCGCCACACGATACGTTGTAAATCGCGCTGATTTTGGGCTACATTAACCTGACGATACATTTTTTCTATATCACCCGTTATGACAACATTGTGCTGTCTAAAGCGCAAAAGAATTGATATCAGATCGCTTTGAATAGTTGGACCAACCTTTAATAAGTCGTTAAGTAAAATAGCCGATGACGATTTGCATGACCCATCGAATACGACACGCAATTTGGTGGTTTCGCTTGATTCGTTAATTACACCATGATAGGGTAGATAATAAATATCTGACGATAAACTATTCACTTCGGTTGATTTTTTTTTGACATATGTCCAAGGGACTCGTACTCAGTCATAAAGTCAACATATTGTCTTTTAAACTGTTCGTTTTTTATAAATTTTCGTTCCATGCTATGCAATCGTTTAATTGCATTATCAACAGAATGACCCAATTTGCCTACGTTATCGCGAATTGGTAAGGTTACGATAAAATGTCCGCTATTATCCCAGTCTACGGTTTCGCTATACAAGTTTTCACATTCTTGTTCTTCGATCGACTTAATTTGCGATGTCGATATTTCCTCAATTTTCCAGAGTTTTTCGATAGAATTTTGGAGCGATTTATTTATCGATAAATTGCACATAGCAGGTTTATTGACCTTTTGATTTAGATTGACTGCATCAGTAGATATGGGTCCCGATATCACCCAACTTAACTGAGTTTGCTGTAAAGTTGGCATGCATGGACCTAACCTTACTTGTCCGGTACATAGTAGCTCGTAAAAAATGCTTGCTCCTAATAACATATCTATTTCACCCGATTTGTTAAAAACTCATAGTCTGCTAATGTAATACCCGTAGGAATTTTCATTAATTTGATATCAAATGAATAATTAGGCAAGTTTTCTGCGATTTTATCTAGTACTAAAAACGTTAAATCCTATTTAAAATCATTATGAATTGATTTCACACTCGTTACAATTTTCTGATTAATATTTAAATTTGTACTGCCTACGCCCATGACCGGTACGCTTATGTTTGAAGAAGAAAATTGACAAACTTGCTAGTAATGAAATTTGGCCGACTACCGCTATCTAACAGAGCTCTGCATTGATGCCATTTACCACTAGAATCTTGCATTAAAACAATGGCTGTCGATAGCATGATTTGAGAAATTCGATTTTCTGTACGATTTTCCCTAGAGTTTGTTATTAAATCCGATCTCGAAATTAACGATTGACTTGGTATTATTTTGTTATTTGAGTGATTAGTACCTTCCGTATTACCCAATTGAATACGACGGTTATATTGATTTTTGTGTTTTGATTAAATTTATCAACATGCAATAAAGTATTGTGAAACTGCTGACATATTTTGCATCCTTGGGCTTCACACTGTGCTAACTCATGATTATTGCGGAGGCAATTAGTACACAATTTTAATTTATTTATTTCTTGTACACGTGACGACACTGGAAGTGATTTTAATTTTTCGCAAGCAAAAATTGGATGATTTCCTTCACAAAAGTTACAACAAAAAGGCCTATGACTACCAATATGTCCTGAAAATTGTTTATCTACGTTCTTTTTGGTATACTTGTTTGTGTCGAGGCTTTTGTTTTTATTTTGTTGATAAAAATGTTTAGTGTCGCCCTTTTCGCGATATAATGTTTCCAGTAAAAGACAACGTTGTTCTAAAAATTGTATAAAATCTGCAAAAATCGGTTTTTTGTTAAGTAAAGTTTTGGAGATAAATATTGACTCCCACTCCCGCTGAGTTGTGGTGTCCAATTTTTTTGTTATTAAATAAAATAATAATGTGTCCCACTGATTTACTGGTTCTCCTAGTGTTTCTAGAGATCTTATATGCTTTTTTAAAGAATCAGTCAATTTTCGCAGATCGATATGAATATATTTACCAATATTTGGTAGCTCGACTAGAGCACTAACATGATGTTTTATTATAACTGACTCGTTTTGATACCTTGAGACTAATAAATTCCATGCTATTTCATAGTTTTCGTTTGTGACTTCAATGCATTCGATTACTTTTGCAGCATCACCCTTAACGCTGCTTAATAAATAATAAAATTTTTTAATGTTATCGAGTTGCGTCTCGTTATGCACGAGTGACATAAACATGTCTCTGAATTGACCGCATTTTTCATAATCCCCATAAAGTTTAGGAATATCTATAACTGGAAAACGTACATTTGGGTTATGATTACGATTAGTAGGAATCGAGTTATGAGCCGAGCTAGAATCGTCACTAACGTGCGTTTGCGATGTATTTGTTTTGTTATAAAAAGTCTGTAATATTTTCTGGCTTTTTGATTGAGCTCGTAATACTGATTTTCGAATAGTTCACGCTCGTTGGAACTAATTTCGTCAGTTTTTTTAACTCGAGTTCATTTTGCAGTGAATTGAATTGTTCTAGCAGAGGATATGTATTTTGTAAACGCGAATCTAACTGCATGATGTTATCTTCGTTAATATCACTCTTACATTTGTCAATGAACGTGGAAAATCTGGTTAAAGCTGATTTAACCTGACCGCGTTTTGCGATAAGCTGCTTTATTTGGATTTCAGTATCTTCGGTACTCATTGTTATGGTTACGATATGATATTTGTTCGATTCAAATATTTGATAAGTAATAAAAAAATACGATACGATATTATACAAATGCGTTACGATAGTACACAAATGTGTTACGATAATGTGCTAATAAAACACAAAGTATGATACACGATAATATGATAAAATCACGATAAGTGCTTTACAATAATTGTTTTGCCAAAATAAAAACGATAATAAACTACAACAAAGGCAGGAAAAAGTGGAAAATGGAACAGACTCACCAATTTTTTCAATTTCTGATACGTTTCAGCGTGTTTCAGCCATTACCACATTTTCACACAAAAGTCACCTCTATTGCAATAGTCAATAAGGTCGATTTTTCGATTGACACTCCCGATCACTATTTGTTTCGACTTGTCGGGTAACGATTACGATTAATTTTCCGTTTGTGGTCCGTTTTTCCTCTGAAAAATCATACTGCTTGAAGACCATGTGGATTTCCTTGGTTGATGAAATAAAACTTTGTGTTGATGATATGATTTTAAGTGGTATATTTTGATATTTACATTGTACGATGTTATATGTTTGATTGTTTGATAGACGATGACGATGAGTAATAAAAAATTTTTCGCGTGGGCGTTGACGTCTTCTTCCCTCTCTCTGGTTGCCAACTTCGCGCGCTAGGTTATGGTGATGTGATTTCCTTTTGACAGATGGAGGTAGTGGACTGTATTCTGCATTTTGTTGTAATACCAGGACTTGACGGTAAGATCAGACACTCGTATTCTCCATTTTTTCATAAAGCGGACTTAATTTAAGCTCCCTTAAATTTTAAAGCTGGCTTAAATTAAATTTAATAAGCCCGTAAAAAATTTTTGGTTATTTAACTAAACCTTATTTTGAGCTGGCAACGATGCGGTTTATCTCTTCTTTTTTTAAAAGTTAATGGCTGCAGCAACGAACGACAATCTACGCCTATTTTGTGTTATCGTTACTAACTTTGTGTTATGGGATTTTAACAAATTTCAATTGACATAAAATTTTCTTTCTTTCATAATTTTCCTCTTCCTGCTAAAATGGAGAAAAAATGGTGATGTAATTTTACATATTTAGAAAAATCATTCCTATTCAGATTAATCGCTGACAAATATGCGATAACTCTTGAGGACAAAGAAACCAACCTTGCTTCCGTAAAAAAACGAAGAAGTGTGAAAATTCGTTGAGGAAGACTTTAATGCGGTAAATCCTTCAAATAACTATCGGGATGCTAATCAGCTAAAAAAACTATACTGTAATAAGAAGAAAGAGCTACGTAAAAAGTGGCAGAGGAGAAAAACAACATCCAAAATATCTCCATCGTTCTCAATAAATATTTCATCTTCTATTTCCATATTTAACTTCGAAAAATAGGAATATGTATTACAAGACAGGAGCAAAGAAAAGTCAAATACGGCGCAGACGCGTGTTTAAGCCTGCAATATTTAGGGCTTAAAGTTAATTGAGCTTAAGTCTCAAAATAGCGACCGCGAATACGAAATCAGCAATTTAAGCTGTATTAAATTTTAAGCCGGCTTGAAGCGTTACGGAGAATACGGGCATATGTGTCTCACCCCATTAAAAAATAGAAGCTTTGTGATTAGAAACTCAATTTTATTTGGGATACGTAATTTTTTATAGCGGAGCCATCTATGCTATTGTCATATATGTCAGATGTCAAAAAATGACAGATACGACGCCATTTTAAATTTTTTAAATTGCAATCCACATTTATAACTACATTAGTGTATTGCATTTCGCGGTCCGATCTCAAAAATATATAGATGTCGATATTTATTTCCAACCGTTACGGCAATACGACCGCATCAAAAACTTCATCGTTCGATTATGACTTTTAGGTGTCTCACCCCATTAAAAAATAGAAGCTTTGTGATTAACAACTCAATTTTTTTTTGAGATGCTTAATTTTTTATAGCGGAGCCATCTATGCTATTGTCATATATTTATGTCAGATATAATATTATAATTTTTTTAATTTTTTTTAAATATTCTGTGTTATTAGATTATTTACTTTTGTATCACACTCCTGCGGACTGTGATGTGAAAACATATCGCCTAATTTGTCGATATAAAACCTGTCAAAAAATATTTACAAATATTTCATTTAATATTTATGTATTTCAATCTTAATATATGAGAACTACACCCAACAACAAAATATTTTTTTATAAACGCGATTATTACACATAAAAAAATGTCAAAATGACAGCTGTCAGTATATAACTCATAATACTGTAACTCGTGTATTTCATTTTTATCCTTTTTATTTATGTTTCACAAAATTAACACTTAATATTAAATAGTTTAATTGACATAGTTGAACTCTGAAATTGTCAAAATGACAGCTAGCAAAAAACAACCTCTTTTTCAACACACAAAATCTTTGTTCCACACAATAACTCATTTTTCATTCGTATGCCAAATTTTGTTCAGACCAGATAAGTAGTTTTTAATTCATGCTTTAACTTCTTCGGATATATATTCGTTTTTCTAACGCATTAATAGTAGTCCATTTTAAATTTCACAACTATCATACTTTTCCGAATATAAAGATTGAAGATGTTTTATAGGATCGAAACGTTGATATTTGGTTAAAGCAATATTGCACAAAAGCGTTAGAAGAAGCAAGATTTACGAAACTGCAATAAAAATTACAAGTTTATATTTAAAAATAAAAACCTGATGATGGTATCTAGATGACGAAACGTTTTACTCTAAATCTGATGACATCGCATGATAGGAAACAAAATACGACAATGCCAAAGTTAAATTATTTTTTCTTTATCTTTTCAAATAAAGTCACAAATCCAAATATAAGAATATAAAGATTGAAGATGTTTTATAGGGTCGAAACTTCAATATTTGGTTAAAGCAATATTGCACAAATACGTTAGAAGAAGCAAGATTTACGAAACTGCAATAAAAATTACAAGTTTATATTCAAAAATAAAAACCTGATGATGGTATCTAGATGACGAAACGTTTTACTCGAAATCTGAGACATCGTATGATAGGAAACAAAATACGGCAATGCAAAAGTTAAATTATTTTTTCTTTATCTTTTCAAATAAGTCACAATAAAAAGAAATCTTGACGGCAATTTTCAGCTGTTCCAAATATACCCGATATTGAAAATATAGGGCTTGCAGACCGACATTAAAATGAAAAATACATCTATAAATACTATATTTGGAGCTATCTGTTTTATAGCACTGTAATGTAGAAGTTTCGAGCTATCTCTTATCCCAAATTTTAAAGAGCGACCTGCTAGAATAACTTTAAAAACTTGCGATGAAATATGCCATTTTTGACACTTCATATTTTTAATATCCACGATGACGCGTTATCCATCCAAAGCAATCTCTTCGAGAAATCATAATTCTGTTAAAATGAAACTTTTACAGAAATTGCAGAGCATTTTTAAAATTGAAATTTCGATAATTATTCGGACATATGAAGCATTAATTTTGGTCTCATTAAATTGTACAAGTCCCAAATAATCTATAACATTCAATTTTTAACGTCAAAACGTTAAAACAGCGTCGCTTTCTAAAGTCAAAAACACCCAATTTAGGCCAATTTTGACAGCGGTAATTAATTCCAATATTGAAGCCTGTTTGAGATTTCATGGCTTTCTATTCGAAAACCATATATTTCGAGATTTGCCTAATTTTCGTGTTCGCGCTAAATATATCAATTTTACTCAAAGTAAAAAAAATTAATTGATATATTCAAGTACACAGACGTGTTTAGAAAAGATTGAGGAATAAAATAAGCCTAAAATGAACTCTCTAAGGATACTATAATCGAACATAAAAAAGTTTTGGTAAAAAAAACGTAAAAAATTAAATTTTATTTTTTTTGTACCACTAAACGTCATAACGAAGACCGCGCACGGTATGAATTTTAAAGTCTATTTATCCCTCTAAACAACAGTCCTAAAAAAGTTGAAAAAGTTAATTACAGTGGCTCACAGATGGGTTTAAGCAGACCAGTACCTAAAATAAAAATTGTAAAAAATCAAATAAAAAATCAAAATTCATTCGTTTCGTCCTCTGTAAATTAAAATGATTAAGGATCGAAAAAATATATTTTAAATGTACGTCGACGAGCTCTTTCCGATAGGATATACGACATTTTAATAAAAAAATTATTTTTCGAGAAAAAAATTTAAAACCGTAAAAATTTTGGGTCTAAAATTGTAATTTTTATATTTTCACTATTTTTCACAATTTCTAATCATTTTAGGTATAAAAAGATGTATTGTGAAAAGATAGTATTTGAGACGGCCCATCTGATCGTTTAAACCGGAAATAAGTCCGACTTACCCAATTCGGTACCCAAGACGACCCTGCGATGACCATTTTTTGACTAAAAAATCAAGGTCATCATCAAGGATTACTTTCCATTTTCTAATCTTTCTCAAAAACAATAGGGGTCGGCGGCTGCCGATCCTCTCGAACCTCCAGAAGTAAAAATCGAAAAAAATAATTTTTGCGACTTGAAATGTCTTTCAATGAAATTCGCATATTTCCCGACTTTGACGTTTAATAGCTTTTTTCTGGTACACCCTGTATATTTGAAATTTTTTACAAAATGTGCCCCCGTTATTCCTCTATAAAACCAAATAATCAAAATCAGTACGAAATGTACCACTTTAGAGAAAAAAAATTGAAAATATCAAAAATCGCGATTTCAAAAATCGGGAACGACGACGACGACAGAGGTCGAACACTTTTTAAATAAAGGAGGGATATACATATCGCTCGAAAGGGGCGATATGTAAAAGACTGACTGTTATATAATAAGTTAGATTCTATAAGACTCTATAAGTTAGATAAGGTTCATTATAGCTCTGATATAATGTAACTAAAGGGTTTTTCAATTGTAACGCTCGATGTTTGACAACAGCGTATGACGATGTCGATAGGCGGATAGGTGGTATCTTTGGCAGGCGTATTCAGTTAGTCTTTACATTTCATTATGGGACGCTACACAATTCAACAACGCGTCGAAATTGTAAAAACTTATCAAAATCAGTGCTCTATTCGGCAAACGTTCCGTGCACTTCGCCTGATTTATGAGGTCGACGGTTGTCCTGCAGAGTCCACAATTCGCCGTTTAATAAATAAATTTGAAGCAACCGGGTCGCTGGTAGATCAGACAACGCCTGTACGTCAGCGAACTTTAAAATCTGTTGAAAATATTGCTGCAGTCCGGGACAGTGTGCGTGAGAATCCACGACAGTCCATTCCACGTCGTGCTCAAGAACTTGGCCTTTCTTCGACCTCAACTTGGCGAATTATGCATAGGGACTTGGGGCTTCACCCTTATAAAATACAGTTAACTCAAGAACTAAAGCCCACTGACCATAGACATCGGCGTGCATTCGCTGAGTGGGCTCTACAGCAGTTGGAAGTTGATCCTGGTTTTGGGCGAAAAATAATGTTTAGTGACGAGGCTCATTTCTGGTTAAGTGGCTTCGTTAACAAGCAGAACTGCCGCATTTGGAGCTCCGAAAACCCACGAGAGATTCATCAGGTCCCACTCCATTCCGAAAAAGTCACTGTTTGGTGTGCGTTGTGGTCCGGCGGAATCATCGGTCCATATTTTTTTGAAAATGCAGAAGTAGTCGCGCTTACTGTCAACGATGAACGGTACAGGACGATGATAAAAGAATTTTTTTGGCCTTGGACGGAGGGGATGGATTTAACAAACATATGGTTTCAACAAGACGGTGCTACGTGCCATACTGCACGCGAGACACTGACATTACTGCATGAGAAGTTCGAAGGTTCCGTTATATCGCGAGGTGGCGACGCGACGTCAACTGGCCGCCCAGATCATGCGATTTACCGCCAATGGATTTTTTTCTCTGGGGCTTTGTGAAATCTCGGGTCTATTCTGACAAACCACAGACGGTTGCCGCCCTAAAGGCCAACATCAGGCGCGTCATTGGTGAAATTGAGGCACTTTTATGCGATAAGGTTATCAAAAATTGGGTCTCCAGGATTCAAGTCACCAGGCGAAGCCACGGCGGACATTTAGCTGACATACTTTTTAAAACATAATGTACTCACATATGCTTTAAAATGAAAATAAAAACTTGTCAGTTATACTTACACAATTTGTTTTATTAAATTTCAAAGATCGAGCGTTACAATTGAAAAACCCTTTACTAATAACAAATATACCCTTTAAATACCTAACCAGTAAAACAAGTATTTTACTTCTTCGAACCAAGTAGTTACCTTATATGGCGATCCTGCCAGTCCAACTACAGTACATGGATTTTCAGTAACTAGCTTACATTAGCTTATTTGAAAAAATAGGCTTGTCAAATTAAATAAACAATTGGACAAAGGTTCAAGTTAGCTTATTTAAAAAAATAGGCTTGTCAAATAAAAATTGAACAAAGGTTCAAGTTAGCTATGTTAAAAATAGGCTTGTCAAAGTAAATAAACAATTGAACCAATGTCTAAGTTAGCTTATTTAAAAAAATAAGATTGTCAAATTAAATAATTAATTGGACAAAGGTTCAAGTTAGCCTTGATGAAAAATAGACTTGTCAAATTAAATAAACAATTGATCGAAGGTTCAAGTTAGCTTATTTTAAAATGAACTTGTCAAAATAAAAGTAAAAATAAAAAACAATTAAACAAATATTCAAGTTAGCTTATTTTAAAGATAGGCTTGGCAAATTACATAAACAATAGGAGAAAGGTCCAAATTAGCTTAATTTAAAAATAGGCTTGTCCAATTAAATAAAAATTGGGTCAAGACTTAAATTAGCTTTTATTAAAAATAGGATTGTCAAATTAAATAAATAATTGGGCAAAGATTTAAATAAGCTTCTTTTAAAAATAGGTTTGTCAAATAAAATAAAGAACTAGACAAAGGTTTAGGTTTTCTTATTTTAAAAAATAGGCTTGTCATAAATTAAATAAATAACTAGACAAACGTCCTAAGAAGTTTATTACAAGCTAACCTTTAGCTTATAAAATAAAATATATATATGTTATTATTGGTCTTACGGCTACATTCACACTCAAATGGAGATAATGTAACACTTGATAGAATTTATGCTATATTATTTGAAGCCAATGTCTAGGAATATGTCAATCAATAAATGCCAAAATTTGAATATACCGATAAAAGTATTCCCAGCGTTGTATTATTAAATTACACACAAAAAATAATCACATTGGAATATTAAAAAATAAGGTTGCTCTAGAAGTGATACTCCGCGATACAATTCACAGGGTCCAGAGTATCCGGCGAGGGATTTAGTTTGTATAAAACATAAATTAAGGGTAATTTTGAAAAATATTGTAAATCTAGGAGAAAAATTAAAATTCGCCCCAGAGGTAGAGGGGGGAACAAAAAAATATAATGATAATTCAAATTTTATTAATAAAATACATAGCGATTACGAAGAACCTAATTTATATCTTTCACTTGCAACAACAACACCTATCCCGATGGAACAGGATACCTGGCCAAATCCAAGCGAGTGCCCAAATTGGGAAACCCTCCAAAAAGCTATCAACTGGACTGTTGCTTTTAGCCCACACTCAGCTTAAACAAGTGGTTGGCCTACTAACAGGCATCTGCCAAATAATAAAACACCTACGCCGAATGGGAATTTACAATGGTCCCATTAAATGCAGACTTTGCGGCGAAAAGGACGAAACCGCCTCACATCATATAGAACCGCGAAGCACTGGCCGGAAGAAGATTCAAAATCTTTAGAAGAATCTAATGTGGGGATAACCTGCCGCATTACGAACTTGGTAGAAATTTACTGGACCTTATAAAAGGAACAAATCTTTTCTAGCAAGGGCGCACAATAAGCCACTAGACTGCAGTGCAGGAAGCCGAACGCCCGACCCCCGTCTTAAACCAACCAACCAACCAGTCGCTTAACCATATAGAAGAATACTAATAGCTACCTTTAGAAGAAAGAGTCGAAATAGAGATATAATTTCCCCTGGAAAAAAGAAATGGAAACGTTGTAATTACCCAGGTTCTATTAACTTTATTGAATATGTACTTATGACGTACTACTTAACAAACAAAAATGTCAATATAGAATGAATTATATTACTTTTTTTGGTCATGCCCTTTTAAAGCCTATAGATAGTCATGTTGGATTAGGAGTTAATTTACTTCAGTTTGACAGTAAAAGTTTCAGGGTTATGGCTTACGGTATTACGTAGGTTGGGTCCTTTCTTCCTTGGCCACAGCAGCACGGGCTATACGGCCTATAGCTTATGCTAAAAGCTTGACAGAATGTGAACGCCTTTATTGCCAAACGGAGAAAGAAGCAATCACGTTAGTGTGCCGTAGAATAGTTAAAAATATGAATATGAATATATTTAATGAAAAAACTTCTTTATAAAAGCATGAGTTCTCTACATGTTTCTAATGCATACACGTTCATCTTCAGGAGAAATGTAACTTGTAGGGATAACCATATAATAGGAAATTGTGAGGAACTCTGTGTTTCAGAAATTTCAAAGATTGGTTAGGACGTGTTCAAAATTGGGGTATTAGAGCACAGTATGTGACAATTGGATATTGAAAGATTATTCATGGAGAAGAACGTTGAGAAAGAGAAGACCACATGGTAAACCGACTAAAAGTGGTGGAAAGTTTATTTCATGGAAATTTGATGTTTAAGTCAGAAATTTACTCGACTAAGAGATGATGAGGGAGGGAATATTGTATTCTTGGTGTTTTCTTAAATATTTTCGTTAAACAAAAATTGTAGTCCTAGAGGCTACGCGTTTCTTTCAAGGGATTCATATTTGTTTTCTTTATTTTTCTCCTCTATCTTTTAAATTGCTTTATGTTATTATATTGTAGTAGTCTAGTTACAAATAAGTTTACGATGGTTTATATTTTTAAGTACTTTAGTTATTATTTTGTAATAACGTTAATTTATTATGTATTGTAACTTTAATTATTATTAGGTTGTTGTAATTTAACTTAAGTAACATTTAAATGATATAGAGTATTGTATTTAAGCAACAAATATTTTTATAAAAAATAAGGAAATATAAACAGGCCATCCGGAATATACATAGTAGTATTTTAGGTATTATTACAATAATTTATTAATTCCTATGAAAAGATAGAGATGTAAAGTATAAGAATGATGACATAATCGTATAACTAAGAAACGTATTGGCAATGTTAAGTATTGGATTATTATATACCGAGCCTTCCTTGTGTTGAGACTAATAAAGTAATAATATGCGAATGTGATGTGTTTTAATAATAAAAGTGATGTACGTTACAGTTGCTATTTAAGAAAATCCAATATATCGTCTTATCTGTCAAATTTGTAAACATATATTTTTTTTGACATCAAATTTGGCTTCAGAAAAAGCTATTAGAGAATACATAATTGTTTTTTTATTGTGGTCGGTAGAAAAATCGCCAATCGGGTGAGACACTTAAAATAATGTCCCTGTAGTTAAAATTTTGTACAGGATGTTTTCTGTTGATATCCAAATATAGAAAATTTTAAAATATAATAACTCTGTTTTTTTAAATGAAACACCCTATATTTATTAGGCTCGTCTGATAGATATTTTAAGTATCTTTTATTGTTTTAAGTCATGTCTATACCTAAACTTACTAGTTTTGCCAATATTTCGATTTTTATTTAAATTTTCGTGAAAACTGTAATGTTTATGTTTCTAGTTAGCCATGACCAGCAAAGTAAAAAAAATGTAATTGAATATAATGTCAAATTAAAATACGTAGTATGTATTTTCGATGAGGTCGTCTTATAATCTAGATGATTGCCGTTAATTTTAACATTTATTTAAAAAATTGATTTTTTAAGTATTGAAATTATTGATATGATTTACATTCTTGACGCAAGTGACAAAAATACATTGTTGGCAACAAAACTTTATCACAAAAAATATTCAGACAGACGACAACCAATTAAACGAGGCATCGAAAAATTGATGTAAACAGGAAATATAACTTATAATAAACGGAATACCTGTTTGTACGGGAAAAAATGAGCTAAGTGATTGATTGACTTGCACTGAACCAAGAACAAACGATGCGAAACCTCTCCTTTCGTGAGTTTAATCTAATGGCGTTGTTTGTATGTTCGTTCCAATTGTTTACTTACCTTTGCACTATTTAAATATTTTTGGACTTATTTTCAATATCGAGTTGCTTAATAACATGCTATAAAGTATTTTGGTACAATTGTATTTTCTGTTTAAAATAAAATAAAAGTTTTTTGTGATGTGAAATGCGGTAAAAGTTTTAATCGTAGATTGGATTTAGAGCCATTAGTTTTTATTAAGGTTATGCCAGTCTAGGGATTTTTGAGGTTGATTTAATTATTATTTCTTAACTCAAAACGGGTACTTACGGGTCATTGACCTCTATTAATTGACAAAAAGCATTCAAAAGTTATTTCTTTATATTAATAAGACATAAAAACATCTTTAGGGTCCGCCATTGCCCAAAGAAATTCTCGACATTAAAATTTTTCCACACTTTTTGTCTAAGAAGTGTTACTTAGCAGTTTTTCACTAATTTTGATTAAATACGAAACTAATAATTATTATTATAACTTTCAAAACTATTTAGTAGTAACGTAAAAAACATTTTGTTAAATCCAAATTTTGCAAAAATACTATTTTTTAATCTCAAAAAGCAATAGATCAATGTAGTAAATAAAATACCAAAATACAACTTCTTAGTACTATTGGAATTAAAAAAGGAGAAAACCTCCTTTTTACTCCACCCTAATTAACACCCACCACAAGCGCGCCAGCTGAAGGTCACTTTGCTTACTTGTGATGCCAAATAAAGCATAGGAAAAAATATAAGGCATGCTGCTTTTGGTCTTAAAAACGGTCGCTGGCTCCCGGGCTATAAGCTGTAAGTTTCATATAAAATAGTTTTTTCTATTTGCTGTCGTTTTCAAGCTACAATTCCTCCACAGCTTTGGGACTCCCGTTATAGATGACGATAAATAGATTAGTTTTTTTTATATAATTATGCAATTTGTAAGAACATGATAAATATATACCAAAATATACACCGATGCGTGTTTGTTTATTTTTGTCCTGCTAGATTATCAAAATGAATCACTGTATTTTATATAGAATCTATTTTGATCCTCCCCCCCCCCCCCCTCCATTTAATTTGTTACTTGGTTTACTATTTTTAAAATATTAAAATGTTTTAGCAATTTTGGCTTACCTTGGTTGAACAATCCATCAGTACTTACAAGAGGAACAAACTCCAAAGGGTTAGCGATTGGAAGACGAATACGATCAAAGTGCAGAAGATAGAATAAGTATTTTTTAAGAAGTTCTCAAATGTGTTCTGAGCGTAATTAATAAAGATGGAACCAATTTAATGAGGTTTTTCTTACAATATATTTCTAAACAGCTATTAAACTCTACCCAGATTATTTTTAAAATCATAAAATGTAAACTGGTTTTTATTGCCTGAAAATTTTTAACTTTTAGCGCTTACACCAGTTGTATTTTGCTTGTATTATTATTTTTAGGTGCGATTTAAAACTTGATTCCATTTTCTTTCGCGATAAGTTTTTTTGCCAAACGGCTTCTTGTACTGGAGTGGTATTGGTAGTGGTAACCATAATTAAGTAATCAGCAAGTTTGACTGACATAAATGACATTGGCAGGTAATATTTACTCACAATCAAGGGTACCTGATTAATAAGTTAAAATTAAGGTAACCGGGCCCAATATGATTGTTTGAAAATTATTGTTAAAAATCTTTATACAACCCGACATAAGTTGTTGCATTCTTTTTGTAATAATTGTGATCTTAAACGAATGTAATAATATTTGGCAATAGCCAATCTAATTAAACTGATTTTAGTCAATTTTTTTGCCATATCTGAGCTTCCACCATATTTTTAGTTGTAAGAGCAGCCCTTCTTAGCTAGGCTTTTTTGGTAAGACGATTAGGAAATCCCTATCTAGACACCCGTTTATAGGTAATCTCCACACGGGTAGTGTCTGCCTCATTGGACTAAAACCTTTCCCTTTCTGCTTCAACATACACATCGGAATCCGCACATTACTTCAATGTGCGGACCGGTCTTTCATCTGGTTGTGTTCTCCAGACTGTGCCTTAATAGTTAGTTATACAGTGTGTCCACGGATTGACTATCGAAGAGGAAACACTTTTTTATTTGTGGGTTTGAAAAAAAGTTATTTTTTATAAAAACTCTTGCTTGTTCTCAAACGACCTAAAAGCATATTATTTTTTCAAATTTATATACCGGGTGTTCAGAATTTAGAAAAATATAAAAAAAGCTAAGAACAATGTACCCTTATGTGTAAAGATAGGGAAAAAGTGATTAGTAAATGTTGTTGTGGTTGAAAACCTACGTCTTTGACTTATTAGCATTTGTTTAGGAAAATGTTTTACTCTTCATTCGTTTAAGTATGAATAGTGCACGATTTTATATTAAAACGTATTGATTTTTTAATAATTCGTTTTCGACAATTCCTCGTATAAAGATAAATATTTTACAGAATAAAATACCTTCTAAGGACTAACTAATTTGCCAAATCCGTTAATTTAAAGCCAATCATATTTTATGAGTTGGAACTTTTTGCCGGTCTCTGTACCTACATTTAGCTAATAAGTCAAAGCTCGGTAATGAGAAGTAGGTTTTCAACCACAACAACTTTTACTAATTACTTTTTATCCCATCTTTACACATAAGGGTAGGTACTTTGTTCTTAGCTTTTTTTATATTTTTTTAAAATTCTGAACACCCGGTATATAAATTTGAAAAAATAATATGCTTTTTGGTCATTTGAGAACAAGCAAATAACTTTTTTTCAAAAACCCACAAAGTTTTTCCTCTTCGTTAGTCAATCCGTGGACACACTATAATATATGCTTTCCTTCTCCTTATTTTCCATTATTATTCTTATTGTTGTAGTTGTAATTCTGCAGGTTTCTTCAGATGTTTAGAGACTTGTCCTTGTGTTTACTGTATTAAATTCTTGTCCTGTTTGTTGTGTAAACTGAGTTCTCGGATTTTCCCACCTGGGACATTCGTATAAGGTAATAATAATAATAATAATAAATTTCTTATTTCAAGTCATAGTCAAGAAGAATACAAAATGAAATGACGTCATAACAAAACAATGGAAATACTTTATAAACAATTCACACTATAAACTATCAATAAAATCACCTAAATTATAGGGTTCTAAATCAATTAACAATTTTCTAATTTCCACTTTAAAAAAGTTTTTGTGACTTTATTTGTTTTATTCTAATCGGCAGAGCATTAAAAAATTTTAAGCACATGTAATGGGGGCATTTTTCAGTAAGAGTTAATCGATGTATTGGATACGAAACATCCAGGGTTCTTGTTCCATATTCATGGTTTACCCTTAGATTAAACATATCTGTGTTTAAAGAAAAACATTAAACATTCATAAATATAAATAGCATATACCGTCAACATTCCTATATATTCTACATCATCCACTGCATCGCAGTAATTGCACTGATGGGAGTCTATTATTTGGTATACAGGCACTTCCTAAAGTATCCATGCCCAGATAGAGCATGTGTCAAAAAGTAATCCACCTCGCCGTATAGTCTTACAGTGTATATCGATCGATTAAAGTTATGTCTTCGTTAACTAACGAAAGTGATAAGAAACAAGTGAAAATGTCGACATCTGTGTGTTTTTAGTGGCATCTGCCAAGTTACTGTCACTTTTTCTCTGAAAATTATGTTGACAGTCCCTTAAAAAAACAAAATTTAATCAGTTGCTAGGAAGATTTAACGGTAGTGAAGGAGTTAACGATCGTTAACTCTAAAAAAGCTTTATGAAACCCGCTGTTAGGAACTTAAACGGATTTGGAAAAATTCCTGATTTTATAGAATTGTAAATTATATATACCAGGACTTCAGAGACATCTTTAATCGATAATTTTACTATGCTTGTTGGTATCTCATCCTCACCACTGCTATATTTATTTTTTTAATTTATTGGATATTTCTAACAATTCCTTTCTGTTTGTAGGTTTTAGATACATCGACTGATCATTTTCCGGAATATTATATTGAAATGGTACATGTGTTATATCCTTTAAAAGTTTTGAAACTATACTGACCAAATGTTCATTTAAATTATCCGCTAATTCTTGACCATTTTCAAAAAAATTATTCTGTGCAGTTTTAAACTTACCGTTTATTTCATGACATTTTGACGCATACATTTACTCTTATTGTCGGAGGCTCTGATCTTATTCTTATATTTGTTTGCGTTCTCTTTTTTAATCAGCATGTCATAATGTTTTTCTGTTTCGTTATATTCGTTTTTATAGTGGGCACTATGTCTAGAAAGAACTAAAAGCTTATCTAAATTTATTTTACACTTCACAATTTCTTGATTTGTTACTATTCTTTTTTTATAATCATAGACCATAGTGATTGGAAAACAATGATTAAAAATATTTTTATATGTTCCAATAAATATGTCCCATTGTGCGTTTACATCCGTTTTACTAGCCTGGAAGACGAGTTCCCACCTGCTGCATTAAGAGTCGTGAGAAGTCCTTTTTTGCATCAGGAAAAAAGAGTTTACACAGATACAGATAGTTTTTAACGAAACAGAATTATTGTTTTTTTAACATACCCTGCACTACCACCATGTTGGCCATCGCCTCTATAAAAAGCGGAAGCTAACTTAAAATCTTTAACACCTATTTTTTGCAGCTGGTCTGTGGTTTTCCAATGCTCTGTTATATACAAAAAAAGACAATTTGTTGATTCCTGTAGCACTTTTTCTAGTCTGTTAACACTGTTTCCTAGTGATTGGACATTTTGGTGTATTAAACTCTGTTTCCACTGTGCTTTTTCATTTTGATTTTGTATCAAAAAGGTTTAGTTCCCCCACTTTTGTGTCCATATTCTATAGATTGTTTATATTTTTCGATTTTTTGTAAAAAAGCTGGGCATTTAGGATCTCTGGATGTGTGTATTCGATCTTGTAATTTTAGGCGTTTACAGTTTGGGCAATCTAAGGGTGTATTTTCGAGACACTGTTTAGCTTCATGGGGTCCTCCGCACTTATGACAGCATGCTGGACTTTTGCAGTACTTTGTTACATGTCCAAACAGACAGCATTTATAGCACATAGACACAATACGTTATAATATTCCTGTACGTATACTTTTATTAGATCAAAATTTACTTTTTCATTTTGAATAAACCATCTAAAGATATTTGGTTTAGTTTGTAAAATCCAGTTTTCTTTGTAATTGTTTCTGCACTCCTTTTTTGTTAGAAATTTTATCATTTTATTGACTTCATTTCCTACCAGTGTTTGAAAGTCTGGATTTTCATCAAGGATTATTGAAATGAACTCCTCTGGTTCGTATCATTTTTCAATTCCGGTAATCATTACTATTGGGTCAGTATTTTGCAGCTCTTTTAGTATAAAGTGTTTGTCCTTTTCCAAAATTTCCTTTAGTTTATTTTGCTGAGCATCACTTTCACACTCTACTAATACAGCGCCGCTTTGTAATTTTTTTACGTTAATAAAAACTTGGGACCCGTTGCCATTACTATTCAGGCTGTGTTTTATTCCTTTCATCACTATTTTTGGGTCGGCTTGGTCTTAGATTTTTATTATATTTTTTTTTGTTGTTGTGGTGGCGTTGTCCATTTCGTACCGTTAGAAAACATACTCTTGGATTGGGCGATAGTACTATATGATTTTTGTGGTATTGATTGTGTGTCTTGTTCTACATTTGTTATTTTCTGTGATGGTGGAGTCGATTTTTTGGTTGATGAGGTATTTCTAGAGCTTTGATTTAATAAGCTGATAAAATGTATGTTATCCTTCTCTACTTTACCAATTTTGTAGGCAAGTTTTGTAATCATCTTGAATACTGTAAAAACAGCATCACGTATGTTTTTACTCACATCAGTACTCTGTTCATTACCTTCTGAACATTCTTAAATTATTGACAGAGCTTTCATGGTTTTTTCCAAAATATCTTCTGTTGGATCCGAAAAGCAGATACGTCTAGTTCAACCTTATTCACAGATTCCTTTCGAATTCGAGACATCCTGGGCTTGAATCTGATCTCTGCCTTTTCTGAGAGTTTGTGAATTCGTTTTGCAAACAACTGTCTTCGGACTGTTTGGGTGGCGTCCTGAAAATTGTGTTTTTTGCTCTAAAAAATCCACCTCCTGAATTAACAGGTGTACCATTATCTATCTCACTCCTATTTCTACTGTCCAGAAGTTCACTAAAAATCGTCGACTTATTGGATTCCCCCTGTAGCACAGCGTGGCTTGTGTTGGGTTTCTTGCATTTTTCAAAGTACGTTTTTATATCCGCACTTTTTTTGTTAGTCACTGCACCGATCATATTTTTTACTTCGTTGCTGGCCGATAAAGATCCAATTGAATAATGTCTTGTTTTTCGCTTGTTTTTTCAGTTTCCAAGCCATCACTCTCACTGTTCATTCTATAAGAGTTGCTTTATTTACGTTCATACCAAAACCAAATTAGACCAAAAGAATAACAAACGTTCACCGATTTTATACCGCTTATCCAAAAGTACGTCCGCACCGAACCGAGGTCGACTACTTACTATTTATTCATGTCTGAATAACGGGTATTAGTCGTTTAGTCCACCGTCCTTTTGTTTAGTTTCGTTGGAATATTCACCGTTATACTTTTCTTTCCGTTCATGTATTAAGAGTTCTATTGGAGGGACTCCTGCTATAACTCCCGCTGCCTCAGCTGATATAGTGCGATATCCGCTACAGATTCTGATGGATATGAGTCTTTGTAGTCTTGTTAACTTGTTTAGCAGTTTCTTGTTTTCAGTTACGGTTTACCAAACAGGAGCGGCATATAGCATTTGTGAATGTATTACCCTTCTTTTTGAAGCTCTTGGTCCTCCTATATTCGACATTAGTCTCGATGGAGCTGTTATTGTTCTCTCTGCCTTTTCCGTAATTTTTTTGACGATTTCAGGGAAAGTTAGCTTGGGATCCAACCAGATACCAAGGTATTTAACTGTGTTACTGGGGTTGACTAAAGTACCTTCAATATTGAGACTGATTTGTTCAATTTTTTTCTTGGTGGTTAAGAACACGGCCTCTGTTTTTTTGGGGGTAAGTTTCAAATGCCTCGTTTTCAACCAGCTAGATACTCTTTGAAGGGCATATTCATGAGTAACTGTTCTGTTTTGGCAACGACTATTGACCCTTGGGGCACTCTGCTGTTTACTCCGATAGTGTTGGTTTGTCCTACGGTTTCCATTATTATTGCGCGTTCGGTCAGGTAAGAGCCAGTTGAGTTTACAAGACTCTTATCTCTTCCGTTCTTTTGCAGGTTTTCCAAAATAATCTGCCTTAAAGCGCCGTTGAGCGCGTTTTTCACATCTAGAGTTATTACCGCACAAATTCGCCTATGTTGTGGTGCATAAGCTGCTGCTGCTGCCCTTGCCTTAAGGATTATCTCAGCTATGGCGTCCACTGTTTGGCGGCCTTCCCTGAAGCCATATTGATTATATGAGAGACCACCGGTTCGGTCAATTTCTTGCTTCAGTCTTGAAAGAATAAGCTGTTCGTATAGTTTTCCTTTTACGTCGAGAAGACAGATTGGTCGGTATGATGATGGATTGTTAGCTGGTTTGTCCCCCTTATGAAGTAAAAATAATTTTGCTCCTTTCCACTCTTTGGGAAATGTACCATGACGTGCCAGTTCGTTATAGACCCTTAAAACGTACTCGTATTTATTGTTGACTACTTCTTTAAGCACTTCCACTGGTATGTTTCCTGGACCCGGTGCTTTCTTTGGTTTAAGTTTATTTGAAGGCTCTATCTAGAACATAATTTCTTAATCATATACCTTTGTAAATAAAAGTATGCAAGCTCTTAATTCCCAAGAAATTTTATTTTTCTACAAAATACAAACAATTTATAACAAATATATTGTTCTCTATAAACATTCTAACTAATATAAAACAAGTATGAACATTTTTGGGAACAGTAGTTTTTTGTTTATATGAAATACAATTTTATTATTATTTGGCAACCTGACATACAGGAATTTTCTAAACCCGCGTTTTAATTCCCTTAAAAATTTATTTACGAAATTGACGGAAAATCCCATTTTACAAAATATACAGGGTGTTATGGAATTGCCTCAGTTTATTTAAACCCGTAAATCCTGATATGATAGCCTTCGATGAAAAATATTTTTAAATGTCGCTTTAAGTGAGAAAATTCATCATTTGTGTTTGTCAACCAGACGCCATTACTGACTTAACCACGTGCGTTTGTTTTGATTTTGAACTGTCAAACTAAAAGAAGGTCAGTGATTTTAGGATGCTGCATGACAGTAACGTACTAAATAAGAGTTCACTGACCTTATGCCATTAGGTATATTCAAACTTTTTGCAGCAAGAATCCTTAAAAACTGTAATAAAATACACATATTCTTCTAAATCCAATCTGCAATACAAATTTTGAAAATTAAGCCGTATGTCACAACTTAAGATATATTTTATATTAATGAAATGCTAATAAAAATAGAATTACTTCTTATGCCTTAAAAACTTACTTCCTAGAGTGTTGTTAATTGTATTGAAATACATAAACAGCCAAAACACGATAACTTCCTGCAATGTGTTCCCGGGGGTTCGGCTCAGACCCTCGGTACTTTGACTTTTTGTGTCTCAGGGTCGGCTTCCTTCTAGGCGGTGTTAGGTGTGGTCGATTTACTGTAAACAAACGACAGGTGTCGACCGGATCACATCTCTCTTCAGCTTTACCATCATCCGACTGTGGCAGGCCAATAGTACTTACAATTTTCTTGATGCGCTCTCGCCGCGCTTTAGCCCGATCTTCTATGCTCAAAGGAGCCGGCTTATACTCAACTCCGAGATTTAAACCCTCTAATCCCTCATTAAAACAGGCTTTACACTCCCCAATATCCTTCCCTGTCAATAAACAAGAAATCCCTATTTGAATATTCCCCGGCACTTCCCTCTCCCACTCCTGCAATGCGTGTGCCCTTCCTGGAGTCTTCGGAATATTATTTAGGGGATCGTCCTGAATCCGAATCCGAGTTCCATTTCCTTCTACTCCCCCGGCATCACGCGCTACATCGATGACAGGGGTTGTATCACAATTAATCCTCTTACCCCAGAATGATTTATTTTTCCCTGATTTTCTAACTTCCCTTGTATCTTCTTAACCCCCTCCTGAGTATAGTAGTTTTTTACTCCTCTTTCATCCGCAATGGGAAGAAGGGCGGCTCGCCGCCGCTCTTCCTGGCGACGACGCTAAAGGCGCCGCCGCTCAGATCGACTATTATAATTACTACCTTTAAATTCCGCCGCAACACCATCGGCAAGCCGTCGCTAGACTTGCCGACGATGTGGACTCCCCCACCACTCAAGACTCCTCTGTCTTCCATAAAAAATAATAAATTTCAAACAACGAGTATGATATTTTAAATAACTTTTATTAATTACTTCGTGCAACGACAAACAGCAATTATAAAACTTTATGAAATAAATTTCAACTCGAAATTCCTTAACAAAGGAACACAAAGAAACATAACCAACAAGATACAGAATATCAAACTAAATCTTAACAAAACTACTTATTACCTTTCTCATTACCGTCCGTGACTCTAAATATCCTTTAAACTATCGACGGGGTAAACTGTCGTCTCTCTCCCCTTATCATAAAAAGATATCTTAATAAAACAGCAAAGGTTATCCCCACTTCTTCCCCCCTTGTTAACTCAGTAGGTTTTACAAAAAATTCCCTATCTCAGCCCCCTGATAAACACTTCACAAAACTTAACCTTCGGATTCCCCGAACCCACTTCTATTTAATTCACTGGCCCCTTGGCCCCCCTATATTCCCGAGGTACCTTGACCCCCTTTTTTATCCCGGCTGAAACCCTTTAAGAAAGAATAACTTTACCACCCACTGAGAATTGTCGTCGAAGATTAACCCCGCTTTCATACGACAAATATACCTCTGAATCCGGCAGTTTACCCACGTTTCTCGCGTTAATTTCACTGGATTAATTTTGAAAGAAATTGACATAAAAACCCGAAATGAAAGACAAATGAATCGTCCCGGCACGGCTTCACCGGTAAAGCCTGCGACCAAGGGAGTCGATTTGAACGATTGCATTTTCTTAGTTTTAAATAAAATTATCGTAAAACGACAGTAGCGAGTTATTCAATTACGCATCAAATGTATATTTTAATATTTAAGAGGACTCCGTAGCTACCAGCCCTTACAGTTTATATACTCTGCGACGCTTGAATGGTTAACAACATCGTCTCGGGTCTCAGAGTTATTTACGGCATTTTGACATATATTTGAATGGTATTAATATAAAATTAACCAAATTAATACTTATATACATCCAATACACTTAAACAGTGTAAGTGAAGTGCAGTGCAGTGCAGTGTTGTGTGCAAAACAACGAAATCTCACATTCCTGAGATTCCATAAATACCTTCGAGCGAATCACGCTCGCCACAAAACCCATAAAGCCCCGCCAACATTTTTCGCATTTCAAACATTCAAGCCAATCTTGACAACGATAGGAACAAGCCTATAAGCCCCTTCCCCTTAGGCACCCAAACTGAACAAATTCTGATGGACACAACAAAGACGCACGAACGGAATGACGACGACACGATAAGTATAGCCAGCAGTCACGCTAGCGACCAGCGAAACCCATCGCAACAACAAGAACGGTCTAAAACACTCATGAACTGCATAATGACGCACAGAGGCTACTGCAGTATGTGTCAAGAGTATTATAAAAATTGCAAGATGAAGAAAAATAGAGATCGTTTAAGAGTGGAGGTGATAAACCACCTTAAACACCAGCACAAGGTTAAGGATAGAATACCCCTCACACCGCCAATCATGCCGACTAGAAATTTACAAACCATCACAGCATACATGAACACAGTGGACAGCGATAAACGTAAAATCATAGACACCACTAGAAGAACGGATCTGACTAGAAGAGAGGGAGAAGATTTTGAAGGGGGATGAAATCTTCGTTAAGCCAAAAAACACGAATAAAATAAATACTACTGGGAACGGAGACAGCCAGCCGTCTAAATATCAAAAATTTTTACAACCCCGACCCATCAAAATTTATAACAAATTCCAGGCACTAACGGATGAGGACAGTACGGACCTAGACATGGACTTTACGGATGCGGAATCAACAGCGCAACCCGAAATTTCGCAAAAAACTAGACAAACATTTAAGAAGAAACAACAAACCAGTAATAAAACCAACACAACTCCACAACAGGCAAAACCAAAACAACAAAAACTAACAAGCCCCTCCCAATAATTTTAAAAGGGATAGCATAAACACGGAAAGCCTACCAGCAGCTGACACAGGACCTCAGAAAGACAATAACAAAAACGTACAGCCTAAAATACACGAAGAATAACACTATAATTTACATCGATGACATAAAAGGACTGGACCACTTACCTAATGAAAACGACATCAAAATCGAGCTTAAAGACGAACATGAATCAACATAAAAACATCTACATTATGAAAACGAAATACCGCCTGCTGTATCTAGTCATCACAGACGCCGCAACTAAATTGGTTACGCTAGAAAAAATCAATTTTCTAAACTACGTAAGAGTGCAGTGGGAAAGGCGACGACAAAATACAGTTACGATACAGTGCAAGAGATGCGGGCAATGGGGGCATGCGAAGTCGAACTGCTACAGGAAGATACAGTGCCTAACATGTGCAGAATATCACCAGACGGAAGGGCACACAGATCGACGTCGCAGCAATGCCGTGTTTATTTGTATAAAACAGAACAAATAACCAATAACAAACCAAGACAAGACCCGCAGCACCACAATACAGACAAGCACCACTACCAACACACAATCCATGGACGGGCAGAACAAGTGCCCCAGCTGTAGTAGCCGGCAGGGCAAATACCGGCAGAACCCTTGAACGTGATTATTCACAGGACCAGAAATGACAAAACAGACGAACAGGACACCAAAAACCACCACAACCAAAACCTAACCAGGAACTCCCACAAGGCAGTGCCCCCGTGCAGGAAAACTTTAATATTAATCAGGCGAGTAATCTTTTTTCCGCTATGAAAGAGGTTATTAGTTTAATAAACATAGTGATTTCATTAGATTTTTAACATACTTTTCCAGGGAATTATGGAAGGCACGCATCCAAGAAGAACGTGTATCAACAATGATGGGCCTAATGGGTACCAACCGAAACAATTATAACATCAGCCTTCCGTAATTCCTTGGTAATAGCAACTTGGAACGCTAACAGAGTAGCTGAAAAAATGAACGAATTAAAGCAATTTTTACTCAGGTACAAAGTGGATATCTTATTGGCTTTGACAGAATCAAAATTAAATCCTAATTTTAAAATAAAGGTTAGAAAATATCATATTTACAGGCAGGACGGAAATCAGCGAGGGGGGGGAGTAGCAATTTTTATCAAAAATACAATTCCGCATTCGCCGCTCAATCAAATCAGCTTAACAGCGGAACATGTATCCATAAAATTAAAAAATGAGCTAGTAGAGGGAGATGGGGGTTTCAACGCCAATTTTTGCGGTCCCTTCTGCGCATGCCCAGACAGTGCGCAGGCGTGTGTCATCTGTCATCTGTCATACGTTATATGTCAGATGTCGCACTGTTGGGCGTTAGCTACTTGGGCGTTAGCTACTTGGGCGTTAGCTACTTTGGCATTAGCTACTTGGGCGTTAGCTACTTGGGCAATAGTATTCATTATATGCCACGTGTTTAGGATGACGTCATATTATGTTTAGGAAAAGATGGCGGCAGTCACCTGTCAATTAAGATATGTCAAGCTCACCTGTCACTTGTCAAATGTTAAAATTGAAATCTAACACGTGGGTCGTGTTCAGGGTGACGTCATAAGTCGTTTAGAGGAAACCCGAAGTCGATCGGCTAGCTGGTTCGAGAGATATAGTTTTTTGCGATTAGGACCCTTATGGTCAAAGGTGGAAAGGGGGAATTTGGCAAACGGGTATAAGATGAGTATACCTATCAGCTAGCGAAGAAATATTTTAAATATCTCAATTAATAACGGTGCTAGACGTATAAAACCATTAGGGTCTTAACACAAGATATGTAAAATTGATTCTATACAATGGCTATTGGCAATGATTATTATTAATATAGTTCCAGGAGGAAATATCTATACAGTATCAGTAAAATCACCAAAGCTGCCAAAACGGTACATCTGAAAATTCTAATTTTTTCCATATTTACATTACTAAACCATACCTATTTAATCCCAAAATCAAAATACTTCCAAGTCTTCAAATTATCAGTAAAACCATAATAATTGCCAAAACGGCACCTCAGATTTTTATAATTTTATCTAATATATCCATTATTAAGCCATACCTATAGAACCCCGCATTAAAAAAATAAGGCCATTTTGGAAATGCGCAGAAACCAAAATCGATGTTTCAGAGTTAAATAGGAGGAAATATTATGCGCAAATAGCAGAAAAAGTACCTTTGGTACTACGACTGCCCTTTTGGCACTATTTTAAGTATATTAAAAAAACACCCTATTAAGGTATTTTTAGGTGAAAAACAGAAAATACGATATAGACAGCGTTTATATTCATTAATATTATTAAACCTTCTAGGTGGTTCATTCATAGTCGTAAATATTTCAAAATATATTTAATACATCTAAATTAAATAATCAGGTCAATTTGTTATTGTGGTTACGGATATTAAGTTGTTGCAAATAATGTATTATCAGTAGAATATTTATCAACTGCATGTGTTCGCTTAACCGCAGACCGGAAACATGTCTGGCAGTGATAATAGTTAATTAAGCATTATTATCAGAATATTTATCAAATGTGGGTATACACTTAACCACAAACCGGGAACATTGCGGTTGCTGCCGGATGTGATAACAGTTTCTTACATGCATTATAATGATTATTTAAAAAAAAAATTTATAAGCGAAATGTATTATCAGTAGAATATTTATCAACTGTGTGCATTCGCGTAACCGCAGACCGGAAACGTGTCTAGACGCGATAATAGTTAATTAACCACATACCGGGAACATTGCGGTTGCTGCCGGATGTGATAACAGTTACTTACATGCATTATAATGATTATTTTTAAAAACATTTATAAGCGAAATAATGTAAATGTAATTATTATATCTACGAGAATGTGGTTAGCGATTAATTACCATGTTTAATAAACGTATGTAGTCAGAAGGATTGCATCATCTTATGGATATAAATACGAGCAAACGCATTCATTCTTCAGACGTTCCCAAGCGCTCATAGAGACGAGGTGTTGACTAGCGAATTCGAATTTTTTCTCAGTGTGTAGTGTGTGTTATTATTTGGTAAGTACAGATATTATTTGTTATATTATATCAGTGCATAATTATTTAAATATTTTTGGCTCTATCGAAAATTAGGTACCAAATAAGGTAACACAGTGGTATATATTTTAAAAATGTATTGTTCTTTTAGTGTTACGACGTTTAAACTAAAAACAGAATAACTAAGGCTATGCTTGCTTATTAAACAATTATTTAATGGCAAAAATACTGAAAGAGGTGTTTATTTTATTTTAAAGTGAATATTGAACATTACAGGTATACAGAAGTTGCTAAAGGAGGTTTTATACGTACGTAATAGTTTCTGGCAGTAGATATTATGAAGTGATAGTAAATTATTAAACTATTGCAAAAATATTACAAACTGTTAAATATATTATGTAGGTATAACTATAGTAGAAAACAGTCTGTTTATATTGAACAATAACGCAATGAATTTAATTTTACAGAAAATGTTTGTGTGTGAACACTGCCAACGCTCCTTCACCACAAAGGGCAACCTCAAGAGCCATGGCGATTGCAGACTTACAGCTACAGTCTGCCAAACTTGCGGGGAGAGCTTTAAGTCAAGGTGGGCTCTTCGACGACACCAACAGGAGAAGCATAGAGCCCCTAAAAGACAAGCGACGTCCTCGCAAGTAGCCATGGCCAAGAGGGCTAGACTCGTTTCGTCAGATGGTAAGTTATTACATCATACTGTGTAAAATTAGATATTTTATCATGCTATTATAAAAAGCGATAAGACATTCCTAGGCAGCCCGTCTAAATTATTTGCTATAACTATCCACATATGTCTCGCTCCTATATGAACATCATCAGATAACAGGGAATTAAAACAAAACAATACGAAGGCGCCATTACAGATATTTTTAAGTGTAATAATTGTATAAAAAAATATCTAAGCGAATATTTAAATTTATTTCAGAACCATCAACGTCAGGTTCATCTTCGCAGCAGCAGAGGCAATGCAGCGATTGCAAGCTAGAGGTGCCTGTCTCCCGCTGGTCTAGCCACCTAAGGACCTTACGTCATCGGGAGAACTGCTGTGCAGTGCAGGAGGAAGGTGTAGAACTAATTAAAACATCATTCCGATGCCGAATTGCTACCTATCGACTTTCCACAAACCAAGATCCCACCAACGTCTCCAGGTTCCTGGTTCATCTAAAAGAAAAATTTACAAGGTTGGTGGGAGACATTGTTTCAAAATATGAACAACTGAAAGTCGGGGTAGAGCTTTTCGGCCGCTTCCTCCTGCAGACGAACGAGTCGGCTGAGGTTAAGTCCTTTAACGCCAAATATCAGATGGTGAATGGAGCGACGGACCTGGAGGAGCTGTTCGGACAGTTTGCTGCCATCCTAGACCGAAAGTACTCAGAGTTTTCGGAAAAGGATAGTGGTAAGTAATAGTGTATTTAAAAAAAATATTAACTAACACATTTTTTACATCATTATACTTAACAATGTTTCTATTGTTACAGGGTGGACTCTTCAACAACTTCTCCACTTAGAATTAGGCATTAACAAGATCAGCCCTCTGAAGGCATCATCATACATCCCGCTGCCAAAGGAGATCAACGCAAAGAAAGCTGTTCTAAATATTCAAAACACTGATCAAAAGTGTTTCATGTGGTCAGTCTTAGCTTCCCTACATCCGGTTCATTGGACTCAACATGCAAATAGAGTCGCGAACTATCTGCCTTTTGAGAATGAGCTGGATTTCACAGGTATGGAATTTCCAATTAAACTTAGTAACATAGCTAAATTTGAACGACTCAATAATATTTCCATCAATGTTTATGGCCTAGAAAAAGTCTATAACAATGGTGAAAATAGTATTGAAGTCGTGGGTCCCTTATACTTTACGCCATCTCGCAAGGAGAGCCATGTAAATTTGTTATTAATTAGTGATGATTATGAAAAAAGTCATTACTGTTTAATAAGAAACATGTCTCGACTGATCTCAAGTCAATTATCTAAACACAAGGAAGCAAAGTATTTATGTGATGGTTGTTTGTCGTATTTCTATTCAGAGCAAAAATTGAAAGCTCATCAAGAACATGATTGCGGACACGTTTTGGCTAAAGTACCGACAACAGATTTAAAAAAGAATAAATACGGAGAAGAGGTCCCCGAGAATATTTTGAAATTTACAAATTTTGAAAAGAAATTAAAGGTGCCTTTCGTTGTTTACGCTGACTTCGAGACAATCCTTGAACCCTTGGATACAGAGCAAAATGAGCGGGATCCTGATACATCCTATACTGTTAGGACTCATAAGCATGTACCCTATTCATTTGCATACTACATTAAATGTGATTTTGATGATGCCTATTCAAAGTACCAAAGTTATAGAGGACATGGTGCACACAAAGAATTTATAAAACGATTAGAGACTGACTGCAAGTCAATCTATAATCATTTTATAAAGGAGGTGGTGCCTATGTTACCTATAACAGCGGAACAAGAGAATATGCATCGACAAACACCAACCTGTCACATTTGCGAAAAGCCATTTAATGTAGAGGCAAACGATAGAGTTCATGATCATGATCATACAACAGGGCTATATCGAGGCCCCGCCCACTCTGTATGCAACCTAAATTATAAAATCCCCAATTTTATTCCTATTTTCTTTCATAATATGTCTAATTTTGATTCCCACCTCTTTGTCAAGGAGTTAGCTTGTGCTGAGGAAAAGTTGGACGTTATCCCTCAAAATAAGGAAAAGTATATTTCCTTTACTAAACACGTCTTGGTGGATAACGTCGAAAACAAGAATGGTAAACAACAACAGGTATTTTTAAAATTACGCTTCCTGGACAGCTTACGTTTCATGGCTACAGGACTGGATAAACTCAGTAAAAATTTAAAATCAGATCAGTGTAAAACGGTGCGAAAATATTTCGAGGATGATAATAAATTTGAACTTATTCGACAGAAGGGTGTCTTCCCGTATAATTACGTAGATTCATTTTCAAAATTAGACGAAAACAGGCTTCCATCGCATAAAGACTTTTATAACCAACTTAAAAAAGAGGACATCTCCTCCGATGATTACAAGCGTGCTTGGAAGGTGTGGAATTTGTTTAAATGCAATACTTTAGGTGAATATTCTGATATCTATTTAAAATCCGACGTATTAATTTTGACAGATGTCTTTGAAAGTTTTAGAGACGTGTGCCTGGCTACGTATGGTCTCGATCCTGCGCAGTACTTCACTGCGCCGGGTCTTTCGATGGACGCCGCCCTCAAGGCAACGTCCATCCAATTAGAACTATTGACCGATCTGGACATGGCGCACTTCTTTAAACACGGGATTCGCGGAGGAGTCAGTCAGTGTAGTGGTAGAAAAGCTTTTGCGAACAATAAATTTACACCTAATTATGACGCTTTAAAACCCAACTCCTACATCATGTACCTGGATGCCACCAATTTATATGGTGCAGCCATGTCTCAATATCTACCAACGGGAAGCTTTAAGTGGTTAGACGAGCTCGAAATTCAAAATTTAGATTATATGAATATAGCGCCTGAATCACCGACAGGATACATTTTAGAAGTCGATTTGGAATATCCGGACAGTTTACATTATTTACATAACGAACTACCCTTTTGCCCACAATCCATTGCGCCGCCAGGGTCTAAATTCCCGAAAATTACAAAATTAATACCCAATTTTATTAAAAAAGAGAAATACATCATTCACATTCAAAATTTACAACAAGCTTTAAATTATGGCCTTCAGCTTACGAAAATTCACCGCGTCATATCCTTTGATCAATCACCCTGGCTTAAGAAGTACATCGATCTAAACACAGCGTTGAGAAATCAGGCCAAAAATAAGTTTGAAAAAGACTTTTTTAAACTTATGAACAATGCTGTGTTTGGCAAGACGATGGAAAATGTGGAAAAACGGGTAGATGTTAAGCTTGTTTCCCACTGGGAAAATATTGGTAGGAGGTTGGGAGCCGGAGCGTTAATCGCGAAACCCCATTTCAAAGATCGAACCATTTATAGCGAAAACCTGGTAGCAATCCAGATGAAAAAACAAAAAGTGATGTATAATAAACCCATTTACGTGGGTTTTTCAATTTTGGAGATATCCAAAACCATTATGTATGACTTTTTGTACGGGTACATTAAGCCGAAATATGGTAAAAACGCGGTATTGCTATACACTGATACCGACTCTTTAATTTTAAAAGTTACAACACCAAATTTCTATGATGACATGACAGCTAATTTAAACAGATTCGATACTTCCAATTACTCTCCAGATAACCCACATAATGTTCCTGTAAACCAATCGATATTAGGCAAAATGAAAGATGAGTATGCAGGAAAGATTATTTGGGATTTCTATGGAACCGGGGCGAAAGCATATTGCGTTAATGTGGAGGGAAAGTTGACTAAAAAAGCTAAAGGGGTTCCTGACTACGTCACCCAAAAAGAACTGACTCTGGACGATTATAGAGAAGCGGTTGACGTAGAAGGAACTCAGATTCATCGTAGAATGAACACTTTCCGTTCGCATGAACATGATATGTATGTCGAACTGAAAAATAAGGTAGCGCTATCATACGCGGACGACAAGCGTTACCTTATACCCGGTGATTTAGAGAACACGCTTGCTTGGGGTCACAAAGATATCGTAGCGTATGAGGAATCATTGGAAATACCATGCGCTAAGACTAATTAGGACAGCTATTTTTGTTTCGACCCCCTTTAATAGCTGATACCTTTGGAGGGCTGTGATATTAGGTTAGGTAGTTATAATAAAACTATTTTAGACTATGTATTTATTTTATTGTGATATTTAGAACATTATTAGTATTGCATTATTTCTATATTAAAGACATGTATGTATGTATTTATTAATCGATACCGCAGATTTGTTTTTAAATAAACATGTTTGCTGTTTAATTATTGTCTTATTTCACCCAAAAAATAAAACACGATACTTGGTAGCAATAATTTATTGATAGTATTTATTAAGGTTGATCAATGTAATAACATGCCATGAAAAGGAACGTATCAGCTTATCGGTCCATCGCAATAAATATTTGTCGGTCATGGCGTCTTCAAACTTGAGGCTCCGCTTCTCACCATTCCGATGAAACACTAGAGTATACTGTCCAATAATCATAAAAATATCCATCCAATGTGCGTTAAAACAATCTAAAGTACTTAAGAATTCTTCAAATTCGCTATTTGAGAAATAAATCTTCCCATATCCAATAGTATCCAAAGTTACTTGTTTACGTTCTTCTTCTGTTGTATTAAATATAACGGTGATGCAATCATCAATCTCAAAGACTTTGCTTGGTTTGATTTTGCGCTGTACTACATCATCCTGCTGGCATCGAGAAAGAGATTCAAATACCTTATCCCAAGCGGGAGATGAAGAGGAGGCCGCCATTGATAAGTATTAGAGGCTAAGTTTTAACAACTGTTTAACCAAAACTTTATGATCTTCGTAGTATTTTATATCTCTTTTAAGCCTACGTATTTTTCGCAGATGTTCTTGGAGTTTAGCTCTAAGATCGACTGTCTTTACCATGAGCTGGAGACTAAATGACTAAATTCTCATAGAACTCTTATTAATATAAATAAAAACCAATGCATACATTTTTAATCTTTATTTAGGTAAAAAATTATAAATATAGTCATACAAAATATAAGCATTCTTAATACTACAACTAGATACATCTAAACTATGATAAGGACAATCAGTAATACCTCTAGATAATTTTGGTACGTTAACACTATCTCTAATAAATTCTAAATTTATAATATATGGTAAATTATGTTTCATATCTAAAAATGTCTTTGTTAAAAATGCATCTTTAACACTTCCCTTGACATAAATAATGTCCGCATCTCCCAGGTCCTTGCAAATAATTGTATAAAGCTGACTGTAATCGGTTTCCCCATAATTGTAGTAGAGCCCATGATGATTCCCATATAAAAATAATACTTGTTTTTGACAATCCTCTGGCAACATGTAAAACGGCTTAGCTGGTTTAAACAGATAACTCTTCATTTGCTTCCCATCAAAAATAGCCAGCTCCTTGGCGCAAAAGTCTGGGATGCGAAATCCTTGAACATCTACTACAACCACCTTCATCTTGCTAAGGCTAAAGAACAACTGTCTACAACATGTCTCGTACTTGACCAGTTAAAGCCTGATACTCAAGAATACGATCATGCACAATAATACAAAATGCTCTTGAATCCGCAGAAAAGTTTTCGGAGCTTTGAAATTCCAACTTGACATCAATGGTGTTGCTCTTGATGACCTCATTTTGCTTTGTGCAATCAATAACAAACAGAGTTCTACTTGCAAAAGTAGTAAAGTCTAAAAGTGGTTCACTCTGTTGTTTTCCTAAATATGTTTTTTGAAAATCCGTATACATTTGATAGGCCTCGGTAAATTGACGGTTTTCAAAGTTTAAGTTTAACGCTTCGTAGGGATAAACCTCTGAATTGAGATGCAACTTGACATCGGTCACCTTTAAATTGTCAAAATAAGTACAATCAGCTTTATAGTTGTCTTTACGACTCTTCATAAAAAATACAATAACATATCTTGCTCTCTCAGACATGGTCTTAACAGTCCAAATATCTCTCTTTGTTGTTCGTAGAGCAGGCAGCTCATGTATCTCCCAGTTTCTAAACGGAATAAATATTGATTTGTTCTTGGCAATTTCATCCAAAAGACGTAATTTTACTGCATCGCTAGGATAGATGTGTTTAACTTTCAGCTCGACAGTTTTTAATTTAATTTCCGCCTTCTTATCTCCACTGGACTTGTAACAGTTGTCATCATGTCTGGCTCGAACCAGTTTAATTTTTTGTTTACCCATTAAAACATTCTTATAATCGGCAAACACTCCAAACAGCATAGAAAGGGGGATGCGAAAATTAAACTCCTTGGAGGTTTCGTCCAAGGTCTTGATTGCTACACTAGGCCAGTTCCAACCAGCAATATCTAATGCCCGGCTCTCTTGATCGTTTAGACAGAGCAAATTCTTAACTGTACAAACTATTCCGGGATCTCGAATCTTTTCAATTTCTTTACCATTCACTTCATATGATATGTTGTCAAACAAAAATGCTCCAGCATTGTTGGTTAGGTTACAATCGCCAGTCTTACCAGCTGTTGTTTCCTCCTTAAATGTTCCCTCTATGTAGAGTTGAGCTTCGCTCATATCCAAAAACACATCTTGCTGATTAATAACAATCTCAATTTCGTCATTATTATTAAATGAGGTGGTGAATGGGTGATAAGTATGCCATTCTTCACGAATGACCGACTCATCACTCTTGACTTGATTAAATATTTGAAGTTTTTCTGACATGATAGTGATAGTGTGGGCCTATAGTCTGCAAATAAGCTATATTTGAAAACGTGAGTGATCCCTTTGACTTCTGACTGCAGACTGATTGACCAACTGATGCGTTGGTGTTTAAATAACTTTTACTATTAAACACTAACCCCATCTCGTCTAAGTTCTAATCTGATTACAACTTCTTCACCTCTAAAATTAACTGGGTTCGATTCTTGGTCCAGTAAAGATAACGTAATGTTATATATTCTCCTCTGGTTCACTGGTAAATAAATTAAGTTTCTTGGTTCAATATTTATGCTATAACCAGGATCCACTGTTGGCGAAAATTCGTAGAGAGTGTGTGATGGATTATTTGTATAGTACGAACCGGAAATAATGTTACACTCTACTCTGATGGTAGCAACTTGTATAATTTCAACTGGTAGATCTGACTCATACAGCTTACCAGCTGTTAGAACTTGTGGTGAGAATCCCAATAACTTTGCAATGCTATCCTTTGGTTCAAAGTTTATGTGGTATACGCTCTTCAACTCACACCGTAACGTATTGTTGTTGGGTTTGAGTGATATAATAAGGTTCCGCTCTGGAGCAGTTGCCTTAGAATCAGCGAGATGTTTCTGCAAAAATTGTTCAATATCTTCTAACTCGTAGGATCCAGTTGGTATTTCCACTACTCGTTCTTCTTGTTTATTAACTTTGTAATAAAACTTGTTACGACCTTCTTCAATATTTGGAATTGTATTCCAAGTATTTAGCGAAATCAATGCTAAAGAGTAATCGTATCTCGAATCTAATTCTATTGGAGGTACAAAATAAGATTCAAGCCGACTAGTACGACCCTTTAATGTGAACGTTTGAGACATGACTGATGTCAGACAATAACATTACTGTATTTTATAAAGTTTTATTATTATAGAGAAATGATAATGCCAAGTGACCACAATTTGATGTTTTATAATCCTGATATTGATCATAGTTGAAATAAATTTTAGATTTTTTCATATACTTGACAAATTCTTTTGGTGGCTTCAAGTTGCCAAAACTATCGAAATAAACAACTTTATCACCATTCTTCTTATAAGCTACCCAATGTGTACCGTCTCCTATATTTCGATCCAAATTAACAACACCACACTCTGTTTTTCGGGGTGCGTTCGGTAATGTATCTCGCATAAATACACCTCGAAAATTAGGTATCTGTAAGCGAGTCGCATATAATCTAATATCTTGATCGGTCAAAGGACGTTCAGGTAGCTTTATTGGTAGTTTTTTGACATTTTACGTAAAAACAAACCATAGCCTGTCTTGTGTTTTTTCAAATACAAGCCACTGCCCTTCTTCCCCAATGCAATAGCCTCCATTGTCTCGTTGTGTCGTTGTGATTCTTTTAGTTTGTCTTTAGCACTCTGAGCATCATTAACTGCCTTGGCTATACCAGCAGCTCCACCACTTAATGCTCCTAGCGCACTAAGTCCGGCAAATATCGGTATAAGTGGTAGAATACCACCTTGTTTTGGTAGTGGAATAACTCGAGGAACCCTGATTCTTTTGGAGCCGCCAATTTTCTTCACTGTTACTCGTGCTGCCTTCAGTAAGTTACTTAAAGTCTTCTTTCTACCAACATTCCCCGAACCTGAATGTTTAAGTTGTTTCTTAATCTGTCTTACAACCGAAGACAAGCATACAGATCTCTTTGTCTTCTTGCTGCCAGCACCTAACTTGCGTTTGACCTTCATGACGTTTGTTACTAGCCAAGCTGATGTCTTTTCACCTAAACTAGAATCCTTGGCCTTGGCACGTTCCCAAGCCTTGTTTTCTAGTACTTTATCTGCTTTATGCCTGTGTTCCAAGTCTGCAAACTTTGAGTATTCAATGTCGTGATCGCGACAATAACTATCCAATTTATTCTTTGGTCGATCGCCTCTAGCTAATCGTTTTTGAAGCTTTGTACCAGGGCCGCAATATGAATAGCCAGGCAGGTGAAGTTCTACTGGTAATGTGCTTATAACGCTATTTAACACACCTGCACCCTGTGACGTCTGCATTAGTAATGATGTCATCGAAGAGTGTAGACTTATACTTATAGAGATGCGGAAAGAGAAACAAAAAATTTCTATTAAGGTCCATAATATTGATATGCAGAAGAAATCGGAAAATAGGAAACATGGCCGGCTTCTACCATCCACCATAAGGGCTTTAATATGCGGCCCCAGTAATTGTGGCAAGACCGCTGTAATGATAAGTTTATTAATTGATGAAAACGGCTTAAGATTTGAGCATGTATATGTGTATTCCAAATCCTTGCAGCAAGACAAGTACGAATTTCTGCGAAAGGCCTTACAACATTCGCGGCTTAGATATTTCGGTTATAGCGATAATGATGATGTTCTAGATCCTTCCACTGCCCTGCCTCATTCTGTGTTCATATTTGACGATGTAGCCTGTGAGAAGCAGGATAAAATACGCAATTATTTCTGTATGGGACGCCACAATGATATTGATTCATTCTATCTCTCTCAAACATACTCCAAGATTCCGAAACAGCTGGTTCGTGACAATGCTAATGTACTGATATTATTCAAACAGGATGATTTAAACCTGAAACATATCTACGATGATCATGTAAATACAGATATGTCCTTTGATACTTTTAAGCGTATATGTTCGGAATGTTGGAAAGATAGGTATGGATTTTTAGTTATTGTTAAAGATAATGATATTAATAAGGGTCGGTATCGTAGCAAGTTTGATACTTATTTATTACCCTAAGTCATAGCACATCAGTCCAACACATGACGTCATTGAGTATAGACGTGTCTTAACAAATCGAATCAATAACACAACATAGCTGTTTAGCTGTTTTTAAACAGGGCTGTTTTAGCTGTTTTTAAACAGGGTTGTTTTAGCTGTTTTTAAACAGAACTGTTTTAGCTGTTTTTAAACAGGGCTGTTTTAGCTGTTTTTAAACAGGGCTGTTTTAGCTGTTTTTAAACAGAGCTGTTTTAGCTGTTCTTAAACAGGGCTGTTTTAGCTGTTTATCATGGCTTCTTATTTGAAAAATCTCGATAAGGATGTTAAGCGAAGAATTATTCAGGCGGGTAATACCATTCGAAAGAAATATTTAGCGTTAAAGTTGGAGCGTGGCGAGGAGGATGATGCGCTTAATAGATTCCTAACGCCCATTACAAACCCATTAAATAAACTGGTTGAAGCATCGATTGATAAGAAAAACTCAAAAAAACGTAAAATAAAAATCGAAACTTCTGATGATGTCAAACCTCCTCCCTTGAAAAAAATCGAACTAAAACCACAAGTGCAATTTCTAACTGATGAAGCACAGTATGGTGATGTTGATCATTCTGATGATGTGTTTGAAGAAGCCTTTCAAGACCCTGCAGAAACATCGTTGCAAAGTATGAAAGATGCTTTTGAAACTTCTCTTCGAAATTCGGAAGTGTTTCATAAGTTTATCGAGCAATACCCTGAGATCACTCAAGAATATGTAAAAAAATATTGGTATAACTCTCCTGAAATAGATGCAAAGGGAGTAACATACAACGCTGAAAATGATTCTTGGCAAATAGGATCAGAGCCTGTAAACTTTTTAGCAGATGGAAGCATTCAAGTAGGTAGCATCAAGTATAAAGGAACTCTGGGTTTATATGACTTGTTGTTTTTAAAAGATCCTAAATTTCACACTAAAGCTGATGAACAAGAATATGGAGATATTCTTAAACGCACCGGTCTATACATGAAACAAACTGGGCAGCTAAAGGGTAATAGATCTAATAAATATACATCTATTGTTAGACCGCTCTTGTCATCAACATCTAAGTTGCCTTCAACATCTAAGTTGCCTTCGCCCAATATTACAACCAGGCAAATACACACAAGATCCAAATCAGAGAGAGGAAATAAATCTGGATCCTCCCTAATGCAATATAATGAAAAACCTAAGGAGTTTGTATACTACGACGATGTGAACGAGTTGGTTGAAAGATTGAAAAAGTTGGAAGCTTCTGAGGTAGTTGGCAATAATAATAACAGAAACGAAATCTTTAGTATATTACACGAATTGGAACGACTTGGAGTAATTGAATTTTATTAATACAGAGGTTTATTTACCCAACGTCATTATAGTACTAACCATGAATAAGTTCGGACGTTCGTTACCCTCCTCATCTCAGCAAAAAAGGATTCGAGTGCTACAAGCACCAAACCTAATTGCTGTTACTGGAGATGGTGATTATAATTTTTCAGATCATCGCCTTTGTAACGTTCAATCTCCAACAGATGCCTCTGATGCTGTAAATAAAAAATTTGTAGATGATATGATGGCTTCCCTCTCAGCGAAAATACAGCTAGCTGCTAATGATTATATCACGCAGAAGCTTGACGAGTTTGATGTTAATATAAGGAAGCAAGTGGGTGAGGGTATGGCTTACTGGCTCGATAAACTTGACATTGGTTTTAAGAACTATGTAGATACTGCCGTTAATAATGCTATTAATCTCATTGCCAAAGATGTAAAAACTATTAAAAAATAATGTATTGAATTTGGGAAAGCGTATTGATTTGTTAAAGTAATCCTATAAATATACCTGTTCTGTAAAAATTATTTATTATGTTTGAAAAAATGGCAAAGAGCATTACCAAAGCGAGGGAGCAGGTTGTTAATGAGTTACATAGACCGGCTAGAAACAAATTTAAACGTCGTAGATTTCTACAGTATGGATTAGATGATACTTTTGCATCCGATCTTGCACAACTTGATCAGTATGCTCGAGAAAACCGGGGGTTTAAGTACATATTGGTTGTAATTGACTGTTTTTCGAAATTTTTGTGGACACACCCTCTCAAGTCCAAAACTGCTCAGGAGGTAGCTACTGCTATGGAACATATACTTAAACATTCAAAGAGGGTACCGAAAAAATTAGTCACCGATAATGGGAAAGAATATTACAACTCTAGTTTTCAGAATCTTTTGAAGAAACATAATATACATCATTATAGCACCTTTAGCATTTTAAAGGCTTCCATTGCCGAACGTGTTATTCGAACAATAAAAGAAAAGTTGTTTAAGTTGTTTACCTTGAATGGCAATCATAAATGGGTAGACTTGTTGGAACAAGTTACGACAAGTTACAACAACACTAAACATTGCACAATCGGTATGAAGCCTAAGGATGTCGGCCAAAAGAACGAGGCCGAGTTATTAAATTCTGTTTATAATAAACTCAAGGTTGTCGGGAGACAAAAATTTAAAGTCGGAGATGTTGTTCGTATAAGTAAAGCTAAACATGTGTTTGAGAAAGGATATGTGCCTAATTGGACCACTGAGTTATTTAAAATTATCAAAGTGCAAATTACCAATCCTACGACTTATTTGTTGGAAGATATGCAAGGACAGCCTATAAGTGGTGGATTTTATGAAGAAGAATTACAAAAGACTAAACAACCTGATGTATTTCTTATAGAACAAATTTTACGCAAAAAAGGCAAGAAAATGTATGTTAAATGGCTTGGTTTTGATAAATCTCACAACAGTTGGATTGATATGTCTAAGGATGTGGTTTAAATTTATTCATGTTAAGTTTATTATTAGCATTAATTATAGGGTAGATTAATAGATGTCTGTATAATATTAGAAATTATATTGTTTACATGTTGGGAATATTGTATTGTTTATGTATTAAAAATAAATGGTTTAAAAATATTTTTTTTCGTTTCATTGAAACACAGTTCTAGCGATAATAAAGTTTATTCATAACAATTTTTATAATTGTATAACAATTTTACATTAGCTACTGCACAATGCCATGGGTTAATATTTTTGTGGAAGTAACATTCTGGAATTTTCTTAAATCTGCTTAATTTTGGCTCACGTCCAACGGGAATAGCATAAATATAGTCGTTATTCAAATACTTTTTAAGAAAGTTGGCTTTTTCATTTCCTTTTACATGAATTCTTAGCGGCTCATAGTCTGTTAACACACGCATTAAAATATCATCAAGCTCATTTAGTTCTATATTTCCAAACTCCCACAGCAATCCATGGTATTCTTCAGCCCAGTTCACCACTTTCAGATCTTCGGTTGATAGCATGCTTCTTTTAAATGGGGACTTAAACAAATAATTTGAGCAGCGAATTCCATCATAAATTGCTAGTTCTTTTGGAATATATCCAAAAGAGCAATTATATCCTTGAATATCGATAAAAATAGATGTCTTATGTTCGCACATATCTGTAAATGTATGCTGCCAACTAATCTTCACAACATGTACCGATTTCTGCTCGATGATGATTGTTACTTTCTATACGGTGTTATCCATATTTATACTCTCTATCTGTATAAAAACCGGCTGATTCTCAAACTATTGCCAGATGGCGCCATGCCTTATTGTGAAGAGTGTGCTTGTGAAGTTGTGGCTTTTAGTAGCCATAATCGCACCATCAAACACAAGCATAATTGTAGTGTGGAATTTGATTATGATGTTAAACTTGTTCATACCGCTTTTAAGAACCGGATTGTTACTTATCATATATCTAGTGACTCATACTTGACTGATGTTAAGCTTTATTTAGATGCGATAAAGAATAGGGTTATGTGTTTGCTATCAGAGACTTTAATTACGTCTCAAAAAATAAAAGTCAACATGGAGCTATATGGTCGTTATCTACTAAGTTCTACAAAAGAACAAGAGACCAAATCGTTCAACTCCAAGTATGACTTTATTGATCAACATACCAATTTAGAAGATTTTTATACCGAATATAAAAATATCTTACTGTGCAAAACTGCGGAATTTAATGAGGCGAGGAGCGGTTGGGCTTTATCCAAACTGTTGTTTCTGGAACTTAATATAAATAAATTCGATTGAGGAGTGGGGGTAAATGTAATTATAAGCATCTGCATGTTTAACAATCTCAGTTTAATTTCAACCATGTTTGACGATGCTAGTTATATCGCTACTCCCGACTACACTACAGGCTTTAGTGAAATTGAAGATGCCTCTCGAAGTTCGACACCGTATTGGAAGTATCTTGATAGTATGGTTTTAAGAAGCACGGAAGAAATTAGAAGAGAAAAAAAGTTTTTAAATGAAGTTTGTTATCCTGCTGGACATTTCAAAGTATCGGTGGGGCTTAGCGTCGCTAGAGGAATGCTGCCAAGTGTAAAGTTAACAAATACACTTTTGAATCTTCCCGAAGAACAAGTTTCAATCTCCCTAGCCAACTTTGACTGGCATGAGTTTTTGGAAATGGTTTCTAAGATGGTTGCCGATAATGGTTCTAATGAGACCATAACAACCATGATGTCTGAAGCTGAAAATTTTTCCATGTCTTCTGCTGTTCTCTTGGGTGAAAAAATAATTAACCTTAAATGTGATAATATAATATTATGTTTTTGTTGTAATGATATTAATGCTATTTTACATGTCAAATATTTAATTAATTATAGGTTAGAATTGGTGAAAAATTTAGGCTTTAGAACCGCTTATGATGATTTATTAAGATATGCTGGTTATTATGTTAATATAGATAACACCATTATTGATGCTGTTAAAAATATTTGTAATTTAAACATGTCTGAACAAAATTATTATATGTTGGAGCTATTGCATTATAATCCGCAGAAGGTGTTGGATGATTTTGATAAAATATATATGTGTACTGATGCTTAATAAATGCATAAATAAACAATTTTATGTTTTATTTTTTAGTATAGTTACAACCCTCTCGCTAGAAACATGTACATAATGGATAGTGTAGATCGTCTAGATTGCGGTGATGATGGCCTTGGGCTGATTCGAAATTTTGAGGACAGATTAATCACATTTACTGGGTGGCGCAATAAAGTTAATCCAGAAGATCTAGCATATGCAGGTTTTTATTTTACGAAGCATTCGGATGTGGTTAAATGCGCTTTTTGTCACTGCGAATTTGATGGTTGGAAGGAAGGAGATGACCCCCTAGCAGATCATTACAAGTACGCTAAACATTGTGAATTGGCTAAAATATTATGGAAATGTCGACTTAAAGTAAACAGGCCTTCTCGGTCTGTTAGAGAGAGGAAGACCCTAACACAAACACCCGCCAGCAATATCCGGGGTAGTTTTTACCTAATAGTGTTTCTGATGATATTTATAGCTGTTCTTTTTAATAGCTATGAAGCTATAAGTATCTTTAAGAAGAAAATTTAAATCATTTATATTCCAACCATGGCTGCGTTGAGTTCATCATATGTGCTCCTGGTGGCACTAGTGCAAAATGTGTTTTACGTCTACACTCCCTTTAACGTTCGAAACGTATCAGTAATGATTGAGACCAATGAACTTTCATCCAATAATACATGGTTAAAGATGCCTTTTGAGATGATTGATAAGAAAATTACTCCTGCCTCTTACATAACAGTCCCATCATCAGCTAACGAACTGCTTCGCTACAAGGTTAAGCTCTTGTTCCGAGATAACACTATTGGCGAAACAGGTTGGAAGACTCTAATCAGCGTATACAGGAACACCACTCTCTCCCAATGTAGCAACTCTACATCAACCGACGATTTGGATGATTCAGCCAGCAATTATAGTTTAATTGTATTTATAGCTGTAACCTGTTTCTTATTGCTAGCAATTAATTTATATAAAATTACTAAAACTCAGTATATAATATGGTTAAATAAATAATTTTTGTATTACTTAAGTGTTTTATTTTTAATCCGCGCGGTATAATAGAGATTGTGTTAAGGCCCTAATGGTTTTATACGTCTAGCACCGTTATTAATTGAGATATTTGAAATATTTCTTCGCTAGCTGATAGGTATACTCATCTTACACCCGTTTGACAAATTTCCCCCTTTCCACCTTTAGCCATAAGGGCCCTAATCGCAAAAAACTATATCTCTCGAACCAGCTAGCCGGTCGACTTCGGGTTTCCTCTAAACGACTTATGACGTCACCCTGAACACGACCCACGTGTTAGATTTCAATTTTAACATTTGACAAGTGACAGGTGAGCTTGACATATCTTAATTGACAGGTGACTGCCGCCATCTTTTTCCTAAACACAATATGACGTCATCCTAACACGTGACCTATAATGAATACTATTGCCCAAGTAGCTAACGCCCAAGTAGCTAATGCCAAAGTAGCTAACGCCCAAGTAGCTAACGCCCAAGTAGCTAACGCCCAACAGTGCGACATCTGACATATAACGTATGACAGATGACAGATGACACACGCCTGCGCACTGTCTGGGCATGCGCAGAAGGGACCGCAAAAATTGGCGTTGAAACCCCCATCTCCCTCTACTTGAGCTAATAATCACAAGTTGCTACTTCTCCCCTGCGCATAATTTGCAGGACTATGACCTGTAACGCAAGACACCAAACATGGAGATCGGTAAATAACACACAACAGGGCATCGTACTAAGACAATACATAGACGCGAACAACGTACAAATTCACTTACCAACAAAACTGACATGCCACAGAAACTTACAAAGATCGACAGTAAAAACGTACAAAACCTAACAAAACTGAAAACACTAGACGAACTGCCATCTGACCATCTACCTGCAATAATTAAACTTGACACAAACATACAGAAAGACGAACCACAAACTACATGGAACTACAAAAACGCGAACTGGAATAGATTCAGACAAATTCTAAACGAAAAAACGCAAATTACAAACAACATACAGATCACAGAACAGCTTGAAAATGAAGTAGACAACTAAAAAAAACATACAATATGCGACAAGTAAAATAGCGACAAAAATCAAAATCGAGCAAGCAGAAAAACGTTTATAACATACTCGACTTAATCAGACTTAAAAACAATACTAGAAAAAGATGGCAGAGACTAAGATGAGCGCCAGACGCACTACTAACAAACGAACTACAAAACGAAATACGACAAAAAATTAGACAACATAAAAACAACACATGGACAAACATAATTACAAACGTTTCGACAAGGGACAACTCACTGTGGACCCTGGTGAGAAGAGCAAAAATAAACGGAAGAAATTCCATCTTTTACCCAGGATCCACAGACAAACAAACGAAAAGCCCAGACACTAGCATACCAGTAAGCCACGATTTGCGCGGGAAAGCCCAATACCACACGTGACCAAAATAAAGTAACAAACTATGTTAATAAATTTACCAAAAACAAATTCCCAATTCTACCCCAAATCTTACCTACCCTGTATACCAATCCGCAGGAGCTGTGTAGAGTAATTAAAGAATTAAAAAACAACAAAGCCCCAGGGGAGGACGAAATCACTAATATCGTAATAGAAACTTGCCGAGGAGATCAGTCATACAACTGCTATACATAATCAACACTATTTTTCTCCTGCAACACTTCCCGAGTCAGTGGACGAGGGCAATTATAGTGCCTGTATTTAAAAGTGGGAAGCCGAAAAATGACCCCAGCTCATACAGGCCAATTGCCCTCCTAAGCAGTCTTGGGAAGGTCGCGGAGAAGATAATACACAAAAAACTAAAAATTAGAAAATTGGACCAGAAAATACCCGAGGAACAGTTCGGCTTTAGGGAAAACAAGACAGAGATACAGAAGCGTGGGTTTTGAGCTGTTTTTTTTTCGAAAGAATATTAGTAAAGTCGCGAGCCTTTTGGTCGCTTAGTTTTGCTTTACCAAAAGTGTAATATCACTACGTGCCTGGTCGTTAAATTTTTTCTAGGTGAGTTTTTCTAGAATTAGTTGACATATTAGTATTTTTTAGTAACCATAATTTTTTATTTATCCACGGCACGTGGCCTATATTCCTGACTGTGTTAAATTTTTCTAGTTTCTTGAGAAGTGTGAAAACAAACAATAAAACCAAAATTGTTCCAAACCGTTATTTTGGTTTTTCATTGGCCAGAACCACGAACCCAACAAAAAATACGCGAGAAAAATTGCGTCAAGTGTTCCACCGCAAAATCAATAAAGATAAATGTGAGTGTTTGGTTTTAACAAGAAAATACACAAACACTCACATTAATCAACATATAAAAATAAACATAAACAACAAAAAAATCATACCAACAAATACATTAAAATACGTAGGAGGGACTCTGGATAGAAGACTGCTATTTATACAACAAGTAACCAACATAACTAGAAAATATTACGCAGCAGCAAAGACTTTACAAAAACTAATGCGACGTGGATCCTTCCTATCACCTACAAACCAACTAACAATATACACTACAATAATCAGACCAGTTCTGACGTACGCTGCCCCAATTTGGTGCAGTATCTCAGACGGGCAATACAACCGACTACAAAAACTACAGAACATAGTACTAAGACAGATCTTATCAGAAACCAGACAAGCATCATTACGATACCTACATCAGGTGACAAACGTACAGTATATAAAACAACACGTATTTGACATTGCACAAAACTTTAACGAAACGCAACCACAAAACGCAATACTTATAAGAGACCTGACAAACATATGACAACAAGACGAACCACTCCACAGACCAATTTACTACAGACTGCCAATTTATTTGAAAAATAGGCCAGATTAAAAACAAAAATACATTATAAAATCAAAATAAAATTAAATAAGTACCTTCCATATAAGGTATCAATGATACAAAAATCATAGATACAACTTAAATCTAATCTTAAAATCTAAGAGACACGTGACATAGATACTAAAAAGACAACGCCCCAATTTTCGAACAAAATGCAAATAAATTGGCAAAGCCACAGACAGACGGACAAGAAAAATAACCCAATTTTCCATAACGCGGGAGTAGATCCCGCCAACTCCTAAGCCCCCACCCCCCACAGTGATGGTTTCTAACTTTTATTCAAGTCTTAGACAAAAACTTTTGCTACACAGTACCTGAGTAATTAAAGCTGTTTTTTTCGTACCGTTTTTCCAGTGAAACAAGCGTAAAATATTTCCTAAAATAGCAACCAATTAATATCAGATTTCTTTAAAGCCCCTGCAAAATAAACTCTTTTGTGGCGGTAAAAGATTACTGGAACCACAAACAGACTTTTTTCTTACCGGGGTCAAAATCAGCCCCAACGGGGCGTGACCTCGTTGTTGTGTCCTGGTTAGCACGCAGCTTATACAGCAGAACCTAGTTTATAAGTTATGTTATGTATATAAATATAATTAAGTAGGAAAAACCTGACATATATACAATAAAATTGAATGAATAAAGAATATTTTAAAAGAAGGAAAAAACAGTTTATATGCTGATCCCTCCACGCAAGCCAGCTGTTGGGTTGACGTGGAAATGCATTGTGGATGGCGGCAATTTACGGGAGCCAGTGGCGTAAGTAATAACACTACCAATAATTTATTATCAACTTCAAAAAGAAAAATTACTCAAGTCGATTGGCATTTTTGATTATTTATGTATGTTAACGTACAAACGTTTGCTACGAGTGAAAAATTTAATAAATTGCTGACAAATAAATTGGTCAAAATTAAATGGTAAGAAATAGTGATTTCAGCGGTTTTAATGTCAATTTGAGGACTTTTAGGGTTAAACACTTTTGATTCCTTATTACCTTAAGAAAATGGGAAATATGTAATCGGTACTTTATTTGTTTTTACCCTCGTAGCTAAATAAATATAAATAAAATGACTTTAAAAAATGATCTAAACTACTAATTAAATAAAAAATTAATTTATCTAATAGGTACTCCTGGAAGAGTTTTTTAAAATACTGCAAAATTGTGCAAAAAATAGTTAGAAATTCGCGATATGCACAAAATTGGCTTTTTCATTAAACTTTGATTTTGACCTTATCGTATAGAGCACGAAAAAATAGAATTTTCTTCATTTTCGGTTTTTAAATTCCTCAATTATTTTCTGAGAAAATAATTAAACAAGTTGCGCTCTATAATAAAAACACGCACAAGCAAATGGGCAACCCGGGACAGCCTTCATTCGACACGCTCCGACCTGACTAATCTCTCGAGACTGGTATTCTATTTCTAATCTTTTCTGTTCAATTTAAGTTATTGGAACAAAGATAACAATATAATTGGTCGCACGACTCGCAAAGATTTGCACGGTTAATAGGATGACGTACATCCCTTCTCGCCTCATATTTTTAAACTTGCAGCTTTCCCGCCGCATTTTTTATTGTTTTTTTTCTTTATTCTTTTCTTTCTGAAACGGTTTGTGATCCTCTAGAAATATTTTTATTATTGGGATATGTTTACAATAGGTTCTAGTTTAGGATGATATTGATGAATATGACAAATTCGACTAGTGAAAATGAGTAAGAGATTATGTAAAAAAAAAATTATGAATGAAAAACACTAATTGTCAATATTTCGAAACCTTAAAAATTTTGGGATATATAACCTTATATTATATAAACTTACCCTTATTTTTAATGCTAAATAAGAAATAATTATAAACTTTGGGTGTTTCTATTTGAAAATCTAGACTTTTGCAGTTTTTTTAATTTCATTTTGAATCTTATTGTTTAAACACCCTGTATTAATAATTATCAAAATATTATAAGTTGCTTTACCCAAGTTTCTGTAACCACAATAATTTGGAAATCTTTAGATTAAGTCCGTACAATAATTACTGGCTGGGTGCACGTCACAGCTTCTGACATAATTTTTGATTCGAGACATGTCGTTGATTAAATCGTATATTTTTTCAATTTTGTCAGGATTTAAATAGGCTTTTAAATAAGCATTGCTTCTTTTGTTGAATAATGAGATATATTTTCAGAATATGTTCCAGCTAACTATTTTTCGCTTTCAAATCACTTTTAACGCGTAAAATTAAAGTTCTTCGAAATGATAAAGGTTGTCAAAACGAATTTTATGTCAATTGACAGGACCTTTTAATTAATAACAGACCTACCTTACTCTTTGTTTCTGTTACGATTATGTATTTGCGAGTTGTGACGTGCATCTAGCCAGTAATTGTACGGACTATATTAATACGTTCAATTCTTCCATTATATTTTTTACCGAACGAGCTTGATATAAAATACTTTTAGTATATTCGGATTTTTATTTAATTTTTGATTAATTGTTGTAGGTAATTAATTCTTTATCTGGCTTCCTTAATTTGTCTTTGGTGAATTCGATATTTACTATAAATTTTGCAGTTGTTACAGAAATGTTTTTTATTTTGACATTTCCAGAAAAAAATATTTCAAGAACAAAAAGAGCAAATTTGAGTTTTATTGCACTCAATAGTTTTATGTCCATATCCCCAACATTTATTACAAACAGATATAATAAAACCTTTTTTACTTGTTACTTTACTTCTTAATTAATTAATTTTTTGTAACATTTTCCGTTGCCGTCAATCTAAATAATATATGTATGTGTATATTTTATTTGTAAATTGTGTTCTTCATTTAAATATTCTAATTCTTTATTTAATAAATCTTCCTTTTCATATTTTTAACTTGATGTGATTAAAACTAATCTGGGTAATTTTATTTTTGAAATCTCATTTGTATAATCTTTATATAACTTTTTTTCTAATATTTCCTTTAATTTTTGTAATTCTTCTTAAGTATTTCTTTTAATTATTATTCCACCATTTTTTATCTCCTTAATATCTTTTATAGTTTCTTTTACACTTGGATTTACATTTCTTTAAACTTCTTGGATAGTTTGTTTGTTATTCTTCGGTTTAATAATACTACAGGTACATTTTTCTTTTCTTTGTCATCATTTTTAGTTGATTTTAACACTGCCGAATGTGATATTTTTGGTTGGTTTTAATATACTTGATTTTCCATTAAAAAAATTTCAACATTGTGATCGATCTTCCAAGTAGGCACTCTCAGGAGTCTATTTAGATTTAATAAGGAACTATTTAGGTCTTTGTAGAGTAGTTTGAATAAGTGGGCCGTTAAGGAACTTAGCTAAGTGTGTCGTAACTAATTTGTGATTATAGTATAGGTACTTAAAATTACTTTTCATTTTTTTCTTTCATACTGCCCATTCATTATTTAGTATAACCCCATTCATAGTTTATTCGCATATTTACAAATTTGCGTTATTTGCAGTAATTATATTCTTGATATATGCATACAGGTTTATCAATAATTTTGCTGGATTGGACCAAGCTAGCGTGTGTGGTGTTAGTTGAGACTATTATAGGAGCTAAACCTCGTGCTATGGCATGTCTATTTTACGTTTTATTTTGAATTTAAAGTTAGGAATTTCTTCAAAATAAATGGGAATCGATTATATAATGGAATGTGCTTAGGGACATGAATTTCACGTACCTCGGTTAATGCCCGTGTTAGGGTGGATGCTCGTAGCATAGTTTTCTAAATTTTGTTTGAGATTTAATAGATGTGGTCGTTATTTCTTGGGATGTTTGTGAACGCGACGCAACGCATCTCAGAATCCTGTTCTGCATTCGCTATAAGCTTGCCATCTTTGTGTCACTGATCTCGCTGCAGCAAACATCAGTAGCTGCATTAGGTTGTTTTGCGATGAGAAATAAGACTATTTTAATGCGTATACCGTGCTTTTTTGAGCATATAACTAACATGTAAAATAGTCTCTGATCTATAATTACTCCCAGATATTTTATTTTTAGACAGAATGGGGAAATTTTAAATTTTTTAGTGGCACTTTGATTTCTTTATTTTAATTATTTATAAAGTTGAGCCCGACGTCTAAGCATCCAATTATGGTGCAGATTTATATGATATTTAAAACAAATAGTATTACCTACGTCAGATCGTAAAGCAAGCAGTATACTTAAGGAAACTATAGATAGCTACTTATAGTAATCTAGGAGAAAACAAAAAAGATGCAAAAACTAGTAGGTGCAAAGATAAATGTCTTTGGATAGCGGAAGTTAATATACCGTGTGGTGTTATTAGCCACTCAAAATAAAAAGACTGTGATTAACATAGGTTGCGCTGGCTTTGTTAACCCTCGCCCAAATCTTCCCAGTCAGGAAACACCACAAGGTCTAGCAACGTTTAGTATCGGTAAAAAATAAGTATTTATGTACTTATGAAATAGAATACTTCGACTTACCAGATTTTGGAATTTTCTTGCTGGGAAAAATGGACACCTACCAAAACGGCGCGGTACCGTCGTTCGTTTATTGGTATCTGCTCTGCTTTCTCTCCTTTCCAAATCGCGCATCGTATGCGTGTACGATGGGTAGGTACGAGGAACGGTAAAAAGGTAGGAAATGGAAAGTCGAGAATATATGTATTTAAATGTAAATTAAGTAATTAAATTGCAATAAATAAAACAAAACGCGTAATTTTGAATGCAAGTACACACCCATAAAAGAGAAAAAATATTATAAGAATTGTACTTTTAAACTTAAAAATAATATTAATTATAATCATATATAAATATATACAGGGTGTTCATTTGAAAATTTCCCACCACGGATTTATCGAAAACCGCTGTGTTAAGAAAACTATTATTATTTTCTTTTTAAATTGGCCTTACAATGGTATGGTAACATTTTCTTTCATTTTCAATTTATATGACATTTTTACGTGAACGCACAAGTTCTCGATTTCGACACTCTCCAGGAGCGGCGCAGAGTCGCGCATGTCGAGGACTTGGGTCCGAACCGTGAAGCCAGAAAGTACGGCGAAAGAGGTTGTTCGAAAAAACTCACCATTTTTGCTTAATATAGACATAATGTATTGGTAATAAATCGGATTTTATCTAAAACTATTCAGTGCAAGTGCGTGGCTGATTCTTCAACATAGAAGAACAAAATTGGAGGAAGAAAGAGGTGTAATGCCCCGCCCCTTTCCTAACCTCATTTCTCTATTTTGTTCTCTCTACTACAAGGGCAGAAGCATTGCAAACTGAGAAGGGGAACTGGGTCGGTCTTAGAGTACTAACAATCAGTAAAATACTATTGTAATGATTACCAAAATATATTGTAAGTTGAGAAAATATTGAAATTTAACAATCTTGTTTCCAATAGTCCAAATTAAACAAAGGCACATACATAAAGTTTTTATCAACAATATAATCTTGATCCACAATTCTGTCAATCTTCTGTAACATACAGCTTTCAAAAATAATGTTAAAATGTACCTATCAAATCATTTCTCCAAACAATTATTAAGGTTGGCACTAACAGTTCCAAAATTTAGTTACATTAAGGGAGCATTAATTCTTTCTAACTCGTAGTCATTTAAATTAAATCATCATATTCAAAGGGAGCATTATTTACTGTTTGTAAAGTTTGATTCTTCCAAATAACATGAGTAAAATCGTTTAATCCCTTAATCTTTAAGGGGAGCATTATAATGTTAGTTGCTAACTTTACTTTCTCATAAAAATTCATATTCTTTTTCAAATTTAATTTCTTAAAAATCTTAAACTGTTTCTTATTAATTTTATCTTAAAGGGAGCACTGACTATAAAATTAATATCTTAAATTTCCCGGCAAAGTTATTATAAAGTGTTTATTACCTTTTCAACAATGCAAGTTTTTTCATATTAAATGCCAACTAAGGTTTAAACACTCACTTTTATATTTCAAAAAAAAATGCTTTAATTTCTCGCGGCGAAAACTGTTTAAGTCTTAAGACTGGGCTTATTACACGTTCACACTGTCTTTCTTACACAACTTTTTACCTGGTGGCGATATCCGACATTCGCCACCTTGTATATATTAACTTTCTAAAACTACTTCTTGATTCTCAGAAGAAGAACTCAACTCAACTAATTGTTAACTTCTTATTTTTTTCTGTAGCACGGGCGCTGGTATTTATAGGAAGTTTTGGTATGTGGGAGAGGCCCCCCATTTCTTAAGGAATGCGACAAACAAATCAGGGTCACTGTATTGCGCAAAAAGTTTGACTTTGGTATTTCCTAGAAGTATTTTTTTCAAAACAAGTCAGGGTCAAATCTGCGGGTTTACACGGAGTTCTTAGAAAACAAGTCAGGGTCAAATCTTGACCGGCGAAGAATATGGGAGAATGGAATTTAGCGCAAGGTTTTCTTATTTTTTCTACGAATATGTCGAAAGATTTTGTTATTGAAAAATGTCAAGAATGTATTTGGAGGTTACTAGGGTTCAAAACCCAGAAGGAATTCGCACTGAATGTCACGTACACCAAAAAGATTGCACAACTTGTTTTTGGGAGATGATTGACTTTGTTGAAGAATTTCTAGTTTTAACTTTGCAGTCGAAGTGAACACTGTGACTTTGAAATATCTTTGTGCTATGGTTTTGCCACTCCGACTTCTCTGCCTATGGGTCCTCACTACAAGGTAGATTGATCAACTGATTAAAGAATATTATTTTCTTTTAATTTTTGAACATTTTTCTTTTTGCTTTTTCAAAATATCAAGCACATTTATTTATTAATTATTTTTCTAAACGTCAGACTTTGACCTTATTGTTGAAAACGCGACCCCCTTTTATTTAGTTCACGAAATTTATAATTTGTTTTTATTAATTTAATTTATTTTTGAAAATAATGTTGTCTAGTGTACTTATGTCCATATGGCCGGGCACCACAGAGGGCCCTCTCTACCGCCACGGCTAATCAGTCCAGGTAAGAGTGCGATTTCGACCATCTTGTGTGCCCATTTCTTTCTTTTAAGTTACAGTCCATTGCTAACTGCGTTACCGCATCATTTTTGGCCCTTCTTCACCTGATATGAATCAGCATTTTTTTGAAAATAATTTTTTTTAAATAATTTTTTAAATATTTAAAACATTTTATCCATTTATTAAAATAGCCATCTTAAAATTTTTTATAATTCATTGCAAATCTTACGAGAGATAAGGCCGCGCATCGATTTATCGCTTCAAACTAATGCGCGAGTTTTAGACGTACATGCAGTAGTACCAAAATCATTTTTAAATAAACGATACCATTTTCGCTGTTCGATTTTCGGGTAGTTTTAAACAAACGATAAAATTTAATCGGTTTCAGGGGTTTTCTAATCTTTCAATTCAGTGATTTATTTTTGCTTCAATAATAATAGTTAATATTGAATAGTTTTCTCTTTATTGTGTTATTATTAAAACTAGTGCACCAAGGCAAGTGTAGACAAAATAACAAAACAAATTTTAAAACGCACAACGGCTTATAACCGTCTAAAAGAAACCTATGAATTAGGACTTCAAGTGGCTTCTGACAGTTCAGTAAAAGCTACCTTTTTGGCTAGAATCGAAGGTATGGATAGATTTTATGATGAATTTCAGGCATCACATAATCAGATTATTTCTTTAATTTCTGAGGATGAGTTTAAAACACATGATGAAGCACGCATAGCTGCTGACAAATGTTATTATGGTTCAAAAGCAATAAGAAATGATATATTTGCGGCGCTCCGTGCCACATCTTACTGGTGTGTCCCACCACTGTGCTGCCATAAGCAGCTTTGAGTTCTCTTTGTTTTGTCGGATCCTAGCTCTACTGATGAGTCATGATATGACGAAACGCGTCTAGGGATGGATCTGACGAAATAAAGAGAAATTCTTCTTCTATATCTATTAATGATCCGAATCAGTCGGTCGTAAATAATTCTGTTTTTTCGCCAATACCCAGTAAGCCAGTGACAAGATTACCTATAACAAACTTGCCAAAATTTGATGGTAATTTTGCTCAATGGCCCAGTTTTTATGATTTATACAATAGTTTGGTTCATTTTAATAATGATTTATCTCAAGTAGAAAAATTTCAGTATCTTCTTACTTCCTTAGATAAGGAACCGGCAGCACTAGTAAAGGGAATTCCACTTACTGAGAATAATTATGTAATTGCATATGACATTTTAGAGAAAAGATATCAAAATAAAAGACTCCTGGCCACTAATTATTATAATGAGCTTATATCAGCACCTTTTATTCAAAAGACGTCTGCTAAAGAACTTAGACATATTTTAAATATTTTTTCGGAAAACTTAGCTGCTCTAAAAGTTTTAAATTTTCCTGTAGATTAGTGGGATTTTTTAATATTCAATATGTTACTTCAAAAACTCGATTCAAAAACTCGAACTGATTTCGAGGTACAGCACAGTTTAACAGCAATACCTTCATATTTACAATTAAAAACATTTTTAGAGAATAATTGTAAGGCTTTGGAGTCAGTTCAATTTAATTCATATAATACAAATACTCATAATTCAAATATTACTATTAATCAAAACAAACAGCCAAGAATGAACCCTTCTCTTCATTCCAATCCTAGTTTTAATAATTCAAATTTTAGAAATAGAAGACAAATTACACTTTTGAATACAACTCCTCCTAATAGTACGTCAAAATGTCCGTCTTGTTCATCGTCTCATATCTTATACCGATGCCCTTTATTTACATCAAAAACCCCAAGTGAAAGATTTTCGTTCGTTAAGCAACACAACCTTAGTGTTAATTGTTTTATTTCACCTCATCTACTTCGCAAGTGTGGTTCTACATTTCGGTGCCGAATATGTGCGGCTCCCCACCACACTTTACTGCATTTTGAAAAAACTGACAATAGTTCCTCAAGTAATTCTTTCAGTGCGATGACTGCAACATCTGCAATCCAAGCACATCCTCCATTAGAAAATCCACAATCACATTCTACACTTACTAGTGTCATGACTAGTACCTTAGCAGTTCGACAAAGTAATGTTCTTTTATCCACAGCTGAAGTAGAAATTAAAGATATTCGGGGGTAATACCACGAGTACTTAAAAATTACCGATAATTTTCATGAAAGCTTGTTATTTATAATTCCACGAGTTCGAAGAACGAGTGGAATTAGTATAACAAGCTTGAATGAAAATTATCTGGTTAATTTTTATGCACGAGCGGTATTTAGGGAGAATATTTCTAGAATGAAATATATATAAAAAAAATGTTTTGTCATGCAATTTTCAATTTCATATAACATAATTAAAACTGTAACTGAAATCCAATAACAATTATCTGTTGAGAGGGTTTGTTTTTCAAAAGCACTGAATTTCCCGAAGGGAACTCATAACAATAACGATCACGTTCGCAGTAAAAAGGTAAAAAAAAACTCGTCTCTAGTCTCTCGTCAAATAGGTTCGATTGTTGTGTGTTGTCTAGGCAACGTTGTATATCCGCTGATATTTTTTTATTTTTAACGTTTCTTATGGGAAAATTTATACATGAGTGAAATATTCGCGGTAATTTCCAAAAAATTCGCGCTCTTTTTGATACTGCAAGCATGGCAAACTTCATTTCCGAAAAATGTATCAATCGACTTGGCTTAAGTCGTAAAAAATACTATAGTCCCATTGAAGGAATAAACGGTATGTCGGCTTGTTCTGGTAATGGCATTACTCAATGTCAGATTAAACCAGGTGATCAATCCGATTCCCTATTTTCCTTCGAAGCTATTATTTTACCAAAAATTTGTTCGGACCAGCCGAAAATAAATATTAATTTTACAGATTGGTCGCACCTAACGTCCCCGGACCCATTGATATTCTTTTTGGTGCAGAACTTGTCCCATTATTTTTGGGAAGTGGACGTATTTTGGGTAACCCTGGGCAGCCGGTAGCGTTAGAAACCGTTTTTGGTTATATACTTCAAGGTAAAACAGTTATAGAGTCACCTTTATCTGATATACCTTCTTCTCTAATAAGTTGCCATGTTTCTGTGGAAAATCAAATTAACTTCACACTTCAGAAATTTTGGAACGTTGAAGAAATTTCTAAACCTTATATTTTATCTCCCGAGGAGAATAAGTGCGAGGAAATCTTTAATTCACTTACTACAAGAGACCTCACTGGTCGTTTCTTGGTCCCTCTACCTTTTAAAAATGTGAAACCCTGTTTTGGTGACACATATTTTCAAGCATATCGTCGATTTTGTTTGCTTGAATCTCGTTTGTTAAAAAATCCCGATTTGCTTAGTCAATACTTAGATTTTATGCGAGACTATTTAAATAGTCGGCATATGTCATTAGTTCCGAAGTCAGATTACAAATCTGCCACAGCCTATTATATTCCTCATCATTATACTCAAAAATGAAATTTCAGGTTCTAAACTTCGAGTAGTATTTGACGCATCTGCGCGTGGTACCCAAGGTATTTCTTTAAATGATTCACTTCTTGTTGGACCCAAGCTTCAACGAGACATCTCAGCTATTTTTATGACTTTTCGCTTTTTTCCTTATGTTTTCATTTGTGATATAAAACAAATGTACCGTCAAATTCGTATTCTACCTCAATTTCAAGACTATCAAAGAATATTGTGGCGGTTCTCACCTAATGATCCGTTAGATGAATATAATTTACTTACTGTGACCTACGGCATTTCCTCATCACCCTTCTTGGCAATCAGAACGTTACAAGAACTTGCTAATAAGGAGGAAATCTCCTTTCCTCGCACGGCCAAGGTCATAAGACGAGACATATATGTAGATGATGCTGTCACTGGCGGCTCAGACCTAACCTCCACTTTAGCACTTCAATCCGAACTTATTAACATGATGAAGGCTGGTGGCTTTGAGCTCAGAAAATGGGCAAGTAACCATCCGGCTCTATTAAAAAATATACCTTCTTCCGACATTCAACTTTCTTGTAGCTTCGATAAAGAAGAACCTTCCTTTATAAAAGTACTTGGGCTAAAGTGGGACCCAAGTAATGACGTGTTTTCTTATCATTTCTGTCCAATTGAGCGACCTTGTACTAAACGAAATATTCTGTCAGAAATAAGTAGGATATTTGATCCTATTGGTTTTATCTCTCCAGTCCTGTTACGAGCAAAATATTTTCTTCAATGCCTTTGGTCATCCAGTGTGGCCTGGGACGAAGCTCCGTCTGATGATATTCTCGAAGCGTGGAACGCATTTAAATCTGAGCTACCCTTACTTACTAAAATTAAAATACCACGCCGTGTCATTGCTGATCAAGTTTCTCGCATTGAGCTTCACGGGTTTTGTGATGCATCTCAAATAGGATACTCTAGTGTGATATTTTTCGCATAGAACAAATTTCTGGTAATATTCTGACATATTTGGTTAGTGCAAAATCTAAAGTGGCCCCTCTGAAAACAGTTTCTATACCCCGTCTAGAACTTTGTGCAGCGGTTATGCTTGCAGATTTAATTCTTTCTGTAAAGAAAAATTATTCTGAACTTATTATTTTTAATGACATATATGCCTGGTCAGACTCCATGGTTACCTTAGCTTGGCTATCTTCTTCTCCTCATAAGTGGAAGACGTTTGTCGCCAACAGAGTTAGTCATATCCAGGATATCATTCCAATGTCCTCCTGGCATTATGTCCCCTCTCAGGAAAATCCAGCAGATTGTGCATCACGAGGCCTCCTGCCCTCACAACTGCTTCAACATGACATATGGTGGTCAGGTCCTGACTTTCTTTCAAAAGGGCGTGATTTGTGGCATACACAACCGACTTTTGACTCCAGTAAAATTATTGAGGTTTCTCAGGAAGAAAAGCAAACAACCCTTATTGTTTCAAATGTTAATTTTATTGTTGAGTTGTTAATTAAATTTTCTTCACTTTTGAAAATCAAATGAATTGTAGCTTACGTTAACCGATTCATTACAAACTCACGTTCCCAAAACATGTCTGTTTCAAATAAGCAACTCGGTCAATTGACGCCGTATGAAACTGAGCAGGCATTTTTTCTTATTATTAAAAATGTTCAGTCTACATGCTTTTCTGACATTTTTGACAAAATTAAAAATAATGATTTACTACCGAAACCATTCCGAAAACTTGCCCCTTTTGTTGATCCAGATGGTATGCTTAGGGTGGGCGGTAGGTTAAAAAACTCTGATTTTAATTATGATATTAAACACCCCATTCTTTTACCAAAATCCCATAGACTGACAGTACTAGTTATAGAATGGGTTCATAAAACGAACTTTCATCCAGGTCTAAAGACCCTACATTATCTAATACTTTCAATTCTGGATTCTCTCTCCCCGAAGCGCAATCTATAAATGTCTTTCTAATTGTATTCAATGCTTTCGTTGTAAACCCAAATCTTACAACCCTTACATGGGAGACCTTCCTAGCCGTCGTATATCTCAAATCAAACCCTTTTCTTCGGTTTGTATAGATTTTGCTGGTCCATTTTCTCTATTAATGTCCAGACATCGGGGTGCCAAGGTTTTTAAAGGTTATGTGTGTGTTTTTGTCTGCACTGCGACGAAAGCTGTGCATTTGAAAGCCACCTCAGACTTAACATCTGAAGCCTTTTTGGCGGCATTTCGGCGTTTTGTCGCGCGTCGCGGAAGATGCTCACATATTTCAAGTGATCAAGGCACTAACTTAAAAGGTGCATCAAATCAACTTTTAGAATATGCGAAAATGGCAGCTCAACAACTCTCAATCCATTGGAATTTTAATCCACCTAGTACCCCACATTTTAACGGCCTTGCTGAAGCAGGAGTTAAATCAATGAAAACCCATCTTTACCGTGTCATTGGTACCCAAAATTTAACTTATGAGGAGTTTAACACCTAATTAACGCAAATCGAGTCTTTGCTTAATTCACGGCCTCTTATCCCTATTAGCACCGATCCAAACGATTTGCAGCCCCTAACACCAGGCCATTTTCTTACTCTCGAACCTTTAAATAGTGGCATACCCGAACCTGATTTGTCAGATATACCAATCAACCGTTTAAACCGTTAGCAGTTAATACAGCGTTTACATAACGATTTCTGGAAACGTTGGTCTAATGAATATATCCATTCTTTACAAGAACGACGCAAGTGGGTTCACCATTCACCAGAAATTGCCAAGGGTGTTTTAGTTTTAATAAAACACGATCAACAACCTCCACTTTATTGGGAGCTTGGTCGAGTTACGGATTTACATCCCGGAAAAGATGGCGTAGTGCGTGTCGTAACCTTAAAAACTACACGTGGATCTTTTCAGCGGCCGGTAGTACGGATATGTCCGCTACCCGGCAATTAAAATAGTTTTGTTTATTTTTTTTATCGTATAGAATTTATTATTTTTTAAGTTTTATTTGTACGTCTAAAACCTTCGTTTTGGTGGGCGGTTTGTTAAGAAAACTATTATTATTTTCTTATTTTCTTTTTAAATTGGCCTTACAATGGTATGGTAACATTTTCTTTCATTTTCAATTTATATGACATTTTTACGTGAACGCACAAGTTCTCGATTTCGACACTCTCCAGGAGCGGCGCAGAGTCGCGCATGTCGAGGACTTGGGTCCGAACCGTGAAGCCAGAAAGTACGGCGAAAGAGGTTGTTCGAAAAAACTCACCATTTTTGCTTAATATAGACATAATGTATTGGTAATAAATCAGATTTTATCTAAAACTATTCAGTGCAAGTGCGTGGCTGATTCTCCAACATAGAAGAACAAAATTGGAGGAAGAAAGAGGGCCCTCTCTACCGCCACGGCTAATCAGTCCAGGTAAGAGTGCGATTTCGACCATCTTGTGTGCCCATTTCTTTCTTTTAAGTTACAGTCCATTGCTAACTGCGTTACCGCATCACACTGATTAAAAGAAAAAACGCCGAGACACGTCAAAAGGTGTGCCAAAGGGGACAACTTTTTAACCAAAAATTACTTTACCCCCTTTTACCCTCTGCCCCCGGGGTCATCCCCTTAAAAATTTTAAGTGACAAGGGGTATCAAGTAATAGCTTGTTTGAAAGGTCATTCAAAGTGCTTTATTTTGACGTTTGATTTTTTTTAATCGGTCGATTCGTTTTCGAAAAAATTAGAAAAATCTTTATTTATCTTAATTTGTTCAGATAGAAAAAAAACACACTTTTTATTTCAATAAGTGTTCAAAAACCAACATAAACAGCAGTTCGGAAGATTATACGTGGCAGCAACCAAATAACAACCCGAATTTTTTTTCCGCATTCTTTTTATCAACACAGATAACATGGGCGAACTGTATTTATTCTTATACGTGTTTAGTTTTTTATAGTTGATAAGGAAAAGAAAGAATTTAATTTGCTGTCAGTTTTCTTTGCAACAATCTCGGGATAGTGAAAATTAATTTATTGATTCAGATTTTACTTCCAAAATGGTTTACACACTAGCCGAAAGACTGGAAATGGTTCTAATTTATGGTGCCCAAGATCAGTGTGCTCGGCAAACTGCCGTCACATTGAACGCCAGACATCCGGAAAAGATAACTTCGCATAGGTATGTTTTGGACCTTGTTACCAAATTTACTCAAACTGGATCTGTCGCAAATAAAAAACGTAATCATCCTAGAGTTTTGGATGAAGCTCAAGTTGAAGTTTTAGGTCATTTTGGCATAAATTCTAATACTTCATTACGCAAAATTGTGGTATTTTAATAGTAACACAGTTACTAAATTACATACATTTCATCCATTCAAAATGAAAATATTGCAAGAGTTAACCGAAGATGATTTCGATAGGGTTGTTGAGTTTTGTGAACAAATGACTGCAGCGATTAATGATAATACCATTCATGTAAAGAATATCTGCTTCAGTGATGAATGCACATTTTATCTAAATGGATTTGTTAATAAGCATAACTGCAGGTATTGGAGCAGTGAAAATCCTCATGCTTTTGTAGAAGGGCATACTCAGTATCCCCAAAAACTTAATGTATGGGCAGGCATTTTAGGAAACAAAGTGATTGGGCCATTGTTTATTAATGGGAATTTAAATGGAGGCATTTATTTAGATATATTTGAAAATACCATCAATCCGCTTATCACTGAAACCATTGAAAACCAAATCGAAGACGATGGAAACCCTATACTTGATGAGGCTGAAATATATTTCCAGCAAGACGGCGCTCCTCCTCACTATGTTCTTCCGGTTCGGCAATCGCTAGACGACAAGTTTCCAGATAAATGGATAGGGCGAAGTGGGTCTATAGAATGGCCTGCTAGATCTCCTGACTTATCGCCATTAGACTTTTCCTATGGGGCCATTTGAAATTTATTGTGTTCACTCCCCAACCTGAAACCTTGGATGAACTTCGTCAACGCATCATCGAAAGCTGCCATGATCTCCCAAAACATGTTTTTGAAAATGTCCGTCAGGAATTTAAACATCGCCTGTATCATTGTTTGGCCAATAACGGTCAACACTTTGCACACTTATTGAAATAAAAGGTGATATTTTCGTGTGTTTTTTTCTATCTGCACAAATTAAGTTAAATAAAGATTTTTCTAATTTTTTCAAAAACGAATTGACCGATTAAAAAAAATCAAACGTCAAAATAAAGCACTTTGAAAGACCTTTCAAACAAGCTATTACTTGATTCCCCATGTCATTTAAAATTTTCAAGGGGATGACCCCGGGGGGCAGAGGGTGAAAGGGGGTGAAGTAGTTCTTGGTTAAAAAGTTATCCCCTTTGGCACATCTTTTGACGTGTCTCGGCGTTTTTTATTTTAATCAGTGGTTTTCGATAAATCGGTGGTGGGAAGTTTTTAAATGAACACCCTGTATCCTGTATATAAAGCAAACGAGGACAGAACATCCCCACCCCCATGAAAACTCAAGGGCTTTCATAAGAGAAGAATATGTATTAATTAATAGGCAAAGTTTAAGCAAAGGTCTTTTAAGAGTACCCTTAGCCGTCCTCACCGTCGCAACCCTTGGTACTTTATCGTGCCCAGGGAAAACCTCTATAATTTTACCCAAGGCCCAATTCAAAGGGGCTTGATAATTACCATTGTATCTGGTACAACAGAAGCAATCAGATCATGCCACTTTGCTCTTTGTTGCAAAGTGTGGAGGTATTCTTTATGCCAACGCTTCCAGAAGTCACGGTTGATTCAATTGGTAAATCTGTAGTGTCTGGATCGGGTATGGCCGACAAAGGTTTTAATGTTAAAAAATGACCTGGGGTCAAGACTGACAAATCAGAAGGATCAGAGCTTACTGGAGAGAGTGGTCTCGAATTAAGCACTGCCTCTATTTAATTAATGACGGGTATTAAGTTGTTGTAAGTATTTGTGAACCCATCACTCTTATTAAATGAGATTTAACTGATTTTATGTTAGCCTCCCAAATGCCTCCCATTGAAGGTGCAGCGGGTGGATTAAAATGCCAAATTATTGCCTCACTCTCAGCTGCATCCGCAAATATTTGACGTAGGTATTTGTTGCCACCGACAAACCCGGTGCCGCAATCAGAATAAAGGTTTAAAACTTGGCCTCGTCGAGCTATAAATCGGCGAAGTGCCGCTAAAAACGCTTCAGTAGAAAGATCAGATACTAACTTGAGATGTACCGCCTTTGTACTACAGCAGATAAATAAGCAAATTAATTTTGCACCTCTGAGTTTACCTATAGTAATTGGAAAAGGTCCACACATGTCAAGTCCGGAATTGGTAAAAGCTTTTGGAAACTCAGACACCCTAAACTTTGGCAGATCACCCATAGGGGGTTGATAAGGTTTGGGATTTACCTTCCAACAGATATGATACTTGTGTATTACTTTTCGTATGACTTTTTTAGCAGATATTACCCAGAAATTTTGGAAAAGCAAATGTTGAGTTGTTTGTATACCACAATGTATGTAGATATAACGCAACTCATAAATGAGTAACGTAATAAATTTAGCATTTGAAGGCAAAAATAAGGGAAACCTTTGATTGTAGGGTAAATCAGAGTAAAGTAAACGACCACCTACCCGTAGATAGCCATCTTTATCGAGAAAAGGTTTTAATTTTTTAAAGTATTTTGGCAAGGGCCTGTTATTTTTTAATAAAAGTATTTCTAAAGCAAAGTAAGTAGCTTGACAGTATTTTGTAAGAAAAAGTATTGCATTATGTAACTCAAGAATCGTCAAATGCGGCGAATAACCTGTCGTATTTTTTTTGTATTTCTTAAATATATTCGCAGCTCTTAAAATGTAAAATCTGGTCCATTCCACCAGAGTGAAAACATACCTCTGCTGCCACAATCGGCAGGATTAAGTTTTAAGGGTACATGTGACCAGAATTCTGGCGCCAACATTTCCTGTATATATGACACGCGGTTGCTCACAAATGTTTTCCACTGATGGAGGGAACTTTTAATCGTTTAGTACTACTGAACTGTCAGTAAATGCAAAGATATTTGTAAACTTTATTTTTTGTGAAAAAACTTGTAGAATATAATGCATTAATTTTGAAAGTAAAACAGCTGCGCGGGCTCTAATCTAGCTAAGCTTACTGTTTTAAGAGGACTGACTTAGCGCAAACAAGATAAACTTTAAATGTACTATCGGGAGAAAGGGCACGTATGTATACCGTTCCACAAAATGCCCGTTCTGAACTGTCACAGAAACCAAACAATTCTTGTGAAATAGAGTCTGATATATTTATTTCGCGGTTAATTTTTACAGTATTTAAAAATTCTAATTTGGCTTTAAATTTATTCCAATTAATTATAACTTCTTCAGGCTGTTTTTTTATCCCAATCGATCCCAAGTGACCATAGAACTTGTATAAGTATTTTAATAAATATAGTAAGCGGGGTTAAGTACCCAACAGGGTCAAATATTTGAGCAAGTTCACTTAGCATCGTACGTTTAGTGCATTCATTAGTTATATTAGAAAATGTATAACAAAAAACATTCAAACCTGGATCCCATTGTAATCCCAAAATTTTTAATGTATTATTAGCATTGATATCAAAGGAAATACCCTGGTTGATTATATCAGAATCTGGCATACCTTTTAGTAAGGCGGGACAGTTACTTGCCCACTTTCGAACTTCAAACCCTCCACGGGATAAAAGTTCCATAATTTGATTTTTTATTAAAAGTAATTGTTTATGCGTAGCCGCTCCTCCTGTTATGTCATCAACATAGGTGGAGGTTGGTAGAATTTCTGATGCCAACGGAAGGTCAGTATAATCGTCTGCTAGTTTTAAAAGTGTTCTGATTGCAAGATATGGACTAGAAACAACCCCAAATATTACAGTATTAATTTGATAATGAGAAATAGGATCATTGGGAGAAAAACGCCACAAAATTCTTTGATAACTTTTATCTTTAGGATCTACTAAGATCATACGAAACATTTGTTTTATATCGCAAGTAAAAACGTATTTATGTAATCTAAAATTAAGCAGTATATTTACTAGGTCCCTTTGTAGCTTGGGCCCAGTGTATAAAGTATTATTTAAAGAAGGCGTATTAATAGCCGAGGTACTGGCGTCGAAGACAACACGAATGGGTGTGCTAGTGGAATCCCTTTTAAAAACAGCATGGTGTGCAATATAAAAGTAATTTTGTATATCAGACGCAGAAGGTTGAAGAGTAATTTCCATGTGTTCACTTTGTATGTAATCCTGAATTACGTCACAATAAGACTTGTAAAAAATTTGATCTCGTGAAAATCGTTTTTCTAGCGATAAAAATATACGCAAGGCGACAGTAAGAGCGTTTTCACACGGCACCATATATCGCGCGCGACAAATGGTCGCAATATTGCTTTTACACCAAATTATGTGTTCTCTAATGAGCCATTTTCACACACAAGCGATATTAGAGAACACATAATTTGGTGTAAAAGCAATATTGCGACCATTTGTCGCGCGCGATATATGGTGCCGTGTGAAAACGCTCTAAAGGTATCGCCGAAATCCGGTGCAGTAATTTTAAATGGCAATGAAACCACATATCTACCTGATATATCTCTTTTGGTAGTTTGCAAAAAATAATTTTCACAATCCGCCGGGGATCTAGTTTTAACCTCTGGGACTTCCTCAAGTTGCCAAAACTTTTGTAAAGTATTAGTGAGAGTATCGCAATTTGAAAGAGTAGTAGTAAAAAAGGTTTTAGTTACTTTGTTGGAAGGGGTAAAAGTGGTTTTACCCATTAGAGTCCAACCAAATATTGTATTAATGCAAACTGGTTGCTCGGGTCCATTATATAATCGACCGTCTTGTAAAATATAAGGAAAAACATCATTACCTAATAGAGGAGAGGGGGGTACCTTTGAACACTTTTTATGAAATATTTTTTATTTCGAAAAAAATAAGTAATACACACGATATCGATATTTGAGAAGTAGCCTCAGGTTATAAGCAAACTTTTAGTATAACTAAAAAATTAAATTCTGAAATATAAATAAAATAAACCAAACTTATTTTGATCATGCCCCAGTTTTGGGGCAGATTTGAACAAGCCTTCTCAGATATATTATATGTAGTATAATTTATGCCAAAAGACATTAGATACATTGTTCGTGCCGTACCACCATGTATAGTAGGTTTTGGCAACTTAAGAATAATGTCTTTAATGTTAACATCGCTACATTCAGGATTTTCTGGCATTTAAAACTTAAATATGTCTTCTCGTTTCCCTAAAGCCTTCTTTAAATATTTCACTTTATATCCATCCTCTTCAAGTCTGGATATTACTTGCGCTACAAAATGTTTAACATTTTTTCTAACAAAGCTAACTAAAATGTAGTCCATTTCTTCTAGCTGCTTTGGATTTTCTTCTACATCTTTGTCTATAATTGTTTCTTCGGGAAACTCTTCTGAATCATCTGACTCATCGTGAACTGAATAATTGTCGTCCTCTTCTGAATCGGAATCTAAACATGTTTCTTCCTTTTTCTTTCTTGGTATAATATGTGTCTTTATTGCTTGATCTTCCATATTTTCACCTCTTCAGTTAAGACTAGGTTTCTTTTTTTGCTAAATGTAATAAAGTTTCTTGTTCAGTGTTATTTTTCTCAGGCGTTTCAGTCAAAATTCTTGATTTTCGTTTTCTGGAGTTAATCTTCAAATTTCCCTTACGTGGAGTTGCCTTTGGTAGTGGCCTTGCCATTTCTGGAGTTAGAACCGAAGGACCAGCTTGGGGTTCTTCTAAAGTAGTGATGGGTTCTTGAGTAGTATTTTTATTCAAATTCTGAACAATTTGCTGTGTCTGCGCAACCTAATCGAGAGGCCTATCTGTCACAAAAGCCGCCTCAAAGTCTTCATCGGAGAAAGCATTTCTGGAAATAGGCCACGTACCAGTTTTAGCTAATCCAGAGGTGATATTTTTAATTGTGAATGAATTTTCAAAAGCAGTGTTGGCTAATTCAGCTTAATCATTAGTGTCTTCCCGGGATTGGAAAGGAGCCAGTCATTTTGCGCGTGAGATAACTTTGATTTAAATGGACCCATCACTGACACATCCAATGGCTGCATCCGGTGGGTGCAGTGGGGAGGAAAAGGTACCAAGACCATTCCATTTTCCTTGGCATATATAACTGCTTCCAAGGAGCAGTGACTGTCATGGTTGTCCATTAAAATTAATATGGGGTCTTCTTTTGAACATTTAGTATGTTTCTGTATGTGTTCCAAAACTTTAATAAATAAAGAGGCAGTCATCCATCCACTCTTTGGGCTATTTGCAAGACCAATAGCTTCAGGTGGACCTCCTCTTAGCATTTGATCGTGGAATTTTGCCCTCGGAAAAACAAAAACTGGAGGAATCGTATTTCCGGCCGCTTGTACGATGGCACACATCGTCACTAGTTGACCTCTTTCAGCGGACACTACTTGGCCCACTTGTTTTGTACCTTTTTTGGCAACCACGTTTGGTGCCTGGACAACTGTCGTTATGCCAGTTTCATCTAAATTAAAAACTTTTTGTGGTGTAAATGGATAAAATTGAAGAGCTCGCTCATAGTTGTTAAAAAATTGAGAGACGTTTGTTTTATTAAAACTAGTTGCATGCGCCAAACTGGTATTCTCAGGTTTTCTGAGCTTTAACTGTTTATGCCGTCGCATAAAAGATTTCAACCAATTTAAGCCAACCATTTCAGATCTTTCCCAATTTTCTGGATAGGTGCATTTGACTAGTTTAGCGTAACTGTAAGCTAGCTTTCGGATATCCGTGTAAGTTAGGCCATAACTAATTTTAGAGCATTTGAGTATGTAAGCCTCTAATAATTTTTCCTGTTGCATAGTAAAAACCTGCTTGGCTGTATATTTTGAACTATAATCTCTTTTACTTTCCTCTAAATTGTAGTTTTTGAGTCTGTAGTTTAAAGCTGTGTGACCTATGCCAGAGGCTGCTGCAGCCCCTCTTATTGACATACTTTCTTCCTTTACAGCACGTATAGCAGCGGCCATGTCTTCTTCTATAATCTCTGGTTTAGATCGTTTTATATGTGCGCACCATTATTTTTCTAAAATAAAGACATAAAATTAATATAACATAATATATCTTTTGTACATTGGGGTACATTTGAACGTTCAAATGTACCCCTATGTTGAAATCTGCCCAGCAGACCATATCTAATATTTTCATGATTAAAAACATTTTTGTTATTTGTAAAAAAAGTTAAAAAGGTAACAAATCTATATCCTTTGACAAGTATGTTGCCCTAAAAGCACAAAGTAATCTACTTACCAAATCAAAGTTATTGCACTTTTAAATGTTCACTATTAAATCAATTTAATGACGCAAAAACAATAAACACATGCTCTCGCCATAAATATTACGAAGCAACTGAACACTCACGTGTCCATGCAGTTGCGCTGGTACGGAAATTGTCCGAACTACCTACCCAGGGGTGACAGTGGCGGTAAATTTAAAATTGTTCAAATGTGCCCCATGTTGAAATCTACCCTCTTCTTCCCTAATAAATCAATTTTAGATTTTTCTGAGAACGTTGGATCGGCTAATAATAAATTGGAAGTAAAGGCGAAACTCTCTTTGGAAAAAGAAACAGTTGGTATATCATCACAAATCTTATCCAGAATAATGGCATCTAAATCAATTAAAATATTTGGATTGTGTACAGAGGAAATAACACAATGCACGCCTGATCGGGCAGTAGTGCACATTGAATCTAAACCTTGTAATGATAGAGCAATAGTAAATTTAGACAAGGATAATTTATTTGCACAACTTTTAGTTATAAAAGAGGATTGGGCTCCACTGTCAAGTATGGCCTTGACAGTATGCCAATTATTAAAAGTATCTTTGACTCGCAATAAAACTGTAGATACTAAGACCTCGTGATCGTTGAGTAACATTCCCACGGTTGAAGTAGGAATAGAATCAGAGTTTTCAGCCGCAAAGTTAATCTGAATATTTGAGTCAGAAGAGCTAGCGGTGTTTGAATTATGACCAGAATTATTAGTACCGTGTTTAAAACAAAGCATAGTACGACATCGTTTTTCTGAATTGCAGCAACTCACAGTGTGTGCAGTTGCAAGACAGTTCACGCATGCCTTTTGATTTTTTACAATTTCAAATCGCTGTTTAATTGACTTTGAGGTAAAAACAGGACATCGATAAATAACATGATTTCCTTTGCATAAAAAACACGTATTATTTTGTTGACTATTTAATAAGAAAGCAGATCGATTCCGTAAACTTTGATTATGAGTATTAGTATGATTTTGTGAATTACGGGGGGAGTGTGAAAAATATAAGTTTGATGTAAAATGGGTTTTAATTTTTGTGGAACTGATTCCAAGACAATGCATTGTTTTTGCAAGAAAACTTTAATTACGTCATATGTTGGTACGGTATTTGAAGCATATTGCTGCTCAAATGTCTTTCTTCTTGAAGTTTCCAACCTATCAAGTATCATAAGATAAAAGAAAATCCCAACGATCAGTATCAAATTTTAAATTTTGCAAAGAAGACACATTTTTTGAAAAAGTGTCTAATAAATTTCGTAATCCCTTAATATTTTCAGTATTTAGCCGAGGACAATCCTCAATGGATTTCCAATGAGTAAAAGCTTCTAAGCGTTTGTTATTGTATCGTTCGACTAACGTATTATAAGCAACTACATATATAGTTATTATTTGTAACTAGAATATCTGAAATTAAATTGAAAGGTGGACCTTCCAGCGAAGAAAGTATATAAATAAACTTCAATATTGCTTAAAGTACGATTACTATGTACCAAAGTAGAAAAGGTTTGATTAAAATTAGGAAAAGTAGTGACTTCTCCTTTAAAAGTAGGTAATTGTATTTTAGGTAAAATAGCAATATCTCGCATGTTTGCCTGCTACGCGGAGAAAAAAGAGGGTGAATTGAATTATCTAAAATGCCATGTTCCTCTAATGGCAATTCAAATAACTCGTAAAATACTGTCTCAATTTCGTGACAGCGTTTAGCAAAGTGAATTCCTGTCTTTTCCCCAACTTTCAGTTCGTCAGATTTTGCCGCAAGCAAAGCTAATAAATTGTTATGGTGTTTTTCAAAATCCTTGATTATTTTGCTAATACTTCTATAACGAACTTTAAAAGGATTAAGTGCAGCTATATCCGTTTTGGCTAACACTGCGGCATCAATAAGCAAAGACAATTGTAAAATAGCAGTTTGCCGCAAAGCTTTTGCTTTCAAAACCTTATCGGAGGTTGACATATTAATTTACTTTTAGGTAAATGTACAAAAAATGTATGCAGACAATGTAAAAGGCGAGAGATAAAAGGTGCGTTTTAAATTTCTCATATTTTCTTCATATTTTCTCAATATTTGCAAATACTCAAAATAAAATTTAATGTAATTTTGGAATGACCCCTGTAATTCAATGATGATTATTATTTTAAAATAACCTACATCAAAACCTTCCAAAATAAAACAACAAAAACAATTTATGCTGAATGTTCCCCGACACTTTTTCAAAGTCTGATGCTTATTAAACGAATATACCTGGGATGGGAGCGTTTTCCGGTTTTCGAGGACATCAATGTTCTTAAGTGTTTTAACTGCCAACTATACCATCATAAAGGCAACAACTGCACAAACAAAAAAGCGTGCAAACGATGTTCAGAAGAGCACGACGTAACACAATGTCAGAACCGAATAAAGAAATGTATAAACTGTGATTTAGGCAATAAAAAGTATGGCACAGAACATAATATTTCGCATGAGGCCGGTGATTGGGACTGCCCGAGTTATAAATATTTTCTGGAGATGGCAAGGTCACGGATTAAGTATGGATAGCATGCAGCTTGATGTCTTGGAAGAGGTTGAGGAGGAACAGGACAGGAGCCAACGGGTAGACCCAGGTGCCTTCAGTTAAACTGTGAGTAATGAGGATTTATCATTTAGTGTCTTACATCTAAATATACGCGGTATAAAAACAAACTTTGACGACTTTCTTGTGTTCTTAGAGACCTATATTTTGTTTTTCTTTGATGTGCTCGTACTGAGTGAATGTCATAAGCTTGAGAACTTTAACCAATTTAATATACCAGGCTACAGCACCTATTATAATTATGCGAATTTTAATTCATACGATGGGCTAGTCATCTTTACAAAAAACAATTTAAATCCGCGTTTCGAAAACTCCAAACTTAATTTATCAGAAATTACCGCAACAAGGGTAGAAATTAATTTAAATAACTGTTGTTATAACATATATGCTGTCTACAGATCACCATCATCAAGTACTAACCTATTTCTAGAAGACCTAGATCTGTATTTTAAATCTAAACAACGCGGTTACCAATTTGACATCTTCCTAGGAGACATTAACATTAATTTGTTGAGTGAGGATGACCCGTCTGTAATTGATTATAGGTCCCTGATGAATTCAAACGGTTTTGTGCCGCTGTCTCTTGGAGTCACAAGAGAAGCATCTGGTGCCTGCTTGGATCATTTTTTCCTAAGAAAGAAAATTAAATCGGAGACAGACTTATCTCAAGCACAATAATTGTTCATGATATCACAGATCATTGGCCAACAACTTTAATTATATCAAAAAATAAAAACAACTCAACAAACAATAACCGAAACAACCTCAAAAACAGTACCAATCAGGACAACTTTTATAGAATAGACTATGAAAAACTAAAAATATTATCACAAACAATTAACTGGAATGAAACTCTAAACTTTGTGAATCCAGAGGACGCTACAAGTTATCTAGTAGAAAACCTAAAACACATTACACAACAATCTGAGACGGTTATCAACATAACAAACAAACACAAAAAAATAAAACCGTGGATTTCAAACGGGATTATTGTGTCTATAAAACACCGAGATAAATTAAAGAAAGACTTAACAAAAAATCCTACAGACAAAAACGACATGCATACAAAGAATACAGAAACACACTACAAAAACTAATAAAAAACACTAAAAGTATCTACTACAAAATAAAGTAGACGAAAACATAGGAAATGTAAAAAAAATTTATAAACTTATAAGTGAAGCAACAAACGAAAATACAACAAAACCATCACTGACAGAAATACAACAAAATGGACTAACAATAACAGGTCCCAAAGAAGTAGCCAATGTCTGCAACGAGTATTTCATTAATATCGGTAAGTCTATGTCGGCATCGATCGGTACTCCGGCAGATCCATTTAAACTTGACTCAATCAAATGTCTATGTATTTAAGACCGACTAATCCCAGTGAGGTTACCTCATATACTGCTAGGCTTAAAAATAAATGCTCTTCTGGATTTGACAAAATAACTACAAGAACAATAAAATTTCTACATCAGGAACTTAGGGAACCTATTGCACACATCATCAATCTGATTTTTAAAACGGGCATAGTCCCCAAACACTTTAAAACATCTATTGTAACAGCCATCCATAAATTAGGGAATAAAAAAGATATTGGAAATTATAGACCCATAAGTGTAATCTCCAATTTGGCAAAATTTTTGAAAAATGCCTAAAAACAAGATTAGTTAACTATCTCAATAATAATAAAATACTGTCTGAAAACCAGTTTGGATTCATTGAGGGGTCTAATACATCCACAGCCATCAACGAGTTGACTGACTGTGTGACTGAGGGTTTGGGCAACAATAAGAGGGCTATAGCTGTATTTTTGGATTTGGCGAAAGCATTCGATACTGTCTCCCATCATATGCTGATTGAGGTGCTTGAGCGGTATGGAGTGCGGGGAATTGGGTTGCACGTATTTGTGGAATATTTGCGGGATCGCCCCCAACGCGTACGAATTGGTAACGATTTGAGTGATGAAAGAGTAGTAGAGCACGGTGTACCGCAGGGTACAGTACTGGGGCTAATCTTGTTCCTACTCTATATTAATGCTCTGTGCAAGCTTGACGTAAGGGGAAGAATTATTGCGTATGCAGATGACACGGTCATTGTTTTCTTCTGTCGGACGTGGGAGGGGGTTAGGGAAAGGTTAAGGTCTGGTTTAGTAAAAGATTTAAATTACTTGGACACTTTTAAGCTCCGCTTTAATATACATAAAACACACTATATGGCTTTTTCCCTAACAGAGGCAAATAGACCAGACTTTGACCGTATGCATTTGGAGAATCTCCCTGAACCTCTTACTCCTCGTGGCAGGATTAAGTACCTTGGAGTCTTTGTAGATAAGCATCTCAAGTGGAACGATCATATATTGTACAGCACCAAAAAAATTAGATGTTTAATCCATAAGTTTTATATGTTAAGAGAAATGTTAAATGGGAGACTCCTTATATCGATTTATAAGGCCCTAGTGGAGCCATTACTTGGTTATGGGATTTTAGTTTGGGGAGGGACATATGGTGTACATCTGGAACAGTTGAAGAGAATACAGAATTACATTGTAAAGATTATTTTTAAAAAACCGCGAATCTATCCCACCCATTTACTGTATCTGGAAATCTTAAATTTGAAAAGCCCTTATATTCTTACTGTCTGTAATTTTGTACATCTAAATAATAAATACAAGGACAAACATATAGCACACTCGTACCAAACAAGAGGTAACAAAAATCAACTTTTTAATGTCACTCTGTCAAGAAACAGCTTGGGGCAGCATTGTGTTGGCTATCTGGGCTTGAAATTATTTAATGAGATTCCATTAGCTATTAGGTTCATAAAGGACAAAAAACATTTTAAACCGGCTTTGAAAAAGGTTTTCTTGGCAAATTCTCACATTCTACTAAGTATATTCTAGTTCTATATACTTTTGTCTCCGACTTGTTGTACGAATCCTAATGTGGCAAGTTTCAACTTGAGAATATATGTGTACAGAGATTGGGTCTTGTATTTTTGTCCTATTGTTGTTAATTTACCTTTGATTTAGTAATAGATATTATGTGATAACATTTGATACTTCTGCATAAGTATAAGCACATACAGGTATTCTATACCTAGGTGCTTACCAAACTTTGAATAGGGATAAATTATTATATATATTGTAGTTACTAAGTACAGATTGTATTGTAAATATTTATATCCTGAAAAAATAAATCTAAAATAAAATAAAAAATTAAATTGCAAGTAACAAATGTTTAAAAAAAAAATGTGCATAGAAAAGGACAACGAACAGCTGTCTCAAACTGTAAATAAAGCAATACTTGTATTTATATAAATAAAAAAAGAGGCAATTGGCAACGAACAAAAAATATTTTAACACCGTTCGAGATCCCTTTTTTTGCGACCTTGAAACCGGCCAGGATATCACAATAACCTTCGCTTGCTGCAAATATAAATTCAATAAAAAAAATGCACTTTAGCAGTACTAGTAATGGCGGTAAAATGTAGCAAAATTCTAAATTCGCGCATCGACGAAATTCTATGCAAAGTATAGTAAAAATAGCAGTAAATAGTAATAAATTGCAAAATGGCACAGTAAGTACCATGCGATTGTAAAATAAGTAGTATAGAAAGAAGTATAAAATGATAAGTCGGCATAAATTGCATTCAAAATTATAAAGTATAACGTTGCTAAACCGAAGGTGGTCTGAAACAAAGAAAATCTAAACTTTTGGGTTCAAAAAAGCATCTGGCAAAAGAAGGACCAAGGCGTTATTAGCCACTCAAAATAAAAAGACTGCGTGATTAACCTAGGTTGCGCTGGCCTTATTAACCCTTGCCCAGATCTTCCTGGTCAGGAACCACCACAAGATCTAGCAACGTTTAGTATCGGTAAAAAATAAGTATACTACTTATGAAATAGAATACGTCGACTTACCAGATATGGGGATTTTTTTGCTGGGAAAAATGGACACCTACCAAAACGGCGCGGTAGGTACCGTCGAACGTTTATTGGTATCTGCTCTGCTCTCTCTACTTTCCAAATCGCGCTTCGTACGCGTGTACGATGAGTAGGTACGAGGGACGATAAAAAGCTAGGAAATGGAAAGTTGAAAATATATGTATTTAAATGTAAATTAAATAATTAAATTGCAATAAATAAAACAAAACGCGTAATTTTGAATGCAAGTACGTACCCATAAAAGAGAAAAAATATTTATAAGAATTGTGCTTTTTACCTTAAAAATAATATTAATTATAAACCTAAATATATATAATTTTTATTTGGTAATTCTTGGGTTTACAAGGTTACACAAAAAACAACTCATTTTAATGTAACGACGTTTCGTACATTTTGTCGTACATTTTCAAGCTTTATTCATCTAAAAATATAAAAGTGATCAATATAAAATACATGCACAATTTTTAAAATAACAAAAAACATTTTGTAACATTTTCTTATCATATACCTACAATAATATTCTTCGAAAATAGATAAAAATAAAATTTGAATAAAATAAGGAAACGTACCTTGGAGTTGCTTGTATTATGTTGAACTGAAGTTTTATTTTATGCGTTTAGCGAGGCTCCATATAAAAAAAACAAAATAACAAACACCAAAAAAGATCAGATACCGTTTATACGTACACTAAGGGAAAATTCTATTGACCATAATTAAAGTTTTAATTACCATAACTAAATTATCTTAGTTAAATGGGGGGCAGCTACAGTTATTTACTGTTATAACTAAAGTCGTTTTTCTACTTTTACTTGAGCTGCTATAGTAAATTACTTTAGTTGCTGTGGATATAGTTATTGTAATTAAAGTACTTTAATTATCATTAATATACAGTCTTAATGATACTAGCTACCATCATTAAAGCACTTTAATTACCACATTATATCGTATTAACGGGCACTATACAAGCTCATTGTTACACATCAGCTATGGTTATGAAAGTACTTTAGTTATCATAGATATAAGATATTAATACCCTTAATAACGTCATGATGTTACTGTAACTAACGCCGTTAGTTATGGTAGAATTAAACTTTAATTACTGTAGCAAAATAAATGTAATTGTCGCAGTAAAAAACTTTAATTAAGGTGCCCTTTATGGGCCCCTTTGCCATTTATCCTTTTTTGCAATTAAAATTCGCAGTGTTCTAAAAGATTTAATATAACTAAAAATAGAAGAATTACCGATAGTAAACAATCATAACAAGAATATGGAATTTCGAGCCCAATCCATTTTTCTATTTTGATAATTTATTATCAGTATTTATTTGCTTCATCTATATTTTTTCTTCCTAAGGCTGTAAAAAATAAGTAGTTTTTATGAAAAATTGTTATCCTATCATTAGAAAAAATAAAACAATATATGTTTTTGTTTTTGTTTATTATTTACTAAATAGTTACTTATTATTCAACAACGAAAACACATTACTCAATTTAAAAAATAGACCCGTTTAAGGATCTTAATAAATCCTAACTTAAGCTAAAAATAACACCTGGGTTAAAAAAACATTACAAGTAAGACCATTCTGGTTTTGCTATCTAATGGTAGGTCAATGCAGCAACGCTAACAGTTACGTTCATAGACGTCCAAAGAAACGTGTCTCCTGTTGGGCAAACATTTTTCTCATTGGTGTAGTCGATCCTGGTGGGTGGGGGGGAGGGGGTTGTTCCTGAAATCCATTATTAGTGATTAGTGGTAGAGAAATAGAGAGTAACGTTTCTAACTGAAATATTAACACATACCAAAATTTAAATTAATTACTAAACTTAAAAATTTTACTAAAACTTTCCTAAAAATAAAAAATTGAAATTGTGCTTGATGATAGGTGCTTCATGGTTGGCTTGCTGTAATTGAAAGAAAGCTTCAGCGTAGGAAAAATCATTTATGAGCTCAAACAAAGTTTATTATTAAATATTTATATAGGTATAATTATAGTGGGTGTAAAAATTAAATCACCATTTTATAACAAGTCACATACACCTACAGTTCTTTAGGAATCAGGTACATTTTCTTAAAACTTTTTATAATAGAGAAAAGTTAAATGGGCACAAATAACTAACTGAAACAATACTAAACTCTACTTTTTTTACTTTTTAAAAATAATAAACATTTTATCGAAAATTATCATTTTAATGCCGTTTGTAGCACCCAAGATCCCAGGAGGGGTAACTGCCCCCTGCCCCCCTATGCTTGTAAGTGAAAAATGTTTAATAATTATTTTTTGAAAAACTAATTTAAGAGACTGCGAAATAACTCGGGACTTGTGTTCAGCGACCCCTAATTAAGGCGTACGAAAAAAATTACGAAAAAATCGATGTATCTACTACATTATATCTATTAATAAAATTTATTTATGGGAATTGTGTTAAAAAACCTAAATAAGGAAAAACCCTAACCTACGCAAAAATTAAGCTTGAAAATGCATAAAAATAAAAAAATTGATAAGGAAAGAAATAAGAACACAAAGTCTTCCTCCACTATTATATTAAATTAAAGAATCTCGTATGTTCAGAGAAACTTTTTATCTCTACATGTTTCGAATGCAGAAGCATTCATCTTCAGGAGAATGAATGAAAAAGAAGAAACTAATAGATATCACCTTAACGGAGCATCAAAATAGTAAGTTCAGTAAATAGAACTGTGAGAAAACTAATACACACGTGGTATTGTAACAATAAAAAATATATGGGGTTCAGGCTCATGGCACTGTAAAAGTTTATAATATGCAGAATAAAAAATATAACATCTCTGTCTGAGAAGAATGGTTGGAAAAATGTGGAAAAGAAAAGTTAATAATTAATCGAGAAATTGAAGGTTGGTCATAACAGAAAACTGAAGTGTGAGGAAGATGAAATTATAAATTAAGTTAAAATATTTGGGTTATTGTTTAAAGTGGCAGTTCTGACAAGGTTCGTCAGATGAATACCTGAAAAAGAGAGATTTCTTTTAGGTTACATCGAATGGACAAAAATTGTGAAAACTTACCACATGTCGATTTATTACTTAAGAATAAGAAAATTGGAAAATGTAAATTTTGCTAATTTTATTTAGCATTTTGTAGAATACAGAACTTTTTTTTCAAAAAATCTTATGGATTTAATCCACTTACTTATAATTTTAATTTATAATTTCATCTTCCTCACACTTCAGTTTTCTGTTATGACCAACCTTCAATTTCTCGATTAATTATTAACTTTTCTTTTCCACATTTTTCCAACCATTCTTCTCAGACAGAGATGTTATATTTTTTATTCTGCATATTATAAACTTTTACAGTGCCATGAGCCTGAACCCCATATATTTTTTATTGTTACAATACCACGTGTGTATTAGTTTTCTCACAGTTCTATTTACTGAACTTACTATTTTGATGCTCCGTTAAGGTGATATCTATTAGTTTCTTCTTTTTCATTCATTCTCCTGAAGATGAATGCTTCTGCATTCGAAACATGTAGAGATAAAAAGTTTCTCTGAACATACGAGATTCTTTAATTTAATATAATAGTGGAGGAAGACTTTGTGTTCTTATTTCTTTCCTTCTGAATTTCCACTCCACTTTAAGTATGGACTATTTCTTCAAGTTGAAAAAAATTGATGCTTTTTTATCCCTATCACAGCTATATTTTAGCTATTAGCTGAATTCTAGTCGGACATAACCTCGACAGAGCCTCATTGCCTGACCAAAATTCTGAAATATTAGTTATATCTAATATTTATTATCTTTCTATCGCAACGGTTTAAAAAGAAAACACAACAAATATTTTAGTAGTTTTTTAAATTCTTACCTTCAAATGCTTCAAAAAAAGCCTCTTGGCCCCAGTTATACAGAATTGATTTATAGGTACGTCATTTTGTTTCTAACACAAACACTGTCGCGGTCGCAAATACGAAGACGCAGGACTGCGAACCGTACCCTCAGAATAGCTGATTAAGCTGATGAAGATGAAACATGAAAACGCGACGCCAGAAGACCAAACCGACAACGATGATGAGTTCTTCGTACTATCGAACACGGTCGATCATATCCGATGTTTAAATAGAAACAAACTTTAAACGGCGACTTTAGTTATGGTTATTAAAGGCTTTAATTACAATAATTCAAGGTTTAGTTATAGTACGAATGTCATTTACAGACGTTATTAAACGAAACACTGTCAACAGACTTTAATAATCATAACTAATCAAATGAATTATTACAACTAAACCCCTACATTACGGTAGACTTTTGAAACCTAATTAACCCGTATACTGATAGTAATTAAACCTTTTTAGTTCTATAATGTAGAAATATGTTTACAGTAATACAAATACTTCAGAAAGATGAGTTTAATTGTAGCAGATCATCTTACTGCTAGTAATAAAAAAAGAGCTGTGCCAATTAAAGGTTTAGTTATAGTTATTAATAAATCACCTATAACATACTTTAATTAACCGATTTTCCTCAGTGTAGGTACTATTTTTTAAAGATTTTCATATTGAATACAGGATGTTAATTAAGTTTTGTTTATAAATACAAAATGTACAAAAGTTTTGGGTTAGGAATTTATTTTATTAAATTATGGTAACTAAGGTTCTCTATGTCGGTTTTGTAATTGACATTAACTGACAAAAATAAATATAGATATGCAGCAAACGAGGACCGAACATACCTATTAAACAATTTTTTTAACTTTTTTTAAATTTTTATAAATATGCTAAAAAAAGAATGTATTCATCTTATCAATAGGTACCCACACTACGTATTTTACTCTTAAATTTGTGAACTCAATCGTTAAAAATATCAATATTTATACTTAAAAAAACGAATACGTTAAACGAGTTTATGCATCTTATACCAGTAATGAATATATAGATCGAATAGGGTGAATATAGTTAGTTAAACTATGTGGTGCCTGCAAAAGGTTGTAAGATCTTGTTACTTATATGGACTACTATTTAAACAGAAATATTCCAAGCAATATGGAGAATCAATAAGATCACTGTAAATTTTATAAACAAAAAGTGTATCAAAGAATTGCCTTCTTAATTTAAGACTATCAATCTTGTAAAAGGCGAGGTTACACTCGTAGGTTCTATGGTGCTGGTAGTATCGATGAAAACAATAATTTAACGTATTAATGAGCCTTCGTTGCACAGATTCCATAAGTCCACATATTTCATCATAGTGGGAATTCCATACAACACTATATAGCACACTCTAATACTGATCCAACAATATCCATCTGATCTCCAATAGTTCTATAAATTTTTAAGTCATCGACGTATAATGTTTCAGAATAAGAAAAACAGGTGTTGATATCATTTAGAAAAATATTAAATAAAAGTGGACCAAGACATGAACACTGGTACAGTGGTACCCCTGTATACTTGGGGTTGTTTTTTCTTGGATTTTTAAAGGTACTTCAATCAAAAGTATGCAAAAGATCGAGTTTCCAGATTAAGGGGTTGAGGTGCCCAATTGAAAGGCGTGAACACTGTGATACCCCTGATGTTACGCGGAAAGTAAAGCAATTTACCGCCACCTATTGGTATATATATCCGTTAAATAAGAAGAGAGAAGAGTGCACGCCGTTGGATCATGAATTTTATCAAAAGCTTTGGCAAAATCGGCATGCACTACACCCACCGACACTTCTTCCTCCATACTCGTTAAAATATGTTGCATAAAAGCATAGAATTCTGTGACAAATGGTATAAAATTGGATCTAACCGATCGTTTTTTAAAGAAGCTATGTTAATTATTATTAATTTTATTCTTACAAAGAATAACTACCTGTAACTATAGATTCAAAAACTTTTCCGAAATTTCTTAAAAGTAAGATGATTTTTTATATTATCTCTATTCCCAAATTTAAATATTTAGGAATAACCGGTTCAACTTTCCAGATGGAAGCCTTAGCGAAAACACTATTTTTATAATTTGTATCTGTCAAATTTGTAAACATAGATTTTTTTTTACATCAAATTGGGCTTCTTCACTAAAAGCTGTTAGGGAATACATAATTGTTTTTTTATTGTGGTCGATAGCAAAGTCGCCAATCGGGTGAGACACTTAAAATAATGTCCCTGTACCAAAAAAAAACGAGAACAATATTTTAAAAATATGGTGGAAATGCAGTCAGGGCCTGCAGACTTGCTAATATCTAGTTTTTTAAAGATATTTAAATATTTTTTTCAAATCAATTTCGGATATAGTAAAGCCGTCATTCGATCGACTCTATATTTACAGGTGTGTTATTATGTTCAAAACGCTAATAAAGTGGTCAGAAAACAATTCACATAACAATTTGCTTATCGTATACCATTTATTTGGATGGATTTCGTATTTTCCTTATTAGAAAAAAAAAGACACAAATACTTAGTAAAGACGTAATAAACTATTATTTCTTTTTGAACCGCATTTTCCAAAATGTTTTTAACACCATAACATCATGTACCATTATTTGGCCGAATACATCAATTAATGTTATCTTTATATTTGAATAATTTAAGTTACTCTATACATATGTAAACTACTTAATGTACTTATATAGGCTAGAAAGGCCGGCAAATGGCATTTTAATTTTGTAGAAGAAAACCTGAGAACCAAACACTATCGCATACGATTTTCGTTTTAACGCAACCCACAACGCGAAAAACACTTTAAACGCATTTTATTATAAAATTATATATATGCAACCACTGACAATACAAGCCCTTGCATTCTAATAAGACATTATCGCCTATCTGCCCTGCGCTATATATCTATCGATTTGTGCACGCTGCTTCAGTGAAACAGTAAAATGGACATTTTCATTGAGCAGCAAGCTAAAAATGTTTGGTTTAAAAGTAATTAATACGGTTAATATATTTTTTGTATTTATATATAAACAAAGCTATAATATAATTATGCATTAAAATTGCTTATTCTCGGACCTAATTCAAAAGAAAAAATTGGTATCTAAACCTAAGCTTTTCAGTTGTTTTGTTTAATATGTATAATAATAAATAAAATTAATTATTATTATTATTACATTTCGACAGTTAACAGATAATGTGCAAGTGATAAATATTTATTTACGTGTAATGCTAAGTTTATTTACGTTTGGAATCAAAAAATGCAAGTGTTGAAAAATTCTCAATTTTTTAAAATTCTTCGTTGGTCTTACACAGTACCGATTTTATGCTATATATTATTTATGTTAATGACCTACATGATGACTGTGCCTCTCAAGCCTAAAATAATATCAGAGGAGCTGATAAAAGCAAATCAATTGGACAATTCGTTTGAAATAAGAATTAAAAATAGCAACTTTAATTCAGATAGAAATATCATGCTACCGATGGAAAAGAATGAGTATCTTGTAAATGTAAACAATGCCGAAAATGAAAGAAAAGGGGAGACGCAAATTTTGACAGAAGTATTTAAACAGTAAGTTTTGCTATGGTTTAAATTTTTACATAGGCTCTTGTATCTGCCCTCATACATACTATGTACAGGCCCGAGTGGCCATTTTTGGGCATCACTTTTGCACTCTCTTATATTTAAAGATAGAGGGTTGCGGTTCTCGCAGCACTGTTCTACTTTTTTGTCAAATTAAATATGCCGTAAACAAAATTTTCATAGCCGTCTTGGTTTTTGAGATACATGGTGAAAATGAAAATTATCACTTTTGGGGCACCTATACCGTATCTCAGTTGTCTTTTAACTTATTAGAAAGATGAAAAGATATTCTTACAGAACTTTTTTGATAGAATCCAGTGGCGTAGTTAGTTTTTTTTTCTTGCGTCGTTCGTTTTTTAATTACGAAGCAAACATCTATATTTTTAAATATGACACCCTATATATATTTTTAACTAATTAAATTAAGCATTTTCTGGGCTTTTCAAAATTAAATAATGGTATATATTTATTTAAAAAAATAGCTTAAACTACACTTTTCCCCAAATTAATGCGTTATTTAACAGTAGACCATGGCGCAGATGAAACAAAAGAAAATAATGTATTAATGGCGATAAGTTAGATCGCGCGCTTGAAAAATTAATATTCAATATTGACTTAAAAGTTGTAAGTTGAAAATTTGTGTTTTCTTTTAAAAATGGCTGAACTGGGAATATTATCAGAACTTTGAAAAGTATGATATGTTAGTTTGCTACATACAATACAATGAAAATTCTCATCATTTTTTATCATTGTGCGTTTCTATACTTATTATAGATATCTGCAAAGAAGACAACTTTTCTTTGATAGGTTCTTTATACTTTAAGAGGACTTCGTACACCTCTAAAACGAGTTTTCTTTTCAAGGGTTTATTAATCGATTAAGAAAAAAATGTTGTATATAAAAGTTTTTTGAAATTTAGCAAAGAATATTGGAAAAGTCCTTTTGGTTTGTCATGTATGTATTATGTATATTTAAATCATTTATTTTTTAATTTAGCAACACCATATGGACTTTCCAATATTCTGTAACTAATTTTAGACAACTTTTATAAAAACATTTTTTTTAAAACGATTAGGTACGGTTTTTTTTTTAAACGAAAATTCGATTTTTAGTCTATTTCTTAGCATATTTATAATCCATCACAGTCGCCCACCGATGCTCTCTCTCTTACAATATCAGTGGCGAACTTATGGAGACGCAAACCTCCTCGCCTTGCCGGTCGGTGATACCAAGAATCTGTACAACGCACCAAATGAATTGTATAGATAATTGACTCATAGTTATTTATGTCTCTTTATGTGGACGATTGGACTTTAATATTCTATGATTAGAGTAAAAGAATTATATTTATTTCGTCGTACGAACCAGTTTATTGTTTATGAGGGCGGATTTGATTTTCTGTTGAAATTATGTTGTACGGGTATGTTGTACAGAGTAAGGATTATAACCGGAAAATATATTTTTTTTAAAATGAAAAAACACGTCGATTGAGATTTTGTATGATCTACATTTTGGCGACAACATTTTTTTTTTTCATTTGTTTTTTTTATGATATTATTATCTGTCATTATAGTATACAGGGTCCTGCGTCTCAATTCCCGTCTTCTATAGCTCACTTATTAATTAAGTTAGGATTTTAATATTTTGCAGACTTTACCTGTATCCCAGGGCGCATTTCAGGATTATATTTTTATTTATACAGGGTGTTCCAAAAAAGTGTGACGTCATTAGTATCTATTTTTTTAAATTACATGTCATAAATATTTTTACTTATTTAAATGCCTGTTATAGTAAGCCTTCATACCCCTAAAATTTTAATGAAATCGGTTCAGTATTATAGACGAAAAAAAATAAAAACTATTAAATATTAGTTTTGCACCACTGGTTTTAAAAATTAATAAAAAATAAAAATAATGCCTCGTTAATAAAATTATACATAGGCACTTAATAAATAAGGTCGAACAGACTGGTTAACCAAGTTTTATTAATACAAATTGTACAGGGTGTCCAAAATTTAGTGTCAAACTTTGCAAAAAATAAATCAATTTATTTTTCTTATTTCAAATTGGAACCCCTGTATATTATTATGTCATTCGATGTAGAATTAAAAATCAAATATTTGTTCTAATTACAACCCTATTGCAATTTCTGAGGCAGCAAGACTTATTTGCAGAAAACTTATTTTATCAACTATTCCACCAGTCATTATTATAAATAAATATGGAAGGTGGCTTTGAAAAACAATTTATTGGTATTAAAGTTTATTAAAACGACAAAAGCCCATTTTGACTTTAGTTTCAAATATTGTTAGATTATTAATTATAATCTATATTATTTTTTATGATGGAATACAACCAAGAAGAGCGCGTAGATATAATTTTCATATTAGAAGCATGCGAAAATAATTATTTTTTGTCACCTTTGTAAACGTTAATTCCAAAAAATTGTTTTTCAAAGTCACCTTCGATATTTATTTATGATAATGACTCGTGGAATAGTTGATAAAAGAAGTTTTCTGCAAATAAGTTTTGATGCTTTAGAAATTGCGATAGGGTTCTAATTAGAACAAATGTTTAATTTTTAATTCTGCATCGAATGACATAATAATATACAGGGGTTACAATTTGAAATAAGAAAAATTAATTGATTTAAAGTTTGAGACTAAACTTTAGACACCCTGTACAATTCGTATTAATCAAACTTGGTGAACGAAACTGTTTGACCTTATTCATTAAGTACCTTTGTACAATTTTATTAACGAGGCATTATTTTTATTTTTTATAAATTTTTAAAACCAGTGGTGCAAAACTGATTTTTTTTAGTTTTTATTTTATTTTCGCCTTAATACTGAACCGATTTCATTAAAATTTTGGGGATATGTAGGCAACTATAAGAGGAATTTAAGTAAGTAAGAATATATATAGCATGTAATCTAAAAAAATAGATCCTTATGACCTCACACGTTTTTGGAACACCCTGTATATACAAAAATATTTTCCTAAAATACGCCCTAGGATACAGGTAAGGTTTGCAAAGTATCAAACTCCTAACTTAATGAATAAGTGAGCTATAGAAGACGGGAGGTGAGGTGCAGGACCCTGTATAGTAGACACACCATTTTATTTCTGTTCAAACTGGAAGTACTATATACAGGGCTTCCCAGAAGTCCGGAATAAAATTAATATAGCCTTCTCCTGTAACTTTTGGGGAAAACGCTCGGACAAGTCAAATTAGTTTTATATATGCTCACATTTTGACGTTATTCGTTTGTTTTTTTTATAGACATTTGTCAAAGATATGGCGACATCGATCTTTTTTTTTAATGGAAACTGTTGGGACCGCCTTAATAATAATTGCGAGTCCCTTAATCCTTTTAATACCGCACATGCGCATAGAAGGATACAGTCCTTTAAATAAGTTTGCCCAAGCAGCACAAGCTCTCTTCTGCCACCTACACTGCCACTATCCTAACAATCTATTAATCATAACTCTTGACCTAATGTAACTGACTGTGATAAATAAGTTAATAAATTAATCAGTAAAACGCGGACTTTTAATTATAATCTATTATAACGTAAACAGTTATAACAGTGGCGACGAGATAAAAGGAAAAACCTATTCGTTTGAGTTAATTGTGCAAAGTTCCGGGTGAAGGTCATTCAAAGTCAAGTTCGTGTCCGTTCAGTAAGAAGCATGGCAACAGAAAATCGTACGTCGGGATCAGTGCCTAAATTCTATGAATTTGTGCCCGAAGTGGATGAATGGAAAATTTACGCCGAAAGACTTGAACAGCATTTCACAGCGAACAAAGTTACCGAAGACACAATTAAGGTAGCAATTTTACTAAGTTCGTTAGCACCGGCAACATACAAATTATTACGCAATTTAACTCATCCTGAATTGCCCAAAACCAAAAAGTTTACGGAGCTCAGTCAAGTTCTAGCAGCCCAATATAGCCCGTTAATCAGCATATGGAGGGAGCGAAGAAAATTTTATGGGACTTGTCAAGAAGCTTACGAATCAATCTCAGACTGGTATGCGAAAATACGTAGTGCAGCCACGGATTGTAGTTTTGGAAATCATTTAGCTGATATCCTGAGAGACCGTTTCATAACAGGAATGTGCTCCGGAAGAATACTTGATCGTTTGTGTGAAGAAGCTGAAGAAAAGACCTTAGAGGATTTATTTGCCTTAGCCTTAAAAGTGGAAAGCGTCACCAAGATGGAAAACCATGGAAGCGTGAATTTCGTGCAACCCAAGCCAAAATTCCCGCCAAGATCTGTCAAACCAGACCACGCCCATCAGCGCAGAGGCATAATGCAGTGTCAGCGAGAACAACCAAGGTTTCATGGAACCATGGATGCGACCTCTAGGAGCCAAAAGCAGAAACAAAGCAGACAGCTTGTCAGCCATCAACAGCAACGACACAAAAATCCGGTCAGTACTAAATGTCACAATGATATAAATTTATGTAAACATTGCAATTCACCTAATCATTCTAATTTTTTATGTTTCTTTAGGAATAATCGATGTGAAATATGCAAGAAAGTAGGTCATATATCAAAAATTTGTTATAAAAGAAATGTGAATTATATTGATGTTGAAAAAGAGTTTAATAAATCTGAACTAATAAATTTAGAAAAGCATCAAATAATGGATAGGGCAGTGAATATATTTAATTTGGAAGGTAACCAAAATTCATTTGAAATAAAGGTTATTATAAATGAAAAATTCTATCCTATGATAATTGATACTGGTTCGGCTGTAAGCGCCATGAATATGGATACGTTCCAAAAAGATTTTTCTCATTTTAGGTTATATAATGGTGACACAAAATTGAGAGGTTATAATGGGAGCATATTTGTCCCCAGAGGATTTATACAGGCAGAAGTAACGTATAGAAAATTCACCAGGCTCGTCAAGTTCTACATCGTACTCAGTGGGGGACCGAATCTACTGGGACGTGACTGGATAGAAACATTCAACGTTAAGATTGAGATGATTAACGCAAAATCAGCAGAAGGTGAGGTAAATAGACTGATAAGTAAATATTCGGATCTTTTTAATGATAAATTGGGAAATTTTAAATATTTGAAAGTCTCTTTAAGTTTAAAAGATAATGTAACCCCTATTTATTGTAAATATATAAATGTTCCTCTTGCTTACCGAGAAAAAGTAGAGGAAGAACTTATAAAACTAGAGAAGGAAGGTGTCATAGCACCAGTAGAGAGTAGTGAATGGGCTACCCCTCTAGTACCTGTTTTAAAAGATGGTAAAATAAGGTTATGTGGTGATTATAAAACAACAGTTAATAAGTGTATTAAAGATTTTAAATATCCTTTGCCAAGAATCGATGAAATTTTTTCTAAATTAAATAAATAAGGTATTTTGTTCAGTAAAATAGACTTAGTAAAAGCATACAATCAATTCTCCGTAGATGAAAAGTCAAGTGAAATACTTACTTGGAATACTTGTCGTGGTTTATATAAAGTTTTACGTTTACCATTTGGTATCAAAACCGCAAGCAGTTTATTCCAGAAATCTATCGAAAGTTTGTTTCAAGGTATGTCTGGAGTAGTGAATTTTATGGATGACATTGTAGTCACTGGTCCTAACTTCCAGGCCCATGTTGAAAACTTGGAGAGAGTATTTGCAAAAGTTCAAGAAGCTGGACTAACCGTACAGAAAGAAAAATGTGAATTCTTCAAGGAAGAAATTGAATACCTAGGACACAAAATTTCTAAAGAAGGCATTAGGAAGTCGGAAGACAAGATAAAGGCAATTGTTGATGCACCCAGGCCAACAAATACATCGGAAGTGAGAAGTTTCACAGGTTTAGTAAATTATCATAAATTTATTCCTAACGTAGCAGATTTGCTTAAACCTATTTATAAATTGTTGAAGAGCGATACTAAATTTTTATGGAATGCTGAATGCGAGAAATCTTTTAAAAAGGTCAAAAGCATAATAGCATCAGACATATGTTTAGCTCATTTCAACCCTGATATTCCAGTTTATTTAACAACGGATGCTTCCAACACAGGCATTAGCGGATTTTTATCGCATATAATTGAGGGTAGACATCGGATAGTTGCCTGCACCTCAAGAACACTGATGCCTAGTGAGGAAAAATATAGTACAATAGAAAAAGAAGCCCTTAGCATAAGATATTGTGTGGGAAAATTTTACCAATACTTAATAGGAAAATTCTTTATTCTTAGAACCGATCACAGACCATTGATAGCTCTGTATGGAGAAAACAAAGGACTACCCCAAATGGCGGCTAATAGAATTCAAAGATGGGCATTGTTTCTGTCAGAATTTGACTACAAAATAGAATATATCAAAGAAAAAGACAATCCAATAGCAGACTTTATGTCCAGACTACCATTGAAGGTAAAAGAGACATCAGAGGTAGAGTCTGATAGGGATTTGTATATAAATTTCACCGAAACAGTAGACTCATGGCCCATAGACAACAGGGAGATAGGAAAACAGACACTAAAAGACCCTGAACTCAAGACTGTATTAAAATACGTCAGAGAGGATAAGTGGCCATCAAAAATAACTCAAAAGTTAAAGCCCTATTTTCAGAAAAGAGAAAATTTGACGGCTGATAAGAACATATTAATGTGGGGTCACCGAGTTGTTATTCCAGAAGTATTGAGAGACAATCTTTTAAAAGAATTGCACTCAAACCATTTTGGCATCAATCGCACTAAAAGTTTGGCAAGATCAGTCATGTACTGGCCGAACATCGATGATTATATAGAAAGAATGTTGAAAACTTGCTTCCCATGTATGATAAATAAACAAAATCCACCTAAAAATGAACCAATAGCATGGCCAGAATCCAGAAATGTATTTGATAGGATACATTGCGACTTTTTGTATATAAGATCTCAAGTTTGTCTACTCTGTATAGATGCATATTCTAAATGGGTTGAAGTTTGCCCTGTAAAAGGCACCACAGCTCAAGAAACTCAAGAAAAATTAAGAGAAATTTTTGCAAGAATGGGGATTCCGAAAACTCTAGTGTCTGATAACGGTCCACCATTTTGCTCAAGGCAATTTGAACAATTCTTGAGAGGTAACGGAGTAAAACATGTAACTAGTCCACCATACCATCCTCAAAGTAACCGACAAGCTGAAAACGCAGTAAAAACGTTTAAGAACAAAATTTATACAGCGTTAAGTGATCCTAAAAACAACAGAGTACCATTACAAACATTAATCTCAAGATATTTATTAACTTACAGGAATACCAAGCATGCGACTACTAATAAGGCCCCTGCAGAAATGGTTTATGGTAGATTGCTGCGCAACAGGTTAAGCTTGTTAAAAGAAACTGTAGAGAGTCCACTCAACGTAGAGGATAGTAAAGAACCAAGGAACAAGAAAAATATCTCAGAGTGTAAAAGAACTTTCAAAAGGGGGGAGGAAGTACTAATTAGAAACTATAAAAGAGGCAAAGATCAAAAGCTATGGACAGAAGCAACCATTTCAAGGAAGTTGGGAAAAACGACATATGTGTGTGAATTTTCTTCTGGTGAAATTTGTAAACGTCACGCTAATCAAATAACATTGTTTTCAGGGAGGCAAAATGAACATTGTTTTGATAATTCTTATAAAGTTGATAATTCGCGAGAAAATTTCAATCACCAAACATATCAGTCTGTAGCCAACCCTCTTTTTGCTGCTGATTTTTCTATTATAGGTAAACAACCAGAACGTGATGAGCAAGGCGAGACTGAGGACGACTCGGGGCCAAATGCCAGCCTGAATACTGATGAGCTCTGTAAAAATGATTGTAAAGTAGGGAAAAGTGTAATTAGTAGGGCTGACAATATTCAAAATTTTGATTGTAGTATTTCAACTGACCAAATAGAATTAGTAAAGCAGGGTAGTGGTAGAAGAGCAGAAAGAAGGATAAGAATTCCTAGTAGATATAAAGATTTTGTGTTGCAGGACAAAATCGATGTCATAATAAATGAAATAGACTAAGTCTAAAATAATTACAGGAATTCGAGATTTCTTTAAATATGTTTACATAAGCATTGCATAGGATAAATATATGTTAAGTGTGAATGTTAGTTGTTAAGAAGTCTCAAATGTTATATACATAATCATTGTAGAATCGTTACAGAATGAATGTTAAATGTGTATGATAGTAAGTCCAAACTTAGCATGAGGGAGTGTTGGGACCGCCTTAATAATAATTGCGAGTCCCTTAATCCTTTTAATACCGCACATGCGCATAGAAGGATACAGTCCTTTAAATAAGTTTGCCCAGGCAGCACAAGCTCTCTTCTGCCACCTACACTGCCACTATCCTAACAATCTATTAATCATAACTCTTGACCTAATGTAACTGACTGTGATAAATAAGTTAATAAATTAATCAGTAAAACGCGGACTTTTAATTATAATCTATTATAACGTAAACAGTTATAACAGAAACATACAGCTTGTGATACATCATTTGAAAGCTAATATCTCGTACCGTATGCTTATAAATGTTGGCGCGATTCTGTTAAGCTATTTCAAAATGGCGACTGTTAAAACTTTTTAAAAAATCTCTATTTAAATAAGCGGAAATGATAAATCATTGATGTTTTTTAGTTTACAATTTCACAACATGTCAGAACGTGAAACATTGAAGATTTCTTATTTGTTATCTGAATGAAGGCTGTCCCGGGTTGCCCATTTGCCGGTTTTGTTGTGACGTATGTACTTTCTTCTGCGTGTTTTTATTAGATAATGCACTTTGTTTAATTATTTTCTCAGTAAATAATTAAATATTTTTAAAACTGTAAGGTAGAAAATTTTATTTTTTCGTTCTCTATACGATAGGGTCAAAATGAAAATTTTTTGAAAAAGCCCATTTTGTGCATATCGCGAATTTCTAACTATTTTTGCATAGTTTTACACTTTTTTTTAAAGCATCGATTTTTCCAGGAGTAGGTACTTACCTGTTAGTTATATTAATTTTTTATTTAATTATTTGTAGACCATTTTTTAAAGTTGTTCCATTTTATTTATATATATTTAGCTGCGAGGGTAAAAACAAATAAAATAATTTCTCGATCACATATTTCCTATATTTTTCAAGGCAATGAGGAATCAAAAGTGTTTAATTCCAAAAGTTCCCAAATTGACATAAAATCCTATGAAACCACTATATCTTACCATTTCTCTTCATTCTCTACTTTTGAAAGACTTGGAAAACACAGGAATAAGAGGAATTCCCCTTCAACTGTTTAAGGATTACTTAAGCAATCGAAAACAACTAGTCAGAGTGGGTGACTTATTCAGTACGGAAAGAGTTGTAGAGTGTGGAGTGCCTCGAGGTACTGTTTTGGGTCCAGTGCTGTTCTCCGTATATTTAAATAACTTACTTAATCTTGACGCTGCCTGCGATATTATTAGTTTCGCTGATGATACCGTCCTGTTTTATACGGCGAATAGTTGGGATTCCCTACGTCAGAAAGTGGAAAGTGACCTTGAGCATATATTTAATTGGTTTTCAAACAAAATACTTACAATAAACTTTGAACAAACTAAATTCATAACGTTTACATCTTATCAGAACAGTCAACCAAACTATAACACAATAAGAGTAAATTATAACAATTCTTTCATTAATATTATGTCCACATCTGATATAAAGTATCTGGGTATTACAATCGACTCTTACCTACGATGGGATAAACATATTCAAAACGTAAAGAATACCCTCAGAACTCTTGTTTATAAATTTAAGATGTTATCTTCCTTTTTGAAAACCGATCATTTGAGAATTATGTATTTTGCTCTCGTTGAGTCCAGACTTTGTTATGGTATATTGGGATTGGGAGGAGTCTCGGATAGATATGCAATGAGTTTGGAAGTACTTCAAAAGCGAATTATTAAAATCATTTATAGGAAACCATATATTTATCCCAGTAACCAGTTGTATGTGGAAACAGGATTTTTTGATATAAGGCAAATGTATTTTTACAACATATGCATGCACCTTTATAGCAACAATGCCCTTATAACATTAATTGATCATGCATACAACACCAGAACCAGAGCAAAAAATAATGCAAAAACTACTGTAACAAAAAAGACCATAGGGCAAAAAAGTTACCTTTATTTAGGAACCAGAGTGTACAACTTTTTACCAAGAGAATTAAAAACCCTTGTCCAGTCATTTAATTGTAAACCCTTACTTAAAAAAAAAAAAAATAAAGTTGTTTCTGCTTACCGTGGAAAGATCGATCATTGATGGTATAGTCAGTGTAAAGAATTAGTGCTCCCTGCATACTTTTATGGTTGTTTTGGGATGGTGATTGTGGGTGGGGATTTATTTTCTGATTAACTTTGATTGAGTGATAAGATCTAATCATCTTGTAATTTTATCACTTCTTTTGTCTTTGCTTGTTTTTTGCTTGAGCTTTTTGCTTGAGTTTCTTAGCTTAACTTTATTAAAAGGTATATAAGGTCTTATAAGATATGTTTTGTAGTGTGTAGTGTAGTTTTCTATTGTATAATATTATTATAACTATTTACTTGAATTGTAATTAATAAAGACCTGCGTACAGCATCAGCTCCTGCAGGTTCTTGTAGTTTATTTGCTATGTAATTAATTTTTGTGAATTATTGTAACCATTTTATTTTTGATTGGTAAATAAACTTTATTATTATTATTATTATTATTATTATTATTATTATGTTTTCAGTGTTCTGTTTCTCAGCTTTTTGTTGGTAAGGCTGGTGTTATTTACAGTACAGAGAAGAAATTCATCTTAACCTGTACTGTTTAGAAACTTCCGTACTATATGGCAAGTTTGGAGGATGACGCTTTTCTGAATAAGTTGGTATAAATAACCTGAAAGACCCAGTTTTTCCAAGTTGGGCTTGAAATTTTTCGTCATAGCTCCCTCCACCGATATTATAATCGGAATTATGTCGATTTTATCTAGCTTCCATATATTTTTTATCTCTATAGCCAAATTCGAGTACTTGGTCTTCTTCTCCGATTCGGTTTTAGAGAGGTTGTGTGTTAGTGGGCAACCTATATCGATTATGAAAGCTTTCTTGGTGGTTTTTTCGATGAGAAGAATATCCGGACGGTTGTGGTCTACTGTTCTATCCGTTGTTATTGGCCTGTCCCAGTATAAGAGATATTCAGGGGATTCAAGGACTGGCTCGGGTGAGTATTGGTAGTATGGTGGGAGGTTTTCCCTTAGCCCTAGTTTATGGGCCAGTTCCTTGTGGATGATCTTTGCCACCTGATTATGTCTCCCCAGGTAAGCGTTGGGGGCCATAGCACCACATCCCGCCGTGATATGTTCTATCGTTTCTCCGGGACAATTGCATTTTCTGCACACATCTTCCACATTTCTCTTCAAGATGACCTTTTCATAGTTTCGAGTTCGAATGACACGGTCTTGGATAGAGATTATAAAACCTTCTGTTTCAGCGTGGAGCTGTCTTTTCTCTAACCAATTCAGTGACATTTCTCTATCTATGAGTGGATTTTGGAGTGCAGTAGGGAATTTGCCGTGTAGAGCTTTCTCTTGCCAAGTTACAAGCTGTTGACTTGGCGGCGCGCGGATGATGTTAGGTAATCCGTTTTGCTTTAAGTTAAGGGCTGTATATCCAGCATCTGCTGCTACCACTTTCTTAAGAATTTCCCCATTCGATTCTTGGAAGTATTTTCTCATAGAGGTCTCTTGCGACTTGCACAAGTTATATATATTAATGAGACCTCTTCCTCCCTCCTTTCGTTTTAGGTAGATTCTTTCAAGTGCAGAGCGTGGGTGGTGGAATCTGAATTTTGTTAGCAGCCTGCGCGTAAGCCTATCTAGTTCGTGCAAATCCGTGTCTGAATACTTAAGGATCCCGAATGAGTAGGTAAGTATTGGTATTGCCCAGGTGTTGATGGCAGTAGTAAGGTTACCAGCATTCAGGTGAGTATTAAAAAGCTTTGTTAATCTGCTTTTGTATTTGTTTTTAAACTCCCTTTTTAGGCTTGTGTGGTTTATTTGTTGGTTTTGGGAGATGCCTAAGTATTTATATGTTTTGTCCTCATCTAGTATATCTATGCCTTCAAGCAGTCCACGATTTTGTTCAGTCTTTCCGCGTACGACATTCAAGATTGCGCACTTGTCTAATCCAAACGACATTTTGATGTCATCGCTAAATGTCTTGGTTATTTGAATTAGGGACTGTAGGTGGGTTTTGCTTTCAGCGTAGAGTTTGATATCATCCATAAATAGAAGGTGGTTTATTCTAAAATTCTCAGTTAAGTTGGGACGATATCCGTAGGATGTTGATTTTAGTAGTGAGGACAGTGGGTTCATGGCCAAAATGAACCAGAGGGGGCTTAAAGAGTCGCCTTGAAATATACCTTTTGATATATTTATATTGCCAAGCTTCTCTTGTCCAATATGGAGATTGGTATTCCATTGCTCCATTAGGGTACCTAACATGTTACGTATTAGGGGGTGTACTTTGTATATTTGCAATATCTTCTTTAGCCAGTCGTGAGGAACAGAATCGAATGCTTTACTATAATCAATGTAGCACATATTTAGATTTCGCCTTTTAACTTCAGCCTGTTTTATAATAACGGCATCGATTGTAAGCTGTTCCTTGCAACCCAAAGCTTTCCTAATACAGCCCTTTTGCTCATCAGCTACCAGGTTGTTATTTATGCAGTGTGTGTATATTTTTGAGTACATGACTGATGTTAAAAGTTTATACACCACTGACAGACAGGTGATCGGTCGGTAATTTTTTGGGTCGTTTACCTGCCCTTTTTTAAATAAAAGGAAGGTATTGCCACTGGCAAGATGAGCTGGGAAGTATTCAGGGCTTAGGAGAGCCTTGCTAAAGCAGTTTGCGATTACAGGGTGTAGGCTGGTGAAAGTTTTGAGCCAAAAATTATGAATTTATTATTATTATTATTATTATTATTATTATTATTATTATTATTATTATTATTATTATTATTTAATTTTTACCAATTAGAAGCGACAATTATGATGCCAAATATATATTTTGTTAGAAGAAATTATTTATCAGTCAGCCATTTATTCAATTTTTCACTCGCAGCAAACGTTTGTACGTTAACATAAATAGATAATCAAGAATGCCAATCGATTTGAGTAATCTTTGTTTTTAGAAGTTGGTAATAAATTATTGGTAGTTACGCCACTGGCTCCCGTAAATTGCCGGCCATCCGCGATGCCTTTCCACGTCAGCCGGCCGCTGGCTTTCGTGAAGGTATCAGCATGAAATCTGTTAAAGCGGGTAGCTACAGCGTCCACTTAAGATAATTTAATTAAATATGGATCATTTGCGCGACCAGAAATCAATTCAAAACATTTTCGGAATAAATAATATGCGAATATTTTTCTTTTGTTTCATCAGCGCCATGGCCTACTGTTAAATGACGTATTAATTTGTTGAAAAGTGTAGTTTATTCAGCTATTTTCCAAAATAAATACCAGAAAATGCTTAATTTAATTAGTTAAAAATATATAGGGTATCCCATTTAAAAATATGGATAATTGCTTCATAACTAAAAAAGGGATGACGGAGAAAAAACTAAGTACGCCATTGGATTCTACAGTTCTGTAAGAATATCTTTTTACCTCTCTAATAAGTTAAAAGACAACGGGGATACGGTAGGTGTCCCAAAAAAGATAATTTTCATTTTCACCCTTGTAATGTCGACGCGCATGCGTCAAAGCCAGCCGCAACGACACGAACCACAAGAGTCTGTGGACCAGACGGATAGGTGCACCGAAAGAAGCCGAACGCCGCGGTGTCAATCTAGGTTATGTGCGTTTACATGTCGTCCGAAACAATAATAAGATGTAGGCGTATTTACAAGTTTACATGTCGTTTTAAAACGATATTAGGTAATAAATAAATTATATTAAATTACGTTATATTTATGAATATTTCCGGCTTTGCATCAGCTAATTAAAATGCCATCAAAGCGCTTGCATGCAATTTTGCTTGAACTTGCACCTAATGTTAGGCTTTTAGACATTTGTCAAGTTGGTATATAAGTATTACATGACTTTTTATACAATAAACTTTTCAAGCAATAAAAAATCAATAAATATCTGGGCACATTCTGCCGTTAATAATAATTTAGTAATTCCGTAGGTACGGTGGTAAACTTTAATTATTTTACAAATATGTAATAGATTTCTTGACAAAACGGTGAAGCTAAATGCCAATTTTTTACAAACACAAACGTATAAAATTAACAAAAGTGTAATAGATTTCTCGATGGAATGGCGAACTTGATAATATTTATTTAGAAATACATACTTAGGTAGATACCATACAATGACATTTGAAATAAGAAAAAAAAGTTAAAAGTTTGACACTAAACTTTGGACACCCTGTACAATTCGTATTAATCAAACTTGGTTAATGAGACTGTTCGACCTTATTTATTAAATACAAATTGTATAATTTTATTAACGAGGCATTATTTTCATTTTTTATTAATTTTTAAAACCAGTGGTGCAAAACTGATTTTTCTTTGTTTTTATTTTTTTTTGTATATAATACTGAACCGATTTCATTAAAATTTGAAGGCAACTATAAAAGGCATCCATATATCAGAATATTCAGGGCGGAATATTTAACTGGAATAAATTCAGTAATAGAAAGCCGCTTTATTTGCGGAGAAAATACGGAAATACGGGTGCCTTTATTTTTAGTTTGGTACACTTTTCTCGTCCCGTTATGAAATTTACCCCTTCTGGGGGGTAGAAACCGCCCCTAACTTTTTTTCTCAAACGTATTGCGGTAGCTCGTTGGAAAGGGCATAAAAAAAGGAAAACGACCCACTATTTACTTTTGCATTTCGATAATCTAGACGCTATTTTTTTTATTGTAAAAATTGTTGGAAATGTTAGGGGGGTTTCTACCCCCAGAAGAGGGGTAAATTTTATGACGGGACGAAAAAAGTTTAACAAACTAAAAATAAAGGCACCCGTATTTCCGTATTTTCTCCGCAAATAAAGATACTTTCTAATACTGAATTTATTCCAGTTAAAAATTCCACCCTGTATCTGTGGCTTGGTACAAGAAGTGCATATTATATGTCACTATTTTGCGTTTTTGAGATAAATATGCCAAAGTACTAATAAAAAATGTAAATTTTATGAGGGTAAAATGTCTAAACCCCATTTTACAAAAACAAAAAAAATGCTTATGTCATTTATTAACTATTTAAAAGTTTAAACTTTTAAAGCGAATATTATCAATTTCACAAAAACTGACATATGCACACACAGATACATAATATATAGCATGTAATTTAAAAAATAGATCCTTATGACGTCACGCTTTTTTGGAACACCCTGTATAAACAAAAATATTTTCCTGAAATGCGCCATAGGATACAGGTCTAGTCCGCAAAATGCCAAAATAATAACTTAATTTTTAAGTGAGCTAGGGAAGACGGGAGGTGATGAGATACACGACCCTGTAGAATAAACTTTCATTCAAAAATGATAGACTGATATAGACATTATTCTAAATATTTCCCATTTAAAAAATGTGTATAAGTGGCTTTTAATCCTCCCTTGTATACTCGTACATAATTCAAAATATATATTATAATGTACCTTATAGTCCTAGATTGTCTCGCACAGGTCACAGGTCACACAATGAATACTAAGTACGCGTTTATCGTTTATCAAACGTGCCTGGTAAAACACATGAATTTCGCGCCAATAAGTTATGTCAAACGGTTTTCTTTCGATTCGATCGATCGGCACCGGGCACCGGAGTTCGGCTTCTTTCGGTGCACCTATCCGTCTGGTCCACAGACTCTTGTCACGAACCGGCCAACAGTGGCAAGGGAGTCGATCCCTGCCTGCCATCAAGTCAGGACTGCACGCCAACGCCGCTCCCGGCAGAACAACCGCCATACTGTTTCATGTACCCGTATAGCTATAGTAAATTGACTGTGATATTTCATTAATAAATAGTTACCTAGTGCGGGCGACTTTCATTTACGAGCAAACACCTCAAAGTGGCGACGAGTAAAAGTGGATAACGCGGAAAGCTCGGTATCATAAGTAAAAAAACACGGGACGGCGTGTGTAAAAGAAAATGGCGACCAATGCAGTAGGGCACTTCGCAGAATTCAATCCAGAAAATGACGATTGGGTAGTATATGCTGAACGTCTGGAAGAGTATTTTACAGCGAGTGGACTAGAAGAAGGTAGAAAAGTCGCTACTCTCCTCACGTTAGTGGGCACTACGACATATATGCTCCTAAGGGACTTATGTAACCCAACTCATCCCAACAAAAAGAGCTTCGAGGAACTAAGCGAAGTCCTGAAGAAACATTTTACTCGACAGCCAGTGGTTTGGCGGGAAAGGAAGCGTTTCCACGAGGCCAAACAGGAAGCGAGAGAAGCAATCGCTGACTGGCATGCGCGAATTTGTAAAATGGCGGTAGAGTGCAAGTTTGGAGATAAGCTAACGCTATTCATCAAAGAAAAATTTGTAACTGGTTTGAAGTCGGAGAAGATTTTTGATCGTATCTGCGAAGAAAACAAAGAAACAGACCTTAGCAAGTTGGTAGAAATAGCGAGAAGAAAAGAAAATCTAGCAGCCATGTCTGCGCAAGAGGACTGTCATTTCACCAACAGACGACCAGCTGGTAACGAGCATGACCGGAAGCATCCCCAGCGTGGACATACGGCAGGCGTTCCTCCGTCGATGGGCGCACGCAACAGAGGAAAATTTGACAACCGCCGAACGAAAGAGGGGGCGACAGCATTGCAGCGAAGCCAAGATGGGAGACGTCAAAATCAAAACAAAGATTGTGGTATTTGCGGAAAGGGACATAGAGGTCAGTGTATATACCAATTATGTTTGCTCAATATGTAATCGCAAGGGTCATCTAGCGAAGGTTTGTAATAAAAATAAGAAATTTAATTTTATAGAAAATAACATTGATAGCAACAGTAATAATGATAGCAACAGTAATAATGATACCAACAATGATTATGTTTGGCAGTTGACAGATAGAAATAAAAACAAAAGGGACGACTCATCTTTTAATAGTAATTTAACCAACAAGTACATTAATAATGGCGATTAATGATTAATGATCGAAATATTTTAAGTTAATGTTCGAGATCATTAATCGCATTTTAATGTAATAGTTGGTTACAATGTTTTTTCGTCGACCGTATTTTTTACTAAAGTGAAGAAAAACAATTAACAACTTTTATTTTACAAACCAGATTTCACAATTCTACAAATACTAATGACAGCGGACGACGTTTTGGATTGACGTTTTATTATTTTGTTGATTTGTTTGCATGGCTGCCTTTAATTTTAATTACCAAAATCGTGCATTTATAGAAAATCAAGCATTAATAGGGGTCATTAATGAATGATTTTGGGAACGTTAATATCGGATGTAAATACACGGTCTACGGAAAAGATTTTAAATGTATTTGTCAAGATAATGTTTGTTTATGTGACAATATTTGTAAAATAAATGTTTGTAAAAAGTATGGCATTGGAGAAGGTAATCGGGATAGATTTAAAGTAACTTTAAATATTAAAAATTCTGACGTAAGTTTTCAGATAGGTTCTGGCGCATCTGTGTCAGCAATAACAAAAAAGATATTTCAAAGTAAATTTAAATATTATGAATTGCAAAGGGATAACACGATTTTAAAGTCATATGATAACGCAGCGTTTAAGCCATGCGGATTTATAAGAGTCCTGGTGGAATATCAAGGTAGAAAAGCTTATATTAAATTTTATGTAGTGGCTAATGCAAATGTTTGTATTTTAGGACGTGATTGGCTTGATGCATTTGAGGTAGGATTTGGGCTTATCAACAAGGTCTCGGGTGAAGGAGTAGACACTCTTTTGCTGAGAGAATTTCCTGAAGTTTTTAGTGGGGAGATTGCTAAATTTCGTCCTGCTGAAATTAAACTTCACTTGAAGGATAATGCTACACCTATTTTTTGCAAACCAAGACCAGTACCTTTTGCATATAAGAGGCTCATGGATGAACAATTGGAGAAAATGGAGAAGAATGGTATCATTACTCCAATCGAAACATCAGAGTGGGCAACTCCATTAATACCGATCTTGAAAGAAGACGGAAGCCTAAGGCTTTGTGGAGATTACTCGGTGACTGTGAACAGGCACTTGAAGGAGATGAATTACCCATTACCAAGAATACAAAAAATATTTGCAAAACTCCATAAGGGTCAAACGTTTTCAAAATTGGATTTAGCTTTTGCATATAACCAATTTGTATTGAATAAAGAATCCAGAAATATAGCGTTTATATCGACACCTAAGGGTTTGTATGAAATGAATAGATTGCCTTTTGGCATAACAGTGTCCAGTTTTATTTTCCAGAGACATATTGAAGGTTTATTTAGTGATATGGAAAATGTTTCTTGTTTTTTAGATGATATTCTAGTACAGGAGCAACAGAGAAGGAACATATTGAGACATTGAAAAGAGTATGTCAAAGATTGAAAGAAGCAGGTTTGATTTTAAAATTGAGTAAGTGTGATTTCTTTAAGGAATCAGTCGAGTATTTGGGTTTTAATATTACAGCTAAAGGTCTAAGAAAATCGGAAGACAAGGTAAGGGTAATAACGGAGGCTCCGCAACCACAAAATGTGAAAGATGTTAGAATGTTTTTAGGGATAGTAAATTCTTATGGCAAATTTGTACCAAATGCAGCCAGATTATTGGCCCCTATATATAATTTACTAAAAGACAATGTAAAATTTTATTGGAGACCGGAATGTGAAAACGCCTTTAGGGAAGTTAAAAATATTATTGCCTCTGATTTAATTTTAGTTCATTTTGACCCAAGCTTACCTCTTATCCTAACCTGTGATGCTAGCCAAAGTGGGATTGCAGGAGTTGTATCGCACCGGATGAAAAATGGGGAGGAGAGGCCTATATGTTTTTGCCTCAAGGACCTTGACTCCAGCAGAAAGAAAGTACCCAACTTGCCATCTGGAAGCCTTAGCTATATACTGGACAGCTTGTAAGTGGTATCAGTACCTATATGGTAAGAAATTTATATTGCGGACAGATCATAAGCCGTTATTGACCATATACGGAGAACATAAGGGTATACCTTAGATGTATGCAAGTAGGCTCCAAAGATGGGCAGCATATTTATCAAGTTTCAATTATGAAATTAGAGACATAATTAGAGACATATATAGACTATATTAAAGGTTCCGAAAATAAAATATGTGATTATTTATCAAGATTTTCTTTAAAGACAAATGTTAATTTTAGGAAAACTGTAGACAAAGGAGAATATTTGTATTTTACAGAGACTTTAGAGGACTGGCCTGTCAATAATGAGGAAATCAGAAGGGCAACTGAAACAGATGAAGAGTTAGAAAGCGTTAAGAGATACATAGAGACAGGAAAATGGCCAGATAAGGTAACAAATTCAATTTTACCCTATAGTAACAGAAAAAATGGGCTTCTAGTAGAGAAAGGTATAATCATGTGGGGATATAGGATTGTAATTCCTGAGAGTTTACGTAAAAAAATATTAACAGAACTTTATTCAAATCATTTTGGCATTGTAAAAACTAAGAGTTTAGCTAGATCATATGTTTATTGGCCAAATTTGGATAGAGACATAGAAGATAAATGTAAATCTTGTCCTTTTGGTTTGCAAAACAAACAAGCACCACCAAAAAGTGTTTTAACTCTTTGGAGGGTTGAAAATAAGCCATGGAACAAGGTGCATATGGATTTTTGTGGACCAATAATGGGAAAAACTTTTTTGTTAGCAGTAGATGCATATACCAAATGGGTGGAAATTATTATAATGAAAAATATGACCTCTTTGGAAACAGAAAAAAGTATGAAAGAAATTGTTGCTAGATGGGGATTGCCTAAGACGCTGGTCACGGACAATGGTAGGCAATTTACAGCAACAAATAAACAAAGGTTTTTAAATAGAAATGCATTTAAACATGTAACATCACCACCATTTAACCCACAATTAAATGGTTTGGCAGAAAATGCGGTAAAAACTTTCAAGGCTAATTTAAAAACAAAACTTTCAGTCCCAGCAAACAAAGGTAAAGATGTATCATTATTAGTTTCTGAGTATTTATTTGCTTATAGGTCTTCGAAGCACTGTAGCACAGGAGAAACCCCAGCAAGGTTGATGTTGAACAGAGAATTAAGAACAAGAATGGAAATATTGAAAGAAAACATGGAAGAGAAAGAGGTAGACCTGGAAGAAACTAAGATTAAGCCTGTCCAAAGAAATTTGCAAGCCCAGGAAAACCAAGTAAGAAATTACAGAGGAAGAGAGAGAGCTTTTGTAGAAGGAGAGAGAGTAATGGTAGCAGATTATAGAGATAGAAACCAGAGAAAATGGACAGAAGCTAAAATCGAGAAGATAATTGGTAAGACAACATACTTATGTAAAATAAAAGAAGGAATGGTTTGGAAAAGACATGCAAACCAGATACATAAGATGAGCCAAACACCTAACACCAAGGTCAGTGGAAAAGAGCAAAAAGAAAAAGGTCCAGAAACAACGACATTTAGGTACTATAGTAGCATGGCAAGCTCACCAAAAGAAACCAACAGTAATACGAATGAAATAATGGTGGACCAAAATAACGAAAAGGGAGAAGAGGCGCGGAAATCCAGCCTGAAGCCCCGAATGCATCAAGCGGATCAGGGGGGGATCAGGGAGATGTGTATGATATTGCAACAGAGCAACATCTTTCTAAAATCATTGATATTCATAACCCGCGCAATTCTGATATTTCATTAAGTTCAATTTTTAGTAATGACGAAACCGAGAGAACTCCAGTATCCAAAGCCATATTGCCATGGAAGGACGATACGGGGGACACCCGACAAAATAGAGATGTATCTTTAGGGCGGCAGAGCGTGCATAAAAATAAAGGGACTAGGACCAGAAAGGTGATCCAACCAAAAAGCTCAGGGACTATGTGGTAGATATAGATTAATCCAAATATATTGTTCTCAGAGCCGTAGCTAATTGTTACATAACCTTTGGCTGGCTCGTCATGATTGTTAAGTTGAAATATTTATCTCAATGGTTCCCAGTAAATAACATTATTGTTTGTTCAAAAATATTTTTCTGCAAAGCTCAAAGGTAGTCTACAAATGCGGGGTTAAAGTAGATATATTGATCATAAGAGTATAGGCTTATTGCAGAAGGATATCACAAACGGCTATAGTAGAATATTAATAGTTTCTCTCCTCCCTCACTTATGTAGGTGGTCCAAACCAAGGGTGAGGGTGTGTTATGTCGGCGCGCATGCGTCAAAGCCAGCCGCAACGACACGAACCGGCCAACAGTGGCAAGGGAGTCGATCCCTGCCTGCCATCAAGTCAGGACTGCACGCCAACGCCGCTCCCGACAGAACAACCGCCATACTGTTTCATGTACCCGTATAGCTATAGTAAATTGACTGTGATATTTCATTAATAAATAGTTACCTAGTGCGGGCGACTTTCATTTACGAGCAAACACCTCAACCCTGTATCTCAAAAACCAAGACGGCTATGAGAATTTTGTTTACGGCAAGTTTAGTTTCACAAAAAAGTAGTACAATGCTGCGAGAACCGCAACCCCCTATCTTTAAATATAAGAGAGATACCCTACATAAGTGCCCAAAAATGGACACCCTGTACATTCATACTATACATACCAATATTATTACATCTGAAATTTTATTCTAATAGCGCAACACAGTAAAATGACTAAGGTACAGGGACATTATTTTAAGTGTCTCACCCGATTGGCGACTTTGCTATCAACCACAATAAAAAAAACAATTATGTATTCCCTAACAGCTTTTAGTGAAGAAGCCAAATTTGATGTCAAAAAAAGTCTATGTTTACAAGTTTGACACATACGACGCCATATTGGATTTTCTTAAATGACAACCCTACTTTATAGTAAGCCAGCTGCATTCGCCTATTTGTTCCAACATTAAACATGTATAATTGTCAATATTTATTTTCAGCCGTTCCGGAGATACGAGGCTTCGAAGTTGGTGATTTTGTTATCATCGAATTAACAGAAGCTTTGAAATTAGAAACTCAATTTTTTCTGGAGATACGTAATTTCTTATGGCGGAGCCACCCATGCTATTGTCATATATGTCAGATGTCAAAAAATAACAGTTACGACGCCATTTTGAATTTTTTTAAATGGCTACCCACATTTATAACTACGTCAGTGTATGGTATTTCGCGGTCCGATTTCAAAAATATATAGTTGTTGATATTTATTTCCAACCCTTACCGAAATACGACCGTATCAAAAACTGCATCGTATGAGTATGTGTTTTAAGTATCTCACCCCATTAAAAAATAGAAGCTTTAAGATTAAAAAATCAATTTTTTCTGAGGATACGTAATTTCTTATGGCGGAGCCACCCATGCTATTGTCATATATGTCAGATGTCAAAAAATTACAGTTACGACGCCATTTTGAATTTTTTTAAATGGCTACCCACATTTATAACTACGTCAGTGTATGGTATTTCGCGGTCCGATTTCAAAAATATATAGTTGTCGATATTTATTTCCAACCCTTACCGAAATACGACCGTATCAAAAACTGCATCGTACGATTATGTGTTTTAAGTATCTCACCCCAATAAAATATAGAAGCTTTAAGATTAGAAACTCAATTTTTTCTGAAGATAAGTAATTTCTTATGGCGAAGCCACCCATGCTATTGTCATATATGTCAGATGTCAAAAAATAACAGTTACGACGCCATTTTGAATTTTTTTAAATGGCTACCCACATTTATAACTACGTCAGTGTATGGTATTTCGCGGTCCGATTTCAAAAATATATAGTTGTCTATATTTATTTCCAACCCTTACCGAAATACGACCGTATCAAAATCTGCATCGTATGAGTATGTCTTTTAAGTATCACACCCCATTAAAAAATAGAAGCTTTAAGATTAGAAACTCAATTATTTCTGAAGATAAGTAATTTCTTATGGCGGACCCACCCATGCTATTGTCATATATGTCAGATGTCAAAAAATTATAGTTACGACGCCATTTTGAATTTTTTTAAATGGCTACCCACATTTATAACTACGTCAGTGTATGGTATTTCGCGGTCCGATTTCAAAAATATATAGTTGTCTATATTTATTTCCAACCCTTATCGAAATACGACGGTATCAAAAACTGCATCGTACGATTATGTGTTTTAAGTATCTCACCCCATTAAAAAATAGAAGCTTTAAGATTAGAAACTCAATTTTTTTTGAGGATCCGTAATTTCTTTTGGCGGAGCCACCCATGCTATTGTCATATATGTCAGATGTCAAAAAATAACAGTTACGACGCCATTTTGAATTTTTTTAAATGGCTACCCACATTTATAACTACGTCAGTGTATGGTATTTCGCGGTCCGATTTCAAAACTATATAGTTGTCGATATTTATTTCCAACCCTTACCGAAATACGACCGTATCAAAAACTGCATCGTATGATTATGTCTTTTAAGAATCTCACCCCATTAAAATATATATATGACAATAGCATGGGTGGGTCCGCCATAAGAAATTCCTTATCTTCAGAAAAAATTGAGTTTCTAATCTTAAAGCTTCTATTTTTTAATGGGGTGAGATACTTAAAAGACATAATCATACGATGCAGTTTTTGATACCGTCGTATTTCGGTAAGGGTTGGAAGTAAATATAGACAACTATATATTTTTGAAATCGGACCGCGAAATACCATACACTGACGTAGTTATAAATGTGGGTAGCCATTTAAAAAAATTCAAAATGGCGTCGTAACTGTTATTTTTTGACATCTGACATATATGACAATAGCATGGGTGGCTCCGCCATAAGAAATTACGTATCCTCAAAAAAAATTGAGTTTCTAATCTTAAAGCTTCTATTTTTTAATGGGGTGAGATACTTAATAGTATATTACGTAATAAGTGTTGTAAAAAGCAATTTACGCACAAATAGAAAAGTTACGCACGACGCCGCGTAGCGGCGAGTGCGTAATTCTATGAGTGCGTAATTGCATTACAACACGTATTACGTACCATACTTTACCTACGACCTACTTATTCACACAACATCATTTAGTTTTAGTTTTTCATCTTAACTGGTAACAATATTATTAATTTAAGAACGTGATAACATCAACGAGAAGGTATATATTGTAATAATTCTACAGTATGATTATTTAAATTTACAAATGTTATTTTTTATAATATTATTTATTCTCATTACAATAATTATTTATAGTTACAGAACAATTATTGAAGACAAAAGGTATATCGTTTCTTTTGCTTGTTGAAGCATAAGTAAGATTTACATTATTAGTTGCCTCAATGAAATTTTCATTAATACTATTAGTACTACTACTAGTACTTGCTATTGCAGATGATATTTTAGACGAATTGTTAGTTTGATTATTTAGGGAATTATCCACATACCCTTCAGCTACGGCTGAGGACTGCCATCCGCCGTGTCTTTTTAAATCTAATAAGTCACCACCCGCGTCAACAAGAATAGTCGCGGACGAGCGTCGAAAACAGTGTCCTGTATAATTCGCTGCTTCTGGTAGTCCCAGATATTTGGCTATTTCTTTTGGAACCTTTCCTAACTTGTTAATACCAACAGACTGTTTGGTACATTTTCCGTTTATATAGTTTAGAAAAAAAGGTAAATTTGGAGCTGTACTTACTGCAGAGCGAATGTTTATATATTTTTTAACCTTTGGGTAAAAATATTCTGACACCACAAAAGAACGTTGCCGTTTAGTTTTTGAATCGGGAATATTAATAATTAGATTCTTCCCTGTGTCTTGGATATCTGACGGTTTTATATTACGCAACTCTTGTTTCCTGCATGCACCGCTTATACCAATTATAAGAGCAACCTAAAAGACGATTTGAAATAAATTTACACATTTAACATTATATTGAGCTCAATATATTACCTTCATAAACAAATGTTTATCATCTGGTGCGTTTTCTAGAAAATCGTTTATATTCTTGCTTGTCAAAATCTTGGATTTTTTGGATTTAAAGCCGTCCGATTTTCTCTTCAGAAGAGCTTGTAATTTGGAGTAGTTTGCAATATCGACATTGTGATTTATATTAATTGTGGCCTTTAACATTGAGTAAAATGACCAAAGTGAGGAAGGCTTCATCGTTTTTGATAGTTTTTGGAAATATGCCATCATTACATTCTCGGAAAATGATTTAACGTCGTTTTTTAATCTCCATTCCATAAATCTTTGGTAAGTAAATTTGTATCGATATTCAGATTTCGCCGGTAACAAGTTGTTTTTAGCAGCTTCTGCAATTTCGCTAATATTGGGTGGAGTTAAATTTTCTATTTCACTGTCACTCGACATTTTTTATGTACCTAATCAAACTAATTTCACTTTATAATATTACTCACATACAAATTTGATCTACGATTATGTCAGTTTTTGAATAAGTTTGTTTGTATTGACCGTTGCTAAGCGGTTGCTAGGAAAACTGTGCGATTTTTTTACCAAGCTGTGCGATTTTTTTACCGTGCGTAATGGGAATCTTACATTGATCGGAAACGGTGTGTTTTTAAGTATTTACAGTAGTGGTCGTAGGTAAAACACATAATCGTACGATGCAGTTTTTGATACGGTCGTATTTCGGTAAGGGTTGGAAATAAATATAGACAACTATATATTTTTGAAATCGGACCGCGAAATACCATACACTAACGTAGTTATAAATGTGGGTAGCCATTTAAAAAAATTCAAAATGGCGTCGTAACTGTTATTTTTTGACATCTGACATATATGACAATAGCATGGGTGGCTCCGCCATAAGAAATTACGTAACCTCAAAAAAAATTGAGTTTCTAATCTTAAAGCTTCTATTTTTTAATGGGGTGAGATACTTAAAACACATAATCGTACGATGCAGTTTTTGATACGGTCGTATTTCGGTAAGGGTTGGAAATAAATATAGACAACTATATATTTTTGAAATCGGACCGCGAAATACCATACACTGACGTAGTTATAAATGTGGGTTGCTATTTAAAAAAATTCAAAATGGCGTCGTAACTATAATTTTTTGACATCTGACATATATGACAATAGCATGGGTGGCTCCGCCATAAGAAATTACGTAACCTCAAAAAAAATTGAGTTTCTAATCTTAAAGCTTCTATATTTTATTGGGGTGAGATACTTAAAACACATAATCGTACGATGCAGTTTTTGATACCGTCGTATTTCGGTTAGAGTTGGAAATAAATATAGACAACTATATATTTTTGAAATCGGACCGCGAAATACCATACACTGACGTAGTTAAAATGTGGGTAGCCATTTAAAAAAATTCAAAATGGCGTCGTAACTATAATTTTTTGACATCTGACATATATGACAATAGCATGGGTGGGTCCGCCATAAGAAATTACGTATCCTCAGAAAAAATTGAGATTCTAATCTCAAAGCTTCTGTTAATTCGATGATAACAAAATCACCAACTTCGAAGCCTCATATCTCCGGAACGGCTGAAAATAAATATTGACAATTTATATTTTTAATGTTGGAACAAATAGGCGAATGCAGCTGGCTTACTATAAGGTAGGGTTGCCATTTAAGAAAATCCAATATGGCGTCGTATCTGTCAAATTTGTAAACATAGATTTTTTTTGACATCAAATTTAGCTTCTTCACTGAAAACTGTTAGGGAATACATAATTGTTTTTTTATTGTGGTCGATAGCAAAGTCGCCAATCGGGTGAGACACTTAAAATAATGTCCCTGTACATAAGACATACAATATGTACATACATCAAACGTACATTTTGGAAAAAGTACGTACATAATACGTGTTATGTATGTACGAGGTACGTTCATAAGACGTACATACGTTACATCCAGAAAATACATAGGTACGTACATCAGACGTACATGAGATGTACATTGGTTGTTTGGGTTTAATATTAAGAAGCTCTTGAAAAAGTTATTCACTTACTTTATGTTACCAATACATAATATATAGTCAATTCTTGTGCTTTATTAACAAAACTATTTTACCCCCCCCCCCCCCCCCTTCAAAAATTCCTTGCTCCTTCCTGGCCACCCCTGTTAGTTAGCGTCGCTACTGGGGCGGCGGTGAACGTGCAGCGCAAGTGTGAATGTATTCATTTAAAAAAAAACAGGCGGTGGCTGCGTCGTCCCCCCCCCCCCCCCCTAGAACTCTAACGAAACTATATAATATTTATAGTTCTATAAAAAAAATCTATTTTTTTGTTCCTCTTAACTTTTATTATTTGTGTATATAAGTGCTTTTGGCAACATCACTTCTCTACCAAGCAGGTGTGCAACCTTTCAAATTTCGAATTAACCCCTCCAAATCCCTACTCAAAGTTGACACAATAATTTTTTTGGCGATCGGTCAAAACTGGCACATTAAAAGAGTTTTTTAAAGTCTGGCATATTGCCGCAGATTAAGCTTTACGGTTATTTAAACCCAAAAAAGGGTGTGGCCCCCAAAAAATTTTCGCTTGCGGCGCAAAAGGGATTCCCTTTCGCCCCCCCTCCCCCTTCCTAGAACAAATCCTAAATCCGCCACTGTAGAACGGGGGCGCAAAAATATCCCAGGGCTTCGGGCGCTTCCAAGTGTTAATACGCCTTTAAGGTATAATTCTTACGAATAATGCCAATTACAAATTTATAATGCTGAATTTTGATGTTGTAATAAATGTCTTTGGCTAACCAGATATCATTTTCTGGACAGCAGTGAAAATAATATTTAAATTACCTAACCATATTTTTAGTTATTAAACCAAAAACAATTTTTTTTTAATCCAATGCCTGAGCCTGACTTTAATGTCAATGCCTGAATTAAAAAAAAAAGAAATTAAGAGGACTTTTAACAATTATTTAATGTATTTTGACATTTCTGGTATCTTCTGTGCCAAACAGAATTAGGGAAATAATTTGTTCTTTAATATCACTGAAAGAGTACCATAATAAAATACTTGGTGGAAATCCATTTTAAATACTAGGTATATATGGAAGTAAAACGTATTTTTTAAACTATATTCCCACTTAATCTTATGCACAGTAAATTTTTAATTTTATGACGTTTCGCTGCACGGCAGCTTCTTCAGGTGTGAAAAATAGGTACAAATTTGTATCACAGTACCACATTTGTTTTACTTTGGCCTAAGCCAATAAATGATCGACAGTTACCAATTAATGATTTTGACTGACTGAATGGTTACATTATTTAATTAATATCTATTATTCCATAATTACAAGCAATTTTTATTTTTCGATTGGGGTGACGCTGACATTCACATATGCTCACCGTTAATGTTCTATTATTGGCTACTGCTAAGTTATATAAGTATTTTATAAATATAAACAGTAGGTAGTATTGAAGGTTCTCCTATTATGCAATGTCATTAAGTTGTAGCGCTTTGGGTTAGTATGATAGCTTTTGTCATGATTTTATCTTAATAAAAAGTCTGAGATGCGAATAAACTTTTTTTGGACTCAATCAATCATTTGAATGTACTTGACATAAAAGGAGACCATATAACACTCGAGTATTTAAGTTTTGTTTTTACTAGACTGTTAAAAAAAATCTTTAGAGTTTTTGTAGAAGTAAAATTAGAATTTCGTAAGACAAACCCAAGGTTTTTATAGGATAGCTTTACTATTGATTCAATGTGTAAATTGAATGACAATTTATCATCAAACACAACTCCCGAATTTTTCTTTTCAGAGAATACAACTGTATTGACGCTGTTCAGAGACTATTTAGTCCATGACACACATCTATAGGGTAGCCTTCGTGTTTTATCGAAGGCTAGCAAAAGTTACGTTTAAGAAATACTGTGTTTCCCTAGGTGATGGTTCATGGGGTTAATAAAAAATACGCAAGTTTGAGTTACTACAAAAAATGGATTGATTTTATTTAATTAATAATTAACAGTTACAGATTGACACAACACAGGTGTTTGACATAAATGTTAATCAATAAAATAGTTACTTAAATTTAGGTTTACAACACAAGACAATTCAGGAGACTAGCTACACGCGATTCATCCGATCATTACAAGATAGCCTGGATCTGTTGCATTGACTCAACGTAGGTTCGCTAACTCTAATCTGTCACAGGCTATCTAATAATGTGATCTGAATAAATCCCGTTTTTTACCTAGTCCCGAGAGGAAATTTAGTATCTCGAGCGCCACCCCTTGATTAATGTGATAAGGGGCCCACGTTAAGTGAAGTCACACACATTGTACTTAGTAAACCAAGAGACACTTTACTCAATAAACTAAAAATGAAACGGATTGATGGCATTTTGACGAAAATATAGGTTTTTGAAATTGAATACTTTTCGTCAACAACGTCTTAAAACTGAATGTACTTTATTGTAAACTACTCTGCCATTTATATTATTTGTTTTTCTTATATAACACTTTAGTCCCAGAAATAAATACATAACGTAAAATTTGTTTCAAGCCAAATTGTATTTATTGCCAGCCTTGACGGTTTTCTGTCTCGAGATGTAGACAATCGATATAGGTACTTCTTAAATTTCTTCGAGCAGATCGAAATATCTACCACTTTTAGTCTTTATAAACCCATATTCGAATTCCCTATTGCTACGGTGGAAAGAGTTTGATATTCCTAGATGGCTTGTTTTAATATTTTGTACCAATCTACCTACCTCAAACAGGACAAATCAGAGATAAACAAACAATGAAAGCAATAATATTATGTAAATATTCACAGTGTGTACAGACACTGATGAAGTTGCCAGCAATTGTCGCGCCGCCAATCGTTATTAAAGATTTTGCATATTCACAGACGTGTTTTCAGGTGTTCTAGGTCTGGAATGTTATCTTAGTTTTTAATTGACAGGGAGCATAAGTGGCTGCGATAGATAGAAGTGAAGGCTCGATTTTGGGTTTTTAAATATTTTGCCTGAGAACTGTTTTCTTAATCTGCTGTATAGCCGAAGAAAATAATAACTCACGGATAACTTAAAAATACGTTCATTGATACTATATCTAAATTGCTAGTTATAAAAATCAATAAGTGTATAGCTTCAAATATATATATATCATAATTTCATAACGTTTTAATTGTCTATACGATGTACTGTGTACTGTCTTTTATCACTAAAATGTTTCGTACCCCACTGTGTCAACTTGCGTCCTGCTCTTAACAATCGAACCAGATTAATATTACATAGACTAGTCCCTTTTACAAATACGACTTTTTATCGCTCCATCAGTTTGTACTGCGTACATATTTTTAGCATAAGCAATATTCAAAATTTTATAATATGAAACCATTTTTCGCGAACAGAGTCTGTCCTAACTTTACACTTGGTTACAATGTCTAAATGTTCTACAGTTTGTAAACTTACATATTATAACTAAAATTGTCCGCATCTTTTCCATTGTTCGGGTTTTAGATTAAAAATAATTTTACTGGTATTCGCAGAGCACTAGCTTTCGCTATGGGAACATTGTATTTCTGAATGTTAAGTATTTCAGAATTTATATAGCAACTTTACTTTGATTAGAAATTATATAACTTTTGGCGACTCGCGTACTTGTACTTTACTTTGGACATCGCCGCTATAGCCCCAGAGATTTGTCTGGAGGACAATTTCGGAATGGTCAGAGAACTAACTTGTTTGCAATAGCCGCGGTTTTTTATAGATTTTTGCAGATAAAGTGGTGGTCAAGGCCCACCCTCTTGGTCATTGTGGGAGTGTACGAAAAATATCGAATATGTATTCTATTGGGTTCGCGCAGAATCTTTTGGGCAACGGTCAAGCAGCCATCTTGAAACTCGACGCTGTAGAGTGCTTTTTGTAATAAAATCTTATAGCCTAAAGCTTTTAACGTCAATAACCATAAAAATGTGTTAAAGAAAGGCTTTTAATTCCTTCAGATAGCGTTGCGTGAGAACGCCTATAGACGCCCGTTTTTTGTGCTCTTATTATCTTGAATGCCACCTTTTTTTAAAAGGTTGATACTGACGGAAAAGACAAAGCTACTTAGTATTAATCGGGCAGGCGATCGTCGACGGAAATTTCACCTTCCTGCCTACTGGTTAAAATATTTGTTTAACATTTTAAATCCATTTTTCTTTAGAAGAAAAATTAAAAAAAAATAGAAGAGGATTTTCATTTCTCGACAATCGTCCTACCCCTCGAAAAACTAATTTGTTTTTGGTCACAAGTAAAATTTTCTTTTTATTTAATTCGTACCAAAGTATTACTTCAATTTGAATACTAGTAAGCAGTTTAGTTCAATACAAGAGAAATCAGATTATTATTACAATTATAGTTACTCATATATACAGCATACATATTGAATCCAGGTATATATAGGAAAGGGAATGTCTGACTAGTATTGAACTCAAGTAAACAAATTTACAAACACAATACTACATACCTATTGAAAATAGCCAAGTGTATAATAATTTTTACAAAAGAAAATTTCTATTAAAATCTCAAGATAATATTATAATTTAAATTGACCAACTAATTGCTTGGGTTCCTTTCATTACAAATGATTTTTAGTATACTAGAGAAAGGATTATCTTAGAACGAAAATTACGTACATTAATTCGCGTTAATTGGTCACTTACGGTCTAAGGATTTTTCGCAACCTCCTTAGGTTTTAACTTCACTTTCATACCCTTTTTCGGAGACACTTTGGATGTTACATTGTCCGCAGGTAGTGGTCTATGGTGATCTGTTGATTTGATGGAAGTTCTTCACTGGCCTTGCTATTGGTCTGGTCATCTTGATGTTCCCTGCAGGCGGCAGGAACGGGAGGCAAGTGCAGTGAACAAGCTCTTAACCATTTTCTGACGTTGAGGCTGGCAGTCTCTGGATTATAATGCTATGCGATTGGAGGCGCGCGTTTTTATACATTCATTAAACTAACTTACGAATATCCCTGACAAAATAAAGTTTTATAATCTAATATCTAACTAATATTGAGTTTATTAACCTATCGTCAGCACGGCACTGCTTTCGCTTTTCAGGGTTCAATGTTCCTTTTACCCTCTCGTCTGGGGACCCCAGACGGGGCGCCGTCGCGTCGACGGGTACAACCGTCGTCTCCCTTAATTTTAATAACTTAAAATGTTAGTCGTCCTAAAGGTGCGGTGATTAAAGCGCGCGTGCATCTTTTTAACTCGTGTAACCAGGAAAAAGGGTTACCGCGATAATTTTTGCTACTTTAATTATTTATGTTCCCTTAAAATTCGTCCTATTTCTTATTTACTAGCTTATTAGTGTATAAATATGTACATAATAAAAGTTTTCTTAAATTTCGTAGTTTCTGTAAAAATCGGGACTGCGCACAGTGCGGCCGCTACGGGTAGTTACTTGTGCTGGGTCATCCTGAATATTATCAAGTGTTTCAAATACTGGGTAAGTAATATTTTCATCTAATTCGCTTTCTGACTCCGACTCCGTCGGAGGTACCTCTGTTTCCTCCTGTAGTGGACTGTAGATCTCTCTTGAATGACTACACACTGTACTTTACTTTTAAGTTGAATTTATTATTCTGGTAGTGTTACAAAAATATTATTATGTTATATATAACTAAAAACGTCTACTTGACAGCTACTTGAGTCTCTCCTGGTCCACACCTTGCTGGTATTTTTCAGGTAATAGAAAAATGTCTGCACATGCCACCCGCCTTGAAATACTTATTTCAATTACCCACTAAAATTAACAAATAAGTTGGTTTATTTTTTAATCGTTCAATGAACCTTAAACAATATGCAAAGATTCGCTGCAATTTCAGCAAAGAAGAGTGTTTATTGAAATCAATACCAAGACTTTCGTGAGCACATGTAGAGTGGGTCATCGCTTTTTGTTCAGGTACATATTCAAGTACCTCAGGTACCGAGTGAACACCATTATCAATCTGAGAAAAAGCCAGATGGGCCCTTTCCACCGTAATCCATTTGATAACAAGGATTTTGCCGAAATTCCTCTAGAAAGGCAGTTAGCCGGATTCTGTTCTGATTTAACGTGAACCCAATCACCAGGCGCCGACAGATTCTGATTTGAGTGACTCTATATGCCACAAATGTTTTCCAACGACTAGGACATCTCTTAATCCAGCATAAAGTTATAGAAGAATCACTCCAATAAACAACCTTACTCATATTAATTTTTAAAGATTCCATTACCTTTTTTATAAGCTTACAAGTGAGAAGTGCAGCGCATAGTTCCAAGCGAGGTAAACTAACCTTTTTTATAGGTGCTACACGAGATTTAGAAAAAAGAAGATTGAAAGGAACATATTCTCCTGAGCCTGTAAGACTAACAATATAGACACATCCGCCATAAGCCTTTTCTGAAGCGTCTGCAAATGCATGAATGTGTATAACTTTCCTATCATTCTCCAAAACATATCGAGAAATGCTTATTTGATTTAATACTTGTAGATTCTTACAAAATTCCAACCATCGTTCCAAGGTTAAATGAGTTTGTGTCATCCCACGACAAATGTTCTTGCCACAGAAGTTGCAAAATAAGCTTTGCATTAACCACGACTGGTCCTACAAGGCCTAATGGGTCAAATATCTGACTTATGACTGATAGCACTATTCTTTTTGTAACTTGAACCTCAGAATTGAAAACCTTGATTGAATAATGTATTTTATCCTCAGTTGCATTCCAAAATACCCCCAAGGTTTTATTCTGTTCGTTGTCTCCCAAATCTAATACATTACAAGAAAAGTTTTCATAAATTTGAAATTAACCTAATAATTCCGGTTTATTAGACAACCATTTTCTTAGCTGAAAACCTCCTCTAGCTAAAATAGATGATACTTCCCTTTGAAGCTGCAACAATTCTGAGATAGAAAACGCACCTGTCAAAAGGTCATTTAAATAAAAACAATTTAAAATAGCATCGCTTGCCTCTGAGTTTTCAGCCTGAGCCTCCAGAGCGAGTTACTTCATACATCTGACGGACAAAAATGGCGATGACGCACAACCATACGTTACAGTATTCAGTTCATAACATTCAATTGGAGCCTGAAGAATGTCTGGATCCTTCCACAAAATTCTTTAATAACTTCGTTCACTAGGATCAATAAGGACTTGTCTATACATTTTGAAAATATCTGCATTAAGCACATGCGGATAACTCCGAAAACGTAATAAAATTAAAAGAAGTTCCGGCTTTATAGTAGATCCAACATGTTGTATATCATTTAAAGATAACCCAGTGTCGCTTTTAGCTGACGAGTCAAAGCCTACTCGCACCTTTGTGGTTAGACTAGATTCCTTGATCACGGGATGATGTGGCAAGTAATTACATGGTTTGTTATCATTTTTTGTAAAGGAAAAGTCCGGAACCTTTGACATGTGGCCCAAACCTTTATACTCCGCTAGAAAGTCCACATAGTCTTTCTTTAAACTTTTATTTAAATATCTGACCAGAAGACCTAATCTCTGGATTGCCATATCTTTTGACAAACCCAGGTCCTCCTTATTGTCCTTAAATAGAAATTTTACCATAAACCGTCCGTCAGGAACCCGGCTATGGGTTTTTACAAAATGTTCTTCGCAGAACTGCTCAGCTTTTGACCAATAGGGTTGATCGTTATAACCTTCCTCTAGTTCCCAAAAACGCGTTAGTTTGTCATCGATCGTCTGATCTAATGACAGGCAAGTCATTACCTGATTATTAGCGACATTAGCACGATTGAAATATCCACCGACTATCCAACCTAATTTGTTCCATAAGCAATATTTTATAAAATATATCAACTCCCAGTAAAACATCTATATCACTTTGGAGATTAAACGATGCATCAGCTAGTTTTAAATTCGCAGGAATATCCCAAGCTGAAATATCAAAAGAAATGGTTGGAACAGCTTGAGTTATTTTTGGTATGACTAAACAAGAAATACGTTCGCTATAATCAATTATATTTGACATAAACATAATATTGACCCTAGACTTTGTCGTAGAAGCTAATGATTCCCCGATTCCCATAATTTGAAAATTGACAGCAGTCCTTTGTAAACCTAATTTTTCTACTATATGTTCGGTAATAAAATTACTTTGGGATCCCGGGTCCAGTAATGCCCTAACCACGTGAGCAGTTCCCTGATTATCCAAAACCTTAATATTCGCAGTTGCCAACACTGACCACGTCGTTGAATAGTTCATCGCGTGGCGCGCGTGGTAGTGGAGGTACTTGGAACCGACATAATTTCAGTACCTCTTTCAAAACCATCTGAAGAAGTCCTACGTTCGTTATTCTCGACGTTGGTGGTATCACTTTCATGCAAGAGTATGTTATGTTTACCTCCACAAACGCGACAAGACGAAGTATTTGGGTAGTTTTTTGTATGACCGGTACTAAGACAATTCAAACACAATTTTAATTTATTTACAGCAGCTGTTCTCGCCTTAACATTTATGTTTTTGAAAACAAAACATTTATAGATGGAATGATTTTTTTTACAATAAAAGCAAGAAAATTTACCATCGGTAGGTATAGAATGAAAACCCGTTATCTTACCTTTATTATCAGGTTTAAAATGTACCTCTTTCTTTGAGAACTCCAATTTTTCCAATAATTCACATTTAGATTTTAAAAATGCATTGACATCAGTCAATTTTGGCAATTCCCCTTTTTCTCTACGAGTGATTCTATCAAATTTACTTGTTAACAAATACACAAGCAAGGTATCCCAGTTGTCAGTGTCTTGACCCAAACTTTGCAAAGACCTTAGATTTTTATTAAAAATATCATACAGACTTCTAAGATCCTTATGGGATTCTGTTAGTACACTTGGGCAATCAAACAAGCCCTTAACATAGTTATATATAATAAGTCTTGTATTTTCATATCGATCAGATAGCAGTGACCAAGCAACCGAAAAATTATCATTTGTAACTGGTAAATTTGTAATAGCTTGAAGAGGTTCTCCCTCGAGATACGATTTTAAATAATAAAATTTCTCTGTTACTTAGAGATGCGTTGTCATGAATAATGGCTTGAAAGGCATCTCGAAATTCGAGCCATTTTTCATACGAACCATTAAAAGTTGGCAGCTTTAAATTAGGTGATTTGACTGAATGCACTGGCTTTGCAAACCTCCCAGCATTACCATGAACTATACCGGTGCTACTTTTTGACAGTGAGCTACCATTGTCTGAATTATTTTTATTATTATTTAATATGATCTTAATTTTGCTAATAATTCCAAAATATTTTAATTCAAAATTTTCACGCTCTTTGGTTTCAAGCTCAAACCAACCTTCTGTCTCACTTTTAGATTCAGTTAATAATGACTCAATATCACCCTGAATATCTTTAAACTGTGATAAAAGAGGCTTCGCTTTATCTAGTGTAACGAGCTTCTTGCGCTCCTTACAACTTATTAAGGTGTAATCTAATAATGTCCAACAAATTCTATTTTATTTCAAATTATTCGTTAAAATTTTCTTACTACGCCCCTGTCGACTTTTAGAAACCGTTGCGTTTAACCAGGTACAACTCTGCCCTAATCACATGACTCCATCCCGCTTTAAATTTTAGAATCGAAGTACCTACGTATAGGCAATTAATTATACATAGATGTATTACACTTTGCATACTTATCTGACGATTGATTACTTTCAGCCTATCCTCGATCTTGGAATCCAGTTTCTCGTAAATATGTGAACGTGAACGTGTTTAGAAGTTAGACTCGTCCCTCTTAGTTTCTAAAATTTTGATTTTTCCGGGATAATCCCCCATTTTTCTAATTTCCCCCCTTTTTCGAGCAATGAAATGTTAATGATCACGTGAGTTCATTCTTCGTTGTTAGTGGTGGATATGTCAAGTTTTTTATAGTGACAGTCACAGAACTCGAACAAAGAGAAAAGTTATTAACGTGTTAAATGATAGATGCCGCCGTGACTTTTAGGGCGATGCTAACACCGAGAAGCGGAGTGGGATGAACTAATTAGGGCGGAAGGGGGGTAGGGGAAGCCACCATATGTTTTTATTTTTTGAAGGTCAAATTAATATTTTGAAATTAAAAATTTGTAATAAATTTTTTTTTATTAATTACGTTTTTATTACTAATAAATACAATTTGCACTGCATGTTGTAATAACAACGTATTTTTATAAAAAATTATTTAAAACACATTTTAAATGTCAAAATATTAATTAACCTCAATAACAAATATTATATAACTTATTTTTAGTAAAACAATCAATAATACAACGTTTTTATTGCAGAAAATCATTAAATTTATATAAAATAGTCTTTTAAGAACGCCTTTGAAGGATTCCTTAATCTCTACAAAAGCAAAGGAACCCTCCGTCAAAGTGTTCTCAAGCTACTACATACCACCCTCGACAAACACCCACAGCAAAATAAATAAATTTATTAACAAAATAAATAACTGAGATCACACATCTATGGTACACAAATAAGTTTAGGGTCATAATAATTATTTATCATCAACATTCTGAAGGATTTATCATGAAACAAGAGAAGAGCGACATAGTCTAATATTGGAAAATTATTTCTCTTACCACTAGTTAACACACATATACAAAGTCAAAAAAGGGACAAAGAAAGAACAATTTATGTAACTTTTAAGATTTTATTGTTTATTTTGCTTTTACAAAAACTTTTGTATATTTAAGTGACGAACTTATATAGACTACCTTGGTTATTCTGTTCACTTAAATTCTTGTGAATCCTTAAATAGACAGTCAGCTTGATAATATCAATAGTTATATCATGTTGCTGGCAAAAATTGGGTAATGTACTACCTACCCGTAATATGTTTAATAACATCGAGCCTTTTTTTTAACCTCTATAAGAAGCTGACTGAAGTTTTCAATAAGGAATATGATATATTATGAAAATAGATGTTTTTTTTAAATCGGCCAGTGAACAAATAGATATATATCACGATACTTGAATTATTTCTTGCAGAGAAAGTAGTAAAAGTAAAGTAAAAATTTGAACAAATTGTTTTGAAATTTAGGGTCGTTGACCTTTATATAGCGATAGAAAATAATTGAAACTGTTTTCAGATTCTTTTTCTCAAATATAATAATATAACTTCTTACCCAGACATGCAATAAGACTTTCTTTTGCATTTTCAAAGCTTGATCTTGAGATATTTTTAATAAAAACCCAAAATCGTCGTGTTTGAACTGGCAACAGTGTCGGAAAGATTGTTTACGATCTCTTACGAATCTGGTGAAATCGGGAAAAATAAAGGCAAATAATCGCCTAAACTTCGCGAGTGTAAAGTTTAACTTCTTAAGTATCCATACAAGTGATCTAACGGGAGTCCATACAAAAATAAGGCATCAAATCAAGCCCTTTACACGCTTGACCACGAGAAATATCAGTAAAAAACGCGCGGTGTTGCAAGGTCTAGCTGAAAAGTTTCCTACATTACAACAGCTGACCCACACAAGGTCGTACCACAGAGGATGGCTGATGATTGCAGGATCTGCCACAAGGCCGTCCAAGATAATGAGGAAGCATTGTGGTGTGAGGGATGCAATAGATGGTCACATCGAAGCTGCCTCAATATGACCAAAACGGAATATAAAAGGCTAGAAAAATCCTCTGCTGAGTGGACATGTAGTACTTGCGTAAAGAAAAGAGATGGAGAGCGAAAAACTATCAACAAAGCAAATGAACCTCTAAAAAATACCAATACCACAAATGATAACATTATGGCAAAGTTAATGGAAATGGATGAAAAATACAATAAACTATTTGCTAAATACGAAGAACAGGTGAAAGAAAATCAGGAACTAAGAAAAGAAATTTATGAAATTAAAAAACAACTTAATACGAAAGACCAACAAGAATTAAATAATAACATTATAATACAGGGAATTCCGTACAAGGGGAATGAAAAGATTAATATTTTAGTACAAAAACTGGCAGAAACTCTACAGGTTACAAACAACATAGAAGCCGCAACCAGATTGGGAGAAATACAACACGGTAAAAAAGTTCCAATAAAAATACAATTTAAAAATGCTGAAGATAAGAAAAGCTGGATAATGGCGAAAAAAACAAAACAACTGAATACAGCCGACTTAGAGTTAGACTTAGGTAACGAAGCCATTTACATAAATCATGATCTGACCAAAAAGAACATCGAACTATTTAAAGTTGCGAAAGAGTATAAAAAGAACAATGACTACAAGTATTTATGGATAAGCTACGGGAAAATACTAATGAGAAAGAACGACACAAGTAAAATTGAGTTGATAGAAGATGAAAATAATTTAAAAAATCTACTCTTAACATAACCTACTACAATATACAAAGTCTACGTAACAAACTACCAGAAATCGAATGTGATAAACAAAGTGATATAATAGTCTTAGTGGAAACCTGGCTATATTCCAATGAAGTTAGATTTTTCAATATTAATGGGTACTCGGCCTTACATTCTTGTCGCGATTCACGAGGGGGTGGTGCGGCCCTATATATAAAGAGCAATATTAAAGCTGTGGAGCTGGATCGTAGCGAAAGTGGTGATCCCTGCAACTGGATCTGTGTTGCTATCGACAATAAATTTAAACTTAGCATTATTTATAGACCTCCATCCCTTCCAGGTAATGAGTTCTTAAATAAATTAGAATTAATTATTAATAAGCATCGTACTAGCCATATTATTATAGGTGACACCAATATAAATATTCTGGATTCAAACTGTAAATTAACCAAAGATTATAAAAATGTATTAAGGCTAAATGGATACGACTTCGCTAACAAAATTAATTTAGACAATGCAACTAGGGTAACGCAAAATACAACATCGCTAATCGATCACGTAATATGTAGTGACAAAATAGCAGAAAGGTGCAGAGTCAAGGTAGAGGATAGTCCATTATCTGATCACAAAAAACTACTAATAGACTTAAAAGAAGAGATAAAAATACACAAACCAAAAATATATATTGAAAGGCAAATATTGAATGTTGATATGTTTAAGAGCACACTGAAAACCATAATAGGAAGCACCGCCGTAAATAATTTTGAAGATTTATTATCTCTGATTACTATCGCGAAAAAACAAGCTCAAAAACTGAAGAAAATTAAATGTCACCAGAATAATGACTGGATGACAACTAGTCTTTTAGAATTAATAAACAAAAAATATAAAGCTTATAAAGCTTACAAAACAACTCCAAGCAACATAGAATTTTCTCGTATATATAAAAAATTAAAAAATGAAGTCAATAATAAGATTAGGGTACAAAAAAATTTGCATTTTAAAAATAAATGGGATAAAGCAGGGAAAAACCCAAAAAAACAGTGGAGCGTCATAAACTCCTTCCTAAAAAAAACAACACCTTCAGATACCATCAATGAACTAGAACTTAATGGTCATTTTACTACTGATGTTGGAGAGATTGCCAATGGCCTAAACACTTACTTCTCTGAGATAGGCTCAAACATAATAAAAGGGGTAGAAGCGGAAAAAAAAATATCAACGCGAACGTGGCCAATGTAGATACATTTAGGGAAATACAATGCAATGATAGGTTGCAGTTAAATGCTACCAATGAAAATGAAATCAGGGATATTATCTCTAACCTTAAGCGTAATGCGGCTCCTGGCCACGATGGCATAACTGTCTGTGATCTTATAAATATTAATAATATTATAATTACTATATTAGTTAGGTTAGTTAATCAAGTTTCAATCACTGGTGAGTTCCCGGAAGTATTAAAAATAGCCAAAATATGTCATATATTTAAAAATGGGTCTAAAACGCAAATGTCCAATTATAGACCCATATCTCTAATTAGCGTCTTCTCTAAGATAATTGAACATGTTATTTAAATACGTATGCTTCACTTTATCGACCAGCACACTCTTACGGATCAATTCCAATATGGAATCTTGAAAAATAGTAGCACGCTTAGTGCTACTATGGATCTTATGGACCACTTGGCCACCAATCTGGATAAGGGCAGGTTAGTAATAGCTGTGTTTGTCGATTTACGCAAGGCGTTTGACGTTGTTAGTCACCAAACGTTACTCAAAAAGTTGGGCTTTCGAGGGATAACTCTTAAACTGATTCAAACATACTTAAATAATAGAAAACAATATATTAGAATAGATAATACAACGAGTGAAACAAGGACAAACAACTGCGGGGTACCCCAAGGTTCCATCCTGGGGCCACTCCTTTACTCCTTGTTTGTTTTGAGTTTACGTTTATCAGGATTAGATACAAGGTACTACACTTTTGCAGACGACACCATATTGACATTCTGTGGTGAAAATATTGAACAGTTAATTTTGCTTGTTAACGATGTTTTGAATAAATATTATAGATGGCTTTTAAATCAAAATCTCAAAATAAATTTGGATAAAACTAAAGTAATAATTTTTAAGCAAAAAAATAAAAAAACTGATGATGTAATTGTAAAAATAAATAATGTAGTTATAGAAAGGGTTGAGACGGTAAGGTATTTGGGACTTACTCTGGACGAGAATCTTAATTGGAATGCTCATATTGATTATTTACATAGCAAAATAGTACCGCTTATTGGAGCGCTTTTTAGATGTAGACAGTTTCTGTCTGTTGGTGCTAAATATAAAATCTATAATGCATATGTACTATCGAGATTAAGATACCTTATTCCAATATGGGGAACCTGCGGCATTACCAACTTTCATAAAATACAAATACTCCAGAATAGGTCCTTGAAGACATTGTTTCAACTAGGGTATCGGACGCACACTTATGAAATTTACAATACGCTAAAAGTTCAGCCTATTTCTCAAATCTTAAAACTTGAACAGTCCAAGCTTATATACAAAATAACACATAACATGCAAAAAACCAATACTCAAATTGTATACATTAATGAAACTCATCCATATGGTACAAGAAGTGCAAATAACATTTACCTAAATACAGTAAGAACCAACATTGCACTTCATAATCCTATAAGTGAGGCCTCAAAAACTTTTAACGACCTTCCTTCCTTTTTAAAATCCGAAGCCTCACTAACCAGATTTGTTCGAGCACTGAAACTATATCTCTCATAGTGAAGTGCTTATTCCTGCACTAATTGTCATTACATAAGTTTGGCCTTCGATACCAATACTAGATGTATTGACTAGGAGCTCATCGGTTTTCAAGTGTTCTTAATGATATTTTGTAGAGTTATAACACGCATGAATATAAATAGTTAATGTTTACTCTTATAGGTAGTAGAATTGTACAGAATGTTATTGTTATTGCCTGGGAGGGAAAGTATTTTTGATTGTATTTGATTGTTATTCTTAATTATTATACTTGAATAAACCATTTCAAAAAAAAAATTTCTTAACAAGCCATGTCATGGAAAAACCAAACACAAGGAAAAAGGTGGTTAAGAAGTGGAGCAACGTGATTGGTTGCTATTCAAATATGTATTTTGATTTGAGCCAATCTCTTTCATATCCTAGAACGGCAGACATCTTTTGAAGTGGCAGACAAGTGACATTGACATAACTGACTGATGCGATTTTTCGGATCCAAGTTTCAATAAAACCAGATGGAGAATTAAAAATCGTTCCTTATCTCATTAGAAATTTCGAAGGCTACTGTGTTTTTTAAGTGGAATGTTTCTTTAGTGATTTATTTGGCAAAAGTTGTCACGAATTTATTTCGGATTGGAAAATTACTAAATTAAACTACTCCAAGTCCATTATGGGATGGAAAACCACAGAATAGGAAAAAGCCATAACATCAGGTAACTTTGAAATTGTAAAATTCTTTAGTTCATAAAACCACTAACGGTGGCCATTTTGTTTTAGGCTTTTCTGCAAACTTTTCTGCAAACTTTTCTGCCAACTTTTCTGCTCACGTCTAAGCTAAACTTTACGCGAACTATATTAACTGTTAATTTTATCTTACCAGATTATGCTCTTAATTGACTTCAGGTAACTGTTAGTCTACCCCATTTAAATTTTATGATATTTTATGATACTTACCTTACCGCATGGATCTTAATGTATCCATTCCCCTTTTGTCTAGAAATCTCATTTGAAGATGCCCCTTGTCTTGGCTTTTAAGACGCATTTCTACCTACTATTATAAGTTAGCCTTATAACTTTTAATGATACCTTCACTTAGGTTTAGCTTACAACTCTGTGTCATGAAGAGTCGTAAATGACTACCTTACTTAGGATGACATTTTTTAGACCATCACCTCATTTATTTTACATCATAGCTTCGATTTAAACATAACCCTAAAACTCAGACTTTCTTCCACGCCTTGTTTTTAAACCTTTTTCTTGGCTAACCTAGCCTAAGTTTTAATGATTTTAATCACCCCTTACTAAAGCTTTCTAGTAAGTATTTTAACACCTACTGCCCTTTCTAAGCCTGCCTGGAAGTCTGAAAACAATCTTAACTTGAAATACCGTAAATTCCGTCATAATGTCATTTGTTTCATCACCCACATTTTCTTCTTAGCTTCAGTAACAAACTAACAAGTACCTTCAATGAACCCTCAGTTTTACCCTGTTTATAAACCCTCAATCTACATCCCTGGATTTTATATACACCCCTTGAGTGGGACACACTACCTTCGAGTACAAGTTTGAAACCTTTGGAGAAGTACCCAACCACAGCTGATTGGTCGGGAACAGGATTTTGGACGGTGTGAGCTTGCAGTGTTGCTATTCTCGCCTCCTTTGCAGTGTTGCAGACGTCTGTTCGCCGATTCTTGATGTAGCCTGAATGATCCTACCGTGTGGCCTTGATCATTGATTTACGTTTGGAAGCTTGGATTGACTGACTATCCATTCCTGAACTTGTCACTGAGACGCATGACATAAGATGAGTACCTTTTGTTTGATTATTACATGACTTGAATTTTTATTGGATTTGAACCTTGGAGTGGTTAATTGCCATTGCCACTTTAGGGTCAATTCTAAAGTTTATTGAGTGAACTGCAAGCTGTTTAACGCAGACAACTTGAGTGTAGTACTACCCTATTTATACTTTGAAATTTGAAGTAACATTTTAATCTCGAATTTTTGTTTAACCTTGGACCCCGGTCATTTTTGTTAGTATGTTATTATAACAACTTCAACCTTATTAATGCCCATTGGCAAATCAACTTAAAAATAATATTTCTTTGATACTGAAATCAACATAGACTCGAAGGAGCATCGTTGATCTTCACAATTCTTATATTGACATATTTTTGTCACGTGCTAGGAAGAGCCTTGACATTAATCTTATATCCTTACACACTGATAAGTCAGTTGAATAATCATTTCTAAATTAAATGTTCACTAAAATAACTATTTTTTTTCTGAAAATTACTCTTATAACCTCAAAATAAATTTTTAATTCTAGATTACTTTGATGGTTTCCTGCAAGGAAATTATACCTTATAATTATCTATATTGAGCCAGTATTTTAGTTTAAATACGTGCATCTTAAGTATTAGTAAAACGCAATAGTAAAATTCCCTTAAGGTGATTGTGTTTAAACTTTAATTTGTAATATTTTCATCCTATCTAGCGCAATACGTGGAATAGCAATACTTACCTCTCTCTTCATTTGGTACTTCCGCACTATGGTGTTATACTTTTAAGATCTAGCATTGTAAAATCTTGTAAATTTTTTCACAGGTATGTAAAGGATAGCTTAGGATCAGGCCTTTATTTTTTTAAGCCCTAGCTAATCTTTGGTAACTTATTTACCCTTTATAATTAGTTGATTATTCTGATCACTGATTTTTTATTAATTAAGAATTTAGTACATATAGGCACCCCGTGCTTCTGATTTAATCTGTATTGTGGGATTAATTACCCATTGTAAGTTTATTGAAATTTATAAAGCTTACCATTACCTTTTGTAATAGAATATTTATATTGTAAATTAGTGGTGTTTTATTTTTTTGTGGGGTCGATATATCACAGATCTCTTTTCTTTATCTCTCTTTACCTCTTTGATCTTTGTTAAGTCCTTAGCTTAACTGGCGCCCAAACGGTAAAACTGGAAAATCTAAATTAAGAACCACACGCCCATTAGCTCTCAAGCGAAACTAAAAGCAGTTGTCGGTGGCACCCAGATTGAACTATAAAAAAATAAATAAGAATCTATGAACACCTATCTAATGTTCATCTCATTTTGTGTAACGTTACCGGTGACACCTAGTAAATCAAAACTGATTTAATAGTGAACAAAAAAATGTATTTTATTTATTTTTATTAAGTTACAAATGGCGCCCAACGTGGGGCCCGAATAACATCTAAAGTAACTGAGTTATAAAACTTTGAGTCACAATTAAAATTCATTACAACATTTTCCAGTTTTCCAAAAATCTTCGTATTGCAATTCCACTGTATTTATTTTAAAGTGTCTTTGATTGAATCAAGGATACCAAGTTTGATGAAAATTTGATTCTGCTTGGAAATTTTTAAGTACATTGGTATTAAACTTGTATAAATCAAACATGGCTCCCCAACACCTCTTGAAGGACGAAATAGTATTTGAACTCGCTGTTAGAGGAATCGAGATAGACCCTAGCTGCAATGTCAAAACACTGAAGTCTCTACTACGAGAACTTTTGAAGGCTGAGAAGGATAGTTCGATCGTCGCTCATCCAATATCACCCTTAGATTTTCCACAAAATGCCAGCATCTGTCGAAGAAAGCTTATAATCTTTGAAGGATTGGTAAATATCTTTAACTCTGATAAACGTCACATTGATTATAAAAATACTATGACAAGATTGTTACATGTCAAAAATCGATTAAATTATATTCCTCCCACTGATGACGAGGAAGATAATCTAAAAACTGAACTATTAACTAAAACCATGTATCTAATTGATAAACTAAAGCAGAAAGCTCAGAATAAGAATGTCAATTTATTGCATCCTGGAACTTCTGATGAAAGTTCTTCTGACAACGATTCTGAAAGTTCAAGAGTAGCCACCCCTACACGTAGAGTATCTTTTGCGGGAGATGAGCAATTACATCGTACCTCTGGAAGCTCTAGAGTAGGGGTTATTACTAGTACGATTGTCCACCAACCGTCTGAAGAGCCTTTACCACAAAATACTTCGCAAAATTTAAAACAAAACGATGACAACAGTCAATCACAAGAGAATAATCAAGAAATTCTAAATCAATCTTCTTTTTCTCGGAGTCGAGCTCTATTTAATGAAAGAAATAGTAGTCATAATCCCCTACTTAATACTTATCCACGTAACAATGACAGTCACTTACCAAAAAGACCTAACTTTGACAACCCTGTGTCAGAAATCCAAATTTTCTTATCGAGAAATTTTAGTCAAGTAAATACCAGAGAGAACCCAAATTTAATAGACAATTGTTCTCGAATGGCAATGCATGGTTTGATAGCTCAAGATATTGATGATTTTTTAGGACCTATCTCACAAACCCCGAGACTACACCAAATTAGTCACAACGTTTCGAATTTTCCCCGACCTGATGAGTCCAATTTTGTTCCTCAGTTGGAGCATATGTCATTCACTGGCCGAGATAGCCATTGGCAAAATAGAAACCACCCTTTTACTCCGAATAATAATCAAACTTATCACAGTTTCAGTAACAATTTCCAAAATTTTCATACACCCCCCAATATATTTCTAAATTCGGGAATAGCTAATAGTTTCGCAGCCAGCTTAAATCCCAATATGCCTCCACCATTTTCTCTAAACTTATTTAATCAGTCGCCTTTTCACTTAAACCGAAACTTACCTCATTCACAGAATCCTACTAATTCCACTAATCAAGATAATTATAGATCACCCCCTTTAAATAGACTAAACTTTAAATTCAACGGCAAAAACCAAAGCTTGCATAGATTTCTGGAGAAAGTTAAAAAATATTGCTCCGCTTATAAAATTTCTAATGAAAATCTATTAAATTTTTCTCATGAGTTGTTTGAGGGAGATGCCTTGATATGTTATTGCTCCATTAGAAATACTGTAAATACTTGGAACGAGCTAGTTTTCCACTTAAGACTTAATTTTTTACCAATTGATTACGAAGTAGCTTTGTGGGACGAGATCAAAACTCGAACCCAGGGCGCTACTGAAAGACCACTTATCTACATAGCTGTTATGGAAAATCTACTCCGAAGATTTTTAAATCTAATAGGCCTCACTGTTGAATTAAGATTGGTTATGCGAAATTTATTGCCGTATTATCAACAACAATTAGCTTTAAGACAACCTTTGTCTTTGTTTGAACTCAAAAACTTGTGTAGAGTGTTAGAAGACACTAAATTGAGAAGCGAAAACTTCCGAGCTCCCCCATCTTGTACTGATTCTACCCTAGAACCAGAATAAGTTTACAGAAAACCATTTAATAAATGTTTTCCCCACAGTAGGCAAGTTTCAGAATTGGCGAATCCACCAATTTGTCAATAATTCCAAATTTCTGACAACAGTAGTTCAAATGCACCACATCCCAATTAAAATTTTTCCGCTAATGTAGCCTCAAATTCAAATAATTTTCAAGAGGTAAACTTAACTTCCGATAGTCAGACTCATGTCAGTCCTGCACAAAACCCCAATATTTCAGCTTTAAGCAAGCAAACTTGTTACAAGTGTGACCAGATAGGACATAGTTTCCAAAATTGTACTGAAAAAAGAAAAATCTTTTGTTACCGTTGTGGGCAAAAGAATGTCACTATGCCAAAATGTAATAAATGTAGTCCAAAAAACGTAGGACACACTCTTCCACGCTCGGCAGGAAGAGGTTCCAATTAAAAGTAAAGTCCGCAACAATTAATGAAACAGACAATTGGGCAACTTGGCTAAACCGCGTTCGACACTTTCTCAAATTCCATGAAATTTCACCATTATTTTCAAAAGAGTCCAGTTGTGACCAAAGACCTTATTTAGATATCTCAATCCAAAATAAATTGATTACCGACTTAGTAGATACCGGGGCAATGCAAAGCGTATTAGGTAGACGCGGACATAAACTCATATGTGAGATGGGATATCAGGAAAAAATAAAACCCTGTTCTAACTCAATTACCACCGCCGATGGCAAGTGTCAAGAAGTGATAGTTGTAGTAAATATTCCCATTAATTTGGATAATAAATCTATAGGCGTGAACGTTCTTATTGTCCCAAGTATTCGGCAAACCTTAATTTTAGGCGTCGATTTCTGTAAAAAGGCAAACTTAAAATTAAACTTTAAAAATAATTCATATGAACTCCATAGTAGCTCAAACTTAAATGAAATTATAGTCAAAGAAAAATTTGATTTTTTGATCAAAAAAGCAGATTAGATAAAACTATACTTAAATTTTAAGAATTAGTATCTGAAACCTTAGGATTCACAAATTTAGTTGAGCATAATATTGAACTGACCAGTAATGAGCCCTTCCGTAAAAGACCTTTTCTTCTTTCCCCCTATATGCAAAAGCACATGAATGACGAGATAGACCGATTATTAAAACTAGGCGTATTAGAACTTCAACCAGCCCTTATTCTGCTAACGTTTTGCTTGTTAAAAAAGATTCTGGAGAATTTCGTCTTTGCTATGATGGTCGTCCACTTAATGCTGTAACTATTAAGGACCCTTACCCCTCTCCCATACTTATCTAGAACTCTTGATAAGGTTAGGGATGCTCACTTTCTAACGTCGATAGATTTAAGAAATGCTTTTTGGCAAATAAAACTTAGTGAAGATTCCTGCGCTAAGACAGCCTTTACAGTCATAAATAGAGGACACTTTGAGTTTGTTAGGATGCCCTTTGGTACCAGCAATTCCTCTGGCAGTTTACAGAAATTGATGGACCGGTTGTTTGACCCCTCTATAGAGAAAAACATCTTTGTATATCTTGTCGATTTAATCGTAGTTAATAGTACCTTTAATGAGCTTATTGAGACTCTGAATAACGTTTTTAACACTCTTAAAAAAGCTAATCTTACTATTAATGCTAAAAAATGCAAATTTTGTCAACCTAACCTCGCTTTTCTGGGTTATGTTGTAGATAAAAATGGCCTTCATGGAAATCCCGAGAAAGTATCTGCAATTTCTAACTATCAAAAACCTAAAGATGTCACTGGCATAAAGCGCTTTGTTGGCATGGCTTCTTGGTACCGCAAATTTATCAAGAATTTTTCTGATCTTATTGTTCCCCTACATAACATAACTAAGGGCAAAAAGAAAAAACAGATAGTATCTTGGACACCTGAAGCCGAATTGGCATTTGAAAATATCAAGACAAGATTAACATCCACCCCTGTCTTAAGAAATCCTGATTTTTCAAAACCATTTACTATTCAAACTGACGCTTCGAATGCGGCCATAGGTTCTGTGCTCACCCAATTAGACGTACCTTAACTAAAGCCGAAATTAACATGCCCGTAACCGAAAAAGAACTTCTAGCCATAGTTCATGCGGTACTAAAGTTCAGATCGTACATTGAAGGCTGCCCTACTTTTACTATTTTGACAGATCATTATTCCTTACAATGGCTTTTTCGATTAGATAACCCCTCTGGCAGATTAGCCAGAATGTCCATTTTTCTTTCACAATTTAAGTTTGATATAAAACATAGATCTGGAGCATCCAATATAGTTGCTGACGCCTTAAGTCGCAGTTTTCCCGAAATATCTACCCTGACTAACACTATCCCAGATAAATGGTACTCGGATTTTATTTCTAAAGTTCAAAAACATCCTCAAAAATACCCTCTGTTCAGAGTGAAAAATAATATTTTATATAAACACTTTCAGTGTAGTCATGACATTAGTAATAACATAAAAACTTGGAAAGTAGTAGTGCCCAAATATAATAGAAAAGAAATTTTGAAAGAATATCATGACAGCCCTTTAGGTAGTCATTTTGGTGTCAAGAAATGTCTTGATAAAATCCTTGAACAAGTTTGGTGGCCCGGGATGAGGAGCGACATTAAGAAATACATCTTACATTGTCAGATATCGAATGAGCAAAAAGTCTCACAATTTGCTCGTGCTGGTCTAATGGGAGCCCCCAAAAATATTTCGGTACCATTTAAATTACTTTCCATTGACATTCAAGGACACTTTCCAAAATCAAGGTCTGGTCATTGTTATTTAATAGTCGTTGAAGATTGGTTTACTAAGTTCACTTTTATTCATAAAATGAAAAGAGCAGTAACTAAAGAAATTTTTAGTTTCCTGGAGGAAACAGTTTTTATGTATTTCGGAGTTCCCCAAACTGTAGTGGTTGATAATGGCAACCAATTTAAATCTCAAGAATTTTTTAACCTATTAAAATCATATAAAGTTAATAATATTTGGTACAATGCAAGATATCATCTCCAAACTAATAATGTTGAACGAGCCAATCGAGTCACAGGTACTGCAATTAGCTCATTTATAAAGGAAAATAACCATCGTGATTGGGATAAACATACACACCATATTTGTAATGCTATCAATACCACGACCCATTTATCCACTTCTTTTTCCCCTTCCTTTTTGACGTTTGGACGTAACTTGCCGACCTCTGGAGACTATTATGGCCATATAGAAAACAAAAATCTTTCATCCTATCACTTTGACAATCGCCAGAACTTGGCGACTGAACTTTCAAAATTACCAGAAATTTATGAGCAAGTTTCACAAAATATAAATAAATCCTATGAAAAGAATAAGAAATACTATAATTTAAGAAAGAGACACCCCGAATTTGAGGAAGGCGATATCGTCTATAAACGAAACTTTATTTTATCTGATGCAGGCAATTATTTTTCAAAAAAGTTAGCAAAGAAATTTATCAAATGTAAAATCTTTAAGAAAATTTCCTTTTTGATCTATGAATTATTGGATGAAAACGATGGAAATATCGGTCGGTATCACGTTAAGGTCTTAAAGCCCTTTAAAAATGTCTCTCTCGATTCTGACGACTCTGAGTGAACTATTGGTTCTCGGGAGTTGGTGGGATCATCACTAGAATAAGTATAGTCACTTAGTTAGTACCTAAGAGTTATGTAGAAGGCATTTGTCGCCATGTAATTTTGTATGTAACTGCTTAGATATAGTGCACTTAAATGTATTCTTTGCTAAAATTTTCAAATTATTTATTTGAAGAGAGGGGGTATTTGTAACATGCTTTTTGCGCTCCTTACAACTTATTAATGTGTAATCTAATAATGTCCAACATCCTCTATTTTATTTCAAATTATTCGTTAAAATTTTCTTACTACGCCCCTGTCGACTTTTAGAAACCGTTGCGTTTAACCAGATACAACTCTGCGCTAATCACATGACTCCATCCCGCTTTAAATTTTAGAATCGAAGTACCTACGTATAGGCAATTAATTATACATAGATGATTACACTTTGCATACTTATCTGACGATTGATTACTTTCAGCCTATCTTCGATCTTGGAATCCAGTTTCTCGTAAATATGTGAACGTGTTTAGAGGTTAGACTCGTCCCTCTTAGTTTCTAAAATTTTGATTTTTCCGGGAAAATCCCCCATTTTTCTAATTTCCCCCCTTTTTCGAGCAATGAAGTGTTAATGATCACGTGAGCTCATTCTTCGTTGTTAGTGGTGGATATGTCAAGTTTTTTATAGTGACAGTTTCAATAAAACCTGATGGAGAATTAAAAATTGTTCCTTTTCTCATTAGAAACTTAGGCCACTGTGTTTTTTAAGTGGAATGTTTCTTTAGTGATTTATTTGGCAAAAGTTGTTACGAATTTATTTCGGATTGAAAAATTACTAAATTAAAGTAGGTACTCCAAGTCCATTATGGGATGGAAAAACACAAAATAGGAAAAAGCTTTAACATCAGGTAACTTTAAAATTGTAAAATTCTTTAGTTCATGAAACCACTAACGGTGGCCATTTTGTTTCAGGCTTTTCTGCAAACTTTTCTGCCAACTTTTCTGCTCACGTCTATGCTAAACTTTATATGACCTATATTAACTTTTACTTTTATCTTACCAGATTATGCTCTTAATTGACTTCAGGTAACTGTTAGTGTACCCCATTTCAATTTTATGGTATTTTATGATACTTACCTTACCGCATGGATCTTAATGTATCCATTCCCCTTTTGTCTAGAAATCTCATTTGAAGATGCCCCTTGTCTTGGCTTTTAAGACGCATTTCTACCTACTATTATAAGTTAACCTTATAACTTTTAATTGATACCTTCACTTAGGTTTAGCTTACAACTCTGTGTCATGTAGAGTCGTAAATGATTACTTATGTCTTATTGGGATGCAGGAGTTCAGGATGACATTTTTTAGACCATCACCTCATTTATTTTACATCATAGCTTCGATTTAAACATAACCCTAAAACTCAGACTTTCTTCCACGCCTTGTTTTTAAACCTTTTTCTTGGCTAACCTAGCCTAAGTTTTAATGATTTTAATCACCCCTTACTAAAGCTTTCTAGTAAGTATTTTAACACCTACTGCCCTTTCTAAGCCTGCCTGGAAGTCTGAAAACAATCTTACCTTGAAATACCGTAAATCCCGTCATGATGTCATTTGTTTCATCACCCACATTTTCTTCTTAGCTTCAGTAACAAACTAACAAGTATCTTCAATGAACCCTCAGTTACCCTGTTTATAAACCCTTAATCTACATCCCTGGATTTTATATACACCCCTTGAGTGGGACCTTCGAATACAAGATTGGAACCTTTGGAGAAGTACCTACCCAACCACAGCTGATTGGTCGGGAACAAGATTTTGGACGGTGTGAGCTTGCAGTGTTGCTATTCTCGCCTCCTTTGCAGTATTGCAGACGTCTGTTCGCCGATTTTTGATGTAGCCTGAATGATCCTACCGTGTGGCCTTGATCATTGGTTTACGTTTGGAAGCTTGGATTGACTGACTATCCATTCCTGAACTTGTCACTGAGACGCATGACATAAGATTGTTACAAATACCCCCTCTCTTCAAATAAATAATTTGAAAATTTTAGCAAAGGATAAATTTAAGTGCACTATATCTAAGCAGTTACATACAAAATTACATGGCGACAAATGCCTTCTACATAACTCTTAGGTACTAACTAAGTGACTATACTTATTCTAGTGATGATCCCACCAACTCCCGAGAACCAATAGTTCACTCAGAGTCGTCAGAATCGAGAGAGACATTTTTAAAGGGCTTTAAGACCTTAACGTGATACCGACCGATATTTCCATCGTTTTCATCCAATAATTCATAGATCAAAAAGGAAATTTTCTTAAAGATTTTACATTTGATAAATTTCTTTGCTAACTTTTTTGAAAAATAATTGCCTGCATCAGATAAAATAAAGTTTCGTTTATAGACGATATCGCCTTCCTCAAATTCGGGGTGTCTCTTTCTTAAATTATAGTATTTCTTATTCTTTTCATAGGATTTATTTATATTTTGTGAAACTTGCTCATAAATTTCTGGTAATTTTGAAAGTTCAGTCGCCAAGTTCTGGCGATTGTCAAAGTGATAGGATGAAAGATTTTTGTTTTCTATATGGCCATAATAGTCTCCAGAGGTCGGCAAGTTACGTCCAAACGTCAAAAAGGAAGGGGAAAAAGAAGTGGATAAATGGGTCGTGGTATTGATAGCATTACAAATATGGTGTGTATGTTTATCCCAATCACGATGGTTATTTTCCTTTATAAATGAGCTAATTGCAGTACCTGTGACTCGATTGGCTCGTTCAACATTATTAGTTTGGAGATGATATCTTGCATTGTACCAAATATTATTAACTTTATATGATTTTAATAGGTTAAAAAATTCTTGAGATTTAAATTGGTTGCCATTATCAACCACTACAGTTTGGGGAACTCCGAAATACATAAAAACTGTTTCCTCCAGGAAACTAAAAATTTCTTTAGTTACTGCTCTTTTCATTTTATGAATAAAAGTGAACTTAGTAAACCAATCTTCAACGACTATTAAATAACAATGACCAGACCTTGATTTTGGAAAGTGTCCTTGAATGTCAATGGAAAGTAATTTAAATGGTACCGAAATATTTTTGGGGGCTCCCATTAGACCAGCACGAGCAAATTGTGAGACTTTTTGCTCATTCGATATCTGACAATGTAAGATGTATTTCTTAATGTCGCTCCTCATCCCGGGCCACCAAACTTGTTCAAGGATTTTATCAAGACATTTCTTGACACCAAAATGACTACCTAAAGGGCTGTCATGATATTCTTTCAAAATTTCTTTTCTATTATATTTGGGCACTACTACTTTCCAAGTTTTTATGTTATTACTAATGTCATGACTACACTGAAAGTGTTTATATAAAATATTATTTTTCACTCTGAACAGAGGGTATTTTTGAGGATGTTTTTGAACTTTAGAAATAAAATCCGAGTACCATTTATCTGGGATAGTGTTAGTCAGGGTAGATATTTCGGGAAAACTGCGACTTAAGGCGTCAGCAACTATATTGGATGCTCCAGATCTATGTTTTATATCAAACTTAAATTGTGAAAGAAAAATGGACATTCTGGCTAATCTGCCAGAGGGGTTATCTAATCGAAAAAGCCATTGTAAGGAATAATGATCTGTCAAAATAGTAAAAGTAGGGCAGCCTTCAATGTACGATCTGAACTTTAGTACCGCATGAACTATGGCTAGAAGTTCTTTTTCGGTTACGGGCATGTTAATTTCGGCTTTAGTTAAGGTACGTCTAATTGGGTGAGCACAGAACCTATGGCCGCATTCGAAGCGTCAGTTTGAATAGTAAATGGTTTTGAAAAATCAGGATTTCTTAAGACAGGGGTGGATGTTAATCTTGTCTTGATATTTTCAAATGCCAATTCGGCTTCAGGTGTCCAAGATACTATCTGTTTTTTCTTTTTGCCCTTAGTTATGTTATGTAGGGGAACAATAAGATCAGAAAAATTCTTGATAAATTTGCGGTACCAAGAAGCCATGCCAACAAAGCGCTTTATGCCAGTGACATCTTTAGGTTTTTGATAGTTAGAAATTGCAGATACTTTCTCGGGATTTCCATGAAGGCCATTTTTATCTACAACATAACCCAGAAAAGCGAGGTTAGGTTGACAAAATTTGCATTTTTTAGCATTAATAGTAAGATTAGCTTTTTTAAGAGTGTTAAAAACGTTATTCAGAGTCTCAATAAGCTCATTAAAGGTACTATTAACTACGATTAAATCGACAAGATATACAAAGATGTTTTTCTCTATAGAGGGGTCAAACAACCGGTCCATCAATTTCTGTAAACTGCCAGAGGAATTGCTGGTACCAAAGGGCATCCTAACAAACTCAAAGTGTCCTCTATTTATGACTGTAAAGGCTGTCTTAGCGCAGGAATCTTCACTAAGTTTTATTTGCCAAAAAGCATTTCTTAAATCTATCGACGTTAGAAAGTGAGCATCCCTAACCTTATCAAGAGTTCTAGATAAGTATGGGAGAGGGGTAAGGGTCCTTAATAGTTACAGCATTAAGTGGACGACCATCATAGCAAAGACGAAATTCTCCAGAATCTTTTTTAACAAGCAAAACGTTAGCAGAATAAGGGCTGGTTGAAGTTCTAATACGCCTAGTTTTAATAATCGGTCTATCTCGTCATTCATGTGCTTTTGCATATAGGGGGAAAGAAGAAAAGGTCTTTTACGGAAGGGCTCATTACTGGTCAGTTCAATATTATGCTCAACTAAATTTGTGAATCCTAAGGTTTCAGATACTAATTCTTAAAATTTAAGTATAGTTTTATCTAATCTGCTTTTTTGATCAAAAAATCAAATTTTTCTTTGACTATAATTTCATTTAAGTTTGAGCTACTATGGAGTTCATATGAATTATTTTTAAAGTTTAATTTTAAGTTTGCCTTTTTACAGAAATCGACGCCTAAAATTAAGGTTTGCCGAATACTTGGGACAATAAGAACGTTCACGTCTATAGATTTATTATCCAAATTAATGGGAATATTTACTACAACTATCACTTCTTGACACTTGCCATCGGCGGTGGTAATTGAGTTAGAACAGGGTTTTATTTTTTCCTGATATCCCATCTCACATATGAGTTTATGTCCGCGTCTACCTAATACGCTTTGCATTGCCCCGGTATCTACTAAGTCGGTAATCAATTTATTTTGGATTGAGATATCTAAATAAGGTCTTTGGTCACAACTGGACTCTTTTGAAAATAATGGTGAAATTTCATGGAATTTGAGAAAGTGTCGAACGCGGTTTAGCCAAGTTGCCCAATTGTCTGTTTCATTAATTGTTGCGGACTTTACTTTTAATTGGAACCTCTTCCTGCCGAGCGTGGAAGAGTGTGTCCTACGTTTTTTGGACTACATTTATTACATTTTGGCATAGTGACATTCTTTTGCCCACAACGGTAACAAAATATTTTTCTTTTTTCAGTACAATTTTGGAAACTATGTCCTATCTGGTCACACTTGTAACAAGTTTGCTTGCTTAAAGCTGAAATATTGGGGTTTTGTGCAGGACTGACATGAGTCTGACTATCGGAAGTTAAGTTTACCTCTTGAAAATTATTTGAATTTGAGGCTACATTAGCGGAAAAATTTAAATTGGGATGTGGTGCATTTGAACTACTGTTGTCAGAAATTTGGAATTATTGACAAATTGGTGGATTCGCCAATTCTGAAACTTGCCTACTGTGGGGAAAACATTTATTAAATGGTTTTCTGTAAACTTATTCTGGTTCTAGGGTAGAATCAGTACAAGATGGGGGAGCTCGGAAGTTTTCGCTTCTCAATTTAGTGTCTTCTAACACTCTACACAAGTTTTTGAGTTCAAACAAAGACAAAGGTTGTCTTAAAGCTAATTGTTGTTGATAATACGGCAATAAATTTCGCATAACCAATCTTAATTCAACAGTGAGGCCTATTAGATTTAAAAATCTTCGGAGTAGATTTTCCATAACAGCTATGTAGATAAGTGGTCTTTCAGTAGCGCCCTGGGTTCGAGTTTTGATCTCGTCCCACAAAGCTACTTCGTAATCAATTGGTAAAAAATTAAGTCTTAAGTGGAAAACTAGCTCGTTCCAAGTATTTACAGTATTTCTAATGGAGCAATAACATATCAAGGCATCTCCCTTAAACAACTCATGAGAAAAATTTAATAGATTTTCATTAGAAATTTTATAAGCGGAGCAATATTTTTTAACTTTCTCCAGAAATCTATGCAAGCTTTGGTTTTTGCCGTTGAATTTAAAGTTTAGTCTATTTAAAGGGGGTGATCTATAATTATCTTGATTAGTGGAATTAGTAGGATTCTGTGAATGAGGTAAGTTTCGGTTTAAGTGAAAAGGCGACTGATTAAATAAGTTTAGAGAAAATGGTGGAGGCATATTGGGATTTAAGCTGGCTGCGAAACTATTAGCTATTCCCGAATTTAGAAATATATTGGGGGGTGTATGAAAATTTTGGAAATTGTTACTGAAACTGTGATAAGTTTGATTATTATTCGGAGTAAAAGGGTGGTTTCTATTTTGCCAATGGCTATCTCGGCCAGTGAATGACATATGCTCCAACTGAGGAACAAAATTGGACTCATCAGGTCGGGGAAAATTCGAAACGTTGTGACTAATTTGGTGTAGTCTCGGGGTTTGTGAGATAGGTCCTAAAAAATCATCAATATCTTGAGCTATCAAACCATGCATTGCCATTCGAGAACAATTGTCTATTAAATTTGGGTTCTCTCTGGTATTTACTTGACTAAAATTTCTCGATAAGAAAATTTGGATTTCTGACACAGGGTTGTCAAAGTTAGGTCTTTTTGGTAAGTGACTGTCATTGTTACGTGGATAAGTATTAAGTAGGGGATTATGACTACTATTTCTTTCATTAAATAGAGCTCGACTCCGAGAAAAAGAAGATTGATTTAGAATTTCTTGATTATTCTCTTGTGATTGACTGTTGTCATCGTTTTGTTTTAAATTTCGCGAAGTATTTTGTGGTAAAGGCTCTTCAGACGGTTGATGGACAATCGTACTAGTAATAACCCCTACTCTAGAGCTTCCAGAGGTACGATGTAATTGCTCATCTCCCGCAAAAGATACTCTACGTGTAGGGGTGGCTACTCTTGAACTTTCAGAATCGTTGTCAGAAGAACTTTCATCAGAAGTTCCAGGATGCAATAAATTGACATTCTTATTCTGAGCTTTCTGCTTTAGTTTATCAATTAGATACATGGTTTTAGTTAATAGTTCAGTTTTTAGATTATCTTCCTCGTCATCAGTGGGAGGAATATAATTTAATCGATTTTTGACATGTAACAATCTTGTCATAGTATTTTTATAATCAATGTGACGTTTATCAGAGTTAAAGATATTTACCAATTTTTCAAAGATTATAAGCTTTCTTCGACAGATGCTGGCATTTTGTGGAAAATCTAAGGGTGATATTGGATGAGCGACGATCGAACTATCCTTCTCAGCCTTCAAAAGTTCTCGTAGTAGAGACTTCAGTGTTTTGACATTGCAGCTAGGGTCTATCTCGATTCCTCTAACAGCGAGTTCAAATACTATTTCGTCCTTCAAGAGGCGTTGGGGAGCCATGTTTGATTTATACAAGTTTAATACCAATGTACTTAAAAATTTCCAAGCAGAATCAAATTTTCATCAAACTTGGTATCCTTGATTCAATCAAAGACACTTTAAAATAAATACAGTGGAATTGCAATACGAAGATTTTTGGAAAACTGGAAAATGTTGTAATGAATTTTAATTGTGACTCAAAGTTTTATAACTCAGTTACTTTAGATGTTATGATTTACTAGGTGTCACCGGTAACGTTACACAAAATGAGATGAACATTAGATAGGTGTTCATAGATTCTTATTTATTTTTTTATAGTTCAATCTGGGTGCCACCGACAACTGCTTTTAGTTTCGCTTGAGAGCTAATGGGCGTGTGGTTCTTACTTTAGATTTTCCAGTTTTACCGTTTGGGCGCCAGTTAAGCTAAGGACTTAACAAAGATCAAAGAGGTAAAGAGAGATAAAGAAAAGAGATCTGTGATATATCGACCTCACCAAAAAATAAAACAACACTAATTTACAATATAAATATTCTATTACAAAAGGTAATGGTAAGCTTTATAAATTTCAATAAACTTACAATGGGTAATTAATCCCACAATACAGATTAAATCAGAAGCACGGGGTGCCTATATGTACTAAATTCTTAATTAATAAAAAATCAGTGATCAGAATAATCAACTAATTATAAAGGGTAAATAAGTTACCAAAGATTAGCTAGGGCTTAAAACAATAAAGGCCTGATCCTAAGCTATCCTTTACATACCTGTGAAAAAATTTACAAGATTTTACAATGCTAGATCTCAAAAGTATAACACCATAGTGCGGAAGTACCAAATGAAGAGAGAGGTAAGTATTGCTATTCCACGTATTGCGCTAGATAGGATGAAAATATTACAAATTAAAGTTTAAACACAATTACCTTAAGGGAATTTTACTATTGCGTTTTACTAATACTTAAGATGCACGTATTTAAACTAAAATACTGGCTCAATATAGATAATTATAAGGTATAATTTCCTTGCAGGAAACCATCAAAGTAATCTAGAATTAAAAATTTATTTTGAGGTTATAAGAGTAATTTTCAGAAAGAAAATAGTTATTTTAGTGAACATTTAATTTAGAAATGATTATTCAACTGACTTATCAGTGTGTAAGGATATAAGATTAATGTCAAGGCTCTTCCTAACACGTGTCAAAAATATGTCAATATAAGAATTGTGAAGATCAACGATGCTCCTTCGAGTCTATGTTGATTTCAGTATCAAAGAAATATTATTTTTAAGTTGATTTGCCAATGGGCATTAATAAGGTTGAAGTTGTTATAATAACATACTAACAAAAATGACCGGGGTCCAAGGTTAAACAAAAATTCGAGATTAAAATGTTACTTCAAATTTCAAAGTATAAATAGGGTAGTACTACACTCAAGTTGTCTGCGTTAAACAGCTTGCAGTTCACTCAATAAACTTTAGAATTGACCCTAAAGTGGCAATGGCAATTAACCACTCCAAGGTTCAAATCCAATAAAAATTCAAGTCATGTAATAATCAAACAAAAGGTACTCATCTTATGTCATGCGTCTCAGTGACAAGTTCAGGAATGGATAGTCAGTCAATCCAAGCTTCCAAACGTAAATCAATGATCAAGGCCACACGGTAGGATCATTCAGGCTACATCAAGAATCGGCGAACAGACGTCTGCAACACTGCAAAGGAGGCGAGAATAGCAACACTGCAAGCTCACACCATCCAAAATCCTGTTCCCGACCAATCAGCTGTGGTTGGGTACTTCTCCAAAGGTTTCAAACTTGTACTCGAAGGTAGTGTGTCCCACTCAAGGGGTGTATATAAAATCCAGGGATGTAGATTGAGGGTTTATAAACAGGGTAAAACTGAGGGTTCATTGAAGGTACTTGTTAGTTTGTTACTGAAGCTAAGAAGAAAATGTGGGTGATGAAACAAATGACATTATGACGGAATTTACGGTATTTCAAGTTAAGATTGTTTTCAGACTTCCAGGCAGGCTTAGAAAGGGCAGTAGGTGTTAAAATACTTACTAGAAAGCTTTAGTAAGGGGTGATTAAAATCATTAAAACTTAGGCTAGGTTAGCCAAGAAAAAGGTTTAAAAACAAGGCGTGGAAGAAAGTCTGAGTTTTAGGGTTATATTTAAATCGAAGCTATGATGTAAAATAAATGAGGTGATGGTCTAAAAAATGTCATCCTAAGTAAGGTAGTCATTTACGACTCTTCATGACACAGAGTTGTAAGCTAAACCTAAGTGAAGGTATCAATTAAAAGTTATAAGGATAACTTATAATAGTAGGTAGAAATGCGTCTTAAAAGCCAAGACAAGGGGCATCTTCAAATGAGATTTCTAGACAAAAGGGGAATGGATACATTAAGATCCATGCGGTAAGGTAAGTATCATAAAATATCATAAAATTGAAATGGGGTAGACTAACAGTTACCTGAAGTCAATTAAGAGCATAATCTGGTAAGATAAAAGTAACAGTTAATACAGGGTGGCCCATTTGTCTGACAAAGTAATATACCGTCTCTACTATTAAAGATATCAAAAAAAAGTTTTTATAAAAGTTATGAGGTACAAAAAAATATATGTTCTAAAATTATTTTTAAATATACAGGATGGTCCAAAAAAGTAGGGCAATAAAAAGATACATTTTTTTAAATGAAACATCCTATAATCATATAATCATCCTATAAACATTTTATGTTTCCTTACAAAATTATCCATATGACGCCATATTTAGTTTTTTAATTTTTTGCAGCGTTGCCAAACAAAATGCAAAATTCTTAAAATTTTGGAAAAAACATTATAGTAAAAAATTACCTGTATTTCTCAATAAGAGTATCGAAAATCGAAAACTTCTTGTAAGCTCTTAAGTTTAGGGGTAGATAAACTGTCTTAAATCTTTAAGTACCAAAAATTTTGTACAGGGTGTTTTCTGTTGACATCCAAATACACAAGATTTTAAAATACAATAACTCTGTTTTTTCAAATGAAACACCCTATATTTATTAGGCTCGTCAGATAGATATTGTAACTATCTTTTATTATTGTTAAGTCATACCTATACCTAAATTTACTAGTTTTGGCAATATTTCGATTTTTATTTAAATTATGGTGAAAAAAACTATAATTTTTATTTTTCTAGTAAGCCATGACCAGCAAACTAAAAACAAATGTAATTAAATATTTTCCCATATTAAAATAAATTGATAACCATAGTTTATTACGTATTTATTTAATTTAATAAAATATTGTTTTTATTACGCAACTTGATATTGAAAATAAGTTTACAAACATTATAAATATAAATATAATAATTATAAATAATATTCAATTATATTTGTTTTGACTTTGCTAGTCATGGCTTACTAGAAAAATAAAAACTATAGTTTTTTTCACCAAAATTTAAATAAAAATCGAAATATTGCCAAAACTAGTAAATTTAGGTATAGGTATGACTTAACAATAATAAAAGATACTTACAATATCTATCTGACGAGCCTAATAAATATAGGGTGTTTCATTTGAAAAAACAGAGTTAATATATTTTAAAATTTTGTATATTTGGATGTCAACAGAAAACACCCTGTACAAAATTTTCGGTACTTAAAGATTTAAGACAGTTTATCTATCCCTAAACTTAAGAGCTTACAAGAAATTTTCGATTTTCGATACTCTTATTGAGAAATACAGGTAATTTTTTACTATCATGTTTTTTCCAAAATTTTAAGAATTTCGCATTTTGTTTTGCAACGTTGCAAAAAAATAAAAAACTAAATATGCCGTCATATGGACAATTTTGTAAGAAAACAAAAAATGCTAAAATATATAGGGTGTTCCATTTAAAAAAATGTACCTTTTTATTGTCCTACTTTTTTGGACCATCCTGTATGTTTAAAAATAATTTTAGAATATATATTTTTTTATACCTCACAACTTTTATAAAAACTTTTTTTTGATATCTTTAATAGCAGAGACGGTATATTACTTTGTCAGACAAATGGGCCACCCTGTATAGTTCGCGTAAAGTTTAGCTTAGACGTGAGCAGAAAAGTTTGCAGAAAAGTTTGCAGAAAAGTTGGCAGAAAAGTTTGCAGAAAAGTTTGCAGAAAAGCCTAAAACAAAATGGCCACCGTTAGTGGTTTTATGAACTAAAGAATTTTACAATTTCAAAGTTACCTGATGTTATGGCTTTTTCCTATTCTGTGGTTTTCCATCCCATAATGGACTTGGAGTAGTTTAATTTAGTAATTTTCCAATCCGAAATAAATTCGTGACAACTTTTGCCAAATAAATCACTAAAGAAACATTCCACTTAAAAAACACAGTAGCCTTCGAAATTTCTAATGAGATAAGGAACGATTTTTAATTCTCCATCTGGTTTTATTGAAACTTGGATCCGAAAAATCGCATCAGTCAGTTATGTCAATGTCACTTGTCTGCCACTTCAAAAGATGTCTGCCGTTCTAGGATATGAAAGAGATTGGCTCAAATCAAAATACATATTTGAATAGCAACCAATCACGTTGCTCCACTTCTTAACCACCTTTTTCCTTGTGTTTGGTTTTTCCATGACATGGCTTGTTAAGAAAATTTTTATTTTTTTTTTGAAATGGTTTATTCAAGTATAATAATTAAGAATAACAATCAAATACAATCAAAAATACTTTCCCTCCCAGGCAATAACAATAACATTCTGTACAATTCTACTACCTATAAGAGTAAACATTAACTATTTATATTCATGCGTGTTATAACTCTACAAAATATCATTAAGAACACTTGAAAACCGATGAGCTCCTAGTCAATACATCTAGTATTGGTATCGGAGGCCAAACTTATGTAATGACAATTAGTGCAGGAATAAGCACTACACTATGAGAGATATAGTTTCAGTGCTCGAACAAATCTGGTTAGTGAGGCTTCGGATTTTAAAAAGGAAGGAAGGTCGTTAAAAGTTTTTGAGGCCTCACTTATAGGATTATGAAGTGCAATGTTGGTTCTTACTGTATTTAGGTAAATGTTATTTGCACTTCTTGTACCATATGGATGAGTTTCATTAATGTATACAATTTGAGTATTGGTTTTTTGCATGTTATGTGTTATTTTGTATATAAGCTTGGACTGTTCAAGTTTTAAGATTTGAGAAATAGGCTGAACTTTTAGCGTATTGTAAATTTCATAAGTGTGCGTCCGATACCCTAGTTGAAACAATGTCTTCAAGGACCTATTCTGGAGTATTTGTATTTTATGAAAGTTGGTAATGCCGCAGGTTCCCCATATTGGAATAAGGTATCTTAATCTCGATAGTACATATGCATTATAGATTTTATATTTAGCACCAACAGACAGAAACTGTCTACATCTAAAAAGCGCTCCAATAAGCGGTACTATTTTGCTATGTAAATAATCAATATGAGCATTCCAATTAAGATTCTCGTCCAGAGTAAGTCCCAAATACCTTACCGTCTCAACCCTTTCTATAACTACATTATTTATTTTTACAATTACATCATCAATTTTTTTATTTTTTTGCTTAAAAATTATTACTTTAGTTTTATCCAAATTTATTTTGAGATTTTGATTTAAAAGCCATCTATAATATTTATTCAAAACATCGTTAACAAGCAAAATTAACTGTTCAATATTTTCACCACAGAATGTCAATATGGTGTCGTCTGCAAAAGTGTAGTACCTTGTATCTAATCCTGATAAACGTAAACTCAAAACAAACAAGGAGTAAAGGAGTGGCCCCAGGATGGAACCTTGGGGTACCCCGCAGTTGTTTGTCCTTGTTTCACTCGTTGTATTATCTATTCTAATATATTGTTTTCTATTATTTAAGTATGTTTGAATCAGTTTAAGAGTTATCCCTCGAAAGCCCAACTTTTTGAGTAACGTTTTGTGACTAACAACGTCAAACGCCTTGCGTAAATCGACAAACACAGCTATTACTAACCTGCCCTTATCCAGATTGGTGGCCAAGTGGTCCATAAGATCCATAGTAGCACTAAGCGTGCTACTATTTTTCAAGATTCCATATTGGAATTGATCCGTAAGAGTGTGCTGGTCGATAAAGTGAAGCATACGTATTTAAATAACATGTTCAATTATCTTAGAGAAGACGCTAATTAGAGATATGGGTCTATAATTGGACATTTGCGTTTTAGACCCATTTTTAAATATATGACATATTTTGGCTATTTTTAATACTTCCGGGAACTCACCAGTGATTGAAACTTGATTAACTAACCTAACTAATATAGTAATTATAATATTATTAATATTTATAAGATCACAGACAGTTATGCCATCGTGGCCAGGAGCCGCATTACGCTTAAGGTTAGAGATAATATCCCTGATTTCATTTTCATTGGTAGCATTTAACTGCAACCTATCATTGCATTGTATTTCCCTAAATGTATCTACATTGGCCACGTTCGCGTTGATATTTTTTTTTCCGCTTCTACCCCTTTTATTATGTTTGAGCCTATCTCAGAGAAGTAAGTGTTTAGGCCATTGGCAATCTCTCCAACATCAGTAGTAAAATGACCATTAAGTTCTAGTTCATTGATGGTATCTGAAGGTGTTGTTTTTTTTAGGAAGGAGTTTATGACGCTCCACTGTTTTTTTGGGTTATTCCCTGCTTTATCCCATTTATTTTTAAAATGCAAATTTTTTTGTACCCTAATCTTATTATTGACTTCATTTTTTAATTTTTTATATATACGAGAAAATTCTATGTTGCTTGGAGTTGTTTTGTAAGCTTTATAAGCTTTATATTTTTTGTTTATTAATTCTAAAAGACTAGTTGTCATCCAGTCATTATTCTGGTGACATTTAATTTTCTTCAGTTTTTGAGCTTGTTTTTTCGCGATAGTAATCAGAGATAATAAATCTTCAAAATTATTTACGGCGGTGCTTCCTATTATGGTTTTCAGTGTGCTCTTAAACATATCAACATTCAATATTTGCCTTTCAATATATATTTTTGGTTTGTGTATTTTTATCTCTTCTTTTAAGTCTATTAGTAGTTTTTTGTGATCAGATAATGGACTATCCTCTACCTTGACTCTGCACCTTTCTGCTATTTTGTCACTACATATTACTTGATCGATTAGCGATGTTGTATTTTGCGTTACCCTAGTTGCATTGTCTAAATTAATTTTGGTTAGCGAAGTCGTATCCATTTAGCCTTAATACATTTTTATAATCTTTGGTTAATTTACAGTTTGAATCCAGAATATTTATATTGGTGTCACCTATAATAATATGGCTAGTACGATGCTTATTAATAATTAATTCTAATTTATTTAAGAACTCATTACCTGGAAGGGATGGAGGTCTATAAATAATGCTAAGTTTAAATTTATTGTCGATAGCAACACAGATCCAGTTGCAGGGATCACCACTTTCGCTACGATCCAGCTCCACAGCTTTAATATTGCTCTTTATATATAGGGCCGCACCACCCCCTCGTGAATCGCGACAAGAATGTAAGGCCGAGTACCCATTAATATTGAAAAATCTAACTTCATTGGAATATAGCCAGGTTTCCACTAAGACTATTATATCACTTTGTTTATCACATTCGATTTCTGGTAGTTTGTTACGTAGACTTTGTATATTGTAGTAGGTTATGTTAAGAGTAGATTTTTTAATTATTAGTTTTTTAAATTATTTTCATCTTCTATCAACTCAATTTTACTTGTGTCGTTCTTTCTCATTAGTATTTTCCCGTAGCTTATCCATAAATACTTGTAGTCATTGTTCTTTTTATACTCTTTCGCAACTTTAAATAGTTCGATGTTCTTTTTGGTCAGATCATGATTTATGTAAATGGCTTCGTTACCTAAGTCTAACTCTAAGTCGGCTGTATTCAGTTGTTTTGTTTTTTTCGCCATTATCCAGCTTTTCTTATCTTCAGCATTTTTAAATTGTATTTTTATTGGAACTTTTTTACCGTGTTGTATTTCTCCCAATCTGGTTGCGGCTTCTATGTTGTTTGTAACCTGTAGAGTTTCTGCCAGTTTTTGTACTACAATATTAATCTTTTCATTCTCCTTGTACGGAATTCCCTGTATTATAATGTTATTATTTAATTCTTGTTGGTCTTTCGTATTAAGTTGTTTTTTAATTTCATAAATTTCTTTTCTTAGTTCCTGATTTTCTTTCACCTGTTCTTCGTATTTAGCAAATAGTTTATTGTATTTTTCATCCATTTCCATTAACTTTGCCATAATGTTATCATTTGTGGTATTGGTATTTTTTAGAGGTTCATTTGCTTTGTTGATAGTTTTTCGCTCTCCATCTCTTTTCTTTACGCAAGTACTACATGTCCACTCAGCAGAGGATTTTTCTAGCCTTTTATATTCCGTTTTGGTCATATTGAGGCAGCTTCGATGTGACCATCTATTGCATCCCTCACACCACAATGCCTCCTCATTATCTTGGACGGCCTTGTGGCAGATCCTGCAATCATCAGCCATTCTCTGTGGTACGACCTTGTGTGGGTCAGCTGTTGTAATGTAGGAAACTTTTCAGCTAGACCTTGCAACACCGCGCGTTTTTTACTGATATTTCTCGTGGTCAAGCGTGTAAAGGGCTTGATTTGATGCCTTATTTTTGTATGGACTCCCGTTAGATCATTTGTATGGATACTTAAGAAGTTAAACTTTACACTCGCGAAGTTTAGGCGATTATTTGCCTTTATTTTTCCCGATTTCACCAGTTTCGTAAGAGATCGTAAACAATCTTTCCGACACTGTTGCCAGTTCAAACACGACGATTTTGGGTTTTTATTAAAAATATCTTAAGATCAAGCTTTGAAAATGCAAAAGAAAGTCTTATTGCATGTCTGGGTAAGAAGTTATATTATTATATTTGAGAAAAAGAATCTGAAAACAGTTTCAATTATTTTCTATCGCTATATAAAGGTCAACGACCCTAAATTTCAAAACAATTTGTTCAAATTTTTACTTTACTTTTACTACTTTCTCTGCAAGAAATAATTCAAGTATCGTGATATATATCTATTTGTTCACTGGCCGATTTAAAAAAAACATCTATTTTCATAATATATCATATTCCTTATTGAAAACTTCAGTCAGCTTCTTATAGAGGTTAAAAAAAAAGGCTCGATGTTATTAAACATATTACGGGTAGGTAGTACATTACCCAATTTTTGCCAGCAACATGATATAACTATTGATATTATCAAGCTGACTGTCTATTTAAGGATTCACAAGAATTTAAGTGAACAGAATAACCAAGGTAGTCTATATAAGTTCGTCACTTAAATATACAAAAGTTTTTGTAAAAGCAAAATAAACAATAAAATCTTAAAAGTTACATAAATTGTTCTTTCTTTGTCCCTTTTTTGACTTTGTATATGTGTGTTAACTAGTGGTAAGAGAAATAATTTTCCAATATTAGACTATGTCGCTCTTCTCTTGTTTCATGATAAATCCTTCAGAATGTTGATGATAAATAATTATTATGACCCTAAACTTATTTGTGTACCATAGATGTGTGATCTCAGTTATTTATTTTGTTAATAAATTTATTTATTTTGCTGTGGGTGTTTGTCGAGGGTGGTATGTAGTAGCTTGAGAACACTTTGACGGAGGGTTCCTTGGCTTCTGCTTTTGTAGAGATTAAGGAATCCTTCAAAGGCGTTCTTAAAAGACTATTTTATATAAATTTAATGATTTTCTGCAATAAAAACGTTGTATTATTGATTGTTTTACTAAAAATAAGTTATATAATATTTGTTATTGAGGTTAATTAATATTTTGACATTTAAAATGTGTTTTAAATAATTTTTTATAAAAATACGTTGTTATTACAACATGCAGTGCAAATTGTATTTATTAGTAATAAAAACGTAATTAATAAAAAAAAATTTATTACAAATTTTTAATTTCAAAATATTAATTTGACCTTCAAAAAATAAAAACATATGGTGGCTTCCCCTACCCCCCTTCCGCCCTAATTAGTTCATCCCACTCCGCTTCTCGGTGTTAGCATCGCCCTAAAAGTCACGGCGGCATCTATCATTTAACACGTTAATAACTTTTCTCTTTGTTCGAGTTCTGTGACTGTCACTATAAAAAACTTGACATATCAACCACTAACAACGAAGAATGAACTCACGTGATCATTAACATTTCATTGCTCGAAAAAGGGGGAAATTAGAAAAATGGGGGATTATCCCGGAAAAATCAAAATTTTAGAAACTAAGAGGGACGAGTCTAACTTTCTGTAAGGGGTTGCACAATTTCAGAAAAACGTGTTACGAAGCGTCGATAGAACCCACACAGGCCTAAAAATGCTCGTATTTCCTTTACTCTTGGTACATTGGTACATTCGACTATTTTAGTTTTATCGGGGTCAGTGGCACATCCGTTGCCCGATATTCCGTGTCCTAAATATTTCGCTTCTTTTTGTAAGAAATTATACTTAGTTGGTTTAAGCTTTAAGTTGCTTCTGCGCATTATATAAAAAACTTTTCTCAATCTGGAGAGATGTTCTGTTATTGAGTCCTTTGAAAATACTATTACATCGTCTAAGAAGGCTAATACTTCGGTGCCAATTAATCCAGAGAAAATACTATTAACAAAACGCTGATACGTCGCGCCTGCGCACTTAAGTCCCATGGCCATTCTGTTGCATTGATATGTGTTATCTGGCGTCACGAAGGCGCTATTCTCCCTGTCCCTTTCATCTAGTTTTATTTGAAAGTATCCACTAGCCATATCCATAGTAGAAAATAAGGTATTCCCGGTAAGGCTGTCTAAGGTTTCTTGCAGGTTCGGCAAGGGGTAAGCGTCGCTTACTGTTATTTCATTAAGCGCTCTGTAATCTATGCAGAGCCGGAATTGAGGCTCTTCTCCGGAGTGTAATTTCTGTTCAACTAATATCGCAGGTGTTACGCAATGGATGGAACAACCATTAATTAAAACCACCAGGCTTGATTCCAACGTTTAATCACTTTTAATTCTACATAAATGTTACAAAACTTTCAGACATGAAGCCGCACCAAACTTAACGTTTACTGTGTTTTTATCCGACTCTTCGTGTTGTAGCAACAGCGTTGCCATATCTTGTAACGTGTCATTTTCTCAATAGAATAATCCAAGCTTAAAAATACTTTAAATATTTCTTTGGCAGAAAGCTACAGGATTTGCAATTAAAAGATTACACATTCATTGTGAGAAGTAGTTTTAATTAAATAGAATTTTACATAATAGTCTAGTTTTACAATACCTTCTTGTTTAAAAGTTGCACCCTTAGATATGATGTTTTCATTGTACTTACAGCTTCCTAGGTAATTTATGGTACTTCTTATGTTTTCTTATTATGAAAAGGTGGTGTTGTAGTGATTTTTGGTTCTCCTGTATTCTCAGGTCATTGCAAAGTTCTAGAAGGCATCACTGGACCTGTGCCTTGCTGCTATTTGGGCCCCTTTTTACTTTCAAGCATCATTAGCTCGATAAGCCTACGAAGCTAAGGTTACCCTATCAAAAAAAACACATTGAAATCATATAAAAAACAATGTGGTTCAATGGTAAGGAAAATAATGAGAAACGAAGTGTGTATTGGCACCTTTTGACGGGGTTTGGAGTCGATGGCAAATCTATGGATTTTTATGAGCAATGCATTTATGGTGTAACAATGATTTTTTAGAGAATGGTATTTCTGTGGTTCTTAATGTGTTATTAAGAGGTAGGTTATTCTCTGAAATAACCAGGTATCTATGTAATGGGAAACCTTGTAATATTAATGTGCATATTTCAATGGATACGCATGGTAATTCAGTGTGTGAATTTCCTAACTTTAATGAGATTTCGTGGTATACCAATGAGCTCTATTTAAAATTAATATGATGAGCCATTAATGTGGTTTCGTGTGGGCTTAATGTGGCATGATGGAAAAATATTGTGGCAAACGAATTGCATTCTAATGGGCAACAATGGTAATTCAGTGTGTGGATTTCAGTGGTACAACAATGATCTTAAAATAAATATGCCGAGTCATCATGGTGATTTTATGTGGTTTCTCTGTGGGCTTAATGTGGCACGGCGGGAAAATAATGTGGTAAATTAATTGTATTTTAATGGGCAATTATGGTAATTCAGTGACTGGATTTCAGTGGTACAATAATGAGTAATGAATATGATGAGCCAGCTTGGTAATCTAATGGGCTTTCTTTGTGGGCTTATTGTGGCACGGTTGGGAAATAATGTAGCAAATAAATTGTATTTGAATGGGCAATAATGGTAATTCAGTGTGTGGATTTCAGTGGTACAACAATAAGCTTCTTAAAAGGAATATGATGAGTCATCATGGTGATCAGATGTGGTTTCTCTGTGGGCTTAATGTGGCACGGCGGGGAAATAATGTGGTAAATTAATTGTATTTTAATGGGCAATTATGGTAATTCAGTTTGTGGATTTCAGTGGTACAATGAAGAGTAATGAAAATGATGAGCCAGCTAGGTAATCTAATGGAGTTTCATTGTGGGCTTATTGTGGCACGGTTGGGAACTACGGCCAACGAATGGGCCAATTATGGGTTGCCGATCGTTAGCAAACATCGGGCCAATGTCGATCCGTTAAAGGAAATACAATGTATAGCCAACCTTGGTCCAACATAAGGCCAATTATAGATTGCCAATTATTCTTGACCAATGTGTTGCCTATGTTGATCCGTAAAAAAATTTCACTATAGCTAATATTGGTCCAATAATATGCAATAGAGCGTATTTCTGGCCCACGACGACACTGCTAAATTTTTGTTTGATTTGCAAGTAATTTTGACACGATTTCGGTTAATTCAAAATAGTCTTTTATTTCGAGCCACAATGAGGTTGCAATTTGCAAACCAAAACAAACGCTGGTTGTTATTTATACAAAATTAGCGGTATGTAAAAATCATAGGCCAAAATAATTCTAATTTGTTTAATTCGGAATTTGCAAATCAAAATTGAATTATTAACAATGATAAAATATTAATTAGGGTACCCAACAATCAGTGTATTTTGAAATAACAGAAATAGTGTTAAAAATACTTTAAAAAAGAGAACAATGCTAATTGAAACAAAGCATTTATTTTTTTTTTAAAAGTTTATTCCAATAATACTTAAATTAAAGAACGAAAGAGTTTATTAAAACATTAATTTTATGTCAATTTAATCTTTTTAAATGTAAATATCAGAAAAAGCTAATAAATAATTAAAAATGCTTTATACTTAAATTGTATTAAATGTTTTAGTTATAAAAAATCTTTAAAAAAAACTAGGTTGAAAAATTATAAATTTAAATATTATAGATGTTTTTGAGAGTTTACCCCTGCAGCTTGTTTTTTTTCTGGTGGCTCGTCCTCCCTCTCTGTCACCAGCAATTCTTAGCCACATTTTAATATGATCTTCTATTTGTCTTTAATTGGCGTCTTTACAAAAAGGATTTCTCCTTACAGCTCCTGAAACATACATAATTACTGGTAATGTGTATTGTTAAAAATTGTATTTTTCTCCATTTAACTTAAAAGCAGTAAAAAACTCATAACCAACAAGATATACCTAGGAAATAAAATAGAAAATGGCTAGCATCTTTTCTTTACTTACACTCAACACAATTAGATTTCAAGGGGAATTATAGGATTTTTAAGGATAGTTAACCAACCCCCGCCCTCGATAACAAAAATTAAATCGAAACAATTATTTTTATCAAGCAATCCAAATAAAAATATATACTTTATGTCATTAATTACACAGGTATGTAGGTAAATTAGAAATAAAATCTAATAATTATAATTAAAAATAATTTAAGCGGTTAAAACTTAAAATGGCCGAGTACAGGGAGAACGCTTGCAAACAAAAAAATAAAAAGCTCTTTTAAGTACATGCACATTGCAGAATAATAATATATACTATATAATATATACGTTATATGCACTTACCCATCTTTTTTCTCCATTTTAAAACGCTCAAATCAAAGCTCCAGAATTAAAATAATTATTAACTCACAAACACACAAAGCAGCCGACTAAAAAATGGCGACTGGAACGGCAAACGGCAAACCCTTTACCCTACCGGTACCGATTTAAAACAATAATGTTGCCACGTTGCCAGACTGCAGTTTGAAAAAGTCATTATAATTGGATCAAAATTCTTCAAATGTATTGAAATGGCTATATAAGAATACTGTGCACTTGCAGATACAAAAAAAATAATAGACTATAAGAGAATACAACATTCTAAACCACTTGCAGCTGCAAGATAATAATAAGTTGCAGAGGCTTTTTGTCTTACCTATAGGTTTTAATTTAATTTTTGCTACATTATTTGAAATTTAGTAAAAGTTTACGTATGTGATGTATTAATATAAAAACAGCAAAGACAAAATAAATATTTAGGTCCAAAATAGAACATTCTGGCTGCAAACATTATTTGATTGGGAGAAAACTGTTGATATCCGGCAACACTGCCAATAGGTCAGAGGAGATGCGAGTATCAACCTGGTGGTTATGTTATATGTCTTTCTTTTTCTAACTTTACTATGACACATCTCTATTTCTACCAAACAAGCTAGTTTAGGGTAAGAAAAGAACCTTAAAAGAAAAGTCTGCGATTTGCAAGACGAGGGAAGCGGTTTTTTGGGATATGGTTCGTAAAAATACATTTAACTGACCCAAGCAGTTAATTTGCTACAAGGGAATAAATCGATCGAAATATTTATACATTATAAAAATTTATATTTTTGGTAACTATAATAACAAAAAATAATACAAAAAATGCAAAATATTTATAAGAATAAAAATGTTATGGAAACAGCAAAATATATTTATTATATATATTTTTATCTTGCATATCAAATAAGAGGCATTTGTATATTGGACCAATGTCTTTAAGCCAGTGTCGGGCCAATGTAGTAATAACAAAACAGGTCCAGCATTGGCTACCCAATGGTTATGGCTATCAAGCATTGGGGAAATTATGGCCCTATATATGGTTACCAATGCCAGCATTAGGCCAGCGGTGCCAGAAGTAAACCGATGGTTGGCCAATGTATCAATGTTTACTGGTCTGTTTCACATTTTTCAAAATAAAAACTTTTAATGGTATATTTAAATAGAATTTTATTACTTGGGGGTATATATACCCCTTCCAACATCACATTGTCATTTGTTTGTTTTGTAACTTAGCTAAATTTTACGTCGATTATCACCAAAGGATCCACGTAAAATACCATTGGCAAATCTCTATTTAGATCATAATAATAACCGCTCAGTACAATTTCATGCTTTACCATTGAAATTTTATGATGAAAAACCTAAAATTCAGACACAAAAAATACATAGATTTTCATTACATTTCAATGGTGCCAATCCCTATTATAATCACGTTTCCATTCTGACCATTAGATCCACGTAAAATACCATTAACCAACGATGTGGCAAATCCCTATTTAGATCACATTAATAACCACTCACTACAATTCCATGCTTTACCATTGAAATTCTATGATGAAAAACCTCATAAAATTCAGACACACTAAATACACATAGATTTTCATTACATTTCAATGGTGTCAATCCCTATTAGACTCACGTTTCCATTCTGACCATTGGATCCACGGAAAATACCATTAACCAACGATGTGGTAAATCCCTATCTAGATCACATTAATAACCACTCACTACAATTCCATGCTTTACCATTGAAATTCTATGATGAAAAACCTCATAAAATTCAGACACACTAAATACACATAGATTTTCATTACATTTCAATGGTGCCAATCCCTATTAGACTCACGTTTCCATTCTGACCATTGGATCCACGTAAAATACCATTAACCAACAATGTGCAAATCCCTATTTAGATCACATTATTAACCGCTCACTACAATTCCATGCTTTACCATTGAAATTCTATGATGAAAACCCTCATAAAATTCAGACACACTAAATACACATAGATTTTCATTACATTTCAATGGTGCCAATCCCTATTAGACTCACGTTTCCATTCTGACCATTGGATCCACGTAAAATACCATTAACCAACAATGTGCAAATCCCTATTTGGATCACATTATTAACCGCTCACTACAATTCCATGCTTTACCATTGAAATTCTATGATGAAAAACCTCATAAAATTCAGACACACTAAATACACATAGATTTTCATTACATTTCAATGGTGCCAATTCCTATTATAATCACGTTTCCATTCTGACCATTAGATCCACGTAAAATACCATTAACCAACGATGTGGCAAATCCCTATTTAGATCACATTATTAACCACTCACTACAATTCCATGCTTTACCATTGAAATTCTATGATGAAAAACCTCATAAAATTCAGACACACTAAATACACATAGATTCTCATTACATTTCAATGGTGTCAATCCCTATTAGACTCACGTTTCCATTCTGACCATTGGATCCACGGAAAATACCATTAACCAACGATGTGGTAAATCCCTATCTAGATCACATTAATAACCGCTCACTACAATTCCATGCTTTACCATTGAAATTCTATGATGAAAAACCTCATAAAATTCAGACACACTAAATAAATACACATAGATTTTCATTACATTTCAATGGCGCCAATCCCTATTAGAATCACGTTGTCTTTCTCACCATAATATGCACATAAAATATCAGTGTAAGTCTATGGTGTTAACTCACACTATATTCTAGCCACATTTATTTACCATTATTCTTCATATGAATCCTGCGTAGAAATACCCCTTTAATTCCCAACCCACATTAAATTTCTAAAAAAGCCAAAAATACCATTGTTTTACCATGGTATTTTAATGATATTTAATGTGTTTTTTTTGATAGGGTAGGCTAAAAATAAAGAGAAAAATAGATTAGATTTCTATAGAATAGATTAATTTGTCTATGTGGAACTACCTCAGGCGTTGATTTTTTACTGACAGGACTACTTTCTTCTCCCTGAGTTTAGCAGTGATTTTGAAGCATTCTAGGCATGAATTTTCCTTGGAATACAGGCTTGGCAGTCTGATGGATCCTTCAAGCCTCGAGCTGCTCTGTTGTGTGGCGATTCTAGCTAAAAATAATGCCTAATTAGTCGCTAATCAATAAGTGTCTATTTACAATTTGAGGTTGGAAAATATAAGATAACAAGGTTTTGGGATTGTTTTTAGGTAATATGTAATGGATAATCGAAGAGAGTACTTACCTGCAGACATCGATTATAGATTTTGTGGTAAATTTTTCTTTTTCTTTTCGAAAAATTTACAGGTTAATTTTGATTTATCTGTCGGACTTTGACGTATAACGTCAAAGTATGACGTTTCGACCGGACGAGTACGTGAATTTCAAGATTTGGATGTTGTGATTGGCGTTCGGCCGATAATGCAGAGATCCGACATTATCGACTGGTCTATGGCAGCCAGGTCATTTTTCTACGAAACGATAGACAACCCAGGCCGTGCCGGTATTGCCAAATGTGTGGTATGGTATGTCATCGTGTTTCTAGGTTAGGGCACTTTTGTTTTGATGATTTGCCGTATCCGTCTGTGTTTTTGTTGTTGTTCGCCGTTATATGAATATTATTTGTTTTCATCCTTTAAATATAAGCATATTTGAACTTGTTTAAATATAAAATAACCAGCAAGAATGCCAGTTATGTGCCACACATGTGAGAAACTTTTTAGCACACAATCAACGCTAAATAGACATATCCGGGAATGTCCATCATAAAGTTACTGAACCTGTTTCTTATGGACGGGATTCCAAATATAACAGTCGCTGTATGGAGCCAAATTGCGACAATGCGTTTACGAACAATAAGGGGTTGATGGGTCATTTGCAAAACATTCATTTGATGAAGTTTGAAACAGAATCCCATTTTATGGATAATATGAATGGTTTGTTGAAATTATTATTAACCAACATAAGTACCTACCTACAGGAGTTTTCAGCATCACTATTATAGGCATGGCTTGGATTAATGAAATCATCTTTTTATTTTAGATTTTGAAAACTGGAAAGCAAGCATTGAAAATAAATTCAATATCTCATACATTTTTAAATGTAAGAATGTTAGCACCTTAGGTGAAATATTATACTACCAATGTAACCGGAGCAAAACAAGTAAGTTTTCTAAATTGATAATAATTTATATACCTACCTAGTGTTTCCTTAATGGACTAATTTTATTAGAGTTAAAAAAGATGTGTTACTGCTTAATTAATTTTTTATCTATTTCATATTGCAGCTTATGTTCTAAAAAACATTGAGCAAAGAAGTAGACTGGTCAAAAGCCAAGGATCTTGCAAAATGGGTACCTCATGCACAAGTGAATTAAAAGTAACCAAAGAAAGTAACCAAATTATTGTGGAATGGCAAAAAGTTCATTATAACCATAAGTTTGATTTGCAGCATATCAGATTACCCAAGATTGAGAAGCAAAGTATTGCCACAAAATTGATAAATGGTGTCACACCTCAAAGGTAAAAAATATAACTATATATTATCTGTGTACCCAAGTGTGTACCTATGTGTCATATACCCTCCAAACTGTATTAAAAATAGAACCTTTTGCAGACGTATTTAGCTAGCTATTGCTAATAAAAGTCAACATATTATACTACCTTTTCATGAGGGTTTCAGATCAAATTGAATACCTACATTAAATACAGCAAGAGTAGGTAATGCATTTGAATGCATCAATAGGAATTTTAGAAAATGGTTTTCAAATTAAATCTGCATCCCTCAGGAAAACATAGTAATATATTCTGTTTTAAAATAAGATTTGTGTTATTGCAGAATTTTAAAATCTACCCGAGATAATATAGGAGAAAATTTAAAACGAGTTGACTTACTAAATTTGCTTGATATAAAAAATGTCAAAAATAGTTATGGCCTTGAGGTAGAGGATGGCAAAAGAGATCCCGATGATGCTATCTCTATTGCACTCTGGGTTGAGGAATGTAAGCAACTTAAGGAAAATGCAATTTTATTATACAAAGAACAAGGAAAAGAACATGATACCTTAAAAAAAGAGGATTTTTGTCTTATTGTTATGAATTCATTTCAAAAACAAATGTTAAAACAGTTTCCAACACTAATAACTGTTGACAGCACTCATGGCCTAAATGGCTATGAGTTTGAAATGACTACCATTATGGTATTAGATGAATATCACCATGGCTTTCCAATAGCAGTAATGTTCACAAACAGAAAAGACACTATAGTGCAGAGGGTATTTTTTTCAGCAGTTAAAGAGGCAACAGGTAAGCCAACGAAGTAATTGTTTTCATTTATTGGGATGATATAATGCCTCAAACATACTTTTTCCAGAACCTAACATTTTAAATTTTAAGTTTTCTAAAAATTTTACTTTTTTTTGAATTATTTATCTTTACACTTTGCTTGTTGTAGGTGCAGTTCACTGTAATTTTTTCATGTCAGATATGGCTGATGTTTTTTTTAATGCGTGGGTAGGAGTAATGGGCTCACCTTATCCTCAACATTTCTATTGTGCATGGCATGTCGACAGGGCGTGGCAAAGCAACCTAACCAAGATTCCAAACATGGAGAAGCGTTCAGAAATATATAAAATTTTAAAAATATTGCAGCAGGAATGTTGCGAGGAAAAATTTTTTGTAGCATTGGGCAATGCCATTAGATTTATGTACAATGATAATGAAACAAAGAAGTTTGGAGAGTACTTTGCTAATACATATGGTCATAACTATAAGAAATGGGCATACTGTTTTAGAAAAGAATGTAGCATTAACACCAACATGCATCTAGAGTCGATGCATAAAACCATAAAGTACTTTTACTTAGACAGAAAGACTGTTAAACGTCTTGACAAAGGTCTAGCGCAAGTCTTAAGGTACATACGAGAGATAAAAGTGTTGAAAGGATTATCAGATTAACTAAGGGAGATAATACTAAACAAACAAGACAAATATCTCATAGTCATAAGGAAGCTCTAAAAAATGCTCATAATTATACAATTGTTAATAAAAGTTCCCATTGGGAAATAATAAAAAATGAACAAACATCATATTTAATAACCAAGCTGATGGAGGCAAAATGCTGTGAGCTAGTGTGCTTATTTTGTAATGCATGCAACCATATGTTTTTGTGTGATTGTAAATTCTTTACTAATAGAAGAATAATATGTAAACATATTCATATGTTATGTCACAATTTAAAAAATGATAAAATTCCAGAAAGTAAGATCATAAAAACATTTTAATTTCTGAAGCTCTATTAGCTATTTCTAGTTCCCAAGAGCCCCCAACAGTAGTAAATCATAATGTGGATAACATTAAAAAATTACTTGCAAACATGGAGGAGATTAATTTTGAACTTCTTGATGATACAGTTATAAGTAAAATACACCAACATTTACTAATTATGAATAATTTAGTCAAATGCACCAACACTGATGAAGAATTTATAAGTAAAACCAAATCCACGAAACGAGTGATTGATACTCAGATTAGGTTTACATCTACCAAGAAGAAATGTGTTAGTAGGAAAGCCAGTCTTAAAAGGCCTTCCACACAAGAAGCCACAATAATTCATGAAAATCTTTTACATGCCTCTGGAGAATCATTGAATTATGCATCTAGTTCACCTTTATCTGATCATCATTATTGTAAATATTCCTAAACATATAAATATTTTCTTTTTCATATTAATAAAGAATATATTTTGTGTGAATTACTAATAGTTTTTATTTTAATATATAAGTAGTACCTATTCCTTTCTTATATTTAAAAATAGTCATCATTAGTCTGTATTATGAGGAAATACCAGCTTGTTTTTGTTGATCTTTGCTCTTTGGTAACTAAAAAGTTGATATTTTAATGAATATATAGGTAATAATTAAGCTTTGCATATTTTCAAATCTAAAGTTACCGCCCAAACGAAATCGGTACATTTGGCAACACCGGCACGGCCTGGGTTGTCTATCGTTTCGTCATTTTGCTACCGCATGGATCGGCCATTTTATCATCCGATGCAATGTTGCCGGGTCGTGATCTTGAAATTCCTAGGCGAAGACAGTTATGACGTCACATGACGTCGCATGCTTATTAAGAACTGGAATCGAGGGAATTCCTGGGTTTTGCTGGTAGTTTTGAGTTATTAGGGTCGTAGGGTTATGTGCTACCCTGGACGTGTGTATTTGAGCAAAATAATGGTTATACCCGTCGATTCTGGTTGGTAGTTTCGGCGATTCATCGTTAGGTGTGGGGAAACTGGCGGAAAGGCGGCAACGTCGCTTTCATCCTTAAGAAGTTCTCTTCGTACCTCGGAGAGGAATTTCATCGTCTTCTTATAGATGTAAGCCCAAGGGGCAGGAAGTCCTCCATTTTCCAAAGTATTTTGCTGAATATATTTCTCCACTAAAAGTAGTGTGGCGCCTTGGAGAAAAGGGATTATTATTCAGTAAATTTAAGCGGGATTTATGCCAATTTTGGAAGCTTTGCTTGATGGTCTGTTTTATGGTATTGGCCCCGCATCCACGTGGTTGGAGATTATTTCTTTGGAGTAGGTCTTCCCTACATCGTAACACAGTAACCCCGCACAACAACTAAGGTATGTTTCGCTAATTTTTCGATTCATTTTTATATTCGCAAATGTATATTAAATTGTATATTTATCGATTGATGTAATAGTACTTATTACACGTGCTACTGGACGGAAAATGAGTCTAACGATCTCTTTTCTTTTCAGGGGTTTTAGGTTGTAGGTTTTAGGTCCTACCTGTTAATTTTATCTTCACATATAATTTGGGTTTCCTGTTGTCTCGAGGAGCCGATGTGAAGAGGTTCTTGTGTGGTTTTGGTGTATTTGATGGTACCACCTGTTTCTGTCCTGTTCATAATAGCCTATCTCTTGACACTGTCCGCTGGAAGAATCAACCCGCAGACCCAGTGCAGTTGAGCTCCACGTTCTAGCTTCAATATTATTCAGGAAAAGCGCAAGTTTTTGAACATGTTATATTTTTTTTTAAAGGCATAAGAATATGCAGACATGAATAGCTACTAGACAGAGTCCTATAGACATACTTTAATTGAAGCCTACACGTGTTTATTATCCGTGTTGGTATTCCTAGTTGCTAATAGTAGCCGTATGAACATTTACCTGCACTAATATATATTTACATTGAGGATTACTCGTTGTGTATTATTCGTGTTGGTATTCCTAGCTGCTAATAGTAGCCGTATAAACATTTACTTGCATCCATGTATATTTTGATTGAAAATTACTCGTTGTGAATTACTCGTGTTGATATCCGTGCATTGATTAACCGTGTTGAGACTCAAGTCAGGGGCTACACTGATGTGCATAAGAATTAAGAGAGGGATAGTGAGGGCTTTTATTTTTGCATTGTATTTTCTAGCGTTTCATGTTATATGTTAGTAAGTAATTGTAAATAAGTAACTGTATAATGAGCTTTATAAAGCACAAGATGTTTTAATTTTGATTTTCTATTGGTAAGGACGAAGTACATTCTTCCAATAATATTTATTTTATTTTGATCTTACTTAAACTGATATTGATTTGGTAACGTTGCATTCTGAATATCAGAAATTTCTTTTTGATAATTTATTAGCGTTTATGTAAAGGTATATGATCATATCCTGCGCTGACAGTATATATTATATTTCATGATATTTAAGAGTACAGATTTAAGGTTATGACTTTCGATTTATGAATTACCTTAAGTAACTTACCTTCGTATTATTCAGTTGTGTTCTTTTTAGATAGCCGTTACCCCATACTAGTTGCCCGGTTAATTCGGCCCGAGGCTAACTTAATACTGATAAGTTGATTACCAATTTATTTAAAAATATATTTACGAATTGATTTCCGCCATTTTGTCAAGAATGATAATCACCCAAGCAACTAGATACTGGGCGTAAGTGAGCCAACAAGATAGCTTTATTCTCAACTGAAATTCATTTAGATTTTCCCTAAGATTTTATCCACATTAAATTAATTAATAAATATTGTTCCAACTCTTTAAGGAAAAATTATTTTGTTTTATTTGCGCGCATGCGCTATAGGCGTGGACTGATATTTTAGGAGATTACCAAGCTGATTGCAGGTGTAGGTTATACCAATTCGCGATTTATTGGTGTTCCTACTTTTAACAACAAATAACTGACTTGACGTTAATTTATTAAATCGCGTGGCGCCCTTTTGGTTATATTAACCCCCCCCCCTTCTCCACTGTCGAAAAGCTAACGGCCGTCAATGTTCAGGTGCATATTAAACCTCAATTTTGCGAAGTAAACTCAGATAGTAATATTTTTTTGAAGGTTAGATATTTCATTAAAAATAAATTATAATTAAAAATAAAAAGGCGTTACAATTTTTGGCGCCCAACGTGGGGCATCTCGTTTTGCAACGTTGCCATTTTCCGAAAAATCCCTAAATTTAGGGAATTTTTTTTTGGTCGGATTTTGGTTCCTTATTATTGTGGGAGTACTATTAGTACATTTTAGGTCATAATTTGGGAAAACTTAGAGATATTTATTTAAAAAAAAATATATATATTTTGATTTTGAGTGGTAGTTACAAGTGACAACTAGTAGTGAGTTTAGTTGAAGCGTATAGAGCCCATTCCTTTTGTCTGCTATAGGTGTTATAGTGCAGTGAAGTTAGTGGTAGATTATACTTAGATAGTGACGAGTGACTACCCAATTGTTTATTTTTTTTTTGAAGTGTGATTTAATTAGTGAAACTTTCAAGATGTCGAGGAAGATGGAAGTAAATCGACTGGATAAAGATGAACTTACTTATGAGTTGGAATTTCGAGGAATCGCGTCTGGAACCGTCGAGGAGATGAGAAGTAGATTGGTGCTGGCGAGGCAAATGGAAAAATCTGGAGAAAGTCTACACTATCCAACGTTTACATTTGCAGAAGATGCCGCAGCGGTGACAAAGAAATTGGATGACCTTGTTCCTGAAATAGATGTATTCGCCGATACAAGGAAGAGTGGTAAATTTTTGAAATTTTATACAAGACTGCAACATGTTTTGGGACGGATTGATAATATGTCGAGTAGTACTCCAGAGGAAAGCAGCATACGAGGAATACTAGTGGCGCAGACGCTAACTCTGATCGACCAATTAAATACTACAGCCGCACTAGCTGAAGGGAAAAATCAGCCAGTTCCTCCTAACCTAAATGTTCTTCAAGGTGGATTACAGACACAACAGCCAACACCCGTGCAACCTCAGCCAACCAATCCGACTGTTGGATCTCCACTTTCCAGTTCTTCATTTATTGGACCTCAGTCCCCCATTGTTGGTCAGACCCCCTCTTCGTCCCATTCTATAGCTGGAATTAATCCGATCTTACCGCATAAGTGGAATTTGAAATTTTCTGGCGAGAGGAAAGGCATGTCGGTGACAGCTTTCTTCGAAAGAGTAGAAGATCTACGTCGCGCCAGGAATGTCAATAAAGATATTTTGCTAGAATCTGGCATAGATTTATTTGAGGGTAGAGCTTACGAATTTTACCAGGATCTCCGAACAGAAGTTCAAACATGGGATGAATTAGTTGTAAAATTTAAAGAAGAATATCAGCCCGCGTTTTATACTGAACGACTATTAGAAGAAATAAAGCGAAGGACGCAAGGTCCAGACGAAACTATAGGTACTTATATGGCGATCATTTTGAAATATTTCCAACGACTACAGTGCCCTATTTCAGAAGATGCAAAATTAAATATTTTGCTTAGGAATGTTGCACCGTTGTTTCGGACTTAATTAGGAGCATTGGAGATTACGAGTTTGTCTCAGTTGAAGTCATTATGTAAAAGAATTGAACAAAGAATGCAGTCTGGTGACTATGTAATGCCACCGAAGAAAGTTCAGTCATTGGAGCCTGACTTGGCCTATGTAAGCTTGGAAGAGCAAGTTGACGAAATTGAAATTTCAGCTCCGGGAACTAGTAGGAACTCGAACGGGAACCAAAGAGAAATAATATGCTACAAATGTCAAAAGCCCGGTCACCGAGCATTAGGATGTGCAGCACAAAATAGCAACATATATTGTTATAGATGTAAAAAGCAAGGATTTACAAAACGCACCTGCCCTACGTGTAATTCGGGAAACGGACGACGGCACTCTTAGGAGGTCGGCCTTGGAGTAAGCCAAACCGTCCCACCGGCTATAAACATATCCTGGACTACATACTTAACCATACACAACGAGACGAAAGACCTTACTTGGAAGTTGATATCCTTGGCTATAAGTTTTTAGGATTATTGGATTCTGGAGCATCCAGAACGTTTATTGGACAAAAAGGATGGAATATACTGAAGCACCTAAACTTACCTTTGAATAAAGAAAATAAATCGGTCTGCACTGTTGCTAATGGACAGCAAACTAAGAGTATTGGGACCTTGGAATTGCCCATACGTCTTCGAGATAGAATAAGGATTGTTGAGGTTATTGTTTTACCGGATTTGCCGCACTCATTGATTCTTGGTTACGATTTTTGGATTGTTATGGGTATCGTACCAGATTTGAGGCATAATGAGTGGCATTTTTCGGAGAATGTTGATTCTATTTGCTGCCTGGAAACGGAACAGCTTCAGACCGTCTTAAGTGAAAATGAAAAGCTAGAATTGGAAGAGCTTATTTTAAGACATAAACAGTTAATGGGTACAGAAATTGGTTGCACTACCCTTGTGAAATATAAGATTATCACGAGTTCAGAACCGATTAGACAGAGGAGCTATTGGGTGTCACCAGTCATGCAGAAGCATATCGATGATGAGATTGACCAGATGTTAATGCAGGATATTATTGAGCTCTCTAGGAGCCCATGGGCTTCCCCTGTAGTGATTGTTAAGAAGAAAAACACTGATAAAATGAGATTTTGTGTAGATTACAGACGATTGAATGCCGTAACGGATAGAGACAGCTATCCCCTCCCCCTAGTATCTGAGACCTTGGACAAACTGAAAGATGCAAAATACTTGTCCAGCCTAGATATAAAAAGTGCGTATTGGCAAGTCCCCATGGATGAGGCATCTAAACCATTGACAGCTTTTATTTGTCACAGAGGACTATTTCAATTTAAGCGCCTCCCATTCGGGCTGCACAATGAGCCGGGGACTTGGCAACGTTTTATTGATCAGATATTAGCAGGCTTAGAGCCCTCAGTATTTGTTTACTTAGACGATGTAGTAATAGTATCGCAAAATTTCGAAGATCACTTAAAAATTTTAGATGAAGTTTTTAGACGACTGCGTGAAGCCGGCATCACTGTAAGTTGGGATAAATGTCAGTTTTGTAGGCCCGAGATGAAGTATTTAGGCTATGTGGTCGATAGGCGTGGCCTTCACGTGGATCCAGATAAAGTCAGAGCTATGTTAGAACTTGTCCGTCCAAAAACCGTTACTGAAGTGCGCAAAGTCATTGGAAGTTTCTCATGGTATCGAAGATTCGTCCCTGAATTTTCTAGTATTGTTGCTCCAATAACTGCACTTACGAAAAAGAACAATACATAATACATTTATTTGGACCAAGGCGTGTGAAAGCGCTTTCATGAAAATAAAGGAACTATTGGTATCAGCCCCAATATTGAGCTGCCCCGACTACAGTAAAGAATTTATTATACAAACTGATGCATCTGGTTATGGTATAGGCGCCGTACTTGTTCAGCCCCACGAAGAAGGAGATAAAATTATTTGCTATTTAAGCCGCTCGCTAACCAAGCAGTAAAGACTATATACTACTTCAGAGAGAGAGATGTTGGCGTTGGTTTGGGCTATTTTACAAGCTCAGACCCTATATAGAAGGTATTCCATTTACGGTCATCACGGATCATTTTAGTTTAAAGTGGTTACTGAATTTAAAGGATCCAACTGGTCGTCTGGGCCGTTGGGCAGTGAAACTGCAGATGTATGATTTTAAAGTGCAACATAGGAGAGGTCGAGATTTAGCTCTCCCAGATATGATGTCCCGAACTGTACCCGTCATAGATAGCGTAAGGGAGCGTCTAGAACCAGAAAAGATTGTTGTAGATAAGTGGTATTTAAAGATGAAAAAGAATGTGAAAGATACTCCTCTACGATTTTTGAAATGGCGATGCCAAGACGGAATTTTATACAAATATGTACAGCAAGATTATCCGGCCCTATCGTCAAATAATGACTGCTGGAAGATTGTGGTGCCCAAGGAAGATAGATTTGAAGTGATTAAGGCGGCACATGATCCTCCTTCAGCAGGTCATATGGGCGTTTATAAAACTTATTCAAGGATAACTGAGAAATATTACTGGCCTAAGATGCGTAGTGACGTAGCGAATTATATCAGAAAGTGTTATACCTGTATTGCCTACAAGGGTGACTCAACCGGAAACAGAGATCACATGGTATCTCATCCCAAACCATCACGACCGTGGGAAATGATCTCGACAGACTTAATGGGTCCATTACCAAGATCCACGAAAGGCAATTCATTTATATTGGTCGTCACAGACTATTTGAGCAAGTTCTCTTTGGTATTTCCTCTTCGCAAGGCGACGACGGAGACTATCATAAAGCGGGTAGAAGAGAGTGTGTTCTTAGTATTTGGAGTCCCTCGTCTGCTTTTATGCGATAATGGACCGCAATACCGTAGCGCTGCATTTAAACGTTTTGTCGAAAAGTATGATTGTACTATCAAGTTTAATGCTAACTATCACCCTAAAGCAAATCCAACCGAGAGACAGAATAGGACGATCAAGACGATGATTTCTATGTATATTAAAGACAATCACAGGTTATGCGATACCAACATTCATAGCTTAGCTTGTGCATTGCGCACGGCACGACAGGAAGTCACACGTGTCTCGCCGTATTATGTGAATTTCGGGCGGAATATGTGTTTATCAGGGAAAGATTATACCCCGAAAGTCCAAGCCCCGAATAGTACAGAAGACCAGCTACAGACTTCGAGAAATAAAGCTTTTATGGACTTGTATACTGAAGTTAAACGACGGCTTGAAATTGCCGGTGATAAAGGTGTTGCAAGGTATAATTTACGGAAGCGAGATGCAGAGTTAATAGTTGGTCAGAAAGTTTTCCGGAAAAACTACGTTATTTCGGACGCGACTAAACATTTTAATAAGAAACTAGCACCTAAGTATGTTGGACCATTTATCATCAAATGCCGCGTTTCGCCATGGACTTACGAGCTCAAAGACGAGAAAGGTACTCTCCAGGGCGTGTGGCATCTTAAGGACTTAAAGGAAGCACCCTATCACGTCGATTAACCTCAGGAGGTTAATCATCTTGAAGCTAAGGGGGGAATTTGTAACGTGTCATTTTCTCAATAGAATAATCCAAGCTTAAAAATACTTTAAATATTTCTTTGGCAGAAAGCTACAGGATTTGCAATTAAAAGATTACACATTCATTGTGAGAAGTAGTTTTAATTAAATATAATTTTACATATTAGTCTAGTTTTACAATACCTTCTTGTTTAAAAGTTGCACCCTTAGATATGATATTTTCATTGTACTTACAGCTTCCTAGGTAATTTATGGTACTTCTTATGTTTTCTTATTATGAAAAGGTGGTGTTGTAGTGATTTTTGGTTCTCCTGTATTCTCAGGTCATTGCAAAGTTCTAGAAGGCATCACTGGACCTGTGCCTTGCTGCTATTTGGGCCCCTTTTTACTTTCAAGCATCATTAGCTCGATAAGCCTACGAAGCTAAGTTTAGGCTAAAAATAAAAAGAAAAATAGATTAGATTTCTATAGAATAGATTAATTTGTCTATGTGGACCTACCTCAGGCATGTTTTCGTCGCCCTAACATATTTCTAGAGCCTCAGGCGTTGATTTTCCACTGACAGGACTACTTTCTTCTCCCTGAGTTTAGCAGTGATTTTGAAGCATTCTAGGCATGAATTTTCCTTGGAATACAGGCTTGGCAGTCTGGTGGATCCTTCAAGCCTCGAGCTGCTCTGTTGTGTGGCGATTCTAGCTAAAAATAATGCCTAATTAGTCGCTAATCAATAAGTGTCTATTTACAATTTGAGGTTGGAAAATATAAGATAACAAGGTTTTGGGATTGTTTTTAGGTAATATGTAATGGATAATCGAAGAGAGTACTTACCTGCAGACATCGATTATAGATTTTGTGGTAAATTTTTCTTTTTCTTTTCAAAAAATTTACAGGTTAATTTTGATTTATCTGTCGGACTTTGACGTATAACGTCAAAGTATGACGTTTCGACCGCACGAGTACGTGAATTTCAAGATTTGGATGTTGTGATTGGCGTTCGGCCGATAATGCAGAGATCCGACATTATCGACTGGTCTATGGCAGCCAGGTCATTTTGATACCGCATGGATCGGCCATTTTATCATCCGATGCAATGTTGCCGGGTCGTGATCTTGAAATTCCTAGGCGAAGATAGTTATGACGTCACATGACGTCGCATGCTTATTAAGAACTGGAATCGAGGGAATTCCTGGGGTTTGCTGGTAGTTTTGAGTTATTAGGGTCGTAGGGTTATGTGCTACCCTGGACGTGTGTATTTGAGCAAAATAATGGTTATACCCGTCGATTCTGGTTGGTAGTTTCGGCGATTCATCGTTAGGTGTGGGGAAACTGGCGGAAAGGCGGCAACGTCGCTTTCATCCTTAAGAAGTTCTCTTCGTACCTCGGAGAGGAATTTCATCGTCTTCTTATAGATGTAAGCCCAAGGGGCAGGAAGTCCTCCATTTTCCAAAGTATTTTGCTGAATATATTTCTCCACTAAAAGTAGTGTGGCGCCTTGGAGAAAAGGGATTATTATTCAGTGAATTTAAGCGGGATTTATGCCAATTTTGAAAGCTTTGCTTGATGGTCTGTTTTATGGTATTGGCCCCGCATCCACGTGGTTGGAGATTATTTCTTTGGAGTAGGTCTTCCCTACATCGTAACACAGTAACCCCGCACAACAACTAAGGTATGTATCGCTAATTTTTCGATTCATTTTTATATTCGCAAATGTATATTAAATTGTATATTTATCGATTGATGTAATAGTACTTATTACACGTGCTACTGGACGGAAAATGAGTCTAACGATCTCTTTTCTTTTTAGGGATTTTAGGTTGTAGGTTTTAGGTCCTACCTGTTAATTTTATCTTCACATATAATTTGGGTTTCCTGTTGTCTCGAGGAGCCGATGTGAAGAGGTTCTTGTGTGGTTTTGGTGTATTTGATGGTACCACCTGTTTCTGTCCTGTTCATAATAGCCTATCTCTTGACACTGTCCGCTGGAAGAATTAACCCGCAGACCCAGTGCAGTTGAGCTCCACGTTCTAGCTTCAATATTATTCAGGAAAAGCGCAAGTTTTTGAACATGTTATATTTTTTTTAAAGGCATAAGAATATGCAGACCCGAATAGCTACTAGACAGAGTCCTATAGACATACTTTAATTGAAGCCTACACGTGTTTATTATCCGTGTTGGTATTCCTAGTTGCTAATAGTAGCCGTATGAACATTTACCTGCACTAATATATATTTACATTGAGGATTACTCGTTGTGTATTATTCGTGTTGGTATTCCTAGTTGCTAATAGTAGCCGTATAAACATTTACTTGCATCCATGTATATTTTGATTGAAAATTACTCGTTGTGAATTACTCGTGTTGATATCCGTGCATTGATTAACCGTGTTGAGACTCAAGTCAGGGGCTGCACTGATGTGCATAAGAATTAAGAGAGGGATAGTGAGGGCTATTATTTTTGCATTGTATTTTCTAGCGTTTCATGTTATATGTTAGTAAGTAATTGTAAATAAGTAACTGTATAATGAGCTTTATAAAGCACAAGATGTTTTAGTTTTGATTTTCTATTGGTAAGGACGAAGTACATTCTTCCAATAATATTTATTTTATTTTGATCTTACTTAAACTGATATTGATTTGGTAACGTTGCATTCTGAATATCAGAAATTTCTTTTTGATAATTTATTAGCGTTTATGTAAAGGTATATGATCATATCCTGCGCTGACAGTATATATTATATTTCATGATATTTAAGAGTACAGATTTAAGGTTATGACTTTCGATTTATGAATTACCTTAAGTAACTTACCTTCGTATTATTCAGTTGTGTTCTTTTTAGATAGCCGTTACCCCATACTAGTTGCCCGGTTAATTCGGCCCGAGGCTAACTTAATACTGATAAGTTGATTACCAATTTATTTAAAAATATATTTACGAATTGATTTCCGCCATTTTGTCAAGAATGATAATCACCCAAGCAACTAGATACTGGGCGTAAGTGAGCCAACAAGATAGCTTTATTCTCAACTGAAATTCATTTAGATTTTCCCCAAGATTTTATCCACATTAAATTAATTAATAAATATTGTTCCAGCTCTTTAAGGGAAAATTATTTTGTTTTATTTGCGCGCATGCGCTATAGGCGTGGACTGATATTTTAGGAGATTACCAAGCTGATTGCAGGTGTAGGTTATACCAATTCGCGATTTATTGGTGTTCCTACTTTTAACAACAAATAACTGACTTGACGTTAATTTATTAAATCGCGTGGCGCTTTTTGGTTATATTAAACCCCCCCCCCCCTTCTCCACTGTCGAAAAGCTAACGGCCGTCAATGTTCAGGTGCATATTAAACCTCAATTTTGCGAAGTAAACTCAGATAGTAATATTTTTTTAAAGGTTAGATATTTCATTAAAAATAAATTATAATTAAAAATAAAAAGGCGTTACAATCTTACTTGCTAAAGGTTGCCTAATAATTATATTGTACTTTTATTTCAACACGCCCCCGAAATAAAAACAACTTATACATGCGTAAATTCAGCAATCTCTTATTTTAAATCAACCTTAAATTTTTTCTTAACATTAATATTTTAATGTACGATACAGGTTTTGTTAACATATCTGCTTGTTGATCCTCTGTTTTAATATATAATATATTAACTAAACCTTCATCAATTTTTTCTTTTATGAAACAAAACTTAATATCTATATGTTTTAACCTTTTATTATTTTCAGGGTTATTGGCAATTTTGATAGCTGATTGGTTATCTTCATATAATTTTATTGGAGCATTTAAATTAAAAATCTTAAAGTCTGATTAGACCTTTTTTAACCAACAAGCTTCCGTTACTGCCATAGCTAACGCTATATATTCAGATTCGGTTGACAAGATTGACACTGTTTGTTGCTTTTTGCTACACCAAGAAACAGGACAATTAAATACTTTTAAAACAAATCCAGTGGTGGACTTCCTGTCGATTACGTCACCACCCCAATCTGAATCCACATAACCACATATAATTTCATCATTATTAGTAAAAAACTTAAGTTTTAAATACAATGTTCCCTTTATATATCTTAAAACTCTCTTTAGTGCTACATACAAGGTTTCATTTGCTATTTCTAAATAACGACTAAGAACATTTAGGTACGCTAAATGATAAATCAGGCCTTGTACCCAATACTGCATACATAAGGCTACCTATCATTTGACGACACAATTTTACATATTTTTCATCTCCGGTATTATTCCTTAGTATATTAAAATCAAAGTTACTATCTTTTGGGGTATTTATAGATTTACAGTCTGACATTCCGAATTTCTTAAGAACTCTAGTTAAATACTCAGATTGATCTAGTTCTGTGTAACCATCTTTAATATTTTGACAAACTCGTATGCCTAAATAGTTAGAAACTAATCCTAAATCTATTATATCAAATTTTGTATTTTAGTTACTTTTAAGTTTATTAACATCTTCTAAATCCGTACCCATGATCAATAAATTATCAACATACAATATTTGTTCTTTTCGTTACATTTAGTTATTTATTAGTAGACAAAAATCATTTTGTGATCGTACGAATCCTAACTCTATCATAAAAGTATGAAATATGCTGTTCTAGCATTTTGGGGATTTTTTTAAACCATATATTGATTTATTTAGTTTACAAACAAAATCACTATTATCTCTTGTCATACTTGGCAATGACATATAAACTTCCTCAGTGATATCCCCATATAAGAACGCACCCTGTACATCCATTTGACAGATTGGTAATCGTAACTTATCAGCTATTACAACAAATATTCTGAATGTGCTTAATTTAGCGACAGGTGCATAGATATCATTAATGCTATTACATTTTTGTTGAAACCCCCTAGCCACTAACCGAGCTTTATATTGCCCATCCCCTTTTACTTTTAAAACCCACTTACTTTCTATTACCTTTTTGTTATCAGGCCAAGGTATTTCAGTCCAGGTATTATTTTTATTCAGTACATTAAGTTCTTTTATCATAGCCTGTTGCCACATTTCCGCACTATCACTACTCATGGCGCTTTCATATGAAATGTTATCATCCACGGCACAAAACAAACTTGTGTCATAGTCTTCCATCCACAGAGGTCACCCTTCCCCTTCTGTCAGTCTTTACGTCTTGGTCATGATCACGGTTTACACTGGTTTCGATGCTAGTTTCTAAATCTTCTTGATTGTCACCTGAAAAGTCACTAATCTCTTTTTCACTTTCTAAGTCAGTATTCTGGTGATAATCTTGTGATGTTGTTTTAGTATTCTCCTCAATATTTTCAATTGTTTGAGAATTTAAATCTTTGTTTTTGTCATTTTCTATGTCTGCTTCATTTTCATTGTTGATATCCAACATAACTTCTTTCTCTTTTGTGTTATAGACTTTCTTCTCTTTTTGTTCGTGATGCTCTGGCAAGAATACTACATCTCTGTGTATTTCAACCTTAGCTCGATGTTGAAAATAAATTCGGTACCTTTTAACCTCATCGCTAACTTTGTTCGCTTGTCCTTAGGTACATGTACTGCCACCTTTGCACCAAAATTTTGCAAAGTATGTAAGTTAAAATCTTTTTTAAACCATAACTGGAACGGTGTTATATTCTTTTTAGAGCTTTTTTCAACTCTATTAAGAACAAAGACAACTGAATTGATGGCGTCAGCCCAGAATCTTTTATCCAAGCCTCTACAATGTTCGTGCTGCTTCTACCAAAGTTCTATTTTCCCTCTCAGCTCTGTCATTTTGTTTTCTCATGTTTAATTCCTTTCTCTTCTAACATATGTTTGAGCTCTTGGTTTACAAACTCTAAACCATTGTCTGTACGTAGTGTGGTGATTTCTCTTCCTGTTACATTTTTGACCATGTTTATGAAACTCATTATTTTATTTCTAGTTTCAGACTTGTATTTTATAAAATACACCACTCTATAATTTGAATAGTCATCTTTTAATAATAAAAAATATTTGGCACCTCCCAAGGAATCAGTTTCGAAAGGCCCACACAAATCAGCATGCACCAGTTCGCCCACTCTACTTGCCCTTTACTTTTTTCAAAAGGCAAACTATGTTGCTTTCCTGCGAGACAGCCACAACAAAACGGTTTCTCAACTTCCTTAAAAACAACATTATTTGTCTTTAGAACATGTCTTACTTGCTCGAAGTTCATGTGTACCATCTTATTGTGCCAATCAGTGATGTTTTTTTCGCAACTGTAATATGACATTGCAGTTACAGCTTCCACATTTTTCACATAGCTCATAAACATCATTTTAAACAGTTTACCCTGTCGTTTAGCCAATGCTCTAACAAAACCATTTCTGTCTATTATTTCACACTTCTCCTTATCAGAATTCATTATCATTTCTTTGTCCAACACTTTTTCAACAGAAAACAGGTTCATTTTAAGTTGGGGCACGAAAAGTACATTGTTTAACTCAGTATCCAACCTTTATTGTCCATTCCAAGCTTGTAATTTCACTGTTCCTATACCGTTGACTTCAATATAGGACCCATCGCCAATTTTTACTTTTCTGTCTTCAGTTTTATTTAGATATTTAAATTGGCTTTCATCATAGCACATATGATCACTCGCACCACTGTCAAGAATCCAGTCTTTTCCACTTAGCTTTGATCCTCCAATTAATGCTACTGCTTCTGAAGTGTCATGTATATTCAACATACCAATTAGTGCATTTGACGTACCTCCACTTGGAAATCTGCCTTTTCTAAACCAACAATTAGCCATAATATGTCCAGACTTTTTGCAAATATGGCATTTACGCTCATTCTCATCATCACTTTTATGATTTTTCTTAGGACAATTTTGCTTTATATCCTAACTTATGACACAGGAAACACTTGACCTTCTTTTCAAATTTTCCAGCAACAAGGGCATCTACTTGATAATCTTGTTTTATACGCTCCTCTTCTACCAATAGTCTTGATGTTAGTTCACTTAATTTTTGTTGATCTTTGGGTGTTGACTCCCAGGCTGACACAAAGTGTTTTAATTTTTCTGGTAGGGACATCAAGATTTTTGTCATGACCATCTTTTCACTTAGTTCTTCACCTAGGTGCTTTAATTGGCTTTTGATATATTCTAACTGTGATATAAAGTCAGCAATACCACAATTTTTATACTCTAAAGTGAAAAACTTTTGCTGAAGCAAGTGAACACTCACTGTTGACTGCTGCTCATATATGGACTTCAATTGATTCCACATATCATAAGCTGTTTCACAACATAACACATGATTCAGTGGATTTTCATCTAACCTTGCTACTAAAACTTCTTGAGCTTTTGAGTCCTTTTTTTCCCATTCTTCAGTGTTTGTTTGAGTCTTTGGAAAATCACCTGTTACCATACAGTGCAGCCCTTTGGCTTTCAAGGCTATTTGGGTTTGAAATTTCCAAGTGTTCCAATTATTTTCCATTAGTTTAACTATTACAGCTCCTGTCTAATCCATTTTTTTTCCTTTTTAAAACAACTTTTTTGTGGTACTTCTTTAAACAACTTTCCCCAAAACCGGGTCTTCTCCCACAAAAATACGTCACTATCGATATTCACTCGATGTCGATACTTTTGTTTCTCTCTACTGACTCAACAAGCCCCTTTTTTCTTCTTCTGTGACTGACGCCGAATACACCTAACCTTCAATGTGAACATTCGACTTTTCTAAACGTTTTTATTCACAATTAACTTGCCTGGGCCCATAACCTGTTACGCAATGGATGGAACAACCATTAATTAAAACCAACAGGCTTGATTCCAACGTTTAATCACTTTTAATTCTACATAAATGTTACAAAACTTTCAGACATGAAGCCGCACAAGACTTAACGTTTACTGTGTTTTTATCCGACTCTCTGTGTCGTAGCAACAGCGTTGCCATATCTTACTTGCTAAAGGTTGCCTAATAATTATATTGTACTTTTATTTCAGCAGGAACCCCCCATGGACCGTAGGATTGCTCAATCACGTTGTCGTCTAAAAGTTTTTGGATTTCCTGTCGTAAAATCTTTTAGCGGTGGTAAGGAACTCTATAAGGCTTCTTACGAATGTGCGGCATATCTTCGGTTATAATGCGATGCTTTACTTGGGACGCGCAAGTCAATTTTTGACTTGGGGCCTTAAAAATGTCAATATATTCTTCAACCAATTTTCTTAGTTGCCACTCGGCTTGACGGATTACTTAAATTCAGTTTTTCTAAGATCTCATTAAAATCGTCCTTATTTATTTGTGCTACTGTTCGAGCATCAGTTTCGCACGGGGGCGAGTCCGTCTCTGCTTCAAAGGCATAAGCAATTACTATATTTTTAGGAATAAATACCTCGTAGGAGTTAACATTTATAATTCTGACAGGGACCTTTCCCTCGTTTTTACATAAAATCCTGACTACTAATATACCTGCTTGATTATCTTCATTTTGTTCGATCACAATAGTCGGGGCTTGTAAGCCACCGTTTTTACCAAGGGATCCTTTGCAATTTATTGGACTTCTCGGCGGTAGATATAAACTAATGTAAGTGCACCCTAACGCGTTCCGTGGTTTCGTTAGGTGCCGTATTGTCTGGCGTTTGTGCCAACGAATTCTTACTACTAAAGTTTTCTCTTTTTTAGGCCTTTCTCTATATACTTTGTCCCTTCTGTATATAATCGGAAGCTGCAGCCTTCCTTTCCTTGTCCGGAATTTCCTTACAACGATTTGGTTGATAGCAAAAACCAGGGTGGCTACCGACCATCAGGGTTGCTAAGTTCGTCGCTATCGGTAGTAACGAAGAACTTTCAGTATAATTATTTTCCTCTAAGGTCTTCTCGTGTTCTCCTAAGGAACTCTCCACTTTCCCCAAAAGAGAGCTAATTACATCTTTTAAATCTTTTATCTCTGTCTGAATTATTTCCATTTTTTTTTTGCATTTTTTCGCCCTTGTCATTTTCCATCGCACTTTTGCGCATGATTTTCTGAGTAGTTACTGTATTTATTGCTTTGTCTTCCTTCTGTAAGGTTATCACTTCGTCCCCAATGAACATCAAATTTTCTCGCCAGTCTACTTTTACACTGTGGGTAGATAAAAAGTCGATTCCTAATAAAATGTCGGCGTCAAAACTTGATACATTTGTCACGACAAATTTTGGGTCAACGTGAGGTGATCTCCTATCCTAATAGGAATATTAACACTCCCATGTTGAGGGATATATTCGCCCTGTATATCTCTTAAACAATATGTCTTATCTGTATTAATTTCGAACCCCTGGACAATCTCAGGTAAAACTAAGGATACGGTAGCCCCTGAGTCAATAAAGGCTCTTATCGGATTATTTCTAATTTCTACAAAAATTATATTACGGGGTGGGTCATTTTTCCTATTAAAATTCCGTATCCTCCCCTTTTATGTGAATTGATAAAATTGATTTGTTTCTGCAGTTCCACCGCGGGGTGTGAAGTGGACTGCTCGTTCGTTTAACCCTGTTTGGTTAACCCTTTGTTCCGTGTTATCTTTAGTATTTGAATAACTTTGTTGTGGGCGCCTATTCGCTGAATTATTGGGAAAACGGGGTACGAATTATAATTCCTGTCTCGCCTATCTATATGCCGAGAATTATTCCTATGAAAATTTTCGAGTCTCTCTTGCTGATGGAGCTTGTTGGACCTACTCGTATTCCATTTTTGTGGGCGGTTATACAGGTGTCTAAATTTAGGGCAATTTCTTTTAAAGTGACCCGGCTTGTTGCATTCATAGCAATTCTTTACGCTGCTGGAATTTTTTAATTTTCTACAGTCGGCGATTTCATGTCCCTTATTTTTGCATTGCGAAATTTTGTATACATTTTTGATTTTTATTTTGTTGAGATTATCAATCATTTCTTCTATTTCCGCTCTATCTAAGGCGTCTGAAATATTTTTTGCATGGGCAGACAAAACTTTATCTCTTATGTGTGGTAGTAACCCTAACACGAAATGTCGTAGTAAGTCTTTATCAAATTGTTTTTCTAAAGCAGCGGCGGCTGTTTTATCACTAGAAGTCACCTTAATTTTATTTCCTATTAATTTTATTTTTGTTAAAAATTGCCTACATGATTCGCCCTGTCTGTCGACATTCAACGAAATTTTTTAATTCCTGACCTGGTAAAGATTTTTTTTTAAGTATTCTCCGTAAAATAGTAGAAAAATTGGTCCAATCTTGTGTGGATTTAATATTGTTGCTAGCATTAAGGAATTGCGTAACTAGTCCCCTAAGTTTTAAACGAGCTACAGCTACTTTTTGATCATCCGACCATTTTGCGATTAACCATGTCGTATCTACATATTCAATAAAATCTTTTACTTTGGTAGTGCCATCGAAATTTGGCACCGCGTCTATGCTGACAAATATTGTCCCAGTACTAGCTGAAGTACTAACTTTACTAGCTTTTACTTCCTCATCCATTTTAAATTATTTTTAATTTACTTTAAATTTGCAATTTAATGGTTTAGAATAAACACGTGAGTATATTTTCTCTACCAGCAGAATAATGATATCCTATTTTTCCCTTAGGTTTCAATAACATCCAATACAATTTTTCAAAATCCTGACAGCTGTGCTTTTTTCATACATAAAATTCAGGAAAATATTTTATTTTAAGTCCTGATATAAACAGGACAAAAACCCTACACACCGGACACCATTGTCGCGCCGCCCCTTGTTATTAAAGATTTTGCCTATTCACAGATGTGTTTTAGGTCTGGAATGTTATCTTAGTTTTTAATTGAAAGGGAGCATAATTGGCTGCGACAGATAGAAGTGAGGGCTCGATTTTGGGTTTTAAAAATTTTGCCTGAGAACTGTTTTCTGAATCTGCTGTATGGCCGAGGAAAATAATAACTTATGGATAATTTAAAAATATGTTCATTGATACTATATCTAAAGTGCTAGTTATAAAAATCAATGGGTGTATAGCTTCAAATATATAGTTCATAATTTCATAACGTTTTAATTGTCTATACGATGTACTGCGTACTGTCTTCTATCACTAAAATGTTTCGTACCCCACTGTGTTAACTTGCGTCCTACTCTTAACAATCGTAACATATAAATATTACATAGACTAGTCCCTTTTACAAATACGACTTTTTACGCTTCATCAGTTTGTACTGCGTACATATTTTTAGCATAAGCAATATTCATTCATTTTATAATATGAACATCGTCTCTCCTAATTTTACACTTGGTTACAATGTCTAAATTTAATGTTCTACAGTTTGTAAACTTAAATATTATAACTAAAATTGTCCTCATCTTCTCCATTGTTCGGGTTTTAGATTAAAAACAATTTCACTGGTATTCGCAGATCACTAGCTTTCGCTATGAGAACACTGTATTTCTGAATGTTAAGTATTTCAGAATTTAGCAACTTTACTTTGATTAGAATTCATATAACTTTTGGCGACTCGCGTACTTGTACTTTACTTTGGGCATCGTGGCTAGACCCAGAGGCCCACCCTCTTGGTCATTGTGAGAGTGTACAAAAAATATCGAATATGTTGGGTTCTCGCAGAACCTTTTTGGCAACGGTCAAGCAGCCATCTTGAAACTCGACGCTGTGAAGTGCTTTTTGTAATAAAATTTTAGAGCCTAAGGCTTTTAACTTCAATTACCATAAAAATGTGTTAAAGAAAAGCTTTTAATCCCTTCAGTTAGCGTTGCGTGAGAACGCCTAGAGACGCCCGTTTTTTATGCTCTTATTATCTTGAATGCCACCTTTTTTTATAAGGTTAACGCCCACCGATGGAAAAGACAAAGCTACTTAGTATTAATCGGGCAAGCGATCGTCGACGGAATTTTCACCTTCCTGTCTACTGCTTTAAAATATTTGTTTAACATTTTTAATCCATTTTTCTTTATCAGAAATTTTTTTAAAAAATTGAAGAGGATTTTCAATTCTCGACACAATGCCGAACCGGCCCGTCTTAGTTATTAATAGTTTTTTTGTCTTTACAGGGCCGATATAGATAACAGTGACAACTTGGACTCCAACGAATTGTCCCAGTGGATACGGACTAAAATAGTGCAGCACATATCGGAAGCGATCGGAAATAATTATGGGCTTTTTATGCTAATAGATACTAATCCCAGAAATGGTGTAGTAACTTGGAAAGAATATCATGCATACTTCTTAAAGAAGCGAGGGTTTAGTAACAATTATGTTAATAGTCATGGCGAACGAAGACATAAAGGTCTGCCAAGAACTATTAAAGGTATTGATCATATTTTGATAAGATAAACTTCGAAGAATTCGTCCATTTTTACTCAAAGAGAACTAATATTTAATATTTTGTAAGAAAAAGACACAACGTCTCAGCCTCAAAATTTTCGGTCTGTTTATTATAAGTATGGTTGGTTACATGTTTTGCCTTAAACTGGCATCATCAGACCTTTTGCAAACAGTTCAAAATCTTAAAATTGTTTTTAAAAACACACGTACATTATAACAAAAAGAGTAGTATCGTTTTTGTTCTCTGGTATAATGAATGTGTTACAATAGGCTGTAAATTGGTTATATATATATATCTCTTTCTAAAACCTTTTAAACAGTTGGTAAGATGCTAATTGGTCTTTCAATAACATACATTTTAACGTTGTCTAAATTGCCTCGCTCCCCTCTCAATGCTAGCGTTTGTGCAGGTCCTTCAGTAACCTTAGATCTTTTACCTCTTTTGGAGCAGGGGTTTTGGGTAATAGCATTACTATTGCTTTTTTCCAAAGACTAGGGTAGTCGTTATTTAATATGCAACTAATAATAATATTAATGAATGAATTAATACAAAATAGTAAGCAAATCTTTAGATCTTTTATAGCTATACCGTCTTCATCTTACTTTATTTATTAGGCGTTCTATTGTTTCCTGCTCGATTAAGTTAAAATTAAGTTCCCTGTCTATTTTGGGATGCCTATGCGAGTTATAAAAGTTAATTTTATCTGAGGATGTTGTATCGGGTAAAGTAGAGCATGCGAAAAAAAATGTTTATTTGTGATGGATTTGAGATTTCGTCAGGTAATTCTATATTGTCAGTATGGTGAGTTAGATTAAGTTGTTTTGAGGTACGCCAAAATTATTTTCCTTTTTTCCCTGACATTTGGTTAAAGTAAGAAATGTTTTCCTTAATTATAGCGTATTTAGTATAATTTCTTAACTCTCGATAATATTGTAAACGTTCAGGGGTTTTATTTTTTAAGTATTTATTGTGAGGTTTATCACGTAATTTTATTAACAATTTAATGTTTTTTGTAATCCAGGGGGTAAATGGTTTTTCTTTTATTGTTTTTGTACGCAAAGGGGCGTGTTTATTTAACAAATATAGGATATTTCTATTAAAAAGTTTAACTTTATCATCTATATTCTGTAGGTATACTATAAATATCGTGCCAAGGGAGCTGCATTGCTTCATTGTGAAAATGTTCCATGTTGATGCTATTGTAGTCACGAAATCGAACCATCTTTTTCTGATTATTAATTTTTGGTATTTCAAATGAGGCAAAAATAAGGTGATGATACGCAATTGTATCAGATATTGGCGTGGAGCGTGATTGTTCTAATTTGAGGTGATCATTTGTTATCAAGACAACAATTAGACTAGAGGTGTCCTGATTTATGTTTACGCCGGTTGGTTCATTAATAACTTGTGACAGATTGAATGTTTAAAATATGTTATGTAGCTTGATTTTTGATGAAGAGTTTTGTGTGAAATCTATATTAATATCGCCCAAGAAGATTATATTGTCATAATAAGGCACAACTTGACTAAAAAAGTCTTCAATGGAGTCTGTAAATCGGTCGGTATTTGTTGAGGGTGGCCGATATATACACTATATAAAATATTTTTTGTTGCTGATATTAAATGTAATATTGACGTGTCCCAATAAGTTGTGAGTATCAAAGTTGTTATTGATTTTTTAAAAGTTTATATGGTTATGTAGGAAAAACTCTGAAGCTAGACCCAATAACAAAAAAGGGGTTAACTGATCTGATTACCGATAAGTTAAATTGGCGATATGAAATTGACTACTTTGCCATTTTGGCTGATATAAATAAAACACGTTTGAATGGATGAATTGAAATAATGTTTTATTCTATCATAAAAATAAAGCACGGGTTTGAATTGAACTCTCGTGCAATTCAACAGGTGGATAAGTATCTTTTTACAATACTAACAAACTACATCAAAAAACTATTTACTATTAATAGGTAAAAACATTTGATTCTACGTTAGCTGAATTTACTTTAAGAAGTCTACAATTTTTGGATTACAAAGGTATAAATTCTAGGTGCAACGCACTAGCTATCATGTGGTGTCAATTAAAACTTTACTGCGCGGAGTTCCGTATTTCTAGGGACCCTTTCGCAAATTCACTCTTTCTAGAAAGTTACCTTTATCGGACGAACGCGCAAAAAATGTGGTTTACAATACGTCAATTGACGGTATTTTTGGAGCTGCTTAAGTTTAAAAATTCCATACATAACTTTATTATTATTGAACTGTGTTATGCATCATCTGGTTACGATCAGAATTATTCTCTTAATCTATCATACCTTACAGGTTTACAGGTGTTACATGGGTAAATATTGCATCGACAAAAACGTGCTGCGTTACTGTCGGTCAACGGGTTGCATCTTTTTCGTTTTTTGCAAAACTCGGGTGTCTAAAGAAAGACGAGAAAATGGCACTATTTATTTGAGAGCACTTAGTACTGTTTGATCGTTATTTTTGACGACTCTTTTTATTATTTTTTCATCCTTAATTGATGATAAAACGGGAACTTTTAAGAGAAAAACAAAGCTGTCTGTAGTGCCTTGCCCTATCTCTAGTTATTTTCAATTTAACCCCCAAAATTTGTGGGGCAAAACACCGCAAGTCAAGTTGGCCTAACTTCTGTTTACGTTGTCTTTTCTGTTGATATATCCAGTTCTCCTAGTAAAACACAAGATAGTCCTTTTGTACGTTATATTCACTAAGTTTAAAAACAGTTACAATAAGTTTTAACTTTCATAGCAAGCCACCCAAGTAATTCTTTCGTTATTTAAAAATACAAGTTCAATTAACTTTACTTTTTAAGAAAACAAAACACTCACTTTTTTTTTAGTCAATTTTTCTTTTTTGACAAATTGGCGAATTAATTCCGTTCGCGGTACCGCCGATTAATCGTTTCTTCTTAAATTCGTAAAATAATTAAAATTCGAAAATAAAGGCTACTTTAATTTTGATTGACAAGGTACTGAGGATCTACGAATCACGTCTGAAGAACTCTCAAGAACTTTCTAAAGCACTCTCTAAAGAACTCTGTATCTAAAGTACTATCTAAAGAACTCTCCTCAAAAATGGTTCGTTGGTTGTATTTATAACATAGCTGAAAGTGGCGTATTGTTTTTGACTGTGCGTTGTTTTTCTCGCGATCTTTGCTCAATATTTTCCAGGGTCTTAAAACTTTCCTATGCACGAAAACATTTTTGGTAGACGTGACTAAAGTCGCTCGGTTCTTGTTTTGGTCAATATAGAAAATTCGAGAAGAACGTAACAAATAGAATGTTTTTCAAATGTCTTTCAAAGGTTAAAAACAAAAACATTATGGGGTGATCTAAGTCGCCTTGAAATTGTTTTTAGGAAAAATACAAAAACGTAAACAAGGTTCCCGGTCTACGTGAGACCTGTCTTGAAAACTTTGGTTCTAGAAATATTTTAGAACTTTTCTATATTAAACACGCAGAAAATCGTAAATGGAATCTTTTTATAATATGACATCACATGTTTTTGTGTACCTACCGATCAAAACAAGAAAAGGAAAATTTTCAATTTAGTTCTGTGTGTTCGGCGAGAGTTAACACATATATTTTGAAAGCATTTTTGAAAAATTTTGATTTTAAATTGAAATTAAGGTACTGAAACTTTATTATCATTGAAAGATATAAACTTCTTTTGATTTTATTATTTGTCTCCTTTGATAGTGATTTACAATTATCGCGATTATTTTTAATTTTTCAAAATTTTATTCATTTATTTTCTTGCGCCCGTTTTCTTTTTAAAAGCTGGCTAGATTTAATTAAATTTTGTTGAAACATAAAAATTTGTTTGGCTTTTTCGTCATTTTTATTTAATTTAAAAATGATGAAATAAATCAAAATATTTTTGACTTTTTTTTTTTTAATTGTATTTAATTTTAAACGTTATTTATTTTATTTTTTTTAAATTTTTAGTACCTATCTTTAAAATTTTAATAAAACATTTTTGACTTTTGCAAACTTAAATAAAAATTACTTAGTTATTTTAAAATTTTCATTCAACAAAATATTTTTAAAGTATTTATTTCTTTTCTCTTTAAATTTTTGTTACGTACTTAGCGCCACGCCACTACATTTCGTCCCTCCTAAATAAACAAAAAAATTTATTAATTAAATTTTTTTGTTGGTACACTGACCTACATTTGAAATTTTGCCGATTTTGCATTTTTGTTCACATAATTTATTTATCAGTCTAGAACGCATTCCATCGTAGGTCGTCTGGTCCATTTGTTTATTTAGGTGATTTTTGTTTATAAACAAATTATTTTACGAACATTTTATCGCGAATGGCCAAAACATAGCAATTTATTTTTAAAAAAAATCCCTTGATAGTGTTTGACTTTTCGAAATTTTAAAAGTTTGGTATATTGTTTTTTTCATTCCGTATTTTAAGCTATCTACCGCATTTTATTTGCACTAGTGAATGTTTCGTTTTTTACAACTTTTATTTAATAAAACATAGTATTTATCTTTTTAGTGGTATAATGTTACGATAATATTTATTGCTAAGAAATACTGAAACCTTATTTCTACAATACATGATTATAAAACGTAAACTTAATTTATCAACTAGCAGTTAATATATATTTAAAAATAATAATAATAATAATAATATTATATCAGTGAGTCAGCAAGTCAGATATTGAATTATGTACAGAGATTTTATAATTACTACAAATTCGCAAATGTTTGCATAATATTTCAAAATTTGTTTCACTTAATTTTGAAAAAAATATACTGTAAAATATTTAATTTATTTTTACAAATTTCACCAAAATTTCAAAAATTTGTCAAAAATCTCTGACAGCAATGCCTAATTGTTTCTTTTCTTTTTAAAATATATTTGAAAAATAAAAAAAAATCTTAAATGATTTTATAAAATTTGTTAGGTATTAAGTTAGTTAAGTTAGTATTAAGTAAGCATATGCGCATGCGCCACTATGGCAAGTGAACTCTTTATATTTTGCTGTCAGTCTAAATTTACATGTTAAGGACAATAGAGTTTTTCCCAATAAATACGTTCCTATATTCGTGGGTTATTATTGCTCTAATCCTTATACATAACATGGCGACGAGAATTAAAACGGACTCATCGCGGCACACATTGTTATAAACCGCGTAAACATTGTTAATTTAAAGTTTAAAGTGCTAGTATTAGTAGTAAAAGTTGTGTTCAAATATGGCTACCGTTGGACAAATACGCGAGTTTACCCGCGATACGGACTGGTCAGTTTATAAGGCCAGATTAGAGCAATATTTTATTGCTAATGACATTGCTGAAGATACTGGCACCGTATACAAGCGACGGGCAATTTTGCTAAATAGCTTTGATGAGGATTGCTATAAATTATTATCGGATTTATGCGTACCAAATACCCCAGTAGATAAAACATACACCCAACTCGTGGCACTATTAAATAGTCATTTTACTACAGTTACCTCTATTTTTGCTGAAAGAAAGAGGTTTTATTCAGCCGTTAAGCATCAATGTGAAACCGTTTCTCAATGGGCTGCAAGAGTGGAAAATTTATCATCCAAGTGTAAGTTTGGAACTGAATTACAGACTGTTTTAAGAGATAAATTTATTATGGGTTTTAAAAAAGGTCAAATATTAGACAGATTGCTGGAAGAAGATGAAAAACTATCATTAGAAAATGCAATTTCCATTGCATGTAAAAAGGAAGCCGGCCAAGCGAATTTGGACCATTTTAATGTAGGCGGGGTAAAGGATGAGCCCCCCGCTGGCATATTTCGTTTTGAACATGCTCCTATGCGTGGTTTCAAAAAGCCATCACGAGGCGCATTTTCAGCTGGTGCCAATTTCTCATTTCAGAGTGGTCAAGGCCAACGTACTCATCATTACAACAGTACTACAAATGCTACATTTAACAGGCAAGCAGTTGCTGGCAATAATGCATTCGATTCAGCAATTGCAGGAAATTCTAATTTTAACGAAAGGCAGTTCACGACAGGTGGTACGTCAGGAGGTAGACAAATGTGTTTTGTTTGTGGAAAGGACTTTCACCACGCGAGTGTGTGTAAATTTCGTGAATATTTCTGTAACATTTGTAAAAAGAAAGGTCATCTTGCATCGGTTTGTAAAGGTTATAATAATAATGACAATAATAGGCATAATTTTTTAGATGAAACTATTGATTGTTTATTTAATTTAAATGTAAACAATAATCCACTTATTTTTGAAGTTAGGATTCACAATAATATTTTTAAATTTGAATTAGATACTGGTGCTAGTGTAACTGTTATTGCTTATAATATGTATCTTAAACATTTTAAAAATTATGTTTTGAGAGATACACCAAAGGTTCTATTAAATTACACAGGCATGCCAATAGTACCTATTGGTTTTCTTTCATTGCCCATAACCTATATGGGGGTGACCAAGGAGGTTGAGGTGTACGTTATTAAAGGTGGAGGACCCCCACTACTTGGTAGAAATTTTTTCTATGCTTTTGATTTAAATATCAATTCCTTAAGTCAGGGTCAAGCTGATAACGCATCACTAAATAATAATATTTTATATTTCAATGACACCGATAAAATTATTACTTCTTTTCATAAAAAATTTGCGAATGTATTTTCTTTAAAATTAGGCTTATTTAGGGGCGGAACTATACACTTAAGCATGATGGAAAATGCTGAGCCAAAATTTTTTAAAGCACGTCCTTTGCCTTATGGAATTAAGAGTAAAGTAGAGGAAGAGTTAAAACGTTTAGTTTGTGATGGAATTTTGGTGCCTGTGGATTACAGTGAATGGGGTTCCCCTATTGTACCAGTAGCTAAAAATAATGGTAGCTTACGCATTTGTGAAGACTTTAAGGTAACAATTAATCAATTTTTAAAAATACATCAACATCCTTTGCCCCGTATTAATGAGTTATTTAGTAAGTTACAAGGGGGGCAAGAATTTACAAAGCTTGATCTTTCCCAGGCTTATCAACAGGTGGCGTTGGATGAAGAGTCGCAAAAACTAACTACTATTAGTACACATAAGGGTCTTTTTATGTACACGAGACTCCCCTTTGGGGTGGCATGCGCCCCCTCTAAATTTCAAAAAATAATGGAGCAAATAATGTCAGATTTAGAAGGTGTTTGTGTTTTTCAGGATGACATTCTAATAACAGCAAGTTCGCAACCTTTACATATTAAACGTGTGGATAATGTTTTGGATATATTGTCTAAGCACGGTTTAACGATTTCAAAAGAAAAAAGCGAGTTTTAAAAAAAAATCTATTCTTTATTTGGGAGACCGTATAGATTCTCAAGGTTTGCATATACTTGCACGGATAAGATTGAAGCTATACAAAATGTAAAAATTCCTGAAAATCAAACACAATTAAAATCTTTTTTGGGGCTAGTTAATTATTATAATAAGTTTATTCCTAATAGTGCTAAACTTTTAAGGCCTTTATATAATCATTTAAAGAAAGAGGTAGTTTGGGTTTGGGATAAAAACTGCAATATTGCTTTCAATAAAGTAAAAGATGTTTTATGTTCTTCTAAGGTCTTAGTACATTTTAATCCGGATTTACCAATTAGACTAGCTGTTGATGCAAGTTCAATAGGGGTGGGAGCCGTAATTTCACATGTAATTAACGGGGTTGAAAGACCTATAGCATTTGCTTCACAAACCCTAAACTCTGCTCAACAAATGTATTCACAAATAGAACTTGAAAGTTTAGGTTTAATTTATGCATTAAAGCATTTTTATCAGTATCTTTATGGAAAAAAAATTACAATTGTTTGTGATAATAAATCTTTAGTGTCACTTTTTGCCCCTAATAAGGGAATTCCTCAAATGATAGCCAATCGTTTACAAAGGTGGAGTTTAATTTTGTCTAATTTTCAATATGAAATAGAATATGTTCCTTCAAATAAAAATGTTGCTGATCTGTTTTCCAGGTTACCTTTGCCAGGAAATTGTAATGAACATTTTCATGAAATTTCCTATTTAAATTATGTTGAAGATAATATTTTTTTACCGGTCGATTGTGAACAAATAAAGAATGAAACAGCTCTAGATAAAGAATTAAACTGTATTTATAATTTTATTTCTTACGGTTGGCCTGCTAAAGTACCAAATTTTGCTAAGGCATATTCTCTTATAAAAAATAATTTGTATATTGAGAATGGATGCATTATGTTTGGATACAGAGTGATTGTTCCTACTTCACTGCAAAAGAATATTTTATCCGAGCTTCACTCCACTCATCAGGGAATAGTCAAAATGAACAGCATAGCACGCTCTTACGTATGGTGCCCCACAATGAATAAAGAAATAGAAAATTTAGCAAATTCATGTCAATACTGTTTGCCTCAAAGACCAACTCCAACAAAAAGTGCACTTATTACTTGGGAATTTCCCGAAAAAGTTTGGGATCGCTTACACCTTGACTGCCTTGATCCAATTTTCGGTAAATATGTGTTTGTAATTGTGGACGCATTCAGTAAATGGGTGGAAGCTTTTGTTATAAACAATATGACTTCAGATGTTCTTATAAATTATTTAAGAAATGTTTTTGCACATTTTGGACTACCAATTTCAATTTTTTCCGATAATGCTAAGTATTTTACCTCGCATGAATTTCAAAATTTTTTAGCAATGAATGGTATTAAATTTCAGAGTATTCCTCCCTTTTCTCCTCAAACAAATGGTGCAGCGGAGGCTGTTGTAAAAATATGTAAAAACGCGGTCAAATCCTGTTTATCTCAAAATAAAATAAATGATTTGAATATTGTGTTAAAAAAAATATTATTAAACTATCGAACTACTCCGCATTCTACAACAGGCTTCTCTCCTGCACAATTATTATTTAATCGTAGATTAAGAACTAGGCTTGATTTAGTTAGACCTAAAAATGTTAATTTGTCAGAAGTAGATACTAGTAAAGTTTTTGAAAATGTTAAACAAAATCAAGCAAAACAGAAACATTATTTTCGAGGTATAAGAAAAAAAGAATATAAAGTAAATGATGATGTGGCTGTTAGGGATTATAGGCATAGTAAGTTAGCTGGGCTCCTGGCACAATCCATAAAAAATTGGGTCCCAGAACGTACACCTAGTTTCACGGCTAACTTCCAGGTGAATAAAATAATTTTAAATTTGCTGCAATTTTTAGCCGCAACAGCCTATATATTTTCGGGTCGTGAAACTTCGTCTTTTAGCGTCTTTACAAATCAATAGTATGCGTAAGACAGAGAAATAAATGCCTTTGATCACTATTAAACACGATATTGTGATTTAATGCTTTGTAATGAATTTAAGAGACCCGCTGGCAATAGGTCACAAGAGTGGGGGAGGGGGGTATAAGGGTTTAATTGTTCGCTGTTTGAATATTAATAATAAATAAAATTAATTGCTATTAAAATTATTAAAACCAAATTAAATGTTACACAAAAAAATCTATTATCAAAATTTGACACGTGTCAAATTGTAATGATCGACGATATTGATACAATGAACTATGCGGACGCAAAGATAAGGCGACAAAGGCAGCAACGGCGCCAGGATTTTTGGGATGGGTGGGCCCGATGATTTTGGAGTGGGCACTAATTAAATCGAAAGTGACTTCTAAAAAAAAAAAAGGTCGCCGTCGCCCGCCAAGCTCTTTTACATAATAATTAATATTATCTAAAGTGACGTCTAAAAAAAAAAAGTCATCGTTCTCTTCAAAATAACATACATCACTCTTTTCTCATAAAAGCTTTCATTGCCAAGTCTCTTTTCCCCCTGGAAATTCCATTACAAAACCGAATCCATCAATTTTGGGGGGGCATCAGGGTGGGCACTCATGTTTCTAGGGTGGGCCGGTGCCCACCCTGCCCCTCCCCCCTGGCGCCGCCGCTGGACAAAGGGGAATTAGTCTCATTTCCTGAATTAAATTATGATAGGCAACCTGTTTCTTTCTAAATTAAAAAATCTCGCAGGTTTCTACTGACCTATGTGTTTTTTGTGCTCTATTTTTTTAACAATAAATAGGCAGCGATTGCTTGTCTTCGTCACCAATGCCAACATAACAAATTTGCATTGTTCATTTAGACGTTTCCTAATTAAAGTTTAATCAACAATGAATACAGTGAGGACCCAAAGCCCCCCCCCCCCCCCTCTAATTTCTAAATCGTTCGGTATATTTTAATACAATTTAGAACAATAATATTTGAGTAACGTCGGGTTGCACAAAGAATTTTAATAATAATTATTTAACCATCAAGTTTGACTGTGATATAAATGACTTTGACAGGCATTAAATAGGTACTCACATTCAAAGGTGCGTGATTAGTAAATTAAAAATTAAGGTAACCGGGCCAGTATGATTGTGAGAAAATTATTTCTGCCAATGTTACGTCTGTCACAGTAAAACTTGCTGGTTAAATAATTATTATTAAAATTCTTTGTGCAATCCGACATAAGTCTTGCATTTTTTGACATACCAATGACAGCTGTAAATTTCTAGATGACATCTGGGTCCGCTTTTGGAATACATTCTTCTACTGATACCTCATTTTAAAGGTATTTTAATACTTGAGACATTCTCTAATTTAAAAATAATAAAAAAATTTAATTAAAAAAAAATTAAAACTAGTTTTTGCAAAAAATTTCGGCATATTTTGCGTTCCGGATATCATTCATTGAACATACGAACAGCAGCTTGGTAATTTCGACTAGCTTCGCCAAAAATAATAACCACTTCAAATTTATCTTGTAAAGAACAAGCCATTTAAGACAATTTAGGGCTAAAAATATTTTCTGTCAATCAGTCATTTAAAAATATTATGACAGCAACAATAAATAGTCATCTAATAGGTAAAAAAAAATTTGCATAAAGTAATTTTAATTTTTTTTAAATTAAAAAAAATATATTAATTGGAGAACCCCATTTTCATTTAAAAGAATATTCCAAAAGCTGTAACTTAATAAAAAATAATATATTTTTATTTGTTTATATGTAACTTAATAAAAAATAATTTATTTTTATTTGGTTATTTGATATTTGATTCACCTAATTTTCGATTTTTATCTTAATCAATCTTGTTATACTCGGCGTCACTTGCAACGCAATACAAAATAAGGTGAACCTTAAATAGGTGTTCAAAGATCTTTATTTATTCATTCTTTAAAAAGTCCAATCTGGGTGCCACCGACAACTACTGTTAGTTTCGTTTGAGAGCTTTGGGTCGTGTAGGTTTTTTTATTTCAAATTTTCGGGCGCCAGCTAAGCTAAGGGCTTAGCAAAGATTAAAGAAGTAAAGAAATATTAGGCGAGACCTGTGAAATCGATCGCCTGCCTAATCAAAATAAAATACTAAGTGCTTATAATTTCAATTAGTTTATTATAAACATAAGGATCGTTGATTAAATGATTTCAATCAGTTTATTATAAAGATAAAGATAGTTGAATAAATATTACAATAATGAATCAACTTTAATGTACAACAAAATCAATAGCATGGGTTGCATATGGTTACTAAATTTCTAAATTCCTAATAATAGGGGAATCAGTGATCGAAGCTCACCAATTATTTACACAGGCGTAAAAATTGACTAAAAAATAAGCTAGGAGCCTAGATATAAAATGAAGAAAGAGAGAAGTAAGTATTGCAGGTATTGAATTTATTGCATTTATTGCATTTGTTACATTTATTTACATATATTAATTTATAATCAATCAACAAAGGTTTGAATTTACCAATGTCCAAGGAAGTAAGTTAACTGTCAACGCCAAGCATACACGTGACATAAGTACCAAAAAAATTTATATTACTTAACACTGCTCTTGCGAGTCTGTGTTAAGTTAGATATCAAAAAATATTTTTTAAACTGATTTGCCAATGGGCATTAAATAGGTTGTGGTTGTTATAATAACATACAAATAAAAAATATAACCGGGGTCCAGGGTTAAACAAAAATCAAAGTTTCAACTATATTCGCAAGTCGTAGAATAATCATAAAAAATTTTACTCATCTTATGTCCTGATCCTAAGTAACAAGTTCTGGATTGGGCAGTCAATCAAACCAAGCTTCCAAACGTAAACCAATGATCAAGGCCACACGGTAGGATCATTCAGGTCACATCAAAATCGGAGTACAGACAAACGCAACACTGCAATGGGGTTTGTGAGCTCACATTATCCCCAGTTCTGCTCCCGACGGATCAGCGGTGCTTGACGGCTTCACCCACAGTTCCAGACTTGTCCTTGAAGATAGGATTTCCCACTCCAGGGGTGTATATCAAATCCAGGGATGTAAATTGAGGGTTTATAAACAGGGTAAATGAAGGTTCAATTAAAATACTTGCTATCTTATTACTGAAGCTACGAAGAAAGTTTGGGTGGTAAAACAAAAAGGTATTAAATAAAAATTATAAGGCTAACTTATAATAGTAGGTAGAAATACGTCTTTAAAAGACAAGGGGGAAGGTTAGCTGAAAAGCATGAAGATTAGCTGAAAATTAGCTGAAAATTAGCTGACAAGCAGCTGACAAGTATCTGAAAAGTAGCTGAACAGTAGCGTAAAAGTTAACTAAAAAGTAGCGGAAAAGTATGTGAAAAGAAAGGTAAAAGTATGTTAAAAGTATGTGAAAAGTATTTAAAAAGCATGTGAAAAGTATATGAAAAGTATGTAAAAAGCATGTGAAAAGTATGTAAAAAGCCTGAAACAAAATGGCCACCGTTAGTGGTTTCATGAACTAAAGAATTTCACAGATTCAACGTTACCTGATGTTATGGCTTTTCCTTATCCTGTGTTTTTTCTATCCCATAATGGACTAGGAGTAGTTAAATTTAGTAATTTTCCAATCCGAAATAAATTCGCGACAACATGTGCCAACTAAATCACTAAAGAAACATTCCAATTAAAAAACACAGTGGCCTTCGAAGGTTCTAATGAGAAAAGGAACGATTTTTAATTCTCCATCTGGTTTTATTGAACCTGTCACTATAAAAAACTTGACACATTAATCACTAACAACGAAGAGTGATTTCACGTGATCACTAACACTTCATTGCTCAAAAACAAGGGGGAAATTAGAAAAATTGGGGATTATCCCGGAAAAATCAACATTTTAGAAGTTAAGAGGGACGAGTCTAACCTCTAAACACGTTCACGTTCACAAATTTATGAGAGACTGGATTCTAAGATCGAAGATAGGCTGAAAGTAATCAATCGTCAGATAAGTATGTATGTATAATTAATTGCCTATACGTAGGTACTTCGATTCTAAAATTTAAAGCGAGATGAAGTAATGTGACTAGCACAGAGTTGTACCTGGTTAAACGCAACGGTTTCTCAAAGTCGACAGGGGCGTAGTAAGAAAATTTTAACGAATAATTTGAAAGGAAATAGAATCTTTTGGACATTGTTAGATTACACCTTGATAAGTTGTAAGGAGCGCAAAAAGCTCGTTACAAAGCGGACCCAGCTGTCATCTTGAAATTTAGAGCTCTCATTGGTATGTCAAAAAATGTCAGACTTACTCAAATATTATCTTGTCTTGGCCTCCTAAGTAAGTAATCAAAATGAATAATTTTTTTTGGTCACAGTCAATCAACAGCCAAATTTTTATTTAATTTTAACGATCGCGCAACAACGCTAACGATCGCGCAACAACGCTTAGGCAGGCCGACACTATTAGTGGACCAGCGCAAACATCGGGGCAGTGTTGCTAGACTGGTCAACGAATTATTCTGCGAAGTGGAATATCAAGGTTGTATTATCAAATATATTTTTATTGGCCCCTTGCCCTTACTTCGTCCTTATCAATAGTTGCAGAAAAAAACAAAATTCTGAATATTTTCATTGTATAGTATTGTGTTTTTAAATCTAATTGTTAAAGTATTTCTTATTTATTAAAACTTCTTTGAAAATCTGCATATTACAAAATGATTCTACAGCTCTGCAAAATATGCTTCCAAAAAACTGCTAAATGCAGAAAAGTCTGGTAGGTATTTATACGGACGATAATTTGAAAAATAATGCTATTACGAAATGATTCTGCAGCTCTGCAAATAGATATGCTTCCAATAATCTGCTAAATGCAGAAAAGTCTGTTATTCTGGTAGGTAGGTAATTATTTATACGGACGATAATTACACAAATAATGCTAATCGACTTAAGATAGTTATATGAGTAATACGAGATCGTCTCAAACTGGAGGATTTGCTGAATCCGAAAAGTCAAACATTATCGGAGTATGTGGTGCCGACCCGGCCATAATGATTTTGCTTCAATATTGACATATGTCTTTTGTTGTAAATTAAATTAAAAATTATTATTAAGGAAACTATTTTAGTATTTATTAGCATGCCTAGTTTGAGAGCGTAAATTAATTTACGTATAATGTTTAGCGGTAGCTTAGCGATAGACAGAAAGACATCAAAACGGTAGATCCACCGCTAAAACTAAAGATCTGGCAACACTTATCAATATTAAAAACGCCATTGGCTGGCTGCATTACATTCGCTTCTTCCCAGAATTCTATTAGTAGTCGGTTTTACTCGGCTGTATATATAGTGCGTATCATATGAACAATCCACCAAATTTCGATATTTCCACCTGGAAGTTAACCGTGAAACTAGGTGTACATGGTTTATATTCCTGAAGTTAATAAACTATGGAAAAGACACATTAATCAAATTATTGATTATAATAATAAGTCTATTGTTCATTCTTTAGATTGTAGTGATAAAGATATTGATATTAGTTCGGATATTTCAGACAGTTCCGACGATGAAATTTCAAATAATTCGAACGGTTCGGAATACGCGCCAGATTTCGAAAGTATAGGTGAAAGTTCTAGTGGAAGTGAAATTGAAAATTTAAATAATCCGTTTTCGGCATTAGTGTCTCCTATAGATAATACTAAGTCGGATACTCGGCCTAAAAGAAACGTAAAAAAACCTGACAAACTTCTTTATAAGTAATTAAGCAAATTTATGTGTATTCATCAGTATTGTTTATGTATAAAATGTAACCACATAAGGAATATAAATTTTTTATTTTTTTTTTGTAGGGGAGGAGAATGTTAGGTATTAAGTTAGTTAAGTTAGTATTAGGTAAGCATATGCGCATGCGCCACTATGGCAAGTGAACTCTTTATATTTTGCTGTCAGTCTAAATTTACATGTTAAGGACAATAGAGTTTTTCCCAATAAATACGTTCCTATATTCGTGGGTTATTATTGCTCTAATCCTTATATATAACAAAATTGAAATGATTAACAAACTGTCTTTGTCTTTGTTTTAAAATGTATATGTTCACTTACTTCACACTTGGTTTTTCTTTTAACTGTTTTCTATGCCACTGTCGTCTTCTTCATCTTGGACGGGCCTTATGACTGCTACGGGTGCAGCGTATGGTGGTGGTTGAGGGGGCAGTACAGGGGCGGCAGGATGGGCGCCTACTACCACAGGCATCTGTGCTAATCTTCGACTTGGGCCTGGCTGGTTTAGTGCTGAGGGCTGTCGGGGCCTTCTGTATCGTATCCCATTGGGTTGTAAAATTGGAATTAATGGTGAAAGAACCATTGTTCTGTAGACGGGTTGTATGGTTTGCGTCATTGCGTCTCTAGAATAATTTTCTGTTTGACACTCTACATATTGTTGCGAAAAACGGTGCGGTAGCGCAAAGGGTTGATTGATGCATACACAACAGGTACATCCTCTGATATTGACCACATGCCAAATGGTCCAGAATGCCTCTGGGCTAAAAAGTCTATTTGTGGGTGTGATACACAAAGAACATGTGCACGATTCCAACGTTATTGGTGGTTGTCCCTGGTTTCTTCTTATTTGAGCGCGTAGTCCTTGGTACGCGGCATGAACCATTTCACACCACATTGTGATAGTTGCTCGTACGGGCCATTATTCAAGGTGGTCGGGATGGTCCCAATTATGTGCACGGAGTTCTTATAAATGAAACAGGGCCATTTGGTATAGTAACACCCGTGTATGCAAATCTTCAATCATACCGACGTAGGAATTACGGTTCGGTGAACCTGCCATAGTAAGCAATTCTCATCAGCAATAACATCGAGGGCAACCAAAATTAAGAAAGCATAATCAGCAATAAATTACATATAAATAGACAGCTTTTAGATTAAGATAGTTAGTTCTAAAATTGTATTAATTAGATTATTATAATTATTATTGTTAAGCGTTTACAAATAAAGGTATTTTTAAAAAGTACCCTTCGAGTAAACAACCCTTAACTGGCGCAGTCGGTAGGATAGTGGAAGAGTCCCTAAGGATCCTCGTCGTTTTTGAACGTTTATCCACTAAACGAACCAACCTCCCGGGAAACTATAAAAAAGTTCGCCCTAAGAAGATTTTACAGTTACAGTAGTGTAAGATAGTGTGTTAGTGAAAGTGTAAAATTTTTTTTTTAGTGATATGCTTTTTTGCATCATCTTAATAGTGTAAGCATCTAATGACTACTGAACAAGACTTACTTACTGCTCTTAGTGCCCTTAACATTGCCAATCAAATACCCATTCTACAACATACCCAACAACCTATAACCCCTACAGCAACTGTTACCATGCCAACTACACCAGATTTTGACGTGAAAAACCTTAGCATCGTTCCAGAATATGACAGCAACCCCAACGAACTGTACAACTTTATCCATGTGACAACCCTGCTGTTAAACCACTATTGGAATACCGCTGAATCCACCTGCTTTCAAAACCATGTACTTACACAAGGTATTATCTCCAAATTGAAAGGACGAGCGAAAGAAATCATTTCAATGGATGCAGCGAATGGCCCCAAATAAAGGATGCCGCTATACAAAACTTTGCCGATCAACGAAACGAAAATTCACTTACAAGAGACCTTGTAAATTTACGCCAAAACTCCAACGAAGCTCCACACCAATTTTATGAAAAAGTTAGGGCCCTGTTGAACACCATCTCTAACTACGTAGAATTGCATACAGTGGACGAGAACATCAAAAAAAGCAAAAAATCCTTCTTCCATCAGCAAGCCCTTACCACCTTCCTGGCAGGACTAAAAGAACCCCTATTATCAACAATAAGAGCAATGCGACCCAAAAACCTTGCCAGTGCCATACAATTCATTTAAGAAGAAAACAACATCAGATACCTTCAGTAAAGCCTAAGTACCCCGCAACCATCAACCTTACCCGCCTTAAAAGCCGCACCACCACCACCAAGACAGCCACCATTCCATGCTGTCCCAGCTGTCCCAGCATTTACATCTCAATGGCAAACATTCAGGCCAACACAACAACAACCGTCGCCATGGGCTCAGCAACCATTTAGACCACGGCCACAATTCAACTTTGCCCCTCAACAACCCTTCGGGCAACCAAGACCCGTTATCCAACCATCAAGATTCCAATCCAGCCAACCACCACCAAGGTTCCAAAACAGTCAACCCCCTAAATCAAATGTTTGGACCAACCGGTCAGGACCGTCCCAGTTCCAGAAAACGATACCAATGGATACAGATTCTGGAAACAAAGCACAGATATTCTTGCCTCCACAACAATCCGCTCCTAAATTCACCGTCGAAGAACTGTTCAACATTGAACAACAAGACGAAGCCTACAACCCATATGGCTTTACTGACGACAGCTACTACCAACAGGATCCCCAAAACTATTACGAAGAAGAATACCACTATGAAGGAGAAGAAAATTTTCACGACAACACAAGAACAAACGAAGAAACATAGTAGAGCTTCACAACTACACTGATAAAAAAGAACTTCCCTACATATCAATATCCAATCCTCCTCTTAAACTTCTCATCGACACCGGGGCTACTAAATCCTTTCTAAATCAAGATATTGCTTTTAAATATTACCGAGACAACATCCAACATGAGCCATTTATTGTCACATATATTTTTCAAAATCACTCACAAGATTATTGTGCAAAATTTCCAATTTTTCCTGAATTTAATTCCAAAAACAATATGAAATTTTACCTTTTCAAGTTCCACCAAACTTTTGATGGCCTTATAGGCCTCGACAACCTCAAACTTCTAAAAGCCAAACTTGACCTTTCAGCCTCCAAACTTATTACTGAAAATTCTGTACTCCCTATTGATTACTATGAGACCAATAAAACCCAGTTCTACTCCATTCAGCTAGAACCCCATACTATAACCAAAGTTAGACTTTCAGTCAAGGAAACAGAAGGCAACATTACCTTACCACGACAAGAACTTCAAAAGGCCATTCTGAGAGAAACCCTCACCGTAGCATGTAACCAACTAGCCTGGACGGAACTGATTAACAACACTGATGACCAGCTTCAAATAGCCCTAACAGAACCAGTAGAAAGCTGCAAAATCGACCTCCAAAACTTCAATCTCTACTCCGCAGATATTCTTCCCCAACAACATTTCGAACCAAATACTGACCCTGAAATTCGAACTGACCATTTAAACCCAGAAGAAGAAAAATCTATAAAAAGACTATGCAAGAAGTACGTCGACATTTTTCATCATCCTGATTTTCCACTTACCTTCACCAACCAGGTTAAACATGAAATAAAGACCAAAGACGAAGTTCCAGTTTTTACAAAGTCTTATAGATACCCCTATATACACAAAGAAGAAGTAAAGAAACAAATCTCGTCAATGCTAGATCAAGGAATTATACGACCAAGTCAATCTCCTTGGTCATCTCCCATATGGGTGGTGCCGAAGAAACCTGACGCCTCTGGAAAAATTAAATGGCGAATCGTCGTCGACTACCGAAAAGTTAATGAAAAAACAATCGACGACCGATATCCTATTCCTAACATTAATGACATTCTCGATAAACTTGGAAGGTGCCAATACTTCACCACCTTGGACTTAGCAAGCGGATTTCACCAAATAGAAATGGCAACAAAAGACATCCAAAAAACTGCATTTAACGTTAAAAATGGCCACTATGAATATTTAAAAATGCCATTTGGCCTCAAAAACGCTCCAGCAACTTTCCAGCGAGTTATGGACAACGTACTTAAAGGACTACAAGGAGAAATCTGCCTAGTCTACATGGACGACATTATTGTCTTCAGCACATCGCTACAAGAACATTTAGTCAATTTATCGAAAATCTTCCAACGTCTGAAAGAAACTGGCTTCAAAATACAAGTCGATAAATGCGAATTTTTAAAGAAAGAAGTAAGCTTTTTAGGCCACATCGTCACGCCTGATGGCATAAGACCAAACCCGAGCAAAATCAAAGCCATTATGGAAAATCCTATACCAAGAACAGCTAAAGAAATCAAAGGATTCCTCGGTCTGCTTGGATATTACAGGAAATTCATCAAGGACTTTGCCAAGATTACGAAACCACTCTCTTATTGTCTCAAGAAAGACGTAAAAATCGAACACATCCCAGAATTTTTGAGTTGGCGCCTAAAATTAGAAGAATTTGACTATGAAGTTCTGTATAAAAAGGGAAAAGCAAATACAAATGCAGACGCCCTATCTAGAATCGAACTCCACACAAAAGAAACGCTCACGAAGACTGATGAAACAGAAGAAGACACATCTTCCCTATACAACAACCCAGCATCAATATACTACGACCCTGAAGCGGAAATAACTCCTGAAGATGAACTTAAGGCTATCGAAGACTGCCTTGAGTTAGAAGAAGACAGGCCTATACCTGGGAACAAAGATAACCATAATCCTGAAATCGACGACAACAGTGATGATGACACCCAACACACAACAAAAAAAAAACCTATATTAGGAATTCCTATCAGCGAGAAACCTCTCAACTACTTTAATAACCAAATCGTCTTTAAGATAGTCAACTACAGCCCAGCAAGAACAATAAAAGAAGAAGCTTTTGCTAACAAAAGAAGATTACATGTCCAACTTGGAAGAAACAACCTCAGAAATGAAATCATTCGATTTTTCAAAGAATATATCGAACCAATAAAAAAATACGCATTACTTTTTGAAGATGACACACTGTATCAATTCCTGTGTAACACAATTCGTGAAATTTTTAAGAACTCGGCATTTGATCTCGTAAAATGCAACACCCTTCTAGAAGATGTCAACTGCGAAGAAAGACAAAAACAAATCGTTTTGAGCTACCATCACAGCAAGACTAACCATCGAGGCATTCACGAAACTAAAACCCAGATTCGAAAAAATATTTTTGGCCCAACCTTAAAAAGGATATTGAAGACATGATCAACATCTGCGATATTTGCCAAGCCAATAAATACGACAGAAACCCAGCTAAGCCCAAATTTATGCTAACACCAACACCATCCAAATCGCTCCAAATTATTCACCTGGATACTTTCCAAGTAGGAGGTCAGAAATTCCTAACGATTATTGATGCATTTTCCAAATATGGACAAGCATACCCAATAGATGGCTCAAATGCAATCAATGTGCTTAATGCTCTCTTAATATTTATTACTTATCATGGAGTACCCCACATGATAGTCTCTGACAGTGGAACAGAATTCAAAAATGGCCTTATGCAAGAATTTGTGGACACTCATAAAATTTCAATTCATTATACCACCGCAGATAACCCACAATCCAATGGAATGATGGAGCGATTCCACTCAACCCTCGTCGAGCATCTAAGAATCCTAAGAGAAAAGAAAAAAATACTCAACATCAAAGAACAAATGCCATATGCAATCCTTGGCTATAACAACTCCATTCACTCCATGACTAACATGAGACCAATCGACATCCTAACTGGCCATCTGGACGCCCAAGACCCATTTGATATTGATATTAGGAAAACGTTAATCAACAATTACACTCAACAACACAGGGAAAAAACAAAGACGATCTACAAAGAATTAAATGAAAAACTACAAGAGGCCAAAGTAAAATACATAGAGAAAAGAAACTCCAAGAGACAAGCTCCGATGACATATAAACCTAGCACGAAAATATTTACAAGAAAGACAATAAAACGCAACAAACTGCTACCAAGATTCACCCCAAAAATAGTGAAGACTGGCAACATCGTAACTATTGACACACAATACACAACTGTTCATAAGAAAAATATCAAAAACCAACCAAAAAAGGCACTAACATAAAAAATACTTTACAGATGTACCTCAACGTCAGCCCAAAAAGTCCTAATCCAAGATTTGAAGGAAAACCCGGGAATTCTTCCCCTCAAACTGGGACAAGCCAGAATCCAGAGTAGTACACACGATTTCATACATTACCCTAACCTACAACCCATAGCAGAAGAAATAGACTCCTTGCAAACTCAATACCAAGCAGCCAACAAAGCAATTGAAAACGGTCTAAGTCATCCATATTTTTCAAGCCTACAAAACTTTGATCAAAGCCTGCAATTTTTATTAAAAACCGCTCAAGAAAAACTACACACTATTTACCCACTTAGCAAACCCAGAAGAGGACTCATAAATGGATTAGGAAGCATAGTGAAAGCTATATCTGGAAATCTCGATCAAGAAGACGCCGACAATTACAACAACGCAATTGCATCCTTGCAGGACAACCAAAACAACATTATCACAAAGTAAACTACCACGTGAGCCTTAACAAGAAAATTATGGAAAATTTTAACAGGAGCGTATCTCTCATAAGTCATAACGAAGAGACTATTGAATTCGAGATCAACAAAATCAACTCGGAGTTAAACAAATTTATCTTTGACTTCAGTCACTACCTACAAGCCAGAAACGTTCTGATCCAGATTAGTCTAGCCCTTCAAGTAATCCTGCAGATCCTTAGTGACCTAGAAGAAGCAATAACCTTTGCCAGAATGAACACTCTTCATAATAGTCTAATCAAACCAGACGAAATAAAATGGGCCATCCAGAAAATGTTAGAACACCACTCAGAAGATCAATTACCATTTATTCAAGAAAAAGACCTAACGAAGTATTATGACGTCATTAGCATCGATGGATACTTCTCAAATCAAACTATTGTCTTCATCTTACATTTTCCGATTCTCTATCCAGACTCGTTCCTATACTTACATCTATTCTCCGTACCTACATACAACCATACAACAATTATTCCACCAGCTCCATATCTAGCTTCCAACGGCGAACTCTACCAATATATGGATCTACCCTGCAAAAGAACAGGACCAACCTACCTATGTCCAGAGAAATTCATTCAAGAACACACAAAAAGTCAAGACTGTATCGGAGATATCCTTCAACTCACCAACGAAGAAGCATCTTGCCAAAGGGTACCTATTTCCATCAAGAAATGTCAGAAACCCACTATATCGCAGTTTTTCCCAAGGCCACCAAAATATCTACCCACTGCGTATCTTCAAAAATCATGGTTCTCGAAGGTACATTCCTCATCAAACTACCACCAGGATGCGAATTTAGGAACAACGACGAAGCATTCATCAACTCAAAAACAATAATTCAAGAAGAACCACTCAGATTACCTAAAATCAAAGTAAAAGGTCAGAATCATCAGCCCAATTTAAAACCACTCGAACTAGATAAAATACCCCTCGATGAGCTTCACAAACTTACAAAAGAAGAAGAACATTTAGAGCAACTTCACACAGAAACATGGAACAACATCAACACCCACTTTTGGAGTACACCATTATACCTAATTGCAACCATAGTTCTCATTATTGCAGGCCGCAAAGCGAAGCAACACTGGACCAATGACAAAAAACGAAAAACAACCCAAAAAAATCATCAAAATCAAGCTGAGGATGCCAGACAACCAGTTTTGTTCGTCCCGTACAAAACTTCCCCAGGGGATGGAGAAATTACGGTTCGATGAACCTGCCATAGTAAGCAGTTCTCATCAGCAATAAAATCGAGGGCAATCCAAATTAAGAAAGCATAATCAGCAATAAATTACTTATAAATATACAGCTTTTAGATTAAGATAGTTAGTTCTAAAATTGTATTAATTATATTATTATAATTATTATTGTTAAGCGTTTACAAATAAAGGTCTTTTTAAAAAGTACCCTTCGAGTAACTTAGGTCATGAATAGTGTTATCCAAAACATGTTTAAATTGTTTTTCAGTGTAACTTTTTATTTGGTTGATGAAATATTTAGCACTATAAAAAAAACACTTTTCTTTTTAACTGAAATAAGACTGAAGATTTTTGCGCTCTTCAGTTAGTTTTGTAAAATCATTTTTGCAATTTAGCAGTTTCTATTTTTGGTATGAGAAAGAAGTAGCCATAGTATTTCTCACGATCTCCAACTTTATTGCGTAAAAACTCTGATTCAAGTTGTGTTTACTACAGTATCGGAAATGTCCTTTATTCGATCTTCAGGGTGACCGGATCGTCATGAACCTGAAGCTAGCGGCCAGCAGCCAACGGCCGAATAAATAAATATTTCGCGCGGAGTGTACCAAATAGGCAGTGTATGCTTTTCCTGATTATAAATATGTATATCTTTTATTTATAATATAATTGTGGCAAAATTAGAAAAACTATTATAGTCTATAAAAGGTGGAGTGTGCGCAATTTAATAGGCGTTATTATTACCAAAAAAATAAACTACAAGGTAGATTCAAAAATTAGGGGAAAAAATATTTCTGTAAAAATGGCAGTTCACAATAAAACTTCGTGTTTCATTAAATTACAAACCATAACATACCTGAAGGATTTTTCCCTAAATAGACTCTACGGGGTTCATTCAGAAAATTAAAATAAACATTTTTTTACAAAAACCGTAGTTTTAACTAGTTCACGTTAAAACTTCGTGGAGGGCATTAATATATTACAAACCACAACATACTTGAAGGATTTTTCCCTAAATAGCCTCTACGGGGTTCATTCAGAAAATTAAAATAAACATTTTTTTACAAAAACCGTAGTTTTAACTAGTTCACGTTAAAACTTCGTGGAGGGCTTAATTATATTACAAACCACAACATACTTGAAGGATTTTTCCCTAAATAGCTTCTACGGGGTTCATTCAGAAAATTAAAATAAACATTTTTTTACTATAATACTGTAATATAATAAAGCCCTCCACGAAGTTTTAACGTGAACTAGTTAAAACTACGGGTTTTGTAAAAAAATGTTAATTTTAATTTTCTGAATGAACCCCGTAGAGGCTATTTAGGGAAAAATCCTTCAAGTATGTTGTGGTTTGTAATATAATAATGCCCTCCACGAGGTTTTAACGTGAACTAGTTAAAACTATGGTTTTTGTAAAAAAATGTTTATATTAATTTTCTGAATGAACCCCGTAGAGGCTATTTAGGGAAAAATCCTTCAAGTATGTTGTGGTTTGTAATATAATAATGCCCTCCACGAGGTTTTAACGTGAACTAGTTAAAACTACGGTTTTTGTAAAAAAATGTTTTTTTTAATTTTCTGAATGAACCCCGTAGAGGCTATTTAGGGAAAAATCCTTCAAGTATGTTGTGGTTTGTAATATAATAATGCCCTCCACGAAGTTTTAACGTGAACTAGTTAAAACTACGGTTTTTGTAAAAAAATGTTTATTTTAATTTTCTGAATGAACCCCGTAGAGGCTATTTAGGGAAAAATCCTTCAGGTATGTTGTGGTTTGTAATATAATAAAGCCCTCCACGAAGTTTTAACGTGAACTAGTTAAAACTACGGCTTTTGTAAAAAAATGTTTATTTTAATTTTCTGAATGAACCCCGTAGAGGCTATTTAGGGAAAAATCCTTCAGGTATGTTGTGGTTTGTAATATAATAAAGCCCTCCACGAAGTTTTAACGTGAACTAGTTAAAACTACGGCTTTTGTAAAAAAATGTTTATTTTAATTTTCTGAATGAACCCCGTAGAGGCTATTTAGGGAAAAATCCTTCAGGTATGTTGTGGTTTGTAATATAATAAAGCCCTCCACGAAGTTTTAACGTGAACTAGTTAAAACTACGGTTTTTGTAAAAAAATGTTTATTTTAATTTTCTGAATGAACCCCGTAGAGGCTATTTAGGGAAAAATCCTTCAGGTATGTTGTGGTTTGTAATATAATAAAGCCCTCCACGAAGTTTTAACGTGAACTAGTTAAAACTACGGTTTTTGTAAAAAAATGTTTATTTTAATTTTCTGAATGAACCCCGTAGAGGCTATTTAGGGAAAAATCCTTCAGGTATGTTGTGGTTTGTAATATAATAAAGCCCTCCACGAAGTTTTAACGTGAACTAGTTAAAACTACGGTTTTTGTAAAAAAATGTTTATTTTAATTTTCTGAATGAACCCCGTAGAGGCTATTTAGGGAAAAATCCTTCAGGTATGTTGTGGTTTGTAATATAATAATGCTCTCCACGAAGTTTTAACGTGAACTAGTTAAAACTACGGTTTTTGTAAAAAAATGTTTATTTTAATTTTCCGAATGAACCCCGTAGAGGCTATTTAGGGAAAAATCCTTCAGGTATGTTGTGGTTTGTAATATAATAAAGCCCTCCACGAAGTTTTAACGTGAACTAGTTAAAACTACGGTTTTTGTAAAAAAATGTTTATTTTAATTTTCTGAATGAACCCCGTAGAGGCTATTTAGGGAAAAATCCTTCAGGTATGTTGTGGTTTGTAATATAATAAAGCCCTCTACGAAGTTTTAACGTGAACTAGTTAAAACTACGGCTTTTGTAAAAAAATGTTTATTTTAATTTTCTGAATGAACCCCGTAGAGGCTATTTAGGGAAAAATCCTTCAGGTATGTTGTGGTTTGTAATATAATAATGCCCTCCACGAAGTTTTAACGTGAACTAGTTAAAACTACGGTTTTTGTAAAAAAATGTTTATTTTAATTTTCTGAATGAACCCCGTAGAGGCTATTTAGGGAAAAATCCTTCAGGTATGTTGTGGTTTGTAATATAATAAAGCCCTCTACGAAGTTTTAACGTGAACTAGTTAAAACTACGGCTTTTGTAAAAAAATGTTTATTTTAATTTTCTGAATGAACCCCGTAGAGGCTATTTAGGGAAAAATCCTTCAGGTATGTTGTGGTTTGTAATATAATAATGCCCTCCACGAAGTTTTAACGTGAACTAGTTAAAACTACGGTTTTTGTAAAAAAATGTTTATTTTAATTTTCTGAATGAACCCCGTAGAGGCTATTTAGGGAAAAATCCTTCAGGTATGTTGTGGTTTGTAATATAATAAAGCCCTCTACGAAGTTTTAACGTGAACTAGTTAAAACTACGGCTTTTGTAAAAAAATGTTTATTTTAATTTTCTGAATGAACCCCGTAGAGGCTATTTAGGGAAAAATCCTTCAGGTATGTTGTGGTTTGTAATATAATAATGCCCTCCGCGAAGTTTTAACGTGAACTAGTTAAAACTACGGTTTTTGTAAAAAAATGTTTATTTTAATTTTCTGAATGAACCCCGTAGAGGCTATTTAGGGAAAAATCCTTCAGGTATGTTGTGGTTTGTAATATAATAAAGCCCTCTACGAAGTTTTAACGTGAACTAGTTAAAACTACGGCTTTTGTAAAAAAATGTTTATTTTAATTTTCTGAATGAACCCCGTAGAGGCTATTTAGGGAAAAATCCTTCAGGTATGTTGTGGTTTGTAATATAATAATGCCCTCCACGAAGTTTTAACGTGAACTAGTTAAAACTACGGTTTTTGTAAAAAAATGTTTATTTTAATTTTCTGAATGAACCCCGTAGAGGCTATTTAGGGAAAAATCCTTCAGGTATGTTGTGGTTTGTAATATAATAAAGCCCTCCACGAAGTTTTAACGTGAACTAGTTAAAACTACGGGTTTTGTAAAAAAATGTTAATTTTAATTTTCTGAATGAACCCCGTAGAGGCTATTTAGGGAAAAATCCTTCAAGTATGTTGTGGTTTGTAATATAATAATGCCCTCCACGAGGTTTTAACGTGAACTAGTTAAAACTATGGTTTTTGTAAAAAAATGTTTATATTAATTTTCTGAATGAACCCCGTAGAGGCTATTTAGGGAAAAATCCTTCAAGTATGTTGTGGTTTGTAATATAATAATGCCCTCCACGAGGTTTTAACGTGAACTAGTTAAAACTACGGTTTTTGTAAAAAAATGTTTTTTTTAATTTTCTGAATGAACCCCGTAGAGGCTATTTAGGGAAAAATCCTTCAAGTATGTTGTGGTTTGTAATATAATAATGCCCTCCACGAAGTTTTAACGTGAACTAGTTAAAACTACGGTTTTTGTAAAAAAATGTTTATTTTAATTTTCTGAATGAACCCCGTAGAGGCTATTTAGGGAAAAATCCTTCAGGTATGTTGTGGTTTGTAATATAATAAAGCCCTCCACGAAGTTTTAACGTGAACTAGTTAAAACTACGGCTTTTGTAAAAAAATGTTTATTTTAATTTTCTGAATGAACCCCGTAGAGGCTATTTAGGGAAAAATCCTTCAGGGATGTTGTGGTTTGTAATATAATAAAGCCCTCCACGAAGTTTTAACGTGAACTAGTTAAAACTACGGCTTTTGTAAAAAAATGTTTATTTTAATTTTCTGAATGAACCCCGTAGAGGCTATTTAGGGAAAAATCCTTCAGGTATGTTGTGGTTTGTAATATAATAAAGCCCTCCACGAAGTTTTAACGTGAACTAGTTAAAACTACGGTTTTTGTAAAAAAATGTTTATTTTAATTTTCTGAATGAACCCCGTAGAGGCTATTTAGGGAAAAATCCTTCAGGTATGTTGTGGTTTGTAATATAATAAAGCCCTCCACGAAGTTTTAACGTGAACTAGTTAAAACTACGGTTTTTGTAAAAAAATGTTTATTTTAATTTTCTGAATGAACCCCGTAGAGGCTATTTAGGGAAAAATCCTTCAGGTATGTTGTGGTTTGTAATATAATAAAGCCCTCCACGAAGTTTTAACGTGAACTAGTTAAAACTACGGTTTTTGTAAAAAAATGTTTATTTTAATTTTCTGAATGAACCCCGTAGAGGCTATTTAGGGAAAAATCCTTCAGGTATGTTGTGGTTTGTAATATAATAATGCTCTCCACGAAGTTTTAACGTGAACTAGTTAAAACTACGATTTTTGTAAAAAAATGTTTATTTTAATTTTCCGAATGAACCCCGTAGAGGCTATTTAGGGAAAAATCCTTCAGGTATGTTGTGGTTTGTAATATAATAAAGCCCTCCACGAAGTTTTAACGTGAACTAGTTAAAACTACGGTTTTTGTAAAAAAATGTTTATTTTAATTTTCTGAATGAACCCCGTAGAGGCTATTTAGGGAAAAATCCTTCAGGTATGTTGTGGTTTGTAATATAATAAAGCCCTCTACGAAGTTTTAACGTGAACTAGTTAAAACTACGGCTTTTGTAAAAAAATGTTTATTTTAATTTTCTGAATGAACCCCGTAGAGGCTATTTAGGGAAAAATCCTTCAGGTATGTTGTGGTTTGTAATATAATAATGCCCTCCACGAAGTTTTAACGTGAACTAGTTAAAACTACGGTTTTTGTAAAAAAATTTTTATTTTAATTTTCTGAATGAACCCCGTAGAGGCTATTTAGCGAAAAATCCTTCAGGTATGTTGTGGTTTGTAATATAATAAAGCCCTTCACGAAGTTTTAACGTGAACTAGTTAAAACTACGGTTTTTGTAAAAATATGTTTATTTAAATTTTCTGAATGAACCCCGTAGAGGCTTTTTAGGGAAAAATCCTTCAGGTATGTTATGGTTTGTAATTTAATGAAGCCCTCCACGAAGTTTTATTGTGAACTGCCATTTTTACAGAAATATTTTTTCCCCTAATTTTTGAATCCACCTTGTAGTTTATTTTTTTGGTAATAATAACGCCTATTAAATTGCGCACACTCCACCTTTTATAGACTATAATAGTTTTTCTAATTTTGCCACAATTATATTATAAATAAAAGATATACATATTTATAATCAGGGAAAGCATACACTGCCTATTTGGTACACTCCGCGCGAAATATTTATTTATTCGGCCGTTGGCCGCTGGCCGCTAGCTTCAGGTTCATGGATCGTCACCTAATATCCCTTGACATTGAAACGTTTTGGTGATCACGTACTCCTTGTTTACGACAGGTTCTGTTGACTTCTTGACATAAATATGATCTTATTTTACTTCTCTTACATAATGTGAAATTGGTATTTTGTGTATAGATATTTGTATGATTAAGCTAATACATGGGATATATTTTTCATTGATGGCTCTCCTTATACGATGTCGGAATATTTTTTTCACTTGATTGTTTATTTCAGTTTTCTTTTGGTAGCTCCAGAAGTAAACATTATGTTTGTCAATTAAATGCTTCATAAACGTGTTGTTGTTATGTAATAATTTCATAAGTTTGCTGTTATATAATATGTGTCTTCTTCACTTGGTTACGTTTGTTTCGTAATTTTTAATCTTGTTTCAACTTTTTAGTTAATTTGATGTTCTACGCTGATCTCACTATGTTAGTTTTATATAAATATATAGATGAATATTTTATATCGTGATATTTATTTCTTTGGGGTTGAGTCACCTCTTCCGAACATACTCCAACTTATATTGGGTATATTTCCTAATTCTTGACATAGCTTGGGGAATGTGTTCATTTGTGGTATTTCGGAAACACTTTGTGAATTTTCAGCTCTCTTTTCATTTTTAAAGTGAAACATAACATGTCTGGATGGTTGAGTTTATACCGTTAGTTCAGGTGCTTCTGTCCTTCAATTTCTTGACCATCAACTTTTCGTACTAAAATATTATTTAATGCATTTCTTTCTAGATTAAAAACCATTGCATCCTGCATTTTCTTTATTTCCGAATAAGTGTACAGACCTCCGGCTCCAAGATCTTTTATAGTTTGAAATTTTGGTAATTCTTCAGAATCAACTTGTAATTCTTGCGGTATCATACCCGACGTTGGTAGTGGGTCGAATCCAATCCAATTCTTGTCTATATAATACATAGATGGAATTAAGGTGTTACACTCTATTTGTTCTCCGCGTTCTTGTAATATTCGAGTTACAGGGGACATAAAGAAACTTCTATTGTAGGCTGTGACAGGTAGTTCAATGTAACAATGTTTATCTCTTCGTACCTCTACAGCTAAAGCAAGACATTTCATTACTACATAATACTTCTCTGCTTACTATTCTAATAAAGCCTAATTTATTTTTTACTAGGGTAGCTATGGCATTTGGGTTAACTGTAGCCATGATAAGTCGATTCTTTAAAATTTCTCTATGTAATAAACATCTTCTGTAGACAGTTTGAGCAAACATCTCGTTGACGCTTCTTTTAAACGACTGTTCGACATATAAAAACTTAGTGTTGACGTAGGTTATAAGGTCTGCGTCGTGTGACTCAGCCGTATCGGTAAATGGGGTTGATTCTCTAGCATTACCTTTCCGAAATATTAGTAACCTGGGATGTTCTGTTTGCCAAATGGATACTCCACATACATTGTCTTTTCTTATTAGTTGAATAGCAAATACCTTAGCTCTATCTTCGACAACTACATATTGATGTCCAAGTGCTTGAGAACTATTTTCTGTTACAAATGTAGAAATGCCTCCATATAATATGTTAAACTGCTTGCATAATTGTGGATAATTATTTTCCCACGTAGATTCTCCATTTATGCTATCCATACAACTTCCTTCGAGAAAAGGGCATTTTATACCATTTCGCAAATGTATTTCGTTATTATCCATGTTCACTTTGGTATAATAATCCTGGAGGGTTATTTTTACTTCAGCCTGCACCAATACATTATCCCACTGATGTCCATCCTCAATGTATTGCGCTCCTTTGCAATTGTAGCTAGGGTCTATTTGACCAGCTAAAGGCAATGAAGTAGATACAGTAGAGTTTGGCTTTAGATTGCTAATACTGTGACCATTAATGCCTTTAAATTGTCTAAAAGCATGACTTTTTCTACATTCTTCTGCGCCTTGTTCATAAATATAAGTTGATAATGCTCCGTCAACAGCTGATTGATGCGAGAATGCACCGCAATAGGTTATGTAACGTGTAACTTCTATAAGGCATGAAAATACATGCACATACTCGAATTTTTTTCTTTCCAAAATTTGTACATATCCTTCTCTTACGTCATAACCAGTTTCTGGATCTGGACATTGGCTGACATCCCTTAAGGATATGGCTGTTATATTGGTTGACGGATTTTTGCAGTCATAAGCTATTAGTGAGGCACTTCCCAATTCTGCCAATAGCACTATGAGGAGTATCAACTTCACAGTAACAATAATTGCAGTTAATTTTCATTTTCTTCTAATTCTACTTACTATATCTAAACGTATTTTGTCAAATACAACATACAACTACTTATAAATAGGGTGGCTTTTGCTAACTTCTAATTATAAAATATAATCCTTATATTTTTCTGGCAACTTTATATCTCTAGTTCTGGTTCTTCTGCCATTATCTAAATTTATTTCTTGAGGTGGATCATCTGACTCTGTTAAGTCCGTGTAATATTCTTGGTCAGATTCTTCACTTTCTACATTTTCTTCGCCTGATTCCTCGTGTAGTTCTTCATTTGGTTCGGTTGCTACTTCCTTTCCTGTGTTTATAAATTCATCAATTTCATCTTGTTTTTCTTCGTTATCTGTTACATCGTCAAATTCCTCTTCCAATTTTTGATTTTGGTTTTTCAATTCTTTCTTTTACAATTTCTTTACAAATTTTAAGCCTTTCTGCATGTACAATTTGTTCTTTACGCCCATTTAGTTCTTTAATTTTAAAAGTAACTGGTCCTAATTTTTCAATAATACGATAAGGTCCTGACCACTTGGAATAAAACTTTGATGCCATAATTCGTTTGCCTGGAACGGCTGGAGTGTATAAACACACTAAGTCACCTAATTGAAATTCTTTTCTTAATTTCTTTGAATTGTGTTTGTCACATCGTAAATGAATATTTTGACGAGCGATTTCATGTGCTGCTTGCATTCTTGCTAACATTTCACTGGAATAATTTTCATCTATATCATATTTGACTTTATTTTGTCTGATAGTAAGATGGATTGGTAACTCCATATGGCTTCATGTGGTAAGTTTCTATATGCCATTAGAGTGTAAGGCATTATTTTATTCCAATTGGCGTAATGATCATTAACAAAGTGGCTTATCATTGTTTTCAGACTTTTGTGCATTCTTTCAATAATTCCGTTTGAGCTAGGGTGGTAAGGAGTGGTTTTTAATTTTTTAATGCCCAATAGGTTACAGATTTCTATGAATAGTTTTCCAATAAATTGAGTTCCACAGTCAGTTAAGAGTTCTCTGGGAGTTCCAAATCTGCAGATGATGTTTTCTACAAAAGCTTTTGCAACTGTTGGGGCTGTAATATCAGGTAGTGGAATGCACACGGGATATCGTGTTAAAAAGTCTATACAAGTTAATATATATTTATTATTTTTGTCTGTTTTATTTAATGGTCCAACTATATCCATGCTCATTCTACCCCATGTCACATAGGGCACAGGTGTTTCTTGCATTGCTACGGGAGGCTGATAATTTGTTTTTCTGATGTTGCACGAATAACATTTCTCAACAAAGTTTATAACGTCCTTTTTGAGCGTAGGCCAATAAAAATCTCTTTCTATTAGTTCGATTGTCTTTTTCTGCCCTGGGTGGCATTCATATATTGAATTATGATATATTTTTAATATTTCTTGCACAATTTGTTTTGGAGCAATAATTTGATCATTTCTTTGATTTTCTCTCTGCGTCGCGTCGGGCTAAAAGACGTAAAATGACTCTGTTAAAACTTTTGATAAATATTTTTTGATAAAGTCATCATCTTGTTGTAAAGTTTTTAGTTCTTCTTTACTCCAAATAACCGATGATATTGGAATGACCTCTTCACGACTTGAACCTTCTTTTACCATAGCTATAATATTTTCGACTAGAACATCACCTTTTGATCTTAGACGCGTGAGGGAATCCACGTTATTATTTAATTTGCCTTGTCGGTACTGAATAGTAAAACTGTACTCCATTAGGAACATGGCTCACTTAGCTAAGCGAGAACTTGCATCTTTTATAGTTAACAAGTATTTCAAGGGCCTATGATCCGTCATAATGATAAAATGAGTTCCAGTTAAATAATTACGATACATCTTGACAGCGTAAACAACAGCTAGGCATTCTCTTTCGATGGTACTGTACCTCCGTTCCGCTTCATTGACTGTTCTACTTGAATAACAAATGGGATGTTCCACTCCATTATGTATTTAAGTCAAAATTGCAGCGATTGCTGTTCCACTTGCATCTGTATTTACTATAAATTGTTTGGTTAGATCCGGATATCTCAATATTGGTGGTGATATTAAGGCCTGCTTTAGAGTATTAAAAGCTTGTTGTTGTTCTGTATTCCAATGATATTTAACATTCTTTTTAGTAAGTAAAGTAAGGGGCTGGCTAATTTTGGCAAAATTTGGTACAAATTTTCTGTAAAAACCACATAATCCTAGAAATGCTCTTATTTCTCGAACATTCCTTGGTATTGGATATGACTTAATTATTTCAGTTTTTCTGGGATCAGTAGTATATCCTCCTTTTTTATAAGATGTCCGAGATATTCGATTTCTTTTTTCATAAAGTGGCATTTTGTTGGCTTAAATTTTAAATTGCTTTCTCTAATTTTTTCAAAAACATGTTTTAATCGTTCCAAATGTGTTTCCACGTCACTCGAAAATACTATTATGTCATCAAGGTATACAAGACATTCTTTATAAGTCAATTTACCTAGGATATGATGCATCATACGACTCCAAGTAGCCGGTGCATTTTTAAGGCCCATCGCCATCCTCAGGAAGTGATAATGATTGTCAGGAGTGGAAAACCCGGTTTTTTCTTGATCATCGGGGTGTAGGGGCACTTGAAAGTATCCTGATGCTAAATCCATAGTGGAAAATAGACTAGCATCTGCTAGTTTATCAATTGTTTCTTGTATATTTTGTAATGGGAAGTAGTCTCTTTTACTTATTTCATTAAGTGCACGATAATCAACTACCAGTCTGTACTGGACCTCTTCTCCTGGGTGTTTCTTCTTTTCTAGAAGTATGGCAGGAAAACTCCATGGCGATTGACTTTCTGTAATGATTCCATCATCAATAAGTTCTTGTATCTTCTTTTTCATAATTTCTTGTCTTTGGTAGGGTACTCGATAAGGTCTTTTTAAAATCGGGGGTACATTTTCTGCAATAATCCGATAAACAACATTAGATGTACAACTCAACTTTTGATCAGGCGACTTGAATATATCTATAAATTCCATTATTAATTCTCGTAACTTTAATTCGGCGTTATCCTTTGGCTGATCCAATTTCATTGCCTTTAAAATTTCGTCTGCTTCTTTCAAAGAAACTTTTCTTATAGCTACTTTATTTTTTTCTGTACTGGGTTCTTCTATATCTACTTCGTAAGCTTTCGCAATAATACATTTTTTTCGTACTACCATTTCCTTATTTGTAAGGTTAATCATTCTCACTGGTACCGTCTCTCCAGTTTTACACAAAATTCTTGCCACAAGCAGTCCTGTCGGAATGTCCTCACTTGGCTCTAAGACCACGTGTTGAGTCGTAACTCGGGCCACTCCTCGTACTGATGCTTCACACACTGCTCGGAAATTTGAGGGAATTCTAATATCTTCTGATAACACGACTGGGACACCTATTTCTGATTCATGTTTCTTACTTCTATTCTTTCTCATTTCACAATTTTCTTCGAATTTCTCATTTTCAAATTTTTCTTCTTCAAATTTTCCTTTTTCACATTTTTCTTTAAATTTTTCTTCTTATTTTCCTTCTTCACATTTTTTTTCTTCAAATTTGTTTTCTTCAAATTTCTCTTTCTCTTCTTTACCTTGTATTAATGTTTGCAACTTATTTTCTTTCTATCTTTTGAATTTATTTTCTTCACGTGCACGTCACTAAAGATAGTTGAACTCTCACGAAGGCGAGAATCTGCAGTATTCTCAGAGGAGGTGGAAGGTTCATCATGGAATTTTTCAGGTTGTTGAATTACTTCAGAATCCAAGCGACCCCAAATCGCCTGAACTCTATTTTCCTTTGTCATTTGGGGTGACAAAGGATTTTCCATATCAGTATTCCTTAAAGTTATCCCCTTTTTTCCTTCTAGTTCATTATCTTCCAATTTCTTTTTATAAAACTCAAATCATTCTCTAATTGACTAAATCTGCAATCAAATTCCTTTTTCATTTTTATCATCATAATCTCTGCCACTTCTGCGGGCTTTTCATCACATAATGGAATTATCTTCTCAAATGCATACATGGATTGGTTTCCCAATCTTAATTCCGTGATCTCGTAAAAAATCTATTCCTAATAATATTTCAGCGCGGAATGAATCCGTATCCACTACTACAAAATTATGCGGTACCACTATATCTCGTACAAAAGTTATAGGCAATGTTACTTTTCCCAATACTGGTATTTTATTTTCCTGAACATCTACTAAATTAATATCATTACTTTTTCTTATGAACCCCTGGGCAATACTGGGTTTAACTAGGGATACAGCTGCTCCGGAATCAATTTAAGCTAGACATGGCTTACCGAAAATACTAACTTCAATCACATTACATGGTCTTGGGGTTCCTTCTTCGAAGCATGAATATATCCCTACCCTAGTTCCTCTCTTTAGTCCCATTGTGCCTCGTTGGCAGCCTGGCTCCGGGGTTGGAAAGTGGCTGCTGTGGACTTTAACGCCTCTTGATTTCTTTGGTCTCTGCCTTGATATTGATTTCTTGTCTGAGGTTGGCTTCTTGCTTGGTACTGATTTCTTGTCTGGGATTGGCTTCTCCCTTGGTATTGGTTTCCTTTTGTTGGACAATTTTGGGATATGTGGCCATATTTCTGACACGAATAACATTGTACATCGGATAGTTGTCGATAACGATTATTTTGTTCTCTATTCTTGCACATTGTACTAATATGTCCTGGCTGGTTGCACTTGTAACAATTTCCCTTTTGAGCTGGTGGTCCATTGTTTCTGTAGGTATTTTGGTAATGTGTTCCATTATGATTATTAATCATTCTGCACTCACGACTGCTAGCAGGGTGCAATAAATTTTCAATTGATTGATCCCTTTCAGCTATATCTAGGGCTTCATCCAAATCTTTTGGGTTTTCAGATAGTACTCTTTGTTTGATTGGCATAGTTAAACCTAAAGAAAATTGAGTTGTAATATCTTGAGCGAGTTTTTGTTTAATTGGATTATCGTTGGCAGGATCACCGGTGAGTGTTATGGTTCGATTTGCAAGTATTTTTAGTCGTGTTAAAAACTGTCTTCATGTTTCTCCTGTTCGCTGTCGACATTTCATAAAATTTTTTATAGCTGAACCCTTGACATATTGCCGTGTAAACTGCTTTTTCAGGTGCTCTTTTAGTACTTTCCAGTCCACCGTAGTTTGCAAGGATAGTTCTGATTCTATGAACTGTTTTGCTTTGAATCTTAATTTTAATCGGGCAATTGATACCATTTCTTTTTCTGTCCAGTCGGCCAATACTCCTGTTTCTTCTACTACCTTCAAGAATTTTTCAATGCTTGTTGTGCCATCATATGTAGGAACTGATTCTATGCCAACTACGATCTTGGGAGCATTCATAACAATGTTATTAGTAATGGGAGCAGCGTTCGAAGTAGTAGGTGAGGTGGTCATTCTGTTTCTTTAATTTGTCTTTCCAATTTTAAAAATTTTCTTTTCTTTTCGATATTTTCGACCTCCAACACAAATGTGGTATTTTCTATTGGTAGTTTAGATTTTTCTTTCTTTGGGGGTTGATAAACTACCCTTAAAAACCACCCCACACCTGACACCAATGTAGTGCCTTGCCCTATCTCTAGTTATTTTCAATTTAACCCCCAAAATTTCTAGGGCAAAACACCGCAAGTCAAGTTGGCCCAACTTCTCTTTACCTTGTCTTTTCTGTTGATATATCCAGTTCTCCTAGTAAAACACACGATAGTCCTTTTGTACGTTATATTCACTTAGTTTAAAAACAGTTACAATAAGTTTTAACTTTCATAGCAAGCCACCCAAGTAATTCTTTCGTTATTTAAAAATACAAGTTCAATTAACTTTATTTTTTAACCCTAGAACACTGTTGTACGTAAAAATTACGTATAATTTCGAAAAATCCCTTGCGACAACGAAGCCATTTGACCCCTTCACTCCAGCAGCCAGCAATGCTTTATGTCAAGTGTTTTACTCGTCTCCAGCGTGAATCCGTTTGGTTTGGCTTCCGTAAGTGGTCATCTCAAACTCTTTTCCAAAAATCGGTACGTAAAATTTACGTGTCAACAGTATTAAGTGATAAGTTTTTGTAAGTTAGTTCGACGTGCCGATAGAATCTTGTGGTCATTGTGTATTCTAAGAATGTGCAGAAGAGGGTTAACCGACGCAGAACTTGAACAATGTTTATACGAGAGTAGTGATAGTGAGGTAGATGATAAAATTGAGATAGAAAATACCGATACAGAGAGTGAATTCGATGACGATGATAGCATATGCGATCCCGATTCCATCGCTGTAGAAGAAGATGTGGAGACCTTAGATAAAGGTTTGACGAAAATTTGGAGAAAGGAAGAAGCCAGTACATTTTTTACAATATGATAAACATGGCCTCTATTAATTCATATGTAATTTATTGTCATGTTTTATCATGAAAACAGATTTGTAAGTATATGATAGAACTGCATAAAAAGCTATCAGAGCAACAGCAAACTTATCGTTTGGAAAACACACCTAATATGAAACGTGACCTAAGGAAAATTATTTCAGAAGTATTGTAAAGAGAAATCGAGGGGGAAGATCAAGGAGAGAAAATAGTGGAAAACCAAAAAGGTCCAAGAAAATATTGCCATATATGTCCAACAGCAAAGAAAAGAATGACCACAACTTACTGCCCAAAGTGTAGAAAACCAATTTGTGGAGAGCACACAGTTAAAATATGTCCAAAGTGTCCCACTTAAACCATGTTTTAAAGAAAAAATCATATCATTTTATGTTTGTCGTTACAATTTATAATTAATATTTAATCATTATTATTATCTTTGTTGCTTCTTTTCCTTTAAATAAATAATAATAAAATATTTTCATATTTTTACTACGTACGTAAATTTTACGTGTCAACAGTATTATGCGACAATAACAACAGTGTTCTAGGGTTAAGAAAACAAAACACTCACTTTTTTTTAGTCAATTTTTTTTTGACAAATTGGTGAATTAATTCCGTTCGCGTTACCGCCGATTAATCGTTTCTTCTTAAATTCGTTAAATAATTAAAATTCTAAAATAAAGGCCACTTTAATTTTGATTGACAAGGTACTGAGGATCTACGAATCACGTCTGAAGAACTCTCTAAGAACTTTCTAAAGCACTCTCTAAAGAACTCTGTATCTAAAGTACTATCCAAAGAACTCTCCTCAAAAATGGTTCGTTGGTTGTATTTATAACATAGCTGAAAGTGACGTATTGTTTTTGACTGTGCGTTGTTTTTCTCGCGATCTTTGCTCAATATTTTCCAGGGTCTTAAAACTTTCCTATGCACGAAAACATTTTTGGTAGACGTGACTAAAGTCGCTCAGTTCTTGTTTTGGTCAATATAGAAAATTTGAGAAGAACGTAACAAATAGAATGTTTTTCAAATGTCTTTCAAAGGTTAAAAACAAAAACATTATGGGGTGATCTAAGTCGCCTTGAAATTGTTTTTAGGAAAAATACAAAAACGTAAACAAGGTTCCCGGCCTACGTGAGACCTGTCTTGAAAACTTTGGTTCTAGAAATATTCTAGAACTTTTCTATATTAAACACGCAGAAAATCGTAAATGGAATCTTTTTATAATATGACATCACATGTTTTTGTGTACCAATCAAAACAAGAAAAGGAAAATTTTCAATTTAGTTCTGTGTGTTCGGTGAGAGTTAACACATATATTTTGAAAGCATTTTTGAAAAATTTTGATTTTAAATTGAAATTAAGGTACTGAAACTTTATTATCATTGAAAGATATAAACTTCTTTTGATTTTATTATTTGTCTCCTTTGATAGTGATTTACAATTATCGCCATTATTTTTAATTTTTCAAAATTTTATTCATTTATTTTCTTGCGCCCGTTTTCTTTTTAAAAGCTGGCTAGATTTAATTAAATTTTGTTGAAACATAAAAATTTGTTTGGCTTTTTCGTCCTTTTTATTTAATTTAAAAATGTTGAAATAAATCAAAATATTTTTGACTTTTTTTTTAAATTGTATTTAATTTTAAACGTTATTTATTTATTTTATTTTTTTAAAATTTTTAGTACCTATCTTTAAAATTTTAATAAAACATTTTTGACTTTTGACAACTTAAATAAAAATTACTTAGTTATTTTAAAATTTTCATTTAACAAAATATTTTTAAAGTATTTATTTCTTTTCTCTTTAAATTTTTGTTACGTACTTAGCGCCACGCCACTACATGTCTGTCAAGCCTTCTACTCAGTCCTTACCTACTTCGTTTTTTCCGCGAATATAATCTCGAAGACTTCCGGTATGGCTTGTTGAAATCTAGAACCCGACTTCCGGTCTTCGTTTATCGCGGGGGAGCTTTACTTTATCTGTGTCGCAGGCGTGTATGGTTGGTTGCTGTCATCCTGTGAGCATGGGGGTGTATTCAATAAATTTAACAAGTTCAAATTAGGGATATTTTTAAAGGGGGTTGGGGTAGTTCCCCAACATAATGCCCGGCGTAGAAGCGTCATAGCTTCTAAACAAAAAATTCAAAAGGGCTAAAGGGAGTAATTTTAAAAAGAGAGGGGGTTATCAAATAACACCATTAACAGAATTGCTAATGGTCATCTTAAAGGGTAGACCTTGTCATACTCCTTTAAGTACTCAATGCCACTTACCTAGACATTGAGTGAGAGGGGAAACCATTTTAATTCATGGAAGAATTTATAGTACGTTAAAAGCTGTACTATGGCACCGTCCTAAGAAGTGGCATAGTTAGCATACAAAATAGCTGAGTTGCTTCGTCGGGAAGCAAAACCCTTTAGATTAAAACATTGCTGAATTTTGACACCGTTGGAAGGGGTGATATAATCAGAATGGCTCAGGGGGTGGAGGCAAGTCGCAGTAAAAAAGCAATAGCTGCTTCAAGGGGAAGAATGAAAATAATTTGATTATACATAGCATTGGTGGTCATGCACTCAAAGACTGCTATACACCAGTGAAGTAAAGCCTTGCCAGTTTGTAAGTCTAACAATTCTTGATGGAAATATTCAACTTGATTATTAGATAAATTCTTGCCAGGTTGTAAGTATGACAATTCTTTATGGAAATATTCAAATTGAATTCTATGTATAATCATTTTTAGAGAATCATTTAGTTCATGAATTGAGAGTGGTCCAGAACTTTTATTATTATATTTGGGGTATTAGTTGACTTACAAAAACGAAAGCAGTAAGCAACTACTCTTTGCAGTTTAGAGAGGGTAGGAAATGTTGAGAAGAGAAGATCCCAAAAATCATCACTCTCTTGAGTGACATGCAAGGAGGTAGAAACAGGTTTGACTTTTCGTTGTTCGGAGATAACACTCATGCCCATGCCCAAACAATTGCTAACAATTCTTTTTCAATAGTTGAATATCTTGTTTCGGTTTCGTTAAGGGTACGAGATGCGTAAGCTATAGGTCTGTCATTTGGAACAGTGCCTTGAGATAAAACTGCGCCTAAAGAAAAATTACTTGCATCCGTAGTTAATAAAAATGGTTTTGTGAAATCGGGGTATTGTAGAATTGGGGCTTTAATTAAAAGTTTTTTACAATGTTCAAAAGCATTTATAAAATTTGTGTTATGGATTATTTTTACGTCCTTTTTTAAACATTGTGTCATAGGCTTTGTGATTTTTGCAAAATCTTTTATAAAACGTCTATAGTAGCCTACTAAACCTAGAAATGATTTTATTTCTTTAGTAGTTTTAGGTATTGGAAAATTTTTTACAGCACTTATTTTTTCAGGGTTTGGTTTTACACCATCTTTGCTTACAATGTGTCCCAAATATTGGACTTCTCTTCTCAAAAATTCGGTTTTATCGAGTTGAATTTTAAATTTTGAGTTACGTAGTCTTTCGAAGACTTTTCTTAAATTTTGAATATGTTCTTGGAGACTTGTACTAAAAACAATGACGTCATCTAAGTAAGCTAACCATATTTCATTTTGTAAACCGCGTAGAATGTTAGTTACGACGCGCATAAAGCTTGCTGGTGCGTTTTTCAGTCCGAATGGCATCCGTAAGAATTCGTAGTGTCCTGTGTCCGTAGTTAATGCCGTTTTAGGTATATCTTTTTTATGCATTTGAATTTGATAAAAACCGTTCGCTAGATCTAAAGTTGTAAAGTATTGTGCAATTGTGCTTTGCCTGGTTTATCTAAAATATCGGTGATGTTCGGTAAAGGAAATTTATCGTCAATACTTTTTTTATTAATGTTTCTGAAATCAATACACATGCGCCATTTTTGTTTACCGAATTGGTCCATTTTTTTAGGTACTATCCATATAGGAGATGACCAAGGTGAATTTGAGTCTCTAATAATATTTTGGGCTAATAATTTTGAAATTTGACTTTTTCTTCACGGTGTATTTCAGGATATCTATAACTTTATGTATAAATCGTGGTTTCATCAGTTAATCTTATTTCATGTTTTATAGCATTAGAAAAACTTAAGGGTATATCTTCGCAATGAAAAATATCTGGAAATTCAAAACATAATTTACGTAGCTCTTGTTTTTCTTCGTAATTACAATGATCGAGTCTTATATTTTTTAAGTTAGCCTTCAGCTTATTATCAATTTCTTTATAAGGTTTTTCTTGTTCTATAGGGTGATCAATAAAATTTATTTCATTTAGGTTCTTCAAAAGTTTCAAAAAATTGAATTTCCATGGGGTTTTCCTGAGGGTTTAAAATTGTGGTGAAAGCAAAATTGTTTTCTATTTTTACAAGACATTCTGGTATTTCAAGGTGTCCTAATTGTTGGTAAGGCAATATACCGTATCCATCTTTTATATTAACAGGGATTTGTATTTTTTTGATGGTTCTTGGGTCAATAACATAGGTTAAATTACATTCAATATTTTTTTGGTTTTGTAAATTGTTTTGTCGAATAGGTATATTTGTATTTGGCAATTTTAACGTAGAACTGTTAACGTCTAAATTAGCATTTAATTGTTTTATAAGGTCTAAGCCTATTAATCCATCAAATTTATTTGAAAAACCAAAAAGATAAAATTTATGTATACCGGGTGTATTAAAGTAGGAAAAATTGGTAATATAGCAATTTCATTATGAAAAGATGTTGCGTGTGCAGTTTGCACTTGGAAAATTTCTTTTTTAATAGAATTTAAAATTTTCATAAGCAATTTTTGGACTTCTTGTACTACCTGTATCTAATAAAAATTTGGCATTAAGTTCGGGTATTAAAATAAAGGGTAATTGGATATTATAATTATTAAGATATACTACGTCATATCGGTCTTCTGGCTCGTTTGGGTAAAATTTGAATTTTCTTGTTCACTATTTTGTAAACTATCTGAGTTAGCAGAATAACCCAAACTTATGTCATAATCGTTTGTTCTCGTATTTGGTTAAAGTCATGTTCGGTATAGTTATAGTCATAATATTCAATATTATAGTCATAACTTTCATTGTCACAATAATTTTCAGGTAAATAATCATTATTTGATTGGTTCGGTTGATCAGGTGATCTCTGCAAGACTTCCTGATTATAAAGTTCTTGAACAGTGAATTTTTTATTCTGATTATTATTATTATTATTAATATTATTATTATTATTATTATTATTATTATTATTATTATTATTATTATTATTATTATTATTATTATTATTATTAATGACAGTATTACCAGAACTAGTGTCCATTGGTTCAACTTTTGTTCTTCGCGACATTTGTCCGAAATTTTGATTATTGAAAGGTGGTCTTTGCTGATTATTATTTGAAAAATTAGGTCTTGGTTGAGAAAATACATTTGGTTGGGTAAATCTCTGGAAATTGTTATTTTGTGGAAAATTCGTAAAGGGTCTAGAAAAATTATTATTCGGTGAAAAATTTGCAAAAGGTCTTGAAAAATAATTATTCGGTGAAAAATTTGCAAAAGGTCTTGAAAAATTATTATTTTGTGGATAACTTGTAAATGGTCTAAATGGTGAATTATTTTGAACTGGATTAAACGTCGGTTGTTTATACGTTTGTAACATAGGAGAATTCGGTTTTTGATTTCTATTTAAAAATGGAGTAGGTTTAAAATTATTTGACATTTGCGCATTTTTATAGTAAATATATAAAAAATATAGTAAATAAAATTGTCTTCTTCTCTGACATGAGCCATTGCCATTTCTAGAGAATCTGGTTTTTTTAATCTAGTCACAACTTGTAAATTATATGGTAAACCATTTAAAAAAGTTTTTAATGCAAACTCGTCATAATGTTTAATTTTAATTAGTTTTGTATCAGGATTCTCAGGTCCAGCATTTAATTTTGAAAATAATAAACTACGAGAATCTTGTATTCTCATACCAAAAATAATCAGATTTTCATTTTTATATGGTCTTAAATTAAGTAAGTCTTGAATAAGACAATCAATTGATCTTTGATCAGAAAAACTAGTTGTCAATACACCTTTGATTAATGCCCAACTATTTAATTCTGTTCGAGATACAATTAACTCTGCAGCTCTACCAGTCAATTTGCCTAAGATAGTGTCGAAAAGACAAATATTAATACTAGCATTTAGGTCTGTTCTGTTAAAAAAAGCTTTTAACAAATTTTCAACTGCGCTGATAAACCTGTTTAATAATTTTGGGTTTCCATCAAAATGTGGAATATTTTCAGATTGGTATTTTAAAAGTTGATAATTTATTTCACTATTTTCTCGAGTTGATTCAAGAAACAAAGAATTTAAAATGTCTGTAATATTATCTATTTCAGAATCAATTTTGAAAAATTTATTTTCTTTGAGACACTATATAGCAAGAATAAATAAACACTCTTAAAACTAAAAATGTCTAACACTAGGAAAATGAAATGCAACTTTTGCAAGGACAATATGATTACTTTATGAATGTTATAAATAACAAAACAAAGAGTATTGTCCGTACAGAAATTAAAATAAATACGTTGTTTGAAAAAAAAAATGAAATTCAAAAATCAAAAATGTCAATTTTCACTTACAAAAGGAAAATGATGAACATCTTCATTGGGTCCTTAGCCTAACTAGATTGTCAATTTTTGTCCTCCCCAGGTCCTTAATCTAAACTGGTTTGGCGATGTTTGTCCTCCCCAGGTTTGTTCACGTCCAGCGATGCTTGTCCGTCGGTGAACCAGGAAATTGGATTTTCCCGGGACTCCTGAAGTTCTTGAACTGTTTTTTGTCCAGCGAGGTACAGTTGCTACCTTAGATCAGTGCTATCGGCTTCTGAAACACTTTTGGATTTCCTGCGATGTCCAGTTGCTACCTTAGATCGGTGCTATTTGCTTCTGGAACACTTTTGGAATTTCTCCGTTTTTTCCGTAGGTCTTTTTGAATAAATTCTTGAAAGCAACCGCTGCCAAAATGTGCCTTTTTGGAACGTTTCAAAAATCCTACCGACTGCGCCAATTATATGTCGGGCCGAGGGTTTTGGGGTTTAAAAAAAAACACTGGCTTTTCAAAGAACACAACTTTTCGCTCACATATAATAAAATTTATTTTGGAAATTGGAGAATGCAAAATTACAATGAACAGTAACAGCAGAAGTAAAGCATAAATGTCTCCTACTACTATTTATAACATTTCTTATCTATAAAACTAGGAGTGGTCTAAACTGCTTACATCAACAGTATAGAGAATGTAACTAGCGTACCTGGGGTACATGGGGAGTAGCAACCGGAGTTGCAACTTGAGGAGGGGGCTCTGCAAACTTGCATTTTGAGCTGAAATAAGAGATTGAATTTTACTTTCTAAGAGCGCGTACAAGTTAAAAATTTTTTCTTTGATCAGATATCGATCTGTATCGTCCGGATCTAAAGATTCAATGTCATTTTGAACATCAATATAGTTATCAAATGCTTTATTTAAATGTTTCAATCGAATTTTAAATTGGCAATGATTTAATTCCGTATCAACATTTTTTAAATACCAATTATTAATGCGGGTGATGTTACCCTTGTAACTTGCGCGCTTAGTTGTTAGTTCGGTTTTTGTCGTCATTTTGATGTTTTAATCAAAAATTCAACACAAAAAAAACGAACTTCAACAATAGTGTGTGTGAGAGAGAGAGAGCACTATTTTCTTAGTACAAATAGAGCAACCAATTTTTTAAGTTAGTCAATTTTCACGAAGGTGCGGACAACGCAAACCAAGCGATAAACGAAGCCGCAACGTGAGAGAGGGGTCACTAATTATTTTAGTGCGAGAAAATTTTTATTTATTTTCTTTGTGTAAGAGCGAGTGTGTCTTGACACAAAATAAATGAGAGAGCGCAGAGACGCACTACTACCTTGTAATATAGCGAGAGAATTTTTTATTGTTATAAAGATCTGTCAAAAACTTAATATTTTTTTTTTGTGTAAGAGCGAGCGTGTCTTAACACAAACAAAAAAAAGGAGAAAAAGAGATGCGACACTAACTTGTAGTGTATAGACATTTTTTTTTATTTTGTATTAAAACTTGATAACAGTTTTATTAATTTTTTTTGTGTAAGAACGGGCGTGTCTTGACACAAAAAAAAATGAGAAAGAAGAGAGATATGACACTAGCTTGTAGTGTAAAAAATAACTTTTTGTATCACAAAAAGTTTACCAACAATTGATTATTTTTCTTTGCGTAAGAACGAGCATGTCTTGACACAAAGGAAATGAGAGAGCGGTGAGAAACACTAATGCCATGCAGTACAGAGAGCGACATTTTTGTTTTGTTTTATTTTCTTTAAAAGGTCCGTCAAAGAATCTTTAAGTTAGGTTTCTTGGTGTAAGATCGAGCATGTCTTAACACACAACAAAAATAGAGAGGTTATGTGACACTATCTTGTAGTGTCCAAAATAAATTTTTATTTTTTAAAGAATTTACCAATGTTTTTATTTTATTTTCTTTGCGTTTATACGGAAATGTCTTAACACAAAAAAAAATGAGTGAGAAAAGAAATAGAAAGGGAAATTTTATCGCGTTTGCAATGTTTACCCTTCTACAATGTAATAAGCACCTTTTGTGCTACAAATCTACAAATTTATCCATTAGATTTCAAACTCCAAAAATTCAAACAATCGAGGCTCGAAGGACCATTTTTTATTATGTAGGAAAAACTCTGAAGTTAGACCCAATAACAAAAAAGGGGTTAACTGATCTGATTACCGATCAGTTAAATTGGCGATATGAAATTGACTACTTTGCCATTTTGAACGATTGAATGGATGAATTGAAATAATGTTTTATTCTATCATAAAAATAAAGCACGGGTTTGAATTGAACTCTCGTGCAATTCAACAGGTGGATAAGTATCTTTTTTACAATACTAACCAACTACATCAAAAAACTATTTACTATTAATAGGTAAAAACATTTGATTCTACGTTAGCTCAATTTACTTTAAGAAGTATACAATTTTTGGATTACAAAGGTATAAATTCTAGGTGCAACGCACTAGTTATCATGTAGTGTCAATTAAAACTTTACTGCGCGGAGTTCCGTATTTCTAGGGACCCTTTCGCGAATTCACTCTTTCTAGAAAGTTACCTTTATCGGACGAACGCACACAAAATGTGGTTTACAATACGTCAATTGACGGTATTTTTGGAGCTGCTTAAGTTTAAAAATTCCATACATAACTTTATGATTATTGAGCTGTGTTATGCATCATCTGGTTACCATCAGAATTATTCTCTTAATCTATCATACCTTACAGGTTTACAGGTGTTACATGGGTAAATATTGCATCGACAAAAACGTACTGCGTTACTGTCGGTCAACGGGTTGCATCATTTTCGTTTTTTGCAAAACTCGGGTGTCTAAAGAAAGACGAGAAAATGGGCACTATTTATTTAAGAGCACTTAGTACATCTTGTACTGTTTGGTCGTTGTTTTTGACGACTCTTTTTATTAGTTTTTCATCATTAATTGATGATAAAACGGGAACTTTTAAGAGAAAAACACAGCTGTCTGTCAAGGCTTCTACTCAGTCCTTGACCTATTTCATTTTTTCTGCGAATATAATCTCGAAGACTTCCGGTATGGCTTGTTGAAATCTAGAACCCGACTTCCGGTCTTCGTTTATCGCGGGAGCGCTTTACTTCATCTCTGTGTCGCAGGCGTGTATGGTTGGTTGCTGTCATCCTGTGAGTATGGGGGTGTATTCAATAAATTTAACAAGTTCAAATTGGGGATATTTTTAAAGGGGGTTGGGGTAGTTCCCCAACAGGTTACGTACGTAAAAAGCTACTCCTCCTTCTCATCTTGCCTCCCTATCCGTTCTTATAAGTTTGTAACCAGGGATATAAAAAGTACTACTACTGTCATCAGCTGAAAGCCACCAGAAAATAAAGCTAATTTAGAACTCTATGTTTCATGTTACCGGCTGGACCTAAATTTCAGCGCCTCTGGTGGATGTAAGGACCAAGCATTTTTGGTTGTTGATTTTATGGCGAATGCGCGTTAATTTGCAATTTTACAGTAAAATATACTTTTCTTGCCTTTGAAGAATTATTTTTAAATGGAACTTCAAAAAATTAAACAGTTTGAAAATAATGTTCCTTAGTTATTATTATTTACTTAATATAATTTTATTTTTTGAAGTTACATTTAAAAATATTTCTTCAAATGACATTAATAATATTAAAAGGCAATTTTATTTTAACAAAATCATTTATTTACAATAGAAATACACTAATACACACTTTGTAATATAATAATATATAACAAAAATATACATGATATAAATTGACAAATTGTACAAATAGTAAAAAGCAATAAATGAATTATCTGCATAAAGAACCTAAAAGATCTTAAATGTTTATTTATTTATTTTTTTATTTAATACCCAACAGGTATAGAAATACCCAATTACAGAGTAGGAGACTTAATAGCTAAGAGTACATAATTATCAATACTAAAATTAAACAGCTGAAATCAACACGTTTTTGAGTTCTTTTAAACTTATATGAAATAAATCACAATCTTTTTGGATATTATTAAACAATCTACACATGACATTAAGTGGTGCATTATTAAAATTATTGGTGCTTGCAGATTCTAAATAAAATGTAACAGGATTTCTTGTTCTATATAACGGAATATTAAAATTAATCAACGATAGTAACTTAGAATCATCAATTTGATTATGCAATAATTTAAAAAGGAAAACTAATAAAGAATTACTTCTTCGGTTTTCCAAACTTTGTAGGTTATATTTTTTCCTGAGTTGAATTTTAGATGTAGTTATGTGATATGTATTTGTCTCCTTGTAATATAAATATCTTAAAAATTTGTTTTGTACCCTTTCTATAGTGTATTTATGATTATTATAATAGGGACTCCAAATAATAGCAGCATACTCCAAAATACTTCTAACATAGGCTATATACAGTTGTCTAATACAATTTATATTATTAAACTATTTACAATTCCGAACAAAAAACCCGTACATACTACATGCCCTGTTTGAGATGTTGGATATGTGCGCCCTAAATGTCAACTGCGAGTCGAACATAACTCCAAGATCTCTTATTTCTTCTACTCGATTAACTACTGTTCCGTTTATGTTATAATCAAAGATAAAGGGTGTCTTTTTCCTAGAAAATGTGAGTACATAACATTTAATTATGTTGAAATCTAATTTATTAGTAGTTGCCCATTCAAATATTCTATTTAAATTATCTTGAAGTACTATCCAATCTCTTTCACACTTAATACTCGAGTATAGTTTAAAGTCATCAGCAAACACTAAGACACCGCATTTTCTAACTTGCTCAATCAAATCATCAATAAATAAAATAAACAGTAATGGCCCCAGATTGGAGCCCTGTGGGACACCAGAGCTTGCAATAAAATATTCAGAAGAATATCCCCTCACCACCACTCTTTGTCTTCGATCCCTTAGATACGATTGAAAAAACATTACCAGTCTAGGATGAAACCCAAATTGATTGTATATATAGCTTGTTTAGAAGGACAGTATGCGATACTCTGTCAAATGCCTTTGTGAAGTCTGTATATATTACATCAACTTGTGATTTACTATCTAGGTTTTCGGATATATATTGAGTTATGTTCGTTAGGTTGGTAATGGTGGACCTTTGGTTCATGAAACCATGTTGGAATGGAGACAACCTTCTGTGTACAGAACTATATATACGCTTATAAATTATTGATTCGAAAAGCTTTGCTGGAGTAGATAAAATGGCAATAGGCCTATAGTTTTTTATATCTCTTACATCTCCTTTTTTTAAAATTGGACATATTTTAACTTCTTTCCACTTACCAGGAAAAGTAGCTGTTTTTATTGATAAATTAAATAAGAAAGTCAGAGACTGAGCAAAAAATCCTACCAGACCCTTGACAATATACGCCGCTAAATTGTCTGAGCCAACCGCTCTGTTTACTTTAAGATCTTTGATAGCATCGCACACTTCCTCATAACCTATGCTCTTCAGATTAATAACCTCTTGACATGTATTGTCACGTTGTTCTAAGAGTTGGTTGGTGTGGGGATCTCCATAAACAGAGCTAAAATAAACAGCAAAGGCATTAGCGATATCCGTACCACTAGAGTACTCATTATTATTTATAATCATTTTACTTGGAATTGAGTTAGAGTTCTTTTTATCTTTGACATATTGCCAAAACGACCTGGAGTCACTCTCAATGGCATGCTGTATTTTTATTAGGTAATGCTTGTACGCGTTGTTAATATCGGTTTTTAATTTATTTCTAAGTAAATTAAATTGTTTTTTTACATGTTCGTCACCAAAATTTCGGCTCTTTTGTCTTAGTTTTTCTTTTTTTTTGAGATTCTTGATAATGTCCTTGTTAAACCATACTGGATATTGTTTAGTCTTACGACATTTTGGTACACACACGTTAAAGATATCATAAATTTTAGTGTAGAAACAGTCAACAGCATCATTCACATCCACAAACGACTCCAAATTCATCCAATCTACAGCTTGAAACATTTGATACATTACATGGAAATCGGCTCTCTTAAAATTAAAGTTAATGATATCGTTATTTGTAACTAGATCCTTGTGCTTTGGAGCTTTTAATTCAACTTCAACCCTAAGGGTGGGGTGATGTGGATCTTCGTTAACAAAGTTAAAATCAGACCTAGTGACATCACACGTCATACAAGATATTACAAGATCTAATATATTATTGTTATGATTGGTAATTATATTCAACTGTTTACTGTCAAAAAAATTTAAGAAATTAAGTAAAATTTCTGTGACGTTGTCTTTAATGATACCTTCTAGGTAATATTTATTAAGATGTGTTATATTAAAATTGCCCAATATAATGTAATTATTCTCATGCAATATGGTCAAATTTTCCAAAAATGCAAACAAATCCTCTCTAATTAAAACAGAACAACTTGGCGGAATATATACCACAATTATATATACATAGTTAAAATTACTGGTAAATACTTTGACACACACCATATCAATGTTTGGTAAGTTGCATTCCAAATCGATTTCATTGCATTTATATGTGTTTTTTACTGCTAGGAGAACCCCACCACCACGTATGCTGTCTTTTCTGATTCTATTTCTAAACACTATAAAATTATTCGGAAACACCTCACTATTACAGACACTGCTCGAAAGCCACGTTTCTGTTAAAGCTACTACGTCATATTCTTCATCAGTGTGACATATTGCATTGTAAAAAAGTTGAGTTTTTGTATTTAGTCCTCTAACATTTTGATAAACAACTGACAGTATGTGACTATCCGGTGGGACAGATGATGTTTCAAATAAGTTATTTTCGTTACCTAGTGTTAAGTCTTGCATAAAAAATTGTCGTCACTATTATAGTTCGTATTTTGTCGCAGTCTTTCGATTCTTCTTTGGTATGCTGGACAGGCATGATCTCTTGCTGTATGTTGACGGTTTGTTATTCCTAGCTTTTTACAGTTTGGACATTCAAGCTTAGTCTCGGTGCATTGTCTTCCGTCATGGGCTCCACTGCATTTGTGACAGCATTCCTGGGAACTACAATATTTGGCAACATGTCCATAACTACAACATTTAAAACACATTGATACATTTGTGTATTCTTGTATAAACACAGTGCACAGATCAAAAGAAATATTCTTACGCTTCATAAGCCATTTAAATGATTGCGGAGGTGTCTGGAAAACCCAGTTTTCTTTTAGACTATTTCTACATGTTTCCATTATATATATTGAAAGTTTGTTTCTTAGAAAGTAATGGGCACGTACCCATTTTCTTCATTAAATGACTAAATACTTGCGTGCAACAGCTTACTTTCATTTTTCTGATTTTGTCTTTTATAACATGTTGATCTGTAAGTTTTGGACATATTCGTACATCTTGATCTTCAATGTCCAAAAAGTAAAACTGTACAATATGTTTCCACTTTGCAATTTGAACTTTTCCATCCATACAGAAATGAAGATCCTTTGTAAGAAGGTTGTTTGTTAGTCCTTTAAATAAATGGGGTGTGTCATATAGTGGAATTACTTCTACCAAAAATCCAAAATATTTGTTTTCAGTACCATTTTTTAAGTAATGTTTATTTGTTCCACTTAACAATTGATTAATTGCAGCCTGGTTTGGTCCTCCTTGGTCACATACAGTTACTAAAATCTTTAAACCAATCCTATGGCATTGTCTAATAATATCCTTAATTAAGACTTTTAAGGATTGGCTTCTTGCAGGTCCTCCACTGAAAGTATAGCATATTGGTTGTTTCCATTGACGAAATAAGCCCTTTACCCTGAACTCATTAACATGGTCTGCTAATTTGCCTTTTCTTTTGCTCAGCCCAAAGTCTTCAATGCCTTTAATTTCGTCCTTCTTACTATCATAGGTTATTAAACTGTCAAGTGACATCTCATCAAATAGTAAAATACCATATTTATCTATAGGTTTCATTTTTTTGAACAGTTTTCTCCATAGTGTCAAACATATGGTCGTTTATACCAGGCTTAAAAGGTATTCTATTTAATAAATTTGTAAGTTTAGTGTCTGCCTAGATGGCAAAGTAAACAGTTTAGCCAATAGTCTATAGCCTTTCCTACTAGCTTTTAGGAACGTTAAGGCTAATAGTTTTTCCTCAAGTAAAAATCTTCTTGCTCTTGGCTTTTGTTGCTGGGTGCGAATTTGAGATAAAATAAACTGATATGTTAAAGGGCTAACATGACTCATCAATCCTTCGAATCTGGTGGATTGTGCCAGTTTCTCTGCTGTGGCAAGCCCGGACTTAAACGAGGTAACCTTTCTGCTTAATCTATTTGGTTTAATGCTGGAATCCATAACCTTCTTATATAAATGCTTCGCTTTGGGGCTAAGTGACAGCTGCCTGGTGGTATTTATTTCTCCAAGAATTTTAAATCATTTTTGGTGACCTACAAATAAGATATCAACATAAGTATTAGTTATAAAAATAAAATACAGAATATAACTGCCGAAATCCATCAAAAAACATTCTATTAAATAAAAAGGGTTCAGGATTTTTATCGTATTGTCACGAAGGATGTCATTCGTTCGGTAGATGATGGTACCTGGCTCCCCTTCTCTTGACTTGAAGACGATGGACGAGGGGGGGCCAGCGGCCGAGGTAGACGGCGGGTTCATCTTTCATGCCGCAGCCAAGCGAGACGGTCGGTTTGCTGTACGCCCCATGCGAATAGATCGCGAATGAGACACTTCCCCCGCCACAGGGCCGATAGTTAAAGGTAGGCCTGAATAATAAACCTGTAAAATAAGTATGATGACGATCTTTTAATCAAGGACCCCGGTGCCCTCGTGACAATTTGGTGGAGGCTCCGACTTGATTATTAGTTGGATCATTTAGTTTTTCGGGCAATGCATAAAATAAAAATTAAGATCTTAATTGTAATTGTTCAGAGACTATTTAGTCCATGACACACATCTATAGGGTAGCCTTCGTGTTTTATCGAAGGCTAGCAAAAGTTACGTTACTGTGTTTCCCTAGGTGATGGTTCATGGGGTTAATAAAAAATACGCAAGTTTGAGTTACTACAAAAAATGGAATGTTTTTATTTCATTAATAATTAACTGTTACAGATTGACACAACACAGGTGTTTGACATAAATGTTAATCAATAAAATAGTTACTTAAATTTAGATTTACCACACAAGATAATTCAGGAGACTAGCTACACGCGATTCATCCGATCATTACAAGATAGCCTGGATCTGTTGCATTGACTCAACGTAGGTTCGCTAACTCTAATCTGTCACAGGCTATCTAATAATGTGATCTGAATAAATCCCGTTTTTACCTAGTACCTGAGAGGAAATTTAGTACATTACCGAACATTAACAATCAATGTTTTTTACAACTAAAATGAGTCCAGACACATGGAACAATTTAGATTCTACGTCAGTAGAAAATGACTATATTTATAATTAAAAAACTAATAAGCCAATTAGCTGTTAACTGGATGAACAGCTGATTGGTAGTCACACACCACTACTATAAGTGAAATGTATGCATTAAAAAAAACATAGTGCCTAACTGGTGTCCAGCAAAGTATCCGTGACAAATAAAGGGGTAAATTATACCTTTGGTCCACAAATTAGGAGGGATTAAACCAATTTTCCATCAGTGCATTTTCACAATAATGATAAGAGCGTCGACAAAATGCCTTTTCTTAAAAACACACAGTATATTGGCACCGTAAACAACGGTTTTATTCCAATTTAAAATTGACACACTAAATTCGCATTTTTCGCGATGACAGATCTGCTGTCTATCTAAAATTTTAATGACAATCGCGCCACCCGTAAAATCACGCGTGGCCGTATGGAAGATTTGATTATTATTTTACTTTAAATAATTAATGAGGACATGTTGCAGTCGTTCTGCAACATATACTGCCCGGCATTGAAGCGTCATAGCTTCAAAAGGAACTATAGATATGAAATAAATTGAAAATAACGTCTCCACAGTGAAGTCAGTTTCGAGACAGTCACGCATACAGCAACGAAAACGGGGCGGTTAAAACATTTAAGACAAGCAAGGAATGCTTCAGTCGAAAGACTTGAGACAAGTTCTATATGAACTGCCTTTGTAACCATACATACAAATACTGAAATATGACATTTAGTTAGGGGAGCCTTTCTAAGACGAGATGCTTTGATAAGAAAAGGTCCACCGAAATCGACTCCGACCTTTTAGAAGGGACGAGACACTCGAACACGATCTTTAGGAAGATCGGTCATAATTTGCTGAGCAGGTTCAGCGCGAAAGCGATAACATTTGAGACAATTACGAATAATTTTTTAAATTTCTTTTAGGCCATTGAGCGGCCAACAACGTAAGCGAAAATTTGATAGAACAGTTTGAGCTCCAGCATGGCCCAACCGTTGATGCTCTTGTAGTAACATCATTGTAACTACATTATTATGAGCTGGTAATAAAATGGGGTGTTTCTGATCAAAGGGAATATCTGCGTTTTCTAAGCGTCCTCCTACGCGTAGGAGACCGTCAGCTTCACAAAAAAATGGTCTAAATGACAACAGATTCTTATTGGACAAACATTTATTGTTTTTCAATTCAGAAATGTCTTTAGCAAAATGTGTGGCTTGTAAGGCCTTTACAATGATATGGAATGATATATGTAATTCATGTGTGGACAAAGGTCCAGCATTTTTAATAACATTGGATTTTGCGTTATTTGCAAACCGAAGACAGTATGCAATAACTCTTTGTAGCTTGGAGAATTTTGAAAATTTTCCGAATAGCTCATTACAAAAATCAGTTTCGTCAGAGGAAATATGAAGTGAAATGGGGGCAATTTTTCTTTCTTCAACAAGAATTGCTTTGTTAACCTTTTCATTTGAGGTAGAGGGTTCGATATTATGATCAATGAATATGAGATCAAAATTTTCACCTTGAGATAAGATTTCTTGTCCATTGAACCAAAGGGGGCAATCAATTAAATGTTGCGGCAGGCAACCACGGGAGGGCAAATCAGCGGGATTATTTTTTGAGTCAATGTGTCTCCAAGTACATTTTGAGGTAAGATCTTGAATTTCTGACACTCGGTTTGAGACAAAAACTGACCATCTGGATGCATGAGATTGTATCCAGCGAAGAGCTATCATGGAATCAGTCCATAAGTGAGTAGAATCTATTTGAAGATTATTTTCATAAATTTCTTGTACATGTTTAACAAATTGAGATAAAAGAAGCATTGCGCTTAATTCCAATCGTGGGAGAGAAATCGTTTTTAACGGGGCAACTCTAGACTTTGAAGTAACTAGATTTGATGAAACTGTTCCATCTTCATATAGAGTTCTAAAATACACACAAGCAGCATAAGCGGACATGCTTGCATCTGCAAAGCCATGTAACTGAGTTTTTCGTTTTGGTTTATCAAGAAATAAATTGCGAGGGATTTTAATTTGCTTTAAATTCACAAGATTAGAAGTGAAAGTATTCCAAAGGGAACAAACATAAGGATCAATAATTTCTATGTCCCAATTTATTTTTAGGAGCCATAGTTTTTGCATTATTAGTTTGCCGAGTACTACGACACAAGACACTAATCCGAGGGGGTCATACATTTGAGCAATGATAGACAGAATCACCCTTTTAGTGAGACGAATTGTATTCAACATGTAAGGAGGAGAGAAAGTAAATATGTCAGTCATGGGATTCCATTTTAAACCTAAAATAGAACTAGAAGCGTCACCAATAGGCACATCAACTTTATGAGGTCGGTTTATTGACAATTGGTCAACGAAAATGGGAAAGCTTGAGCACCATTTGTGCAAAGTAAAACCATGTGTTTTCAATAAATGCGTTAATTCATCATGAATTTTTTGTAAGTCATTAGACGATTCACATCCATATATTATGTCATCAACATAAGTATGGTTTAATAAGGCATCAGAGGCCAAAGGAAAAGTTTCAACATTTTGGTTAGCAATCTCGGTTAAAACACGAGTTGCTAAATACGGGGCACAGTTCGTACCGTATGTAACTGTGGAAAGTTCGATACATTTAATATCTTCATGTGGAGTAGGTCTCCAAAGAATGTTTAATAAAAAACACTGATCAGGGTTAATTTTAATTTGGCGGTACATTTTCTCAATGTCCGCTGTTAGAACAAAATTAAAATAGCGAAAGCGACATAAAATGTCGTACAGGTTAGGTTGCACCTGAAAGCCTTTTAAAACAATGTCATTTAAGGAAATATTGCTGCTTGTTTTGCAGCTACCGTCAAAAACCACTCGGATTTTTGACGTTGCACTATTTTCGCGGAATACCGGATGGTGGGGGATAAAATATTTATTGACAGGTGGATTACTACCATCTGTCATTTCGAGAGATAAGGGGACATATTTGGCGTGACCTAGGTCAACATATTCATCGATAAATTTAGTATAATCTAGTCGAAGTGACGGGTTATTCTTTAACTTATTTTCAAGATTCAAAAATCTCTTCCTTGCGATATAAAAGGATTCTCCTAGGGTTTTAGTTTCCTCAGGAGTTTTGAGGGAAAGGTCGACTTGATAACGACCGTCAGGTAATATTTGGGTTGTTTGAGAAAAGATACATTCTGCCTGTTCATCAACAGGAGAAAGAGAAATTTTTTGAGGAAGTTCCTCAATATTCCAAAACCTTTCAATAGTGTCATTCAATATTTGTTGTTCTGCAGTAGTTTGAAGAAACAACGAAACTTTCGAGTGTTCACTGCCTTGCACAGTCGAACAAGAAGTAAAGCGGGAGACATTTTTATTATGATTCAACAAGTTCTGGGAAATGTTTCCAGCAACTATCCATCCTAGATAAGTTTCCTGGAGTATGGGAAGGTTATTGCCAAGTTTTATAATACCTTGCAGCAATAAAGTATAATAGAGCTCTGTTCATAGTTTCACCATTTGATAATAAAGCATGTAGTTTAACATTTCCTATGTGGGTAACTTTAATTTTATTGTCATTTCCTAGTTTGATAAAACCATCAAATTCTTTTAAATTAGAAAAATAGTTTTTATTTCCACTCATATGTGAAGTTGCTCCAGTATCAAAAATCCATTTTTGTGATTTTGTATTCAAAACAGTTGCGGTAAAAGCACAATCGCTTTTAATATCAGTTTCATTTACAATATTTGCATTTTCAATATTTTTTCTTATATTTCTACAGTTTTTCACAGTATGACCTCTATATCATTTATTATTTTGTTTACAGTAAGTACATTCCATATTTTTTGGTAAAAAATGCCTTTTCTGTCTGATTCCAACTAAGGCTTCGTTATCTTCTGAAATAGGTTTTGTTAACGACAGTTCCAATAATCTCGAACAAATGTCATCATATGTTAATTGAGGTTTTGTTTTCAAATTGTCAACAATGTTGTCTAATTCGTCAGGTAAAGTTGTTAAAAATAGTGATCCTTTTGCCTTCAATGACTTTGCTAAAGGCCGAAATGCTGCTTCTAACGAATCATCATTTTCTTTATCTGGATCTGAGGTTGCTGTTCTTTCAACTAATCTGCTCCAGAGTTCATTGTATTTTGCAATATGTTCAGTTATTGTATATCTTGACTCGCATTTAATTCCAACCAGTGATTTTACTAAAGCGTGTAAAGTATACTCATTTTTCTTATCATATATATCATTTAATGCTTCCCACATTTTACTAGCTTCTGTGTAGCAAGTTATTTGGGGTACAATATCAGAATCTACATTAAATAGAATAAACGCTCGAGACAAGGAATGCCGGTACCTATAGTCTTCAACTGCGATGGCATGATCTTTTTCTTTTCCTTCAGCGCTTGGTTTAAGACTTGGATCTTTTTCTATTCCTGTAACGATTTTATACATATTGTTGAGATCCAGATATGCGAAAGCCATCATTTTCCAAGAATGAAAATTTGATTTTCCATGTAATTTCTCAAATTTTGGAAATTTTTCCATTTTGACACCTCTCAAATAAATTTAATTTCAGCTTTATTACTTTTTTATCTATACTTGTACTCTCTCTGGAATAAGATAATTTTATTTTCAAGACCGCGTTAGTCTGGGCCCATAACCTGTTCAATTATTCAATCAATTCATACATAAAGAGTAAAGACTTTGACGTTGAAATTATTTTTATTTGACTAGTTTAAAAAATAATACAAGTTACAACCAAAAGGTAACAACGTAACAATAAATAGATATATATAAGGTTGAACATTGTTTCTTCAACAAGATGATTATTTTCAACATCCTGCGAACAATCATACCAATTGGCTACGCGAGTAATAAATCCTTTGTAACCTGCACGTTTTTTACACAAGTCTTTCTTTGACGTCATTGTGAAAAATTTCTATAACTTTGAAAATCAATAAAATTAAAGGAAAATCTTTGTTTTGAGTTTCTTAGAGAGCGCACCGAGAGTGCGAAACAAAAATAAAAATTTTCAAAAATATTAAACAGGAGAAAATAAAAATATTTTTTTTTTAAATTAAGTCTATGTCCTTTAAGACAGAGAGCTCACAAGGATATAGCGATATTTTTATTCAAAAATAAAAAATTAAGCCAATAGACAGGTAGTCAAAATTTGTGGCACCTTTTTTCAGTATAATACAATTTATAATTTGTATCAACTTTTCTCAGGTACCAAAAATTGTTTTATTTATTTAATATTTAGTCAAATTTTAGCAATATAAATGGCTTCAATATTTGCACACGCTTGTACAAATACTGACTTGTAACCTATACGTTAAAATTACTCGTATCACGAGAGCGAACTAAATAAATTCTTCAATAATATCAGACAATTAACTGGAGCTAAATACAAAGACGATAGCCCTTGGTGCGAAATTTCCATACCACCGATAGACAAAATTCGCACGATAAAAATAAAAATTTGTGTACTCACGACACAAACTTTAATCTAAATTTTTCTTTAGTCGAATAATAACCGCAATTCAAAAAAACTCGAGTAAACGTTGAGTACTGACGACTTTAACCTTTAACAACACGTTTCTATCCGAGTGATAGAGAAATAATTCAAAATAAATTAGAAAGTTACGTAGGTACTGATGACGTCAAACTTTTTACAAATACACGTTTTCTATTCGAGCGTTAGAACATTAATACAAAATAAATTAAAAGTTACGTACTGATGACGTCAAACCTTTTAGAAATACACTTTTTCTATTCGAGTGATAGAAAATTAGTACTAAATAAATTAAAAGTTACGCACTGATGACGTCAAACTTTTAGAGATACAATTTTTCTATGCGAGCGATAGAAAATTAGTATAAAATAAATTAAAAGTTACGCACTGATGACGTCAAACTTTTTAGAAATACACCTATTGTGCAGAATTGATTTGCGATATTTTAAAAACGAAAGATATAGGTAACACTCTTAAGTGTAACTACAAATTAAAATATTAATACAACTAAACACCTGCAAAAATGTTTACGTATAACACAATTTAGTTAGTTTAGTTTTTAGTTTAGTTTAAAAATGTCTTTATTCATTTATTTTATATACTACATATCAGTTTCGTATACTTATGTGAATGATAATGATACTAATTACATAGATAACATTACAGACTCCATTAATGACATATGCACACGTGACATAGATACAACAGCGAGGCAACGCCTTGCCGGAGCTGGTGTTTGCTCTGTATACGAAGCTCTGACTTGGTCTTTTTGAGTTTTTGTAGACGGCAAGTTCCAGTAATCTTTTACTGCCATGAAAGATAGGTTTTGTTTTATGCAAACTTGAAATTATTAAACGATTTATTGCTTGCTTAATGAGATTTGGTTTGGTTTACTGGGAAAACAGGCTAAAAACCCAGTTTTATTTTGGCAGGTACGGAGTAGCATACTAGTTTGCTTAACGCTTGAAACTAACAGGGGGCGGGAACTTTTAAGTAGGATGGGCTAGCCCGTGGTATGAGATTTTTATTTTAATTGATTATTAATTAATTTTAATTTTTACTTTAATTTATTCTATTTTCTTGGTATAATGGTAATCTGTGATAGATTGGCGGATGAGAATAGTCGTCCTGTTGTCTTGTATGCGTCATGTTTGCTGTTAGTATTGTCTTGTTTGGTTTTGTATTGTAAAAGTCTATTGACATGTCATGTACAAATTGTTGTATGTACGGTGTGTTTGTTGCGTCGTGTAATATTCTGAGTGGTGTATTTCTTGGTGCTGAGAGCGTTTGTCTAGGTTAGGTTAGGTTAGGTAAGAGTGGCAGACCCTTGGTTCTGACCAAACGGTCTCACGTAGTCCTGATTAGGTCCGTTGTGATACCACACGTGTTCCGTAGAACCCACCTTCATCAGATCACTGATGGTTTATGCGACGTAACCGCGGAAGGATTTTAACAACTCATTCAAACCAGCCACTACTGTTCAGAAATCTGCTCAGCCGTCCAAGTTGTAAGTTGTTTAGTTCCTCCAGGCTATCGAAAGATGATTCACCCAGAGTAGTGAACCTCCTTCTTGCGAGGCCAGGGCATTCACACAGAAAATGTTGAATACTTTCTTCCTCTTCCTCATCTCTGCAGCTTCTGCAGAAGTCGTTAGTGGGTATTTGCATACGTTCGGCATGTCTACCGAAGAGGCAATGTCCGGTAACAACCGCAGTAATATTTCTCACGTCTTTTCGACTGTGTCTCAATAGCTCTGCGGTTCTCTTTTTATCGAATGTGGGCCACAGTTGCCTGGATGTACTACAGGTTATCAACCCTGTCCATCTGTTCTGTGCAAGCTGCTTGGCCGTGTAGTCAATCTCCTCTTTGACCAATCCCAGTGGTTTGTTCACTGTATTGTCTGCTAGATCAGCTGGCATGCCTGCGCCCTCTCTTGCGAGCGCATCGGCAGCCTCGTTGCCATCTATTTTGGAGTGTCCAGGAACCCAGCACAGAATAACCCGATGTTGGTTGCCAAGTGTGCATAGATTGTTGCGGCATCGCTTTACGAGCTTTGATTTGACGCTGCTGGAACAGATTGCCTTAATCGCCGCCTGACTATCACTGAAGATGGTGATTGACGAGGCTACTCCCAAGCCAAGGTGTTCCTGCAGGATATTGACCGCCTTCTCTACTGCCAGTACTTCCGCTTGAAAAATACTACAATAGTTGGGGAGTCTATACGATTTCTGTATTTGTAAACTTTCGGAAAAGACCCCGGCTCCCACACCAACGTCCATCTTTGAACCGTCTGTGAAGATTGCGTGATCTGTTTTCGTTATATTCTGATTGCCTTCCCACTCTTCCCTACTCGGAATGAGTATAGAATACCTTCTATCGAAGCATGTTATTGGGACAGAGTAATCAGTCGGGTCTCGTAGATTATTCCCCGGGTGAATCTTTAGTATACTGCTGTGCCCGTAGTTAGTTTCCTTCCAGAATTTCGACTCTTTTAGTCGCAGGGCACTTTTTGCAGCTATACTTTTTCCATAGATATCCAAGGGGGGTATATATAACATGACCTCTAGCGCCGCTGTCGGGGTTGACTTAAGGGCTCCGGTTATTCCTAAACAAGCTGCCCTTTGTATCTTTGTTATTGACTTAGTGTGCACTGCTTTTTCCAAAGCGGTCCACCAAACCAGGACCCCGTATATTAATATAGGTCTTATAATAGCTGTATAGATCCAGTGTACTATGTGGGGTTTTAGTCCCCATTTTTTTCCAATTGCTTTTTTGCAGGCATATAATGCTACCGACGCTTTTTTAACTCGTTCTTGCAAGTTTATGCCCCAGTTTAGCTTGGAGTCAAGTACCAATCCTAAATACTTTGCTTTTTCCTTAAGCACTAAAGCATTATTGTCGAGTACTGGGAGTCTGAAGTTCTCGATCACCCTTCTGCGTGTGAATAGAACTACCTCCGTTTTTTCGGGGTTGATTTTTAACCCGCATTTCATGGCCCACTGTTGTAGTATTCGTAGTGCCATTCCTGTTAGGTCGCTGATTGTGTTTACAAATTTACCTGACACTAGTATAACTATATCGTCAGCGTATGCAATCACTTTTATTCCAGCCTTCTCCAACGCTATGAGAACTTTATTTAAAACTCTCAGCCAGAGTGTTGGTGACAGAACCCCGCCTTGCGGAGTTCCTCTTCCAGCAAATCTGACCATCTCGCTACTTCCCAAACTGGAGCAGATTTGACGGCCTTTCAACATCCTCCTAATCCAACGGCAGATGTAGTTATCGACCCCTGTTTCTATTAGAGCGTCGCACACTGCCTCGGTCGTGACGTTATTAAAGGCTCCTTCAATATCCAAGAAGGTACCTAGGGTGTACTCTTTATTGTTAAGGGATTTCTCAATAGTGCCTACTACTTCGTGTAGCGCCGTTTCCACTGATTTCCCTTTGGTATAAGCGTGTTGAGACGAGCTTAATTCTCGCTCTCTCACCGAGTTCTTGTTATGCAGATCCAGTAACCTCTCCAATGTTTTGACAAGGAACGAAGAAAGAATACGTTAAAATTACTCGTATCACGAGAGCGAACTAAATAAATTCTTCAATAATATCAGACAATTAACTGGAGCTAAATACAAAGACGATAGCCCTTGGTGCGAAATTTCCATACCACCGATAGACAAAATTCGCACGATAAAAATAAAAATTTGTGTACTCACGACACAAACTTTAATCTAAATTTTTCTTTAGTCGAATAATAACCGCAATTCAAAAAAACTCGAGTAAACGTTGAGTACTGACGACTTTAACCTTTAACAACACGTTTCTATCCGAGTGATAGAGAAATAATTCAAAATAAATTAGAAAGTTACGTAGGTACTGATGACGTCAAACTTTTTACAAATACACGTTTTCTATTCGAGCGTTAGAACATTAATACAAAATAAATTAAAAGTTACGTACTGATGACGTCAAACCTTTTAGAAATACACTTTTTCTATTCGAGTGATAGAAAATTAGTACTAAATAAATTAAAAGTTACGCACTGATGACGTCAAACTTTTAGAGATACAATTTTTCTATGCGAGCGATAGAAAATTAGTATAAAATAAATTAAAAGTTACGCACTGATGACGTCAAACTTTTTAGAAATACACCTATTGTGCAGAATTGATTTGCGATATTTTAAAAACGAAAGATATAGGTAACACTCTTAAGTGTAACTACAAATTAAAATATTAATACAACTAAACACCTGCAAAAATGTTTACGTATAACACAATTTAGTTAGTTTAGTTTTTAGTTTAGTTTAAAAATGTCTTTATTCATTTATTTTATATACTACATATCAGTTTCGTATACTTATGTGAATGATAATGATACTAATTACATAGATAACATTACAGACTCCATTAATGACATATGCACACGTGACATAGATACAACAGCGAGGCAACGCCTTGCCGGAGCTGGTGTTTGCTCTGTATACGAAGCTCTGACTTGGTCTTTTTGAGTTTTTGTAGACGGCAAGTTCCAGTAATCTTTTACTGCCATGAAAGATAGGTTTTGTTTTATGCAAACTTGAAATTATTAAACGATTTATTGCTTGCTTAATGAGATTTGGTTTGGTTTACTGGGAAAACAGGCTAAAAACCCAGTTTTATTTTGGCAGGTACGGAGTAGCATACTAGTTTGCTTAACGCTTGAAACTAACAGGGGGCGGGAACTTTTAAGTAGGATGGGCTAGCCCGTGGTATGAGATTTTTATTTTAATTGATTATTAATTAATTTTAATTTTTACTTTAATTTATTCTATTTTCTTGGTATAATGGTAATCTGTGATAGATTGGCGGATGAGAATAGTCGTCCTGTTGTCTTGTATGCGTCATGTTTGCTGTTAGTATTGTCTTGTTTGGTTTTGTATTGTAAAAGTCTATTGACATGTCATGTACAAATTGTTGTATGTACGGTGTGTTTGTTGCGTCGTGTAATATTCTGAGTGGTGTATTTCTTGGTGCTGAGAGCGTTTGTCTAGGTTAGGTTAGGTTAGGTAAGAGTGGCAGACCCTTGGTTCTGACCAAACGGTCTCACGTAGTCCTGATTAGGTCCGTTGTGATACCACACGTGTTCCGTAGAACCCACCTTCATCAGATCACTGATGGTTTATGCGACGTAACCGCGGAAGGATTTTAACAACTCATTCAAACCAGCCACTACTGTTCAGAAATCTGCTCAGCCGTCCAAGTTGTAAGTTGTTTAGTTCCTCCAGGCTATCGAAAGATGATTCACCCAGAGTAGTGAACCTCCTTCTTGCGAGGCCAGGGCATTCACACAGAAAATGTTGAATACTTTCTTCCTCTTCCTCATCTCTGCAGCTTCTGCAGAAGTCGTTAGTGGGTATTTGCATACGTTCGGCATGTCTACCGAAGAGGCAATGTCCGGTAACAACCGCAGTAATATTTCTCACGTCTTTTCGACTGTGTCTCAATAGCTCTGCGGTTCTCTTTTTATCGAATGTGGGCCACAGTTGCCTGGATGTACTACAGGTTATCAACCCTGTCCATCTGTTCTGTGCAAGCTGCTTGGCCGTGTAGTCAATCTCCTCTTTGACCAATCCCAGTGGTTTGTTCACTGTATTGTCTGCTAGATCAGCTGGCATGCCTGCGCCCTCTCTTGCGAGCGCATCGGCAGCCTCGTTGCCATCTATTTTGGAGTGTCCAGGAACCCAGCACAGAATAACCCGATGTTGGTTGCCAAGTGTGCATAGATTGTTGCGGCATCGCTTTACGAGCTTTGATTTGACGCTGCTGGAACAGATTGCCTTAATCGCCGCCTGACTATCACTGAAGATGGTGATTGACGAGGCTACTCCCAAGCCAAGGTGTTCCTGCAGGATATTGACCGCCTTCTCTACTGCCAGTACTTCCGCTTGAAAAATACTACAATAGTTGGGGAGTCTATACGATTTCTGTATTTGTAAACTTTCGGAAAAGACCCCGGCTCCCACACCAACGTCCATCTTTGAACCGTCTGTGAAGATTGCGTGATCTGTTTTCGTTATATTCTGATTGCCTTCCCACTCTTCCCTACTCGGAATGAGTATAGAATACCTTCTATCGAAGCATGTTATTGGGACAGAGTAATCAGTCGGGTCTCGTAGATTATTCCCCGGGTGAATCTTTAGTATACTGCTGTGCCCGTAGTTAGTTTCCTTCCAGAATTTCGACTCTTTTAGTCGCAGGGCACTTTTTGCAGCTATACTTTTTCCATAGATATCCAAGGGGGGTATATATAACATGACCTCTAGCGCCGCTGTCGGGGTTGACTTAAGGGCTCCGGTTATTCCTAAACAAGCTGCCCTTTGTATCTTTGTTATTGACTTAGTGTGCACTGCTTTTTCCAAAGCGGTCCACCAAACCAGGACCCCGTATATTAATATAGGTCTTATAATAGCTGTATAGATCCAGTGTACTATGTGGGGTTTTAGTCCCCATTTTTTTCCAATTGCTTTTTTGCAGGCATATAATGCTACCGACGCTTTTTTAACTCGTTCTTGCAAGTTTATGCCCCAGTTTAGCTTGGAGTCAAGTACCAATCCTAAATACTTTGCTTTTTCCTTAAGCACTAAAGCATTATTGTCGAGTACTGGGAGTCTGAAGTTCTCGATCACCCTTCTGCGTGTGAATAGAACTACCTCCGTTTTTTCGGGGTTGATTTTTAACCCGCATTTCATGGCCCACTGTTGTAGTATTCGTAGTGCCATTCCTGTTAGGTCGCTGATTGTGTTTACAAATTTACCTGACACTAGTATAACTATATCGTCAGCGTATGCAATCACTTTTATTCCAGCCTTCTCCAACGCTATGAGAACTTTATTTAAAACTCTCAGCCAGAGTGTTGGTGACAGAACCCCGCCTTGCGGAGTTCCTCTTCCAGCAAATCTGACCATCTCGCTACTTCCCAAACTGGAGCAGATTTGACGGCCTTTCAACATCCTCCTAATCCAACGGCAGATGTAGTTATCGACCCCTGTTTCTATTAGAGCGTCGCACACTGCCTCGGTCGTGACGTTATTAAAGGCTCCTTCAATATCCAAGAAGGTACCTAGGGTGTACTCTTTATTGTTAAGGGATTTCTCAATAGTGCCTACTACTTCGTGTAGCGCCGTTTCCACTGATTTCCCTTTGGTATAAGCGTGTTGAGACGAGCTTAATTCTCGCTCTCTCACCGAGTTCTTGTTATGCAGATCCAGTAACCTCTCCAATGTTTTGACAAGGAACGAAGACAGGCTTATTGGTCTGAAGTCTTTGACGGTTACATGACTGCTCTTACCAGCCTTAGGGATGAAGACTATTTTTATCTTATTCCAGTCAGCCGGCATGTAAGTAAAATGCAAGCTGCTTCTGTATATCACCAAGAGCCAAGGGATCAGGATTCTCTTCCCTCTTTGTAGCATGGCGGGCATTATCCCGTCTAATCCTGGTGATTTGTAAGGTTCAAATGAGTCAATCGCCCATTCTAGCTTATCGTAAGTGACTACTGATTTGATGCTATTCAAATCCGGAACGTCTCCTTGATCGATAAGGGGCTCTATGGCCGATGTATTACCAGGAAAGTGGGAATCCATCAGCAGTTCAAGGGTTTCCCCACTACTCTCTGTGTATGTCCCATCATCTTTTTTTAGAAAAGAGGGAGCACTAGGCTCCTTTGATAGAACTTTTCTAAGTCTAGCGGCTTCGTTTGTACTCTCAATCCGCTCGCTGTAATTGTGCCAAGCGCTTCTTTGAGATTTTCTAATCGCTTTCTTGTACGTCTTTAGAGCCTCTCTATAAGAGCTCTCATCTTCAGTACGTTTGCTCTTTGCTTTGTTAAATAGCCTTCGTATGTCCCTTCTTAGCTGACCCAGCTCTGCGTTCCACCATGGTGGGTATGGCTTTTTCGCTGGTCTGCTTATCGGACAGCTTTTGAAAAATGCTGCTTCCAGGGTATTTGTTAGTTTATTAACTGCTTCATCAATTGAAGCCTTATTTGGTAAGAGATTATTGGGAGGATTTGCCAGTTCTCCAGAGATGATTCCGCAAAATTTTTCCCAATCTGTTCTTTTAGGGTTACGAAATGGTGTAGGCAAGTACGTGGACTCACTGATATCAAATAGAATCCAACGATGGTCCGAGAACGAATCCTCGCTGGACACTCTCCAGTTTTGTACCTTTAGATCGTTGGATTCATTTGTAAGCGTGACGTCCAGAACTTCCTGTCTGTTCGCAGTAACAAATGTAGGTGTATTACCGTTATTGCATAAGCTAAGGTTAGTATTTATAATAAAATTAAAAAGACACTCACCTCGGTCATTGATGTCCGTGCTACCCCATATTGTGTGATGGGCGTTGGCATCACATCCCAAGACTAGGCTTTGCTTAGAAATCCTGGTAGATTCCACAATATTTTGGACATCTACCGATGGAGTTGGAACGTCATGCGCCATGTATACGGATGACAGTATTATTGGTGTCCCTCCTTTGCGCTCCAGTTTGACCGTTGTTATGTCCTGGTTACTAAAATTAGGCATTAGGAATACTTTATTTTTAGCTAAAATACAAGTTCTTGGCTTACCATTGCCCCTGGCGTAATAGAGAGAGTAGTTTCTTAGCCTTAATCCACATATGGCGTCATTTCTGACCCAAGGTTCCTGGATCAAGGCGATGTCGAGGCCCTTCTCCTCCATGAGAAGAGCCAGATGGCTAGAGGCCATTTTACTGTGGTGGAGGTTGATTTGGACCACTCGCAACATCGCTGGGCGTCTGTTGTGGTTCAACTTCCATTTCTTGAGTCGTCTCCTTCTCTGGAGCCGCACTCTGTTCATCTTCCATTACCGTGGCAGATGTCACTGTCTCCTCCTTCCTTCCGACATCCTGCTTGGGTTTGGCAAGATTAACTTTCTGGTCAATCCCCTTGTGTTTGGGGATGCCCTTATATATATTCACAGCGATCGCATTAAAGCCGCAGTGAAGCTTAAACTGAGCTTCCTCTAGGGCTGGTAGCGACTCGTCTGTGAGCTGGAGGATTACGCTCCTCCCTGTGGGTTTTGGGTCCTCCATCTTTAGAACCTTCCATTCCTTGCAAGGAATCTTCGGGTTCTGGGCTGCCAAGAGTGGCAGCAAGGACTTCTCTGGAATGGTTGGCACTGGCAACCAAATTCTAGCTCTCGGACACTCTGGAAGTTCCGAGCGGGGGATGACCTGTAATTGGGCAAGTTCCCAAGGTTGTCCGATCTTTTTGACACTCTCTTTCAGAAATGCTAAGGAAAAATCATCAGTGCAATTGATGATCTTTATTCCTCTAGTCCATCCTGAGGTGTCGTACTGAGGGATCCTGTCGGCAGGATTGGCTATTAGAAACTCCATAAGGATTTCCGTTAGCCTCCTTTCAACCAGGATCCAGCGGTCTGCTGTGATCTTCCAGCATTTATTGCCGGCATCAATCACGGCCACTTGGAGGCTGCTGCGGGTCACTTCCGACATTGTTCTACTGTCGGACCGCTCCCTGAAAGCAGACTTTTTCTGGCCCCCTCCACTACTAAGCGCAGCGGAACTCTTCGTTTTTGAAACTACCGCAGAGACTTTCTTGGTCTCCGCAGTAAGTCCCCTAGAAGACATTCCAGCTTTGCCTTGCTGTGGAAAGGACTTCCTTTTCTTTAGTTCTTTTGGGGTGCTCTCATCGTCTGTAGAACGTGTCCTCTTTCCAGCGACACTTCTCTCGAAGGTTGCACCCGGTTTTTGATACGTATAGGGGACGTGGAATGGGTCTTGGGCCAAGAGTTCTCTTGCCCACTTTATCGTCCCATTGTCCCTACTTGAGAGTTTAGCTGGCTGTTTGCTTTCCAGTTTTACTAGAAGATGCCTAGCCCTTTGGCACTGTCGCATCTTTCTTGTACCAGCTGATACCTTTCTGTGAGGTTTGCTGTCCTTAGGATCCGCCTGCTTTGTGTCAGGTGATCGTAGCAGCTTTTCCTCCTCGCTTTCATTAATACTGTATGGGCTACCCTCGGTGACCGAATCACCGCCTGGTAACTTGAGCTGATTATCTTCAGCGTTCTCTTTTGTTTTTTCTTTTTCGTTTTCCATGTAGGTCCCACGAGTAAGCTCGGAAATAAAGGTCGATCCTGGCAGAGCCGGCATACCAGGACAAGGCGCTAATACTGCGGTGATTGCCTGGTCCACCACAGGAGCTCGTTAAAGGCTGATTTCACCCTCAGCCTTCCATCCTAGGCACGGTTGCTCACACCACCTCGGATTTAGGTACCTCACAACACGACTGAGCGAAGGCAATTGATGTGCCAGACTCAGTCTTAGCTGACTTTCGTCATTACCAGCGGGCGCCCGCGGGGAGGACTCGAAGTGAGGATTTTGCCCGCCGAGCGTTTGTCTAAGTGAAATGTTTTGTAGCAGTTGCAGTCTGGCGAACTGGTTATTCGACATACTACACCAGACTGGTCCCCCGTATGTTAGTACTGGTCTGATCATTTGGTTGTAAATTGTCTGTTTGTTTGGTGGCGATAGAAATGATCCTTGTCTGAGTAGGTTTTTTAGTTTGTTTGTTGCGTAGTAGTATTTTTGTACTGTTTTTGTCTTGTTTTGTATAAAAGTTAGTTTCCTGTCTAGAGTTATACCAAGGTATTTTAGGGTTTGTTTTGGCTCTATTTCTTTTCCGTTTATTCTGATATGCTGATTGATATGAGTATTATTTATCTTCCTTGTTATCACTATACATTCGCATTTGTCTTGATTTATTTCTAATTTCCAGTTCTCATACCACGGGAGAAGTATTGTTAGGTGGTTTGAGATGTGTTGCCTGGCTACGTTTGCATAGAATGAGCTGGCGTATACCAGCACATCATCCGCAAACACAGTCAGGTTGGAATTTGGAAATTTAGGGATGTCAGCTGTATAAAGGTTGAACAGCGGTGCTGCTAGCGCTGTTCCTTGCTGCAATCCTGCGTGTAAAGTGACAGGCTCGGACAAGCTGTCTCCCACCCTGACTTTTAGTGTTCTATTTGTTATGTAAGAGTGTATTAGTGTTATCAAAGTAGGGTACTTATAGGTTTTCTAGGCCATGGATATATCCATCGCCATTGATATATCCCCCCAGCCTTCCCACACATGTATCCCCCTGCCTCTCCACACATATCCCCCCACTCTCACCCCAACCATATCGCCCCAACCATACACACCATATATCCAAACAATGGATACATGGTTACATACATCCCCCCACTCCCATCCCCCGTAGCAAACACCTTTGAATATACATTCCTCCTACCACCCCTATTTAATACATATTTAAATTTGAAAAAATTAAAATGGAACCACCAGTCGATCTAAGTTGGGAAACAGAATCTTTAAGTTATAATCCAACAGAATACGTTTTAAAAAATTTAATTATTAGAACACCCCAACCAAAATTGTCTAAAAAAGCAAAAAGAAAATTTAGACAAGAAGAAAGGGAGAGATTTCGAAAAATTCAAGAAAACCAGGATGTCGTGTCCATCGACCAATGTGATGATGTCACATTTAAGTAATAAGAAACAATTACAAGAATTTACCAAAGAAGAATTGGAAATGTTTCCTTTAGATTACATTATTCAATACACCGATTCATTCGAGATTCTGGAATCCTGGAGCAAGTTACCTACATCATATAAACAAAATTTCCAATTGCAGATAATGCTTCCCTGCTTTGTTCACTATAATACGCCATACCAAACTACCCATATTGATGGATTACCGCCAAGTCAGAAGTCATGCCATAGATGCAACGATATGTCAACTCATGTGTAATACAAAATAAATATTTTTTCAATTACCAATGTGTTTTATTTTAATATCAAAGATCAGAATAATAAAATTGGGTTTTAGCTACATCCTATTCATTAACATATTAAGTAGCTATTATAGAAAAAGTTACATCATGTTTTAGAAACCAATAAAAAAAATATTCTGGGTTCAAAAATATTAAGATGCCGACCAGAATTCAAGTTCAACATATTGATGGGTTTTTACAAAAAACTAGACAAATTAATATTCTAAAAAAATCCGGAGTCAATGCCAGTTCAAAAATATTAAGATTCCATAAGGTCATTAACAGTTCATCATGTCGTTGGTTTTTACAAAAAAAGCTAAACAAATTAATATTCTAAAAAAAATCCAGAGTCAATGACAGGTCAAAAAAATATTTAATTAGTGGTTTTTATCAAAAGTTACATCATTTTAGAAACCAGTTAAAAAAATCCTGGGTTCAATAAAATTTTGAAACCAAAGTCAATGTTAGGTCAAAAAATATTAATATTTAATTAGCGATTTTCACCAAAAATTTAAATCATACAATCATATTCCGGATTCAATAAAGTTCATATACATAAATTAGGTAGATTTTTTATCTAACGTTACGTCATATTTATTATCGTAAAAAAAAACACTTAATAAGAGTAATTACTTTTTTTGTATTTACCTAGAGTTAGATTATGCAATCTGGAATGCCAGGAGATGGCTGCGTTCCCAAAGTCGATGATATCATTCATGATGTGTTCCAATTATACTATAAAAACAATAAAAAAAATTGGACACATACTTAATAAAAAAAAGATCCAAAACACGCAATCAATCCTTTATAGAATAATTAAACTCTCTACCACCATGTATTTCAATAAAAAATGATGCAACCAATCCACTCTATACATTTTTGTAGGCGATAAAAAATAATTGAACATTATAGTACCTATTAAGAAATAATTACATCCTTTATTTTAATAAAAAAATGAACCAATCAATCAACCTTTTGTCTGTACATTTTTTATTCTAATAAAAACAATCAGCTGTAAAAAATAATTGTACATTTATTATATGTAATATTGAAGAATTAATCAGAAAAACAATAATTACACTCATTTATTTTAATAAAAAAATAACCCTGTACCTTCTTGTAGCTGATAAAAAAAATAATTAAACAGTGTGAATGAATAAAAAAATGATGCAAAGAATCAACCCTTTATAAAAAATAATTGCGCATTTTTATGTACAATAAGAATTAATCAGAAAAAATTACTCACATTTAAATATAAAATTCACAATAATTATTACGCGACAATGACATTTATCCGAAAAACACATTCTTTCGATAAAGGTTAGATACCACTTTCTCGCATACATTAGACAAATTGAATTTACTAGACAATTATAGAACATTTATACACACCATACATACATGATTTTAATACAAACCCTTTATAGAAAAATTAATCACTCTATATAAACACATACATACATAATTAAAAAATAATTATAAATATGTACACCTAGTTTCACGGCTAACTTCCAGGTGAATAAAATAATTTTAAATTTGCTGCAATTTTTAGCCGCAACAGCCTATATATTTTCGGGTCGTGAAACTTCGTCTTTTAGCGTCTTTAAAAATCAATAGTATGCGTAAGACAGAGAAAGAAATGCCTTTGATCACTATTAAACAAGAAATTGTGATTTAATGCTTTGCAATGAATTTAAGAGACCCGCTGGTAATAGGTTGCCGTTAATTAGGTCACAAGAGTGGGGGAGCGGGGATATAAGGGTTTAATTGTTCGCTGTTTGAATATTAATAATAAATAAAATAAATGGCGATTAAAATTATGTAATCCAAATAATATGTTACGCAAAAAAATCTATTATCAAATTATCAAAATTTGACATGTGATGTGTCGGTGTCAAATTGTAATGATTGACGATATTGATAGAATGAAGTATGCGGACAAAGGACAAGGTGACAAGGTTTTTAAGTTATTTTGCGATTCGCAAAATTTTAATTTAGAGGACGAGGATCTTGAAGGTACTATATATAATCTTATTGGCCGATTTAAAATTAACCTTTAGCCTCATTTCCTGAATTAAATTATGATAGGCACCCTGTTTCTTTTTAAATTGAAAAATTTCGCAGGTTTCTACTGACCTGTCTGTTTTTGTGCTCTATTTTTTAACAATAAATAGGCAGCGATTGGTCGTCTTCCAATGCCAACATAACAAATTTGCATAGTTCATTTGGACGTTTTTTAATAATTAAAGTTGAATCAACATTGAAAAAGAAATGAAAACTTAAAACGGAATTAGTTATAGGTAAACATAAATATGTGATGTCAATATTACTGTCAATATTTCGCGAATATTCGTGTCTATATGAATTAGGAAAAAATCGCGATTTCTTTGCGTAAGTATATCCGCAATTCGTGATTCGCGTCTATGATGAACTAACATATAGGGATATATACTAAAAAAATTATTATCATAATCGACAGGTGCTGGCAATGTCAATTTGTAACAATAAACGATATATTGATGAAAAGGATGAATCGAACTAAACTGCCCATGTTGTCGTTTTTGTTGCCGTTTCAGCAATCACAACACTTAGTTTAGTTTCGTATTACCTACCCATTGTTATTTTATCAATTCCTGAATTTGGGAGTGGATATCTTAGGATCATTTATTAGTTTTCTTTTTAGGAAATAAACCAAATTATGCAGTACCTAAATCAAAAAAAAACTGCGTAAACAGCGATTAACGGGAAAATGTTGTGTAAGTTGTGTCCAAAACAACAAACTGTTCTAATAAAAATTAGGATAATTCTTGCCCTGGGACATAAAACAAAAAAATATCGAAAATATTCCAAGATATTTTAATTTTTTAAAAACGCACTTTTTCAGGTCGGGAGATGGGCCGTAAAAGAATAACGGAATATTGTGGCCGGTTCTAGTTTACGAAGAAAGATAGCTTAAAGATCAGTCTATAACATATCCCATATTCTAATCAATAGCCCTTAAACCCATTTTCGAAATTTTTTTTAAGGGACCCTTTGATCTATTCTACAAAAATTTTGGGAAAAAACTTTGTCCAAAAAAGTCCTTTAATTCGTATAATATAACTTCTAAATCGTTCGGTATATTTTAATGAAATTTAGAACAATAATATTTGAGTAAAGTCTTGCATTTTTTGACATATCAATGACAGCTATAAATTTCTAGATGACAGCTGGGTCCGCTTTTGGAATACATTCTTCTACTGATACCTCGTTTTAAAGGTATTTTAATGCTTAAGACATTCTCAAATAAAAAAATTAATAAAAATTTAATCACAAAAAAAATAAAATTAGTTTTTGCAAAAAATGTTTGCATATTTTGCGTTCCGGATATCATTCATTAAACATACGAACAGCAGCTTGGTAATTTCGACTAGCTTCGCCAAAAATAATAACCGCCTCAAATTTATCTTGTAAAGAACAAGCCATTTAAGACAATTTAGGACTAAGAATATTTTCTGTCAATCAGACATTTAAAAATATTATGACAGCAATAATCAATAAACATCTAATAGGTAAAAAAAAAATTTGCAAAAAGTAGGTAATTTTAATTTTTTTTAAATTAAAAAAAAAATTTATTTGGAGAATTGGAGAACCCCATGTTCATTTAAAAAAATATTCCAAAAGCGGACCCAACTGCCATCTTGAAATTTACAACTCTCATTGGTATGTCAAAAAATGTCAGACTTACTCAAATTTTATCTTGTCTTGGCCTCCTAAGAAGTAATCGAAATAAATAATAAATCTCAACTTTTAAACTCCACCTCCCTATTGTCGAAAATACTATAAAATAACCTTACCCCACTTTCGATCTTTGTCACAGTCAATCAACAGCCAAATTATTATTTAATTTTAACAATCGCGCAACAACGCTAACGATCGCGCAACAACGCTTAGGCAGGCCAACACTATTTAATGGACCAGCGCAAACATCGGGACAGTGTTGCCAGACTGGTCAACGAATTATTCTGCGGAGTGGATCATTTGCTGAATTGTGTATCAAGGTTGTATTATCAGATATATTTTTATTGGCCCCTTGCCCTTACTTCGTCCTTATCAATAGTTTCAATAAAAACAAAATTATGAATATTTTCATTGTATATTGTATTTTTAAATCTAATTGTTAAAGTATTCCTTATTTAATAAAAATTCTTTAAAAATCTGCACATTACGAAATGATTCTGCAGCTCTGCAAATATGCTTCCAAAAATCTGCTAAAAGCAGAAAAGTCTGGTAGGTATTTATACGGACGATAATTTGAAAAATATGCTAATACGAAATGATTCTGCAGCACTGCAAATAGATATGCTTCCAAAAATCTGTTAAATGCAGAAAAGTCTGCTATTCTGTAATTCTGTTAGGTAGTTATTTATACGGACGATAATTTGACAAATAATGCTAATCGACTTAGGATAGGTATAGGTATATGAGTACGAGATCGTCTCGAACTGGGGATTTGCTGAATCCTGAATCCGAAAAGTCAAACCTAATCCTAATCGGAGTATGAAGTGTGGTGCCGACCCGGCAATAATGATTTTGCTCCAATATTGACATGTCTTTTGTTGTAAATTAAATTAAAAATTATTATTAAGGATACTATTTTAGTATTTATTAGCATGCCTAGTTTGAAAGCGTAAATTAATTCATGTAATGTTTAGCGATAGACAGGAAAGCATCAAAACGGTAGATCCACCGCTAAAACTAAAGATCTGGCAACACTTATCAATATTAAAAACGTCATTGGCTGGCTGCATTCCATTCCCTTCTACCCAGAATTATATTAGTATTCGGTTTTACTCGGCTGTATATATAGTGCGTATCATATGAACAATCCACCAAATTTCAATATTTCGACCTGGAAGTTAACCGTGAAACTAGGTGTACATACTATTTTGTTCTTGAAATAAATCAAAGTTCACAACAACGTAACACGCAACTAATGGTAGTCAACTCGATATTAAAACGGTAGAGAAATCCCAATATTTTTTAAGGTCAAACATAATGTATTCACGTATTACAATAATATACCAGGTGATTCTTAAAGGTACTTTTAAATAATAATTCCTGGTTTTTGCAGTGGAAAAACGACATTGCATATATTGATCTATGATATAAATATGCATATTTTGTACCGATTAGGAACTTCGATTTACTTCCGGTTTTACCGGAAACGAACCAAACTTTTGATTTTTAAATGAAAAGCTATACATATTTTTAAATATTTGGTTGCAGATTAACATTCTATGTATATTTCACAAGAAAAAATTATTATACAGGGTGTTTCAAAAAACAGGTATAGTTTTTCGACTTTATAGTAGAAGCATGAAATTTGGTATACGTCTAAACATAGTAAATATGCATAACTTGTACCGATTAGGAACTACGATTTACTTCCTGTTTTACCGGAAACGAACCAAACTTTTGATTTTTAAATGAAAAGCTATACATATTTTTAAATATTTGGTTGCAGATTAACATTCTATGTATATTTCACAAGAAAAAATTATTATATAGGGTGTTTCAAAAAATAAGTCTAGTTTTTCGACTTTATAGTAGAAGCATGAAATTTGGTATACGTCTAAACATAGTAAATATGCATATTTTGTACCGATTAGGAACTTCGATTTACTTCCGGTTTTACCGGAAACGAATCAAACTTTTGATTTTTAAATGGAAAGCTATACATATTTTTAAATATTTGGTTGCAGATTAACATTCTATGTATATTTCACAAGAAAAAATTATTATATAGGGTGTTTCAAAAAATAAGTCTAGTTTTTCGACTTTATAGTAGAAGCATGAAATTTGGTATACGTCTAAACATAGTAAATATGTATATTTTGTACCGATTAGGAACTTCGATTTACTTCCGGTTTTACCGGAAACGAACCAAACTTTTGATTTTTAAATGGAACACCCTGTATATTTTGGTTTAATTTTATAATAAATTAGTAGTTCTTTACTAAAACTTTCTATTTAATACCTAAGTCAGAGTGTTTTCACAAAAAAATCAAAATTGATGTTAACAATGATTTTTTACAACCTCTATATTTATGAAAATAACTACCCTAAGACTATACAGCAAGAAAAATAATTTTTTGGTTGCGGATTACACCTTAAGAAACATTTAGGTAATAAATCAAACAACTAAACGACCAAACTGGTTAATTTGCATTTTTAATGTCATTTTGTTTAGTATAAAGACCTGTTGGTTTGCAACGATATTCATTCACTTTTGATCTTAACAAAGTATCCTGTCAAGTAAAAAATTTTTAAAAAAATGTATTGCAAACCATCGATTCGAGTAATGGCTGATCTCGAAGGAAGAGTTAATATTTTGCATGATGTATTGATTGCCCCAGCAAGGGTTGAAGTTAATAATGGTTTGTTATTTGACAATGGAATCCAAGCAGCAGCCCCTGCTAACCAGATCCAACCTATGGATCAAAACCTGAACCGAAACTTAGCACAAGCTGGAGATCAACTTTTAGAAGAAGAACCTGAGGAAGAAGCTGGAGATCAATATATCCAGCAACTTCTAGAACAGAACCTAAACCACCCTGAAGCTGGAGATGAATACCCAAACATTGATCAACTTCTAGACAGAGCAGTGGAACAAGTTGGAGATCAATACCACCACCAACAACTTCTAGATGAAAACCTAAACCAACACCCAGAAGCTGGAGATGAATACCCAAACATTGATCAACTTCTAGACAGAGCAGTGGAACAAGTTGGAGATCAATACCACCACCAACAACTTCTAGATGAAAACCTAAACCAACACCCAGAAGCTGGAGATGAATACCCAAACATTGATCAACTTCTAGACAGAGCAGTGGAACAAGCTGGAGAAGAGCAACCAGAGAACCAAGCCATTCATGAGGAGTTAATACTTAATGACGTTGAGATGCTGGATGGACATCAACAACAAGAAATGGAAGAGAACGCCATAATAGTGTTTGACCGTGACATTGCATTAGATGAAATTAGGGTAACACGTGGTAGAGTTGAGGAAAGACTCGAATATTTCTTGGGAATGGTCTCTGACTGCAACGATCTCCTCGATGTTTTAAGTCGAAGAGAGCGATCGGTTAGAGATCAATACCAAGCGATGTTAGATGAGCGACGTCTTCGTCACGTTTTACCCTAATTTCATCTAATTTAATGTAAAATGTAAAATGTAAAATGTAAAATGTAAAATGTAAAATGTAAAATGTAAAATGTAAAAATGTAAAATGTAAAATGTAAAATGTAAAATGTAAAATGTAAAATGTAAAATGTAAAATGTAAAATGTAAAATGTAAAATGTAAAATGTAAAATGTAAAATGTAAAATGTAAAATGTAAAATGTAAAATGTAAAATGTAAAATGTAAAATGTAAAATGTAAAATGTAATATATATATAGTTTTTTAAAAAATAAACCATTTTTATACATTCTATTACTTTTATTTAGTTACTATCCCTACCCAAAAAATGTAATGGAAAGATATTAAAAAAATAAATAATTTTATACATTCCAACAATTTTAACATCCCCCACTCAAATCAAATATTAATTTAAAAGTTGACAGATATCAATTTTCATCATTGTTAGTAATGGAAGCAGAAGTATTATTTCAAGCCATAAAAGAAATAGAGAGTCGGTTTATTCTAGAAATTAATTCAAATGTCGAGTATGCGATGAACAGTAGTCCAAGTTGGAGCCACTTTTATCTTGATCTGATATATTATTTCGAAGAAGGTGTCAAATTGTGTGAAAATTATTATGAAAATAAAGATATTCTAAAATTAATAAATGGATTCAAAGAAAATTGTTTTACGCGGGAGCTGATATCATTAAAAAAATATATATCAGAGGAACAGACAGAAGCTATGAAAATAATCGTTGAATATGAATCTAACGGATAGTAATTAAGTGATAAGTGAATAGGATGGAAACCATAAAGAAAAAAGTGACTTTTAATGAAAAAAAGAACAATATTCTTCAGTTATTTGTATGGGCTTATGCGTATAGGAAAGCAAGAGAGAGTGATTACGAGCAGCATATTTTGGATCGATACCGTTTTCAAAATAGACTCAAGTATGCTGAAAATAATTTAAGTTTTGTTTTGGAGCAAAATCATAGAAATAAAATATACAATGAACGTTTTATGTAATTTTTATTTTTTTAAATAAATATAAATAATTATACTAATTCGCTTTTTAATATCCATGTATTGTGGGATTTATCCATCCCCAACCATTTAACATATACTTTATTGCCCTTTTTCCTTAAAACCTTCTCAACAAGATATACGTCTGGATATTTGACCTTCTGCAATTCTTCTCCATAAAAAGACCCTAGTATATCTTCATTTCTCTCATCTTTTAACAAATAAGTTTTTGGATTGGTTAGTTTAATTTCCATAATTTTAAAAATTTCATTAGACCAATTAGGCGTATATCCTTTCTGGAAAGCTTCTCTAAATTTGCTGATTCTGACGAAATCTCCTTTCTTAAATTTTGATTTTGATGGATCAATGGTTTTTATTTTAGTGTAAGTTGATTTCAAAACATCTTTTTCATTTTTTTCAGTGACATCTATGGGTTTCATTCCTGTGGTTCCATGTTTAGTTGTATTATACTTGAAAATAATATCATCTAGAATATTTAACCATTTGTAATTTCCTTGCATACTAAATTGCTTCCACATTAAATTTTTTAACGTCCTATTGACTCTTTCAACAATGCTTGCCTTTAAATTAGAGTATGTATTGTAATGATTAATTTTATATTTTTGCATTAATTTAGCAAAGGTGGAATTAAAGAACTCTTTTCCTTGATCTGTTTGAATGTTTTTTGGTGGAGTTTTCGCAATGGTTAAAATATTTTCCATAGCTAAAGTTACTTCTGCAGCAGTTTTTCGTTTAACGGGTTGAACCCAAACAAACTTAGAAAATGTATTTATCACAACTAAAATATAGCGATACCCTTTATTCAGTTTTGCATAAGGCAACATTTCAACCAAATCTGCTTGCCACAAATCATTCAAACTTTTAATAATAACATTACGACGTTTATAAGTTTTTCTTGCTGGCTTATGTAGTTCATTGACTAAATGTTTTTTTATGTTGGTTTCTGTACCCATAATTAGGAACTGCTTATTTTTCTACTGCAACCTGACATTTTAATAACAATTCGCCATAAAATTCTGTCTCAGTCCCATGAGTTGTGTGATGGAATGAAATTAAATCTCCCTTTTTTAATTTGCAATCTATGGGATTAGTGATTTGCTCACCATTAATTTTTAGAAGAATATATTTTTTAGGGAAGTCAGCTCCTACGATTGTTGCAGATTCTATAGGGAATGTGTAACTTCGTTGTTTATTTTGCAATAATTCATACGCATCATCATCTACATCAGTGTAGAAATTAAACCTTCCGATAAAAGGTAAAACTAAATTATAATAGAGTTTTACTTCTGAAAGATCAATAATTTTTATGGGATTATTTTCATCACTATTTGTTGAAGAATTAAATTGATTATCTTTCCCAAATATATGAAAGCCAAATATATGAGAGCCAAACTTATCAATCGACATTGTCGTAGTCGGAGATGGAATAAAAAATATATGTGTGACTATATGTATTTATTGAATTATTTTTGCTTCTCTTAACTCAGTTAATATTGATGTAATTTCGTTTTGATGTCCTGAGTGACCCGCTAATTGTGAAGATGTTAATAATTTTAACCTATTAATTATTTCGTTTAAATCATCATAATAAACATAATCTAACTTCTTGTTTGATAAGTTCATCAATATTCCCTTTCCGATTGAAGATTTACCAGACCTCGTAGAACGCGATCTTTGTGGTGGTAACAATCTCGATGTTCCAGGTATAACTGAAACATAACTAGGTTCTGAAGATATGCTAGCTGTTTTCAATAGTCCTTTTTTCACTAAATACGGCTTAATTATTGTTAAGTATTTTTTATCAGTTGACCCTTGAATTTGACTAATTTATTTCATTTGGTGACACAATATCATCAGCATTTGAGGATTCAAAATAACCTATACATTTTAGTGGTGCCAGAAGGATTTTCAAATATTCATATTTTGGTTGATACAACGATTTTGAATAGACATATACATTTTCAAATCTTATTCCATTTATATTTGTAATCAGAGATATAATTAAATTTGTTTTCCCACACCCCGAACCACCAACAATCAATCCACGTTTACAGTTTCCCCCAAATAATTTTCCATGTTTCTGATAATTGTCTTCATTTAAATCAAAATTTTTAATTGGTAGAGAAAAATCTTGTTTTTCAATCTTCATTGTTTGAGTACCAGTATTTAAGTAAGAACATCTTATTTGATAATCACTTATATAATGATTAAGCATAATAAGAGTACTAACATTCGACACAAGGCACGTGGGAGGAAAGGTAGTGGTTTACTCAATACGATAATTAATAAATTACCTGTAGAGTTACATATCCCATCATATAATTATTGTGGTCCTGGTACAAAATTAAAAACAAGACTTGCGCGGGGAGACAAAGGGATAAATCAGTTAGACGAAGCTTGTGAAGAACATGATATAGCTTATTCGAAATATACGGATTTAGGACGAAGACACGAGGCGGATACGATTTTAGCTAAAAAAGCTTTTAATAGATTCAAAGCTTCAGACTCAAACTTGGGTTAAAAATTGACGTCTTTAGCTGTAACAGGAATAATGAAAGCAAAAACCAAGCTTGGTATGGGATTGAGAAAGAAAAGAAGTCAGAAACGCAAAAAAGGAGGTCAAATATTTTTCAACAATGTTATAAGAAAAGCACGTCAAGGGATGGTTGGGAAAAAATTTAGTAATATAAAAGGCGCTGCTAAAAATGCTTTATCATCAATTAAAAAAACAAAATTAAAAATTGGGGAACCTAAGCAAAGAATAATTCCAATTCCGAAAACCGGAGGACTTTTACCTTTAATACCTATTTTTGCTGGATTATCCGCCCTGGGAGCTTTAAGTGGTGGTGCTGCTGGTATTGCACAAGCAGTTAATGCAGCTAAAATGCACAAAATAAACTAAATGAACAAAAACGCCATAATCAGATTATGGAAAAAATATCTATCGGAAATGGTCTTTATCTTCAACCCTATAAAAAAGGGTGTGGATTGTATTTAAAACCCCATTCAAAAAACTGTTAAAATTGCTACCCCTTACTAGACCTTTGACAAATGTAGATTTATTAAAGTATTGGACTCATTGGACTGCATATATCAAGAACAATAAAAACATAAATTACTTTGATAGTTTTGGAAATCTGCGACCTCCAACAGAAGTCATAAATTATTTTTTAAGCGATGGTAGCAAAAACAATATTAAATATAACTATAATAAATATCAATCATATGACACTTCAACTTGCGGTCAATTATCTTTACAATTTATTTATAATAATACGTTACTGTAATTAAATTTTATTCTTATTGTAGCCATCATGTCGTTTACTATAGCCCTTTCTGCTAATTCCGCCATACTTCAAGCAGATTTTCATCCGCCTATTTACTTAAATACCAATACATCCTATGTTGTCGGTCTCACAAATTTTGAAACATTTAATGCTATACCAAATATAGATGATCAGAATAATAAGATTTATTTTGGGAAGAGTGGTGAATTTTTAACAATTCCAACAGGTAGTTATGAAATGACTGATATCAATAAATATTTACAAACAGAGTTTTTAAAGAGAAATATTTCATTTAATCTATATGCAAATAATAACACATTAAAATCCACAATTGTAACTTCTACTGATATTATTTTAAAAAAAGGAACAATAGGAAAAATATTAGGTTTTAATAATGGAGTAGTATCAGGTGACCAAGTTCCAAGGATATCGGAAAATCCTGCAGAGATTATAAAAGTCAATTCTTTATGTATAGATTGCAGTATTGCTGAGGGTTCTTATCTGAACGGAAAACCTGTTCATATTATTCATCAGTTTTTCCCCAATGTTAGTCCAGGATACAAAATAATAGAAAGCCCACAAAATATTATTTATTTTCCTGTCACCGTGAATGTAATTGATAAAATAACAATAAAAATAATTGATCAAGACTTGAATATTGTTGATTTCCGAAACGAGACAGTGACTGTAAGACTGCATGTAAAGGAAGTATAATGGTTATTCTTTATAATAGAAATACCTTAGACTTACGAAAGAAAGTTGTTATTAAAAACTATAAGAAGAATAAACATAGTAATCCAAGGATTAGTAGAAATAGAAACACGCAAAGGATAACACCTGAAAATAAAAACTTTTTAAAATCTTTAGGATTAAAGGTTTTAGTATAATGGATGTTTTAAATGTAAAACAAGATCTATTCATAGATAATTCTATAGTACATTCACAATTTCATGGTTACGAACCATATTTACCTTCAAAATTAGGAAATAATGATGAAATTATCATTCCTGTACATGAAATAGAAAAATATACCTTACCTTCCGAAAGTTATCTTTACATTGAGGGTAAACTAACAAAAGGGGATGGTACAGTTTCAAACACATTAAAACTAATTAACAATGGAATAGCTTTCCTTTTTAAAGAAATTCGTTATCAGCTAAACGAGTTACTATAGTCTCAGTTAGAGATGTGGGGTTAACTTCAACAGTAAAGGGATATTTATCATATAATAAAAATGAATGCAATAGACTTAAAAACGCAGGTTGGTTCCCTATGGAAACCTCACAAGTCATTGATAGTGCCACAGGATTATTTAATGTTTGCATACCGCTTAAATTTTTAATGGGATTTTTTGAAGATTATAAGAAAATAATTTTAAATGCTAAACAAGAACTAATTTTAGTGCGAGATAATTCGAATAAAAATGCAACAGTCAATACCGTAGATGAAACTCCAAAAATTCAACTCAACAAACTAACTTGGAATATACCTCACATATCAGTAGCTATCCCTCAAGAATTAGCCCTTACTTAAATAATTGATAAAAATACTGATATACCAATTGCGTTTAGAAGTTGGGAATTGATTGAGTATCCGGAACTACTGAAAACAAATCGCCATAATTGGCCCGTTAAAACCTCTACAAAGGTCAATACCCCGAGACATGTGGCAGTTTTTTTCCAAAAAGATTTAAGAGATAAGTCAACAACTGAGATGTCTTTATTTTCTAATATCAAGTTGCGAAACATCAACGTTTTTTTAAATTCTGAGAGATATCCCTACAACGATCTATATTTAGACTTTGATAAAAATAAATTTGCATAATTATATGAAATGTTTTCTCAATTTCAAAAGTCATATTATGGTCTAACACCCGAACCAATATTTTCTCCAAAAGAATTCAACAACTATGCTCCTATAGTTTACATTGATTGCTCACATCAAAAAGAAAAAATCGAAACAGGCCCCATTGTAATGAGAATTGAATTTGAACTACATGAGGATCTTACTGACAAAATTTCCGCCTATTGTCTTATTATGCATGACAAAATGTTTAGCTACAACCCGTTAACTAAAAATGTTAGACAACTATAATGCGCATGTTTAATAATTCACATATAAGTTTTTTGTTTATGTATCAAATCTATTAGTATGGATGAAGAACTACAACTTCGTATACATTACTTTCTAAAAGAATTGAAGAAATTAAAACATCAAATACGAAATTACTCTGACCAGAAATCCATGATTAAAAAATTTTCACTAATGAAAATATGAAATTTCTAATTATAGATATCCAGGGATATAATATAGAATCTAACAAATTTTTCGCGAAAGAGCTGGCTGCCTTTGATGGAAGCAAAATATGTCACTACATCTTTAAATCTCCATTTAACATGAAGTATCTTTCACCTGAATTATATAAACAAGCTGTTTGGTTAATGAAAAATCATCATTGTATTCCATGGCATGTAGGATATACACCGATTCACAAATTTTCTGAAATTATAAAAGGTTTAACAGAAAATATGGATCATATCTATGTGAAAGGAAGAGAAAAAGCCGAATACATAAGAAAATACTCCCTAAGTCCTGTGATTGAACTAAACGAACATTCTGCTCTTACAGCTGATAAACCAACTTGCTTTTACCATTACAAGTCTTCATGCATTTGTGCGCTTACTAATGTATATACATTATTTGATGATACAATTATGATTGAATAAAACACTTAAAATAAATATATTGTTTTTTATTTAGAAATATTTATAAACTAAGTTTCAAACACTTCGCAGATAATTTCTGGTGAAATAAATGTCTTCACTTCACTCAAAAATTTCTCAATATCCAGTTCCTTTATTGTTTGTAGAAAACTTCTTAGATCAGAGGTATGTAGGTAAATACTCCATGCTATAGAACCCTTTTGGTAATTTCTAGCGATTTCCATACATTCATCATATGTATAGATTCTATCAAACCCATACTCTGCTTCATGCTCAGCATCAAATTCTAAATTATCAAAATGTGAAGCCAAATTTTCCACAGCGGTTGTTAGGTTGTATGCTGGTCTTTCGCGTACATATGCTAACCACATCTTGGAGATAAATAAAAAAATTTAAGTGAAATTAAGGTATTAAGTATCAAATTTAATGAGGTGGGGGGAATAACATATAAACAAAATTAATGAAACTTTTTATTTTTCAATACATCTTTTTACAAATTCGTTACAAGTAAAGGTTTCCACATCTTCTAATATACAATCAGGATAAAAGTTAATTAACTCTAAAACACAACAAACGTTTGAACTATTTAATATAGGTGAAACAATATCTGTCACATTTTTTATTAAATCACCATTTTTGAATGCAATTTCACTTGTTAAAATGTTGTAATATTTCGAGAATTCTTGGGTTTTTAATATATCCAAACGATATTTTTTTAAGTTCATCAAGTTAAATAGTTGAATTATGGTGTCTTCAGCCAGAAAGATTTCATGTTCTCCATCTTGTACGAGCTTGATAATTCTCGAATTATTCATAAACACAAAGTGAATTTCAAATCCATTTCCCTGCATGGGTGACCATCCAAATCCTTTAGAGTAGATGAAGCTTAACATATTTCCTTGATTACTAAGAAAGGATAGCCATTGATCTTCATTAAAAATAACATTTTGGTTATACTTGCATCCACCAAGTTTAATTACCGGCTCATAATTTCTCTCTAAGGAAAATCCAACGCTAACCCATTTGGATTTGGATTTATTTATGTAGTATATGGATTCATTGATGCTTCTTACTAAATTCTTCATTCTGGGATTGCATGTTGGTTGATTGATACCTTATTCACAGTTAAATTGTATGTTATCTTACTAGAGTTCTACTTGTGTGTTTAAATAAGTAATAAAAATGTGGTGGGGGAACTTGGATGGATGAATTTAGCAATAAAGAGGATGTGTTAATTTTAAAATATCATTTTATAACTAACAATGAATATGGATCTTTTTATAGATATCCAAGGATATGTCTGTTCCTTTGGATTTATGATGGAATCCGTTGTTCAAGTTTTTTGTTTAAATCACCATTAAAAAAACATGTTATCTGCTGATGATCTTAAAGTGGTAAACTGGGCTGAGGAATATCATGGATTAGAATGGGAATATGGGAATATAGAACTTAATGAACTTGATAATATTTTAAAACATGTGTTAAAAGCTTACGATTCACCCAGAATTTACGTAAAGGGAAGTGAAAAGACAAACTTTTTAAAAAAGTATTTGGATGAAGACTGTATTTATGCTATACCTATTGATCGAGAGCCGAAATTAAGTAAATTTAAAAAAAATTCCAGAATGTTACTTTCACAAAAATGTTAATCCATGGCATTGTGCTATAGCTAATGTAAAATTATTACATAATTATAAAAACTGTTATGAATAAACTTGTTTAAATGAAACACAAAAATAGTTTTATTATATTTATTTAAAATACAAATATGCTTTAAACAGTATGTATCCAATTGTACACAAAAATAATATAAAAAATATAATTAATAATATTATACATGTCTTCAAATTACATTCTTCGGATTTTCTATACAATTCTATCCATTCTTCTGTAGCAACAGTGCTCCTATTAAAATAATATAATCTCAGCTTATAAGTTACAATGGAATATTTATTTACATCATCAAATTGGTATGAATGTAATCCATTATTTAGATTCATTCTCTTCCAAGATGATGGCCAAGTGTCATTATTTTCATTATTAACCGATGAACAAATAAATACTTCTCGAACTTTAGGATCTACTTGGATATACAAAGTATTGTTTATGAATGCAGAGAGAAATAGTACACCTGCTGGTAGAAACACCATCTTTAAAATAAATATATTTTTTACGATTCTTAGGTTTTATATTGATCATGTACCAGATTTCTTAATATATCTAATAGATCATTAACATCCTCATCATCACTTTTGGATTTATCTTCTAAAATATCTACATGTTTATGTCCCCAAGCTAGGGTTCTAAAGGAATCTTTAATTATGTACCGTTTATCATCTTTTGGAGACAAAGCAACCTTATTTTTTAATTGAGTAAACATATCATGCAATATTGAATGGAATACATTCATTTTCCTAAATTTAATTTCAGAGTTTTCAACGACATCCTTATAATCTTGTTTAGTAATGGAATTTTGTACGACATATTTTTTTACTCCCTTTGTTTTTTTTTCTGATTTATTTTCTAAATTTACACAGTAAGCTTTTGCTCCAGTACCATAAAAACTTAAAATTGGTTGACCTGCAAATTCATCTTTCATACGACCCAAAACAGATTTATTCTTAGTTATGTTATGTATATTATTTTCACTATAATTTGAGCTATTAAATTTTTCTAAGTTGTTTTGAATATCTTGGTAAAAATTTTCTGTTTCCACTTGTAATAATAAACTATCAGTATCTGTGTATAATAAGATTGCTTTGTCACCATATTTACTCTTAATATAATCATAGTAAAAATTATAAATTACAGTCTTGGATAATTCCAAGACTGAAAATCCAACATAAACAGGTTTATTATAAGTAACTTTAACTCTTTCCATTTGTATTGCTACAAAATGTTCATTAAAGACTAGACGATTTTTAAAGTTTGGTTTAGCAATCAGTGTCTGAGCACCTTGTTTTTTACCAATATTTTCCCAATGTGTGATTAATTTAATGTCAACACGCTTATCAATATTCTCTAAAGATTTGCCATATATGGCATTATTATATAATTTGTAACAATCTTTTTCGAGCTTATTTTTAGATTTATTTCTCATTTCAGTATTTAAATCAATATATGGTTTTAAAAATGGTGATTGCTTGAATTTTATAACCCTATGAATTTTATTTAATTTTAAGCCATTTTGAATTGCTTGTTTAAGATTTCGATAATGAATTACATATTTTTCTTTATTGTTTAAATTGCAAATTAATTTATTTTGTTTCGAATTAGGAGCACAAATATTTTCAGCTAAAAAAGGTAATTCGTTGTGTTTAACATGTAAATTTTGAGGATATATTATATCTACTTCCAAAACATACCCATATTCAGCATTGTCAGGTATAGACAAAACATCAAGTATTTAAATTTCTTTTCATGACATCCAAGAAAAATCACTTATTGGGAGATATTGACTCATACTATGTCCGTACAAATTAGTTGCATCTAAGTACATTATATATGAATTTGGTTTATCAGAATCATAATTTTCAAAATGAGCATTATTGGCTTCGGCTTTTCGAACGCTGCAATGACAAATTCCACCCCTTATACTATTATTAAAAAAATGTAACATATCTATATCTGTTAATAATTCTAATTTAACACCTGTCATCTTTAACATTGCATCCCAACTTAAACCAGGTAATGTATAATACTGTGCTGGATCAAGCTTAAAATTGTTTAATGATACATTTCGAAATGCTTCAAAAAAGTCTGTTAATATAAGGACATCAGATATTAAATAAATTTTTGTATAATCCAATAGAGTTTGACAATCAAATAAATTCCAAATATTAATAGCTCTGTTGTAATCTGAAGGATCTATAGACTCATCTTTTAGTCTATCGTAAAATTGATCAATACTTGGAAGTTGATTTTCATACAATTTTTCAAACGAATCAACATAAGAATAGGGATAAACACCTTTTTTTCGAATTTCATTAAACTGGTTATGATCTTGAAACTGTTTTTTAATTTCTACACATTGACTTGATTCCAAACTTTCACCAAGCTTTTCTAATGAGCTTGCAACAAAGCGAAATGAATCTAAAAATCGCATTTTAATAAACAGATTTTTTTCTTTATTATCTTTATCTTTATATTTGTCCACCAGAATTGCTTTTGAAAACGAAATGTACTTTTCTTTGTTTTGTGCAAGTACATCAATATTATCTTCTTTACAACAGAGTTGTTTAACAAATAAATGACTATCATAACCAGTTAAGTTATGAAAAAATATGGGTATGAAATATGGAATTTTGAAATTTAAGTTACATATACTATGTGCGGCATTTCGAAATTCACCTGTCAAATGATCGTGATCTTTTACTTTTTCACATTCTTCAACTTTTTCATTACATATATGACATTTATTGCAATTTATATAAGCTAATTTCTGTTCATTTGATAGGGGAATCATTTTCACAATTGGTTTAAGATGATTATTATAAATTCTATGTACATGACCTTCAATTCGTTTACAAAATTCTTCAGCTGCATCTAATCCGAAATAGGAATCCAATACTGATAAAGAATCGTCGTATGAACATTTAATGAAATATGAGAAAGCGTATGGTTCATGTTTAAACGTATTTCTAGTATATGAATCGAAATCGTTTTCAGGTTGTTCAAATTCTAATGGTTTCAAAAAGCACTCAAAATCTGCATAAATTACAAAAGGAACTTTTAGCTGCCTTTGGAAATTTTCAAATTGTAGAATATTTTCCGGTATCTGTTGACCATACTTGTTAATTTTGATGTTGGTGGTTGGAACTTTTGTATATAAATGGTTACAATCATTTTTTTGATGAATCTCTAGTTTTTGTAATGATCTAAAATAAATTAAACATCCATCACAAAAGTATTTTTTAAAATGACTTTTATTAATTTGAGTTGCTAATAATCTTGACATATTCTTAATCCAACAATAATGATTATTTTCACCATCACTTATCAACAACAAATTTACATGTTTGTGAAGTTTTTTAGCAGTACAATGAAGAGGTCCAACTACTTCATGTTTAAATCTATTCTCCTCGTAAATAGTGTCTAAGCCGTAAACATTCACAGATATTTGGTTAAGCGATTCAAATTTATGTATATCTTTTAACTTGACAGGAAACTCTATTCCTTCAAAATTAAGATAATCAAGAATATTGGGGTATGAACTTGTTCTATCAGAATGTTTTTCAGCTGGAAATAATGCGCTTATCACACTCCACCCAAAACAATAAGAGTCATTATTCTTTACATTAATTACTGCCTGTTTCTTTGCAATTTCTATTGGTAAAGGAATATATGATGATGCTCTGATTGAATTATATTTGTTTATGTTAATCTCTAAATGCAATATTTTTTCTAAAGCCCAACCTGAACCATTTTCAGCAAATATTGACACTTTTTCTTTTATTTCCAACAAAAACTGGTTATAAATATCGTTTAAATTTGTTGTTGCCGTGATTACCTTATTTTTAGTATTAAATGATTTAGTTTCTATTGTCTCCTTTGTTTGTAACAAATAATCTCCAAATAACTCAACATTAATCTTAATACATCTATGCTTAACTAATTGTTCTGAAATTAAACTTACGAATTTTTGTTTAACTTCCTCAAAAAATTCATCAATATCTACATACTTTTTGTTTGGAAGAAGCATGTAGGATATAATTCTGCTTTTGAACGCAGATGTTATAATTTTCACATTATCATTACTTTTAAGTTTGTTTTTATGAAGGTTTGAACGTAAATGCGCACTGAGTTTATTTTTAAAATACCATGTATCACAATCTTTACAACGTAATAAAGTAATTTTAGGTATACTCTCTTCTATTTTAAGTTTTTTTGTAGGTGCATCACATAGTTGGGATTTAGCTTTTCTTTTTACACCAGATGGTCTAGAAGGACACGATTCCTTTTTATGTCTATACACGTTTGATTGATGTTTAAAAAAAATTTTACAATCACTGCACTGATACATCTTAGACTAACAACTAAAGACACTCTTACTTATTCTTCTGCAATTAGATTTCTTTCTCTAATTACATCTAACCACACATATGAGTCCAGTGCTAAACTTATTAGACTTAAATGGTCATTAAAATATTTAGCTTTAACGACTCCTATAAGAACTTTATCACACAAGTTTATACCTTCCTCAATCTACCTAATTAGATTATTATCACGACACTGTAATTGTGCTTTAACGAATACTTTTTTAATTTCCAACACTTTTGTTGTATGTCTAGGTTTTAACATTGTCTAGTTACCTTCTATTAGAATTCACACATTTTCTTAGGATGATTTCTAAGTTGACAACACGAGACTGTATTCAACTTGAATAACTACTAACTCTTTTTACAAAACTCTTTTCACAATAATGTCTAACGAACTAAATATGTACTGATTTGGAACCACTTGAGATACATAACTATCTGCAAATTAATTTGTTATGATTTTAAATAATGGGATAGTGGTATTAGAAGTGGCAGGATATGGTGGGGATGAGAGTGGGGGGATATGGTGTGGATGAGAGTGGGGGGATATGGTGGGGGTGAGAGTGGGGGGATACATGTGTGGGAAGGCAGGGGGATATATCAATGGCAATGGATATATCCTTGGTCTCTAAACCCTATAAGTTCCCTACTATCCATTAAACCACTTTCTTGGAATAATAAATCGCTAGAGTAGTAAAAGCCCTTACTATAAATCGTTTTTATTAAACTGTTTTGAATGACTTCTAATTTAGTTAAGTAACATTGCCCCATGCACTTATGCCATATTGTAAGATAGAATGTACTAGAGAAAAATAAACAGTCTTTAAGTCATTTTCATATAATATGGTTTTAAGTTTTTTAAATTTATACAGAATTGACCTACATTTCTTCGTTAATATTTTAATATGTTCATCCCATTTCAAATGTCTGTCAAATTGCACTCCAAGATATTTGGTATTTGCCACTTCTTTAATTATAATATCCTGTTTATCTTGCTTTACTGTTATTTCTTTATAATTCGGAATTTTTCTTTTGCTACAGCTGAAGGCAATGTAATTTGTTTTGTCGAAATTTATTGTAAGGTACATACTGTCAAATCATTTTTTTATTAATACCAAATCGTCCTCTGCACTCTTTTTGACTTCTTTCCAGGTATTTCCAGTATACAAGACTACGGTGTCATCCGCAAAAGAAGAAATGGTGCCAACACTTCTCAAACTAAATAACTCATTTATATATATTGTAAATAGTATTGGCCCCAAAACCGTCCCCTGTGGAACACCGTACTCGACTTTTCTCAAGTCGCTTAATGATTCTGTTATTTGCACATATTGCAGTCGATTTTTTAAGTAACTTTCCATTAAATTTAATGCTATGCCCCTAAATCCTAAATTATTCAGTTTTTTTATTAATATCTCATGATCAACCGTATCGAATGCTTTTGCCAAGTTTAAAAAATGCCTAATACAGCCTTGTTTTCATCCAGATTTTTGTATATATTATTCGTTAAATAAATAAGTGGAATATCCTTTTTTTTTAATCCAAATTGTTTATTAAAGAGGAGTTTAAACCTTTCTAAGTAATATATAATCCTTTTTTTGATAATTTTTTCAACAATTTTGGCTATACTAGAGATTAATGATAGAGGTCGATAATTAGTTATTTCGGACGGGTTTCCTTTTTTTAATAATGGCTTAACAATACCTACCTTAAACGCTGAAGGAAATATGCCTTCTTGAAAAATTTTATTTATAATATGACATAAAGGATTTTTTATATATGGTGTAAGTATGCGTAGATGTTCCGATGTAATGCCGTCGTTCCCGGGAGCCTTGTTGGAATGTTTATTTATTTATTTATTTAATCAGCACTTACAGAGATAGATTACACTCCAAATAGCACATACAAAGATCAAAGACTAAAACACTACATTATTACAAATTAAATTACATTAGATCTAACTTTGTTCTTAAATGATAAAAAACTGAAACAAAACAAATCGATATTATTAAAGTTGACATTGTAATTTCCCATAAGCCTATTGCAGAAAGCCTGAGAACCATATACAGTTCGATGAATGTGTAAAAAAGATTTGTCAACCGAATAGGTCTCTGTGGGACTCTAAAGCGCACCTTTGCCAGTATCACACTACAATCAATTTTGCCATTTAGCAACTTAAACAAAAAGTATACCATCGAGTTTTTCCTGCGCCGTTCTAGACTTTCTATACCGGCCAATTGAATGCGAGTTGCATATGGCACATCTTTATAAGAAAATCGAAGCTTAAACAGTAAAAATTTTACAAATTTATTCTGAACACGTTCCAACCTCTCCTTATAACAGTAATAAATAGGATTCCATATAATACTGTTATATTCTAAGACACTACGCACTAGGCAGTTATATAATGCTTTGATAGCTTTAGTGTCATTAACATCAGAACAAGTACGGCGCAGAAAACCTAACATCCTAACCGCCTTTAAGACTATGTTATCTACGTGCTTATTAAAGCTTAAATCGCTACTAAAGGTTACACCCAAGTCATTGAAATTATCAACAGACTCCAAATTAATATTCCCTATGGAGTATGGAAACACAAAGGGTGTTTTACATTTAAAAAATCTCATAACTTTACATTTTGACACATTCATTTCTAAACCATTTAAATTGCACCATTCAACTAAATTATTAAGATCTTCTTGAACAGCTACACAATCGTTGATAGATCTAACAGAACAAAACAATTTCAAATCGTCAGCATACAAAAGATATTTGCATTTTTTAAATTGACCTACAACACTATTTATAAAAATTAAAAATAAGATTGGACCCAAGTGAGATCCTTGCGGCACTCCCGACAAAACATTTATTTTACGTGACACTACATTTCCAAGTTTAACGCACTGTTTACGATCCTTCAAATACGACGCAATCCATGTCAGATATGATCCACTGACTCCCAACTGCAAAAGTTTCTCGATCAATAAGCGATGACAAACTCGATCAAAGGCCTTTGATATGTCAGTGTATATTGCATCCACTTGAAAGCCATTCTCCACATCATTAACCAAACTGTCATGGAGGACACCCAGGTTAGTGGCTGTTGATCTGCCTTCAAAGAAACCATGTTGATGAGGGGATATGCGATATTTCACTGATTCAAAAAGTTCATCTGTGATAATGGATTCAAACACCTTTGACACAACCGGTAGCAAAGACACTCCCCGGTAGTTTTCGATGTCATTCTTTGAGCCAGATTTAAAAATAGGTATGAGCCATGACTGCTTCCATAAAGTTGGAAAAGTCCCCTTGTCAAATGACATCTGAAAAATAGTCCTTAATGGGACTGACAATGCGCTGCTGCAGCATTTCACGAAAATAGGGGGTATTCCATCTGAACCAGTACTTTTATTTATATCTAAATTATTTAATTTCTGCAACACTTCATCATATGTAAATAAATGATTGGTAAGGGACATGCACTCATATTCATCAATAGACGTGATTGCTCTGCCAGTGTGATCTTTGTAACAGCTCTCAAAGTGATCAGCAAATGCATTAGAGATTTCTGATGGTGACTGCATATCCTGATCACGATAACACATACTTCTAGGAATACCTTTGTCCTTTCTCAGAGTTTTCACATAGGACCAGAAGTATTTAATATTCTTGGGAATCATCTGTTCAGTATTAGTTACAAACAACAAATATCTCAGGTCGATCATATTCTTGGACTCTTTACGAAGTTTAGAATATTCTGTATAGTCACTCATACATTTAGTGCGCTTATATTTCTGATAAGCTTTATTCTTTCTTTTAATAATGCTTTTTGTTTCTGATGTGTACCAGTTTGGATATTTATTTCTCTTGTTTATCTTTCTTGGAACATACTCCTCAACGACTTCAAAAATTATGTTATAAAAACGTTGGACAGCGTCGTCTACGTCAGAACAGCCTTCTAACCACCTCCAGTCAATTCCGCGAAGGTAATTGTTTATAGCGGTAAAATTTCCCTTTTGAAAATTATACAGAATTTCCTGTTTAGCCTCAAAAGTAGAGAACGATGGCAATGAAATATTAATTTCCAGCGGTACATGATGCTGAACCACTTTGCTAAGTGGCATTTGCGCCGAAATAACTGTGCAGTCAAGGAAACCATCACAAAACACTAAATCCAGGTATCTGCCAAATTCATTAGGTATATGGTTAATTTGTTGTAGCTCGTTAGCAAATAAACCAGTTATTAAAATCTCAGCCGCCAGAGAAGATAAGTTAGTAGGTACCAGAGTATTATCGTCGAGAATCCATTCAGCTGACGGTAAGTTAAAGTCTCCAGAAACCAAAAATTTAACCTTTTTATACCTGAGTCTGAGTTCCTCCAGCCTTTCTAAATATTTTCTATAGGACTCGCATGTTGAATTTGGAGGAAAGTAGACAGAGCCCAAAATAAAACTTACACCGTAAACTTTAACCATCACCCATACATCATCGAATGTTGGATCATTAGAACTAGGTAACATTCTACTGTCAAAACAAGACTTAACAGCAATCAGAGAACCTCCTCCTCTGGCACAATTGAGAAGAGTATAGTTTCTGTCAGCCCGATAGGCAACGTAGTATGGACCAAACATTTCAGAATTGCATATGTCTTCGGTCAGCCATGTCTCAGTAAGAAAAATCCAGTCGTATTCTGAGGCTTTTATAGAGTTTGAAATGTCTCTGATCTTAGTCTTAAGGCCTCCCGTGTTCTGGTGGTAAGCTGATATTCTGGATTCCTTATGGGTTAAAAATAGGTTCTCTTTCGTCGATGGAATAAAAAATTTTCTTTTTGTGATATTGACAAATAGTTATTTACAAGAAACGTAATCAGTTCTTTTCTTGATCCATAATCCAAGCCTCCATTCTTATTCGCGGAAGTAATCGGAATGAAAGGAATGTCCACTTCACACAAATAAGACCTCACTAAAGTGTTAATATCGTGAATAAGTCTGTTAAGAACTGGTCTTTTCACGTGGTAGCTGCAGCCAACAACGATTAAGTTTGTGTTAGACGTTGCTTGAGTAAGTTTATCCAGTTCTTCACGAGTTGTGATCCGACCAATAACAGCATCAAAACTAGGAATAAAAATAAAACAGAATCATCCTTGCTGAAGTTTCTGCACAGTTTAGGACACTCATCAACAATATCCGAAATCTTAAACCTAACATCAATCTGGCAATTTACATCAAACGACCCGTCGGTTAAATTCTTGAACATTAAACCTGACCCCTTTGCGCTCTTGCCCCCCATGATGAGTAATTGTCTTTTTTTTATAGGTATGTTATTACTATTAACTGACAATTGATTACATGGCGATTCTGGTTTAGTTGACTGTACATCAGCTGCCTGGTTTATGGAGGACCCGTTACCTCCTTCAGTAGATCCAGAAATATTCATATTGTGAGAATCAAAAATCCTCTGTTTTAATTTTTTAATGTCCCTAGAGTAAACTTCATTTTCGTTTTCCAGGGTGCTAACGCTGACCAACAAATTTTTATTCATGTCGCCTAGGTCTTTTATTTTTGACTCGAGGGTACTCTTGTTCTCTCTTAAAAGCTGAAGTTCTGTTGCTATTTCTTGTTTCTTAATTCTAAGGGCTTTGATCTCATCAGTCAATAGAGCGTTTCGGTTTTTGAAATCATTCATCTGGCTCAAATATTCGTTTCCCTCTTTCTCAAGGGTGGTATTAATTATCTGGCTGCTACGTCTAAGTCTTTCAATGTGCCTGTCTCTACTTTTTATTTCTTTTTCCAAATTTTCTTTAGCTCTTCGTCATCATTGTGTTTTGACTGGCAATCCGTCGAACAAACCACTTGTAACCACTAAGTCTGATAATATCTGAACATCTACCCATACAACTAGGGTGATAAATAGCACTACATACAACACAGCAAAAGTTGGAAAATTCTTTATTTTTGCAGCACTTAAAAGAACGATTCATTTTGCAAAATAACGTCCGACCAATCCAAATAACGCAAGACAGTGCGAAAACTCACTATTGCTATTGTTATTGATTATCAGTTGTTGTTATTGTTATGGATATAAAGGAATGCCTTCAACTGATAAGAGAACAAACAAGACGAGGTTTTTGCCAAAAAACCACCACTGATTTGACCAGCGTTTTCAGTGATTAAGCTGATTTTATTGCGTCTACGGAGAAAAACACATATATTGTAAAAAACACCACTTTTTTCTGCATAAGACAATACCCGACACTTGTATACTTTCATACTCTAAATATGTTATATTCCGTTTTGAACTGGCTGTAACTTTATCCGTATATTAAACTCTTAAACCTTAAATTTGATTGAACTGTTCTGTTATGTTTTCCCAATTAGATACATTAACTTGTTTGGAAATGTTTTTAGCCAAATTTCTGCCTAATTCTGAGAAGTATTTGTTAAAAGAGTTTGCTATTTCTTTTGTAGTTTTCAGGGTCTTACCTTCAAAATGTATTTCTGAGATATTAGTTTTTCCCTACATTTACCTGTAAATTTATTAATGGATTTCCATTAAGATTTACTATCCCCTCCATTTTTTCCATCTCAAGCTTGAAATAATCTGTTTTGGTTTTAAAGATTAACTTATTTAAGGTCTTCTTATAATCTTTATACCTCCTTTCGTTTTCAATATTTTCAATGTTTCTCCTATAATCTCTATAAAGCTTTTGTTTATTTTCAATGGACTTCATTAATCCCAGAGTTATCCAGGGGTTCCTTTTTTTGTATTTCGTTTTATACTGCATTTCTATTTTAGAGTGTTCTAATCCCTTTTTAAGTTTTTCTATAAAGTAATTAGTACCATCCTCGATGTTTACACATCTGTAAACATTATCCCAGTTTACATTTTGAATGTAGTTCTGATATTTATTTTCATCTAATCTATATGTTTTTGTTGTATGAGGTAAAGGGATATTATTTTCCTGATTTGGTCAGAGCAGCTATAGGGAAATGGTCAGTTAAATCGGTGTTTAAAATGAAGGATTCCACTTGTACATGATCACCACCTTTTAAAAATATATGGTCAATACACGAATTAGAACCGTTTTGTATTCTCGTTGGTTTATTAATTAGTGATTTAAAACCAAATTCGCTTAATACATTAAGATAGTTTTGTGAGTATTCCTTGTTTGACTTTATGTCCAAGTTAATGTCGCCTACAAAAAAATGAAAATTAAGATTTCTATTAACGTATTTATCAAAAAAAATACTTAAATTGTCTATAAATGCATTCGGGCATGTACCTAGACGGTGGCCGGTAAATGGCACTAATAAGAATTTTCTGTCCCAATTTTTGTACTATTATATTTAACACTTTAATATTTACAATATTATCACGTTCCAAGGAAAAACAGTTTTTATAATTGTTTTTTACATATACTATAACCCCATCATTTTTATTGATGTCTCCCTCATTATAAATTGCAAAGTACCCATCCAACTTAAAGAAATTTAAATCCTGTACTTTTCAAGTCTCGCTAAGTATAATAATATCAAAACAGTAGGTACTGAAATTCATGTATCATGAGTAGCAACTCATCGAAATTTTTATTTATACTTCTTATATTGCAATGTAGTATAGAAAACCCGTTATAACTAAAATGTTTATATATTGGTAAAAATTGGGCTGAATTATCGATATCTTTCGACTCTATTTCAAGAAATGATAATTCGTCCAGGTATGAGTTCATTTTTTAATTTTTGTATCTACTATTTAAGTGGACGCCGTAGCTACCCGCTTTAACAGATTTCATGCTGATACCTTCACGAAAGCCAGCGGCCGGCTGACGTGGAAAGGCATCGCGGATGGCCGGCAATTTAAGGGGGCCAGTGGCGTAACTACCAATAATTTATTACCAACTTCTAAAAAGAAAGATTACTCAAATCGATTGGCATTCTTGTATATCTATTTATGGTAACGTACAAACGTTTGCTGCGAGTGAAAAATTGAATAAATGGCTGACGGATAAATAATTTCTTCTAAAAAAATATATATTTGGCATCATAATTGTCGCTTCTAATTGGTAAAAATTAAATAGTAAGTTATAGTGGTTTCATAGGATTTTATGTCAATTTGGGAACTTTTGGAATTAAACACTTTTGATTCCTCATTGCCTTGAAAAATATAGAAAATATGTAATCGAGAAATTATTTTATTTGTTTTTACCCTCGCAGCTAAATATATATAAATAAAATGGAACAACTTTAAAAAGTTGTCTACAAATAATTAAATAAAAAATTAATATAACTAACAGGTAAGTACCTACTCCTGGAAAAGTCGATGCTTTAAAAAAAAGTGTAAAACTATGCAAAAATAGTTAGAAATTCGCGATATGCACAAAATGGGCTTTATCAATAAATTTTCATTTTGACCCTATCGTATAGAGAACGAAAAAATAAAATTTTCTACCTTACAGTTTTAAAAATATTTAATTATTTACGGAGAAAATAATTAAACAAAGTGCGCTATCTAATAAAAACACGCAGAAGAAAGTACAAACGTCACAACAAAACCGGCAAATGGGCAACTCGGGACAGCCTTCATTCTGATAACAAATAAGAAATCTTCAATGTTTCACATTCTGACATGTTGTGAAATTGTAAACTAAAAAACATCAATGATTTATCATTTCCGCTTATTTAAATAGAGATTTTAAAAAAATTTTTAACAGTCGCCATTTTGAAATAGCTTAACAGAATCGCGCCAAAATTTATAAGCATACGGTACGATATATTAGCTTTCAAATGATGTATCACAAGCTGTATGTTTCCATTTAAAAAAAAGATCGATGTCGTCATATCTTTGACAAATGTCTATAAAAAAACAAACCAATAACGTCAAAATGTGAGCATATATGAAACTAAGTTGACGTGTCCGAGCGTTTTTCCTAAAAGTTACAGGTGAAGACTATATTAATTTTATTCCGGACTTCTGGGAAGCCCTGTATATAGTACTTCCAGTTTGAACAGAAATAAAATGGTGTGTCTACTATACAGGGTCCTGCACCTCACCTCCTGTCTTCTATAGGTCACTTATTCATTAAGTTAGGAGTTTGATATTTTGCAAAATATTTTTGTATATACAGGGTGTTCCAAAAACGTGTGACGTCATAAGGATCTATTTTTTTAGATTACATGCTATATATATTCTTACTTACTTGAATTCCTCTTATAGTTGCCTACATATCCCCAAAATTTTAATGAAATCGTTTCAGTATTATAGGCGAAAAAAAAAACTAAAAAAAATCCGTTTTGCACCACTGGTTTTAAAAATTAATAAAAAAAAAAATAATGCCTCGTTAATAAAATTGTACAAAGGTACTTAATAAATAAGGTCAAACAGTCTCGTTAACCAAGTTTGATTAATACGAATTGTACAGGGTGTCCAAAGTTTAGTCTCAAACTTTGCAAACTTTAAATCAATTTATTTTTCTTATTTCAAATTGTAACCCCTGTATATTGTTATTCGATGCAGAATTAAAAATTAAACATTTGTTCTAATTACAACCCTATCGCAATTTCCAAAGCATCAAAACTTATTTGCAGAAAACTCCTTTTATCAACTATTCCACCAGTCATTATCATAAATAAATATCGAAGGTGACGTTGAAAAACAATTTATTGGAATTAACGTTTACTAAGGTGACAAAAAATAATTATTTTCGCATGCTTCTAATATGAAAATCATATCTACGCGCTCTTCTTGGTTGTATTCCATCATAAAAAATAATATAGATTAAATAATCTAACAATATTTGAAACTAAAGTCAAAATGGGCTTTTGTCGTTTTAATAAACTTTTATACCAATAAATTGTTTTTCAAAGCCACCTTCCATATTTATTTATAATAATGACTGGTGGAATAGTTGATAAAATGAGTTTTCTGCAAATAAGTCTTGATGCCTCAGAAATTGCGATAGGGTTGTAATTAAAACAAATATTTGATTTTTAATTCTGCATCAAATGACATAATAATATACAGGGGTTCCAATTTAAAATAAGAAAAATAAATTGATTTAAAGTTTGCAAAGTTTGACACTAAATTTTGGACACCCTGTACAATTCGTATTAATAAAACTTGGTTAACGAGTCTGTTCGACCTTATTTATTAAGTGCCTATGTATAATTTTATTAACGAGGCATTATTTTAATTTTTAATTAATTTTTAAAACCAGTGGTGCAAAACTAATATTTAATAGTTTTTTTTTTCGTCTATAATACTGAACCGATTTTATTAAAATTTTAGGGAATGAAGGCTTTTTAAATTAAATTTAAATAAGTAAAAATATTTATGACATGTAATTTAAAAAAATAGATCCTAATGACGTCACACTTTTTTGGAACACCCTGTATAAATAAAAATATTATCCTGAAATGCGCCCTGGAATACAGGTAAAGTCTGCAAAATATTAAAATCCTAACTTAACTAATAAGTGAGCTATAGAAGACGGGAGGTGAGAAGCAGGACCCTGTATACTATAATGACAGATAATAAAATCATAAAAAAAACAAATGAAAAAAAAATGTTGTCGCCAAAATGTAGATCATACAAAATCTCAATCGACGTGTTTTTCCATTTAAAAAAAATATATTTTCCTAATCTAGCGAATTTATTCCGGTTATAATCCTCACTCTGTACAACAAACCCGTACAACATAATTTCAACAGAAAATCAAATCCGCCCTCATAAACAATAAACTGGTTCGCACGACGAAATAAATATAATTCTTTTACTCTAATAATAGAATATTAAAGTCCAATCGTCCACATAAAGAGACATAAATAACTATGAGTCAATTATCTATACAATTCATTTGGTGCATTGTACACATTCTTGGTATCACCGACCGGCAAGGCAAGGCGGTTTGCGTCTCCATAAGTTCGCCACTGATATTGTAAGAAAGAGAGCATCGGTGGGCGACTGCGATGGATTATAAATAAGCTAAGAAATAGACTAAAAATCGAATTTTCGTTTAAAAAAAAAACAGTAATCGTTTTAAAAAAAATGTTTTTATAAAAGTTGTCTAAAATTAGTTACAGAATATTGGAAAGTCCATATGGTGTTGCTAAATTAAAAAATAAATGATTTAAATATACATAATACATATATGACAAACCAAAAGGACTTTCCAATATTCTTTGCTAAATTTCAAAAAACTTTTATATACAACATTTTTTTCTTAATCGATTAATAAACCCTTGAAAAGAAAACTCGTTTTAGAGGTGTACGGAGTCCTCTTAATAGCTAAACTATGTAATATTAATTATTTGAATAATAAAAGGTAAATATTAGTAGAACTAGAGGGTAACCTAATAAAAATTTAAATATAATAAGATAAGATTCTGTAAAGTAATAATATTTAGTTCTTTTGTGTAGTGGATTTGGTTTGGCTTCTTGTGATAATATTTGCGCCAGCGGTATGGGGACTGTAGTTGATTTTTGTCCTTTTCCTCTTGTGTGATTTCTTTCTTTCCCTTGACTTTAGATCTGTGTTACTTTGCTGTTGTGTTAATGCCAAGTCTGATTCTTCGTTTGAAATTTCGGGTTCCGAGTCGGTTGAAACACACTCTTGATTTTCTAGTTCTTTTAGTTTTTCCGCCGTGTATGGCTGATCATTAATATATAACGTCCCTCCTTTTATTCGGGTTTGAAGACCTTGAGCTCTAGCAATTTTTTGATGATTCACTAGGGTCTTTTGGGTTTGACGATCCTCTAGATATAAATCGTTGGATATGGATATGTTGGTACCTTTATGGCGGTTTAAGTGGGGAAATAGAGACGATTTTTTTAAATAAGAAATGAACTCAATTACTACGGGGGGAGTTTCACTTTTACCGACAAGTGAAATAGTATTTATGTCACTTTCCGATATTTTAACTGGTAACAGTTCACTGATTCGAGTCAAACAGGATTTAATAAGGTTTTCCCGCGAAATATTTCGTTTTAAACCAATTCCGAAACTAATAATATTGTTCTTTCTTATTTTTCTCTGCAATTCTATACTATATTTCTTAAGCTGTCCAATTTCTTTATTAACTGAGTCGATTTTCTCATTTACCGTCTTTGATATACTTTTTATTTCATCCCTCAATAATTTTGTTTGATCCGCACTATTTTCTTGTATTTTTTTTTAAACTGTTGTTCGTTAGCTTTATTTAGAATATCGAAAAGTTTTTCTTCAGTAATTAGAGACATGGTCCTGACTGATACCTAATACCTGTGGTGCAAAACGTAAATTCTGGCCGTACAACAAAAAGTTGCAATAATGTTTATTGTTATTATAATGCCAAGCGATTTTAGTCTTAATGCACTAGTACTTACAGTCTTTTTGGTGATTTTTACATTTTACTGCCCTATTTCATATTTTTTGCGTGGTTCTTCATAGGGTGCACTTAAAACACATACATGTCCTTAATTTAAGGCACATATCAATTTAATTCGCACTTTATCTCTTAAAAAACACAATTTTATACACCAATACTTTTCACGATGCGGCTGGTTTTAGTGTATGTAATCTATAGTATATGACATCTTAGTATATGGAAAAGATCTGGAAGAACACAATGAAAACCTTAAAAAAGTTCTGTTAAAACTGAAAACTACAGGCCTTAAATTAAAACCATCTAAGTGCCAATTTGCTTATAAACAAATAACAGTGCTAGGTCACACTATCAGTGATCAAGGTATTTTACCGGATTCCTCTAAATTGGAAGCAGTGGAGAGATTTACAACCCCTACAAACAAAAAATCACTTCAGAGTTTCCTTGGCCTTGCAAACTACTACAGAAAATTTGTAGAAATATTCAGTGTAATTGCTAGACCGTTGTATAATCTACTCAAGAAAGGAAACCATTTTTATGGAAATTAGAACAAGAAGATGCTTTCCAAACAATCAAGCAAAAGTTAATCTCACCACCAGTGCTGACACACTACCTTCCAGAAGCAGAAAAAGAACTTCACGTCGACGCATCAGACTTAGGAATCTCAGCGATACTACCGCAAAAAGTACAAGAAGAAATGCACCAAATTTGTTATATTTCTAGGTCGCTGACTAAGGCAGAACGAAATTATGGTGTAGGAGAAAAAGGAGGCCTCGCTATAGTATGGAGTTTGACGTATCTTAGGAGCTACATTTGGGGTCAACACATAAAAAATTTTTCAGATCATCAACCCGTATGTTATTTAAACAGTATAAAAAATGTCACAGGAAGATTAGCTAGATGGAGTTGTAAACTACAAGAATTTGACTATGAAATCATTCATAAGACAGGAAAATGCAACCAAGATGCAGACTGTCTCTCTAGGCAACCATGTTTTGAGGCTACAAGCACAGACGAAGATACCGTTAATGAGATACCTACATTTTTGTTACCTTTGGTGGATATTACAGAATTTCAAGAAGAGGATCCAGTGTTGTCAGATCTAGTTCAAGCAGTCCAAAACCCAAAACCCAAATTATGGTAATTCACATCTTCAGCGCCGTGCTAAGAACTTCAAAATCGTTGATGGAGTATTATACAAAAAAATCCGTGGTACCACACGAAGCAGACAAATTAGTAATTCCACAGGGACTAAAAGCTCAACTTATGAACCAGCTACATTGCGAGCCTTTATCAGGACATCTTGGATTTGCTAGAACGTATGACAGAGTAAACAAACGCTATTATTGGGACAAAATGCATATAGACATCAAAAAGTTCATTAGGGGATGTCCAGACTGTCAAATAAGAAAAGGCCCAAATAATGAAAAACCGGCAGGTGACCTTCAACCAATACAAATAGACGATTTGCAACCCCTTGACATGATAGGAATTGACATATTAAGACCACTAACGAAGACAAAGGAGAAAAATAATAACATAGTAGTTTGCACAGATTATGTAACACGATTTGCGATAACCAAAGCCATGCCAAGTGCAAAAGCTGAGGAGATAGCTGCATTTTTAGTGGACTATTTTATAAGTATACATAGTGTACCAAGAAAGATATTGAGCGATAGAGGTCAGGTCTTCAGATTAGAAATGGTGAGACAAATGGTACAAAACATGGGAGCAAAAAACATATACACAACATCGTATCATCCGCAAAAAAATGGTTTAACTGAACATTTCAATCGAACACTAGCAGACATGCTCAGTTTGTATGTATCAACAGCGCAAGACGACTGGTGCAAGTACTTACCACTAGTCACATTTGCATATAATACCAGTAAGCAAGATACCACACAGTTTTCGCCATTTTATTTAGTTTTTGGGAGACAGCCAAACCTGATTCCAGACGCCATGTTTTTAAAATCAACAACTTTGTTATTGCCAAATCCAGACATAGTAGCACACACGGAACAAGCAAAAAGAAACATTGCACAAAAACAAATAAAGGACAAATCCAGATACGACGATAAACACAAGGAGGTGACGTATGAAACAGGAAACAAAGTCAAATTGAGGGTGTTCATAAGAAAAAAGGGAAAAAGTGACAAGTTACAATGTAAATATCATGGTCTATTTGTCAAAGTTAAGAAAGTATCACCCGTCAATTACATAATACAAAGAGGAGATGGAGCAAAAGCAAAACAAGAAACAGTACACGTCTGCAGATTAGCCCATATTACGAACCATATAACTTTTCTAATTAGCTAGAACAACAACAACAACAACAAAGTCAAATTGAGGGTGTTCATAAGAAAAAAGGGAAAAAGTAACAAGTTACAATGTAAATATCATGGTCCATTTGTCATAGTTAAGAAAGTATCACCCGTCAATTACATAATACAAAGAGGAGAGGGAGCAAGAGCAAAACAAGAAACAGTACACGTCTGCAGATTAGCCCCATATTACGCACCATATAACTTTTCTAATTAGTTAGAATAATGCATATAATAATTTTTAAACTTGTTTTGTTGTATACCACTATGAAAATGCAGTAGTAAATAATATTTTTTTTTCTTGTTGTTTTCCCCCAAAAATTGAAAAAGTATAAGGTAATAGTCAAGGTAAAAAGATGAAAAATTATGCGTGTTGTGTTTCGAAAGTAGAAAAATATTAGGGATCGTGAGCAGCTGCACGAGGCTCTGAAACAGTTGGGTTCTTGCTGGAACGCATGTCTGATCAACATGTAATAATCTAGCAATTTTCAACTGTCGTATCGCGTCTTATATGTAATAAATGTTTTGTTAAAAGGGGAGATAAGGGATCAAATCCATCAAAAATTTAAATTTTTTGTATAACTTTGGATAAGAGAGGGGGGAACAATCAGAGAAGATAATGAGGTAAAAGTTTAAAGAAAAGGTAGAGTGGTTGAAGGCGTTGTTCGAGGTAAATGGTTCGGCTATGATTATGCGGTGGCTAAAAGCCCAAAATGTAGGGGGCAAACTGAATTTTTGTCTCATGTAAATAGTGTGTTGTCTCACTTGTATTAGTAAAATGTCTAATCCCTGTTTTTGTCTTTCATGTACAATGCTGAGCGATGGCCAGACCGGTCCGACCACAAGCTGGACACCAGGCAACCAGGGGCAGGAAGGTCCTCAAGGACAATCATCCTCGTCGGGTTCAAGGGCTGTCACCCCAGCCATGCCGACTCAGCCGTGCCGACTCAGCCATGCCAACTCAGCCGTGCCGACTCAGCCATGTCAGTCTTGAAGATTAAAAGACAACGCAGACAGGGACGAGGACGAGAAGAGAAGCTTAAGGGGCAAATTTTTTTTTGTAAAATTGTATAAAATTGTAAGCCCAAAGGTTAATTTGTTAATTAGGATTTAAGTGATTTGATGAAACTTCTTTTTGTTTCCGTGGGAAGGGGGGGGGGGGATAGTGTCACGAAGGATGTCATTCGTTCGGTAGATGATGGTACCTGGCTCCCCTTCTCTTGACTTGAAGACGATGGACGAGGGGGCCCAGCGGCCGAGGTAGACGGCGGGTTCATCTTTCATGCCGCAGCCAAGCGAGACGGTCGGTTTGCTGTACGCCCCATGCGAATAGATCGCGAATGAGACACTTCCCCCGCCACATTGCCAGAAGGGCCGATAGTTAAAGGTAGGCCTGAATTTATTTTGTATTAAATTGTTTTTATTGTCTATTATTGAATAATAAACCTGTAAAATAAGTATGATGACGATCTTTTAATCAAGGACCCCGGTGCCCTCGTGACAGTATTTTAAAAACATCGAAATAATATAACTTTTTATTGCTATTATACAACCTGTTGTCAGAAAATCTTTACTTTATTGATATTTTAACGGAGAAACCCCAGCACAGATCCAGGTACTATATTTATGCATAAAAAAGGCTTTCTACAAAGTATTGTGTGCCATGAGAAAAAAGTTACCTGTCTGTGTCATATTAAAGTGTGTATTTGTACTCACCAACAGCAAAATTTTTGCTTGACCTTTGCGATTACAAAATATAATAAAACGAATATGGCCAACATTGTATAAATAAGTATATAATTATATAAATTAAGGTACCATTGCACCCAAAAAAAAACTGGGACAGCAAAATTGTTGTTATAGAGTAGCTTCTTGACTATAAGGAATATGTAAAATCTATTGAGTGAAGGTTATCATTGTTATTATAATAGTTGTCATGGAAGTGAAAAGGTTTAACAACAATACCATATTTTTAGAAATACGAGGAAAAATAAAAATACGCATATTGTGTTTTAAAATGTAACAAAAATAAAACAAAATTTTTTAACAAACGGTATTTCTTGTATAATTCCTTATGAGTTATACCATATAACAAGGTATTGTTAATGTTTTTCAGCCATTGCTTAATCAAGTCTTTATTTTTTAAGGGAGGAAAGCGAAAACGTCGACTATAATAATCTGTACATCCTGGGACACATGACTCAACACTTCATCTTGGAACGTTTTGCTTCTCCAAAGAATTCAGACATTTTACCTGATTTAAAAGCTTACGAATTAAGCCGAACTTTTTTAAACGCACTAACAAACAAACAAACGCACAAAATAAACACTGTCTGTGAAATTCACCTGATAACTGATACACGCCACAACAAGGATACAAGACAACTGAAACAAATTTTCAAATTTATGAGCGAAGAAAACTTTATTCATTCTGTAATGAACAACTAGCGCCATCTACTAATCGTCAAGACTACTTAAAAACATATGGACCGGACGGTCCCATTAAAATTCTAAATTGACTATTTTGTGAAAGCCACGTCTCTGACAGAGCCATTATGTCAAAATTATAGTCAACTATCTAATTAACAAATTCACCAAAGCCTGTTTTTATTAATCTTATGTTTAAGTGCGCTATACAAAGTGTGTATGTTGTCTGGTACCTACTTAAATTGTTTTCTGAAAAACCTGACGACTGCTCGCCTAAATCGTCGCTATCTGACATCGTGAAATCCCCTCCAGCCGCGGCAACCGTCCAATCCCCAACGCCAATCCACCAACATCCTAAACAGCTCTCCACTCAAGACCATAGTTAAAAGGACATTACTACCTAATTTGTTAAAGGGTTGATTACAATATTTTATTCCTACTAAAATTAACCTAAGAACTATAAATACCGAACCTATTTTGCATGATAATTCTCATACAGAAAGCACCTGCGGTGCCACCAAATTATAAAATCATTATTTTTTTTAAACTAAGCAAATGTTTATCTCATTTACACGTTAATTTATAGCTTTTACCCGGATAGTATAAAAAATAAACTGGTATAGGCATGAAACAAAATAATTAATTAGTATTTGAAGTTCAAAACATTTTACTCAACGTTTCCATTAAACCTGACCTAAATAAGAATAGGTTAAGTTCTTTAGTATAGAAGGGTAGACAATAATAGTTACCAATAGTACGGGATATTGTCGCGGCATTCTATCCAAAGAAAAGAGCAAAAAGCACACTAATTTTCACTTATTACCCGTCCAAGGGAATCACAATGTTTTTTATTTCATCTTCGTTTCGGATTAACTTTTTATTCCCGTCACTTTCAACATACACAACCCCGTTAAAGGTTCACACCGATTTTCCCACAAGGATCCGAACTTTTTTAAACAGGGTAAGGTTTTTCATTTGTTAACATTTCGACAATATAATTTTACCCGAACCTTTGAGCAACCTTTTCTTGATAAATCCTTGATCGCGAAGTCATTTTTGGCAACATTTTACCGCAACTGGCCTTAGATGGCCATCCACTCGAGAGTTATTTACTTTTTGCCGATACGATATACATAGCTAATATCGGATTTGTTTATATGTATCTAGTAGTAATTTGTTTTTAAATAAGTTCAGTAATGTCTAGTCCAAATCATGTCTATTTTTTCTCCTTGATACCGTGCACGATTAAAAATTGGCCGTTTTTTTCAAGTTCTAATTGTCGGACTTGGTTCTGAAGCGTGGAGATCGACATCTTTATGTTCATGACGTCACTACTTAGTGATGACAAAGAAGTGTTATTTTTTTGCTGGAACTCCGTTAATCTATCGAAGAAACTGTTGGCTGCCTTACTAGAACCATCCACTGGGATTGACTGAGTATTCTTCAGGGCTGTAAAGTCGTCCCTAAGCTCACTCAGTCCTGAATTGAAGTCCAACGCTATTTGTTCTAAACGTACACTTAGTTCTCTGGTGCTGATCTTTTTAGCCATTTTCTAGGAGCTATTTTCCTATCAAGATGCACAACATTTACTTCAATTATTGGCAAATCACTATTTTTAATTATTTAATGAGCTTAATTACTTTTAAAATATTAAATATTTGGGAGCACACTACAAAACCACTATCTCATCAGAAGCGCCACCTGGTGAGTATGCGGGAACGTGGTGGCCATGGGTGAGCAACGACTATAAATAAGAAGGATAGCTTACTTCCATAAGAGCAACGTTAGATTTTGCCTGAACGGATGTGACGTAGGCATGGGTACAGAATTCGTTTAGATCGATGAAATTCAGTGTGTTTACGTTCTGATTTCTTGTGTTTCTTTTGAGTTTTTGGTGACTATTTGTTAATTTTTAGTTGATTTTGAGTGATAATAAACATTTAAGAACATCGTGCACTAAAAATTTGGTGCCTTAAGCTTAATTCTGTGTGTTTTTTGTCTTTACACGGACTTGGTGTACAATAAAGTATTTTTGGACCTTTTGCATTCTAATCAGTATTTTAACAGTTTTGGTAATTTTTTTCAATGAAATACAGAAAACAAATATCTTAAATACTATTTTGTTGTTATAGATTCAAATGCCTGGGCAGATTTGTGCGGTTGCTTCATGTAAAAGCAACAGGCTAACCCTCAAAAAAGAGAAGGTACACCTAATATTCCATTCGTTTCCAAAAGCTTGTGATTTAGTCTCATCTACCATGAGGAAAGAATGGATAAATAGGTATAAAAGAGAGGATAAATTTAATCCAAGTACGTCCAGAATATGCTCCCTACATTTTACCTTGAATGATTATGAAAGAGACTTACAAAATGAGCTTCTAGGTAATAATATGTTCATAATATACTAATTACCTTTGCGACGAGTTCTTAAAAAAACTGCAGTTCCCACTCTAGGCTGTAAGATATTATTAAGAAAAGAAAATCACTTAGAAACACCCGAGAAAAAATCAATAATTTAAGATACACCGCGTGCTAAGAGAGCTGGGAAAAAGATAAACAAGGATCTGGTCCAATCCTTACTTACAAAAAGTTATAGTGTCCCAAGTACATCCATAGCTGGACCTTCATCTGACACTGAAATATTAGACAAGCCAAGTACCTACTTTACCCATACTACTCGAGCCCATACCCACCCCAGATGCTTATAGGGAAAAGTATGAAGATTTATTGGTGAAGTATAATAAACTGAAGTCCAATACTGATAAAAAAATGAAAGTGTTAAATGACATGCTTAAGTACTATAAAGTAAAATGCTATAATCAATCCATTAGTACAAGTGCTAAGTCCGTTATGGCTGTAAAACTTTTGAATATGGTGCTTACTAATAACCAGATTTCTTTACTTTCAAGGAGAAAAAAATTGTTTATTGGACAAATCAAGAAATTTCAGTAGCATTTACTTTGCGCTACTACAGCAAAAAATGTTACTTGTATCTTCGTTACAGCCTAAATTATCCATTGCCAGCACTCTCCAGCCTAAGACTAAGACGTTGGGCTTCTCGATTAAATATAAATCAAAAATATGCAGAGATAAGATTTAAAATGAAGGGGTACCTTCCAACTTTGTGCAGATTTGGGATATTTTTATTCCAGTTACCTGTTCGATGTTCCGATACTGATATCTTACATGGGAATCGCCCATATGTATTTTATTTTACCTGGTTTATATTTGTGATTTGTGTATTTTCAATATTTTTGTCATCTCTAAATGGCCTGGCCTGGTTATTAAAATATTTATTTATTTATGTACTTTTTTTTACTATTTTTAAGTAAATATAAAGGGGCCATTTTATTGTACTTTTTTCAGATTCGCCTTAATATTAAATATGTATATTTGGTCATATTTTTACAAACAAATATATTTATATATTTAAATGAATATATTTTATTTTACTTTAGTTTCCCATTAGTATATAGATATGATTAAACATATTACATTACACTTATAATTATACAGTCGTTTTGAGTAAAACGAAAATTCTATTAATTTAGTACCAATTCTATATAAACGAGGCCAGTCTGAAAGTGTACCCACGGTCACGTCACCTTCGGCTAACAAATCGAGTGAACTAAGCTATCCTTCTTATTTATGGTTCTTGATGGGTGAGATCCTCCTCTATCTCAGTTCCACCTATAGTCTCGCTTAAAAGTTCGTGTCCAGTTCTCTTCCTGCCTAAGAGCGACGTCGAACTCCCATTCTTGCCTCTCCTTTTATCACCAAGTGAAGTGGAGGAAGGTCTAGGTTGATCTCCATTATGGATGTGGGGGTTGATTTCATACCTTCCGTGATACTTAAGCAGGCCAGTCTTTGCAGGCTTCCTAACTTTGATATTTTGGTTATTTGCTGTACCTTTGGCTACCATACCAAGGCTACATATGTTTTTGCGGGTCTTACCACTCTGGTATACAGCCAGTGCACCAGCCTAGGTGAGAGTCTCCATGTTTTACCGTACATTCGTTTAGTAACTGTTAAAATAACTTCTGACTTTCGGAGAGTTTTTTCCAAGTGTTTGTTCCAGGTCAGTTTGGAATCTAAGGTTACTGATATTGGATTTTGGTAAATACTAAAGGTCAAATCCTCTTCTGACGGTGGAATATTTTCTCCTTGTAGAGTTAGGGGCGTCAGCCCCTCCTTCTTTCTACGTTTTGTAAAGGGTATTATAACAGTCTTTTGTAGACTGATTTTTGTCCTTCCTGCCCTACCTATTTTGAGAACTCTTTGCAAAAAAAATAATGACAAAATGAATTTTTAGGTTAGCCCTTATACAAAGATTGTCGATCTAAAAAGTGTTTTTCTTATTAAAAAAGTAAACATGTTTCCCATCTATCTAAACATGAAACGTTAATTATGTTCACTTCTATCATTGTAGCGTTAATTGAACTTGCATAAACCTATTTGTCATGGTAATTTCATAACAAGAAATCCATACAGTTGCACTGTTAATTTCAGTTGCGTATATACCTAGTACTTTGTTTCTCAGGGCGCCGATAAAAAAATTTGGGAGCCACGGCCAAATTTCGTCAAGAATTCACGCAACTATTATTGGGCCAATGACAAATTATCAGCGATCACGACGAAAAATAAGTGTAAAAATGACCATTGAAAAAGCTCTTGATATCTAATGGCCGGGCGGTGTAAGTAACAATTGCGCCACAAATTTTACGCTGTTAACTCCAATAATGGAAAGTTATAACAGTTTTTTATTAAAGCCTAACCTATCTCCTATATTTTTTTTTATGGATGAAATTTTAAGATTTATTTATATTATATAATCCAAAAAGATCACTAGCCACGAAAACTCAAAGAAAAAAGGCAAAGTTTGTTTGTTGAAAACTGGTAGTAAGTGATAAATTTCTAAAAGATATGCCGAATAAACACAACAAGTAAATATTAGAACAAACTACAGTTTACGACTTGTTTTAAATAAAATAAGAGCCCTGCAATACTTGAAAGGTGTGTTTAAACGAATTTGATTTTCCCTACATCTGATACAATGTTTTAACCCTAGATAAACATCTTCAATTTCTATATTCGGAAAAAGTAAGATAGGAAGGAAATAAGTGAATTTTATTACACAAAATAGTGCTTTTTTAATTTATTACATTTCAATAAGTATTTGAGCGTTATATTTAATTTTAATTTCTAAGTGATTATTTCATAACCCTCTGACAATATTTATCCTATATAACACAATCTTTTCTGGGAAAGACATTAGAATGTTTAAGATTATATTCGCATTTATTTATCATATATGATTTATTAAGAACTATTGTTATTTTTTAGAACAAATTATGAAGGATCGAGCACTTTGGTTGGATGCTGCAAAATCTAATCCAAATTCATTAACCATTGATGAATTTTTGTCCTTTACACACCCGGAATCTAGTGCTACTAATCAGTTGTCCCTAGTTGATGAATTGTATGACAAGTTTGATAGAGATGGTGACGAAATATTAACAGAAAATGAGTTTGCAATATTACAAACAGAAGGTATAGTAGAGTGCTTTAAGAGTGCGCACTTAAAGCTTAATAAGTAATATAGAGGAAACAAATAATTTTTACAAGTTACCAACTTTTATTCTAACTCTATGGAGTTTAACACTATTACTACAAAATAAATGAGAACTTTAAAAAAAAACGATAACTGAACAAAAATAATAATAAAATAATTCATTTGCGTACTCTTACGTATACGTGTCTATAAGAGTACGCACTGGTATATTTAGTGCGCACGAGGTTTTACATGCATAAATCACATCTGTATGACCTAATGCCAGAGTATCCAGTACATTTTTCATGCCACCATTGAGAACACGATGAGCACTCTATCCAGTCCTCTGTTATTGGTTCTCTATATATTTCGTGGCATCCTGGGCAATTCCACATCTTCCTGTTAGGAATGGATTTTGGCTTTTTTGGATTTGTCTTGTTTCTTGTTGTACTTAAGTCGAGTTCAATCTTTCTTTTTGTTTTTTTTCTCTCTTCTGCTTTAACTAACGGGTCTTTAAATCGTAAGCTGGTAATGATTTCAGACTTCTTGCTTCTGTGTTTAGTGGATTGCATTATTATGGATTTGGGTAATGGAGAAATTGCTGTTAATGAAACATAAAATTGTTTTGATTTGTCTTCATCAGTTTTATATAGCCACGTCAGTTACCGATGCTGGTGGAGAATTCGGGCCAGATAAGGAGGTTGCATCTCGAGGCATCGTGATGGTAGAATTTTTAGTTATGGCAGTATCAATTTTGGTCACGGCATTAGGAATTTTACACATAACAGTGGCGACTTCTGGTATGACAGCAGAAATTTCAGGTAGTGCAGCAGCGTTTTTTGATATGGACCTTAAGGTTTCGGGCACGGCAGGAGCAATTTTAGTCACAACAGCAGCGTTGTCTAAATGGACAGGCGTTTTAGGCGTGATTGAAGGATCCGCTCTTTCCGTAACTTGGCTGGCCAAAAAATCTGCCTCAGTAAAAATATCATTGTTGAATGGGCATATCCCAGTGAGTTTAAATCCTTCAACTGCATTTGCCATGGCAGCAGCTTTAAAGTATGCTGGGGCAAAGATAGAGACAATTTGATATATAGTTATGGCCCGGTGTGGGTGGTTGGTAAGCCATTTCTCGCATTCATTTGCTTAAAATTTCTTTAGAGGACTAAACAAATACCGGTCTAAGGGTTGCATACGTTGAATACTGTGTGGCGAAAGAGTCAGTGCTTTAATATTATTTTTTCGAAAAAAATCCACAACAGCAATTGAGCAATGGGATATATGATTATCCATTATGAGTAGAACAGGTTGTTCCTTGGTCGGTTTAACGTGGTCTCTAAAATAGGTGGCATAATCAACAAAGAGATCAGTGTTAATGAAACTACTATCGGATACTATTCCTATGGATGATGCTCTGCCTTCATTCTTTTTCTGGGAAATATAAAGGCAGGTGGAACAAACTGCCCACCCGCACTCATCGCACACACCACAGTCACATTTGTGCCTCGTTCGGCGCTAGAGATTTTATTGATACATCTTTTACCTTTTGTAGATAACACTTTTGGCGGTTTGTTGGGTACGGTGGAAAATCCGGATTCGTCCAAACTATAAATTCTATGTGGAGGAAAATTATATATTTGCATTAATTCAGATAGGTTGTCATAAAATCTTTTGCACTGTGGTTGGTTAAACCCTATGGTTCTTGCAAGGCTGGTAGCGGTTGGTTGTCTTAGTGAAAAGTCGGGGTGTCGTTTCAAAAATTCTCGTAGCCAACCTTTACCTGCCATTTTTGTTGCTGTACTAAAACGATGAGGAATTTTGTTGCTTTCCGCAAAGTCAAAGGCTAAACTTCTTAACGCTCTTATCGTCAATCCATAGAACATATTGTCTATAATCTTTATATATTTACACAGTTCATCCTCCATTTCTTTTGTCAAGGTGGTATCATAACGCCCTAGATTTGTAACTGCCGTAGCTCTTTTCAATCTCTTTCTTAACGTATTTTCTACCCAAAGATTTGGCTACTTTTCTTTTACTCTCGCCATTTTCAATTCTTTTTTTTGCTGTGTCAAGTTCTTCTCGTGAGGACAAAGATCTCGTTGATGTTCGTTTTCGTGTTGACATGCTGTAATATGAAATTTGAACTAAGTTTCATACATTAAAAACCCTAGGCAAATCTTAAAATATATATGGTTTGCAAGAGTGCGCGCGCACCCTTACAAGCTACGTACGTGCGCACTCTTACATACCATGTATATTTATTCATAATGATACAAGTGTCGCCACCTTTCTTTATATATGCCAATTATGGGTTTGGAGTCGTATAAACAACTAATTTCTTGACCTAATATTAAAAGATTTTCACAATTTTCGCTAAAACATCAATTATATTCCAATTCTAAAATGTCTATATATTTTAGGAAAACAGAGTAAAAAATTGAAACTTACCTAGGACCTTAATTCTTCTTTTGTTTCTTACATGCACTTTTTTAACAATCACCTTCACGTTGCTTTTGACAGGTATGAATTAAAAAGCAAGGTTAGTCTTGAGAGCGTTCCGAAATAAAGCCCGTGAGCACTCTTATCGCCCGCGCACTTTTAGAGCACCTTACCTAGGTAATTATTGTTAAAGGTATTTTTCCTTCACCAAGTAAATGCATTTTAAAAAAAAAAATACCTTACAACAAAGTTACAGTACATTATTACACTTTCAACAATTTCTTAGTAGTCTATCCCGTATTAAAAATTAATTAGTAACATATCGCGGACCGCGATATGTTTATTTATTTATTTGTTTAGCAGTAACATACAATTATTAAATTACAATAAATCACCAAAATATCCAATATTCTACTTAAAAATATATCAGATTCAACCTATGTAATACTGCTTTAAGTGCACAATTGCATCTAAGATACTGTGCGTGCACTCCTTACCTATATAACTTTAAAAATTATGAGGTAGGGTAAACAGTCAATGCCATCTTGATATTCTAGCCCTGGCGTGTTAAGTCCGAAACACTGTAAACCAGTTCATTTTTACGCGGCATCATGTACAGTTGGTTAATTTGTCCGGAGCATAAAACTCTTCTAAAATTGTGAAAAAAAAACAGTTTTTTATAAAACTAACCGTGGAAATTGCGTACAGCATTCTAATCTAAAACTTCGGACAGTTATAATGTCGAATAAAGTTTATTTGAACTCAATACTGTGATTTATGTTGCCGCGTGTCGGTCATGTTGGATATTTTTAAAAGTGTGCCCGGAGCACAAATCTCTTCTAAAATTGTAAAAATCAATTAGTTTTTTCTAATATTAACAGTGGAAATTGCGTACAGCATTCTAATCTAAAACTTCGGACAGTTACAATGTCGAATAAAGTTTATTTGAACTCAATACTGTGATTTATGTTGCCGGGTTTTATGTGTCACTATGCGGCTTTTTTTATTGTAACAATGGCGTTTGTTAAAAATGTTTTTAATAATATAATAATTTTGGTAAAATTTTTTTAATAAATATTGTGACTGTGTACAGGTAGTGTATTGTTTAAAAAATTCCTACCTATGTAGGTGCAATGTTTTATAAATAATAGCAGAGGGATTTTCTCGAAAATTTTCAGGTAAGTTATTTATAAAACATTTTTGTAGTCTTATTACATGGGCTTACATCAAATTATAGTAGCGTTATTAAAAAAGAGCAAGGGGGAAGCTCATTTCGGTTTTTCTTTTTCCCAAAGATCCTAATTTAAGATAAAAATGCGAGTAAAAATGGTTAAATGCGATTCCAAGAGATGATTTTAACCCGTCAGATAGGGCCGTAGTTTGTTGTAAACACTTTTCTGAAAGTAAAATTACCCGAGAAGAGAGCTGATGGAACTTTAAAAAAAATCCTTGCAAACCATCGTCGATCTTCCAGTCTGGTCTGGGTACGTCTCTTTATCGTTAAAATCCATTTGCCAGATTCTGACACGGTCCTGCCGGATCCTATTCACGGTCCTGCCTGTACTGCCAGCCCTTTTTTTGGTCCTGCTAAGTCCTGCCTTAAAAATTTGTACACTTACTGCCACAGTGAAACACCCTCGACTTTTATTTTCCAATTCCTGGTCCAATTTCCTAGGTTAGGTTGTTGGAGGTCCAATTCCTGTGCCAGTTGATAGGGAATATTATTCTGGACAGTTTTCCTCTTATTAATAATCGTGACACACCGCTCCGTTCCGAGATATTCTTTAATAAAAATTGCCATCTGATATTTCTCTCTCAAAATATTTTCCCAAAAAATTCCTTAAATTCCCTAGTGCTCCAGGCTGTGTTCTGGACCCTATGTTTTGGGCGTCAAAATATTCGTCTGGATGCCCCGCACCCGGTTCTTCTTTTCAGGATCGGGGCAAATCACTTTGCCCAGATTCTGACTGACCGAAATTCTATAACTCCATAATTCAGCAGTTTGGCGGTGCCAAATTTCGTATCGGCAGCCATCGGTTAAGCGGCGGCTGATAGATGCGCTCTGAAAACTTCGTAAAGAACCCTCAATAAAACATGCGCCAAAAAACGTTTAATGTCCCGGATAACATGTCTAAACACAAAAAAACTACATATCGTGATGTTTGTATGTTTTTTAGTGTATATACTAAATTCCTGGTAATCAAACTTACTCTAAGCAAACTGAATGGGAATTACCCAAAAATATTTATTTTTCTTTCCAATGACACCAACAATAATGCAATTGGTCAAATATTTTGTTTATTTGATATCGATATCTAAAACGATGCGCTTTGTGTTGTTACCTACGCTAGCCAAATCCCGTAAACACGTAGTAGTCGGTTGTTCAAAGTAGACTGGTTTACGTCATTGAGTGCGGTGTTGCCAAACGTCTCTTCATGGCTAGATATTTGTCGGAGGCTACGGTACAGTTGTTGGCCAGGCATTAGTTATTGGCCACCTTGGTTTTAAAGCTGATTACTAAGGGTTTGGTACAACTATCCATAATTCCGACAATTAAAACACTACCTGGTAACATCTTTCTAAGAAGAGCCTCATGCGCTTGTTTATCAGTTGTCGACATTGAAACCTCAGTCGGTTGTTTGTGTGTGCTCTACAAATTTGGTCAGATTTTGGTCAAATATTAAGGATTTATTAGGAATTGGTGTACTTTAGGGTAAGGGATTATTTGATAGTATATTATTAAACTCCATAACTTTTGGTTTTATAGCATGCTAAAAGGTTTTTTTACACCTATTTATAGAGGTTGGGCTACTCGGCGTAAACGTTTTGGCGGTATTTTCACGTGGCCAACAACTGTAACACATTTTTTAAACAAATATTGGCAGGCTGGCCAATAACTATAAGTATAATGTTATAATTTTTTAGAGTTTTTTTAATGAATTTGAACAGTTTTAATGCATATTTTTACATTCTACAAGTTATTTTAGTTGTATTTGCTTAATAAACAGTTGTTGGCCGGGGGCCAATAATTATATATAGGGGTGGCCAATAACTATGCTAAGGAAAAAAAGGCGTAAAGATTAACTGCCTTAGGAAATTTCTTTACAGTATCGTGTTTTAAGTGTTGTGCTTTTTTTCAGAAACACTATGCCGAAGGTTAAAACAAATAAAGTGTATGAAAAGAGTTATTCCGAAGATAATGTACTCAGAGCTCTTGAGTCAATTAGAAATGGTATTAGTCAAAGGAAAGCTATGAAACAGTTTGGGGTACCAAGAAGTACTTTGCAGTTTCGTAAAAGCGACAAATTTCGTAACAAAACTAGCCGTGGTCCGAATCCTGTTTTCTCTTCTGATGAAGAAAGTCGCATAGAAGAGTGGATCTCTACCTTTCAAACAAAAGGGTTCCCTGTAAGGATAGAAGCTTTACAAGACTCAGTAAAAGGATATTTGGATGAACATCCCCGACAAAATCCTTTTGTTGACAATTGACCTGGAAGAGGATGGTGTAGAGCTTTCTTCAAACGTCATAAGAATATAACACTTAGAACCCCCGAAGGAGTTGCAGCTGCTAGCTCAAATATATCTGAAAACGATATTCGTAAATGGTTTGCTAGAGTGGAAGAATACTTGAATGAACAAGGATACAGTGATATCTTAAAGGATTCTTCCCGAATATTTAATGGGGATGAAACTTGTTTTCTTTTATGCCCCAAAAACCAAAAAGTCTTAGCAGTAAGAGGGGCCAATATGAAATAGAGCACAACCCTAAAGTAAACCTTACTGTTATGTTTACTTTCTCAGGGTCTGGAGTAACAACAGCACCTATGATCATTTATCCGTATAAAAGTTTACCATCGGATGTTTTAAAATCCGTACCTGATGGCTGGGGTATTGGGTGTAGTGACTCCGGATGGATGAAAACTGAATTGTTTTTTGAATATATTGGAAATGTATTTTTTACAAATACCTTATTTCTAATAATACTACGTTTCCTATAATATTATTTGTAGATAGTCATAAAACACATTTGACCATTCAGACCAGCCAGTTATGCACAGAATTGCAAATAATATTGGTAGCATTATATCCCAACGCTACCCGGATAATGCAACCAGCGGATGTATCTGAGACCATTGAAAGCTAAACTAGACTATTCCAGTTTTCCAAATTTCCAAATTTTCTTTTGTTATACTATATTCAGGCAAGAAAACCCAAATAGTGTCATAACAAAAGAAAATTTTGCCGTCGTACTAAAAAGAGCCGTTGATAATTTGAGACCTAAATCTATATCAAATGGATTTAGAGCATCGATCAGGTCTTTATCCATGGCAACCTTCAGCGATTAATTTTTCAAAATGCTTAGGAAAGATAGTTGACCAAAGTTTGAGTAAAAATAAAAATTTGTTGGAAGAAGCATTAACGCGAAGAAAAAATGCTGATGTTTAAAAAGGGTATTAACACGAAAATGAGAACTTACAGTTACTAGATAACATATACAAGACCTTTCAAAGCCACGTTAATGATATTCCTACAAAAAAAACTGATCAATCCTTATTAGATGATACAGAAACTTTTAATATACATGAATTACAAATTATTACAGAGTATATTATTGCACCTGATATAATAATATCCCCAATTTTACAAAATTTAAGCCCATCGAATGCTTTTGATGATCGAGTCACAGAAAATCGTTTAACGACAAATACTAGTATTTAAACAAAAAATGGCGAGGAAAAAGAAAAAGAAATTCAAAATTTCTTTACCTGGTCAAAAACACCTGAGCGCAAAGGTAAGAGGCAAAGTGAAAAATGACCTTTTGTCCTTACTTCCTCGGTGCGCAAAAATGCCGAAAAACTAAAAATAGAGAAAAAATTACAGAATGAAAGACAAAAGGAAGAAAGAAAGAAAAGCAGATTAGAAAAACAAAACATAAAAAAATTCAAAAGAAAAAACCAACTAAATTGGTTTCAACAGCAAAAAAAGAAAAAAATATGACATATTATGAAAACACCTTGCTTCATAAGAAAGCTAAGGACCCTATATCTAACAACAATATTAAAGAAATTGATAGCACAATTTTAAAACGTGGATACGAGTACATTTGCCTAAAGTGAAACCTAGTATAATCGAAAATATCTCCGATCTAAACGATGTACATAAAAACAATAAGACTTCATTTACCTACCCTTGAACCGGTAATTACGGAAATGAAAGAAAATACGTCCTTAAAAATTGCAAGCTATAGTATTCCAGATGCGACAAAACGAAATATGTTCTCCTTAGAAGAAGAATGTACTAAAACGACACCTAAGAATACTATTTGCATTCTTTTGGAAATTTTATTAACACCCAATGACAGGGAGGACATTTTTCCAAAAAGCAAAGTGTATACAGGGATATGTTAAACATGCGTACTAAATATAAAAAAATCAAAGGTAGGAGTTAAATGCCATTTTTGCTTGTGCCCTAAATTACGGTAATAATAAGATACGTGTTAAAGACAGTATTGTTACCTATAATATCTGTCACAGAAACCAGGACAACGAAGAGATGTCAAGACGAATGACAGCAGCTAGAAGAACGAAACAACACAACATTTTTAATTATAATATAAATTTTCATTTTAAATAAAAGCTTACCCAAAATAACTATTCAAAAGTATTTGATTATATTACAGTCCGCTATATCGAAGAGGTGAGACAACGCCAGAACATAAATTTTGTTCCCACGAACCGGATCAAAAACAAGAAAAGCAAATTCAAGATAAGTAACAGAAGTTCATGGTTCATGTATCCTTTCCCTTCCTTTTATCCTTGTAGTTTTAATTTGCATTTAATGTAGAGTTAGTTGTGTTGTGTATTTTCGGGATTTCGAAAATATTATACCTACCGCAGGTTACAATTTTCAAATAGCGGATGATATTTTCACGATTATTTGCGATTAATTTGATTATGTTGCTGTCTTAAGATTATTTTCGATTAATGTAACGATTATAGATTGATTTCGATTTAACTGGAGTTATAAGATTCCAGCTGGTTTAATTTGATTAACAGGTTTAAAGTAGTCCATGGAAATCGTACTAAAATAGGGGTGCTGCCTTGCATGAAATAAGGTAGTTCTGATTTTTTGATATGTTGTATCTGATGAAGTGGTAATAACAAATCCAAATTTTCGACCTCGAAAGCCCTCCGGATCATTGTTAAATATCTCAAAAACTTTAAATTTTGTTACTTTTTTCAGTCTTTGCCAATTTTCACCACCAAGGACTAATATTACGGCAAAAGTAGTTATATACAATCTAAAAGCAAACAAAATTTGCAAAAAAAAAACGAGACTAAGTTCGTCCTTGTAGGTTGAATAGTTTCTGAGTTATGGCAGTTCAAACTTGTGCAAAATTTCCAAAATAGATTTTTTTTTTTTGGTTTTTGTCGGTTTTAACCATCAAGAAACTATTTTACGAAAAAGTTATCATAACAATAATAGAGAAGGGCTAATCTTTCCACAAAATGACACTAATTTCGTTTAATTAGACCTAATAGTTCTTGAGATACAAATGTCCAAAGCTGATGAGATTAGTAATAAACGAAATAAGTGTTATAATTATCAAAAAAAAAACCTTGTAGTACGTACAATTTTATTATTTGAAGTTTTTTTTATAATATGAAATATATTCAGAATCTATGCAGTATTGAACTTGCTTATGTATTTTATTATATACTAGTTATTTTTATAAATCTTTGACGGACCAGGCTGATCGTCTAAATCCACAGCACTTCTTTTGGGGGCAGCTTGCTGGGTCAACACTTCTTCATCATCAGGTAGATCTAAATCGTCATCTGACGGTGGATCGTCGATAAGTGGCTCATCAATGTCGTCAATAAGGTCTGGTATGTCCTCGCAAGATTGACCGCTGCAGTGGTTACACACAGCCGAGCATTTGAGTCCTGCCTTTCTACAACCGCAGTTGTTGATACAACCTTTCTTGCAGTTGCAGTAAATCATCTTTAGCAGGGGCTGAGGAGCTGGTGGTTTCGTCATTAGTTGCGGAATGAGGCCTTGTTCACTTCGCATCAAACCCCAATCGAGAGGATTCTTCTCATTTCCCAGCCACTTCTGTACCTAAAAAAAACAACAACTAAAAACCATATCTCGCGAAAATCTATGGTGACTGATAGATAGCCTTTTAAAAAAAAAATCTCTTCAGACAGACAATATAATATAAAATATAATCTTTACCTGTTGGTAAGTACGCAGACAGTGAAATATTGCAGCATCCCTGGTCGGAGGCAACCTGGCGAGGTTCATTTTAGACTTAGCTGCCGCTCTTGTAAACAACTGGAAGCGAAGGTCATTGAAATTTTGGGATTCACTATTGCCTTCATATAGCGAAACGAGAAAGCTCTCTCCTGCTTCGGTGACCTGCGTAGGTGTGGAATTGGGGCTCAGAAAAACTTCAGCGTTTTGTTCCAGGTCCGTTGTCTTTTCAATATCGATAGAAATTTCATTTTCCCTTGTCCAAAAAGGGCGGATGTTGTGTCACAACCACTGAACGCATGCAGAAACAAGGCTAGTCCGGGTTGTGCTCGGTATGTGAATGAAGTTGACGAGTAGCTGATGTCTGGGTTTTTACCTCTCCCACATTTTTCGAATATGATTTTCTTTGGTCGGTGTGCTGAATGAGTGTGGTCCCCTACATCTCGCGCGTTTTTTCTTTTAAAAGGCTATCTATCAGTCACTATAGATTTTCGCGAGATATGGTTCTTAGTTTTTTTTTTCAGGTACAGAAGTGGCTGGAAAACGAGAAGAATCCTCTCGATTGAGGTTGGATGCGAAGTGAACAAGGCCTCATTCTGCAACTCATGACGAAACCACCAGCTCCTCAGCCCCTGCTAAACATGATTTCCTGCAACTGCAAGAAAGGTTGTACTAACAACTGCGGTTGTAGAAAGGCAGGACTCAAATGCTCGGCTGTTTGTAACCACTGCAGCGGTCAATCTTGCGAGAACATACCAGACCTTATTGACGACATTGATGAGCCACTTATCGACGATCCACCGTCAGATGAGGATTTAGATCTACCTGATGATGAAGAAGTATTGACACAGCAAGCTGCCCCCAAAAGAAGTGCTGTGGATTTAGAGGATCAGCCTGGTCTGTCAAAGATTTATAAAAATAACTAGTATATAATAAAATACATAAGCAAGTTCAATAGTGCATAGGTTCTGAATATATTTCATATTATAAAAAAAACTTCAAATAATAAATTTGTACTTACTACAAGGTTTGTTTTTTAATAATTATAACACTTATTTCGTTTATTACTAATCTCATCAGCTTTGGACATCTGTATCTCAAGAACTATTAAGTTTAATTAAAAGAAACTAGTATCATTTTGTTGAAAGATTAGCCCTTCTCTATTATTGTTTTTGTAAATAGTTTCTTGATGGTTAAAACCGTCAAAAACTAAAAAAAAAATCTATTTTGGAAATTTTGCACAAGTTTGAACTGCCATAACTCAGAAACTATTCAACCTACAAGGACGAAATTAGTCTCGTTTTTTTGCAAATTTTGTTTGCTTTTAGATTGTATATAACTACTTTTGCCGTAATATTAGTTCTTGGTGGTTAAAATTGGCAACCTGAAAAAAGTAACAAAATTTAAGGTTTTTGAGATATTTAACAATGATCCGGAGGGCTTTCGAGGTCGAAAATTTGGATTTGTTATTACCACTTCATCAGATACAACATATCAAAAAATCAGAACTACCTTATTTCATGTAAGGTAAAATGTACCAATTCCATGGACTAAAGCGCCTAGTTACGATTTTGATTATTTTCTTGATTTTTAGATTCCGAAAATTGATATTTTGGTTATTTTCTTGATTTTTAGATTCCTAAAATTGATATTTTGGGATATTGATATTGATTTTACCAATGCAAGGGAATACTAGAAATTACACAAATTAACATACAAGAGTTGTATGGTTAGCACAAGATTTCCCGAGTAAGTTTGGGATTATAATACGATTTTGATTATTGCGATTTTGAGTGTCCAATGAAATTGGATTATGTACAAGTGTATTTCATTATTTTGATTAAATTGATTACATATTATAAGTGAATAAGTGATTAGTTCGATTTTAATTACACACGATTATTTTGATTTTCCTTTAATAGTACAATATGGAGGATTTAAATTTGTTGATAAGAAAAAGAGGTACGGTAAAATTCAAATTGACAAATTTTGGAAAATATGTTGAACCTTTTCGTAATGCCTTTTTAAATAATGAAGAATTAAATGCGAAGGAAATTATCGAACTTCAATTTAAAGTCAATAAATTGGAGCTACTTTATGATGAATTTGAGTCTGTTCAGTCAGAAATAGAAATGATATGTGCTCTAAGTGAACTTGAAAAGCAATACGAGGAGAGAAGCAAATTTTATGATTGCCATATAGATATCTTGGAAAGAAATATTGGGTAAATATGATAATAATGAAGGTTCCGTGATTAAATCTGTAAGCTGCCCTCAAGCTGATGTTTCAAACAGTGATAATTTAAATTTAGTTAAATTGCCTCCGATAAAATGTCCAACATTCAATTGTGAGTTTAACAAATGGCTAGAGTTTAAAGACACATTTGAAGCTTTATTTCATAGCAACTCTAATTTATCAGAGATTCAAAAATATCACTATTTGAGGTCATGTTTAGGGGAGAAAGCTCTTAAAATTATTCATAGTTTAGAGTTTGCAGCGCATAGTTATAATGATACTTGGGCATTACTCTGCGATAGGTTTGATAACACTCGATTATTGGTTAATAATCATATTAAAGTTTTATTTGAAATTGAGAGCTTAACTAAAGAGTCATCTTCAGGATTACGCAAAGTTAATCGTTGTAGTAAATAAACATCTCAGGGCACTGAAAACGCTTAAGCTTCCAACGGAACACTGGGATACTTTAATTATGTATATGATATCATTAAAATTAGACAATGCTACAACGCGAGAATGGGAGCAGTCAAAAAATGACAAAACGTTGCCAAATTTAAATGATTTCTTTAAGTTCTTAAAAAATAGAGCCGATTTTCTTGAAACTCTAGAATTGAATAATAATCAGAAATTAAGAGATACGCGATTACCCGATAATAGAAATACAAGGCGTCATAATTTTTTGATTAATGGTCCTAGTGAAAGGTCCGAACAAAAATGCAATTTTTGTAAGGAAGCTCACTTAATATATAAATGTCCAGAATTTTAAAAAATTACTATAACCGTAAGGTGGGATATTGTAAAAAGATGCGATTATGTTCAAATTGTTTATGTTTTGGGCACTATAGTTTTAAATATAAATCAGGTCGGTGTAGATTTTGCAATAACAAGCACAGCTCCCTATTACATAACAATAATAACACAGGGGATAATCGAAGAAATCAGAGTAATGAAGTATAAGATTCTCAAAACCATGAAAATGCGTTTAATGGTTCCTCGATTATCAGTGCTACAACTTCAAATAACGATTATGTTCTGCTATCCACAGCAATTGTGGAAATAAGAGATATAAAAGGAAACTATCACAAAGCTCAAGCTCTCTTAGATTCAGGCAGTCAGTGTTCATTTGTTTTTGAACATTTCAAAAACAAGTTAGATTTGAAAGTGGATAGTATCAATATTGCAATCTCTGGGATTAATAGTGTTAGCTCAAACGTAAACTCTAAATGTAATTTATTAATTAAATCAACAGTTAATAATTATCAAACAAATCTAGAATGTTTAGTAGTACCAAAAATAACAGAGAATTTGCCTCCATATAGGTTTAATATTTCAGATTTGTGCATTCCAAAAGACATAAAATCAGCTAACCCATCTTTCAATGTTTCGCGGCCAGTTGATATTTTAATAGGCGCAGATTTATTTTGGAGCATTCTTGGCAAAGAAAAATCATGTTAGGTAAAGGCAAACCTATCCTGATTGATACCGTTTTTGGGTATGTGGTAACAGGTTTAATGAGTACTTCTATTGAGAAACAAGTTCATTGCAATTTTACTTTGAATGATGACCTGCAGAGGTTTTGGTTAATAGAAGAAATTCCAACTGAGGCAAATCCTTTAACTAAAGAGGAACAGATTTGTGAAGATTATTTTAATGAAACAGTTTCACGCGATTATTCAGGAAAATTTGTGGTTCGATTTCCGTTAAAATAGAGTCCTCTAGAGTTAGGCGATTCACGAGATTTGGCGATTAAAAGATTAATTCTTCAAGAAAATAGATTAAAAAAGGATGAAGTGTTGAAAAATAAGTATTTTGATTTTATGATTGAGCATATCGAGCTAGAGCATATGAGGCGATTGACAAACAGCGATTCGATTAAAATGTTTAGATGTTTTTTACCTCATTTTGCTGTTGTGCGTAATAATAGTTTGACTACAAGTGTTCGAATAGTATTTGATGCTTCGGTAAAAACAAAATCAGGGAAATCTCTTAATGACATACAGTATTCAGGGCCAGCGATACAAAATGATATATTTGGGATTATGTTACGTTTTAGAGAGCATAGATTTGTTGTAATCGCTGATATAGCAAAAATGTACCGCCAGATTCTTATTCATCCTGATGAGAGATATTTACAGAATATAGTGTGGAGAAATGATTCGAATGATGATATATGAGTTACAAACAGTGACGTATGGCACAACTAGTGCGCCATACTTGGCTATTAAATGTATTAAAAAATTAGCTTTTGATAATATAAGTACATATCCTGATGCATGTAAGTTAATTGATCGTGATGATTTGATAACTGGGTTTAATGATGAAAAAACAGGTATAGTCCTTTGCAATGAAATTTCAAAAATATTAAAGTCAGCTTCTTTTCCTCTTAGAAAATGGGCATTTAACAGTGATAAAATTTTAAAAGGTTTAGAAGATACTTCTGCATACTTGAACTAGGTGAGAAAAATAAAGTGAAAACGCTAGGACTTCAGTGGCTTAGTCATTCTGATTTGTTATCATACAAGGTTCTAACTTATTCGGAAAAGTATCCCCTTACAAAAAGAAAATTACTTAGTAATATTGCTAAAATTTATGGTCCACTATGTGTGATACTCCAATTAATATTGAACTGCATGGATTCAGCGATGCAAGTTTAGAAGCGTATAGTGCTGCAGTTTATATAAGAACTTCTGATTCTTGTGGAAATATTTGTGTTAGATTACTTCGTTCAAAAACAAAAGTCGCACCAGCCAAGGCATTAACCATTCTAAGGTTAGAGCTATGTGGTGCTCTTGCACTTGCTCGGTTAGTAAAACAAGTTTCTGATTCTCTTACATTTAAATTTGAAACATATTATTGGTGTGACTCTCAGATTGTCTTGTGTTGGCTTAACACAGACGCAAACAAATTTCAAGTTTTTGTTAGTAATAGAGTGGCTGAACTTCAACAGTTAAGTGATATATTAAAATGGAGTTACGTTAATACTAAACACAATCCAGCTGACATTGCTTCTCGAGGAATATATCCTGACGATTTATACAACAGTGATGTCTAGTGGAACGGCCCTTTGTTTCATTACGAACAAGCCAATTGGCCACGAGAATTTCATTTTAGTAAGACTAGTGATATACCGGAGATACGTAGACAGTGCAACGTATTTGTCACTACTATGATTCAAATTTTAGATTTTGATAGATTTTCTTCGTTGGAAAAACTTCAGCGAACTTTTGCCTACTGCTTAAGATTTATTTCAAATTCAAAAAATATTAAAAATAAAAATACTGGACCAATTACCGTTCCCGAAATTGATAATAGTATGCAACATTTACTTAAATTAGCACAAAGCGAAAGTTTCGCTACTGAAATATTGTCCCTTCAAGGTGATAGACAATTAAGTAAAAATAACAGATTGCTCTCTTTAACTCCGTTTTTAGATTCAGATGGTTTATTGCGAGTTGGGGGGAGATTAAAAAATGCTTCTTTATCTTTTGATGAAAAACATCCTATTTTATTGGACGGTAAACATAAAATAACAAAATTGATCTTTCGATCTGAACATAAGAGACTACATCATGCAGGACCCCAATTATTATTGTTTTCTGTGCGTCAAAAGTATTGGGCTACGTCTGGCATGAATGTAGCAAAGATGATTGTGCGAAATTGTATTCGATGTTTTCGTACTAAACCAAAACCAATTAACGCAATTATGGGTAATTTACCAAAACATAGAGTTGAGGTTGCTAGACCTTTTTCGATTGTTGGAGTTGATTACGCGGGTCCAGTGATTTTACGCGATAGAAAAGGTCGTCCATACAAGACATATAAATCATATATTTGTATGTTTATATGTTTTGTAACAAAATGTATTCATATCGAACTAGTCACTGATTTAACCTGCGAGGTATTTATTACTGCATTTAGGAGATTTGCTGCTCGGCGTGGCAATCCTGCACATTTGTACTCTGACAACGGATCCAATTTTATTGCAGCTCAAAAAGAGTTAAAAACTTTGTATGATTTTTTGGAAAATTCTAAAGATGAATTCGTCAAATCTTGTGCTAAACTAAGAATAGTTTGGCATTTTATACCTCCGAATAGTCCAAATTTTGGTGGGTTGTAGGAATCTAATATTAAGGCAATAAAATATCATTTATATAGAGTCATTGGTCAAAGTGTATTAACGTATGAAGAATACTCTACATTACTTGTTCAAATTGAGGCTACGTTAAACTCCCGACCTCTCTATCCCATGTCCTCTGATCCCAATGACTTTGCACCTCTGACTCCTGCTCTCCAAATAATTGGCCACGCATTGACAATGAATCCTGATCCTCTGTTTGAAGATGTCCAGATCAACCGATTGTCTAGGTTCCAATTATTGCAACAATTACACCAAAGCTTTTGGAAGAAATGGTCGTGTTTTTAACTGTCTGAGCTTCAGAAAAGGCACAAATGGAAAAGAGGCAACTCCAATGTTGAAGTAGGTCAATTGGTGGTGATGAAAAATGACAACCTTCCTCCATGCAAATGGATTCTCGGAAGAATAACTAATGTACATCCTGGGCAAGATGGCCAAGTGCGTGTAGTGATGATTAAAACTATAAGTGGTACCTACAAGCGCGCTATTTCAAAAATATGTCCCCTTCCATTAAATGACGATGAGTGTTTTTAGGTCAAAAACTAATTTATGTTTTGAACTGATCGTTCAAAAGGGGGGAGTATGTTACGGTAATAATAAGATACGTGTTAAAGACAGTATTGTTACCTATAATACCTGTCACAGAAACCAGGACAACGAAGAGATGTCAAGACGAATGACAGCAGCAAGAAGAACGAAACAACGCAACATTTTTAATTATATTATAAATTTTCATTTTAAATAAAAGCTTACCCAAAATAACTATTCAAAAGTATTTGATTATATTACAGTCCGCTATATCGAAGAGGTGAGACAACGCCAGAACACCCCAAACGCTCAGAGAGGCAAAAATCTTCATTTTTATGTACGGCTTGTAAAAGTAAATTTGAAACTACTTTTTAATAAAATTATTACAAAATGTGAGCCAATCGTTTTTTTATTATTTAATATAGGTATTTAAAGTGTCCCATACCTAGGTAGGCCTTATTTTTAATTTGTATTTTTAAAAACTGGCCAATAACTATGTAAATGTGTAGGCCAATAACTGTTGACTGGCCAATAACCATATAAATAAATAGGCCAATAACTAGGTTTACTGGCCAATTACTGTTGTTTTTGGGAGTTTTTTTTATTTTCTTTTAAATATATTTTTTGTACTTTCCAACTTTTAATAAATATATATACGCAGAGTGATAGATACTTTAAATCATTTTTATCCTTCTAAACAGCAACATTACCGTTTCGGCAATTAGATCTATCGGTTCGTTTCGTAAGAAAATCAAGTATGTAATATATCTTAAGATGGAAAGTTCTTGTGTATGAACATTTAATTAGAATTTCCTCGAGCCGGACTCGAACCGACAACCTCCGTATATCCAGTACAGAGCGCTAGCCAATTGCGCCATCAAGGAAGTAGGTTGCCGAAACGGTAATGTTGCTGTTTAAGGGTAAAAATGATTTAAAGTATCTATCACTCTGCGTATCTCAGTAAAAATTTGATTTCGGACGAAAGTGTTTCCCGAGTTGCCGTTGAGAACCTACTTCCTTGATGGCGCAATTGGTTGTTAGCGCTCTGTGCTGGATATACGGAGGTTGTCGGTTCGAGGAAATACTTTTTTCTGAAATTCAAATTATGTGTTCATACACAAAAACTTTCCATCTTAAGATTAATATATATTTATATATATACAAAAGACAAAGTCTTGGGGTATCGGTCCTGATGAGGGCTGGATTAAATGAAAATGCTTTATTTTTAAGCTACGCCAAGCTTTCGATAATGTTTATTATCTTCTTCAGGGCTACAATATAAACAAAGAGATAGTTAGTCATAAAAAAATCTATAATTTGGCATTATTTTAAGCTTATTTTAACTAAAAAAGAAAAAATTATACGATTTTAGTGATATAAAACTAATTTTTTGAACTTACTGCTTATACATTATGAAGGATAACCACTTTGAGCATAGAAAAGGTCATCAGTCAAATAAGTTGTTTAATTTACATTTTTACTTTTAAAAGTTGGGCCAACGGCTTGCGAACTTGATTCATACTGTCAATCGAAATAAAATTGTTTAGAGTTTTTTATGTTCATACAAAATTCCTTAACCTAAGAGTATGGTCTTTATAGGTTCACGATAACATCAGGATAGGTAACTGACAGACGGCCGCCATTTTGTCGACTGGTTAATAATTAATTGAACGATTAAGTCAAAGGAAATTATAGGTACAAATGTGCATAAGTTCTAATATAAACATATTTCTATCTATCTGAGTTACACAATTTTAATAATTATGCAATTAATTTAACAAAAAATTAAAAAGTTCTAGAAACAACAGTTGGTTATTAAAAAGTAATTTATTAATTGGTTGTTTATGGATTGGTGGTCTCCGCGTTATCATTATCATTGTTTTTATGAGGTTGCATGGACAAAAGATGAGAATATATAACACTGAGACCCTCAATGTCTGGTTTTTTGTTAATTGCATTTGGTTCTGAGAAAATTTTAACCATCTCTAGAAAAAGCCTTTTGTTATAGTTTGTTTCATTACATAACACCTTAGTATCTTGATAATTAAATGCATGATTTGATTGGTTGAAATGTTCAGAGAGAGCACATGATTTTTTATTTAATCTACAATCACTTTTATGTTGAGTAACTCTATCTTTCAAAACTATGAAGGTTTGACCTATATATATATATACTTTTTCACAGTTGTTACAAGGAATACTGTATACAACACTCGACTTCTTAAGGCAATCATCCTTATCTTTTAATTTACTAAATATTTTGCCTATTGTTTTTTCTTGTCTAAAAGCTATCTTAATGGAAGGTTTTTTTTTGAAAAGTTTAGTTATTTTAGCATTGTTGTTATTCATGTAAGGGAAGGAAAAGTAATAAACCTGGGGATGTTCGATAAAAGCACTAATATCTGGAGATATGCCTAGTAGATAAGCTATGAGAGTTGAACGACAAATTTTGTCATTTTTGCATGTAAATCTCCATAAGAAAATTTAAGGTTCAAGCTGCAAAAGTATGACCATTTTAAGGGGTGGCACTTTGGAAAGAGGGGAGAAGAGAGGTTAAAAAATAGGGATGGTTTGTGACATAGGGTGGTTGGTGAGAGGGGTGGTTGGTGAGAGGGGTGATTGGTGAGAGGGGTGGTTTGTGACATAGGGTGGTTTGTGATAGGGGTGGTTAAGGTTTTGTAAAAACAGGTTTTAGGATTTTTATAAAAAAACATAGCAGAGACGACCTGTTATACTAAGTAGAAAGCATTATTAAAGAATTGGACAAGCTTCATCACATTATCACTAGGATGTACGGGTTTTTATAGTCTTTAGACAACAAACTCTCAATATTACTAATATATACCTAACTAAAACAACAACCACTGTTGTAGAGTGGGATTACAGATGCCCAGTTGGTACTCTCTTACTATAATGCAAGCCCTGGCGTAATCTGAGAATTCATCAACCCTTGCTGTGAACAACTACCATCGATACTAGTGTTAATCTGATAAAAACACGTTGCAAATATTACAAACGTCCAACAAATTAAAAACATTCCGATTAGGTAGTGATAAAGAATTGTTACAATTCATAAATAATTGCTGGATGTGATGTTTTATCATTCTTTAGGTAATAGTTGAAAAACAACGTTTGCACGGGAAAATAAATAGAAAAGCTAATCAAGTACTAACTTACAATCTAGAAGCATAATTAATAATAGTACAGCCCCAATTTCTGCTTGAGGATATTGGCCCATCTAAAACATACATAAATTATACCACTAGAACTAATAGTAAGCGTTTAGGGGACTTCTAGTTGCCCATATTTAACTGATATATTAAAAGTGTATTAACAAGTTAATAAATTAGTTAAATATGGTCTTAACAGGGTGCCAGAACGTGAACTGAGTCCCCAGTCACACCCCAGTTCGATTTTTTAGGGGAACGAATTTTCAAAGCAAACCCCAGGCCTTTTTTTAACTACATAACTAATATGGGCTCTTTTTAAAGTTATGCAGTAATAAGTGTGTTATAAAGATTTAGGAGAGGTTTTATTTTTAACAATAAAGGATAATTACAGTCTTTAATATTAAATTGTAGGTAACAGGTATATCAAATATTGAAGATATTTGGGGTTTTCTGAAATTTGTAAACATACAATTTTTTTATAAAATTTAAAAATAGTGCCCTACTAAAAGTTGGTGATAGGGTGTTGAAATTTTCACATTGTGTTAAAGACTGCTAGACTCGACGGGGGGTTTGGGGGGTTTTTTCGAATTATTTTTTGATAAAATAAGCCGTTTTGAAGATATTTGGGGTTTTCTGAAATTTGTAAACATACAATTTTTTTTATAAAATTTAAAAATATTGCCTTACTAAAAGTTGGTGATAGGGCGTTGAAATTTTCACATAGTGTTAAAGAGTGCAAAACTCGGTGGGGGATTTGGGGGGTTTTTTCGAATTATTTTTTTGATAAAATAAGTCGTTTTAAAGATATTTAGGGTTTTCTGAAATTTGTAAACATACAATTTTTTTATAAAATTTAAAAATATTGCCCTACTAAAAGTTGGTGATAGGGCGTTGAAATTTTCACATAGTGTTAAAGACTGCTAGACTCGACAGGCGGATTGGGGTTTTTTTTCGAATTATTTTTTTGATAAAATAAGCCGTTTTGAAGATATTTGGGGATTTCTGAAATTTGTAAACATACAATTTTTTTATAAAATTTAAAAATATTGCCCTACTAAAAGTTGATGGTAGGGCGTTGAAATTTTCACATAGTGTTAAAGAGTGCAAAACTCGACAGGCGGATTGGGGGGGTTTTTTCGAATTATTTTTTTGATAAAATAAGCCGTTTTGAAGATATTTGGGGATTTCTGAAATTTGTAAACATACAATTTTTTTACAAAATTTAAAAATATTGCCCTACTAAAAGTTGATGGTAGGGCGTTGAAATTTTCACATAGTGTTAAAGAGTGCAAAACTCGACAGGGGGTGGTTGATGACGGGAGGGTGGTTTGTGACAGAGGGTGGTTGATGACAGGGGGTGGTTAATGACAGTAGGGTGGTTTGTGACAGGGGGTGATTGATGGCAGGGGGTGGTTGATGACAGGGGGGTTTGTGACAGGAGGTGGTTGATGACAGGGGGTGGTTAATGACAGTAGGGTGGTTTGTGACAGGGGGTGATTGATGGCAGGGGGTGGTTGATGACAGGGGGGTTTGTGACAGGAGGTGGTTGATGACAGGGGGTGGTTTGTGATGGGGTGGTTGATGTCAGGGGATGGTTTGTGACGGGGTGGTTGATGACAGGAGGTGGTTTGTGACGGGGGGTGGTTTGTGTACTGAGGGTTGCAAAATTGACCTCCTGCATCAGAATGCCGCCTCCTCCACGGAACGTACCCTTCCGACCTAAACATTACCCTATCCGAGGTTATAAATCAGACTAAACTTTTGTCTGTTTGTGTACGTCAGAGAGAGCAGACGTGTTTTAAGCAATATTCCTTTTGTTACAGCGCAGACATGTCCAGTAATTATTATGTTGATACAATCAGAGATCAGGTGCAGAACTCTACCTTAACGGTTGAAACCTGTGGTAAGATATTGCGGAAATGTACTCGCGCAATTCATAATCTACAAAGACAGCTAAAACATGCTAAATCGGTTTCGGAGAAGGCCCATTTATCAACCTGTTTGGGTCTGTTCCGGTTAAAAGATAAAAAGGTTGGTGCTGGTATGGGACTTAGGAGGGCTGAACCGGCTACACAGCGCGTTAAATGGGACTATATTTATTCGGCTTTTAATTCTCGGCTATGCACGGCGGTAATATCGAATATTAGACATACTGATGTCATGCTGTTTTTGGTTGATGCTTCGGCCCTTTTTAAACGAAGAATCCAGAAGGTCTTGATGAAGAATGTGGCATTAAAGGTTAATGCTGTATTGCGTGGAGAGTTTCAAATCAGTAAAGCAGATAACATTCTAACAGAAAATAAGTATCTAAATACTGCTAACGCTCCTATTTATCGTAATACCAATTTAGATGAGTAGTTTGACGAAAAAATTAAACGACCCCTTTTAACAGATTTAGATGAATTTCAAAATAAAAGATTCTGGTTGGGCTTTGAGAAAAGTGGTTAATCTAATGATAAATATTAACAAGTTTAATCCCTTGCGTGCTGGAAGCTATATCGAGCTTCCTAAATAGATTGTAAAGAGAAAATCCTGTGTAAATGTTACGAACTGGGATGATTTATGTTTTGCGTGGAGCGTTGTGTCTGCATTATATCCAGTTTCTATACACCGTAACCTTACATCATCATATCCTAATCCTAAAGAAGTGCTTAATTTAAAGGGAATTCAGTTTCCGATAATAATAGGACAAATTCCCCGCTATAAAAAGCAAAATATTATCTCTATTAATGTTTACAAGCTGAATAAATCAAGTGGGAAGTTTAATATAATTCCATACTATTTATGTCAAAACAAACAAACAAAACACGTTAACTTGCTGCTCCTTCAAGATGTTTATGTAGCCGCTGATAACATGAATGAACTTTCCCCCGTTAAGCTTCATTATGTTTGGATAAAACATATGTCCCGTGTTGCGGTCTTTACGTTGTGGACTGTAGATGGTCGCCTGGCTCGGCCTTTTCTAACGTTGTAAATTAAAACACTCAAAATAATTTACTTTACTGCTTTTTGTATTGACAACAGGCTGATACACAAAAAGAATGATTAATACAACAATATAAACAAACTGTCTTATTTTGACAGTAAAAAACCATGGTAACGTTGTTCACTTAAAGTATATCAAACATCGCCCCGGCCTTGAAAGGGAGTCCTTTCAATACGGCACGCACTCACATTGTTCAGAGCACGCACTACTTGTAGCATTAAGAGTTCGAAGGCAAAGGACAAAGTTTTGCAAAGGAACGTTTTATTGTTCCTGTTTTGGTCTTTATAGTAGCGACTCTTGCTACACCATCCTTGCCCGGGTGTAATTCTATAATTCGACCAAGTAACCATTTAAGAGGAGCTTGGTTATCTTCTTTGATGATGACCAAATCGTTGACCTTGAGAGAACTATGTGTCGTCTTCCATTTGCAACGTTACTGCAATTCTGAAACGTATTCAAGGGACCATCTGGACCAGAAATGCTGCTGAAGCTGCTGAATACGTTGAAAGTGTTTGAGTCGATTTTCTGAGGTTGAAGTGTAATCTGGATCAGTAATTGAAGTCAGGGGCCGCCCAATAAGGAAATGAGAGGGTGTCAGAGGTGTTAAGTCTGCGGGATCACTTGAGAGCGGAGACAGAGGACGCGAGTTTAGCACCGCCTCTATTTGAACTAGCAAGGTATAAAATTGTTCAAAAGTTAATATAGCATCACTGGCTACGCGTTTTAAATGATATTTTGTGGACTTAATGCCAGCCTCCCACAACCCGCCAAAATGGGGCGAATATGCTGGGATAAATGACCACGAAATTCCTTCATTTTGGATTGAATCGGTCAAAGCTCTAGCATTTTCTTGCAGAAAGGTACCTAAACGTTGTAGTTCTAAATGTGCACCAACAAAATTGGTGCCGTTATCCGAATACATCTGAGAGGGCCTTCCACGACGCGATATAAAACGTTTAAAGGCTGCTAAGAATGCCTCTTTAGTTAGATCCGAAACCAGCTCAAGGTGGATGGCTTTAGTTACGAAACAAACGAACAGGCTAATGTAGCCTTTAGTAACTTTGCAGCCACGACCCTGTCTGTCTTTTAAAGAGAAGGGTCCCGCCTAATCCACGCCAGTCGTAAAAAATGGAGGAGCAGGGTTCAGTCTTCGAGCAGGTAAATTGCCCATAATTGGGTTAATATGTTTAGGATTAACTCGAAAACAACGTACACATTGGTGAAATGTTTTTCGCGCCAAATTGCGTCCTGATAAGGGCCAATAATATTCTCGAATTGATGATAATAATAGTTGAGGTCCCGCGTGACATAAGCGAATATGTTCTCCTCTAAACAATAATTTAGTGAATCTATGCTTTGAACATAAAAGAATCGGATATTTCTTATCATATTCAAAATTTGAATTTGCTAATCGACCGCCTACTCGAAGAATTCCGTCATCGTCGAGAAAGGGATTAAGATTTGATAGCTTGCCTTTCTATGCTTATTTGATTTAATGCCGTTAGATCATCCCGAAATTGCAACCACCTGGTATGCAGTGCGTGCGACAATGAATTGTCCCATCCTACTCTTTCTAACCAAATATCACGCAAAATGATTTTGGCTTGTATTATTGCTGCGCTTAATAGACCGAGGGGGTCAAAAATTTGAGAAATTTCGGATAGAATTGTTCGTTTTGTTATGCGTGTACCAAAGTTGGTTCCTATTTTATACGAAAGGCTATCTTTACGGCCGTTCCAAATCAAACCAAGTGTCTTGGTATTTTCGTTTGCTCCTAAATCAATTAAATCTGTTTTATTGGACGTTTTTATGCCCTTTAACACCTCGGAACTGTTTGATACCCACTTTCTTAGATAAAAACCGGCTCCTTTGAGAATTTCTGAAACCTCGTTAGCTAAAGAGACTATTTCCTTCACGCTACTCGAACCTGTTAACATGTCGTCCACGTAGAAATCCTCTTTGATAACTTGCGAAGCAACCGGAAAATTTGCTTCGCATTCTATTCCGAGTTGAAAAAGACATCTAATTGCTAAGAATGATGCTGATTTAGTACCATACGTAACAGTTCATACGTTTCGATGGGCTGATCAGGATTATCACGCCATAAGATTCGCTGTAAACAGGTTTGATCGGGATTTATTTGACACATTCGGTACATCTTTTCGACATCCGCGGCAATGACATAATTATGTTTTCGGTAACGCAATAAAATTGAAAAAAGATCCGATTGAATAGTTGGGCCAGTTATTTGTAAATCGTTAAATGAGTAGCCGCTGCTGCTTGCACACGACGCGTCGAATACAACGCGTAACTTAGTCGTTGAACTACTTTCTTTAAGTACGCCGTGATGTGGCATATAATACGCATGCCGCGCGCTATCTGGTTCGCCGACCTTAGTCATGTGGTTCAGCATATGATATTCCTCAATAAACTTACTATATTGTAGTTTAAAATTATTATCGCGATTGAATTTACGCTCTAAAGCGTAGAATCGTTTTTCTGCTATTTCGCGAGAATCACCCAATTTAATTACTTCATCTTTTAGCGGTATAGTTACCTCAAAATGCCCGTATTCGTCGCGTTTTACCGTTTCTATGAAATGCCTTTCACAAATTTTCTCTTCGCGAGACAATAGATTTAAATCGCGAACTTCTTCTATTTCCCAAAATCGCGTAAGTTGTTTGTCGATTTCTATATTTTTCAAAAGGTTACAATGGATTTTTTGGGATTGAAGCCGATCAGCTAAAATTTGTCCGGATACTATCCAGCCAAACTTAGTTTTTTGTAGGAATGGACCGCCACTGTCTAATTTGATTTGGCCCACGCACATGACATCCCAAAAGTAATCTGCTCCTAAAAGCATATCAATTTTGCCTGGTAAATGAAAGTTTTCATCAGCCAGTTGTATGTCATTGGGAATTTTAAGCCTTTGTTTATCGACTTTAAAGTTTGGTAAATCGCTAGTGATAGTTGGTATGATTAAACATGAAATTTTGCATGAATAGTAATTTACTTGCGACTGAGCTTGTAGTGTTGCACTACCTTTTACGTTAGATACAGTATCATTCAGCCCGCTGATTTGTAAATTGATCGGTTTATAGGAAATTCCAAGCTTACTGTAAAACTCTTCAGTAACAAAGCTGCTTTGTGATCCCGCGTCTAGTAACGCACGCGCAATAAATGGTTTATTATTTTTATCAAAAATACGTAGCAACACGGTTGCAAGAAGTACCTGCTGATTAACTGATATATTGCGCGACGATAAACTTATATTTCCGTGCGGTAACTCTCTATTTTCAACCGATACATTCGAATTTTGTGCGTTATGCAAATTATCGCCTTTTTCCGAATGTATTAAAGTATGATGTTTTCTCTTGCATGTTTTACAAGGCCCGGAAAAGCACTTTTCATATAGATGCCCGAATCTTAAACAATTTAAACAAAGCCGTTTTCTTTTAGCCTGTTCTACGCGTTGATTTATATTTAATTTTAAGAACTAGGAACAATTTTGAATGTAATGCTCATTTTTACAAAAAGAGCACGATGGTTTTGCCGCACGATTTCCCGACAAAAGCGTTTTAGGTCTACGTTTAAACCTGTTATGATTAGAATCCGTATTTTGCTCTTTATCATCTTTAGTTTGCTCTATGGACTCAAGTAAATCAGCCCTTCCCTTTAAAAAGTCGCTTAAGTTCTCAAGTGTAGGTGTTTTGTGGGTCGCTTTTATTTGTTCCCACTTTCGAAGTGTAACATCGTCTAATTTCGTAGTAATTAAGTATATAATTAAAGTATCCCACGATTCGATAGGTTCATTTAAGGTTTTCAGGGCCCTAAGATGTTTGGCAACACCGTCAACCAATTTTCTTAAAGCGCCAGATGATTCAAATTGTAACTTTTCTATGTTAAATAAAGCTTTAACATGATTTTGTATTAATAATCGATTGTTATTGAATCTATCACAAACTAACTGCCATGCGTTATCGTAATTAGAACCTGTGAACTCTAGACTGGCTATAATTTCAAGAACCTTTGGGCCTAAATAAGCCCTCAGATAATGATACTTCTGGATGTCGCTAAGTCTAGCGTTTTGATGAATAAGCGATTCGAAAGTGTCTCGAAACTCTAGCCACCTGTCATATTTACCGTCATAAGTCATAATTTCAATAACTGGCAGTTTGACGCCACTAGCGCCATCGCTTATAGGTGGATTATTAGTATTGCTAAACGCGACTGAACTCTGCGTACCTCCACCACTGGCATTTAATGGGGCCGAAATATTATCAGCAATTAGAAATCGTTTTGATCTGGCAACAACCCCGTAAAAGGCGCTCTCAAATGTTTCACGTTCGGGGTACTCGTTTGTTGGATCTGTACTGATCTCTTCGATTTGACCTTGCAGGTCTTCAAATTCATCTAGAACGTTTTGGAAGCGTTCTGCTCGCTGTTCTAGTTCTAAAAAGTCGATTTGATTATCGATAGTGAAATCGACATATTTTTGCTCTAAACGAGTTATGTATTTACCAAAAATTGTTACTTTAGCTTTGACTGAACCTCTCTTTCTAATGAGTTTTTCACTCTGTGTATCAGGCTTATCCGTCATTATGATTGATTTTATTCAAACAATCTCGAAAATGATAACTAAATTATCCAAAATGCGTTAGAAAATTGTTTGAATCGATTAAGGTATGACAAGATTCGTTCGAAAAACTCGCTAGTTAAAATAAGATCAGCCTAAAACTACGCTTAATGGGAATGCAACACAGGAAAGTATGGAACGGACACACCTGTTTGATGTCTTCTTTCTGTTTTGCATCCGCTGCTCGGAGGTCCAAATTATGTTGCGGTCTTTACGTTGTGGACTGTAGATGGTCGCCTGGCTCGGCCTTTTCTAACGTTGTAAATTAAAACACTCAAAATAATTTACTTTACTGCTTTTTGTATTGACAACAGGCTGATACACAAAAAGAATGATTAATACAACAATATAAACAAACTGTCTTATTTTGACAGTAAAAAACCATGGTAACGTTGTTCACTTAAAGTATATCAAACACCCGTTTACTTTCCTCCCAGCTAAGCAAGCGAAATGCTCAAGTGTTTATTTGCGATCGGTGTTTGCACCACTTTCATTCTGAGCAAAAATTGTCAATGCATACCGAGGACTGTGTAAAACTTAACACTGGGGCTGTTCCGCAAGTTCCAAAAGAAGATAATAAGTGGGTGGAATTTAAGAATTTTAAAAATAAAGAGAAAGCACCCTTCCTAATTTTTGCTGATACGGAGTGTTTATTACTTCCTATTGAAGATGATTCTTCGAAAAATACCCAAAATGTGCAATCGCATATTTCATACAGTGTGGGATATTACGTAAAATGTAATTATGATGATTCGCTCTCATTCTACAAATCGTATACTGTACCGGACTGTATGAGTTGGTTTGTTAAGGAGCTTCAGGATTTCGCTGAGAACGTTGAAACTGTGTTTTTGTGTGATTTACCTATGGATGAATTGACGGCTGAAGAAAAGGAAAGATTTGCCAATGCCACTGTATGCCACATATGTGAAAAGCCGTTTACAGAAGAAAATAAAAGGGTCCGAGACCATTCACATTTTACAGCAAAATTCAGAAATGCGGCCCATGAGAACTGTAACTTAAATTATCAGGACTCTCGTGTAATACCAATTTTATTCCACAATTTAAGTTGCCATGATGGTCATATGATTATCAAAGCTTTAGCCGAAGTAGAGGGAGCCATTGATATTTTACCCGTCAACAAAGTGAAATATTTTTCCTTCACCAAACACATAAAAGATACCTTCGTTCAATTTCGATTTATCGATAGCTTTAGATTCTTAGCTTCTGGATTGGATAAATTGGCAAGGGATCTTCCTGAATACCCTATTCTAAGATCTGAATTTATGGACTTATCCGAGGAAACCTTCAAATTGTTAACCAGAAAGGGTGTGTTTCCCTATGATTTTATGGATGACTGGTCAAAGCTTGGGGAAAAAAAATTACCAACAAAGGCGGAATTTTACAACAGCTTGGATGATTCATTTATAAGCGATGTGGAATACGAACATGCCCAAAAAGTATGGCACAGCTTTAATTGTCAGTCCATACAAGAATATACTGCTTTTGGCTGATATATTTGAGCGTTTTAGGACCACATCGCACAAAACGTATGGACTAGATCCGGCATGGTCGTATACTCTACCTGGGTATTCTTGGTCTTGTATGCTTTTTCAGCTACATAAATCCAATCATGCTAAGCTTGAACTCTTGACTGATTTAGATATGATCTACTTTGTTGAGCGAGGTATTTGAGGCGGCCTAAGCCAATGCTCGAAATGATATGCGGAAGCCAATAACAAGTTTTTGCCTGTTATGATCCGGCTAGAGAACCTTCTTATCTCGCATATTTCGACATTAATAATCAATATGGTTGGGACATGTCACAGCATTTGCCTTATGGGCAATTTAAATTGTTAAATGATGTTGCTATTAATCATTTGGATGTTATGACCGTTCCTGACGATTCGGACTGTGGGTATATACTAGAGGTTGATTTATAAATACCGCATGAACTCCACGATAAATTATTCGATCTGCCTCCTTGCCCTCAGCATAGTAAGCCCCCTGGGTCTAAAAATGAAAAGTTGTTAGCAACGCTGTATAATAAGGATAAGTACGTAATCCACTATAGGAACCTAAGGCAGGCTTTAACGTTAGGAGTTAAACTATCAAAAATACACCGCGTTTTAAGCTTTAAACAATCTCCTTGGCTTCAAACTTACATTAATTTAAATACTCGTCTATGTCAAGCAGCTAAAAATGACTTTGAAAAGAACCTATTTAAGCTTATGAACAATGCGGTCTTCGGTAAGACTATGGAAAATATAAGAAACCATTTGAGCGTTAAGTTAGTTATGCATTGGGGTGGCCGGTACGGTGCAGAAGCTCTTATATCAAGACCTGAATTTAAAAGCAGCACAATAATTAGTGAAAATCTGGTAATTATCGAATTGGCGAAATCAAATATTTATTTCAACAAGCCAATATATGTGGGTATGTGCATTATTGATTTGGCTAAAACAACCATATATGACTTTCACTATAATTACCTGTATAAAAAATTTGGTGATCGTGGCATTGCCTTATACACAGACACGGATTCCTTGATTTATGAGATTAAACACCATGATATCTACGAAGTTATAAAGAGCAATTGTTATGATATTTTTGATACATCCGACTACCCTGAAAATAATATGTATGACATTCCAAGGGTTAACAAAAAGGTTCTGGGTATGATGAAGGACGAGAATAATGGTCGCATCATGACCCATTTTGTTGGTCTAAGATTAAAAATGTACGCTACTAAGGTGTTGTATAGCCCCGACGAAATTGGACAGGCGCGAACTGTGTTGGAGCAGGCCAACAAGGAACGGAACAAAATTGTTTTTGAAGACTATGTAACATGTTTGGAAACGTTTACGGAAAGTCCATATCGCAAAAATTAATTCGATCTACCAAGCATAACCTCCATACAATAAAGCAGACCAAAATTGGTCTCAGTCCTTATGATGACAAAAGAAAAATTATAAATACCGCCTGTGCCACGCTGCCTTGGGGACATTATAGTAATATGAATGAAGATTAGTTTTTGAATAATATGTTGATATTATTTGATATACCTGTTACCTACAATTTAATATTAAAGACTGTAATTATCCTTTATTGTTAAAAATATAACCTCTGCATAACTTTAAAAAGAGCCCATATTAGTTATGTAGTTAAAAAAAGGCCTGGGGTTTGCTTTGAAAATTCGTTCCCCTAAAAAATCGAACTGGGGTGTGACTGGGGACTCAGTTCACGTTCTGGCAGCCTGTTAAGACCATATTTAACTAATTTATTAACTTGTTAATAAACTTTTAATATATCAGTTAAATATGGGCAACTAGAAGTCCCCTAAACGCTTACTATTAGTTCTAGTGGTATAATTTATGTATGTTTTAGATGGGCCAATATCCTCAAGCAGAAATTGGGGCTGTACTATTATTAATTATGCTTCTAGATGGTAAGTTAGTACTTGATTAGCTTTTCTATTTATTTTCCCGTGCAAACGTTGTTTTTCAACTATTACCTCAAGAATGATAAAACATCACATCCAGCAATTACTTATGAATTGTAACAATTCTTTATCACTACCTAATCGCAATGTTTTTAATTTGTTGGACGTTTGTAATATTTGCAACGTGTTTTTATCGGATTAACACTAGTATCGATGGTAGTTGATCACAGCAAGGGTTGATGAATTCTCAGATTACGCCAGGGCTTGCATTATAGTAAGAGAGTACCAACTGGGCATCTGTAATCTGTGTAGTCCTAACTAAGACAACAACGGTGGTTGTTGTCTTAGTTAGGTATATATTAGTAATATTGAGAGTTTGTTGTCTAAAGACTATAAAAACCCGTACATCCTAGTGATAATGTGATGAAGCTTGTCCAATTCTTTAATAATGCTTCCTACTTAGTATAACAGGTCGTCTCTGCTATGTTTTTTTATAAAAATCTTAAAACCCGTTTTTACAAAACCTTAACCACCCCTATAACAAACCACCCTATGTCACAAACCACCCCTCTCACCAACCACCCCTCTCACCAACCACCCTATGTCATAAACCATCCCTATTTTTTAACCTCTCTTCTCCCCTCTTTCCAAAGTGCCACGCCTTAAAATGGTCATACTTTTGCAGCTTGAACCTTAAATTTTCTTATGGAGATTTACATGCAAAAATGACAAAATTTGTCGTTCAACTCTCATAGCTTATCTACTATGCCTTCATTGTATAAGTCATGGTTGTTTAATGGAGCCATGTTGTAAATGAATTTTTTTAACATTTTTTCTGGGTAAGAATTATTACGTAATATATTATAAAGTTTATTTAAATTATTTTGAACCAATGAGGGGTGTGAAATCATTGCTATGCGTGTTTTAAGAGGTATTATCAGGTTGATTTTCACTTTAGTAGTGTGTTTTGAATGAAAATTGATATAACGACCAGAGCTTGTTGGTTTCATATACCAGTCAAGAATTATCTGGTTTGTGGGTGTTCTTATGACTTTGGTGTCTAAAAAGAGGACACTATTTTCTGTTTCACTTTCTACTGTGAATTGTATATACCTAGTGTCTGTTTAAAGGTTGGAGACAATGACGTTTCTTGAACGGCAGTAGAGTTTTGGACTTGCATTGTCTTTATTTGTTTAGAATCACCTATATACCTGTTGTAGCTATTGAACACTCTAAGGATCTCATCAACAACATCAATGGGTGCCTACTGCAGTAATAATATCATCAACGTATTTTTTTAAAAAAGGTAGTTGAAAAGAAAGTTCATCAGTAAAATTTGTTTATAATAGGTTTGATTAAATTTGAAATAAGTGGTGTCAAAAATAAATTTAAGGACCTTCAGGAAACTTTTTTGATTAAATGTTGTGTAATAACTTATATTACGCCAGCGTTTTATGACACTGTTGTGAACCAGATCATATGGTATATTACTAAATAAAGAAACAACATCCAGGCTTATAAGAACAAAACTATCTGGTAATTGCATTTCATTTATGAACTGAGAAAACTGAAAAGAGTCCTGTATATTATAACTGAATTCTTTTTATTATTATTTCAATTACCCGAGCTTAATTTGAGACTCACTGATGGGTTCGACTTCTAAGTCTTTCCTTCAGCTAAACTATTTTTTAGGGCGCCAGGAAGCATTCAATAGATAACTCTCACTTATACTATTTAGACGTGAATGAAAGAAAGGCTCAATTCTTAAGCAAAATTTAACAATTTCAAAATAAAATGCAGAGACCACAATTTTACACTTCCGTCTCCTGTCAGAAATAAAAAATTAATCTTTAAAAACAAATTAAAATTTATTGTACAAGTATTGAATGAGAATTCAATTTACACTATGAACTATTAGACTGAAAATCTTGACAAATTAAGCTTTACAAGCTTGTAGAAAATTAAACAAAAGTACAAGATTTGAAATTAGAATACCACTCTGGTCCTTACAAAGTATCTTTCTTTTGCTAACTAGTGTATTCTCCTAGTGTCGAGTCCAAGGTTCGTCTCTCTTCACCTAGACTTCACAAGCTTTAGATTGTCCCCACTTTTGTGTAGTGGACGGAAGTCTCAGCAGTTCAGGGCTTGCACGCAGACAGAAACCCTGTGACCTTATCCAGGAGTGACGACATTAGGTTGTAAAATTGGCTTGGTCCCAATTTACATACATTTGAGGCAGAAAGAAAAAAAAATAAGAATTGGACCTTTAGAGTTTATTATTTATAAATGAGCAGTAATAATATTTTAAATTAAATAAATTAAAATCTAATGATTTTACATAAAAAAATCAGCACAGCCAAGCTCAACTGTTGCTCAGATTACCAGTGAACATAAAAATTATAATTTAAACTAGCTATTAGATAGAAAGTTTAAAATAAGAAAGTATTAATCAAAAGTAAAATCAGATTGAGCTGTGAAGCAGCTTACCTAAAATTGAATATAAATATATAGGCCATTGATTATGTCATATCATAACCCTGCCAAAAATACCATATAGAAACATATAAAAAAAACATATAGTATTCTATAGTTTTTAACAGTATTTTTAATGTGGAAATACATGCATCTGTAGGAATAAACTCATCTAATGGAACTGTACTTTCCTATAGGCTATAAGGATAAACGTGCCTTATTAAGTTGTTTTGAATAGGAAGTTATAGGAATGAACTTTAACGGAGTAATATAGGTTTCAATATTAACCTATGTGCCTTAATAAGCAACATTTAACGATATTCCATAGTTGGTGACAAGACTCAGTAAGAAAATACCTGTCTATTTATATAGTAATTTCCTACCAACCTATGGGTCTTAATAAGCATAATTTAACGATATCCTATAGTTGTTGACGAGACTCAATACGAAAATAACCTTCTATTTATAGTAATTTCCTACCAACCTATGGGTCCTAATAAGCATAATTTAACGATATCCTATAGTTAATTAAATATGTAGTTTCCTATTAAGCTATGGGTTCTTACAGGTGTCTATAGTTTCGGTGGGGTTTTAATAGGAAAATACTATTCTATTTGAATAGTAATTTCCTATGCTGGTAAGGTCTTAATAGGAAAATACTTTTTAATTGAATATGTAGTTTTCTATTAAGTTATGGGTTCTTACATATCGCATATTCACTCCTATCCAAAATAATAAAATATTTAGTATGAAAGTTCCTTTAAATACCTATAAAATTTCTGTGCGCATTTTCATATAAGAACGTATAAAAACCAGATCATATTTATACCCATTGCCTCACATGAAATGTTAGTTGGTTATGGCATATTCACTCCTATCCAAAATAATAAAATATTTAGTATGAAAGTTCCATTAAATACCTATAAAATTTCTGTGTGCGTTTTCATATAAGAACGTATAAAAACCAGATCATATTCATAACCATTGTCTCACATGAAATGTTAGTTGGTTATGGCATATTCACTCCTATCCAAAATAATAAAATATTTAGTATGAAAGTTTCTTTAAATACCTATAAAATTTCTGTGTGCGTTTTCATATAAGAACGTATAAAAACCAGATCATATTCATAACCATTGTCTCACATGAAATGTTAGTTGGTTATGGCATATTCACTCCTATCCAAAATAATAAAATATTTAGTATGAAAGTTCCTTTAAATACCTATAAAATTTCTGTGCGCATTTTCATATAAGAACGTATAAAAACCAGATCATATTCATAACCATTGCCTCACATGAAATGTTAGTTGGTTATGGCATATTTACTCCTATCCAAAATAATAAAATATTTAGTATGAAAGTTCCTTTAACCTACCTATAAAATTTCTGTGTGCATTTTCATATAAGAACGTATAAAAACCAGATCATATTCATAACCATTGCCTCACATGAAATGTTAGTTGGTTATGGCATATTCACTCCTATCCAAAATAATAAAATATTTAGTATGAAAGTTCCTTTAAATACCTATAAAATTTCTGTGCGCATTTTCATATAAGAACGTATAAAAACCAGATCATATTCATAACCATTGCCTCACATGAAATGTTAGTTGGTTATGGCATATTTACTCCTATCCAAAATAATAAAATATTTAGTATGAAAGTTCCTTTAACCTACCTATAAAATTTCTGTGTGCATTTTCATATAAGAACGTATAAAAACCAGATCATATTCATAACCATTGCCTCACATGAAATGTTAGTTGGTTATGGCATATTCACTCCTATCCAAAATAATAAAATATTTAGTATGAAAGTTCCTTTAAATACCTATAAAATTTCTGTGCGCATTTTCATATAAGAACGTATAAAAACCAGATCATATTTATACCCATTGCCTCACATGAAATGTTAGTTGGTTATGGCATATTCACTCCTATCCAAAATAATAAAATATTTAGTATGAAAGTTCCTTTAAATACCTATAAAATTTCTGTGTGCGTTTTCATATAAGAACGTATAAAAACCAGATCATATTCATAACCATTGTCTCACATGAAATGTTAGTTGGTTATGGCATATTCACTCCTATCCAAAATAATAAAATATTTAGTATGAAAGTTCCTTTAAATACCTATAAAATTTCTGTGCGCATTTTCATATAAGAACGTATAAAAACCAGATCATATTCATAACCATTGCCTCACATGAAATGTTAGTTGGTTATGGCATATTTACTCCTATCCAAAATAATAAAATATTTAGTATGAAAGTTCCTTTAACCTACCTATAAAATTTCTGTGTGCATTTTCATATAAGAACGTATAAAAACCAGATCATATTCATAACCATTGCCTCACATGAAATGTTAGTTGGTTATGGCATATTCACTCCTATCCAAAATAATAAAATATTTAGTATGAAAGTTCCTTTAAATACCTATAAAATTTCTGTGCGCATTTTCATATAAGAACGTATAAAAACCAGATCATATTCATAACCATTGCCTCACATGAAATGTTAGTTGGTTATGGCATATTTACTCCTATCCAAAATAATAAAATATTTAGTATGAAAGTTCCTTTAACCTACCTATAAAATTTCTGTGTGCATTTTCATATAAGAACGTATAAAAACCAGATCATATTCATAACCATTGCCTCACATGAAATGTTAGTTGGTTATGGCATATTCACTCCTATCCAAAATAATAAAATATTTAGTATGAAAGTTCCTTTAAATACCTATAAAATTTCTGTGCGCATTTTCATATAAGAACGTATAAAAACCAGATCATATTTATACCCATTGCCTCACATGAAATGTTAGTTGGTTATGGCATATTCACTCCTATCCAAAATAATAAAATATTTAGTATGAAAGTTCCTTTAAATACCTATAAAATTTCTGTGTGCGTTTTCATATAAGAACGTATAAAAACCAGATCATATTCATAACCATTGTCTCACATGAAATGTTAGTTGGTTATGGCATATTCACTCCTATCCAAAATAATAAAATATTTAGTATGAAAGTTCCTTTAAATACCTATAAAATTTCTGTGCGCATTTTCATATAAGAACGTATAAAAACCAGATCATATTCATAACCATTGCCTCACATGAAATGTTAGTTGGTTATGGCATATTTACTCCTATCCAAAATAATAAAATATTTAGTATGAAAGTTCCTTTAACCTACCTATAAAATTTCTGTGTGCATTTTCATATAAGAACGTATAAAAACCAGATCATATTCATAACCATTGCCTCACATGAAATGTTAGTTGGTTATGGCATATTCACTCCTATCCAAAACAATAAAATATTTAGTATGAAAGTTTCTTTAAATACCTATAAAATTTCTGTGTGCATTTTCATATAAGAACGTATAAAAACCAGATCATATTCATAACCATTGCCTCACATGAAATGTTAGTTGGTTATGGCATATTCACTCCTATCCAAAATAATAAAATATTTAGTATGAAAGTTCCTTTAAATACCTATAAAATTTCTGTGCGCATTTTCATATAAGAACGTATAAAAACCAGATCATATTCATAACCATTGCCTTACATGAAATGTTAGTTGGTTATGGCATATTTACTCCTATCCAAAATAATAAAATATTTAGTATGAAAGTTCCTTTAAATACCTATAAAATTTCTGTGCGCATTTTCATATAAGAACGTATAAAAACCAGATCATATTTATACCCATTGCCTCACATGAAATGTTAGTTGGTTATGGCATATTCACTCCTATCCAAAATAATAAAATATTTAGTATGAAAGTTCCTTTAAATACCTATAAAATTTCTGTGTGCGTTTTCATATAAGAACGTATAAAAACCAGATCATATTCATAACCATTGTCTCACATGAAATGTTAGTTGGTTATGGCATATTCACTCCTATCCAAAATAATAAAATATTTAGTATGAAAGTTCCTTTAAATACCTATAAAATTTCTGTGCGCATTTTCATATAAGAACGTATAAAAACCAGATCATATTCATAACCATTGCCTCACATGAAATGTTAGTTGGTTATCGCATATTTACTCCTATCCAAAATAATAAAATATTTAGTATGAAAGTTCCTTTAACCTACCTATAAAATTTCTGTGTGCATTTTCATATAAGAACGTATAAAAACCAGATCATATTCATAACCATTGCCTCACATGAAATGTTAGTTGGTTATGGCATATTCACTCCTATCCAAAATATTAAAATATTTAGTATGAAAGTTCCTTTAAATACCTATAAAATTTCTGTGCGCATTTTCATATAAGAACGTATAAAAACCAGATCATATTTATACCCATTGCCTCACATGAAATGTTAGTTGGTTATGGCATATTCACTCCTATCCTAAATAATAAAATATTTAGTATGAAAGTTCCTTTAAATACCTATAAAATTTCTGTGTGCGTTTTCATATAAGAACGTATAAAAACCAGATCATATTCATAACCATTGTCTCACATGAAATGTTAGTTGGTTATGGCATATTCACTCCTATCCAAAATAATAAAATATTTAGTATGAAAGTTCCTTTAAATACCTATAAAATTTCTGTGTGCATTTTCTTATAAGAACGTATAAAAACCAGATCATATTCATAACCATTGCCTCGCATGAAATGTTAGTTGGTTATGGCATATTCACTCCTATCCAAAATAATAAAATCTTTAGTATGAAAATTCCTTTCAATACCTGTGTAATATTTATATGTATATTCATTAAAATAACTATAAAAACAAGGTCCTATTCATTCTTGTCAAGGTATATAAAGAATTTTTAAGGTTTTGCCTATTAAATCTTATAGAAACTAAAATTAGCATTGAGTTGAAAAGTACATATACTACTATAGAATTTGAACTAGTATTCAGATTACGATCGCATTAAAACTTATTAAGGCTTATAAAAATTATTCAGAATTTACATATTAAATGCTATCAATAAATGTCTACCATTAAGCACATATAGCATCCTATTTAAGATCTATGTGTGTAAAATGACCTACCTATACAGAACCATGATTGCATTTACGTTCCGATAAAAACCTATTAAACCTGAATAGTTTTTTAAAAGATTGATTCAGCCATTTTTGCAGGGAAGGAACTACAGAGTGTGTGGGTTTTTATTGCATAAATCGTTCAATTGGTTATTCAGAATGAAAAAAACCGCGGAGTGCTATTAAATTAGGGCGGGGGGGGGACTGCAATCCTTACGGTTTTTTGAGGATATCTCGAAAACGAAGCAAAATTTGTGGACCTAGGAAAAATTTTGTAGAGAATTGGATTTTCTATCGAAATGGTGTGATTAAAAAATTTACAAGTCTATTCAGTTTAAATTATATTAAAAACAATTTAACAAAAAAGTGCAAAAAATTAAATATTTTATATTTTTTACTTTTATGCAAATAACTTTTTTTGAGCAGAGAAAGGTATAGGTATTGCTTCATAAAAAAGACAGGATATTAAATTTCCTACAGAATGACGTACTTATTAAAAAAAATTTTGATGAAGTTTCAATAAGATATGACTGTTTAAACTTTGTCATATTTTTCGAATTTTATTGAATTTATAACAATATCATTTTGTTGCTTAGTTTTCAATGTATGCAATTGAATTTTATTTAATAAAGACATGAGTTATAACTTTGAAACTCGGAAGTCCTTTTTTAAAAACAACTTTATTGAATAAGAATATACATAGATCGATTTGTTATTTTACAGTAGAGTGCGAGCGGTTACTCTATTCAACTATGACTCTTAACTAACTGTAAAACAACATTACAAAGTATAAAAAGTGAACAAGATGCTTAGCTAGCATTAAGATAATATTGTGATGAATCTGCATATTCCTAGGATAGGGTGTGATATAACTCCTCCCCTCGGAGATTCAACTCCACGGCTAACGGGGTAGTTAAACGTCTTGAAGTTCCAAGTTTTGTTTCACTATGGCTTTCCTCTGTTGTAATTTTAGTTTAAGATAGCATCTCCTCTTAAAGCAAAAGTACACTATACTAATTATTAATATAGTATAAATTAGTATTGTTCATATACTGGGTGAACTAGAAATATTGCTGAAGAACAAGTGTGGTTGGTTTTCTTTGATCTTGTTTTCCAATTCGTAAAGTCCATCTAATTTGACATCTTGTATGTTAAAACTGAGGTTAAGGGTTGGTAGGACGTCGATTTCGTCATCAAAATCAGGAAACAAGATTGGTTGCATGTTGCTTGTAATTGGTCTTCGATTATTGATTATTGCCTCTTGATTAATATTGGCTTGGCATCCATTAGGGATTTGTGCCAGGTAGGTACCATGTAGCTTTTGGCTTTCTTCTTGTTGGTTACATTTTAATTTTACAATATCTTCTTTGGGTAAAATAAAGATCCATTGATCGGCAATATCCAATTGTTTACATATCGGCTGGGTGATTTGTGCTTCGATTTGCTGACAAGTGGAGGTGGCTTTTGATTCTAGTAGTTTGACTGTGCATGGGCTACTTTCTGTGATTTCTTGAAGGTCCATTTTGTCGCAGATATAGGACTGGTCTTTAACTTCTTGGCATTCTGCGCCTCGATATGCGTAGTGCAATTTATTTTTAATTAAAAATTTATTTCGCGGTATTACTACCTTAAACAGACTCTTTCTAAGGACAGGAATGGAATAAAGGTGTAGATAATCGAATTGTTCAGGATATACCATTGGAATATGTAATAAATAGGTTACCCGATTATTTAAGATAAAACATTCTAAAGTTATTATTTTTTCAAAGGTTAATGTATTTTCGAGTGTGACTTCTATAGGCATACGCTTGAGACCTACTTGTTTTTGAGTTTTTAATAATTCAAAGTAAAGATCTTCAGTTTTTACAATGCTAGGGTGCATGATTTTAAGCCTAGAAAAAGCAATTGAATTTTCTATATCTTGTAAGGTAGAGTCTATTATTTCATAGATGTTTATTATTTGATTTAAAACGTCTTTAATAAAATTCGCGTTTTCTTTAAAATTAAATTTTTGCACTAGCACGCCTATTAGATTTAATTTGGATTCCAACAATTTTTCATTATCGCTAATTTGCTGAATAGTACTATTAAATTTTTTGATTAGTTTTCCAATTAAAGAATTTAGCAAGTAAATATTTTGAAAGTCAGCGGGGTTGTTCGCGTCATAAAAGGTATTTATTATTGTTTCATATGTTGCCAAATATCTATTTAATTCGGTGGCGTTTCCGTCAAATGTTGGAACGCAATTTAAATATTCTGGTTTAAAAACGTTAGGCATGATAGTATTTTGTAAACTTAATAAACTATTTTCTAAAACTACGTTAGAGTTTGATCCTGCGGAACAAATCTCTTGGGTGAAAGTACTTTTATCAAGATTTGTAACAGTTTCGCTACTTTCACAAAAAAAATTAATTAAAGTATTTATTTCGGGGGACACTTCTGGTACAGTGGGACAAGAAGTGGAGTTAGAGTCAGTTGAAGGGTTTATCTTTAAATCTTTTAAAGAATTTATCAAATCGTCGGCTGACATTTACAAAATTGAACTTACATAAAGCAGCCCTCAGACGGTGAATAATATTGTCAATATTTTATATTGACAATATATGGGCAATATTATAATAAAGACCTCATACGATCAATATTGCATATAACATTCAAAACTAAGTAACAAAATGGTATTGTTATAAATTCAATAAAATTCGAAAAATATGACAAAGTTTAAACGGTCATATCTCATTAAAACTTCATCAAAAAAAAATCATTCTGTAGGAAATTTAATATCCTATCTTTTCTATGAAGCAATGCCTATACCTATCTCTGCTCAAAAAAAAAGTTATTTGCATAAAAGAAAAAAAAAGAAAATATTTAATTTTTTGCACTTTTTTGTTAAATTGTTTATGTAACTGAAATTTCGAAATATAAAAATTTTTTTGTACATTTATTTCATGACATCTTATCGGTAATTTAATTTTGAGATATTTTTATAGTCGAGAAGGTGTCATGATGGGCCATACGTAAGACCTACAACCCCTAAGACATTTTAGGGATGTCATATTCATGCTATTTCTTGTGCAGTCGCTAACTATGAAAAATATTTAAATTTAACGGAAAGCAGGAACGTGAGGGTATTTTATATATGGATATAAAAAACAAACCCGCAAAATCATGGTCAGATCGTGCCACCACCATGCCAATTATTCAAAATGTCTTTTAAATAGGAGTTTTTGTATAAATAAAACAATTAAATAACATTGGGTAAAAGGTATTTTAAAAGTGAAAAGCCTAAATAGAAAGAAACGTCTTTAAAAATTATTAGGTATACCTGATTGCGGATTCAAAGTGGTTGCAGCTAACTAACTAGTTAGTTTTGTTAACGACGATAAAAATTTAATAATATTTTCGGAAAGATTCGTTCAAGTTATGTGTACAGGGCAGCGTGGTAATACTAGTACCCTGTATATTGAGCTTATTAAGCAAAAGTGACCTCTGATTTTTGGTAGGTGGGTTCAACTGACTATATTAAAGACGTCAACTATGAAAAATTATAAAAAAGCGTTGCGGATAGATGCGTTCAAGTTATGTGTTCAGGGCAGCGGGGTAATACTAGTACCCTGTATAATGAGCTTATTAAGCAAAAGTGACCTGTGATTTTGGTAGGTGGGTTCAACTGACTATATTAAAGACGTTAAACATGAAAAATTATAAAAAAGCGTTGCGGAAAGATGCGTTCAAGTTATGTGTACAGGGCAGCGTGGTAATAATAGTACCCTGTATATTGAGCTTATTAGGCAAAAGTGACCTTTGATTTTTGGTAGGTGGGTTCAACTGACTAAATTAAGGACGTCAACTATGAAAAATTATAAAAAAGCGTTGCGGAAAGATGCGTTCAAGTTATGTGTACAGGGCAGCGTGGTAATACTAGTACCCTGTATATTGAGCTTATTAAACAAAAGTGACCTCTGATTTTTGGTAGGTGGGTTCAACTGACTATATTAAAGACGTTAACCATAAAAAATTATAAAAAAACGTTGCGGAAAGATGCGTTCAAACAATATGTACATTAAACAGGGCAGCGAGTTAATTCTAGTACCCTGTATATTGAGCTTATTAGGCAAAAGTGACCTCTGATTTTTGGTAGGTGGGTTCAACTAAGTATATTAAAGACGTCAACCATGAAAAATTATAAAAAAGCGTTGCGGAAAGATGCGTTCAAGTTATGTATACAGGGCAGCGTACGTTATAATTTTTAAAATCCATGTATACATATATATACCCTCACGTTCCTGCTTTTTCATAAAAATAAATAAAATTTATATTTTATTGTACAGAAGAAATACTGTATGCAGCACATATGTAGGGTATTTTCTAGCTGTTGAGCTTACTTATTACTTGTTATAAAGTTTCCTTTTCCAGAAAGAAGTAACAGTCAATAAATGTACAAAAAAAATTGTGGCACTTTCTTTCAGTGTACGTGTACACAAAAATCCGTTCATGTGAACGTTCGAAACTTCAGTTACATAATTGTTTTTAATATAACTTGAAATTTTTTAATTACGCCGTATCGATAGAAAATCTAATTCTCTACAAAATTTTTCTTATTAAATATCCACAAATTTTGGTTCGTTTTCGAGATATACTCAAAAAACCGTAAGGGTTGCATTTTCCCCCCTCTAATTTAATAGCACTCCGCGGTTTTTTCATTCTGAATAACCAATTAAACGATTTATGCAATAAAAACCCACACACTCTGTAGTTCCTTATTACCCTCCTTTTTAGGACAAAATCAATGGCCTATATAGGAAAAGTTAGGTAATTTAAAAGTTTCAAGAACTACAAAATTTTTTTAATTAAATTTAGGATTGAGAAATTTAATTATAAGATTGCATCATAAGCAAAGATTACTTGTACAAGACACGTTTTATATCATGAAATATAGCTTCGACAAGTTTATTGTTCTAACAGCCAAATCTGGTTTATACCCAGGTAAGACAAAATAAGGTAAGATAAGATACAATTGTTTAAAAAGATATTTTAAACAATATAAAATTTGCAGATTGCAAATTAAAGCTTCTTCGACAACCTTGTTGTTCGAAAAGCATAAATTGGACTATGCCAAGGTAAGACAGAATAAAATAAGATAAGATAAAATTGTTTAAAAATATATTTTAAACAATGTAAATTTGCAGATTGCAAATTAAAGTTTCTTCGACAACCTTGTTGCTCGAAAAGCGTAAATTGGACTATGCCAAGATAAGACAAAATAAAATAAGAAGAAATATGAGTCTGTTCTGAGGAAACAACCCTACTTGACGACAATCATCCTGTAGGCTAGGCTACACTCCTATGCATATCTCCACTTGAAAGAAAAAGAAAATGAGATTTTTTTCTTAAAATTGGCAGGCTCTAGACATGATATTAGAGAAATTCAAGATAAGTCTTTCCGAAAATTCAATGAGATATCTAATAAATAGAACGAAAGAAAGACTTACCTAATATTTCCTCAGATATGACAACCAATGATATCATATACCAGAGCAGGCCAATTCCGACACGTTTCTGTCCACGCCTCCAAGACTGAATTGAGTAATTAATTGTTGCTCTTCTGATATCTGGAAGTTACCTTTATCCCAAATGGGAGATAGAAAACTAGAACCACTCATTCATAATTCCTAAAACATAAAGGAACAAACAGAAAAGCGCCGGAAGATGATTTCAAAGTTATTGGTCGTTAAAGAGGAGAGATATTCAATTTAAATAATGAAACAAATTACTCAGAGTAAAAAAATATAACACCTGTATTCAACAAAATCATCATATAATGAAATTTTAATGAGGGACAACTTTATTTTGTTAATTACTTTTAGAATTAAATATACTCATAACCCATGTGGACTGTGGGCCAAAACAAACCTACCTGTCTTCGATCCTATTTGATGAATTTGTTACTAATGTGAATTTTAGAAAAATATTCCTTACTTGAATAGCACAATGATTAATTTGAATTGGTTCTGCACAAATGATTAATTAACATCGAGTAATGATTAGAATACAAGAGGATCTTAGACCCAGATATCTTAAAATGAGAATGAGGTTTGCAGAAAAAAGAGGTGGCCATGTTGTATCTAAAACGTATGATAAGAAAACATGCAGTAGCATATTTTCATATTATAGTAGTGTTTCGACTCTCGTAGAGTAAAGATCGTACCAGTCGGTGCTGGAACGGACAAAGGTTATAAAATAAACCCTAATCCCTTAAGGGTTTACCCTAACATCTGTGTACCAATTTAGAAATAAGTAAACAGTGAAAAGTGCCATATAAACAGGCCCGGACTGGCCAGGTCCGCAGGTCCGCGATCGCGGAGGGCCCCGGGTCCGAGGGGCCTCAAATGGGCCCTGCACAGTGTTTCTAAACTGTGTTAAATTGAAAGAAGTCGGCTGCTGATAGAGCTGCGACAGTTTGCATAACACTACAGCAACTTCATAGCGACAGAGTCCACTAAGAACTACGGAGTACGAAGACAGATGCAGTGACGAAGAAGACGATTTTGACCCAACGATCTGTATGATCACCAGCCCAATCAGCATCAGCATAGCCTAAATATCAACATTCCCTTTATTAAATTTTAATCCGTACGACTTTGTACCTTGCAGGTATTTCAAAACCCGTTTAGCTTGTTTCCAATGTGTTTCATTAAAGCAATTATTAAATTCACTGGCTCAGTTTCTAGCCCTATTTCTGACTCTGATTCCATGAGTATTACATCTCGACTCAGAAAAAGATTTCTTAATTGGATCATAAACCTTATAACCTTTTATAGTGTCACTATATCCAATTAAAATCTGCTTCTCTGCCTTCTTGTCCTATTTTTTCGCCTCTCCTTTGGCACGTGCACCATTACAACACTGGCAAAAATTCTGAGATTGCTGACATCTGGCTTATTACCAGTTCAGAGCTCAATGGGTGTTTTTCCTAAGGCTGAAGCAATACTTTGATTTCTTAAATACAGAGCAGTATGAACTGCTTCTGCCCAAAATTGTTTTTGAAGCTTTGCATCGAAAAGCAAACACTTGGCCTTTTCGACTATTGTTCTATTGCCTTTCACACATTTCATTTTGCTCTGGCGTATAAGCATTGGTTCTCTGATAAATAATGCCATTCTTCGATAAGAATCGTTCCATGTCTGTATTGCAAAATTCACCGCCATTGTCTCATCTTAGGATTTTAATTTTTCGGCCTATTTGGTTTTCAACCAAGGTCATAAAATTTTTGAAACATTCAAAAACTTCATTCTTTGCCTTAAGAAAATATACAAATCCCATGCGACTGAAATCATCTTCAAATAGTGAAAAATTTTGGACCCACCTAATGATAGGTGATAGGGCCACAAACATCAGTATGGACTAGATCTAATAATGCCTTTGCCCTTAAATTACTGTTTTTAAAAGATTTTCTGGTTTGTTCTGCTTCGCAATATATTTCACAGGCTTGGTTTAAAGATTTAAGTCTTTCCGAGTAGTCAGTCCATGCACTAAATCATTGCTTTTCATTTGATTTAAACAGACATCGTGTAAATGTTCAAAGCGTCTATGCCAGACATTTTTGGTATTTACTGTTAAACCTGCAAACTTGCCTTCCAATAAATCATCTTTTATCTGTACACTCCTTGTATCAAATCAGCTTCTGCAACCAGTTCGCCTTTTTTATTGAAAATCTTGCATCCTTTTGTTTCAAAACTTAAATTGTTTCCATTTTCAATAAGCTTACTAACTGATAATACATTAGTTGTTAATGATGGCACAAATTAAATTTTTTTAACAGGAATAACATATTGTCAATATTGGTCTTAATTTGAACATCACCACAACCTTTTACTGGCACTACAGTCTTATTCGCGACCATAATTTCTTGAATACGTGAAGAACACTCGTTTTTTATCCAATGTGCGTTGGCTGTCAAATGTACATTTGCACCCGAATCAATATACCAGTCAGATGTACTAAAGTCTCCACTGAGAAAAACGGCATTAAAAGCATTTGTTCTTGCATTCTTGCGTTGTGACTTTTTAAAATCTTAAAATTTCTTTTTCAAGATTGAGCATTTGTTTTTGAAGTGTCCTTTTTGTTGACAGTTATAACATGTGATCTCTGTCAAATCTTTCTGCTGATTGTCAGAATTCTTGTTAGTGCTGCCACCTTTGATTCCTGTTTGAAAATGTGGCTTTACCGCAAAAGCGCCGCCTCTGGTATCATTGTTGCCGTCGTTTGAGATGTCAATTAGCTTCGTCTTGATCGCATCTGTAGTTATGGCAATACCGCTGTGTTCCATGGCCATAATCATGGGACCGAGCTTTTCTGGCAATATCGCCAAAAGGAATGACCCCACCCATTCATCACTTATATCGAAACCACTTCGCTTTAATTTTCGAGACACTTCAATTACTTTATTTACATAACTCTGCATTGATTCGCAATTCTCTAACCTTAAAGATATCAGCGTACGCAGTAAACCAATTTTTCTCGAAAGCCCACTCGTCATAATTTTCCCGGCCGGCTAGCTTGGGAATAATAATAATAATAATAATAATAATAATAATAATTCTAATAATAATAATAATTATAATAATAATAATAATAATAATAATAATAATAATAATAATAATAATAATAATAATAATAATAATAATAATAATAATAAAAGCCGTCTGGGTTCCGGTTTACGAATCTAGGCCCAGGGTAGAACCTGCCTGCCGTAAAAGGCGGCTAAAAGGTTGGTGGTCCTTGCCTTAAAGGGGCCTACATTGGTCACCGGCTACCGCAGGTAGGCGTAGGAACTGATGTAGTGAAGGAACGGCTGACTCCATGTTAGGGGCGGTTTCTCAACAGCGTCTGTTCCCTATGTTAAGGGCGGCTGTATCAGTAACCTGGCAGAAGGTATAAATGTAAACCATTTCTGACGAAATGAGTAAATATGGACTTAAACAAATATGATATCGAATTTAGAAGAAGATGTACCCCAGGTGGGTCTAAACGAAAGTTTGCAATCCCACGCTGCGCAAGCAGTCAGCCTCACGGATTCTGGGGGAGGCACTAATTCGATTAGTACTAATACAACTAACGGCAGGATGCTAGGACAAGCTCAACCGTACTATTAGTCATCAAAACACAGGCGAGGAACACAATACAATGGAGACTAGCTTGCAGCCCGACCCTGAAGTCAATAGAGCTGCCGCTGGTCTACCCAGAAGAACAGAAACCGGTCGAATCAAGTGGACGCGTGACATGAATAGCCAATATATCCGGAATTAAAACTCACCGAACAAAATGTAGCGTGCCGTCAAAGAGCTATCTACTCTAACCGCCTGCTACCCCAAGCTGAAATAGACCAAATCCGGCGTGAAGTTGGCAGAACATTGCACAACCTTCAGCATGTGGAAGAGCTAACAGCATAGCAGGAAGTATTATATGAACAAGATCAAACTATACAGGCTGATAAGGACATTACGAACCAAAAATATTTGGAAAATTTGTCCTTATTTGAAAATAGTGACCCGACCTTGAGACCAAGTATCCCTAAGCTGAGATTCAAGAAAGGAACCCACGAAATACTAGCGAAAGTAAACCTAGCAGCAGGGACGTCCTTAAATAGAACTGAGGACCTCGAGACATTACATAGTGGGTTATATGCTGCAGCAGCAACTGTAATTGAACTTAATGGTCAGGCATTATATCAGAGAACTGATAAGAAAAGTACCAAGAAACAAATGGTACCCGCTTGGAAAATGAGACTAGAAAAACAAATAAGCCAGTTACGAGCACAAAGTGATATCATTGGAGAACATCTAAATGGAAACTCTAGCAGCAAGGTTGCTAAAAAGGTTAAAGATATACTGAAAGCAGAGAGTATTCCTTTAGATAGTCCCGATATAAAACGGCTGCTAACAATCGTAAGAGACAACATTAGACAAAAATGTAAGGCTAAAGGTGCCCGTCTAAGGCGATACAATAAAGCCACAAAGAGGAAGGTACAAAACCAACAGTTCACCACGAACCAAAAAACCTTCTATAGGACACTGAACCAAGAAGAAAATGACCTTACTCCAGCTAATGACATAAATAAAGACCAATTTAATGCATTTTGGAGTAATATTTGGTCTGACGCGTCCCATTTCAATGAAGAAGCAAGCTGGCTCGAAAAAGTTGAAGCCGAGGCTGAAACTTTGCAAGAAATGCCTGAGCCGCAAGTAACATCCATCGACATAAGGGATGCCACTAAGAACTTGGCTAACTGGAAATCACCGGGACCTGACCAAATTCATAATTTTTGGCTTAAAACCTTCACCAGCTTACACCCTATAATAGCAAACTGCTTTAGCAAAGCTCTCCTAAACCCCGAACACTTCCCAGCTCATCTTGTCAGTGGCAATACCTTCCTTTTGTTTAAAAAGGGGCAGGTAAACGATCCAAAAAACTTGGTAGCTGATGAGCAAAAGGACTGTATTAGGAAAGCTTTGGGTTGCAAGGAACAGCTTACAATCGATGCCGTTATTATAAAACAGGCTGAAGTTAAAAGGCGAAATCTAAATATGTGCTACATAGATTATAGCAAAGCATTCGATTCTGTTCCTCACGACTGGCTAAAGAAGATATTGCAAATATACAAAGTACACCCCCTAATACGCAACATGTTAGGCACCCTAATGGAGCAATGGAATACCAATCTCCATATTGGACAAGAGAAGCTTGGCAATATAAATATATCAAAAGGTATATTTCAAGGCGACTCTTTAAGCCCCCTCTGGTTCATTTTGGCCATGAACCCACTGTCCTCACTACTAAAATCAACATCCTATGGATATCGTCCCAACTTAACTGAGAATTTTAGAATAAACCACCTTCTATTTATGGACGATATCAAACTCTACGCTGAAAGCAAAACCCACCTACAGTCCCTAATTCAAATAACCAAGACATTTAGCGATGACATCAAAATGTCGTTTGGATTAGACAAATGCGCAATCTTGAATGTCGTACGCGGAAAGACTGAACAAAATCGTGGACTGCTTAAAGGCATAGATATGCTAGATGAGGACAAAACATATAAATACTTAGGCATCTCCCAAAACCAACAAATAAACCACACAAGCCTAAAAAGGGAGTTTAAAAACAAATACAAAAGCAGACTAACAAAGCTTTTTAATACTCACCTGAATGCTGGTAACCTTACTACTGCCATCAACACCTGGGCAATACCAATACTTACCTACTCATTCGGAATCCTTAAGTATTCAGACACGGATTTGCACGAACTAGATAGGCTTACGCGAAGGCTGCTAACAAAATTCAGATTCCACCACCCACGCTCTGCACTTGAAAGAATCTACCTAAAACGAAAGGAGGGAGGAAGAGGTCTCATTAATATATATATATAACTTGTGCAAGTCGCAAGAGACCTCTATGAGAAAATACTTCCAAGAATTGAATGGGGAAATTCTTAAAAAAGTGGTAGCAGCAGATGCTGGATATACAGCCCTTAACTTAAAGCAAAACGGATTACCTAACATCAACCGCGCGCCGCCAAGTCAACAGCTTGTAACTTGGCAAGAAAAAGCCCTACACGGCAAATACCCTACTGCACTCCAAAATCCACTCATAGATAGAGAAATGTCACTGAATTGGTTAGAGAAAAGGCAGCTTCACGCTGAAACAGAAGGTTTTATTATCTCTATCCAAGACCGTGTCATTCAAACTCGAAACTATGAAAAGGTCATCATGAAAAGGAATGTGGAAGATGTGTGCAGAAAATGCAATTGCCCCGGAGAGACGATAGAACATATCACGGCGGGTTGTGGTGCTATGGCCCCCAACGCTTACCTGGGGAGACATAATCAGGTGGCAAAGATCATCCACAAGGAACTGGCCCATAAACTAGGGCTAAGGGAAAACCTTCCACCATACTACCAATACTCACCCGAGCCAGTCCTTGAATCCCCTGAATATCTCTTATACTGGGACAGGCCAATAATAACGGATAGAACAGTAGACCACAACCGTCCGGATATTCTTCTCATCGAAAAAACCACCAAGAAAGCTTTCATAATCGATATAGGTTGCCCACTAACACACAACCTCTCTAAAACCGAATCGGAGAAAAAGACCAAGTACTCGAATTTGGCTATAGAGATAAAAAATATATGGAAGCTAGATAAAATCGACATAATTCCGATCATAATATCGGTGGAGGGAGCTATGACGAAAAATTTCAAGCCCAACTTGGAAAAACTGGGCCTATCAGGTTATTTATACCAACTAATCCAGAAAAGCGTCATCCTCCAAACATGCCATATAGTACGGAAGTTCCTAAACAGTACAGGTTAAGATGAATTTCTTCTCTGTACTGTAAATAATTCCAGCAATACCGACAAAAAGCTGTGAAAACTAACATTGAGAAAAATAATAATAATAATAATAATAATAATATTAGTTTGTTTTCCTGACCGTTTTATTCGATTAAAATGTTTGTTTTTCTTGGGTTTTCGGTCACTCTTGAATAAAGGACTTTCTTTATAAGGGGTTAACGTTTCGGTTTTATTAGGAAACCATCATCAGAACTATAAAAAAAATATTTGTCTAAACAATCAAAAGAGAAAAGAAACTATTGTATACAAAAAATAAAAAAATAGAGAAAACTATAATAAAGTATAAAATATAAGCTAAACATACCCTTATTTAATTTTTTACACTTCACAAAACTTTAAATTCACAGTATGACCATCATATTGGAAATGGTCAATTTAAGATGAAATAAAAATGGTTTTAATTTTTATGGGGGTAAGGGATGGACCAGATGGGAATTCCATTTTACCTAATACATTGGAATAACTATCTTAACTTAATTATATTAAAGGTATTAAAAGTAGATTGTAAAAATTTGCATTTTATTGTGTAATTAAATTATTATAGACATTACTAAGATTTTCTGTATCAGTTCTGAAATTAATTGTGTTATGTGTTTTTTTAATATGAATCATTTCTTTAATATTTCTTTTTTTATAGTGTGTTTCATGATCAAGAATTTGGACAGTATCAAAGTTAAAATTATGTAGATTATCTATTGCATGTTTTGATGAAGCGGAGGGGGATTGATTTTTATTTCGAATGCTGTTTTTATGTTCTTTTATTCTATTTTTAAGATATTGTTTTGTTTGTCCAATATATGTTTTTGGACAATCAGAGCAGTCGATTTTATTTAAATTTTTTAATTAATTTAATTAAATTTCTACAACGACACTGTAAAAGAAATAAAACAAAAACTATCAATATACTATGATAACGCATTTCTAAGTATGTTTTACACACAACAAAATACAAAATTTGAAGCTCTTTTTGTCAAAATAAAAAATAAACAACCTAATGAGGAAACAACACATACAATAATAATAAATATACATTAAATGACAATTGGGTAATAAATTTAACTTAAACACATATACCAGACCATATTAAATATATTCTTTCACTTGGACCAAAATTTTCTATAAAAGAACAAATTAAACCAAATTGCTTTGAAAATATTATTACTAACATTGAAACGGGCATCGAACTGTTAAATCAAAATGACAAAGAATTAATCCGCAATAAAATTACCAACATATTAAGCAATTGTAAAAACAAATTAATCAACTCAGGCAAAAAAACCAAACAACAAATAAATTACTTTTTAAAAGAAGCCAAATTATATTTATCTAAAAATAAATCAATCTATGTCTTATCAGCAGATAAAAGTAACAAAACAGTTATAATGGAAAAAGATGAATATAACGAAAAAATGTTAAACCTACTTAATGATACCTCCCCATATAAAAAAGAAACCCATGACTTAACAAATAAAATACAAACAAAAATAAATTCTACCGTAAATAATTGGCTTAAAAAGAATTACATAGACAAAAATATAAAAAACAGAATAATATGTCATAATGGCCAACCACCATACATATACGGTTTACCAAAACTACATAAAAATAATATTCCCTTACGTCCAATAGTAAGTACAATGGGCTCTGCCACATGTAATCTTTCTAAATTTCTCTCTAATATTATAACAAATGTTCTTGGTAACACAGAACATCATATTAAAGACTCATGGGACTTTCATAAGTTTATTAAAAATCAAAAAATTCCCAAAAACCATATCCTCGTTTCTTTTGATGTTGTTTCTCTTTATACCAATATTCCCATTGAACTTGTAATAAATTGTATAAAAGAAAAATGGAGCTTAATTAAAAATTTTACCACCATTCCTGAAAAAGAATTCATAGAAGCTACAAAACTATGTCTAACCTCAACGTTTTTCCAATTTAACGATCGATATTTCTCACAAATATATGGCGTAGCTATGGGATTACCAATTTCAGCTACCATTGCCAATTTTGTTATGGAACATTTAGAAACAAATGTTATTAAATCACTAGACTATAAACCGTATTTTTTAAAAAGATTTGTAGATGATTGCATCCTTTGCATTCCTGAAAATAAGTTACAATATACCCTTAACAAATTTAATTCATTCCATAATAAACTACAATTCACATTTGAAACGGAAAAAAACAAATCCATAAACTTTCTAGATATTATTATTAACTATAACAATGAAGGCAACATCAAAACAAGCTGGTATACTAAACCTATATGGTCTGGTAGATATTTAAATTTTAATTCTAATACCCCTAACAAATATAGAAGAAGTGTTGTTAATTCACTCACTGATAGAGCAACCTTATTAACAGATCCAGAATTAAGACCAAATAATATAAAAAAAATTAAAACAGTTCTTCAAAACAATAATTACCCATGATGAAAACAAATTTATTTCACTTCCATATATTCCAGAAATAAATCAAAAAAGTATTAAAACCATACAATATCAATATTGCAGAAAAATCAGAAAACAACAATAAAACTTTATTTACAAAACTAAAACAAAAAATACCAAACTTAAATCAAACCAATAAAATCGACTGCTCTGATTGTCCAAAAACATATATTGGACAAACAAAACAATATCTTAAAAATAGAATAAAAGAACATAAAAACAGCATTCGAAATAAAAATCAATCCCCCACCGCTTTATCAAAACATGCAATAGATAATCTACATAATTTTAACTTTGATACTGTCCAAATTCTTGATCATGAAACACACTATAAAAAAAGAAATATTAAAGAAATGATTCATATTAAAAAAACACATAACACAATTAATTTCAGAACTGATACAGAAAATCTTAGTAATGTCTATAATAATTTAATTACACAATAAAATGCAAATTTTTACAATCTACTTTTAATACCTTTAATATAATTAAGTTAAGATAGTTATTCCAATGTATTAGGTAAAATGGAATTCCCATCTGGTCCATCCCTTACCCCCATAAAAATTAAAACCATTTTTATTTCATTTTAAATCGACCATTTCCAATATGATGGTCATACTGTGAATTTAAAGCTTTGTGAAGTGTAAAAAATTAAATAAGGGTATGTTTAACATATATTTTATACTTTATTATAGTTTTCTATATTTTTTTTATTTTTTGTATACAATAGTTTCTTTTCTCTTTTGGTTGTTTAGACAAATATTTTTTTTTATAGTTCTAATGATGGTTTCCTAATAAAACCGAAGAAAATCTTTTATTCAAGAGTGACCGAAAACCCAAGAAAAACAAACATTTTAAATAATAATAATAATAATATTAATAATAGCCGTCTGGGTTCCGGTTTACGCCCAGGGTAGAACCTGCCTGCCGTAAAAGGCGGCTAAAAGGTTGGTGGTCCTTGCCTTAAACATTGGTCACCGGCTACCGCAGGTAGGCGTAGGAACTGATGTAGTGAAGGAACGGCTGACTCCATGTTAGGGGCGGTTTCTCAACAGCGTCTGTTCCCTATTTTAAGGGCGGCTGTATCAGTAACCTGGCAGAAGGTATAAATGCAAACCATTTCTGACGAAATGAGTAAATATGGACTTAAACAAATATGATATCGAATTTAGAAGAAGATGTACCCCAGGTGGGTCTAAACGAAAGTTTGCAATCCCACGCTGCGCAAGCAGTCAGCCTCACGGATTCTGGGGGAGGCACTAATTCGATTAGTACTAATACAACTAACGGCAGGATGCTAGGACAAGCCCCTGTCGACAACCGTACTATTAGTCATCAAAACACCGGCGAGAAATACAATACAAGGAAGAACAGCTTGCAGCCCGACCCTGGAGTCAATAGAACTGCCGCTGGTCTACCCAGAAGAACAGAGACCGGTCGAATCAAGTGGACGCGTGACGTGAATAGAACATTTATCAAAACATTTCTCTTGATCAACGACTGTGAAGATAACCCCCGCCCTGGCTGGAGAATAAAACTCCACCGCGAAATAAGCCAGATATATCCGAAATTAAAACTCACCGAACTAAATGTAGCGGGCCGTCAAAGAGCTATTTACGCTAACCGCCTGCAACCCTAAGCTGAAATAGACCAAATCCGGCGTGAAGTTGGCAGAAGATTGCACAACCTTTAGCAAGAGGAAGAGCTAACAGCACAGCAGGAAGTAAGAAACGAACAAGATCAAACTAAACAGGCTGATACGGACAATACAAACCAAAAATATTTGGAAAATTTTTCCTTATTCGAAAATAGTGACCCGACCTTGAGGCCGAGTATCCCTAAGCTAAGATTCAAGAAAGGAACCCACGAAATACTAGCGAGAGTAAGTCTAGCAGCAGGGACGTCCTTAAATAGAACTGAGGACCTCGAGACATTACACAGTGGGTTATATGCTGCAGCAGCAACTGTAATTGAACTTAATGGTCAGGCATTATATCAGAGAACTGATAAGAAAACAACCAAGAAACAAATGGTACCCGCTTGGAAAATGAGACTAGAAAAACAAATAAGTCAGTTACGAGCACAAAGTGATATCATTGGAGAACATCTAAATGGAAACTCTAGCAGCAAGGTTGCTAAAAAGGTTAAAGATATACTGAAAGCAGAGAGTATTCCTTTAAATAGTCCCGATATAAAACGGCTGCTAACAATCGTAAGAGACAACATTAGACAAAAATGTAAGGCTAAAGGTGCCCGTCTAAGGCGATACAATAAAGCCACAAAGAGGAAGGTACAAAACCAACAGTTCACCACGAACCAAAAAACCTTCTATAGGACACTGAACCAAGAAGAAAATGACCTTACTCCAGCTAATGACATAAATAAAGACCAATTTAATGCATTTTGGAGTAATATTTGGTCTGACGCGTCCCATTTCAATGAAGAAGCAAGTTGGCTCGAAAAAGTTGAAGCCGAGGCTGAAACTTTGCAAGAAATGCCTGAGCCGCAAGTAACATCGATCGACATAAGGGATGCCACTAAGAACTTGGCTAACTGGAAATCACCGGGACCTGACCAAATTCATAATTTCTGGCTCAAAACTTTCACCACCCTACACCCTCTTATCGCAAACTGCTTTAGCAAGGCTCTCCTAAACCCCGAGCACTTCCCAGCTCATCTTGCCAGTGGCAATACCTTCCTTTTATTTAAAAAAGGGCAGGTAAACGACCCAAAAAATTACAGACCGATCACCTGTCTGTCAGTGGTGTATAAACTTTTAACATCAATCATGTACTCAAAAATATACACACACTGCATAAACAACAACCTGGTAGCTGATGAGCAAAAGGGCTGTATTAGGAAAGCTTTGGGTTGAAAGGAACAGCTTACAATCGATGCCGTTATTATAAAACAGGCTGAAGTTAAAAGGCGAAATCTAAATATGTGCTACATAGATTATAGTAAAGCATTCGATTCTGTTCCTCACGACTGGCTAAAGAAGATATTGCAAATATACAAAGTACACCCCCTAATACGCAACATGTTAGGCACCCTAATGGAGCAATGGAATACCAATCTCCATATTGGACAAGAGAAGCTTGGCAATATAAATATATCAAAAGGTATATTTCAAGGCGACTCTTTAAGCCCCTCTGGTTCATTTTGGCCATGAACCCACTGTCCTCACTACTAAAATCAACATCCTATGGATATCGTCCCAACTTAACTGAGAATTTTAGAATAAACCACCTTCTATTTATGGACGATATCAAACTCTACGCTGAAAGCAAAACCCACCTACAGTCCCTAATTCAAATAACCAAGACATTTAGCGATGACATCAAAATGTCGTTTGGATTAGACAAGTGCGCAATCTTGAATGTCGTACGCGGAAAGACTGAACAAAATCGTGGACTGCTTGAAGGCATAGATATACTAGATGAGGACAAAACATATAAATACTTAGGCATCTCCCAAAACCAACAAATAAACCACACAAGCCTAAAAAGGGAGTTTAAAAACAAATACAAAAGCAGACTAACAAAGCTTTTTAATACTCACCTGAATGCTGGTAACCTTACTACTGCCATCAACACCTGGGCAATACCAATACTTACCTACTCATTCGGAATCCTTAAGTATTCAGACACGGATTTGCACGAATTAGATAGGCTTACGCGCAGGCTGCTAACAAAATTCAGATTCCACCACCCACGCTCTGCACTTGAAAGGATCTACCTAAAACGAAAGGAGGGAGGAAGAGGTCTCATTAATATATATAACTTGTGCAAGTCACAAGAGACCTCTATGAGAAAATACTTCCAAGAATCGAATGGGGAAATTCTTAAAAAAGTGGTAGCAGCAGACGCTGGATATACAGCCCTTAACTTAAAGCAAAACGGATTACCTAACATCATCCGCGCGCCGCCAAGTCAACAGCTTGTAACTTGGCAAGAGAAAGCTCTACACGGCAAATACCCTACTGCACTCCAAAATCCACTCATAGATAGAGAAATGTCACTGAATTGGTTAGAGAAAAGGCAGCTTCACGCTGAAACAGAAGGTTTTATAATTTCTATCCAAGACCGTGTCATTCGAACTCGAAACTATGAAAAGGTCATCTTGAAGAGAAATGTGGAAGATGTGTGCAGAAAATGCAATTGCCCCGGAGAAACGATTGAACATATCACGGCGGGTTGTGGTGCTATGGCCCCCAACGCCTACCTGGGGAGACATAATCAGGTGGCTAAGATCATCCACAAGGAATTGGCCCATAAACTAGGGCTAAGGGAAAACCTCCCACCATACTACCAATACTCACCCGAGCCAGTCCTTGAATCCCCTGAATATCTCTTATACTGGGACAGGCCAATAATAGCGGATAGAACAGTAGACCACAACCGTCCGGATATTCTTCTCATCGAAAAAACCACCAAGAAAGCTTTCATAATCGATATAGGTTGCCCACTAACACACAACCTCTCTAAAACCGAATCGGAGAAGAAGACCAAGTACTCGAATTTGGCTATAGAGATAAAAAAATATATGGAAGCTAGATAAAATCGACATAATTCCGATCATAATATCGGTGGAGGGAGCTATGACGAAAAATTTCAAGCCCAACTTGGAAAAACTGGGCCTATCAGGTTATTTATACCAACTAATCCAGAAAAGCGTCATCCTCCAAACTTGCCATATAGTACGGAAGTTTCTAAACAGTACAGGTTAAGATGAATTTCTTCTCTGTACTGTAAATAATACCAGCAATACCAACAAAAAGCTGTGAAAACTAACATTGAGAACATAATAATAATAATATATATAACTATAATAACTAACGGCAGGATGCTAAGACAAGCCGACAACCGAACTATTACTCAACATAACATCGGCGAGGAAAACATTATAATGGAGACTAGCTTGAAGCCTGACCCTGGAGTCGATAGAACTGCCGCTGGTCAACCCAGAAGAACAGATATCGGTCGAATCAAGTGGAGTTGTGACATGAATAGAACCTTTATCAAAACATTCCTCTTGAATAACGACTGTGAAATAAGACTAACCTTTTCTAAACTTAAGGCTTTAATTAACAGAAATCAGCATATGAATAATGACATGAGATGACATGACAATTGTATACTAAAATTAAAAGATACCAGTTCAAGGTATTAACTGTTATATACATGGAGAATAATACGACATTCTCCCCAGGTTTGTTTATTCATAGTCCTTTAAATATGTAGGGAGTTTACGTATTCTAGTAGACTGACGAATTTTAGATTCGTGTTTCGCATCTGGAATAGACAAAGGGTCTTCTTAAACTTGAATAGTTTCATCAGAACTTGAAGAAGGATTTTCGTTGACTTTCTCGTCTCTAGCATTATCAGAGTCAGAAACAAGATTTGTATCATCAGGATTGATTATATTCAAATCTCCTCTTGGTGCTAAATGCTTAATGGACAGTCGATTCTCTCCCATTTTCAAAACGAATTACTGCATATTCAGGATTTGCCTCTTTAACAGTTCCACTTCTTGAACAAGTGGATCATATTTGCTTTGTCTGAAATGTTTTCTTAAAAGTACTGTTTGTTTAGGTGTCAACCAACTAGGTATGGAAGTACCACTGGTGATCGCTTTTGATAACTGAATAGTCTTTCGGGTGGAGTGCTGTTAGTTGAGGTACACAATAGAGAGCGAATAGAATGTAATGCATCGAGTAAGACTAGTTCCCACTGAGTAATTTTTAAATTTCTAGTTTTCAGTGCTATATTGACAGCGGTCCATATAACTCCATTGTATCTCTCTACTTGCCCATTTCCTTCTGGATTGTAATACAATCCGTGTAGTCCGGCTGCGTGCTATTCCACGAGACTGAAGATAGGTCACTACTTCATTGGACATAAAAGAAGTTCCTCGGTCTGAGTGAATATATGCAGGCATACCAAACATAGTAAACAGCTAATCTAGACATCCGATGACTGTTGAGCTTGTCATATCAGGAGGAAGGAAAGGCAAAAGAAAATCTAGAATACTCATCAACTATTGTTAATAAATATTTATTATTCGTAGCGCTTGGCAAAGGTCCTTTAAAATCGACATTTAGACGTTCGAATGCAGAAGTGGCTTTAATTATGTGTCCATTTGGGTTTTTGAAAAATTTTGGCTTTACTTCGGTACATATAGGGCATGCTGCTGTCATCTGCTTGATGTCTTCGATAGAAAATGGTAAATTGCGAACACGGACAAAATGATTCATTGTTATTGGTCGTCGCTCCGCATATTCTAGATAGAGCGTCAGCTACTATATTTTCTTTTCCAGGTCGATAGACAATATCGTAGTTGTAGCAAGATAATTCCAAACGCCAACGCAAAATTTTTTAATTTTTAATTTTGCTGGATTTTTTAGTATGAAATATAAATGATACGGCTTCTTGATCAGTTACCAATTTAAAATGACGACCCATGAGAAAATGCCTCCATTTCCGCAGTACTTCGACACAGGCATATGCTTCCTTTTCAACCGAAGAATGTCGTCGCTCTGTTTCCGATAAAGTCCTCGAAAAGAATGCCACAGGCCTTCCAGATTGGCTTAAAGTAGCTGCGATACAGTCTGTTTCTACAATCAATGGTTCTTTATCGTCTATAGTACAAAGTACAGTATTAGCAACATCTTTCTTTAACTTTTCGAAGTCTTGAATTTGAGTTTGCATGAGGGGAAATTTTTTACAATTTATTAGGCTTCTGATTTTATCTGATAATTTTTGTATCCATTTTGAATAGTGAGATAGCATTCCGACCATTCGGCGAAGTTCAGCAGTATTACGTGGTATTGGTAAATTTAGGAGAGGTTGTAGTCTATCAGGATCAGGTTTCAATGTTCTATTCTCAATGGTATAGCCCAACAGGTTAATGGATTTTTTATTATACTTGCATTTGTTTTGATTAAGTGTTAACCCGAATAGCTTAACAGCGTTTAGAAATCTTTCTAGATTAAGATCGTGATTTTCTTGATTTTCTCCACAAACAGTTACATCATCCAGGTCAGCAAAAACACCGGTCAAATTTTCATTTGCAATAATGTTGTCAATTGTTATCTGAAAGCAGGACACACCATTCGTTACACCAAACGGTATTCTGCAAAACTGGTACAAACATCCATCTGCTTTAAAGGCTGTAAACGGTTTATCATGATCACTAATCGGTATTTGATGATACGCACTTTTGAGATCTATAGTGCTAAATATTTTATATTTTGCTACCTTTGAAACAATGCTTTCAATGTTAGGTAAAGGATAGGCATCTAATTGAGTGAATTTATTAATAGTTTGGGAATAATCTATAACCATTCGACGTTTATGGTGTTCCCTGTGAGTTACTAATACCTGAGCTCGCCATGGAGAGTTACTTTCTTCGATAATATTTTCTTCTAAAAACTTCTTTACTTCTTGACAGATAAATTTTTGATCTTCTTCGGAAAACCGGCGTGACTTAGTTGCTATTGGTTTACAGTCTTTTCTTTGAAGACAAAAGTGGTGGTTCTATTTTTGCTTGAGCAAGGCTGCAAATGGATAGTGGTGGCTTCTTACCACCAAAAGTAAGATTTACTTGAATATGTTGTTTCATTATATCATGACCGATTATGAGATCAGTGCATAACTTAAACAGCACGGATATTTTAAAATTTTTATATGTTTCATTTGGCAATTGTAAATTTATCAGACAATAACCTTTTAAAGGTGAAGATAAAGATGAGGTTGCCATAGAGACTTGACCCTGGGTCGCATAGATATTTAGATTATTAGATAAAGCAAAATCATAATCCAAAAAACTGTCCGAACTTCCCGTATCTATCAGAGCATTTGCTGGTATACCATTTACTTCTGCTTTGACTATTGCCTGTGATAAACATTAAGGTACAGGTCGGGATGCAGAAGCTATGAGATGGGTTGAAGCTGATGTTGACTTATGAAACTTAGATTTCATGCATATCTTTGCAAAGTGTCCATCTTTGTGGCAATTAGTGCAGATTACGCTGCGAGCTGGACATTTACTGCGAGGATATCTTGAATTTCCACAAAAATAACAACATTGGGATTGAACAGCTACAGATGTTTTTGGTTGTATTTGTAATTCATTATGATTTTCACCAGAATAAACAGCATTTAAAGCGTTGTGGTTAAAATAGAGGTCTGATTGCTTTCTTGCTTCCTCTAGGGCGCGAGACTGTGTAATAGCTTCTTCTAAATTTAGTGTGTTATTTTCCAAAAACCGCTGCCGGATTTCACTTTGTATTAAACCACCTATGAAGGCGTCTCGAATAAAATAATATTTATTTTGGTCTGCAGTTACCGACTTAAAATCGCAATATTTGCTTAGTACCTTTAAAGCTTGAACATACTGATCTATATTTTCTGTGGGTTGCTGCTTTCTCGTTGATAATATATGTCGAGTAAAAACTTTATTAACTGGTTTTACATATAAATCATCCAAAATTTTGGAGCAATATTTGGTCTGACGCGTCCCATTTCAATGAAGAAGCAATCTGGCTCGAAAAAGTTGATGCCATCCCTTAACTTAAAGCAAAACGGATTACCTAACAATATCATCCGCGCGCCGCCAAGTCAACAGCTTGTAACATGGCAAGAGAAAGCTCTACACGGCAAATACCCTACTGCACTTCAAAATCCACTCATAGATAAAGAAATGTCACTGAATTGGTTAGAGAAAAGGCAGCTCCACGCTGAAACAGAAGGTTTTATATTCTCTATCCAAGACCGTGTCATTCGAACTCGAAACTATGAAAAGGTCATCTTGAAGAGAAATGTGGAAGATGTGTGCAGAAAATGCAATTGTCCCGGAGAAACGATAGAACATATCACCGCGGGTTGTGATGCTATGGTCCCCAACGCTTACCTGGGGAGACATAATCAGGTGGCTAAGATCATCCACAAGGAACTGGCCCATAAACTAGGGCTAAGGGAAAACCTCCCACCATACTACCAATACTCACCGGAGCCAGTCCTTGAATCCCCTGAATATCTCTTATACTAGGACAGGCCAATAATAACGGATAGAACAGTAGACTACAAACGTCCGGATATTCTTCTTATCGAAAAAACCACCAACCTCTCTAAAACCGAATCGGAGAAGAAGACCAAGTACTCGAATTTGGCTATAGAGATAAAAAATATATGGAAGCTAGATAAAATAGAATAGACATAATCCCAATCATAATATACCTGTGGAGGGAGCTATGACGAAAAATTTCAAGACCAACTTGGAAAAACTGGGCCTAATAGGTTATTTATACCAACTAATTCAAGAAATCGTCATCCTCCAAACATGCCATATAGTACGGAAGTTTCTAAACCGTACAGGTTAAGATGAATTTCTTCTCTGTACTGTAAATAATACCAGCACTACCAACAAAAAGCATTGAGAAAAATAATAATGTCGTGGCCTGTGTCGTCCGCTGGTAGCTTCAGTACACTAGGCTTCTTCGTGAACGTGAAATAAAGGCCTAGGTCATTCATTAACTTTTAGAACATTCATTTTTATGTTGACAACAACTTGACATCACTACAACTAGTACCTTTTTTTTATTAACAGACACGGCAGGTACCAGTAAAATAAATATAAGGATAAGGTACAAACATACCGCCCCCTTTGAGAGGCTAGACCTTCAATAAAAAAAACTGACTATAACATAATCATTTTAAAAAAAAGTCCTTGACTACTATGATTTTAATTATCGATGGGTAATAAAGTCAATTTCGTCAAGGCTCCTTTAAGCACTCCATTTTTAGTTTGTACGCTGGCCACCCGCACAATGCCATCGGAACCCGGATAAACTTTCAGTATTCTTCCCATCGTCCAGCATAGAGGAGGTACATTATCTTCTTTCAGCAATACCATAGAGCCCACTTTAACTTGGGAATCCTTGCTAAACTGCCATTTTGTGCATTGCTGTAGCACATGCAAGTATTCTTTGACCCATCGGTTCCAGAAATGTTGAAAAATTTGTTGCATATGATGATAACGTTTGACGTGGTTAATTTTGGAAGTCGTGAAGTCCCGTTGCGGTACAGCAGTGAGGGGACGCCCAATTAGAAAATGTCCAGGAGTCAGTACTTCCAGGTCTGTTCGGGTCTGTTGAGTTAAAATTGAATTAAACTCTTCATATGTCAAAGGAGTTTGATGTTATACGGGTTTTAAATGATGTTTACAGGATTTAACCGCGGCTTCCCATAATCCGCCAAAATGGAGAGACCGAGCTGGAATAAAATGCCAGTTTATTTTATTCTCGCTTATATAGTTTTGAAACCGCTCATTGTTTGCAAATGTATATATCGTTGTAAGTACGTTGCATGCGCCAATAAAATTTGTTGCATTATCTGACCACAAATCAGTACAGAGACCTCGTCTCGACACAAATCTTTTCAATACGTCTAAAAAACCATCGCTTGTTAAATCTGATACGAGCTCTAGATGAACGGCTTTCGTTAACAAACACACAAAAAGGCTTATATATGCCTTAATAATTTTTTTATTTCTTGTTTTACCATCTTTTAATTCAAACGGACCTGCAAAATCAACTGCTGAAGAAATAAAAGGACTTGCAGGCGTGACCCGAGAGTTAGAAAGTTGTCCCATTTTTATTAACAAATCAGAAGGCTTAGCCCTAAAACATTTGATGCATTTACGTATACAGGTCTTTACAAAATTTCTACCATTTATTGGCCAAAAAGTTTGTCTAACATGAGATAAAGTGGTATGCAAACCTCCATGTAAGCAGCGATTATGCTCGTTATTTATTATTAGTCGTGTAAGAGGATGTTTATCAGGTAAAAGAATTGGAAATTTTTAATCATAGGACATATTTGTATTTTCAAGTCTACCGCCTACGCGAAGTAAACCTTTCGTATCTAAAAAAGGAGACAACGATTTTAAATTACTTTTAGCTTTGACAGCTTTAATTTTAGTAAGACTGTCGAGATCGATAAAAAAACACTCTCTTTGTACAACTTTCAATAACGCGACCGTTCCGCGTTCGATTTCATCCTTAGTTAATAATCCGAGTTGTCGAGAATTTTTTGGAACTAATGTTATTTATTAATCTTAGGCAATAAGCCGTTATACGTATCAACGTATTGTAATCTCTCAAAAATATCAAAACGTTCCGTAGGTTGATTGCACAAAAAAGACACAGTTGGAGATTTAAATTCGGGAGTTTTATTTAAATTTCGAGAAAAACTCTCGATATTAGTATCTTTAGGCCAATTCTCTGGAATTTCCTGAAGAAATGTGGGTCATGCCACCATAAGTCTGAATTAATAAGATCAACAAGATTCGCGCCACGCGAAATAATATCTGCTGGATTGTTTAAAGAAGAAATATAATTCCAATTTTTAACAACTGATAATTCGTGAATTTCAGCTACCCTGTTTGAAACAAAGGTTTTCCACATTCGTGGTTCACCCGCAATCCATGACAGTACTATTGTAGATTCTGTCCACAAAAAAACGTTATCTATCTTAAGATCTAACATATTTAAACATTAGGTTAAAAAGAATACAAAAATGTATAAATCTTCACTTATTTTTTTTTATTGTACTATGACAATTGTTTCGACACACAGTGTCTTCGTCAGATAGTAGAAATCTAATGCAAATAATATTCTCTTAAAATATAATGGTAACCTACTCCAAAATAATGTACCTATTTTACAACTTAATAATAAAGACATTATAATAATAAAGTACCGAACCCTAATAAAACACACCTTTTCTTAACTAATCTGAAAAATATTTTTAAAAAACTATTGTTATAATAATGTCAGGGAATACCGAATGGTAATAGATTTAATAATGGGGAATTATTCAAATCGAGCTGATCGTTTAATAAAATAGTTAAATTTTTGTATTTGTTAATTTCCATACTTTCTAAAAAATTAAGTTTTATTGATTTGTTTTCTACATGTAGAATTTCAAATTTGTCATCAAAATTATGTTGTTCGTTATTAAGATGTAAGGAATAATGAGAATTGGTGAGTTTTTTATTATAGCTTGTTTTGTGTTCTTTAATTCTTGTTTCAAAACTTCTACCTGTTTGTCCGATGTAAACTTTTGGGCAACTACCACATTTTAGTTTATACACTCCACATTTTTGTTCTTTTTTGGTTCTGCTTTTGTTATTTTTAATTAGTTTGCCTAACTTATTATTGGTTTTATATGAGATTTTAAAATTTCTTTTCGTTAAGTAGTTTTTAGCTAATAGTGAAAGTTTTCCAGTATATGTGAGTGTTTTGTAAATTAAGTTTTCATTGTGTTTAAAAGTTGGATGTGCTAAACTAATTGCTTTATTTAGTTGTTTTTTGTTTATAATTTGATCTATTACATTAGGTTAATAGCCATTATTTACTGCTAGTTGCTTTATTATATTTAACTCTTGAATATAGTTTTGTTCTAATAACGGAACACTTAACAATCTATGGACAAATGCGTTAAAAGCTGCCATTTTATGGGAATATGGATGATTCGAACTGTTATGTATTAGAATGTCTGTATGTGAAGGTTTGTGATATATCGAGAAACTGTGTTTATTGTTTTGTTCGGAAAATAAATATTTTATTTCAGTTCACCCTGTATGGTAATTTATTCCTATTTCTTGGTACGGTTTAATTTATTCAAAAACGTCGTAGCGTAAGATTTCTCTTTTTACCTACAAAAACACCCTTCTACGTCTCGACCTATTTCTTTGTATCCAAAATTATTACAGTCCACTATTCATTATTAGAGTCGCAGTTCAACTTTCGTAAGAAGAGCTCGGTGCTGTTGACCGGGGCAATACGCTCTTTTTATTTTCAATTACTACCCGTTGTCAGGGAAAGTTGTGAACTTTTTTTTTCATAAAACGGCCAAGCCAAGTGTTATATATGTTAAATAATAAAGATAGTTGTAACAAGTAGTGGTATGTACTTTTTAAAACTAAAATAAATACTTAGTCCCAAATGTTATCCCTATAATGCTTTTATTCAGTACACCCTTAACCCAATGAAGACATTTATAAACAATTTGGTCCAAACGACCCGGATTTGTGGCCAGTGCCAGTGAACATAAAATATAGTGGATAACTCGAAAAAACTACAATAAAATAAAAGTGCAAAATACCACAAAGGAATTCACCTCAACAGACTGTAAGTTATTGCATTTTAATTTATGCTAATAAGGCTAAATTAGAGACTTTCCATAAAAGTACAAAATTAGAGACTTTCCGTAGAGGTAACAATAGAGACTTTCCGTAAATGCAAAATTAGATATTTTCGTGTTTATGCAAGAAAACCCGTAAATAGAGACTTTCCAGAATTGGAGTGTAAACATATACTAGACATTATTTCATGAAAAGTTTATAATCAAACCTTTGTAGTTTAAGTATTTAAGCATGTTTTGTATTTAGAAGTCTATATCGTGATTATTGAATTTATTTAGTACTTTTGATTTGTCATTATATTAGAGACATTTATCAAAATGGATACATTAAAAAAGCAAAGAAAAGTTTGCAAACAAAATATTTCGCGGATAGTCAATTGGTTTAAAAGTCAACAAAATATCGAAACCGATGTTTATAAATTTCAAATTCGCGAGCTTGAATTAAATTCACATTATGCGAAATATAAAGATATTCAAAATGATATAGAGATTTTGGATACAGATAATTCCGATAATGAAGATAGAGAAGAAATTGAGTTAAAATATTATGATACCTTTGCAGGTATATTGCGTAAAATTTCTGAATTAAAGCCAATTTCTTCAGTAAGTCCTCAGGCGGTACAGCCGATTTTAATCCCACAAACGGCACAGACTAATGCCAAAATACCTGAATTAAATATACCTAACTTTTTAGGCGATTTTACGGAATGGACGTCTTTTTTTCAACTTTTCACAACTTTAATAATAAATAATCCTGATTTGACTGATATTCAAAAATTTATGTATCTTAAAACTTATTTGAAAAATGAGCCACTCCATTTAGTTGATAATTTACAACTATCAGGCGTTAATTTTAAAATAGCAATAGATATTTTACAGAAAAGGTACTCTAACAATTCTTTAATTGTTAATGCTCATATTCAAAAATTGTTAGACATTCCTCCAATTAATAAAGTAAATTCTCAAAATTTAAGAGAATTCTTAACAAATATTAAACGGCAAATTGAATCTTTACGAAACTTTAATTTATCAGTTGATCAATGGGACGTGCTTGTAATTCATATTTTATGTCAAAAACTTGATCAAAATATGCGTAAAGCTTTTGAATACGAAAGAGATAGAACAAAATTACCTACTATGGTAGAATTTTATAATTTTCTGGAAAAGAAATGTGAAATTTTAGAAACGGTCACTACTACATCGGATCCTCAGGCTGAAAATAAAAGTTTTAATAAGTATAAGGGTAAATATTATGCAGACAAGCATAGACCAGTATTTAGTACTCATTTGAGTATTTCAGACTCACACGTAAATTGGAATAAAAATACTTTGAAATGTGCTTATTGTAGTCAGGTAAATCATTTTCTAAATAAATGTGAAAAATTCTTAAATTTAGCTCATCACGAAAAATTGAATTTTTTAAATACTGATCAAAGATGTTCAAACTGTCTAAGAAAACATGCTTTTTCACAATGTCGTAGTGAGAAGCTCTGTAATGTATGTCATAAAAAGCATAATACTATTTTACATATAAATAAAAATCCATTTTTTGTTCATAATAACAAAATTCAAGATGGAAATACTACTAATTTATTGTCAGGTCAAGGCAATACAAATACTCAAGGGGTTTCATCCCAAGCTCAAAGTTCTCAGAGCGTTCAAGCTCATACTTTTGTCAATTCGAATCGTCAAAACTCAAATAATAAGTCATCAAACAGTAGTGTAACGGCCATGTCACATACTGCATTTTCACAAAATTCATCTTTTGTTCTGTTGGCTACTGCTAGAGTAAATTTAATGGCAAAAGATGGTTCAAGTATTACAGCCAGAGCACTAATACACCCTGGAAGTCAAAGTTCATTTATAACACAAAATTTAGTAAATAAATTAGGTGTGCATCCTTATGATATGCAGACTCGTATTTCAGTCATATCGAACAAAAGTACTGTAGCCAATAAAATGGTGGATATAAAATTATTCTCAACTCTCGAAAAAGATAAATCTTTTGATGCCTCTTGTCTTATTATAAATGAAATTACAAGTAATTTACCACAAGTTCAAATTAATAAAGAAACTTTACAAATTCCATTTAAGGTACCCTTGGCAGATCCCTATTTTCATATTCCATCAGAAATAGATATTCTATTAAGTGCTGAAGTACATCGCGATTTAATTAAACCAGAAATAATTGACCTAGGTAAAGGTTTGCCAATTTTACAATCCACACATTTAGAATATGTCATCTCAGGTGCAATATCAAATTGTCGCCAGTCATCAAAATTAAAGTCTAATGTTTCATTTTTTATTCAAAGTCTTCAATCTAATTCTCAAAACGTCAATAATGACCTTGAAACACTTCTATCCAAATTTTGGTCTTTGGAAGAAGTCGAGAATAAGCCCAATTTATCACCAGATGATTTACGATATGAAAAAATATTTGAAGAAACAACAAAAATTTTGGATAATGGCCAATTTCCAGTCGATTTACCCCTTAAAAATAATGAAGATATGCTCAAATTAGGTGACTCTTTGCATTTAGCAGAAAAAATATTTTTTTATCTCGAAAATAGATTTAAAAAGAATTCTGAACTTTTTGTGGATTATAAAAAATTTATTGACGAATATGTTGGTTTAAACCATGCCAGGATTGTATCTCCAATTCAAAACGAAAATTCTTAATTCAGATATTATATGCCTCATCACTGTGTTATCCGTGAATCAAGTGTCACTACAAAATTACGTGTTGTTTTCGATGCTTCCATGAAGACTAATTCTGGATATTCATTAAATGATATTTTACTCAAAGGTTTTCCAGTACAACCAGAATTATTTGATATTCTTTGTAGGTTTCGTTCCTCACCCTTTGTATTTATTTGTGACATTGAAAAAATGTATCGTCAAATACGAGTTAATCCTGATCAGTATTCATTACAAACTATATTTTGGAGAGATAGTATAAAAAAGTCCTTGGAAAAAATAGAATTGACTACGGTCACCTACGGTACTAGCTGTGCCCCTTATCTCGCCACCAGATGTCTGGTAGAGCTCGCATATAAAAATAAAGATATATTTCCTTTTGCTTCAAGAGCAATTTTAAATCAGTGTTACTTAGATGACTTTCTTTGTTTTGCAAATTCTGAAGAACTTAAAAAATTGTCTCAAGAATTAATTACATTATGTGCATCAGCTAGATTTTCTTTACATAAATGGTACTCAAATTCAGAAAAATTTCTGAAATCCTTAAATGAAGGTTACCTTCAACAAGATGATGATATTATTCTAGAAAATACATCCAATAAGGTTTTAGGTATCACTTGGAACCCACAAGATGATAATTTCACAATGTCGTTACCAAAAAATATTCATGACTTGTCCTTGACAAAAAGAAATATTTTGTCTATAATTGCTCAACTGTTTGACCCATTAGGTTTCATTGGTCCAGTAATACTTAGTGCAAAAATGTTTATGCAAGAACTATGGAAAGCTAAGATCGACTGGGATGAAAGGATACCTGATGATTTAGCCAAGGCATGGCAGTCATTTTCTACAAATTTCTCACATTTGTTTGAGATAAAAATTCCTCGATTTCTTTTTACGTTTAATAATGAATATCTAAAAGTAGAATTACTCGGATTTTCCGATGCTAGTCAGAGAGCGTATGGAGCATGTATTTATATTCGTGCTGTATCTAAAGATAAAAAAGTATCTTGCAGATTGATCTGTTCCAAATCCCGAGTTGCTCCTATTAAAACAGTGACCTTACCTCGACTAGAATTATGTGGGGCTGTCTTGCTTTCAAAATTATGTACTAAAGTTCTTTTAATATTTAAAGATGTTTTAAAATTTGATAGTGTAAATTTATTTTCTGATTCTCAGATTGTTTTGGCTTGGATAAATTCTCATCCTTCTCGATGGACTACTTTTGTAGCAAACAGAGTGTCTAATATTCAGGAGTTGACTTTAGAAACATGCAAATGGTTCTATATTCCTAGCTATGAAAATCCCGCAGACTTGGTTTCTCGAGGATCAAGTCCTCAAGAATTAAAAAATTCGTCTCTTTGGTGGAACGGTCCCTCTTTTGTACAAAAATCTGATCTCGATTTAAAAATTTATGATATAAAAATAGATACCTCAGAAGAAGAAAAAAATATTAAATCTATGGTTCATATTCAAATTAACACAGAATTAGAAATGGAAGATGTTTTTCTTAAGTTCTCATCATTTTTAAAATTACAAAGGACTATAGCATATTGCTTAAGATTTTATAATAATATTAATTCAAAAAATGATAAATTGATTGGTCCACTTTCTGTGCAAGAACTTCAAAGGGCATTGGATTTAATAGTTAAATTAGTGCAACTCAAATATTTCTCACAGGAAATATCAGAACTTCAGTCAAATAAAATAATTACATCTAAGGCTATAAGATCTTTAAAACCATTTTTAGATTCTAATGGATTTATAAGGGTCGGTGGTCGCCTCTCTCAAGCAGAACTTGCATATAATCAAAAACATCCTTTATTACTTCCATCAAAAAATCATGTTGAAAATTTATTGTTAAGAAAAGAACATCTTTGTCTTTACCATGCTGGAGCCAGAACAGTACTTTCAAATTTTCGTTTAAAATATTGGCCATTAAATGGTTTACGAGAAATTAAGCGGATAATTAAAAATTGTGTAGTCTGTTTCAGATTTAGGAAGGAAACGAATTCTAAACAAATTATGTCGGATTTACCAAAGGATAGACTTACTATTGTCAGACCATTTTTTTGTGTTGGAATCGATTTTGGTGGTCCGCTTTTAATAAAATCTTCTAATCTTCGTCGAGCACCTCTTACAAAATGTTATATTGCTCTCTTTGTCTGTATGACAACAAAAGCAGTTCATATAGAACTCGTGTCAAATCTGTCTACAGATGCTTTTTTGTTAACGTTAAAGCGGTTTATTGCCCGTCGTGGAAATCCACTAATAATATATTCTGATAATGCAACCAATTTTGTAGGAAGTCGAAATCAATTGAAAGAAGTCAGTGAGTTTTTAAATTAAAGACTACTTTAGACATTATCAACAATTATCTTTCTTCATTAGAAATTCAATGGAAATTCATTCCTGCCCGAAGTCCTCATTGGGGAGGAATTTGGGAAGCGGCTATAAAAAGTGCTAAATTTCATATTACTTGTATCGTTGGAAATAGTCATTTAACATTTGAGGAGTTAAGTACAGTGCTATCTCAAATTGAGGCGATTCTTAACTCACGACCACTGTGTCCTCTGTCTGAAGATCCTTCTGACCTTGAATGTTTAACTCCAGGTCATTTTTTGATAGGAACTGCATTAATGTCTTTTCCAGAAAGAAATTTAACTGAAACTCAAGTGAATCGTTTAACTCGTTGGCAACATTGTGCTAAATTACAACAAGATTTCTGGAAAAGATGGTCGATAGAATATTTGAACACCTTACAAAATCGTTCTAAATGGCTTTTAGAATCAAATAACATTCAGCCTAACAATATTTGTATTGTATTGGTAAAGGAAGATAATGTTCCTCCTTTAATTTGGCCCAGAGCGAGAGTGTTAGAAGCTATTCCCGGACCTGACAATAAAGTAAGGGTAGTTAAATTAAAAACTAAAGATGGCATTTTTACCAGACCCATTACCAAATTATGTCTTTTACCAATAAGTGATAATTTATGTTAAACATTTTTTTTTTTTTGGAATTCCGCATATTTAGTTAATATATTATGCTTCACTGTTTGTCTCTCGTATTCTGGTATTGAACTTTTAATGTCATGATATATTATAGTTTAAAGTTTTTTCTATTAGATACACTTGTGTAAAGGTATGTTTTGTATTTATAGAAGTTATTTTAATTTGACGTTTTCACGCCAACGGGGGGAGGATGTTCGGAAAATAAATATTTTATTTCAGTTCACCCTGTATGGTAATTTATTCCTATTTCTTGGTACGGTTTAATTTATTCAAAAACGTCGTGGCGTAAGATTTCTCTTTTTACCTACAAAAACACCCTTCTACGTCTCGACCTATTTCTTTGTATCCAAAATTATTACAGTCCACTATTCATTATTAGAGTCACAGTTCAACTTTCGTAAGAAGAGCTCGGTGCTGTTGACCGGGGCAATACGCTCTTTTTATTTTCAATACCCGTTGTCAGGGAAAGTTGTGAACTTTTTTTTTTATAAAACGGCCAAGCCAAGTGTTATATATGTTAAATAATAAAGATAGTTGTAACAAGTAGTGGTATGTACTTTTTAAAACTAAAATAAATACTTAGTCCAAAATGTTATCCCTATAATGCTTTTATTCAGTACACCCTTAACCCAATGAAGACATTTATAAACATGTTTACTTTGGTTATTGTAAGATCTAAGAAATTTATCGAATTGTTTTGTTCAACTTCTAGAGTAAAATTTATGTTAGGATGTAAAGTATTGATAAAATTAAAAAAACTTTGAAGTTGGCGTTCTGTCCCTACAAAACAAGCTAGAATGTCATCGACATACCTATACCAATAAAGAAATTTACTACTCAAAGTATTTTTAAATATTCTATTTTCGAGGTTGTCCATAAATATTTCAGCTAACAGCGTACTAAGAGGGTTTCCCATAATTAATCCTTCTGTTGATCAAGATTCTAATACATAACAGTTCGAATCATCCATATTCCCATAAAATGGCAGCTTTTAACTCATTTGTCCATAGATTGTTAAGTGTTCCGTTATCAGAACAAAACTATATTCAAGAGTTAAATATAATAAAGCAACTAGCAGTAAATAATGGCTATCAACCTAATGTAATAGATCAAATTATAAACAAAAAACAACTAAATAAAGCAATTAGTTTAGCACATCCAACTTTTAAACACAATGAAAACTTAATTTACAAAACACTCACATATACTGGAAAACTTTCACTATTAGCTAAAAACTACTTAACGAAAAGAAATTTTAAAATCTCATATAAAACCAATAATAAGTTAGGCAAACTAATTAAAAATAACAAAAGCAGAACCAAAAAAGAACAAAAATGTGGAGTGTATAAACTAAAATGTGGTAGTTGCCCAAAAGTTTACATCGGACAAACAGGTAGAAGTTTTGAAACAAGAATTAAAGAACACAAAACAAGCTATAATAAAAAACTCACCAATTCTCATTATTCCTTACATCTTAATAACGAACAACATAATTTTGATGACAAATTTGAAATTCTACATGTAGAAAACAAATTAATAAAACTTAATTTTTTAGAAAGTATGGAAATTAACAAATACAAAAATTTAAATATTTTATTAAACGATCAGCTCGATTTGAATAATTCCCCATTATTAAATCTATAACCATTCGGTATTCCCTGACATCATTATAACAATAGTTTTTTAAAAATATTTTTCAGATTAGTTAAGAAAAGGTGTGTTTTCATAATTAGGGTTCGGTACTTTATTATTATAATGTCTTTATTATTAAGTTGTAAAATAGGTACATTATTTTGGAGTAGGTTACCATTATATTTTAAGAGAATATTATTTGCATTAGATTTCTACTATCTGACGAAGACACTGTGTGTCGAAACAATTGTCATAGTACAATAAAAAAAAATAAGTGAAGATTTATACATTTTTGTATTCTTTTTAACCTAGTTTCTATAATGGATCTTCATCAAGTAACGGCTACATCTATTGAATATTTAAACATTTATTAAGTAAACGTGACAATAATAAAGCACCGCAGAGCTCCAAACGTGGTAAGGTAATTGATTTCAAAGGAGCCACTCGAGATTTTGCACACAATAAATGAGATTCAAGATGACCTTGATGATCAACAGACTGCAGATATATTGAACAAGCGTAGGCCCTTTCACTTGCATCAGAGAAACCGTGTAATATGACTTGTTGCGCATTATTTATAAGAGCATGCCTTGGTATCTGAAGCAAATGAATTTGAGATATTTGGCCTTGAAAATCAATCAATTGATTATAACTTTCTAGCGGAACCGAGTCATCCCAAGTAGCTTGTATCTGCCAAAGAGTTTGAATTAATAATTTGTATCGGATTAAGATGGGCCCTAAAAGGCCAAGTGGATCGAATACCTTTGCTACAAATGACAAAATTGTTCTTTTTGTGACTTCTTTCGGATTTATACATATTTCTTAGTATTTATATTGAAAAACGTCTAAGGAAGGCATCCAAGATACACCTAAAGTTTTGGTTGAAGACTCATCAATTATAATGTATTGAGAATCAGTAGTCTTTCGTCCCGTATGTCAATGTTCGTAAAGCAAAATGTTGAACTTTATTGGTTGGATTTTCTCGCCAAACTATTCTTTGAAGGTTCTGATGTTCAGGATATACTAAAATTTGACGATACATTTTTGTCAAATCACCAATAAGTACAACTTCATGCCTCCTAAACCGTATTAAAATAGAAAATAAATCTTTCTGTATTACAGGACATTCATAAGAACATCATTCAGGGACAAATTTGTCGATGATTTGGAGGACGCGTCAAAAACTACTCTAACTTTTGTCGTTACGCTGTCCGGCTTAATCACACTATGATGGGGTAGGTAATAAATTGGTGTCTGTGAAACTTCATGTTTAGAAATTTCAATCATATGTTTTAGATCTTTATATTCGTTAAGAAAGTCCTTATATTGATCACTTAATTCTATATTTTGAAAAAGCTTTTGCTCCATTGCATATAAGCGAGTTAAAGCGCGTTTTTCCGAATCACCTAAATTCAAAAAATTGTCTTTTAAAGGTAATTTAACAACAAATCTACCTTCGTTGTTCCGTGTGAAATTTTGCACAAACTGCTGTTCGCATTCATATTCCTCCTTAGTCCAAGTAGTTTTTATATTTTGAGGTACTTCCTCTAGATGCCAAAATTTTTCGAGCTGCTCAGATAATTTTAGATTATCATTAGAATTTATAAAAAAAACATTTTGATTGTTGTGTAGTTATCGGAATGCTACCTGCTATAATCCATCCTAATAAACTGTTTTGCAAAACGGGTAAATTTTTACCAAGTCGTATTTGGCCATGTGATAAAAGTTCAAAGAAAAGCGAACAACCTATTAAAAGATCGACTGATGATGCGACATAAAAATTAGGGTCAGCTAATTGTACATCGGGTAAATTCAAGTTATCAAAAAAAGTTTGAGGAGAAACATCTGTAATTTTGTCAATTACGACACATTCAATATTAGTTTTGAAACCTTGATCAAGAGATGATAGATTTAAACTAGTTCGATGACAAATATTTGTTCTGATTTGATTGATGCCAGATACCGGTAAGTTAATTTTTTTGTGGGTAGATTAAGTTTTTGAACACATTCGCGGGTTATAAAATTCGATTGCGATCCGGAATCTAGTAATACTCGGCATGAAATAGGTTGATTTTGGAAATCATACACGAGTACTATTGCAGTTGACAACAATACGAAATTTTCGGTCTCCCTTCTGACATAATGTGACGTAACTATCTGAGATTCAGCTTGTATTTCGGTTTCTAAGCTATTATGGGCAGACAACGTGTTATTTGGTTGATAGTGATCAACATGTTTGTTTGTATCACATTGAAATGAGCGGTTAAGCCGCTGTGGAATAGTATCGTCGTGATTATCTATTGTTACCGATTGATGCAGTAGAGTATTATGCCTGTCTTTGCAAATTTTGCTATCCATAGATTTACATTCAAAATTTTTATGACTTTTTCTTAAACAATTTGTACATAACCGCATTCGAATCGTTTCTTCGTAACGTTTTTTGACGGGAATACCTTTAAATTTAGAACAATAATAAATAAAATGGTTTTCGCTACAGAACGGACATTTTAGGGTAGATCCTTGATTGGTTGCGTAAAGTGTTTGACTAATAAAACGACGAGTAGGTACTACCAGATTTTGAATCTAATGCCTCTAACATTTAGCAGCGTTGGTTTAGAAATTTTGTAAAGTAATCTAAACTAGGACGAACTATTTCCTTGCTATAGTTCCCCCACTCTCGTTTTGAATAAAAATCAAGTTTTGAAATAATTATAAAAATCAGAATCGTGTTCCAGCTATTTACTGGCTCGCCTAGGCTTTCAAGTGCTCTACAGTTTCGTAAGAAAGGGTCATAAAACTTTCTTAAATTTAGATGAGACTCCTTAGGAACAGTGGGTAGTTCAAATATTTCCTTTACATGAGCATTAATGATAGCCTTTTTGTTATCGTACCGATCCTGCAACAATTTAAATGCTTTCACATAATTGACATCCGTAATTTGAAGTGACGCTATAACTTGTGTTGCCTTCCCCTTAAGAGATGCTTGCAGGTAATAAAATTTTTCGATATCGTGTAAGTTGTTGTTATTATGAACTAAGGCTTTAAAGGTATCATGAAAACTTTGCCATTCGCTTTATGTACCTGTAAACTCTGGTATTTTTAAAGGTTGTAACTTAGCATTGGGACTATATGATGTACTTGAAACGCCTGTCGGAGAGGGTGCAGTAGACAGGTTTTGGGCAATTACGTTTTGTATAAAATCCCTAGCACGGGACATAGCCTCATAATATTTTGTTTCGAACTCATCTCTTTCTTTAACCGATACCTCCTCATCTAGAGCATCGTCGACAAGCAAGGCTTCTTCGATGTCGCCTTGTACTTGTTTAAATTCTAATAAAATTTCGCGAACTGTATCAAAACGTATTTTCAACTGAGTAAATGAGCCAGAGGATGAGTGAAATTTATCTAAAAATGTATTAAATCGTGTTAATTCGCCTTTAATTTGCGCGCGACGAACTTTAAGCTTCTTTATTGTATCGTTTGACATTTTACAAATTTCAATTCAAGAAAATATATTTTATAACGTGAAATCAATTAAATAACGAGAAAAATGCTTATATTATTATGTATATCGTGATGAAACCTTTATAATACCGTGAATAACTACTTATATAGCTAGCACTATAGCTTATTCCGTGAAAGAATTTATACTGTATATCGTGAAATACTCTTTATATCGTGAAAAAGTAAACTTATATCGTGAAAAAACGTCGTTTATAACGTAAACAATGCAATTATTGTCGTGGAAATTAATATAATTATCCGTGATACGGGAAACAAACGAGAATAAAATAACTTTATTTTGGGCATTCTTTGATATCGTGACGAGAACGTGATAATCGGGATTTAAATAAGCTAAATAAGAAAAAAAAAATTTAAATATCTAGATACGTCAAAGTTACGTCATCAAAAAATTTACCTAAATTTCAATAATAATACGAATAAACATCATTTAAAATAAATTTACGATTTTAAATTCAAATATTTAAAGTGTAAGCAGTCAAAGGACAGGAACGTGAGGGTATTTTGGGAAAAGGAAACGATCTGACCTGACGTGACGTTATGTTCTTGTAGTTAATGATAAAACCTGGTAAATAACTTCTTCGATTTTTCTGATTCAATGCGACGGTAGAAGGACCAATGTCGTGGCCTGTGTCGTCCGCTGGTAGCTTCAGTACACTAGGCTTCTTCGTGAACGTGAAATAAAGGCCTAGGTCATTCATTATCTTTTAGAACATTCATTTTTATTTTGACAACAACTTGACATCACTACAACTAGTACCTTTTTTTTATTAACAGACACGGCAGGTACCAGTAAAATAAATATAAGGATAAGGTACAAACATAATAATAATAATAATAATAATAATAATAATAATAATAATAATAATAACAATAATAATAATAATAATAATAATAATAATAATAATAATAATAATAATAATAATAATAATAATAATAATAATAATAATAATAATAATAATAATAATAATTATAATAATAATAATAATAATAATAATAATAATAATAATAAGTAAGAGACAACATTAGACAAAAATGTATACTGAAAGCAAAGAGTATTCCTTTAGATAGTCCCGATGTAAAACGGTTGCTAACAATCGTAAGAGACAATATTAGACAAAAATTTAAGGCTAAAGGCGCCCGTCTAAGGCGATACAATAAAGCCACAAAGAGGAAGGTACAAAACCAACAGTTCACCACGAACCAAAAAACCTTCTATAGGACACTGAATCAAGAAGAAAATGACGTTACTCCAACTAACATAAATAAAGACCAATTTAATGCATTTTGGAGTAATATTTGTAGTGTGACGCGTCCCATTTCAATGAAGAAGCAAGCTGGCTTGAAAAAGTTGAAGCCGAGGCTGAAACTTTGCAAGAAATGCCTGAGCCGCAAGTAACATCCATTAATATAAGGGATGCCACTAAGAACTTGGCTAACTGGAAATCACCGGGACCTGACCAAATTCATAATTTTTGGCTCAAAACTTTCACCAGCCTACACCCTGTAATCGCAAACTGCTTTAGCAAGGTTCTCCTAAACCCCGAACACTTCCCAGCTCATCTTGCCAGTGGCAATCCTTTTATTTAAAAAAGGGCAGGTAAACGACCCAAAAAATTATAGACCGATCACCTGTCTGTCAGTGGTGTATAAACTTTTAACATCAGTCATGTATTCAAAAATATACACACACTGCATAAACAACAACTTGGTAGCTGATGAGCAAAAGGGCTGTATTAGGAAAGCTTTGGGTTGCAAGGAACAGCTTACAATCGATGCCGTTATTTTAAAAAAGGCTGAAGTTAAAAGGCGAAATCTAAATATGTGCTACATAGATTATAGTAAAGCATTCGATTCTGTTCCTCACGACTGGCTAAAGAAGATATTGCAAATATACAAAGTACACCCTGTTATATATTTACTTTACCTTGGACACTACCAGCTACCTTATTAATTTTTACCTTTGTTAATATTAGTTATCAATGTCAATCACTATTTGTATTCTAAGTTTATTAAAGCCTTTATTCTCGAGGTTTTCTTTACTTCAATTTAATAAACTTAATTAAATAAGACTCTACTAATTACGAAGATTATATGGACAAGTTACTGAAACCTGAACGACTGAATATTGAAACTTCTGACACAAATACTGCATACCTATGGTCACATTGGAGTCGTACGTTTATCAACTTTTTAGAAGCTACTAAAGTTACTGATGATAAGGAAAAACTTAACATACTTATAAATTTTGTGAGCCCAGCGGTTTTTGAACATATCAATGAATGTAAAACCTATGATGATGCAATTAACGTTTTAAAAACTCTATACATAAAGCCGCAGAATGAAATATTTGCTAGACATTCTTTATCATCAAGAAAGCAAGAAGTTGGTGAGTCAATTGATCAATATTTGTAAACGTTAAAACAAATGAGCAAGGACTGTAATTTTAAAGCGGTCAGTGCAGATCAAAATAGAGATGATTTCATCAGAGATTCATTTATAGCTGGACTAAACTCTTCACATATTAGACAGAGACTTCTAGAACAAAGTACCGTAACTTTATCGCAGGCTTTTGATTCGGCAAGAGCACTTCAAATGGCTCAACGTCACTCTGAGTCTTACCTTGCACCGTTCCCCTCTCATGCCAACGCTGTTACCTCAAGAAACTTAGAATCAGAGTCCCGGTCTCCTAGTATACGGTCTGAAAATGATTCTACAATAGCCGCAACACTCCCTAAGTATTATTTTTGTGGTCAAAGCAGACATCCCCGAAGCAATTGTCCGGCCAGAAATGTTTTCTGCCATTCTTGTGGTAAAATGGGTCATTTTACGAAAGTTTGTAAATCAAAAAGTCAAAAACCTGTCAATACTTTAAGTAAATCCGCTGCTGGTATACTTGGGATGATAGCTGCCACGTCTCCCGCATGTCTTTCAAAATCATTACTTAGAATAAAAGTTAATGAAACAAACCTTGAAGCTTTGATAGATACTGGTAGTTCTGATAGTTATATTTCCAATAAAGTGGCATATCAAGAAAATATAAAAATATTTCCCAGCAAATTGAATGTTACAATGGCTTCGTCGGCTCTTAGTTCTCCGGTATTGGGATTTTGTATTGTTACGCTAAAAATACTTAATCATACTTATGACAAAATTAAACTCTACGTTTTAGAAGAACTCTGTGCTGATGTTATTATAGGTCATGATCTATTAAGACAACATTCAAAAGTACAAATTGCTTTTGGTGGGCCTAAATCACCTATATCAGTATGTAACTTGGCCTTAGCACAGGTTGAACCTTATCCATTATTTGCACATTTAACCAATAACTGTAAACCTATAGCAGTGAAGTCTCGCAGATACTCCCTTGCTGATTTAAAATTTATTGAAACTGAAATACAAAATCTTCTAAAAGAAAATATTATCGAGCCGAGCAATTTACCTTGGAGAGCACAGGTACTTGTTAGATTACTCATTAACAATAAACAAATTTACATCACTGGACGTTCACCCATTACCGCAAATTGAAGAACTAGTCCATAAAATTTCTCAGTACGAATATTTTAGTTCCATCGATCTCCGCAGTGCTTATCACCAAATTCATTCACACATTCCAAATTCTGGAACATGAAAGAATTTACACTGGATTTGAAGCGTGTGGAAATCTATACCAGTTTACTAGAATCCCATTTGGTGTTACCAATGGTGTTGCATGTTTTCAGCGAATAATGAATAATATCATTCAAACGGAAGGTTTACAGGACGTTTATGCATTTTTGGATGACGTTACCATTTGCGGAAAAAGTAAAGAAAATCATGACCAAAATTTGAAGAAATTTCTAAACGTTGCTGAAAAGAATAGTTTGACTCTCAATAAAGAAAAATGAAAATTTGGAATGACAACAATAAACATATTGGGGTATACAATCGAACGAAACAGTATAAGACCAGATGCTGATAGATTAAGACCCCTCATTCATTTGCCTTTGCCTACAGATAAAGCTTCTCTAAAAAGACTTCAGGGCATGTGCGCCCATTATTCAAAATTTATTTACAAATTCTCTGAGAAAATACATCCTCTTATCGAAGTTAAAAAATTTCCGCTACAAGACCATCAAGTCGCTGCATTTCGTCAATTAAAAAATGACTTAATAAACGCCGTTGTCGCCTCCATTAATGACGAGGCTACCTTTACAGTAGAAACCGACGCATCAGAATATGCTATTGCTGCACAATTAACCCAATTGGGAAGACCAGTTGCATTCTTCTCAAGGACTTTATCTAAATCAGAGCAGCGGCATTCTTCGGTGGAAAAAGAAGCTTACGCTATCGTGGAAGCTCTACGGAAATGGAGACATTTTCTGATTGGGCGATATTTTCAGCTAATAACCGATCAAAGATCCGTAGCATTTATGTTTGATAACAAATCCTCCTCAAAAATAAAGAATGAAAAAATAATGCGTTGGCGACTAGAACTCTCATGCTACAAGTATGACATTATATACAGACCAGGAAATCAAAATATTGTGGCAGACGCACTTTCGAGAATTTCTTCAGCAATAATGCCTGCTACGAGTGATAAAACTCTATACAGTCTACATGATATTTTATGCCACCCAGGTATAACTAGACTGTATCATTGGATTCGTTGTAAAAATTTACCTTATTCTTTAGATGACATAAAGAGGATCACATCTTATTGTCCGGTATGTGCAGAGATCAAACCAAGATTTTACAAGAATCAAGGATCACTTATTAAAGCCACAGCTCCGTTGGAGAGACTAAATTTGGATTTCAAAGGACCTTTGCCTTCAGTCAATCACAACCGCTATATGCTAACTATAGTAGATGAGTATTCACGATTTCCATTTGCCTTTGCATGTTCTGACATGACTTCATCTACCATAGTCAATTGTCTGACACATCTCTTTTCTGTATTTGGCACACCATCATATATACATACTGATAGAGGAGCATCATTTATGTTTGAAGATCTGAAAACATTTTTAACAAACCATGGAATAGCGACAAGTCGTACCACTCCCTACAACCCACAAGGAAATGGTCAATGCGAACGCTATAATGGAATTATCTGGAAAACAATTCAGTTGGCTTTGAAATCCAAAAATCGGAAAATAACTCAATTGCAAGAGGTTCTTGGAGGTTGGAGATTCTCTACATTCAATCAGATCACTGTTATGTACTGCAATAAATTGTTCTCCGCATGAACGTATGTTTAATCATCCACGCAGATTATCAAATGGTGCATCAATGCCTAGCTGGTTAAGCGTTTCTGGTCTAGTATATCTTAAAAAGCACGTGAGACAAAACAAATACGAACCTGTAGTGGAAGAAGTTGAACTTCTAGAAGCTAATACTGATTATGCCTATATTAGATTAGCAAATGGCAATGAAACTACCGTTTCCACACGTCATCTAGCACCCATCGGGAATAATAAGATTTACGAAGAAGCGATAAGTCATGAAAGTAGTAATGAAGAAAATTCAAATAATTTAGATCAAAGCGTTATTGATACAGACCAAATTCAGGATTCATATCTAACACCTGATCTACGAAATGATCAACAAATATCAAGTGAAAGTACTAATGTGGAAAACCGTCCAAGTCGCAAAAAGAAGCCTCCTGCTTATTTGGAAGATTATATAAGAAAATGAGCGGGGATGAATGTTATATATTTACTTTACCTTGGACACTACCAGCTTCCTTATTAATTTTTACCTTTGTTAATATTAGTTATCAATGTCAATCACTATTTGTATTCTAAGATTATTAAAGCCTTTATTCTCGAGGTTTTCTTTACTTCACACCCCCTAATACGCAACATGTTAAGCACCCTAATGGAGCAATGGAATACCAATCTCCATATTGGACAAGAGAAGCTTGGCAATATCAATATATCAAAAGGTATATTTCAAGGCGACTCTTTAAGCCCCCTCTGGTTCATTTTGGCCATGAACCCACTGTCCTCACTACTAAAATCAACATCCTACGGATGTCGTCCCCACTTAAATGAGAATTTTAGAATAAACCACCTTCTATTTATGGACGATATCAAACTACGCTGAAAGCAAAACCCACCTACAGTCCCTAATTCAAATAACCAAGACATTTAGCGATGACATCAAAATGTCGTTTGGATTAGACAAGTGCGCAATCTTGAATGTCGTACGCAGAAAGACTGAACAAAATCGTGGACTGCTTGAAGGCATAGATATACTAGATGAGGACAAAACATATAAATACTTAGGCATCTCCCAAAATCAACAAATAAACCACACAAGCCTAAAAAGGGAGTTTAAAAACAAATACAAAAGTAGACTAACAAAGCTTTTTAATACCCACCTGAATGCTGGTAACCTCACTACTGCCATCAACACCTGGGCAATACCAATACTTACCTACTCATTCGGAATCCTTAAGTATTCAGACACGGATTTGCACTAATTAGATAGGCTTACGCGCAGGCTGCTAACAAAATTCAGATTCCACCACCCACGCTTTGCACTTGAAAGAATCTAAATAAAAAGAAAGGAGGGAGGAAGAGGCCTCATGGAGTCAATAGAACTGCCGCTGGTCTACCCAGAAGAACAGAAACCGGTCGAATCAAGTGGACGCGTGACATGAATAGAACATTTATCAAAACATTCCTCTTGATTAACGACTGTGAAGATAACCTCCGCCCTGGCTGGAGAATAAAACTCCACCGCGAAATAAGCCAGATATATCCGGAATTAAAACTCACCGAACAAAATGTAGCGTGCTGTCAAAGAGCTATTTACGCTAACCGCCTGCTACCCCAAGCTGAAATAGACCAAATCCGGCGTGAAGTTGGCAGAACATTGCACAACCTTCAGCAAGGGGAAGAGCTAACAGCACAGCAGGAAGTAAGAAACGAACAAGATCAAACTATACAGGCTGATACGGAAAATACAAACCAAAAATATTTGGAAAATTTGTCCTTATTCGAAAAAAGTGACCCGACCTTGAGGCCGAGTATCCCTAAGCTAAGATTCAAGAAAGGAACCCACGAAATACTAGCAAGAGTAAACCTAGCAGCAGGGACGTCCTTAAATAGAACTGAGGACCTCGAGACATTACACAGTGGGTTATATGCTGCAGCAGCAACTGTAATTGAACTCAATGGTCAGGCATTATATCAGAGAACTGATAAGAAAAGTACCAAGAAACAAGTGGTACCCGCTTGGAAAATGAGACTAGAAAAACAAATAAGCCAGTTACGAGCACAAAGTGATATCATTGGAGAACATCTAAGTGGAAACTCTAGCAGCAAGGTTGCTAAAAAGATTAAAGATATGCTGAAAGCAGAGAGTATTCCTTTAGACAGTCCCGATATAAAACGGCTGCTAACAATCGTAAGAGACAACATTAGACAAAAATGTAAGGCTAAAGGTGCCCGTCTAAGGCGATACAATAAAGCCACAAAGAGGAAGGTACAAAACCAACAGTTCACCACGAACCAAAAAACCTTCTATAGGACACTGAACCAAGAAGAAAATGACCTTACTCCAGCTAATGACATAAATAAAGACCAATTTAATGCATTTTGGAGTAATATTTGGTCTGACGCGTCCCATTTCAATGAAGAAGCAAGCTGGCTCGAAAAAGTTGAAGCCGAGGCTGAAACTTTGCAAGAAATGCCTGAGCCGCAAGTAACATCGATCGACTTAAGGGATGCCACTAAGAACTTGGCTAACTGGAAATCACCGGGACCTGACCAAATTCATAATTTCTGGCTCAAAACTTTCACCACCCTACACCCTGTTATCGCAAACTGCTTTAGCAAGGCTCTCCTAAACCCCGAGCACTTTCCAGCTCATCTTGCCAGTGGCAATACCTTCCTTTTATTTAAAAAAGGACAGGTAAACGACCCAAAAAATTACAGACCGATCACCTGTCTGTCAGTGGTGTATAAACTTTTAACATCAGTCATGTATTCAAAAATATACACACAATAACCTGGTAGCTGATGAGCAAAAGGGCTGTATTAGGAAAGCTTTGGGTTGCAAGGAACAGCTTACAATCGATGCCGTTATTATAAAACAGGCAGAAGTTAAAAGGCGAAATCTAAATATGTGCTACATAGATTATAGTAAAGCATTTGATTCTGTTCCTCACGACTGGCTAAAGAAGATATTGCAAATATACAAAGTACACCCCCTAATACGCAACATGTTAGGTACCCTAATGGAGCAATGGAATACCAATTTCCATATTGGACAAGAGAAGCTTGGCAATATAAATATATCAAAAGGTATATTTCAAGGCGACTCTTTAAGCCCCCTCTGGTTCATTTTGGCCATGAACCCACTGTCCTCACTACTAAAATCAACATCCTACGGATATCGTCCCAACTTAACTGAGAATTTTAGAATAAACCACCTTCTATTTATGGACGATATCAAACTCTACGCTGAAAGCAAAACCCACCTACAGTCCCTAATTCAAATAATCAAGACAGTTAGCGATGACATCAAAATGTCGTTTGGGTTAGACAAGTGCGCAATCTTGAATGTCGTACGCGAAAAGACTAAACAAAATCGTGGACTGCTTGAAGGCATAGATATATTAGATGAGGACAAAACATATAAATACTTAGGCATCTCCCAAAACCAACAAATAAACCACACAAGCCTAAAAAGGGAGTTTAAAAACAAATACAAAAGCAGACTAACAAAGCTTTTTAATATTCATCTGAATGCTGGTAACCTTACTACTGCCATCAACACCTGGGCAATACCAATACTTACCTACTCATTCGGAATCCTTAAGTATTCAGACACGGATTTGCACTAATTAGATAGGCTTACGCGCAGGCTGCTAACAAAATTCAGATTCCACCACCCACGCTTTGCACTTGAAAGAATCTAAATAAAAAGAAAGGAGGGAGGAAGAGGCCTCATGGAGTCAATAGAACTGCCGCTGGTCTACCCAGAAGAACAGAAACCGGTCGAATCAAGTGGACGCGTGACATGAATAGAACATTTATCAAAACATTCCTCTTGATTAACGACTGTGAAGATAACCTCCGCCCTGGCTGGAGAATAAAACTCCACCGCGAAATAAGCCAGATATATCCGGAATTAAAACTCACCGAACAAAATGTAGCGTGCTGTCAAAGAGCTATTTACGCTAACCGCCTGCTACCCCAAGCTGAAATAGACCAAATCCGGCGTGAAGTTGGCAGAACATTGCACAACCTTCAGCAAGGGGAAGAGCTAACAGCACAGCAGGAAGTAAGAAACGAACAAGATCAAACTATACAGGCTGATACGGAAAATACAAACCAAAAATATTTGGAAAATTTGTCCTTATTCGAAAAAAGTGACCCGACCTTGAGGCCGAGTATCCCTAAGCTAAGATTCAAGAAAGGAACCCACGAAATACTAGCAAGAGTAAACCTAGCAGCAGGGACGTCCTTAAATAGAACTGAGGACCTCGAGACATTACACAGTGGGTTATATGCTGCAGCAGCAACTGTAATTGAACTCAATGGTCAGGCATTATATCAGAGAACTGATAAGAAAAGTACCAAGAAACAAGTGGTACCCGCTTGGAAAATGAGACTAGAAAAACAAATAAGCCAGTTACGAGCACAAAGTGATATCATTGGAGAACATCTAAGTGGAAACTCTAGCAGCAAGGTTGCTAAAAAGATTAAAGATATGCTGAAAGCAGAGAGTATTCCTTTAGACAGTCCCGATATAAAACGGCTGCTAACAATCGTAAGAGACAACATTAGACAAAAATGTAAGGCTAAAGGTGCCCGTCTAAGGCGATACAATAAAGCCACAAAGAGGAAGGTACAAAACCAACAGTTCACCACGAACCAAAAAACCTTCTATAGGACACTGAACCAAGAAGAAAATGACCTTACTCCAGCTAATGACATAAATAAAGACCAATTTAATGCATTTTGGAGTAATATTTGGTCTGACGCGTCCCATTTCAATGAAGAAGCAAGCTGGCTCGAAAAAGTTGAAGCCGAGGCTGAAACTTTGCAAGAAATGCCTGAGCCGCAAGTAACATCGATCGACTTAAGGGATGCCACTAAGAACTTGGCTAACTGGAAATCACCGGGACCTGACCAAATTCATAATTTCTGGCTCAAAACTTTCACCACCCTACACCCTGTTATCGCAAACTGCTTTAGCAAGGCTCTCCTAAACCCCGAGCACTTTCCAGCTCATCTTGCCAGTGGCAATACCTTCCTTTTATTTAAAAAAGGACAGGTAAACGACCCAAAAAATTACAGACCGATCACCTGTCTGTCAGTGGTGTATAAACTTTTAACATCAGTCATGTATTCAAAAATATACACACAATAACCTGGTAGCTGATGAGCAAAAGGGCTGTATTAGGAAAGCTTTGGGTTGCAAGGAACAGCTTACAATCGATGCCGTTATTATAAAACAGGCAGAAGTTAAAAGGCGAAATCTAAATATGTGCTACATAGATTATAGTAAAGCATTTGATTCTGTTCCTCACGACTGGCTAAAGAAGATATTGCAAATATACAAAGTACACCCCCTAATACGCAACATGTTAGGTACCCTAATGGAGCAATGGAATACCAATTTCCATATTGGACAAGAGAAGCTTGGCAATATAAATATATCAAAAGGTATATTTCAAGGCGACTCTTTAAGCCCCCTCTGGTTCATTTTGGCCATGAACCCACTGTCCTCACTACTAAAATCAACATCCTACGGATATCGTCCCAACTTAACTGAGAATTTTAGAATAAACCACCTTCTATTTATGGACGATATCAAACTCTACGCTGAAAGCAAAACCCACCTACAGTCCCTAATTCAAATAATCAAGACAGTTAGCGATGACATCAAAATGTCGTTTGGGTTAGACAAGTGCGCAATCTTGAATGTCGTACGCGAAAAGACTAAACAAAATCGTGGACTGCTTGAAGGCATAGATATATTAGATGAGGACAAAACATATAAATACTTAGGCATCTCCCAAAACCAACAAATAAACCACACAAGCCTAAAAAGGGAGTTTAAAAACAAATACAAAAGCAGACTAACAAAGCTTTTTAATATTCATCTGAATGCTGGTAACCTTACTACTGCCATCAACACCTGGGCAATACCAATACTTACCTACTCATTCGGAATCCTTAAGTATTCAGACACGGATTTGCACGAACTGGATAGGCTTACGCGCAGGCTGCTAACAAAATTCAGATTCCACCACCCACGCTCTGCACTTGAAAGAATCTACCTAAAACGAAAGGAGGGAGGAAGAGGTCTCATTAATATATATAACTTGTGCAAGTCGCAAGAGACCTCTATGAGAAAATACTTCCAAGAATCGAATGGGGAAATTCTTAAAAAAGTGGTTGCAGCAGACGCTGGATATACAGCCCTCAACTTAAAGCGAAACGGACTACCTAACATCATCCGCGCGCCGCCAAGTCAACAGCTTGTAACTTGGCAAGAGAAAGCTCTACACGGCAAATACCCCACTGCACTCCAAAATCCACTCATAGATAGAGAAATGTCACTGAATTGGTTAGAGAAAAGGCAGCTGCACGCTGAAACAGAAGGTTTTATTATCTCTATCCAAGACCGTGTCATTCGAACTCGAAACTATGAAAAGGTCATCATGAAAAGGAATGTGGAATATGTGTGCAGAAAATGCAACTGCCCCGGAGAGACGATAGAACATATCACGGCGGGTTGTGGTGCTATGGCCTCCAACGCTTACCTGGGGAGACATAATCAGGTGGCAAAGATCATCCACAAGGAACTGGCCCATAAACTAGGGCTAAGGGAAAACCTTCCACCATACTACCAATACTCACCCGAGCCAGTCCTTGAATCCCCTGAATATCTCTTATACTGGGACAGGCCAATAATAACGGATAGAACAGTAGACCACAACCGTCCGGATATTCTTCTCATCGAAAAAACCACCAAGAAAGCTTTCATAATCGATATAGGTTGCCCACTAACACACAACCTCTCTAAAACCGAATTGGAGAAGAAGACCAAGTACTCGAATTTGGCTATAGAGATAAAAAATATATGGAAGCTAGATAAAATCGACATAATTCCGATCATAATATCGGTGGAGGGAGCTATGACGAAAAATTTCAAGCCCAACTTGGAAAAACTGGGCCTATCAGGTTATTTATACCAACTAATCCAGAAAAGCGTCATCCTCCAAACATGCCATATAGTACGGAAGTTCCTAAACAGTACAGGTTAAGATGAATTTCTTCTCTGTACTGTAAATAATACCAGCAATACCAACAAAAAGCTGTGAAAACTAACATTGAGAAAAATAATAATAATAATAATAATAATAATAATAATAATAATAATAATAATAATAATAAAAGCCGTCTGGGTTCGGTTGACGAATAGGCCCAGGGTAGAACCTGCCTGCCGTAAAAGGCGGCAAAAAGGTGGGTGGTCCTTGCCTTAAAGGGGCCTACATTGGTCACCGGCTACCGCAGGTAGGCGTAGGAACTGGTGTAGTGGGGAAACGGCTGACTCCATGTTAGGAGCGGTTTCTCAACAGCGTCTGTTCCCTATGTTAAGGGCGGCTGAACAGTAACCTTGCAGGAGGTATAAAGTGCAAACCATTTCTAACGAAATGTGTAAAAACGATTTAAAAAAATATGATGTCGAATTTAGAAGAAGATGTACCCCAGGTGGGTCCAAACGAAAGTTTGCAATCCCACGCTGCCCAAGCAGTCAGCCTCACGGATTCTGGGGGAGGCATAAATTCGAATAGTACTAACATAACTAACGGCAGGATGCTAAGGCAAGCCCCTGCCGACAACCGAACTATAAGTCAACATAACACCGGCGAGGAACACATCACAATGGAGACTAGCTTGCAGCCCGACCCTGGAGTCGATAGAACTGCCGCTGGTCTACCCAGAAGAACAGAAACCGGTCGAATCAAGTGGAGTCGTGACATGAATAGAACCTTTATCAAAACATTCCTCTTGATCAACGACTGTGAAGATAATCCCCGCCCTGGCTGGAGAATAAAACTCCACCGCGAAATAAGCCAGATATACCCGGAATTGAAATTGACCGAACAAAATGTAGCGTGCCGTCAAAGAGCTATTTATGCTAACCACCTGCTACCCCAAGCTGAAATAGATCAAATACGGCGTGAAGTTGGCAGAACGTTGCACAACCTTCAGCATGTAGAAGAGCTAACAGCACAGCAGGAAGTAATAAACGAACAAGATCAAATTATACAGGCTGATGCGGACAATACAAACCAAAAATATTTGGAAAATTTGTCCTTATTCGAAAATAGTTACCCGACCTTGAGACCGAGTATTCCTAAGCTGAGATTCAAGAAAGGAACCCACGAAATACTAGCGAGAGTAAACCTAGCAGCAGGGACGTCCTTAAATAGAACTGAGGACCTCGAGACACTACACAGTGGGTTATATGCTGCAGCAGCAACTGTAATTGAACTCAATGGTCAGGCATTATTTCAGAGAACGGAGAACAAAATCACCAAGAAACAAGCGGTACCCGCTTGGAAAATGCGACTTGAAACACAAATAAGCCAGTTACGAGCACAAAGTGATATCATTGGAGAACATCTAAATGGAAACTCTAGCAGCAAGGTTGCTAAAAAGGTTAAAAATATACTGAAAGCAGAGAGTATTCCTTTAGATAGTCCCGATGTAAAACGGCTGCTAACAATCGTAAGAGACAACATTAGACAAAAATGTAAGGCTAAAGGCGCCCGTCTAAGGCGATACAATAAAGCCACAAAGAGGAAGGTACAAAACCAACAGTTCACCACGAACCAAAAAACCTTCTATAGGACACCGAATCAAGAAGAAAATGACGTTACTCCAACTGACATAAATAAAGACCTATTAAATGCATTTTGAAGTAATATTTGGTCCGACGCGTCCCATTTCAATGAAGAAGCAAGTTGGCTCGAAAAAGTTGAAGCCGAGGCTGAAACTTTGCAAGAAATGCCTGAGCCGCAAGTAACATCCATCGACATAAGGGATGCCACTAAGAACTTGGCTAACTGGAAATCACCGGGACCTGACCAAATTCATAATTTTTGGCTCAAAACTTTCACCAGCCTACACCCTGTAATCGCAAACTGCTTTAGCAAGGCTCTCCTGAACCCCGAACACTTCCCAGCTCATCTTGCCAGTGGCAATACCTTCCTTTTATTTAAAAAAGGGCAGGTAAACGACCCAAAAAATTACAGACCGATCACCTGTCTGTCAGTGGTGTATAAACTTTTAACATAAGTCATGTACTCAAAAATATACACACACTGCATAAATAACAACCTGGTAGCTGATGAGCAAAAGGGCTGTATTAGGAAAGCTTTGGGTTGCAAGGAACAGCTTACAATCGATGCCGTTATTATAAAACAGGCTGAAGTTAAAAGGCGAAATCTAAATATGTGCTACATTGATTATAGTAAAGCATTCGATTCTGTTCCTCACGACTGGCTAAAGAAGATATTGCAAATATACAAAGTACACCCCCTAATACGCAACATGTTAGGCACCCTAATGGAGCAATGGAATACCAATCTCCATATTGGACAAGAGAAGCTTGGCAATATTAATATATCAAAAGGCATATTTCAAGGCGACTCTTTAAGCCCTCTCTGGTTCATTTTGGCCATGAACCCACTGTTCTCACTACTAAAATCAACATCCTACGGATATCGTCCCAACTTAACTGAAAATTTTAGAATAAACCACCTTCTATTTATGGACGCTATCAAACTCTACGCTGAAAGCAAAACCCACCTACAGTCCCTAATTCAAATAACCAAGACATTTAGCGATGACATCAAAATGTCGTTTGGATTAGACAAGTGCGCAATCTTGAATGTCGTACGCGGAAAGACTGAACAAAATCGTGGACTGCTTGAAGGCATAGATATACTAGATGAGGACAAAACATATAAATACTTAGGCATCTCCCAAAACCAACAAATAAACCACACAAGCCTAAAAAGGGAGTTTAAAAACAAATACAAAAGCAGACTAACAAAGCTTTTTAATACTCACCTGAATGCTGGTAACCTTACTACTGCCATCAACACCTGGGCAATACCAATACTTACCTACTCATTCGAAATCCTTAAGTATTCAGACACGGATTTGCACGAATTAGATAGGCTTACGCGCAGGCTGCTAACAAAATTCAGATTCCACCACCCACGCTCTGCACTTAAAAGAATCTACCTAAAACGAAAGGAGGGAGGAAGAGGTCTCATTAATATATATAACTTGTGCAAGTCGCAAGAGACCTCTATGAGAAAATACTTCCAAGAATCGAATGGGGAAATTCTTAAAAAAGTGGTAGCAGCAGACACTAGATATACAGCCCTTAACTTAAAGCAAAACGGATTACCTAACATCATCCGCGCGCCGCCAAGTCAACAGCCTGTAACTTGGCAAGAGAAAGCTCTACACGGCAAATACCCTACTGCACTCCAAAATCCACTCATAGATAGAGAAATGTCACTGAATCGGTTAGAGAAAAGGCAGCTTCACGCTGAAACAGAAGGTTTTATAATCTCTATCCAAGACCGTGTCATTCGAACTCGAAACTATGCAAAGGTCATCATGAAAAGGAATGTGGAAGATGTGTGCAGAAAATGCAACTGCCCCGGAGAGACGATAGAACATATCACGGCGGGTTGTGGTGCTATGGCCCCCAACGCTTACCTGGGGAGACATAATCAGGTGGCAAAGATCGTCCACAAGGAACTGGCCCATAAACTAGGGCTAAGGGAAAATCTCCCACCATACTACCAATACTCACCCGAGTCAGTTCTTGAATCCCCTGAATATCTCTTATACTGGGACAGGCCAATAATAACGGATAGAACAGTAGACCACAACCGTCCGGATATTCTTCTTATCGAAAAAACCACCAAGAAAGCTTTCATAATGGATATAGGTTGCCCACTAACACACAACCTCTCTAAAACCGAATCGGAGAAGAAGACCAAGTACTCGAATTTGGCTATAGAGATAAAAAAATATATGGAAGCTGGATAAAATCGACATAATTCCGATTATAGTATCGGTGGAGGGAGCTATGACGAAAAATTTCAAGCCCAACTTGGAAAAACTGGGCCTTTCAGGTTATTTATACCAACTTATTCAGAAAAGCGTCATCCTCCAAACTTGCCATATAGTACGGAAGTTTCTAAACAGTACAGGTTAAGATGAATTTCTTCTCTGTACTGTAAATAACACCAGCCTTACAAACAAAAAGCTGAGAAATAGAACAGTGAAAACATAATAATAATAATAATAATAATAATAATAATAATAATAATAATAATAATAATAATAATAATAATAATAATAATAATAATAATAATAATAATAATAATAATTCTGGTGGTCCTTGCCTTAAAGGGGCCTACATTGGTCACCGGCTACCGCAGGTAGGCGTAGGAACTGATGTAGTGAAGGAACGGCTGTCTCCATGTTAGGAGCGGTTTCTCAACAGCGTCTGTTCCCTATGTTAAGGGCGGCTGAACTAACCTGGCAGAAGGTATAAATGCAAACCATTTCTAACGAAATGTGTAAAAACGGTTTAAAACCAATATGATGTCGAATTTAAAAGAATATGTACCCCAGGTGGGTGGAAACGAAAGTTTAGAATCCCACGCTGCGCAAGCAGTCAGCCTCACGGATTCTGGGGGAGGCATAAATCCGACTAGTACGAATAATTCTAACGACAGGATGCTAAGACAAGCCCCTGCCGATAACCGCACTATTAATCAACAGAACACCGGCAAGGAACACATCCCAATGGAGACTAGCTTGCAGCCCGACCCTGGAGTCGATAGAACTGCCGCTGGTCTACCCAGAAGAACAGAAACCGGTCGAATCAAGTGGACTCGTGACATGAATAGAACATTTATCAAAACATTCCTCTTGATTAACGACTGTGAAGATAACCCCCGCCCTGGCTGGAGAATAAAACTCCACCGAGAAATAAGCCAAATATATCCGGAATTAAAACTGTCCGAACAAAATGTAGCGAGCCGTCAAAGAGCTATTTATGCTAACCGCCTGCTACCCCAAGCTGAAATAGACCAAATCCGGCGTGAAGTTGGCAGAACATTGCACAACCTTCAGCAAGGGGAAGAGCTAACAGCACAGCAGGAAGTAAGAAACGAACAAGACCAAACTATACAGGCTGATACGGACAATACAAACCAAAATTATTTGGAAAATTTGTCCTTATTCGAAAATAGTGACCCGACCTTGAGGCCGAGTATCCCCAAGCTGAGATTCAAGAAAGGAACCCACGAAATACTAGCGAGAGTAAATTTAGCAGCAGGGACGTCCTTAAATAGAACTGATGACCTCGAGACATTACACAGTGGGTTATATGCTGCAGCAGCAACTGTAATTGAACTCAATGGTCAGGCATTATATCAGAGAACTGAAAAGAAAATTACCAAGAAGCAAGTGGTACCCGCTTGGAAAATGAGACTAGAAAAACAAATAAGCCAGTTACGAGCACAAAGTGATATCATTGGACAACATCTAAATGGAAACTCTAGCAGCAAGGTTGCTAAAAAGGTTAAAGAAGTACTGAAAGCAGAGAGTATTCCTTTAGACAGTCCCGATGTAAAACGGTTGCTAACAATCGTAAGAGACAACATTAGACAAAAATGTAAGGCTAAAGGCGCCCGTCTAAGGCGGTACAATAAAGCCACAAAGAGGAAGGTACAAAACCAACAGTTCACCACGAACCAAAAAACCTTTTATAGGACATTGAGCCAAGAAGAAAACGACGTTACTCCAACTAATGACATAAATAAAGACCAATTTAATGCATTTTGGAGTAATATTTGGTCCGACGCGTCCCATTTCAACGAAAAAGCAAGCTGGCTCAAAAAAGTTGAAGCTGAGGCTGAAACTTTGCAAGAAATGCCCGAGCCGCAAGTAACATCCATCGACATAAGGGATGCCACTAAGAACTTGGCTAACTGGAAATCACCGGGACCTGACCAAATTCATAATTTTTGGCTCAAAACCTTCACCAGCTTACACCCTATAATAGCAAACTGCTTTAGCAAAGCTCTCCTAAACCCCGAACACTTCCCAGCTTATCTTGCCAGTGGCAATACCTTCCTTTTGTTTAAAAAAGGGCAGGTAAACGATCCAAAAAACTACAGACCGATCACCTGTCTGTCAGTGGTGTATAAACTTTTAACATCAGTCATGTACTCAAAAATACACACACACTGCATAAACAACAACTTGGTAGCTGATGAGCAAAAGGGCTGTATTAGGAAAGCTTTGGGTTGCAAGGAACAGCTTACAATCGATGCCGTTATTATAAAACAGGCTGAAGTTAAAAGGCGAAATCTAAATATGTGCTACATAGATTATAGTAAAGCATTCGATTCTGTTCCTCACGACTGGCTAAAGAAGATATTGCAAATATACAAAGTACACCCCCTAATACGCAACATGTTAGGCACCCTAATGGAGCAATGGAATACCAATCTCCATATTGGACAAGAGAAGCTTGGCAATATAAATATATCAAAAGGTATATTTCAAGGCGACTCTTTAAGCCCCCTCTGGTTCATTTTGGCCATGAACCCACTGTCCTCACTACTAAAATCAACATCCTACGGATATCGTCCCAACTTAACTGAGAATTTTAGAATAAACCACCTTCTATTTATGGACGATATCAAACTCTACGCTGAAAGCAAAACCCACCTACAGTCCCTAATTCAAATAACCAAGACATTTAGCGATGACATCAAAATGTCGTTTGGCTTAGACAAGTGCGCAATCTTGAATGTCGTACGCGGAAAGACTGAATAAAATCGTAGACTGCTTGAGGGCATAGATATACTAGATGAGGACAAAACATATAAATACTTAGGCATCTCCCAAAACCAACAAATAAACCACACAAGCCTAAAAAGGGAGTTTAAAAACAAATACAAAAGCAGACTAACAAAGCTTTTTAATACTCACCTGAATGCTGGTAACCTTACTACTGCCATTAACACCTGGGCAATACCAATACTTACCTACTCATTCGGAATCCTTAAGTATTCAGACACGGATTTGCACGAACTAGATAGGCTTACGCGCAGGCTGCTAACAAAATTTAGATTCCACCACCCACGCTCTGCACTTGAAAGAATCTACCTAAAACGAAAGGAGGGAGGAAGAGGTCTCATTAATATATATAACTTGTGCAAGTCGCAAGAGACCTCTATGAGAATATACTTCCAAGAATCGAATGGGGAAATTCTTAAAAAAGTGGTAGCAGCAGATGCTGGATATACAGCCCTTAACTTAAAGCAAAACGGATTATCTAACATCATCCGCGCGCCGCCAAGTCAACAGCTTGTAACTTGGCAAGAAAAAGCCCTACACGGCAAATACCCTACTGCACTCCAAAATCCACTCATAGATAGAGAAATGTCACTGAATTGATTAGAGAAAAGGCAGCTTCACGCTGAAACAGAAGGTTTTATTATCTCTATCCAAGACCGTGTCATTCGAACTCGAAACTATGAAAAGGAATGTGGAAGATGTGTGCAGAAAATGCAACTGCCCCGGAGAGACGATAGAACATATCACGGCGGGTTGTGGTGCTATGGCCCCCAACGCTTACCTGGGGAGACATAATCAGGTGGCAAAGATCATCTACAAGGAACTGGCCCATAAACTAGGGCTAAGGGAAAACCTTCCACCATACTACCAATACTCACCCGAGCCAGTCCTTGAATCCCCTGAATATCTCTTATACTGGGACAGGCCAATAATAACGGATAGAACAGTAGACCACAACCGTCCGGATATTCTTCTTATCGAAAAAACCACCAAGAAAGCTTTCATAATCGATATAGGTTGCCCACTAACACACAACCTCTCTAAAACCGAATCGGAGAAAAAGACCAAGTACTCGAATTTGGCTATAGAGATAAAAAATATATGGAAGCTAGATAAAATCGACATAATTCCGATCATAATATCGGTGGAGGGAGCTATGACGAAAAATTTCAAGCCCAACTTGGAAAAACTGGGCCTATTAGGTTATTTATACCAACTAATCCAGAAAAGCGTCATCCTCCAAACATGCCATATAGTACGGAAGTTCCTAAACAGTACAGGTTAAGATGAATTTCTTCTCTGTACTGTAAATAATACCAGCAATACCAACAAAAAGCTGTGAAAACTAACATTGAGAAAAATAATAATAATTATAATAATAATAATAATAATAATAATAATAATAATAATAATAATAATAATAATAATAATAATTATTATTTCGCTTTGCCTGTTCCTATATTATCCCGCTGACGGAACTGATAGCGGCGAGAGTGGAAAATATTAGAGTACCAGTAGGTGTTTATTTCACGTGCTTACCTACAATAATTATTTTAAAATTTGACTTTTTTATTTTCATTTTACCTACAACAACTCTTAACTTTAAAACAGTCTATTGATTTACAGACACGGAAGATGAGACTTTAATAGTACGCCAAGATGAAGATCAGCGTCGCCATGAATTTCGTACTGCAATAGATCTAAATGGTGATGGAAGAGCGGATAGAAGAGAATTGTTGCACTATGTAGCTCCACAGAGTCCCCGACACGCAGAACATGAAGCGGAGGCCCTTTTAGCTCTTGCAGATGGTGACCGTGATAATATGTTATCCTTGAATGAAATTTTAATACATCCCGATTTATTTCTTAAATCCAAAATGGTTGACACCGCCAGAAGTTTTCACGACGAATTTTAAAACTTATACACAAACACACCTAATTATACACACGAAAAATTTCATGATTACACAATGTTTGCTGTCTTAAAGAACCGTTAAAGGTCTACCTACTCTACTACCACCACCATTAATTTAACTTTTAGAAACGACGGTAAATATGTTAGAATATTAATAAATAACATTTCTTTGATTTTCTGTTGGTCTAAACCGAGGGAAAATTTAGGCTGTCAGAACTCAAATCCGGGTTGTGGCGACCAAAAATATGTATTAAATAGGCGACAGTTAGAGATTCGGGTTGTGACAATCTATTGAAATTAGTTGAGCCTTAGCAATATGATCCTAGTTGCTGCTACTAAACCTTTTGGCTGCCACAACCAAGTCGTGATAACTAATTGTTTAGCTGTTGGAACTAAATGCGATGGTTGTTATAATTACATATTTTGGTTAGAAAAATAATTCATGAAGTTCTTGTAACTATATATCTTGGTAGTGAAACGCCCCAGACCCAGGGCCATTTTGTTGTTTGTCTTTAGGGCAAAAACCAAGAAGCTAATATTTTTAGATCCAATAATATGTACAGAGGAATTCTCGTTTAAAAGAGCTTAAAAGCCACCAAAAGTGTAAAAGTTTACCATATATTTAGGGAAACGGACAAGTCAGGTCAAATTCTTTAGTTTTACCAAAAACATATGACCTGACGCTACCACACGTCAACTCGAAGGGCGGAGGGGTCGTGAGTATAAAAGCAAAAGACGCTACCATCTGAAGGGTATTCAAATTTTGTCGGGCTTAAATCAGGCCGTTACGCTGCCAGTTTGTTTTCTGAATTTATTTTTATATCAAATTTCTTGATATAGAATTTTTTTTCACTTATCATAGATCTCTTTTGCGTCGATCAATCCCACGGAGACCACTTCGGACGTTGATTCATGGTGCACTAGAGATCTGCGATAACGAAATTATATTCAAACGCTGAATTTAGTTACTGACCAAAATTTGTTGAGTAAACTGCAAATTGACCAGACGACTTTGACGCCGAGCTATCCCCACGGGGACTATTTCGGACGATAGCTCCTGGCACTTGTCGTTGAAGAAGGCGCAGTAAAAAACTTAACAATTAAGGATAATTACCAAACAGCACTACAATAAATTACTTTATTGTCCGTTTAAAAAACCACTCAATAAAATTAAGCTCATCAGCAAAGGCAGACGTACGTCAAATTTTTCTTTCTTAAGTTCAAAGTAAAAACATTCGTTTCTCGCGAAGTAAACAAAAATTAAAATGAGGTGAAGTGTTAAAATGGTGGAACGAGAACTACAAATGAAACGGTTAGCAGATAAACAAATGTTGTCTACATAATTTTGTACTTAACTTAAAATGACTAAATAAATATTCGTTAAATTGAATTTGATATCATAAAATTACTATAAATAATTGTCATTCAGGCATTTTCACCAGTCCAATAAAATTGGAGGACCGCAGGTCAATATATTTCAAGAATGTAAATTCCGACTCAAATGTCTGCAGGACAAAAGTCGGTTTTATTCATTTACAAATTAAAAGAGTAACCCAGTTTTTGCGGTTCAATGGTATAATTTCAGTAAAACTAATTATTCTTTAATGTAGTATTCTTACTTCAAATTTTACTACCAAATTAAAATCAGTAAATGTGCAAGGTTTATAAAGGGCAACTGACCGCAGATCATTAAAGTTGTAAGACAAAATTGATTATTATTAAAGGTTAAATTAAAGAGTGAAAATAGTATAACGGTTTTTTTTTTTTTTTTTTATGATAAAACACCTGCACTGTAGGAAAAATCCTTTAAGGCGCTCTGGGAGCGGTGCGAGTGCGAAAAAAGCGATTAACGTTGGTCTTGAAACCTTGAAGATTGTATTCATTGGGAAACACGACCTCAGGAAGATCATTCCACACCATGTAACAAAAATCAATACTTTTGCTTTCTAAGATAGGGTCATAAAAAAAGGGTCGAGGGACCTTTAACTGTAACAGATGTTAGTTTGTCTTCCAGGGGATTTATTATGGGGTACTTCAGAACAAAGGTAGACATTATCATGCAGTAATAATGCTACTTGTAAAATTAATAATTCTGCAATGTTAGATAAAGACTTGGGGGAGAAAGGTATACAGGGTGGCCCATTTGTCTGACAAAGTAATATACCGTCTCTACTATTAAAGATATCAAAAAAAAGTTTTTATAAAAGCTGTGAGGTATAAAAAAATATATTTTATGTTCTAAAATTATTTTTAAACATACAGGATGGTCCAAAAAAGTAGGACAATAAAAAGATACATTTTTTTAAATGGAACACCCTATATATTTTAGCATTTTTTGTTTTCTTACAAAATTGTCCGTACGATGTCATATTTAGTTTTTTTAATTTTTTGCAACGTTGCCAAACAAAATGCAAAATTCTTAAAATTTTGGAAAAAACATTATAGTAAAAAATTACCTGTATTTCTCAATAAGAGTATCGAAAATCGAAATTTTCTTATAAGCTTTTAAGTTTAGGGATAGATAAACTGTCCTAAATCTTTAAGTACCGAAAATTTTGTACAGGGTGTTTTCTGTTGACATCCAAATATACAAAATTTTAAAATACAATAATTCTGTTTTTTCAAATGAAACACCCTATATTTATTAGGCTCGTCTGATAGATATTTTAAGTATCTTTTATTATTGTTAAGTCATACCTATACCTAAATTTACTAGTTATGGCAATATTTCGATTTTTATTTAAATTTTGGTGAAAAAAACTATAGTTTTTACTTTTCTAGAAAGCCATGACTAGCAAAGTCAAAACAAATATAATTGAATATAATGTCATATTTATAATTATTATATTTATATTTATAATGTTTGTAAACTTATTTTCAATATCCAGTTGCGTAATAAAAACAAAACTTTATTAAATTAAATAAATACGTAACTAACTATGGTTATCAATTTATTTTAATATATGATAATATTTAATTACATTTGTTTTTAGTTTGCGTGTCATGGCTTACTAGAAATATAAAAATTATAGTTTTTTTCACCAAAATTTAAATAAAAATCGAAATATTGCCAAAACTAGTAAATTTAGGTATAGGTATGACTTAACAATAATAAAAGATACTTACAATATCTATCAGACGAGCCTAATAAATATAGGGTGTTTCATTTTAAAAACAGAATTATTGTACCTATTTTAAAATTTTGTATATTTGGATGTCAACAGAAAACACCCTGTACAAAATTTTCGGTACTTAAAGATTTAAGACAGTTTATCTATCCCTAAACTAAAGAGTTTATAAGAAAATTTCGATTTTCGATACTCTTATTGAGAAATACAGGTAATTTTTTACTATAATGTTTTTTCCAAAATTTTAAGAATTTTGCATTTTGTTTGGCAACGTTGCAAAAAATTAAAAAACTAAATATGGTATCGTATGGACAATTTTGTAAGGAAACAAAAAATGCTAAAATATATAGGGTGTTCCATTAAAAAAAATGTATCTTTTTATTGTCCTACTTTTCTGGACCACCCTGTATGTTTAAAAATAATTTTAAAATATATATTTTTTTATACCTCACAACTTTTATAAAAACTTTTTTTGACATCTTTAATAGTAGAGACGGTATATTACTTTGTCAGACAAATGGGCCACCCTGTTTATAATAAAGTAATAATCTATGTGGTATTTATTTTGTTTGAAGTATTTAGATTTGAATAGTTTCAGTTAATAATATATAATTCACTATCAAGTGCATTTCTTTTTGACAGTTCAAAGCTAAATCTGGTGGGTCTAATAAGCTCGGCCGATCTTGTGCAATATTCATGGACATTTAAATTACTCTGCAATTCATTTTTTTTTGTATGAATCTCTAAAAGTTGATCCAAAATGTACGTGCATGGTAGTGTTAGTAGTTTTAAATCTTTACAAAGAGGTTTACAGTGCTCTCTATAATGCGCTTGAACAATAGTTCTTAAGGCTTTCTTTTGTAACCTAAATACTTTGACCGACTTTGAAGAATTACCCCAAATATGAACTCCATACGATACATGGGAGTTAAAAAGAGAATAATATACCGTTAAAAGGGTAGCTTTATCCAAAAATAATCTTAATCTTCTAAGCGTAAAAATTGAAGAAGCTAATTTTGCAGAAATTGCATCAATATGAGGTCCCCAATTTAACCCTCCATCCAGAGTTATGCCTAACAGTTTTACCGTTTTATCATTTTTATATTCCGCCCTAGTGGAGAACATAATTTATTGTGTTTTATCTGTATTAAGCCTTAAGTTATTTTGAGAAAACCAAGTGCCTGCAGCTTGGTTTAAATTTTCCTTTTCTTCTGCCAAATTTACATGGTCGTCACCACTACAGATGTAGGAAGTATCATCACAATAACATACACAATTATATGGTTTCAAAAAAATAAACAAATCGTTAATATATATAATAAAGAGCAAAGGACCTAATATGGAACCTTGTGGAACCCCACTAGTTACCTGTAATAAAGGCGATTCCCTACCTTCAATCACCACTTTCTACTGTCTACCGGATAAATACGATGCCAATAGTTGTAAACTACTATCCCTAACCCCATACCTACTTAGCTTTTCCACCAATAACTTGTGAGATATGCAGTCAAAGGCCTGTGACGGGATTGATCTAGATTATGGCACTGTCTAATAATATACAAATCTAACTGGTAGCGTTTTAGAAACAATGGTAGCGTTTCTTGACCGACGATCTAGATCCTTCCTTTCACAATGAGTTTAGAATTTATCCCGGAAATAACTACCTGACTACACTTTTGTCGCAAGAGCACTCTGGTCGTGATGTTTCTCCTAGGATGTTAATTAAGGTGTTAATTGATATTATAACAACTTACCAATCGGGCCTTCACCACATATTTCAGCTCTGCCTCGATAGTCCTTGGAAACGGCGCTGTCTACGCGCGAACGCGAATCGTCCACTCTTGTTAGCGTGAATCATCCCCTTGTTTATAGTAAGCAATAAAACACTAGATTTTCACAATAAACAAAACCCAAGAAATTAACCCAAGATGGAAGAGTTAGTCACAAAAAACCCAAGAGTAAGCCCTGACACTTTTACCACTAAACTTTTCACTTTAAATTATGATTCACTACACAAGAGCAACAAGCGCGAAAACGGAATTATTGATTTTTAGGAGACTTTTTCGTAAGACGTAAAACTCGGCACTGATTTTAATCTGTGTAGCGAAACTCCTTCTAAGCTCTCGACCAAAACTAACTAAGGCCCTTTTATTGTCATCCCTCCTTTCGACCTATAGCATGCCTTAGAGGGTAGTTTATCCCCTACTTCGCCTCGTCTCGTTAGTACCACCATTAACAGTACCTTGCCAAAGGGCTAACCCGAGTACTCTCTCTGTCGGCCATTTCCCTAGATCATAAAAGGGGTGGGAACGATGGTACTTAGAGATTTGGCCCATAGGGGCCTCTAGTCATCCACTACTAGAAATAATAATTACGAACGAAATAATAATTATGAATTCTCCTCTTTATGGCAATTACTTAGGTTCTAACTTATACAAACGTAATAGAGTATTACTACATCTAAAGCCTAGAGTCGGATGCTTTTAAAAACCCATTTAAACGTTAACCTAGTGCCAACGTGTGCAAATACACTATCAACCAATGGGAAAAGAAAACACCCGGGGGAAAAGGCTTGTACATATATAATTGAATCCGGCAAGACGCAAATCTTTTGATTATATATTCTTTTTTTCCTTTATTATTGACAATATATGGTTCATACAGTATATGAAACGTGAAATAGCCATAAAAAGCCCTCCGGCGAGTGACTCTTTATTTCCCCGAACCCTGTTAGCTCGATGCTTTATGGCTGGGACAATCGACATTAGATATTTTACTTTAGCTGCAAGAAAAGATGGTAACCATCTGTTCGGACCTAAGGGCTGTTAAGGGTGTAATTTATCCCAAAGTACAGTTGGGTATCCTTTTATGAATTTTGTTAACTTACGACCCAAAAATTGCTTTATTGGCGACTTTCTACAAAACGATATTTTATCCTGTCAGGTTAATGAGAACCAAATGTTCTCCGTAAAACGTGATCTTTACAAAAAGAACCGAAAAATAAAACTAGAAATCACGTTCTATTACATTGCCCCCTACTTAGACTGAATCATATATTGCATTAAAACAAAGGATACTCACGCAGCTGGTTTGCATCTTGTTGGTTCGTAAACAAACTACCAATTAATCAAGCTATTAACCTAAAGTTACCAATTTCAGGTCACCATTCCACTAACCATTCTGCTAAATGCAGTCTTTGACGGGCGAATTTCAACACTCACGAACTTACCCGCACTTTTGTTCTACCACTGTCCCGCGAATCACTATTCCCAAGGAGATCCAATTCGTTACACTAATGTCTTTGAAACAGCAATCGGCCTCCTTATTAACTGCTCCCTGGCCCGGACTGGCTGGGTAGATATTTTTGAGAGCTGTCAACTCCAACTTGGCTTCGCTGAAATCCATATCCTAATCCGTTGGGGTTACTCCTCCTTGAACTGGTAGTTGGGACTTAAAATGGTAGGCATGGGCTAAGTTCTTCGGTAAACTGGCTGGTAGGTACTGCCACCTTTTGGAATGGTTGTTGGTTAGCTTCTTTAAAGTAAAGTAGTTAGTGGTCACTCCACTCCATAGCTAACTGGCTAAAATTCCATGCCTCCTCCGCTGTAGGGTATGCGTTCTTTGTAAATTCGTGTTGGGAGAACAGATCTGGCATATGAACGGTTGGTGTTGTCAATGCCCTCTATTCTCCTGGTATCCTGGTTAGTTCCTGCCTCTCCTGATATTGGGGTATAACGGGGTCTGCTAGAATTTTCCCATATATTTCTGTGTATATCAACCATTGGAGCTCATCGGAGAAATGAAAGACCTCGCATTGACATTTCTATCGTCTTTATAAATGGCCTCCAACTCAACCGCTTCAGTGTTCCTTTTGAGTCCAGGAGTGACTTTTATCCAGTTTTTTCCTGATTTGGAAGTTTACTGAGTTGGCGTTACATTAACGTTCCGTGTTTAACCAATATGTGTAACAGCTGTGCGGACCTGGAATCTGCTTTCATACAAAACTGGTTGCTCTTGGTAACGTTCAGAAGTCCTCTCCTGGTCTACTCCAATGAGTCGGTCCTTAGCACTCACGTAACCTGACGTTTACTCCATGACACTTCCTGCGGTATCTGACATGGCTTCCCGGATAGAAGGGAGAACTCTGTAAACTATAGCTGTCTCCGCGCACTCATATCCTCTTATTTCCACATTCCTGCATAGGGTAAACATTAACGCGTTTCATCTCATCACGGCTCCTTTTCTACTAAAACATCAAGACATTACTTATGCTCACGACAGGTGATATATACAAAAAAAAACTTTTGGTTAAAAAAAAACATCTTTATTAAAATAAATCCTTTTTACAACAATAAAACTTAGGTATAAACCACTTAAATATTACACAATTATCTAATCTAGCTTTTTCCAGTGATCTCGATAGTCTATTGCACAATAGTCTCGGTTTTTTGCATTTTCTTCCCATACCTTCTCTAGTTTGTGCTTCCTTCTAAACCGTACATCTTCAGCCTTACTCTTGGGAAATGGCTCTAGATTAGCGATTTTTGTTTCTTCCATTCATTTCATTCATTCCATCTACTTGTCTCGTCGCTTCTTTCATTTCATTTCGTCTAGTACTAAAACTAAAATCCCTCCTTTGCATTTGTTTAACAAAAAAAAAAACAGAACTGTTTTGTGTCTATACTTACTTCTTCGGAGAACTTAAGGAATTTTGGTAACATGTTTTTGTTATCGGTGCGTTGTTACTCGTTTTTACCTTGTTTACTCCTAAATTTTCCGCTTTGAAAATCGTCTTTCCTCCTGTATAAAACGTCGCTGTAACTTCCCAAAATTTCACCATTTTCTTCTTTTTTCTTGTACAAAAGTATCGCTATACTTTCCTATCAATTTCTCATTCATCGGAAACTTGCATACGGCTTAACCTTTTTACCATTAGGCTTATTTGTCAGAAAATAGCTAGATATATACTGGTCTGATGGTCTGGTATAACATTTTCGTAAAACTCCGTGTTTTTGCAGATTATTACTTTCTTGTGCAAGTTGCTTACCTTCCATATGAGAAAGTTTTCTCGGTGGGGGGATACTTGACTGCACTGGAGAAGTTGAAAATGTTATTTTCGGGCCATTGACCCAACCTAGTATGATTTTTTTAGAGGTAATTTGTTTCCCTACTGAGACATAATATTTTAATTTACCTTGGGATAGATTTACCTGGTTTATTTCCTCCTCCTGGTCGACTGATATCCTTTTGAGGGGCAATAGGCTGTGTGTGATTTTGATTCCCTCTGTGGTCGACACGGCCTCTGTCTGTTTCCCTGCGCCGGCCTTATTTGGGGTAGAACATTTACTATATTCACCACATAGTCTCATTCATTTCACTTCATTTTCCTAACTACAGAATTATCGAGAGATCTGTACCTGTATCCAAACTGTCTACATCCACCAAATAGAAAAAAGGGGGGGTGTGTCTTTTTATGGTCTGAGGTAAGGGGATAGTATTAGAAATCGGACATCAATACTTCTATTTTTACTTGTTTGTGAGGTTTCAATGCTATGGCGGTCGCCGCCATACAAATACCGACATCATGGACATGGACAAATGGAAGATGCTGGCCCACCCGGCATCGCCCGGTGAGATACAATTGCATCAGTTTACGCGGCGTGAAGTTGCTCTTTGAGTTAACGTTTCGTCGCTGTGCTGATGTTTCCGGTTTCCAGGGTAAGGCCGTATGAAAGAAGCATGATGGAAGCTCCAAGATCAAAATATTCCGGAGGTAAACTCGCCCCCCGATCGGATCTCCGGGTGGGGGCTGGTCCTGTGGCTTCATCAAGCGAAATTAATGAATTATCCACCATTTCCGACAATTTACTGGGTTCCTCCAACAACACTCATCGAGGAAATGGTGTGGCGCCTGCAGTTGCTAACAGACCCAAAAGTAACAACTTCAAAATTTATATCTGCAATATTAGAGGGCTTAACACTAACATCAATTCAGTTCACCAGCACTTACAATCTTCCAAGCCTCATGTGCTTGCACTGACCGAGACAAAAGTCAGAGCGTCAACGAACACCGTCAGCTATTTATATCCTGGATATGATTTTCACTTCCGTTTTAGACGCAACTTTGGGGTCTGTCTGTTCATTCGAGATGATCTTTGCTGCCAACGGGAGGAGATACTGGAACCGAAAGACTTTGATGTAATGTGGTTTAAAATATCTTCACAAAAAATCACTAAGTTTATATGCTGCCTTTACCGTCCTCCAAGCGACATGCATTACAGGGCCCTCTTCTCATCACTAGCCAACACAATCGACTTCTTGCAAACCAATCATCCGAATGCCGAAGTTGCTATCTTTGGCGACTTTAACGTCCACAATATCAACTGGCTTAAATACTCAAACACCAACGATGAGCAAGGCCGCGAGGCCGAATCTTTTGCGATTAGTTCTGGTCTAACTCAACTCGTAGAAGAACCAACGCGGGTTCCAGACCGAGCTGGGGATTTTGCTAGTCTTTTAGATCTCTTTTTAACTTCAAATCCAGACCTATATACGGTCACCGTACAACCACCATTGGGCTCTTCCGATCACAAACCTATTTCAACCCTAAGCGAGCTGCCAATTAGTTCTGAACAACCTCCTAAACCCCGTAAGATTTGGCACTATACATCAGCTAAGTGGGAAGACCTAAAGGACCATTTTCGCAACTTTCCGTGGCTAAGCGTATGCTTTTCTTCGGATGATCCATCTGTCTGTGCAAAGGAGGTCTCCGACGTCATTCTAAATGGCATGGAGGCCTTTATTCCTTTCTCCAAAAAGCGACCTTCCAACGGCAAGCCCTGGTTTAGCAAGAATTGAGAGCGTGCTGTCAGATCTAAAAACCTGGCTTACCGACAGTGGCGTAAAAACCCTACTCCTGAAAATCGCGCCATCTTTGTTACCACCCGAAACCAATGTAAGCAAATGATAGACCAAAGCAAAGAAGCTCATAACGAGAGAATCAAAAATAAACTTCTTGCCAGTCCTAACGGATCAAGGTCCTTTTGGTCAGTCGCTAAGGCCGTCAGCCAAAACTTTACAAAGTCAACTATTCCACCTCTAACACGTTCCGACGGCACAATAGCAACCACAGCCGGGGATAAAGCAAACCTACTTGCTGAACTGTTTTCCTCGCATTCCACTGTAGACTTTCAGGGAAAATCACCACCCAACATTCCCTCAGTTCAATCGCAAATGTCTGAAATCGTGTTCCGTCAGCGTCTTGTTAAACGGATTCTTAAAGGACTCGACGTCAATAAAGCTTCTGGTCCAGACGAAATTCCTATCATTGTTCTCAAGACATGCGCCGATGAACTTACACCAGTATTTTGTAGACTTTTCAACTTATCCTACAAAAAAGGAATATTTCCATCCTGCTGGAAGTCGGCGCGTGTCCAGCCTATTCCAAAGAAAGGTAAAAAGACCCTGCCAAGCAACTACCGACCCGTCGCATTGCTTTCAGTAATTTCAAAAGTAATGGAGAAAGCTATTAACCAACAACTCCTAAAGTATCTGGAAGGGCTTAACATTATCAGCGACCATCAATACGGTTTTCGTAAGTCCAGATCAACAGGTGACCTTCTGGCATATGTCACCCATCTTTGGAGCAACACCATCGAACATCATGGAGAATCCCGGGCTGTTGCACTGGACATCTCTAGGGCTTTTGATCGTGTTTGGCACGATGGGCTTCTAAGTAAATTGCGATCCTACGGTATGCCTAATGGATTTTGTTTATGGTTAACCAGCTTCCTTAAGAACCGTTCTCTGCAAGTGGCGATTGACGGGTTTCTCTCAGACACCTTCACCATCAATGCCGGTGTTCCTCAAGGGTCCATATTGTCGCCTACCCTCTTTTTACTGTATATTAACGACCTTCTAGTAAAAAACCAAAATCCAATTTATAGCTTTGCTGATGACAGCACACTTGTCTCATCTTTTACCTTGACTCCCCAAACATCCGCTGCCGACGCACATCTTCGCAGGCAGCATGAAGTATTGCGCCTCAACAATGACCTGGAAGAAATTTTGGCTTGGGGTGACAGTAACCAAGTCGAATTTAATGCTAAGAAAACCCAGGCAGCAGTCTTCTCCAAAAAGGTTAACATTGCAGAACCGGATATAGTCATGGCAGGACACGCAATTCCTCTGGCACCGTCTATTAATTTGCTAGGGGTCAATCTGGGAGGTAATATGTCTTGGCATGATCACGTTGCCGCAATTGCCAAGACAGCTGCACAGAAACTTGGTGTACTTTTCCGCACCAAAAGGTTGTACACACCTCATCAACTTTTGACACTCTACAAAGCCCAGATTCGACCATCATTAGAATATTGCTCTCATGTCTGGAGCTCTACACCCAAGCACACCCTTCGGCTACTGGATTCCATTCAAAGGAGAGCCGTTCGTCTGATCGGCGACCCCGAGCTGACCAAGACCCTCGATAGCCTGGAGCATCGAAGACAGGTTGGTGATTTGGCCCTCTTTTACAGATATTTCCATGGCAGGTGTTCGACTGACATTGCCCACTTGATTCCACCTAGAGCAATGCAAAACAGAAATACACGGCGAACCACTGCCGCTCATCCATATGTTGTTCAGCTTAGTACTCCTCGAACTTCATTGTTCAAGAATTCTTTCATCTGGAGAACGTCATCTTTGTGGAATGATCTTCCTGAAGTCGTGTTTCCCAATGAATACAATCTTCAACGTTTCAAGACCAACGTTAATCGCTTTTTTCGCACTCGCACCGCTCCCAGAGCCCCTTAAAGGATTTTTCCTACAGTGCAGGTGTTTTATCATAAAAAAAAAATCAGTCATGGTTGAGTGGCTCGCAAATCATAGTACCTGTACGTCTACAGGAACCATGAGATTACAGCCTTGAAATACCGTAATTTCTAAGTCTTCACGCAGTCGGGCAAGATTTGATTGCTGAAACTATCACCAAACTTGTTACTAGGGGGGGGGGGGGGGGCAGCCCTTAGTGGTCGGCTGCTGAAGTTGAGTACTATTGTTAATCAGGTTGTTGTCCTTTTCTTCAGGTCTATTGTATAACTGGGAAATTTTCTGCGTATCCTCGGGATTCTACTAATCCTTAAGATTTCCAGAAAGATTTCTAACTGTTGATGAATAAACGGAAACTAGACGAGCATGCCTCATTTCCAAAGGTTGGTACCATTTTCTCAGCACAATTTGAGTTACGCATCCCTCCTGCTATAACTCCATGCTCAACACCATTTGAGTTACGTATCTCTCCTACTATAACTCGGTGCTTTCCGAAACACTCTCGTTTCCCTCGCTAGCTAATCCTTTGAAAATGCCTACAGACTCACCCGTCTGCAGAGGTATACCGAGAACTCTCTCATCTGTGTACTACGCTAGTTCCATTGCATCGTCGCTGTGATTTTCAACGAGGTAGAGTCATCCAGATAACCAATATGCAAGGTCAAGTTATACCCACACAGAACTAACGTTATATGGATCTCCTCCAGATATAACTTCTTCTAACCGGTAATCCTTTAATCTACTATCAACTAAGTTGACACGCCAATATGGCAATAACGCCCTTTAACAACATTGAACTCACTTCACTAATCAAATCACTTCTTAAATAAAACAAATCAACGTACTTCACAAAATTTTAAAAAAACTACCTGTGCCTGAGATTCCTTAAAATATTACGTATCTTCTCCGCAAACCGTTTTCCCAAAAAAAAAACACTAAAGATACCACAACAAAAAAAAAGATCACAAAAAGTTTTGCCTTTACCTCGAGATTCTAATCGATACTACTAATGTTCTTTTTTTAATGAAAAATAAAAATAAATCTCAGGTTAAATGTCCTAACCCAGATGTTAATTGGCTATTACTTTTTATTATCTTTTACCTTCCATTTCGCTTTTCCCACAAATTTCAAAAAAAAATTTACAACCGGCAATATCAAAAAACCCGTAAAGGAAATGGCATTCTACCGAATAGGTGTTCTTCCGCATCAAAAAAATAATAAAACTCCATTATATCTTAAACACCTTTCGAATACCCTTCCATTATAATAATATTATGCAAATGTAGCACCAGGCCCCAGACTATCAAACTATATCGCGCCTTTTAAACGTTATTCCTGACCATTCCGTCATTAAATGGTAATTTTTTAATAACTTTTCACTAATATACCAAAGTAACCCAAACTTAACCCAGATAATATAGGTATCCTCAATTCATAGGCGTCCTGCTGGGCTAGAACTACATTCGTACAATAATATTTAACTTGTGCAATCGATAATTTATTAAATGAGAGTACAGATGACCTACTACAACAATTCTACCTGTTATACAACTACAGTGTAATAAATGTAAATCTCATGCATCTTACCTTCATACCACGAAGTTATTCAACCTCGAAATCAAATCAATAAACAAAGTTCGAGATTAAAACAAACGCAAACCAATAACAATCCTATGAACCAAAACCCAAATATCCTGTCAAAAAAATAATACCTGTAAAAAAGAATTAGGTACCTGAAAAAAATTCTAACTAATAATATACATTGTTTCCCAAAGACTATTCAAAAAAAAAATATTGTTAGGAATTTCGCAAAAATTATACTTTTAATTACCATACATAGGTACCGCACGTAAAGCATACGCAGCTGATTTAAATACAATAACCCTTCTTCAAAATCGCGGACATATTTTTATACTTTGCAAAAACGAGAAATAGTTTAATTTGACCAAAATAAACAATAAAACACATTCTGTATCTCATTCAAATAACAATACGATGACATATACTTGCACTATATATGTTAAAGGAGTTCCAAAGTTTTATTAGTATTTATCTACTCAAGAAACAGTCAATATATTGTTGTGTTTTTCTTTACTTAAATGTTACAAACCGAAAACTTTTAACTTCCACTTTTATGGCATAATCTTTACACGAAACTTTTTCTACAATCGATATCGAAAGCTAATATCTTCACACAACATACAATGACCTATTTTAGTATACATGTGTATATGATTATAGCATGTGCTATAATCTTCCTGTAATCTTGAAGTTCTGTGCTCTTACTTAGTATTACCTGAAAACCCTATCTATCTCTACCCTTAAACAAATTTAACGCAGACAAATACTTATTTGGTTTTCATTTAGGCAGAAAATTTTGTTTCATTCGTTTTTTTCGCTTATATTTAATGTTACTTAGTTTTTTATTCCATCTTACCGCAATAATCGTGATTTTCATAGAACAATACCAAAGAAAAGCAATTTACTATACAACAAATATATTTTATTCCAGAGGGAATAAAATAACATAAGACTTAACTTTTCATGTAATACCATCAGGTGGTATGATGAATATAAATTAGAACATTTCGAACAAAAGATGCGCTAAAAAACGGTTTTAGCACTTTTCATGATACAGCATTGAATGTCTTAGCAATTAAACATAATTGTTTTTAGAAACAGAGCAGATGTTAATTAACATACTAAATAATAAATAAATTTCTTTAAAAATTCATTCATAGTTCAATATGTTATCCCGAAAAAGAAGATTACATGTTCTAATTACAAATTCATCCTTCTGCAATCAAATTACTATTATTTTAACTCAAAGTAATTACTTCTCTAGGTAGTAATGTATTTTATCCGACCGTAATAGGTAGTACAACGGGAGAAATAGAGAGAAAATGTTTTTGCAGAAAGAATTAGTACCTATTACATTTTTCCCTAAAAAGCCTAAAAAACACGCTCAAGCTAGCGTACGGTTCTCTTTCTTTGTTTGTCCAGATCACTAAATAAATGACCAATCAAATTAATGCTAACAACATCAGAAACTTACAACTGAGCAATAAAAAAAAAAGATCCTCGTCGCTGTCACCACTTTTTATGTGACGGGATTGATCTAGATTCTAGATTATGGCACTGTCTAATAATATACCTACGAATCTAACTGGTAGCGTTTTAGAAACAATGGTAGCGTTTCTTGACCGACGATCTAGATCCTTCCTTTCACAATGAGTTTAGAATTTTTCCCGGAAATAACTACCTGACTACACTTTTGTCGCAAGAGCACTCTGGTCGTGATGTTTCTCCTAGGATGTTAATTATAATAATAAGCTTGGTGTACTTTTCCGCACCAAAAGGTTGTACACACCTCATCAACTTTTGACACTCTACAAAGCCCAGATTCGACCATCATTAGAATATTGCTCTCATGTCTGGAGCTCTGCACCCAAGCACACCCTTCGGCTGCTGGATTCCATTCAAAGGAGAGCCATTCGTCTGATCGGCGACCCCGAGCTGACCAAGACCCTCGATAGCCTGGAGCATCGAAGACAGGTTGGTGATTTGGCTCTCTTTTACAGATATTTCCATGGCAGGTGTTCGACTGACATTGCCCACTTGATTCCACCTAGAGCAATTCAAAACAGAAATACACGGCAAACCACTGCCGCTCATCCATATGTTGTTCAGCTTAGTACTCCTCGAACTTCATTGTTCAAGAATTCTTTCATCTGGAGAACGTCATCTTTGTGGAATGATCTTCCTGAGGTCGTGTTTCCCAATGAATACAATCTTCAACGTTTCAAGACCAACGTGAATCGCTTTTTTCGCACTCGCACCGCTCCCAGAGCGCCTTAAAGGATTTTTCCTACAGTGCAGGTGTTTTATCATAAAAAAAAAAAAAAAAAAAAATAACAACTTACCAATCGGGCCTTCACCACATATTTCAGCTCTGCCTCGATAGTCCTTGGAAACGGCGCTGTCTACGCGCAAACGCGAATCGTCCACTCTTGTTAGCGTGAATCATCCCCTTGTTTATATAGTAAGCAATAAAACACTAGATTTTTAAAACACTTAAATCTATTAACAACAAGAGATAAAAGAAAAAGAAACTTTACAATATTAAACTTAAGATATTTACAAGATAAGTGTATCAGAAAATAAACAGAAGTAGATTACAAGAGCTGTGCAGTTAAAGCACGGACATGAGTTTACTGTGAATGCGATCAAACGTGAAAAGAAAGAAACCCTTAATGAGAAAACCCGCAATATTATCTGGTCACAATAAACAAAACCCAAGAAATTAACCTAAGATGGAAGAGTTAGTCACAAAAAAACCCAAGAGTAAGCCCTGCCACTTTTACCACTAAACTTTTCACTTTAAATTATGATTCACTACACAAGAGCAACAAGCGCGAAAACGGAATTATTGATTTTTAGGAGACTTTTTGGTAAGACGTAAAACTCGGAACTGATTTTAATCTGTGTAGCGAAATTCCTTCTAAGCTCTCGACCAAAACTAACTAACGCCCTTTTGTTGTCATCCCTCCCGAGCATTATAGCTTTCGACCTATAGCATGCCTTAGAGGGTAGTTTATCCCCTACTTTGCCTCGTCTCGTTAGTACCACCATTAACAGTACCTTGCCAAAGGGCCAACCCGAGTACTCTCTCTGTCGGCCATTTCCCTAGATCATAAAAGGGGTGGGAACGATGGTACTTAGAGATTTGGTCCATAGGGGCCTCTAGTCATCCACTACTAGAGAAATAATAATTACGAACGAAATAATAATTATGAATTCTCCTCTTTATGACAATTACTTAGGCTCTAACTTATACAAACGTAATAGAGAATTACTACATCTAAAGCCTAGAGTCGGATACTTTTAAAAACCCATTTAAACGTTAACCTAGTGCCAACGTGTGCAAATACACTATCAACCAATGGAAAAAGAAAACACCCGGGGGAAAAGGCTTGTACATATATAATTGAATCCGGCAAGACGCAAATCCAGTACTTTTGATTATATATTCTTTTTTTCCTTTATTATTGACAATATATGGTTCATACAGTATATGAAACGTGAAATAGCCATAAAAAGCCCTCCGGCGAGTGACTCTTTATTTCCCCGAACCCTGTTAGCTCGATGCTTTATGGCTGGGACAATCGACATTAGATATTTTACTTTAGCTGCAAGAAAAGATGGTAACCATCTGTTCGGACCTAAGGGCTGTTAAGGGTGTAATTTATCCCAAAGTACAGTTGGGTATCCTTTTGTGAATTTTGTTAACTTACGACCCAAAAATTGCTTTATTGGCGACTTTCTACAAAACGATATTTTATCCTGTCAGGTTAATGAGAACCAAATGTTCTCCGTAAAACGTGATCTTTACAAAAAGAACCGAAAAATAAAACTAGAAATCACGTTCTATTACAGGCCTTACTTAAATCGCATAACGTCAGACTAACATCTTCGCTTCTCTCGAGACCACCGACTACCATCTCAACTACCTTTGAGACCGCTTATACCGCCGAGCGTCCTTGCATAAAGCCAAATTGATCAGAATTGATAAATTTATTAGTAATAAAATATTGTTCTAACTGTTTTTTAAGAATGCTTTCCAAAATTTTGCCAAATATTGGAATTATTGATACCGGTCTATAGTTTATTAATAAACCTTTGTCGCCATTTTTAAATAAAGGTACAACTCTACTTACTTTGAAATAATCGGGAAAAACACCCGTATCAATACATTCATTAAATAAAATTTTCAATGGAACGACAACAACACATATCCTTAACAATTTTGGCAATAATATCATATACATCAAAAGAGGTGGTATTTTTTAAATTTACTATGGAATCATGCACATCTCTTTCGGTGACATGAGAAAAGGCAAACAGTTTATTGGTATTAGGAATTTTTTTAATGATATCGCTTTGTGTATTTATATCTATTTTTAGAAATTTTAAAATTTGTTCTGCCACAGTTGCAAAATATTGGTTAAAATTCTCAGCTGATATCTCGCCCAAATCATTATTTTTTATTGACTTACCCCGCTCAAAATTTACAAGTGTCCATAAATATATCCCTTGCTCTTCTATTTTTTTAACTTTTGACTTTACTTTTAAGGAAAAATTTAATTTTATAATTTGACCATCATGATCCGATTGACCAGGGTAACAAACTTTACTTGAATAGTTTTCTTTATTAAGATTAGTAAATATATTATCTAAGCACGATTTTGTTCCGTTTCTGACTCTAGTATATTTAAAAATTGTTGCTTTAATTCCATAACTATGTATAATATTATTCAATTCCCTGGCGTATTTATCATCGACCAAAAAGTTTATATTGAAATCACCCAAAATTATTATTTTATTGTATCCTGATGATACTTCAAATAAAAGTCGGTCAAACATATCCAAAAAAGTATTTTTACATCCATATTTACTAGAACGGTAAACCCCAATAATTAAAATTTTTTCTACAATAATTTCTATTGCACAAAACTCGGCATGAAATTCTTGACAATAGTCCTCTACATTTATTACCTTGTATAGTACGCTAGGTCTAACGAAAATGCAATCTCCACCCCTAATAGAATTCACCCTACAAAAAGAGCTTGCTAACTTAAAATTATTTATATTTATAGATTCTAAAATATCTTTTTTACACCAGTGCTCACTAATACACAAAATATCCAAGTTCTTTTCTATTGCATAAAGAGATAGTTCGTCAATTTTATTTGTTAAGCATTGAATATTCCAATGCAAAAATACTTGCAGTACCATTGTCAGAAAATCCCAGATTTTTTATTTTACATTCTGACTGGCCTTCCGGAACTGAAAAAACTTATTAATTTTTACCCCCGCGGGCCACAATGATGGTTCCAAAAATTTTTCTTTATTATTTTCATAAACTCCCACCCTAAATGAGGAGTACTCTTGGGGGTATCTTGAGGTTAGTTTACTACAGATAACTTCAGGAAAGTGCGCTTTCAAATAATTTTTAAGTTGGTCTTCAGTGACCGTTGGTTCCAATCGAAATACATGGAAATTATAGAAAGTAGGCGCCGCTTTAAGAGTGTTAGTACTACTCGTACCTATAGTAGTTTGCATTTTTCTATTTCCCGCGTGCCTTCTTTTTACTGTGGACCAGCCGTTGGCATATCATCCTTCCCTTGGTCAATGATATTGTTAAAAGTATGCTGTGATTTGACTTCTAGTAACGCGCGTGACATATCCTGCACCGATACGCCAGTGCTGTTCGATGTCGTTATTGCCGTAGGTGGATTGTTTACCATTGATGCAGGTGTTGATCTGCTAGTCTGAGAAGTACCGCCCGATCGATTGTGAAAACTACGATTGTCCCTGTGAATCGAACTCTGTTGAAAAGGAGGCGGTGGGTGATCTGTAATTCCCACTGGGGCTGTAGTGCTACGGTCACCTAAGTGACTGACTGTCTCGAGTGCTGGTACTGATTTTGTTTGTTTTGATTTTTGCAGAGATGCTACATGCCTAATTCTTTATTATTTTGCAGTAGTACTATTATAGTGTTTAAACTTTTATTTGAGTTTTATAGTTCTTCAATAAGCCTATTTTGCATAAGTACTTCTATATTTGCAACTTTTAAATCGGCTTTCTGATTAATACAGTTAATATTTGAGCAACGTACCTCATCCAAATTTTGGGAATCATGAAAAACATCATCACTGGCTTGTTCATCCAAAAACTTTTGCACTGTCTCACTTAATACTGTTCCTTTTGGTAACTTTTTGTGTATGATATAATTTATTAGATCATTTTTATATAATTTTTGCAATTCAGCTTTAACCTGCTGTAAAATATCTTCGGCCGCCATATTGGGTATAGGCTTTTAGCAATTCTAAAGAAGTGTTGACAGAGCAAGCTGCCCCCAAAAGAAGTGCTGTGGATTTAGAGGATCAGCCTGGTCCGTCAAGATTTATAAAAATAACTAGTATATATAATAAAAGCTGTACAAGCTTTGCATATCGCCGCATATAGTAATGAAGGTCAGCAGAGACAAACGCGAATAAATTTAAGAAAGTTTGCTGGTTATAATTTGGATGTTGAATCTCGGAACAGTTTGACGAAAAAGTGCAAGAAGTGAAAGATGGTTTGCCATTAAGTGATGCTATAGTTGTGTGTAATATTTTAGATTTGGACTATGAGGGATCTCATGATGAAGTGGTTAAACGCGTGTGTTTGTTTTTAAATAATTTATCAGTAAAAGATGAAGATGTCGAAGAAGACGAAGAATATTCAGACGAGTCCACTGAGGAAGAAGAGGATGAACAAGATAAACTCTAGCAGATGTGCAAAGACGATTGCAAGCAAAGAATAAACCTAATCACTCTTTTGCATTAACTTTTAGAGACGTTGAAGATAGTATAAGGCATTTCGATGGAAAAGATAATTATCCAGTTAAAAAATGGATATCGGATTTTGAAGAAATTGCCGAAATAATAGGTTGGAACGATTTACAAAAAATGATTTTTGCTAAAAAATCTTTATAAGGACTTGCCAAATTATTTATACAATCTGAAAAAGGAATTAAATTTTGGTCGATATTAAAAAAAAGTTAATAGCTGAATTTGAAGTCAAAGTAAGTAGCGCACAAGTGCATATATGTCAAGAAAAAAGGGTTATCAAGAGTCAATGCAGGAATATGCCCTAATAATGCGTGAAATTGGAAGTCGTGCGATGATCGAGAGTGAAGTTATTATTCAGTATATAATAGACGGGATTCAAGATGATTTACTAAATAAGATAATGTTATACAGCGCAAAAAATTTTGCAGAGTTTAAGGAAAAAATTAAGATGTATGAACAAATAAAGTCAAGTAAACAAGTAGGTAATCTGGAAAAGTGAAAAGTATCCGATAGATTTTTGGATAGGAATGCAAGAAAATAATTTAGAAAAGGTGATAAATATGAAGAAAGAAGTACACGAAAGGTAAAACAAGGAATTTGTTTTAACTGTGGTCAACGAGGATCTGGTGAATGTCCAGATAAAGCAAAAGGAATAAAATGCTTTAATTGTAATGACTTCGGTCATATATCTTCAAAATGCATAAAACCGATGATTAAAAATCCAAATGCAGCAGGACGTTCTCCTGCTGTAAATATACATACTATAGATGTTGTTCCAAAGAATGCACAACAATAGATAATGTATGTTTAGTAGCTTTATTTGATACAGGTAGTGACATCAATGCAATACAAAGTGATGTGTTGGTTTTATGTCGCTTTCAGAAAAAACTACCCGTTTTAACTCAGCAACATCCATTTATTAAAGGGAACAGGAAAAAATATAACTTTTGGATCTTCAGAAGAAAAATGATTACAATCCGTCAACTTGACTTATCTATCTTAACTTTTTTACCTGACTACCAGCAGGTAAATGTGACGGTGCTAACATCCTCCCACCTGAGTAACGTCAAACTAAATTAGTGACTCACACTAAATTAAAATACCCTAGTATAACTTTACATTTTAAGAGTTATGGATTTAATACATCAACAATCCATAATGTCATCAAAATTAAAAATAAACTTACAAAACTAACATTTCAACAGAATACTAATATTACCCGTACAAATATTTTCTCGGTACTCTAATTGTACGTCCACTACGTGACACGCGATCAACCGCTACGGATTTATTATTTATAATATTCGTAGATTCGTTCGCACTTTTCGATGGTTCAGACATAATTGGAAGAATATTTACATCGGTCTTTGGCTCCTCATTTGACTTTTCAGTGGTACATTCTAATGAATACAATCGCTGTGCAGGTCTCAGCAAAGATCCTCTAGAGGTATTGACCCTAACAAGACGGATTTGTCCATCTTTACCAGGAATCACTTCTATTACTCGACCCAAGGGCCACTGAATACGTTTGTCAGTGTCATTTCTTATAAGTACAATTTCTCCTAAGTAAATTTGCCTACTAGGCTTCCTAGCGCTCCAAGACTTCAATTGCCGTAAGTATTCTGTCCGAAATCTCTGCCTTAGGTCATCTCGGAGTTTCTGTTTGTGTTGAATCTTTTTACAAACGACTTAGAATCAGCAATGTCACAATCGGGAACACCAGTGTTTATTAATTCTCTCAAAAACATCATAGGTGTAAGAGGTATAAGGTCATTAGTATCGTTAGAAACATAAGTAAGTGGTCGCTGGTTTATAATCGCTTCACAATCGCAAAGTAATGTTACTAAGTCCTCATAGGCCATACAAGCTCGGCCTAAAACCTTGCGCAAAATTTGTTTTAGAATTCCGATCAGTCTTTCCCAAAAACCGCCCCACCAACTGGCAGTAGGGGGGTTAAAACGCCACGAAATTCTTTCGATACTACAATCCGCGGTAATCTTCTCCCAGTTCAATTTACCAAACGCGTTCTCAGTACCGACGAAATTAGTACCATTGTCGCTATAAACGACCTTGGGCCGACCGCGTCGCGCTATGAATCGTCTTAGCACTTGCATAAAACACGCGGTGGACAAACAGCATAATTCTAAATGCACGGCCCGATAAACGGCACAAGTAAAAAGACACACCCATGCTTTTTCCCCGTTTTTCAAAAATAATGGCCCAGCAAAATCCACTCCGGTTATTTCAAATACAGCCGCATCGCGCACGCGATCTAATATAAGAGGAGGTAAAGTGGTAACAAATGCCTTACTTTTTTGTCGCTTACAAATAACGCAACCCGAAAGGCCGATCTGACAACCCGTCGCCCGCCTATGATCCAATAATTCTCGCGCAGGACACACATTAATCCCTGAGTGTCCATATGCAGAGATTTAATATGCTGTTCAAAAATAAGCTTATCAACCAAAACATGTTTTGCTGGTAAGACCACCGGAAAACGGAACTGTTCAGCATCTTTTCAATTACTAACTCTGGTACGTAAGCGAATTACACCCTTATAAAAGGAGTCAAATGATATAAACGGGGATCACTTTCCCCCTCAAAACACTCCTTTTGAATAAGTTTTAAAATATGAATCTCCGCTGCTTCCAATTCTTCTACAGAGAGCTGTCCCGTCAACTTATTATCTGTAGGATTCCTGATATTATATAGAAACCTGAAAATCCACCCAACCATGCGTAGTGTTTTAGTAAATTTGGAAAAATATGAAAGATGCCAATTTACTAAAAGTAAATTTGAATTAAAAAACGTGATAGTAGACTTTTTTCTTTCTTTTCCAATCTCCTCCTCATTATAATTAGCCTCACATTGTGGCCACAAATTATATTGTTCATATAGCCAACTTGGGTTTTTTTTAAGAACAACCACGAAAAAGAAGGTCAGCAGGGTTTAAAATTCCTGGAACAAAATGCCAATCTTCACTAGATGTATAGCTTACAATTTCTTTGACCCGATTACCCACCAAAGTTCCCCAATTTTCCTTACGACGTATCCAACTTAAAACTGTGGAAGAATCACTCCAAAAATAAACCGGTAACCTTGAATCAAGATCCTCCTTTAAAGACAAGAACAACCTAGCTCCAATAAGAGCTGCTAAAAGTTCCAAACGTGGTATAGAGATTTCTTTCAGAGGAGCTATTCTAGATTTCGCTGCCAATAAACGAATAAAAACTTTGCCATTAACAACAGCTCTAACGAAAATAACCGACGCATAGGAAATCTTTCTCGCATCGCAAAAAACATGTAGACTTCCGTGATCAAAGTACAAATTATCTCCGTGAATCCATCGTGGTATTGTAATCTCGTGTAAATAATGTAACTCGTCTAACCAATGACGAAACCTAATTTCTATTTCGGAATCTACTGGGGTATCCCAGGCTAATTTCTTTTCCCATGTTTTTTTGGAGCAGCAGCTTGGGTATTAAAGTAGCTGGTGCCATGAATCCAATCGGATCGAATATCCTCTGTGCAAAAGAAAGCATCAACCTTTTACTTATGGGCTTGTCTGCAAGCTCATTCACACCCTTTAAGCATGCTTCATTTATCCTTAATGTATTATCATACTTATTCCACATCATTCCCAGAACCATGGTCCCAGATGGAACTTCAGAGGTATCAAATACCTGACCTGTAAACTCCCACCCTCTGAGATCAAATTTCCCTTCATTCATTAAAATGATGGACTCCTTTATAAACAACTGCAATTTATCGTCATCAGATTCACTTGTGACACAATTGTCAACATATAAATAACTGCAAAATCGTTTCCTTACTGTATGGTATACTTTCGTCCACACATTTAACCAACGCTTGCGTAAGATAATGTTCTATTGTGGCACCTAGCAAAAGCAGACTACTATTAACTCCAAATACTACTCGCCTGTGACGAAAAATTCTTTCCTGACCTTTGATGATCATACTCTTTTAATAAACCATCCCTTTGTATTTTACTAATAGTACTTTGTAACCTAGTTTTAGCAACATTATACAAACTTGGTAAAGGCGGATAGCCTTCTAACCATGGCAATCGAACCTCATAACTGCCCTCACTGTTAATCACCACGGTATCTAAAAAAGCAGCTTTAGTCGCCCAGGCAATTTGTTCTTGTGATTTCTTTTCGACGGGATCTTTGATACCTAAAACATCCAAGTCCCAAAGTTGAGACAACGTCGCATCCTTCGCAAAAAGTGCTATATCAATCATGGTGGTCCTAGAAACTGGTATTTTACCCATCAAAGTCCAACCCAGGAATGTCTCCACTGCCACCAGTCCGCTCGAAAGCACCTGTCTTCTGCCAGTATATAAAATGCCCGCTATATCAGAACCTATTAACATATCAATCTTACTACTTTCATTCAAACCATTAAACTGATCGGACAAGTCAATACCAAGAGCATTTAATTCTTTAATCCAATCACCATAAAACACTGGGGCAATATCCGAACAAATAACAGATTGATCCAAAAATTCTTTGACCAAACCAACCATACCATTACTTAGTTTGATGTCAAAACATTGATGGTGCTGTTCCACCAAAGAGCCACCAAAAAGGCAATGCACTATTTTTTCATTATGTTTAGGGACTAAACCCAAAAAACTGGCTATAGACTTTAAAATATAGGACCGTTGGGAGCCAGTGTCAATTAATACTCTTACCAAATGACTACCATTGACGCCCTCTAATCGTATTCTTAAGGTTTGCATGAAAACATGACTACTGGTACTATTGATACTTACCAACTCGTTAGATACCGAATTACTTTTATTGTCACCGATTTTTTGCGAAACTTGGACGGAAGCTTTCTGTTGTATATTAGCTGGTAAAGTAGGACACATCAAGGGAAAATGAGACCACCTACTGCATATAACGCATCGTAAACGAGCCCTACACTTTCTAGCTTGATGCCCTATTTTTAGACAGCAGAAACAAGCATTTTTTTCTGGTAAAACAGATGCTTTTTTATCAAGAGAAAATTGTTGTGCTTTAAAACAATTAGCAGCTTCGTGTGAACCATCGCAAAAAATACATTTCAAATAAATAGGATTAACATTGACTAGACCTGTAGCCGTAGGCATCTCTGGCTCTAATAATTGTGTTCTACGCCGAGAATTCATACCCGCACGCCCAGAATCCCTTTGACAAGCGACAGGCCTCAACCCGAACCCCTCGGATGCTAACTTTATACGCTGGTCATTTTCTACTTCATTTTCCAAAAATGACATAATACCCTTTAACTTATCTTCCATGGTGGGATGCTGTAAAACCCCTAGACTATTTTGCGAAGATTTAAAATCAGAACTACGCGGCGAGCGTTGCCAAACACGTAGCAATTCTTCAGGCAAACATGACTCTATTAAGGGAAAAAGCATAGCTGCGTATTTATCAGATTTAATACCTAACGTACCTAACGTACCTAAAGCGCGTAATTGTGTCTCTAATTTATCATACAGCGTAGCAATGTCTAATTTATTCGCTGAAATAGCATTATTCAGAATCAATTTAAGTAGTTCACGAATGTACACTTCAACCTGTAAGTCTTCACGTCCGATACGAGAGGTTAAGCAGTCTACTATTTGAAGATAATTATCGCCTACAGCTGGAAAACTTTCTACTACTTGCCGGGCCCGACTACCCGGGGCAGTGGCCTGTAACAAGTAATGTATCTTGTCTGACAGGCCAATGTCGGGATCGTCGTGTACTTTTTTAAACTGCGACCAAAACGGCAACCAGTCTTTAATGTTTCCGTCAAAAACTTTGAATTGAATACAGGGCAATTTAAATTTGCGCTTACCTGTCCAGTTTTGGTCTATTGAATGACTACTTTGCGAGCGGGCTTGTGACGGTACAGCCTCATCCTCGGATTTCGTCGATTCAGTATAACGATAATGCAGGTGAATATACCTTTTGGTATATTCCTCACTTCCTTCCATTTCATTGAGCAAATCGTCCTCTGTAGCATCCTCTTCTAACAACAAGTTGTAAATAATACCATCAGCTACTTTAAGCGAGTCATAATTAACTTGTAAAACCTCCCAAAGCACTTTTAGGTCTGTAATATTAACGCTATCTGTTTTATCCGTCTTAAAAGGGGTACTTATTATATAGACCCGACTTACCGCGTATGAAGTCTATTGACAGATCAATCACTTCCTGTCCAGGTGTCTGGTATTTCATGCATGTTCTAACTGGTACATTATACTACATCCCCTCGTTTCACAAGAATGTTCATTATATAACGATATGGACAAAACACATTTTATTAATCCTAACTTTTTTTTTTAATTTTTTTTTTTTATTTATGCAACACTAACAAAATTAACAGCTCTATGAACAGTTTCCACCGTTACAACAACCACAACGGCGTAATTTGACAGCACGTCCATAGCATGTATATACATTATGTCCTAAACGTAAATCTTCTTTAGAACTGGGGTGCTTGTGCTGCAAAATTTTCACATGAAATTATGCTTGGTGATTCTATGCAATTTTCTGGTTCTTGCAACTTTTCTTCCAAATCTATATTTTCCTTTCTGATTACTTGACGCTCTAGAATTTTGTTTCCAATGTTGCTTCCATTTAATTCTTCAGGTAAATCAAAATTTTTGTCTGTAGTAGTATTTATTTTAATTAAATGAGTCCGATTTCTTCTTATAATACTACCATTAGATTCAATAACGTAAGATCTTGGTTCTGGTCCCTTTTTTATAATTTTTCCATATCTTTTCAAATTTGTAATCCAAACATTATCATCTACTTTTAATTCTATATTATCTTTAGCTCGATGCCTTTTATTAAAATTTTCAGTTTGTTTCTCTATTTCCTTCTCTCTTACATTGCGAAAATGTTCTAAATATGACCAGTTAGGTATCAAAGATTTTTTGTTTATAGGTAAGTTACTACGTGGATTTCTTCCCATAATCAGTTCTGATGGAGTATATCCACATTCAAGTTTAGTGGTTCTATAGGCCAGTAGACCTAAGTTCGGATCTACACTATTTTTAATTATTCTTTTGGCAATCTTTACAGCCGACTCTGCCTGACCGTTTGTCTGTGGAAACCGAGGACTGCTAGTTATATGTTTAAATCCATATTCTCTTGCAAACTGCTTAAATAAATATGAACTATAACAAGGTCCATTATCTGATTTCACTACCTCGGGAATTCCCCACCTTGCAATGAAAGTTCTAATCTTCTTTATTACCTCCACCGTATTTGCTGAATTTAATGAAGCTATTTCGATATACCTTGAAAAATAGTCGACCACTATAAGGTAACATCGTCCTCCTACTTCACACAAATCCATGCCTATCATCTGCCACGGATAATCTGGAACCGGGCTAGGCAAAAGAGGTTCTACAATTGGGATACGATTTTTACTACATACATTCCCTAAAAAATAAACGTCATCATCACCTATCAGCCCTATCTCATCAATTTCAGTTGTGACTTCATCAACTTTACGATGTTGTGAATATTTTGGCTTTGACAAACATTTTTTTTTCCAATGGCCAATTTTACCACATTTATTGCAAGTAGCATTTTTCGCAGGACAGTTTACAAATGCATGACGAGGGATTAATCCACATTTTCTGCACTCATTTTTATTTGTATTCCCATTATTATAACCTGTATTCGAGGTATAACCTGACCGAAAATTTTTAAATTTAGCTTGATAATTAACGGCGCTAATTTCTGTTGATTCCTGAGTATAAACTATATTCGGATTGGCTACAGGTATTGATGCCCTAATCACGTCTTGTTGCTTCCGCAATGACTCTGCTAACCTAACACGTTTTATAACCTCTTTTAGTGAGTCTTCAGGTCTAGATTGTAATTGAACTGAGAGCCTAATATCTCCTAATCCGGCTATAATACGCAATTTAATCATTTCCGACTCTAGATTATCCCATTCACAAGTCTGTGCCAAAGTAGTCAAGTCGTTTATAAAAATATCGCACGGTTCATCTTATTTTTGTGACCTTTGCAAAAATTTCACCCGTTCATAAACTAAATTCTTTTTTTGATTAAAGTAGGAATCAAATTTTTCTAAAACTCTATCAATGTTTTTAATATCTAATAATTATATATATAATATATATATAATTAATATATAATAGGCGGAAAGATTTAATGATTTTCTCTGCTTTAACACCTAAAAAACTAATTAAATAATCTACTTCCTGTTCAGCAGAACAATACGCAAGAGCAGTACGTTGATATCTCTTAAACCCCATTTTCCAGTCTTCCCAATCCTCGGCTTGAAACGAAAATGCCCCAGGTGTTGGAACTACCGCGGGTTGTTGTACCGTAACCGTTTGTGCAGCAGGAGCTGCATTTGCAAAAACAGTATTATTTTTAGAATTTGCATCAATTTGTTGCTGTAAAAGTTTCATTATAAGTTCCTGCTGCTGCATAAACTGATTAGGATCTATTACAATATTACTTATACTGGCCTGACCATTTCCTTCTGTTTGGCTCATGTTGGTGCTTGTTATCCAGGAGTCTCCAAAACGTTTTTAGGAAGAAAATGTCACTTAAAATTTCTTTTTCTTTTTAAAGTCTTTTCGACGAGTCGTATCGACACCGCGAATATTTTTCGGCTAAAAGAAATTCACTTTTACCGCTGCCACCATGTTTTATCCGCCTTAAAAGGGGTACTTATTATATAGACCCGACTTACCGCGTATGAAGTCTATTGACAGATCAAGCACTTCCTGTCCAGGTATCTGGTACTTCATGCATGTTCTAACTGGTACATTATACTACACTATCCTCACAAAATAATGCTTCAAGAGAATTTGCCTTTCTTGAAAAGCAGTGCGTAAAACTTTCCTACTTTTCTTCTTGGCCTCCATATTTCCTACTACTAGATTTTCAGCACATTACTTTAATGACAAAGAAGATTAAAATTAGAGGCATTGGTAACGACAAAGTTACTACGTTGGGATGCTTTCGAAAATAAGTCAGCAATAATGAAGAAATTATTATTTTAACATTCCATGTAATCCCTACTGAATCCTTAAATACAGAGCAATTATTGGAAACGATATTTTGGAACACATGGAAGTAAGCATTAAAGATGGAAATGTAGAAGTATATAAAAAAGAAAAGGAAAATTTTCTGATGGAAATTAGAGTGATGGAAGAAGATGAGATTGAGTTAGAAAATATTAAGAATGAAGAGATTAAAAGCGAAATTAAAGACATGATTGAGAATTATCAACCTATGAAGACCAAATGCACAGAAATAAAAATGAGACTTGTACTAAAAGACGAGATACCAGTATATCAGAATCCAAGAAGAAGTTGAGAAGCAGTTAGATGAATGGTTGCAAGATAAGATAATACGTCCGAGTTTTTCAGAGTACGCTAGTCCAATAGTGTTAGTAAAGAAAAAAAATTGCAAAACACGAATATGTTGTGACTATCGAAAAATAAACCAAAAAGTAGTAAAGGACAGATTCCCACTTCCTTTGATAGAGGACGTACTAGATCGACTGCAAGGAGCTAAATATTTTAGCACCATCGATTTGAAAAATGGATTTTTCCGCGTTAATGTCGATGAAGAGAGTGTGAAATATACATCTTTTGTTACGCCTAGCGGACAGTTTGAATTTCTTAAGTGTCCATTTGGATTATGTAATAGCCCGGCAGTTTTCCAGAGATTCATAACACACATTTTTAGAGATTTCTCTCTAGCAAATATTGCATTATACTATATTGATGACATAATAATATTAAGTTCGACTGAAGAAGAAGGAATTAGAAATCTACAGAAGGTATTAGAGGTAGCAAGTTCTTTCGGATTAGAGATCAATAAGAAAAAGTGTCAATTTCTTACAACACGTGTCAATTTTCTTGGATTTATAATTGAAAATGGTAAAGTGCAGCCGTCCAAAGAAAAAACTAATGCTATTAAAAAATTTGCAGAACCTAAAGAAGTTAAGCAGTTAGTCATTCCTTGGACTTACAAGGTACTTTAGAAAATTTATTTCTGGATATGCTGTGATAGCCAAACCACTGAGTGACCTGCTTAAAAAAGAACGAACATTTGTTATTGGTCTTGAGCATAAATACGAATTTGAAAAGTTAAAAGAATTGTTGACCAGTGAACCAGTAATTTATATTTACAGAAAAGATGCTGAAACTCAACTACACACAGATGCTAGTAAATATGGGTATGGGGCATCCCTCATAAAAAAATCCATTCATGACAATAAATTTCATCCCGTGTACTATATGAGTAAAAAGACATCACCAGCAGAAGAACGTTATAGCAGTTACAAGCTGGAAGTGTTAGCTGTACCTAATCAATGCTGTTAAGAAATTTAGAATCTACTTGCTTGGCATTAAGTTTAAAATCATAACGGATTGCTCGGCATTCTAAAAAACTATGAACAAAAAGGATTTAACAACTCGCGTTGCTAGATGGGCACTGTTACTGGAGGAACATTCATATGAAATTGAACATAGAAGTGGCAGTTACATGAAGCACGTCGATTCGTTGAGTAGGTATCCTATAGTAATGGCAATAAATAAATTAAATTCTCAAGAAGACGGCATCATACAAAGATTAAAGACAGCTCAGGAACGAGATGAATACATAAAGGCTATCAAAAAAATCGGTAACTCAGAAAATTATCAAAATTTCTTATTAAAAAATGATATATAGAAGGTCCATTTCGAACGTCTACGTGTGCAGAGTTCATGAAGCCATGGATCAGTGTAAACAGTGAATTCGAGTCGGATTCGTAGTCAGGAAGGCTGAATGTGGTATTTATTTTGTTTGAATTATTTAAATTTGAATAGTTTCAGTTAATAATATAAATATAGCGTCAAAACAGTTCGCCCCACAACATCCAAATTAGTAGCGCCTAATGAGTTCAGTTGTCGGCCCAATAAAGGTTTCTGGCGGGCGGTTAGAAGAATGACGCGGCAGACTGGGTAAAGAAAAATACGAGAGACGAGGTGTTAGGTTAGAAGAGAAAAAAGTGCAGTTAAGACGGGGTTGTTTTTCTTTAAAACACTACATATTGTTTATAAAAAAAAGGGTTAGTTATATTTTACATTTTACCACAGTTTGTTTTCTGTTTGTGACGAGAGGCCCGAAAGCTGTTAAGTTAACTTTGAATTAGTGCCATAGTCGCTATTCCGCTATTTCTAGTGAACTGTTTTTGTCATTCAATATAATATCCAGAACTGTAATATAGGGGAAAGTGTTCCACAATGAGACATGTTCCACAATGAGACATTCGCCATAACTTTTTGAACTTCCCACCTATTTAGTTTAAAAAATATGGTCGACGAACATATTTAGTTGTGCATGTGCTCCACCAAATTTTACGAAATTTTGTAAATTCCAAGCATATTTAGTGACTTACATAGCTCAAATTGAGGTAAGTTTTTTTTATAGTCGATATTTTAATTGGTGATTAAATAAAATCCGGTGGTTTTTTGATAAATCTGAAATTCAGAAATTGTTTGGGCATTTCTAGGTTAGGATTCTGTTTAAACTAGAGATGTTCAAAACTATCGAAATTTTTTTGCCAACTTCTTAAAATAATATCGAAAAAGTTTCACAATGAGACAGTTGGTTTTGTTCCACAATGAGACGGTGTCTCATTGTGGAACAACATTTTTCAACGTGTGAGTATCTAATGATTTTAATTTTATTTCCATGTTAGGGTTTAAAGAATCTTCTAGTGAAGAGTCTGATAAGGAATCCTATCAGGAAGATATTAGGGGCTCCTCTGAAGATGCCAGTGATATTGAAGATGCCTTGGATAAAGATAACTTTCTTGTACTGGAGCGACAACCAGTCGCTGGGGAGTACGTTTTAGTTCAACTTGATGAATTAAAAACTGTTGTCTTTTATGTCTGAAAAATTTTAAATAAAAAAGAAGATGAATTTCAAATTTCATTTCTTCGTAAAAGTAACAAGTCTGACAACTGTTTTTTCCACCCCGTAACAGAAGATATAAGTATGATCAAAGAAAAAAACATCAAAATAATACTTTCCAAATATTTAACGACTGGGAAAAAAAACTAAGAGGCAACAGGCTCTAATACGTTTTGAACTAAACTTTAACTCATTAAATGTGCGCTAATATTTTGAAGGATTTTATTTTATTTTTCGCTTGTCGGATTTATATTTTATGTTGTCCTATCTAGCAAAATAAGTTTTTTGGATACTGTTTTTTTCAAAAGAATGTTCATTTTCCTTTAATATATATTTTTTTTTTCATATTTTTTGTATTGTTTTTTGGTCTAAAAAGTTTTGTCTCATAGTGGAACCTACTTGTTCCACAATGAGACCAAAATCACGATTTAAAAAAAAAATCCCTATTTATTTTCTAAATCGATATATTGATAAACTTATTGCGTTAAATGACGAGGAATATGTCAATCTATGTGCATGAAACAACAAAATTACAAAATTCAATCATAACCTCTGGCAACGTACCGAAACGTAATTCTAGTCTCATTGTGGAACACTTTCCCCTACATTAAATTTGTCAGTATTCGGGAACCATTTCATTTTCCCCATAGACTACTAAGACAATCTATAGTAAAAAACCTACATCTATTTTATAATATTATGACAAATATAGTTATCGGAAGGGTTATAATGATTTGGTATGATGTTGCCTGTAGAACATTAATTTATAATAGGTGTACCGAAATGGTGTGAAGGGTTTTTCATAGGAATGAATGTTCAACAGTGGGACACCACCACGAGTTGTCTCCCGACTTTTCATTAGGTATACTACGTAGTACTATTATACCAAACGTGTACGTTAATTTAGGGTCATATTATATACGCAAATTGATAAACAATATTAATTATACGTACACGAGAATGGGGTGACAGATAATACAAATAAATTGCAGATTAACAGGGGATCAATCTAAACAGTGTATGGTTGCAGACCAATCAAATAATCGGAAATGGGTTTCAAGAGGGAGGAGTGTTCCCATTAGAGCCGCAGACATACTTGGCAATAAAGGGTAAAGTAGCATTACTTCTTAGTGTCGCAGACATGTGTTGGTACAATTATGGGAGACCAACTAGCTTAATTTAATTTTATACAATGTAATAATTAATTTAATCGATAGTTATTGTACTTTTGTAAATTGTTTGAATATGTACATTGCTGATATATCGATTTCTAATAAATAACTGTTTTATGAAACCTCTTTGATTTTCATTAGCTGGCATTGGAATGCCGAGGAATGAGTAGGGAAAACCGGAAGGATTAGAATAAGGCTAGGGTATCTTAAAATCTGAAATAATTTTGCCGCTGTACCAAACTTTAAAAGAACCTAAAAAATAAACCCAACGTATAGGCAGGGTCGTACCACAATATTTGACGATTACAGCTAGAGTGACAGATTTCAGCAGGTAAATAACACACCTTGGGTCGGTCAGTTTCAGTAAGGACAACTAAAAGTTGGACTACAGTAATAAATATTGGAGATTGCTGCAGCACCTTTTTTGGGTTGGCTGCGCTTTCTAAAGCATTTAGGCTGGCGCCTATTTTAGCTAACTTGTCCACTTTATCATTACCTTTTATATGCGCGTGGCCTGGGATCCATGCAATAGTTATATTTGAGTCGCTACTATTTGCAGTCAAGAGTAGTCTTTTAGTTTTTAGCGATGGATAGTCTCTGCATGGGTGTACATCAGTTTTTTTAATTTTTCCTATGGCTGCTTGGGAGTCTGAAAAGATAATAACATTTTTGATACCCCTTTTTAGCACTACCTTAAAGGCTTCATATATAGCAGTTATTTCGGCTGCGCAGATGCAAAGGTTATTATATACTTGATCGTGCAGCCACTGAAGCTATACCAAGCAAAACTGTTAACAATAACAACCTTAAGATAAGTAACCCTTGGTGGGACGATGAATGTTCTTTATTGGTTAATAGAAGGAAAACCGCTATATATAATTTTAAATCTAACCCAAACATAGACAATTATTTACAGGCCAAAAAAACGATCGAGTCAACAAAAAGGGCCCTTAGAACTAAAAAGAAAAAAAGTTTGTAGATTTCTGTGGGTCACTAAACAGAAACTCTAACTTAAGCTATGTTTGGAATAAAGTCAAAGCTTTCACTGGGTCTCGACCACAACAACAAACCCAAGACATCTCAGACACTTTACGACAGAACCTACTGAATAACATGTCAATAATAACAGCCAGCACCGATTTCACTTCCCAACAGTCCCAACAGAATGAAATCAAATTATTTACCCTTGAGGAACTAAATAATTCACTAAAAAATAAAAAACATTCAGCAACGGGTATGGATGAAGTTTCCTACGTAATGCTGAAAAATGTCCCGGTCAAACTACAACTGGCACTAGTGAAAATTTATAATAAAATCCTTTTGGGGGGAGACCTTCCCCAATCTTGGAAACAATATACCATATGTTTTCTTTTAAAACAAAATAAAGATGCCCTAAGCTATTGCCCTTTCGTACTCTCTTCATGTTTATTGAAAACCCTCGAAATTATAGTAAAAAGCAGGATGGAATGGCACTTGGAAAACAGGTTGTACTTTCCCTGGACTCAAACGGGATTTAGGAAAGCTCAAAGTACACAAAATGCGCAAGCCCTATTAACATCAGAAATTAACTTAGCCTTTGGGGAAAACCTCTCCGTACTTGCAGTATTCCTTGACATCAAGGGCGCCTATGATAATGTGGAAGAAAATAGCCATAGCCGGATTTTGTAAATTATTTCACACTACAAAATCTACATGATATATCTCCTTTGGATGTTCTTTAACTAAAAACTACTCATAGCCGCAGAATTAAACCTTCAAACAGTGGTTGGAGCTCATATTTCGAAAAAAAAGTATTTTTATAATCCTCTTAAAAGTTACGAACGGACATTAACAAAGAAAGTAACTGTTTATTTAATTTAAATAAAAACATAAACGTGGTTTCCAAGAAACATTTTGTGGTAGTAACTTCTGATTTTCCGAAATTGTTACATTGGCAGAAATTATCAATTCGACGTTTGCACCCTCGATTTGACAAAAATGAGTTAAAATCACTTTTAAAAAAAAACAGAATATAAAGTTACAAACAAAATCATAACTACTCTAAAGAAGGGTCATCATTAACTAAATAAGAATGCAAATTTGTCCTTCACCTTCTTTAATATTAATATTATTAAGACGGTGAAGTACAAATTTGCATTCTTATTTAGATAAAGTGACAAGAGAGTTGAAACGAGTATTATTATCAAAAACATCCTATGTCCACTAACTTTAATTTAATTTGATATCAAGGGTACGTGGTTGTCTTAAAACTTAATTAAATTGATTTAAAATGTTTTTAAAGGTTCGACTAGACAAAATAGGTCATCAAAAAACTAAATTTACGGTAATTATTATTTCTTTGCAAGAGAAAATCACCAAGCTCCTGTAATATTTTACTTTTCTAGCACTATAACACCATGCATTTGAAACAGATTGTTTTAACTATTATACATGTTGCAAACTATGATGAACTTTCTTAAGAGCGTGGTTTATGGTGCGGTTTTCTGAATTCTTAAATAAATACGGCTGTTTAAGTCTAGTTAGGACATGAGATAAAATTATTGTATTTCTAAAATAATCGTAAGTTGAGAAAATGTATTTTTCAAATAATAATCTTAGTGGGAACATTACACATTATGTCCAGTGGCAAAATCTACATAGGACGCTTTATTTAGATGCACTTTAACTAGATTTTACGCATTGTGGCCCTTTTAAGCCATCATACAGGGGTTGGAGCTCATATTTCGGAAAAAATAAGAAAATAGCATAATTTTGCAAATTATTTCACGCTACAAAATCTACATGGTATATCTCATTTAGATGTCCTTTAACTAAAACCTACACATAGCCCCCGAATTAAACCTTCAAACGGGTTGGAGCTCATATCTCGAAAAAAACAATTATTCTTATATAATCCGCTTAAAAGTTACGAACGGACATTAACAAAGATAGTACATCAAAACTGTTTATTTAATTTAAATAAAAACATAAACGAGGTATTTAAGAAACATTTTGTGGTAGTAACTTCTGATTTTCCGAAATTGTTTCATTGGAATGGCAAAAATTATTAATTCGACTTTTGCACACTCGATTTGACAAAATTGAGTTAAAATCACTTTAAAAAAAAACAGAATATAAAGTTACAAGAGAGATGAAACGAATATTAATATCAAGACATCCTATGTCTACTAACTTTAGATTAATTTGATATTAAGGATACGTGGTTGTCTTAAATCTTAATTTAATGGATTTAAAATGTTTTTAAAGGTCCAACTACACAAAATAGGTCATCAAAAATAGTTATTTTTGTATTAAGTGTGCAAAATAGGTGTTCTTTTAATGGCACAAGAGATTGTAAATTTGCAAAAAAATGCAATCAAATGTGCCATAAAGACAACTGTTGAGCTCGAAATACAAACAACATTTTTTGTACAACTTGTGAAAGGGCGTTTTGCGATCCGTATTAATTCCTATCTATCTATCTATCTATCTAGCTAATCTATTGCTCACGTCGCTTATGCGTGATTTGCTGCATGCGACTATAGGACGAAAAGTAATTTTCCAACGGAGTCTCGGGCGCCACCTCTTGGGATAATGTGGTAAGAGGCCCACTTTACGGCAGCGGTACGTAGGCGCAAACGGAAAAAGGATCTGCAAGTATCAGTATAAATGTCGGAACAGTAACGGACTTGCAGATATCAGTAAAGGAACGCGACCTACTTAAGCTATCGGAAAAGAAACCCGTGGCTAAATTGCTTACAAAAATAGATGCGGCCGGAAATACGGTATCGGTAAAAAAAGTTCCAGAAGAGAATCATATCAAATTAAACTAAAGTTAGTAGACATGGGAAGTTTTTGATAATAATATTCGTTTCATCTCTCTTGTAACTTTATATTTTGATTTTTTTGCAATTCATTTTAACTCATTTTTGTCAAATCGACTGTGCAAACGTCGAATTGATAATTTTTGCCATTGCAATGAAACAATTTCGTAATATCAGAAGCTACTACCACAAAATATTTCTTGAATACCGCGTGTATAATTTTATTTAAATTAAATAAACGGTTTAAATGTACTTTCTTTCTTAAGGTCCGTTCGTAACTTTTAAGTGGATTATAAGAATTTTTTTTTCGAAATATGAGCTCCAACCCCTGTTTGAAGATTTAATTCAGTGGCAATGCGTAGATTTTAGTTAAAGGACATCCAAATGAGACATACTATGCAGATTTTATAGCGTGAAATAATTTGCGAAATCCAGCCATGGGTATTTTCTTATTTTTTCCGAAATATGAGATCCAACCCCTGTATGAAGGCTTAATTGGGCGACTATGCATAAAATCTAGTTAAAGTATATCTAAATAAAGCGTCCTATGTAGATTTTGCCACGGGACATAATATGTAAAGTTCCCAATAAGAATATTGTTTTAAAAATATCGTTTCTCAACTTTAGATTATTTTAGGAATAAAATTATTTTATCTCGTGTGCTAACTAAACTTAAACAGCCGTATATAGTTAGGAATACAGAAAACCGCACCATAAATCACGCTGTCAAAGAAAGTTAATCATAGTTTTCTTGCAAAGAGATAATATTTACCGTAAATTTAATTTTTGATGACTTATTTTATATAGTTGGACCTTTAAAATCAAGTTAAATCTATTGAATTAAGATTTAAGACAATCACGACGTACCCTTGATATCAAATTAAACTAAAGTTAGTAGACATGGGAAGTTTTTAATAATAATATTCGTTTCATCTCTCTTGTAACTTTATATTCTGATTTTTTTGCAAGTGATTTTAACTCATTTTTGTCAAATCGAGTGTGCAAACGTCGAATTGATAATTTTTGCCATTGCAAGAAACAATTTCATAAAATCAGAAGCTACTACCACAAAATATTTCTTGAATACCGCCTTTATATTTTTATTTAAATTAAATAAACAGTTTTGATGTACTTTCTTTGTTAATGTTTACTCGTAACTTCTAAGCGGATTATAAGAATAATTTATTTTTAAAGAAATATGAGCTAAAACCCTGTTTGAAGGTTAAATTCTGCGACTATACGCCGTTTTTAGTTAGAGGACATCCAAATGAGAAAAACCATGTAGATTTTGTAGCGTGAAATAATTTGCATGATCCGGCTATGGCTATTTTTTTATTTTTTCCAAAATATAAGACCCATCCCTGTTATGAAGGCTTAAATGGGCGACTATGCCTAAAATTTAGTTAAAGAACATTAAAATAAAGCATCCTATGTAGATTTTGTCACGATACATAAGCTGCAAAGATCCGACTAAGGCTATTTTATGTTTTTTTCGAAATATTAGTTCCAAACCTGTATGAAGGCTTAAACGGGCTACTATGCGTAGAATTTAGTTAAAGTACATCTTCATATAGTGTCCTATGTAGATTTAGCCACAAGACATAACGTTTAAAGATCCGACTAAGAATAATATTTAAAAAATATCGTTTCTGAACTTTACATTATTTCAGGAAAAAAATAATTTTAACTCGTGTCCCAATTTGACTTAAACAGCCGTATTTATTTAGGAATTCAGAAAACCGCCTAATAAGTCATGCTGGTAAGAAAGTTCATCATAGTTTGTAATATGTATAATAGTTAAAACAATCTGTCTCCAATGCATGGTGTTATAATGCTAGAAATGTTACAAAAGGCAAGGGCCTGTCGACATATTAAGCACCGGTTCCCGCAGATCACCGAAGTTAAGCGGTGTCGAGCGCGGTTATTACTTGGGCGGGTGACCGCTTGGGAACACGGCATGCTCTTGCCTCAGGGAAGAGTGTAAAATGAATCGACACCTAGCCATCCTATTCACGCCGGACAGGCCGGATGAGATCGGATATCTCGTAAGATGAAGGTGCCGTTTCACAATCCCCAGTCTGTAGATCACATTTGTGGTCGATGACCGGTTCAACGTAGTCGGCGAACCGTAAAAAAAAAAAAAAAAAACATGTTACAAACTATGATGAACTTTCTTTGGCAGTGAGATTTATGGTGCGGTTTTCTGTATTCCAAAATAAATACGGCTGTTTAAGTTAAGTTAGCACACGAGATAAAATTATTTTATTCCTAAAATAATCTAAAGTTGAGAAACGATATTTTTAAAATAATATTCTTAGTGGGAACTTTACACATTATGTCCCGTGCAAAATCTACATAGGACGCTTTATTTAGATATACTTTAACCAGATTATATGCATTGTCGCCCATTTAAGCCTTTATACAGGGGTTGGATCTCATATTTCGGAAAAAATAAGAAAATGGCCATAGCCGGATTTTGCCAATTATTTCACGCTATAAAATCTACATGGTATATCTCATTTGGAGGACCTTTAACTAAAAATTACACTTAGCCGCCGAATTAAACTTTCAAACAGGAGTTGGAGCTCATATTTCGAAAAAAAAATTCTTATAATTCGCTTAAAAGCTACAATCGGACATTAACAAAGAAATTGCATCAAAATTGTTTATTTGATTTAAATAAAAACGTAAACGCGGTATTCAAGAAATATTTTGTGGTAGTAGCTTCTGATTTTCCGAAATTATTTCATTGCAATAGCAAAAATTATCAAGTCGACGTTTGCACACTCGATATGACAAAAATGAGTTAAAATCACTTGCAAAAATCACAATATAAAGTTACAAGAGAGATGAAACGAATATTATTATCAAGACATCCTATGTCTACTAACTTTAGATTAATTTGATATTAAGGATACGTGGTTGTCTTAAATCTTAATTTAATGGATTTAAAATGTTTTTAAAGGTCCAACTACACAAAATAGGTTATCAAAAAACTAAATTTACGGTAAGTATTATTTCTTTGCGAGGGAAAATCACCAAGCTCCTCTAACATTTTACTTTTCTAGCATTATAACACCATGCATTTGAAACAGATTGTTTTAACTATTATACATGTTACAAACTATGATGAACTTTCTTTGGCAGCGTGATTTATGGTGCGGTTTTCTGTATTCCAAAATAAATACGGCTGTTTAGGTTTAGTTAGAACACGATATAAAATTATTTTGTTCCTAAAATAATCTAAAGATGAGAAACGATATTTTTAAAATAATATTCTTAGTGGGAACTTTACACATTATGTCCCGTGGCAAAATCTACATAGGACGCTTTATATAGATATACTTTAACTAGATTATATGCATTGTCGCCCATTTAAGCCTTTATACAGGGGTTGGATCTCATATTTCGGAAAAAAAAGGAAATGGCTATAGCCGGGTTTTGCAAATATTTCAGGCTACAAAATCTACATGGTATGTCTCATTTGGATGACCTTTAACTAAAAATTACGCTTAGCCGCCGAATTAAACCTTCAAACAGGAGTTGGAGCTCATATTTCGAAAAAAAAATTCTTATAATTCGCTTAAAAGCTACAATCGGACATTAACAAAGAAAGTGCATCAAAATTGTTTATTAGATTTAAATAAAAACGTAAACGCGGTATTCAAAGAATATTTTGTGGTAGTAGCTTCTGATTTTCCGAAATTGTTTCATTGCAATAGCAATAATTATCAAGTCGACGATTGCACACTCGATTTGAGAAAAATGAGTTAAAATCGCTTGCAAAAAAATCAGGGTATAAAGTTACAAGAGAGATGAAACGAATATTATTATCAAAACATTCTATGTCTACTAACTTTATTTTAATTTAATATCAAGGGTACGTGTTTGTCTTAAATCTTAATTCAATGGATTTAAAATGTTTTTAAAGGTCCAACTACACAAAATAGGTTATCAAAAAACTAAATTTACGGTAATTATTATTTCTTTGCGAGGGAAAATCACCAAACTCCCCTAATATATTACTTTTCTAGCACTATAACACCATGCATTTGAAACAGATTGTTTTAACTATTATAATACATGTTACAAACTATGATGAACTTTCTTTGTCAGCGTGATTTATGGTGCGGTGTTCTGTATTCTTAAAGAAATACGGCTGGTTAAGTTAAGTTAGCACACGAGATAAAATTATTTTATTCCTAAAATATTCTAAAGTTGAGAAACGATATTTTTAAAATAATATTCTTATTGGGAACTTTACACATTATGTCCCGTGGCAAAATCTACATAGGACGCTTTATTTAGATATACTCTAACTAGATTATATGCATTGTTGCCCATTTAAGCCTTTATACAGGGGTTGGATCTCATATTTCGGAAAAAATAAGAAAATGGCCATAGCCGGATTTTGCCAATTATTTCACGCTATAAAATCTACATGGTATATCTCATTTGGATGACCTTTAACTAAAAATTACGCTTAGCCGCCGAATTAAACTTTCAAACAGGAGTTGGAGCTCATATTTCGAAAAAAAAATTCTTATAAATCGCTTAAAAGCTACAATCGGACATTAACAAAGAAAGTGCATCAAAATTGTTTATTTGATTTAAATAAAAACGTAAACGCGGTATTCAAGAAATATTTTGTGGTAGTAGCTTCTGATTTTCCGAAATTATTTCATTGCAATAGCAAAAATTATCAAGTCGACGTTTGCACACTCGATATGACAAAAATGAGTTAAAATCACTTGCAAAAATCAGAATATAAAGTTACAAGAGAGATGAAACGAATATTATTATCAAGACATCCTATGTCTACTAACTTTAGATTAATTTGATATCAAGGGTACGTGGTTGTCTTAAATCTTAATTCAATGGATTTAAAATGTTTTTAAAGGTCCAACTACACAAAATAGGTTATCAAAAAACTAAATTTACGGTAAGTATTATTTCTTTGCGAGGGAAAATCAAAAAGCTCCTCTAATATTTGACTTTTCTATCACTATAACACCTTGCATTTAAAACAGATTGTTTTAACTATTATACATGTTACAAACTATGATGAACTTTCTTTGGCAGCGTGATTTATGGTGCGGTTTTCTGTATTTCAAAATAAATACGGCTGTTTAAGTTTAGTTAGCACACGAGATAAAATTATTTTATTCCTAAAATATTCTAAAGTTGAGAAACGATATTTTTAAAATATTATTCTTAGTGGGAACTTTACACATTATGTCCCATTCAAAATCTACATAGGACGCTTTATTTAGATATACTTTAACTAGATTTTATGCATTGTTGCCCATTTAAGCCTTTATACAGGGGTTGGATCTCATATTTCGGAAAAAAAAAAAATGGCTATAGCCAGATTTTGCAAATTATTTCACGCTACAAAATCTACATGGTATGTCTCATTTGGATGACCTTTAAATAAAAATTACGCTTAGCCGCCGAATTAAAGCTTCAAACAGGGGTTAGAGCTCATATTTCGAAAAAAAATTCTTATAATTCGCTTAAAAGCTACAATTGGACATTAACAAAGAAAGTGAATCAAAATTGTTTATTAGATTTAAATAAAAACGTAAACGCGGTATTCAAGAAATATTTTGTGGTAGTAGCTTCTGATTTTCCGAAATTGTTTCATTGCAATAGCAAAAATTATCAAGTCGACGTTTGCACACTCGATATGACAAAATGAGTTAAAATCACTTGCAAAAAAATCAGAATATAAAGTTACAAGAGAGATGAAAAGAATATTATTATCAAGACATCCTATGTCTACTAACTTTAGATTAATTTGATATCAAGGGTACTTGGTTGTCTTAAATCTTATTTCAATGGATTTAAAATGTATTTAAAAGTCCAACTATACAAAATAGGTTATCAAAAAACTAAATTTACGGTAATTATTGTTTCTTTGCAAGGGAAAATCACCAAGCTCCTCTAATATTTGACTTTTCTAGCACTATAACACCATGCATTTGAAACAGATTGTTTTAACTATTATACATGTTACAAACTATGATAAACTTTCTTTGGCAGCGTGATTTATGGTGCGGTTTTCTGTATTCCAAAATAAATACGGCTGTTTAAGTTTAGTTAGCACACGAGATAAAATTATTTTATTCCTAAAATATTCTAAAGTTGAGAAACGATATTTTTAAAATAATATTCTTAGTGGAAACTTTACACATTATGTCCCGTGGCAAAATCTACATAGGACGATTTATTTAGATATACTTTAACTAGATTTTATGCATTGTCGCCCATTTAAGCCTTTATACAGGGGTTGGATCTCATATTTCGGAAAAAAAAAGGGAAATGGCCATAGCCGGATTTTGCAAATTATTTCACGCTACAAAATCTACATGGTATGTCTCATTTGGATGACCTTTAACTACAAATTACGCTTAGCCGCCGAATTAAACCTTCAAACAGGGGTTGGAGCTCATATTTCGAAAAAGAAATTCTTATAATTCTCTTAAAAGCTACAATCGGACATTAACAAAGAAAGTGCATCAAAATTGTTTATTTGATTTAAATAAAAACGTAAACGCGGTATTCAAGAAATAGTTTATGGTAGTAGCTTCTGATTTTCCGAAATTGTTTCATTGCAACAGAAAAAATTATCAAGTCAACGTTTGCACACTCGATTTGACAAAAATGAGTTAAAATCGCTTGCAAAAAAATCAGGGAATAAAGTTACAAGAGAGATGAAACGAATATTATTATCAAAACATTCTATGTCTACTAACTTTAGTTTAATTTAATATCAAGGGTACGTGTTTGTCTTAAATCTTAATTCGATGGATTTAAAATGTTTTTAAAGGTCCAACTATACAAAATAGGTTTTCAAAAAACTAAATTTACGGTAATTATTATTTTTTTGCGAGGGAAAATCACCAAGCTCGTCTAATATTTGACTTTTCTAGCACTATACCACCATGCATTTGAAACAGATTGTTTTAACTATTATAAATGTTACAAACTATGATGAACTTTCTTTGGCAGCGTGATTTATGGTGCGGTTTTCTGTATTCCAAAATAAATACAGCTGTTTAAGTTTAGTTAGCACACGAGATAAAATTATTTTATTCCTAAAATAATCTAAAGTTGAGAAACGATATTTTAAAAATAATATTCTTAGTGAGAACTTTACACATTATGTCCCGTGCAAAATCTACATAGGACGCTTTATTTAGATAAACTTTAACTAGATTTTATGCATTGTCGCCCATTTAAGCCTTTATACAGGGGTTAGATCTCATATTTCGGAAAAAAAAAAGAAATGGGTATAGCCGGATTTTGCAAATTATTTCACGCTACAAAATCTACATGGTATGTCTCATTTGGATGACGCTTAACTAAAAATTACGCTTAGCCGCCGAATTAAACCTTTAAACAGGGCTTAAAGATCATATTTCGAAAAAAAAATTTTTATAATTCGCTTAAAAGCTACAATCGGACATTAACAAAGAAAGTGCATCAAAATTGTTTATTTGATTTAAATAAAAACGTAAACGCGGTATTCAAGAAATATTTTGTGGTAGTAGCTTCTGATTTTCCGAAATTGTTTCATTGCAACAGCAAAAATTATCAAGTCAACGTTTGCACACTCGATTTGACAAAAATGAGTTAAAATCGCTTGCAAAAAAATCAGGGTATAAAGTTACCAGAGAGATGAAACGAATATTATTATCAAAACATTCTATGTCTACAAACTTTATTTTAATTTAATATCAAGGGTACTTGTTTGTCTTAAATCTTAATTCGATGGATTTAAAATGTTTTTAAAGGTCCAACTACACAAAATAGGTTATCAAAAAACTAAATTTACGGTAATTATTATTTCTTTGCGAGGGAAAATCATCAAGCTCCTCTAATATTTGAATTTTCTAGCACTATAACACCATGCATTTAAAACAGATTGTTTTAACTATTATACATGCTACAAACTATGATGAACTTTCTTTGGCAGCGTGATTAATGGTGCGGTTTTCTGTATTCCAAAATAAATACGGCTGTTTAAGTTTAGTTAGCACACGAGATAAAATTATTTTATTCCTAAAATATTCTAAAGTTGAGAAACGATATTTTTAAAATAATATTCTTAGTGGGAACTTTAAACATTATGTCCCGTGCAAAATCTACATAGGACGCTTTATTTAGATAAACTTTAACTAGATTTTATGCATTGTCGCCCATTTAAGCCTTTATACAGGGGTTGGATCTCATATTTCGGAAAAAAAAGGGAAATGGCCATAGCCCGGATTTTGCAAATTATTTCACGCTACAAAATCTACATGGTATGTCTCATTTGGATGACCTTTAACTACAAATTACGCTTAGCCGCCGAATTAAACCTTTAAACAGGGGTTGGAGCTCATATTTCGAAAAAGAAATTCTTATAATTCTCTTAAAAGCTACAATCGGACATTAACAAAGAAAGTGCATCAAAATTGTTTATTTGATTTAAATAAAAACCTAAACGCGGTATTCAAGAAATATTTTGTGGTAGTAGCTTCTGATGTTCCGAAATTGTTTCATTGCAATAGCAAAAATTATCAAGTCGACGTTTGCACACTCGATATGACAAAAATGAGTTAAAATCACTTGCAAAAAAATCAGAATATAAAGTTACAAGAGAGATGAAACGAATATTATTATCAAGACATCCTATGTCTACTAACTTTAGATTAATTTGATATCAAGGGTACTTGGTTGTCTTAAATCTTATTTCATTGGATTTAAAATGTTTTTAAAAGTCCAACTATACAAAATAGGTTTCAAAAAACTAAATTTACGGTAATTATTATTTCTTTGCGAGGGAAAATCACCAAGCTCCTCTAATATTTGACTTTTCTAGCACTATAACACCATGCATTTAAAACAGATTGTTTTAACTATTATACATGTTACAAACTATGATGAAATTTCTTTGGCAGCGTGATTTATGGTGCGGTTTTCTGTATTCCAAAATAAATACGGCTGTTTAAGTTTAGTTAGCACACGAGATAAAATTATTTTATTCCTAAAATATTCTAAAGTTGAGAAACGATATTTTTAAAATAATATTCTTAGTGGGAACTTTACACATTATGTCCCGTGGCAAAATCTACATAGGACGCTTTATTTAGATATACTTTAACTAGATTTTATGCATTGTCGCCCAATTAAGCCTTTATACAGGGGTTGGATCTCATATTTCGGAAAAAAAAGGGAAATGGCCATAGCCGGATTTTGCAAATTATTTCACGCTACAAAATCTACATGGTATGTCTTATTTGGATGACCTTTAACTGAAAATTACGCTTAGCCGCCGAATTAAACCTTCAAACAGGGGTTGGAGCTCATATTTCGAAAAAGAAATTCTTATAATTCTCTTAAAAGCTACAATCGGACATTAACAAAAAAAGTGCATCAAAATTGTTTATTTGATTTAAATAAAAACGTAAAGGCGGTATTTAAGAAATATTTTGTGGTAGTAGCTTCTGATGTTCCGAAATTGTTTCATTGCAATAGCAAAAATTATCAAGTCGACGTTTGCACACTCGATATGACAAAAATGAGTTAAAATCACTTGCAAAAAAATCAGAATATAAAGTTACAAGAGAGATGAAACGAATATTATTATCAAGACATCCTATGTCTACTAACTTTAGATTAATTTGATATCAAGGGTACGTGGTTGTCTTAAATCTTAATTCAATGGATTTATAATGTTTTTAAAGGTCCAACTATACAAAATAGGTTATCAAAAAACTAAATTTACGGTAATTATTATTTTTTTGCGAGGAAAAATCACCAAGCTCCTCTAATATTTTACTTTTCTATCACTATAACACCATGCATTTGAAACAGCTTGTTTTAACTATTATACATGTTACAAACTATGATGAACTTTCTTTGTCAGCGTGATTTATGGTGCGGTTTTCTGTATTCTTAAAGAAATACGGCTGTTTAAGTTAAGTTAGCACACGAGATAAAATTATTATATTCCTAAAATAATCTAAAGTTGAGAAACGATATTTTTAAAATAATATTCTTATTGGGAACTTTACACAATATGTCCCGTGGCAAAATCTACATAGGATGCTTTATTTAGATATACTCTAACTAGATTAAATGCATTGTCGCCCATTTAAGCCTTTATACAGGGGTTGGATCTCATATTTCGGAAAAAATAAGAAAATGGCCATAGCTGGATTTTGCCAATTATTTTACGCTATAAAATCTACATGGTATGTCTCATTTGGATGACCCTTAACTAAAAATTACGCTTAGCCGCCGAATTAAACCTTCAAACAGGGGTTAGAGATCATATTTCGAAAAAAAAATTCTTATAATTCGGTTAAAAGCTACAGTCGGGCATTAACTAAGAAAGTGCATCAAAATTGTTTATTTGATTTAAATAAAAACGTAAACGCGGTATTCAAGAAATATTTTATGGTAGTAGCTTCTGATTTTCCGAAATTGTTTCATTGCAACAGCAAAAATTATCAAGTCAACGTTTGCACACTCGATTTGACAAAAATGAGTTAAAATCGCTTGCAAAAAAATCAGGGAATAAAGTTACAAGAGAGATGAAACGAATATTATTATCAAAACATTCTATGTCTACTAACATTAGTTTAATTTAATATCAAGGGTACTTGTTTGTCTTAAATCTTAATTCGATGGATTTAAAATGTTTTTAAAGGTCCAACTATACAAAATAGGTTTTCAAAAAACTAAATTTACGGTAATTATTATTTCTTTGCGAGGGAAAATCACCAAGCTCGTCTAATATTTGACTTTTCTAGCACTATACCACCATGCATTTGAAACAGATTGTTTTAACTATTATACATGTTACAAACTATGATGAACTTTCTTTGGCAGCGTGATTTATGGTGCGGTTTTCTGTATTCCAAAATAAATACAGCTGTTTAAGTTTAGTTAGCACACGAGATAAAATTATTTTATTCCTAAAATAATCTAAAGTTGAGAAACGATATTTTAAAAATAATATTCTTAGTGAGAACTTTACACATTATGTCCCGTGCAAAATCTACATAGGACGCTTTATTTAGATAAACTTTAACTAGATTTTATGCATTGTCGCCCATTTAAGCCTTTATACAGGGGTTGGATCTCATATTTCGGAAAAAAAAAGAAATGGGTATAGCCGGATTTTGCAAATTATTTCACGCTACAAAATCTACATGGTATGTCTCATTTGGATGACGCTTAACTAAAAATTACGCTAAGCCGCCGAATTAAACCTTTAAACAGGGCTTAAAGATCATATTTCGAAAAAAAAATTCTTATAATTCGCTTAAAAGCTACAATCGGACATTAACAAAGAAAGTGCATCAAAATTGTTTATTTGATTTAAATAAAAACGTAAACGCGGTATTCAAGCAATATTTTGTGGTAATAGCTTCTGATGTTCCGAAATTGTTTCATTGCAATAGCAAAAATTATCAAGTCGACGTTTGCACACTCGATATGACAAAAATGAGTTAAAATCACTTGCAAAAAAATCAGAATATAAAGTTACAAGAGAGATGAAACGAATATTATTATCAAGACTCTGTCTACTCTGTCTACTAACTTTAGATTAATTTGATATCAAGGGTACTTGGTTGTCTTAAATCTTATTTTAATGGATTTAAAATGTTTTTAAAAGTCCAACTATACAAAATAGGTTATCAAAAAACTAAATTTACGGTAATTATTATTTCTTTGCGAGGGAAAATCACCAAGCTCCTCTAATATTTGACTTTTCTAGCACTATAACACCATGCCTTTAAAACAGATTGTTTTAACTATTATACATGTTACAAACTATGATGAAATTTCTTTGGCAGCGTGATTTATGGTGCGGTTTTCTGTATTCCAAAATAAATACGGCTGTTTAAGTTTAGTTAGCACACGAGATAAAATTATTTTATTCCTAAAATATTCTAAAGTTGAGAAACGATATTTTTAAAATAATATTTTTAGTGGGAACTTTACACATTATGTCCCGTGGCAAAATCTACATAGGACGCTTTATTTAGATATACTTTAACTAGATTTTATGCATTGTCGCCCATTTAAGCCTTTATACAGGGGTTGGATCTCATATTTCGGAAAAAAAAGGGAAATGGCCATAGCCGGATTTTGCAAATTATTTCACGCTACAAAATCTACATGGTGTCTCATTTGGATGACCTTTAACTGAAAATTACGCTTAGCCGCCGAACTAAACCTTCAAACAGGGGTTGGAGCTCTTATTTCGAAAAAGAAATTCTTATAATTCTCTTAAAAGCTACAATCGGACATTAACAAAAAAAGTGCATCAAAATTGTTTATTTGATTTAAATAAAAACGTAAACGCGGTATTTAAGACATATTTTGTGGTAGTAGCTTCTGATGTTCCGAAATTGTTTCATTGCAATAGCAAAAATTATCAAGTCGACGTTTGCACACTCGATATGACAAAAATGAGTTAAAATCACTTGCAAAAAAATCAGAATATAAAGTTACAAGAGAGATGAAACGAATATTATTATCAAGACATCCTATGTCTACTAACTTTAGATTAATTTGATATAGGGTACGTGGTTGTCTTAAATCTTAATTCAATGGATTTATTATGTTTTTAAAGGTCCAACTATACAAAATAGGTTATCAAAAAACTAAATTTACGGTAACTATTATTTTTTTGCGAGGGAAAATCACCAAGCTCCTCTAATATTTTACTTTTCTATCACTATAACACCATGCATTTGAAACAGCTGGTTTTAACTATTATACATGTTACAAACTATGATAAACTTTCTTTGTCAGCGTAATTTATGGTGCGGTTTTCTGTATTCTTAAAGAAATACGGCTGTTTAAGTTAAGTTAGCACACGAGATAAAATTATTATATTCCTAAAATAATCTAGAAACGATATTTTTAAAATAATATTCTTATTGGGAACTTTACACATTATGTCCCGTGGCAAAATCTACCTAGGACGCTTTATTTAGATATACTCTAACTAGATTATATGCATTGTCGCCAATTTAAGCCTTTATACAGGGGTTGGATCTCATATTTCGGAAAAAATAAGAAAATGGCCATAGCCGGATTTTGCCAATTATTTTACGCTATAAAATCTACATGGTATGTCTCATTTGGATGACCCTTAACTAAAAATTACGATTAGCCGCCGAATTAAACCTTCAAACAGGGGTTAGAGATCATATTTCGAAAAAAAAATTCTTATAATTCGCTTAAAAGCTACAGTCGGACATTAACTAAGAAAGTGCATCAAAATTGTTTATTTGATTTAAATAAAAACGTAAACGCGGTATTCAAGAAATATTTTATGGTAGTAGCTTCTGATTTTCCGAAATTGTTTCATTGCAACAGCAAAAATTATCAAGTCAACGTTTGCACACTCGATTTGACAAAAATGAGTAAAAATCAGGGTATAAAGTTACAAGAGAGATGAAACGAATATTATTATCAAAACATTCTATGTCTACTAACTTTAGGTTAATTTAATATCAAGGGTACGTGTTTGTCTTAAATCTTAATTCGATGGATTTAAAATGTTTTTAAAGGTCCAACTATACAAAATAGGTTTTCAAAAAACTAAATTTACGGTAATTATTATTTCTTTGCGAGGGAAAATCACCAAGCTCCTCTAATATTTTACTTTTCTAGCATTATAACATTTGAAACAGATTGTTTTACTAGTATACTTGTTACAAACTATGATGAACTTTCTTTGGCAGCGTGATTTATGGTGCGGTTTTCTGTATTCCTAAATAAATACGGCTGTTTAAGTTTAGTTAGCACACGAGATAAAATTAATTTATTAATAAAATAATCTAAAGTTGAGAAACGATATTTTTAAAATAATATTTTTAGTGGGAACTTTACACATTATGTCCCGTGGCAAAATCTACATAGGACGCTTTATTTAGATATACTTTAACTAGATTTTATGCATTGTCGCCCATTTAAGCCTTTATACAGGGGTTGGATCTCATATTTCGGAAAAAAAGGGAAATGGCCATAGCCGGATTTTGCAAATTATTTCACGCTACAAAATCTACATGGTGTCTCATTTGGATGACCTTTAACTGAAAATTACGCTTAGCCGCCGAATTAAACCTTCAAACAGGGTTTGGAGCTCTTATTTCGAAAAAGAAATTCTTATAATTCTCTTAAAAGCTACAATCGGACATTAACAAAAAAAGTGCATCAAAATTGTTTATTTGATTTAAATAAAAACGTAAACGCGGTATTTAAGACATATTTTGTGGTAGTAGCTTCTGATGTTCCGAAATTGTTTCATTGCAATAGCAAAAATTATCAAGTCGACGTTTGCACACTCGATATGACAAAAATGAGTTAAAATCACTTGCAAAAAAATCAGAATATAAAGTTACAAGAGAGATGAAACGAATATTATTATCAAGACATCCTATGTCTACTAACTTTAGATTAATTTGATATCAAGGGTACGTGGTTGTCTTAAATCTTAATTCAATGGATTTATTATGTTTTTAAAGGTCCAACTATACAAAATAGGTTATCAAAAAACTAAATTTACGGTAATTATTATTTTTTTGCGAGGGAAAATCACCAAGCTCCTCTAATATTTTACTTTTCTATCACTATAACACCATGCATTTGAAACAGCTTGTTTTAACTATTATACATGTTACAAACTATGATAAACTTTCTTTGTCAGCGTAATTTATGGTGCGGTTTTCTGTATTCTTAAAGAAATACGGCTGTTTAAGTTAAGTTAGCACACGAGATAAAATTATTATATTCCTAAAATAATCTAAAGTTGAGAAACGATATTTTTAAAATAATATTCTTATTGGGAACTTTACACATTAAGTCCCGTGGCAAAATCTACATAGGACGCTTTATTTAGATATACTTTAACTAAATTTAATGCATTGTCGGCCATTTAAGCCTTTATAAAGGGGTTGGATCTCATATTTCGGAAAAAATAAGAAATTGACCTTAGCCGGAATTTGCAAATTTTTTCACGCTACAAAATCTACATGATATGTCTCATTTGGATGACCTTTAACTAAAAATTACGCTTAGCCGCCGAATTAAACCTTCAAACAGGGGTTGGAGCTCATATTTCGAAAAAAAAAATTCTTATAATCCGCTTAAAAGTTACGATCGGACATTAACAAAGAAAGTGCATCAAAATTGTTTATTTGATTTAAATAAAAACGTAAACGCGGTATTTAAGAAATATTTTGTGGTAGTAGCTTCTGATTTTCCGAAATTATTTCAATGCAATAGCAAAAATGATCAAGTCGACGTTTGCACACTCGATATGACAAAAATGAGTTAAAATCACTTGCAAAGAAATCAGAATATAAAGTTACAAGAGAGATGAAACGAATATTATTATCAAGACATCCTATGTCTACTAACTTTAGATTAATTTGATATCAAGGGTACGTGGTTGTCTTAAATCTTAATTCAATGGATTTAAAATGTTTTTAAAAGATCAACTATACAAAATAGGTCATCAAAAAACTAAATTTACGGTAATTATTATTCCCGGAACCTTGGGTCAGAAATGACGCCATATGTGGATTAAGGCTAAGAAACTACTCTCTCTATTACGCCAGGGGCAATGGTAAGCCAAGAACTTGTATTTTAGCTAAAAATAAAATATTCCTAATGCCTAATTTTAGTAACCAGGACATAACAACGGTCAAACTGGAGCGCAAAGGAGGGACACCAATAATACTGTCATCCGTATACATGGCGCATGACGTTCCAACTCCATCGGTAGATGTCCAAAATATTGTGGAATCTACCAGGATTTCTAAGCAAAGCCTAATCTTGGGATGTGATGCCAACGCCCATCACACAATATGGGGTAGCACGGACATCAATGACCGAGGTGAGTGTCTTTTTAATTTTATTATAAATACTAACCTTAGCTTATGCAATAACGGTAATACACCTACATTTGTTACTGCGAACAGACAGAAAGTTCTGGACGTCACGCTTACAAATGAATCCAACGATCTAAAGGTACAAAACTGGAGAGTGTCCAGCGAGGATTCGTTCTCGGACCATCGTTGGATTCTATTTGATATCAGTGAGTCCACGTACTTGCCTACACCATTTCGTAACCCTAAAAGAACAGATTGGGAAAAATTTTGCGGAATCATCTCTGGAGAACTGGCAAATCCTCCCAACAATCTCTTACCAAATAAGGCTTCAATTGATGAAGCATTTAATAAACTAACAAATACCCTGGAGCAGCATTTTTCAAAAGCTGTCCGATAAGCAGACCAGCGAAAAAGCCATATCCACCATGGTGGAACGCAGAGCTGGGTCAGCTAAGAAGGGACATGCGAAGGCTATTTAACAAAGCAAAGAGCAAACGTACTGAAGATGAGAGCTCTTATAGAGAGGCTCTAAAGACGTTCAAGAAAGCGATTAGAAAATCTCAAAGAAGCGCTTGGCACAATTAGAGCGAGCGGATTGAGAGTACAAACGAAGCCGCTAGACTTAGAAAAGTTCTATCAAAGGAGCCTAGTGCTCCCTCTTTTCTAAAAAAGGATGATGGGACATACACAGAGAGTAGTGGGGAAACCCTTGAACTGCTGATTGATTCCCACTTTCCTGGTAATACATCGGCCATAGAGCCCCTTATCGATCAAGGAGACGTTCCGGATTTGAATAGCATCAAATCAGTAGTCACTTACGATAAGCTAGAATGGGCGATTGACTCATTTGAACCTTACAAATCACCAGGATTAGACGGGATAATGCCCGAGTAGTCATGGCCTTACTTGAGACCACCCCCACTCCTCTACCTCTGACGTCATAGGCCCCGCCCCTTTTGATCTGTCACTTGTCATCTGTCATACGTCATCTGTCAAACTTCATACTCTTGGGCGATAGCTATTTAGGCATTATCTACTTAGGCGTTAGCTACTTGGGCCGTAGCTACTTGGGGCAATAGTATCATTGGCACTAGTTGTCATTGGGTAAACGTCATCCATCATATGTGATACGCCATCTATTACATGTCACTTGAACATCACCTACTTAGGTATTCATATTTGGGGGCCCCAAGTCTTCAAGTCGGGACTCCGCTAAAAGCCCTACCTCTAAGAACCGGTACCCCAATAATTTCTAAGTGGGGCCCCTATTGAAATTAAATGATTAAAAAAAGTTTTACCTGTGTGGATTCGATCCCGGGTCACTGGATTACAATTCTAATGTCGTACCATTACGCCAGCTGAGCTCATTGCAAAAACTCGGCGGCTGGTTGATGCTATTAAGTACAGCGTCTACGAGAGTCATATCATGACGTACCATGATAAGTAGTTTTTAAAGGGGAAGTAAGATTAATAATAATATATTTGTTAAAGTGTAGAGGGAACATAAACAGAAAATAAAATTAACTGTAACTATAAATAAATTTGGTAATACATGCAGTGTTTATTTACAGCAATGTTTAAAGAACGAGCAATAAACAACTAAACCCTGCTGAACAGGTTAATCAACATCTAATAAACGACTAAAACATCTAAAAACGTATATTTAACAGGTCTTGAACAGGTAAAATTGAGAAAAATAAATGAAATTTGCATAAAGAGAGGATATAGATAACATAAATTCTGCTAATACCTATAACTCGTATGTACAATATTGTTTTAATATACCTAAGAAACAACTAAAACCTCTTTGAACTCTTCTTGATCATGTAAAAACCTAAAATAAATAAGGGTAGGTACAACCCCTGTACTAATACTTCTTGATATCAAATTAAAGGTAAAAATGTCAATAACAGATGTTTAAGGGTTATATTTCTAACTGAAGTACCGTTTAGAACTCAATAAATTGATAATATTTTATGTTTTAAACTAAAATTACGATGCAACGTTCCAACGGCGTTTATAACCGACAAACAGCTCCAAAAAGTTCATTTTTGCCACTAAATGAGAGAAAAATAGGTAAAAATAGCCTAAACATCGCGTATACACAACCCAATTTTTGCTAATATCTATGTACGGTTTAAAGATACGCAATAAATAACTAAAAACTTCTCTAAATTGAGTTGCTAAAACATCTAAAAAATCACTAAAGTACCAAAAAACGGCCCTTGAACCCATAAAAATGGGGTAAAATTATTACATTATCAATATCCAACGAATGATAAAAATACAGGTAAGTCGAAGATGTTATTTTTTTATTAACACAAAGTGTTTAAAACTTCTAAAAGCACGGTAGAATTGTGTAATAGACGACGAAGGATAAATCGATAAATAGCATTGCACATTGAAAATGTTATATTGCGTAATATACTTAGAATTTTGCACATACAAAGGTAATTTAATACTACAGGGTGGTCTGGGTTAGACTTAAAAACAAAAATACCTAAATATCGTTTGTGTGAAGGGTACTAGATAGGTATAAATGTAGTCACTTGGTAATTATATCCACCAAAAATGTCTAATCACTTATCTCAGGTAAGGTTGGGTCTACCATAATGATATAGTATATGGCCGCGACTGAATCGGCACTAACTAGCATAGTAAACAGCACGTTATACTAGGAAGCATTATCAAAGAGTTGGACAACATTCATCATATTATCACTAGGATGTGTGGGTTCTTTATAGTCATTAGACAACACATTGTCAATATTACTATTATATACCTAACTAAGACAACAACCACCGTTGTAGAGTGGGATTACCGATGACTAGTTGGTACTCTCTTACTATAATGCAAGCCCTGGCGTAATCTGAGAATTCGTCAACCCTTGCCGCGAACGACTACCATCTATACTAGTGTTAATCTGATAAATGCACGTTGCAAGTATTACAAACATCCAACAAAATGAAATACATTGCGGTTAGGTATGACTAATTGATGGCCGAGATATTATATAAAAGGTAATAGCTGAAAAACTTACATGGAAAAGCAAATAGAAAAGCTAATCAAGTACTTACAGCTAGATGTATAATTAATAATACAGTCCCTAGGTTCTGCATTATAGTATACATATTTAAATGTCTTGAGAATATTGGTCCAGCTAAAACATACATAAATTGTATCACTAGAACGAGTAGTTAAGCGCAAGAATTTAGGGGACTTCCGGTTGACCTTATTTACCTAAATCTTATGGTATGTAAAAAGTGTATTAATGAGTTAATAAATTAGCTAAATAAGGTCTTAACAGAGTGCCAGAACGTGAACTGAGTCCCCAGGCGCACTCCATTTCGATTTTTAGGCTAAAACGAAAGTTTCAAAAGCAAAACCTTATGAATAAAATCCAAAATATTGGTAGACTTTATTTTTTATTAATACAATATCTATATACATTATATGGTTTTCTGTGTCTTATAGCCATAAGGTTCAGAGCCACCATCGGGGAGAAATTTTCTTTTTGTGGAATTGGGCCTGTAAAGCTTGGTTTCTGCACATGTTGTCACCATAATGATCCTTGGTTCGTCGAATGTTCTTTGAGACAATGGGTATTGGATCTGATTTGTGGAGGACCATATCTTTAATAGAATTAAAATTAATCAACTGCGACGCACTATAATTTAACGAAATGCCCTTGACTCTACATAACATATCTATAAATTATTTGACAGGGGTCAAAAGCTATCAATTCGCGGGGGTAAAAATACTATAAAGCATTATTAAGTGGGCTCTGTTTTACCCTGTAGCCGATAGTGAGTAAAGGGGGAGGGAAGTTGTCACCTGTCAATTAAGATATGTCAAGTTCACCAGTCACATGTCAAATGTTAAAATTGAAATCTAACGCGTAGGTCGTGTTCAGGGTGATGTAATAAGTCGTTTAAAAAAAACCCAAAGTCGATCGGCTAGCTGGTTCGGAAGATATAGTTTATTGCGATTAGGGCCCTTATAGCTAAAGGCGGAAAGGTAAAATTTGCCAAACGGGTATAAGATGAGTATACCTATCGACTAGTGAAGGAATATTTAAAAAATCTCAATTAATAATGGTGCTAGACGTATACAACCATTAGGCCTTAACACAAGATATGTAAAATTGGTTCTATACAATGGTTATTGTCAATGATTATTATTAATATAGTTCCAGGAGGAAATATCTATACAATATCAGTAAAATCGCCAAAGCTGCCAAAACGGCACATCTGAAAATTCTAACTTTTTCCATATTTACATTACTAAACCATGCCTATTTAATCCCAAAATCAAAATACTTCAAAGTCTTCAAATTATCAGTAAAACCATAATAATTGCCAAAACGACGCCTCAGATTTTTATAATTTTATCTAATATACCCATTATTAAGCCATACCTATAGAACCCCGCATTAAAAAAATAAGGCCATTTTGGAAATGCGCAGAAACCAAAATCGATGTTTCAAAGTTAAATAGGAGGAAATATTATGCGCAAATAGCAGAAAAAGTACCTTCGGTACTACGACTGCCCTTTTGGCACTATTTTAAGTATATTAAAAAACACCCTATTATGGTATTTTTAGGTGAAAAACAGAAAATACGATATAGACAGCGTTTATATTAAACCTTCTAGGTGGTTCATTCATAGTCGTAAATATTTCAAAATATATTTAATACATCTAAATTAAATAATCAGGGCAACTTGTTATTGTGGTTACGGATATTATGTTGCTGCAAATAATGTATTATCAGTAGAATATTTATCAACTGCATGTGTTCGCTTAACCGCCGACCGGAAACATGTCTGGCAGTGATAATAGTTAATTAGATAAGTATTATTAACAGAATATTTATCAAATGTGGGCATACACTTAACCACATACCGGGAAACATTGCGGTTGCTGTCGGATGTGATAACAGTTTCTTACATGCATTATAATGATTATTTTTTAAAAATTTTATAAGCGAAATAATGTAAATGTAATTATTATATCTCCGAGAATGTGGTTAGCGATTAATTACCATGTTTAATAAACGTATGAAGTCAGAAGGATTGCATCATCTTATGGGCATAAATACGAGCAAAAGCATTCATTCTTCAGACGTTTCCCAAGCGCTTATACAGACAAGGTGTTGGCTAGCGAATTCCAATTTTTCTTATTGTGTAGTGTGTGTTATTATTTGGTAAGTACAGATATTATTTGTTATATTATATCAGTGCATAATTATTTAAATATTATTGGCTCTATCAAAAATTAGGTACCAAATAAGGTAACACGGTGGTACATATTTTTAAAATGTATTGTTCTTTTAGTGTTATGACGTTTAAACTAAAAACAGAATAACTAAGGTTATGCTTGCTTATTAGGCAATAAATGTGTATTATCAATAATAGGAAAAATTGAAATAATTAAATAAAATTCCTTAACACAAGATATGTAAAATTGGTTCTATACAATGGTTATTGTCAATGATTATTATTAATATAGTTCCAGGAGGAAATATCTATACAATATCAGTAAAATCGCCGAAGCTGCCAAAACGGCACAACTGAAAATTCTAACTTTTTCCATATTTACATTACTAAACCATGCCTATTTAATCCCAAAATCAAAATACTTCAAAGTCTTCAAATTATCAGTAAAACCATAATAATTGCCAAAACGACGCCTCAGATTTTTATAATTTTATCTAATATACCCATTATTAAGCCATACCTATAGAACCCCGCATTAAAAAAATAAGGCCATTTCGGAAATGCGCAGAAACCAAAATCGATGTTTCAAAGTTAAATAGGAGGAAATATTATGCGCAAATAGCAGAAAAAGTACCTTCGGTACTACGACTGCCCTTTTGGCACTATTATAAGTATATTAAAAAACACCCTATTATGGTATTTTTAGGTGAAAAACAGAAAATACGATATAGACAGCGTTTATATTAAACCTTCTAGGTGGTTCATTCATAGTCGTAAATATTTCAAAATATATTTAATACATCTAAATTAAATAATCAGGGCAACTTGTTATTGTGGTTACGGATATTATGTTGCTGCAAATAATGTATTATCAGTAGAATATTTATCAACTGCATGTGTTCGCTTAACCGCCGACCGGAAACATGTCTGGCAGTGATAATAGTTAATTAGATAAGTATTATTAACAGAATATTTATCAAATGTGGGCATACACTTAACCACATACCGGGAAACATTGCGGTTGCTGTCGGATGTGATAACAGTTTCTTACATGCATTATAATGATTATTTTTTAAAAATTTTATAAGCGAAATAATGTAAATGTAATTATTATATCTCCGAGAATGTGGTTAGCGATTAATTACCATGTTTAATAAACGTATGAAGTCAGAAGGATTGCATCATCTTATGGGCATAAATACGAGCAAAAGCATTCATTCTTCAAACGTTTCCCAAGCGCTTATACAGACAAGGTGTTGGCTAGCGAATTCTAATTTTTCTTATTGTGTAGTGTGTGTTATTATTTGGTAAGTACAGATATTATTTGTTATATTATATCAGTGCATAATTATTTAAATATTGTTGGCTCTATCAAAAATTAGGTACCAAATAAGGTAACACGGTTGTACATATTTTTAAAAGTATTGTTCTTTTAGTGTTATGACGTTTAAACTAAAAACAGAATAACTAAGGTTATGCTTGCTTATTAGGCAATAAATGTGTATTATCAATAATAGGAAAAATTGAAATAATTAAATAAAATTCCTTAACACAAGATATGTAAAATTGGTTCTATACAATGGTTATTGTCAATGATTATTATTAATATAGTTCCAGGAGGAAATATCTATACAATATCAGTAAAATCGTCAAAGCTGCCAAATTTTTTCCATATTTACATTACTAAACCATGCCTATTTAATCCCAAAATCAAAATACTTCAAAGTCTTCAAATTATCAGTAAAACCATAAAAATTGAAATAATTAAATAAAATTCATAATATATAAAATATCTATTCACTCTGTATATACGTAATGCACATAAATGCTCGTCGTCAATGGTGGTAAATCGAAAGTCAATTTCTGATAAAATAATCTCTTATTAGTACATTGGTGGTATACTGGTGATACATGTGTTTATAGGGCAATAATTAAGATTTGGGTAAGTGCAGAATTGATTTTACTGTGAATAACTGTCGCGGAAAAGTATTGTTTAAACCCCTCCTTTTGGTTTTACCTATTTTTAGTAATGAAAAAAGTGAAAGATTTTGCGAATGTATACGTGACCTAATTTATGTCAGCGCTTTCAAGTTATCTAGCAGTGCAGCGATTGTTGTATATTTTCGGTAAATACTTATACTTAAAAGTCTATGCAGCACATTGAAAATTATAGCTTAATTGCCTCAAGAGTTTTTAATTGGTTTTAGAATCAAGTATAGAAACACAATAGGGTCATAGTGTTAGTAAATATTTTTAGTTAAAATAATAGACGTTGGGTTTTATTTAAAGAGTCCTTATAAAAATTAATTCGTGTATCAGATAAAGATAACGGAGGGTAGTAGAAAAACTGCTTATCAGGGTTACGTCGTACACCAGAGGCGTACAGATCACCACTGTTTTAGGGAGTTAAAGCAAGTCTGCTGATACTTTTATTTTATTGCTTTACCTATATTTCCACTACTGCTGCCTGTTATATTATATCAGTGCGACGACCTATTTATGATAATAGCTGATTTCTAGGGTGTTTTCCCTATATTAACACATTAATTATCAGTAAATGTTTACAGATTTTGGACTGGTTTATACTGTGTTATACCCTTGTCGAATGAAGTAGATGCTTCGAGTGTTTTAATTAGCAACTGGAATCAACAACAAATATGGTGTTTTTGTATGATATATATATATATATATAAAACTGCGTTTGCAATATGATAAATTATGATAATAATTATTAAGTAGCAAATAAAACACCACAGATAGAAAACAATAACACGACAGGGATAAAACACATAGATAACATCGATAAGCTAAAAACAGACCTGTTTCTAATACCCCGGTTTTATAATCATACAACCCAACATGCCTATAACAATTAGCGGGTCAAATATTATGCAATAAAAATATAGGCAAAATATAGCAGGTTTCAAGACTTGAGATTAAATAATTCCTACATAACGACAGCCATCTGTTATAGTATACAATTAAAATCATTTTAAGCCTGTAATTATAATATTTTTTATACATTTTCTATATAAACCAGATGCCTGCAGTTTAAAAGACAATAATTTTCCTGTTATTCTAATGTGTTACATGATGGGTCTAAGGGTTGGAGGGGGTGAACAACCCTTTAAATAATATAATTTTTAACGTTATGTGTAGATGGCATCAAACATAAGTCATCTTACATCGTTTAACATTGGATGGTTTTTTTAACAGGGTTCTTTTTTAAACAGGGTAGTTTTTTAACAGGGTGGTTTTTTAACAGGGTGGCTTTTAACAGGGTGGTTTTTTAACAGGGTGGTTTTTTAACAGGGTGGTTTTTTAACAGGGTGGTTTTTTAACAGGGTAGTTTTTTAACAGGGTGGTTTTTTAACAGGGTGGTTTTTAAACAGAGTGGTTTTTAAGACTGATATTTTATAGAAAATGATTGAAATCATATTTATTTACCTCCTACGCGCTTGTACACTGTATAGCAATAGATATTTAGGGCGTTAAACTTTAGAGTTGTTAAAATCTTTAACACATAGCGTTTTTATGTGATTTTTGATCACAAGATAATAAGGTACTAGATCAGACCATATTGAACAATAGGTTCTTAGTAACAAAAATGTTCTTATTTACTTCTAAAATATTTAAAGTTATATAATACTTATTAAAATACATGTTATTTTATGCACCTTGGATGACCATATTATTCATATTCATTATTGCACAAGCAATATTGTTAGGGGCCTAGATACGTTACGACACCTGTCTATGTTAAAACAAAAAAAATATATGCCTCTTAAATGGTAACTTTTTTATTTACTATATCTAGATACATTATTATAAATAAGTAGAAAACGACAAACTAACTACTTCATTCAAGCTTAAGTTTTTAGAGTTTTTGCTATAATTAGTTCTTCGGCTGTGTTTTGTATACACTCATTGCATTGAAGATATGGGAATCGTATTGGTTTAGGATGGCTTTGAATTTGGGATACTAAGACATCAAGTACATTTTTCTCAAACCAGTCCATTAAGTCTCCTTTTCCTCTTTGCTTAAGCATTTGTACTATTTTTTCTTCTTGTCCCGAGTCAAATCTAACAGTAAACAGAATAAGTGGGGTGACCGTTGCAAATCCTTTAGAGGCAGAGCGGAAACAACTTCGAAGCCGTTCTCTAATATCCTTTTCCGTCTGTGGTGCTTGTCCCTCAACTATTGCTTTGAGTAATTCATAGTATAACTCCTCATGATGTCCAATATTTACATAATAACAACTTGGACAATACGTTTTAAAATCATAATCTGATATTCCCTTGCGGTCTTTTCGTAGGATACCCCCAACTCTATAGCCGTCCTTGTCCAGGCATATCTCGCATTTTTCTTTCAACTCAGGACGACACTCGCTGCAGTCACAAGGGCGTCCTCAAAAACACTCTTTAGGCATTGTGCTCGCTTCAACTGATCAACAAAGACTAATTGTTTAGGGATAATAATATAATAATATAGTAGCTTGAGAGGGTTAAAAGTGGAGGGGGTAAAAGTGGAGGGGGTAAAATTTTAAAATACTGTTGTGTTTTGTTACAGATTTTTATGATAGTTAAACTTCTATCACTTTCGACTAGCAAAATATTATTGTTCTCGGTAAGTAATATATTCTAAAATAAAAGTCCAAAACTGTGTGTACATCTACTGCATACTTAGCCTTGAATATTTATTGCAGGCTTTCTGAACGTATCCTATTTTCTGAACGCACCCTTAGTTCCTAAATTTTGGCAAACCGAGGTTATAAATAGAGGTGCCACAGAGCGATTCTGTCAGTCTTTACTAGTCTCTTGAAGTGTGCAGACGTGTCTGTAAGAGCTCCGCAAAATGGAAAAGTTTATCATTTTAAAGATGCTATTCAAAAAGTGCGCCGATACAATATTACAGGTCGTACCCTGGAATTTAGGTTAAAGTCTATACCTGAGGGTGTTAAACCGGTTGGATGGGTGCGGGAGGGAATTAATCAAATTGTTCAAAAGGCTACAGAGGGCCTTCAGCCCCTGGACCAGGTAGGATTTAGTTTCTGTTCCAAAGATTTTAATCGTGGTGAGGGGTGGCTTCGATTTAAACCGGCTGCAAAAATAAATTACGAAGATGTCTGGAACGTGATCAGCAACGTGTATCAGTCTAACTCATCTGGTTTAAACACCGAATCATTTTGCTTGAAAGTTACTACTGTGTGTTTGCCAGCCGGTAGGGGAAGGGGGAGCAAATATAATAGTTTCGACGAGGAGTGTGGTATGAGAAGGAGCATTGTAACCATTAAAAATACAGACAATCTATGCCTGCCTCGCGCTTTGGTGGTTGCTATGGCTAATATTACAAAAGACAGTGAATTTAGCAGGGTTAGAAGAGATGTCGGCAAAATTCAGACAGAAAGAACAAGGACACTGCTGGAAAGCTCTCAAATTATCATTCCCACAGATGGGGCCGGTATTCCTGAGCTACAAAAATTCCAAGATTATTTGACCGATTATAAAATTATTGTTTACAGCTATGGATCAAAGGGAAGGGATGTAATTTTTGAAGGGGCTAACGAGAGCGGCAAAAGACTTAATTTGTTACATCATGAGGGGCATTTTAATGTAATAACGTCACTCACAGCCGCTTTTTGCTGTAATTATTATTGCGAGGCATGTTATATACCATACGATCATATACATAAACACCGGTGCGGTGGAATGTGCCCCGGTTGTTTTCAGTCACCAAAATGTGTTGATAATCAAATTAAGATTATCTGTGATAACTGTCATAGAAGTTTTAGAGGAAAAATATGTTTCGAAAACCATCTAAAGGTGGGTTCGTGGGAAAAGACTACTGTTTGTGTTGAAGTTAGGAGCTGCGAGCATTGTTTTAAAACTGTAAAGGGCAATAGGAAACACATTTGCGGAGAGGTCTTTTGTAAGAATTGCAATTCACATGTGGCCGAAAATCACCTTTGTTACATTCAAAAAGATAATGGCAAGCCTAAAACAAAAGATATTCTGTTTGTGTTCTATGACTTGGAAACGCGACAAGAAGAAGTTTTGCAAGATGGGTCACTCCTCCATCAGGTCAATCTCTGCGTTTTTAAACAATGTTGTGATGAATGTATAAATCTGTCAATTGAAATTTGTAAAAAGTGTGGAGACCGTTTACAAAAAATAAAAGGAACGGATCAGGTTGGCTCATTTACGCAACATTTATTAACACTAAGAAAGAAGTTTAAGAACATTGTTGTAATTGCACACAATGGACAGGCTTTCGACCATCAATTTATACTAAACTATATCATGACTGAGACCGACTTCCATATTTACATTACTAAACCATGCCTATTTAATCCCAAAATCAAAATACTTCAAAGTCTTCAAATTATCAGTAAAACCATAATAATTGCCAAAACGACGCCTCAGATTTTTATAATTTTATCTAATATACCCATTATTAAGCCATACCTATAGAACCCCGCATTAAAAAAATAAGGCCATTTTGGAAATGCGCAGAAACCAAAATCGATGTTTCAAAGTTAAATAGGAGGAAATATTATGCGCAAATAGCAGAAAAAGTACCTTCGGTACTACGACTGCCCTTTTGGCACTATTTTAAGTATATTAAAAAACACCCTATTATGGTATTTTTAGGTGAAAAACAGAAAATACGATATAGACAGCGTTTATATTAAACCTTCTAGGTGGTTCATTCATAGTCGTAAATATTTCAAAATATATTTAATACATCTAAATTAAATAATCAGGGCAACTTGTTATTGTGGTTACGGATATTATGTTGCTGCAAATAATGTATTATCAGTAGAATATTTATCAACTGCATGTGTTCGCTTAACCGCAGACCGGAAACATGTCTGGCAGTGATAATAGTTAATTAGATAAGTATTATTAACAGAATATTTATCAAATGTGGGCATACACTTAACCACATACCGGGAAACATTGCGGTTGCTGTCGGATGTGATAACAGTTTCTTACATGCATTATAATGATTATTTTTTAAAAATTTTATAAGCGAAATAATGTAAATGTAATTATTATATCTCCGAGAATGTGGTTAGCGATTAATTACCATGTTTAATAAACGTATGAAGTCAGAAGGATTGCATCATCTTATGGGCATAAATACGAGCAAAATCATTCATTCTTCAAACGTTTCCCAAGCGCTTATACAGACAAGGTGTTGGCTAGCGAATTCTAATTTTTCTTATTGTGTAGTGTGTGTTATTATTTGGTAAGTACAGATATTATTTGTTATATTATATCAGTGCATAATTATTTAAATATTGTTGGCTCTATCAAAAATTAGGTACCAAATAAGGTAACACGGTGGTACATATTTTTAAAAGTATTGTTCTTTTAGTGTTATGACGTTTAAACTAAAAACAGAATAACTAAGGTTATGCTTGCTTATTAGGCAATAAATGTGTATTATCAATAATAGGAAAAATTGAAATAATTAAATAAAATTCCTTAACACAAGATATGTAAAATTGGTTCTATACAATGGTTATTGTCAATGATTATTATTAATATAGTTCCAGGAGGAAATATCTATACAATATCAGTAAAATCGTCAAAGCTGCCAGAACGGCACATCTGAAAATTCAAATTTTTTCCATATTTACATTACTAAACCATGCCTATTTAATCCCAAAATCAAAATACTTCAAAGTCTTCAAATTATCAGTAAAACCATAAAAATTGAAATAATTAAATAAAATTCATAATACATAAAATATCTATTCACTCTGTATATACGTAATGCACATAAATGCTCGTCGTCAATGGTGGTAAATCGAGGTGGTATACTGGTGATACATGTGTTTATAGGGCAATAATTAAGATTTGGGTAAGTGCAGAATTGATTTTACTGTGAATAACTGTCGCGGAAAAGTATTGTTTAAACCCCTCCTTTTGGTTTTACCTATTTTTAGTAATGAAAAAAGTGAAAGATTTTGCGAATGTATACGTGACCTAATTTATGTCAGCGCTTTCAAGTTATCTAGCAGTGCAGCGATTGTTGTATATTTTCGGTAAATACTTATACTTAAAAGTCTATGCAGCACATTGAAAATTATAGCTTAATTGCCTCAAGAGTTTTTAATTGGTTTTAGAATCAAGTATAGAAACACAATAGGGTCATGGTGTTAGTAAATATTTTTAGTTAAAATAATAGACATTGGGTTTTATTTAAAGAGTCCTTATAAAAATTAATTCGTGTATCAGATAAAGATAACGGAGGGTAGTAGAAAAACTGCTTATCAGGGTTACGTCGTACACCAGAGGCGTACAGATCACCACTGTTTTAGGGAGTTAAAGCAAGTCTGCTGATACTTTTATTTTATTGCTTTACCTATATTTCCACTACTGCTGCCTGTTATATTATATCAGTGCGACGACCTATTTATGATAATAGCTGATTTCTAGGGTGTTTTCCCTATATTAACACATTAATTATCAGTAAATGTTTACAGATTTTGGACTGGTTTATACTGTGTTATACCCTTGTCGAATGCAGTAGATGCTTCGAGTGTTTTAATTAGCAACTGGAATCAACAACAAATATGGTGTTTTTGTATGCTATATATATATATATAAAACTGCGTTTGCAATATGATAAATTATGATAATAATTATTAAGTAGCAAATAAAACACAGTTATTTTATAATATATTTATTTATAAAATTCTATTACACCTATTTTTTCAAGTTCTCTAAGAATTGTCATTATTTCACCACTATAGCAATTGTTTATATTACATTTCTCTAAATTTCGGAGCCTATCAACCAGCTCATTTACATCTCCATACTCCATTATTAGTTTAGCGGAACCATCTAACTCAGCTTTTTCTCTATTTTTCTTCTCTTCACCTGGACTATAACCATCAATCAAACTCTCCGGATCATCAGCTTCCACCACAGTTAGTCGGTTTTTAGCTGTTTCTGCCCACGCAATTTTTTTATTATTATTTAAGAACTTTCTGCTATTTATGGGCTTTGGAGCGTAGCGCCTTTTTGGTGGGAAAAGCTTAGAAATTATATTTGTGTACTTCCAGCTAGAACTCGATTTAATATGCTCGTTTCGGTCAAAATTTCTTTTATGTAAATTACATAGCAGTATTAGTTCTTTATATAGTTCCAAGTCTTTCTGAGAATATTTTTTGGGCTGTGTGCTTGTTAACAAATCGAGCAGTCCATTAGATAAAGTATAGGCTTCATTATTAATTACAATTGGTCGTTTTGGAATTCTACTGGAGTTTTTCCAAGAAACCACTCAGTACCATCGGTTCTAAATCCAAATACGTTCTCCTTTGGCATTTCCAGGAGCTTAAGTTTTATTCTTCTGTTTGCCATCTTACTCCTTTGATGTATAAGTCGCTAATAACATCTTTGAACCAGTATTTAACTATTTATTTAGTCACAATACAACATCAAGAAAACACTAACACCACAGATAGAAAACAATAACACGACAGGGATAAAACACATAGATAACATCGATAAGCTAAAAACAGACCTGTTTCTAATACCCCGGTTTTATAATCATACAACCCAACATGCCTATAACAATTAGCGGGTCAAATATTATGCAATAAAAATATAGGCAAAATATAGCAGGTTTCAAGACTTGAGATTAAATAATTCCTACATAACGACAGCCATCTGTTATAGTATACAATTAAAATCATTTTAAGCCTGTAATTATAATATTTTTTATACATTTTCTATATAAACCAGATGCCTGCAGTTTAAAAGACAATAATTTTCCTGTTATTCTAATGTGTTACATGATGGGTCTAAGGGTTGGAGGGGGTGAACAACCCTTTAAATAATATAATTTTTAACGTTATGTGTAGATGGCATCAAACATAAGTCATCTTACATCGTTTAACATTGGATGGTTTTTTTAACAGGGTTCTTTTTTAAACAGGGTAGTTTTTTAACAGGGTGGTTTTTTAACAGGGTGGCTTTTAACAGGGTGGTTTTTTAACAGGGTGGTTTTTTAACAGGGTGGTTTTTTAACAGGGTGGTTTTTTAACAGGGTAGTTTTTTAACAGGGTGGTTTTTTAACAGGGTGGTTTTTAAACAGAGTGGTTTTTAAGACTGATATTTTATAGAAAATGATTGAAATCATATTTATTTACCTCCTACGCGCTTGTACACTGTATAGCAATAGATATTTAGGGCGTTAAACTTTAGAGTTGTTAAAATCTTTAACACATAGCGTTTTTATGTGATTTTTGATCACAAGATAATAAGGTACTAGATCAGACCATATTGAACAATAGGTTCTTAGTAACAAAAATGTTCTTATTTACTTCTAAAATATTTAAAGTTATATAATACTTATTAAAATACATGTTATTTTATGCACCTTGGATGACCATATTATTCATATTCATTATTGCACAAGCAATATTGTTAGGGGCCTAGATACGTTACGACACCTGTCTATGTTAAAACAAAAAAAATATATGCCTCTTAAATGGTAACTTTTTTATTTACTATATCTAGATACATTATTATAAATAAGTAGAAAACGACAAACTAACTACTTCATTCAAGCTTAAGTTTTTAGAGTTTTTGCTATAATTAGTTCTTCGGCTGTGTTTTGTATACACTCATTGCATTGAAGATATGGGAATCGTATTGGTTTAGGATGGCTTTGAATTTGGGATACTAAGACATCAAGTACATTTTTCTCAAACCAGTCCATTAAGTCTCCTTTTTCTCTTTGCTTAAGCATTTGTACTATTTTTTCTTCTTGTCCCGAGTCAAATCTAACAGTAAACAGAATAAGTGGGGTGACCGTTGCAAATCCTTTAGAGGCAGAGCGGAAACAACTTCGAAGCCGTTCTCTAATATCCTTTTCCGTCTGTGGTGCTTGTCCCTCAACTATTGCTTTGAGTAATTCATAGTATAACTCCTCATGATGTCCAATATTTACATAATAACAACTTGGACAATACGTTTTAAAATCATAATCTGATATTCCCTTGCGGTCTTTTCGTAGGATACCCCCAACTCTATAGCCGTCCTTGTCCAGGCATATCTCGCATTTTTCTTTCAACTCAGGACGACACTCGCTGCAGTCACAAGGGCGTCCTCAAAAACACTCTTTAGGCATTGTGCTCGCTTCAACTGATCAACAAAGACTAATTGTTTAGGGATAATAATATAATAATATAGTAGCTTGAGAGGGTTAAAAGTGGAGGGGGTAAAAGTGGAGGGGGTAAAATTTTAAAATACTGTTGTGTTTTGTTACAGATTTTTATGATAGTTAAACTTCTATCACTTTCGACTAGCAAAATATTATTGTTCTCGGTAAGTAATATATTCTAAAATAAAAGTCCAAAACTGTGTGTACATCTACTGCATACTTAGCCTTGAATATTTATTGCAGGCTTTCTGAACGTATCCTATTTTCTGAACGCACCCTTAGTTCCTAAATTTTGGCAAACCGAGGTTATAAATAGAGGTGCCACAGAGCGATTCTGTCAGTCTTTACTAGTCTCTTGAAGTGTGCAGACGTGTCTGTAAGAGCTCCGCAAAATGGAAAAGTTTATCATTTTAAAGATGCTATTCAAAAAGTGCGCCGATACAATATTACAGGTCGTACCCTGGAATTTAGGTTAAAGTCTATACCTGAGGGTGTTAAACCGGTTGGATGGGTGCGGGAGGGAATTAATCAAATTGTTCAAAAGGCTACAGAGGGCCTTCAGCCCCTGGACCAGGTAGGATTTAGTTTCTGTTCCAAAGATTTTAATCGTGGTGAGGGGTGGCTTCGATTTAAACCGGCTGCAAAAATAAATTACGAAGATGTCTGGAACGTGATCAGCAACGTGTATCAGTCTAACTCATCTGGTTTAAACACCGAATCATTTTGCTTGAAAGTTACTACTGTGTGTTTGCCAGCCGGTAGGGGAAGGGGGAGCAAATATAATAGTTTCGACGAGGAGTGTGGTATGAGAAGGAGCATTGTAACCATTAAAAATACAGACAATCTATGCCTGCCTCGCGCTTTGGTGGTTGCTATGGCTAATATTACAAAAGACAGTGAATTTAGCAGGGTTAGAAGAGATGTCGGCAAAATTCAGACAGAAAGAACAAGGACACTGCTGGAAAGCTCTCAAATTATCATTCCCACAGATGGGGCCGGTATTCCTGAGCTACAAAAATTCCAAGATTATTTGACCGATTATAAAATTATTGTTTACAGCTATGGATCAAAGGGAAGGGATGTAATTTTTGAAGGGGCTAACGAGAGCGGCAAAAGACTTAATTTGTTACATCATGAGGGGCATTTTAATGTAATAACGTCACTCACAGCCGCTTTTTGCTGTAATTATTATTGCGAGGCATGTTATATACCATACGATCATATACATAAACACCGGTGCGGTGGAATGTGCCCCGGTTGTTTTCAGTCACCAAAATGTGTTGATAATCAAATTAAGATTATCTGTGATAACTGTCATAGAAGTTTTAGAGGAAAAATATGTTTCGAAAACCATCTAAAGGTGGGTTCGTGGGAAAAGACTACTGTTTGTGTTGAAGTTAGGAGCTGCGAGCATTGTTTTAAAACTGTAAAGGGCAATAGGAAACACATTTGCGGAGAGGTCTTTTGTAAGAATTGCAATTCACATGTGGCCGAAAATCACCTTTGTTACATTCAAAAAGATAATGGCAAGCCTAAAACAAAAGATATTCTGTTTGTGTTCTATGACTTGGAAACGCGACAAGAAGAAGTTTTGCAAGATGGGTCACTCCTCCATCAGGTCAATCTCTGCGTTTTTAAACAATGTTGTGATGAATGTATAAATCTGTCAATTGAAATTTGTAAAAAGTGTGGAGACCGTTTACAAAAAATAAAAGGAACGGATCAGGTTGGCTCATTTACGCAACATTTATTAACACTAAGAAAGAAGTTTAAGAACATTGTTGTAATTGCACACAATGGACAGGCTTTCGACCATCAATTTATACTAAACTATATCATGACTGAGACCGACTTCCATATTTACATTACTAAACCATGCCTATTTAATCCCAAAATCAAAATACTTCAAAGTCTTCAAATTATCAGTAAAACCATAATAATTGCCAAAACGACGCCTCAGATTTTTATAATTTTATCTAATATACCCATTATTAAGCCATACCTATAGAACCCCGCATTAAAAAAATAAGGCCATTTTGGAAATGCGCAGAAACCAAAATCGATGTTTCAAAGTTAAATAGGAGGAAATATTATGCGCAAATAGCAGAAAAAGTACCTTCGGTACTACGACTGCCCTTTTGGCACTATTTTAAGTATATTAAAAAACACCCTATTATGGTATTTTTAGGTGAAAAACAGAAAATACGATATAGACAGCGTTTATATTAAACCTTCTAGGTGGTTCATTCATAGTCGTAAATATTTCAAAATATATTTAATACATCTAAATTAAATAATCAGGGCAACTTGTTATTGTGGTTACGGATATTATGTTGCTGCAAATAATGTATTATCAGTAGAATATTTATCAACTGCATGTGTTCGCTTAACCGCAGACCGGAAACATGTCTGGCAGTGATAATAGTTAATTAGATAAGTATTATTAACAGAATATTTATCAAATGTGGGCATACACTTAACCACATACCGGGAAACATTGCGGTTGCTGTCGGATGTGATAACAGTTTCTTACATGCATTATAATGATTATTTTTTAAAAATTTTATAAGCGAAATAATGTAAATGTAATTATTATATCTCCGAGAATGTGGTTAGCGATTAATTACCATGTTTAATAAACGTATGAAGTCAGAAGGATTGCATCATCTTATGGGCATAAATACGAGCAAAATCATTCATTCTTCAAACGTTTCCCAAGCGCTTATACAGACAAGGTGTTGGCTAGCGAATTCTAATTTTTCTTATTGTGTAGTGTGTGTTATTATTTGGTAAGTACAGATATTATTTGTTATATTATATCAGTGCATAATTATTTAAATATTGTTGGCTCTATCAAAAATTAGGTACCAAATAAGGTAACACGGTGGTACATATTTTTAAAAGTATTGTTCTTTTAGTGTTATGACGTTTAAACTAAAAACAGAATAACTAAGGTTATGCTTGCTTATTAGGCAATAAATGTGTATTATCAATAATAGGAAAAATTGAAATAATTAAATAAAATTCCTTAACACAAGATATGTAAAATTGGTTCTATACAATGGTTATTGTCAATGATTATTATTAATATAGTTCCAGGAGGAAATATCTATACAATATCAGTAAAATCGTCAAAGCTGCCAGAACGGCACATCTGAAAATTCAAATTTTTTCCATATTTACATTACTAAACCATGCCTATTTAATCCCAAAATCAAAATACTTCAAAGTCTTCAAATTATCAGTAAAACCATAAAAATTGAAATAATTAAATAAAATTCATAATACATAAAATATCTATTCACTCTGTATATACGTAATGCACATAAATGCTCGTCGTCAATGGTGGTAAATCGAGGTGGTATACTGGTGATACATGTGTTTATAGGGCAATAATTAAGATTTGGGTAAGTGCAGAATTGATTTTACTGTGAATAACTGTCGCGGAAAAGTATTGTTTAAACCCCTCCTTTTGGTTTTACCTATTTTTAGTAATGAAAAAAGTGAAAGATTTTGCGAATGTATACGTGACCTAATTTATGTCAGCGCTTTCAAGTTATCTAGCAGTGCAGCGATTGTTGTATATTTTCGGTAAATACTTATACTTAAAAGTCTATGCAGCACATTGAAAATTATAGCTTAATTGCCTCAAGAGTTTTTAATTGGTTTTAGAATCAAGTATAGAAACACAATAGGGTCATGGTGTTAGTAAATATTTTTAGTTAAAATAATAGACATTGGGTTTTATTTAAAGAGTCCTTATAAAAATTAATTCGTGTATCAGATAAAGATAACGGAGGGTAGTAGAAAAACTGCTTATCAGGGTTACGTCGTACACCAGAGGCGTACAGATCACCACTGTTTTAGGGAGTTAAAGCAAGTCTGCTGATACTTTTATTTTATTGCTTTACCTATATTTCCACTACTGCTGCCTGTTATATTATATCAGTGCGACGACCTATTTATGATAATAGCTGATTTCTAGGGTGTTTTCCCTATATTAACACATTAATTATCAGTAAATGTTTACAGATTTTGGACTGGTTTATACTGTGTTATACCCTTGTCGAATGCAGTAGATGCTTCGAGTGTTTTAATTAGCAACTGGAATCAACAACAAATATGGTGTTTTTGTATGCTATATATATATATATAAAACTGCGTTTGCAATATGATAAATTATGATAATAATTATTAAGTAGCAAATAAAACACAGTTATTTTATAATATATTTATTTATAAAATTCTATTACACCTATTTTTTCAAGTTCTCTAAGAATTGTCATTATTTCACCACTATAGCAATTGTTTATATTACATTTCTCTAAATTTCGGAGCCTATCAACCAGCTCATTTACATCTCCATACTCCATTATTAGTTTAGCGGAACCATCTAACTCAGCTTTTTCTCTATTTTTCTTCTCTTCACCTGGACTATAACCATCAATCAAACTCTCCGGATCATCAGCTTCCACCACAGTTAGTCGGTTTTTAGCTGTTTCTGCCCACGCAATTTTTTTATTATTATTTAAGAACTTTCTGCTATTTATGGGCTTTGGAGCGTAGCGCCTTTTTGGTGGGAAAAGCTTAGAAATTATATTTGTGTACTTCCAGCTAGAACTCGATTTAATATGCTCGTTTCGGTCAAAATTTCTTTTATGTAAATTACATAGCAGTATTAGTTCTTTATATAGTTCCAAGTCTTTCTGAGAATATTTTTTGGGCTGTGTGCTTGTTAACAAATCGAGCAGTCCATTAGATAAAGTATAGGCTTCATTATTAATTACAATTGGTCGTTTTGGAATTCTACTGGAGTTTTTCCAAGAAACCACTCAGTACCATCGGTTCTAAATCCAAATACGTTCTCCTTTGGCATTTCCAGGAGCTTAAGTTTTATTCTTCTGTTTGCCATCTTACTCCTTTGATGTATAAGTCGCTAATAACATCTTTGAACCAGTATTTAACTATTTATTTAGTCACAATACAACATCAAGAAAACACTAACACCACAGATAGAAAACAATAACACGACAGGGATAAAACACATAGATAACATCGATAAGCTAAAAACAGACCTGTTTCTAATACCCCGGTTTTATAATCATACAACCCAACATGCCTATAACAATTAGCGGGTCAAATATTATGCAATAAAAATATAGGCAAAATATAGCAGGTTTCAAGACTTGAGATTAAATAATTCCTACATAACGACAGCCATCTGTTATAGTATACAATTAAAATCATTTTAAGCCTGTAATTATAATATTTTTTATACATTTTCTATATAAACCAGATGCCTGCAGTTTAAAAGACAATAATTTTCCTGTTATTCTAATGTGTTACATGATGGGTCTAAGGGTTGGAGGGGGTGAACAACCCTTTAAATAATATAATTTTTAACGTTATGTGTAGATGGCATCAAACATAAGTCATCTTACATCGTTTAACATTGGATGGTTTTTTTAACAGGGTTCTTTTTTAAACAGGGTAGTTTTTTAACAGGGTGGTTTTTTAACAGGGTGGCTTTTAACAGGGTGGTTTTTTAACAGGGTGGTTTTTTAACAGGGTGGTTTTTTAACAGGGTGGTTTTTTAACAGGGTAGTTTTTTAACAGGGTGGTTTTTTAACAGGGTGGTTTTTAAACAGAGTGGTTTTTAAGACTGATATTTTATAGAAAATGATTGAAATCATATTTATTTACCTCCTACGCGCTTGTACACTGTATAGCAATAGATATTTAGGGCGTTAAACTTTAGAGTTGTTAAAATCTTTAACACATAGCGTTTTTATGTGATTTTTGATCACAAGATAATAAGGTACTAGATCAGACCATATTGAACAATAGGTTCTTAGTAACAAAAATGTTCTTATTTACTTCTAAAATATTTAAAGTTATATAATACTTATTAAAATACATGTTATTTTATGCACCTTGGATGACCATATTATTCATATTCATTATTGCACAAGCAATATTGTTAGGGGCCTAGATACGTTACGACACCTGTCTATGTTAAAACAAAAAAAATATATGCCTCTTAAATGGTAACTTTTTTATTTACTATATCTAGATACATTATTATAAATAAGTAGAAAACGACAAACTAACTACTTCATTCAAGCTTAAGTTTTTAAAGTTTTTGCTATAATTAGTTCTTCGGCTGTGTTTTGTATACACTCATTGCATTGAAGATATGGGAATCGTATTGGTTTAGGATGGCTTTGAATTTGGGATACTAAGACATCAAGTACATTTTTCTCAAACCAGTCCATTAAGTCTCCTTTTCCTCTTTGCTTAAGCATTTGTACTATTTTTTCTTCTTGTCCCGAGTCAAATCTAACAGTAAACAGAATAAGTGGGGTGACCGTTGCAAATCCTTTAGAGGCAGAGCGGAAACAACTTCGAAGCCGTTCTCTAATATCCTTTTCCGTCTGTGGTGCTTGTCCCTCAACTATTGCTTTGAGTAATTCATAGTATAACTCCTCATGATGTCCAATATTTACATAATAACAACTTGGACAATACGTTTTAAAATCATAATCTGATATTCCCTTGCGGTCTTTTCGTAGGATACCCCCAACTCTATAGCCGTCCTTGTCCAGGCATATCTCGCATTTTTCTTTCAACTCAGGACGACACTCGCTGCAGTCACAAGGGCGTCCTCAAAAACACTCTTTAGGCATTGTGCTCGCTTCAACTGATCAACAAAGACTAATTGTTTAGGGATAATAATATAATAATATAGTAGCTTGAGAGGGTTAAAAGTGGAGGGGGTAAAAGTGGAGGGGGTAAAATTTTAAAATACTGTTGTGTTTTGTTACAGATTTTTATGATAGTTAAACTTCTATCACTTTCGACTAGCAAAATATTATTGTTCTCGGTAAGTAATATATTCTAAAATAAAAGTCCAAAACTGTGTGTACATCTACTGCATACTTAGCCTTGAATATTTATTGCAGGCTTTCTGAACGTATCCTATTTTCTGAACGCACCCTTAGTTCCTAAATTTTGGCAAACCGAGGTTATAAATAGAGGTGCCACAGAGCGATTCTGTCAGTCTTTACTAGTCTCTTGAAGTGTGCAGACGTGTCTGTAAGAGCTCCGCAAAATGGAAAAGTTTATCATTTTAAAGATGCTATTCAAAAAGTGCGCCGATACAATATTACAGGTCGTACCCTGGAATTTAGGTTAAAGTCTATACCTGAGGGTGTTAAACCGGTTGGATGGGTGCGGGAGGGAATTAATCAAATTGTTCAAAAGGCTACAGAGGGCCTTCAGCCCCTGGACCAGGTAGGATTTAGTTTCTGTTCCAAAGATTTTAATCGTGGTGAGGGGTGGCTTCGATTTAAACCGGCTGCAAAAATAAATTACGAAGATGTCTGGAACGTGATCAGCAACGTGTATCAGTCTAACTCATCTGGTTTAAACACCGAATCATTTTGCTTGAAAGTTACTACTGTGTGTTTGCCAGCCGGTAGGGGAAGGGGGAGCAAATATAATAGTTTCGACGAGGAGTGTGGTATGAGAAGGAGCATTGTAACCATTAAAAATACAGACAATCTATGCCTGCCTCGCGCTTTGGTGGTTGCTATGGCTAATATTACAAAAGACAGTGAATTTAGCAGGGTTAGAAGAGATGTCGGCAAAATTCAGACAGAAAGAACAAGGACACTGCTGGAAAGCTCTCAAATTATCATTCCCACAGATGGGGCCGGTATTCCTGAGCTACAAAAATTCCAAGATTATTTGACCGATTATAAAATTATTGTTTACAGCTATGGATCAAAGGGAAGGGATGTAATTTTTGAAGGGGCTAACGAGAGCGGCAAAAGACTTAATTTGTTACATCATGAGGGGCATTTTAATGTAATAACGTCACTCACAGCCGCTTTTTGCTGTAATTATTATTGCGAGGCATGTTATATACCATACGATCATATACATAAACACCGGTGCGGTGGAATGTGCCCCGGTTGTTTTCAGTCACCAAAATGTGTTGATAATCAAATTAAGATTATCTGTGATAACTGTCATAGAAGTTTTAGAGGAAAAATATGTTTCGAAAACCATCTAAAGGTGGGTTCGTGGGAAAAGACTACTGTTTGTGTTGAAGTTAGGAGCTGCGAGCATTGTTTTAAAACTGTAAAGGGCAATAGGAAACACATTTGCGGAGAGGTCTTTTGTAAGAATTGCAATTCACATGTGGCCGAAAATCACCTTTGTTACATTCAAAAAGATAATGGCAAGCCTAAAACAAAAGATATTCTGTTTGTGTTCTATGACTTGGAAACGCGACAAGAAGAAGTTTTGCAAGATGGGTCACTCCTCCATCAGGTCAATCTCTGCGTTTTTAAACAATGTTGTGATGAATGTATAAATCTGTCAATTGAAATTTGTAAAAAGTGTGGAGACCGTTTACAAAAAATAAAAGGAACGGATCAGGTTGGCTCATTTACGCAACATTTATTAACACTAAGAAAGAAGTTTAAGAACATTGTTGTAATTGCACACAATGGACAGGCTTTCGACCATCAATTTATACTAAACTATATCATGACTGAGACCGACTTCCATATTTACATTACTAAACCATGCCTATTTAATCCCAAAATCAAAATACTTCAAAGTCTTCAAATTATCAGTAAAACCATAATAATTGCCAAAACGACGCCTCAGATTTTTATAATTTTATCTAATATACCCATTATTAAGCCATACCTATAGAACCCCGCATTAAAAAAATAAGGCCATTTTGGAAATGCGCAGAAACCAAAATCGATGTTTCAAAGTTAAATAGGAGGAAATATTATGCGCAAATAGCAGAAAAAGTACCTTCGGTACTACGACTGCCCTTTTGGCACTATTTTAAGTATATTAAAAAACACCCTATTATGGTATTTTTAGGTGAAAAACAGAAAATACGATATAGACAGCGTTTATATTAAACCTTCTAGGTGGTTCATTCATAGTCGTAAATATTTCAAAATATATTTAATACATCTAAATTAAATAATCAGGGCAACTTGTTATTGTGGTTACGGATATTATGTTGCTGCAAATAATGTATTATCAGTAGAATATTTATCAACTGCATGTGTTCGCTTAACCGCAGACCGGAAACATGTCTGGCAGTGATAATAGTTAATTAGATAAGTATTATTAACAGAATATTTATCAAATGTGGGCATACACTTAACCACATACCGGGAAACATTGCGGTTGCTGTCGGATGTGATAACAGTTTCTTACATGCATTATAATGATTATTTTTTAAAAATTTTATAAGCGAAATAATGTAAATGTAATTATTATATCTCCGAGAATGTGGTTAGCGATTAATTACCATGTTTAATAAACGTATGAAGTCAGAAGGATTGCATCATCTTATGGGCATAAATACGAGCAAAATCATTCATTCTTCAAACGTTTCCCAAGCGCTTATACAGACAAGGTGTTGGCTAGCGAATTCTAATTTTTCTTATTGTGTAGTGTGTGTTATTATTTGGTAAGTACAGATATTATTTGTTATATTATATCACTGCATAATTATTTAAATATTGTTGGCTCTATCAAAAATTAGGTACCAAATAAGGTAACACGGTGGTACATATTTTTAAAAGTATTGTTCTTTTAGTGTTATGACGTTTAAACTAAAAACAGAATAACTAAGGTTATGCTTGCTTATTAGGCAATAAATGTGTATTATCAATAATAGGAAAAATTGAAATAATTAAATAAAATTCCTTAACACAAGATATGTAAAATTGGTTCTATACAATGGTTATTGTCAATGATTATTATTAATATAGTTCCAGGAGGAAATATCTATACAATATCAGTAAAATCGTCAAAGCTGCCAGAACGGCACATCTGAAAATTCAAATTTTTTCCATATTTACATTACTAAACCATGCCTATTTAATCCCAAAATCAAAATACTTCAAAGTCTTCAAATTATCAGTAAAACCATAAAAATTGAAATAATTAAATAAAATTCATAATACATAAAATATCTATTCACTCTGTATATACGTAATGCACATAAATGCTCGTCGTCAATGGTGGTAAATCGAGGTGGTATACTGGTGATACATGTGTTTATAGGGCAATAATTAAGATTTGGGTAAGTGCAGAATTGATTTTACTGTGAATAACTGTCGCGGAAAAGTATTGTTTAAACCCCTCCTTTTGGTTTTACCTATTTTTAGTAATGAAAAAAGTGAAAGATTTTGCGAATGTATACGTGACCTAATTTATGTCAGCGCTTTCAAGTTATCTAGCAGTGCAGCGATTGTTGTATATTTTCGGTAAATACTTATACTTAAAAGTCTATGCAGCACATTGAAAATTATAGCTTAATTGCCTCAAGAGTTTTTAATTGGTTTTAGAATCAAGTATAGAAACACAATAGGGTCATGGTGTTAGTAAATATTTTTAGTTAAAATAATAGACATTGGGTTTTATTTAAAGAGTCCTTATAAAAATTAATTCGTGTATCAGATAAAGATAACGGAGGGTAGTAGAAAAACTGCTTATCAGGGTTACGTCGTACACCAGAGGCGTACAGATCACCACTGTTTTAGGGAGTTAAAGCAAGTCTGCTGATACTTTTATTTTATTGCTTTACCTATATTTCCACTACTGCTGCCTGTTATATTATATCAGTGCGACGACCTATTTATGATAATAGCTGATTTCTAGGGTGTTTTCCCTATATTAACACATTAATTATCAGTAAATGTTTACAGATTTTGGACTGGTTTATACTGTGTTATACCCTTGTCGAATGCAGTAGATGCTTCGAGTGTTTTAATTAGCAACTGGAATCAACAACAAATATGGTGTTTTTGTATGCTATATATATATATATAAAACTGCGTTTGCAATATGATAAATTATGATAATAATTATTAAGTAGCAAATAAAACACAGTTATTTTATAATATATTTATTTATAAAATTCTATTACACCTATTTTTTCAAGTTCTCTAAGAATTGTCATTATTTCACCACTATAGCAATTGTTTATATTACATTTCTCTAAATTTCGGAGCCTATCAACCAGCTCATTTACATCTCCATACTCCATTATTAGTTTAGCGGAACCATCTAACTCAGCTTTTTCTCTATTTTTCTTCTCTTCACCTGGACTATAACCATCAATCAAACTCTCCGGATCATCAGCTTCCACCACAGTTAGTCGGTTTTTAGCTGTTTCTGCCCACGCAATTTTTTTATTATTATTTAAGAACTTTCTGCTATTTATGGGCTTTGGAGCGTAGCGCCTTTTTGGTGGGAAAAGCTTAGAAATTATATTTGTGTACTTCCAGCTAGAACTCGATTTAATATGCTCGTTTCGGTCAAAATTTCTTTTATGTAAATTACATAGCAGTATTAGTTCTTTATATAGTTCCAAGTCTTTCTGAGAATATTTTTTGGGCTGTGTGCTTGTTAACAAATCGAGCAGTCCATTAGATAAAGTATAGGCTTCATTATTAATTACAATTGGTCGTTTTGGAATTCTACTGGAGTTTTTCCAAGAAACCACTCAGTACCATCGGTTCTAAATCCAAATACGTTCTCCTTTGGCATTTCCAGGAGCTTAAGTTTTATTCTTCTGTTTGCCATCTTACTCCTTTGATGTATAAGTCGCTAATAACATCTTTGAACCAGTATTTAACTATTTATTTAGTCACAATACAACATCAAGAAAACACTAACACCACAGATAGAAAACAATAACACGACAGGGATAAAACACATAGATAACATCGATAAGCTAAAAACAGACCTGTTTCTAATACCCCGGTTTTATAATCATACAACCCAACATGCCTATAACAATTAGCGGGTCAAATATTATGCAATAAAAATATAGGCAAAATATAGCAGGTTTCAAGACTTGAGATTAAATAATTCCTACATAACGACAGCCATCTGTTATAGTATACAATTAAAATCATTTTAAGCCTGTAATTATAATATTTTTTATACATTTTCTATATAAACCAGATGCCTGCAGTTTAAAAGACAATAATTTTCCTGTTATTCTAATGTGTTACATGATGGGTCTAAGGGTTGGAGGGGGTGAACAACCCTTTAAATAATATAATTTTTAACGTTATGTGTAGATGGCATCAAACATAAGTCATCTTACATCGTTTAACATTGGATGGTTTTTTTAACAGGGTTCTTTTTTAAACAGGGTAGTTTTTTAACAGGGTGGTTTTTTAACAGGGTGGCTTTTAACAGGGTGGTTTTTTAACAGGGTGGTTTTTTAACAGGGTGGTTTTTTAACAGGGTGGTTTTTTAACAGGGTAGTTTTTTAACAGGGTGGTTTTTTAACAGGGTGGTTTTTAAACAGAGTGGTTTTTAAGACTGATATTTTATAGAAAATGATTGAAATCATATTTATTTACCTCCTACGCGCTTGTACACTGTATAGCAATAGATATTTAGGGCGTTAAACTTTAGAGTTGTTAAAATCTTTAACACATAGCGTTTTTATGTGATTTTTGATCACAAGATAATAAGGTACTAGATCAGACCATATTGAACAATAGGTTCTTAGTAACAAAAATGTTCTTATTTACTTCTAAAATATTTAAAGTTATATAATACTTATTAAAATACATGTTATTTTATGCACCTTGGATGACCATATTATTCATATTCATTATTGCACAAGCAATATTGTTAGGGGCCTAGATACGTTACGACACCTGTCTATGTTAAAACAAAAAAAATATATGCCTCTTAAATGGTAACTTTTTTATTTACTATATCTAGATACATTATTATAAATAAGTAGAAAACGACAAACTAACTACTTCATTCAAGCTTAAGTTTTTAGAGTTTTTGCTATAATTAGTTCTTCGGCTGTGTTTTGTATACACTCATTGCATTGAAGATATGGGAATCGTATTGGTTTAGGATGGCTTTGAATTTGGGATACTAAGACATCAAGTACATTTTTCTCAAACCAGTCCATTAAGTCTCCTTTTCCTCTTTGCTTAAGCATTTGTACTATTTTTTCTTCTTGTCCCGAGTCAAATCTAACAGTAAACAGAATAAGTGGGGTGACCGTTGCAAATCCTTTAGAGGCAGAGCGGAAACAACTTCGAAGCCGTTCTCTAATATCCTTTTCCGTCTGTGGTGCTTGTCCCTCAACTATTGCTTTGAGTAATTCATAGTATAACTCCTCATGATGTCCAATATTTACATAATAACAACTTGGACAATACGTTTTAAAATCATAATCTGATATTCCCTTGCGGTCTTTTCGTAGGATACCCCCAACTCTATAGCCGTCCTTGTCCAGGCATATCTCGCATTTTTCTTTCAACTCAGGACGACACTCGCTGCAGTCACAAGGGCGTCCTCAAAAACACTCTTTAGGCATTGTGCTCGCTTCAACTGATCAACAAAGACTAATTGTTTAGGGATAATAATATAATAATATAGTAGCTTGAGAGGGTTAAAAGTGGAGGGGGTAAAATTTTAAAATACTGTTGTGTTTTGTTACAGATTTTTATGATAGTTAAACTTCTATCACTTTCGACTAGCAAAATATTATTGTTCTCGGTAAGTAATATATTCTAAAATAAAAGTCCAAAACTGTGTGTACATCTACTGCATACTTAGCCTTGAATATTTATTGCAGGCTTTCTGAACGTATCCTATTTTCTGAACGCACCCTTAGTTCCTAAATTTTGGCAAACCGAGGTTATAAATAGAGGTGCCACAGAGCGATTCTGTCAGTCTTTACTAGTCTCTTGAAGTGTGCAGACGTGTCTGTAAGAGCTCCGCAAAATGGAAAAGTTTATCATTTTAAAGATGCTATTCAAAAAGTGCGCCGATACAATATTACAGGTCGTACCCTGGAATTTAGGTTAAAGTCTATACCTGAGGGTGTTAAACCGGTTGGATGGGTGCGGGAGGGAATTAATCAAATTGTTCAAAAGGCTACAGAGGGCCTTCAGCCCCTGGACCAGGTAGGATTTAGTTTCTGTTCCAAAGATTTTAATCGTGGTGAGGGGTGGCTTCGATTTAAACCGGCTGCAAAAATAAATTACGAAGATGTCTGGAACGTGATCAGCAACGTGTATCAGTCTAACTCATCTGGTTTAAACACCGAATCATTTTGCTTGAAAGTTACTACTGTGTGTTTGCCAGCCGGTAGGGGAAGGGGGAGCAAATATAATAGTTTCGACGAGGAGTGTGGTATGAGAAGGAGCATTGTAACCATTAAAAATACAGACAATCTATGCCTGCCTCGCGCTTTGGTGGTTGCTATGGCTAATATTACAAAAGACAGTGAATTTAGCAGGGTTAGAAGAGATGTCGGCAAAATTCAGACAGAAAGAACAAGGACACTGCTGAAAAGCTCTCAAATTATCATTCCCACAGATGGGGCCGGTATTCCTGAGCTACAAAAATTCCAAGATTATTTGACCGATTATAAAATTATTGTTTACAGCTATGGATCAAAGGGAAGGGATGTAATTTTTGAAGGGGCTAACGAGAGCGGCAAAAGACTTAATTTGTTACATCATGAGGGGCATTTTAATGTAATAACGTCACTCACAGCCGCTTTTTGCTGTAATTATTATTGCGAGGCATGTTATATACCATACGATCATATACATAAACACCGGTGCGGTGGAATGTGCCCCGGTTGTTTTCAGTCACCAAAATGTGTTGATAATCAAATTAAGATTATCTGTGATAACTGTCATAGAAGTTTTAGAGGAAAAATATGTTTCGAAAACCATCTAAAGGTGGGTTCGTGGGAAAAGACTACTGTTTGTGTTGAAGTTAGGAGCTGCGAGCATTGTTTTAAAACTGTAAAGGGCAATAGGAAACACATTTGCGGAGAGGTCTTTTGTAAGAATTGCAATTCACATGTGGCCGAAAATCACCTTTGTTACATTCAAAAAGATAATGGCAAGCCTAAAACAAAAGATATTCTGTTTGTGTTCTATGACTTGGAAACGCGACAAGAAGAAGTTTTGCAAGATGGGTCACTCCTCCATCAGGTCAATCTCTGCGTTTTTAAACAATGTTGTGATGAATGTATAAATCTGTCAATTGAAATTTGTAAAAAGTGTGGAGACCGTTTACAAAAAATAAAAGGAACGGATCCGGTTGGCTCATTTACGCAACATTTATTAACACTAAGAAAGAAGTTTAAGAACATTGTTGTAATTGCACACAATGGACAGGCTTTCGACCATCAATTTATACTAAACTATATCATGACTGAGACCGACTTGACCCCCGAGTTAATAATGAGAGGCACAAAAATTATTATGATGCAAATTGGAAACGTAAAATTTATAGACTCTCTAAATTATTTTCCTATGGCTCTGGCAAAATTGCCCAAAGCATTTGGTTTGGGTAATAAATTCAAAAAGGGGTATTTTCCCCACTTGTTCAACACATAGGCGAACGAAAATTATGTGGGTCTTTTACCGCCTATTGAGTATTATTCCCCGGACACCATGAAAGATGAGGAACGTACCAGGTTTTTGGAGTGGTACGAAGAGCATAAAAATGACCAATTCAATATGCAGGTGGATCTCGTTGAATATTGTGTGTCAGATGTAGAAATTCTTGCACAAGCATGCTTGAAATTTAGAGAGCAATTGATGAGTACTACCAACGTTTGTCCCTTTACGGAAGCGGTTACCATTGCCTCAGCCTGTAATAAAGTTTTTAGACGAAACTTTTTAGAGCCCAACACTATTGGCATTATACCGAAAAATGGTTACAGGTGGACTGATAATCAGAGCAAAATAGCAGTTGAGTGGCTACTCTGGGAAGAAAACCAGAGACAAATAAACATCTTACATGCTGCAAAGGGCAAAGAGGTTGTGTTGCATGGTTTAAAGGTAGATGGTTTTTGCCCTGACACAAACGAGATATTTGAGTTTCAGGGGTGCTACTACCACGGTTGTGTTAAATGCTACAAATTTGCTAGAAACGACCCACTTTTAGAGGAACCTACAGCAACTTTAAATTTACGTTACGAGGCAACACAGGCAAAAATTAGGAAATTAAAAGAACTTGATTTTGTAGTAAAAGAAATGTGGGAGTGTGAATTTAGAAAAATGTTGGAAGATAACCCTGAGATCGGTGCTTACACTAAAATACATCCTCTAATGACTTCAACCCCTTTAAACCCTAGAGATGCCTTTTATGGTGGTCGCACAGGAAATATTTGGGAATAATATGAAGCCCTAGAGGGGGAAAAGATTAAGTATGTTGATGTGTGTAGTCTCTACCCCTATATTTGTATTTATGGTAAATTTCCAATCGGTCACCCTGAGATAATTGTTGGCAGTGCGGAATGCAAGAAACTTAATTTAAATAAAACAGACGGTTTAATTAAATGTAAAATTCTTCCACCTACCAACTTGTTTCACCCTGTACTACCACAAAAGTCCAATAATAAGTTGATGTTTATGCTTTGTCGCTCATGTGGGGAAGCTATGGATCAGGCTATTGTTTGTAACCATACTATCGAAGAAAGGGCTTTAACAGGTACCTGGGTCATGGATGAAGTAATTAAAGCAATAGAGAAGGGGTACGAAATTTCAGATATTTACGAAATTTGGAAATATAAAATTCAAAAATTTAATAAAGAAACAGGGGAGACTGGTCTTTTTACAGCCATGATGAATATGTTCATAAAGATTAAACAAGAGGCCTCGGGTTGGCCTAAGAAATGTAAAACCGAGGAGGAAAAGAATAAATATATTGAAGAGTTTTTTGAAAGGGAAGATGTAAAGCTCGAGTATGCTATGATTGTTGAAAATCCTGGGTTGAGATCCCTGGCAAAGCTTATTTTAAATAGTTTTTGGGGAAAATTTGGTCAACGGGAGAATCAACCAAAAACCAAAATTGTAAATGAACCATCTGAATTATTTGCAATGTTCACCAACCCCTGCATTCACATTAACGGCATACTACCCGTTAATCAAATGACCCTTATTGTCAGTTACGAACACACCGAAGAAGCCTATGATCCATTACCTACTGTTAATGTAGCTATTGCGGGTTATGTAACGGCTCAGGCTCGTCTTAAATTATATTCATACCTAGAACAACTTGGTGACAGAGTATTGTACTATGACACAGACTCTGTCATTTACGTTTCAAGAAACGACTGCGTGGATATACCTACTGGTGAGTTCATCGGTGATATGACTGACGAACTTGAAGCCTATGGACCAGGAAGCTACATTACTGATTTTGTTTCTGGTGGACCCAAGAACTATGCTTACAAAATTCATACAACAAAAAGCAATCAAGAGGAAGTGGTTTGTAAAGTCAGGGCATTTTGTTAAATTATAGTGCGTCACAGTTGATTAATTTTAATTCTATTAAAGATATGGTCCTTCACAAATCAGATCCAATACCCATTGTCTCAAAGAACATTCGACGAACCAAGGATCATATGGTGACAACATGTGCAGAAACCAAGCTTTACAGGCCCAATTCCACAAAAAGAAAATTTCTCCCCGATGGTGGCTCTGAACCTTATGGCTATAAGACACAGAAAACCATATAATGTATATAGATATTGTATTAATAAAAAATAAAGTCTACCAATATTTTGGATTTTATTCATAAGCTTTTGCTTTTGAAACTTTCGTTTTAGCCTAAAAATCGAAATGGAGTGCGCCTGGGGACTCAGTTCACGTTCTGGCACTCTGTTAAGACCTTATTTAGCTAATTTATTAACTCATTAATGCACTTTTTACATACCATAAGATTTAGGTAAATAAGGTCAACCGGAAGTCTTCTAAATTCTTGCGCTTAACTACTCGTTCTAGTGATACAATTTATGTATGTTTTAGCTGGACCAACATTCTCAAGACATTTAAATATGTATACTATAATGCAGAACCTAGGGACTGTATTATTAATTATACATCTAGCTGTAAGTACTTGATTAGCTTTTCTATTTGCTTTTCCATGTAAGTTTTTCAGCTATTACCTTTTATATAATATCTCGGCCATCAATTAGTCATACCTAACCGCAATGTTTTTCATTTTGTTAGATGTTTGTAATACTTGCAACGTGCATTTATCAGATTAACACTAGTATAGATGGTAGTCGTTCGCGGCAAGGGTTGACGAATTCTTAGATTACGCCAGGGCTTGCATTATAGTAAGAGAGTACCAACTAGTCATCGGTAATCCCACTCTACAACGGTGGTTGTTGTCTTAGTTAGGTATATAATAGTAATATTGACAATGTGTTGTCTAATGACTATAAAGAACCCACACATCCTAGTGATAATATGATGAATGTTGTCCAACTCTTTGATAATGCTTCCTAGTATAACGTGCTGTTTACTATGCTAGTTAGTGCCGATTCAGTCGCGGCCATATACTATATCATTATGGTAGACCCAACCTTACCTGAGATAAGTGAGTAGACATTTTTGGTGGATATAATTACCAAGTGACTACATTTATACCTATCTAGTACCCTTCACACAAACGATATTCAGGTATTTTTGTTTTTAAGTCTAACCCAGACCACCCTGTAGTATTAAATTACCTTTGTATGTGCAAAATTCTAAGTATATTACGCAATATAACATTTTCAATGTGCAATGCTATTTATCGATTTATCCTTCGTCGTCTATTATACAATTCTACCGTGCTTTTAGAAGTTTTAAACACTTTGTGTTAATAAAAAAATAACATCTTCGACTTACCTGTATTTTTATCATTCGTTGAATATTGATAATGTAATAATTTTACCCCATTTTTATGGGTTCAAGGGCCGTTTTTTGGTACTTTAGTGATTTTTTAGATGTTTTAGCAACTCAATTTAGAGAAGTTTTTAGTTATTTATTGCGTATCTTTAAACCGTACATATATATTAGCAAAAATTGGGTTGTGTATACGCGATGTTTAGGCTATTTTTACCTATTTTTCTCTCATTTAGTGGCAAAAATGAACTTTTTGGAGCTGTTTGTCGGTTATAAACGCCGTTGGAACGTTGCATCGTAATTTTAGTTTAAAACATAAAATATTATCAATTTATTGAGTTCTAAACGGTACTTCAGTTAGAAATATAACCCTTAAACATCTGTTATTGACATTTTTTACCTTTAATTTGATACCAAGAAGTATTAGTACAGGGGTTGTACCTACCCTTATTTATTTTAGGTTTTTACATGATCAAGAAGAGTTCAAAGAGGTTTTAGTTGTTTCTTAGGTATATTAAAACAATATTGTACATACGAGTTATAGGTATTAGCAGAATTTATGTTATCTATATCCTCTCTTTATGCAAATTTTATTTATTTTTCTCAATTTTACCTGAGTAGAGGGAGATGGGGGTTTCTGCATCAATTTTTGCGGTCCCTTCTGCGCATGCCCAGACAGTGCGCAGGCGTGTGTCATCTGTCATCTGTCATACGTCATCTGTCATATGTCAGATGTCGCACTGTTGGGCGTTAGCTACTTGGGCGTTAGCTACTTTGGGATTAGCTACTTGGGCGTTAACTACTTGGGCAATAGTATTCATTATAGGTCACGTGTTTAGGATGACGTCATATTGTGTTTAGGAAAAAGATGGCGGCTGTCACCTGTCAATTAAGATATGTCAAGCTCACCTGTCACTTGTCAAATGTTAAAATTGAAATCTAACACGTGGGTCGTGTTCAGGGTGACGTCATAAGTCGTTTAGAGAAAACCCGAAGTCGATCGGCTAGCTGGTTCGAGAGATATAGTTTTTTTCGATTAGGGCCCTTATGGCTAAAGGTGGAAAGGTGAAAGTTGGCAAACTGATAAAAGATGAGTATACCTATCAGATAGCGAAGAAATCTTTCAAATATCTCAATTAATAACGGTACTAGACGTATAAAACCATTAGGACCTTAACACAAGATATGTAAAATTGATTCTATACAATGGCTATTGGCAATGATTATTATTAATATAGTTCCAGGAGGAAATATCTATACAGTATCAGTAAAATCACCAAAGCTGCCAAAACGGTACATCTGAAAATTCTAATTTTTTCCATATTTGCATTACTAAACCATGCCTATTTAATCCCAAAATCAAAATACTTCCAAGTCTTCAAATTATCAGTAAAACCATAATAATTGCCAAAACGGCACCTCAGATTTTTATAATTTTATCTAATATATCCATTATTAAACCATACCTATAGAACCCCGCATTAAAAAAATAAGGCCATTTTGGAAATGCGCAGAAGCCAAAATCGATGTTTCAGAGTTAAATAGGAGGAAATATTATGCGCAAATAGCAGAAAAAGTACCTTCGGTACTACGACTGCCCTTTTGACACTATTTTAAGTATATTAAAAAAAACACCCTATTAAGGTATTTTAGGTGAAAAACAGAAAATACGATATAGACAGCGTTTATATTCATTAAAATTATTAAACCTTCTAGGTGGTTCATTCATAGTCGTAAATATTTCAAAATATATTTAATACATCTAAATTAAATAATCAGGTCAGCTTGTTATTGTGGTTACGGATATTATGTTGCTGCAAATAATGTATTATCAGTAGAATATTTATCAACTGCATGTGTTTGCTTAACCGGGGACCGGAAACATGTCTGGCAGTGATAATAGTTAATTAAGCATTATTATCAGAATATTTATCAAATGTGGGTATACACTTAACCACAAACCGGGGACATTGCGGTTGCTGCCGGATGTGATAACAGTGTCTTACATGCATTATAATGATTATTTTTAAAAAAATTTATAAGCGAAATGTATTATCAGTAGAATATTTATCAACTGTGTGCATTCGCGTAACCGCATACCGGAAACGTGTCTAGACGCGATAATAGTTAATTAACCACATACCGGGAACATTGCGGTTGCTGCCGGATGTGATAACAGTTACTTACATGCATTATAATGATTATTTAAAAAAATTTTATAAGCGAAATAATGTAAATGTAATTATTATATCTCCGAGAATGTGGTTAGCGATTAATTACCATGTTTAATAAACGTATGTAGTCAGAAGGATTGCATCATCTTATGGATATAAATACGAGCAAAAGCATTCATTCTTCAGACGTTCCCAAGCGCTCATAGAGATAAGGTGTTGACTAGCCAATTCGAATTTTTTCTCAGTGTGTAGTGTGTGTTATTATTTGGTAAGTACAGCTATTATTTGTTATATTATATCAGTGCATAATTATTTAAATATTTTTGGCTCTATCAAAAATTAGGTACCAAATAAGGTAACACGGTGGTATATATTTTTAAAATGTATTGTTCTTTTAGTGTTACGACGTTTAAACTAAAAACAGAATAACTAAGGCTATGCTTGCTTATTAGACAATTATTTAATGGTAAAAATACTGAAATAAGTGTTTATATTATTTTAAAGTGAATATTGAACATTAGAGGTATACAGAAGCTGCTAAAGAAGGTTTTATACATACGTATTAGTTTCTGGCAGTAGATATTATGAAGTGATAGTAAATTATTAAACTATCGCAAAAGTATTACAAACTGTTAAATATATTATGTAGGTATAACTATAGTAGAAAACAGTCTGTTTATATTGAACTATAACGCAATAAATTTAATTTTACAGAAAATGTTTGTGTGTGAACACTGCCAACGCTCCTTCTCCACAAAGGGCAACCTCAAGAGCCATGGCGATTGCAGACTTACAGCTACAGTCTGCCAAACTTGCGGGGAGAGCTTTAAGTCAAGGTGGGCTCTTCGACGACACCAACAGGAGAAGCATAGGGCCCCCAAAAGACAAGCGACATCCTCGCAAGTAGCCATGGCCAAGAGGGCTAGACTCGTTTCGTCAGATGGTAAGTTATTACATCATACTGTGTAAAATTAGAAATTTTATCATGCTATTATAAAAAGCGAAAAGACATTCCTAGGCAGCCCGTCTAAATTATTTGCTATAACTATCCACATATGTCTCGCTCTTATATGAACATCATCAGATAACAGGAAATTAAAACAAAACAATACGAAGGCCCCATTACAGATATTTTTAAGTGTAATAATTGTATAAAAAAATATCTAAGCGAATATTTTAATTTATTTCAGAACCATCAACGTCAGGTTCATCTTCGCAGCAGCAGAGGCATTGCAGCGATTGCAAGCTAGATGTGCCTGTCTCCCGCTGGTCTAGCCACCTAAGGACCTTACGTCATCGGGAGAACTGCTGTGCAGTGCAGGAGGAAGGTGTAGAACTAATTAAAACATCATTCCGATGCCGAATTGCTACCTATCGACTTTCCACAAACCAAGATCCCACCAACGTATCCAGGTTCCTGGTTCATCTAAAAGAAAAATTTACAAGGTTGGTGGGAGACATTGTTTCAAAATATGAACAACTGAAAGTCGGGGTAGAGCTTTTCGGCCGCTTCCTCCTGCAGACGAACGAGTCGGCTGAGGTTAAGTCCTTTAACGCCAAATATCAGATGGTGAATGGAGCGACGGACCTGGAGGAGCTGTTCGAACAGTTTGCTGCCATCCTAGACCGAAAGTATTCAGAGTTTTCGGAAAAGGACAGTGGTAAGTAATAGTGATTTAAAAAAAATATTAACTAACACATTTTTACATCATTATACTTAACAATGTTTCTATTGTCACAGGGTGGACTCTTCAGCAGCTCCTCTATTTAGAATTAGGTATTAACAAGATTAGCCCTTTGAAGGCATCATCATACATCCCGCTGCCAAAGGAGATCGACGCAAAGAAAGCTGTTCTAAACATTCAAAACACCGATCAAAAGTGTTTCATGTGGTCAGTCTTGGCAGCCCTGCATCCCGTAGATCGTACTCAAAATGCAAACAGAGTCGCGAACTATCTGCCTTTTGAGAATGAGCTGGATTTCACAGGTATGGAATTTCCAATTAAACTTAGTAACATAGCTAAATTTGAACGACTCAATAATATTTCCATCAATGTTTATGGCCTAGAAAAAGTCTATAACAATGGCGAAAATAGTATTGAAGTCGTGGGTCCCTTATACTTTACGCCATCTCGCAAGGAGAGCCATGTAAATTTGTTATTGATTAGTGATGATTATGAAAAAAGTCATTACTGTTTAATAAGAAACATGTCTCGACTGATCTCAAGTCAATTATCTAAACACAAAGAAGCAAAGTATTTATGTGATGGTTGTTTGTCGTATTTTTATTCAGAACAAAAATTGAAAGCTCATCAAGAACATGATTGCGGGCACGTTTTGGCTAAAGTACCAACAACTAATTTAAAAAAGAATAAATACGGAGAAGAGGTCCCCGAGAATATTTTGAAATTTACAAATTTTGAAAAGAAATTAAAGGTGCCTTTCGTTGTTTACGCTGACTTCGAGACAATCCTTGAACCCTTGGATACAGAGCAAAATGAGCGGGACCCTGATACATCCTATACTGTTAGGACTCATAAACATGTACCCTATTCATTTGCATACTACATTAAATGTGATTTTGATGATGCCTATTCAAAGTACCAAAGTTATAGAGGACATGGTGCACATAAAGAATTTATAAAACGATTAGAGACTGACTGCAAGTCAATCTATAATCATTTTATGAAGGAGGTGGTGCCTATGTTACCTATAACAGCGGAACAAGAGAATATACATCGACAAGTACCAACCTGTCACATTTGCGAAAAGCCATTTAATGTAGAGGCAAACGATAGAGTTCATGATCACGATCATACAACAGGGCTATATCGAGGCCCCGCCCACTCTGTATGCAACCTAAATTATAAAATCCCCAATTTTATTCCTATTTTCTTTCATAATATGTCTAATTTTGATTCCCACCTCTTTGTCAAGGAGTTAGCTTGTGCTGAGGAAAAGTTGGACGTTATCCCTCAAAATAAGGAAAAGTATATTTCCTTTACTAAACACGTCTTGGTGGATAACGTCGAAAACAAGAATGGTAAACAACAACAGGTATTTTTAAAATTACGCTTCCTGGACAGCTTACGTTTCATGGCTACAGGACTGGATAAAATGGAAGGTGTGGAATTTGTTTAAATGCAATACTTTAGGTGAATATTCTGATATCTATTTAAAATCCGACGTATTAATTTTGACAGATGTCTTTGAAAGTTTTAGAGACGTGTGCCTGGCTACGTATGGTCTTGACCCTGCGCAGTACTTCACTGCGCCGGGTCTTTCGATGGACGCCGCCCTCAAGGCAACGTTCATCCAATTAGAACTATTGACCGATCTGGACATGGTGCACTTCTTTAAACACGGGATTCGCGGAGGAGTCAGTCAGTGTAGTGGTAGAAAAGCTTTTGCGAACAATAAATTTACACCTAATTATGACGCTTTAAAACCCAACTCCTACATCATGTACCTGGATGCCACCAATTTATATGGTGCAGCCATGTCTCAATATCTACCAACGGGAAGCTTTAAGTGGTTAGACGAGCTCGAAATTCAAAATTTAGATTATATGAATATAGCGCCTGAATCACCGACAGGATACATTTTAGAAGTCGATTTGGAATATCCGGACAGTTTACATTATTTACATAACGAACTACCCTTTTGTCCACAATCCATTGCGCCGCCAGGGTCTAAATTCCCGAAAATTACAAAATTAATACCCAATTTTATTAAAAAAGAGAAATACATCATTCACATTCAAAATTTACAACAAGCTTTAAATTATGGCCTTCAGCTTACGAAAATTTACCGCGTCATATCCTTTGATCAATCACCCTGGCTTAAGAAGTACATCGATCTAAACACAGCGTTGAGAAATCAGGCCAAAAATAAGTTTGAAAAAGACTTTTTTAAACTTATGAACAATGCTGTGTTTGGCAAGACGATGGAAAATGTGGAAAAACGGGTAGATGTTAAGCTTGTTTCCCACTGGGAAAATATTGGTAGGAGGTTGGGAGCCGGAGCGTTAATCGCGAAACCCCATTTCAAAGATCGAACCATTTATAGCGAAAACCTGGTAGCAATCCAGATGAAAAAACAAAAAGTGATGTATAATAAACCCATTTACGTGGGTTTTTCAATTTTGGAGATATCCAAAACCATTATGTATGACTTTTTGTACGGGTACATTAAGCCGAAATATGGTAAAAACGCGGTATTGCTATACACTGATACCGACTCTTTAATTTTAAAAGTTACAACACCAAATTTCTATGATGACATGACAGCTAATTTAAACAGATTCGATACTTCCAATTACTCTCCAGATAACCCACATAATGTTCCTGTAAACCAATCGATATTAGGCAAAATGAAAGATGAGTATGCAGGAAAGATTATTTGGGATTTCTATGGAACCGGGGCGAAAGCATATTGCGTTAATGTGGAGGGAAAGTTGACTAAAAAAGCTAAAGGGGTTCCTGACTACGTCACCCAAAAAGAACTGACTCTGGACGATTATAGAGAAGCGGTTGACGTAGAAGGAACTCAGATTCATCGTAGAATGAACACTTTCCGTTCGCATGAACATGATATGTATGTCGAACTGAAAAATAAGGTAGCGCTATCATACGCGGACGACAAGCGCTACCTTATACCCGGTGATTTAGAGAACACGCTTGCTTGGGGTCACAAAGATATCGTATCGTATGAGGAATCATTGGAAATACCATGCGCTAAGACTGATTAGGACAGCTATTTTTGTTTCGACCCCCTTTAATAGCTGATGCCTTTGGAGGGCTGTGATATTAGGTTAGGTAGTTATAATAAAATATATTTTAGGCTATATATTTATTTTATTGTGATATTTACGGTATTATTAATATATATTAGGTTGGGTAGTTATAATAAAATTATATTTTAGGCTATGTATTTATTTTATCGTGATATTTACAACATTATTAATATTGCATTATTTCTATATTAAAGACATGTATGTATGTATTTATTAATCGATACCACAGATTTGTTTTTAAATAAACATGTTTACTGTTTAATTATTGTCTTATTTCACCCAAAAAATAAAACACGATACTTGGTAGCAATAATTTATTGATAGTATTTATTAAGGTTGATCAATGTAATAACATGCCATGAAAAGGAACGTATCAGCTTATCGGTCCATCGCAATAAATATTTGTCGGTCATGGCGTCTTCAAACTTGAGGCTCCGCTTCTCACCATTCCGATGAAACACTAGAGTATACTGTCCAATAATCATAAAAATATCCATCCAATGTGCGTTAAAACAATCTAAAGTACTTAAGAATTCTTCAAATTCGCTATTTGAGAAATAAATCTTCCCATATCCAATAGTATCCAAAGTTACTTGTTTACGTTCTTCTTCTGTTGTATTAAATATAACGGTGATGCAATCATCAATCTCAAAGACTTTGCTTGGTTTGATTTTGCGCTGTACTACATCATCCTGCTGGCATCGAGAAGGAGATTCAAACACCTTATCCCAAGCGGAAGATGAAGAGGAGGCCGCCATTGATAAGTATTAGAGGTTAAGTTTTAACAACTGTCTAACCAAAACTTTATGATCTTCGTAGTATTTTATATCTCTTTTAAGCCTACGTATTTTTCGCAGATGTTCTTGGAGTTTAGCTCTAAGATCGACTGTCTTTGCCATGAGCTGGAGACTAAATGACTAAATTCTCATAGAACTCTTATTAATATAAATAAAAACCAATGCATACATTTTTAATCTTTATTTAGGTAAAAAATTATAAATATAGTCATACAAAATACAAGCATTCTTAATACTACAACTAGATACATCTAAACTATGATAAGGACAATCAGTAATACCTCTAGATAATTTTGGTACGTTAACACTATCCCTAATAAATTCTAAATTTATAATATATGGTAAATTATGTTTCATATCTAAAAATGTCTTTGTTAAAAATGCATCTTTAACACTCCCCTTGACATAAATAATGTCCGCATCTCCCAGGTCCTTGCGAATAATTGTATAAAGTTGACTGTAGTCGGTTTCTCCATAATTGTAGTAGAGCCCATGATGATTCCCATATAAAAATAATACTTGTTTTTGACAATCCTCTGGCAACATGTAAAACGGCTTAGCTGGTTTAAACAGATAACTCTTCATTTGCTTCCCATCATAAATAGCCAGCTCCTTGGCGCAAAAGTCTGGGATGCGAAATCCTTGAACATCTACTACAACCACCTTCATCTTGCTAAGGCTAAAGAACAACTGTCTACAACATGTCTCGTACTTGACCAGTTAAAGCCTGATACTCAAGAATACGATCATGCACAATAATACAAAATGCTCTTGAATCCGCAGAAAAGTTTTCGGAGCTTTGAAATTCCAACTTGACATCAATGGTGTTGCTCTTGATGGCCTCATTTTGCTTTGTGCAATCAATAACAAACAGAGTTCTACTAGCAAAAGTAGTAAAGTCTAAAAGTGGTTCACTCTGTTGTTTTCCTAAATATGTTTTTTGAAAATCCGTATACATCTGATAGGCCTCGGTAAATTGACGGTTTTCAAAGTTTAAGTTTAACGCTTCGTAGGGATAAACCTCTGAATTGAGATGCAACTTGACATCAGTCACCTTTAAATTGTCAAAATAAGTACAATCAGCTTTATAGTTGTCTTTACGACTCTTCATAAAAAATACAATAACATATCTTGCTCTCTCAGACATGGTCTTAACAGTCCAAATATCTCTCTTTGTTGTTCGTAGAGCAGGCAGCTCATGTATCTCCCAGTTTCTAAACGGAATAAATATTGATTTGTTCTTGGCAATTTCATCCAAAAGACGTAATTTTACTGCATCACTAGGATAGATGTGTTTAACTTTCAACTCGACAGTTTTTAATTTAATTTCCGCCTTCTTATCTCCACTGGACTTGTAACAGTTGTCATCATGTCTGGCTCGAACCAGTTTAATTTTTTGTTTACCCATTAAAACATTCTTATAATCGGCAAACACTCCAAACAGCATAGAAAGGGGGATGCGAAAATTAAACTCCTTGGAGGTTTCGTCCAAGGTCTTGATTGCTACACTAGGCCAGTTCCAACCAGCAATATCTAATGCACGGCTCTCTTGATCGTTTAGACAGAGCAAATTCTTAACTGTACAAACTATTCCAGGATCTCGAATCTTTTCAATTTCTTTACCATTCACTTCATATGATATGTTGTCAAACAAAAATGCTCCAGCATTGTTGGTTAGGTTACAATCGCCAGTCTTACCAGCTGTTGTTTCCTCCTTAAATGTTCCCTCTATGTAGAGTTGAGCTTCGCTCATATCCAAAAACACATCTTGCTGATTAATAACAATCTCAATTTCGTCATTATTATTAAATGAGGTGGTGAATGGGTGATAAGTATGCCATTCTTCACGAATGACCGACTCATCACTCTTGACTTGATTAAATATTTGAAGTTTTTCTGACATGATAGTGATAGTGTGGGCCAATAGTCTGCAAATAAGCTATATTTGAAAACGTGAGTGATCCCTTTGACTTCTGACTGCAGACTGATTGACCAGCTGATGCGTTGGTGTTTAAATAACTTTTACTATTAAACACTAACCCCATCTCGTCTAAGTTCTAATCTGATTACAACTTCTTCACCTCTAAAATTAACTGGGTTCGATTCTTGGTCCAGTAAAGATAACGTAATGTTATATATTCTCCTCTGGTTCACTGGTAAATAAATTAAGTTTCTTGGCTCAATATTTATGCTATAACCAGGATCCACTGTTGGCGAAAATTCGTAGAGAGTGTGTGATGGATTATTTGTATAGTACGAACCGGAAATAATGTTACACTCTACTCTGATGGTAGCAACTTGTATAATTTCAACTGGTAGATCTGACTCATACAGCTTACCAGCTGTTAGAACTTGTGGTGAGAATCCCAATAACTTTGCAATGCTATCCTTTGGTTCAAAGTTTATGTGGTATACGCTCTTCAACTCACACCGTAACGTATTGTTGTTGGGTTTGAGTGATATAATAAGGTTCCGCTCTGGAGCAGTTGCCTTAGAATCAGCGAGATGTTTCTGCAAAAATTGTTCAATATCTTCTAGCTCGTAGGATCCAGTTGGTATTTCCACTACTCGTTCTTCTTGTTTATTAACTTTGTAACAAAACTTGTTACGACCTTCTTCAATATTTGGGATTGTATTCCAAGTATTTAGCGAAATCAATGCTAAAGAGTAATCGTATCTCGAATCTAATTCTATTGGAGGTACAAAATAAGATTCAAGCCGACTAGTACGACCCTTTAATGTGAACGTTTGAGACATGACTGATGTCAGACAATAACATTACTGTATTTTATAAAGTTTTATTATTATAGAGAAATGATAATGCCAAGTGGCCACAATTTGATGTTTTATAATCCTGATATTGGTCATAGTTGAAATAAATTTTAGATTTTTTCATATACTTGACAAATTCTTTTGGTGGCTTCAAGTTGCCAAAACTATCGAAATAAACAACTTTATCACCATTCTTCTTATAAGCTACCCAATGTGTACCGTCTCCTATATTTCGATCCAAATTAACAACACCACACTCTGTTTTTCGGGGTGCGTTCGGTAATGTATCTCGCATAAATACACCTCGAAAATTAGATATCTTTAAGCGAGTCGCATATAATCTAATATCTTGATCGGTCAAAGGACGTTCAGGTAGCTTTATTGGTAGTTTTTTGGCATTTTACGTAAAAACAAACCATAGCCTGTCTTGTGTTTTTTCAAATACAAGCCACTGCCCTTCTTCCCCAATGCAATAGCCTCCATTGTCTCGTTGTGTCGTTGTGATTCTTTTAGTTTGTCTTTAGCACTCTGAGCATCATTAACTGCCTTGGCTATACCAGCAGCTCCACCACTTAATGCCCCGAGCGCGCTAAGTCCAGCAAATATCGGAATAAGTGGTAGAATACCACCTTGTTTTGGTAGTGGAATTACTCGAGGAACCTTGATTCTTTTGGAGCCACCAATTTTCTTCACTGTTACTCGTGCTGCCTTTAGTAAGTTACTTAAAGTCTTCTTTCTACCAACATTGCCCGAACCTGAATGTTTAAGTTGTTTCTTAATCTGTCTTACAACCGAAGACAAGCATACAGATCTCTTTGTCTTCTTGCTGCCAGCACCTAACTTGCGTTTGACCTTCATGGCGTTCGTTACTAGCCAAGCTGATGTCTTTTCACCTAAACTAGAATCCTTGGCCTTGACACGTTCCCAAGCCTTGTTTTCTAGTACTTTATCTGCTTTATGCCTGTGTTCCAAGTCTGCAAACTTTGAGTATTCAATGTCGTGATCGCGACAATAACTATCCAATTTATTCTTTGGTCGATCGTCTCTAGCTAATCGTTTTTGAAGCTTTGTACCAGGACCGCAATATGAATAGCCAGGCAGGTGAAGTTCTACTGGTAATGTGCTTATAACGCTATTTAACACACCTGCACCCTGTGACGTCTGCATTAGTAATGATGTCATCGAAGAGTGTAGACTTATACTTATAGAGATGCGGAAAGAGAAACAAAAAATTTCTATTAAGGTCCATAATATTGATATGCAGAAGAAATCGGAAAATAGGAAACATGGCCGGCTTCTACCATCCACCATAAGGGCTTTAATATGCGGCCCCAGTAATTGTGGCAAGACCGCTGTAATGATAAGTTTATTAATTGATGAAAACGGCTTAAGATTTGAGCATGTATATGTGTATTCCAAATCCTTGCAGCAAGACAAGTACGAATTTCTGCGAAAGGCCTTACAACATTCGCGGCTTAGATATTTCGGTTATAGCGATAATGTTGATGTTCTAGATCCTTCCACTGCCCTGCCTCATTCTGTGTTCATATTTGACGATGTAGCCTGTGAGAAGCAGGATAAAATACGCAATTATTTCTGTATGGGACGCCACAATGATATTGATTTATTCTATCTCTCTCAAACATACTCCAAGATTCCGAAACAGCTGGTTCGTGACAATGCTAATGTACTGATATTATTCAAACAGGATGATTTAAACCTGAAACATATCTACGATGATCATGTAAATACAGACATGTCCTTTGATACTTTTAAGCGTATATGTTCGGAATGTTGGAAAGATAGGTATGGATTTTTAGTTATTGTTAAAGATAATGATATTAATAAGGGTCGGTATCGTAGCAAGTTTGATACTTATTTATTACCCTAAGTCATAGCACATCAGTCCAACACATAACGTCATTGAGTATAGACGTGTCTTAACAAATCGAATCAATAACACAACATAGCTGTTTAGCTGTTTTTAAACAGGGTTGTTTTAGCTGTTTTTAAACAGGGTTGTTTTAGCTGTTTTTAAACAGGACTGTTTTAGCTGTTTTTAAACAGGGCTGTTTTTAAACAGGGCTGTTTTAGCTGTTTTTAAACAGGGCTGTTTTTAAACAGGGCTGTTTTTAAACAGGGCTGTTTTAGCTGTTTTTAAACAGGGCTGTTTTAGCTGTTTTTAAACAGGGCTGTTTTAGCTGTTTTTAAACAGGTCTGTTTTAGCTGTTTATCATGGCTTCTTATTTGAAAAATCTCGATAAGGATGTTAAGCGAAGAATTATTCAGGCGGGTAATACCATACGAAAGAAATATTTAGCGTTAAAGTTGGAACGTGGCGAGGAGGATGATGCGCTTAATAGATTCTTAACGCCCATTACAAACCTATTAAATAAACTGGTTGAAGCATCGATTGATAAGAAAAACTCTAAAAAACGTAAAATAAAAATCGAAACTTCTGATGATGTCAAACCTCCTCCCTTGAAAAAAATCGAACTAAAACCACAAGTGCAATTTCTAACTGATGAAGCACAGTATGGTGATGTTGATCATTCTGATGATGTGTTTGAAGAAGCCTTTCAAGACCCTGCAGAAACATCGTTGCAAACTATGAAAGATGCTTTTGAAACTTCTCTTCGAAATTCGGAAGTGTTTCATAAGTTTATCGAGCAATACCCTGAGATCACTCGTGAATATGTAGAGAAATATTGGTATGACTCTCCTGAAATAGATGCAAAGGGAATAAAATACAATGTTGAAAATGATTCTTGGCAAATAGGATCAGAGCCTGTAAACTTTTTAGCAGATGGAAATATTCAAGTAGGTAGCACCAAGTATAAAGGAACTCTGGGCTTATATGACTTGTTGTTTTTAAAAGATCCTAAATTTCACACTAAAGCTGATGAACAAGAATATGGGGATATTCTTAAACGCACCGGTCTATACATGAAACAAACTGGTCAGCTAAAGGGTAATAGATCTAATAAATATACATCTATTGTTAGACCGCTCTTGTCATCAACATCTAAGTTGCCTTCAACATCTAAGTTGCCTTCGCCCAATATTACAACCAGGCAAATACACACAAGATCCAAATCAGAGAGAGGAAATAAATCTGGATCCTCCCTAATGCAATATAACGAAAAACCTAAGGAGTTTGTATACTACGACGATGTGAACGAGTTGGTTGAAAGATTGAAAAAGTTGGAAGCTTCTGAGGTAGTTGGCAATAATAATAACAGAAACGAAATATTTAGTATATTACACGAATTGGAACGACTTGGAGTAATTGAATTTTATTAATACAGAGGTTTATTTATTCAACGTCATTATAGTACTAACCATGAATAAGTTCGGACGTTCGTTACCCTCCTCATCTCAGCAAAAAAGGATTCGCGTGTTACAAGCGCCAAATCTAATTGCTGTTACTGGAGATGGTGATTATAATTTTTCAGATCATCGACTTTGTAACGTTAAATCGCCAACAGATGCCTCTGATGCTGTAAATAAAAAATTTGTAGATGATATGGTGGCTTCCCTTTCAGCGAAAATACAGCTAGCTGCTAATGATTATATCACGCAGAAGCTTGACGAGTTTGATGTTAATATAAGGAAGCAAGTGGGTGAGGGCATGGCTTACTGGCTCGATAAACTTGACATTGGTTTTAAGAACTATGTAGATACTGCCGTTAATAATGCTATTAATCTCATTGCCAAAGATGTGAAAACTATTAAAAAATAATGTATTAAATTTGGGAAAGCGCATTAATTTGTTAAAGTAATCCTATAAATATACCTGTTCTGTAAAAATTATTTATTATGTTTGAAAAAATGGCAAAGAGCATTACCAAAGCGAGGGAGCAGGTTGTTAATGAGTTGCATAGGCCAGCTAGAACTAAATTTAAACGTCGTAGATTTCTACAGTATGGATTAGATGATACTTTTGCATCCGATCTTGCGCAACTCGATCAGTATGCTAGAGAAAACCGGGGGTTTAAGTACATATTGGTTGTAATTGACTGTTTTTCGAAATTTTTGTGGACACGCCATCTCAAGTCCAAAACTGCTCAGGAGGTAACTACTGCTATGGAACATATACTTAAGCATTCAAAGAGGGTACCGAAAAAATTAGTCACCGATAATGGGAAAGAATATTACAACTCTAGTTTTCAGAATCTTTTGAAGAAACATAATATCCATCATTATAGCACCTTTAGCATTTTAAAGGCTTCTATTGCCGAACGTGTTATTCGAACAATAAAAGAAAAGTTGTTTAAGTTGTTTACCTTGAATGGCAATCATAAATGGGTCGACTTGTTGGAACAAGTTACGACAAGTTACAACAACACTAAACATTGCACAATCGGTATGAAGCCTAAGGATGTCGGCCAAAAGAACGAGGCCAAGTTATTAAATTCTGTTTATAATAAACTCAAGGTTGTCGGGAGACAAAAATTTAAAGTCGGAGATGTTGTTCGTATAAGTAAAGCTAAACATGTGTTTGAGAAAGGATATGTGCCTAATTGGACCACTGAGTTATTTGAAATTATCAAAGTGCAAATTACCAATCCTACGACTTATTTGTTGGAAGATATGCAAGGACAGCCTATAAGTGGTGGATTTTATGAAGAAGAATTACAAAAGACTAAACAACCTGATGTATTTCTTATAGAACAAATTTTACGCAAAAAAGGCAAGAAAATGTATGTTAAATGGCTTGGTTTTGATAAATCTCACAACAGTTGGATTGATATGTCTAAGGATGTGGTTTAAATTTATTCATGTTAAATTTATTATTAGCATTAATTATAGGTTAGATTAATAGATGTCTGTATAATATTAGAAATTATATTGTTTACATGTTGGGAATATTGTATTGTTTATGTATTATAAATAAATGGTTTAAAAATATTTTTTTCGTTTTATTGAAACACAGTTCTAGCGATAATAAGGTTTATTCATAACAATTTTTATAATTGTATAACAATTTTACATTAGCTACTGCACAATGCCATGGATTAATATTTTTGTGGAAGTAACATTCTGGAATTTTCTTAAATCTGCTTAATTTTGGCTCACGTCCAACGGGAATAGCATAAATATAGCCGTCATTCAAATACTTTTTAAGAAAGTTGGCTTTTTCATTTCCTTTTACATGAATTCTTAGCGGCTCATAGTCTGTTAACACACGCATTAAAATATCATCAAGCTCATTTAGTTCTATATTTCCAAACTCCCACAGCAATCCATGGTATTCTTCAGCCCAGTTCACCACTTTCAGATCTTCGGTTGATAGCATGCTTCTTTTAAATGGGGACTTAAACAAATAATTTGAGCAGCGAATTCCATCATAAATTGCTAGTTCTTTTGGAATATATCCAAAAGAGCAATTATATCCTTGAATATCGATAAAAATAGATGTCTTATGTTCGCACATATCTGTAAATGTATGCTGCCAACTAATCTTCACAACATGTATCGATTTCTGCTCGATGATGACTGTTACTTTCTATACGGTGTTATCCATATTTATACTCTCTATCTGTATAAAAACCGGCTGATTCTCAAACTATTGCCAGATGTCGCCATGCCTTATTGTGAAGAGTGTGCTTGTAAAGTTGTGGCTTTTAGTAGCCATAATCGCACCATCAAACACAAGCATAATTGTAGTGTGGAATTTGATTATGATGTTAAACTTGTTCATACCGCTTTTAAGAACCGGATTGTTACTTATCATATATCTAGTGACTCATACTTGACTGATGTTAAGCTTTATTTAGATGCGATAAAGAATAGGGTTATGTGTTTGCTATCAGAGACTTTAATTACGTCTCAAAAAATAAAAGCCAACATGGAGCTATATGGTCGTTATCTACTAAGTTCTACAAAAGAACAAGAGACCAAATCGTTCAACTCCAAGTATGACTTTATTGATCAACATACCAATTTAGAAGATTTTTATACCGAATATAAAAATATCTTACTGTGCAAAACTGCGGAATTTAATGAGGCGAGGAGCGGTTGGTTTTTATCCAAACTGTTGTTTCTGGAACTTAATATAAATAAATTCGATTGAGGAGTGGGGGTAAATGTAATTATAAGCATCTGCATGTTTAACAATCTCAGTTTAATTTCAACCATGTTTGACGATGCTAGTTATATTGCTACTCCCGACTACACTACAGACTTTAGTAAAATTGAAGATGAGGATGATGCCTCTCGAAGTTCGACACCGTATTGGAAGTATCTTGATAGTATGGTTTTAAGAAGCACGGAAGAAATTAGAAGAGAAAAAAAGTTTTTAAATGAAGTTTGTTATCCTGCTGGACATTTCAAAGTATCGGTGGGGCTTAGCGTCGCTAGAGGAATGCTGCCAAGTGTAAAGTTAACAAATACACTTTTGAATCTTCCCGAAGAACAAGTTTCAATCTCCCTAGCCAACTTTGACTGGCATGAGTTTTTGGAAATGGTTTCTAAGATGGTTGCCGATAATGGTTCTAATGAGACCATAACAACCATGATGTCAGAAGCTGAAAATTTTTCCATGTCTTCTGCTGTTCTCTTGGGTGAAAAAATAATTAACCTTAAATGTGATAATATAATATTATGTTTTTGTTGTAATGATATTAATGCTATTTTACATGTCAAATATTTAATTAATTATAGGTTAGAATTGGTGAAAAATTTAGGCTTTAGAACCGCTTATGATGATTTATTAAGATATGCTGGTTATTATGTTAATATAGATAACACCATTATTGATGCTGTTAAAAATATTTGTAATTTAAACATGTCTGAACAAAATTATTATATGTTGGAGCTATTGCATTATAATCCGCAGAAGGTGTTGGATGATTTTGATAAAATATATATGTGTACTGATGCTTAATAAATGCATAAATAAACAATTTTATGTTTTATTTTTTAGTATAGTTACAACCCTCTCGCTAGAAACATGTACATAATGGATAGTGTAGATCGTCTAGATTGCGGTGATGATGGCCTTGGGCTGATTCGAAATTTTGAAGACAGATTAATCACATTTACTGGGTGGCGCAATAAAGTTAATCCAGAAGATCTAGCATATGCAGGTTTTTATTTTACGAAGCATTCGGATGTGGTTAAATGCGCTTTTTGTCACTGCGAATTTGATGGTTGGAAGGAAGGAGATGACCCCCTAGCAGATCATTACAAGTACGCTAAACATTGTGAATTGGCTAAAATATTATGGAAATGTCGACAACTTAAAGTAAACAGGCCTCCTCGGTCTGTTAGAGAGAGGAAGACCCTAACACAAACACCCATCAGCAATATCCGGGGTAGTTTTTACCTAATAGTGTTTCTGATGATATTTATAGCTGTTCTTTTTAATAGCTATGAAGCTATAAGTATCTTTAAGAAGAAAATTTAAATCATTTATATTCCAACCATGGCTGCGTTGAGTTCATCATATGTGCTCCTGGTGGCACTAGTGCAAAATGTGTTTTACGTCTACACTCCCTTTAACGTTCGAAACGTATCAGTAATGATTGAGACCAATGAACTTTCATCCAATAATACATGGTTAAAGATGCCTTTTGAGATGATTGATAAGAAAATTACTCCTGCCTCTTTCATAACAGTCCCATCATCAGCTAACGAGCTGCTTCGCTACAAGGTTAAACTCTTGTTCCGAGATAACACTATTGGCGAAACAGGTTGGAAAACTCTAATCAGCGTATACAGGAACACCATTCTCTCCCAATGTGGCAACTCTACATCAACCGACGATTTGGATGATTCAGCCAGCAATTATAGTTTAATTGTATTTATAGCTGTAACCTGTTTCTTGTTGCTAGCAATTAATTTATATAAAATTACTAAAACTCAGTATATAATATGGTTAAATAAATAATTTTTGTATTACTTAAGTGTTTTATTTTTAATCCGCGCGGTATAATAGAGATTGTGTTAAGGCCCTAATGGTTTTATACGTCTAGCACCGTTATTAATTGAGATATTTGAAATATTTCTTCGCTAGCTGATAGGTATACTCATCTTACACCCGTTTGCCAAATTTCCCCCTTTCCACCTTTAGCCATAAGGGCCCTAATCGCAAAAAACTATATCTCTCGAACCAGCTAGCCGGTCGACTTCGGGTTTCCTCTAAACGACTTATGACGTCACCCTGAACACGACCCACGTGTTAGATTTCAATTTTAACATTTGACAAGTGACAGGTGAGCTTGACATATCTTAATTGACAGGTGACAGCCGCCATCTTTTTCCTAAACACAATATGACGTCATCCTAAACACGTGACCTATAATGAATACTATTGCCCAAGTAGTTAACGCCCAAGTAGCTAATGCCAAAGTAGCTAACGCCCAAGTAGCTAACGCCCAACAGTGCGACATCTGACATATGACAGATGACGTATGACAGATGACGTATGACAGATGACAGATGACACACGCCTGCGCACTGTCTGGGCATGCGCAGAAGGGACCGCAAAAATTGATGCAGAAACCCCCATCTCCCTCTACTTACCTGTTCAAGACCTGTTAAATATACGTTTTTAGATGTTTTAGTCGTTTATTAGATGTTGATTAACCTGTTCAGCAGGGTTTAGTTGTTTATTGCTCGTTCTTTAAACATTGCTGTAAATAAACACTGCATGTATTACCAAATTTATTTATAGTTACAGTTAATTTTATTTTCTGTTTATGTTCCCTCTACACTTTAACAAATATATTATTATTAATCTTACTTCCCCTTTAAAAACTACTTATCATGGTACGTCATGATATGACTCTCGTAGACGCTGTACTTAATAGCATTAACCAGCCGCCGAGTTTTTGTAATGAGCTCAGCTGGCGTAATGGTATGACATTAGAATTGCAATCCAGTGACCCGGGATCGAATCCACACAGGTAAAACTTTTTTTAATCATTTAATTTCAATAGGGGCCCCACTTAGAAATTATTGGGGTACCGGTTCTTAGAGGTAGGGCTTTTAGCGGAGTCCCGACTTGTAGACTTGGGGCCCCCAAATATGAATACCTAAGTAGGTGATGTTCAAGTGACATGTAATAGATGGCGTATCACATATGATGGATGACGTTTACCCAATGACAACTAGTGTCAATGATACTATTGCCCCAAGTAGCTAACGCCCCAAGTAGCTACGGCCCAAGTAGCTAACGCCTAAGTAGATAATGCCTAAATAGCTATCGCCCAAGAGTATGAAGTTTGACAGATGACGTATGACAGATGACAAGTGACAGATCAAAAGGGGCAAGGCCTATGACGTCAGAGGTAGAGGAGTGGGGGTGGTCTCAAGTAAGGCTATGACTACTCGGAACCCTTAAGTCAACCCCGACAGCGGCGCTAGAGGTCATTATATATATACCCCCCTTGGATATCTATGGAAAAAGTATAGCTGCAAAAAGTGCCCTGCGACTGAAAGAGTCGAAATTCTGGAAGGAAACCAACTACGGGCACAGCAGTATACTAAAGATTCACCCGGGGAATAATCTACGAGACCCGACTGACTACTCTGTCCCAATAACATGCTTCAAAAGAAGGTATTCTATACTAATTCCGAGTAGGGAAGAGTGGGAAGGTAATCAGAATATAACGAAAACAAATCACGCAATCTTCACAGACGGTTCAAAAATGGACGTTGATGTGGGAGCCGGGGTCTTTTCCGAAAGTTTACAAATACAGAAATCGTATAGACTCCCCAACTATTGTAGTATTTTTCAAGCGGAAGTACTGGCAGTAGAGAAGGCGGTCAATATCCTGCAAGAACACCTTGGCTTTGGAGTAGCCTCGTCAATCACCATCTTCAGTGATAGTCAGGCGGCGATTAAGGCAATCTGTTCCAGCAGCGTTAAATCAAAGCTCGTAAAGCGATGCCGCAACAATCTATGCACACTTGGCAACCAACATCGGGTTATTCTGTGCTGGGTTCCTGGACACTCCAAAATAGATGGCAACGAGGCTCCCGATGCGCTCGCAAGAGAGGGCGCAGGCATGCCAGCTGATCTAGCAGACAAGTAGAGGGAGTTGATTCCTTCTGCATCAATTTGCTCAGGTCCCTTCTGCGCATGCTCAGCTACTGCTCAGGCGCCTGTCATCTGTCATACGTCACCTGACAGCTGTAGGGCTGTTTTAGCTGTTTTTAAACAGGGCTGTTTTAGCTGTTTAAAAACAGCCCTGTTTAAAAACAGCTAAAACAGCCCTATTTAAAAACAGCCCTGTTTAAAAACAGCTGTCAGGTGACGTATGACAGATGACAGGCGCCTGAGCAGTAGCTGGGCATGCGCAGAAGGGACCTGAGCAAATTGATGCAGAAGGAATCAACTCCCTCTACTTAGGTAGCCGTATTACATGTTGTTTGTTATGATGACATTGCAAGACAACATAACTTGCTTGTATGTGTAAAGAACTTATAACACACAATCTGCTCCACTAGTTTATTAAAGGGGGTTTCTTTTCAGAAAAGCCTCAATATTAAGCCATACATGTTTCGAAGGTAAAAACTATCATCATACTTCAGTATCTAATTGACCGGTATCCGTAGAAGTTTCTGTATAGTATAATTAAAATATTTTATTGTCATACCAGTACATTATTGTGTTTTTATACATACCATCTACATAATAGATTACTTTATGCCCTCGCGGGCATTAAGACGCAAAAACAGTTTTCGAAACATGTACGGCTTAATATTGTGGCTTTTCTGAAAAGAAACCCTTTTTAATAAACTAGTGGAAAAGACTATGTGTTATAATGTTTTTCTTACTCTCCACTGAGAGACGGACTTCTTCCACAAAATTGCTTGTATTTTATACATGTTTCTTAAGTCAATAAAAAAAATCAGTCAAATCAATAACATTTTATTATTTATTTATCTAAATCAAAAAAACCATTTAATTGTATACACTGTACTGATTCAGAAGTTGGTTCCTTGTTGTAATGTAAAAAAAATACTTTAATGTTATGTGTTTATTTTTCATTATGTTTGGTGTAGAGATAGATGGTATGTTCTGCGCCCTCCATTTACTCCAAGGCCTCTGCGCAAGCCCAGACAGTGCGCAGGCGTGTGTCATATGTCATACGTCATCTACAGGGCTGTTTTAGCTGTTTTTAAACAGGGTTGTTGTAGCTGTTTTTAAACAGGACTGTTTTTAAACAGGGCTGTTTTAGCTGTTTTTAAACAGCCCTGTTTAAAAACAGCCCTGTTTAAAAACAGCTAAAACAGCCCTGTTTAAAAACAGCCCTGTTTAAAAACAGCTACAACAGCCCTGTTTAAAAACAGCTAAAACAGCCCTGTTTAAAAACAGCCCTGTTTAAAAACAGCTACAACAGCCCTGTTTAAAAACACCTAAAACAGCCCTGTAGATGACGTATGACATATGACACACGCCTGCGCACTGTCTGGGCTTGCGCAGAGGCCTTGGAGTAAATGGAGGGCGCAGAACATACCATCTATCTCTACTGTTTGAGAATATCTATATAATCTACAAGATCCAGCCACATATTCTAAATTTTGCGTATTTTTTTTGAAATACATGAAATAAATAGATTAGGATTATAATTCTCATCTTTAATTCTTCTTCCAGATATTTTTCGAGCCATAAAGCTGACCAAATAACCCAATAAAATCGTCATCAGAAGTCCAAATACTCCGTTGTATAAATATGACACTCTATACAACCAAAAATATTCACTAAAAAAATATTGTTATCATTATTATTAAATATCAAAGCACTATGAAAGGCGACTCTGTAGGTGGTTAAGTCCGTTTCATTATGAAAGAATTCATGTTATGTTCATTATTATTATTATTATTATTATTATTATTATTATTATTATTATTATTATTATTATTATTATTATTATTATTATTATTATTATTATTATTATTATTATTATTATTATTATTATTATTATTATTATTATTATTATTATTATTATTATTATTATTATTATTATTATTATTATTATTATTATTATTATTATTATTATTATTATTATTATTAATATTATTATTATTATTATTTTCAGGTTCCACAGATGGTATCTGGATATGGCTTCTATCCTGTTTCGGCATTGGTTGCAAGAAAGCAGGTAGATTGGTAGGTTTGGAAAAGTTCAAGTTTCAGTTGTCGGTATCGTTTAGTACACGTCTGACAATTCCGCTGGTTTCTATAAGAACAACTTTTTGTAGCTGGTAGTATATTTGTTCTTTAATGTTTAGTTTTTTTAGGTTTTCGAAGAGTGTGTGTGGTATTTCTCCAGTTGCACCTATGATGATTGGTACTACCATCACTTTTTCTTGGTTCCACATTTCTTTTATTTCGTTGGCAAGAGGTAAGTATTTACTAATTTTTTCTCTGTGTTTTTTTTTTAGGTTTGCGGCAAGCGGGATAGAGAAGTCGATCAGGTAAGTATGTTTGTTTATTTTGTCAGTGAACACCATGTCTGGTCTATTGTGTTGTAAGGGAAGATCCGTTATTATTTTTCTGTTCCAGTATATCTTATAGTTTCCTGTTTCATGGATGCTTTCTGGGTTGTATTTGTAGTATGGGATTGTTTCGGTGATTGTCGGTTCGTGGATTTTTAAGAGCTCTTGGTGAATTACTTTGTCAACATTGTCGTGTCTTTTGATATATTCTATTGGGGCTAGTGTTTGGCATCCGCTTATGATGTGATCGATGGATTCGGTTTGTTCTTTGCACATTCTGCATCTATCTGTTGGGATACGTTCTTTCATTATAAATTTTTTATAATTGCGTGTCGCAATGACTTGGTAATGAATGCTTCGGTTTCGGGAAATAGATATCCAAGTTTTAACCACATGAGGGATGCTTCCTTGTTGATGTGTGGTTGTGTCAGCAATGCTGGATATCTGCCATGTAATTCCTTTCTTTTCCACTTGTCCTCGAGGTTATCTTCCTCTGGTTCGTCGTTATTTTCTTGTGCTAGGTTTAACGGTGTTGATTTTTTGTCTAGTTTTTTTAGGATTTTATATAGCTGGTTATTAGTGGCTTCATCATTAAAGTATTTTCTGAGCGTCGTTATTTGTTTTTGGTTGTGTCTTGGTATGTGGATAATTCCTTGCCCTCCTTTTTCTCGTGAGATGTTTACTCTTTCTATTGAGCTGCGTGGGTGGTGTTTGCGGAATTTGGTGCTCATTGTACGGATGTCACGATTGAGCTCTTCGAGTTCTGTGTCTGTCCAGGAGATTACGCCAAAGCTGTAGGTTAGAATAGATATAGCGTATGTGTTTATTGCTTTTGTCATGTTTTTGAAATTTAGTTTTGTTTTTAATATTTTCCTTATTCTTTCCTTGAATTTGTTTTTTAGTGTTTCTTTGCTGTGTTTTTGATCTATTCCTCTCGCTTGTTGGTATCCTAGATATTTGTACAATTCTTCATTTTCCATGCCTTCTATTTGTCCTTTGTCTGCTCCCATGCCATACCCTTCATATTGTCTCCACTTTCCCCTTTCCATTGCATTGATTCGGCATTTGTCCGGTCCAAATTCCATGTGTATGTCGTCGCTAAATGTTTTTGTGATTTGTATTAGTTTTTCGATGTTTTCTTTGTTGTCTGCATATAATTTTAGATCATCCATATAGAGGAGGTGGCTTATTGTGTTGTTTTGTATGGTTGTACCTTTGTTTGTTTTGTTTAGCATGTGTGAGAGAGGGTTCACTGCCATGCAAAACCAAAGTGCACTAAGCGCATCGCCCTGGAAAATTCCGCGTTTTATTTCTATGTTGTCTATTGTGAATTTGTTTTTGTTGTTGTTTACGCTTAGTGTTGTTTTCCATTTAGTCATTGTTTGTTTCAGGACGCTCTGAATAAACGGATCGATTTTATAAATTTTTAGCACTTCTAGTAGCCACGAGTGTGGGACACTGTCGAAAGCCTTTTTGTAGTCGACGTATGCAGTGTACAATGGTTTCCTTTCTTTCTTTTTGTGTTGTGTTATAATGGTGTCAACAATCAGTTGTTCCTTGCATCCTTTGGTTTTTCTTCTGCATCCTTTTTGCTCTATTGCTAATAGGTTGTTTTCGGTTAGATGTGCATATATTTTGTGTGTAATAATTGATGTTAATATCTTATAAATGGTTGGGAGACATGTAATCGGTCTGTATTTATCTGGGTAACTGCTGGTCGGTGTTGTTTTTGGGAGTAAGTATGTTAGTCCTTCAGTCATGAAATCGGGCATTTCTGCTTGTCCTTTTACAATCTCAGAGAATAGTTGTGCTATTTTGTCGTGTGTGCTTGTAAATCGTTTCCACCAAAAGGTATGCAGCCCTTCTTTTCCTGGTGATTTTCAACTGTGTGTTTTCTTTATGGCTTTTTGTACATCGTCTATTGTTATGTTATGATTGTTCATTTGTTTTTTGTTGTGCATTCTTGTTTTTTCATCTCTGATCCACCTTGATGTTTGTTTGTGTTTCTTCTCATGTGACCATAAACTGCTCCAAGAGGTTTTAGTTTTTTCTTTATCTGGGTTTTCATTTTTTTGATCGTTGTTTGTTTTTTGGTTTAATTCTCTGTAAAATTGTCTTTCGTCTTCTTTAAATTGTTTGTTGTGTTTTCTGCGTTGGTCACTTTCTTTAAGTCTCCTTAGTCTTTTGGATTTGGCAGCAAGTTTCTGTTTGAGTAGGTCTGTTATTTCATTTATGTTGTTATTTTCTGAGTTTTTATGTATTGTTATTATTTGTTGAGCTTTGTTCTTTAGCTTTTGACTTGCGTTTGGTTCTTTTGCCTTTGTTAGTCTTCCTATTTCTGTTCGTAGTTCATCTATCTTCTTGTTGATTCGTCGTTCCCATGGTGGTGGCATATTTGTTTCATGGGTTTGTTTCTTTTGGGGTTTTTTTGGTGCAATGATTTTTGAGACTGTTGCCGCTCCTATGTAGGCCAGGTTGTGTATGATGGTGAGATTGTCTTCGTTTTTTATTTTGTTCTTTATTATGTTGTTTATTTGTGTGATGATTTTATTCGTATTTGCTCTAATTTTTGCTTTCAGTTTGGGTAGTTTTGGTCTTATGTTTGGCATAGTTCCGTAATATTGCATGTATGTCTCTTCGAAGCGGTTGTGTATTTGTATTTCTTCTTCGGTTATTTCTCCCCTTTGCTCGTTTATGGTTTGGTTTTCATTTCTTGGTGGTGTTGTTGGATTTATTCCTAATTCCTACTCGGCTTCTCTTTTTATTCGGTCCATTGTTTCTGGAGAAATTTTGTTTGCCGATAAGATGGCTCGTTTTTGGTCTAGGATGTTTTGTATTGTTCTTTGCCTAAGCTCTGAGAATTGTCTCGTTACTTGTATGTTTAGTTCTTTGCTGTATCCTGTGGTTTTAGTTTCCATATTGGTTAAAACAAGAAAGCTGCGATATAGAAATTCATTCATGTCATCTGTCCATTTTATTCTCTGTCGCAGTCTGCCCTGTAGAGTGGTTGGATGTCCTTGAACTTCCAAAGCATCTCTGCTGGGTGGTGTTGTTTCTCGATTCCTGTTCATTGCGTCGGTGTTTGCCTTTTGCAGGTCAGCGTCACCGGTTCTAAACAGTACAGGTTAAAATGAATTTCTTCTCTGTACTGTAAATAACACCAGCCTTACCAACAAAAAGCTGAGAAACAGAACACTGAAAACATAATAATAATAAGTGTGACATCTTGACGCTATAAGGACTCGTCGAAATAACTACTCAGGATGACTCCGTTCGGAACCGGTTCCGAACGGAGTCAGCCTGAGTAGCGATTTCCACTGGGTCCTGCAACAGACTGGTCTGTTGCAGGACCCAGTGGAACCGGTTCCGAACGGAGTCAGCCTGAGTAGCGATTTCGACGAGTCCTTATAGCGTCAACATGTCACACTTATTATTATTATTATGTTTTCAGTGTTCTGTTTCTCAGCTTTTTGTTGGTAAGGCTGGTGTTATTTACAGTACAGAGAAGAAATTCATTTTAACCTGTACTGTTTAGAAACTTCCGTACTATATGGCAAGATTGGAGGATGACGCTTTTCTGGATTAGTTGGTATAAATAACCTGATAGGCCCAGTTTTTCCAAGTTGGGCTTGAAATTTTTCGTCATAGCTCCCTCCACCGATATTATGATCGGAATTATGTCGATTTTATCCAGCTTCCATATATTTTTTATCTCTATAGCCAAATTCGAGTACTTGGTCTTCTTCTCCGATTCGGTTTTAGAGAGGTTGTGTGTTAGTGGGCAACCTATATCGATTATGAAAGCTTTCTTGGTGGTTTTTTCGATAAGAAGAATATCCGGTCGGTTGTGGTCTACTGTTCTATCCGTTATTATTGGCGTGTCCCAGTATAAGACATATTCAGGGGATTCAAGGACTGGATCGGGTGAGTATTGGTAGTATGGTGGGAGGTTATCCCTTAGCTCTAGTTTATGGGCCAGTTCCTTGAGGATGATCTTAGCCACCTAATTATGTCTCCCCAGGTAAGCGTTGGGGGCCATAGCACCACACCCCGCCGTGATATGTTCTATCGTTTCTCCGGGGCAATTGCATTTTCTGCACACATCTTCCACATTTCTTTTCAAGATGACTTTTTCATAGTTTCGAATTCGAATGATACGGTCTTGGATAGAGATTATAAAACCTTCTGTTTCAGCGTGAAGCTGCCTTTTCTCTAACCAATTCAGTGACATTTCTCTATCTATAAGTGGGTTTTGGAGTGCAGTAGGGTATTTGCCGTGTAGGGCTTTTTCTTGCCAAGTTACAAGCTGTTGACTTGGCGGCGCGCGGATGATGTTAGGTAATCCGTTTTGCTTCAAATTAAGGGCTGTATATCCAGCATCTGCTGCTATCACTTTTTTAAGAATTTCCCCATTCGATTCTTTGAAGTATTTTCTCATAGAGGTCTCTTGCGACTTGCACAAGTTATATAAATTAATGAGACCTCTTCCTCCCTCCTTTCGTTTTAGGTAGATTCTTTCAAGTGCAGAGCGTGGGTGGTGGAATCTGAATTTTGTTAGCAGCCTGCGCGTAAGCCTATCTAGTTCGTGCAAATCCGTGTCTGAATACTTAAGGATTCCGAATGAGTAGGTAAGTATTGGTATTGCTCAGGTGTTGATGGCAGTAGTAAGGTTACCAGCATTCAGGTGAGTATTAAAAAGCTTTGTTAGTCTGCTTTTGTATTTGTTTTTAAACTCCCTTTTTAGGCTTGTGTGGTTTATTTGTTGGTTTTGGGAGATGCCTAAGTATTTATATGTTTTGTCCTCATCTAGTATATCTATGCCTTCAAGCAGTCCACGATTTTATTCAGTCTTTCCGCGTACGACATTCAAGATTGCGCACTTGTCTAAGCCAAACGACATTTTGATGTCATCGCTAAATGTCTTGGTTATTTGAATTAGGGACTGTAGGTGGGTTTTGCTTTCAGCGTAGAGTTTGATATCGTCCATAAATAGAAAGTGGTTTATTCTAAAATTCTCAGGTAAGTTGGGATGATATCCGTAGGTTGTTGATTTTAGTAGTGAGGACAGTGGGTTCATGGCCAAAATGAACCAGAGGGGGCTTAAAGTGTCGCCTTGAAATATACCTTTTGATATATTTATATTGCCAAGCTTCTCTTGTCCAATATGGAGATTGGTATTCCATTGCTCCATTAGGGTGCCTAACATGTTGCGTATTAGGGGATGTACTTTGTATATTTGCAATATCTTCTTTAGCCAGTCGTGAGGAACAGAATCGAATGCTTTACTATAATCAATGTAGCACATATTTAGATTTCGCCTTTTAACTTCAGCCTGTTTTATAATAACGGCATCGATTGTAAGCTGTTCCTTGCAACCCAAAGCTTTCCTAATACAGCCCTTTTGCTCATCAGCTACCAGGTTGTTATTTATGCAGTGTGTGTATATTTTTGAGTACATGACTGATGTTAAAAGTTTATACACCACTGACAGACAGGTGATCGGTCTGTAATTTTTTGGGTCGTTTACCTGCCCTTTTTTAAATAAAAGGAAGGTATTGCCACTGGCAAGATGAGCGGGGAAGTGCTCGGGGTTTAGGAGAGCCTTGCTAAAGCAGTTTGCGATAACAGGGTGTAGGGTGGTGAAAGTTTTGAGCCAGAAATTATGAATTTGGTCAGGTTCCGGTGATTTCCAGTTAGCCAAGTTCTTAGTGGCATCCCTTATATCACTGGATGCTACTTGCGGCTCAGGCATTTCTTGCAAAGTTTCAGCCTCGGCTTTAACTTTTTCGAGCCAGCTTGCTTTTTCGTCGAAATGGGACGCGTCGGACCAAATATTACTCCAAAATGCATTAAATTGGTCTTTATTTATGTCATTAGTTGGAGTAACGTCGTTTTCTTCTTGGCTCAATGTCCTATAGAAGGTTTTTGGTTACTGGTGAACTGTTGGTTTTGAACCTTTCTCTTTGTGGCTTTGTTGTATCGTCTTAGACGAGCTCCTTTAGCCTTAGATTTTTGTCTTGTATTGTCTCTTACGATTGTTAGCAACCGTTTTACATCGGGACTGTCTAAAGAAATGCTCTCTGCTTTCAGTATATCTTTAACCTTTTTAGCAACCTTGCTGCTAGAGTTTCCATTTAGATGTTCTCCAATTATATCACTTTGTGCTCGTAACTGGCTGATTTGTTTTTCAAGTCTCATTTTCCAAGCGGGCACCGCTTGTTTCTTGGTTGTTTTCTTATCAGTTCTGAGATATAATGCCTGACCATTGAGTTCAATTACAGTTACTGCTGCTGCATATAACCCACTGTGTAATGTCTCGAGGTCCTCAGTTCTATTTAAGGACGTCCCTGCTGCTAGGTTTACTCTTGCTAGTATTTCGTGGGTTCCTTTCTTGAATTTTAGCTTAGGGATACTCGGTCTCAAGGTCGTGTCACTATTTTCAAATAAGGACAAATTTTCCAAATATTTTTGGTTCGTAATGTCCGTATCAGCCTGTATAGTTTGATCTTGTTCATGTATTACTTCCTGCTGTGCTGTTAGTTCTTCCACATGCTGAAGGTTGTGCAACGTTCTGCCATTTTCACGCCGTATTTGATCTATTTCAGCTTGGGGTAGCAGTAGAGGTTGCGGCACTTCAGCGCATTCGATATTGCGGCACTTGGGCGCCCGCTACGGCACAGGCGCCTCTGTCATACGTCATCTGTCAAACTTCATACTCTTGGGCGATAGCTACTTAGGCGTTAGCTACTAGGGCCGTAGCTACTTAGGCGTTAGCTACTTGGGCAGTAGCTACTTAGGCGTTAGCTACTTGGGCCGTAGCTACTTAGGCGTTAGCTACTTGGGCCGTAGCTACTTGGGCGTTAGCTACTTGGGCGTTAGCTACTTGGGCAATAGTATCATTGGTACTAGTTGCCATTGGGTAAACGTCATCAATCATCTGTGATACGCCATCTATTACATGTTACCTGAACCTCACCTACTTAGGTATTCATATTTGGGGGACCCAAGCCTACAAGTCGAGGCTCCGCTAAAAGCCCTACCTCTAAGAACCGGTACCCCATTAATTTCTAAGTGGGGCCCTTATTGAAATTAAATGATTAAAAAAAGTTTTACCTGCGTGGATTCGATCCCGGGTCACTGGATTACAATTCTAATGTCGTACCACTACACTAGCGAGCTATCATAGAAAAATCTGCTTTTAACTTGAAGGTTATCTAGGTATACGGTTGTCCCGCCTACGAGAGTCATGCATTATGACGCACCATGATAAGTAGTTTTTATAGGGACGTAAGATTAATAATAATATATTTGTTAAAGTGTAGAGGAAACATAAATAGAAAATAAAATTAGCTGTAACTATAATTAAACCCTAAAGTTTGTCAATGCCTATATGTACAGTATGATTTATAGACACACAAAACCTCTATGAAGTATCTGTATCTATAACGATATAATATTGTCATATAAGATAGAAAAGGATAGCACTAATTACATTAACAATCAATGGACTGTTAAAAAACGTGTCACGACATGTTTTTGACTCATAGGTTTAGGCCACATTAATGAGGTGGGTAGGTAATTTGTCATACAGTAATCCATCAGTTGGTTAGATCAGTACAATAAGTAGACGCTAACAAAAAAAAATAAGGGTAGGTACAACCCCTGCACTAATACTTCTTGGTATCAAATTAAAGGTAGAAATGTCAATAACAGGAGTTTAAGGGTTATATTTCTAACTGAAGTACCGTTTAGAACTCAATAAATTGATAATGTTTTATGTTTTAAACTAAAATTACGATCAATGCAACGTTCCAACGGTACTTAGGTATATAGAAGGTCAACTGCTTATTGAATTTGCAATTTTTAGCATAAATAACAAGGTGTATTATATAGAAAAGACTCGTTGTAACGAAAATAGTTGTAGGTAGTGTTTGAGAAACGCGTATGAAAAAGGCATAAATAGAAAAATCTCATGTAAATATTCTTATTACCGCATGTATTTTAGGTCAAATAGCCCTACTATTGTTCAGTAATATGGGCATTAAGGCCCAAAAAAATATTTGTACCTGGAAAAATTATATGTCTACAATAGGGTTGATATGGAACCCCGTAGGTAAAAATAGACCACAGGGTAGTTTTTAATAAACTTCTTAAGTTTTTAATGTACATTCCTAAACGTCCCTAATAATATAAGATACCAATGCGTGTAAAAAATAAGTAACCGAAGTAAGGATATAAAAACAATGATTCGAAAGCAGTGTAAACCAACCCCGTTAACACCCCCTATAACATATAATGTTTGGTATCAAATTAAAGCAAAAAAAAAAAATACCTAATTGTTTGTTTTATCTATGTTTAAAAAACAAGACCATTTGAAATTAGAAATTCTCGGAAACGATTCTCTATAATTAAATCGAATACAAGACATATTAAATCGCAATTTGCTGAATGCGATATTTATTCCAATTATCCATATAAGTAAATAATATTATACACTTAATTTCAACAGATGCATTTAATTATCTAAAGGACCTTACCTTTCTAATGAATGCACTTCTTTAACGACGTAAGAGTTTTTTGCTTTGCAATTACCTTGTGCAGGATCGGATTTAGAGGTTTTAGATTAAACGACTGTTATTAAAGTTTTTAAAACTTATTGAGAGATCAAACTAATTATTTTTAATAATTATAAATAAATAGGCAAATAAACGGATTATTCCATTGCAAATTAAGCGTTAATACGTGGTACCTTATGAACCGTTTTTCATGAACCATTATTGAAAAAAGTAAAAAAAATCGAAAAATAACTACTTTTTGCGAATATAAAAATAATAAAAAGAGAAGTTATTTATTTATTTGGTCTTTGATGGTTTCTTTACCTTTTGAGGGTCTTCTCATTTATGGAGGTCCGGTACTGTAGCCCCCGGATGGCTACGTATAGGCACATCAGCTTTTCCCTTTTTTAAACAAATGAAGGAAAGTGTATATATAGAAAATATATAGTCTTATAGAACCACTTTTAATACATGCCAGGTGACAAAAGTGAAGTTGAGTTATTATAAAGTTTAAAATGGCCGATGCAGGTACGTACTTGTGCATTTTTTAATAAGAATATATAGAATGGTTTTTTATTTTAAAGGACCACTTACGCAGAGATTGATAGGGTTCGCCGAGGAGCTAATGCTAGAACGGTACCCCGACAGTCAAGTGAGTTTTTAGATGTCTTTTTTAAAAATAATAGGGAGAGCATATAATTTTTACGTTTTCCTTTAGTTCAGTTGTTTCTACGTCGAGGAACCCCAGGGGGAAAAGCCGGATCATCTCGTGGAAGTCTGGAATAACCAGGTGTTTTGCGTGGACGTTAAGATCTGGGCAGACCTAGAGGACTGTATTGTGTGGGTTTTCCGTAGTATATTTTCACGGTAAGTACTACTTAAATTATTATTTTTTAAAATTATGACCGGTGCATCCAACAAGTTATAAGATGGTAAAACTTTTGCCTATATTTTACAGGTACACTAGGTATAAAAAATGACGTAAGCGTGTTTGTCCTACATTTTCTATAAGTTATTTATGCTAACATGGTAATAATTGCAAGTCTAGTAGGGATGGGCAGAAAAACTAAATTCCTATAACTACTTAATAATAAGGGAAAGCGTAACGGACCCTATTGTAATAGTTATTATGGGGCGTCTTACAAGAGTGTGCGACTGTTTAAAGTTATTGAACAAAAAAAATAAAGATACATAATAAAGGTTGATATCGTAAAACTTTGGTCAATACCCAGCTCTAATTCTGCGTACTGCCATGGTTTGATATAAATAGGAGTCAACATACCAGACGTTTACTTCTTTTTTTTGCTTCCTTGCAGTCAAGTAGCTCTTTTAACACTCGTCAAAGTATAGAAATAGTGTATCTTGTGTTCAAAAAAAAAAAAAAAGGTGAGGTTTTTAAATATTTGTTTAATATTCTTTCTGAGGGCGTGTAAAGTGTTTTATATATTTGCTAGTAGTCAATGAGGATGGGTTTAACAATCGGTTATAGAAATACGGGGTACATGTAGTGTGAGGTAAAAATTTTCAAATAAATGTTTAAATTTATTAGAACTAGTATTTTTGTAAATACTAAAGGGCGGTTTTAAGATTAGGAGAACAAAGGTACAGCCATAAGTGATATAGCTTTGGTCAATTTAAACATTACTTTTTTATTTAATGCTTAATTTACTTCCTAGGTCCCCATCCCAAACATCTAACGCCTAAGCGACCGTCCTTTGTCCCCCTACAAAACAGGCAGTACTTGCAGCTTTACTAGTTTCAGGCCTACCTAAAGGTAAGATGTTTTAAAAATTGGTGTTGGGAAACATTAAAACAACAATTAGTGCAAACAATTTTATTTCTATAAAATGCTACAGGGGTGAATTTAGAACATTCTAAATATTTTTTCTAATTTTACAGGCTCTATTCTTAATATTACATTTTTATTTAAAATTGTGTCTATTCTACACTTTAGTATGTGTTTTGGGTACTTTTATAGATGTTATATTAAGTAAAAAATTATCAGTGTTTAGACCTGTGCTATTGGATTGAAAAATATTGGTAATTAAATCCCAAACGTCCTTAAAAGTTATTTCGCCCGCAGGGCGTAAACGGGACCATCCTGTTTGAAGATTTGTTGAACTAAACGTTAGACCCATTAGGTCTGAAGGTTCTAAATCATCTACTGCTTTCCGAATGATCTGATTAATGCCGTCTTTGACCCATCCAATAGGGTCAGTATTAGTAGGTATTGATTTCAGCTTAAATTCAATAGTACGGCCTGTATAACGGTACCCTCGAATTTTTCTAACAGTATCTTTAACTATAATAAAATTTTCCATGGTACGTCTGTCCTCTGCTGCAAAAAGATGTCAAGTAAATTTTAAACCCTATGAACCCTCTTTTTATTATAGATGAATTCAACCATTATCAACCAAGCCATTAAACACTACCCTAGTTTTAGAACAATAGGGAGAACGGTCTCTTTTAAAATTAATCAGATACCTGAGGGAAAAGAGCCTGTAGATTGGGTGCGAGACGCTATTTCCGAAATAGTTTTACATAGTACTTCAACCCTCAAGCCTAATGATTTGGTAGGGTTTACCTTCACCGCAAAGGACTTTTCCCGAGGTCAGGCTTGGATGCCTTTCAAAGAGGCATCTAAGGTTTCGGTAGGGGATATTTTGGACTTAATTCAGGGGATTTATCAAAGTAACTCCAGCGGTCTGGATACCAGTACATTCCAGTTAGGGGTTACTTCGATTCGTCTTCCAGCAGGAACAGGTAGATCTTCAACCCGCGCGTATAATACCTTTGCCCAGGAATGTAAAAAACGTAGGGGGATAGTTGTAATCCAAAATGATGATAATTTGTGCCTTCCAAGGGCCCTAGCGGTAGGAGTTGCATTTGCAACTAGTGACCCTCTCTTTAAGAGAATCTGTGATGGCAGGAGAACATTACAGAAAAATAAAGCTCTGGAGCTATGTCAGCTGGCTGGGGTAACAGTATCAGAAACAGGGTGTGGGGTTGAAGAGCTACAGAGTTTTCAACAATATTTGAAAGAATTTAAAATAACTGTATACCAACATGGTTCTAAAGGGAGGGATCTTTTATTTGAAGGGTCCGGGGAGGGTAAAAGAATTAATCTTTTATTTTTCGAGGACCATTTCAATGTAATCACCTCGACTACGGCTGCATTTTCAGCTAGTTATTTTTGCGAGGAATGTAACGTTCCCTATGATCACAAATCCAATCATAGATGTAAAAAGATATGCCCTCTTTGTAAGCAGGTCCCACCCTGTGAAAAGTTAAGTAAAACAAAGTGTGAAGATTGTAATCGCACGTTTTTCTCTGAAGCCTGTTTTAGTAACCATAAACTGCAGGGTACGTTCTTTGCTAACAATTCGGTATGCGGAGAGGTTAAATTCTGTTTAAATTGTCGTAAGGGATTTCGATCAAACAGGGAACATACCTGTGGTGAGACGTTTTGCAATGTTTGCAAAGATTTTAAGGCAAGCGGTCATTATTGTTTTATGCAGGTGGATATTAGTAAACCTAAACTCGATAGCACTTTGTTTATTTTCTTTGACCTAGAAACACGACAAGAAATAGAACTAGACGATGGGTGTTATTTGCACGAACCTAACTTGTGTGTGTTTAAAACAGCCTGCTCTGAGTGTATAGACTCAAACACTAGTTTTTGTTACAAATGCGGACCAAACCTGGAAGTTTTAAGGGAAGAGCCTATTTCTAATTTTCTAAAAAAGGTTTTAGCAAAGCGCGATATGTTTAAAAGAGTTATTGTAATCTCACATTATGGTTCAGGCTTTGATATGCAGTTTATATTTAATCGTTTACTATTACAAACTGATTTAACGCCTGAGGTTATTTTGCGAGGAACAAAAATTCTTTTATTAAGTCTTGGCACTATAAAATTTTTGGATTCAATTAACTTTCTTCCAATGGCCCTATCGAAACTCCCCAAGAGTTTTGATTTAGGCAGTAATTTTAAAAAGGGCTACTTCCCCCATTTATTTAATACAAAAGCCAACGAGAACTATGTTGGCAATTTACCACCTATGGAATTTTATAACTCTGAAAGTATGATGCCTGACGACAGAAGCAGTTTCCTAAAATGGTACGAAGAAAATAAAAACAATAATTTTAATTTAAAACGTGACTTGGTAGAGTATTGTATTTCCGACGTGGAAATACTAACTGCCGCCTGTCTAAAATTTAGGGGGTTAATGTTGGAGACTTCAAATGTTTGTCCGTTTTCTGAGAGCTGTACTATACCCGGAGCCTGCAACAAAATTTTCAGACGAAATTATTTAAAGCCAAATACGATTTCAATTATTCCCAGGGCTGGCTATAGATTATCTCAAAAACAGTCGCGAAAAGGTATTCAATGGTTATTATGGGAGGAACACCAAAGAGGGATAAATATCGAGCATGCGGGTAAACGAGGGGAGGCTGTTTTAGGGGGTTTTAGGGTGGACGGGTTTTGCAAGGAAGAAAATCTAGTTTTCGAATTTCAGGGGTGTTTTTGGCATGGTTGTCCTCAGTGTTATACGCAAAATAGAGACCAGGCATTAAATAAAACTGATCAGTCTGACACTTTTAATTCTCGTTACGAGGCAACAGTGTACAAAATAGAAGCGCTAAAATTAAATTTTCAGGTTTTAGAAATGTGGGAGTGCAACTTTAATAATTTATTAAAAAATGACGCTACAATGCTTAACTTTGTTGAAAATCACTCGCTTACTTCTCAGGTACCAATTATAGCACGTGAAAGTTTTTTCGGGGGTAGAACGGAAAATATGCGTACTTATTACAAAGCTCAAGAGGGTGAGAAGATCAAATACTTAGATGTTTGTTCTTTATACCCATGGACGTGTAAGTACAGTTATTTTCCCGTGGGACATCCGGAAGTTTTTGTAGGAGAGGAGTGTCAATCCTTAGATTTACAAGTCACTGATGGGCTTATTAAATGTAAGGTTTTACCTCCTCAGAACCTTTACCATCCGGTTTTACCTATGAAAATGAATAAAAAGTTAATGTTTGTTCTCTGTTCTAAATGTGGACAGGAGATGGATCAACGCACTTCCTGCCTACATTCGGATGAAGAGCGGGCGTTAGTAGGCACCTGGGTGATAAGCGAGGTACGTAAAGCCGTTGAGAAGGGTTACCAAATTTTGGAAATTTACGAGATTTGGCGTTACCAGATAGAGCAGTACAACGTTGAAACAAAAGAGGGTGGTCTGTTTGTAGAGATGATGAACCGATTTCTACAGATAAAACAAGAAGCATCGGGCTATCCTTCAGATTGTCAAACAGATGCTGACAAGGTTCAGTACATTTTGAAATTTTTTGAGAAAGAGGGGATTAAATTAGATGAAAACAAAATTAAAAAAAATTCGGGGTTAAGGTCTTTGGCTAAATTAATATTAAACTCATTTTGGGGTAAATTTGGGGAACTTGAACGTAAAGGTCAAACCAAGATTGTCAAAGATCCATCAGTGTTTTTTGGAATGTTAACAAACCCTCTTTTGGAAATAAATTCTGTTTTACCTGTTAACGATAACACTTTTCTCATAGGCTTTGTTGAACGGGAAGACAGCTATGAACCTCTCGCTACCGTTAATGTAGCCATAGCTGCCTTCGTTACTGCGCAGGCTCGATTAAAGTTATATAGCTATCTGGAAATGCTTGAGGAGCGGGTCCTCTATTGTGATACCGACTCAGTCATATTTTCTCATAAAGAAGGTGAAATAGAGCCCCTACCCGGTAGTTTTATTGGGGATATGACCGATGAGTTGGAGGCCTACGGCCCTGGTAGTTATATTAAGGAATTTGCTTGTGGGGGTCCAAAAAATTACGCCTACAAGGTATACTCTACGGCAGAACAGGTGGAGAAAGTAGTTTGTAAGGTAAAAGGGATACGTCTTTGTTATCAGGCATCCTTATTGATTAACTTTGAAACAATTAAGGATATGATTATTAAAAATATAGAATCAGACTCGATTAAAATTATTTCGTCAAATATCAGGCGAACAGACACACACGATCTGGTTACTAGAAAAGAAACAAAAGAATATAGAGTTACATCTACCAAACGAAAATTCACCAATTACGACTCGGTTCCATACGGGTTTAAAAAACCTAAACCGTAAGCCTCTATAGATTTTTTAGTAACCTGACTGTGTTGTTTGTCTGTGGTTATATTCTTTTTTTTAACAGTAAGTAAGTAAATTTTTAATTTTTAATAATAGGGTGTTTATATAATTTTTGTGGGTTAGTCTAGGATTATTGCAAGGAGGCATGTATTTGAAGTCACTCTATACTTTTAATAAGAAATAGATCATCAGCCGATTTATTAAAAAATGATTTTTTTATACACTACTTCTGAGTTTTACGAATAATATTGATAATCATATAGTTTTTGCCTGGATATTCAATCCTTACTTTAACTAGGTATTACCAGGGAATAATTGAAAATTGTATTTGGCTTTAAATAATTTCAGAGATTTAGTGTCTGTTTCACATATTTATTGTAGTCGATGGTAAATAACTAATGTACTTAAAATAAAACATTCTTAGCCCCCAACAGATAGCTGCCATACAGTTCCATATTGGCTTTTATTATTATTTTTTTTTGATGGTAAAAATGCCCCTTCGCATGCCACACTCCTCGTCGAAACTATTATATTTTCAAGCAAAATGATTCGGTGTTTAAACCAGACGAGTTGGATTGATACACGTTGCTGATCACGTTCCAGACATCCTCGTAATTTATTTTTGCAGCCGGTTTAAAGCGGATCCACCCCTCACCTCGTGTAAAGTCCTTGGAGCAAAAACTTATACCCACTTGATCCCCCGGTAAAAGACCCTCTGTAGCCTTTTGAATAATTTGATTTTTGGTCTTATTATCACTTGTTCTCAGGCTTTATTCCTAATTAAATCTACAACTTTTAAGGAATTTTTTTCGTAAAAAAGGTTATTATTGCTTTGACCTTTGCAACTGAGCTTTATATTCATTATTTTCCGGGGTAGTCGGGAGTAAAAAGTTTGGTTGCATACATCTTTGATCTTAGACCAACAAGATGAGTCATGATGCGACCGTTATTTTCATCCTTCATCGTACCCAGAACCTTTTTTTTTTTGTTGACTCTCGGAATACCATATACATTATTTTCTGGGTAGTCAGATGTATCAAAAATATCATAACAATCTTTTTTCATTACCTCGTATACATTGTGATGTTTAATCCCGTAAATCAGGGAATCTGTGTCAGTGTATAATATTTTACAATGATCCCCAAAAGTTTTGTACATATAATTATAGTGAAAATCATAAATTGTTGTTTTTCGCCAAGTCTAAAATACACATTCCAACGTAAATTGGTTTGTTAAAATATACCTTCGTTTTGGCCAATTCAATGATTACCATGTTTTCATTTATTATGGTGCTGCTTTTAAATTCAGGTCGTGATATGAGAGCTTCTGCGCCGTATCGCCCGTCCCATTTCATGATTAATTTAACGCTCGAATGTTTCCTAACGTTTTCCATGGTCTTACCAAAAACGGCATTATTCATGAGTTTAAATAGGTTTTTTCAATTTAATTATATTTCTTTAATTATATATAATAGTTATTCGGCTGTTTCTAATCTGAACTCTTCTTCTCTCTCTTTCTGTTGATATGTCTGTTCCCAGTTTGCTAAAGGGAGTTTACTCTGAATTGTAGTAGGGGTCTACTCTTAACCTCTGGTAAAACGGTTCAGTCTCAATAAGATTAGACAAACACTAGCTGAAGCCGCACGAACATCGTCTTTTTCAATATCGAGTCCAAATCTATCGAAAAACTCTTGTTGAACATGACAAGATCTGTCAAAATTAATACGTCGGATTTTAAATAAATGTCGGAATATTCGCCTAAAGTTTTACATTCAAATAGATTCCATACCTTCCAAGCACGCTTATAATCATCTACGGTAATGTCCTCGTTTTTAAGTTGGTTATAAAAGTCTTTATGCGATGGTAGCCTGTTTTCGTCTAATTTTGAAAATGAATCTACGTAATTATACGGGAAGACACCCTTCTGTCGAATAAGTTTAAATTTATTATTATCCTCGAAATATTTTCGCACCGTTTTACATTGCTCTGATTTTAAATTTTGACTTAATTTATCTAGTCCACTAGCCATGAATCTAAAACTATCCAAAAAACGCAATTTTAAAAATACCTGTCGTTGTTTTCCCTCCTTGTTTTCGACGTTATCCACCAAGATGTGTTTAGTAAAGGAAATATACTTTTCCTTATTTTGAGGGATAACGTCCAACTGTTCTTCATCGCAGGCCAATTCCTTGACAAACAGGTGAGAATCGAAATTAGACATGTTATGGAAGAAAATGGGAATAAAATTGGGAATTTTGTAATGTAATGATCGTGTATCATCATGACTATATTTTACATAATATCCAGCACTATAAGGTACATGATTTTGTATATTTTGAGTATTTTTTAGTCGAGTCATCCTCAACCGGCACAAGTAAACACTCGGTATCGGCATAAATTACAGAGGGTGCTATTTCTTTGTTTTTAAAATCTTTAAATTCAACCCACCTATTCTCTTCTTTAGGTGCTTGGGGTATAACCCGCCCTTTTAGTTTGAACATCATACTGTTCTACCTGATAACGCCAAATTTCGTAAATTTCTAAAATTTGGTACTCTTTTTCCACACGAAAGTTTTAAATAAAGCGAAAAAATAATTACCTCAAATTTTCAATTTCATCGTTGATTACGATGTACGCCAGTACAGTAAAAATATTCAGATATAGACTAGTGTCTTCCTGTTCCGACATTGTGATCTGGTCCCGTGTGATAAGACTCAGCACCCATTTCTGGAGGTCTTCGCGGTACCCCAAATTGCGACCGAACATCCTGTAAAGGAGTTTGATAAAATCGAGACCTTGAAAAATAATTCAAAGCTAGTGTAGAAAATGGATTTCCGTTTTTTAAATAAAGAGGATCGTCTATAACCCTCCTATCTGTTAAAGCCCTTTCTTCATCATTGAGATTACAAATATTCAGGTTAAGCTTTTGACCGCTGGTATAGCAAAGTACAAAACATTAGCGTACTGTTAATTTTCAGGGTAATACTGGGTGAAATAAACGGAAGGAGGAAGAGCCTTGCATTTTATTAAATCAGTCAGTTTTAGTTAAATCAAGTTTTTACACTCCTGAGAAAACAGGTATTACTTTAGGGTGACCAGTAAAATTTGCCATATTTACAGACCCAGGGAACTACTCAGACCTATTTCTGAAATGACATTTCGTACCCAGTCTATAAGCACCTATTTTACAGCATCTTCTAGGATCTGATTAATGTTTTAAAACGAGACACTTCCTATTTTCTGCAAACATAGTGTTTAACGGGTTTGCCCCTGCATCACCGCCATCCGAGAGAGATTATGACTATTTTATTTGGTTACGAGAGTATGGTACGTCAAAAAAAAAAAAGATGGTTTATCCTATTCAGCAGAGTAATCACAAATATCCTCCTGAGGTGAGTAATAGAAGGTACATTTTAATATATCAACCTTATTTCAGTTGATTAAAAACTATTGATTTCACCTAAACATTTAACACATCACCTACCGAAAAGTCTACAAAAACGTATTAAAAAGTTCAATTTTTTTACAAAAAAAGGTCTTAGATAACTAATTTGTTTTTCCCTTTTTTAGGTTTACCATGAGCTACTTCGTCTGGTACAATGACCTTATAAGATCACTCAACGTTATTCTAAGTTATTAGTTGGTTTTTGTTTGAAATTTCTTTTTTTCCATTTAAAAAAAAGAATGGGGCACAAAAAAAGGGAGGGGAGTCCACGACTAGTGCCCTGGAGCGATTGTTTTTTAATCGATATTAGATATTACGGTTATGAATTTTTTTTTTGGTTTCAACTTTTTAAAAACAGTTTTTCGAACATAATTAATATTGAATAAAAAACAATTTACTAACACCTCCCTAAAGTACTACTGTTACGGCCCTATCAACTTGCTCTTAGTTATCAGGTCAATAAATAAAAAAAACACAGTTATTTTATAATATATTTATTTATAAAATAAAATTTTCTGCAAACACACTCGTGTTTAAATAATTTCATTTTAATTTTTTATTTATCTATAACATTCATATGATATTTGGACTGACTAACAATACATATAATACAAGGTACTTACAATAGACAATTAAAATTGAGGAGTAAATATTATTTTAAAAATTATTGCATCAAACTGTTTGAATAGTAATTTTTAAAAAACGTACCTGCTTAAATATGTGTATTGCTTACAGGTTACAAGTAATTATTTATTTTAAATATTTATTGTTATAATGACCCTTTATTAATTTCTGTTAAAGCATATTTTACTAGCGCTGAACAATAAGCCTTAAAGATATATTTATTATCCGAACGCGAACAATTATTGAAAATAACTTTTTAAAACAATAAGGTTTATTTTTATTTTTAAATATACAAGGCGATTAAAAACAAAAACTCATAATATTTTTACATAATTTATTTAAATCTTCCACATAGACATTACATTTATACATATGTTATTATAAGCGTCAAACTAATAAAATTCAATTACTCCAAGTCGCTCCAATTCATGTAATATACTAAAGATTTCGTTTCTGTTATTATCATTGCCAACTACCTTAGAAGCCTCTAACTTTTTCAATCTTTCAACTAACTCGTTGACATCATCGTAGTATACAAACTCCATAGAGGTTTTAGTAAGGGCTTCTTCACTATATACGCTTTCCTCGTCTTCATTGTTAGAATTGTTCTCTCCTACGTGTATCTCGCAGACCTCTTTCTCTTTCAATCTACATAACTTTGTAGCATTTGGCTCGTCATCACCTGGCAACACTGTACAGTTAGGCCTTTTTGGGGTATACCTTCGTTTAGGAGGAAACAGTTTTGAAATTATGTTTGTATACTTCCAGCTAGAACTTGATTTAATATGCTCGTTTCGGTCAAAATTTCTTTTATGTAAATTACATAGCAGTATTAGTTCTTTATATAGTTCCAAGTCTTTCTGAGAATATTTTTTGGGCTGTGTGCTTGTTAACAAATCGAGCAGTCCATTAGATAAAGTATAGGCTTCATTATTAATTACCAATTGGTCGTTTTGGAATTCTACTGGAGTTTTTCCAAGAAACCACTCAGTACCATCGGTTCTAAATCCAAATACGTTCTCCTTTGGCATTTCCAGGAGCTTAAGTTTTATTCTTCTGTTTGCCATCTTACTCCTTTGATGTATAAGTCGCTAATGACATCTTTGATCCAGTATTTAACTATTTATTTAGTCACAATACAACATCAAGAAAACACAAACCCCTAAGACAACAGCTACACAACAACAACATACCGGTAAGACAACAGCTACACAACAGCAACATACCGGTAAGGCAACAGCTACACAGTAGCACCATAACCATGAGACAAGAATAGGGCTCAAAGTCATTTATTATAATATAACTGATACATACATATTAAATCTTGTTTTCTATGTCTATTCGTCGAGGTTATATGCAGTCCTCCTCCTTCAGACCTCATCCAGGCACCAGACACCATTCATACCGTCCAGGCATTCTACATACGACGAACGACTACTCTTCAGCTACCATCGTGAATAAACTAATGCTAGTGAAGATTTAAGGGTAGATAGCGCAGTGTTCTCTAATTTTCTCTATCGTCAACATAACCTTTTTTTCACAGGCCATTAAAGTATTATAAACTATTTTATTTGTATTAAACATGGATAATATATTTATTACCTGTATTTTCTGCTTGATATAATTTTGAATCCTTATAGGTGTAATAAAACGTAGAAAAACTATTTACATCAATGCCACACGACCTTCTCCCAAAATTTTTACAAAATTTCGTGAGCCTTTGGTCGTGCAGCCAGCCATTAAAGTATTATAAACTATTTTATTTGTATTAAACATGTATAATATATTTATTAAAAATTCCTAATGAGTTTTGTTTTTTACCCATAACATTGTATAAATTACCTGTATTTTCTGCTTGATATAATTTTGAATCCATATAGGTGTAATAAAACGTAGAAAAACTTTTTACATCGATGCCACACGACCTTCTCCCAAAATTTTTACAAAATTTCGTGAGCCTTTGGTCGTGCAGCCAGTTGGGTTTACTGGTTTTTTCTTACATTCTAATTTTTTCAATAAAATTGGGGGTTATTATCCATATTTTTAACATTAGTTTGATGCCAAACATCACATGTATTATAGGGGGTGTTAACGGGGTTGGTTTACGCTGCTTTCGAATCATTGTTCCTTACTTCAGTTACTTATTTTTTTACACGCATTGGTATCTTATATTATTAGGGACGTTTAGGAATGTACATTAAAAACTTAAGAAATTTATTAAAAACTACCCTGTGGTCTATTTTTACCTACGGGGTTCCATATCAACCCTATTGTAGACATATAATTTTTCCAGGTACAAATATTTTTTTTTGGGCCTTAATGCCCATATTACTGAACAATAGTAGGGCTATTTGACCTAAAATACATGCGGTAATAAGAATATTTACATGAGATTTTTCTATTTATGCCTTTTTCATACGCGTTTCTCAAACACTACCTACAACTATTTTCGTTACAACGAGTCTTTTCTATATAATACACCTTGTTATTTATGCTAAAAATTGCAAATTCAATAAGCAGTTGACCTTCTATATACCTAAGTACCGTTGGAACGTTGCATTAACCGCAATTTACTTGAATGCTCGTAATTTTAGTTTAAAACATAAAACATTATCAATTTATTGAGTTCTAAATGGTACTTCAGTTAGAAATATAACCATTAAACTCCTGTTATTGACATTTTTACCTTTAATTTGATACCAAGAAGTATTAGTGCAGGGGTTGTACCTACCCTTATTTTTTTTTGTTAGCGTCTACTTATTGTACTGATCTAACCAACTGATGGATTACTGTATGACAAATTACCTACCCACCTCATTAATGTGGCCTAAACCTATGAGTCAAAAACATGTCGTGACACGTTTTTTAACAGTCCATTGATTGTTAATGTAATTAGTGCTATCCTTTTCTATCTTATATGACAATATTATATCGTTATAGATACAGATACTTCATAGAGGTTTTGTGTGTCTATAAATCATACTGTACATATAGGCATTGACAAACTTTAGGGTTTAATTATAGTTACAGCTAATTTTATTTTCTATTTATGTTTCCTCTACACTTTAACAAATATATTATTATTAATCTTACGTCCCTATAAAAACTACTTATCATGGTGCGTCATAATGCATGACTCTCGTAGGCGGGACAACCGTATACCTAGATAACCTTCAAGTTAAAAGCAGGTTTTTCTATGATAGCTCGCTAGTGTAGTGGTACGACATTAGAATTGTAATCCAGTGACCCGGGATCGAATCCACGCAGGTAAAACTTTTTTTAATCATTTAATTTCAATAAGGGCCCCACTTAGAAATTAATGGGGTACCGGTTCTTAGAGGTAGGGCTTTTAGCGGAGCCTCGACTTGTAGGCTTGGGTCCCCCAAATATGAATACCTAAGTAGGTGAGGTTCAGGTAACATGTAATAGATGGCGTATCACAGATGATTGATGACGTTTACCCAATGGCAACTAGTACCAATGATACTATTGCCCAAGTAGCTAACGCCCAAGTAGCTAACGCCCAAGTAGCTACGGCCCAAGTAGCTAACGCCTAAGTAGCTACGGCCCAAGTAGCTAACGCCTAAGTAGCTAATGCCTAAATAGCTATCGCCCAAGAGTATGAAGTTTGACAGATGACGCATGGCAGAGGCGCCTGTGCCGTAGCGGGCGCCCAAGTGCCGCAATATCGAATGCGCTGAAGTGCCGCAACCTCTACTGGTAGCAGGCGGTTAGCATAGATAGCTCTTTGTCGGCTCGCTACATTTTGTTCCGTCATTTTTAATTCCGGGTGTAGTCTGGTTATTTCTCGGTTGAGTTTTATTCTCCAGCCAGAGCGAGGGTTATCTTCACAGTCGTTAATCAAGAGGAATGCTTTGATAAAGCTTCTATTCATGTCTCGACTCCACTTGATTCGACCGGTTTCTGTTCTTCTGGGTAGACCAACGGCAGTTTTATCGACTCCAGGGTCGGGCTGCAAGCTAGTCTCCATTACGATGTTTTCCTCGCCGGTGTTATGTTCACTTATAGTTCGGTTGTCGGCAGGGGCTTGTCCTAGCATCCTGCCGTTAGTTACATTAGTACTAATCGAATTAGTGCCTCCCCCAGAATCCGTGAGGCTGACTGCTTGCGCAGCGTGGGATTGCAAACTTTCGTTTCCACCCACCTGGGGTATATCTTCTTCTAAATTCGATATCATATTTGTTAAAGTCCAAATTTACTCATTTCGTCAGAAATGGTTTGCATTTATACCTTCTGCCAGGTTACTGATACAGCCGCCCTTAATATAGGGAACAGACGCTGTTGAGAAACCGCCCCTAACATGGAGTCAGCTGTTTCTTCACTACATCAGTTTCTACGCCTACCTGCGGTAGCCGGTGACCAATGTAGGCCCCTTTAAGGCAAGGACCACCAACCTTTTTGCCGCCTTTTACGGCAGGCAGGTTCTACCCTGGGCCTAGATTCGTAAACCGGAAATTATTATTATTATTATTATTATTATTATTATTATTATTATTATTATTATTATTATTATTATTATTATTTGCCTTTTTCACAGGTTTTTATCTTCCTGGGTTAGGGACTTGAGCACATCGGTCTATGACAAGATGGCCTGCCCGTTGTTGAGGTTGTAAACCTCTAAATCTTAAGTTTCGCCTAAAACTCTACGGACTATGCTGCACGTATCTAGCAACACAGACTTTTGTATAGGTAAGTATAGATCTTCATCTAGACCCAGTTGCTCTAGACTTTTCTTTATTGTTTTAGGTATCTCGCCGGTCGCGCCGATGATTATAGGTACTATCACCACCGTTTCCATATTCCACATTTGGCGTATTTCGTCACTCAAAGGTAAGTATTTATTTATTTTTTCAGAGTATGTTTTCTCGATATTGTTAAGTAGTGGTACGGCGAAATCAACAATAAACGTTTTCTTTTCAGCCATGAGGGTAAGTACTAAATCGGGGATGTTGTTCGTTATTGTGCGATCTGTGATTATTTTTCGATTCCAGTAGAGCCGTACTTCATTATGCTCACATACTGGCGGCGGCTCATATTGGTAATATGGTGTGTGCTCCGTCAGGCCTTGGTATTTCTTCCGTAGGCTTTGATGTACAATTTTTCCTACCCTGTTATGCCTGTCCAGGTAAGCTTTAGGCGCAAGCACCGAGCATCCCGCAACTATATGGTCTAACATCTCGTCACTTTGGTTGCACATGCGGCATTTCACGCTGTCCTGGTGTTCCCTTAGGATATTTCTTCTATATACTTTAGTTGGAATGACTTGATCTTGGATGGCAGCGATGAATCCTTCCGTTTCCAGAAACAAATTACCACTTCTAAGATATGCCGTAGATGCATACCCGTCGATTTTTTCATTTCCGATTCTAGCTAGGTATCTTCCGTGAAGCGGCTTGCTTCTCCACTGCTCTAACTGTTGTTCCGGTGTAGGAGTCTCTTCCATTGGGCGGTAACCTATGTCCTATTATTATTATTATTATTATTATTATTATTATTATTATTATTATTATTATTATTATTATTATTATTATTATTATTATTATTATTATTATTATTATTATTATTATTATTATTATTATTATTATTATTATTATTATTATTATTATTATTATTATTATTATTATTATTATTATTATTATTATTATTATTATTAATATTATTATTATTATTATTATTATTATTATTATTATTATTATTATTATGTTTTCAGTGTTCTGTTTCTCAGCTTTTTGTTGGTAAGGCTGGTATTATTTACAGTACAGAGAAGAAATTCATCTTAACCTGTACTGTTTAGAAACTTCCGTACTATATGGCATGTTTGGAGGATGACGCTTTTCTGGATTAGTTGGTATAAATAACCTGATAGGCCCAGTTTTTCCAAGTTGGGCTTGAAATTTTTCGTCATAGCTCCCTCCACCGATATTATGATCGGAATTATGTCGATTTTATCTAGCTTCCATATATTTTTTATCTCTATAGCCAAATTCGAGTACTTGGTCTTCTTCTCCGATTCGGTTTTAGAGAGGTTGTGTGTTAGTGGGCAACCTATATCGATTATGAAAGCTTTCTTGGTGGTTTTTTCGATAAGAAGAATATCCGGTCGGTTGTGGTCTACTGTTCTATCCGTTATTATTGGCCTGTCCCAGTATAAGAGATATTCAGGGGATTCAAGGACTGGCTCGGGTGAGTATTGGTAGTATGGTGGGAGGTTTTCCCTTAGCCCTAGTTTATGGGCCAGTTCCTTGTGGATGATCTTAGCCACCTGATTATGTCTCCCCAGGTAAGCGTTGGGGGCCATAGCACCACACCCCGCCGTGATATGTTCTATCGTTTCTCCGGGGCAATTGCATTTTCTGCACACATCTTCCACATTTCTTTTCAAGATCACTTTTTCATAGTTTCGAGTTCGAATGACACGGTCTTGTATAGAGATTATAAAACCTTCTGTTTTAGCGTGAAGCTGCCTTTTCTCTAACCAATTCAGTGACATTTCTCTATCTATGAGTGGATTTTGGAGTGCAGTAGGGTATTGGCCGTGTAGAGCTTTCTCTTGCCAAGTTACAAGCTGTTGACTTGGCGGCGCGCGGATGATGTTAGGTAATCCGTTTTGCTTTAAGTTAAGGGCTGTATATCCAGTGTCTGCTGCTACCACTTTTTTAAGAATTTCCCCATTCGATTCTTGGAAGTATTTTCTCATAGAGGTCTCTTGTGACTTGCACAAGTTATATATATTAATGAGACCTCTTCCTCCCTCCTTTCGTTTTAGGTAGATTTTTTCAAGTGCAGAGCGTGGGTGGTGGAATCTGAATTTTGTTAGCAGCCTGCGCGTAAGCCTATCTAGTTCGTGCAAATTATATTATTATTATTATTATTATTATTATTATTATTATTATTATTATTATTATTATTATTTGCCTTTTTCACAGGTTTTTATCTTCCTGGGTTAGGGACTTGAGCACATCGGTCTATGACAAGATGGCCTGCCCGTTGTTGAGGTTGTAAACCTCTAAATCTTAAGTTTCGCCTAAAACTCTACGGACTATGCTGCACGTATCTAGCAACACAGACTTTTGTATAGGTAAGTATAGATCTTCATCTAGACCCAGTTGCTCTAGACTTTTCTTTATTGTTTTAGGTATCTCGCCGGTCGCGCCGATGATTATAGGTACTATCACCACCGTTTCCATATTCCACATTTGGCGTATTTCGTCACTCAAAGGTAAGTATTTATTTATTTTTTCAGAGTATGTTTTCTCGATATTGTTAAGTAGTGGTACGGCGAAATCAACAATAAACGTTTTCTTTTCAGCCATGAGGGTAAGTACTAAATCGGGGATGTTGTTCGTTATTGTGCGATCTGTGATTATTTTTCGATTCCAGTAGAGCCGTACTTCATTATGCTCACATACTGGCGGCGGCTCATATTGGTAATATGGTGTGTGCTCCGTCAGGCCTTGGTATTTCTTCCGTAGGCTTTGATGTACAATTTTTCCTACCCTGTTATGCCTGTCCAGGTAAGCTTTAGGCGCAAGCACCGAGCATCCCGCAACTATATGGTCTAACATCTCGTCACTTTGGTTGCACATGCGGCATTTCACGCTGTCCTGGTGTTCCCTTAGGATATTTCTTCTATATACTTTAGTTGGAATGACTTGATCTTGGATGGCAGCGATGAATCCTTCCGTTTCCAGAAACAAATTACCACTTCTAAGATATGCCGTAGATGCATACCCGTCGATTTTTTCATTTCCGATTCTAGCTAGGTATCTTCCGTGAAGCGGCTTGCTTCTCCACTGCTCTAACTGTTGTTCCGGTGTAGGAGTCTCTTCCATTGGGCGGTAACCTATGTCCTATTATTATTATTATTATTATTATTATTATTATTATTATTATTATTATTATTATTATTATTATTATTATTATTATTATTATTATTATTATTATTATTATTATTATTATTATTATTATTATTATTATTATTATTATTATTATGTTTCAGTGTTCTGTTTCTCAGCTTTTTGTTGGTAAGGCTGGTATTATTTACAGTACAGAGAAGAAATTCATCTTAACCTGTACTGTTTAGAAACTTCCGTACTATATGGCATGTTTGGAGGATGACGCTTTTCTGGATTAGTTGGTATAAATAACCTGATAGGCCCAGTTTTTCCAAGTTGGGCTTGAAATTTTTCGTCATAGCTCCCTCCACCGATATTATGATCGGAATTATGTCGATTTTATCTAGCTTCCATATATTTTTTATCTCTATAGCCAAATTCGAGTACTTGGTCTTCTTCTCCGATTCGGTTTTAGAGAGGTTGTGTGTTAGTGGGCAACCTATATCGATTATGAAAGCTTTCTTGGTGGTTTTTTCGATAAGAAGAATATCCGGTCGGTTGTGTCTACTGTTCTATCCGTTATTATTGGCCTGTCCCAGTATAAGAGATATTCAGGGGATTCAAGGACTGGCTCGGGTGAGTATTGGTAGTATGGTGGGAGGTTTTCCCTTAGCCCTAGTTTATGGGCCAGTTCCTTGTGGATGATCTTAGCCACCTGATTATGTCTCCCCAGGTAAGCGTTGGGGGCCATAGCACCACACCCCGCCGTGATATGTTCTATCGTTTCTCCGGGGCAATTGCATTTTCTGCACACATCTTCCACATTTCTTTTCAAGATCACTTTTTCATAGTTTCGAGTTCGAATGACACGGTCTTGTATAGAGATTATAAAACCTTCTGTTTTAGCGTGAAGCTGCCTTTTCTCTAACCAATTCAGTGACATTTCTCTATCTATGAGTGTTATTATTATTATTATTATTATTATTATTATTATTATTATTATTATTATTATTATTATTATTATTATTTTTCTCAATGTTAGTTTTCACAGCTTTTTGTTGGTATTGCTGGTATTATTTACAGTACAGAGAAGAAATTCATCTTAACCTGTTCTGTTTAGAAACTTCCGTACTATATGGCAAGTTTGGAGGATGACGCTTTTCTGGATTAGTTGGTATAAATAACCTGATAGGCCCAGTTTTTCCAAGTTGGGCTTGAAATTTTTCGTCATAGCTCCCTCCACCGATATTATGATCGGAATTATGTCGATTTTATCTAGCTTCCATATATTTTTTATCTCTATAGCCAAATTCGAGTACTTGGTCTTCTTCTCCGATTCGGTTTTAGAGAGGTTGTGTGTTAGTGGGCAACCTATATCGATTATGAAAGCTTTCTTGGTGGTTTTTTCGATGAGAAGAATATCCGGACGGTTGTGGTCCACTGTTCTATCCGTTATTATTGGCCTGTCCCAGTATAAGAGATATTCAGGGGATTCAAGGACTGGCTCGGGTGAGTATTGGTAGTATGGTGGGAGGTTTTCCCTTAGCCCTAGTTTATGGGCCAGTTCCTTGTGGATGATCTTAGCCACCTGATTATGTCTCCCCAGGTAGGCGTTGGGGGCCATAGCACCACAACCCGCCGTGATATGTTCTATCGTTTCTCCGGGGCAATTGCATTTTCTGCACACATCTTCCACATTTCTCTTCAAGATGACCTTTTCATAGTTTCGAGTTCGAATGACACGGTCTTGGATAGAGATTATAAAACCTTCTGTTTCAGCGTGAAGCTGCCTTTTCTCTAACCAATTCAGTGACATTTCTCTATCTATGAGTGGATTTTGGAGTGCAGTAGGGTATTTGCCGTGTAGAGCTTTCTCTTGCCAAGTTACAAGCTGTTGACTTGGCGGCGCGCGGATGATGTTAGGTAATCCGTTTTGCTTTAAGTTAAGGGCTGTATATCCAGTGTCTGCTGCTACCACTTTTTTAAGAATTTCCCCATTCGATTCTTGGAAGTATTTTCTCATAGAGGTCTCTTGTGACTTGCACAAGTTATATATATTAATGAGACCTCTTCCTCCCTCCTTTCGTTTTAGGTAGATTTTTTCAAGTGCAGAGCGTGGGTGGTGGAATCTGAATTTTGTTAGCAGCCTGCGCGTAAGCCTATCTAGTTCGTGCAAATTATATTATTATTATTATTATTATTATTATTATTATTATTATTATTATTATTATTATTATTATTATTATTATTATTATTATTATTATTATTATTATTATTATTATTAATAATATTATTATTATTATTTTTCTCAATGTTAGTTTTCACAGCTTTTTGTTGGTATTGCTGGTTTTATTTACAGTACAGAGAAGAAATTCATCTTAACCTGTACTGTTTAGAAACTTCCGTACTATATGGCATGTTTGGAGGATGACGCTTTTCTGGAGTTGGTATAAATAACCTGATAGGCCCAGTTTTTCCAAGTTGGGCTTGAAATTTTTCGTCATAGCTCCCTCCACCGATATTATGATCGGAATTATGTCGATTTTATCTAGCTTCCATATATTTTTAATCTCTATAGCCAAATTCGAGTACTTGGTCTTCTTCTCCGATTCGGTTTTAGAGAGGTTGTGTGTTAGTGGGCAACCTATATCGATTATGAAAGCTTTCTTGGTGGTTTTTTCGATGAGAAGAATATCCGGACGGTTGTGGTCTACTGTTCTATCCGTTATTATTGGCCTGTCCCAGTATAAGAGATATTCAGGGGATTCAAGGACTGGCTCGGGTGAGTATTGGTAGTATGGTGGAAGGTTTTCCCTTAGCCCTAGTTTATGGGCCAGTTCCTTGTGGATGATCTTAGCCACCTGATTATGTCTCCCCAGGTAAGCGTTGGGGGCCATAGCACCACAGCCCGCCGTGATATGTTCTATCGTTTCTCCGGGACAATTACATTTTCTGCACACATCTTCCACATTTCTCTTCAAGATGACCTTTTCATAGTTTCGAGTCCTAATGACACGGTCTTGGATAGATATTATAAAACCTTTTGTTTCAGCGTGGAGCTGCCTTTTCTCTAACCAATTCAAGCTTTGGGGGCCATAGCACCACAGCCCGCCGTGATATGTTCTATCGTTTCTCCGGGACAATTACATTTTCTGCACACATCTTCCACATTTCTCTTCAAGATGACCTTTTCGTAGTTTCGAGTCCTAATGACACGGTCTTGGATAGATATTATAAAACCTTCTGTTTCAGCGTGGAGCTGCCTTTTCTCTAACCAATTCAATGACATTTCTCTATCTATGAGTGGATTTTGGAGTGCAGTAGGGTATTTGCCGTGTAGGGCTTTTTCTTGCCAAGTTACAAGCTGTTGACTTGGCGGCGCGCGGATGATGTTAGGTAATCCGTTTTGCTTTAAGTTAAGGGCTGTATATCCAGTGTCTGCTGCAACCACTTTTTTAAGAATTTCCCCATTCGATTCTTGGAAGTATTTTCTCTTAGAGGTCTCTTGCGACTTGCACAAGTTATATATATTAATGAGACCTCTTTCTCCCTCCTTTCGTTTTAGGTAGATTCTTTCAAGTGCAGATTGTGGGTGGTGGAATCTGAATTTTGTTAGCAGCCTGCGCGTAAGCCTATCTAGTTCGTGCAATTCCGTGTCTGAATACTTAAGGATTCCGAATGAGTAGGTAAGTATTGGTATTGCCCAGGTGTTGATGGCAGTAGTAAGGTTACCAGCATTCAGGTGAGTATTAAAAAGCTTTGTTAGTCTGCTTTTGTATTTGTTTTTAAACTCCCTTTTTAGGCTTGTGTGGTTTATTTGTTGGTTTTGGGAAATGCCTAAGTATTTATATGTTTTGTCCTCATCTAATATATCTATGCCTTCAAGCAGTCCACGATTTTGTTCAATCTTTCCGCGTACGACATTCAAGATTGCGCACTTGTCTAAGCCAAACGACATTTTGATGTCATCGCTAAATGTCTTGGTTATTTGAATTAGGGACTGTAGGTGGGTTTTGCTTTCAGCGTAGAGTTTGATATCGTCCATAAATAGAAGGTGGTTTATTCTAAAATTCTCAGTTAAGTTGGGACGATATCCGTAGGATGTTGATTTTAGTAGTGAGGACAGTGGGTTCATGGCCAAAATGAACCAGAGGGGGCTTAAAGAGTCGCCTTGAAATATACCTTTTGATATATTTATATTGCCAAGCTTCTCTTGTCCAATATGGAGATTGGTATTCCATTGCTCCATTAGGGTACCTAACATGTTGCGTATTAGGGGGTGTACTTTGTATATTTGCAATATCTTCTTTAGCCAGTCGTGAGGAACAGAATCGAATGCTCTACTATAATCTATGTAGCACATATTTAGATTTCGCCTTTTAACTTCTGCCTGTTTTATAATAACGGCATCGATTGTAAGCTGTTCCTTGCAACCCAAAGCTTTCCTAATACAGCCCTTTTGCTCATCAGCTACCAGGTTGTTGTTTATGCAGTGTGTGTATATTTTTGAATACATGACTGATGTTAAAAGTTTATACACCACTGACAGACAGGTGATCGGTCTGTAATTTTTTGGGTCGTTTACCTGCCCTTTTTTAAATAAAAGGAAGGTATTGCCACTGGCAAGATGAGCTGGAAAGTGCTCGGGGTTTAGGAGAGCCTTGCTAAAGCAGTTTGCGATAACAGGGTGTAGGGTGGTGAAAGTTTTGAGCCAGAAATTATGAATTTGGTCAGGTCCCGGTGATTTCCAGTTAGCCAAGTTCTTAGTGGCATCCCTTTTGTTGATCGATGTTACTTGCGGCTCAGGTATTTCTTGCAAAGTTTCAGCCTCGGCTTCAACTTTTTCGAGCCAGCTTGCTTCTTCATTGAAATGGGTCGCGTCAGACCAAATATTACTCCAAAATGCATTAAATTGGTCTTTATTTATGTCATTAGCTGGAGTAAGGTCATTTTCTTCTTGGTTCAGTGTCCTATAGAAGGTTTTTTGGTTCGTGGTGAACTGTTGGTTTTGTACCTTCCTCTTTGTGGCTTTATTGTATCGCCTTAGACGGGCACCTTTAGCCTTACATTTTTGTCTAATGTTGTCTCTTACGATTGTTAGCAGCCGTTTTATATCGGGACTGTCTAAAGGAATACTCTCTGCTTTCAGCATATCTTTAACCTTTTTAGCAACCTTGCTGCTAGAGTTTCCACTTAGATGTTCTCCAATGATATCACTTTGTGCTCGTAACTGGCTTATTTGTTTTTCTAGTCTCATTTTCCAAGCGGGTACCACTTGTTTCTTGGTACTTTTCTTATCAGTTCTCTGATATAATGCCTGACCATTGAGTTCAATTACAGTTGCTGCTGCAGCATATAACCCACTGTGTAATGTCTCGAGGTCCTCAGTTCTATTTAAGGACGTCCCTGCTGCTAGGTTTACTCTCGCTAGTATTTCGTGGGTTCCTTTCTCGAATCTTAGTTTAGGGATACTCGGCCTCAAGGTCGGGTCACTATTTTCGAATAAGGACAAATGTTCCAAATATATTTGGTTTGTATTGTCTGTGTCAGCCTGTATAGTTTGATCTTGTTCGTTTCTTACTTCCTGCTGTGCTGTTAGCTCTTCCCCTTGCTGAAGGTTGTGCAATGTTCTGCCAACTTCACGCCGGATTTGGTCTATTTCAGCTTGGGGTAGCAGGCGGTTAGCGTAAATAGCTCTTTGACGGCACGCTACATTTTGTTCGGTGAGTTTTAATTCCGGGTATATCTGGCTTATTTCGCGGTGGAGTTTTATTCTCCAGCCTGGGCGGGGGTTATCTTCGCAGTCGTTGATCAAGAGGAATGTTTTAATAAATGTTCTATTCATGTCACGCGTCCACTTGATTTGACCGGTTTCTGTTCTTCTGGGTAGACCAGCGGCAGTTCTATTGACTCCAGGGTCGGGCTGCAAGCTAGTCTCCATTGTGTTGTGTTCCTCGCCGGTGTTTTGATGACTAATAGTACGGTTGTCGGCAGGGGCTTGTCCTAGCATCCTGTCGTTAGTAGTATTAGTACTAATCGAATTAGTGCCTCCCCCAGAATCCGTGAGGCTGACTGCTTGCGCAGCGTGGGATTGCAAACTTTCGTTTAGACCAACCTGGGGTAAATCTTCTTCTAAATTCGACATCATGATTGTTTTACTCAGTATTTACACATTTCGTTAGAAATGGTTTGCATTTATACCTTCTGCCAGGTTAGTTCAGCCGCCCTTAACATAGGGAACAGACGCTGTCGAGAAACTGCCCCTAACATGGAGTCAGCCGTTCCTTCACTACATCAGTTCCTACGCCTACCTGCGGTAGCCGGTGACCAATGTAGGCCCCTTTAAGGCAAGGACCACCAACCTTTTAGCCGCCTTTTACGGCAGGCAGGTTCTACCCTGGGCCTAGATTCGCAAACCGGAACCCAGACGGCTAATTATTACTATTATTATTATTATTATTATTATTATTATTATTATTTTTATTATTATTATTATTATTATTATCATTATTATTATTATTATTATTATTATTATTATTATTATTATTATTATTATTATTATTATTATTATTATTATTATTATTATTATTATTATGAATGGCGATGTTGCGCTACCAAATGGGGATATAGTCCAAGCTATGAACGAAGGAGAAACCTACAAATATCTTGGGTTCCAACAAGCGAAGTTGCTTCAAGACATACAAGGAAAGACGAGAATTAAAAATCAGTACCTCCAACGAGTAAAAGCTCTACTAAAAACAGAGTTAAACGCTGGAAATCTCATTACAGCAGTAAACACCTACGCTGTAAAGAAATATTTACAAGAGAACTCGTTTTTCGACATTTGACATCCAGATATATCACCTCGGCCGGCTGATTAGGACTTTCAAAATTTCCCCAGATTTTGACAGAGACGTATTCACCCAATTTTTGATTCATAAACGTATGATATTCTGTTTTAGACTATAACTAACAATTAATTATGGACTACAACTATTGTTTGCGTAGTACCGCAGCTGATGCCATTGCTGAGAAAGTATTTTTAAACAGTTTCAATTTATTTTTACAATAATTTCTTGCATTTAGTCATATAACACATTTGAACCTGCTTTTTAGAACGCGCCTTCTTGGCGTAGGGGTATAGGCTCTCCACTTTGGAACTAAGGGTCGAAGTTTCGAACCCCGCTTCGGACAAAACTTTTTTTTTTGTGTTTTTCAGTAATTATTTATTTTTTTAAAGCGATTTCAACTAAAAAAAAATGCAAGACAATTATTAACCTTAAATCTTTAAATTAAAAAAATATTTCGCAATTATTATGAATGTCCCACTTATAATGGAAATAAGCTTATATTTTCGGTATTTCTGAATTGATTGTTTTGAATTTTAGTGTGGTTTCGTGTGATCTTAGGAAGCTTTTTTTTTACTGCTAAAAATTTTAGTTAACTTATTGGCGTACGGATTTATAGGGGTTGTAAAATAATAGTTCACGTTTAGCGATTATTAGTTTTCAGTTTCGTACAACTAAAAGTTTCGGTATTCAACAAATTCTGAAGTTCCTATCTTATTATTGTGGTCTATTAAACTGTTTTTTAAAATTAACATTTCAACCTTTTTCTTGTCGATAGATTGTGTTCTTTTGAGGGTGCTAGATTTGGGGGCTTAGCATCACAAAGTATCCCCCGAACTACGTCTATGTCAATATTAGATATATTATATAACAACACATTAGTTAATAATTTTTATATAAATAAAGCAAATAAACATTTTTATTGTATGTTTTACTCAAATTGCTTACACGACTTTTTTTATTTACCACTGTGTCGACCGGTAAGCTATCTACTAAGCTAAGCTACTATCTCTGTTATAACTACCGATTTCCAAACGAGCAAAGAACAAGGGATATAGGCGAATAAAAGAAGCTGTTATTTCCTAATCTGTTTTGCAACTTTTTACCTTCATCTTATTGTTATCTTGTTTATCATGACAACAATAACTTTTAGTGGCTTAAAGAATATAATTTTTAAAACATACATTTTACATATTAAAAATTTGTAATTTCCAAGTCCGATCCTGTAATTTACGTCAAGTCATACCAACATAACACACTAAAATTAACCAGCATGTCATTAATATCACGTGATTGGGCCAGGATCTCGCGAGTTCTATCAAGATTATTACTATACCTGTCCTGTCTTATAAGTCAAACTCCAAAGCTATAGCTTTGGAGTTTGAGGAATTGCAACGAACTACTCGTACAATAATGACCAAGTCATGTAATGGTAATAGGATGATTCCTAGAGCCTCAACTATACTTTGCCTAGGAGAGAAGGAGGACGATCGCTGACTGACCTAGTTAACCTGCACTCTCGGCAGCTACTGAAATTGAGAGAATTCTTTAACAAAAAAGCGCAAACATCAAGCCTTCACAATATCACTGTAATAAGTGACCAATCGTATACCCCCCTCACTCTCTCTAGTAATAATGTTAGTCTGAAATCGCTCTCTGACGCCGAGAAGAAAGATCAATGGGCCCAAAAGGCGCTACATGGACGACACTACTGTTAGAGTGTGCACTAAAATCCATAATGCCCATCTCTAGTACGCCCAGCTCTATTATAGGTTTCAGTTGTAGAATAGTAAAAAAGAAGAAGACTCTCTCCATCATGTTTTCTGTGAGTTTGTTTGATGTAGTTCAGTTGTTATATAAATAAAAGGTATATGAGAAGTAAGAAAGCGGACTAGTGTTTTCTTAAGAAAAATTACAGAAGATTTTCTATTAAAGATATCAGGTTATGGGCCCAGGCACCGGGCACTCCGGGCAGTATTCCAGGAAAGGCAGGAATTAAAGGGAGTAAAAGAAAATCAAGGTAAATAAATAAAAAGGAAAAATGGCGCATGCAAGTAGTAGAAGCTATGCTATTGAACCATTGAATGGGAATAACTATTTTACCTGGAAATTTAGAATGGAGATGATAATAGGAGAAAATGATGCAAGTGAGGTTATAGAAACTGAAATGGATTTAAATAGTATGACCGAGAAGGAAAGAAGTGTCTTTAACAAAAAGGAAGCTAAGGCAAAATCACTTATTATACAGTGTGTTGAAGATAGCCAGTTAGAAGATTTGAGAGATGAAGAAACAGCTTACAAAATGTGGCAAATTTTAAAAAATAAGTACGAGAAGAAAAGTTTAACAGGACAGCTGTGTTTGAAAAAGAAGTTATTGTCTATGAAATATAATGAAAAAGAGTGCCTTGATACTTTTATTCGTGGATTTGAAGAGGTAGTCAGACAATTAAAAAATTCTGGTGCCCAATTAACAGATGAAGACTTAGTTTGCAACATTTTATTAAGTTTACCAAAGTCTTATGAGACAATTGTAACAATAATGGAAAATACTCCAGGAATAAAGTTTGATGACGTAAAGAAAAAATTATTGGCTGAATATGAGAAACGTAAAATAAAAGGAAAACCCCAAGAACATTTACAAGGAGACAATTATGCATTTAATTTACAAACTAAAGGTGCCTGTTTTAAATGTGGAAAACAAGGTCATTTTAAAAGAGACTGTAAGCAGTATACATATGGTAATACAAGGTACGGGTCAGGTTACAGAGGTCAGTTTCAAGGAAGAGGTTATTTTCAAGGCAGAGGTCAAGGACGCGGTAATTCAGGGAATAATTTTCATGGAAGCAATTATGCAGAGAATAATAATGAATCTGAAAATAGGGAGGATCGAAGTGTATGCTTTATGGGTGAGGTAAAAGGAAATAAAAGTGAGGTATTAGAAGGTACTGTCAAATTTTTTATTGATTCTGGTTGCACAGATCATATGGTCAATCAAAAATCGTATTTTTCTGATTTATTGATGTTAAAAGATCCTATTCAAATTGCTGTAGCAAAAAGTAACAATTTTTTATTGGCCAGTGGTGTAGGTAACATGGAGGTTATAAGTAAAGTTGGAAATAATAAAACAAATTGTACAATTAAAAATGTTCTATATGTTCCTGAATTGCGAAAAAATTTATTAAGTGTTAAAAAATTGGAAATAGCAAACATTAAAGTAATATTTGAAAATAAGCAATTAAAGTTAATAGATAGTACAGGTAGAATTATAGGAACAGGTGAAAGAGAAAATCTATATGAAATGTCGTTTGATTTATCTAATACAGAATGCCGCAATGTGACGAATGGTGAAACTGATTTTATGAAGTGGCATAAGAGATATGGACATATAGGTTTTACAGGTTTAAAAGAAATTATTAATAAGAAAATGGTTATAGGTATAGAAAGGGACATTGAAATTCAAAAAATAAAGTTTTGTGAACCATGCATAAATGGAAAAATGACAAGATTTCCTTTTGGTACAAGGTCAAGGAGTGGACGAGTCTTAGAAGTAATACATTCAGATGTTTGTGGTCCCGTTACACCTGAAACTTATGATGGTTATAAATATTTTGTTACTTTTATTGACGATTACTCGAATTTTTGTGCAGTTTATTTAATGAAAGGAAAAAATGAAGTATTTGATAGATTTAAAGAGTTTGTTAGTATGGCTGAGTCAAAATTTAGTACAAAAATTTCAAAATTAAGATGTGATAATGGTGGTGAATATGTGTCAAATGAATTTAAAGGTTTTTGTAGGGAGCATGGCATAATTCTAGATTTCACCACACCATACACACCTCAACAAAATGGAAAGGCGGAAAAATAGAAGTTTAGTAGAACGAAGTAGAGCAATTATGAAAGAGTCAGGACTACCTAAAGAATTCTGGGGTGAAGCAGTAAGAACAGTAAACTATGTTATGAATAGGGGAACATCAGCTAGTCTCGACGGTGTTACGCCTGCAGAGGTATGGTATAATAGAAGGCCCGATGTAAGTAATTTAAGAGTGTTTGGTTGTACGGCATATTCACATATACCTAAAGAATTAAGAGGTAAATTTGATGAAAAAACTGAAAAATGTATAATGATGAGATACACATCAACAGGTTATAGGTTATGGAGTGTCAAAAGGGAGAAAATTATAATTTCTAGAGATGTAGAGTTGTTAATGAGAGTGAGTTTTTATTTAAAAATAGTATTGTAAAACTAAACGAGAAAAGCGAAGAAGAAAGTGTGAGTAAAGTACAGGATTTAGAGAATGGTAGAGACAATATAGATGAAAGTGAGATGATTGATATAGGTGAGATGTCGAATGGAATTTTAGATAACAACAGAGATAGACGCAGTCATAAATTACCAAGAAAGTATAATGATTATGAGTTATATATGGCTTTTGATGCTTGTAGTTTTCTGGAAAGTGTACCAATATGTTTTAATGATTTAAAAGATAGATCAGATAAGAAAAATTGGATGAAAGCAGTAGAGAGAGAGATAAAATCTATAGAAGAGAATGAAACATGGGAGAAAGTAGAACAACTTAGTAATATAAGAATACTTGATACTAAATGGGTATTTACTTATAAAACATTGGAAGAAAAAGAAATTGATAAATTTAAAGCCAGATTAGTTGTAAGAGGGTTTGCTCAAGAAAGAGATAAAACATATGATGATATATACTCACCTGTTGCTAAAATGACTACAATAAGGACTTTAGGCTTTATTAACTATAGGGAATCAGTTTAAGTATCACTTCCAGCAATTAGATGTAAAAACTGCATTCTTAAATAGCGTTTTAGATGAAGATATATATATATATATATATATATATATATATCCACCAGAAGGTGTGAATTGTGAACCTAATATGGTGTTTAAGTTGCAATAATCTTTGTACGGGCTCAAACAGTCATCTAAGTGCTGGAATGATGAAATAAATAAGTTTTTGTTGAGTATAGGTTTTAGGAGATCTGAAAGTGATTATTGTCTATATATTTTAAAGAATAATGAAAACGTTTATCTGTTGATATATGTTGATGACATAATTTTGGCAGGTCCCGAGATATATGATTTGCAGAATATTAAAGATAAATTAATGAATAGATTTCAGATGAAAGATAAAGGTAATTTAAAACATTTTCTTGGACTTAAAATTGATTATGATAGGGAACGTGGTATTTTAAAAATTGACCAGTCAAAATATACAGAAAATATTTTTAAAAAAATTTGGAATGGAAAATTGTATAGGTTCGGTTGTACCTATTGATCCAAAATTAAAAATAACTTATAGTAGTGATTGTAAAACAACAGACAAACCTTTTCGTGAATTAGTTGGATGTTTAATGTATTTAATGTTAGGGACTAGACCGGATATTTGTTTTTCTGTAAATTTTTTTAGTCGTTTTCAAGATAAAGCTACAGATGAAGCTTGGGGTTACCTTAAACGGGTTTTAAGATATTTAAAAATTACTATAAATATAGGCATAGAATATCGTAGAAGTAAAACTGATGAAAATTTATATTGTTATGTAGATGCTGATTGGGGTGGTGACACATTTGTCGGAAATCCGTTACTGGATATGTTTTTAGTATGTTTGGAAACATTTTAATGTGGTCAACAAAAAAGCAAACTTGTGTGTCATTATCCACAACTGAAGCAGAGTTAGTAGCTCTTTGTTCTTCTGTTTCTGATGGGTTATGGTTAAGAAAATTGTTTCTTGATTTTAATGTTAATATTCAACAAATAACATTCTTTGAAGATAATCAGGGCTGTTTAGCTTTAATTAAAAACCCGTCTAATAATCGTAGAGTTAAGCACATAGATTTAAAGTTTCATTTTGTTTATGAGCATTGTAAAAATGGTTTAATTACAATAGTTTACATAGAATCATGTAACCAACAGGCTGATCTTCTTACTAAAGGTTTACCAGCACCCACATTTGTAAAGTTTAGAACTCTGTTAGGATTCAAGGATTTTAGCGAGGAGGGGTGTTAGGGTGTGCACTAAAATCCATAATGCCCATCTCTAGTACGCCCAGCTCTATTATAGGTTTCAGTTGTAGAATAGTAAAAAAGAAGAAGACTCTCTCCATCATGTTTTCTGTGAGTTTGTTTGATGTAGTTCAGTTGTTATATAAATAAAAGGTATATGAGAAGTAAGAAAGCGGACTAGTGTTTTCTTAAGAAAAATTACAGAAGATTTTCTATTAAAGATATCAACTACAACGATTTGAACCAACCCTATATAGACAAAGAAGCATGAAACAGGCTGAAGGATGGTGTGCTATTTCCTGAGATAGAAGGATTCGTGATGGCGATACAAGATCAAGTCATCAACACACAAAACTACACCAAATTCATTATTAAAGATAGGTCCATTGAATCTGACAAATGCAGAAAGTGCAACACGAGATCTGAGACCATACAGCATATTACATCTGGCTGTACTTACCTGGCTAATGTTGACTACATGCAGCGACACAATCGGGTGTGCAATATCATACACCAAAAGCTGGCTAATAAATACGGGTTGCTTAACACCTATGTACCCTACTACAAGTACCAGCCTAACCCAGTGCTTAAGATTAATTCCCTTACACTGTACTACGACCGGGCAATTATCACCGATAGACGGGTACCGAATAATCGGCCTGATGTAGTACTGGTAAACAAGGGAACGAAAACAGAATATTTTATAGATGTCGCCATACCCAACAATTACAACTTATTGGATAAATACCAAGAGAAGAAGGCCAAATACGCTGATATGGCAATCGAGATACAACAAATGTGGCAACTTGATAAGGTTCACGTGATACCGATTATCGTATCATCAACTGGACTGATACCGAGCCCTTTGGAACATAACCTTAAAGCACTAGGTCTGCACTACAACACCTTTATCGACATCCAAAAGGCAGTCCTACTCAGCACCTGCCACATAGTTAGAAAATTCCTACAGGACAGTCTATGACACCGACTACAACTAGTCTACTCCTTTTGATGCATAATCCGGGATAGGCTATTAACCAACTTCTGTTGAGAAATTGCATGTCAATTCTGAATAATAATAATAATAATAATAATAATAATAATAATAATAATAATAATAATAATTTGCTAGAAGTGTTGTCAATAAAGATATGGTCTATATATACTATACCTTTCGTTGGCCACAGCATTGACGCTTTCAGTGATGTTAGAAAATATAGATTTACAACCTTCAATAGTAGTTGGAAGGGTAGGAATTGGAGGTTTTGGACTAAAAGCCATCCACGCAGCTATTGAGATACCAGCTGTCAATCCAGATACCGCCCCCTGAAAATGTAAGTTATACTTAAAAATAAATTATAGTTCTTACATGCTAATAAAAATTTAGTTTTTTGGCGATATTTCTATTCCAAAATAAAAATTTAGACAGATAATAAAGGCTTTTTTACACCCATCTAGAAAAATTGAGTAAGTACAATAAGGAAGTTTAGAAAAAACGCGTGAATCAACTTTTAGATAAAAGTTCAATGGTTAGCAAATTTTATATTAGAACAAAAAAAAATGTTTATGCCCTACGAGTATAATAATAGTACACCTATTGTTAAACGACAGCATCGATAAAAATGTCTCTAACATTTATACCTTTATATTTGTAGTGAAGGGAAGTTGCGATGATATGATGTGGAATATCTTTATTGAATACTACATAATGGTTTTGGTGTTTACCTTTAAATTGCGCAATATAGTTTATGACGTCGGATCTCCAAGATGACTGCCGTATGTGATATAAATCATTATATTAAGAATAACTCCTTCCAGAGTACTTAAACGCAAAATGTTTCTATTGTGCACGAGTTAAAGAACAAATTAGATGAATCTATAGTAATGATATATAACATTATTAACTGCACTTGTTCCGTATATTATATCGGAAGATTTAAAATTGATAAAATTCAAGTCATGCAGGTCGATTTTAAAATGAAAAATTATTCTAGAAATACTCTATCTGTAGCCATGTGTATTAGAAATTCCGAAATATCGCTTCTTTCAAGCGGGAAATGATAAAATATCTTTTGGAACATAGATTGAAAAATGACGCTTTCGGCCTTTTTTGACACTTTTTATAACGCTTTATGAATCCAAAGTATCCTTTTCGAAATATCATAATTCTGTTAAAATGAAATCTCCACGGACTCTGCAGAGCATTTTTAAGATTGAAAAATCGAAAATATAAAACTTCAATCTTGGTTCAGTTAAATTGTAGAGGTTCCAAATAATTTATAACATTCAATTTTTAACTTCAAAACGTTAAAACAACACAATCTGTAGACAAAATCACCCATTTTAGGCTAATCTTGTCGCCGGTACGTAATTCCAATATGGACCAAGCAATTTTACGGCAACCTATTCGAAAACTATGTATGTTCGAGATTTGGTGAATTTTCCTATTCCCGTTTTCCAATTTATCTGCGTTTTGCTAAAAGTGGGCGTTGCTTTTTTCCGTTATCTATGTCGTGTTGCTTTAACTTTTGAATTTTATCTACTTATATGATTTGTATCATTAATACCATTTATACTTGTAGATTTTGTTTTATTTATTTTATTACGTAACATATTTAGTTTATTAATTTAGTCTATTTTGCAGATAAATTGGAAGTTTGTAATATAATCGTCTATGAAAGGGTTCGTCTTGATGTCGTATGTTTGTTAAGTCCCTTGTTAGTACTGAGTTCTGCGGTTGCATTTGGTAAAATTGTTCTGATAATTCAAAAACATAGTCTTTTATGTATTGTACGTTTGTTGCTTGGTGTAAGTATCGTATTGGTGTCTGTCTTGTTTCTGAAAGTATTTGTCTTATATGCTGTTCCAAACTGGAACTGCGTAGGTCAGCACTGGCCTAATTATTGTCGTGTATATTGTCAGTTTGTTTGTCGGTGATAAAAATGAACCATGTCTCATGAGTCTTTGTAGTGTTTTTGCTGTTGCGTAATATTTTCGTATTATGTTTGTCACTTGTTGTATAAAAATTAGTTTCATGTCTAATGTCACGCCTAAGTACTTTTGTGTGTTGGTTGGTATTATTTCTTTATTGTTTATTCGTATATGCTGATTAATGTGAGTGTTGTTGCGCTTTCTTGTCAGCACTAAATACTCACACTTATCCTCATTGATCTCTAACTTCCACTTCCTATACCACGGTAGTAGGTTATTTAGGTGGTTGGATAAATGCTGCCTGGCCACATTTGCGTAGTATGAGCTAGCATACAGTAGGACATCATCTACAAATATGGCCAGGTTAGAATTTGAGAATTTCGGGATGTCAGCTGTGTATAGAGATTAAAGAGGGGTGCAGCCAACGTTGTTCCCTGCTGTAACCCCGCGTGTAACCTCACAGGGGAGGAAAAATCATTACATACTCTTACTTTCAGAAATCTGCCATTGATGTATGAATGTATCAGTGTAGTGAGGTATAGTGGAAAGTTATGTGTCGTGAGTAACCAGACGCTATCGAAGGCTCGTCGGATGTCTAGAGCCAGAAGCACAGTCTCAGCTCTTTGTCTATTTTTTTCTATCGCCTTCTGCGCAACGTGCGAGACTAGCAGTACTGTACCTCTGTTATCCCTGAAGCCGAACTGTTCTTCAGGTATATTCTGGTCCAATTTTCTAATTTTAGGTTTTATGTGTACTATTTTCTCCGCGACCTTCCCGAGACTGCTTAGGAGGGCGATTGGCCTGTATGAGCCAGGGTCATTTTTCGGCTTCCCGCTTTTCAATACAGGCACTATAATCGCTCTTTTCCACTGACTCGGAAAGTATTGCAGGAGAAAAATAGTGTTAATTATGTATAATAGTTGAATGACAGACCTCCTCGGCAAGTTTTTTATTACTAGATTGGTGATTTTGTCCTCCCCTGGGGCTTTGTTGTTTTTTAGTTCTTTAATTACCCTACACAGCTCCTGAGGATTGGTGAATAGGGTGGGTAATATGTGGGGTGGGATTGGGTATTTATTTTTAATGAATTTATTAACATACTTAGTTACATTATTTTGGTCTTGTGTGGTATTGGGCTTTCCCGCGCACATAGTTGCGTATTGGTCTGCCAATGTCTGTGCTTTTTGTTTGTTTGACTGTGGATCCTGGGTAAATTATGGGATTTCTTCCCTGTTTGTTTTTGTTCTTCTTACCTTCATTTGTGTTTTTTCGTTTAAAATTTGTCTATTCCAGTCCGCGTTTTTGTAACTCCATGTCGTTCTTGGTTCGTCTTCTTGTATGTTTGTATCTATTTTTATTATTGCCGGTAGGTGGTCAGATGGCAGTTCGTCTATTGTTTTTAGTTCTGTTAGGCTATGTACGTTTTTGCTTAGTGCAATGTCTAACTTTGTCGGTCTTTGTAGGTTTTTGTAACATATTGGTTTTGTTGGTAAATGTATTTGTACGTTGTTTGCGTCTATGTAGTGTCTTAGTACTCTTCCTCGTTGGTTGCTGTCTGTCGCTGTCCATGTTTGATGTTTCGCATTGAGATCGCCCAATACCAACACTTTTTGTCCTTGCTGAAAGAGAAGGTGTATATCGTGCTGCGGGTGCTGCTGGGGGGATGTAGCAACTTGTAATTATTAACTCGTTATTTAGTTTTATTGTTACATGTTGTACTGTTGAATTGGTTTGATTTAGTTTTGAGTGAAGTATTGTATTTTTAATAAAAATATGGTTTCTGTCTTACCTGTAGATATGATAGTTTCTAACTTTTATTTTGAAATTAGGATTTAGTTTTGATTCAGTTAATGTTAGTATATCGACTTTGTACCTGAGCAAGAACTGCTTCCTTTTTTTCGCTTTATTCAAGACACAGTTTAAGTTGGTGTTAAAGTCGCTCGTGAATGTTTTACTTTTTTCACCAGTAAAAATATGTTTCAATTAGTTTAATTTATATAGTCAAGTAGTTTGACCCACGGAGTTTTTTGATATAACTATTCTAATCGCGAAAATCAATCGGATATAGCGGAAAAACTTAAAAAACGTGAAAAATACTTTATATTTTATAAATTGGAACTATAAAAAGTGCTTGTTCTTATCAGCTGCAAAATAAACATTTGATGCCCATCAAGAATTCGACGGAGGGAATTCCCTTTTTTTGTGGTGTGTGGATTTCCTTTTTTGTTATTTGCAACATCTAAATTAATGGGTATGGCTGGTTTTTATTTACCAAGATCTCTGTTGCTATTAGTGCTGATAGAAATTGCTGGCTGAGTGTGCTGTGAATTTATTTATTTTAATCAGGACCGGACTATTTACTATTTGTTACAAAAATTCTATCGCAAGATGTCTGATTCTGAAACAGTATTTAAGTGCTGTTTAAGAACTAAGAAAACTGACAATTATTTTTACGTTGTATGCTATAATATATTTCACAAAAGCTGCACAGAAAGAACATCATTTGAATTTATAGATCATCATAAAATTCTGTGTTCTAGTAAATGCAGTTAATTATTTAATGTGGATGAGTCATCGAGAATTAATATCTTGAATCTTAAAATCAGTAAATTAAATCAGGAACATGAGATTGCACTCGACAGCATTAAAACAGAACATGAGTCCGCGTTAGAAAACTTAAAGCAAGCTTTGAATAAAAAAAGGAAAGAAGTTAAAGAGAAGGATGCACTTCTAATTAGAGAAAAACGACGTATGCAGGATTTCAAAGATGAGGTTTTCGATGCGGAAAATACTTTTATTAAACAGCTCAACGAAAAGAGTGACCATATTATTACATTGAACAATAAAATAGCTGATTTGAAGATCAAAAATGATGAATCAGCATTGGAATTAGCTAATATGAATAGGGAACTTAAAACAAAGCAAGAGGAATTTGATGACATGCACGCAATTAACAGAAATATGGGGGAAACAATAAGGATGTTGGAGAAAGACCAAAAACGTTTTGAAATCAAGATATTGAATTTAAACCAAGTAATATTAGAAAAAGAGGGATTAATAAAAAACTGTTCCGGTAACTGCAGCATACATGGAAGTACAGATAACAGGCATGAAGCGACAAAAAACAAAACAAGTCCCAAAAAAAGAATCCCGCAAATACTTATCATAGCAGACAATTACATAATTATTAGTTATATATATATTAATTATAGAAGGTTCTCTTAGTTATGTGTTGATGAAGGTTGGAATAGAGTTATTTTTTCTGCCGACCCTATCACGAGTTTTCATAACGTTTTATTAAAACATTTTAATAATGCATTCCCGGATAGATTAATAATACAAAAAAAGAGCAAACCATGGTTTACTAGGGGGTTCAGAATTTCTTCTCAAAATATGCGTTCCTTGCACTATATTCGCAAATATTCTCTTGATCAGCCTGGTTTCATGGAATATTATAGAAAGTATCGCAGCACGTACCGCAAGTGCATTGACAACGCTAAACGTTTATACTTTAATAATCGAATAAATAACGCTAATAACAAACAAAAAGAAACATAAAATATTGTCAATGAGCTAAGTGGAAGGAGACAAGACACCGTGGACTCAGAGCTAAGTTCCGATGCACTGAATTATTTTTACTGTAGGGTTGCTTCTGGTCTATCAAGAGGTCTTAATCCTCAAACGGGTGCTCTGGAATATCTCAAGGATGTTTCTGTAAGTGATTCTTTCTATTTTTGAATTGAGGAGATAAGAGAAATATTCTCCGATTTGAAAAATAAGGTGGCGTCTGGTTGGGACAGTATTTCTTTGAAAACTCTACTGATGCTCCCGGAGTCTGCGCTTCGGGCACTTGCAGAGGCTATAAACATGTCTTTTGAGATGGGTAGTTTTCCTCTATGCTGAAAATTGCACAAGTTATTCCTTTATTTAAAGGGGGTGATAATGAATCACCATCGAATTTTAGACCAATATCAATATTGCCTACCATATCTAAAATCATTGAAAAGATTGTGAAGAAACGCATGATAGATTTTCTATCTAAACACAGTATACTGAACGTGGCTCAGTTTGGGTTTCAAATGGGTAGGAACACTAAAGATGCTATTTTTTCATTTTTGGAACATCTATATTAAAGACTAAATGATGGAGACGTTGCCGCAGCGGTGTTCTGTGTTCTGTCAAAAGCCTTTGATTTTTGTGGATCATGGGATACTGTTGGGCAAGCTTGAAGTCTACGGCGTTAGGGGCACTGCACTGGCTTGGTTTGAGTCTTATCTTTCGGACAGATATCAGACAAGTTTACTTTAATGGAAGGGAATCAAAAAGAATGAGAGTTTCATCGGGAGTACCGCAGGGCTCTGTTCTGGGGCCGTTGCTCTTTTTATTGTATATTAATGATTTAGCGAAGCTAGATATATCTGGTAGATTTACTATATTTGCGGATGATACCACGAGTCTTTGGCAGGTTTCTGATGTGACCCAGTTGGAGGGTGACATTAATTGTGATATGCTGAAAATTAAGGAATGGTGCGACTCAAATTATTTGTCACTTAATGTTTCTAAAACTAACCTACTCACTTTTAAATGCCACATTCACAGTATAGGACCAGAAGCTCAAAGAGTGAACAATTCAGCAATGAGCAAATTTCTGGGGCTTTATATTGACGATAAATTGAGGTTTGAACATCACATAGCGAATTTAAATACTAGAACAGCTCTTGGTTCCTATGCTTTGAAGGTTATATCGCGAGAGTTGGGAGTTTTTAGTGCGGGGAACGCATAATTTGCACTTATAGAGAGTCACCTTCGGTATGGGTTGTGTTTCTGGGGATCGTGCGCTCAATACTTTTTCAGGTCGGTATTCTCCTTACAAAAAAGAGCAATACGGTGTATTTGTCAGTTGAGTCGCCAAACGTCCTGTCGACCGCACTTTATTAATTTGGGGATATTGACTTTGGCTTCTTTGTATATTCTTGAAACAGCATGTCTTATGCACAAGAAGTATAAATCTGAAATACAGACTTCCTTGACAACTACCACAAGAAGAACACACGTTATAGCGCTGCCGATTCCCTCTTCTGCCTTAACAAAAAACTCTCTATATTATAACAGCAAAAAATTGTTTAATCATTTGCCCCTTAGTTTACGGAAAATTGTTTGCCATAAAAAATTTCGGAGAGACCTAAAAAAATTGTTAACCGAGAGAGCCTTCTATACAATAAGTGCATTTTTCGAGGTATCGCTGTAGGGTCTCTTGTTTGTTTTGGGGTGTTTAACTGATCAGGGTATTTTAGATTTTAATTTGTTTAATTCGTTTTACTGTAGTTTTATAATAATTTTATAAGTTGTTTTGCTTTGTCAATGAGTAGATCTTACGACAATAAAGCTATATTTGATTTGATTTAATTCGTCCATTTTCCAGCTACTCCATTTGCGTTCCAAGTTGCTATTACCAGAGAACTACGGAAGGCTGATATTGTAGTTATTGAGGTTTGAGCCCATTAGCCCCATCATTGTTGATACGCGCTCCTCTTGGGTGCGTGCCTTCCGTAGTTCCCTGAAATAGTCTGTTAGAAATCTTATAAATTCATTTATACTTATGAGACTATTAAATTCTTTCATGGCGCCAAAAATATTACCTGCCTGGCCGATACTGAAGTTATCCACAGTTGCCTGGTGGGCGTGTCCTAGTTTGCGTGTTTGATTCCGGATTTTCTGTGTCCTGTTCCTGTTTTTCGTCCTGTTTTGTCTTGTAGAGTGGAGGGAATTCCTGTTTTTGGCTTCTGCCGATATTTGCCCTGTCGGCGACTATAGTTGGTGCACTTGCCCTGCCCTGCCCGTCCAGGGGTTTCTGGTTGGCATTGGCGCTGGCATGTATGTTTGTTTGGTTTCTGTCTTGCTTGTCTGTTCTGCTCAATTTGGTCAGCTTTGTATAGGTATACTGGACACTGGAGCGACATCGCCCTGTGATTCCTTCCGCAGTTTATGCATTTTGCTGCAGTATTTGTGCAATCTGCTGTCTGATGATTTTGGGCACAGTTCAGACATTGTGTTTTTCGAAAACAGTTCGACGTCGCGTGCCCCCATTGCCCGCATTTCTTGCACTGTATACACTCTTAAAAATGACTTGGTATTTGGTACTAATTTTTGCTTGTTCTCGTGTTTACGTTACCAAAAATAACTATTTTCAATAAGGAAAACAAAAAAGATTTTTCTTGGTTATATTACCAAAAAATGATGCCATCATAACAAACAAAATATCTTGTTTTCATATTAGTTGGCAGAAATAAAATATTTTGTTTAGCTGAATTTTATTCTGTATATATCCTATTTAAATGTTACATCAAGGTTCCTACAAACTTGTATTTATCAATTAAGCTTGTTGTAATAACACATTATGAATTTGTAGTCCCTATCATTTTGTTAATTTTGATTAAGATGCATTCTTAGTTACCAGAACTAACTTTTCTTTTCAAGTAATATTATTCTTCATATGTCTAACTGACGGCATCGCTGTACTCACTTCACAACAGAGACTTGACGCCCTTGACAGAGGGTGACATATCATTCTAGCCAAGACTGTCAGGAGGTTATGTTAAGGTGCTTTTGCGGTTGCGTGTCCATTTTTTCGTGTTTTTAAGGCAATAATTGGCCATTCTCATGGCCGTGCCCGGGTGGAAAATGGATGTGACAATATTTGGTGTAATTTGATTGTGTTTATTGTCTTTCTTGTGTACGTTCTTATTGGCAAGGAAGTTAACTCATAAGTAAGTAACTATTTTATTTTTTATCATTGCAGTTGTACATTAGAAAGTTTAAATGAGATATTTATAAAGCAAGGTGACCCGATGAGAAATAACTTAAACATATTTTTTTTTGTTTTGTTTTGTTCTATGTTCCATTTCTATAAAAAAACGTCATATTGATGACTTGTTAATCTGACCAAGTACAACAAATTTCATATACCTGTATATTTTAAATAGAAAAGCCAGGGGATATTTTTTGTTTTTTAATAATCGTAGTTGCAGATAAGGAAATTTAAATAAGGACAATGCAGTTCTATAAGCAATTGAACAACCCAAAAGGTTGAGTAAAATAAGTTAAAAATCTAGTGTTTCTGTTTTGTATTGCATAAGTATGTATTATAAAGAACATGAGAGACCAAGGACATCGGAAATATTTTTTTTAAAGAAACCATAATATCCCTGATAATTTATTCCAATTAGTTTACTCATACCTAATAGAGTAGTAATACCAAGGCATGTTTTTATTTAAATGGAAACTTAGGAAGGAATATTTTTCGTTACTAAGTATAAATTATATATGACATTTTTTTTAGAAATGAAACTTTTTTTTAAGTTATTTCTATCAAATCAACTTGCTAATTTTGCCATGCGTTCTAAGCAGTTTATTCAAACTTTCTAATGTGCAACTGCAATGACAAAAATATAAAATTTTTACTTATTTATGATTCAACTTCTTTCTTACAATTAGAAAGTACAGAAAAAAGATAATAAACACAATGTTGTAACTACATACGTAATTGTTACTCTATGAAAATTTCAAGGGTGGCCCAAAAAAATGATTGCTTTGGCAATATTTGTAGATTGCCTCATTAACAAAAACAATATTGCTTTGAAAAAAAAAATTCAATTTTCCATATTTACACATTAGTTGTTGTTGAAATTGATACCCATTACGCCATCTATCTTTGGTTACGCGAACAATGGTAAATGTCTTGTGTTATGTTGGTTGCATACACAACCTACTAGTTATAAATATTTAGGTTGGTAATAAAAGTTAGTAACATAAATTATGTCAAGTTAAGAACATCGCTCTCTGTTGTAAAAGTTGAAAAGTGTTTTTTTTTGCCTATAAAATAAAAGCTAATTACAAAAGTTAGTTGAGAGCTTTCTTCACGATCCAACGGAGTTAAATATCCAACAGGTTATGGGCCCAGGTGCGTGCAAGTGAAGAAAAAGCAATAAAAACTTGTGTGGAGTTGTGTGCTCTAGCGGCAAAAACATAAAATAAAAAAAACAAACAAAACGGACAAGTAGGCGAGAAAAGTTTGAAAGCTAAAAAAAGGCGTTTTTTTAAATAGTTAGGTACCAATAAAAATAAAAAACCCGTAATAATAAAAGTAAAAATGAATAGTGATACAGCGACCATAAAATTGAAAGGCGACAATTGGCCTGTGTGGAAATTTCAAACAATGATAATATTCAAGGGGAGAGGTTATTTTGATATTGTAGATGGTACCCGAATCAAGCCAAGTGGTGATGAATTAAATAAATGGCTTAAAGATGATGCAAAGGCTCAAGAGTTGCTAGTAATGAGAATGGAACAAGGTCCTTTAACTCACCTACTATCTTGTGAGACAGTGCATGATATGTGGAGTAAACTAAGATCAGTTAAATTTGACAGTTCAGTCTCAGAGTTTATATCTCAAATAGAGGAAATTAAAACAAAATTAAAAACAGCAGGCGAGACTCTTTCTAAAACAATGATAATAACTAAAATATTGATGTCTCTACCTGAAAATTTTAAGCATTTCCGATCTGCATGGGAATTTGTGCCTGTTGACAACCAAAAATTAGAAGAATTGATGGCAAGATTGTTACTCGAAGAAAAAAGATTTAAATCTTTCGAATCTACAACAGCCTTAAATACAAGGGCGTATGATAGTAAGCTGCAGACAAAGCAACGATGCCACATATGTTCAAAAGTAGGACATTTAGCTAAGAAATGTTGTTTTAGAAAAATAAATACAGCAGCCAAGTTTGAAGAAAGTAAACAAAAAAAGTTCTGTATTTTTTGTAAAAAGTCTTCCCATAATATCGATACATGTTGGCTTAAAAAAGGAAAAGACTTAGGCTTCAATAATAGCAAGAAGGATGAAGAATCAAATGGAAACAATGCATTCATGGTGTATACAGAAAAATTAAAAACAGCTGATTGGTACCTAGACTCAGGTGCTAGTGAGCATATGTGCTGGGATAAAAATAACTATGATTAATAAATGCACTTAAAATAACTAAGATGGTTTAAGTGGGCAATGGACAAAAATTGGAAGTCAAAGGAACTGGACAAATTACTTTGTGGGCATACAATGGAGAAAAATTAATTAAAAACACATTGTCAAATGTTTTATTCGTACCAGAACTAAAATTTAATTTATTTTCGGCCGGAAGTGCACTAGACAAGGGCAATTATTTTATGATATCGGACCATGAGAAATGTCAATTTATTGACAAATTTGGAGCAGTGAGAGCACTAGCTACCAGAGTGAATAAGCTTTATAAAATGAATTTTACCAATAAAAACAAGGAATACAATCCATCAGCATGTTTTTCCACAGATACTGACCTATTAGAAAACAGCTGCTTAGGTGATCATGATCCATACACGTGTATGAAAGTAAAAACCATAGAAAGTATAAAGGAATGGCATAAAAAATTGGGTCACCAGAACTTCAAGCACATTAGAGAGTCCCTAAAAAGAAATAAAATTGAGTATATAGACTGTGAAAAAGAGTTTGTTTGTGGAGCCTGTCTGGATGGAAAACAACATCGATTAGTGTTCGAAGACAGTGAGTCACAAGCAACTGCACCACTAGAATTGGTACATGGTGATGTATGCGGACCAATGGAGAATACATCACTAGGTGGATCTCGTTATTTCCTCCTGTTAAAAGATGATTTTACATCATATCGATATGTCTACTTCTTAAAACAAAAATCTGAGGTTAAGACATGCATAGAAAAGTTTATAAATTTAGCAGAGAGAGAAACTGGCTATAAAATGAAAGTCCTAAGGACAGACAATGGTCTGGAGTTCATAAATAATGAAATAAAAGAAAGTATGGAGCAACAAGGCATAAAACATCAAAAAACAGTAGTCTACACACCCCAACAAAATGGAAGGGCAGAAAGGGAAATAAGGGCCCTAGTAGAAGGGGCAAGAACGTTATAAAATAATAACATAAAAATGAATAAAACCTTTTGTGCTGAAGCTATTAATACTGTCACTTATACCCTAAATAGGACAGGTCCAAGCCCCCAAAAACTAAAAACTCCGTACGAGCTATGGTACAAGAAAATCACAGACATACACCACTTCAAAGTTTTTGGTAGTACAATGTCAGTACATACTTAGACTTAGTGGGACCCAAAAAGTAAACGAGGTATGTTTGTTGGCTACGGAGAAAATGTAAAAGGCTACAGAGTCTACATACCAGAGAAAGAAATAGTAGAAACCCATAGGGATGTCATATTCTTACCTGAAAAGACGAAGACAGAAAATGATACAGTAAAAATCACTGAAGAAAGGGCTAATAATAAAGAAAATAAAGAAGAAGCATAGAATAGCGATAGTCAAAATGAAGAAAATGAAACTTTATCAGAAAATAATGACAATCAGAGTGATGAAAGTGTGTATCATGAAATTGACAGTGAGAGTGAGATAACCAGTAAAGTCATTGAGTGTAAATGGGTATTTAAGAACAAAAAAGACGAAATAGGAAATGTGGCAAAATATAAGGCTCATTTAGGAGCCAGAGGTTTTCAACAGACAGGTATAAACACCCATGATATATATAGCCCAGTTGCCAAGTTGCCTGCAGTAAGGATTTTTCTAGCTCTATGTAATAATTTCAATTATAAGATTACGCAACTAGATGTTTGCAGTGCTTTCTTGAATGGCGATATTAATGATGATGTTTTCATCGTGTTACCTAAAGGTTTTGATAAAAATGAGGGAAACATTGTAAAGTTAAGAAAATCCTTATATGGCTTGAAACAATCACCAAAGAATTGGTATAAAAAATTTAACGATCTAATGTTTAGATTAAATTTTGTACGATCAGAAAATGAATATTGTATACAGGGTGTGTCAATAAGGTGTCAGGCTTTGATAGCACCTAAACTATCAAAGATAGGAAAAAAAGTGTAATATAAAAGTTAAATGGTTTGTTATAATGCATAACCTAAAAATATTTTAAAATCTACAGGGTGGTCCTAAAAAGTGGTACTGAATAATAAAAAAGAAAATTAAATGGGACACCCAGTATAATTTTCCAGAATATGATTCAATAGAATAAGGACTTTGCAACCATCTTAAAATTTTTGAACAAAAAGGCAACGTTGCCAAGTAATTAATTTTTTTCCGAAATTTTAGTAATTTTAAGGGTATCGTAAAAAAATCATAGTAACCTGTGGATTACCCCTAGGCAAATATAATTTACATTGTGGGTACTTTACGGTACGATATATTGATCGATAACAATGTTTTTTAAATCTCTTATACAGAGCATTCGGTATAATTAGGACAACTCGACAGTTTTAAAAATGCTTTATTTCAATTTTTTTAAATGGAACCCCCCTAATTTTTTTAGACAAAAGGATGTATCTTTCGAAAACCTTACTTTTTTATTAAACATGTCATATATCTAAATATCATAGTTTTTGAAATATTTTAGGATTTGTCTTAACTCAGGGTAAAAAAGGAAAGGACCAATTAAACAATTTAGTCAAGATTGTGTTGGAAGAAAATAGTTACAAACTACACATTTATTTTTAAGAACACTGACAAAACAAGAATTAGGCAAAACATCTGCCCAACTAGGGGGGGGGGGGGGGCTAGGGAGCTAAATTGAGGCAAAAAATTTAAATTAAAAAAAAAATTAACAATATTTAGATGACTCAAAATTTTGGTGACAAAAGACAACGGGGACATAATAAAAATACTATAAAAAGTGTTCAATATGACCTCCTAAATTTAAAATGCAGGCGCGAGTTCTTTTTTTAAAAGACTCGCTTAAATTTCTCAACATAGTCGGGGTAATTGTTTGAAAAGCTTCCCTTATTTGTTCTTGCATGTTTTCTTTTATCGTGGGAGCTGTTTGGTTCATTTTCTCCTTTACATATCCCCATAAAAAAAATCAAGCTTATTTAGATCGGGAGATCTTGCAGGCCACGATATTGGACCTGCTCTACCAATCCAGTGATCATTACATCGCTGATTTAAAAAAATTCTCACGAGCATACTGTCCCATACTGTTGAAACCACATTGTTTCGCGAATGTATTCTGGTAGTACATTTAAAAGTCCAGGTAAATCATTCTGTAAAAAATCAAGGTAAATCTGATGGCCTGTAACATTTCCTTCAAAAAAATGTGGCCCAGTAACATGATTTCCTATTATGCCAGCCTACACATTAATACTCCATTTATGTTGATACATAACTTCTCTAGTGAAAAAAGGATTACTTGTGTCGTAGTAATGAAAATTATGCCGGTTTACGAATCCATTGTTATGAAACGTAGCCTCATCACTAAACATTACATAATCGAAAAACTGCGCTTGATGTTGTATCATGTCCTGCGACCACTGACAAAAACAACTCTCCTTTCATAGTCTTGCTCATTTAATTCTTGTAATAATAATTGTATGTGATATGGATGCAATTTTTCACTTCGAATAATCCTTGATGCTGAGGACGCACTGAATGGAAATTTGTTGCCAAGCTGTCTCTTACTTTTGTAGGGATCTTCAATTAAACTTAACATAACCATAAATTTATTTTCATCGTTGGTAGCTGGCTTAATTCTTTCATGTTTTCATGTTTACCCTTTCAAACGATTTTTGATCAGGATGAGTTCTAAGTGGATATTTTTCTGCGTATACTCTGGAAGCCAGAAATGTATTTCTGTCGCCCTCGCCCAAAACGTAGATCATGTCAAGTAGTTCTTCTCTTGAAAAATTCATATTTTTCTGTTTCGATAACGTTATAGTTCAGGAAACTAAAATTTCAATAATAAAGCTCAAAATCTTAGCGAAATAATTTTTCAATGACAGCTGTGACAAAGAAAATTATTTATTTTTTGTTCCAAAGCAATCTTAACTAAATTGTTCAATTAGAACTTTCCTTTTTTACCCTAAGTTAAGACAAATCCTAAAATATTTCAAAAACTATGATATTTAGATATATGACATGTTTAATAAAAAAGTAAGGTTTTCGAAAGATACATCCTTTTGCCTAAAAAAATTAGGGGGGTCCCATTTAAAAAAATTGAAAAAAAGCATTTTTAAAACTGTCGAGTTGTCCAACTTATACCGAATGCTCTGTATAAGAGATTTAAAAAACATTGTTATCGATCAATATATCGTACCTTAAAGTACCCACAATGTAAATTATATTTGCCTAGGGGTAATCCACAGGTTACTATGATTTTTTACGATACCCTTAAAAATTACTAAAATTTCTGAAAAAAATTAATTACTTGGCAACGTTGCATTTTAGTTCAAGATTTTAAGATGGTTGCAAAGTCCTTATTCTATTGAATCATATTCTGGAAAATTATACTGGGTATCCCATTTAATTTTCTTTTTTATTATTCAGTACCTCTTTTTAGGACCACCCTGTAGATTTTAAAATATTTTTAGGTTATGCATCCTAACAAACCATTTAACTTTTGTATTACACTTTTTTCCCTATCTTTGATAGTTTAGGTGCTATCAAAGCCCGACACCTTACTGACACACCCTGTATATCTTAAAATTTCAGATTCATCAAGAATGTTTATTTTACTGTATGTTGATGATTTATTGATAGCAGTCGTTGAAGATGCAATAGCTCGTAACCCACACTTTTCGCCAAAATGAGATTTAAAGGTCATTGGGCTTCTGGTTTATCAGTGCATGTATAAGCAAAAGGTCGTAAGCCAGAGTTTTATATTAAATCCGAAATCTTACAAATAATAAACCACTTATCCCACACATATAAATGCAATACCTCGTAAGCCACATATTAACCTCACAACTGTGGGTTAGGAGGTATTGCTATTTGCAGCAAAACATCGTATACCACAATGACGCGGTGGCGGTGTGGTTTGTGAGGTTTTGAAACAGTCGTTATTGGAAATCAATAAAGGTAACCCGCATTTTTCGTAACCTAAAAATAATTTCGTTGTGTATTAAAATTCGCTGTTTCTGTGTTCTGTAATTTTATAAAATGGATAACACAGTATCTAAACGAAGTAAATTGCTTGTTGAAATGTGTATTAAACCAACAGGTAAGTTGGTAGTTTTATTGTTTAATTTATTGTTTCAAATATAAAAATTAAAGTCTGTTTGGCTACATAGGATACCAAACAAAAATATTATTTTTATGTATTTATTTCTAATACAACAATGTTCTCGAAAGCGCCTTGGTTTTTAGATAACTCGCATGGTTTGGTTTGAATGCCCTCGCGGCTTTATTATATAATATATAGGGTGGCTTACTCTTGTTGTGACCACAATTTATCTAAAAAATGACGTTCTTTCTAGAACAATGCCTACGCATTTTCAAATTTTTTTTTTGTTCGACGAGTGGATATATTAAAATAACAAGTAAATTTTTTACCGAATGGGAATCCACTGCTGCTCAGCATCAGCCCATAAGGGGAATGACATCCTTAAATGACAACTTTTTGACCAGTAATGTGGACGAGTATCCAATAGACTCAACTTTTCACACTTTGGAAATTACCGCTCCACCGCTATTTGATAAAAATAACGTTCAGGAATCTATGCAAATTCAATTTGTTAATCTGAGTACTGACGAAGAACTGCCCACTGCATCTAAACAGATTGGGAATTCTGATAATTCTTCTAATGACAATCAGCCAATTATTTTAATAACGGTTCCTCCAGAGGAAGAACTTTCGGCCAGTAACGCGAGAGAGTATCCAATAGATTCTCATGTTTCTCATACAACTTTTAGTGCTTCTGATTACTTTGAAAATAGTGAAATACACGTAAAACATGCATGCAGCGAACAAATAGTTAACACGTTTTCAGGCGAAACTAGTGAATTAGACTTAGAAAGTGGGCAAAGCGGTAAAAAGGGAAATACAAAAAATTTGAACAATCAATCCAGTGACATAGCTGAAAGGATTCCAGGCGAAGACGAAGAGACCATGACTAGGCAAGTTGACTCAGGCAGCCACTTCGACGATAAGGAACAAAATGAACAAAGAATCGACAGTCAATCAAGCAGCAGCGAGGAAGGGAATATAACAACCAAAAAACGCAAAAAAAAAGCTGTTAAAGGATTATGGATAAGAGAAAAAAATAAAAGGCTGCGAGAAAGAGGACTGCAATATATTGGCTTTAAAAAAAATGAAGAAACAAAGGTATATAAGCAAACTGCTCCTAAGACCGAAAGAAACATAGGCCAAACCTGCAATTCCAATCTTTGCAAAAGGAGTAAGATTCGTTCTTGCTCAAAAATTTCAGAGGAGACGAGAAAAAATCTGTTTGAAAAGTTTTGGAAAATGACATGGGATCAGCGCAAAATTTATGTCTTTAATAATATAACACTCTCAAGTGTCAAAAGGCGATACACAAAAAATAAAAATTCGAAACGAAACTTCTCAATGTTTTACCATTTAACAATGGATGGTCAAAAGTTGAATGTTTGCAAGAAACTATTTTTGTCAACCTTAAGTCTTAGAGAGTTTCAAGTAAGCTCCTGCGTTAAAACTGCTAAACATGGCATGCACGAATCGAGAGAGATAAACAATGAAAATAGAGTTGCTCCCCTACGAGTGCAAAAAAATATCAATAAGGATTTTCTAATAAAGTTCCTCAATGATTTGCCTACACTGCCGTCGCACTATTGCCGAAAATCATCCTCTAAGTTGTATCTAGATCAAACAGTAGCTTCAAAAACTGCTTTATATAAGGAGTATGTTTCAAAATGTCAGAATGAAAACAAAAATGCCATGAGTCGGAGAACTTTTGATGACTTATTCGAAGAAAAAAATCTAGCACTCTATCAGCCTAAAAAAGATAAATGCGATCTTTGTTACCAATATGAAGTAGGAAATTTAGAAGAAGAACTTTATGTCACACATATTGCTAAAAAAGATAGGGCAAGGCTAGAAAAAGAGAAAGATGTAAAGTTCGCACTAGATTCAAAGGCCGTGGTTCTAATGATGGACCTACAAGCTGTAAAAGTGTGTCCCAGTTTAAATGCAAGTTCTTTGTACTATAAAACAAAGTTGTGTTGCCACAATTTTACAGTTATGAATGTACAAACTAAACACGTAATGTGTTATTGGTTTAGTGAGGTAGAAAGTGATCTTTGTGCTTCCACGTTCGCATCTTTACTTGTCGACTACATTTTAAGGTTTACAGATAATAGCTTGCCAATTTTAATTTACAGTGATGGGTGCACGTATCAAAATAGAAATAATATTATGGCAAATGCTCTTCTATTTCTATCTGTAACTAGAAAACAGACCATCGAACAAAAATATTTAGAACGTGGACATACCCAGATGCAATGCGATTCTGTTCACAGCAGAATTGAAGCGAAAATAAAAGAAAGCAGAGAGATTTTTCTTCCTTCCACGTATTTGTCAATTAGCCGAGAGGCTCGAAGGAATCCCTTTCTTTACAGTGCCGAATGGGTAAAGTATGACCTTTTTCGAGATTTCTCCAGAAAAGAGAATCAAATGTATGCAAGCATTAGACCTGGGAAAAATAACGTCACAGATATCCGAAACCTTAAAATACACTTCCGATGGAACCATTTTCTATAAGCTTACTTTTAATGACCCGTGGACTGAATTACCCCAACGACGATACCGAAAGGAAGTTTGCGTTATTTGGCCCCAATTGAACTTAGAACAAAAAAAAATAAAAGCACAAAAGTACAAGCACCTACAGGAGCTTAAACCAGTTATTCCTGCAGATTGCCACTACTTTTATGATAGCTAAGCCACATTTAAGTTGTATCTTTTATATTTTTACGTAATAAAAACCTACAATAACCCACTTTTGGATTTTAAAATTATTGAAGCAAAAGCTCGTAAGCCACAATATAGACCTAAATAACCATTAAATCATTTTTTTCTATAAAGAAGATATCAATATTACTGTACCGTACTTATAAATAATTTTTAAGTTAAATAAAACATTTCCGTTTTCATAACAGTTAGTTTTTTTGCTCCCCTGTAAAAAAAGGGTAGTGTGGGTTACGAGCTATTGCACCTTCAACGACAGGTTGTTGGATATTTAACTCCGTTGGAGCGTGAAGAAAAGCTTTCAACTAACTTTTGTAATTGGCTTTTATTTTATAGGCATAAAAACCCTTTTCAACTTTTACAAACAGACAGCGATGTTACTAACTTGACATAATTTTTGTTACTTACTTTTATTACCAACCTAAATATTTATAACTGTAGGTTGTGTATGCAACCAACATAACACAAGACATTTACCATTGTTTGCGTAACCAAAGATAGATGGCGTAATGGGTATCACTTTCAACACTCCCCCTCAATGGTGAATTTCTTGTTTTTTTTTATATAAAAACTTAAACATTTTTAACTAATTATTCTAAATTACATTCCCTGCGGAATTTCTGAAATAAAACTAGAGATACTGGTTTCGTTAGAAAATCAGCTGTTTGATTATTTGTAGAAATATACTTTAAAGTGACTACATTATCCTTAACTTTATCTCGAATAAAATGGTAGCGAATATCCACATGTTTCAATCTCTTGTGAAATTCTGGGTTTTTACACACTTTAATAGCCGATTGATTGTCCTCAAAAATTACTACACTTAAACAATCAATCTCTGATAATTTTAAATCACTAAATAAACTTTTTAACCAGCATGCTTCACTTATAGCTAAACTGAGTGCTACATACTCTGCTTCGGTGGACGAGAGAGCAACAGTTGATTGCTTTCGTGAGCTCCAACTTATTGTACATCCGAATACTTTAAAAATATATCCCGAAGTTGATTTTCGGTCAATTTAGTCGCCTGCCCAGTCAGAGTCTGCGTACCCTTCAATTAAGTTATTAAATTTATTTTTATGGTAAACTAAATATAATTCTAAAGTTCCTTGCACGTATCTTAAAACTCTTTTTATTGCTTGCCACAGCTGTAGGCTTGCATAAGATTGATATCTACTTAGTATGCTTATACATAAACAAAGATCAGGCCTGGAACACAACATTGCGTACATTAAAGATCCGATAGCTTTACGACAATCATTTTCGATTTCTTTACTTTCCGATTTTTCGCGTTTTAATTCATTATGTCGAAAATTGGGTTCCATAGGCGTACTGACTTGTTTACAATTTTGCATATCGAAACGTTTCAAAATACTTTTAAGATATGTGGTTTGGTTTATTACTATTTTATTATGAACTAAATTCTGTGTAATAACCATTCCTAAAAAAAGAGAAATATGTCCTAAATCTTTCATTTTAAAATTTTCATTTAAAATTTGTTTTATTTTACTTATTTCCAATTCATCATCACCTGCTATTAATAAATCATCTACATACAGTAAAATAAACATTCTGGATGAATCTGAAATTTTTAGATATATACAATATTCATTTTCTGATCGTACAAAATTTAATCTAAACATTAGATCGTTAAATTTTTTATACCAATTCTTTGGTGATTGTTTCAAGCCATATAAGGATTTTCTTAACTTTACAATGTTTCCCTCATTTTTATCAAAACCTTGAGGTAACACGATGAAGACATCATCATTAATATCGCCATTCAAGAAAGCACTGCAAACATCTAGTTGCGTAATCTTATAATTGAAATTATTACATAGAGCTAGAAAAATCCTTACTGAAGGCAACTTAGCAACCGGGCTATATATATTATGGGTGTTTATACCTGTCTGTTGAAAACCTCTGGCTACCAAACGAGCCTTATATTTTGCCACATTTCCTATTTCGTATTTTTTTTTCTTAAATACCCATTTACACTCAATGACTTTACTTGTTATTTCACTTTCACTCACAAGAAACCATGTGTCGTTTTCTTCTAACGCATCAATCTCAGCTTGTATCGCCTCTTTCCATTTTTCACACACACTACTTGCCATTGCGTCATCGTAGGTCAGAACCTCGATATCTTCGTTACTTGCTGATAACAAAATGTTGTCCATGTCTAACTCGTAGTCATCGTACATTGTATTTCTTTTTCTTTCTCTTCTCAGCTGGTATTTTCTGATAAAGTTTAATTTTCTTCATTTTGACTATCGCTATTCTGTGCTTCTTCATTTTCTTTATTTTCCATTTCTTCAGTGACTCTTACTGTGTCATTTTCTGTCTTCATTTTTTTAGGTAAGAAAATGACATCCCTATGGGTTTCCACTATTTTTTTATCTGGTATGTAAACTCTGTAGCCTTTGTCATTTTCTCCATAGCCAACAAACATACCTCGTTTACTTTTTGATCCCACTTAAGTCTGGTTTCTTTTGGTATATGTACTGACACTGTACTACCAAAAACTTTGAAGTGGTGTATGTCTGTGGTTTTCTTGTACCATAGCTCGTACGGGGTTTTTAGTTTTTGGGGGCTTGGACCTGTCCTATTTAGGGTATAGGTGACAGTATTAATAGCTTCAGCACAAAAGGTTTTATTCATTTTTATGTTATTATTTAATAACGTTCTTGCCCCTTCTACTAGGGTCCTTATTTCCCTTTCTGCCCTTCCATTTTGTTGGGGTGTGTAGACTACTGTTCTTTGATGTTTTATGCCTTTTTGCTCCATACTTTCTTTTATTTCATTATTTATGAACTCCAGGCCATTGTCTGTCCTTAGTACTTTCATTTTATAGCCAGTTTCTCTCTCTGCTAAATTTATAAACTTTTCTATGCATGTCTTAACCTCAGATTTTTGTTTTAAGAAGTAGACATATCGATATGATGTAAAATCATCTTTTAACAGGAGGAAATAACGAGATCCACCTAGTGATGTATTCTCCATTGGTCCGCATACATCACCATGTACCAATTCTAGTGGTGCAGTTGCTCGTCAACACTGTCTTCAAACACTAATCGATGTTGTTTGCCAGCCAGACAGGCTTCACAAACAAACTCTTTTTCACAGTCTATATACTCAATTTTATTTCTTTTTAGGGACTCTCTAATGTGCTTGAAGTTCTGGTGACCCAATTTTTTATGCCATTCCTTTATACTTTCTATGGTTTTTACTTTCATACACGTGTATGGATCATGATCATCTAAGCAGCTGTTTTCTAATAGGTCAGTATCTGTGGAAAAACATGCTGATGGATTGTATTCCTTGTTTTTATTGGTAAAATTCATTTTATAAAGCTTATTCACTCTGGTAGCTAGTGCTCTCACTGCTCCAAATTTGTCAATAAATTGACATTTCTCATGGTCGGATATCATAAAATAATTGCCCTTGTCTAGTGCACTTCCGGCCGAAAATAAATTGAATTTTAGTTCTGGTACGAATAAAACATTTGACAATGTGGTTTTAATTAATTTTTCTCCATTGTATGCCCACAAAGTAATTTGTCCAGTTCCTTTGACTTCCAATTTTTGTCCATTGCCCACTTGAACCATCTTATTTATTTTAAGTGCATTTATATAATCATAGTTATTTTTATCCCAGCACATATGCTCACTAGCACCAGAGTCTAGGTACCAATCAGCTGTTTTTAATTTTTCTGTATACACCATGAATGCATTGTTTCCATTTGATTCTTCATCCTTCTTGCTATTATTGAAGCCTAAGTCTTTTCCTTTTTTAAGCCAACATGTATCGATATTATGGGAAGACTTTTTACAAAAAGTACGGAACTTTTTTTGTTTACTTTCTTCAAACTTGGCTCCTGTATTCCTTTTTCTAAAATAACAGTTCTTCGCTAAATGTCCTACTTTTGAACATATGTGGCATCGTTGCCTTGTCTGCAGCTTACTATCATACGCCCTTGTATTTAAGGCTGTTGTAGATTCGAAAGATTTAAATCTTTCTTCTTCGAGTAACAATCTTGCATTCAATTCTTCTAATTTTTGGTTGTCAACAGGCACAGATTCCCATGCAGATCGGAAATGCTTAAAATTTTCAGGTAGAGACATCAATATTTTAGTTATTATCATTGTTTCAGAAAGAGTCTCGCCTGCTGTTTTTAATTTTGTTTTAATTTCCTCTATTTGAGATATAAACTCTGAGACTGAACTGTCAAATTTAAGCTGGAAAAATCTTTGTTGTAACAAATGGATACTAACGGTTGATTCCTTATCATAAACTGATCTTAATTTACTCCACATATCATGCACTGTCTCACAAGATAGTATGTGAGTTAAAGGACCTTGTTCCATTCTCATTACTAGCAACTCTTGAGCCTTTGCATCATCTTTAAGCCATTTATTTAATTCATCACCACTTGGCTTGATTCGGGTACCATCTACAATATCAAAATAACCTCTCCCCTTGAACATTATCATTGTTTAAAATTTCCACACAGGCCAATTGTCGCCTTTCAATTTTATGGTCGCTGTATCACAATTCATTTTTACTTTACTTTTATGGGTTTTTATTTTTTTTTATTGGTAACCATTTGAAAAACTGTTTTTTTTAACTTTCAAACTTTTCTCGCCTACTTGTCCGTTTTGTTTGTTATTTTTATTTTATGTTTTTGCCGCTAGAACACACAACTCCACACTTTTAAGTTTTTATTGCTTTTTCTTCACTTGCACGCACCTGGGCCCATAACCTTTTGGATATTTAACTCCGTTGGATCGTGAAGAAAAGCTCTCAACTAATTTTTGTAATTAGCTTTTATTTTATAGGCATAAAAACACTTTTCAACTTTTACAAACAGACAGCGATGTTACTAACTTGACATAATTTTTGTTACTTACTTTTATTACCAACCTAAATATTTATAACTAGTAGGTTGTGTATGCAACCAACATAACACAAGACATTTACCATTGTTCGCGTAACCAAAGATAGATGGCGTAATGGGTATCAATTTCAACATGATAGCAGGTGATGAGAAATTAGAAATAAGTAAAATAAAACAAATTTTAAATGAAAATTTCAAAATGAAAGATTTAGGAAATATTTCTCTTTTTTTAGGAATGGTTATTACACAAAATTTAGTTCATAATAAAATAGTAATAAACCAAACCACACATCTTAAAAGTATTTTGAAACGTTTCGATATGCAAAATTGTCAGCAAGTCAGTACGCCGCCTATGGAACCCAATTTTCGACATGATGAATTAAAACGTAAAAAATCGGAAAGTAAAGAAATCGAAAATGATTGTCGTAAAGCTATCGGATCTTTAATGTATGCAATGTTGTGTTCCAGGCCTGATCTTTGTTTATGTATAAGCATACTGTTGTTTTTTCTTTATAAATAAGACATCCAGCGGCATCAATTTACAAAGCTTTATTTTATATATATAGCAGAACTTTAACAAACATTTTAAATACTCAATAAACTACAACTATAATAGAAGCGGACATTTTAGATACTCTTTCTTTTCAAGAATAAACAAACAGTGCCTTCTTGTTTTTTCCATACTTTTATTCTCTCACGCCATCTATCATACATTACTAAAACTAACCTAAAGATATCTGCTTTATAGTAAATCATTGGCGTACCATATTTGATTTACAACACATACTAAGTAGATATCAATCTTATGCAAGCCTACAGCTGTGGCAAGCAATAAAAAGAGTTTTAAGATACGTGCAAGGAACTTTAGAATTATCTTTAGTTTACCATAAAAATAAATTTAATAACTTAATTGAAGGGTATGCAGACTCTGACTGGGCAGTCGACCAAATTGACCGAAAATCAACTTCGGGATATATTTTTAAAGTATTCGGATGTACAATAAGTTGGAGCTCACGGAAGCAATCAACTGTTGCTCTCTCGTTCACCGAAGCAGAGTATGTAGCACTCAGTTTAGCTATAAGTGAAGCATGCTGGTTAAAAAGTTTGTTTAGTTATTTAAAAATATCAGAGATTGATTGTTTAAGTGTAGTAATTTTTGAGGACAATCAATCGGCTATTAAAGTGTGTAAAGACCCAGAATTTCACAAGAGATTGAAACATGTGGATATTCGCTACCATTTTATTCGAGATAAAGTTAAGGATAATGTAGTCACTTTAAAGTATATTTCTACAAATAATCAAACAGCTGATTTTCTAACGAAACCAGTATCTCTAGCTTTATTTCAGAAATTACACAGGGAATGTAATTTAGAAAAATTAGTTAATTAGTTTAAGTTTTTATATAAAAAAAAATACAAGAAATTCGCCATTGAGGGGGAGTGTTGAAATTGATACCCATTACGCCATCTATCTTTGGTCACGCGAACAATGGTAAATTTCTTGTGTTATGTTGGTTGCATACACAACCTACTAGTTATAAATATTTAGGTTGGAAATAAAAGTTAGTAACGTAAATTATGTCAAGTTAAGAACATCGCTGTCTGTTGTAAAAGTTGAAAAGTGTTTTTTTTGCCTATAAAATAAAAGCTAATTACAAAAGTTAGTTGAGAGCTTTCTTCACGATCCAACGAAGTTAAATATCCAACAGTTGTGACAACTAATTTTAAAAGCGGGACAGAGACTAATTTTTGGGTTGAGTCCGATTTCACGAAAATAAATAGTTGTCAGAACCAAATTTTAGTAATCCATACCATGTTATTTTTTAGAGTATAGTTGTAGAAGTCTGTCGTCATCTCTCCCATGTTTGGTGTACATAATTGAGATAACTGATTTTCTCTATTTTCGTTAATTTGACTGCGGCGTCTGTAATTACCAGGTATAATGGCCGATATTTTGTGTTCATTATGTACACGTTCTTGCCGTTGATGCCGTGTTGGTCTCGTAACTCTATTTTTATTTCTTTTGCATCTGGCTGGTGGTCGAGTCCCTTGATTATGAATGCATGCGTTTTTTCCTCGTCTGCTGTGTAAATGTGCCATTCTACGTTTTGTTCGTTTTCAGGGAGTCCTTTTATTTGTTGTAATCGTCGAAGTCATCTATGTTTATAATTGTGTTGTTTTGGTGAATTTTATGTTGTACGTATTTTTAATAACTATTTTCAAGTCTTGTGTCAATTCCTGGAACACCTGTCTTGATTGCGTAACTCCCTTCAGTATGATTGGGGGTGGTTTTGTTGTTTTGGTTTTTGTTACTTTTGCCTGTGGTGTTTTCTTCGTTTGTTTTGTGTTGTTTTGGATATTTTTGTTTTCTTTTTAATGATTGTCTTACTTTCTCTGATATTTCGGATTGTGCTGTCGATTCGTTGTCGGTATAATCATAGTCTGTTTCATCGTCATCTGTTAAGGGTTGGAACCTGTTCTGTATTTTTATTGGCCTTGGTCTTAGGATTCTCTGATATTTTCTTGGCTATTCTCCGATGTATTGATCCTAATTGGGTTTTTTGGAACTTGGAAAATTTCGTCTCTTATCAATATCCTCTGCTTTTCTCTTTCTATTTTTAGTCTTTCTTCAAGGGGCATATTTTTGTCTATATCGTTGTTTCTGTCATCGGCGATTACTATGTTGCTAGCTGTTTGGTTTGCGTAGCAGTGATAGGCGGCGTGGCAGGTGATTAATAACTTCCACCCTTAGTCGGTCTCTGACCTTCTTTTCTTTGCATGTTCTGTAATATTCTTGACACGGCCGGCAGTAGCCCCTATGTGCCATTATGTATCTTAGTAGTGTCTTTGATGGCTGTTTGATCATCATGTTGTGGATTATTAGCGTGGCTGCTTGCTATGCTCAGCGTATCGTCGTCCTGCGGTCTTGTTAAATCCGTCATATCTATTAAGGTTTGTTCATTTTGGGTGCCTTGGGCACCCACTGGTTCATTCGATTGCCTTTTGGGCGGAGCCTCGCTTGGCTTGTTCGCTAAACGCTCTGAATTAGTGGAATTTGGAGAATTTCAGAAATGCGTTTTTTGTTGGTGCAGAGGCAGTGTTTTGTGGACGGGTTTTGCGCACTCCGCTGCACTGCACTTCTATATTCAACACTGCACCTTGTTTTTAAAATGCACACACGGCGTACGTTGTTTTATTTGTTGTATTTATTATGTTGTGTTTGTCTTGTTTTATCATAGGTTTAATATTTAAAAAATAACAAATAATTTAACGTAATTCTTACAAATCAAATAATCTATCTGCCATAAGCTTTACACGGGAAATTGTTAAGCTGATAGAATGGCGAAGGTAAATTAATTATTTGTCTAGTCTTCGGTCTTAAAGTTTACTTTTTTATATAACCTTAGAGAGTGGATTAAAATGTTTGTTTTTCTTGGGTTTTCGGTCACTCTTGAATAAAAGATTTTTCTTTATAAGGGGTTAACGTTTCGGTTTAATTAGGAAACCATCATCAGAACTATAAAAAAAATATTTATCTAAACAATCAAAAGAGAAAAGAAACTATTGTATACAAAAAATAAAAAATATAGAAAACTACAATCAAGTATAAAATATAGCTAAACATACCCTTATTTAATTTTTTACACTTCACAAAACTTTAAATTCACAGTATGACTATCATATTGGAAATGGTCAGTATTAAGATGAAATAAAAATGGTTTTAATTTTTATGGGGGTAAGGTTTAAGGTAAGGTGAAGGAGTTTGGAAATGTAATTTAAAACGTGTTTTTTTAAATATCATTTGTCGACAAATTGTGTGTAGGTGTGCCATAAATCTCTCAGCCAATATTGAGATATTGTGACTCTTTTACATAGCTTAAATTTAAAAAATATAACTTCTGGCACATGATCACGAATCACGTAGTTACCGCAACTTTAAAGAGGCAAGTGTAAATCATACATATATAGAAATGAAGAAATATAGTCCCGATGGACGAACCCTATTTAAGAGGGGAAATAAACTGAATCTAGCCCTTAAAACGCTTTTTACAAATCATTACTATTATCGTAACAAAATATTTTTCTGTTTGATTTTCTTTTATTGAAGAATTTATGATTGCGGTAATATATAAAAAAATCTTTTAATAAATACCTTATTATATTAATATTGTGATTAAATAGGTCTATCAGAAAATAGCCCCAGAAACATTATAGGTCCAAGTGCTAAAATTATTAAAAGAATTGGACTTGATAGTGTCAAAAAATGTATATTTAAAAAAACACGTTTTATCATATATAGGAATTGTGGAAATTGCGAGAAATAAAACTACACTTATACCATAAATTTAAAAATACTTTTAGTGATGTACTCCATGTAAAGGGTGTAAAGGGGATGTAGTAATGATACACCAGAGTGATCTTTAAGAACTGAATTTATTCTCTTTTAAATTGTTTGTGAAGGCATGGATTTGCAAGTCTATAAAAACATTGTTTATTTTATTTTAATACCTGTTTGTTGGGTATTTCTAGTTTAGGTTAACTTAGAGATAACTATACTTAGTTAACCAACCACACCCCACCACACTTTCATTTTAAATCACTATCAAAATGAATTGGTGGTATAAAAATATTTCTGAAAATATGGTTTAATCGATTGTTTGATATTTGACAAATATATTTTTTTAAATGCATTGGTTGGAAATTCATTATCCTAGCTTGAACTTCGTCATCGTAATCGGTTAAAAGAAAATGCTTACTGCATAATCGTTTGTGTTAAGGCGTCCAATTGTCTTTTCGGCAACATTTTCTAATCCAATCTTTCAAAATATTGGGGTTTTTTGGAAATGTAAAAAAAATTATCTTTTTCATCTGGATCTGGCCTCTTGGAGTTACTTTTGATGTAGCTATGCTACAAACATTGCCACCACCCATTATCTAAATAAATAATCACAGAATTCGTTTGAAACTAACGATTTAGCGTGAGAATCTAGTTTAATAAACTAACCTTAAAATACACAAAATTAAAACTTTGACCACTAAGGCCACCCAAACGAAATAGAAGAAGAAGAAGAAGAAGAAGAAAACTTTGATGAAAATTCAGTATTTTTAATAGTTTTTCCACTAAATGTTATTATCAGTTCAAAAACAAATATATTCACACTTTAGAATTTAACGCTAAACACACAAATAACACTGAAAACCGCTTTTTTGCGTTGTATCTAGCTTAAAACACATACAAATCAGATGTAAACAAATGTATTAGTTCCTCGTGATGACGCGGACACCCCGCTCATCGTCGCTTCCGCCTCCATGTTACCAGACAACCTATCTATCTAAGGACCTTGGTTACAACCCTTGTGTACGGATGGAAATATTGCTGAAAGTTGGAGACTTTTCTCGGAGAAATATATGATTATTTTGCAGCCGCAATGGAGTTGTCAAAGAAAAGCGGAGAACAACAAGTAGCTGTGTTTTTTAATTTATTAGGCGATGACGGGCTTGACTTCTTTAACAGATGAAAAAGAAGGCACTAAGTGAGGTTAAGGCGCGCCTAAGAAAATTATTATTTTCTATAGATTTGTCTTTAATAGTATTTCGCAGTCAGAAGAGCAGTCGTTTGATGCGTTTGCAACCGAATTAAGAAAAGCGGTAAAAACGACTGAGTATGTTTCGTCAGAAGATATGATTATAGACAGGATAGTCATAGGTATACATGATAAAATAACTCAAGAAAGACTACTTCGAGAATCGTTTTTGCAGAAGTTTAGAGATAAGTAGAATACAGACCAAAGCCTTGAAAGATGAGAATAGCATAAATGCTTTGAGAAGCCATAGGAAGAGCAGAAGTAGTGAGCTGCAAGATAAGGGAGCTCACTCGGGAGCTCAAAACAGGGATGTGCTACTAGCATCAACTAAGTGCAACTTTTGTGGATACAAGCAAGGAAAAGGGAAATGCCAAGCTTATGGAAAAAAGTGTGATTTTTGTGAGGCGAAAAATCATTTTGCATTGGTCGGTTTAAAAAAGAAACAAGCAAACAAGGAAAAAACGGAAAAGAAGCCAACAAAAAGGGTCTATGAGGCTAGAAGGGATAGTGTAACAGAGAGCGAGAGTGATGAAGAAGACAATGAGTTTTTTGTGAGCTCAGTGGTGAGAACTGTAGGATCTGTCGAGCAGTCTGAACACATTCTACAAGACGATTACTTTGAAAGTTAATTTCAAACAAATTAGCACTAGAATGCAATATATGAGATGGGTCGATTTAAAAAACAAGGATTCATAGAATTTGCGACAGTGGTTTATCTTATCATAGGTAAGAGATTTTTTAAAGATTTAATTATCTAAGACATAAGTCAAAATGAATGTTGGTGTCTGTAAGTAAATAATTTTTAAATTGATGTTTAAATGAATGTTTATTTAACTGTGCTCTTACTGTTGAAATGTTCTCGTCCATCTAGCTAGCTTCTATTACCGTACTTGCCTCTTACTGGGTGATTGATTTTTTTGTATTCTGTCCAAATACCCACTAATAGAAAATACATGCCCAAAACTTTTAAACGCCTATAACCAGACTTTAACCAAACATGTTATTTCACTATACATTTTTATAACTCCTGAAAAAAAATATCCGCATGGTATATTGAAACGGACCTACCCCAGGTGTGTTATTTACCTGCTGAAATCTGTCACCCTAGCTGTAATCGTCAAATATTGTGGTACGACCCTGCCTACGTTGTGTTTTTTTTAGGTTCTTTTAAAGTTTGGTACAACGGTAAAATTATTTCAGATTTTAAGATACCCTAGCCTTATTCTAATCCTTCCGGTTTTCCCTACTCATTCCTCGGCATTCCAATGCCAGATAATGAAAATCAAGAGGTTTCATAAAACACTTATTTATTACAAATCGATATTCCAAAAATATACATATTCAAGCACTTTACAAAAGTATAATAAATATCGATTAAATTAATTATTACATTGTATAACTTAATTTAAGATAGTCTGTCTCCTATAATTTAGCCCGTTTGCACCAACACATGTCTGCGACACTAAGAAGTGATGCGATATTACCTTTTGTTGCCAAGTATGTCTGCGACTCAAATGGCAACACTCTTCCCTCTTAAAACCCATTTCCCATTATTTGATTGGTCTGCAACCATACGCTGTTTTAGATTAATCCCCTGTTAATCTGCAATTTATTTGCTTTACCTGTCGCCCAATTCTCGTGTACGTATAATTAATATTGTTTATCAATTTGCGTATATCATATGACCCTAAATTAACGTACACGTTTGGTATAATGGTACTACGTAGTATAGTGAAAAGTCGGGAGACAACTGTCCAGTGGTGGTGTCCCACTGCCGAACGATTCAACATATAACTTATAAAAGTGCAATAAAATTTAGGAGCTTGCTCACTTTCCGCATGTGTCACTTTTCTTCTCAAGTGAGCATTGTTTTTCAAATTACTAGAAAGTCAAAAGACAACTGTCCAGTGGTGGTGTCCCACTGTTGAACATTCATTCCTATGAAAAACCCGTCACACCATTTCAGTACACCTATTATAAATTAATGTTCTACAGGCAACATCATACCAAATAATTATAACCCTTCCGATAACTATATTTGTCATAATATTATAAAATAGATTATTACTTTATTATATATACCTTCCTCCCCCAAGTCTTTATCTAACATTGCAGATTATTAATTTTACAAGTAGCATTATTACTGCATAATAATGTCTACCTTTGTTCTGAAGTACCCCGTAATAAATCCCATGGAAGACAAACTAACATCTGTTACAGTTAAAGGTTCCTTGACCCATTTTTATGACCCTATATAAGAAAGCAAAAGTGTATTGATTTTTGTTACATGGTACCGTTATACTGTTTTCACTCTTTAATTTAACCTAATTGATTTTTGTTACATGGTACCGTTATACTGTTTTCACTCTTTAATTTAACCTTTAATAATCAATTTTGTCTGACGACAACTTTATTGACCTGCGGTCAGTTGCCATTTATAACTCTTGCAAATTTTCTGATTTTAATTTAGTAGTAAAATTTGAAGTACGGGAGTTAATATAAAAAGAATATTTAGTTTTACTGAAATTACATGATTGAATCGCAAATACTGGGTTCCCCTTTTAATTTGTAAATGAATAAAAGCGACTTTGGTCCTGCAGACGTTTTAGTCGGAATTTAGTAGACATCTATTGACCTGCGGTCCTCCCCTCAATTTATTTATCCCTTGAAAAATTGATGATTTGATTTATTTATAGTAATATGTGCAACAATGAAATTAATTAAGAGAATATTTAGTTTTTTTTTTTATAGGTTCGGCATTTAAAGAATTAATAATTTAGAATAATAGCTGTATTGTCTATTAACCGTATTAGTTGGATTTTTCACTGCGCCTTCTTCAACGGGAAACACCGGCATTAACTTCCGGAACCGTAGGGCTAACTCGGCGTCGATCCCGTCTGGTCAAGTTGCAGTTTACCCAATTAATTATTGTCAATACATCAATATAGCGTTTGGATTTAATTCCGTTATCAAAGATTTCTAGCGCACCGTCTCGACGTCCGGGGCCGTAGGGTCGATCGGCGCAGAGAGTCATCTCGATAAGTAGAAAAAAATCCAACAATTTGAATGATAATTGAAATGGAATATATTACCGAACACACACAAAAAAAACATTAAGGTCATGAGTTTAAATAAAATAATATTGAATTATTTATGACATTTTACCGTAAAAAGAAAAACAATTTATTTTACCTGATAAGAGCTTCATTTGCACTGCGCGTTCTACCACTTTACCACTTCTTCTTGTTTTCATTTTATTGAAATAAAGTTATTTTAAATTAAGAATTTTATGGATGCGCCACTAAGTTTTATTTAAAAAATGAAATATCTGACTGGCAGCGTAACCGCTTGATTTTAGTACGACAAAATTTTGAATAATCTCAAAGAGCGTAGCGTCTCTTGTTTTTATACTCACGACCCCTCCGCCCTCCGAGTCGACGTATGGTAGCGTCGCTTGGGTCATATGTTTTTGATAAAACTAAAGAATTTGACCTGACTTATCCGTTTCCCTACATATATTATGGTAAACTTTTACACTTTTGGTGGCTTTTAAGCCCTTTTAAAACGAAGATTTCTCTGTACATATTATTGGATCTAAAAATATTAGCTTCTTGGTTTTTGCCCTAAAGAAATATGTGAAACTTTTTTAGAAAAAAAATACCCCCGGGTCTGGGGCGTTTCACTATGTTTAAAATGGATTTTGAAGTAATCATAAAAGCTGCCTTATAGAACAAATAATTAATTTTAAAATGAGTAATTTTAAAAGATTATCAGATTTGTTAATTTTTTTCTTATATTGAATGTAAGTAAAAAAAAACCTAGCCTTTTTTTATTTTATTTCCTAGGTATCTTGTTGGTTATGATTTCTTAACTTCTTTTAAGTTAAATGGGGAAAAATACATTTTTTAACAATATTACAGTAGGTACCAGTAATTATGTATGTATGTTTTAGGAGCTGTAAGAAAAAATCCATTTTGTAAGAGGAGCCAGTCAACAACAGGTAGAGGATCACATTAAAATATGGTTGAGAAATGCAGGTGTTAGAGAGGGAGGACGCGAGTCACGAGAAAAAACAAAAGCACAGCTAAAACGGTAAACTGAAGTAACATTGTCATTTTTTTTTGTTTTGTTTGGACAGCGTTAGTTATAAAAATTGTACCACCTAACATTTTCATTTTACGTCGAAAACATCTATGATATTTAAGTAGGTATGTTTTAGAATAAACATTTCGAAATAAAAAAAAAAATTTCCTTGTTTCAATTTGTATTGTTATTTTTTATAGTATTTTTGACACTATTTCTGTTACTTCAAAATACACTGTTTGTTAGGTACCCTAATTAATATTTTATCATTATATACAATTTAATTTTGATTTGCATATCTCAAATTGAACATATTAGAATTATTTTTACATATCGGTTTGTTTGTTGACAATTTTGATTATGACGGTGATTTTTACATACCGTCAATTCTCTATAAATAACAACCAGGGTTTGTTTTGGTTTGCAAATTGCATCATCATTGTGCCAATTAAAACTATTATTATTAAGAAGATATTAATTATATACAAAGACTACTTTGAATTAACCAAAACCATGTCAATATTACTTGCAAATTAAAGAAAACCCCTTTAGTGAATACGGGTATTAAAGTTTAAAGTCAGTTATGCCTGAGATCAGGTATAATGTCTCATAAATACCCAATAAAATTTTGTAAAATGCTTAATATTTTATATGCATCAGAACTTTAATAATTATAGAAATTCATAAAAGTCATAGTACCTATCTCCTCATAAAACTGCATAGAAAAACGTAACTTGTAAAGTATCTATAGGATATTTTACATACAACTTCCTTGTATAAAACTGTAAGATCTGGTAGAATGCTTTATAAATAACCAATAAAATATTGTAAAATTCTTACATAATAATAAACCTTAAATAATTATAGAAACTCATATAAGTTAGCATCCATGTGCTTATAACACTTCATATAATAACCTGGCTTGTAAAATATCTATAGGATATTGTATATTCTCGGGCATAGCATCTAGAACCATAAAAGATTATAGAATCATAATATATACCTACATGTTTTTATGCAAATGCTGGTAAAATTTCATAGAAATATTTCTTTTACACTTCTTCTACACTACTTCTTATACACATTTCATGAGGTTCTATACTACAGAGCTTTTAAGTATCATTAAAACTCATCAAAGTTCTATAAGATCATATTTGGTAAAAGTTTTTCATTTTACCCAGTTGAGAACAATACATATTATAGGAAACTATGCCTAATATTTTTACGAGATTTTATAAGGCTTTTTTGGCAGGGCTTTGTCGTGTAATCGCAAGTAAATACCTAAATAGCAGTATTTTATCCCACCTTGCCTACTGGTACCTTGATAGTCAAAAAAAAATTAAAAGGTTTTTCAAATCAAAACCTCTAAAAATCAGCTGTTCCAATTTGGAAATAATTTTCTTGCCTTTTTGTGTTTATTTCTTAATTTACAGCGAGACTATTGTTAAACTTTAAGGTATATTTCATAAAAGTGATGTGGTGTGTGTGATGTGATGTTGGGCACAAAGTCCTATTTAAATAAAGTTCATAAAATATTTAATTTTTATTTGGTTATTCTTGGGTTTACAAGGTTACACAAAAAACAAGTCATTTTATTGTAACGACGTTTCGTACGTTTTGTCGTACTTTATCAAGCTTGTTTTTTGTGAAACCTTGTAAACCCAAGAATTACCAAATAAAAATTAATTACAAAGGTTGTTACACTTTATTAAAAATAAAATATTTAATGTCATACCAGTACATTATTGTGTTTTTATACCTTAGATACCATCTACATAATGGATTACTTATGCCCGTGCGGGCATAAAGTACACATTATGGCCCGCGCGGGCATTAAGACGCAAAAAAACAGTGTTCGATTAACTTATTCTTTATTAACAAAATATAAATTTACGTTTATATATTATTTTGTTGTATTTACATAGAACTAATAAAATTAATTTTTAAAAAAATATTTATTATTTAAAACGAACTGGTATGACATAAAAGTTTGTATGTACCACTGATGGTACTAATAGATATATACCCTCGGGCGACTTACGAACCCTCGGGCCAAAGCCCTCGACTTTTTAACAATGTCCTCAGGGCATAATCATCTACTTAGTACCCTTGATACATAAGTAACTAAAGAGCGGAGAAAATGCAAAATGCATTTTTGCATTTTTTGTCTGTTTTGTACAAAAAATGCATTTTTTCAATAATAGAGCATTTATTGTATTTTATTGCCAAATAAAGACCCTGTTTGGCCCTTTTCGGTTGCTTGTTTATTGCACGGCACATGTTTATTAGTTTATTACATTACAATGGGGCCAACTCAGGTACTTTATATGAATAGATTCATAGAATTACCCAGGATAAACCCACACTATATGGTACTCTCAGAAAAAGTAATTATAATTAATATTGCAAACAGAATCCAATATTTCAAAAAATTCAAAAAAATTTTATATATCTTTGATATCGACTACTTGAAACGTTCTTGTGTGTCTTATTTTGTAAAGTGAAGTGTCTGTGTCTGTCTGTCCCAGTGTTTGTTAAAATGCCGAAAACTAACTTCCATATGTCGTGGATAAAGAGCTATCGGGAGTTAACTTGGGATGGCACCGTTTCATTTATATTTACTCAAATAGGTCTATGGAATAGGTATAGGATGGGATAGGTGGATTGGAATAGGTAAGAAATTATAGGATTTTTAAAGAACGGGTTTAATTATAAAGAAATAGTTCTGGCTTTATTTAAAGTAACATTAATGTTCATAATTTTTCATATGTTCATATTTGCATTTTTTGTTCATTTCGATGCAAATATTCTGAAAATTTTATGCATTTAAATGCGCATATATTGGGGTTTTTCGCTTGCATTTTTTCCGCTCCTTATAAATAACTATTATGAAAAGAAAAATAATAAAAGTCGCTTAATGTCTCGGCGTTCTTATTTTTTAAAAATTACGCGATGTTTTTGTTAATTTCATATGAACTTTGCAAAACAATAAAAGAAAAAAATAGACTTTTGCAAATGTTAGTAGCGTAAAATTTGCTTCTTTTTTGTCGTTAATTAGCTGTGAAAAAATCCATTTTGTCGTTCTTATTTTTAAAAAATTACGCGATATTGTTGTTAATTCCATATAAAATTTGCAAAATAATAAAAGAAAAAAATAGGCTTTTGCAACTGTAAGTTGCGTAAAATTGGCTTCGTTTTTGTCGTCAGATAGTTGTGGAAAAATCAATTTTGTCGTTCTTATTTTTTAAAAATGTTGCGATGTTTTTGTTAATTTTATATGAACTTTGCGAGGGGTGAACCACTGGGTTAAAAATTGTGACAGTATTTCGCAAATAGGGAAATATCTCGTGATTTCGCATTATTTCTGAAAATTTCGCAGGATTTCGCGGAATTTCGCATTATTGTGCGGGATTTCGCACCATAATATGGAATTTCGTGGGGTTTCGCATTATTGAGCGGGATTTCACACCATAATATGGGATTTCGCGCGAATTCACGTGATTGCACTGAACGGAATTCGATATGTTAATATAATGAGCAATCCAAGAAGGTACTGAGTCAAAATGCAGTGGACTTTATAATGTTGTATAATTCAAGGAAAAATTCTAACCCAAAGAGAACTGTTATAAACACAGGGACAAAATATATAATACCTATAATAAATTTATATAGATATATTTAATTTTATTAAATCTTAAACTTACATGTTTCACCTCTACAGGGTACTACAAATTTGTGTGCGTAGAAGGGGATCTCGAAAACGGTAAGAGATACGAAGATGGTTAAATCGAGGGTTACATTGAGGCAAAGTTGCGTATTTTGGGGCTTAATAATTTGGTGAAGAAAAATTGTAAATATTTCCAATGCTTTCGGAGATATCCGAAAAAAAACGAAATTTCTATTTTTGGTTTTTAATTTTTCGCGCCTCCATTTTTGACTTGGAAAAAAAACACTTTTTCACAACCGTTTTTTAAGTTCTACAAGATGGCATTATTAGTTTTCAAATTTTACGTTTCGTTCTGTAGATAACAACCTAAAGTCAATTTTTTTAAATATGGACATGGAATTTTAAATACAGTTTTAGGGACTTCTAAGCTTTACAAAATTAATACAATTTTTTAAAATTATTTATTCATAAGATAAGTAGGAAAAGGTTAAAATTATTGTAAATAACGAGATTTTCAGTTCACCTCTTGTGGTAAAATAAATAATTGGTGTGTTATAAAATACTAAAAAATATATAATCTAGTGTGCGAGATTCACGTTGACTAAGCTTATTCCTTGCTTGACGTCGGTGAGTAATACAGGTTGTCCGGTAAGTATATCGAAAAAATTCGGTAGCGGGTAGGGGACGTCATTCTTGTTTTCTTATGTTCTCTTTAACGGAAATATAGGACTTAAAGATAACTCTCATCATGGCCATCAAATTTGAAGGATAAGAAAGTGTATTTACGTACTTACAGGTAGTCCATTTTGAGTAGCTATTTGAGTAAATTCTTATTTCATTTCACCAATCAAAAGTTTAAAGCTTTCAGAAATAAGGTAGAATAATGCTGCATCACAGAATTTTGGTTGACTAAAAACAATAGATTTTTTGTTAAAATTTTTTTAAGAGAAAGTGCCCGAAAGTATCTTAAAAATTAGTTTTTAGCTTTTTAAAACGACACATATCTAAATTTAGGACCCACGAATTGAGTGTTAAGTCTGTTCCTGTCTTCTCTACAAATTTATCAGAATGCTTCTTATAGGAATAAAAAAGTATTCAAAACTAAAAAACCCAATAAAAACTTTTACATAAAAGTGTGTCTTAATATCAATGCTTTACTAAAAGTTTTAAAACAGAATATGTAGGTAAGTAAGTATAACTCAAGTAACCGAGTGCCCTAACAGAGTGTGAGTGAAATTTATTACCCAAAAAGTAATTACAAAAAATTGGATTGACTTATCTTTTGCTACATAATTATATTTCACAGCTACCTATTTAAATCGATGTATTTAAACGAATAAATAAAATTTCATTGTTGCCAACTTTAGATGGCTTAGGTTGTAATGCACGAACTTAGCTTTACACCTATACATTTTGTATATACGAGTTCGATGACAGAGCCACGGTAGATTTTTTGCCGAACTAAAATTAATAGAATTTATACCAACCTGAGCCACTTTTTGGAGGGAAAAATTGGCGCGTAAAATCTGTTTGGACAGTTGTCAGATATGAGAGAAATGAAGGACCAGGATTGGGTAAAAATGAATCCATCTTAAAATTAGTACGTCTGGATTTTTTTTCATCACGTGACTCTTTTTTCATGCAAAAACTAACCTGAGCCACATATACGGCTCAGCTTGGTTGATCTGGCTCAACATTGCATGTACAGTTTACTATCCTAGGCTCATCTTGGATAGCATTCTCTATATATATATCTTAAGATGGAAAGTTCTTGTGTATAAACACCTAATTTGAAATTCAGAAAAAAGTATTTCCTCGAGCCGGATTCGAACCGACAACCTCCGTATATCCAGTACAGAGCGCTAACCAATTGCGCCATCAAGGAAGTAGGTTCACAACGGCAAGTCGGGAAACACTTTCGTCCGAAAATTTCAAATATTTACTGAAATACGCACAGTGATAGATATTGTAAATCATTTTTACCCTTTTTAAACAACAACATTACCGTTTCGGCAACCAGATGTATGCTTTTCAGGCGGCTGATTAATACCCATCGGTTCTTTTTCGTAAGAAAATAAAGTATGTATATATCTTAAGATGGAAAGTTCTTGTGTATAAACACCTAATTTGAAATTCAGAAAAAAGTATTTCCTCGAGCCGGATTCGAACCGACAACCTCCGTATATCCAGTACAGAGCGCTAACCAATTGCGCCATCAAGGAAGTAGGTTCACAACGGCACGTCGGGAAACACTTTCGTCCGAAAATTTCAAATATTTACTGAAATACGCACAGTGATAGATATTGTAAATCATTTTTACCCTTTTTAAACAACAACATTACCGTTTCGGCAACCAGATGTATGCTTTTTAGGCGGCTGATTAATACCCATCGGTTCTTTTTCGTAAGAAAATAAAGTATGTATATATATATATACGCACAGTGATAGATATTGTAAATCATTTTTACCCTTTTTAAACAACAACATTACCGTTTCGGCAACCAGATGTATGCTTTTCAGGCGGCTGATTAATACCCATCGGTTCTTTTTCGTAAGAAAATAAAGTATGTATATATCTTAAGATGGAAAGTTCTTGTGTATAAACACCTAATTTGAAATTCAGAAAAAAGTATTTCCTCGAGCCGGATTCGAACCGACAACCTCCGTATATCCAGTACAGAGCGCTAACCAATTGCGCCATCAAGGAAGTAGGTTCACAACGGCAAGTCGGGAAACACTTTCGTCCGAAAATTTCAAATATTTACTGAAATACGCACAGTGATAGGTATTGTAAATCATTTTTACCCTTTTTAAACAACAACATTACCGTTTCGGCAACCAGATGTATGCTTTTCAGGCGGCTGATTAATACTTTTTTCTGAATTTCAAATTAGGTGTTTATACACAAGAACTTTCCATCTTGAGATATATATATATATATATATATATACATCCCGCTATCTTCTGGGCGTCCTTTCATAACTCCTCCTCTGAGCGTCCACCACAAATTTCTCAAGGAATTCCTACTTATCCAAATGAATATATTTTAAACTTCAAATGTAGATGTCATCACGGGTCATTAAAATTAAATTTGCCGGGAAATATTTTTTAAAGATCTATATCACCGATATCTCGGCGTCCTTTTATAAAACCACTCGAAAGCGTCCAAAATATACTAAAAACGTTTAAATTTCCACCCCCTAGCGTCCCATTCGTATATTTGACTTTTATTCAGTCGATTATGGAGCGTCTGACATTGTTGCCAGATTTAAGCCCATCCGAATAACCTTTTCCTCCTACCCCCCAACCGTAATAACATTCTTCGGAGCAGGCTAGATATATTGAAATTGAATGGTATGGTAGTTTTCGATTAGGCAATGTTTTTAATAATTACAACAATTTATGCGCTTTAAATATGGGGACTTAACTAAGATGTTACAGAATAAAAGTTTTATTGACTTTTAAATGTTAACTTTCTATATTTATTGTTTTGAATGATTCGAGTTGAATATCTACGAGTTACAAATTTTCTGCAAAGAAAAATGAAAAGATTCGTATTGTGACAATTCTTAGGAAAAAATTTGTAGAATATTGTATTAATTTTCTTATACATCCCAGCCATCACCATGGGATGACGCATACACTTGCTATGTTCTAAAATTATCGCCTTTTAAACAATTTTGTGAAAATCACGTTATTCATTTTGTTTCTTTAGCAATAAATCACGTGCCACTTAAAAATTTAAAACAAATAGACATAAGGAGAATTTATGAAATAAAGTAAATTAAAAAAATGATCTTTCAGTAAGCTCTAAGAATATTTCACAAGGAAAAAGTAATCAAGATACTTAAGGACTAGCTGAAAAATTTTAAAGCCTTCAAAGGAGGTAGACTTTTTTGATCTTACGTTAGTAATAAAAGTGACAAGTACCGATGCCAAATACAACTGATTTATTATTATCATCCGTGTTTCCGTAGCTGCTTATTCATTAGAGCATTTACGCGATTCGGAGCAGCAACGCTAAAATAAATTGATTGAAACATTAAAATGTTTATCATCAAAAATACCAAGAGATTCAAAGCTTCCGTTAGTGTACAATTTCAAGACTTCCTTGCTGATAAACGAGACATTCTCAATTGTATAAGATTGGGCATGGACACCATAAGGAAAAAGGATGTGCCGTTTTATAAAAAAAAAATTAGTATTCATATGAACTATATTATGGACGTTACAGCTAAAGCGATTAGAAAAAACATCAACAGAAAATTTTATTGGACTATTAACACCGTTACTAACATTAGATCCAGAAGGCAAAAGACGCAAGATACGCTTTTGACGTAGCTTGCGTAAAGCGATTGATATAAAAGGAAGACCATCTAGCTTCAACGCACCAAAAACTGTAAAAATGGTAAATTTATACAACGAAAATATTCCAGATGGTCTTTAGAAAATACGTTCTTTGAGTTAGGTAGGAGGAGGGAAAACTTCAAGTTGTTTGACGCAGTTTTTTCAAGAGAAAAAACTTAATAAAATGGATCGTTACGTAGCATATTCAAATAAAATCAAGTTTTTTAAGTCTGCCAGGGTGGATGTCTGCCAGGGTGGATATCTGATGAGAAAAGAGGACATCTCTAGTAAGTAAGTAATATTATTGATACAATTTTGTTTTAAATACATTTTTCTAATGCTCTTTTTTTTACAGATTATACAAGAAGCTGGTCTTAAGCAAATGATTTGAATGAGGGACACTAAGAAAGTGGACATTGCTCTAGTAAGGTACATTTTTTCTTCAGCTTTCCGTTCCTAATATTATGTGTATATTATTTTTATCTAATGGTTTTTTTAAGAATAAGAAACTCGTCTACAGAAAATGGTTACAATTAGAAACACTAGAAAGAGGACGTTTCTCTAGTAAGGTAATTTCTTTCCTCAGCTTTACTTTTCTAATATTATTTGTACGAAGTTTTTTATAAATACATTTTTCTAATGTTGTTTTTTACAGATTATACAAGAACCTGTTCTTTTTTTAAAAGAAGTTTGTACGACTGCCCATTGTTTTATTAAAAAATTTTGTACTAACTAGGTAGTCAGAATTGTTTAACATCTATGTGTATTCAAGTACCGAGATATTTTTTTAATTGTCTCAATTCACTGGTAATTTTCCTAATAACCACAATAATAAACTATTAGACATAGTTATAATAATATGGTCTCCAATGATTTCAAAAAGAAGCCAAATTTAAGCGAAAAAATATTGGCTCTCAGATTTGATAGATAGGATGCCGTTTTGGATCATAGCCAATTGCCAGGCGAGTGTCAAACGGCCCCGCAGACCCCGCCGCGCGGGGGGGGGGGGCGGTATATTGGGGGCCCGGGGGCGAGTCGAAATTTTTGGTCTGAAATAGGTCTGAAAATACTGCATAAGGTCTGAAATACTAGCACCGACTCAACCAGAAAGGACTTTTTCAAAGTTGAAGCTAGTAAAAAGCTTTACGAGATTTAGTATGGTACAACACGCCTTAGCTCATTGGCCATAATCTCAGTAGAAAATGAACGAGCGTAAGATGTAGATTTAGACAAAATAGTTGACAAGTTCCTTTCGTTAAGGTACAAACGTTAGGGTATTTTATAAGTAGTTTTTAAAATAATGCATATTTAATTCTATATCTTTGTACTTATTAGTTAAATATTTGTTATATGTTTTTCTTGTATTAGAAGAACATTTTCTTTAGAACTTTTCAATCATCCCTCCTATATTATAATAACATATAATAATTTATAGAAATAAATTTAGTTTCGAAAATTCGCTGTGTTTTTGACTATTAGATAATAATATTGTGTATAAATATTTACTATAATGGGTTATTTTTGGAAAATAGAATAGTGACATAGGGAGCCTCAAAAAAAAGTTCGCCAAAAAATTTGATACGCTACTGCCAATTGCATATTACGTTTATTATTATTGTATCTCAATTTGCTTAATTAAAAAAAAAACCTTTTTAATGCACGCCGCTGGAGGTAGAGAGCAAAATAATATATAGAATTTAATGAAAATTAAAAAATACGACGTTCAAATCAAATGATTTATCAAAGACGCCAGCTTACAAGAATTCTAAAAATAGACCTACAGCGTTGCCACAAGGCGATGTCACCAAGGACTCTTGGTAATCGACGCACTGAAAGTAGAATATATCCCTAAAGAATATACAAAGGTGGCGCCTAGCACCTCTACCGGCCGACCCGTGCTACTAATAATATACCAATAATATTCAAAACAGTAGCGTTTACTATTTCCCGGGCGTCCAAAAGATTTCGAATCTGTGGAGTGCTATGATCACGTGGGCACAGATTCTACGGCGATTCAACAGAGCGTCCGTATACGGACGCTCTGTTGAAGCCGGACGCTTGGAAAATAGCAAATCGTTAATGTACGGACGCCCAGAAGCTAGTTGGATGAATATATATATATACATACTGTACATGTATTAACAGAATATGTCCATAGTGTATATTCATTTATCCCCACTACTATGTAACGAACATCATAAATATCCCTTAAGACCAATAAAGAGCTCAGTTGTCATTCCTACCAAATAGTAGTTTTATTTCACCTTATGAAAACATAACAAGTAGTATTAAAATATGATAATTATATAAGTAGCATTTGAGATTATTTTAGCAATTTTTAGCAATAGGAACACATAATGCGTTTCCAGAATTGTTCAGTTTCAAATAATTGGCCTTCAGTTTATCCTTATTGCAGAACAATAATCACTTACTAAATAAATATTAAAATAAAACACTTATTAAATACCTTCTCACCCAATCCACATCAAACTTGCTTACAGCAGCTCGAAATAATAATAATTATTATTAAATTCCTAAAATATGAAAATTAAAGTAAATAACTGTGAAAGAAAAATAAATATGGTTTTATATACCTGCATTTAAAAAATTATTCTCTTCTGTTACCATTTTTGTTCTTGAAAATCTTAAATAGCAGATAGATGGGCTTCAAAAAGTAAATAATCACACAAAGTTGTCAAAAAAATATACAATTAGGCAATCCAACGATGTGTCAGAATGACAGCTGGATGGCAAATACCGCTTTGTAATTGGTACACGTGACCTTAAAAATAATATTTCTGGTGGCATTTAGCGGGTGACTCAATGCTTTTTGCCATCCAACCGCCATATTGAATCACGTGGTTTGGATTCCCTAATTATTTTTAGGTTATGTCAGTTTTTGCGGTTTGGCGGTTGGCAGGCATGGCCTTCTATATTTTGTGGACAAATCAGGCGTTCTTTTTTGCTTTAACACAAAGTAGGCGTAGGTTCACTATTTATGTCGCAGAGAAACGTAAAATTAACCAATTTTATCTATATTTGCTAGAAATCAATCGGACGGAGATTTCCTATCCTTCTTCTGTGATTTCAAAATAAGAGAGCTTTAACAAGTGGGCTATTTATTTATGTAGTGTAAATTGTTCCATGATTTAACCAATTGGGATAATTTTTGTTCAATTTTTTTTCTGTCATCGTTCGCAATCCAGAAGAAATAGACCATAATATAATATCTACTTACCGACTCGTTTGCGGTCAAAGTAAACATTCCCAAAGTAAATAAACCCAGAAGTGGACCTCCCACAACTCCAAAAATGGTTAATGCTGCTTGCAACACACCTCCCAAAAACTGAGCCATAAAAGCTACTCCAATACATACAAAACCGTATAATAATGCAATCCATTTCGCCTGTAGATCAGCAGTTCTTGTAGGAAGATCCCTTTTATAAACTAGCCGATATAAAGGCTACAACGAGAAAATATAAAAGGTTAAACTTTTTTAAAATATAGTGTAATATTTGTAGTAAATGGGTGGAAACTGTGTCTGATAAAAACTGCATGACGTAACCATTCCTTAATCTAGATTTTCTAAATGCTTTATTTAACCATTACAATTTTTGAATGATAGAAGAGTTGGACTTGCACTGTCTGCATTTGTGTTAAATCACAACGTTTCAACTGGTAAATATTTCTTGGTGATCGCAATGGGTATTGGGTTTATTTAACACTGTATGCCATTCAGGATTTAAAAACAGAATTTCAACACACAATTATGGATTTCGACTAGTTTCGAAAGGTTTTGACTGAACCTGCGGCTTTATTTAGAGAAGCTATAAAGTTCACACTGTTCAAAAAGTACACAAACCCCTTAATCGGCATTTAAGTCAGTATATCTAGCCTACCCACCAAGTTTGACAATTAAACATTGTAAAAGTTCAATATAAAATATATAATTTTTTTTTTAAATTTTTATTTTATTTTAACAATTGATTTATATATAATTTAACAACATTGACAAAGATTTCTCATGAAGGTTCTTGGGATTATTATACTTTCGATAAAATAAGAAATTTAAACACTACCTTATAGTAATCCTCAATAGTGACTGCTGCTAAACTATTAAGTGATGCTGATACTGTTGACAAAGATGCACTAAATATTCCAGCCACAAATAATCCTGAAAGTCCGGGTATGTGTCCCATAGTATCAATTACGTAATATGGCATAAGCTTAAAAAAATGTTTATAGGTTAATTTCTAAAACAGTATCTAACAAAATTACAATTATTGTTTTGGATTATTTTATCTTAGTATTCAAATAAAATCTTGTATTTATACATCATAATTAATTTGTTCTAGAACATCATATATAAAAATAATTTGAAATTTAAAATACAAACATAATAACATAGCGTTATGAATAAACTACAACAAGGTTATTTGCTTTGAAGGTTCGGTTTTAATGTTTGAGATGAAAATAAACTAATTTAAGTTATTTTAATTAAAAATTAAACTATATTTAGTCAACTTCTGTTACTTCAAAATTAAAAAGGCAATGGATAGTGCATTGATTTTATGACATACGTACGTCTTGGTTAAAAATGTGGCGTTCCCGGGATAATTTTTTAACCCTAGTAGCTATTCTCACAAGAGCTTGTGGAACGCGCGAAACAATCCATACGTCATGTTCGGCGTTGCCAAGTTATTGGCAAAGTCGTAATCATTATTACTGTTATGTAGTGCTTAGATAAGGAAACCTCTAAACTTTAGAACAAACATTATAATTATATAATGGATATTATTTTGTTTTATTTATATTATTACATAATAGTCATTGAGTTTGGAATCAAATAAACATACTCAATAACATGATTAAGATTGTCAGGAGGAAGCCATAAAGTATAATAAGGTAAGTATTTTTCTTAATATAGCTAGATAATTATTATTTTACTTTTATTATTACAATAAGAAATAATTTTGACACTTTAATAAAATTTCTTTTCAATCAAACCAGTAACAACGACACAGATGGCGCTCCGTGCCACATCTTACTGGTGTGTCCCACGAAGTGCTGCCTAAGTAGCTTCGAGTTCTCTTTTCTTTTCGTCGGATTCTAGCTCTACTGATGATTCATAATATGACGAAACGCGTCTAGAGATGGATCTGGCGAAACGAAAGGGAAAATCTTCTTCTTTACAAACCAGTAGAGTTAATAAATAATGTAATAGATTTCTTGATAAAATGGCGAACTCTAATTATAATTATTTTATAACCACAATGTCCACAATGGTAGAGTTCATTGAAAAACACAGGTCATGGAAAAAGAGCTGTAATAGATTTCTTGCCAACATTATGAGGTAACTCAAAATAAACAGAAACGCGTAGAATTGATAAATATGTCATAGATTTCTTGATGAAATGGCGAACTTATAACATTTAATTAGAAATAATACTTCAGACCTTTACAAAAAAATTAACACTCTTCCTAACTTATAACCAACAAAATCTGGGACCACCTTTGAATATCAACAAACTTTCATTTGTTTTTTTTTTTTATTTAAAAATAATATACTAAAAAAGTTAACCAACCCATTCTAGCCAATACATCCTAATAGTCATCTCAAGAAATAAATATAACGCGCGTCAAATGGATACTTGCAAAAATGGCAACGCGTATCTTAAATTGAAGCACGCTGCCAGCAAGCTCTTGTCCTATTCTCCAGGTCAATTTTTAAAAAGCAAGTAGAGGGAGATGATTCGTTCTGCGCCAATTTGCACACACCCTTCTGTGAATGCGCCGGCAGTGCGCAGATGGTTTAAAACAGGGGTGGTTTTTACCAGGGTGGTTTTTTAAAATAGGGGTGGTTTTTAACAAAGAGGTTTAAAACATGGGTGGGTTTTAACAGTGTGGTTTAAAACCACTCTCGTTTTAAAACCACCTGCGCACTGCCGGCGCATGCGCAAAAGGGTGTGTGCAAATTGGCGCAAAACGAATTATCTCCCTCTACTAAGGCAAGAAAGAAAAGGCTAAAGCAAATTTAGTGAAAAGGTATTAGTTTTCAAATTTATTTTATATTACCTGATCAATATTATTAATATAATTTGCTTTAACTGGATCACAAGTAAAATACTTTGAGTAAATACATAAACCAGAAAAGGAAGTGCAAATACTTAATGCAGTTAAGATAGGCCAATTCCACCATAAGGCTTTCTGTGCATCTTTCAGTTTTTTAATTGTTAAGTATCTTTGAACTTGCGTTTGATTTACGGCATATAAAGTAAGAAATGTGACTCCTCCTCCAAGAATTAAGGAAAGCCAGGAATGCCGTATTGTGGGATCGGGATTAAAACTAAAATAAAAATAATGGTTTATATGATGGAACAAAGTCGAACCTAAACAAATTATCAGCTCCAACTTCACTAATTCTTTATTTCAAGATTAGTTAAAATATATTTAATTGAATTTATATCATTTAAAGGCGAAGTCAGCTGTAAGCCCTTAACCTAAATACGAATTTGCAAATTTCGGTTTCATCAAAAATTAATCTTTAGAAGAGTTTTAATTCTAAAAACTAACCGATTATCAAGATTTAATTGTTTTTTTTTCAGTTTTCATTTATATTTTTCAATTTCTATTTAAACATTAAGCATAAAGCATAAGCTCAAACCAAGCAATTTAAAATAAAAAATGAAAAATCTCCATGACTTAAGAGTCTTTAAAAAGACTACAACTTTTGAAACTTGTTTTTTGAAAAAGTAAAAAACCTTTCTTTTGCGTAGTATAATGTAATGAAGCTTCACCTTTTCGGGAATCGTCCGACCTAAAATCGGTGCGTAACCCGAAGCATTTGTAGACACCCCGGTCCAGAAATCTTTTTGGCCAAGATGATACAAAACATTTTATTTTTATTTATTATTATGTAATTTTTTTTCAGCTTATTATAACACAATTGGCACTGCCAGATTACTTTAAAAAGAAAAACGTACGTACGGTATAATCTAAGCAAATAAGAACAGATATTTTTCTATAAGAATTAAGAATTTTAAAATGTTAAGTAACCATCTTTAATATGAAAGAGTTGCTAAATAGATCAACTACCAAAATTAATATCAATTATTAATTTTACATGCCAAGTTTGAAATAAATAAATTTAAAAAAAAATTACTTCAATAAATCAGTTCTATTTCCTCTTTCGGCTATTTTCCATATCTCGACAAGACTGCCCTTTTCGAACAAGGCGCTTCCAATAACACTAAATACAGCTACGAACATAAGAATTGACTGGAATACATCTGTTATTAACACTGCCTTCATTCCTCCAATAGTAGAATAAAATGTACATACCAAACCTACAATGCAAAACAAATATTAACCAGAAAACCAACGAAAATTAAATTGTATTTGTGAGTGTGTGAGGGCATGGGATTCTGTGAAAAGGTGTGTGTTCGAATATATTAGGACCAAATTTAAAAGAATCTGTGTTCTGGGTTGTGACGAAACCATTACAACACAGGAGAAAAAACCATTAGGTAAATATAGAATATTCATATGCTTATTGTATGCCAAAAAACATATGAATAAATAGAGAAATAAATAACTTCAAAGGATTCTCTAGGCCTATTAGAAAGTCACTTTCAACATATAAAGATATATAAAATATGTCAGTTGTTAAGTTTGATAAGCATGAGAATTAAAAAGCGCGAATCATTTTCTAAATATAAAAATTGATATGTTACATACAGATGAACAAAATGTCCATCTAACAAAATCCGAAAGCCGCTTCGTGTTGATTCGGTTTTTCCAATTTGCCAATGAGTGGGAAGGAGAAGTCGACAAATAAAGATGGAATTATTGGTTCCTCTCTAGACGAAAAAAGATAATCTTTCTTGGTCTAAGGTTTCGGGGATGGAGTTTTTGCAACAAAATACATCTATACAATCTAAAATACAAAGTAGTAAAACATATTTTTATAAGTACGGCTACAGTTGTATAAGTATATAGAAAGAAAAAGACACAAGTTACAGAATTACTGAACGAAACTTACTGTTCTACGATGCTCTTGGATAGACAGGAACTTTTAAAATAAAACTAGGTGCCTGAGATATAAATAAGTATACCAATAATAATAAAAAATTAGTAGTTTAAACAAACAATATTTTCTTTCCACTTGTGTACCCAGCTGGTAGATTTATTTGTTTTTAGCTTAAAAAGTAGACTTCTGATAGCAATGTGGGTACAGTCACAGAAAAACAATAGATTGAGCGTTTGTCTTTGAATTTTTCCTGAAAATCCAGGAAATATTTTCAATATTCTCCTCACATTACTTCCTGCGATTCGATGGTTCTGATAAGGGTGATAACCACAGTTTTGTCACTGGATTTGTATATTATTTTAATGGATTTGGGTAAAATAGGGCTGCCAACCGTCCCGCATTTGGCGGGACAGTCCCATATTCTTTAGAATTGTCCCGCATCTAAAATTTTACCTATAATCGTCCCGCATTTGTCAATTCTGTCCCGCAAGTCCCGTAATAAACATATCACTTTGCAAAGCATCATATGCAGCAGTTATCGACATTAAAAATATCGATGGATCTCGATCTGGGAAAGTGTGAACAGTTCCTGGAGATAATAAATCGGAACCCAGAACTTGTCTGGAAATTTCTTGGAGTTGAAAAATATGATTTAAAAAATAAATAGAATGTTTGTTTAATACCTTGTTTACATTTTTTTGTATTTAAATTCATTTTCTTTAAATAAATTTTGCTTTTGTTATTCTATTCAATTAAATTAAAGAATAATTTGATGGCGCAAGGGGTGGACAACCCTAACCCTATACAAGTTTGCATGTAATGGTAAAAAAGCGAATATTGTCCTGCTGTCCCTCATTTGTCATTTTAAAAGTTGGAAGCCTTAGGGTAAAATATCCTATTCCAACTTTAATTTAACCCACGAAAATATGGCAGGAAGACCCCGGTCGTTAGCCCTGTGGCAAATGTCAATAAATTGACAAAAATCAAAACAAAATAGTTGTTCTATAACCTCAAAAAAATTAAGTTTATCGTCAACATAATCATGGACTGAATAATTTTTCCTTATCGGTAACGAGATCCCCGAAACCTTGGACGAGAAAAGATTATCTTTCTTCGTCTAGAGACGAAACAATAATTCCATCCTTATTTGTCGACTTCTCCTTCCCTCTCATTGGCAAATTGGGAGAACTGAATCAACACGAAGCGGCTTTCGGATTTTGTTAGATGAACTTTTGGTACGGTGTGGTTCTCCCTAAAAATTATTTGTGAGTGTGTGAGGCCGTGGGATAGAGTGTAATGGTGTGTGTATATGTTCGGATATAATATTAGGACCCAATTTGAAAGAATTTATGTTTTTTTTTGTTGTGACGAAACCATTACAATAAAGGACAAAGAGATCTTTAGACAACTAAAGAATATTTATATGCTTATTGCATGCCATTGCTCTTGTTTAAGTATTGCTTATTACAAATATCGGCTGGTACTTTCAAAAATTATAGACTTCTTGAAATTTTGTGGTACGTGTAACCTTCCGTAGTATTAATGAAAAGAGTTAATAAAATTAGTTCTAAACAAACATCTTAATGATGCCCTTGTTTTTTAATGTATGATCAAATTATGCAAGCAACCGAAATAAGTTATGCCGTTATATATGATAACATATTCGATGATTCAATTAAACTCAAATGGTTTTGGTTTATGAACTAGATGGACAAGCATTTGAAAGACTTAGGAAATTCTCCAATCCCGAAGTGCACGGCGCTGATTGATTATTGAAATGTATTTTATAGCTGAAACCAGTAATAAAAAATTTAAATTAATTTATCATCTGTTAAAGATACAACTAATTAGTTTATATTAGAAAAATAATACTAAAACATAATGGAAAGTTAATTATATCAGTAGAATGAGATGGTTCGTTTAAAGCCAATTTCCTCTCTAGCTTCTGCGCATGCGCCAGAAATGTGTCATCTGTATATATGTCAAACGTCACACTCTTGGGGGGTTTGCTACTTAGGCAAAAATATTCATTATATGCCATGTGTTTCGGAGGACGCTATATTATAGGATAGTTCGGTTAATCCTCGCGGATGAGATGAAAGAGAACACAGATTTAAAACAGCTGTTCAGCAGATTACTTCGAGGTTGTCGGTAATTACAGAACGGTTCATATTCATTTGACAAACAGGATAACCTCACTTTTGGCCTTTTATTTTTCCATATATGATAAAAATGGATAATAATTTGTTAATGTTAATTCCAATTGTTCAAATCGGCCATATTTTGATGATGGAAGATGATGACACTGAAGAACCAAATAATGTCGAAAAGGTGTGGGATTTTGCGGAATCGACTGTTCCCAAATTTAGTACTAAACAACTTAAAGAACATTTTAGATTGAATCCTGATGTTTTTATTGATTTTTAAAAAAAGCTTAGCACGTGTGTAGAAGACACAGGTTCTAAAAGAGGCCACCCTGAATTAGACCTTGACAAGCAGGTAATGATGACCCTATGGTATATTGGAAACATGGCGAGTTTTATGTAAGTATAAACAATAATGTAATCGATGGCATTTAATAGTATTTTTGAATGATAACGTTTCATAACACAACAAACTAAAATATTTTTTTTAGGTCAGTTGCTTCACGATTTGGAGTAGCAAAATCAACATGTTGGGAAGTTATTGGTAGAGTATGTCATAAATTAGTAATGGTTAATGAGAAATATAAGATTATATGTTGGCCCAGCAGCAAAAAAACCCTTCAAAACATCGAAGAGTTTCATGACATTAATGGTTTTCCAGGTAAGCAACTACATGTAGAAAAGTGTGTAATTTATTTGAAGGGTATTATAAAATCCAGATGTAGGTAATAATATTTAAATTTGTTGATATAAAAACTTCTGCGCTACTGCAAGAATAAATTAGTATTGTAATAATTGTATTTTTCTAGGAGTTATTGCAGCTATAGATGGCTGCCATATAAAAATTCTACCTCCCAAAGAATATCCAAACTCATACTTTAACAGGAAAAAATTTCATTCTGTCCTCTTGCAAGGAATATGTAACAAACACAAGTTATTTATAGAGAACCTGGGTCAATTCACGACGCAAACTTGTTTCAAAAATCAGATATATACCAGAGAATTAGTGAAACTGAATTTCCCAATAACAGCCACATAATAGGAGACCTTGCATATCCTTTATCAAAGAAAATGTTGGTTGTTTATAAAGATTTTGGTGATCTAGATCCCCAGAAAAAGTACTATAATTAGAAACTATCTGCACTGCGAGTGTGCATAGAACACTCATTTGCATTACTTAAACGGAGATTTCGCAGGCTAAAGTATTTAGAAACCAGAAGATTAGACTTAATTTCCCCTATTATAGTTGGAGCATGTATTTTACACAATATATGTGTACTCAGTGGTGATGAACCAGATCATATGAATATAGATGAAAAATTGGAAAGAGAAAGAATACAGAATGAGGACATTTTTTATGCAGAAAATGTTAGACGTAGACAGGAAGGGGAAGGGAAGAGAGAATATATTGCTAACTTATTGTATAGAAACAGGAATTAATAAAATATAATTAAGTATACGAATATTTGTTTTATTTACAAAAATAGAATAAACACTTTAAAACGTAAACTGACATTTAAAGGACCTAAAACATATTATTTCTGAAATATTCTACCAAGAAAATATATTTTTAATATTCTTTTTTTTTTAATAAGAACTAAAATGTAAAAACTAAGTAGGTAACCTCTAATATATGTAATATGTACTAAGAACAAACATTAATCTAGTACACTACTTTTAACCATCTTAAGTAGTGTTTTTAACAGAAAGTATCTAACTCTAACACCCAGAATCCTAAATACTATAGAACAATCAACAAAAAATCTGTACATAACATTTTTAACGTCCTACTTAAAAAAAAATTGGCAAATAATATTAAAAAATTAGTATCCTTTCCTTCGTAAACCCAAACATACTACATACAATTTCTACAAAAATAAACTTCTGAAAACAACAACCAACTAAGTTGTTATATATGACTATCAATTTAGTCAACTTTTGTCTCTAGTGAAACCACCAACCATTCAAATAAATTAAGGTATCGATCTTGCCTTATCATTTTTTCCTGGTGCCGTCTTTCAGCTACGTTTGCATCTCTCTTTCTCTTTTTAATATTAAGCATTTCAAAGGCTGAACTGACATTTACTTTTGATTTCTTCTCTACATCTGAGTCCTCATTTGATGATGATATTTATTTAAAAAAAAAACTATCAAATTTACTAATACATTAATACCTTGATTATTACAATATCCAACTTAAAAGTATTAAACACTTCTTGGCTATAAAACTGAAGAATAAATTATTTATTTATTTATAAACACAACAGATTTACATCCAATTAAAGTGTAGGGTAGAAATTGACCTGTGTAACAAGTCATAACTAAACAAATGGTACTTAACAATAAATTCTATACATCCTGCTATAATATTTTATACAGTATTGATTTAAGCCTACTTACTGAGCCTATATTCCATATATCGAACTGTAATCGTTTTTGATTATATAGTTTGCACATTACAATTATAGGTGAGTTTCTATAGTAGTTAGTACGAGTATTATCAATATAAAAATTTAAGGGATTTCTTGTTCTATATGCTGGAGCATAAAAGTTAAGCCGAGCTAATAAGCTAGGAGCATTTATCATGTTGTTTAGTACTTTGAATAAAAAAACGATGGCAGAAACATTTCTCCTACTTTCAAGTGTTTGAATGTTATAGGCTTTCATTATATCTATTTTTGGTATATGCATTTGGTATACTCCTGTTTCCTTATAATGTATATATCTCATAAATTTAATTTGAATTTTTTCTATATTATATTTATGATTCTCATAACACGGACTCCATATTATAGAACAATACTCCAATATACTCCTCACATATGAAACATACAAAGTCTTGACACATACTACATTAAGCTTTTTACTATTTCTGACAATAAATCCATACATTCTGGATGATCTGCTAGTTATATCATAAATGTGACTTCTGAATGTTAGTTGAGTATCAAAGGTTACCCCAAGATCTCGCATTTCCACAACCCTAGCCAGTGCCCTATCACTAATTTTGTACACAAAATTAACTTGTGTTTTCTTCCTATTAAAACTAAGTACAAAACATTTGTCAATATTAAATCCTAATTTGTTTTTTATTGACCATCTATAAATTTTATCTAAATTTTGTTGACTGTGCTGGAAGTCATTGTAGTTGTTAATTTTGCCATATAGTTTTAGGTCATCAGCAAATAGCAATACTTCATCAACCAAGTCGTTGATAAATAATAGAAAGAGTAGTGGTCCAAGATTAGAGCCCTGCGGAATACCTGAAGTTGCATAAAAATAATAAGAATAGAAACCCCCAACATTAACCCTTTGCGATCTGTTATACAAATATGACTTTAAGAATTTTACTAGATTATCATGAAAACCAAACTTTTGCAACTTTTGTATAAGGATGCTATGCGACACTCTGTCAAAAGCCTTAGCAAAATCTGTATATATTACATCAACCTGACTCTCTCCATCAAGGCCTTCAGCAATATATTGAGTTATCTCACATAAATTAGTAGCCGTAGACTTTTTATTTTAAAAACCGTGTTGTCTAGTTGATATCTTATTTCTAACAAAATTATATATAAACTTATATAAGACCGTCCCAAATATCTTGGCTGGACAGGACAATAGTGATATAGGTCTATAATTCTCTATGCTGGTACAATCGCCATTTTTGAAAACCGGCCAAATTTTTGCTTCTTTCCACGCTTGAGGAAAGGTGTTTGTCCTTAAAGAAAGATTAAACATAATTCTGAGTGGTTCAGCCAAAAATCCGATCATCCCCTTAAAAACAAAAGATGGTATATTGTCCGGTCCAACAGCTCTGTAAGGCACTTGACAGCATCGCACACATCCTCACACTTGATTTGGTCCAAACATAAAGCATCAAAGTTTTGATATTGTTTATGAATATCGGAGTGATCTGGATCATCATTGACATAAACCGAACCAAAATATTCAGCAAACGCATTTGGTATTGACTTACCATCACTAATTTGGACATTATTTCGATGCAATGTGTTCGGAACACCAGTTACACTTCTTTTGCTTTTTATATATCGCCAAAATGACCCCGAATCCCGTCCAATGTCTTGCTGAAATTTATGTAAATAATCTTCATATGTTTTTTTTATATCCCGTTTTATCTTGGTCCTTAATTGTATGAATTGATTGTGCGTCTCTTTATTTTTAGATCTCTTACTCTAAACCCTCAATTTCTCTTTATGTTTGATATCTTTAATGATATGTTTTGTAAAATATACCGGATAGATCTTTGAGTTTAGTTTCTTATTTGGTACACAGACATCAAAGATATCATAAATATTATCATAGAAATGTTTAACACACATATCGACATCATCAAAGGATTCGAGGTCATTCCAGGAAGTATTTTGAAACAGTTGGTACATTGCGTCAAAGTCAGCTTTCTTGAAGTTGTAATTTTAAGAATTAATATTGCTTGTGTTAAGCTTTTTTGTCTTGAAGTTTTGAGTTCAATTTCTATCATTAGAGGAGGATGATGTGTATCAACTTTAACAAAACTAAATGTACTTTCATGCACCTTACACTTAGTATTAGTTACAACAACGTCAAGTAGACGATTGTTCTTATTTAGAACTTGATTTATTTGGTGGCAGTCAAGAAACTCTGCAAAATTCAAAAACATATCTACTTGTTTATCCCTAAGGTTACTTACATAATAGTCACTCAATTTGCTAACATTAATATCTCCTACTAAAACGATTTTCTTCTGATAAATACACTCTAGATTTTCGATATAGGAATATAGCTCTTCTCTCTCTAATAGAGTACAACTAGGCGATACATAAACTACCATTACATACAAAAAGTTGACATCATTTACATATATTTTAGCCCCTAATAAATCTATACCCGGCATGTTTCGGCATTTTAAAATTGTAAATGATTCAGGAAAGAGCTCACTATCATTTGCACTGTTAGCCAGCCATGTCTCACTTAGAGCAATTATGTCGTATTATTATTATATTAAACTTTATGATATTATAAATATTTTACAATTTGGATCAATGCATATCCAATTGTTAATTGATAAGAAGTCTTACCAGTTCCGATTAGAGAAATTTTATTCATATCTAGCAATCCCTTTGCACTAGTCCATATAAAAGTTGCCATAATCTCTGTTTTTTTTTCCCTAGAAGTTCATCCGTCAAATCGTAATAGATCCAGTATTTAAAGTTATTTATATATTATCATTGTGTTTTTTAATAGATTTGTAATAATCCTTTAAACCTTTAAATTTTGTATCACATTGACTCCATGTAATTGTTGTGTAACTTCTTTCGCTGAGGATCTTGGCTATTTTCTTTCAAACTAATTTTTTAATGGAAGTTTCAAATTCATGTTCAAACTTTTTGCACAATTCAAATAATAATCTTATATTTGAATCGGTCCATATTTTTCCCGGAACAGGTAACTTTTCTACCGGAGCCTCATAAGAATAAATCTGAAATGCGAAATAATCATAAAACCTTAATGATTATGATTGTTCTTTTTTATTATGGGTTACTTGAATTTTAAAAAGGGTTGCTCTATTGCAACAGCTTACTTGCTTACCAGTGTCAATCTCGTAATTGGTTGCAGGTGAGCCACTTGTTTCATTACTGCCTCCGATAAGGTTTTTTTTTATGTAAAGTGTAATATTTTTCCAAAATTTCTTTCATAAATGTAGGTTCTAAAAATCATTATGTATATATTTAGTATAGATACCTGCCATTTTGCAAGTAAAATATTTAATTTATACCTGACTCAGCTCGATTTATTTCGTATTCTGTGAGAAATACTACAAATTCTGTTCCATTATAATGAATTAATTTTACTGTTTCTCGAGTTTGCTGTTCGATCTGCAACACAGGAAATCTATTAAGACTTTATAAGGGTCGTTTAAGTTTCTATTTTACATAAAATTCTTGTAGTACCCTAGATATTTTAATTTATCATTCAACATAAATGCACTAAAGAATTCCCCCTACCTATTACCTACCTTTTCTTTTACACACTGTACACACAGCTTTATTTAAGATACAATTTTAAAAATAAACCGCAAATTAAATTATTAACCCAACACCCAACTTTCTTAAGCAATATTTGTCAATCAGCTGACGTTGCTTTTATCCTCGGTTTCCTTGGTCAAAAACCTCCGATAAAAAAGATGACGCTCCGAATCATCTGCCCCGGTTAAAACGAACGCAGATAAATGTCAGCCGTCAGCTTTGAAACGATTAAACGAACGACATTTTGACAATCCGAGGAATCGGAGACCTCGCCGATGATTAACCGAACTCGCCTAGTGTTTAGGAAAAGATTACGGCTGTCGCCTGTCAATTAGGATATGCCAAGGTTACCTTTCACTTGTCAAATGTCAAAATTAAAATAAAACAAGGTTTTTTTGCTCCGAAAGCGTGCTGGGTGGCCACGTCACGTTTGCTCTGGCAAAGAATTTCATCCCTTAGTCCTATCATCGAGAGTTGGTAAGTGCTACTAAACGTTTGAAACACCCTCCTGCATCCATAAAAATAAGGGTTGGGCGCTATTTCAATTTTTGTCCCAAATTGCTTATCACCGCACAAATCATAGGTTAGGTTTTCAGCATGCCTTCCGGCCCGGGGGGTTTAGACCCTCCCTGGCCCACCCAAAGTCAAGAAAATCCGATTTTCTCCTTATTAAGTCCTTATATTAAGAGCCTAGCAACAACACTTCATCAATTAACCCCGGAAGATCAGGAACGTATAGAGGATGCCCTAAAGGAAATCACGGAACTACTAAATCAAACTGGAGAAATTCCAACTCAGGAACAAAGAAAGGAAATTAAAGAGATAGGCAGTAAATTGTGGGAAGCAAGGAACAGGAAAGTAGAGTACAACAAAAACGACACTAAACCATTTTTAGTAATTGTGGAATCAAAGAAAAAAAATGTTTCAGGACTACACCATTCAGATCTGAGCAAAATGCTACATCAAATGGGAGTAAATGGCATTAAGTCAATATCGAAAAAAGGTTATAACAAAGTAGGAGTAGAATTAAATTCATACAAATTGGCAAACGGCTTCATTAGAAATGAACAACTCAAAAACAAAGAGTTAAGAGCGTATATTCCCCAAAGAATGTTAACAAGCAAAGGAGTAATCAGAAACGTAGGGCAACTAATTACAGAAGAAGACTTTACACAAGAAAGCGACAAAGGAAATATTGTAGAAGCAAGAAGACTAGATAGAAGAGTAATGATCGAAGGAAAAGCAACATACAAACCCTCACTGTCAATGTTAGTTACGTTTCAAGGCAAGGAAGTACCAAAAGAAGTTCGACTATATGGAGTGAACTACAAGGTAGACATATATATCAGACCAGTCATACTGTGCTTTAACTGCTTAAGATTTGGACCCTCCAAAAAAATTTGTAGGAGCAAGGCTCGATGCTTCAGATGCGGAGAAAATCACAATGCCAATCAATGCGAATCTCAGAAAAAAAAGTGCTGTAACTGCATGCAGGAACACTCTGCCACATCTAGAGAATGCCCTGAATACCAACGACAGAGGGACATAAATGAAATCATTGCAACGAAAAACATATCAATATACGAAGCCAACCAAATATTCCCTAATCTGCATAATAGGCAACGAGAGCAGAGATCCAACAATCAAAACAGCCCAAATTACAGAACAACAACCGTCGAATTCCCAAGACTATTTTCAGGTGTGGCCAAAAATAGTTCAAGTTATAAGCCAAGTCAACATGAAAGCAAGAAAATCACCACCAAAAAAAAGAATGAAACATATCAAACAAGAATCTTCAATTCAAATAAGAGACCAGTGTCGCCAACCAGCTCCTCAGGTTACAACAAAGTTGCTCACAAGGAAGCTCTTCTACCAGCCCCCACAAGGGTAATTGTGGAACCACTACCACAGCTTTCACAGTTTGCTTCAGAATACGAACAAGAAACGAAGAGGGTGGACAGATCACACAACGAGGTAGACAATACTATGGAACATGACCAAATAGAAAGCGGTGACAACACCATCACCCCCTACAATACCCCAGAAGACGAACATCAAGAAACACCAAATGACCCTCAATCTCAAGAGGAGCAGCCTCTAAAACTATTCATCCCAAAGAAAAGCCCCTCCGAGCAGCAAAAAAATAAACCAGTTTTTTAAGAATCTCAAAGGCAACGGCAATTCAAGCAAGTAAATAAAAAGCAAACTGTAAACATATATAATATACATACATCTAATAAAAGTAACCATTAAACCCAAAGTACGGATAATAACATACCAATGTTAATCAAATGCTACCAAAACTAAGAAATAGGGGGAAAAAAAGCAACAATCAAAAGGAAAAAAAAATGGAGATGAACATAATGCATTGGAATATGAGAAGCTTCTACCAGAATAAGGACACATTGGTAAACATAATTAAAGAGAACAATATAAGTATTGCATGTTTGAATGAAACATGGCTAAAGACAGGCAACTCTAGTAACATAGGGGGTTTTTGTGTCGTGAGAGAAGATAGAAACGACGGCTATGGGGGAGTGGCAATAGCAGAACACAGAAGTATACCATTCAATCGCATAAACAACCAACAGATACAACTTCCACCCAGATGGCAGTATTTGGCTATTGAAGTGAAAGACATGAGCATAGTAAGTATGTACGCCCCTCCAGATGTTGAAGTTAATCCAAATACATTGAATAATCTTTATCAATCGATATGGCTCCGGACTCATAAACCCATACTTCTTCTGGGAGACCTCAACGCCCAACACCAGACATGGGGATCTGGATTTTCGAATAGAAATGGACAGAACATCCTGGACTTTTTAGATATTAGTGGGCTAGTATTCATGAATGATGGCGAATCAACCAGACTAACCCCGCCCAAAGCATCAAAGAGTTGTCCTGACTTGGCCATAAGCTCACCGATTCTCGCAACAAAAATAGAATTTGGCACAAGTCTAGACTACGGCACCAGTGACCACTTTCCAATAGTCTGCAAAATGAGATTCGAATTAACTCCGCCAAAGGAACTAGACGATAGACTGATACAATATAAAATCGGGGCAGCTAACTGGGAAGCGTATACATCACAAATTACGATGGACATGGAAAAGGAACCCATAGAAACATATGAGCATATCACTAGTATCATTAACAACGCCGCAGCCAACTGCATACCGAAAAAGGAACCATACAAGGGAAAAAACCGCAACATGCATGGTGGGACAATGAGTGCTCAGCAGCAGTGAACAACAAGAGAACAGCTTTACGAAACTATCAAATCAATCGTTCTACAGAAAATTACATTAACCTTAAGAGAGTGGCTGATCAAACCAGGAAAGTACTTAGAGAAAAAAGAAGAAAGGGATGGAGGAACTATTGTGAGATCATTTCAGTAAATACAACAGCAAAGGAAGTATGGACAGCTATAAAAAGAATGACTAAAGGCATGGATAAAAAGAACATTCACAAGAAACTAAATTGTCAAATTGCACAACAAATGCTCTACAACATAGCCCCTCCGTTAGCTAACCCACCAAAAGAAACACTTCCATTTCCAGAATGGATCAGCCCTCCCTTCACCTTGAGTGAACTTACGGTGGCTCTAGACTCTGCCAAGGACTCGACACCCGGAATTGATAAGATAACCTACTCCATGCTTCAGAACACACCGATGGCTCTAAAGGAAAGCTTACTAAGAATTTACAATAAGATATTAAAAGAACCCCAAGCAAAATTACCAGAAGACTGGATAACACAAATTGTCTGTACAATTCCAAAGACGGGTAAAGAACAAGAAGACCTATCAGGCTGGAGACTAATAAATCTAGCCAGTTGTCCAGGGAAAATCCTTGAATCCATGATAAAAAACAGAATAGAATGGAACATAGAACATAGAAAGACACTAAATCCACTACAAACTGGGTTTAGAAAGGGAAGAGGCGTAACTGAAAACTTAACGGTATTAACCACAGACATAGAAACGGGATTCGCATGAGAAAAGAAGACAATAGCAGTATTCCTAGACATCACAGCTGCATATGATAATGTTATTATTAACAAGCTATGGGAAAAAATGTGTCAAATTCAGATACCCCTGGACCTAGCTACATTGATCGTGAAATTTCTTACAGATAGGAAAGTCTACGTGAAGGATCCAGTGACTGGAAAATTGGTGGGACCAAGAGGTGCCAACTGCGGCTAACCACAGGGATCACCGCTATCACCGATATTATACAACCTGTACAGCGACTCAATCAAAAACTGTGCGGTGGGATCAGTTAAAATATTACAGTACGCGGACGATATAGTTCTCCTAATTACAGGTCCGGACGAGGTAGATCTGATCCAACAAATGAACGCCACCCTGGAAAATTTGATATTATGGTTACAATCACACGGTCTGACCCTGTCAGCGGGAAAATCAAAAGCTATATTTTTCAGCCAGAAAAAGAAGAACAATCCGTCCAACTCGGTAATTTACAATGGTCAAATTATCGAGTGGGAGAAGGAAACAAAGTATTTGGGAGTAATACTGGATAGACACCTTTCCTGGCGGTCACACATAGAATACATATGCAAGAAGGCAATTAGAGGAGTCAACATCATGAGAGCTCTTTCCAGAACATGGTGGGGGGCCGACCCTTTATCACAACTCATGCTGTACAAGGCGATGGTAAGGTCGCACTTGGATTATGGCAGTATATTTCTAACAAGAAGCAGCAAACAACATCTAGCAATGATAGACAGAATACAATTTCAAGCCATAAGGATAGCACTAGGAATGATGAGATCGACTCCAACTATAATATTACTTTCAGAAAGCGCTGAGCTGCCAATGAACATACGCAGAACCTGGCTTGCTGCCAGAACTATAATAAAGATGCTATCTTATGACAATCCGACAGCTGGCTCGGTTATATCATTCTACGCACAATACAACCAAAATATACAATTCTGGAGAGAAGCCCCACCCATCGTTGAGGCCTTTGATATAGTATCACAATTCCTGCCGAACATGAGAATTTTGGATAACATCCCATGTTATGTCTACCCCATTAAAAACAGATATCTAAGATTAAGTTTAAAAAAATGCAACTTAGTAAGAATGAAAATAACAAGCAGGAGTTTTTAAACCGAGTAAGAGAAAGTTGGACTGAAGAGTACGCACTTGTATTCACCGATGGATCAGTGGATCAGGAAGGAAGAGTTGGAGTGGGGTATACTCCAGCACTGCTAATATCAGGATTAGCAGAAGGATGCCGGATGGTCACACAATATGTCTAGCAGAGGTCTACGCAATATACTGTGCCCTGATAGAACTTGAAGAGAAAGGAATAACAAAGGCAGTAATTTTCTCAGACTCCAGGAGCGCGCTGGAAAAAATGACGTCCACCGGAGTATTAGCTAAGAACGAGGAGATGGTTATTCTGGCGAAAAAAAGACTTCTAGGGAGTTCAGACATATCTTTGGTCTGGATCCCCAGCCATACCAATATCCGAGGGAATGATGAAGCAGATAGACTGGCCAACGAGGGAAGACTCTTGGATGTGGTCGAAAGGCCAAAGGCAGATTTCAGGACTTTTCTACCAAGAATACAGGAGTTCTGCTATAACAGATGGAGAGAGAAGTTCTTGGACATAGGAAGAAACAAGGGAAGGGAGTATTCACTATCAACAGGAAAACCATACAAGAGGCCGTGGTTTCACGAATATAAGAATCTCACGAGAAAAGAGGTGGTGACACTTTGCAGACTCAGATCAGGACATTGTTTGACTCCTACCCATACCAAAACATCACATTCGAAAATTATATTTTTTTCAATATTTGCATTAATAATCTATACCTGTACTACATTAAAATTGTCCCAAATTGTTTAATTATTAGTAAAATCGCTAAAGTTACCAAAACGGCACATCCGATTTTTATAATTTTATTGAATATATTATTAAACTATATCTATACAACCCCAGCAACAAAATCACAATTCTAATTAAGGCCCATACGATCCAGACAACGTCTAGATTCATTAAAAGTATTAATTGGATGTTACATTCTTAGTCGTACCTATTTCCAAATACATTTATTACATGATAATTACACAATAAGAGACAAGGAAAACTTGTAATTAATATTCAATATGCTTCGTAACTGAGTAATATTAAAGGTCAAGACAATAATAATGTATGATAAAAATTGTAATTATTATATCTCCGAGAATGCATTACCTAATTAATATTCACTGTCATGCACTGTGTGTATTGCTAATACGCTGTTAAGATTGCATAATCTTTTTTACCTGGTAACATACTCTTAGGCGTACCCGGTATCAATTTCTTAATAAACATATGCAGCCAGCAGGATTGCATCATCTTTAGAAACGCATTTAAATAGAACCAGGCTGAATCATTACTGAACAAACCCAAACGTTAAAGGGTATGTAGACATAACACACATTTTGCACCAGCGTCACCAAGTGCAGGTATGATAAAAATGTATATATTTAGGTATATTACTAATGGTCGTTAACCAGCCATTAAATATAAGATTGGTTGTCAATATTAAATACCTTATAGCTATGAATAAAACTAGACTACAAATGCTGTCTGTGTGCCCCTGTAAATCAACATTCGCCGACGGATCGTTATATCCAATGTTTAATAATATCTTTCATCGTTTAAGTTCGCTAATGAACGGATCATTCCAAGAAATTTTAAATAATTATTATTACTTGCCTACAGCTCATTACAGCTAATGAGTTTTGGTATTCGCATGCGCGATCTAACATTATAAACCCAAGATAATTAATTCCATGAGTTGTCATTTAATACCACTTGCCTGTGGTTCATTAAAGCTGGTGTTGCTACGCGTCTATACATCATCATCATCATCATCATCATCATCATCATCATCATCATCATCATCATCATCATCATCATCATCATCATCATCATCATCATTAGCCACTCTGCGTCCACTGCTGGACATAGGCCTCCCGTAAATTATTCCATTGTTTCCGGTCTTGGGCGGTTTACGCGTTTATACAGGGTGCAACAAATTCGTGTACATACAAGGGGATCTTGAAAACGGTTAGAGATAAATTGAGGCAAAATTGCGTATTTTTGGGCTTATTAACTTGGTGAAAAAAAATTGAAGATATTCCGAATACCTTCGGAGAAAATTTTAACTATTCCGAATACTTTCTAAAAAAACCGAAATTTTTACTTTTTGGTATTTAATTTTTTGCGCGTTTATTTTTGACGTAGAAGAAAACAAAAAACACTTTGTCATAGCCGTTTTTTATTTTCTACAAGATGGAGTTCTTAGATTTTATATTCGACGTTTCGTTCTTTAGATACCAACCTAAAGACAATTTTTTTTAAATACGGACCTGGAATTTTAAAAACAGTTTTAGGGGCATCTAAGGTTTAGAAATTTACTTCAATTTAAAAAGTTTTAAAATTTTAACATTTTGTCATCAAATAACACATTATTAGTATTTTAAATTATCCTTTCTTTACTATTACGGCCCTGGCAATTATTTTTTAGATACATAAATATTAATACAAAAAACAACTAAAACAGCTCTATTGTGTTGTTGATTCGATTTGTTAGGATACGTCTAGGTTCAATGATGGTTTATGGTGGACTGATGTGTTATGATTTAGGGAATTAAATACCTAATAAACCTGCTACGATGCCGCCTATTATTAATATCATTATCTTTAAAAATGACTAAAAATCCATGCATATCTTGCCAACATTCCAAACAAACACGTTTAAAAGTACCGAAGGACGTGCATGTATTAACATGTTCGTCGTAGACATATTTCAAGAAAAAACCATTCTAATTGAATCAAATCACTACATTAGCATTATCACACAATTTTGATTTTGGGGTTGTATAGGTATAGATTATGCACATATTGAAACAATTTTATTTTTCGGATATGCCGTTTTGGTATTTTGACGATTTTACTGATAATTACAAAACTTGGGACAATTTTGATTGTGGGGTGTGTTGAAGTTATGAGCAATACCAATAAAGTTATTTTTCTTGTGTTGGTAACATCGAGTTATATAGGAAATTTTACTATAAGATAATTTTAACGTTGGTAGTAGTTTTTAGTAGTTAGTAGAATATACCTCGTGTTGTTTTTTGTACTTAAATATCATAATAAATTGATATAAACAGTGATCAACAGAAGTTATTAATAGAAGTTATTATAGAAGTTATTATCCCAATCAAGCCCCAATAACAACAGGTTATGGGCCCAGACTCGCCTATGTGTAATAAAGTGGTTTAGAAGTCCAGGCTTTTGGGAGTCGGAAGACGCGTTGTATCTATAATTGCATACGCGGTTAGGAGATCAGCTGTTAGAATTGCATACGCGGTTAGGAGATCAGCTGTTAGAAGCGTCCTTTTACGAGGAAAGTTAAAAAGTAATCAACCGGGTTTTAAACAATTACCCATTTTTATCAAAAGTTTTAAAAAAATATGGCAGAACAAGGAGTGCCAGTCGTAAAGTTCAATGGGGAGAACTGGATAACATGGAAATTCCAGATTCAGGTCGTATTAAAGTCAAAAGGTCTTTATGAAGTAACAATGGAAACAACAAGAAAACCAGAGTCAGGTGATGCTCTAATATCAGAATGGAAAAGAAAATATGCCAGAGCCCAAGAACAAATAGTATGCAGAATCGAAGAAAAACCTCTAACACATATACTGTCCTGTGAAACATCAGCGGAAATGTGGAATAAGTTAAGGAGTATTTACGAACACAAATCTCAGGTCAGTGTCCATCTACTACAGCAAAAGTTTTTTAGTATGGAATACAAAGAAGGGGGCATTGCAGAATTTATTTCACAAATTGAAGAAATTCAGGGAAACCTTAAACAGTAGGGTGAGGAAATAAGTGACAAAATGGCAATAACAAATATTTTAATGTCACTGCCAGAAAGTTTGAGACACTTTGTATCAGCATGGGAATCTACTCCTAGCGACAAACAAACTTTATCAGAATTGATGTATCGATTACTGATAGAAGAAGAAAGAAATAAAAAACAAAGTGATACAGAGTCAGCTTTAGCGAGCAGAAGAGGATATAAACAGTTTCAGCACCGAAGAGAAGTGAAATGTTTTAAATATAATAAAACAGGGCACATTAAACTAAATTGTCCTGAATGGAAGTCAAGAGAAGGCTCGAGAGAAGACGGTCATTTAATCAAAGATTGCTGGTATAGGAAAAGGAAAGAAGAGGAAGACAAAAATAAAAAGTCAGAACTTAACACTACACAGGCTTTAATGGGATTATCAAGTCTACTAAATTCTACTAATAGGTCAACATTGATTGGAAAAGCAAATAAAAAAATGACTGGTGGTTAGATAGTGGTGCAACTGAGCATATGTGCTATACAAGGGAGAAATTTAAAGAATTGAGGAAACCAGAAGCACAAAAGCAAGTAGAAGTAGGAAATGGCTCAATTTTAGAAGTACGGGGTATAGGAAAAGTCGAGGTTCAAGCATGGAATGGTGGCAAATGGTTAAACACAGAGTTGTGTGATGCACCATTAGTGCCCGAGCTAGATGTAAATTTATTTTCTTTGAGTACTGTACTGGACAAAGGTTTATTCATGAAGGCAAATAAGGAAAAGTGTGAATTGCTAGGAAATAATGGAGAAATAAAAGCAGTAGCACACAGGGAAGCTGTATAAAATGAATTTTATAGCTAAAAAAAATTATTCGTCAAAATGTTATATAACTGAAAGTTTAACAGATTGGCATCGAAAGTTGGCACATATTCATTTTGACCAAGTAAGAAAAATTTTAAACAAAAATGAAGTGAAATGAACCCTCTTTGCAAAGAATGCTTATTGGGAAAACATCATAGATTAACATTCCCAACAGATAAATCGAGTTCAAAAAGAGTAGGTGAACTCATTCATGGAGATCTGGAAGGTCCGATGCAAATACCATCGTTGGGAGGAGCCAGATGGTTCCTAATGCTAAAAGATGACTTTTCTAAATATCGATTTGTTTATTTTTTTAAAAATAAATCAGACACAGTAGAAAATATTGAAAAGTTTTTAAAAATGACTGAAACTCAAACAGGAAATAAAGTTAAAAAATTGAGGACAGATAATGGATTGGAATTTATCAATAAGGATTTAAGGAAATCATTGGAAAATAAGGGAATAATACATAAAAAACTTGTGCATATTCACCGCAGCAAAACGGAAGAGCTGAGCGTGAAATGCGCACATTAGTGGAAGCAGCTAGGACCTTATTGCATAGTAGAAAAATGAACAAAAACTTGTGGGCTGAAGCAGTAAATGCAGCCGTGTTTGTTTTAAATAGAGCCAGCTGCAGCTCTGAAGTAAATGAAACACCATATAAATTATGGCTTGGTAAAGAGTTTGACATAAAAATATTTAAAGAATTTGGCTCAACTGTCTCAGTACATATTCCTAAAGAGAAAAGAAGAAAGTTAGACCCCAAAAGTGAAGAAGGCATATTTGTTGGATATGATAACACAGTAAAAGGTAATAGCATTTATTTTCCTCAAAGAAATGCAGTTAAACTTCACAGAGACATAGTTGTTATACCGAGTAGTGATGAAGATACTAAAAGAGCTGAGGAAAATCAAAGGAAAAATGAACAAATAGTAATGTTAGAGTTGGATGAACATATCCAGGAAATAACAGAAATACCCAATATAATAAGCGAAACAGATATTGAAAATGAAAGGAAAGAGGAAGACAAAGAAACAGAAAGAGAGAGAAGAGAGGTGAGAAAACCAAGGTGGATGACAGATTACGAAATGAGTTTTTATACTAAAGCAGAGTTTACAGTTATGAAGAAGCTGTAACGAGCAAAAATAGTGAAAAGTGGAAAGAAGAAATGCAAAAAGAACTAAAAGTGCTTCATAAAAATAATACGTGGACTGAAGTGCCGTGGCCAATAAATAAACAAGTAATTGAGAGCAGTTTGATATATAATATATGTGAAGTATGATACACGCCTGCGCACTGTCGGCGCATGCGCAGTAGGGACTGCAGAAATTGATGGTGAGCTCCAGCTCCCTCTACTAAAATTTGAAATATCACAAAATACGTGTGTCGGGGGCAGTTCTTACAAAATAGTATAATAAATACTTTATATATATTGACAATAGTGGCCCTATTCTTTCGTTGCTAAATAGCAACAACAAAATTGTAAGCACACTTTTCCTGAGATACGGATAAGATTTAAAGCATTTATAAATAGACATCCTTTATAAACAGTGCGGCACAACAGTAGGCTTAGGATTGAAATGATTTATCTATCTTGATTGATCCTCAAATGTATTTATGTATTATTTATAATTTTTAGGATCCACCTTTAATATCTATCACACCTTTAAGAGTATACCTTATAGATATATTTTTAATTTTGGTGTTAACTACATTCTACGGCAAATTAGGGGTTGAAAAAAAATATATAATTGCTGTAAGGTATTACGTAAATATAAACATATACAATGTGTAACTCTTTGCATCTGATGCTTATTAAATGGTGCAAACTAGTTACGTGTAAGGAAGTTTGTTCCGTTCGAAGAGTCTATTTTCACATATGGATGTTTAAGTGTTTAGAAAAGATTGTCGTGAAATATAATAAGAATAGAGTACTTACCAATAGATAAAATAGCAAATACTTTGCTTATCCCAGTTAGGGCCTCTAAAGCTAATGCTGGTGCATACAGCACGATACCCATATACAACGTCATTTGAACAGTATAAGATAAAGAGGCCGCGAGTCGAGCTGTTTTTCCAAATCTAAGTTCTAAGTACTAAAATAATAAAATATCTAATGAAAAATACAATTTCACATACCCGATAAGCTTTTTTTAAGATCCTTTAGACTAAATCAAAATTACTTAATTTTATATGATTGGTAGCTTCCAAGTTAGCAATGGAATAATAATTTGGTAGCCTATATCACATAATTATTTCATCGGTAATTTAAAAACCCATTCCTAGGATTCCGAATAAAGAATATCCTTCCTTTTATTACGTAAGAAACATGGTTATGAGTTAATTTTTAGACTGTCATTTAGGTTATAAATCTAAAACAAGTTATAAAATTAAATAAAGACATACCTCATAGGCACTAGTAGCCTGAAGTTTAAAAAATACTGGCATAAACAAGTATGCAGCAACCGGAGTAAACAACCCATAAGAAATGTTAATAATAATAAATTGAAAACCAAACGTGTAGTTCTCACTTGAAACACCCAGGATTGTTATTGCTGACATAAAAGAGGCCATAAGAGAAAATGCTACTGGCGTGATTGCCATGCTTTTATCTGCTAATAAATATTCCTACGAAAAAGAATAATTTTATTTAGTTATTAAACATAAAAAAGGATATAACAGAAATAATATATTTTATCAAAATATTGAGTAGTAGAAGTGTTTTTATGTTGCAAATTTTCGGCCGGTCTTGTATATATATTAACGTTTTAGAGAAATACAATTAGCGGCTAGCGGACAGTGTTCCAGGCAGGGGCGGCTCGTCAACAAGTACGCTCGTGCGCGCGCACTGCCTAAGAAAGTCAAGCACCAGCAAAAATAAAATTTATACTTATTTAAAAAAATATTTAGATAACTGAAATAAAGAACTTGTATAATATAACAATGGCGAAGGCGTAAGACTTCAAGCGCGACGCGCGACCGAGCGCGTGGGCAGACTCACCGGCTGTGTGCTTTGGTGTGTATTCGTTCGGCGCTCTTATGGATGGATTTTCGTGCGATTTTCGTTATACGGATTGATCGGGAATATTCGGTTAATCGCCCGATGAGAGGGCGTCGCCGGGCGCTTTCTGAATACACACTTCAATCATTTAATATGATTGTTTTATGAGTTTTAAGAGTTTTTGACGCAATTAGATAAGTTTGGAGTTTATTGACGCTGTTGTGGATGTTTTTGTGTTGTTTTTAAATTAATAATGGCTAGTAGTTTGGATTGTGTCACACGAAGTGATATAGTTATGGACCAAAATTCTGTAGAGGACATTATAAATAAATTTTCGACATTCGATTTCCAAAGGAAAATTGACATAAAAAGGTTAAGAAGGCCTAGGTACGCCGGATTTAAAATTAAATCAAATTTGTAAAAAGAAAAAAGAAAGTCGATCTTTTATTAGACATTTTAATATTGACATTTACAAAAAAACATATAGGTATCTACTACTATCTAGGTACCCATTATAAAACTATTAAAATTTTTAAAAAATAAAAAATAAATTTGGTGCTAAAACAAAGAAAATTTAAATCCCATTTAAAAACTGCGTTTTAAAATGTTTTTGAATAAAAAGCACAAAGAAAATCGATACAAAGGTGAAAAGGGGCGTGGCACCTCGAAAAATTTTCGCCTGCGGCGCTTTTTTGCCTACTGCGCACACCCTACGATAAATATCACGAGCCGCCACTGGTTCCAGGAAACCCATTGTTTTGGCATCCCTGTTTACTTTAAAGCACATGACAAATAAACCACACTGTCCGCTAGGCGCTAATATTTTTTCTTTAAAATATTAGTATACAGGGTGCTACAAGTTCGTGAAGATGACTAATTTGAGGCAAAGTTGCGTGTTTTGGGGCTTAATAATTTGGCGAAAGAAAATTTTAAATATTCCGAATACTATCGAAAAAAACATATTTTTTTACTTTTGGTTTTCAATTTTTTGCTCGTTTATTTATGACGTGGAATGAAAACAAAAAACACTTTTTAATAGCCGTATTTTATGTCCTACAAGATGGCGTTTTTAGTTTTCAAATTTAACGTTTCGTTCTTTGGATACAACCTCAAGTCAATTTTTTTAATACGAACCTGCAATTTTAAATACAGTTTTAGGGACTTCTAAGCTTTAAAAATTTAATACAATTTAAAAGTTTTTGAAATTTTAACATTTAGTCATCTAATAACACATTTTTTAAATTAACTTTTTCTATCATTTACCGCCCTCAACAATTAGGGTCAAACTAAAAAAAAAATATTCCTAACTTTCTACTCAAAGAGGATGATATTTTGTGAAAAAAACACCCTAAGCCTCAGCACAAAATATTTATTTATTTTTGTTACATGTTTGGCCTGAAACTAGCATCATCAGACCTTTTAAACAGTAAAAACAAATTTGAAATTCCTTTTGAAATAAAGATGAGCGCATAACATAATTAGACATACAGTTACCTTTTTTCACTCGGGAGCATTAATTGTTTTAAATAATAAACGCCTATACACCATAAGGTCCTGTAATGTAATTTAATATTTAAGTAATGCAAATAGTAATTGCCAGGGCCGTAATAGTAGAAAGGATAATTTGAAATACCAAAAATATGTTATTTGATGACAAACCTTCAAAACTTTAAAAATCTTTAAATTTTATTAAATTTCTAAAGCTTAGATATTCCTAAGCTGTTTTTAAAATTCCAGATCCAAATTTAAAAAAATTAACTTAAGGTCGAACGAAACGTCTAATTTAAAAACTAATAACGCGATCTTGTAGAACATAAAAAACGGCTATGAGAAAGTGTTTTTTTGTTTTCTTCCCACGTCAAAAATAAACGCGCAAAAAATTAAAAACCAAAGGAAAAATTTCTGGTTTTTTCGGATATCTTCGAAAGTATTCGGAATATTTGCAATTTTCTTTCACCAAATTAATCAGCCCCAAAATACGCAATCTTGCCACAATTTAACCATCTTCGTATCTCTTACCGTTTTTGCAGATCCCCTTGTACGCACACGAGTTTGTAGCACCCTGTATACAGGGCCGGCAAAAAGTTTGCAACATAAAAATTCATTTTATTAGGTAAGTTCCGAAGAAACTTTCCCGGGGACGATACTGCATGTCCGATAAGCTAAAAAAACAACGCTAATTGGCACTCGAGGGTTCTTCTAATATTATTATACTTAACTTTTTTTTTATGAATGATAGAAGAGCGTTTACTTGTATTGTCTCTATTTGTATTACACCACAACGTATTAAATAGTAAGTATCTCCAGTCGTCTTTAGGTGAACAATGAAAATTATTATTTGTGTGTCAATTATTGTCTATCATTTTGCTGCATGGATACTGTGACAATTGAACACTCAAATTAGATAGATAGATAGATATCCTTTATTTGACAACGTTACATATATAAATTACGTTTGTTGCAGGTCAAAAAATAAATAGTATAAGTATCACAAACAAAAAAGATACAAACAACAGATAAAGTATACAAACAATGTGGTATTTAAATGATTAATATAAAAAAACACTATTATTTATAGTTGTTTATATCTAAATAAAAGATCTTATATTGTCAGGGATGGTGCCTCCATATATTCATTTACAGAATAAAAGGAACTTTGCAATAAAATTTTTTTTATTGTGCATTTAAATTAAAGATGGTTTAGAAGTTTCACGGTATTGCCAAGTTTATTATAAAGCGATATATTTAATGTATTACGTTCTGTACTTGCTAGTCGATGCCTAGGAATCAATAAAGCTTGGTGTGATCTTGTATTGTATGTATGATTGTGCGATAGCTTAATATGTTTATCTGGGTGGCTATGAATATCAAGAAGAGTTTGGTATATATAAATGCAGGGTAATAATTTTAAATTTTTTAAAGATGGGTCTGCACGAACTAAGCGGACCTACTCCCTCGACTGTTCTGACAGCGCGTTTTTGCAATTTGAAAACTCGATCAGACTGTGATGAATTTCCCCACAAAACTGTACCATAGGACAATAAAGAATGTATGTTTGCAAAATAAACCAATGTCTAAATATTTTTATCAAAAGATTTTCTAAGTTGTTTAAGCAAATATATTTGATTGCTGAGTCTCGAACAGAGATTATCTATATGGGAGAACCATTTTAAACCATCATCCAAGAGGAAACCCAGTAACTTTACATGGGTGCCCTTGATTGTGGAGTTATTAAAGCTGAAAGTGATTTTTTGAGTTTTATTGTTGTTTAATTTGAGGTTATTACTTGCAAACCAACTTTCTGCACTGGAAAGAGTGGTTTCAGTATATTCTCTTCAAGATCATTCAGGCAAGAAGCAGAAGTTAAAAGCGTTACATCGTCGGCATAAATCACACACTGATTTGGGGAAACACTAGTACAGAAATCATTGATGTAGATAATGAATAGCAGCGGTCCCAGTATTGAACCTTGGGGGACGCCGGTCTTCACCTCTTGCATCTTGCCATTTAGTGCAACAGCTTGCATTCGGTTGGATAAATAAGACTGTAGCAGATGGTAAGGTGAACCATTTACGCCATAATAGTTAAGCTTATCAAGGAGAATTGGATGAGAGACACAATCGAAGGCCTTTGACAGATCACACAACGCCGCCGACCGCCGCTCGCCACAATCCAAGCCCTCGACAATATCACTCACCACCTCCAGAACTCCACTCACCGTGGAGCGACCGCTACGGAAACCAAACTGGTTGTCTACCAAAATTCTGAAATTCTCAAAATAGGATGCAAGTTTATCTTTTATTAAAGACTCGATAATTTTGCCGAATAGAGGCAAAATTGAAATAGGCCGGTAGTTATCGGCTTCTTCAGGATTACCTTTTTTAAAAATAGGCAACACCTTGGCGACTTTAAATGGATTTGGAAAATTTCCTTCTATAAAACACTTGTTAATTTAAATTGTAAGGTAAGGGACTATAGTTTTAGAACAGTGTTTTACCATCCTTGAGTTAATCTCATAAAGATCAAAACAATGAGAGTCCTTTAAATTTGTAATTGCTGTGGCAACGTCGAGCTCGGACACTGGGGTCAAATAGAATGACGATGATGGGTGTGGCATTTTGTTGAGGTAGTCAGAAAATGAATTGGTGGGATTAGGCAGCGAGCCAATGATTTTAGAGGAAGTGGAGCAGAAAAAATTATTGAATTCATTTACTTCAATCTTGCAATCGGTACATCGCTGAGAGTTTTCAAGGCAGATAGGGTATTTCTCATACGTCGCAATTCATCGGTAAACCATCCCAATGGCATACGCGAACTACCTTTTACTTTTATTTTTTTAAAAGAAAGATGTTTGTTAATAAGGTTTGTAAATGTATTTAAGAGATGTTCAGTTAAAAGATCAGAATTCGAGCTGTTGTCATAAAATACATTCCAATCTGCAGATCTCAGAGATTGGTCAAATTTATTTAAGTTTTTTTTACTAAGATTTCGGATTTTTACATCATGCTCAGTTGGCTGTATATTCTCCTTGATTGAAATTACTTGCCCAAGGTTGTCAGATAAGCAAGGATCAATCACGTACGTGTCGAATGAATCATTGTCCAGGTTAGTAAGAATGTTGTCTATACATGTTTGAGATGACGGATTAATTCGGGTAAAATCATGTATACTTACATGTAAGCCATAAGAATTAATTAAGGAATTCAGTTCAGTCAGGTGACCGTTTGGATTTGGCATTTTAATATTAAAATCACCCAAAACTATAATTTTACTGGATACAGATAATAGGTAATCTAAAAGAGTCTTGAACTTGTATAAAAAGTTGGTGAAATTTCCAAGGCATGATCTATAAAGACAGATTATTGACGTCCGCGATTTGGGCAGCAAGACCCCACAAAACTCAGCGTCAACTTCTTGACAAAAATTTGGCAAATTCAGAGGTTTGGCCTCAACATGTTTTTTTATAAATATGGAGGCACCACCATGAACCGTGCGAGATTTACAAAAAAAATTAATTAAAGTATAATAATCAGTTAAGTTCATATGGTTTAAACTAAAATCTGTAGCCCAGTGTTCAGAGAAACAAAGAACATCATAAGCATTCTTCTCAAGAAATAGGAGAAGTTGGTCTATCTTGTTGCTTAGGCATTGTACGTTAAGATGAAAAATGTTTATACAATTTTTGTACTTGTCACTTGATTGTTGCAGCTTCGAATGAGTTCCAGTTATGCTCTCTTCAGCGGACAAACTTAACCCGTTGTCGTCTGGCCTTGTCTCAATTCCTGAAAATTTTTTCTAAATCTGAAACGTTGAACCGCGATTCCAGCTGGCCAAATATGTGACTCGTAAACTTTATTTACGTCCTGAATGGGAAATGCAACCTTAAAAGATGCACTGTTCTCTTTTTTATTCCATAACTCGCACATGAACTCAACCCCCGGCAAAGAGGAAGTTAGGTGCTTTTGCAGATCCCCGGCTGTCGTCTCAGGGTGAAATCTGTAGGCGTGTAAGTAACCTAATTTAGGAATGGACCTAATGCTGTTTTCTGCCGGTAGTCCAGTGCCAATCACTGGCTTGCCTTTAGTATTATTATTTTTGTTATTAGATCGATTGTTTATGTTTACATTTTGCTCGTTTTCAATTTGCATAGAGGTCATTGCACTATCAATACCCCTTTTTACTTGTGAATTAGTAAACAAGTTTTTTGTGCGTGGTTGACCAGTGATGTTTTGATTTATAGGTTTGTTCGTAAAAATGCCACGTGCCCGATTGCCATCGGTTTCGGGCCGAACAGGACCTTTGGTGGCGGACGGCATTGGTGGAAACTGCTTTTTGTCGTTACCGACCGAGTCGGAATTTGGTTTGGAATTTTGTAGAATGGTTCCATTTTGGAGGTTATTGCCGGATTTCAACAATTTAATAATATCTTCTTGGTCCCTTACTCTAGCTTCTAATTGGAATATCAGCTTATTTAATGTAAGGAACTCACTGTTTTTTCCATCCAACTCGGCTTTCTGACGGATGCAGGCGTGTGACTGACAGCAAATTGCGGTAAGCGTGTCTACGGCATCAGCAAAAATTTCGTTAGTCCCATTATTTTCACCACACTTTTCACAGTGTTTTGTAAATATGTACCTTAGGGGATGACAGTCCATTAGAGCTTCCGGTACTTTTCGGTTCACAATTATTTCAATTAACTCATTTTTGTTTAATCGATTTAGCTTTGAAATGACTGGCTGCACATCACTCGGCGCCATCTTGGAACTTGCAAATTGTCAATATATAGCAGCCGTCAAAAGATATTTACCAATATTAGATCTGTTCAGTTTTTGTCAAGAATGCACTAAACGCAAAATATAGAACTAATGGATTTGGTCCCTTAATGGCCGTTTGCATAGTTTAGATTTGGTGTTACTTAATCTAAAGGCCGAGACATCATTAAAAAATATGCATTAGGCGATAATCACTAAGCAACAGAAATACATTTTGACACGTACAAACAAATCAATCACGACACTGACGACACATGGGTTTTTGGATATTGCCAGGAAAATGGTTTAGAATCTTGCAGAGTATACAGTGAAATATTTCCTAATCGTCGCAATCCAAACCATAAAACCGCGGCAGTTGAAAGACGTCTTCCTGAAACGGGTAAGAACTCTAGAGGTTGAGGAAGATATCCTAAATCGGATTCAAGAAAATCCTAAACTCAGCAGCAGACGATTGGGCTTAGAGCTAGGGCTATGTAAAGATACTGTAAATAGGGTGACCAGAGAACAACTACTGCATTCATTTCATGTTCAACGGATATAAGATCTTTTGCCCCATAATTTTGAAGCACGCCTCGCTTTCTGCGGGTTTATCCAAGAACATAGAAATCAAGATAGGAACTTTACGCGAATGATTTTATTCACAGATGAAACCTGTTTCACGCGGAGTGGCATAACTAATTTGAGCAATGAACATGTCTATGCTGAAGAAAATCCCAGTATTTATTTATATATTTACAATTTGGGGTACTAACAGACCTGGGACCCAAAAATGTACCTACTACGTTACAGTTACGTTTACAAGTATAAGTTACAATATATAAGATAAAGTTAAATACAGTTTTTTAAATTCCCTACAAGTCCTGTGAGCAAAACTAAGAGAAGAATTTGGTCTATTAATAACTACTAAATGACGAAGTTGTAAAATATGTCTACATGTTTAAAGATTCAATCTCCTTACCTGTTTTTTAAATAAGAACAGAGTTGTATTAAATATATCAATGTCTTCGCAATTGGCGTTATAAATTCTTACATTCTTACCAGAGGTGAATTTTTGCCTAGATTTGTTCTCTTGTAGTATTAACTACTGACATTAGTCAAACAGTTGATGAGTTCTCGTTTCTCTAGGTTGAATGTGAAAAGTTATAATTGATATTAATGTGGGTGAATCAATAAAGTTATTTAGTAATTTGTACAAAAACAGTAAAAACGATTGCATTTGTCTGGTTCGAAGGGATATGATAGAAAAGCGCTGTCTCATAAGTGTTCGCTATTTTGTAATGACTAACTAAAGTTTAAAAATCTAAGAAAGCGTGACTGAATTCTTTCCAGTCTGTCTATATGAACGTGATAGTATGGTGATCAAACTAAGCTGGCAAAATTAGGCCTGCTACAGATATATGCACAATATAAAGTATTAATTGCTGGTTCTGATCTAATATCCTTGCACATCCGAACAATAAATCCAAGTAGTTTACTTGTTTTGTTAACAATAAAGTCAATGTGAGGTCCGAATGTCATTTTATTGTCAAATATAACTCCTAAGTCTTTTACCTCGGTAACATGCTTAATAGTACTATTATCTACCTTATAATCAAAGTCAATTACGTTGACATTCTTAGTAAAACCTATTTGATAAAATTTATCCAAGTTAAGGATTAAACCATTATTTTTACAGTACCTAATAAAGTTAGTGAAATCTGTTTGAACCAGGTCACAGTCTCTCAGACTGCATACAGTTAAGGTCATCTGCATAAAGTAAGAACTTACAAAATTTAAAGCAAAACAGAATATCGTTTATATATATTAAAAAGAGTAGCTGCCCCAGGTGTGAACCTTGAGGAACGCCCGATGTTATATGATACATTGTTAGAGGAATTTGGTTATTATTGTTTATTTCTGCGCGCAAACTCTCAGAATTTCTTTACATTTAATTGTAGATCTCTCTCCACTGATAGAATATAATTTTTGAAATCAAAATTAATTAAATGCTTACTCAAACGTCTGAGTGACTTAAACCGATTGTAATCTAATTCGTTATGAAATGCCTTGAATTTTTTATGATATTTATTTTTTCTTTTATAATATTAATTGTATTGTGTGAAAGATACTCTGGGAAAGTGCGATACTTCAAATTAACCTTGGGAACAAATAGCTTAATATTATCGTTTAAAACTTTGTAAAATTGATCTACCGCCTGATCCAGGGGTTTGTTGCTTATTAGTTGAATCCAGTCTGTATTCAAGAGATTGTTGTTTATTCCAACATAATCAGTTTTTTTTAAATTAAGTTTTTTATAATCATAGTTTGTTTCTAAACATTTGATTGCAAAATAATTTAAGGTCTAATGTCCCTAACACACTCACTGTTGCAAAAAATCAGGTCCAATCTACGGTTGTTGCTATTATTAATTGGGTTAAATTGCATCAGCTCTCCAAATGACATGACATCGATCAGTTGGTTTGCGGATTTGTCCCCCTTTGATGAAACAAAGTAGGTATTTTTTCTTGTCCAAATTAAATTGGGTAGATTGAAATCTCCTGTAATTATAACTATGTTTTTGTCAAATTTCGGAAATAAAATTTCCAATTTATTTATGAAACATGCCTGTGCATACTCATCGTTTGGTGGGAGATACACAAATGTGAATATTCATATTAGCGTCCTCGGTTTGGAGTGTAATCCACAGGTCTTCTGCATCGCTTTGCCAATGAGGGTTTTGGAAGTACGCTAAATGTTTTACGAATTGCCATTAGAACTCCGCCTCCGCCAACCATCACGCTTGCGGTGCTCTTCCGATCCCTTCTAAACACTGGATATTCAGTGCTGTCAAAAAGCTCACCATCATTGACACTGTCATTAAGAAAGGTTTCAGTTAATAAATAAATGTCTTTGTTAAGATTCAATGCGTTAACTTGCATACTTTTAAGTCCACGGACATTTTGATAGTCGATTGATAGATCCATTGAAAATAAAATTACTTAAATAATTATTATGGATGTCGATAGATCTCTACATAGCGTTAATGTCGGTTGGAGAGCGGATAAGTTTGACGTTAGTATCGTCTTGTTTACGAACAAAGATGCTGCCATTTTGTGTCCATACATATTTGTACTGTTTAGTTTTAGCTGCAACGCGAACGTTCTTATATAACAACTTATTTTCATGTCAAATGTTCGTTTATAAAAATTTTGCCCGGGACATATGTTTAAATAAGGCAAGTTATTTGATTTACGTTTTTCTTTATAGGCTGCTATAAGTTCATCTTTATCGTTTCGTGATTTTATGCCCACGATTATGTTTTTAGGATTATCCTTATGAAAGGATTGTACCCTGTGAGCGAAATCAATTTTTTGATTTACCTCAAATTGAAAGTTGTTTGCAATAGTTCGTACAACGGTCATTATATTTTCACCCCTTTTCTCCGGTACTCCTTGTATTTCGATGTTATTAAGTCTTGAAAACTGTTCAAGCCCAGAAATCTTCGCCTTAAGCTCTCGGATTTTAGTGCTGTTATCTCAATTACATTTACGGTGATCTGGGTAAGCATTTTCTCAAAATCACTTATCTCTCCTGAACAGAATGCTAAAGAGTATACCAACTCATTCTGCTTTATACGAAATTGTTTCAATTCATTTTTAACTTCCATCATAAAAGTTGTTAAATTTGCATTGGTAGTATCGCTTATGCACTTGTCGTGTTCGTCGATCGAATCCTGCTCCTCGACGTCAATGACGTCTGAGGCTGCAATACTGCTACGGCTATGGCAGCTGGCGCATTTCTATCCGATACCGGGTGTTGATTTAACGACATGAAGTCTATCACCACTGAGACCCGCACACTTACTGTGAAAAAAACTCGAGCAAAAAACCGTGCATTGAAGACCGGGCGATCTCTTTGTGATATGAGTTGTGCACCTATTACATATTTTAGACATTTTCTTGATAATATAATGTTTTGGTATGTTATAGCGACAGTACTTGTGTCTGTTCAATTATATAGCACTATTTGTTTAATTTCTAACAAAATTGCAGACTCACACCACGATCTACACTTGTAAATGTTAAACTTAGTAAAATTGTGACCGAACTGTAGGAGCGGACACATGGATAGGTAGAGGCAATTACGCACCTGCAAATTGGCCAGCTCGGTCCCCTGATTTGACAACGATGGATTACTTTTTATGGGGAATTTAAAAACCCTTATATATTCTAGGCCATTAAATACAGAAGATAAATTAAGGAGACGTATTCAAACTGAAATTGACGCCTTAAGAAATGATGACGAAATGCTCCAAAGTGTTCAATTTATTTTATTAATCTTTGTACACACGAAAATATTGTTAAAATCATTTTTTTTAAATTAAATTAACTTTTTTTGTTGATAAATCTAATCCTAATGACTATTTTTACTAAACAATAATCATAATAATAATAATGTGATATAAGTATAGCTAAGAAAATTGTAATATAATATTAAGTGTATACAAATAGATATGTTTCCTAATTAACATTAGGAAATGACGAAATAATAAGTTGACCGAATTAGTTCAATTATTTGTAATGGGTATGCTTTGTATGCAATTCAATATAAGTGTTGATATAGCACAATCAAGGGGATTGCTGCAACGCTTATATTGATAGAGGATTTAATAGATTTAGTTTGAACATTAAACTAGTAACTTGTTTTATTGACGTCACCCAATAGAATGCATTAGAGCAATGAAGAACAGCTTTATATTTATTACAATAATAATAATAATAATAATAATAATAATAATAATAATAATAATAATAATAATAATAATAATAATAATAATAATAATAATAATAATAATAATAATAATAATAATAATAATAATAATAATAATAATAATAATAATAATAATAATAATAATAATAATAATAATAATAATAATAATAATAATAATAATAATAATAATAATAATAATAATAATAATAATAAATCCGAGGGAGTTGCCTGTCTCCTACCGGACGCGTCCCCATGTGGCGGATAGGGGAGCTCTAATCAGCCTAGCTGACGAGTAGGTGTGAAATAAAATAACACCCGCGGACCAAAAACAGGCAAACCGCTGTTGGGGCCAGCAACCCCAGCAGTGTGACATGTTGACGCTATAAGGACTCGTCGAAATCGCTACTCGGGCGTGGCGGAGACTCAGGCTGACTCCGTTCGGAACCGCCCTAATGACCAGTCTGTTGCAGGACCCAGTGGAACCGGTGCCGCTGACCTGCAAAAGGCAAACACCGACGCAATGAACAGGAATCGAGAAACAACACCACCCAGCAGAGATGCTTTGGAAGTTCAAGGACATCCAACCACTCTACAGGGTAGACTGCGACAAAGAATAAAATGGACAGATGACATGAATGAATTTCTATATCGCAGCTTTCTTGTTTTAACCAATATGGAAACTAAAACCACAGGATACAGCAAAGAACTACACATACAAGTAACGAAACAATTCCCAGAGCTTAGGCAAAGAACAATACAAAACATCCTGGACCAAAGACGAGCCATCTTATCGGCAAACAAAATTTCTCCAGAAACAATGGACCGAATAAAAAGAGAAGCCGAATAGGAATTAGGAATAAATCCAACAACACCACCAAGAAATGAAAACCAAACCATAAACGAGCAAAGGGGAGAAATAACCGAAGAGGAAATACAAATACAAAACTGCTTCGAAGAGACATACATGCAATATTACGGAACTATGCCAAACCTAAGACCAAAACTACCCAAACTGAAAGCAAAAATTAGAGCAAATACGAATAAAATCATCACACAAATAAACAACATAATAAAGAACAAAAAAAAAAACGAAGACAATCTCACCATCATACACAACCTGGCCTACATAGGAGCGGCAACAGTCTCAAAAATCATTGCACCAAAAAAACCCCAAAAGAAACAAACCCAAGAAACAAATATGCCACCACCATGGGAACGACGAATCAACAAAAAGATAGTGAACTACGAACAGAAATAGGAAGACTAACAAAGGCAAAAGAACCAAACGCAAGTCAAAAGCTAAAGAACAAAGCTCAACAAATAATAGCAATACATAAAAACGCAGAAAATAACAACATAAATGAAATAACAGACCTACTCAAACAGAAACTTGCTGCCAAATCCAAAAGACTAAGGAGACTTAAAGAAAGTGACCAACGCAGAATACACAACAAACAATTTAAAGAAGACGAAAGACAATTTTACAGAGAATTAAACCAAAAAACAAACAACGATCAAAAAAATGAAAACCCAGATAAAGAAAAAACTAAAACCTATTGGAGCAGTATATGGTCACATGAGAAGAAACACAAACAAACATCAAGGTGGATCACAGATGAAAAAACAAGAATGCACAACAAAAAACAAATGAACAATCATAACATAACAATACACGATGTACAAAAAGCCATAAAGAAAACACACAGTTGGAAATCACCAGGAAAAGACGGGCTGCATAACTTTTGGTGGAAACGATTTACAAGCACACACGACAAAATAGCATAACTATTCTCTGAGATTGTAAAAGGACAAGCAGAAATGCCCGATTTCATGACTGAAGGACTAACATACTTACTCCCAAAAACAACACCGACCAGCAGTTACCCAGATAAATACAGACCGATTACATGTCTCCCAACCATTTATAAGATATTAACATCAATTATTACAGACAAAATATATGCACATCTAACCGAAAACAACCTGTTAGCAATAGAGCAAAAAGGATGCAGAAGAAAAACCAAAGGCTGCAAGGAACAACTGATTGTTGACACCATTATAACACAACACAAAAAGAAAGAAAGGAAACCATTGTACACACATTTTGACAGTGTCCCACACTCGTGGCTACTAGAAGTGCTAAAAATTTATAAAATTGATCCGTTTATTCAGAGCGTCCTGAAACAAACAATGACTAAATGGAAAACAACACTAAGCGTAAACAACAACAAAAACAAATTCACAATAGACAACATAGAAATAAAACGCGGAATTTTCCAGGGCGATGCGCTTAGTGCACTTTGGTTTTGCATGGCAGTGAACCCTCTCTCACACATGCTAAACAAAACAAACAAAGGTACAACCATAGAAAACAACACAATAAGCCACCTCCTCTATATGGATGATCTAAAATTATATGCAGACAACAAAGAAAACATTGAAAAACTAATACAAATCACAAAAACATTTAGCGACGACATACACATGGAATTTGGACTGGACAAATGCCGAATCAATGCAATGGAAAGGGGAAAGTGGAGACAATATGAAGGGTATGACATGGGAGCAGACAAAGGACAAATAGAAGGCATGGAATATGAAGAATTGTACAAATATCTAGGATACCAACAAGCGAGAGGAATAGATCAAAAACACAGCAAAGAAACACTAAAAAACAAATTCAAGGAAAGAATAAGGAAAATATTAAAAACTAAACTAAATTCCAAAAACATGACAAAAGCAATAAACACATACGCTATATCTATTCTAACCTACAGCTTTGGCGTAATCTCCTGGACAGACACAGAACTCGAAGAGCTCAATCGTGACATCCGTACAATGAGCACCAAATTCCGCAAACACCACCCACGCAGCTCAATAGAAAGAGTGAACATTTCACGAGAAAAAGGAGGGCAAGGAATTATCTACATACCAAGACACAACCAAAAACAAATAACGACGCTCAGAAAATACTTTAATGATGAAGCCACTAATAACCAGTTATATAAAATCCTAAAAAAACTAGACAAAAAATCAACACCGCTAAACTTAGCACAAGAAAATAACGACGAACCAGAGGAAGATAACCTCGAGGATAAGTGGAAAAGAAAGGAATTACATGGCAGATATCCAGCATTGCTGACACAACCACACATCAACAAGGAAGCATCCCTCATGTGGTTAAAACTTGGATATCTATTTCCCGAAACCGAAGCATTCATTATTGCAATACAAGACCAAGTAATTGCGACACGCAATTATAAAAAATTTATAATGAAAGAACGTATCCCAACAGATAGATGCAGAATGTGCAAAGAACAAACCGAATCCATCGATCACATCATAAGCGGATGCCAAACACTAGCCCCAAAAGAATATACCAAAAGACACGACAATGTTGGCAAAGTAATCCACCAAGAGCTCCTAAAAATCCACGAACCGACAATCACCGAAACAATCCCATACTACAAATACAACCCAGAAAGCATCCATGAAACAGGAAACTATAAGATATACTGGAACAGAGAAATAATAACGGATCTTCCCTTACAACACAATAGACCAGACATGGTGTTCACTGACAAAATTAACAAACATACTTACCTGATCGACTTCTCTATCCCGCTTGCCGCAAACTTACAAAAAAAACACAGAGAAAAAATTAGTAAATACTTACCTCTTGCCAACGAAATAAAAGAAATGTGGAACCAAGAAAAAGTGATGGTAGTACCAATCATCATAGGTGCAACTGGAGAAATACCACACACACTCTTCGAAAACCTAAAAAAACTAAACATTAAAGAACAAATATACTACCAGCTACAAAAAGTTGTTCTTATAGAAACCAGCGGAATTGTCAGACGTGTACTAAACGACACCGACAACTGAAACTTGAACTTTTCCAAACCTACCAATCTACCTGCTTTCTTGCAACCAATGCCGAAACAGGATAGAAGCCATATCCAGATACAATCTGTGGAACCTGAAAATAATAATAATAATAATACGTCCTTAAATAGAACTGAGGACCTCGAGACATTACACAGTGGGTTATATGCAGCAGCAGTAACTGTAATTGAACTCAATGGTCAGGCATTATATCTCAGAACTGATAAGAAAACAACCAAGAAACAAGCGGTGCCCGCTTGGAAAATGAGACTTGAAATACAAATCAGCCAGTTACGAGCACAAAGTGATATAATTGGAGAACATTTAAATGGAAACTCTAGCAGCAAGGTTGCTAAAAAGGTTAAAGATATACTGAAAGCAGAGAGCATTCCTTTAGACAGTCCCGATGTAAAACGGTTCCTAACAATCGTAAGAGACAATACAAGACAAAAATCTAAGGCTAAAGGAGCTCGTCTAAGACGATACAACAAAGCCACAAAGAGGATGGTTCAAAACCAGCAGTTCACTAGTAACCAAAAAACCTTCTATAGGACATTGAGCCAAGAAGAAAACGACTTTACTCCAATTAATGACATAAATAAAGACCAATTTAAAGCATTTTGGAGTAATATTTGGTCCGACGCGTCCCATTTCGACGAAAAAGCAAGCTGGCTCGAAAAAGTTGAAGCCGAGGCTGAAACTTTGCAAGAAATGCCTGAGCCGCAAGTAACATCAAGTGATATAAGGGATGCCACTAAGAACTTGGCTAACTGGAAATCACCGGGATTTGACCAAATTCATAATTTCTGGCTCAAAACTTTCACCACCATACACCCTGTTACCGCAAAATTCTTTAGCAAGGCTCTCCTAAACCCCGAGCACTTCCCAGCTCATCTTGCCAGCAAGGGCGCCGAGGGGGGTAATGGGGGTAATTACCCCCCCCAAGATTGACAAAAAAAACTTTTTTGCCCACACTTGACGAAAGAAAAGTGATTTCTAAAAAAAAAAAGGTCGTCGCTCGAACATAACATAAGCTTTTGACGCCGGGGTGGGCACTCATGTTTATAAGCTATAAACATATCATCCCAGTGCCAAAAGCTTAAATCAGATGTATGTTATTTTCGAGCGACGACCTTTTTTTTTTTTTAGAAATCACTTTCGATTTGATCCGAAAGGCATCCAAACAATAAAAATGTTTTGAAAATTTATCTTGTTAATTTGTTACCCCCCCAAAAGAAAAAAATATCGACGCCCTTGCTTGCCAGTGGCAATACCTTCCTTTTATTTAAAAAAGGGCAGGTAAACGACCCAAAAAATTACAGACCGATCACCTGTCTGTCAGTGGTGTATAAACTTTTAACATCAGTCATGTATTCAAAAATATACACACACTGCATAAACAACAACCTGGTGGCTGATGAGCAAAAGGGCTGTATTAGGAAAGCTTTGGGTTGCAAGGAACAGCTTACAATCGATGCTGTTATTATAAAACAGGCAGAAGTTAAAAGGCGAAATCTAAATATGTGCTACATAGATTATAGTAAAGCATTCGATTCTGTTCCTCACGACTGGCTAAAGAAAATATTGCAAATATACAAAGTACACCCCCTAATACGCAACATGTTAGGCACCCTAATGGAGCAATGGAATACCAATCTCCATATTGGACAAGAGAAGCTTGGCAATATAAATATATCAAAAGGTATATTTCAAGGCGACTCTTTAAGCCCCCTCTGGTTCATTTTGGCCATGAACCCACTGTCCTCACTACTAAAATCAACATCCTACGGATATCGTCCCAACTTAACTGAGAATTTTAGAATAAACCACCTTCTATTTATGGACGATATCAAACTATAAGCTGATAGCAAAACCCACCTACAGTCCCTAATTCAAATAACCAAGACATTTTGCGATGACATCAAAATGTCGTTTGGATTAGACAAGTGCGCAGTCTTGAATGTCGTATTATCGTATAATCTCTATCCAAGACCATGTCATTCGAACTCGAAACTATGAAAAAGTCATCTTGAAAAGAAATGTGGAAGATGTGTGCAGAAAATGCAATTGCCCCGGAGAAACGATAGAACATATCACGGCGGGGTGTGGTGCTATGGCCCCCAACGCTTACCTGGGGAGACATAATCAGGTGGCTAAGATCATCCACAAAGAACTGGCCCATAAACTAGGGCTAAGGGAAAACCTCCCACCATACTACCAATACTCACCCGAGCCAGTCCTTGAATCCCCTGAATATCTCTTATACTGGGACAGGCCAATAATAACGGATAGAACAGTAGACCACAACCGACCGGATATTCTTCTTATCGAAAAAACCACCAAGAAAGCTTTCATAATCGATATAGGTTGCCCACCAGCGTTGCCACATTTATTTTGGCGAATCTACTTTTATTTTATTTTGAATCTACTAAAATCTACTAAATTAGGAGAGGGCACAAATGGGCTCGGTGACTTTTGAGTGAGCACTAAAAATAATAGTGAAAAAATGAAAAAAGGGTCGCGGCCTCGACATAGGCAGCAATAACCATAACCTTCCTCTTGTTTTTTCTAAGTGGTGTCTAAAAAAAAAAAAAGGTCGTCGTCCGATATTAAAATAAATAAGTACTTAATTAAAATAATTTTTACAATAATTATATTGTTTTATATTGTTAATGGCATATTTACATTATTGAAAGCTATATATTAAAATCTACCAAAATCTACTAAAGAAAATATGCCTACTAAAATTTTCTGAAGAAGGGTGAAAATCTACCAAAAAGTAGAAAATCTACTAGATGTGGCAACGCTGTTGCCCACTAACACACAACCTCTCTAAAACCGAATCGGAGAAGAAGACCAAGTACTCGAATTTGGCTATAGAGATTAAAAATATATGGAAGCTAGATAAAATCGACATAATTCCGATTATAATATCGGTAGAGGGAGCTATGACGACAAATTTCAAGCCCAACTTGGAAAAACTGGGCCGTTCAGGTTATTTATACCAACTTATTCAGAAAAGCGTCATCCTCCAAACATGCCATATAGTACGGAAGTTCCTAAACAGTACAGGTTAAGATGAATTTCTTCTCTGTACTGTAAATAATACCAGCAATACCAACAAAAAGCTGTGAAAACTAACATTGAGAAGGATAATAATAATAATAATAATAATAAAAATAATAATAATAATAATAATAATAATAATAATAATAATAATAATAATAATAATAATAATAATAATAATAATAATAATAATAATAATAATAATAATAATAATAATAATAATAATAATAATAATAATAATAATAATAATAATAATAATAATAATAATAATAATAATAATAATAATAATAATAATAATAATAATAATAATAATAATAACAACATAAATAAGCAATAATAGGAAACTATTTAAAGAGCCGTTGCGAGGCGCAATTTAGCCCAAGAGGCTACTCTACTGAACATCGATCAGCCCAAAAGTCCTCCGAAACATGGCGCTCTGATGATGAGAAAGAGTAATTTTCTTTGGAAATCTTATATTATGTTAGGTTATGTATGTTAGCGTGAAATTTAAACTTGTTTCGTATAGATGAAGCCAAAGCAGGATTATTCAAGATTGTGTGGAAAAAATTTCCCAAGGGTAGGGATTGGCGATTTTGCATTTTAAGCCATCCAAGATCTTTAAAAGTGTGTGAAATGTGATCGAACTTTCTAAGACCAAAAAAAGACATGAACATGTATTCTGGACTTTCTGTATTCTATTCATATCCATAATATCTAGACAAGGTCCGTAAATAAAATTACAATAATTAAAACTAGACAGAACCAGGGACTTGCAGAGCATTTTTCGCAACGGTTACTATACATATAGTATTTTTAAAGTTAAATAGGACTTCTGTATTAACTTTTTTACATGCTCTCTGAATCTTAATTCTGTATCAATATTATACCCACATTTTTTGTCGAAACACTTGGAAGCTTGATATCATCTAGAGTTATATTAATATTATCATTTAAGAAAGCTACATTATTTTTGTTACCAAAAAGCATTAAAAATGTTTTAAGGATTCAATTTTAAGTTATGCTCTAGAGAAAGCTGTTTTAGTATGTTTAAATCTTCATTGAATAAATTTGACGCAGCTAGATAGTCTTGAAGATAAAAATGGAAGTAAATCTGTGTGTCGTCTGCGTAAGCCTGGACTTTACAGTACTTTAAAGATTTCAAGATATCAGATGTGTACATTATAAAGAGAAGGGGCCCAAGGATCGACCTTTGAAGCACGCCTGAAAGAATTTGAACTTAATCCGAGAAGTTATTATTACAGAAAAATTTTTGATAACGGTTAGTAAAATACCCGCCTGACCAAAACATGCCACTTGAATGACACAGCTATATATCACTGGTACATGTTTTATCACTGAGCTTAGATCAAAGATGTCCCAAAGATGCCCTCAACTTGCCCTAATGTCCGCGTATTTAAAGAACTAATTTACCCCACAGGGATGAAACATAACTCTATCGCAGTAATATAGTGTGACTCTATCTCTGTGATATGTCTGTTTTCTGTTTCAAAGAATGACTGCATTTAATATGTGGCTTTGATAGATGTAATCTATTGCAGTTACATTGCTAAGATGAAGCATACGCCGTCATTTTGTGATTTAACTTAAACTCCATTATTAGGTCATCGTTTGGAATTCAATAAGTAAATGTCAAAAATACCTACTATTATTCACGAACAGCCATATTCACCATACAAAAATTAATCATTATTCTATTATATGCTTCATTACGTATTGGATTTAAAATGATGACATAAATGGAGAAGTTCAAGTAAATTAAAAAATATATGCTTACTTATATTATATAACGGCATTTTAGTCATTCAAATAAATCAGCAATATGCAATTCAAACTATATTTATCTAAAAAAAAGACCTGGTTCGGAAATAAAACTAAAACGGCCTCGTGTTCATTCTAACACTGCACCTGTTAAAGTTAGAAATTTTTATAACCTAGAATAAAAATGAGTTAAATAAGATATCTTAGATTCATCACGTTATAAATTATAGAACAAATCCCAGTCACAGTTATCTTTGTGACATAAATACGATAAAACTGCGGTAAATTCATGTTGTTAGATATGTGCTATATATTTGTTTCGTAACACCTATTCTAGAGCTCTATATGAAATATAACTTTCTTGGCGCGTTCTAAGTTTGGTCAAGTGGGTATGACCTAATAAGATTTAGGGAAGGGTCTAATAAACCATAATACTTTAGCTTAGCAAATAAAAGTTCATGGTTAAGGGTATTGATATAATAATCAATACCTGCTTATTTATTTATGTTCAGTTGTTTTAATGTCATTAGTTTATAAAAGTCAATTAAAGCCATAATTCTCCCTAAAAAGTTTTACTTTACATGTATTAAACGCCTTTGAGAAATCCAAAAGAATCAAAATAGTATTTAATTTCTTATCAATAGCAGTCATTATGTCATCAGTAACCTCGACCAATGCGACTGATGTACTAAAGCTCTTCCTAAAAATACACTGGCTATCTGGTATAATAGAGTTTTGAATGCAATATTCATATAATTGACCATACAAAACCCTTTCAAAAATATTTGAAAGAATTGGTAAAATACTATTTATTCTAATATCATTAAAAGTCAAAGGATTATTTACTTTAGGTAAAGGTTTTCCTATAGAGATCTTCCATTGATCGGGAGAATAGTTTGACTCTAAACAACAATTAATTATATGTGTAACGTACCGATCTATATAAGGACTACAATATTTTAACATTTTAAGAAATACCATCTACTCCACAAGCATTAGTCTGAATCGACAGGATTATTTTATAAAGTTCATCGATTTCAGCCAATTTAAAAGAGAAATTATTATTATTACTGAATATATTATTGATGTGAAAATCAACTTTAGTGCTACAATCAGAAGTACTTTGCAAAAACACGCCAAAAAAATCGCCAATGTCCTTAGGATTGCATAAGTTATCTGGAATGTTTAAATTTTTAATTGAACCTATGTTAAACGATTTTAAAGATTTCAGAGTTGTTCTAGGGTCGTTTTCCGCGCAAATTGAATTTAAATTATTTCTCCTTTCCCTCCTCACTGCAGAGAGAGTAAAATTCCTTAAACGTTTATAGTTCTGCCAATCGTTCAACGCTCTTGTTTTCTTAAATTCCTGTAAAGCGCGATCTCTTTGCTTCATACAAATTTTGAGATTTGGAGTAAGCCAAGGTGCTTTGGGCTTGGTAATTTTAGATTTCTTAAATGGAGCATGAGAATCGAATAGTGATAAAACGAAATCATTGAATAAAGTTATTTTTTTTTCTATTTTTTGTTCATAAAGTATATAATTCCATTGTAGATTTTGGAGGTCACGGAGAAATAAATCAAAATTAAAATTACTAAAATTTCTGTAATATAAATTAAATAACCAGGCCAGATCACTGATGAGCACCCAGAATCAGAAACAAGGATGACCTCACATTTAATTTTAAGTGAGGCAAGGAATGTTAACTGTCCTTGCGACAGTCGAGCTAGGCTACCGCTGAACGAACAAACTGAGTTCTCTTTCGAGACTTGGCTTTAACTAAGCTCACCAAAAGCCGACCCAGTCCGGACCCTTGAAGGGAGGTCCGTGAGTGTGGAGACTGATACCTTTCATGACGATGATGAATAACGCCAGTTGTCAGGCGCAGACCCTTTGCGGGCCGCGGCTTCAGGATAGTCGCGCGTCTCTGATGAGTCCCAGTAGGACGAAACAACGAAAGGATTGAGATGTTAACGAAAGAAGACAGGGCATACCGTTGTTAGCAGTGAGTCTAAAAACCCATAAACTGCCATTCCCCACTGACAAGGTGAGGGGACAGCGGGTAATAGACGAAGGGGTGCACAGCGTGCAAACCCCGGACGCTCAGCGCCGTGGAGAGCTACCAAATAAACTATTGTTTACCGATAGGTACGTCCATCCGGTTTTTAAGGTACCATGGCTAGCCTGTCATTTAATTTAATGTTATTCCTTGCATCACCTAAAATGAAATGTGAGGTCATCCTTGTGACACGTTCGATGTCCAGTTATCATATTGATCCTCTAGACTCCTTAGCTCATTGTTGTCGGTGATTTATTTGACACATGAGAGGTAGGCAGCTTGGCTGCTCCTGAGTTCTAGTTGAGGCTGATTAAGCCTTCTCTTTCGATCAAATAATTTTTGCCTCCATGCGAGCTTTCTCAATTTTTAAAATAACAGTGAACTAATCGATGATCTCAAACATTTTTCACAGATACCGTTCCACAGTTAGGTACTAACAAGGGTTCTATCGCCAACAAATTTAGGGTCAAATAATGTACTGGATATTCTAGATATTCTAGTGGGTTTATTAATTATTTGAGTTAAATTATAATTATCAAACAGTGAGACAAGGGGGTTATCTATTTTTAAAATATTAATATTAAAATCACCCAACACATTTGTTTTTTTTAGATTTTAGTGGCGGTATTTTAATTTACCGCCTACGCTTCAAATGTGTTCAATTATTACAATAATAATTTAGACCTGGCCAATGGCCATACACGAAGTGAATTTTTTATTGCCAGATATCTCAAAAACAGCTGCTCAAATCAACTCTTACCATCTATACCTTTTTTGGTAAAATACGTTGGAGAATTCGAATTTTTATTTAAAAGTTAAATATAGGGTGGCTCAAAAAAGTTATTTCGTTTTAAATGTATGCAAGGTGGCGCCCTCTAAACTTTACAATAAACATGGAAGCAGATTCTAATTCCTCACCCTGCAAAACCCCCCTAAGCCGAATATTGTGACAATACACCAATTATTAAAAAAATTATTTAGAAAAAATTAAATCCAAATTGAACTTTTGAAACTTTTGGACTAAGGTAAGTTGGGTTAGATCGTCCTATTTACGCCTCAGGAACTTGTGGTAGCTTTTTTTCCGCACCTTTTAGAGACACCTTTATATATATATTTTTTGATGATACATAATTTGTGTTTTAGTTTGGGTTTATAAAAAAATATATATTAAGTAATAGACAACTTTAACCACTCTCGGAGAACGACCTCAATATAATCTCTTTAAAAAGTGGGCGAAATAAAATGGATTGTATAATATTATATATTTCTGTTTTTTAAATTTATCTGACTTATTTTAATCGCTACAGAAAACAATGTTAAAGCAACTTTTTAGCTTTATTCTGCCGTGTTTTTAGGATGTCGGTACAACATTTCGTTTTTGTCGAACTGTTATCAACGTTAATTTTTTAAATACGGATCGGCATTTTTAATTTTATTTTCTGAAATCTCATTTAACAATAATTCATAATTTTTAGACGTTTGTATCTTTACATCATCAGCAATTTGATAATTATTTTTAGATAAATACGGCCCTGGCATTTATTTAGAGTATATTTGTAATCAGCCAGCTATTAGTAATAAATTATGAAGAAGAGACGACTGGAGATACTGTTAAAAATACGGTTTAAACAATAAAGCCACCAGCGGCCATGTCCGTTTTTGTCGCTATTTGGGGCGTGTTGTAAATCAAATATGGTACGCCAATGATTTACTATAAAGCAGATATCTTTAGGTTAGTTTTAGTAATGTATGATAGATGGCGTGAGAGAATGAAAGTATGGAAAAAACAAGAAGGCACTGTTTGTTTATTCTCGAAAAAAAAAATATCTGTAATGTCCGCTTCTATAATAGTTGTAATTTATTGAGTATTTAAAATGTTTGTTAAAGTTCTGCTATATATATAAAATAAAGCTTTGTAAATTGATGCCGCTGGATGTCTTATTTATAAAGATAAACAACAGGGCGACAAGTAGTTGTCAGAAAAAAGTCAATGATAGTGACAGTTTTGTTAAAACGAACATTTTCATAATATTTTTATTGTACAAAGTTAAAATAGAACAACACTTGACCATAACTGGGTTATTATTTAACGGAAACGGTTAATATTTAACATTTTGGTGCCGAAACCAGGGAAGTGTTGTTTGATTTTGGACTTTTAACGTGTGTAACGAGCGAAAATAAAAATAATTATGGAAATAACGTTAAGAAAATCGTACCGTGGACAGTTAACGAAGTTAGTAAACTCTGCAAATTCTATAATAACGGACGAAAATGTGAGTTTAGACGACGTCGCGGTGCTAATTCAACGTATACAAACGGTAAATTTGACTTTAAAGGACTTAAATAGTCAAGTGGCATCTAGTTTCAAGGAAGATCAATATGAAGGTGAATGTGAAAAAATAGTGGAATATGACCTTGCTGCAACGGAGGCGATTGCAAGATTGGAACGCAAATTAACGAAAGAAACATAGCTTCAAAGGGAATTGCAGCATGAAACGTCTGATACACCCAATGCGCTATCGGGTAACGTTGAAATCAAGCAAAATAATATGCAGAACATATCGGTAAGACTACCTAAACTTGACATCACTTAAATGGTGAAATCGCTCTTTGGCCAGAATTTTGGGAACAATATAGTACAGCTATTCATGAAAATAAATATAAATAATAATAAATATCTTGATAATACTTCGAAATTTGCTTATTTAAAATCGTATTTAGTGGGAAAAGCTGCCGTAACAATATCTGGGTTAACGTCTGGCCAAAGCTCCTATGAAGATGCTATCAATTTATTGAAATCTGAATATGCATGCACCGAAAGAATTATCGATAAGTATGTTCAAAAATTGTTTTCGATTTCCCATATAAAAAATGAGAGACACTGTTGGTTTAAGAAAATTATTTACTACCGTATCGACAATCACCAAGTCTCTAACGACATTGGGAATATCTGCTGACCAGTATGGTATTTTAGTAAAATCAGTCGTGTTTCAAGCTCTTTCATATAATATACGTGTTGCTTACAATAAACAAAAAATCTCGGACTCTAACGATAACGCGTCTATTAGTGGGCAATCAACGACAAGTGCTGCAAGCGGTAAGATGGACTACGAAAAACAAATTAATGGACTATTACAATTTTTAAAGGTGGAACTAGACTCAATTGAACATGCTAGTTGTAGTAGTGACTTTGAAAATAAAAATAAAAACATTAAGAATTTTAATCGATCGTGGAACAACGCACAAAATAAAGAATCGTTTACAGCAGCAGGTTTATTAACGGGCGCTAAAGAATGCTGCTTATTATGTCATTCTAAGTATCATGCAACAATAAATTGTGATGGCTCTTTAAGTGTTGCTGCGAAAAAGGACATTTTGAAGAAAAATAGACTCTGCTTTCGTTGCCCTAAACCTAACCATATTTCAAGGTTTTGTAGCACTAGAGACATTTTTTGCGCAAAATGTAAAAGCAGACACGCGACAACATTGTGTGAGCCGCAGAATGTACACCCAACATATACAAGGTCGGAGCCAAGAAGCGGTGTTAATAGTAGTCACAATAGTCTCATAGTCAATAATAGTTCGACTGCTTTATTAGCTAATGGTATTGCAAATAATATTTATTTAAAGACTGCTAGCGCTTTCATTTCGTCCAAGAATAGTAACGAGGAAGCACTTATACGCATTATTGTTGACGGAGGTAGCCAGCTTACCTTCAAAAGGGAGGACATATCACGTAAGATGGCACTACCTGTTATCGGAACTCATAAAATAGCGATACAATCATGTGGACAAAATGAAATGACGCCTGCTAGACTCTGTAATTGTGTTAAACTTAAGCTTAAGAATCAGTATAATGACAATATCGTAGAGATATCGGCTGTAGAGGTACCTGAGATATGTTTTGATAATTTAAAACCACCATCGCAAGCTCATCCAATAATTTAAACAGTTTAGCGTAAACCAACGTTTAGCTGATTTTGTCATAGGATCTCAACAGCCAATAAGTGGATTTTCTCTATTAATAGGTGCAGATAACTACTGGCAAATTGTGTCAAACGAAACCACATATTTAACGAATACTTTAACGGCTGTTAATACGAAATTTGGTTGGACAATTCACGGCGCAAGTAACATTTACGACAACGAAATAAACGATTACATAGTAAATTTTAATTCGAGCATGGTACTTCACGCGCAAGTCAAATTTTTAGACCAAACTGAAATAAATTTGAAAAAGTTTTGAGACTTAGAAACTATCGGCATAAACGCTAGTGATATTACCGCCCAGAACAATTTTACCAATGACTATAAAAAATAATGTAACCTTGGAGAACGATCGATATCAAGTATCATTACCCTGGCGAGACGATAAAGTTCTCGACTCAAACTTTTATAGACAATGTAAAAACGGAACATTAACGGAGTACGATAATGCGATTCGTGAATACGTACGGTCGGGTTGTGCAGAAGAGGTTTCAGATAACGAAAATAACGCAATGAAACAGACCTATTATATGCCACATCGACCAGTTTACCGCAACAATAAGGAAACAACCAAACTGCGAGTTGTATTTGATGCGTCCGCGCATGCTCCTGATACTCCTTCTTTAAACGAAAAATTATTATCTGGTAAAAACTTTCCAAATCTTATGAAAATTCTAATCAATTTTCGTATTGGTGCTGTAGCCGTTATAGCCGATATCGAGAAGGCATTTTTACAGATTGGATTGTGTGAAGAAGATAGGGATTATCACAGATTTTTATGGTTTAAAGAAGCAGTTAAGGATAATATCACCTCAACGACAGAGCTACCAGATTTTACAACGTTTCGCATGACACGGGTTACATTTGGAGTAACGACTAGCCCATTTTTGCTTGCAGCTACATTAAGAAAACATTTAATGGAATCTCCTGAACGTGTGATAGCGGCCACCTTGTTAAAATCTTTTTACGTTGACGATTTGGTTCTAGCAGTAGAGTCAAAGGCAGAAGTTTTGAAGTGGTATGAAAAGGCAAAACGTATTTTGTCAAAGGCAAACATGAATTTACGCAAATGGTGCTCAAATAATCCAACTATAATGCAACGAATTAACGAAGAAGAGAAACAATCGCCAACCAAGACCAATTTAGACAAGAAGGTGTTAGGTGTTATTTGTCGACCAGTTACCAATGAATTGACCATCAACTTGAGTGTTATACTTGAAAACTACAGCTCCAATATGATTATAAAACGCAACGTCTTGCAAACTATAACGAAGATATTTGAAACAATTGGAATCTTGGGACCCTATATCGTAAAGGCTAAAATAATACTTCAAAACATCTGGAAAAGAAATTTAGATTGGGACGACATAATACCTGAGGACCTAAAGAAGGAATGGATAAAATGGCGAGAAAAACTTTCATTGCTCAATAATTATTTTATATATCGATGTTTAATTAAAATACCCACAAACGAACCAGAACATGTGAGGTTAAGACTAGTAATGAAACATGCCTGCGGCGACCTATCCAGTTGTTACACCCCCTTGAGATTGAGCTAAATAAAACAAATATAGACAATGCAAGTCCAAAACTCTTCTATCATTTGAGTCCAATGTTTCAACCCTAGAAAAACTTCTTCAATCTCTATATTCGGAAGAAGTAAGATATAAATCAAGGGTTAAAATTTGATATAGTTATTAGCAAAATTTATTTACTTAAAAACTACCTAATCCACCTACCTAAAATTTGGTGAACGAATGTAAAATAAATTTACCTCGAAAACTACTTAGCTGATCTGAACAAAATTTGGTAAGTAAAAGGCGTTTAACCAATAAAGACCTAGCGTTACCATACGGTAACGACGAATATAGGTTAATCTGTTAACATTTATATCTTGTGTTTTTGGTTTTATAAGGTAGATAGTGCCATAGAGATGTACTAGGTATTCGCTCCGAGTTGTCTGTTAGTTTAGATTTGACTTGGCTAGAGTACGGCTGTACTGATTATTTTTGTTGTGACTATTTCGCTGAAGTTAAAAATATGGAGGATATACATTTCAAGTAAGTATTTTTTGCTTATTTTTTTTATCAAATATATATATATTTGTTGCGTATTGTCCTTCATAAATATATAAGATTTTATTCTGTATTTTGATTTTTGTATTAGCTATAGTGAATTTTCCAATAACATGGATTTTTTCTCGGTGTTACCGAATGGTAACGCCAGGCCAATACGCTATAAAAAATTCCTTGATAGTCAATCGTGTTTTTTGTTTCAGACGTGGTTTTACATTGCAAGAAGCTCTAGATCTTGCCTACTCGGAAGATGTGGATGCAATTTACGTTGAGCCGCTTGAATCTAGGGCCGGCCCTAGACATTTTGGCGCTCCGGGCAAAACCTCCCCCCCCCCCGTTTTTTTTTAAACTAAATCTTATGCGACCATATCAGAAAGTCAAGAAACATTGAAAAAAAATATAAAAAAACGTTTTATTACAAACTCAATCATCAGATAACAAGATAAGCAGTTTAGCACTTAAGGCAAAATAACAAAAATTAAAATGTAGTAATGCTAACTAAACTAATATCCCATATTATAAATAAATTCTAACTAACCAAAGTAATTAAAATGCCCTTTTTCTAACTGTTCTTTTAGCAAACTCACGAACCAGTGATTTCAAGTCTAATTTGTCACTAATTTGGTGTTCTATAGCTATCATTGCCAATCCATTGAGACGATATTGCGTCTGCATCGTTCTGAGATAATTTTTTATTATTTTTAGTTTTAAAAAGCTTCTTTCCCCTGAAGCGACAGTGGCTGGCAATGTAAGTAGGATTCTTAATGCTATGCTGAGGTTTGGTGCGAATTTAAGTGTAGCGATAAACTTGAGAACTTTAACAGTGGTTTTCTTTTTTGTTAATAATGACGAAACAATTTCATCGGTTAGTTCCAGGACGTTAAGATCGCTTGAATTTCCATCAGTTAAAACTACTTCCAAATCTTTGCAATGAGCCAGTAGCTCATTTCTGGGTATGTCTTTTAGACCAAAAATATTATACAAAAAGCTGAATTAATTACTGTGAGTATTTAGCAAATTATATCTGGTTTCCAAGGCATTTATTGCTTGATCTATAATGTAAAAAAAAAATCTAATTTATATTTTTGTTTGAGGTCTTGAACGGGTTCATCCGGGCCCTTATACAAAAACGTTCTTGTTTTGCTTCTGACACGATGACGTTGGTGTCGTGGTTTCGAAATTAGCTTCCACGTCAATCTCTGAAGCAAGCTCGGTTGCTTCTAAAATGATGCTTTCAAAAGCTTCATCTGATCTCAGGTTTTCAAAGAAGGGTTTGCAGTTGCTAAGCATATTAATAGCTTGTGACATATTAAAATTTACAGTTTGCAAAAGTTTGCTGATGGGGTTAATATGACTCAAAATTTGTACCAGATCACAACAGAGCATATGAATTTGAACTGCTTCTAATTATTTAATAATCCGCTAGCCTCGTCTCTGATCATATTATCGATTTCTGAATCTTCATATATACTGTACAAAGCATCGTGAATTGGATCAATTTGAAACCGCAGAGCTTTTAATGAGTCGACTCGACTTTCCCATCGCGTATCACTCAATGGTTTTAGGGTGTAAGTATCAATATATTTCAGTAATATTACCCAACGAAAAGAAGAGGAAGAAAAAAATGTATATAACTTTTGAACAATATTGAAGAAGTTGGCTTTCTCAAACGAGGATTTTGCCATATCGTTTACAACCAAATTTAGCAAATGGCTGCTGCATGGAACATATGCTATGGGGTTTATATTTCTAATTCTTGTTTGTACTCCCGATTTTTCTCCTCTCATATTGGAACCATTGTTGACCGCGCATGTTTTCTACTTTAAGCCTATTTTTCTCTAGCTCTTCTAGTAAAACCTCCGACAATTCCTTAGCTGTTGATCTCTCAATGGGTAGAAAACCCAAAAAATGTTCGTTGATATTAACTTAAACTTCATACTCTGATTCCTGTATGGAGACAAATCTTACCACAAATTTCATCTGTTCTACTTTACTTGCATCGGGAGTACAGTCACATCACGGACTTGCTCAATGATGTGGTGCTTTATGTTGTCATGCAATAATTCAATTATTTCATTTTATATAGTTTTCCCTAGATATGTAGCTTTGATTTCTTCTTTATTGAGGACTCCTCGAAAAGCTAGAGAGCTCTCACCTAGCATTTTAACGACTAATATAATGCGTAAAAGAACTTCAGACCAGTGATTTATCTCAGAATTAACGAGTCTCTGAGAAACTGCATCTATTGTTTCACCTATTTTCAATCTTTGCCTCAATTCAAGCCATGATTTCAAACAATCTATATTTTAGCATTTTCATGATGTGCTAAAGAGTCCCCTAAATGCTTCCAGTCTTTAAATCCCCGATTGTCAACACCGCTCAAGCTAGATGGTGCAGCAAAAAGTCGACATGGAAAACAGTACAAAGCGTTTTGAAATACGTAATATACCATCCATTCTCTTAAAACCTCTTCTCCATTTCTAAGCCTTTTATTGTAACGTTTTGGTGAGAATCTTCTATGCTGATCATCAAAAGGATCAAAATTATACAAAGGTGCAACTGGAACACGTTTAACCAAAAAAACTCTATCTGCTGCACGCTGACGCACGGGTCAGAAGAGATGCTTCGGACGGTAGCCTTTTCTAAATGTTTCTCTAAGGTCTACACAACTTGCGAATTTTGATTTTGGAACTACATCACTACACGCCAAACTCGTTTGAGATGACTTACCCAGCTCACTAATGCTGACGGTTACGTCCAAAGGGGGATCCATATCCGGAAAGTCAATATCTAGGTGCTGGGCGTTGTTCAAATGTTGGTCGGTTGTGGGAGCGTTGAAACTACCTTCTTTCAAGAAGTTCTGCAGCGCATCTAACTGTTTTTGAAGCTGTTTGCTTGTTCAATATCCGCTTTTTAAATTCGCTCCCAGAGGGTTTTCTCTTAGCATCGGACATTTTGGTTTCTGAAACAAATTAATTAAAATAAAAGATAATACTGATATAAAAAAGCCATCATTTGATTTAAATTATAATTTCCCCCTTGTGCGCCACTGGATTAAAAAAATGTATTTTATTCAACTCCAGACTTAATTACCTTTCTCTTGATACCACACAAGCCATTTTTTGATGTAAACTCTAATTTTTGAAATCCCCCCTTGTGCGCCACTGGCTTAAAAAATAAAATGCATTTTATTCAACTCCAGACTCAATTACCTTTTTTGAATGATAGAATAGTTTTGGACTTGCATTGTCTTTAATTTGTTTTACATCACAACGTTTCAACTGGTAAGTATCTCCAGTCGTGAATACTGTAGTATTCACCTGAAGACGACTGGAGATACTTACCAGTTGAAACGTTGTGATGTAAAACAAATTAAAGACAATGCAAGTCCAAAACTATTCTATCATTCAAGAAACATCATTGTCTCCAACCTTCAAACAGACTCAATTACCTTTTATTTCATACCACACAAGCCATGTTTTGATCTATACTCTAATTTTTGAAATCTACCCCCCACCCTTTTTTTGGCTTATGTCTGATGGATTTTATTAGTTTTTAAAAATGAAAACAAAAATTAAAACACTTACCTTCACAGAAGCCAAACGCACTGGACAATTTGCAAAAGCACTTTTTTAAAGCTTTTTTGCACTAACAATTTAAACAAACTATTTTATTTCGCACCAGTCGAAGTCTAGTGGCAAATAATGCATTGTTTTAAGTCCTTTTTATATGCAGTTAAAAAGGGCTGTTAGATCTTGTTTCGCTTGGTTTCAAAATTGTTGTTTCCTGTATGTACAGTCGTGTTGCCACGGGCCGAAAAACTTGTCAAGGCGGTGGTTGAGTGGTTTGTCATGTTAAATTGAATTCAACTAGATTTTGCCTTAATGTTTAAATATATTATATTATTTAAATTATGTGCTTAGAAATAAAAATGATAAATTCCGCCTGCCGCCTCTTAATCTTGTCAACTCTCAGTCAAATCTTGCAACGCGTTTTTGAGAAAATTCCCGTGAACCGATTTCAATAAAATTTGGTATGCTTACAAGGGTCCGATGACAATGCAATATTATGAAAAATTATTTATTGATATGATATCAGAATGCTAAAAAAATATTCTTTACTTTTTAGTGCATTTTATAAAAGCCTGTAACTTAATTTTTTTTATCAGTTTATATTCATTTTCCATGATTTTGGCGCCCCTAGATCATTGCGCTCCGGGCGGCCGCCCGGATCGCCCTACCCTGGGGCCGGCGCTGCTGAATATAATGTACTGACTGATGAAGATTCAGGAGATGAGGATTCTGGAGGCACAATTGACCACCTTTTAGGTCGCCAATTAAGAGCTGCAGCTGAAGTAAAATTTGTACATAAGTATACAAGTGATGTGCCAGACTATTCTCACCTAAATGTAGCAGCATTAAAACCTAAAAAATCTACCAAAAACTATAACTGGATTCACGGTAATTTACAATCACAAACAAGAAATTTTCCAGAACCTGATTTTAATAAATATAAGGAACTCTCACCACTTCAATCCTTTGAGCAATTTTTCGATAAAGGAATATATAAATTTCTTATAGAAGAGACGTCCAGATACGCACAATTAAAAAATGTTTGGCAAATTCACAAAAAGTCCGGTGAAAAATTGACACAACTTGAATTTCGCAGGGATATCGCATCGAGCTATTTAAAAAGTTTTGGTTCCATTGCAAAAACTGGCGGAAGACCAAAAATTTCAAAATCAAGTATATTATATACTTATTCAATCTGAACAAAATTTGGTATAAGTATGTAAACTGAGTTTATAATTGCAGGAAAAATATTTTAAAAATTGCAGTAACCATGACTTTGTTCGCCTGTGAGGTAAATGACATTGGCAGGCATTATTTAATTGCAATTAAAGTTACCTAATTATTGGATGTAACAAACTGTTTGTGTGATGAAAGAAATTTTGTAAGAAAAAAGACACAAAGTCTCGGCCTCAAAATCTTTCGGTATATTTATTACGGTAACATGTCTCGACTTAAACTGGCATCATCAGACCTAAATAAGTAAATACAAATATAAATTGCACGAAAAAATTAAATAAAAAACTAATTACCTACCTTATTAACAGTTAAAAATTTTTAAAACAAACGCCCGCACATTATAATAGAAAAAACGATATTAACCCAAACGTAGGACAAAGCCAGTTGATTGCCTATTCCAACTTAAGGTACCCAAAGTCCAACTTAAAGGTCGCGTCAAAAAATAAATAGAAACAAAAACAAACAGCTATACCCTTTTGAAGTTATTAAAAATCAGATGGGGCTCGAAATAAAAACATCATTTACACAGGCATTTACACCTACTGGACTTTTCTTGGCCTTAGTAATCTCCATTTTTTTGAGCAAGTCGAGCTTTTTACTTTTTTTGTGTAATAAGGTTACGTTTTCAGGTGTGGAAAAACTGTATCCCGATGTTAGCAAATGCTGATTTTGTTTCTGTTATGTCGAAATCTTTATATTTATTAAAGAAACTAAGATGTTCACCCCTCTAGTAGATATTTTCCTTCTTGACTGGCCGACGTACACAGCGGGACAATCATTACAATACAACGAATATACTCCTGAGATAGACAAATGGTCTATCCTACACTTTGTTTTTATTAAGTGTTTCTTAACGGTGTTATCAGTCCTAAATGCTATTGAAACATTTAGATTTTTTTTTTAAATTTGCGAGTTGAAAAGAGATATTACCAAAAAAAGTGATACATCAGAATTGTTTGTTAGTTATAGGTTAAGCGTGAATTATGTTAAATAAATATTTGAATTTATTTACAAATTTGAAATAAGTTTTGTTGATAGTGCTTTTTGGAAACTCATTATTTATGCTGATCTGTTTATTTAAATTTTATTTTGTGTTAAAAGCATCTCTAGACAAAGGGAGTTTGAACAATCTGTAAAAAAATTTATTAAAGGAAGCAAATTTATGAAAATATGGTGAATTAGATGAAAATTGAATTATATTATCGGTTGATGAAGACTTTCTAAATATTTCAAAGATGAAGGGCGTTTTGGATCGTACACTATTGACCTTGCAATATTTTAACTCTTCCAAGGACAGATTATATCCTATGAATCCTAGGACACCCTTGCTTTACGGTTTACCTATAGTTCACGAAGAAGGTATCCCCGTTAGACCAGTAGTATCGTTTGTTAGCTCACCGTGTTATAATCTATCTTCTTGGTTGAATAGCGTTCTTAGAAATGTTACTGATTTCCAGAGCACATGGATGGTGGATTTTGCTAATTACCTAAAAAATATTCATATTCCACAAGATGCAATTCTAATTTCTTTAGACGTAAAAAATCTATTCCCCAGCGTACCACCTGTTGATTGCATCACTCTAGTGACAGGTTTGCTGACGAAGAAAAGCTTCTCTAATCTGTTAATTTCGGACCTAAAGTTGCTTTTAAAAACCGTCCTTGTTCAGTACTTTTTTCAATTTAGCAGTAAGTTCTTTAAACAAAAATCAGGTCTTGCTATGGGTTCTTGTCTCTCACCTCTTCTTATTAGTGAAGTTTTTATGATTAACTTGGAGAAGAAAATCATGAAAAGTCGCAATGCAAATTTCTTAACAACATATAAAAGATACGTGGATATTTGCATTGACTGGAACGGCAGCGATCATGATTTAACAGACTTTTAAAAATTTGTCAATTCATTACATAATAAAATTACTTTTACATTGGAGAAGGAGAGTGATGGCAAACTTCCTTTTTTAGATCTTTTATTATTAAGAAAAAATAATTCTATAGAGTTTGAAATATTTAGAAAGCCTTCATCAACCGATAATATAATTCAATTTTCGTATATTTCACCATATTCATAAATTTGCTTCCTTTAATTCATTTTTTTTACAGATTGTTCAAAAGCCCTTTGTCTAGAGATGCTTTTAACACAGAATTAAATATAATTAAACAGATCGGCATAAATAATGGATTTCCAATAGGCACTATCAACAAAATTTATTTTAAATTTGTGAATAAATTCAAATATTCATTTAACATAATTCACGCTAAACCTATAACTAACAAACAATTTGCCTTTCTGCCCTTCTTTCGAATTCAGCTTTTTCCCTTTTCGTTCGCTGCCAGGGCCATTCCCGTGGGTTCCGAACCAAGATCCTCAGTCATGCGACACCCCCCAAGGGCTATCAATCCTTGGTTTATTGCCATTGCATGACCTACCGATTGGGGAGTGTCTACCTTCTTCCGCACCCCACGAGATGTCAGATCTCATCCGGCCTGGTTACCGGCGTGAATGAGGTGGGTTGGGAGATGATACCTTTTACACTCTTCCCTGCATTCTTAAATCCACTAAATTTCGGACATACTTTTTTTATTATACGTATGCCCACTCCGGGAATCGAACCCGGGTACCCTCGGTCGAATGCCAGTAGCTCTACCTCTGAGCCACAGCCGCGGTTTAACAAGCAATTCAGATGTATCACTTTTTTTGGTAATATTTCTTTACAACTCTCTTTTTCACACCTGAAAACGTAATATTATTACACCAATGCACTTAAGGTAAAAAACTCGACTTGCTCGAAAAAATGAAGATTACTAAGGTAAAGAAATGTCCAGTACTTGCCTGTGTAAATGATGTTTTTAATTTCAAGCCCCATCTGATTTTTAATAACCTCAAAAGGGAATAGCTGTTTGTTTTTGTTTTTATTTATTTTTTGACGCGACCTTTAAGTTGGACTTTGACTTTGGGTGTCTGAAGTTAGAATAGGCAATTAACTGGCTTCGTCCTACGTTTCGGTTAGTATCGTTTTTCCTGTTATAATGTAGGTACGTGTGTTCGTTTTAAAATTTTTTAAGTGTTAATAAGGTAATTAGTTTTTTATTTATTTTTTCCGTTTAATTTATATTTGAATTTACTTATTTAGGTCTGATGATGCCAGTTTAAGGCGAAACATGTTACCGTAATAAACAGACCGAAAGATTTTGAGGTCGAGAGTCTTTTTTCTTACAAAATATGAAATATCAGGTCTCTTTCAGTAAAAATGGACGAATTCTTCGAATTTGATGAAAGAAAGCTGTTTATTCTAGCTCATTTTGACATATTCAAAGGTTAACTATTTTAATTATTAATAAACTTTTTATTATTAGTGTCAATTTTGTAAAATATGGGGTAAAAGAAAATTATTTTTTTGCAGCTGTCATTTTCAAATTTTTAATTTTAACTAATAATGAAATACAGGAGTTCCAGTATTATTAGTTATATTCTAACTGCTGTCATTTTGACCATTTTTATGCGTAATATTCGCATTTATAAAAAAATATTTTGTTGTTGGGTATAGTTTTCCTGTTATGATTGAATTGTAAAAATATGAAATGAAATATTTGTAAATGTTTTTTGACAATGGTTATATTGACAATTTGAGCGATATGTTCCCGAATAACTGTTAGCGGGAGTGCGATACAAAGTAGACAATAGAATAAATATAATGTTGAAAATGAAAAAAAAAATTAAAAAAAAATATATTTTAAGTACCAAGGAATGCTGTAGAGGTTACGGGCTATCATGAGTTCTTTAAATACCTTACGGTTTATTACTTACCTGCATAGTCCTTTGTTTGCCACCTGTAAATCTATAATAAACTCCAATAAAAGATGAGATTAGTAAGACAGTCACAATTATCACATAGTCCCATAGTCCAAAAAGTGGTTGCGATAAAGCCATTTTTTTAAATTACTTGAAATGCAGGTCAATGTTCGGCTATTTAAATTCCTTATTTGTTGCCAAGTAATCTTGTTCTATCTAAAAAAGAAATAAGTCTGTAATCTACACTCTTTTTGCTAACCTTGCTATCTCACTACATTTTGTCAATTGTCTAGGTGATTAGTTAAACAGATAGTGTAAAGTAAATTGCAGTTATAAAAATTAGCTAAAACTATAGTATGTATAATTTAATTATAAAGAAAAAGTAAGTTTTATAAAATTGAATATCTGTCTGAAGGTTGGAGGCAATGATGTTTCTTAAATGATAGAAGAGTTTTGGACTTGCATTATATTTATTTGTTTTTTATCACAACGTTTTAACTGGCAAGAATCTCCAGTTAAAACATAAACAAAAAACAAATAAGGACATTGCAAGTACAAAACTCTTCTCTCATTTAAGAAGCAGTGTCATTGTCTTCAACCTTCAAACATAATGTAATGTTTGTTATTATTTGTCTTATATTATATTTAATGAGTTAAATATCTGATGTACAGGGTGTTATAACTTATGATATATTTAATGAAGATTTTACAGTTCTCGTGCAGAACTACCCGTACGCTTAGTCTTTTTCCCCTTTTTCTCTTTGTTGGGTAAGTCGAAACTATTTTAGCTTCTGTCTACTTGATATGACAGCCGTGTGTCCCGGCAAGGTCCTCTGCACCTGATTTCTCGGTCTCTTCTTTCAGCGTATGGTTTCTATGTTCCTTGATCTTTCTTTCGAATTAGTATTTCACCAATGTAAAATCGCAGGGGATCCGGTATACACAGTTTTCCTGTCTTTTTGACTTATTGGTTTCGTCAGGTGGCTTCTTAAAGTGTCTCTCCACTAGTCTTCTAATCCTCTCAGATACTTCTTTGACATACGGAATGTTGAGTGTTGGTTGTGCATCTTTTGCTACTTTTGTGTAGGTCGAAAATCTTCACACTAACGTCTCTGTAAAAGATGCACTTAATGTTATCTGAAGCAGACTTAAGGAAGAACAAACTCTAAAAGAAATAACAACGCTACCTACTAATGCCATCATGGAACTTTTAGAATGTTGCTTAAATAATTCTTATTTCCAAGAAAAAGATCAGGTGCAGCTGACCACGCCTCTAAACATGGTCATCATATCAAGTGGACAGAAGCTGAAATTCTGCATAGAAAACCGCACTGGAGGAAGGGTAAGCTGCTTCCAAAACTCTTCTATCATTCAATAAATTGAATGTACGATCCCTAATATTATTTACTGGGTCATCAAGAATATTTAACTGGAAGTATCCCAACTTAATGATTTTAAAATCATCTTTTTACTTGGTTAAAAAACATTAACTAATTTTAATGTTGTACGACTTTTTTATAAATACACCAGTACAGAAGATAGAGATTTGTTGTAGCTTAAGATTGTCAGCAATGAAATTACATAAATACAGTAAACACAATAAAATAATCCTTGTTTACCGATTTAAAAATAGTAGTTTGTACAACAAGAGTGGATATGATGTCCATATCGCAGGAAGAAGTAAATTGAGCACGACGCCGTAGGCGGAGTGCTCAAACTTCCGAGCGCAATATGGACAATCCACTCGAGTTGTACAGTATATTTTTTCTACGACTTAACTTCTGAACTTCATGCTAAAAATTTTAAAATTTTATTATTATTTAAATTAGGCATCATATAACTTATCTTTTAATAAAAATAAAAATGGATTTTTTTCTAGAAATCTTATAATTTCGTCTGTTTTATCGGATTATCTTTATGTTCCACCATTTAAGGAAGAATTACCAGTTAATTTTCTGTTTGTTGCGTATAATAAAAGTTTTAAGATAAATTGGGGTTGGATCCCCGTTCAAAATACATCGGCAAATATCCCCGTGCACAAATATTTATAATTATTATTTATATGGAAAAAATAACCAAGGTTAGTAAGAAAACGTTTAATTGGTAGGTAAATAGTACATTTTATGCAAAGGTTGTAGTAATTGTCTAGAAATGAGTGAAAAGAAAGATATTTTTGAAATAAGAAAGTGCGTCTGTGCGCAAATCTTTAGTTCGGTCAGAAAATAACAATAATTTGGTAATATTTTGGTATTAATTTTGTTATTATACCTTCGATTTTTGCACCATTTCCTGTACTCTTTAGGAAAATATTGTGTATACGTAGACTCTGGAATAAATGTTTTGATTTAAATTTAAAAAGAACAAATTTCATCTGACAGATTTGCATATTTTTGAAGCTTATTGTTAACCTAACTTCTCTCAACTGTCAGAAAACGAATTTACAACATGAAAATTTGGCTTCTCTGTCATTGACTACTGTGATTGGTCAGTTTCATAACCTAACTAGGATGGATATGAAATTTTGCCGCACAGTTAACTGGAATAGCCTACCCAAGCTAGCCCAAAATTTAGTGTTCTTGTGATCAAAAAGACTCCAGAAAATGGAACACCTTGCAGCATTAAAAAAGGATTGAGAACACACCGGGAGTGTGCATCTCCATTATGCCGTAAGCATAATGTATCCCCAGTACCACGCCGTGCGCGTGAGGGATCAATACGCCGGATGCGTAAGAGGACCATACGCCGTGAGGAACAACACGCCGGAAGCGTGACCGACTTAAGGGCCATAGGCTCAGTTTAACGTGAAGCAGAATCTTAAGAGATCTTATTTATGTCACCTTGCCTTCAGAATGTCTTCTTGTTATTAAGTTATTAATAACAATTAATCGGAAGTTTTAATTGCTATGCAATGCATCACAATTATTATTATAAATCACTTTATTTACTTTAAACTTTATAAGTACTCTATCGGTGTTCGGCGCGGTTTAGTCAAGGTTTAGTGCTTTTCTATAACGCCGAAATTATAGGGAACTGTAGTTTACAGCGTCCAAGAGTTTCCCAGTTCGAGTTGGGACCCTTATTACTACCTTACCGACTTGGTGTCAGTATGATACCCTTTACCGCTAGAGGGCGATACCGCAGCTCGCTCCCATTACAGTTAATTTTTTTTGTACCCTCGGAAGCGTTTATCCGTTGTCTACAGAGGGCTCTAGCGGTACCATTTTCTTGTATTTTAGGCTTCGAGTGGCCAGGAACTAAGTTTTTGCAGTACCTTTTTTGTCGTTTTTTTTATTAAAATGTTGAGCAGGGTATTACTATTCTGCCAGCCTAACACGCCAAGTTTCTTTCTTTTATAAACCGTGCTAAAGACTGGTAGCTGTTTAGTATTTTTTAATAGCTTGAATAATTTTTGTATTTTCAAGGGATTAATTACTGAGTATCAGGTATGTAATAATCAATAATAATTTGAAACAGCATTTTTGAGGTATCTTATTGAATTTCCTATATATTTTAATTTTTTTGTATTAATGAAATACTTACCTCAATAATAGTTACCTACCTATTTATTTTTCCTTTTACTTTCCCTTCTGGGCAGTAAGCTAATGGGGATTTTTGTGTTTCAGTTTTTTATACCAAGTAAAAAAGTAAAGCACACTGAAGGCTAAGAAATAAAGACTTTTCCTTAAATTGACGATTTGCTTTATTGGTCTAACCCACACAAAACCCTGAGAAAAAACCGTTTCAAACTTCAGGTGAAAAATGGGCGGTCACCAAGCGTCTCCTCCCTTACCTCTTCTACCTTGAGTTCACTCAAGACAAACGTGTTTTGTCCTATATTAAAAGATTAATAATCCCCTTTTTAGAAATTTACCCCTAGGAACCGAGATAGAATAATAAGGAATTTTTTGAAATTAAAAGTTCTCTTACAAAATTATTAACAATTATTGCTGCTGTTTCGAAAACTCTTAGACGAAAAGATCAACTCAATTTCTAACATTTTTTGAACGCCAAAGAGCGACGGTCCCAAAGGGTTTATATTAAATCTAAAATCATTGAAAAATGAACATTTTTAAATTAGAGGATTATAAGACAGTTTGCAAACTAATTATTGAAAAATATTTTATGGTCACCATTAACCTGAAGGATGCATATTGCATATTTTTTAATTTCAGTGTCTTAGTCACATAGGAAGTACCTATGCTTTAGATTTGATAATGACACTTAGAAGTTTAACTGCTTCGACTTATCCTGTACACCTAGAATTTTTTCAAAAACTGTCAAACCTGTCTTAGCTCTTCTAAGAGATAGGGGATTGCTATCCAATGTTTATCTGGATAATTTTTTATTACTTGGAATTAGTTATTTATCGTGTCAAAAAAATGTTTTTCTCACCAAAAACATATTAAATAGATTAGGGTTATTATAAATGTTCAAAAAAGTTGTGAACTGTGAATATGAAACTTAATTATCGTCATTTTTACTTATGTAGGTACTCTTGTAATATTTTACATTTTTGATAAAATACATATGTATGAAATAAATGGTATGGAAAATGCTATAGCTGTACAATTTCTAGGATTATTACAGTGCGAGAATGTAAAATTCTTGCATGTTTTCTTATAGCTTTAAACATCTACATGGCTATGTGTGTGAAGAGAGCAACGAAAATTAGCGGCAACGGTTTTTTTACCGTAAAACCTAGCCACGAATTTAGCGTCAAATTGTCAATTGCGCCTGCATATTTGGCAACGATTTATCACAGCAACGAAAATGGTTACATCTCCCTGTAGCCAAAAGCTCAATCAGTTGGAAAAAGTGTGAATGTGGCCACGGTAGTTTAAAATATTAATATTTTTTAACTTTAAATAATTAGCAACGAATCTTAACTTTACTATCAATAAAATAATTAAATCCTAATTTCTTTAAAACTGTTGATTTAAACACACCTATTTTTTTTTGTGAAGCTTAGCTTAAATCCTTACTATATTTCTAGCTTATATGACATACTCCAGAAAATGTCGGGGACTTTGTAAAAAATTAATAACTTCGAGATTCGCTTATAAATTGGAAAGAAATTGCATTTACATCCGAAATAAAAGTTTAGACGCCACCATATTATAAGGGATGTTAGACTATACCTATAGCTTACGTATCCACTATATGACATATTCCAGAAAATGTCGGGGACTTTGTAAAAAATTAATAACTTCGAGATGCCGCTTATAAATGGAAAGAAATTCTATTTACATCCGAAATAAAAGTTTAGACGCCACCATATTTTAAGGGATGTTAGACTATACCTATAGCTTACGTATCCACTATATGCAAATTAATAACATCGAGATTCCGCTTAAAAATTGGAAAAAAATTTGGGGTTGTGCATTGTCATTTTAATTTAACTTAGTTTATATCAAATTAAACAACAGCATTATCGGACAGAAATGGCAATAATAAATAGAAGTTATCATTAGATATCAAACAAGAACAATATCACACTGCCAAAATGCTATAAATTAAAGAAACTATTGTACTTCGCATTCCATAAAATAAGAAAGAATATCAAGAAAGAAATAGCCTTTCATTGTTAGCAATATAAACAAACAATTTTAATAGAGATCTATTGTAAAATTACGTTATAAATATATATTTACTTTAAATGTAATCTTATAGTTAGTGTTAGTACAAACTCTTTTAGGAATAATAGGGTCCAAATAATATATTTTCGGACATTGACCAGACACTCTTATCACCATATTTCTTCTTTGCCTGTAATATGATAATTTATATTTGTGTTGGTATGGATGTTTTTATATATGGTAAGCTATAGGTATAGTCTAATATCCCTTATAATATGGTGGCGTCTAAACTTTTATTTCGGATGTAAATGCAATTTCTTTCCAATTTATAAGCGGCATCTCGAAGTTATTAATTTTTTACAAAGTCCCCGACATTTTCTGGAATATGTCATATAGTGGATACGTAAGCTATAGGTATAGTCTAACATCCCTTAAAATATGGTGGCGTCTAAACTTTTATTTCGGATGTAAATGCAATTTTTTTTCAATTTATAAGCGGCATCACGAAGTTATTAATTTTTTACAAAGTCCCCGACATTTTCTGGAATATTGCATATAGTGGATACGTAAGCTATAGGTATAGTCTAACATCCCTTAAAATATGGTGGCGTCTAAACTTTTATTTCGGATGTAAATGCAATTTTTTTCCAATTTATAAGCGGAATCTCGAAGTTATTAATTTTTCACAAAGTCCCCGACATTTTCTGGAATATGTCATATAGTGGATACGTAAGCTATAGGTATAGTCTAATATCCCTTAAAATATGGTGGCGTCTAAACTTTTATTTCGGATGTAAATGCAATTTTTTTCCAATTTATAAGCGGCATCTCGAAGTTATTAATTTTTTACAAAGTCCCCGACATTTTTTGGAATATGTCATATAGTGGATACGTAAGCTATAGGTATAGTCTAACATCCCTTATAATATGGTGCGTCTAAACTTTTATTTCGGATGTAAATGCAATTTTTTTCCAATTTATAAGCGGCATCTCGAAGTTATTAATTTTTTACAAAGTCACCGACATTTTCTGGAATATGTCATACAGTGGATACGTAAGCTATAGGTATAGTCTAACATCCCTTAAAATATGGTGGCGTCTAAACTTTTATTTCGGATGTAAATGCAATTTTTTTCCAATTTATAAGCGGCATCTCGAAGTTATTAATTTTTTACAAAGTCCCCGACATTTTCTGGAATATGTCATATAGTGGATACGTAAGCTATAGGTATAGTCTAACATCCCTTAAAATATGGTGGCGTCTAAACTTTTATTTCGGATGTAAATGCAATTTTTTTCCAATTTATAAGCGGCATCTCGGAATTATTAATTTTTTACAAAGTCCCCGACATTTTCTGGAATATGTCATATAGTGGATACGTAAGCTATAGGTATAGTCTAACATCCCTTAAAATATGGTGGCGTCTAAACTTTTATTTCGGATGTAAATGCAATTTTTTTTCAATTTATAAGCGGCATCTCGAAGTTATTAATTTTTTACAAAGTCCCCGACATTTTCTGGAATATGTCATATAGTGGATACGTAAGCTATAGGTATAGTCTAACATCCCTTAAAATATGGTGGCGTCTAAACTTTTATTTCGGATGTAAATGCAATTTTTTTCCAATTTATAAGCGGCATCTCGAAGTTATTAATTTTTTACAAAGTCCCCGACATTTTCTGGAATATGTCATATAGTGGATACGTAAGCTATAGGTATAGTCTAACATCCCTTAAAATATGGTGGTGTCTAAACTTTTATTTCGGATGTAAATGCAATTTTTTTCCAATTTATAAGCGGCATCTCGAAGTTATTAATTTTTTACAAAGTCCCCGACATTTTCTGGAATATGTCATATAGTGGATACGTAAGCTATAGGTATAGTCTAACATCCCTTAAAATATGGTGGCGTCTAAACTTTTATTTCGGATGTAAATGCAATTTTTTTTCAATTTATAAGCGGCATCACGAAGTTATTAATTTTTTACAAAGTCCCCGACATTTTCTGGAATATTGCATATAGTGGATACGTAAGCTATAGGTATAGTCTAACATCCCTTAAAATATGGTGGCGTCTAAACTTTTATTTCGGATGTAAATGCAATTTTTTTCCAATTTATAAGCGGAATCTCGAAGTTATTAATTTTTCACAAAGTCCCCGACATTTTCTGGAATATGTCATATAGTGGATACGTAAGCTATAGGTATAGTCTAATATCCCTTAAAATATGGTGGCGTCTAAACTTTTATTTCGGATGTAAATGCAATTTTTTTCCAATTTATAAGCGGCATCTCGAAGTTATTAATTTTTTACAAAGTCCCCGACATTTTTTGGAATATGTCATATAGTGGATACGTAAGCTATAGGTATAGTCTAACATCCCTTATAATATGGTGCGTCTAAACTTTTATTTCGGATGTAAATGCAATTTTTTTCCAATTTATAAGCGGCATCTCGAAGTTATTAATTTTTTACAAAGTCACCGACATTTTCTGGAATATGTCATACAGTGGATACGTAAGCTATAGGTATAGTCTAACATCCCTTAAAATATGGTGGCGTCTAAACTTTTATTTCGGATGTAAATGCAATTTTTTTCCAATTTATAAGCGGCATCTCGAAGTTATTAATTTTTTACAAAGTCCCCGACATTTTCTGGAATATGTCATATAGTGGATACGTAAGCTATAGGTATAGTCTAACATCCCTTAAAATATGGTGGCGTCTAAACTTTTATTTCGGATGTAAATGCAATTTTTTTCCAATTTATAAGCGGCATCTCGGAATTATTAATTTTTTACAAAGTCCCCGACATTTTCTGGAATATGTCATATAGTGGATACGTAAGCTATAGGTATAGTCTAACATCCCTTAAAATATGGTGGCGTCTAAACTTTTATTTCGGATGTAAATGCAATTTTTTTTCAATTTATAAGCGGCATCTCGAAGTTATTAATTTTTTACAAAGTCCCCGACATTTTCTGGAATATGTCATATAGTGGATACGTAAGCTATAGGTATAGTCTAACATCCCTTAAAATATGGTGGCGTCTAAACTTTTATTTCGGATGTAAATGCAATTTTTTTCCAATTTATAAGCGGCATCTCGAAGTTATTAATTTTTTACAAAGTCCCCGACATTTTCTGGAATATGTCATATAGTGGATACGTAAGCTATAGGTATAGTCTAACATCCCTTAAAATATGGTGGTGTCTAAACTTTTATTTCGGATGTAAATGCAATTTTTTTCCAATTTATAAGCGGCATCTCGAAGTTATTAATTTTTTACAAAGTCCCCGACATTTTCTGGAATATGTCATATAGTGGATACGTAAGCTATAGGTATAGTCTAACATCCCTTATAATATGGTGGCGTCTAAACTTTTATTTCGGATGTAAATGCAATTTCTTTCCAATTTATAAGCGAATCTCGAAGTTATTCATTTTTTACAAAGTCCCCGACATTTTTTGGAGTATGTCATATAAGCTAGAAATATAGTAAGGATTTAAGCTAAGCTTCATAAAAAAAAATAGGTGTGTTTAAATCAACAGTTTTAAAGAAATTAGGATTTAATTATTTTATTGATAGTAAAGTTAAGATTCGTTGCTAATTATTTAAAGTTAAAAAATATTAATATTTTAAACTACCGTGGCTACATTCACACTTTTTCCAACTGATTGAGAAATTCGTGGCTACAGGGAGATGTAACCATTTTCGTTGCTGTGATAAATCGTTGCCAAATATACAGGCGCAATTGACAATTTGACGCTAAATTCGTGGCTAGGTTTTACGGTAAAAAAACCGTTGCCGCTAATTTTCGTTGCTTTCTTCAAACACATTACATGGCTCTATTTACGAAGTCGGGGCCTGAAATATAATTAAAAGATCAAACTAACTTACCTAAGTGATGTTCGATCTTAATTATATCCAAGCCTCGACAAAGTAAATAGTACCCACCCTACGCCCTTTTTGGTTGTCTACAAAACTTCCAAAAATCCCAACAGAAAACGTGCGAAAATTTTAATCTTTGAAAAGAATGATTCATAAATCCCGAGATCGGTATAGTACCGAAGTTGCGCTTTAAAACAGTGTGTAACCGCGACGCAAGGGGTACTACAATGGCTCTATTGACTTCGTCGAGGCCTGGATATAATTAAGATCGAACATCGCTTAGGTAAGTTCGTTGGATTTAATTATCTATCTATAGTCTGGTCAAATTGGACCAAAAAATGAGAGTGAAGGTACATAAATTTACAACAAGTTGAAAATCAGTGAAAATGTTCAAAATACAATTATAAATAAAATTTGTAAGTTCCCATAATTCCCGTGTATGGAAAAAATTTAACCCGAGGTCATAGGTCAAAAAAATGAGTTTCTCGCGATTTTTAGCAAAACGGTGTAACGCCTTTTTATTTTTAATTATAATTATTTTTAATGAAACATCTAACCTTCAAAAAAAAAAAAAAATATTACTATCTGAGTTTACTTCGCAAAATTGAGGTTTAATATGCACCTGAACATTGACGGCCGTTAGCTTTTCGACAGTGGAGAAGGGGGGGTTTAATATAACCAAGAGGGCGCCACGCGATTTAATAAATTAACGTCAAGTCAGTTATTTGTTGTTAAAAGTAGGAGCACCAATAAATCGCGAATTGGTATCACCTACACCTGCAATCAGCTTAGTAATCTCCTAAAATATCAGTCCACACCTATAGCGCATGCGCGCAAATAAAACAAAATAATTTTCCCTAAAAGAGTTGGAACAATATTTATTATTTAATTCAATGTGGATAAAATCTTAGGGAAAATCTAAATGAATTTCAGTTGAGAATAAAGATACCTTATTGGCTCGATTACGCCCAGTATCTAGTTACTTGGTTGATTACTATTGTTGACAAAATGGCGGAAGGCGATTCGTAAATATATTTTTAAATAAATTGGTAATCACTTATCAGTAATAAGTTAGCCTCGGGCCAAATTAACCGGGCAACTAGTATGGGGTAACGGCTATCTAAAAAGAACACAACTGAATAATACGAAGGTAAGTTACTTAAGGTAGTTCATAAATCAAAAGTCATAACCTTAAACCTGTACTCTTAAATATCATAAAATATAATATATACCGTCAGCGCAGGATATGATCATATACCTTTACATAAACGCTAGTAAATTATCAAAATGAAATTTCTGATATTCAGAATGCAACGTTACCAAATCAACAGCAGTTTAAGTAAGATAAAAATAAAATAAATATTATTAGAAGAATGTACTTCTTCCTCACCAATACAAAATCAAAACTAAAACATCTTGTGCTTTATAAAGCTCATTATACAGTTACTTATTTACAATTACTTACTAACATATAACATGAAACGCTAGAAAATACAATGCAAAAATAATAGCCCTCACTATCCCTCTCTTAATTCTTATGCACATCAGTGCAGCCCCTGACTTGAGTCCCAACACGGTTAATCAATGCACGGATATCAACACGAGTAATTCACAATGAGTAATTTTCAATCAAAATATACATGGATGCAAGTAAATGTTCATACGGCTACTATTAGCAACTAGGAATACCAACACGGATAATAAACACGTGTAGGCTTCAATTAACGTATGTCTATAGGACTCTATCTAGTAGCTATTTGTGTCTGCATATTCTTATGCCTTTAATAAAATTTAAAAAAAATATAACATGTTCAAAAACTTGCGCTTTTCCTGAATAATATTGAAGCTAGAACGTGGAGCTCAACTGCACTGGGTCTGCGGGTTGATTCTTCCAGCGGGCAGTGTCAAGAGATAGGCTATTATGGACAGGACAGAAACAGGTGGTACCATCAAATACACCAAAACCACACAAGAACCTCTTCACATCGGCTCCTCGAGACAACAGGAAACCCAAATTATATGTGAAGACAAAATTAAAAGGTAGGACTTAAAGCCTAAAACCTAAAACCTAAAACCCCTGAAAAGAAAAGAGATCGTTAGACTCATTTTCCGTCCAGTAGCACGTGTAATAGGTACTATTACATCAATCGATAACTATACAATTTAATATACATTTGCGAATATAAAAATGAATCGAAAAATTAGCGAAACATACCTTAGTTTTTGTGCGGGGTTACTGTGTTACGATGTAGGGAAGACATACTCCAAAGAAATAATCTCCAACCACGTGGATGCGGGGCCAATACCATAAAACAGACCATCAAGCAAAGCTTCCAAAATTGGCATAAATCCCGCTTAAATTCACTGAATAATAATCCCTTTTCTCCAAGGCGCCACACTACTTTTAGTGGCGAAATATATTCAGCAAAATACTTTGGAAAATGGAGGACTTCCTGCCCCTTGGGCTTACATCTATAAGAAGACGATGAAATTCCTCTCCGAGATACGAAGAGAACTTCTTAAGAATGAAAGCGACGTTGCCGCCTTTCCGCCAGTTTCCCCACACCTAACGATGAATCGGCGAAACTACCAACCAGAATCGACGGGTACAACCATTATTTTGCTCAAATACACACGTCCAGGGTAGCACATACACCTACGACCCTAATAACTCAAAACTACCAGCAAAACCCAGGAATTCCCTCGATTCCAGTTCTTAATAAGCATGCGACGTCATGTGACGTCATAACTGTCTTCGCCTAGGAATTTCAAGATCACGACCCGGCAACATTGCATCGGATGATAAAATGGCCGATCCATGCGGTAGCAAAATGACCTGGCTGCCATAGACCAGTCGATAATGTCGGATCTCTGCATTATCGGCCGAACGCCAATCACAACATCCAAATCTTGAAATTCACGTACTCGTCCGGTCGAAACGTCATACTTTGACGTTATGCGTCAAAGTCCGACAGATAAATCAAAATTAACCTGTAAATTTTTCGGAAAGAAATAGAAAAATTTACCACAAAACCTATAATCGATGTCTGTAGGTAAGTACTCTCTTCGATTATCCATTACATATTACCTAAAAACAATCCCAAAACCTTGCTATCTTATATTTTCCAACCTCGAATTGTAAATAGACACTTATTGATTAGCGACTAATTAGTCATTATTTTTAGCTAGAATCGCCACACAACAGAGCAGCTCGAGGCTTAAAGGATCCACCAGACTGTCACGCCTGTATTCCAAGGAAAATTCATGCCTAGAATGCTTCAAAATCACTGCTAAACTTAGGGAGAAGAAAGTAGTCCTGTCAGTGGAAAATCAACGCCTGAGGCTCTAGAAATATGTTAGGGCGACTAAAACATGCCTGAGGTAGGTCCACATAGACAAATTATTCTATTCTATAGAAATCTAATCTATTTTTCTCTTTATTTTTAGGATAAACTTAGCCTTCGGAGGCTTATCGAGCTAATGATGCTTGAAAGTTAAAAGGGGCCCAAATAGCAGCAAGGCACAGGTCCAGTGATGCCTTCTAGAACTTTGCAATGACCTGAGAAGACAGGAGAACCAAAAATGACTACAACACCACCTTTTAATAATAAGAAAACATAAGAAGTACCATGAATTACCTAGAAAGCTGTAAGTACAACGAAAATATCATATCTAAGGGAAGGCTGTGCAACTTTTAAGCAAGAAGGTATTGTAAAACTAGACTATTATGTGAAATTCTATTTAATTAAAACTACTTCTCACAATGAATGTGTAATCTTTTAATTGCAAATCCTGTAGCTTTCTGCTAAAAGAAATATTTAAAGTATTCTTAAGCTTGGATTATTCTATTGAGAAAATGACACGTTACAAATTCCCCCCTTAGCTTCAAGATGATTAACCTCCTGAGGTTAATCGACGTGACAGGGTGCTTCCTTTAAGTCCTTAAGATGCCACACGCCCTGGAGAGTACCTTTCTCGTCTTTGAGCTCGTAAGTCCATGGCGAAACGCGGCATTTGATGATAAATGGTCCAACATACTTAGGTGCTAGTTTCTTATTAAAATGTTTAGTCGCGTCCGAAATAACGTAGTTCTTCCGGAAAACTTTCTGACCAACTATTAACTCTGCATCTCGCTTCCGTAAATTATACCTGGCAACACCTTTATCACCGGCAATTTCAAGCCGTCGTTTAACATCAGTATACAAGTCCATAAAAGCTTTATTTCTCGAAGTCTGTAGCTGGTCTTCTGTACTATTCGGGGCTTGGACATTCGGGGTATAATCTTTCCCTGATAAACACATATTCCGCCCGAAATTCACATAATACGGCGAGACACGTGTGACTTTCTGTCGTGCCGTGCGCAATGCACAAGCTAAGCTATGAATGTTTGTATCCCATAACCTGTGATTGTCTTTATTATACATAGAAATCATCGTCTTGATCGTCCTATTCTGTCTCTCGGTTGGATTTGCTCTAGGGTGATAGTTAGCATTAAACTTGATAGTACAATCATACTTTTCGACAAAACGTTTAAATGCAGCGCTACGGTATTGCGGTCCATTATCGCATAAAAGCAGACGAGGGACTCCAAATACTAAGAACACACTCTCTTCTATCCGCTTTCTGATAGTCTCCGTCGTCGCCTTGCGAAGAGGAAATACCAGAGAGAACTTGCTCAAATAGTCTGTGACGACCAATATAAATGAATTGCCTTTTGTGGATCTTGGTAATGGACCCATTAAGTGTGTCGAGATCATTTCCCACGGTCGTGATGGTTTGGGATGAGATACCATGTGATCTCTGTTTCCGGTTGAGTCACCCTTGTAGGCAATACAGGTATAGCACTTTCTGATATAATTCGCTACATCACTACGCATCTTAGGCCAGTAATATTTCTCAGTTATCCTTGAATAAGTTTTATAAACGCCCATATGACCTGCTGAAGGAGGATCATGTGCCGCCTTAATCACTTCAAATCTATCTTCCTTGGGCACCACAATCTTCCAGCAGTCATTATCTGACGATAGGGCCGGATAATCTTGCTGTACATATTTGTATAAAATACCGTCTTGGCATCCCCATTTCAAAAATCGTAGAGGAGTATCTTTCACATTCTTTTTCATCTTTAAATACCACTTATCTACAACAATCTTTTCTGGTTCCAAACGCTCCCTCACGCTATCTATGACGGGTACAGTTCGGGACATCATATCTGGGAGAGCTAAATCTTGACCTTTCCTATGTTGCACTTTAAAATCGTACATCTGCAGTTTCACTGCCCAACGGCCCAGACGACCAGTTGGATCCTTGAAATTCAGTAACCACTTTAAACTAAAATGATCCGTGATGACCGTAAATGAAATACCTTCTATATAGGGTCTGAGCTTGTGAATAGCCCAAACCAACGCCAACATCTCTCTCTCTGAAGTAGTATATAGTCTTTCCTGCTTGGTTAGCGAGCGGCTTAAATAGCAAATAATTTTATCTCCTTCTTCGTGGGGCTGAACAAGTACGGCGCCTATACCATAACCAGATGCATCAGTTTGTATAATAAATTCTTTACTGTAGTCGGGGCAGCTCAATATTGGGGCTGATACCAATAGTTCCTTTATTTTCATGAAAGCGCTTTCACACGCCTTGGTCCAAATAAATTTATTGTTCTTTTTCGTAAGTGCAGTTATTGGAGCAACAATACTAGAAAATTCAGGGACGAATCTTCGATACCATGAGAAACTTCCAATGACTCTTCGCACTTCAGTAACGGTTTTTGGACGGGCAAGTTCTAACATAGCTCTGACTTTATCTGGATCCACGTGAAGGCCACGCCTATCGACCACATAGCCTAAATACTTCATCTCGGGCCTACAAAACTGACATTTATCCCAACTTACAGTGATGCCGGCTTCACGCAGTCGTCTAAAAACTTCATCTAAAATTTTCAGGTGATCTTCGAAATTTTGCGATACTATTACTACATCGTCTAAGTAAACAAATACTGAGGGCTCTAAGCCTGCTAATATCTGATCAATCAAACGTTGCCAAGTCCCCGGCGCATTGTGAAGCCCGAATGGGAGGCGCTTAAATTGAAATAGTCCTCTGTGACAAATAAAAGCTGTCAATGGTTTAGATGCCTCATCCATGGGGACTTGCCAATACGCACTTTTTATATCTAGGCTAGACAAGTATTTTGCATCTTTCAGTTTGTCCAAGGTCTCAGATACTAGGGGGAGGGGATAGCTGTCTCTATCCGTTACGGCATTCAATCGTCTGTAATCTACACAAAATCTCATTTTATCAGTGTTTTTCTTATTAACAATCACTACAGGGGAAGCCCATGGGCTCCTAGAGGGCTCAATAATATCCTGCATTAACATCTGGTCAATCTCATCATCGATATGCTTCTGCATGACTGGTGACACCCGATAGCTCCTCTGTCTAATCGGTTCTGAACTCGTGATAATCTTATGTTTCACAAGGGTAGTGCAACCAATTTCTGTACCCATTAACTGTTTATGTCTTAAAATAAGCTCTTCCAATTCTAGCTTTTCATTTTCACTTAAGACGGTCTGAAGCTGTTCCGTTTCCAGGCAGCAAATAGAATCAACATTCTTCGAAAAATGCCACTCATTATGCCTCAAATCTGGTACGATACCCATAACAATCCAAAAATCGTAACCAAGAATCAATGAGTGCGGCAAATCCGGTAAAACAATAACCTCAACAATCCTTATTCTATCTCGAAGACGTATGGGTAATTCCAAGGTCCCAATACTCTTAGTTTGCTGTCCATTAGCAACAGTGCAGACCGATTTATTTTCTTTATTCAAAGGTAAGTTTAGGTGCTTCAGTATATTCCATCCTTTTTGTCCAATAAACGTTCTGGATGCTCCAGAATCCAATAATCCTAAAAACTTATAGCCAAGGATATCAACTTCCAAGTAGGGTCTTTCGTCTCGTTGTGTATGGTTAAGTATGTAGTCCAGGATATGTTTATAGCTGGTGGGACGGTTTGGCTTACTCCAAGGCCGACCTCCTAAGAGTGCCGTCGTCCGTTTCCCGAATTACACGTAGGACAGGTGCGTTTTGTAAATCATTGCTTTTTACATCTATAACAATATATGTTGCTATTTTGTGCTGCACATCCTAATGCTCGGTGACCGGGCTTTTGACATTTGTAGCATATTATTTCTCTTTGGTTCCCGTTCGAGTTCCTACTAGTTCCCGGAGCTGAAATTCCAATTTCGTCAACTTGCTCTTCCAAGCTTACATATGCCGAGTCAGGCTCCAAGGACTGAACTTTCTTCGGTGGCATTACATAGTCACCAGACTGCATTCTTTGTTCAATTCTTTTACATAATGACTTCAACTGAGACAAACTCGTAATCTCCAATGCTCCTAATTGAGTCCGAAACAACGGTGCAACATTCCTAAGCAAAATATTCAATTTTGCATCTTCTGAAATAGGGCACTGTAGTCGTTGGAAATATTTCGACATTATCGCCATATAAGTACCTATAGTTTCGTCTGGACCTTGCGTCCGTCGCTTTATTTCTTCTAATAGTCGTTCAGTATAAAACGCGGGCTGATATTCTTCTTTAAATTTTACAACTAATTTATCCCATGTTTGAACTTCTGTTCGGAGATCCTGGTAAAATTCGTAAGCTCTACCCTCAAATAAATCTATGCCAGATTCTAGCAAAATATCTTTATTGACATTCCTGGCACGACGTAGATCCTCTACTCTTTCGAAGAAAGCTGTCACCGACATGCCTTTCCTCTCGCCAGAAAATTTCAAATTCCACTTATGCGGTAAGATCGGATTAATTCCAGCTATAGGATGTGACGAAGAGGGGGTCTGACCAACAATGGGGGACTGAGGTCCAATAAATGAAGAACTGGGAAGCGGAGGTCCAACAGTAGGATTGGTTGGCTGAGGTTGCACGGGAGTTGGCTGTTGTGTCTGTAATCCACCTTGAAGAACACTTAGGTTAGGAGGAACTGGCTGATTTTTCCGTTCAGCTAGTGCGGCTTTAGTGTTTAATTGGTCGATCAGAGTTAGCGTCTGCGCCAATAGTATTCCTCGTACACTACCTTCCTCTGGTGTACTACTCGTCATGTTATCAATCCGTCCCAGAAGATGTTGTAGTCTTGTATAAAATTTCAAAAACTTGCCACTCTTCCTTGTATCGGCGAATACATCTATTTCAGGAACAAGGTCATCCAATTTCTTTGTCACCGCTGCGGCATCTTCTGCGAATGTAAACGGATAAGTTGGATAGTGTAGACTTTCTCCAGATTTTTCCATTTGCCTCGCCAGCACCAATCTACTTCTCATCTCCTCGACGGTTCCAGACGCGATTCCTCGAAATTCCAACTCATAGGTAAGTTAATCTTTATCCAGTCGATTTACTTCCATCTTCCTCGACATCTTGAAAGTTTCACTAATTAAATCACACTTCAAAAAAAAAACAATTGGGTAGTCACTCGTCACTATCTAAGTATAATCTACCACTAACTTCACTGCACTATAACACCTATTGCAGCAAAAGGAATGGGCTCTATACGCTTCAACTAAACTCACTACTAGTTGTCACTTGTAACTACCACTCAAAATCAATCAATTTTTTTTTTTTTTTTTTAATAAATATCTCTAAGTTTTCACAAATTATGACCTAAAACGTACTAATAGTACTCCCACAATAATAAGAAACCAAAATCCGACCAAAAAAAAAATTCCCTAAATTTAGGGATTTTTCGGAAAATGCAACATTGCAAAACGATGAGCCCCACGTTGGGCGCCAAAAATTGTAACGCCTTTTTATTTTTAATTATAATTATTTTTAATGAAACATCTAACCTTCAAAAAAAAATATATATATTACTATCTGAGTTTACTTCGCAAAATTGAGGTTTAATATGCACCTGAACATTGACGGCCGTTAGCTTTTCGACAGTGGAGAAGGGGGGGTTTAATATAACCAAGAGGGCGCCACGCGATTTAATAAATTAACGTCAAGTCAGTTATTTGTTGTTAAACGTAGGAGCACCAATAAATCGCGAATTGGTATCACCTACACCTGCAATCAGCTTAGTAATCTCCTAAAATATCAGTCCACACCTATAGCGCATGCGCGCAAATAAAACAAAATAATTTTCCCTAAAAGAGTTGGAACAATATTTATTATTTAATTCAATGTGGATAAAATCTTAGGAAAAATCTAAATGAATTTCAGTTGAGAATAAAGATACCTTATTGGCTCGATTACGCCCAGTATCTAGTTGCTTGGTTGATTACTATTGTTGACAAAATGGCGGAAGGCGATTCGTAAATATATTTTTAAATAAATTGGTAATCACTTATCAGTATTAAGTTAGCCTCGGGCCAAATTAACCGGGCAACTAGTATGGGGTAACGGCTATCTAAAAAGAACACAACTGAATAATACGAAGGTAAGTTACTTAAGGTAGTTCATAAATCAAAAGTCATAACCTTAAACCTGTACTCTTAAATATCATAAAATATAATATATACCGTCAGCGCAGGATATGATCATATACCTTTACATAAACGCTAGTAAATTATCAAAATGAAATTTCTGATATTCAGAATGCAACGTTACCAAATCAACAGCAGTTTAAGTAAGATAAAAATAAAATAAATATTATTAGAAGAATGTACTTCTTCCTCACCAATACAAAATCAAAACTAAAACATCTTGTGCTTTATAAAGCTCATTATACAGTTACTTATTTACAATTACTTACTAACATATAACATGAAACGCTAGAAAATACAATGCAAAAATAATAGCCCTCACTATCCCTCTCTTAATTCTTATGCACATCAGTGCAGCCCCTGACTTGAGTCCCAACACGGTTAATCAATGCACGGATATCAACACGAGTAATTCACAATGAGTAATTTTCAATCAAAATATACATGGATGCAAGTAAATGTTCATACGGCTACTATTAGCAACTAGGAATACCAACACGGATAATAAACACGTGTAGGCTTCAATTAACGTATGTCTATAGGACTCTATCTAGTAGCTATTTGTGTCTGCATATTCTTATGCCTTTAATAAAATTTAAAAAAAATATAACATGTTCAAAAACTTGCGCTTTTCCTGAATAATATTGAAGCTAGAACGTGGAGCTCAACTGCACTGGGTCTGCGGGTTGATTCTTCCAGCGGGCAGTGTCAAGAGATAGGCTATTATGGACAGGACAGAAACAGGTGGTACCATCAAATACACCAAAACCACACAAGAACCTCTTCACATCGGCTCCTCGAGACAACAGGAAACCCAAATTATATGTGAAGACAAAATTAAAAGGTAGGACTTAAAGCCTAAAACCTAAAACCTAAAACCCCTGAAAAGAAAAGAGATCGTTAGACTCATTTTCCGTCCAGTAGCACGTGTAATAGGTACTATTACATCAATCGATAACTATACAATTTAATATACATTTGCGAATATAAAAATGAATCGAAAAATTAGCGAAACATACCTTAGTTTTTGTGCGGGGTTACTGTGTTACGATGTAGGGAAGACATACTCCAAAGAAATAATCTCCAACCACGTGGATGCGGGGCCAATACCATAAAACAGACCATCAAGCAAAGCTTCCAAAATTGGCATAAATCCCGCTTAAATTCACTGAATAATAATCCCTTTTCTCCAAGGCGCCACACTACTTTTAGTGGCGAAATATATTCAGCAAAATACTTTGGAAAATGGAGGACTTCCTGCCCCTTGGGCTTACATCTATAAGAAGACGATGAAATTCCTCTCCGAGATACGAAGAGAACTTCTTAAGAATGAAAGCGACGTTGCCGCCTTTCCGCCAGTTTCCCCACACCTAACGATGAATCGGCGAAACTACCAACCAGAATCGACGGGTACAACCATTATTTTGCTCAAATACACACGTCCAGGGTAGCACATACACCTACGACCCTAATAACTCAAAACTACCAGCAAAACCCAGGAATTCCCTCGATTCCAGTTCTTAATAAGCATGCGACGTCATGTGACGTCATAACTGTCTTCGCCTAGGAATTTCAAGATCACGACCCGGCAACATTGCATCGGATGATAAAATGGCCGATCCATGCGGTAGCAAAATGACCTGGCTGCCATAGACCAGTCGATAATGTCGGATCTCTGCATTATCGGCCGAACGCCAATCACAACATCCAAATCTTGAAATTCACGTACTCGTCCGGTCGAAACGTCATACTTTGACGTTATGCGTCAAAGTCCGACAGATAAATCAAAATTAACCTGTAAATTTTTCGGAAAGAAATAGAAAAATTTACCACAAAACCTATAATCGATGTCTGTAGGTAAGTACTCTCTTCGATTATCCATTACATATTACCTAAAAACAATCCCAAAACCTTGCTATCTTATATTTTCCAACCTCGAATTGTAAATAGACACTTATTGATTAGCGACTAATTAGTCATTATTTTTAGCTAGAATCGCCACACAACAGAGCAGCTCGAGGCTTGAAGGATCCACCAGACTGTCACGCCTGTATTCCAAGGAAAATTCATGCCTAGAATGCTTCAAAATCACTGCTAAACTTAGGGAGAAGAAAGTAGTCCTGTCAGTGGAAAATCAACGCCTGAGGCTCTAGAAATATGTTAGGGCGACTAAAACATGCCTGAGGTAGGTCCACATAGACAAATTATTCTATTCTATAGAAATCTAATCTATTTTTCTCTTTATTTTTAGGATAAACTTAGCCTTCGGAGGCTTATCGAGCTAATGATGCTTGAAAGTTAAAAGGGGCCCAAATAGCAGCAAGGCACAGGTCCAGTGATGCCTTCTAGAACTTTGCAATGACCTGAGAAGACAGGAGAACCAAAAATGACTACAACACCACCTTTTAATAATAAGAAGTACCATGAATTACCTAGAAAGCTGTAAGTACAACGAAAATATCATATCTAAGGGAAGGCTGTGCAACTTTTAAGCAAGAAGGTATTGTAAAACTAGACTATTATGTGAAATTCTATTTAATTAAAACTACTTTTCACAATGAATGTGTAATCTTTTAATTGCAAATCCTGTAGCTTTCTGCTAAAAGAAATATTTAAAGTATTCTTAAGCTTGGATTATTCTATTGAGAAAATGACACGTTACAACGGTAACTTTTATCCTAAAAAAAAGCTCAGACAAAAATTGTAGATTATAGGATTATCTATAAAAATGTATTAATACTTTTTTCCTACGAGCGACCGTTTCTGAGATATAACGACCGCTTAGTAATTCAGATGTGACTTTATTTACAAAACTACACATATACATATGTATTAAGTAAATTTAATTAATAAATTAAATCGACTTACCTCAAGGAAGATTAATTTGAAGTATATGAACAATCTCCTCCGAACAGATTACATATAAATATAAACACATGTAGTTTCCATCTCTCCGTGTGAACAGTCTAAGCCTAAAAATAAATCTTTGGGGCCGACCCTGTCGCCTCTATTAGGCACTCGTAATAGGCCCTTAATATGTTCTTTAGTTCATTTTTTAGTAAGTTCTAAATATGTCGCTTAGTTGGGGATCATTGGTGGTGGGTATGTGATCTGTTCGGAGGATATTGTTCATATAATTTAAATTAATCTTCCTTCAGGTAAGTCGATTAATTTATTATTTGACAATCTCCTCCTCTAGATTACATATATAAACACCAGTGGCGGCTCCTCGAAGGAGGCAAGGGAGGCTGAGCCTCCTCAGTAATTCCTGCCCTCCTACACATTTTCTTGGTTTATTACTTAAATAATAACTCTTAATTTACAGCAAGCAAATATGTAATATATTTTCATTCGGTTTCTTAATTTATTTCCTTATTTGCTATTTTTTCCACTATTCAATATTTTTTTACAATCTGGCAATAGTGCATGAGGCTAGTGGCTGTTCAGTCTCCATGGGTTTGCCTAAAAGCCACGTTAATAAGCTCTGATAAATACGAAATTATGAGAGGGAAATAGTAGTTTCTAACATTTTAACCACAATAAGTGGCAACGTCAACTGGAAAAGAGCCTCCGGACGAATCACGAGCGTGATCTCTCCCACATGCAAATAGATCACCTGTTTAACCTGTTTTTCAACGCTTGCTAAACCCGTCTTATGTGTCGTGACCCGCGCGGGGTCTTTTGATTTGATATTTGTTGTTTAGTGATACTTTGGATTACCAATATTTTAAAAATAAGTGCCGCCGGCTTTAATTTGGACTGTAATTTAGTGGAATATTTTTTAACCAACTCGTTTAATTCCCTAAATTACGATGACAAACTTGTAGTGAAAAACAGACGTCCTCCAGAGCCAGAATTAAAAAGCCTAGTAGTAAGTACAGGAAAACAAAACCGTGGCTTTAAAACATATTCTTATCGAAAATATATTTATAACTGGATCCGATAAATCGTTCTGCTGGGAAAAATTAAGATGTAATAATGATTAAAAAAATTTAGTAGATACGCGACCTTGAGAGGCACGAAAAATCACAAGAACACATAGGTAACATCAAGTGTTAAATTTAAGTTATTACGGAAACAAACTATGTTGTTTTTTCTTTATAAATAAGACATCCCGCGGCATCAATTTACAAAGCTTTATTTTATATATATAGCAGAACTTTAACAAACATTTTAAATACTCAATAAACTACAACTATAATAGAAGCGGACATTTTAGATACTCTTTCTTTTCAAGAATAAACAAACAGTGCCTTCTTGTTTTTTCCATACTTTTATTCTCTCACGCCATCTATCATACATTACCAAAACTAACCTAAAGATATCTGCTTTATAGTAAATCATTGGCGTACCATATTTGATTTACAACACCCTCTTTCAATAATTTACTTATAAAGCTGAAAAAACTTCAAAAACTTAAATATTATACATTTACCTACATTTTCTTCTAATAACAATTATTTAAAAAAAAATATCCCTTTTCTATTTATAAACTAGTTTCTAAACCTATCCTTTCGCAGTTGGAATAAAATTGAACTCTGTGAAGACCTTTAGTTAATAAATCTGCCGCCTGAAATTTTGTATTAACATATTCCAGAAGTATTATTTTGGATTTTACATGCTCACAAACAAAATTATATTTTAAATCTATATGTTTTACACGTCTGTTATTTTCGGGATTTTTAATAAGCGAAATACATCCTTGATTGTCTTCAAAAATTTTAAAATTGTTAACTTTTAAACTCATGTCTCATAATAACTTTTTAAACCATAAAGAGTCTTGAACTGCTGAGCACAATGCCACCAATTCAGCCTCAGTACTTGACAAACTAACACAATTTTGTTTTCTTGTAGTCCAGGCTATTGTATTGCCAAAAACTTTTAATAAATAGCCAGACAAAGACTTCCTATCACTAACATCTCCTGCCCAGTCTGAATCTACATAGCAAGTAAGTAGTGGTTCATTTATCTTTCTCTTAAATTTTAAGTCAACATCCTTGGTTCCTTGTAAGTATCTAAGCAATCTTTTTAAACCTGTCCAAACTTCCTCTTGATTACTATCTTGAAATCTACTGAAATAGTTGACTGCAAAACTAATATCAGGTCTGGTTCCAAGCATCAAATACATCAAACATCCTACCAATTCTCTTACTGGCTTATCAGTTTTTTTATTTATTTCATTTTTATTTATTCTAAATTTAGGATCTATAGGTATCAAACTAGACTTGCAATTATCAAAATTAAAACGTCTTAAGATTCCAGTTAAATATGTTTTTTGATTTAATTTTAAAATACCCTCTTTCTTATTATATTCTATTTCCAGTCCTAAGAAATTTTTTAAATCTCCTTTGTCTTTAATGTCAAATTCGTTCATTAAATATTCCTTATATTTTTCAATACATTTTAAGTCCGATGCTGCCAAAATAATATCATCTACATATAATAATAAATACAATATGTTCTCACCATTATACTTCATCGAGTACAAACAATAATCTGAATCGGATCTTTTAAACCCCAAACTCAATAAAAAATAATTTATTTTGTTATTCCAGCACTTCGAGGCATGTTTAAGACCATATAGTGATTTATTTAATTTTAAAATATATTTTTCTTTGCATCTTACCCTCTCTGGCGGATATATGTATACGTCTTCCTTTAAATCCCCATTTAAAAATGCTGTTTTTACATCAAGTTGCTTAAAATAAAAATGTTGTTGATTTCCCACTGATAATAGCGTTCTTATGGTCGACATCTTGGCAACCGGTGAATACAGATCATCATAATCAAAAGATTCTCGTTGTGCAAATCCTCTAGCTACTAATCGAGCCTTATATCTATTTTCTAGTTTTTCTTCTAAGGGTTTTGAAGAGAATACCCACTTTGTAGTTAAAATTTCAGCCGTTTTTGGTTCTTCAACTTCTGTCCATGTATTATTCTTTTCAATGGAATCTATTTCCCTTTCCATTGCTTTTACCCAAAATTTTTCGTCTGCTCTGTTTTTTATCTCTTCTATTCTTTCTGGAACTTTTTCTACATATGATATGGCATCAAATGCCATGAACATTTCATAATCTCCATATCTTTCTGGTAACTTTGCCTTTCTTCTTTCTTTTCCTATATTATCAATATTCTCGATTTCTATAGACTGTTCTGGGTTTTCTTTTAAATTTTCAATTTCATATTCATCTTCATTGCCTCCTTTCTTTATTTTGGTCTCCTCATTTACTTCATTTTCATCAATTTCACTTTGAATGTGTAATATTTTCTTATAATAATATTCTTTTAATAATATTCTTTTTCATTCTTTTTCATTAAACACTACATCTCTTGACACAATCACTTTGTGACTTTCTATATCCCAAATTCTATAACCTGTGTTTGTATAGCCAATCATAATACCCTTTTCACTTTTTTCATCAAATTTATTTCGAAACTGTCTTGGTATATGATAATATACTGTGCATCCAAATATTTTCATATTTTTTATATCTGGTTTGGAACCATTCCAAATCTCTGCAGGTGTCAAATAATTTAAATTGGCATTACTTGGGCTTCTATTTAAAATATAAGCAGCTACCCTTATTGCTTCATTCCAAAATTCTTTTGGCATGTTTGCATCTTTTATCATGGTTCGTGCCTTATCCACCAAACTTCTATTAAAACGTTCAGCCTTGCCATTTTGATCTGGTGTGTATGGATTTGTAAAATCAATAACGGTACCGTTTTCATTACAAAAACTCTTCATTTCACCTGAAATATACTCTCTACCATTATCACATCTAAGTATAAAGATTTTTAAATTAAACTTTGCTTGAACCATTTTTACATATTCTTTAAAACAACTAAACACTTCGCTTTTGGATTTAATAATATAAACATATACAAAATTAGAATAATCATCTATAAAAGTAACAAAATATTTGCCACCATCATGACTTGTTGGTGTTATTGGACCTGCCACATCAGTATGAACAATTTCAAGCAATCTTTTTGCCTTTGACCTAGTACCGAACTTCAACCTTGTCATCTTACCTCCAACGCAAGCTTCACAAAAATCAACTTTACCCAATTTTACATTTTCAATTCCAATAATCATATTATTTTTAATTAGTTTCTCCAAATTTGAATAACATATATGCCCTAGTCTCTTATGCCATGTTTTTACAATTTCATTTTCAATTTCTGTATTTAAACATTCATCATTTTCAACCTGAAATCTTATTTCATATAAGTTATTTCTATATCCTATACCTATCAAATTATTTTCATTATACAAACAAACCTGACCATTATTAAAAACAACTTTTATATTTGCCATCTCGAGCCGTTTAACAGACAATAAGTTTTTCCTTAAATTTGGTACATACAAAACATTTTTAATAGTGCATTTAACATCTTTTTCATATACTTTACTGATAACTTTAACGTTTCCTATGATTTTTCCTTAGCATTTCTGAAAGAGAGTGTCAAAAAGATCGGACAACCTTGGGAACTTGCCCAATTACAGGTCATCCCCCGCTCGGAACTTCCAGAGTGTCCGAGAGCTAGAATTTGGTTGCCAGTGCCAACCATTCCAGAGAAGTCCTTGCTGCCACTCTTGGCAGCCCAGAACCCGAAGATTCCTTGCAAGGAATGGAAGGTTCTAAAGATGGAGGACCCAAAACCCACAGGGAGGAGCGTAATCCTCCAGCTCACAGACGAGTCGCTACCAGCCCTAGAGGAAGCTCAGTTTAAGCTTCACTGCGGCTTTAATGCGATCGCTGTGAATATATATAAGGGCATCCCCAAACACAAGGGGATTGACCAGAAAGTTAATCTTGCCAAACCCAAGCAGGATGTCGGAAGGAAGGAGGAGACAGTGACATCTGCCACGGTAATGGAAGATGAACAGAGTGCGGCTCCAGAGAAGGAGACGACTCAAGAAATGGAAGTTGAACCACAACAGACGCCCAGCGATGTTGCGAGTGGTCCAAATCAACCTCCACCACAGTAAAATGGCCTCTAGCCATCTGGCTCTTCTCATGGAGGAGAAGGGCCTCGACATCGCCTTGATCCAGGAACCTTGGGTCAGAAATGACGCCATATGTGGATTAAGGCTAAGAAACTACTCTCTCTATTACGCCAGGGGCAATGGTAAGCCAAGAACTTGTATTTTAGCTAAAAATAAAGTATTCCTAATGCCTAATTTTAGTAACCAGGACATAACAACGGTCAAACTGGAGCGCAAAGGAGGGACACCAATAATACTGTCATCCGTATACATGGCGCATGACGTTCCAACTCCATCGGTAGATGTCCAAAATATTGTGGAATCTACCAGGATTTCTAAGCAAAGCCTAGTCTTGGGATGTGATGCCAACGCCCATCACACTATATGGGGTAGCACGGACATCAATGACCGAGGTGAGTGTCTTTTTAATTTTATTATAAATACTAACCTTAGCTTATGCAATAACGGTAATACACCTACATTTGTTACTGCGAACAGACAGGAAGTTCTGGACGTCACGCTTACAAATGAATCCAACGATCTAAAGGTACAAAACTGGAGAGTGTCCAGCGAGGATTCGTTCTCGGACCATCGTTGGATTCTATTTGATATCAGTGAGTCCACGTACTTGCCTACACCATTTCGTAACCCTAAAAGAACAGATTGGGAAAAATTTTGCGGAATCATCTCTGGAGAACTGGCAAATCCTCCCAATAATCTCTTACCAAATAAGGCTTCAATTGATGAAGCAGTTAATAAACTAACAAATACCCTGGAAGCAGCATTTTTCAAAAGCTGTCCGATAAGCAGACCAGCGAAAAAGCCATACCCACCATGGTGGAACGCAGAGCTGGGTCAGCTAAGAAGGGACATGCGAAGGCTATTTAACAAAGCAAAGAGCAAACGTACTGAAGATGAGAGCTCTTATAGAGAGGCTCTAAAGACGTACAAGAAAGCGATTAGAAAATCTCAAAGAAGCGCTTGGCACAATTACAGCGAGCGGATTGAGAGTACAAACGAAGCCGCTAGACTTAGAAAAGTTCTATCAAAAGAGCCTAGTGCTCCCTCTTTTCTAAAAAAAGATGATGGGACATACACAGAGAGTAGTGGGGAAACCCTTGAACTGCTGATGGATTCCCACTTTCCTGGTAATACATCGGCCATAGAGCCCCTTATCGATCAAGGAGACGTTCCGGATTTGAATAGCATCAAATCAGTAGTCACTTACGATAAGCTAGAATGGGCGATTGACTCATTTGAACCTTACAAATCACCAGGATTAGACGGGATAATGCCCGCCATGCTACAAAGAGGGAAGAGAATCCTGATCCCTTGGCTCTTGGTGATATACAGAAGCAGCTTGCATTTTACTTACATGCCGGCTGACTGGAATAAGATAAAAATAGTCTTCATCCCTAAGGCTGGTAAGAGCAGTCATGTAACCGTCAAAGACTTCAGACCAATAAGCCTGTCTTCGTTCCTTGTCAAAACATTGGAGAGGTTACTGGATCTGCATATCAAGAACTCGGTGAGAGAGCGAGAATTAAGCTCGTCTCAACACGCTTATACCAAAGGGAAATCAGTGGAAACGGCGCTACACGAAGTAGTAGGCACTATTGAGAAATCCCTTAACAATAAAGAGTACACCCTAGGTACCTTCTTGGATATTGAAGGAGCCTTTAATAACCTCACGACCGAGGCAGTGTGCGACGCTCTAATAGAAACAGGGGTCGATAACTACATCTGCCGTTGGATTAGGAGGATGTTGAAAGGCCGTCAAATCTGCTCCAGTTTGGGAAGTAGCGAGATGGTCAGATTTGCTGGAAGAGGAACTCCGCAAGGCGGGGTTCTGTCACCAACACTCTGGCTGAGAGTTTTAAATAAAGTTCTTATAGCGTTGGAGAAGGCTGGAATAAAAGTGATTGCATACGCTGACGATATAGTTATACTAGTGTCAGGTAAATTTGTAAACACAATCAGCGACCTAACAGGAATGGCACTACGAATACTACAACAGTGGGCCATGAAATGCGGGTTAAAAATCAACCCCGAAAAAACGGAGGTAGTTCTATTCACACGCAGAAGGGTGATCGAGAACTTCAGACTCCCAGTACTCGACAATAATGCTTTAGTGCTTAAGGAAAAAGCAAAGTATTTAGGATTGGTACTTGACTCCAAGCTAAACTGGGGCATAAACTTGCAAGAACGAGTTAAAAAAGCGTCGGTAGCATTATATGCCTGCAAAAAAGCAATTGGAAAAAAATGGGGACTAAAACCCCACATAGTACACTGGATCTATACAGCTATTATAAGACCTATATTAATATACGGGGTCCTGGTTTGGTGGACCGCTTTGGAAAAAGCAGTGTACACTAAGTCAATAACAAAGATACAAAGGGCAGCTTGTTTAGGAATAACCGGAGCCCTTAAGTCAACCCCGACAGCGGCGCTAGAGGTCATGTTATATATACCCCCCTTGGATATCTATGGAAAAAGTATAGCTGCAAAAAGTGCCCTGCGACTAAAAGAGTCGAAATTCTGGAAGGAAACTAACTACGGGCACAGCAGTATACTAAAGATTCACCCGGGGAATAATCTACGAGACCCGACTGATTACTCTGTCCCAATAACATGCTTCGATAGAAGGTATTCTATACTCATTCCGAGTAGGGAAGAGTGGGAAGGCAATCAGAATATAACGAAAACAGATCACGCAATCTTCACAGACGGTTCAAAGATGGACGTTGGTGTGGGAGCCGGGGTCTTTTCCGAAAGTTTACAAATACAGAAATCGTATAGACTCCCCAACTATTGTAGTATTTTTCAAGCGGAAGTACTGGCAGTAGAGAAGGCGGTCAATATCCTGCAGGAACACCTTGGCTTGGGAGTGGCCTCGTCAATCACCATCTTCAGTGATAGTCAGGCGGCGATTAAGGCAATCTGTTCCAGCAGCGTCAAATCAAAGCTCGTAAAGCGATGCCGCAACAATCTATGCACACTTGGCAACCAACATCGGGTTATTCTGTGCTGGGTTCCTGGACACTCCAAAATAGATGGCAACGAGGCTGCCGATGCGCTCGCAAGAGAGGGCGCAGGCATGCCAGCTGATCTAGCAGACAATACAGTGAACAAACCACTGGGATTGGTCAAAGAGGAGATTGACTACACGGCCAAGCAGCTTGCACAGAACAGATGGACAGGGTTGATAACCTGTAGTACATCCAGGCAACTGTGGCCCACATTCGATAAAAAGAGAACCGCAGAGCTATTGAGACACAGTCGAAAAGACGTGAGAAATATTACTGCGGTTGTTACCGGACATTGCCTCTTCGGTAGACATGCCGAACGTATGCAAATACCCACTAACGACTTCTGCAGAAGCTGCAGAGATGAGGAAGAGGAAGAAAGTATTCAACATTTTCTGTGTGAATGCCCTGGCCTCGCAAGAAGGAGGTTCACTACTCTGGGTGAATCATCTTTCGATAGCCTGGAGGAACTAAACAACTTACAACTTGGACGGCTGAGCAGATTTCTGAACAGTAGTGGCTGGTTTGAATGAGTTGTTAAAATCCTTCCGCGGTTACGTCGCATAAACCATCAGTGATCTGATGAAGGTGGGTTCTACGGAACACGTGTGGTATCACAACGGACCTAATCAGGACTACGTGAGACCGTTTGGTCAGAACCAAGGGTCTGCCACTCTTACCTAACCTAACCTAACCTACCCCAATAGCCTCCATGTAATTATCACTTTTAGCTACGGCTATCTTTATTGGACTCTCTAACAACATAAGATCACTAAAATATTTTTTATCATTTATCAAATGATCTGTACATCCTGAATCTACATAAAATAACAGTTCATTTATTTTAACATTTTTAGAGTCGTTCATACCTGACATAAAACAAATACCTTGCTGAGAACCATCCTCATTCTGCTCTTGATTATGTTCATCTTGAGTACTTTCTGTATAATTTCGTCCTCTTGGTCCATTTCCTTCATTATTTTCACTATAGTTCTGTCCAAACTGTCTACCTACACCTCTTCTATATCCTTGACCTCTGAAACTTCCATGAACACCTCTGTAACCAGGACCTTGACCTCTAAAACTTCCATTACCTCCTCCTCTAGAGTTTTGTCCATATCTTGCTCGGCAATCTCTTTTAAAATGTCCTCTCTTACCACATGAATAACATACACCTCGACTTATACTTGTATTATTAAATGCTGCTGGCTTACTGTCTCTTTTAAAACTGTCACCATTTCTCATATCACATACAGATTTTCGTCTTTCAACTTCAGCCCTCAATTTTGCTTTAACAAAGTCTATTGTTAAAATATTCGTTGGAGTGTTTTCTAAAATAGTCACTACAGTTTCAAAACTTTGAGGCATTGCCATTAATAAATTGCACACAATATCCTCATCTTTTATTTCTGCCCTGGTAGCTTTTAACTGATTAATTACTAAATCAAACTCTGCCAAAAATTCATTCAACTTGTTTGCATCTATCAGCTTCATAGACATTAGTTTTCTTCTTAACATCAGTTGACCCGGAATACCCTTTTTTTCATATCTATCCTTTAAACATTCCCACATACTAAATGCTGTATCTTTTTCTCTTACTATTTCTATCTGGGTATCATCAAGACATTGAACAATCAGGGACTTACATCTGCTATCTCTCTTTTTCGCTTCTATTTTTTTCTTCTCATCGGTATAATCTGCTTCCTTATATGCTTGTTCAATAAATTCATAAACATCTTTTTCCTCCAACAGAACATGCATTCTAAATTTCCATGTATGATAATTACTATTGTTTAGTAGTTCCACATTAAAACTATTTTTACCGCTTAAATTCGCCATTTTTTTTTCTTGTTATTTTTCTTCTCCAGGTTACGCTTTTATACTTTTCTTGATTCCGTTTCTGGGCCCATAACCTGTTGTTTTTTCTTTATAAATAAGACATCCAGCGGCATCAATTTACAAAGCTTTATTTTATATATATAGCAGAACTTTAACAAATATTTTAAATACTCAATAAACTACAACTATAATAGAAGCGGACATTTTAGATACTCTTTCTTTTCAAGAATAAACAAACAGTGCCTTCTTGTTTTTTCCATACTTTTATTCTCTCACGCCATCTATCATACATTACTAAAACTAACCTAAAGATATCTGCTCTATAGTAGATCATTGGCGTACCATATTTGATTTACAACAAACTATAAAAAATGGTATTGATTTCGCACAATTACGTGAGATAGAAAATCATAATAATAAGGTTAGTGGAAATCGTGAAATTTTAACAAAATTAATCGATTTTATTTTACATTTTTCGTCTCAGGATCTAAGTTTTCGAGGACACGACGAATCTGAAGGGTCTAAGAGGGGTAATTTTAACGAATTATATTTTGCAAGAATAATATTTTATTTAATTAGGAATAAGATACATTAGGTACTTAGTTTTTATTCAGAATTTGTTTTTATTTGTTTTTTAAAACGGTTTTAAACGATTGACATCACGTTTAATTACGTTAAAATTCTAAAATGTGTAGTAACATCTAAGTCTATTTTTTTACCGTTTTGAAAAAGTTGAAATTAAAAATGTGATGGAAAGACCCAAACTCTAAATTAACTTATAACGCAGATCATAATGTGTGAATCTATACCTACTTTAATTTAAAGAAAAAATCTCAATCAAATTTAATCTAATTTACGAAATTAGATAGAAGTTGAGTGAATTTTTGACAAATTTTGGGCGTGGCCTCGAAAATTTTTCGACTGCGGCGCATTGCCTGCGGCGCTTTCCTGCTTGCTGCAATTACTTTCGATTATAGCCTCTCCTTTGAAATCACCCACGAGCCGCCACTGATAAACACATGTAGATGTTTAAAGAGAGCGACTATTTAGTATTGTAGATAATTTCTGTTTATCGTTTTTGGAATAAAACTGTAAGCTTCATAATAGCATTGAATTAAACTATAGTAAATTACTTATAATGTGTGTGATGAAAGTTAACTAGTAACTGAACTCTCTTTATATTATTAATTTATCAGCTTATTAAATCAATAGGTATAACTAACCATATTCCTATCATATTTAGTTTAGCCTTGAAAAGCTCTCTTAACAATACTATTTGTACTAGCGGAATCAGGTCTAATATAAAGTCTGTTAAATGTGTGTGATTTATTTCATCATTCCCCTATTTTTCTTCAACATACTTCTATGTTGGTGCCTTGCCGCCGCACTGTGGAAGTTGACGCGTGCCCTGAAACTTTATCCCTTAAAGACATTATTTGTGTCTATACCGTTTTCTTTTAACACGTATTTTAGCCATCTGCTTAGTGTTTGCTTTATTGCTGCGGTATGTGACTTTTTGTATATTATAATGAATGAGTTTTAATTTGAAGAAGTACCTAGTCTATATATAATGAGTTTTGTCTCCTGTGGACGATATTCTCTAGATTTTCAAGGTACAATTTAATAGTGTTTGCTATATTATGCAACTCTAGTTTACTTATGAAGACGGAGAACACAAAATCTGGTTGAGCTTTATTTTTTTTTCGATGTTTTAATTCTTTCAGAAATTATATTCTTTATCCTGTCGGCATCTATATATATGTATTTATCTTTTAGATTTATCTTTGAAAATATTTGTATCCTATGTCCTGACGTCAGTGCTAAGAAAGATATGAGTATTTGGCACAATTGGAATAAACTTAGACTCAACTGAGGTTCTAAGGGTATAGTTCTCCCAGATATATGGGAATTGGATGTGAGTTCCAGATATTGTCATACCTTGGCTTACTGGGTCTCTGATTGCAGAGACCTTTCATGTACTTTGTTTATGTATTTCATATCCCCTTCCCCTATGTCTAGGATCACACCTACGCCAGCTTTGCAGAAATTAACGGAGCTATACGCAGCACCTGTTCGAAACATGGTATTTAAAAAACGTAATTCAATTAGTCATGTTATATACATGTTTGTTATGAGTACAAAACTGCCCCTATTTCTGTAGATATCTAGACTATTGTCCTAGAGTACTGTCCGTTACGGAACCTGTAATAGGGTATAATCCTTCAGTGGGGAATTTTCTGTATAAAAAAGATTGCTGGATAGATTGTCTAGTACCAGAGAAAGCTTTTTCCACGATACATGTTATGGCATAGTATCCAAAAGGGGGGAAAAGCTAAGGTTTGGGTCTGGGGTAATATTTGCTTTCATTAATAGGATTTTTTTATGAATAAACGGTAAGCTGAGAGGCCTAATTTGTAACAGCTAGGATGCCCTTAGCTTTGTCTTCGAGAACTTTGTTAATCACCTTTGTTAAAAGGGGAGGAGAAGCATAGAATAATTTTAGTTACTAGCTTATTGTAAAAACATCAATTTCGCGTGAATCAGGGTCCTTAAGCCACAATAGATATAATTTAGTGGCAAGAGGTCACTATTTAGTTGGCCGAAGTTACGAACTATAAAATCATAGTATTCGTGAGAAAGTTCGTACTCCGTTTCGATGGATAAGGCCCTAGATTCAGTCTGCTTCAATATTCTCGTTAGTGTTGATATGTGGGACAGAAAAAATAATTATATTTTTCCCACAAACCATTCTCCAAATTCTTTTGAAATATTGTTAAATGTTGTTTTTCTTTTCGATTGAATTCCAGAAACCATGAATTTTTTCTCTATTGCAATAACCTTCCAAGGATGCATCCGATGTCATGACTAATTCGAGATAACCATTTTTTATTTTGGTCGTGAGAATATTATTATTTATCCAACATTGGAAATAATTTGGTAAGTATTGTGTAGGTGCATTATTGCCTAAAAATTGCCCTTATTAATGTTTAGTCCTTTAGTTTTTATTATTTCAAAAATGTTTATATGATGTCAGCCGTATTCTACACCTGGACAACTTGCTGTTAGTTTACCTATGTAAAATAAGCTGCAAATTTCCTTATTTTGCAAAGTTCTTACCGAATAATTTTACTCATATTTGTAAAATTAAGATTATTTTGTCTATATCAACAGGTAGTGAAATTGTCATAGCTTTCGAGTCAAAATTGAACCCTTAATAGGTGCATGATTTCAAAACATTTTTTGTTTATTAATAATAATTCCTAACTGTGATAATTGTGCTATTGTAATGACTATACGTCATACATTCGTCTCTCTCATGTTCGCTTTATGCATAAGAGTCGTCTAAAAAGGTTAACTTATAACTTAGTCAAACCCCTTTTCCTTGAAGATTCCTTTAATAGCTTTATGCACAACGGGGCTGTTATAGACACGTCAAGGGCTAAAGAGTTGAATTGATATACTTTTTGTAATTAAACATAGACCTGGGGTATTTACGACGACTTACATGAATTGAAAATAAATAATAAGCGTCTTTTAGGTCAAAAGTGGTGAACAAAAAATAATTTTTGTAAATCAATTTTAAAACTTGTTAGATAATCTCCTATTTTGAAGTGCGGTGGGGACAACCGTTTATTTAGATTTCTTAAGTTTAAAATAAATCTGTTTGAGCTGTCATTTTTTTTTATTTTTTTTTTATTTTTAAAAAATAGCTGAGATAAAAAAGAATTTCCGTTTTAAATTGGTATAAGTGGTGACCACCCTGACTAATATTTAGGGGTAGAAATAGTTGAGTAATGGTCAGTAAAACAGCTCAAAAATTCAAGGTTTGTATTTTGCCCACGTTCATTGTTTGATGAAACATAACAATGGAAATGCCCAGCTTTTAGGAAGGAAAAAACATTTAAAAGCTGTAGTGGGAGCATGTGGCACCCCGGAAGTTGGCATAAAAATGGAGCGTGAAAGGTGACGTTACAACTGTAAGGCAATCATGTGGTCCCCCCCTCTTTTGCCATCTGTACATGTGTACAGACTGACGGCCTCATTGTTTGATAAAACAAAACAATGGAAATGCCTAGCTTTTAGGAAGGAAAATATCTAAAAGCTGTAGTGGGGTCCATGTGGCACCCCGGGGTTGGCATAGGATTGGAACGTGAAGGTTGTGGTAATCATTTGGTCGCCTTCCCATTATTAGCCATCTGTACATGTGTACAGACTTATGGCCTTATTGTTTAATAAAACATAACAATGTAAATGGCCAGCTTTTAGGAAGGAAAAACATCTAAAAGCTGTAGTGGGGTCCATGTGGCACCCTAGGGGTTGGTTAGAGATATTCGTGGTTCGACCTGAAGTGGTCAAATCAGCTATCATAAGAGCTACTACTAGAGGACCTTAAAACCTTAAAGAAACAGAGGAACTTTGTAACCTTAGGTTTTGTTAGGTATAATGTACCTATATATACATTCTATATATTATTGGGGACTAATTTTTTGACTAAAACATTTAAATTAAATGCAATATTAAAAGTTATCAAATATCTGAAAGTCCGGTCCTGTTTGTCGAGGCAAAAGGCCTCAGCGTAAGCCGATACTTCTTATTTATATTGAAGGGGTGTTTATATTAACACCATTAAACGACAAGCGTGTGTTTTAAAACTATAAGTCTAGCTAGTCTTGTGGCATGACATTATACAGGATGGCATAAAAAGAAGGTTGGTGTATTGAAAGTATAGAAATGGAGTTAAATAACATCGTATGATAAAATTCCGATATCAATTATTGTAACTAGTTTGGTTTTCTGTTCCGAGCCAAGTGTCCAAGATACGAATATTTAAATTATGTTAGAGCAGAAATAGTTACATTTCATGCGAACTGTAAGTATATAGGTACATTTTTTAGGGGGGAAGCTTATATTGGGCAGTAAACCTGTACTAAATATATATTTAGACGGTGATTAGGTATTGGTATTGCTCTAGTGTTGGCCTGTGTAGTTTGTGCATGTGTACAAATATACAATTGGTGGTTTTCCAGTTACATATATGAACATATGTATATGAATGAAAAAATCAATGTATTTATTATGTATTTGTTAACAGGTCCTGTGACCAATGGGGCTGGCATTAATTACGTGTTTTGTAATCCGGAAAATGGGAAACTTATCTGATTGGTGACGAGGTCGTATCTGTGGGGTTAGAAACAGAAAGCCCTATATTCCTTCTTACAATAATTCTTCATTGAGTGGTATCTCTAATTTGTACTTACTCGAACTTGAACAATTTTTGAATTTTTCCATATTTCTAGCACACAAAACTTACGGCGCAACTGTAACTTTGAACCTGCGGTAGGTGCCACACGAAAAAATGAACTGAAGAACATATCAAGAGCCTATTACGAGTGCCTAATAGAGGCGACAGGGTCGGCCCCAAAGATATATTGTTAGGCTTTGAACTACATGTGTTTATAATATGTAATCTAGAGGAGGAGATTGTGAAATATAATTATGTTATATCACAAGGAACTACAGAGAGTGTGGGTTTTTATTGCATAAATCGTTTAATTGGTTATTCAGAATAAAAAAACCGCAGAGTGCTATTAAATTAGAGGGGAGAAACTAGAGATATGAGAAAATGCAACCCTTACGGTTTTTTGAGTATATCTCGAATACGAAGCAAAATTTGCAAATACATTATATTTTATAGGAAAAATTTTGTAGAGTTAGATTTTCTATCAAAATGGCGTATTTAAAAAATTTTCAAGTTCAAATTATATTAAAAACAATTTAACAAAAAAGTGCTAAAAATTAAATATTTTATTTTTTTTTACTTTTATGCAAATAACTTTTTTTAGAGAAGAGATAGGCATAGGCATTGCTTCATAGAAAATACAGGATATTAAATTTCCTATAGAATGACGTATTTTTTGATAAAGTTTTAATAAGATATGACCATTTATACTTTGTCTTATTTTTGGTTTTTATTGAATTTATAACAATATCATTTTGTTACTTAGTTTTGAATATATATGCAATTGAATTTTATTTAATAAAGACATGTTAAATTAATTGATCAACAATAAATAAATGTTATACCTATTATGCAATATTGATCGTATGAGGCCTTTATTATGATATTGCCCATATATTGTAATGATAAATCAGTCACTTACTTAGATCCATTGTGGCTATTCTTTAACATTTTAAATAAAACCATATATATTTCTTTCCGAAATAAAGATATCAGAATGAAAATAGAAAAAATTGAATACTGGGTATTGAAATCCTATGACTTCATTATTTGTTACTCCAAATATAATTATATTGTAGATTTTTTTAGAGAAGAGATAGGCATAGGCATTGCTTCATAGAAAATACAGGATATTAAATTTCCTATAGAATGACGTATTTTTTGATAAAGTTTTAATAAGATATGACCATTTATACTTTGTCTTATTTTTGGTTTTTATTGAATTTATAACAATATCATTTTGTTACTTAGTTTTGAATATATATGCAATTGAATTTTATTTAATAAAGACATGTTAAATTAATTGATCAACAATAAATAAATGTTATACCTATTATGCAATATTGATCGTATGAGGCCTTTATTATGATATTGCCCATATATTGTAATGATAAATCAGTCACTTACTTAGATCCATTGTGGCTATTCTTTAACATTTTAAATAAAACCATATATATTTCTTTCCGAAATAAAGATATCAGAATGAAAATAGAAAAAATTGAATACTGGGTATTGAAATCCTATGACTTCATTATTTGTTACTCCAAATATAATTATATTGTAGATTTTTGTCACTTTCAAAGTAAATGTTAACTCGTAACCCGTACAGAGTCACTTTTAGGACATTACTTTCATAATGTAAAATAAACATGTCAAACGATTTTTATCTGTAAAGAAACTAAATGAACAACAGTAAAACGAAAAAATATTCATAAATTTTTATCAAGAATTGCAAAAATAACAAGCCTTATTTTAGAGGTCATTTTTACATTCTTTACATAGGAAAGGTGCACTCTAAACATATTGGGTTTTTACACATAACACATAAGTACTGGGTTATACGTTAAACACACACTTGCACCGACTTTTTTTTAAGGGATCTTTAGGCTAAGGGCCATTTAAAGTACCATTACGTATTTTGTATTTTGCACCGACTTTAATGGTCTCTTAAGCGCTCTTTAAAGGAGCATTAACTAATTGGCCAAATTCGGTCAAATAAAAATAACAGTTGTCAGTTTTGAAGTTAGGTTAGGTTAGGTTAGGTAAGAGTGGCAGACCCTTGGTTCTGACCAAACGGTCTCACGTAGTCCTGATTAGGTCCGTTATGATACCACACGTGTTCCGTAGAACCCACCTTCATCAGATCACTGATGGTTTATGCGACGTAACCGCGGAAGGATTTTAACAACTCATTCAAACCAGCCACTACTGTTCAGAAATCTGCTCAGTCGTCCAAGTTGTAAGTTGTTTAGTTCCTCCAGGCTATCGAAAGATGATTCATCCAGAGTAGTGAACCTCCTTCTTGCGAGGCCAGGGCATTCACACAGAAAATGTTGAATACTTTCTTCCTCTTCCCCATCTCTGCAGCTTCTGCAGAAGTCGTTAGTGGGTATTTGCATACGTTCGGCATGTCTACCGAAGAGGCAATGTCCGGTAACAACCGCAGTAATATTTCTCACGTCTTTTCGACTGTGTCTCAATAGCACTGCGGTTCTCTTTTTATCGAATGTGGGCCACAGTTGCCTGGATGTACTACAGGTTGTCAACCCTGTCCATCTGTTCTGTGCAAGCTGCTTGGCCGTGTAGTCAATCTCCTCTTTGACCAATCCCAGTGGTTTGTTCACTGTATTGTCTGCTAGATCAGCTGGCATGCCTGCGCCCTCTCTTGCGAGCGCATCGTCAGCCTCGTTGCCATCTATTTTGGAGTGTCCAGGAACCCAGCACAGAATAACCCGATGTTGGTTGCCAAGTGTGCATAGATTGTGGCGGCATCGCAGTTTTGAAGTTAGTTGCGTCACGTATTTTTCATGGTAGTTCCATTTTTACCAAAACGCAAAAACCAGACGCTATAAAGATGGATTATTTGTAAACATTATAGAAGATGAGTTGGTAGAGAATGCTCTTGAAGACGATTTGGAAATTTTGTTGGTTTTGGCTTTTCTCGAAGGCTCAATGAGCGCCGTAATTATTACGAGGAAATCGACCATTTAAGTTTTCTTCGAAGATTTAGGTTAACCAATGCAATTGTACTACATCGGTTAACACAGATTGAGGCTCAATTAGAATAGCCTCATAACAGGTAAGTACCATACCATAGGTATAGATATTTTTCAGACGTTATAGGCAATGCCTTGGAGAAATAATATATTATTTCTCAAAGGAGATGCCTTATAGTTTTACCTATGCCTTGGTAGTATGAGTTTGCCGTCTCTATTTAATTTCATGATAAAAAAAGGAATACATTCTTTTTAGGAACAATAGTTTTTCACCAATGAACCAGCTACTTCTGTCTTTGCGCTTTTATGCAAGCAGTGGACCTTGTCCAAGTAGCTGACTTCATGAATGTCCACGAGTCAACTGCAAGTCGAGTTGTTGCTTAATCAAGTTGCTTATCAAGGGTTTTTGCAGCACTCCGACCACAAAAAGAAAAAATGCAAGACCACAGGAATGTTACCTTTTCAATATGTTATATAAGAATATGTATTATAATAAACATGAAATAGTTTTAAAACATTTTCTTTATATTAATCTTTATTTTTTTTTCTGCATTGGTGATTTTTTGTAAACGTACCTACCTCGCTATAGCTTTTTTATTTTAGCCGGTATTGAGATGAAAGAAAAACTATATTAACTTTAAAAAAATTACCCTTTAAAACTTTTTTTGTGTGAAATACCTATAGATTTTTAAAATTTAAATATAAAAATCTATACCGGAAAAAATAAACAAAGGATAGCGGGCACGTTTGTAAAAAAATTTCTAGGATGGGGGGGGGGGGAGGGACTGCCTCCTCCCCTGGATCCGCCACTGCTTGCAGAGCTGAGTAGTGCTTGCCATTTATTATATATTATTTATTTCAAAGCCATTTAAAGCGCTTGCAAGCACTTTTATGCAAAATTGAACTACCAAGCACTTCTACAGTGTAAAACGAGACAGTTTCTCAAGTTGTTTTTTTCTATTTCTAGCTCTACACATTTCTGTCTGAGTCGATGCTCTTCCTTAGCATGTAACCCTTCTTTTTACAACTTTTGTAGAGTGTAGTCGGCAATTGCCACTGTGCGTGAAATGAGGGAATCCATTGTAGCCAGAACCAAATTGTCCAACTTATCATATTTACAATTTGATTAAATCGGTTCATAGATTAATTAGTATTCCAATAAAAACAATAGATTTTCATAAAGAACTAAATATAATCAAACAAATAGCTATTAACAATGGTTTTTCTTCTAAAGTTATAACTAAAATATTAAATAAAAAAATGTACAAGAAGGCAAGGGAAATGATATATCCAACTAACAAAGATAATTTTGAACGTTATAATGTTATAACTTATATAGGTCACATAAGTATTAAAATTTATAAATTTTTAAGAAGGCTGGGTATTAAAGTAGCATTTAGAACTAATAATTCATTAGGCAAATTCATAAAAAATAATAAGTCAAAAATAGGGAAAAATGATAAATCAGGGGTATATAAACTAACATGTGGAGATTGCCCTAAAACCTACATTGGCCAGTCAGGCAGAAGCTTTTATATAAGAATTAAGGAGCATTTTACTAGTTTCATAAATCGAAAAAACGATTCTAATTATGCTAACCATCTTTTAGAGACGAATTATAATTTCAATAATAATTTTAAAATTTTGCATATAGATAATAAAGGTATTAAATTAAATCTGCTTGAATCTCTAGAAATTAACAAACTTAAAACCTCTGGTTGTTTACTAAATAATCAATTAGATTTAAATAGATCCCCATTGTTAAATCTTTTCTAGGAGGGATAATGTCGGTAAAAACCCATTTTTAGGTACATTGTTTTTATAAGTTATGGATGGTATTTATAAATAGTAATCTTTGTTTATATTTTCACACCTGAAGAAGCTGCCGTGCAGCGAAACATGTAAAAATTCATTACAGTGTTTTAAATATAGTGGAAATTTTAGTAAAACAATAAGTTTTTTACTTCCATTCGCCTAAATTATCATATTTACTCTCGGGTGGTGGTAAGCTCCCGCCTTTTTTTAAAGCCTCCTGTCTCATTTGGGATTTTTTCTTACATTTTGCTTTTTATTATCGTAACATTTTTTAAGCTGTTCTGTTTACCTACTGTTGAGGTCAGCGAATGTAGCTATATACCGTTGTAATTTGTCCCAGGCTTCGGTTTTTTTGCTATTTACAACATTTTTAACGATTATAAATAGATGGGACACCTCTCTCTGGCTGAAATATAACACCCTTTTACGTTTTTTTTCTCATTTGAGATTGTGAAAGTCAAAAAAATATAAGAAAACCTAAATTTTAAGGTTATCCTATAAATGTTACTTGATTTAATCACAAAAATACTGAAATCCGTGTGACGTTGGCATATTGTTGCGAAATTAAAGGGCCATTAGTTAAAGGTCCGAAAGAATAATAATAATAATAATAATAATAATAATAATAATGATGTCTTTATTTCTGTATTAAGTAATAGTATTACAATTATATCAAAATAAGAGTTACAGCAACAGAAAAGGCGAAGTCTTTTAAAATTAATGGTCCATTAAAATTTAAAGGTCCTTTAGTTAATGGTCCTTTAAAAAAAGTCGGTGCAAGTGGGTGTAAGTCTTTTGGGACACAGTCTCTTCAAACTGTTTGTCACCATACCGAACAGGTTTGGACGGCCCCGGAGCAGAATCCATTATAAACGTTGTTTTTTTTTAAGTTACTTAGCCCGTACAAAGGGGTCTCACAGACACTTCCGTACTTTCCGCTCAAAATCTTCAAGCACATTGTTACCTGCCCTATACTTAAAAGTAGATGGAAGAGCAGAATGACATAAGACAAAGTTGAGGAGCAGCTGATCGGTATTTGTTGACAAGTGTCTCGAAGACCCCATGATACGGGTTAATAGTAATTATTATGATAGAATTAATCTATTCTAACTCTTGATTTACTATCACGGTCTATAAATAATAAAAGTAATATTTGCAACAAAAATTATAAAGCAGACAGAAAAGAAATCGTATTTTAAGAATTTTAATAATACTGTCACATCAAAAGAGCATTTCATTTGATATACTTAAATATTAAAGCATATCTTTAGAAGCTTTTGCTTTTTCGTTGTATTAATATAATTGTAAGTATACCTACTAAGCGCCACCCGGGTGAAAGTTAAATCCGGCGCTTTGCAACACGTAATTTGTTTAGAGGGCTGTGGAATTACTTAGTGTGGCCATCCTACCACGTGTCGCCACTTGCGGGATTTAGACAATGATGGAAGTATACTGCTCTTCTTGCAGGGCCCGCTCTAGGGGGCGGCAACCTGGGCCCCTGCCCAGGGCGGCAAGTTGGAAGAGCGGCATGAAAAATCCAAAAAAACACCATAAATCCCCGTTTTGCCTACCTACGTTCCTAGGTATATATGAAGTTTCAACCATCCCAATTCCCATGTTAACAAATTTAATTTCCTTTGTTTTGCCGTGCCGCCTTATTTTTAAAACAGTGACAATTTCGACGGATCCCTTTTCTTTTTAATATTATAATAATATCAAGCAATTCCGCGACAAAGCAAGCCGAACAACGCCGGCACCGGTACTTTTTTTGGTCATGGCGGCGTCGCAGCAAAGGACAAGCCGGCGAGCGGCGAGGAATAGACATACAATTTGCTGTTGTGGTAGGTATAAAACGAAGAAGGGATGAAAAAGGCGGCAATTTCTTGTTTTGCCCAGGGCGGCGTTATTGCTAGAGCGGGCCCTGTCTTCTTGTTCGTTTCATGAATGTAACGATGTTTCCAGGCTTTATCATTTGCCGCCATTTTAGAGTCTATGTCTGTCTTCGTTGTTTTAGAGCGTTCTTTTTCCGATGGCAATATTTTTGTATATTTTTTATTTAATGTTTAATATTAAAAAATTTGTATTTTATGCTCTCTAATTTATCCTACAGTCATCACAGCGAGAATTAGGTGGATTATACAAACCCATATAACAGGTATGTTACCAAATTATTTCAATTTGAATTTTGTAGGTTATGCTATTAAAATGTTTGATAAATTTTTGCATTTTATGTTGTTTTTAGCATATTTTTCTTGAAAACGCTGTCCCAAAATCAAATTAAATTTTGTACCAGGTCGATGGCCAAGTGATATATGGGTTTTCCAATATATTAATACTCCGTAAGTTTTTAAGCCCTAAATTATCTGGGTGTATAAATTTTTTATTCACCCCTGAACTAAAATGGCATACGTGACGCATGCAATTAAAAGAAGATAATCTTGTAAATATCCGAATTGCAATATTGCCTATATTATGTGCACCACTGAACCTAACCATGTCAATAAGCATTTTTTTACATTTCCCCTTAATGACGATGAGAGATTGAGAGTGTAAAAGGATAATAGTAACTTAAGCCCTGACACCAGTTGCAACACTTTTAGAATTTGTGAAGATCACTTTGAGGGATCACAATTTAAGAACCCCATTCCCAAAAGGCTCAATTGGAATGCTATTTTACCTAAAGCCATATTACTTACCAACTTTGTAATTACAATTTTGTTTTAATCATGACCTTGTTAACCAAATAGTCCATAAAACCATTAGACTTGATATTTATAAGTATAAGATGCCAAAAAAATAACACCGCAGGACATGACAATAAAATCAAAAAATGTAAAACAAGTAAACTAAATTAGTTAATAATAATATAAATAAATAATTTATTATACGGAAATCAACCTTAATAAATTTATTTTATGACTATGAATAGAAAATTTGAGCTAACCATCTCTTTTTTTATATTTTTATGCAATTATCCATTAAGATGACGTTTTACACCTGGCTGGGACCACTTTACACCTTGTTGTGTCCCAAATGTGACGAATACCAACATCTGACCTAATACTTGATAATAACTCTACACTGTGAACAAGTGTATCGACCCAAATGTAATCTGAATCTGAAAGTGACATAAATATCTGATAAAGACTCCAGATTATATGCTGTAAACAAGTGTACCGATCTAACGCTATACACTTCAAAGGTAAATGCTATCCTCTAACTGGAAGTAGTATCCATGCTGCAATAATATAGAAAATCCCCCTTATAGACATTTTCATATTATTTAAAATCATCTTCGAAGTGTATAGTACTAGGTAAATTTCGCGATACTTAAGTTTATCGGTACGGTGCGGCCAGGATAGAATTATAGTGACAGTGATATTTAAGTTATAAAATATCTTAAGTAGGATTTCTCTCTTAGGTTTTTCAATTTCGATAATTAGATGGGCTTAGTTACGTGTATTAATTGTATAAAGTAATATAGGGCCTATTTATTTTTGTATGCCAAAGTTAGGTTAAGTTATTTAAGATCTTAAAATTACTGTGAGGTCTCCTGTTGTTGAGATAAATATTTTATGTTTGCAATAAATTTGTTTTCATATGCTTACTTTATTGTTTTCATAGTTCCATACCTACTAAATTTTTTATATTATTGATTATTCCAGTAAGTAGTACTTACCTATCTTTTATAACATAAAAAAAATGAATGCCCCTTAAAAATTTAAAATAAAGTGTGTCCGCGGATGAAGTTGACAATAGGGAAAACTCTCTTATTGATAATTTGATTTGATTACGACCAGAAGTCATCCTTTACCAAAATGTATGTTTGTTGAGAAAATTTAAGATTAGATGTAAATGTAAATTATTCTGTCTTTAAATATTCGAATTTGTATTTAGACTTTGTTATTATATAAACAACTTTGTTTAATATAATTTTTGTAAAAATAGTAAATATAATCGCACCTACTTTTCTCTTGAAGCATTTTCATGTTTTCTAATTTATTAACACTCTACATCTGATTAAAAAATTTTATATTGCAAATTAATTTTCTCAAAAGGCACACATTTTTATAAAGAATAACTTTTTGTCGTAAAATCAATTGTAATAGAATGTAATTTTTGGTTTTCTTCTTATTTCGGGTTTTTGTAACAATCACGTTTACCCTCAGAAGACATGTGTTTCCTATTAACCGGAGCAACTAAAATTATTTTTTGCAAGAAATAAATAAATCCATTTCGACACTTTAGGGTCATATTAAAATAATTCGAAGAAAGGTTTGCCGGACTTTCTCTTTGGGCAAATTATACTTTTAACTGCCTGTAAATCCAAGCGATGGTCAACACATGTTATGTTATCCTAGAAATGAGCCGGAGGGCCTTTTATGACCATTTCGCGTATATTATAGTTTATGAATCATATATTGATAGTGAACAAAAAATGGAATATATGAGGAAGTTGATGGCTGAATTTGAATCTTGACCGATCCGTTTAAGGTTGTAAGAGGCTTGTTAGACGCGGTTCCCTTTTTGGGCCCTTTATCTGCATTCTCGGGCTCTAGCCCATCTATGCCTCGGCTGTTGTACTCAGGGAGCAGATTAGACTCCGCGTCTCGATGCAGTAAAGGTTTTTCCCGTCTAAACTGATTTGTGTTATTATTAGCCGGGCCGGTCATGTCCGTGCGTGAACTTATATCCATTGTTTCTTCGGGATTCACGTATTCTATTAATCCTGACGTTATTGGCTGTACGGGTTTTTCCGGTGAATGCTTAATTAACGGCATTTCATAATATCCCTCGACCTCTTCCTCGGGACGAACGTCTTTTGTCGTGTTTTAGGCGCCAGGAGTTTTTTAGAGTTGAAAAACACCAAAACTTATATTTTGTCGTATCAGGCTAACTTTGGAGGCCGACCAGTTAGGAATCTGATTCCCGTGCCCAAAGTTAGGGAATATTATTCCCTTCAACTTTGTCCTCTTGTGGTTTCGAGGGCCGACCTCTCCTTTCAAAGTTAAGAAGAAAATATAAAAATTTCTTGAAATTTTCTAAGTCCACAAATGTTGATTCTTGACGAAATCTTCTATCTTCTTATATGGGTATTTAAGAGTAAACCGGCTGCCTGCGGTTAAGCAGCGGCCGGTTACTTGGCGTCCTGAAATGTAGGCAAGCTTTAAAATGAAACAATGATACTATCTTGATTTGGGTGTTACAGGTTTCCAATGTTTTAACGAATTTCTTTTATAAGAGACGAATTTCTTTCGGAGTCGGCGAGATCTTACTAGTTTGGATCTCAATATTATTTATCAGATATCTAACTCATCCGCTTAATAAGTTACCATCAATCTATGGTCAAGAATTGACGGAGTCGGATTTAGGAGCTAGTATCTCTCGGCTCTCATCTCATCGGCCGTATGCTGGCCGACTCGATTCTCTGGCTGCTGCCTGACTACTCTCACCAGTGATGTAAAATAAATAAGGACTCGTTACAAAGTAAGCGTTACTATGTGATCACTAAAAGTAACGAGTCCTAATGTTATAAAAGACTCGTTACTTTTGGCATTTCGTTACTCTGAATTTAAATCTAACTAACTATTCTACCCAGAATTTTACAGCGGGCGGTTTCGTTCGTGGACTTGATAGCCAATAACGGTGACAGACAAAATGTATCATAATTATTTTTCGAGCTGGATTTTGTTTTTACCTCGTCAGGCGGCCGATGGCGTGTCGTTTTGCATGTATTTTGGAGAGATGGCGTATTAATATGTATTTGGTTAATTTGTTGTCGGGAAGCCATGTTGCCTGTTGGGTTGAGGAAATACAGGACTGGAAGTTACCATTGAGAGATGAAAGCAATGTTTATTCTTATGTATTTTTAATTTATATTTCTTTTTTAATTTTAACAGGCACTTATTTTATAAACATAATATAAATTGAGTATTCTGTTTCTTAGATTGTATAGCGTAAACAAATTGTGTTTAGTCAAGTTCACTTCGCACACTGGTATTTAGAAAATTATAAAATAATAGATCTTCGATTCCTAGAATCAGATGCCCAAAAGCAGAAACGAAGTGTTATTTGTTTATATTTTGTGTAAATTGAGAACAAGTAAATCTATTTTTTAATCAATACGCCATGTTCTATTCCTATTTCTTTATATTGTATGTTTTTATGTGTTTCTAATTAATCACATATTTGAGAATTGACAATAGTACATAACCTAGATTTAATATATTTATACTACAAAACATGAGTATTTGGCCATCGATCAAAGCCATATTTTTTATTTTTAAAAGTAACGATTTACATAAAGTAACGAGTCCTGAGTAACGAGTCCTAATACCCAAAGTAACGAAACGGTCCAAGTCCTCAAAAGTAACGAAAATTTACATCACTGACTCTCACCGGCCGTGTGCTGGCCGACTCCCAGATACTTTTAAAACGCGTTCTTACATATCGACATTATAATATTTAAATGGCGACTTATTATACATAGCGCCCTCTATTGACAAAAAATCTAACTTCATACTTGAAAGAATATGGGATTCCGCATCACTTCCCCCCCTAGATTACACTTGGGGCTTGTCAACAACAAGACACAAGTGGAATCGATAACTAAAAATAGGAATCCCATATGATCGAATACCTATCATCCCCTTTCTCATTGGATACCTCTTCCTCCTTCCTTTATTTATAAACTCAAAGTCAAAATATCATTACAAACTTCAATACAAAATTTCAAAACCTAAGATTAATCAAACTTAAGATATTTCAACTTAACTTAACTAGAAGGTTATATCTAACTAGACTATCCAATTGATCTTAATTCTAAATCCCTGTATCCTGAATCTTTCTCAAAATATTTCACATTAAATCCCTATATTCCCCTGAATCCTATGATATCCATATCCACAAAACTTTAAACACTATGATTTCCCTTACTTGACAAAATATATGCCCGAACTTTCAGAACTCCTAAACTCAAATCGTTGTTTCGTAGACCTTCCTTGGTCTTACAACTTCCCCCCAGGCCTTCCTTGGTCTGAGTTTTATGAATCTTCGGAATTCTTAAATTCAGATATTTATTCCCCTTACTTCTATTACCAATAATACCTCTCAAAATAATTTTCCAAATTTAAAACTTTAATCTTACTTTAACTAGATCCTTAATCTGACATGGGTAACTTCCCTAAAACTCTCTACCTAACGTTGCTGATTAAAATTCCCCTTATTATTTGAATTCCCTGAACTCCTAAATTCAACTTACTATCAGACCCTCTTTGGCCTATCCCCTATTTCTAAATCTTCAGAATCCCTAAATTCAAATTGTTTTCTCGTAGACCTTCCTTGGTCTTACAACTTTCCCCAGACCTTCCTTGGTCTGAGTTTTATGAATTTTCAGGATTTCCTAAATTCAACTCCTCGAAGTCCCTGACTTCCCTACTACCTACACAGGATCCCAGATCCTCCTAAAGTTCCCTGAACTTTTAATTATCTAGTCAACTCTCCATCAGACCTTCCTTGGTCTAGTCAACTCTTCCTCAGACCTTCCTTGGTCTAGGGTTATGACTCCCAGAGTCATATTTCTAGATTCCCGGAACCTTCCTAATTCTCAAGCTTCCAGAGCTTCTATTAATTCTCCTACTTCTTAACTTCCTAACTAATAAGACCTTAATCAGCTTTCCCTTAATTTATTACCCATGCCTAACTTGAAAATTCCCTACATATGAAACCTCCAAAATTTTATTATATTCCAATATCCTACTGGTACTTTTCTAATCTCTGAACTAAGTTGAACGCTATGAACTCTCCAAAGGTTATGGAGTTCACCTTTTCCTGCGTATCCATGATCACCTAATTTCAACTGAATTTCATTCAGATCCTAAAAATTTCCCAATTGAACATTGAGCGCCAGAATTTTTTAACAAAAAATCCAAAACTTCCTTTTAAAATTCTTTATTCCTGCCCTAACTAGTAAACAATTAACTTTCTTGCCCCTTAAGCTGAACGCCATGTTATGAATTACTTCATTGCCCCTTAAGCTGGACACCATATTATACTTCTTTAAACCCCTTATTCTTACCCTGACTAATAAACAATTAACTTTAAATACCCCTTAAACTGATTGCCATGTTAAAACCTTATTCTTGCCCTGACTAATAAACAATTAACTTTATCGCCCCTTATACTGAGCGCCATGTTATGAACTTTATGTAGAACTTACTAAAATTTCTAATCAAATGTTGAGCGCCAGAATTTTTTAATAAAAAATCCAAAATCTCTTTAAACAACCCTTATTCCTACCCTGACTAGTAAACAATTAACTTTATTGCCCCTTACGCTGGACGCCATATTACGATTAACTTTATTATCCCTTATTCTGGGTGCCATGTTATACTTTTAACATTCCTTGTTACTGCCCTGACTAATAAACAATTAACTGTAATACCCCTTAGATTGGATGCCATATTATGACTAGTAAACAATTAATATTAATGCCCCTTAAACTGGACGCCATATTATCCCTTTACCCTGATCCTGAACCTTCTAATCAACCTAAAATTATATCCTCCTACTTTACTTCCAAAACATGCCATAAAGGCCGATTCCTAACCTATCACTACTATTTACCACTGAAACTAAAAACCATAGATGCCGTTGCATCTATGGGTATGCCCTCCCAACCTACCACTAAAAGCCATGGATGCCGCTGCATCCATGGGTATGCCCTCCCAACCTACCACTAAAACCATGGATATCTATTCCTAACATTCCTAAACTCACTAAAGTCCTAACATTCCTAAACTTACTAATTTCCTACTGCCCTAACCTAACTGACAACTTACTGCTAATTCCCTATTTACCATCGGCTGCCAGCTGGTTAGGCAGCGGCCGAGGCAAGCGCATTACCTTTTACTTACCTCCTTAACTTAACTTAAATATTTCACTTAGAACTAAATATTCTTAAATAACATTTCATACATTTCATATACCTAGCACCTTTACAAATTAACTTAACCATACTATTTACAGAACTATTTACAACTTATGACTACCCCCTATACTAGTCTATCTAACCATTTATCTTCTTCTGGGATATATTCCACCATGCCTCTTTGTGGGCTGCGGGGTGGACTCATTACATAGGCCATCGTTCTTGGTTCAGTCTGGAGTAAGCATAGTGGCTTCTCCTTGGTTCGATGGCGACAGAGTGCTTCTGCTTGCGGACGTGTCCGGGCTAGACACGTACGGATAGCTTCTGCTTGATGCTGTGTCCGGGCTAGACACACGGATTCCCTGTTGGTTGCTCTGAAAATCACCTCTTCGTCTGCGATAGTTGGCAGATGACCTTGACTTGTCATAGTTTGCCTCTTCGACTCCAAATATCATCTGGATTTTCGGGTTGGTTCTGGGCTGTCCCATCCTTGGTACATTGGCAGGACTGGTTCCGATCGGGACCTGGTCTCGGCCACGTCTCTTCTGGTGGTTATTGAATTCGTTTTCGTATCTTCCTTGTCTATATCGGGTTCTTTGTGTCTTGTGTTGTATGCCGGCCCTTGGCTTAACACGTCGCTGTCGTTGTTTTGATTTTGATGATAGCTCGTTGTCTGGCTATCATGGGCTAGGTTTTCCAGCTCGACCTGGTGTCTTAAAGACATGCCCCTTTCGTTGGTCGCCATGTTAGACGCGGTTCCCTTTTTGGGCCCTTTATCTGCATTCTCGGGCTCTAGCCCATCTATGCCTCGGCTGTTGTACTCAGGGAGCAGATTAGACTCCGCGTCTCGATGCAGTAAAGGTTTTTCCCGTCTAAACTGATTTGTGTTATTATTAGCCGGGCCGGTCATGTCCGTGCGTGAACTTATATCCATTGTTTCTTCGGGATTCACGTATTCTATTAATCCTGACGTTATTGGCTGTACGGGGTTTTCCGGTGAATGCTTAATTAACGGCATTTCATAATATCCCTCGACCTCTTCCTCGGGACGAACGCCTTTTGTCGTGTTTTAGGCGCCAGGAGTTTTTTAGAGTTGAAAAACACCAAAACTTATATTTTGTCGTATCAGGCTAACTTTGGAGGCCGACCAGTTAGGGATCTGATTCCCGTGCCCAAAGTTAGGGAATATTATTCCCTTCAACTTTGTCCTCTTGTGGTTTTGAAGGCCGACCTCTCCTTTCAAAGTTAAGAAGAAAAAATAAAAATTTCTTGAAATTTTCTAAGTTCACAAATGTTGATTCTTGACGAAATCTTCTATCTTCTTATATGGGTATTTAAGAGTAAACCGGCTGCCTGCGGTTAAGCAGCGGCCGGCTACTTGGCGTCCTGAAATGTAGGCAAGCTTTAAAATTAAACAATGATACTATCTTGATTTGGGTGTTACAGGTTTCCAATGTTTTAACGAATTTCTTTTATAAGAGACGAATTTCTTTCGGAGTCTGTTACTAGTTTGGATCTCAATATTATTTATCAGATATCTAACTCATCCGCTTAATAAGTTACCATCAATCTATGGTCAAGAATTGACGGAGTCGGATTTAGGAGCTAGTATCTCTCGGCTCTCATCTCATCGGCCGTATGCTGGCCGACTCGATTCTCTGGCTGCTGCCTGACTACTCTCACCGGCCGTGTGCTGGCCGACTCCCAGATACTTTTAAAACGCGTTCTTACATATCGACATTATAATATTTAAATGGCGACTTATTATACATAGCGCCCTCTATTGACAAAAAATCTAACTTCATACTTGAAAGAATATGGGATTCCGCATCAGGCTAAGTGCAATTGTGTTGCTTTTTCCCATAACGTTTAAATGGTTTTTTTAAACACATTTGACTTAGTACTTTAGGTTAATTAGGTATACTATCTCTAGTACCTTTGTATAAATTAGTGAATAAGTAAGTTAGAGAGAAGGTTAGTATTTTATTCTCAAATCGTGAGACTGGGGCCATCTATTATCTATTGGTTAAATCTCTCAGTACCTAAGGTAAATGGCCAACGAGTAACGAGGACCCGGATTGGTCCGGGAAGGGTAAAGTCACCCTATTGGGTAAAAGACATAATTAAGGGGGGGTAGTTAGATGGTCAAGAGGTCAGAACGGATATTGGAAAATCTGAAAAAGGCAATTCCTCGGGGTTATTGGTACGGGAAAGTTCCAAGTTCGTTTTCGTAATGAAAGGTTTCGAAGGAATAGTTTGTACGGGAAAGTTACGAAAGCTTATTCTTACGCGACAGTTCCAAGTTTCCTTTTTATAAACAGTTCAGGTTTACGCGGTTGTTTCGCTTGTGAAAGTGAATCCTAATTTAAAAGGGCAAAGATGGGATTAAGTATCAGGGTTTACTCTTGGCTTTGTTTTAGACTAACGCTTTAGTCTGGAGTTTAATTTCTGGGGTTTCTTTAATGTCACTAAATAGTTCTTGCGGGGTTTCTTCATCAGGGTTTCACACTTCTCTTTATTCTCTTACACTTATCTTGTAAATATCTTAAGTTTAATATTGTAAAGTTTCTTTTTCTTTTATCTCTTGTTGTTATAATAAGAGGGATAGGGATTCACAAGAGTGAACGATTCGCGTTCGCGTAGGCAGCGCCGTTTCCAAGGACTATCGAGGCAGAGCGGCATATATCTGGTGAAGGCCCGATTGGTAAGTCGTATAATATCAATTACCACCTTAATTAAAAATCCAAGGGAAAATGTCACGACACGACCAGAGTGCTCTTGCGATGAAAGTATAATTAGTTATTTCCGGAATACATTTTAAACTCACTGTGAAGGGAAGGATCTAGAGGTTCGGCTAGGGACACGCTACCATTGAGTCTTAAACGCTACCAGTTAGATACGTAATTCAATAATACTAGACAGTGCCATAATCTAGATCAATCCCGTCACACAATAACAGATTTTTTCTTATTGTACTTCATCCGCCGACACACTATATTTGAAAATAACCAGCAATAATTTAAATAAGAGGATTTTAAAAAGCCCGCCACGAAAAATTTCGACGGTGGCGCCAAGCGGATCGATGGCCAACTTATTCTCGAAATAACCCTTTTTTTCTTTTGTGGAAAATCTACAAACTCTTTTTTCTTTTGTGGAAAATCTACAAACTCTTTTTTCTTTTGTGAAAAAGCCTTGTTTCTCTGTTTTTCTACGGACTTTTCATTTCTAATTGTTATATATTTTTTGCTAAGCGCTCTTTAAAGGAGCATTAACTAATTGGCCAAATTCCGTCAATTAAAAATGACAGTTGTCAGTTTTGAAGTTAGTTGTGTCCCGTATTTTTTATGGTAGTTCCATTTTTACCAAAACGCAAAAACCAGACGCTATAAAGATGGATTATTATGTAAACATTATCGAAGATGAGTTGGTAGAGAATGCTCTTGAAGATGATTTGGAAATTTTGGATTTTGTTGGTTTTGGCTTTTCTCGAAGGCTCAATGAGCGCCGTAATTATTACGAAGACATCGACCATTTAAGTTTTGTTCAAAGAGGCAATTGTACTGCATCGGTTAACACAGATTGAGCCTCAATTAGAATAGCCAGCTAACAGGTAAGTACCCATAGATATAGATATTTTGAAGACGTTATAGGCAATACCTTGGAGAAATAATATATTATTTCTCAAAGGACATGCCTTATAGGTTTACTTATGCCTTGGTAGTATAAGTTTGCCGTCTGTATTTTATTTCATGATAAAAAAAAGTTATCCATTCTTTTTAGGAACAATAGTTTTTCACCAATGAACCTGCTACTTCTGTCTTTGCGCTTTTATGCAAGCAGTAGACCTTGTCCAGATAGCTGACTTCATGAATATCCACGAGTCAACTGCAAGTCGAGTTTTGGCTTACGTATCAAGGGAACTCCGACCACAAAAAGGAAAAATGCAAGACCACAGGAATTTTACCTTTTCTATATAATATATTATAATATGTATTATAAATAAACATGAAATAGTTTTAAAACATTTTCTTTATTTTAATCTTTATTATTTTTTCTGTATTGGTGATTTTTTTTAAAGGTACCTCGCTATAGCTATATTTACTCTGAAAAAATTACCCTTTAAAACTTAAGTCATTATGTGTGAAATACCTATAGATTTTTTATATTTAAATATAGAAATTAATACCGGAAAAAATAAACAAAGAATGACGCAGCCGTCAGGCTCCTTAATAAAGTGAAGTAGAGTAGGGTTGATTGTTGTAACCATGGAAATATTTTTCAAAGGAATTGTCAACAACCGTCAAAAATAAAATAACTTTGTAAACGAGTAAAATAAAAAATTGTATAACTAATTGCAGTAAAGGGTCGTTTATTTAACCCCAGAATATACCATTGCGGTTCATTGGTCCTTCGAGCCGGATTTTGAAGCTAAAAACCTATTAAATAATGTTTTAGATATATTCAAGATATAACAAGATACAGGGGTACCCCGAATGAGGTTAAGGAACATACGAGAGAGTAACTGGTGACGTACTCAATAATAAGATTGCAATATTCGTACCTTTTGGATGGAAAGCATCTTCGAAGAGCTGTAGGATCACTAGGTCGTATTCCTTTTTACCTATATTCCCATATTTTTCCTTTCCTAAGCGGATCTATCTGCACTGTGACTATTTATTTGGTTGTGAGATTTTATATAATTTAATTATAAAATGCCGCGTGATAATGTCAAGAAAAAGCAAGTAAGATTACTTAAGAAAAAGAGAGATAACCTAATAAATCAGTTAAAACGGTTTGATTCTTTTCTTAGTAGCTTTATGGGTGATTATACCCAATTAAAAATTAGATTAGAACAATGTCTTAAAATTTTTAATGATTATGATGAGATACAAGTGCAAATAGAAGTGCTTGATGAGGATGAGGAAGACCTCAATATGCACGAACGTACTTCGTTTGAGGAGTTATACTACCAAGTAATCTCTGATGCTAATAAACATTTTGAGCAATGTAGTCCTCAAACCATAGTGTCATCTCCTCTAAATGTGTTACATTCAGTTCCAGCTGTAAAATTTCCTAGCATAGATTTACCTACTTTTGCGGGAGCTTATGACCAATATATGACTTTTTATGATTCCTTTAAAGCATTAGTACCATCGCGCCGATAAAAAACTGGGACAGGAAATTTTTCTATTTTCTCCTAGACTATTAAGAATAATTTTACATCAAGCCTGGTACCAGTAAAATGTCATGAAAATTTGCATGTCAATAAAGATTGTCACTTTATGATTGACTCGTCAAACATACAATCATATATTATTTGTAAATATGCCACAATTAACCCCCCAGCAAAAGGCAATTATTTATAGTCGGTTGCGAGATAGTGTTGCTATTAGGGATATTGCAGATGAACTGGGAGTAAGCAAGAATACCGTGCTATTGGCAAAACAAAAAATAGCAAGACATGGGACTATTATTAGGAATGCAGGTTCTGGTCCCCCTAAAATTTCTACTGATGATCATGATAGAAGACTGGTTAATTATCTAAGGGATCATCCCTTCGAAACTGCAATCAAGGCAAAAGAAGAGACGAATTTTCCAGGTTCTGCAAATACCGCTAGAGACAGGGTTCGAAATTCCGATATACGAAGCCGTTGTGCTGCCAATAAAAATTTTTTAACGGAAATAAATAAACAGGGCAGGTTAGAATTTGCACATGAATATATTAATCAAATAAATTTATGGGAAACAGTTATATTTTCTGACGAGAAAACTTTTCAGTCATGCAATAATGGGAGAATTCGGGTGTATAGGCCTTCCGGCATGCGGTATGATGAGAGATACACCCACAAAACCAACCAAAGTGGGCGTTTCTCCATAAATGTTTGGGGCTGGATTAGCGCTAGAGGACCAGGACTTTGCCAAATCGTCGAAGGAAGACTAACTGCAGCAGTATACGTTAATATACTAAACGAAGTGATGATACCATCGGTAAACGCTGTATACGGTCAAAATTACACATTTCAGCATGATAATGCTCCAATACACACAGCGCGCATTGTACAAAATTTTCTCCAAGAAAATAACATAGCAGTTCTTCCCTGGGCTTCGAAGAGTCCCGATTTGAACCCGATAGAAAACATTTGGGGTGCCATGGTCAAATCTATGTATAAACATGATTTTCAACCTAGAAACAGGGATGAATTACGTCATAGGATAAATCAAGCTTGGGATGAAATAACTGTCGAATTATGTAGAAACTTAGTTTTAAGTATGCCACAAAGGCTCCAAAAAGTAATAAACAGAAATGGTTCTATGACCAAATATTAATCTTGTGTTGTTTTGACAAACTTTGTGTTCGCAATTTTTTTCTTTTTATTAAATGTATTTTATTACCTGTATTAGCTTTATTTATTATTTTGTGGTAAATATAATAATTTATAAAATATTTGACTTTAAAAAAATCTAATAAATTTACTTTATCCATATTATATGATGTCTCTCAAATTTAACCACCCCGTATCGAAAAATACAAAACATTCCATTATGTAACCTAGGTTACTTTTTAAATTTTGGATGTTTTTCCTTTTTAGCTCTACACACCTTTTATAGTCTAGGGGATATGTATTTCTTACATTGTTTTTGTAAATCTCTTGTCCCAGTTTTTTATCGGCACAATAGTACATGATAATTCTAATTTAAATGATATTGAGCGTTTTCATTATCTACGTAGTTCGTTAAGAGGTGAGGCAGCCTAAGTTATATCATGTTTAGAAATCACGGCCATAAATTATAATTCTGCTTGGAAATTATAACAAGAGAGGTTTGATAATAAACGTCTTATTGTTCATAAGCATATTAAAGCTCTTTTTGACCTTCCTTTCGTAGGTAAAGAGTCTTTGGGGGATATTTCGACGGCTCGTCAATAGGGTGTTAAGGGATTAAAAGCGAATGTGATTGGTTTATGATCGGTATATATAAAAAATTGGCGAGCTTCTACTGAATGCCTAAAACGCTTGACCGCAAGATATATAGCTAATTCGCGATCGTATGCACTATATTTTTGCTGGGCAGTTGAGAAAGCTTTTGTAAAAAATGCCAATGGTTGCCAACTATCATCAACCCGTTGCTGTAAAACGGCGCCACATGCAAAATCCGAAGCATCTACCGTAATATTTATTGGTGCGCCGGCAGCTGGATGAGCTAATAAGGTAGCATTTGACAAATTAATTTTAATATCATGAAAAACTTTTTCACCTGCGTCAGTCCACGGTACCGGAGTCTTGCCGCTTTTCGCGCCTTTGAGCAGATCGTGGAGGGGTTGCATGAGCGTCGCGGCATTTGAAATAAAACGCCGATAAAAATTTATCATTCCTAAAAAACGACGAAGTTGTTTGATGGTAAGTGGCTTTGCGAAATTCTTTATGGCCTCAACACGATGGGTCAACCTGATAACCTAAAAATTCGATTTCGCTTACACCAAAAACGCACTTGGTCAGATTTATAACTACTCCGTATTGGCTTAATCGTTCAAAAAATATTTTTAGATGCCGATAATGCTGTTCTTCATCATCGGATGCAATGAAAATATCATCGATAAAATTATATGCAAAATCTAGATCTCGCGTTATGCTATCAATAAATCTTTGGCATGTTTGAGAAGCATTTCGTAAACCAAAAGGGGTGAAAACAAATTAAAATAAGCCAAACGGGGTAATTATGGCCGTTTTTTCGATGGCATCGCTTGCAACCGGAATTTGATTATATGCTTGTACTAAATCTAATTTAGAAAAAATCTTTTTACCATGCAGTTGCTGTGTAAAGTCCTCGATGTGTGGGGGTGTATACCTGTCAGGAATGGTTCGAGCATTAAGTGCCCGGTAATCTCCGCACGGTCGTAAACTTCCGTCCTTCTTTGGCACAATGTGTAACGGTGACGCCCATGGGCTTTTCGAGGGTCGGATAATTCCTTGCCGGAGTAGCAATTCAAATTCCGTCTTGGCAACCTCCAACCGATCGGGCGCGAGCCTGCGCGGTCGGCAAAACACTGGCGGCCCGGGGGTATTTTTAATGTGATTTTCGGTGCTATGTTTGACACATTCTTTTTTAAATACCGCCGGCCTTGTCAAATCGGGATGCTCTGGGAGTAATTTGTGGTATTTAGTTTCACCCACAATTGTTTTTATTGATAAAGCGTCATCATTCACTACACGTCCAATAACACTGAGTTTTGTCGTAGCGTCGACAATTCTTTTATTGCGCGGATCAACGAGTAGGTTAAAAAATGATAAAAAATCCATTCCTATAATCGGCATATCAACATCAGCAATGACGAAACGCCAGACTAAATCGCGCCGTATTGAAAAGTCAAGCCTTAATGCTATGGTGCCGTACGTAGCAATAAGAGTTTCATTCGCTGCGAAAAGTTCGTACTCGCACTTTTTTAATTTTCCGCGCACTTTGCTCCGCGGATACACACATAGATCTGCACCGGTGTCTATTAAAAATTGCACATTTGTTTTTTTATCAGTCACGAAAATGCGGCCTTTCGAAACCCTACCGTCGTCGTATTCGGCCGCGCACACCGACGGATCACTTAGTTTTTTGATTTTTTAAAGTTGCATGGTTGCCTGCACTGAGTCGCTTTTTTACCGAATTTAAAATGGTACCAGCACAAGTCATGCTGTTTTTTGGGCGGGCTAGCGTCGCGAGTATCGGCATATGCATTTGAACGAGACCTGCCTCGCGACCGCGAATGTGTGTTTTTCGCGATAGCACTAATTTGCTGCTGCAAACTCTCTATTTTCTCGCAAAGAGCTTGATACTGGTCTGTCTGTGGCTCTGTCACTACCGCCATCCTCGGCTTTTCTGTAGCAACATCGTGAATGCGATCTGCTATAGCCGTAAACTTTTCGGTTTTGTTATCTTCCGTTACAGACAATATCTCTTGAGTCTTCGTAGGGAGTCGACTTTTCCACACTTCGATTAAAAATGGTTCTGTAACAGAACTGCCCGCGAGTTGCTTGAGGTGTCGCCAATATTGTGAAGGTGTGCGATCGCCGATCTCTTCCGCTTCTAGCAACTTCCTTGTCCGCGTTGCGTCAGAATCGGTCAGCCTTTTAATAAGCGCGCTTTTTATTGTTTCGTACTTATTTTTTTCGGGAGGGTTCTCCACAATATCCTCGACCTCTTCCAAGTACTTGTCGTCTAACTCACAAACTATGTATGTGAATTTCGTTTCATCCTTCACAATTTTACTTAACTGAAATTGGGCTTCCACTCGATGAAACCATAGGTTTATTTTTTGTGGCCAAAACTTCGGTAATTTTATGCGTGTTGTAACACATATCTCTTCCCGTTCTGCGTTTTCCGTCATTTTTATCACTTATCACACTAACACTTAGGAGAAAACACTCGAAACACTCCGCCAATTTTTTTTATATCGGGGTCACCAATTTGGGGGATATTTCGACGGCTCGTCAATAGGGTGTTAGAGGATGTGAAAGTCGTTGTTGCTATTTACATTTGGTTATATTTACATAAATTAAATATTACAATATTTACAAAAGGGTTTAAATTGTGTCCGTCAATGATCTCAGAGGGCCTAACGCGTCGAGTAGCTAACTGAGATCGACTGACTTTTGTTTTTGCCTTTTGGGAAAGTACCCTCCAGGCGTCGGCAATAATCTACCTAAGAAATGCCCTAGAAAGTTTTATTTCTTTATCACTCTCGACCCTTGGTTCGGGGAAATCCGAAATGGTCAAATGACCAGCTAGCTAAGACGCAAACAAAATAACCTGACTAAATAATATTTTGTTTGTAGTACGTCCGCTACAAGTCCTATGCCAGTTTAAGGCAATTTTTGGACAATCTAAATAATCATTTAAGAGCATTAGAGTCTTTAAAACAGCCTGTAGACAAATGGGATACTTTATTAATTTTTCTAGTTTGTACCAAATTAGATAATCATGCAAACCGAGAGTGGGAATCTCTAGCTGATACTTTAAATAACCCGACTATGAAAAGTTTTACTGGTTTTGTAAATAAAAAATGCAATTTATTGCAAACTATAGATTATAAAAAACATGATTCAAAACATGACTCGAAATATGATAAGTCAAACATAAATAAATACAAGGATGGTAACAAATGTCAGCTTCCGAGTCAGTCCTATTTAAGTACTAAGTCATGCGCCATTTGTAACCAGTCTCATGCTGTAACTACTTGTGATAAATTTTTAACTTTATCTCCTAAATTAAGATACATTGAGGTCAAAAAACATAAGTTATGTACGAACTGTCTCAGTATTGACCAACCTTATCATTCTTGTAATATTACAACAAACTGTCCCCTTTGTAATAAAAAACATCATGTTTTACTACATTTTAATAAAGATTCAGAACACGAAAATATACAAGACCATGATTATAATAAGGTTATTTCTAACTTTAAAATATAGGGTGATACAAACTTAATTAAATCAGTCTCAGCTCACACTACTTATAGGGATAATCAAATTTTACTGTCGACCGCTGTTGTTTTATTTCTGACATTTTTGGGAAACGACATGAGTGTAAAGTACTTCTTGACTTAGGTTCACAAAGCAACTTCATTACGAAGGATTTATGTGATAGGCTTAAATTGAATAAACAAGAAATAAATATTTCAGTTTCAGGTTTGAGCCAATCTTTTACCAATGTTTCTCACAGAGTTGAGACAACTATTCTCGATTTAATAGTTTTAAAACATATTTATCTTGTCTTGTAATTGATCAAATTACAGATTGGTTACCATTAAATTACGTCAGTTTTAATAATATTCAGTTATCTAGTAATATAAACTTAGCAGACCCTTTATGTAATGTACCTTCAAGAATTGATGCTCTTTTGGGATCTTCTGTTTTTTGGCATTTATTATGCATTGGTCAAATTAAACTAAATAATACTTTTTTTTTTTTTTTTTTTTTTTTTTTTTTTTTATGATAAAACACCTGCACTGTAGGAAAAATCTTTTAAGGCGCTCTGGGAGCGGTGCGAGTGCGAAAAAAGCGATTAACGTTGGTCTTGAAACGTTGAAGATTGTATTCATTGGGAAACACGACCTCAGGAAGATCATTCCACAAAGATGACGTTCTCCAGATGAAAGAATTCTTGAACAATGAAGTTCGAGGAGTACTAAGCTGAACAACATATGGCTGAGCGGCAGTGGTTTGCCGTGTATTTCTGTTTTGCATTGCTCTAGGTGGAATCAAGTGGGCAATGTCAGTCGAACACCTGCCATGAACTAATTGTTCAAAAAACCAAGTTAGGTTGGGTAATGTCCGGTCAAGTTTTCTCAGGTTACTGTCAGTCAAATGCAACTATCTGTCATTTTTCCTCAAACCTTGACATACAAAACCAACTTGAAACCTTTTGGCAAATTGAGCATTCTATGTCAAATCCAAAATGGTCTTTAGAGCATAGTGCTTGTAAAGATAATTTTGTATCTACCCACGTGCATGAGCAAAATGGTAGGTTTTCTGTTATTACCCCTAAAGCATGATATAGCTGAATTAGGGTCATCTAAGCAAATGGCGATTAAAAGATTTCAGGCTGTGGAAAGAAAGCTACAAAAAAATCCCGAATTAAATAAAGAGTATATTAATTTTATAAGTGAATACGAGTCATTAGGACATATGTCTCATTTTAATCCTGACATCAGTACATGTAACTTAAACTATATACCACATCATTGTGTTATAAAGGAATCTTCCACAACCACAAAGGTTAGAGTGGTATTCGACGCTTTTGCCAGAACTGACTCTGGTGTCTCATTGAATGACATACTTATGACCGGTCCATCTATCCAGCAAGATTTATTCTCCATAATGCTACGTTTTCGAAAGCATCAATATACAATAACTGCTGACTGTAAAATGATGTACAGACAAGTGAATATACAACCAGATCAAAGATTTTTACAAGGTATATTATGGAGATCTGATCCAATGGAGCCTCTAAAGTCATACATTCTTAATACAGTGACTTATGGTACTTCTAGTGCACCTTTTTTGGTAGTGCGATGTTTACACCAGATTGCTAATGATAACCAGAATGTAAATCCTTTTATATGCAACATAATAAAAAATGGTTTTAACATTGATGATTTGATTTCTGGTTCCGATACGATGGAAAATGCACAAAAAATAAAAAGGGAAATTATTGAACTTTTGAGCCAAGCACAATTTGAGCTACATAAATGGAGGTCCAATAACTTATCGCTGGTTAGTGAAAAATATCAAGATGGCAAACCTTTAACATTTTCCGAAAATAATGAATGCAAAACCTTGGGAGTTATGTGGAATAGTGAACATGATGAATTTCAGTATGTTTTTGAAACTGCATCCTTTAAGCACCAGCATATAACTAAAAGAACTATTTTATTTATTTTTTTTTTACATTTCTAAGTTTTTTGATCCGTTGGGTTTAATTGGGCCATTAATTATTCGGGCAAAAATTATGTGCAGCAGCTTTGGCTATTGTCACTCGATTGGGATGAAAGTGTTCCGATGCATATATACTCATATTGGAAACAATATCAGAGTGAATTACAATCAATGGAAACTATTTCTGTACCGCGAAATGTGATATGCTGCAACCCAGCTAAAGTTGAACTTCATTCATTTTGTGATGCCTCTGAATCTGCTTATGGTTCCTGCATTTACATCAGATCATTAAGTGAAAATGGTCAATGGTCTCTTAATTTATTGTGTGCTAAATCAAGAGTAGCCCCTTTGAAAAATGTTACACTTCCACGGTTAGAACATTGCGGCGCCTTGCTAGCGGCGCGATTAAGCCATATTATTATCAAAGCATTGGATATGCAAATTGATCAGCTATTTTACTGGTGTGATTCAAGCATTGTTTTAACTTGGATTTTGGATGAACCTCGTAAATGGAAAACATTTGTTGGAAATCGAGTTGCTGAGATACAAGATCTTACCAATAAGGAAAATTGGAGACATGTACGATCAGAAGATAATCCTGCAGATATTATATCCCGAGGAATTAATCCTACCGAATTGCTAAGCTCTAAACTTTGGTGGCAGGGTCCAAGTTGGTTAAAATATGCAACTGAACAGTGACCTACTAGCTTGCCTATTAAAATATCAGAACCATCTGAAAAAAATGTGAGTACTAGAGTGTTACTAAGTGCTGAACCAGATTTAACAGTCAATCCAGAAAGGTCCTTTAACAGTCCAGGAACTTAAAAATGCTTTAACATGTTTAGTAAAGTTGGCTCAAACTCAAACTTTTCCAGAGGAAATTAAAAAGTTAGTTAATCAAAAATGTATCAGTAGTAAAAGTAAAATATTAAACTTAAATCCCTTCTTGGATACTTTTTTTTTATGGAGGATTAGGAATTTTCAAAAGACCTGCAGGCGAGTGGATCTTATGTGCCTGCAGGGTGTCGGATTCATGCCCTGTCACGGGCATGCCTACCGACTAAACCCTTCCCTCTCTTGGCGTTGCAGTAAGAAATCTTCTTGGAACTACCTGTAGGCATTACTTCGAGAAGATTCGCCATAACGTTGGATGGATTATCTTGGCCTCATGTCTTCCTGGGTAAGTATTTAGCTTATTAGCTTATTGTAATTGATATTAGCTGTCCTTCTTCGCGCTTTTTTGTTTTTAGGATGTCCTTTGCCATCTTGCATACTTTCTTCCAGTTCTGTTCCGAAGCGAGCATCTTGTCTACCAGGTTATTGGGAGTTATTTCGCCTGTTACTTGCTCTGTCCTTTGCCGTTGCTCATTCCACCTTATGCAATGAAAGAAGGTGTGTTCTGCGTTGTCTTCTCCATTACAATATAGGCAAACATTCGTCTCCGTTAACTTAAAACGATGTAGATACGATTGAAATGCTCCATGTCCTGTCAGTATCTGGGTAATGTAGAAATCCACTTCTCCATTCTTTCTTTCGAACCACGGTCTTATATTTGGTATTAGTTTTTTCGTCCAGGTTGCTTTCCCATCTTCTTTCTCCCATTCCTCCTGCCATTTATTTAGCATTTCCTCAAAGGATATTATCTTGAGGACATTTTCTGTTTCAATCTCTGTCCTGTGTCTTGCCAATAAATCAATTGGCGGCATTCGGGAAATGACTAGTAACGCTTTGGTCGAACTAGTTCTATAAGCGCTTATAATTCGGATGCAAGTCCTTCGCTGAATTTTAAAAAGTATATTCCTATACACAGCTTTCGTCATTGCTCTTTCCCATGCTGGGGCACCATACAAAAGGATCGACTGAACAACGGAGCACAATATTCTTCTACTTCTCTCTCTCGGGCCACCCACATTTGGCATAAGTCGGCTTACGTTATTAAGAGCCTTGTTTGCTTTTTCTGCTGCTTTACGAATGTGGGTTCCCATGGTCATGTTTCTATCCAGGTGTATCCCCAGATATCTTACAGATTCTTTGCTAGGAACGATAACCCCATCTACATTAACTTCTATTTGTTTAGTTTTCTTACCGGCGATTAGAATTACAGCCTCAGTCTTATGTGGTGCCAATCTCATCCCTTTGGCCTGCATCCATTCCGTTACGTTGTGCAAGGCATGGTTCGCTATCGTCTCCAACAAGTCTGGTTCCCTTTTCTCTACGATTATTCTCAGGTCATCTGCGTAGGCAATAAGGTTAACCCCTTCAGGCACTGGGATTCTTAGGACGCTGTCATAATAGATGTTCCATAGTGTAGGGCCAATTACTGATCCCTGTGGGACACCACCGGTAACCTTTAGCTTCCTATCTTTCGCAACATTGAGCACCCGGTCCTCAAAATAGCTAGCAATCATATTGTATAGGTATGGAGCAATATTTCTTTTTTCTAGCTCCCTCAGAATTCCATCCCATGGAGCCGAATTAAAAGCGTTCTGTACGTCTACTGTTATTAGAACGCATAACTTTCTTCTGTATCGTGGGTCTTGTTTTACTTTATCTGCCTTTTCGCATACCGCCTTCAGTGCTCTAATGGTTGACTTTCCCTTACAAGAGCCGTGCTGATTTATTGAAAGACCCCCTGTTCTGTCTATTTCTTCTTTAAGACGTACTAGTAACATCTGTTCTAGCAGTTTTCCCAGGATGTTTAATACGCAGATTGGTCGGTATTTTTTAACCTGTTGGCCAGGTTTTGCTTCCTTTTCTAGAAGTGCTTCTTTTCATTCTTTGGGAAATTCCCCTTGTGTCAACAATCGGTTCATGGCATCCAGGAGCCTTTCCGTGTGGTTTTCCACTACAGCCTTTATCACTTCCGGGGGGATGTTGTCAGGACCAGGAGCTTTTATCTCCTTAATTTTATTTGCGGCATCCCGTAGTTTTTTAGAAGTGAATAAGGTTATGTGCTCTGCTCTTACTGTTTTGTTCCATTTTCTATTTGGCACTGTATAGAATAAAGATTTAGCTATGTCCACTCTTTCTTCGTCGTCTATCCCACCAGGCATGTTGGGCTGCATTTTCTTCGTGACAATTCGATACCCCTTGCCCCAGACGTCGTTGTCAACTTCGGATATGACCTCCTTCCATGCTTTTCTCTTCGCCTCAGCAATTATTTTCTTTAACGTTGCCCTATTTGTTCTGTATTCTTCTTGGCAGATTCTTTTCCTCGCTTCATCTGTTCCTTTGTTTGCTCTTACCATGCATCTTTTACTTCTAAGGCAGGTTCTTCTGATTTCGGCGACTTCTTCCGACCACCAATACACTGGCCTTCGTGTGGGGTGTTCTCGCTTTTTACCAAATGTTTTGTCGCACGCTTTGGTTATAGCACTGGTGATTTCCGCTGAGGACAATATTTTGTCAGGTACCGTCAATAGTAGCTTGCTCAATTCTGTTGTCATTTTTGGTATGTTTTCTTTCTTTATCCTCCACCCCTGGTTTTTGTTCATTTCCGGCTTCTTTCTGTTGGCAAGTATCTCAGAAGTTATATGCTGGTGGGCGCTTAAACTCTCTTCCTCCAGTACCTGCCAGTTTTCTATTTGTTTTGCAATTTTCTTAGTGCTAAACGTTACATCTATGAACGATTCGCTCTTTCCTCTTATAAACGTCGGTATGTTTCCCTTGTTGTGTACTACTAGGTCTTCTTCTGCCAGCCACTCCGCGAACATTTCTCCTCTTTTGTCCTCCCTTTTGGAACCCCAGACAGCTGATTTGGCATTAAAATCGCCACCTACTACTATATCCTTATTGTGTTTTTTCATGCTTATCCTCAAGTTACTTAAAAAGCCGGAAAATTGCGCGAGGTCTATGTTCGGGGAAATATAGCAGCCATAAATGATAAATAAGGGAGTTTCTACTAATAGAAAGCCATCACCTTTACCGTATCGCTCCACTTTTAGAGTTCTGTTTTCCATCCTTATAGCTACATCTGTCCTGTTATCGCATAACCAGTTGCTTTGAGTTACCTTTCTGCGGTTAGGTTCTGCTATTATTATTATGTCCTCTTTGTGTTCTTCTGCGATTTTGTAGATAAGGTCCATGGGACTGGAGCCCCTGTCGATATTTCCCTGAATAATTTTAATTCTACTGCTTTGTATTCCTCGGTCCGGTGATCCTTGTACGTTCGCCATTATAGCGGCATTTGTACGTTTCTGGCTTTTCTAAGCATCGCTCGAAAGACAGCGCATTGGGAGGATCCAGTGTTATGTCCCTTCTTCTCACAGTTCCCCTTCTTGGATACTGATCAGTTGTTAAGAGTGGGCGGTAGACTAAAACGTTCAGATTTCGACTATGATCAAAAGTTTCCTATAATTTTACCCAAAGACCATCTGTTGCAGAACGACTGCAACCTGTCCTCATTAATTATTTAAAGTAAAATAAATAATCAAATCTTCCATACGGCCACGCGTGATTGTACGGGTGGCGCAATTGTCATTAAAAATTTTAATAGACAGCAGTTCTGTCATCGCGAAAAATGCGAATTGGGTGTGTCAATTTTTAAATTTGAATAAACTCGTTGTTTACGGTGCCAATATACTGTGTGTTGTTAAGAAAAGGCATTTTATCGACGATCTTCTCATTATTGTGAAAATTCACTGATGTAAAATTGGTGTCATCCCTCCTAATTTGTGGACCACAGGTATAATTTACCCCTTTATTTGTCTGATTTCACGGATACTTTGCTGGACACCAGTTAAGCACTATGTTTTTGTAATGCATACATTTCACTAATAGTAGTGGTGTCTGACTACCAATCAGCTGTTCATCCAGTTAATTGGCTTATTCGTTTTTTAATTATAAATATATTCATTTTCTACTGATGTAGAAACCAGTTTACGCATTTAGCAATTTCTACATGGTCTAAATTGTTCCATGTGTCTGGACTCATTTTAGTTGTAAAAAACATTGAGGCTACCCTATAGATGTGTGTCATGGACTAAATAGTCTCTGACGGTTTTGGCCAGTCTCTGGGCGTAAAGAAGTACGAAAAGTTCTTAAAGGTTGTGTTGTATGCTTTAAAGTCAAACCTATTACTATTAAAACTTTATTACCCGAATGCAGAGTAACTCCATCGCGACCATTTTCTAATTGTGGTATTGATTATGCTGGTCCATTTCATATAAAGATAGGTTTACCCAGAAGTAGAAAATCTACCAAAATATATTTATGCATCTTCGTATGTCTGGCTACTAGGGCTTTACATCTGGAACTAGTCACCGACCTTACAACTAATGCTTTTCTTAATGCATTTAAGAGATTTATTTCTCGTAGAGGTAAATGTGCACATGTTTTTTCCGACAATGCCACAACATTTGTAGGTGAGAATCATGAATTGACTAATTTTTTTAGCCAAGTAAAGAATCAAAATGTATTTAATGATTTTTTTTCCTTGGAACATATCACATGGCATTTTATCCCATCCCGGTCACCACATTTTGGTGGTGTATGGGAATCTGCTGTACGCGCTATTAAGTATCATTTACGGAGAGTTGTTGGAAATGCATCATTAACCTATGATGAGTTCAATACAGTTATCGTGCAGGTAGAAGCTTGCTTAAATTCCCGTCCCATTTCTCCCTTATCTTCCGATCCTAAAGACCTAAATCCTCTTACTCCTGGCCATTTCCTAATAGGCAGCTCCCTTATAACCATACCTGAACCGGATTTAAAGGAACTGAATACTGGACATTTGAACAGATATCAAAGAGTTACTCAATTAATGCAGCATTTCTGGGAAAGGCGGCAAAAGGACTATATCACTGAACTTCAAGTGCGATCCCGTAGATGCTCTTTAGGAGTTGATAACCTTATTCCTGGAGCTATGGTGTTATTGGTCAAAGATAACATGCCGCCTTTATCATGGTCTATGGGTAGGGTACAAGATGTCCATCCTGGCCAAGACGGAGTGGTGGTAAGCTCCCGCCTTTTTTTAAAGCCTCCTGTCTTATTTGGGGTTTTTTCTTACATATTGCTTTTTATTATCGTAGCATTTTTTAAGCTGTTCTGTTTACCTGTTGTTGAGGTCAGAGATTGTAGCCGTTGTAACTTTTCCCAGGCCGCGGGTTTTTTGCTACTTACAACAGCATTTACTTGTTTATTTTCTATATAATGCCCTTATACTTTATAAGGATTATAAATAGATGGGACACCTCTCTCTGGCTGAAATATAACACCCTTTTATGTTTTTTTTTCTCATTTGACATTGTGAAAGTCAAAAAAATATAAGAAAACCTAAATTTTGATGGTTATGGCTTAAAACCGTGGCTAATGACTCCATTAATAGAGCTTACAAGAGACTGTTTAAGAAAGAAAGGGTTATAATTGACAGGTGTTTTGGCTAACTTAAGCGCAGGTTTCCAATTTTGAAATATATGTGCCGAGTTAAATTAGAAAAAGTTCCATCCGTCATTATTTATTGTATGGTGCTTCACAATATTACCAAATACTTGGGAGATGCTGATTTTGAATATAATGCAGAACCAGACGACAATTATCATAACGGTGGTAACTACGAAGTATAGAAGATGGGCTTCTACAGCGTGCACGAGAGAGACGGCTTGTAATAGCAAATCTTCCTCATTCCCCTCGTCTAAAGACATTTTAATTACACTTACAATCAAAACACGGTCAAATTAATGCAGACGCAACTCGAGTGTACGTTAATTTTTGCGAGTTTCGACAGGAATGGAATGACTAGGCGCACATGCTCGTTTTATTGAAGCAAATGCTCTTGAGTATAAGTAAATCATTATTCATATCAACTCGAGTAGATGCTTATACTCCGACCTTTTACTCTAAGCTCTTGCTTGGAGCGTTTGCTTATACTCATGAGCATTTACTTTCTTTTTATTCATACGGCCCAATGTTCCCCCCCCCCCCCCCGTTTACCATTTGATCTAGCTACTCTACAGATAAAAATTAAAGATTCAGAAAACAAGTATGTCTCGTGATGAAGCGATAAATGTGACTTGGATTTTTGAAAGCTTAAGTAGGTAAGTCTGAGCAAACAAACATACGTATTGTGTTATTTTACAGGTGTGTGTGAGGAAATTTTAATAAACCTTTTAATAGTGGGTAATTAAGCACATGCTTGTAAAAACGTAATTTCATAAAATTCTATATTTAAATCAGTTGTTTAATTGTTAAATCTAAACAAATAACTTAGATGTAACTGATTTAACTATGAAATAAAGGTTACAAATAAGTAATATAATTTTGTAATCAATTTAAATAAATAAAAAAAATAAGATAAACATTCATATTTTCTACACAGTATTTTTGTTTTAAACAATTGAAAACTGAAATTTGTCGAAAATTTTACAATAACGTGCACAGTACCTGTCATGCGTCTTTAAATGATGTTATGTATTTTATTATTTACCGAAAGTGGTCAAATTCGAACTTATTTTAATTATTCGGTTTTATAGAGGAATAATGGGGATACATTGCGTAAAAAATTTTAAATATACAGGGTGTAGGTACCAGAAAAAAGGTATTAAACGTCAAAGTCGAAACATATGCGATTTTCATTGTCTTCCATTTCAGGTCGCAAAAACTATTTTTTTCGATTTTTACTTCTGGAGGTTCGGGAGGACCAGCAGCTTCAGAACCCTATTGTTTTTGAGAAAGATAAAAAATGGAAAGTCATTTTTTTGATTTTTTTAAAGTCGAAAAATGGCCGTCGCAGGGTCGTCATGGGTACCGAATAAGTCGAATTGGATAAATTCGGACATATTTCCAGTTTAATCGATCAGATGGGCGATCTCAAATACAATTTTTTTACAATCTGTCATTTTATACTTAAAATGATTAGAAATTGTCAAAAATTTTAAAAATGACAATTTTAGATCTAAAATTTTTTCGGTTTTTAATTTTTTTTTGAAAAAATACTGTTAGAAACTCACAAGAGAAAAAAGAAGAAGAAGAGAGAGCGAAAAACGTAAAAACGATCGGGGATATTGGGGCGACACTCCTGTATTTTCGTCGAATTCTATGGTGACCTTGAGATTTTCGTTTTATTGGCTGTTTTGGTCAGGATCTCGCAAATTGCCTTGCATCTTTTTCTCTCATATAATGATCCAACAAACGATAATCGAAGTGGTCCTTTCCTAATAAGATACTAGTTTATTTTTCGACGAAGTGAAACCAGTTCTAACCTCAAAATTTTGACAAAACTTTTCTTCACGTCAAAATTTGTCGTTTTTATGTTCATCATAACTTCGGGCTTTTGTTAAAACCTAAAACATTAATAAACCATTATGGTTTACTGCTCAACGTGGTTGGCATATTATTTTTCAACTATCGAACTATTTCAAAATGCGAAGACGCAAAGGAAAAATAGTTTTATTATTATCACAACTTTCCTAATACCCCAAGAGGTAATGTCAGTTTTTTAAGTTTGCACAACAATACACAACCACAGGTTACAAGTGAAGAAGAAATTGAAAATAACTTGTCAGACTCCCATTGCCCAGGAATTGAAAAGCCCTCTAAGAAACCGAATGTGCCATTAAGAAAAACATTATTGTTAAAATACAGTAGGTATCTTTATTTCAGCCAGCCAATGTGTACATACATTGTACCCACATATACATGGTGTTTTTTAATTGAGTGCCGATACTGAAGGTTGTAAATCCTTGGGTGATTTTAAGAAGAAAAGTTAATATTAACATTATGTCCTAAAGCTCTTCATTTTTTTTTCAAAAATAGCAAAAAATAATAAAACATTCATTCTTTATGTTTATATTACATTCACTTAGAAATTAAAATTATTCTGATGCTATATAGGGTAGTTCTCCAAAGTCTCGTTTCTCGTTTTGTTATTAAGAAGTGAAATGTAATGAAGTTAGACTATAAGATATAAATCGACATTATTTTACTTAAAAATTTGTTTTTCTGCATTTGGCTTATTATCCCAAAAAAAAACCGAGAAGAAACGATGAAAATAGGACCATCTCAGTAAAAATTCCCCTTAAACAAAGCTAACACTGCTGAAAAACTAACTAATGTACAAAGAAATCTCCAAATAATATAAAACGCCCTGTTGCCAGACGCACCAGACGCTCTACACGCGATTATTACTACGTTTTCATGAGGGTTCTGTTCGATTTGAATCCGAATTGAACACATGAAAACAGGTATTTTTACCGTATTGAGTTCGTTTTCAGTTCAAGGTCGATTCGCCAATTTTTGGGATCGTATCGGGATCGTACCGAAATTTTTAATCATGAAAACGGTTCGAGATCGGAACGGAATATGATTCTCATAACCTACAAATAGTTATTTTGTTATGTTTGGTTTTCGCGGTTCTTTTATAAACGTTGTAAAAATAACCGACCAAAAAAGCAATAGAAACAAAATCTAAAAGCAAAAACATAGACAAGTACGAAAAAAGAGCGGTTATAACCACAGGTTTGACGCATAACAGCATTGACAGCTGACAAATGTCGAAAATTCAAATCCGAATTGAAATCGATTTCAATTCGATTTGAAAACTGCAATGAAAACGCCTTGGAATGTAATAGGGTAAAAAATATTCAGATCGAACTCAGTCCTCATGAAAACGTAGTATATCTATACGAGTTATGCTTATGCATATGCTTCTGGTATTCGTCATCGCCGGTTGCGCGTCTAACGGTCAAAGTCGCAACTAGAAATATACGCGCCCGTATTGTTTTCTTAGAGATGATCGACATCGGAGCATCATGCAAAAATTTGTCAGTCACAATTTTATTTCCTGATGAGTCATTCAGCGAAGTTTAACAAGGAAGGTGCCCAAAGCGTCTGTATATGAACGCTCTTAACATCTGGACGCTCTATTGAATGGGCTTCGGTAATGTATGGACGCTTGAATGATGAAAGAATTATATATATCTTAAGATTGAAAGTTCTTGTGTATGATCACATAATTTGAAATTCAGAAAAAAGTATTTCCTCGAGCCGGATTCGAACCGACAACCTCCGTATATCCAGTACAGAGCGCTAACCTATTGCGCCATCAAGGAGGTAGGTTCACAACGGCAAATCGGGAAACACTTTCGTCCGAAATTTAAAATTTTTACTGAGATACGGTTCGAATCCGGCTCGAGGAAATACTTTTTTCTGAATTTCAAATTATGTATTCATCCACAAGAACTTTTTATCTTAAGATATATTACATACTTGATTTTCTTACGAAAAGAACCGATAGGTATTAATCAGCCGCCTGACAAGCATGCATCTAGTTGCCGAAACGGTAATGTTGCTGTTTAGAAGGGTAAAAATGATTTAAAATATATATCACTCTGCGTATCTATCCGAACGCTATAATAATAGGTTCTCCATGCCTCCGATTTTACGAGTCCGCCTCCGATTCTGGAGTCGAAAGCGTCTCCCACGTTATTTCGGATTATAAGGTCTAATATGATCTTGATAAGGCGTTTGACAAGTTTTTGTCTGGAGGCGATAAAGGCCTATATATACAGACTACAGACAATGTTGCGTCCACGCATTTGCCCTCTACCGTATCTTGCTGCATCCTGGATAATAGGACGGCCGTATACCGGACGCAGTATTGTTAACCTGTGTTATTTAATTGAAGAAAGACCGTGCATTTGGGACAAAACAATAGATGATTACAAAAACAGAGTTAAGAAAATAAAGGCATGGACGGAGGTATACCAGTTTTTAACAGAAAGTTTTGAAGATTTGCGGGACGAGGAAAATGTGGAGGCAGGTTAGTAATTTTAAATTAAGAATGGAAAAAATTTATGTATTTATTTATGAAGTACTAGTATGGTCACATCAAATCTAAAACTATATTTTCGCCATTTGCCAAGGTAAAGAACCTGTTGGAGATACAAAATAGTTTGCAAAATTGTCTCTTATGTCATTAGCATGCCTTCCGCCTCTGACAGCTACCCCTTGAGGTAGATTTTGCAGCCCTCTTGCATGTGCAGCAACATACATATCAATTTGACGAAAGCCATCATTCTGACGAACCATATTATGTAAAACTACGGCAGCTTTTACAATATCTTCCGCAAAATTTTTGGAAACATTTAGTGGTCTATGGAAAATTCTCCATTTGTTAGCGAATATCCCAAAAGTACATTCAACAAACCTTCGGGCTCGTGTTAAACGGTAATTAAAGATCCTTTTTGTCACGCTAAGGTTGTGTCCTCCAAATGGTCGTAAAAGATTTTCACTTAATGCAAATGCCTCATCTCCAACTAAAATAAATGGCAAATTTATGTCTGTTCCTTGTAAAACAGTTGGATTAGGAATATTCAGCGTACCATTTTTCATTTTTTTCCAAAATACAGTTTCTTGAAAAACCGAGGAATCACAATCCTTCCCATAGGCTCCTATGTCTACGTACACAAACTTATAATCCGAGTCCGCCACTGTCATAAGGACTATGGAAAAGTAATGTTTATAGTTTAAGTTCATGGAGCCACTGTGGCGGAATTTTTGAACGCGTATAATGTTTTCCATCTACAGCTCCAATACAATGTGGAAAATGTGACATTAGTTGAAAATTTTCTAAAATATTTAACCAATCTTCTTTGGAAGGTGTAGGTAGATATTATTCTCTAAAGTGATTCCATAACTGTTGACAGACCGTTCTTACTCCTTCACTTATAGTTGAGATACCTAACCTATAGGTATAATGTAGATCGGTAAATGTATTCCCACTAGCGAGATACCTGCAAATAATAAAGTATTGTTCTTACATTGTTAACTTACTTAAATAACAAGAAGTATACCAATTTTATTTATTCATTAAAAAGGAGATTTCAAAAATCAGCTTTTTTTTTGTTTTTTTCTGATAAACCTAGAGTTTTTATAATATAACGGTACCAAAATACCTAATCTCCTACACCGTTGTATTACTTATCTATTCGCTGAGAAATATTTGCTCAAACTCGTCCTACTTTCAAAATTGTTTTTAACTTTTGCAGCAACAAGTGGCGCGAAATGACATTGTAAAAGTTTAAAAAAATTATAATTTTAAAATTTGGACGACTTTGAACAAATATTTTTCAGCGAATAGATAGTAATAGGTTAGTCTAGAACATGAGGTATTTTTGTACCATTATATAAAAGATTCCAAGTTTTATCAGAGAAAAACAAAAAAATTAGGTGTAAAATCTTCGATTGTAGGCCCGTCTTAACGTAAATCACCCTGCATTACTTGCATAAAAATATTTTGCATATCATGTGTCAGAATAGATATATATTTGCAGAAAAAGCCGTCAGTGACAAATGGAAACATATTCGAGATGCTTTCGCAACGCCTCTAAAAAAGAAAAGTGGGGATAAACGGGTAAAGAAGTACATATACTTTGATCAGATAAAATTCTTGCTAAAGATTTTAGAGAAAGATGACACAGAATCCAGTATTGGCGACAATATGGAGAGTCGACAAAGTGAGGAGGAAGAAGAATCATCCATGTCATCACAAGCTAGAAATCCACAACCGGGGCCAAGTACATCTGGTTCTCGAAAACGAAGCAAACTATCAGAAATAGATGAAACAGACAAGGCTATTTTAAAAGCCTTAGAAGCGACTTCCCAAACCCCATCGCCACCACCAGAAATAGATAGGACTCGGCATTTTTTAAATCCGTAACACCTGCGGTATGGAACTTCTCCGAGGATGAAAAACTGGAGTTCCGCATGGGCGTATTGACGTTAATAAAAGAAATTAAAGTAAAGAGATATAAACACAGCAACAATTTTGTCTATTATGATGGTTAATTATTGGTATAAGTAGGACGTTTATTTTTACGAAAAATATTGACAAATTTATTTTTATATGTAGGTAGACGAAAACAAATATTATATAGCGAGTACTATCTATTATATAATATATACATTTATATCGAACTTATAATTTTGTAAAGGGTATAATGCCTTGTAAAAGTATAAATTAAAAAACTAATAGTGCTATAAAATGGTATAACATATATGTATATTTTTGGTACTGTCAGACGTTGACGTTACAGTAAAAGCTAAAATTAAATATGAGCTATTTTTGTTAAGAATAATTAATTACCGATGACCATTGGCTTTATAAACATTATTTATTTAGTTTTACTTATAATAAATTTGTCAGTGGGTCATTATTATAAAAAAATGCAGCTGCATAATGATACAAAAATTCGCTTACCTCAAAGTAACTGCTAGCATTTCTTTAGGAGGAATACTTAATCTCATTGTTGTGTTTTCTGAATAATAATAATAATACTGAATGTTTCTGGGCTCATTCGGACATAATTGAAAAATTTTTCTTGATGTTGTAGTAATTTTTCGAAAAGTGTATAAAAAGCACCATCTACATATCTTGCTTCTAACAAGGGATGAACCCAGAAACGTCGAGCCTCCCTTTGCTTAGCTTTTCTCCTTCGATTTAAAATCAGCGCCAACAGTAAAGTGCGTCTTCCCTCCATGACACTTCATACCATACTGCAAGTCAAGTGCAGTCGGCAACTCGGCAACACCGATTTATTTACTTAATCTGTAATATGTTATGGTAGCTAACTATCGCTGTGTGTGAAAAGTACTCACTATATTGCAACCATTTGTCGTGCGCGATATATGGTAGTGATATGGCGCCGTGTGTAAACGCTCTAAGTCCTATGATTGCCTTAGACCTAGACCGAAATACAGTAAAACAGAAAAAGTTAATGCTCCCGAGTGAATAAATGGTAAATGGAGTGTAAGTCTAGTTATGTTACTTTGATGGGTTTATGTTTGTTTCAAAAACAATTTCAAATTTTTTTACTGTTAGTTTCAGGTGAATGTAACAAAAATAAACAGACAGAAAAATATGTGATGCTGAGACTTTAGGTGTTTTTTCTTACAAAATATTAAATATCAGGCCTCTTTTAGTAAAAATGGACGGATTTTTTAAATCGGAATTTTTTTTTTGGCTTGCCTCTAAATGTTCAGGATCGTAATGTTATAAAAGGATAACTTTAAAAAATGTGATATTATATGGCAAAACGTTAAAATTTCAAAACTTTTAAATTGTATTAAATTTCTAAAGTATAGCTGTCCCTAAAACTGTATTTAAAATTCCAGGTCCGTATTTATAAAAATCGACTTGAGGTTGGTATTTAAAGAACGAAACATCGAATTTAAAAACTAATATCGTAATCTTGTAGAAAATAAAAGGCGGCAATGAAACACCGTTTTTGTTTTCTTCCCAAATAAAAATTAAAAACATAAAAAACATTTCAGTTTTTTTCAGATATCTCCGAAAGCATTCGGAATATTAAAAATTTTCTTTCGCCAAATTATTAAGCCCCAAAATACGCAACTTTGCCTCAATTTAACCATCTTCGTATCTCTAACCGTTCTCGACATCCCCTTGTACGCACATGAATAATTAGTAGTGGCTGTTTTGCTTTTCAATTTTAACTTCTAAGTCTAGGAATTTGACCACTAAGTGGTGAAAATACCACTACCGCTAATTTCTCAAACCCAGGCCTAACTACCAAAGATAGAAAGCTGTAATTTTGCATACAGCTTTAGTTTGGGCTGCAAACATTCACTAAGACAGGATTTTTTTAATCTCACCCTCTAAGAGGGTAAACGCATCCCTAAATATGAGACAATTTTTAAAATCATTTATTTAACTTGCTATATATGTATGGAGTTTGAGGGTGTGTGTTAGTGTCAAATCATTCAAGCTGAATTGGAACCACTTTCTTTTATCCTACGAAGTTGAAATTTTACATGGTGATTAAGTTCCGATGACAGTGTATTTTATGTTCAACAAACTCGAACCCCTTACTTTTATCCTACGGAGTTGAAATTTTAGTGATTCAGTTCAGACGACAATGCATTTTTATGATCCTAGGGAGTTGAAATTTCACATGGTGATTTAGTTCCGACGATAATGCATTTTTATGATAAAAACCGAGCAAACCCGAACCTCTTCCTCTCACCCTACGGAGTTGAAATTTTGCTAGTGATTTATTACGGATGACGATGCATTAAAAAAATATCATAGTATCATAGGAGTATTCTCTTGGTATCGATGTTTTGAACCTTCTCTTTCTGATTTTTCTTCACTACACTCTTTTTTTAATAGAAGTCAAAATACATAATTTTATTTTTTTTATTTTCGGAATACATCCTTAAAGGGTAAAAACAACCCTCAGATATAGTAAATCATAAGTTGTGAAATAGTCTCAGTCGAGCAGCGGTTGAGTGTAGTCGTTCCAAGTGCTCAGTAGTTCAGTTCAGTGTCTTGTGCTAAAGGTTAGTGTCGTATGTTAATGCATTCATTTTAAGTGCAATCAATAGAGATGTTATTTGAAAGCCGCATCACGGTTGTTTGAGTAACCTTGTTAGTCTAGACAGTCTCTAAAATAAACACAGTGTTTTGTGAAGTTATCACCGACCAAACCATAAGTTGTGAAATATTTTAAATTTGGAATGTTGGTGTACTATGTGATCTTGGTGCAAGATATTAATGGGTGCTATGAAAGTATTTTGCTAAAATGGTAAAATTTTCTCCAAAAAATAAAAAAATTAGTGTTTCATTCCATTTCTAAAAAATGAAAATATGTTTTATCTCAAAACGACAGATTTTATTAACTAGACATAAGGTTTCATCTAAATATTTAAAAAATACTATTTTTTTAATGATATTATTTTATAACTAGTATGTAATATGTACAAACTTCTATCACGCGGCTTCTGTTGTGTAATTCAAATGTTATCAATTTATTATGCAATCTAAGCTTGGGTACCTACACTATACATAGGAACTTTGATATCGATATTATTTTTATGAACCATATTTAAAAATAAGAGAGATTTTATCGGAAGAGTAAGTGCGTTGCATTAATGTCGGCTGCCAAAAGACATGGTATCGACGATACTACTAGTTGAAATTCACATCATGCTAGAATATCGGCAAGTCACAACCAGCATCTACGAAGATTCCCTAACAGTTGACGTAATTCAGGGATGTCCTCAGAGAGAAGTATTGTTACATCTCATATGAAACTTAGTGGTTGATGAGTTAATGGCATATCACAATGCATAGGTCTTCTAAGACAAGGGACATGCAGACGATGTAATACTCGGTATGAGAACAAATGTATAAAATATAGTTAATTTATGTTTATGTTATTTATCTTTTCTTTTCAATTTATTTTTATTTCATGTTTATTATTTTATCCTTAATAAATATTTTAATCAATTATGTAATGATATGTTAAATTTTCCTGTGGGTCCCTATTATTTCATATTATAAGATAAAAGAAAGATGCATCTAAGAACAGTTAGTTAGTGAGTGACTGCAGAAAGATGAAAGTGTACTTAGGGTCTGTGACTGCATCTGTGATTATATAAGTGCACAAAGGACAGGTTAATGAAAGGTAAGAGGCCTGGTATGTAACGTAATGTATTTGTTATGATTATAGGTGAGAAAGCACTTGCTAAGTATTCCTGGTACTCCAGGAATTATTAAAAACCTCACTTGGATTCTGGGCGTCCGTACCTTTAGGAGTCCATCTTGTAAGTTTCAGGTCTTACATGGGACCTGATTAACATACCTACTAGGTGGATTTTGTTGAAATTCTGCACTAGCTAGTTGATTAATATTATGAGAGTTTATAAAGATAATGTTATAAATGCAAAAGAAATATGAAATTAGGAACTCGAGATGGTACTAATAAAGCAAGGGGACGATACAACCCCCAGTTAGCATAAAATAGTTTTGGTTCTTAATCAGAACAGTAATTGTTTATTATGTTTGTTTCATGTAACTGAGTTGTGCCCTGTCATTTAATTGCTGTTGGGTGAATTTGCATTGTGAAGACCCATTCTGATAGCTTGAGCAAAACTAGGTAAATAGTTTATACTCTATACAAGCCAATATACTAGGAAAGCTTATGCAAAGACCACTGAGAAGCAAGCAGTGCTGATAAGAAGGTGAACTTTAACGTCAACGAAGCAAAGACTGAAATTTTACATTTCACCAAACGAAGATAAACAAGAAATTATGACAACCTAAAAATCTTTGGCGAATAGATAAAAATAGTTAAATACTACACTGCCTAGGACTAATCCTGGATACCAAGCTGACCTGGGAGAACCAACAAATTATTGGAAACCTAACTAAGCAAAGCAAAAATGTGCCTAATAAGATGCAGAAGCCTGCTTAGAAAAAGACTCATTCCAAATGGTGCTGTGGTTATACGTCACTGTCATCAAACCCATAATAACATGAGGGATACGGGTGTGTAATAATATGTAGAGATGGGTGGATCGAATCTGAGCCGATTCAAAGTGTCGGATCTTAAGAATAATTCGGACTGATCCGACACCTGAAATAAAACAGAGGGTTCACAGATCTTAAATGGAATCCGATTGAGTTGATGACTATCGATCTACGCGGTAAAATGTGGAGGCCCTCGGTTCAGTCAAAATTAAATAATAAGTTATTTCCTGGACGTATAGGGTGGCGATAAGTTCTTTTACGCAATAACGAAACCACCTGACACATTAAAGATAGCTACGAAGCACTTACCTGCAGAAGATTCAAAACCCTCGGTGAAATTGAAGGCTGTCACAACCTTTCGCATGGTTTCGTAGACACCTATCGGACCTTCTAAGAAGAAACACATCTTTCTTAACAAGACATGGTCAGAGTAAGTTACAACAAACCATGAAGCAGCATTACAAGAAGGCCCCCACCGTTAACCAACCAACCATAAAGTTTAAGGAAGCACCAAACGATTTTTTTTGTTTTTGTGGCTTTGCTCATAAAAATAATATGAGTATAAAATTTATATTGGATTTATTATATAAGATTTTAAAAAAACTCAAAGTATGCCTTGGAATTGTTTTTTGTAATTCTACCCAGTAGGTATTTTACACTAAGCAAACCTTTTTAAACACGATTTCATTATTATGTGAATAACACCATTCTGAAACTGTCATTCGCTGGGGACGGTCACTTCGACGATAAGCGTGGTTTGGTAGGATACATTTACTGGCTTAAAGCCGAATAGGGGTTTGTGTACAGTGTGAACTTTATAGATTTCCCACTGCCTTTTTTCTATTCACACTTCCTGCTTTTCTAAATAAAGCCGCAGATTCAGCCAAATCCTTTCGAAACTAGTCGAAATTCATGATTATGTGTAGAAATTATGTTTGAAAATCCTGAATGGCGTCCAGTATTAAATAAACCCAATCTTCATTAACTTATTTACCATTTCTAATGGCTCTACGAAGAATATAGCCCTAAATTCAACAATAAAAAAATGTAAGTCTCAATTGAAATTTTTTATATTATAAAATTATATCGATTTATATCTTATATTCTATACTTCATAACATTTCACTTCTTTATAACAAAACAGAAACGAAACCTTGGAGAACTACCCTATATAGCATCAGAATAATATTAATTTTTAAGTGAATGTAATATAAAAATAAAGAATGAATAATTTTATTACTTTTTGCTAAAAGCAGTAACAAAATTAATTTTTTATGTTTTTAATTTTTTACGCCTTTATTTTTGACTTGGGAAGAAAACAAAAACGGTGTTTCATAGCCGCCTTTTATTTTCTACAAGATTACGTTATTAGTTTTTAAATTCGATGTTTCGTTCTTTAAATACCAACCTCAAGTCGATTTTTATAAATACGGACCTGGAATTTTAAATACAGTTTTAGGGACAGCTATACTTTAGAAATTTAATACAATTTAAAAGTTTTTGAAACTTTACCGTCCTTTTATAACATTACGGTCCTGAACAATTAGAGGCAACCCAAAAAAAAAAATCCGATTTAAAAAATCCGCCCATTTTTACTAAAAGAGGCCTGAAATATATTTTGTAAGAAAAAACACCTAAAGTCTCAGCATCACATATTTTTCTGTCTGTTTATTTTTGTTACATTCACCTGAAACTAACAGTAAAAAAATTTGAAATTGTTTTTGAAACAAACAGAAACCCATCAAAGTAACATAACTAGACTTACACTCCATTTACCTTTTATTCACTCGGGAGCATTAACTTTTTCTGTTTTACTGTATTTCGGTCTAGGTCTAAGGCAATCATAGGACTTAAGATGTTATATTAATAAAATAAATAAAAAATTATTAAAAAATAAAATTACTCCTCATGCCTTAAGAACTTGCTTACTTGTATTCTTACGGGATATCTTTTTGAAATAATAAACGGCCTAAACATCATAACTTTCTGTAATGTAATTTTAATAATTCTAAAAATAATTGCCAGGGCCGTAATAGTAAAGAAAGAATAATTTAAAATACTAATGATGTGTTATTTGATGACAAAACGTTAAAATTTTATAAACCTTTAAATTGTTTTAAAGTTCCAAAGATTAGAAGTCCCTAAAACTTATTATAAAATTCCAGGTCCGTATTTAAAAAAAATGACTAACTGATCTAAAGAATGAAACGTCGAATTTGAAAACTAATAACGTCAGCTTGTAGAACCTAAAGAACGGTTGTAATAAAGTGTTTTTGGTTTCTCAAAAAGTCAAAAATGAAGGCGCAAAAAATTAAAAACCAAAACTAAAAATTTCGTTCTTTTCGGATATCTCCGAAGGTATTCAGAATATTTTCAATTTTCTTACACCAAATTATTAAGTTCCAAAATATGCAACTTTGCCTCAACCATCTTCGTATCTTTTACCGTTTTTGAGATCCCCCTGTACGCACACAAATTGGTAGCACCATGTATATTAAAATATTCAAGTTTTTTTTGTATGTTTTTGTTGTTTACTATTTTAATATATAGTGACTATTTTGCTAATTGTAGGTCTAATAATGCCCGAAAAGGTGAAACACGTGTAACATTTAAATAGAAGAGACTTTGTGTCGTTCTAATGCACCTTTATAAAATCTTGGGATAGTATCTATATTATAACAAAAAAGAAAAAAAAAATATTTCTCAAAAAAACATAATGGCAAGTTAAGTACCACCTGTAACGTTTTTATTATTTATTGTGTCGTCAACATATACAGGGTGCTATAAATTCGCGTGCGTGCATGGGGATCTCGAAAACGGTAGGAGATACAAAGATGGTTAAATTTAGGCAAAGTTGCGTATTTTGGGGCTTAATAATTTTGTGAAAGAAAATTCGAAATTTTTCGAATGTCTTCTGAGATATCTGAAAAAAAACGAAATTTTCAGTTTTGGTTTTTAATTTTTTGCGTCTTTATTTCTGACTTGGGAATAAAACAAGAAACACTTTTTCATAGTCGTTTTTTTATGATCTATACTATAGCCTTGTTAATTTTTAAATGCGACGTTTCGTTCTTTGGATACCACCATCAAGTCAATTTTTTTAAATACTGACCTGGATTTTTTATTACGGTTTTAGGTACTTTTATGCTTTAGAAACCTAATACAATTAAAACATTTTAAAAATTTTAAGGTCTCGTCATTAAATAACACATTAATATTTAAAATTATCCCTTTTTACCCATTACGGTCCTGGCAATAATTTTTAGAATTAAATATTAAAATTGCATTACAGGAAGTATGGTTTAAGCCATTAATTATTTTAATAAAATTAATTAGACAGTCAAAGTCAAATATTTCAGCAGGTCAATAAAACGCATAGTTTTTAAAGAAAGCATGGGAAGTAATTATTATATTTTTTATTAAGATTTTTATATTATATCTTATTATAATACTTACTTTAATTCGTATAATTTTGTCCTGAGACCTCAAAATATTTTAAAATAGAAAAAGGGACAGTCATGAATGAAAAAGAGGTACATAGCAGTATTAGCAGTAGAGTGAAGTTGAAACAAAAATTTGAATGTTCTTGGGCAAAACATTAAGACAGATAATAGTAATCGCTATCTATAACAATTTTTTCTTCGACTACATCTAAAAAAAATAGTGAAATCATAAAGAAAAATGAAAACATTTAATAACATGTTAATTTAATTCACACTAATACATCACTAATCAACATTAATATTTATTTTTCCTTGTAATAATAATTGTATCGTATTTTATTTATAGAGTTTAACTAAAAAATCTCAAAACTATAAAAAGAACTCAATTTTTTTAAAATAATTTACAGGGTCGTAAGGAAATAAATTGATAATTTTAAATGTATTATTTCATGACGAAACATTAAAATTTTTAAAATGTTTTAATTGTCTTGGGTTTCTAAAGCCTATAAGTCCCGAAAACAGTAATAAAAAATCCAGTTCCTAATTTAAAAAAAATGACTTGATGGTGGTATCCAAAGAACGAAACGTCGCATTTAAAAATTAAAAAGCCTTGTTGCAGATCATAAAAAACGGCTTTGAAAAAGTGTTTGTTGTTTTTTTTTCCCAAGTCAAAAATAAAGGCGCAAAAAATTAAAAACCATAACTGAAAATTTCGATTCTTTTCGGATACCTCCGAAGGCATTCGAAATATTTAGAATTTTCTTTGCCCAAATTATTAAGCCCCGAAATACGCAACTTTGCCTCGATTTAACCATCTTCGTATCTCTTACCGTTTTCGAGATCCCCATGCACGCATAGGGTTGCCAACTCTCCGGGTTTCACCCGGAGACTCCGGGTATTGATATGGGGTCTCCGGGCTCCGGTTTACTAGATACATTCTCCGGGTTAAACCACATTCACGAAAAATGAAAATAAATTAATTTATATTTATATACATATGCTAGGAAAAAGTTAAACTCTTGGCAACGCGGCGTAATAACAAGAATCCCTTAAAGAGTGTTTTGATTTTTTAGACATTGAATATCAAAAAATGATAAGGCACGTTACCACAAGATGGCTTTCATTATATGCTGCTCTTGAACGTTTAATACGATCTTGGCCAGCAGTAAAAAAATATTTTTTAGAACTAGGTGAGGAAATAAAAATATATGGCGTTTTTTTAAAAGTCAAGACAGTGAAGTAGAAGATGATTTCAAAATGCAGATATCCCTCAATTGTTCAAAATTGTAAGCAACATTCTGTCAATTCCTATAAGCAACGCTTATCCAGAAAGGATATTCTCATTAATGCTTAATCTGTGGACTGATGAACGTAATCGAATGAGAGTAGCTATGGTAAAGGCAGAATTATGCACTAAAGTAAATTTTAATATAACCTGTCACGAATTTGCTCAATATTTAGGGAAAGGCGAACAAAAGCCTTTATTAATAGCATGCCAAAAGAATACCAAATATAGCTTTATATTTAAAAATACTTAAAAAAGTTGAAGTTATGAATACAGCAATGGAATGATATTTGAAACATGAAAATAAAATACACCTACTGAGTGCTTTTCGTTTTTTTTTTTTTTTGTTAAATCTCCGGGTCAACTGATCTTTAAAGTTGGCAACCCTATGCACGCACGCGAATTTGTAGCACCCTGTATGTAAAATATTTTTAGAGATTACTGAAAGGTAATTTTTTTAACTTACTTTATTTCATAAATTCTCCTTTATGTCTATTTATTTTAAAATTTTAAGAGGCACGTGATTTATTGCTAAAAAAACAAAGGGAATAACGTGATTTTTTACAAAATTGTTCAAAAAGATAAAAATTTTAGAACATAGCAAGTGTATGCGTCATCCCATGGTGATGTTGTCTGGGATGTATAAGAAATGAATGCAATATCCTACAAATTTTTTCCTAAGAATTTGTTACAATACGAGTCTTTTCATTTTTTTTTGCAGAAAATTTGTAATTCGTAGATATTCAACTCGAATCACCCAAAACATTAAATATAGAAAGTTAGCATTGAAAAGTCAATAAAACTTTTATTCTGAAACATCTTAGTTAAGCAAAGTCCCCATATTTAAAGCGCATAAATTGTTGTAATTATTAAAAACATTGCCTAATCGAAAACTACCATACCCTTCAATTTCAATATATCTAGCCTGCTCTGTGATTCATCGATTAAGAATGTTATTACGGTTGGGGGGTAGGAGGAATAGGTTATCCGGACGAGCTTAAAACCAGAGAACTACAACCATATTAAAACTGCCAACAATGCCAGACGCTCCATAATCGACTGAATAAAAGTCAAATATACGAATGGACGCTAGGTGGCGGAAATTTAAACGTTTTTAGTATATTTTGGACGCTTTCGAGTGGTTTTATAAGAGGACGCCGAGAAATCGGTGATATAGATCATTAAAAAATATTTCCTCTCAAATTTAATTTTAATGACCCGTGACGACATCTACATTTGAAGTTTAAAATATATTCATTTGGCAAAGTAGGAATTCCTTGAGAAATTTGTGGTGGACGCTCAGAGGAGGAGTTATGAAAGGACGCCCAGAAGATAGCGGGATGTATATATTTATTATACATACATTATAGTGCTAATACCATAATTCAATGATGCCACCACTGTAGGCAGATGATCAGGGTCCGTTGAGTTTGCGCAGCTCGGAAATTTGCTTCTTGATGTAAATATTTGACAGGACCGACTTTCAAAATATTTTTACAAGATTTTATTTAAATTCACAAGTTTGGGTGTGTACAGTTTATGGTTAAATAAAACTCAGTAACCAATATTTTACATACCTGAAATACCTTATCCCTGGTATTGAACCGCGATTCGTGTAAAAAAGGATCATGCACTTTTTTCTACCCATCTTGAGACACAAGTCGCCAACAATAACAAAATGTCTGGTAAAGTTTTATACCTAAATTTGCACCCAAAACTTAAAAATAATATCCACAAGCACACACGGAATATCCGAACAACGTAAAAAAAGATGGAAACGACTAACAACTTACAAACTAACAAAAAAAATGTCTAAAGTAAAGTTTTATAAATATTAACACCCAAAACTTGGAAATTATAACCACTCACGAATGAACGAAACAAAAGATGGCGACGAATAAGAATACAACGGGGTCGGCGAGCAGGTTCTGTTCAATAGACCTTGGGTTTTGTTTACGTTCTATTTGATATCGTGTCGGTTGCCTAATTTTTTCCCTACTGCGCAAGCACCACGGGCCCAAACTCAGGTTATTTTGAATCGCACGATGGGTGTCTTCTTGCTTCGTGCGGCTGCTTGTATTGGCAATATAGTGTATGTGACGATTATAATTACTTAATGCACGTGATTATATATTTGGTCAGTTTTTTTGCTGTCTTAAAGTTATGAGCGGTAAGTTTTGTATTTTTTAGTGTAACATAATGTTACTTAATGTGTTTTCGAATACATTTTTCTCAAAAAAATAGCCTCTATTTATATAAACAAACGTTGGTTTCATGTCAGAACCAGTAGGAACCTGTTCGAACGATATGCATTGTGCAGTAGTACTCAGGAACCCCATAGGTCAAAATGGACGTGTAGCACGTGTGATGTGGGATTATATTTAAGCGATAGGAAAAATTGTTTTTAGTTATATCATCAAGTGTAAAATTTGTTTAAAGTTTGATAAATAAAAAATTATATTTTAGAGCCCCTAGTGGTTATGTTCCGAAAACATGGCCTGGAATCGAAAATATTGTTCAGTTAAAAAAAAGTATTTATAATATATTGTACCTGTTACCAACCACTACCATATTTTTAAAAATATATTTATATTTAAGGAAAAAAAGTATAACGGGAACAAAGGGTTAAGGTAAACGATTGTCGTTTTACGGTAGGTGTAAGCTCATTGCTTTTATTTTTGTGTGGTTTTTATTTGTTTAATTTTTTTTAATCTTTGGTATTAATTAATAATGATATTATGACTGAAGCATGTACAATTGGCTAAAACTGGAAGCTTTGTGCCCAGGATTTTGCTAGAACTCATCATAATAGGGTAATCTAGTATGGTAAGTGCATTTTTGCCTTTATAGTGTATGCATTATAACATAAATGTTATTATTCTTAGTAAAATGTTAATGAAAGGTGCAGAATTTTGTTTTTTTATGAAAAGAATTAGTCTTGCTGCTAAATAGCTTATAATATTATAAACTGAAACATAATAAATAAAGTTACAATGATTCTGCAAAATAAATATAGGTTACTACTGATGTTAAAATTAGAAAATGCAAATTTACTTTTTAGTGCCGAGACAAAGCCACTGTGCTATGGAATACAATAAAAACATACATAAAATTTAACAAAGGAAAAATCTATCCCAAGTTTTATAGGGTCAGAGCAAAGATAGTTAACGAAGGACGAGAGGAAGTTATAGTATTCGGTTATAGGTTTGCTGCCTCATCACACATCTAGTAGGTAATTACAGTCATTATTGTTATTTTTATTTACTGAAAAAGAATGGAATATAACAAAAAATTATGTCTTATTTTATTGCAAACAACTTGTTGATCTAGTCTCCTGTCCCCAAAACTATAGTGCTGGAAATAGGCATCTGCTATAATGCATAAACACAGTTTTATTATCATTCACTGGAAGATGACGGGAGATATTTACTAGTTGAAACGTTGTGAGTTAAAACAAATAAAGACAATGCAAATCCAAAACTCTTGTATCATTCAAAATGACAGATTATCAGATTTCATATCTCATAAGCAAAAGTATACATACATTTTTTTATGAGCTACCACGTCAAGTCACTAATATTACTAGTTTCCAAACTCCTAGAAGAAGCTGCTGGAAAAATTAATAATTCATTGCAAGACAGCTGTGAAAACAGTACCTACTCTTGATAACTTATCTATTGAACAAAATGTTTGGCGCGTCTTCGCATATGTCAAATCCCTGAAAATTTCATTCACATAGTAGTTTACAGACAAAAATTAATTCCTCATTGTAGTTCACAGACAAAAATTAATTTCTCTTTGTAGTTCACAGTTCCCCTTTTATTGTAGTTCGCAGTGGGAACCTTCTCCCCCGATGAGAACCTTCTCATCGTACTTTATACAAAGATCCTGGTAGTTTAACTAAAGAACATAATCCAACAGCGTAGTCTAGAACTACATAGTTTAACATGACTTTTTTAATTATGTATTAGAATATAGTTCAGAAGATTCCGAAAACAACCAAGGTGAACATTATAATAATATTAACTTTTTGTTTTGTTTATTTTTGTAAGAGAGAAGACTATAAGTTTTATTTCTTTTTACCTTAAGAGCTAAACAGACAGAGTCACCTATTGCGGGACTAATCCCTTACACAAATTAATTGTTGCATGGTATTTTATCTTTGAAACCCGTATTAGTACCTCATAATTAGTACATCCTTAGGTGCTTACTTTGACCAGACAACATTAAACACTAACAATTTTTTTTATATTTATAATATACTTATAAATTTTTTTATAATTACATGCATTTTTTTTATACTTCTAAATTTTTTATATAAATATAATTCATTATATAAATCATAATTTTTCTAAAGTTCTTTTTATAATGCAGTTCTTAGAAATATTATGTTACTTTGATTACCAAAAAAAACGTTGTAGATATGCCAGATAAGGATGCATTCTATACAGGGATCCCGTAAACCATATAAGATACGAAGTTGGTTAAATTAGAAACAAGTTGCGCCCTGCTAAATTCTGCAACATTGTATTTTCATAAAGAGTAGTAATAACACATTTCGGATGTAAAAACCCATCATTAATCAGAATAGATCCAAAAAAACGTGTTATTAATACCAGGTGTGATACGCATAATAAAATAAAATTTCCGACTATTTAAAAAAGCAAAATTAATGATGTTTTTGAAAAAATTGAACGTCGGATTAAAAATTTAATTACACCAACTTGTAGCTTTTTTTGGAATAGGATCTAAACAATGATCACAACATTGGTCTCCCAGCATACACAGCACAAAAAGTAATCCTGTTTTTCTTGTAAATTTCAATGTTTTTCTTCTAGCTCAATGACTGTTTGATGACCTTATTTAATTTTTATTTTGTTTATTAACATTCTCACATCACAAAAGTACAATATAATAAGAATAAGTAGATACTACAGTTTTCCGTCCATTTTTTTTGGGAAATAAAAGAAAATGAAAAAAGGTTTCTTAACTCAAAACTTTTGGGTCATCCTTAAACTTAAATTTAAACTCCTTTTTTTGACAAAACAATCTGTCATCAGGTCAACAACTTATAAATATACCGAACTGTCATTCCTCTGTGATTAGAAAACATATTACAGATTTCTATAATCCCCTCGTTTTGGAATTACAGATTCCTGTAACTGTATATTATGAGAAGACCTCCAAGTTGCTCAAGAAGGTCCTCAATCATGCTTAGTCCTGTATACGGCTGTTCATTTGAAAACTTCCCACCACGGATTTATCGAAAACCACTGATTAAAAGGAAAAACGCCGAGACACGTCAAAAGATGTGCCAAAGGGGACAACTTTTTAACCAAAAACTACTTCACCCCCTTTTACCCTCTGCCCCCCGGGGTCATCCCCTTAAAAATGTTAAATAACAAGGGGTATCAAGTAATAGCTTGTTTGAAAGGTCTTTCAAAGTGCTTTATTTTTACGTTTGATTTTTTTAAATCGGTCGATTCGTTTTCGAGAAAATTAGAAAAATCTTTATTTATTTGTTCAGATAGAAAAAAAAACACACGAAAATTTCACTTTTTATTTCAATAAGTGCTAAAAAACCAACATAAACAGCAATTCGAAAGATAATACTTGGCAGCAACCAAATAACAACCAGAATTTAATTTGCTGTCAGTTACCTTTGTGACAATCTCGGGATAGTGAAAATTAATTTATTGATTCACATTTTACTTCCAAAATGGTTTACACACTAGCCGAAAGAGTAGAAATGATTCTAATTTATGGTGCCCAACATCAATGTGCTCAGCAAACTGCCGTCACATTCACATTTAACGCCAGACATCCGGAAAAGATAACTTCGCATAGGTAATGTTTTGGACCTTGGTACTAAATTTTCTCAAATTGGATCTGTTTTTTTTTTATGATAAAACACCTGCACTGTAGGAAAAATCCTTTAAGGCGCTCTGGGAGCGGTGCGAGTGCGAAAAAAGCGATTAACGTTGGTCTTGAAACGTTGAAGATTGTATTCATTGGGAAACACGACCTCAGGAAGATCATTCCACAAAGATGACGTTCTCCAGATGAAAGAATTCTTAAACAATGAAGTTCGAGGAGTACTAAGCTGAACAACATATGGATGAGCGGCAGCGGTTCGCCGTGTATTTCTGTTTTGCATTGCTCTAGGTGGAATCAAGTGGGCAATGTCAGTCGAACACCTGCTATGGAAATATCTGTAAAAGAGAGCCAAATCACCAACCTGTCTTCGATGCTCCAGGCTATCGAGGGTCTTGGTCAGCTCGGGGTCGCCGAACGGCTCTCCTTTGAATGGAATCCAAAGATGGGTGACATATGCCAGAAGGTCACCTGTTGATCTGGACTTACGAAAACCGTATTGATGGTCGCTGATAATGTTAAGCCCTTCCAGATACTTTAGGAGTTGTTGGTTAATAGCTTTCTCCATTACTTTTGAAATTACTGAAAGCAATGCGACGGGTCGGTAGTTGCTTGGCAGGGTCTTTTTACCTTTCTTTGGAATGGGCTGGACACGCGCCGTCTTCCAGCAGGATGGAAATATTCCTTTTTTGTAGGATAAGTTGAATAGTCTACAAAATACTGGTGTAAGTTCATCGGCGCATGTCTTGAGAACAATGATAGGAATTTCGTCTGGACCAGAAGCTTTATTGACGTCGAGTCCTTTAAGAATCCGTTTAATAAGACGCTGACGGAACACGATTTCAGATATTTGCGATTGAACTGAGGGAATGTTGGGTGGTGGTTTTTCCTGAAAGTCTACAGTGGAATGCGAGGAAAACAGTTCAGCAAGTAGGTTTGCTTTATCCCCGGCTGTGGTTGCTATTGTGCCGTCGGAACGTGTTAGAGGTGGAACAGTTGACTTTGTAAAGTTTTGGCTGACGGCCTTAGCGACTGACCAAAAGGACCATGATCCGTTAGGACTGGCAAGAAGTTTGTTTTTGATTCTCTCGTTATGAGCTTCTTTGCTTTGGTCTATCATTTGCTTACATTGGTTTCGGGTGGTAACAAAGATGGCGCGATTTTCAGGAGTAGGGTTTTTACGCCCAATAAAAAACGTAATCATCGTAGAGTTTTGGATGAAGCCGCTCAAGTTGAAGTTTTAGGTCATTTTGGCATAAATCCTAATACTTCATTACGCAAAATTGTTGATGCGACTGGTATTTCAATAGGCTCTGTACAGACAGTTACTAAATTACATAAATTTCATCCATTCAAAATGAAAATATTGCAAGAGTTAACCGAAGATGATTTCGATAGGTTTGTTGAGTTTTGTGAACAAATGACTGCAGCGATTAATGATAATACCATTTATGTAAAGAATATCTGCTTCAGTGATGAATGCACATTTTATCGAAATGGATTTGTTAATAAGCATAACTGCAGGTATCGGAGCAATGAAAATCCTCATACTTTTGTAGAAGGGCATACTCAGTACCCCCAAAAACTTAATGTATGGGCAGGCATTTTAGGAAACAAAGTGATTGGGCCATTGTTTATTAATGGGAATTTAAATGGAGGCATTTATTTAGATATGTTGGAAAATACCATCAATCGGCTTATCACTGAAACCATTGAAAACCAAATCGACGACGATGAAAACCCTATACTTGATGAGGCTGAAATATATTTCCAGCAAGACGGCGCTCCTCCTCACTATGTTCTTCCGGTTCGGCAATGGCTAGACGACGAGTTTCCAGATAAATGGATAGGGCGAAGAGGGCCTATAGAATGGCCTGCTAGATCTCCTGAATTGACGCCATTAGACTTTTTTCTATGGTTCCATTTAAAATCTATTGTGTTCACTCCCCAACCTGAAACTTTGGATGAACTTCGTCAACGCATCATCGAAAGCTGCCATGATCTCCCACAACATGATTTTGAAAATGTCCGTCTGGAATTTGAACAACGCCTATATACCATAACGGGTAACATTTTGAACACTTATTGAAATTAAAATTGATATTTTCGTGTATTTTTTTTCTATCTGAACAAATTAAGATAAATAAAGATTTTTCTAATTTTTTTGAAAACGAATCGACCTATTTTAAAAAATCATACGTCAAAATAAAGCACTTTGAAAGACATTTCAAACAAGCTATTACTCGATACCCCTTGTCATTTAAAATTTTTAAGGGGATGATCTCGGGGGGCAGAGGGTAAAAGGGGGTGAAGTAGTTTTTGGTTAAAAAGTTGTCCCCTTTGGCACATCTTTGACGTGTCTCGGCATTTATTCTTTAAATCAGTGGTTTTCGATAAATCCCTGGTGGTTTTCAAATGAACATTATATTTAGAATTTAGAACAGTATATTTATTTTCAAAATAATAACACACATCTGTTCAACATTTCATTTTTACTAACTTAATTGTACTTTAAACTTTATTTGGACATACGTAAAGTACATCTCAAAGTATATCGTCTTTACTTTTACTACCTGTCATTTATTTTAATAAAACATCATTGTTTTATACCTGAAAGGTCTACAGGGTGAAAACATATTTACAATTTTAATAATATTACTTATTTGTATATTATTTTGCATAGAAATCTTGTCCTTGTTATCAAGAGCAGGTAAATTTCCCCCAAATATAATCTCTGTAAAACAATAAATACCGGTAAAACACAGAAATTTCTCTAAAATTAACAAAAAGCATACGATAATGGTGTACTATTATGGGCAGTTAGACAACACTTTTACCCTCTCTTTAAACTTTGAAGAGTTTTTGATATGTCAGGATGGGACAAAACTTGTAGCAGAGTGGTCAGATTAGGCGCGTTGTCGCAATTTGAGCGTTTCATAAAGAAATTTGAACCAAGTGCTGATTATGATTTTAAGATTTAACTCTAACTGTATTCGCCCGGGCCTCTCGAGGTCGAAAATCTCTTGAATATTCCTTTCCCGAGAATTTACTTTAACTGTGATCATCAAATCTATCCCTCACATGGAGGGTTGTAGCACGTAGTAAATATATCTGTCTTGTTTATTATAACATTAGGGGTTAATTTCTTTCTGAAATACATGTGTTACGTAAGTTTCAAGAATATCCAATACAAAATTGTATCCATTATTAGGGGTCAATCTGAGTATTTATTTAATTACTACCATTCAAATTTGATGGTATCAATGATATAGATAGAAGTGATATAATTAAGTACTATCAAATTTACCGAGTAAGTAAATCCAGAAGTTAGGTAGGTACTACTTTTTGTTAATTTTACATTAAATCAAATTTACTAATGTAATTAATTTACGCCAATATCAAAGTTGTCTGGTATTTAAGGGTGCAATCCAATATTTTTTTGCTAAGACCTAACCAAAATTAGTTAATTGAGCCGAAATGCATTTTAAATACTTACAATACAAGTTTTACTAATTTAAGTTTAACCCAGTCATCGTACAATCAACTTTAAAAAATAAATGTATATATATATATTGGTATACCTCCTTTGCAGGTATACGACGGAATAGAAAAGTAATGTAGAAGTTAATCTTAAGGGGATGATATTTTTCTGATCTTTTGTTTTTCTTCATTGTTGATGTTAATGGTCACACTATTTTTACTGTTGACAACTTCAGCAGACAGTACGGTTATAGTACGTTGTTTAACCGTTTTGTATTCTTTTAATGGAATATTCATACTTTCTTTCATCTTGTCAGGTAAGGAGTATAGAAAATCCTTTACTAGAGGTGATAATAAATCACTGGGAACATTACCGGGATCTTCGGCACCCGATACAAATGATCCCACTAGTCCAAGAACGATAGTAACTAAAAAGCCAATAGCCGAGTACCATATGTAAGATATTCTGAACAGGATGAAAACTTCGCTTTGTCTAAAAAAAATAAAATATAATATAGTAACCGCAAGTTAGGGAAAAAATACTTCTATTTATCTATCACATTTATAAGTATATAAAGTTTTTGTGTATTAAAATGAAGCAAAAGTAAATGATAAACACGTTGATGGACAGTGAAAAATGTGCGAGTGTTCAAATAAGCCACTATAATATTTTCGGAACCTGTGGTCCGATTTTGTTCATATTTTGACTGTGTGTATGTCATAGGATCAAACTAAGAAAAACACAGTTTGTACGCCATACTGCCAGAGCAGTTGTGTCCCACGCATATACTTCTTTACCTTATGCTGGGACGCGGTACTGCTTAAGCAGTAATAATTTTTGTAAAATTTGGGACATCGTACTGCTACAGCAGTAAGACGTTTCTATAACACCTTTTTGTGCAAAATAGCTTTTATTTGAAATTATCGAAAGTCTAGAATAGATAGCTAAACTGTTAATATTAATAACACAAACAAACAATAGAAAATTTGTATAAATACACAACACCCTAATAATTATTAGTGGTATCATGATAGCTTTCGAAACATGTTGAAAATAATGGTAGTTTTTTATAACAGCCCTTACACCTATAGGATACTTGAGTTCTCTTGTCTCTATTAAGACACTCCTTGCTTCTCACAGGACAGTAACCAAACGACGGTATAAACTAATGCCACCGTTACTGCATCATCCCACCACCCGACCTTGAAACATCTTAGCGGAAAGAACCGATTTACGCTGTAAATATGACAGTGCCCCTAATTGTAAGGTATTGCCGTGGGATAGTACATAAAAGATATATAATAATATACAGACTACAAACAATGTTGCGTCCATGCATTTGCTCTCTACCATATCTTGCTGAATCCTGGATAATAGGTTGGCCGTATACCGGACGCAGTATTGTTCTGCCGCCAGAAGGAAAAAGACAGCAAGTGAAAAATGTAAGTTTTGAGAAAATCGACATAAACTTTCTGCACAAAGATCGTTACATTCTTTTATTTAAATTTAAATTTGGCCTATATATATATTTAATACATATGTTTAAAAGCCTTCTTAAATAAAAATTATGTCTTTATATATTTTTGGGTAAAAATTATGTTTGATAACGTTTTCCAGCTTCATACTTCGGTGACGTAGCTGCCAGTAGATAAGAAGCAAAAAGACCGTAACCGACTTCTTACGGTCTTTTTATTTCATGTTGTTTGATTTGCCGCTAATAAATACATATGGAAATTTTGAAAGTTTAACATGCTTTCTTTTATTCTTTATTAAACACGTTTGAAAGTTGTTGCCATATAATATTAAATTTACACTATACAGATAAACACTAAATATTTGTGAAAATTAAGTACATAATATATTATAGGGAAATTATACAATAAAATGCAAGCTCGTGCAGGTTATAACCTACGTAAAGCGAGAACTAAGAGTAATATATTAATTTAATTATTTACTTAAATTACGTTAAAACTAAACATTTATTCGGCCGATTCATTAAGATCGGCAACATCTGCCTCGGCAATATCTTGCCAAAATATTCGCCGATCCTCACTCATAAGAGGGCACAAATTTTTTAATATTAAATTTTTTTTATTCGTTGGTATTGCTCTTGGTTCGAGTCTTGGTGCTGGCGCTGCTAGTATCACAGATTTTGCGAAATTTCCTTTAATAAAGAAAAGTGTTATGCCTTCTGTTTCTACACTGTTATGGTTAGTCCAATATTTAAGACTTTGTTGTCCTTTATGGACACTTAGTTTAACAATGTCAGCTACATAAGGGCGAGGCTGGGCTTTTTTAATTTTAGCCTGGCATGAATAATCATTCCAATTAAAAAAGTCTAGTATGGACATTTCCTTGACGTCTACCTTCCCTGAATTTGCCTGTTGAACGACGCATTTAAAATCACCAAAGTCGTAGACTTTTTTATTTTTCATAGAAAGCTCAACTTGATAGTGGAAGCTGTCTGCACTCATAAAAGTGTGGCCTGACTCGAAATATTTAATTATTATTTCTTCACACTGAATTTGACCTGATAGATCAGAAATGAAAAGAAACACCAATTATTATTTTGCGCGGAGCAATTATCTAGCCAAATAGTGATTTTTTTAGCGTCTCTGTGACAAAAAAAATGCATGAAAAGTGCTTATTAAATCTTCTTTCTTCCTTCCTGCAATTCCTTCATGCCAAATACTAGCAAAAGGTTTAACATTTGCTTGTTTTTTTCCAAACGGTACAAAGGTCTCATTAAACGCTATAATGCGAGGTGTGAAAATGACGATCTTAAATTCTTCCATCCTATAGGTAACATCACCTTTTGAAGATCAGCAGAAACGCAAATATCATCGCTGCTTCGCAAGCTCTCAGAATCCCGTCCATATTCTTCTCTAGATGCCCTGTATTGCAAAACCACTACAGATTAAACAGTTTGCTACCATGTCTTCCTTTGAGTGTTGATGCATTTTAAATTTAGCGCATACTTCGCACTCTTCGTGCCCTAACTTAGTGATATGATGTAAAACAACGGCACTTCCCTTTACGGTCTTTTTCTTTCGTACTAGATGACGTCATACTCAACATAACGATGTTTAAAGACGCTATGAAATGTTACGGTCTTCTTACTTCTTGTATTAAGACGTTTTATAAAATTTACATTAGTAAGAAAGCCACAAATGTAATGTTACGGTCTTTTTCTTTCCTGCTTGTTGAATGCCGTCTTTCTACTTCTTAAAGTGATGACGTAGGCCAATTTTCAATAATGTATTTATGTTATTTTGGGGGGAAATATTTTTTGGCGGGGTACAAAATATACATTTATAGATAGTAAATGTAATAAATAATTGATTAAATCAAAAAACCGAAAATCGAAAAAAAGTCACTTACGGTCTTTTCCCTTCTGGCGGCAGTGTTATCCTGTGTTATCTTGCCCCCGGGCCAATCATAGGTGATATTTAAAAAAAGCACAATAAAGCATTATTTCTCATCTTACTTTTGGTATCAAAATAAACTAAATTACGTGCATTACTTATGATTTAATAAATTAAAAAAAAAAAGAAATTGGACGCAGTATTATGCGTATTGTAACTGTAAATGTATATGTTTAGTTCACGTAAACTCAATATAGAGGGGCGTTCATCTTTGTACGAAAAATATACCTCCGTATATTTTTAACGGCTTTGTTGAAAAAGTACAATGCTGCGTCCACAGATGTGACAACAATGTAATAACCTTTATTATAATAGATAATAAATAGAATTATTACAATCATGTTTCAGGTCTGCTTTATTTCTTAACTATTTTTGTTGTTCTGCAAGAATAAAATATGAAAATTGGAAATAAACTGAATAATTTAAATTAAATACGTTCTATGAAAGCACTTGCATAATAATAAAAATCAACGGCACCGGAGATTCTAATTGTTGGAAAGTGTATGAACACCTTTAGGGCAAGGTTGCCTACCCACTCAAAAAAATTTCAAAGATTTCAAATTTCAATATTTCGCATAAAATGAATAAAAAATAAAACTAATGTTAAAAAGTTTAAATTTGGCCTATAGTCCTATTTACGTTCTTAGACGTCCACTAAGCAAGAATATTGCAAAGCTAGCCCTCCTAAGAGAAAAAAACACTAAAAATTAAATTTGTTTCATATTAAACCCCTTTGACTTCTAAGGAAAACACCAAACCACGTCAATTTTGTTTAATTTTTTTATATAACATCATTTTTATGTCGGAATTTTACCACTAAGTGGTGAAAATACCACTACCGCTAATTTCTCAAACCCAGGCCAAACTACCAAAAATAGAAAGCTGTAATTTTGCGTACAGCTTTAGTTTCGGCTGCAAACATTCACTAAGACAGGATTCTTTTAAACTCACCCTCTAAGAGGGTAAACGCACCCCTAAATATGAAATAATTTTTAAAATCATTTATTTAATAATAATAATAATAATAATAATAATCCGCGCGCCGCCAAGTCAACAGCTTGTAACTTGGCAAGAAAAAGCCCTACACGGCAAATACCCTACTGCACTCCAAAATCCACTCATAGATAGAGAAATGTCACTGAATTGATTAGAGAAAAGGCAGCTTCACGCTGAAACAGAAGGTTTTATAATCTCTATCCAAGACCGTGTCATTCGAACTCGAAACTATGAAAAAGTCATCTTGAAAAGAAATATGGAAGATGTGTGCAGAAAATGCAATTGCCACGGAGAAACGATAGAACATATCACGGCAGGGTGTGGTGCTATGGCCCCCAACGCTTACCTGGGGAGACATAATCAGGTGGCTAAGATCATCCACAAGGAACTGGCCCATAAACTAGGGCTAAGGGAAAACCTCCCACCATACTACCAATACTCACCCGAGCCAGTCCTTGAATCCCCTGAATATCTCTTATACTGGGACAGGCCAATAATAACGGATAGAACAGTAGACCACAACCGACCGGATATTCTTCTTATCGAAAAAACCACCAAGAAAGCTTTCATAATCGATATAGGTTGCCCACTAAAACACAACCTCTCTAAAACCGAATCGGAGAAGAAGACCAAGTACTCGAATTTGGCTATAGAGATAAAAAATATATGGAAGCTGGATAAAATTGACATAATTCCGATCATAATATCGGTGGAAGGAGCAATGACGAAAAATTTTAAGCCCAACTTGGAAAAACTGGGCCTATCAGGTTATTTATACCAACTAATTCAGAAAAGCGTCATCCTCCAAACATGCCATATAGTACGGAAGTTTCTAAACAGTACAGGTTAAGATGAATTTCTTCTCTGTACTGTAAATAATACCAGCAATACCAACAAGAAGCTGAGAAATAGAATACTGAAAACATAATAATAATAATAATAATAATAATAATAATAATAATAATAATAATAATAATAATAATAATAATAATAATAATAATAATAATAATAATAATAAACAATTTATTATTAACCAGAAGTGTACACTGTAAATGCAAATACTTCGTAACAAGAAATATGGTTAATAAAAAGGCCTTTATTTGCAGACATCTGGTATTATAAAATAATACCAGATACTGGTTAAGCCTTAAGTTAAATATCACCTAATATAACTTAAATACTTTAAATTAAAAGATTAGGTTCATAGCAATTTAAATAATACATAACATATATACAATTAATATAATGGAATTTTTTTTTAAAGAATGCTTTTATTTGAATGCGCTAAAAATAAGAAAATAATCTTTGAAGTAATTTAAACCCATCCTATTGTTACATTATAAAATTGAATGATATAAATAAAAGCTTGTCGCGATAATAAATCTTGACACAGGTTATTATTTTAAATTTAATTTATAAGAAATACATAGAATTTAGTCTCCCTCTACCTAGAAGAATTGTTATTTTAATTTCGTAGGCTTTCTTTTGGAGTATAATGAGAAATTATTGTTAAACATTTAGAAATTGTACAAATTGTTTTTGATCGTTTAAATAAAACTGGATTAACTTTAAATGAGAATAAAAGTAAATTTGGTTCTGCTGAACTGAGATATTTGAGTGACGTTGTAATTCGTCACAAAATTTCTATAGATCCAGCTAAAATTGAAGGTATTACGAATATACAAACTTTAAAGACAGTGATCGAAGTGCCCCATAAACTTAGTTAACCTGAACATCTGTTCTAAATGGGTTAAAGCATGGCTCAAAGCCGCGACGTAAATGCCGAGAAGAAAAGTGACTTTAGACGGAAATTTGCCTTCTCTGAATCTTTATTACAGGCAACGTTACAGTTTTGAACGTCGTCCAGAATTATGATTGGTAACATTTTTACATTGGATCATATCTCTTGGTTTAGTTTCATTATGAGTGCACGTATCATAGGAGTATTCTCTTGGTATCGATGTTTTGAACCTTGTTTTTCTGATTTTTTTTCACTACACTCTTTTTTTAATAGAAGTCAAAATACATAATTTTATTTTTTTTATTTTTGGAATACATCCTTAAAGGGTAAAAACAACCCTCAGATATAGTAAACCATAAGTTGTGAAATAGTCTCAGTCGAGCAGCGGTTGAGTGTAGTAGTTCCGAGTGCTCAGTATTTCAATTCAGTGTCTTGTGCTAAAGGTTAGTGTCGTGTGTGAATGCATTCATTTTAAGTGCAATCAATAAAGATGTTATTTAAAAGCCGCATCACGGTGATTCGAGTAACCTTGTTAGTCTAGACAGTCTCTAAAATAAACACAGTGTTTTGTGAAGTTATCACCAACCGAACCGCCAAGATTAAGGGCTAAAAGTGCTCACGAACAACAAGCACTTCCGAGGGCAGCCTCTGCGCTAGTTCCTGTGGCAGCCACTTCAAGTTAAGTTTATAGAATGTGGCCATTTGTGTTTTTTCATTCTGTGGCATAATAAACAAGTTATACTCCGTAAAGGGAATTTTTCCGTTTTTTCGCAAAAATCCGGGTACAGATTTTTATTCTGTATTCCGGTAAAAACTTTTTTGTTTCATTTTTATTTTTATTAACTTTTTGGCTGCGCACCTGTTTTGCATTCTACAAACAAGGTACAGGTTCTCTCTGGGCATTCCAGGAATCTTTAAGGTTTTTCTTATAGTCTTGTACTACAGTGTCCGCCTCGCAGCCGCAATCAGTTCCGGCTCAAACAGCGGCCCCAAAACAGGCAAAAATACCACCCAATGTCCTCAGAGACAAGAATAAATACAGCTGTCATAGCGCATTTTAACAATACAGGTATTAGGACAGCCATCTACTACAGTGCCGGAGGGTGTAAAAATGCACCCCTCTTCAGTTGACGATTACAGAAAAATTACTAAATATTTCGACTCTAATCAAATTCCCTGTCATTCCTTCCAGTTGGAAGAAGAAAAATATCTATATGTCATAATAAGAGGTATCTTATAAACCATTTCTGAAGAAGAAATAAAAACAGAAATCGAGTCTTTGGGCTTTCACCCAAAATCAAGTGGCCAAGAAAGGATAAATCACCAATGCTCTTGGTACAAGTCATGGTACCAAAAACTGAAAAATCAATTTTCAATTTGACAGGTCTTCTCAATATGAGAATAAAAATTGAAGCTCAGCGTGCAAATAGTAGAAAAAAACTTGAGTAAAAACAAAACACAGACCCGCCAAATGTGTAAATTGCCACGGCCCACACCGTGCTTCTTTTAGTGGCTGTTCCAAAAATCCACTAAAAATTAAAGAAACACGTCAAACTAACACTTTTCAAAGGGGTACACAAAACAATAGTAATTTAGTCCAGCAAGATAACAATAACTTTTAACAAGTTAATAACACCTCCAAACAAGCCCCTCAGATATTTCAAGCCATTTCTGCTCTCCATACCGCCATGGAACAATTCATGGAAAACATGCAAACTCAGCCAAAAAGCACATTATTGCCTCCGCTGTAAAATAACTCAGACACAGGGACTTAAAAGTTGAAAACTTAGAAACATTCATAAATGACCAAAATCCACTAATAACCGCATCTCATACACCCAATCAAAACGCCAATAACGGCTATACAATGCCGATATAAAAACTCGAACCAGCCAGGTCAAGGTTCCTATGAGAAAATCCTGGAAATAATTTTTAAGTTCCGCATTGTGCCGCAAGAGGGCGTAATTAAAAAGTAAATTTTAAAATTTTACATATCTCCGAAAATTAAACATTAAGGTATATTTGGTAACATCATTAAAAAGCTTTTACAAGTATGCATCATTTTGGTCTTATGCTTGGCGTACCGATTGTAATCATTGTATCATTGTAATCAAGTGTAATCATTTAAATCGCTGTAACTTATAAACGACTTATCCGATTTTAGCAAACTAACGACTGTTTGGAAGAGAAATGTATGCACTTTCACCAATCGTATTTAGTTGTCCTTAATAGTTCTAAAAAAAAATGCTAGAAGATATTAATAACACATTTTTTGATTTTACTCCGAAAAAATAAATCATACGGTATAATTATGATACCATAATCGAAAAGTAGATGAAATTTGCTAGAGAAAATATTTAAACTGCAGCTCGATATCTCCGTTAGTTTCAGCGTTATCGCCAATAGAATAATTTATGCAACTTTAAATGAAGAAGCGGTTATATATTTTTTAGAAAAAAAGTGGGACGCCACTGATTTTTTTCCATGTGGATATTATTTCGTATTAGCCTGGTCAATTCTGCATAAAAATGGTCTCTTGGGTTTTTCTCCTCAGGCACATCGTTCCTAATTAAAATAATTGATATTACTTTTGATATCTTTGATATTTTAATATAATTGAAGAACGCAAATTTTCTTTGTCACGCCTTTATGGCTACGTCTACCACCCTATACTATGAAAATATTTCTGTAAACCACAAAATTTGAACCTAAAATATTGCATTTTAAAAACGTCGAAATATCCAGAGCCCTCTTAAACTGCCCCTGCCAACTTACATGTATTGTATAATAACAGTATAAAAAACGTAAACTATTCTTGCTTTTAACATGTTGAAAATAGGTAGAAATCCAGCACTACTGGGGTGTCATTTGAGCCTCAGTGTAAATATTATTGCCCAAGTTGCTAACGGCAAAGTAGTAACTCCCATCAGTGTGACCTTTGACATATGACAGATAACGCACGCCTGAGCACTACTGGCGCATGCGCAGTAGGGACTACAAAAATTGATGCAGAATGAATCATCTCTCTCTACGCTCTTGGTAGCTCTAGTTTAGAATGTGTGTTACATCTCAATTCAACGTTCGGGAAGTATCAGTAATGACTGAGCTTGCCGTTTAATAATATTAATAAAGACATATTTCAAGATGGTTGACAACCTACACATTGACACCTATCTCTTACACCAATGTATTATCTATAACTACCGAACTACTTCTCTACAAGGTCAAGTTTCTGTTTCGGGATAACACCGTTGTTGAAACAGCCTGGAAGACTTTAATCAGTGTCTACAAGAACTCCAATAGGTTAACTCTATATCAATCGAGTATTTGGATATTTTAAGCAGCAATAGTTTCAGTTTATAACATAAAGCTTATATGGTTAAATGAATAATTTTTAATCTATCAAACACAAAATAGGTTGAGCCAAGCCAAGTCCAGTCGAGCCTAGCCTCCCTAGCCTGTATATCCCTGCCTAGACTCGCGATGTATAACCTTGTATAGCCCAATCCTGTGCCTTTCTCTCACCCTCTTTCTGTCTCTCTCACATTTAATATAATGGTGAGAGGTAGCGAGACTCCCAAAAACTATAACTCGCTAACCACATAATCGATTGATTAAACAGCAAATTTATACATGAACCCGTTGTAGCTCAGTGGTACCAGGGTACCGCCATATGATTTGAAAACAGATCGTTCGTATAGTCAGACCTTTTTTTCTATTAAAAATTTTTTAAATTAATTAAAAGCAATAGAAGATAAAAACAAAATTCAGTATGAGACAGTCATGGCTCAGTGGTATAGGTTCTGGTTTGCAAACCGATGGTTCGAGTTTAAATCCCAGTTATTTAAACGTATTACAGAATAGAAAAATGTTAACAAATGTCAGAATTATTTGTCACTAAATGTTAATTTTGTGGTTGATATCCTTGATAAATCTCGCAATAAAGGTTTTATTCTTAAAGCATATTTGCATATACTTACTCAAACATTTTTTTTTCTGAAACTGAAGTCATAGTAATTTGTTGTCCAATGCACATCATAATTATCAGTGTTGATGCTACCAATGAACCAAATATTGCCCCCTACAAAGCAAAAGTACCAAGCTTATTTAAGTATTTTTAACACAACGAGGCATTGTGGCCCTAATAATTTAATAGCCGGAAATAGAAATTGATAGAAGGTTAATCCAATAAACATCCATTCATCCATCAACCAACCAAAAAGGAGCAATCGTTTTATCTTAAACCTAAATAATAAATAGGCCAGGCATCAACCACATTAACTCAGAAAATATATATTAATTTGTACTTCTTGACAGGCACGGATTTAAACGTCATTTAAAAAATGGCCAAATGTTTTTTTAATTTAACAAATATCTCGATGTTGTATCCACTTTTGAGCAAAATACGTAGCAAAATTCAGGAAAGAGTTTAACTACATTTTTGTCATATATTCTCTGGTTTCGAATCCATAGACTTCGAAAAAAATTCCAGTGTGAAAGAAAATTCCGGGGGAAACTTAAGAATAATTTTATAACTAAAGCCTACTATACACTGGGAGAATTTTTTGATGATAATATTAACCTTTAGGCACTGGATAGATATAGTATTATTTATTTTACAGCGTAAATTTTTCCTTTTGTACTTTTTAGTGTTGACTTTACATTATTGGTTTGACTCTATGTTTACGACTTTTAGAACTATATCTAATACGTCCCTTAAAACGTTACCGTAGTTTCTATTTATTTTTTTTGAAATTTAGAATATAACAGTATTACCTATTGTAAACCTATTTTTTTTGCTTTGTCAACGAGACATTGTCTTAGACAATAAAGTTTTTCTGCTTTTTTAAATTATTATTGGATGCGACAAAAATACTTTTTTAATGCTGTATACGATTTTATTTATTAAAGTAAAGATATTATGTCGTTTACTTTGTACTCGCTTCAACATTACCTATAGGTAAGAGTACTCACCCTGACTTTTAACAATATCTGTGTTACATTCCGGATTTGGTTTATAACCATCGGAATGTTATGTTGATTGTTTTCTCTTCGTCCTTCCTAGTCTAATGCAAACCTGCATTACAACTTTTGGTGCATTTACATGAACATGAAACAAGATTTTGTAATTATTGTGAAGCTGCGAGCTGTACAGTGGGACTGGGTATTAACCCATTCTTTGAATTTCTTCATCTCGTCTAATGCTGATTTTTCGTTTCCATATCAGATTTTTAAAAAAATGAGTACCAGCGAGCTGCGTTTTTAGTTGTTGATAATAATGTTAATTTTGGTAAACTTTTGTTGATAGATTGTACCAGTAGCGGCGTCAGAAAAATTATAATGAGTTGGCATAAGTTGGCCTGATATTTTTTAGGTGGGCACAGGATATGAAAGAGGCTGTTCAAATATTTAAAGATCCAAACTCAAATCATTTCTTCTTCTTCTGTATAAATCAAAAACTGCGATTCATGAAATCTAATGCAGATTCAAGTGTTTCATACAATTTATTACCAAAACTTTACCAAATCTATTACATATCATTACCACCAACATAAGATTTGGCTTACATTCATTCCGTATTTACAGTTTTACTGGCGATGGTGAATTCAAAGAATGGGTATTAGCCCATTCCCATTGTACAAAACCCAGCTCCGCGAGAATTACTAAAACACATTTCTTGTAAATATACGAAAGGTCGAATTGTAGCTTGTAGCTATCGCAAAGCAAGTTTGCATTGCTTAGTAATGTTTGGTTTTGTCGGACAAATATTGTTTGAATACTGTGAATGTAATCGAATTTGATAAGGAAGAGGACGCCGAGAACACTCTGAAAATTGTGACCCAAATTCAATGTGATACAGATATTATTGAGAGTCAGAAGATAGTGAGGGTTAAAAAAATATTAATTGTCCTTTTGCTGTTGATGGTTATTCACACCATCGCAAGGACAAAAGTATGTAAAGAGCCGTCAACTTCAAAATAAACTTGAAGTTAGCAACGTTGGAATAGTGTATTAGATCTATTGATGATTGATAACACATTAAAGGAACGTGCTGAGTACTCTACCTCTGCTGTGGAAGCAATTACGACTAAACAACTTATCGACTGGCCAAGATCCACATCATTTTATCCTTAAGAATTATAAAACAGTTTAACTCAAAAAGTGACTACTTCGGATCAATTAACCTTAGATGGTTCCAATTTAAAAATCAAGGTACTGCTTAAGTAACGGGGCATTGGTAGCCGCCCAAAATAATTTATTAGTAGAGTTCGCAAATCGCCATGCCCGACCATAGGCATCGACAACGATGTGGCGCCAGTTGCTTAAGAGTTTTAAGACTTTTTGCAATCACCTTTCAACAAATCTTATACGTAAATTATTCGGCAGCAAACAAGGTGTTTATTAATTTTATTATTTTACTAGTATTTTTGTACGTAGCCACGAGCAAGTAAAAAATATATTCCTCTATTTAAGGACTCGCGAACGTTCCTAGGAAACATTTGAAGTCGATCCGACTAGCTGCGGCAAGTATTTCACGACGAAGAAGTAATATATTCAGGGTGGGGACTTTAACTGAAACAAATTCGATGGAAGTTTTGGAAAATACAGATGTGAAAAATGCAAAAACACGTCGATTGAGATGTTTTGTGAGCCTGACACTAATGGGAACATTTTTTAAAACTTCTTAAAATGGTAAAACATACCCAAAAACTTTGAATTAAAATAAACCACTTATAAAATTTAATATTAAAAACAATATAACAGTTCATTTTTGTCCAACAAGGTACCACAAGAGGAATCTTTCCATTAAAAAAATTAGGTTGAGTTAAGTTTCACTACTAGGAGTTTAAAAAAAACAAATTTTTGTTATGGGTATGAAGTCCACAAAAGATCTCGATCGACCTGTTTTTGCATTCTTCACAAATATTTTTCCTACAGTTCTAGCAACTTTTTTCCAATTGAAGTCCCCATTCTCTATACAGTGCTTGTATAAAGTCTCTCCCCCCCCCCCCCCCCCTTACTAACTAGGAAATGGCTTCAGACCTTTTATTCAAATTCGGTATGCATAAATGATATATAAGTAAAATACTTAATTTTGAATAAGACGGCTGATATCTGCTATCTTGGAAAATATATTATATAAACGGAAAGAAGGGTTGAATACAGGTATTTTCAGGCCTAATTTAACCCTACAGCTTTAATAAATCAAAATTTGTCCGTTTCAAAATAATAAAACAATAATTTTATAAAAACCATGTAGGATGGAGCCTGCGGCGCATCAGTGATAAAGGTAAACACTACCAAAGCATACCCAGCGCCTCCAACAAAACTTATAGAAATAAGTAAATGCTGAGAAAAAGCTACCTATAAAGAGGCAAGTCACAATTACAAGAGTTCCGATAGATGCTAAGCGCATTAGTTTTTTTACGCCTAAATTATTTGATATAGTTGCGTGCTCGTTTATTTCTTTCGTAAAATTCTGTAGCCTCTCTGATGACCCATAAGATGGCGAACGCGTCTCTCTGACGAAATAAAAGGAAACTCTTCTTCTGTTATAATTTTATGTGTGTAAATGATAAGTAAAATACTGACTGTATTACCTTATTTTAAAGATCTTTTAAAACTTAATTTAACTCTACAATTTCAATATTCCAAAATACGTCGTTTGAAAATGGTGAATCAAAACAATATGTAACCTACTTTAGTTATCATTTAAACATATAAAATTCTAAAAAACATTTTTTCCGATTCGCTATTTTTAAACTGCATACTGTAAAATATCAAAAACGCTGGGTTAAATTAGTTGTCAAAAGACCTTTAAAATGAGGTATCACTTGACCTACCCTTCTTTTTAAAAATGTTTTCCAATATGGCGGATTATAGTCAGCCTAAATAACATAATGTTTTATATAAAATTAAGTATTTTACTTATATTTAATGTATACCGAATTTTATTAATATAGGTATAAGCATATAAATAATAAAATATTTTAACTTTTTTGACTTCGTATTTGTTTTTTAATATAATGCACATTATCTATTACTTTACTAATCCTAAGAATTATTTACATTATCACAACAAACACAATTTAATTATGAGCCGGGTGCCCATGGTCGGGCTTCGTATTCACGAACTCTACTTATTACTTTTAAAGACTTATAATTTACTTACATGTGAATTAGCCCAAGGAAAAAACATTCCCAAAGAGAAGAGTCCTAAAGTTACTCCTCCAACCATGCCATTAAAACTAATCGCTACTTGCATGACGCTTCCTAATTGAGCTATTATGAACACCTGAAAATAAAAGCGATAACGTTATCGAATGGAATAAATTCACGAAAAATCGTATTACATGAACGGCAGTAGAATTTTGGATTTGCATTCTTTATTTGTTTTAAATCACTACGTTTATATCATTTCCGCTTATTTAAATAGAGATTTTAAAAAAAATTTTAACAGTCGCCATTTTGAAATAGCTTAACAGAATCGCGCCAAAATTTATAAGCATACGGTACGATATATTAGCTATCAACTGATGTATCACAAGCTGTATGTTTCCATTTAAAAAAAAGATCGATTGCGTCATATCTTTGACAAATGTCTATAAAAAAAACAAACCAATAACGTCAAAATGTGAGCATATATGAAACTAAGTTGACGTGTCCGAGCGTTTTTCCTAAAAGTTACAGGAGAAGGCTATATTAATTTTATTCCGGACTTCTGGGAAGCCCTGTATATAGTACTTCCAGTTTGAACAGAAATAAAATGGTGTGTCTACTATACAGGGTCCTACACCTCACCTCCCGTCTTCTATAGGTCACTTATTCATTAAGTTAGGAGTTTGATATTTTGCAAACCTTACCTGTATCCTAGGGCGCATTTTAGGAAAATATTTTTGTATATACAGGGTGTTCCAAAAACGTGTGACGTCATAAGGATCTATTTTTTTAGATTACATGCTATATATATTTTTGCTTACTTGAATTCCTCTTATAGTTGCCTACATATCCCCAAAATTTTAATGAAATCGTTTCAGTATTATAGGCGAAAAAAAAAACTAAAAAAAATCCGTTTTGCACCACTGGTTTAAAAAATTAATAAAAAATAAAAATAATGCCTCGTTAATAAAATTGTACAAAGGTACTTAATAAATAAGGTCAAACAGTCTCGTTAACCAAGTTTGATTAATACGAATTGTACAGGGTGTCCAAAGTTTAGTCTCAAACTTTGCAAACTTTAAATCAATTTATTTTTCTTATTTCAAATTGTAACCCCTGTATATTGTCATTCGATGCAGAATTAAAAATTAAACATTTGTTCTAATTACAACCCTATCGCAATTTCCAAAGCATCAAAACTTATTTGCAGAAAACTCCTTTTATCAACTATTCCACCAGTCATTATCATAAATAAATATCGAAGGTGACTTTGAAAAACAATTTATTGGAATTAACGTTTACTAAGGTGACAAAAAATAATTATTTTCGCATGCTTCTAATATGAAAATCATATCTACGCGCTCTTCTTGGTTGTATTCCATCATAAAAAATAATATAGATTAAATAATCTAAAAATATTTAAAACTAAAGTCAAAATGGGCTTTTGTCGTTTTAATAAACTTTTATACCAATAAATTGTTTTTCAAAGCCACCTTCCATATTTATTTATAATAATGACTGGTGGAATAGTTGATAAAATGAGTTTTCTGCAAATAAGTCTTGATGCCTCAGAAATTGCGATAGGGTTGTAATTAAAACAAATATTTGATTTTTAATTCTGCATCAAATGACATAATAATATACAGGGGTTCCAATTTGAAATAAGAAAAATAAATTGATTTAAAGTTTGCAAAGTTTGACACTAAATTTTGGACACCCTGTACAATTCGTATTAATAAAACTTGGTTAACGAGTCTGTTCGACCTTATTTATTAAGTGCCTATGTATAATTTTATTAACGAGGCATTATTTTTATTTTTTATTAATTTTTAAAACCAGTGGTGCAAAACTAATATTTAATAGTTTTTTTTTCGTCTATAATACTGAACCGATTTTATTAAAATTTTAGGGAATGAAGGCTTTTTAAATTAAATTTAAATAAGTAAAAATATTTATGACATGTAATTTAAAAAAATAGATCCTAATGACGTCACACTTTTTTTGGAACACCCTGTATAAATAAAAATATTATCCTGAAATGCGCCCTGGAATACAGGTAAAGTCTGCAAAATATTAAAATCCTAACTTAACTAATAAGTGAGCTATAGAAGACGGGAGGTGAGACGCAGGACACTGTATACTATAATGACAGATAATAAAATCATAAAAAAAACAAATGAAAAAAAAATGTTGTCGCCAAAATGTAGATCATACAAAATCTCAATCGACGTGTTTTTCCATTTAAAAAAAATATATTTTCCTAATCTAGCGAATTTGTTCCGGTTATAATCCTCACTCTGTACAACAAACCCGTACAACATAATTTCAACAGAAAATCAAATCCGCCCTCATAAACAATAAACTGGTTCGCACGACGAAATAAATATAATTCTTTTACTCTAATAATAGAATATTAAAGTCCAATCGTCCACATAAAGAGACATAAATAACTATGAGTCAATTATCTATACAATTCATTTGGTGCATTGTACAGATTCTTGGTATCACCAACCGGCAAGGCAAGGCGGTTTGCGTCTCCATAAGTTCGCCACTGATATTGTAAGAAAGAGAGCATCGGTGGGCGACTGCGATGGATTATAAATAAGCTAAGAAATAGACTAAAAATCGAATTTTCGTTTAAAAAAAAACAGTAATCGTTTTAAAAAAAATGTTTTTATAAAAGTTGTCTAAAATTAGTTACAGAATATTGGAAAGTCCATATGGTGTTGCTAAATTAAAAAATAAATGATTTAAATATACATAATACATATATGACAAACCAAAAGGACTTTCCAATATTATTTGCTAAATTTCAAAAAACTTTTATATACAACATTTTTTTCTTAATCGATTAATAAACCCTTGAAAAGAAAACTCGTTTTAGAGGTGTACGGAGTCCTCTTAATGAAACTTGAATATGCTTGCTGGGAAAACAGGCGAGAAACCCAGCTTAATTCTTGACAGGTACAATGTAGCACTTTTCGTTTGCCGTAGGTAGGGCTCGAAATTATCAGGTGGCGGGGCCTTTAGGTGGGATGGGATAGACTCACGTGGTATGAGAAAGGAAATCTTTAAGTTGATTTTAATAGTTAATTACTAATTTTCTTTTTTATTTAGTCTGGTCTGTTTTGATAATAGATTGGTAATTTGTGGTATATGGGTCGATGTAGATAATCGTCTTGATGTCTTACATGTGTCATGTTCTCTGTTAGCTTTGTGTTTTGCGGTTTTGTGTCATAGAACTTTGTCGATATGTCGCGTACGTATTGTTTGATGTATGGTGTGTTTGTCGCTTCATGTTGTATTCTTAATGGTGTTTGTCTTGTTACTGATAGTACTTGTCTAAGCGTTATGTTTTGTAGTAGTTGTAATCTGCCAAATTGTTTGTTTGACATACTGCACCAGATTGGCGCGCCGTATATCATTACCGGCCGTATCATAGTATTGTAGATTGTCTGTTTGTTTTGTGGCGAGAGGAAGGATCCATGTCTAAGCAAGTTCTTTAGTACGTTTGTTGCGTAATGAAATATCTGTACTGTTCTTGTCGTGTTTTGTCTAAATGTTAATTTTTGGTCTAATGTGATTCCCATGTATTTTATGGCTAGTTTAGGCACTACTTCTTTGTTATTTATTTTAATGTATTGATTAATATGGGTATTGTTTATTTTTCTACTTATTATTAGGCACTCAGACTTGTCCTCGTTTATTTCTATTTTCCAATTCTCATACCACGGGAGTAGGATGTTTAGGTGGTTTGAGAGGTGCTGCCTGGCTACATTCGCATAGAAGGAACTGGCATACATTAGTATATCATCCGCGAATTTAGCCAGGTTGGAATTAGGGAAATCTGGGATATCAGCTGTGTAAAGGTTTAATAGCGGCGCCGCCAGTGCCGTTCCCTGTTGTAGTCCTGCATGTAAAGCGACAGCTCTTTGTGCCACATATGCAACAAGCAGTACTGCACCCCATCATCCCTGAACCCGAACTGTTTCTCAGGCACGTTCTGGTACAATTTTCTGATTTTGAGTCTGTGATCTAATATTTTCTCCGCAGCCTTCCCGAGATAGCTGAGGAGGGCGATTGGCCTATATGAGTCCGGCTTTTCAGCCGGTTTCCCTTGCTTTAAAATTGGTACTATTATCGCCCTCTTCCACTGACTCGGAAAATGCTGCAGTAGAAAATGGCGTTTATTATGTAATATAATTGTACGATTGTTTTACGTGGTATGTTTTTAAGTAGGATGTTCGACACCTCGTCTTGTAATGTTATTAGTTCTTATATATTTGTTATGTTTTTTGTGATTGCTATGTCAATGTATGATGGTTCTGCTGGGTTTGCGTAACAGGTCGGTTTTGTCGGCGGTTGTCGGTAGTAACATTTGTACGTCGTTTTGGTCCATGTATTGTCTTAATACTAGTCCTTGTGTGTTTGTCGGGTATGCTCCTCCATGCAATGTTGCTTGTTTCGCATTGAAATCTTCCAGCGCTATTACTCTTGTACACTGGTCAAAGATGCTTTCAAAGTCGCCAACTTGTAATCTCGCATGGGGTGAGGCGTAGCAACTTATTATTATTAATTAATTTTATCCCGATATTTTCGATTGCAGAATTCATTTGTGGCAGTTTAACATGCGCTATGTTATTTTTAATTAGTAGGGCTACGCCCCCTCCACGTGCGTTTCTATCTTTTCTATACACTTGATAATTTCGGATTTTTAGTTTTGCGTTTTGAGATAATTTTGTTTCTGAAATTGCTATAATATCTACCTTATACTTTATCAAAAAATGATTCAATTCACCTGCTTTCCGTGACACTCTGTTCGCGTTCCATGTAGCGATATTGAGAGAGCTATGGAAGGCTGATGTTATAATTATTAAGATTTTCCCCCATTAGGGACATCATTATTGATACTCGCTCTTCTTGCGATCTAGCCATCCTTAGTTCTCTCGTGCAGTCGTTCAAGAACCTTATGAATTCGTTTATATTAATTAAGTTATTAAAATCCCTCATAGCAGTAAAAAGATTACTCGCCTGAGATATTCCTAAGTTTTGCGTGGGGGCGTTGCCTTGTTGTTGTGGGCGGTTCCTTGCTGCCTGGCTGAATTGTCGTTCAAAGTCATTTTCTGTGTCGAATTCTTCGTTTAGGGGTAGATTTCTGGGGTAGTTGGGGGCTCGTTCGGGTATTCGGCCAATATGTTGGCACTCGCTGCGGCATTTGCCCTGCCGATCCATGCATTTGTCTTTGGTACTGGTGCGTCTCTGTATTGTATTTGTGCTGGTTTCTGTCTTGTTATGTTGTTCTTTTCTATTTGGTCCATTTTAAAGAGGTATACAGGGCATTGTTGTGACGTTGCTTTATGTTCTTTACTGCAATTAATACACTTTTGGGTGTTGGGATACGTGCATTCTGCTGTAGGGCGTGGTAGTGCACAATAAAGATATTGTGTTCTTCGGAAACAGTTAGTTGTAGCGTGTCCCACTGTCCACACTTTTTACACTGTGTAACCCCTGTTGTTTGTCTGCATCTTTCCCAAGTTACTCTTACGTAACTTAGGTATTTAATCTTGTCGAGTCGAGTGTTGTCAGTTTCGTTGCGGTGTCTGTTATTACTAGATATAGCGGCCTATATTTGGTTTTCATGATGTAGATATTTTTAGAGTTTATGCCATGTTCATCTCTCAGTTCATTTTCTATTTCCTTCACGTCCGGTAAGTGGTCCAATCCCTTAATTATAAATGCGTGGGTTTTTTCTTGTTGTGTTGTGTACGTATGCCATTCAACTGCTTGTTCTTGTTGTAATGTAGTTTTGGTAGTCCTGTAGGTCGTCAATATAGATTACTGTGTTATCTTTGGTGAATTTAATTGTGTACTTGTTTTTAATGGTTTTCTTGAGTTCGTTTGTTAATTCTTCGTATGCCACCTTACTCTGGGCCACCCCTTTTAGGATTATTGGTGGGGGTTTTAGTATCCTTGATGTTGCTGTTTTTGTTTTTGATTTTTTCTGTATTTTGTGTGTTGTGCCTCTGTTGTTTTCTAAATGTTTGTTGGGTTTTGTATGAGATTTCTGACTGTGCATGTCGCTATCGGCCTAGGTTGCAGAATTCTTTGGTACTTGGCGGGCTGCTCTTCCCCCGATGTTCTAATTCTTAATGGGCTTTTCGGCTTGACAAAGATATTCTCTCCTCTTATTATTTTTTCCCTTTCACTGTATATTCTTCTTTTTTCGCCCACTGCAGCTTTTTTTTTATCTTCTAGGGTGATTTTCTTTTCATAATTGTTCGTGTATGTAATCGTAAGCTTCTTCGGCTGTGTCGTCGTGATCGGCGGTGTTACTGGAATTCTTGCCTTCAGCTTGTGTTTGTATCTTAAATGGTTAATTACTTCAATTCTCAGCCAACACTGAGAAAAGCTTCAGCAAGAAATTCTTTGCTAAGATTATTTTGGCTGTAATATTAAATTTTTAACCTACGATAGCAAAATGAATTTCTTATTGCAAAAGAAACAATTTACCTGAAAACTCTTTATACCCGTTACAAAAATCTATGCTATTATAGAAAACTTACATTATGATAACAGCTAAGTAAGTCTTTATAAAAAATTATTTTCTAGGACTACTATTAGCTTTGCTAAGGAAGTAATGCAGTTTGCTGCTTTTGAAAAAAATCTTTATAAATAAATCTTTTCTAGCGTTCTAAAGAGTTTTTAAAGGGGTAGCAAAATTTTTTGTTGGAACTGGGAAATTCGTAACCGTTCGGTTTGAATCGGATTATTTCGTGGTGAGGAATTCAGTCTGATTGGGTCAATTTTTATATTGCGCACCAGTCGTCCTGTTCCTGTCTCCAGGTCTTCATGTCTTTAGGTCTTCATTTTATTTCAGATATTTAGATGCTCGTTCCTTCATAAAGTAAAATTGTCGCATCGGTGGCTGTTGTTGGTGATCATTACGACTCGACATTCGTTTCATTTTTTCCAATAAAAATTGTCTTGGCTCAAAAATGTTTCCAGTGCGCAGTGCTTTATGGGATTGTGACATCAATGACAGTGTAGATTTTTAATCTCAGTGTTAAAAGACCAAAGTTATTTTAGTTTTATGTTAATTTTTTTATGTTATGCGTTTGTTTATTTAATAATAATTTTTGTGTGAGTCAAGTTTTAGAGAAAAGATAATTAGTAATTCTTTAGCAAATGCCATTCATACTAAAAGTCCTCAGTTTTAAACACTGTATGATTTTTAAAAGCAGATTTTAAGAAATATCGCAAAAGTAAAATACTTTCTTTCTCTAAATAAAATACAATGTAATTATTATTATACCTAATATTCAGACTAGATGCAGAAACATGTTTTTTCGGCATTCCCTTTTGGATATTTGTTTAAATTTAAAGTGAACAGATATTTTTTAATAAGATATGTTTTAACCACTCAAAGAAAAAAGCAGTAAAATTTTATTGTTTTTTTAAGCAGCTAAAACTGCAACTATTTTTAGGTTATAAAGTGTTGTTTTCTGTTGTATTAAATAATAAAGAGAAAAATATTTTTTTTTTAGTTTCAAATCGTTGATTACCTATTCAGACGTGGGGAGTTGCATGATGTAAAATATGATGGAGTTACCTTAAAAATAAGCTTTATACTATGTTAAATTTTTGATATAGCATGGAACATATTATTTTTAATAACACAATTTTAAATAAATCAAAATTTTTTGAAACTTTCGTACCCAAAGTGAAAAAACTTTGTTTATATAAATGTGTTATTAGGCATAATAAGTTCTCTAGAGTATATTAAAAATTCAACAAAATATACGGCTTATTTTTTGGGCCACCCCACATATTATAGCAAAAGGGTGGTGCTGTCATAATAAACCACTTAACTATTATAGCGATGCTTAGTTGCTACCTTAGCTAAAAAAGAGTTCCTGAAGTAAGTAGGTACATTCTGACCCAGCAAAGTAACTTTCTTGAAATAAATAAAAAAATCTTTCCAATATAGCAAAGTGCTATGCTGATATTGAAAAAAAATTCTTGTTTCGAGAACAATGCGGATGGCGTAGAAAAGAATCTTTACTGTTCTAGCAAACACTCTTTATAGCCGATGGTCAGTTACTTTGCTAATACAACATTTTTGTTTACTTGAGCTAAGTGATCATTCTTTATAAAGTGACTTTATTACGACAGCAAAGAAATTACAGCCAAATGGATTTTACTGTCTCAGGTAGTTTTTGTTTTTTCCCCTATGTTAGCATTTTTCTCTATAAGCGGTATAAAGATTTTTATAAGGACAGCAAGAATCTTCTCTCAGTGTATCACGCTCTGTTTTAATCTTGCATGACTGGTAGCACTCAAAGGAAACATTGCATATTCCTCGATATGTAGTAAGATATTTGTTCAGGGTATGGCCCCTTCTTTCCATATTTATTGCTGGATTTGTCTTGCTTATGGTACTCGCTAGACTTATTAGGTCTTCCTCGTTGTTTGTACTTGTGGTTGATAAGTTTATGTTTATTAAATCATTTTTGCCATCTGTTTGTGTTTCCATAATATTGTTGGTTTGTTGTGACTGGTTGCCCAAGGCACCCGTTGGCTCACTCATTGTGGGGTGAGCCTATCAAGTTTCTTCGGCTGTGTCAGTTTAGCAGCGTTGCACCAGAGTTGGCCGTCGGAATGAATTAATAGTTAAATTGCCTTTTAGCGTCGTACTCCTTGCAACAGTATTGCAAGGAAGGTTCCGTGGTATAGGTACTACCTATCTAATATGAATCAAATTTTGATATAAGTATGTAAACTGAGTTTATAATTGTAGAAAAAATATTTTAGAGATGCCAGTTACCGCGGCTTTGTCAGCCTGTGGGATAAATGACCTTGGCAGGCATTATTTAATCAAAATGAAAAATACCTGAATAGTGTGTGGAACAAGCAATTTGTGTGATGAAAAATAGTTGATTTTTGTTAGCTGTCATTTTTACATTTACAAAGTTCAACTATTTCAATTATCAATATAGTATTTAATATTAGGTGTTAATTTCGTGAAAAATATCTAAATTTATTATTAAACGTGAGTGCTTCAGATTACTGGTTTGCTGCAAGAACTACCCTTGAGGGCCCTCAGAAGAAGAAGTAAGAAGCGGTGATCTCCTGCTGTCCTATCTGAGTCCGATGAGTGATAATGTAAAGGCGTTTTGCGAATCGCGTTTAATGATAATTATTTACAGTCCGCTATTTCACATTAATTTTTTTAATGCCTAGCTACACAAACCATTCCATATAAATGTTGGCGATTATTGGTGAAAGAGATGAGGTAGTATGCTCATTTGGCTGAAGAATCTTTCTTTTAACATCAGGTAAGTCTTTTTTTCTATTTAATAGATATAATATTGAATTTTTCTGAATGACTTACCTTGATTTTCTCTCGTATCATGTCTAAAACTTGCCAATTTTAATAAAGTCCTGTTTGCTTTTTCTTTTAAACGGAGATATGCATGGGGGTGTAGCCTAACCTATAGTACGATCGCTATTGTGTATATTTATTCCCTCAGAACGAACTCATGTCTTAAATTTCTCATACATTCTATTGTCTTACCTGGGTATAGTCCCTTTTATGCTTTTTCGAGCAACAAGATTTTCGAAAAAGCTTTAATTTGCATTCAGCAAATTTTACATTGTTTAAAGTATCTCTTTAAGAGAAAATGCTGGAAATTATTTTTAAGTTCCACATTTTGCCGCAAGAGGGCGTAATTGAATGGTAAATTTTAAAATTTTACATATCTCCGAAAATTCCACATTAAGGTATTTCTTTAATAACACCAGTAAAAAGCTTGGACAAATTGGAATCATTTTGGTCTTATGCTCATTTGCGTACCAACTTTAATAAGAGGGGGGAAGCTGTTGAAAGTGTAATCAGTTAAATCGCTGTAACTTTAAACGACTTTAGCAAACTAAAGACTATTTGGAAGCGAACTTTCACCAATCGTATTTAGTTGTCCCCTTATGGACATAAAATGGTCTCTTGCGTTTGTCTCCTCAGGCACACCGTTCTTAATTAAAACAATTAAATTAAATTAGCTCTACTATTATTATTAACATTGATAATGCAAAATTTTGTTTTATAAAAATTGGTGGAAATGACCACCTTCACTTAATAGGTAGGCATAAAGCTAATTTAATTTAATTATTTTAATTAAGAACAGTGTACCTGAGGAGAAAAACGCAGGAGACCATTTTTATGCAGAATTGACCATGCTAATCAGAAATAATATCCACATGGAAAAATATCAGTGGCGTACCACTTTTATTCTAAAAAATATATAATCGCTTTTAAAAATTATTCTATTGGCGATAACGCTGAAACGAAAGGAGATATCGAGCTGCGGTTTTAATATTTTTTCTAGCAAATTTCATTTACTTTTCGATTATGGTATCATAATTAACCGTATGATTTATTTTTTCGGAGTAAAATAAAAAAATTTGTTATTATTGCAAATTGCGCCCTCTAGCATTCTTTTTTAGAACTATTATGGACCACTAAATACTACTGGTAAAAGTGCATACATTTCTCTTCCAAACGGTCTTGAGTTTGCTAAAATCGGATAAGTCGTTTAAAAGTCACAGCGATTTAACTGATTACACTTTCAACTCTTATAAAAGTTGGTACGCCAATGAGCATAAGACAAAAATGATGCATAATTGTCTAAGCTTTTTAATGGTGTTATTAAAGATATACCTTAATGTGGAATTTTCAGAGATATGTAAAATTTTAAAATTTACTTTTCAATTACGCCCTCTTGCGGCAAAATGCGGAACTTAAAAATAATTTCCAGCATTTTCTCTTGGACACTTTTGTCATAAAAAAATTTACCCGGATGCTGTACAATTACTAGTCTCTGAGATATGGCCGGCGGTCATTCTTAGTTGACCACCCGGTACATCGATACTCCATAATGATATTTATAAGGGAAATATTTTAAGCAATTATTATTTAGTCTTCTAATAATATAATATATAGGGTGTTCCACTTAAAATAAGAAAGTTTTTAATGTTTAAAGTTTTTTACAATGAGCCCTTAATTTTGACCTTCCTGTATATTTTATGCCAAGTTTAATTATTTCTTGAGATTTGTTGATTCTTTAACTATACACAAACAAGAAATGTTTAGTCCAGGAGCTAAGGTAAAAAATATATAAGGATAATTTCATCGCTATGCATTGACAAAATCATTACAAAATATGCAGATATCTCAGAAATCAGTAGACTTAGGTAAAAAACGTGTTCCATAAAATGTTAAAAACAAAAATATAATAAAAAATGCTATTTGAAGCTACTTCCGGTGTAACCGGAAGTGACAGAAACATGTTAATATTTTAGTTTAAGAGAGAATATCGATAAACTTAAACCTACAGATTTAAAAACATATATTTTCAGTAATTTCCTCAAAAGTTCTAATGCAAGCTCGTCGTGAATCACCCGGTATTTATGACAACTTTTCATCACAAAAAATTAATAACGTTGTTGAGTTTACCAAAATAACAATATTTTTGTACTTACCAAACTAAAACTTATAGCTCCATAAATAACAGAAATACATTTTGCCCAAAATGCTCCACGATGGTCATGAAAATGTTTATTAAAGAGGCAACCAATAAAATCCTGTATTGTTACAGCTGCAAGACTGTTTAGTGCTGATGCTACAGTCCTAAAATTGATTTAAATTAAAATAAGTGCATTACAGAGCTAACGTCGTTTAATAAAGGCAGGAAAAACGTTTAGTCAATATTTGAACTATACCTATTTCGAACAAAGTATACAAACCTGGATATGGATAATATTCATTGCTTTAATTTTGATATGAAACTCTCACCAATTTATTACTTAACTCACGTTTTTATTACTTAAAAATGCCTTGAAAGCTTAGTCTCGCTGTACTGGGGGTCGCTTATAGGTTATGGCTTTCTGATGAGTTCTAATAAGAACGAAACAGCCTGTCATTGTCTACCTATAACCCAGGGAACCCATTACCTTTGGCGTCCCTGTGTACTCAATGCAAAAGAAAGATGCACTACTTTGTCCGCCTGCCGCTAAAAAACCTTCTTTTCTATTTAATTATACGGACACTAAACTCTACTACTTTATAATAATATTATTATTATTATTATTATTATTTTTCTCAATGTTAGTTTTCACAGCTTTTTGTTGGTATTGCTGGTATTATTTACAGTACAGAGAAATTTATCTTAACCTGTACTGTTTAGGAACTTCCGTACTATATGGCATGTTTGGAGGATGACGCTTTTCTGGATTAGTTGGTATAAATAACCTGATAGGCCCAGTTTTTCCAAGTTGGGCTTGAAATTTTTCGTCATAGCTCCCTCCACCGATATTATAATTGGAATTATGTCGATTTTATCTAGCTTCCATATATTTTTTATCTCTATAGCCAAATTCGAGTACTTAGTCTTCTTCTCCGATTCGGTTTTAGAGAGGTTGTGTGTTAGTGGGCAACCTATATCGATTATGAAAGCTTTCTTGGTGGTTTTTTCGAAGAGAAGAATATCCGGACGGTTGTGGTCTACTGTTCTATCCGTTATTATTGGCCTGTCCCAGTATAAGAGATATTCAGGGGATTCAAGGACTGGCTCGGGTGAGTATTGGTAGTATGGTGGGAGGTTTTCCCTTAGCCCTAGTTTATGGGCCAGTTCCTTGTGGATGATCTTTGCCACCTGATTATGTCTCCCCAGGTAAGCGTTGGGGGCCATAGCACCACAACCCGCCGTGATATGTTCTATCGTCTCTCCGGGGCAGTTGCATTTTCTGCACACATCTTCCACATTCCTTTTCATGATGACCTTTTCATAGTTTCGAGTTCGAATGACACGGTCTTGGATAGAGATAATAAAACCTTCTATTTCAGCGTGAAGCTGCCTTTTCTCTAACCAATTCAGTGACATTTCTCTATCTATGAGTGGATTTTGGAGTGCAGTAGGGTATTTGCCGTGTAGAGCTTTCTCTTGCCAAGTTACAAGCTGTTGACTTGGCGGCGCGCGGATGATGTTAGGTAGTCCGTTTCGCTTTAAGTTGAGGGCTGTATATCCAGCGTCTGCTGCAACCACTTTTTTAAGAATTTCCCCATTCGATTCTTGGAAGTATTTTCTCATAGAGGTCTCTTGTGCCTTGCACAAGTTATATATATTAATGAGACCTCTTCCTCCCTCCTTTCGTTTTAGGTAGATTCTTTCAAGTGCAGAGCGTGGGTGGTGGAATCTGAATTTTGTTAGCAGCCTGCGCGTAAGCCTATCTAATTCGTGCAAATCCGTGTCTGAATACTTAAGGATTCCGAATGAGTAGGTAAGTATTGGTATTGCCCAGGTGTTGATGGCAGTAGTAAGGTTACCAGCATTCAGATGAGTATTAAAAAGCTTTGTTAGTCTGCTTTTGTATTTGTTTTTAAACTCCCTTTTTAGGCTTGTGTGGTTTATTTTTTGGTTTTGGGAGATGCCTAAGTATTTATATGTTTTGTCCTCATCTAATATATCTATGCCATCAAGCAGTCCACGATTTTGTTCAGTCTTTCCGCGTACGACATTCAAGATTGCGCACTTGTCTAAGCCAAACGACATTTTGATGTCATCGCTAAATGTCTTGGTTATTTGAATTAGGGACTGTAGGTGGGTTTTACTTTCAGCGTAGAGTTTGATATCGTCCATAAATAGAAGGTGGTTTATTCTAAAATTCTCAGTTAAGTTGGGACGATATCCGTAGGATGTTGATTTTAGTAGTGAGGAGTTCATGGCCAAAATGAACCAGAGGGGGCTTAAAGAGTCGCCTTGAAATATACCTTTTGATATATTTATATTGCCAAGCTTCTCTTGTCCAATATGGAGATTGGTATTCCATTGCTCCATTAGGGTACCTAACATGTTGCGTATTAGGGGGTGTACTTTGTATATTTTCCATATCTTCTTTAGCCAGTCGTGAGGAACAGAATCGAATGCTTTACTATAATCTATGTAGCACATATTTAGATTTCGCCTTTTAACTTCTGCCTGTTTTATAATAACGGCATCGATTGTAAGCTGTTCCTTGCAACCCAAAGCTTTCCTAATACAGCCCTTTTGCTCATCAGCTACCAGGTTGTTGTTTATGCAGTGTGTGTATATTTTTGAATACATGACTGATGTTAAAAGTTTATACACCACTGACAGACAGGTGATCGGTCTGTAATTTTTTGGGTCGTTTACCTGCCCTTTTTTAAATAAAAGGAAGGTATTGCCACTGGCAAGATAAGCTGGGAAGTGCTCGGGGTTTAGGAGAGCCTTGCTAAAGCAGTTTGCGATAACAGGGTGTAGGGTGGTGAAAGTTTTGAGCCAGAAATTATGAATTTGGTCAGGTCCCGGTGATTTCCAGTTAGCCAAGTTCTTAGTGGCATCCTTTATGTCGATGGATGTTACTTGCGGCTCAGGCATTTCTTGCAAAGTTTCAGCCTCGGCTTCAACTTTTTCGAGCCAGCTTGCTTTTTCATTGAAATGGGACGCGTCAGACCAAATATTACTCCAAAATGCATTAAATTGGTCTTTATTTATGTCATTAGCTGAAGTAAGGTCATTTTCTTCTTGGTTCAGTGTAATATAGAAGGATTTTTGGTTCGTGGTGAACTGTTGGTTTTGTACCTTCCTCTTTGTGGCTTTATTGTATCGCCTTAGACGGGCACCTTTAGCCTTACATTTTTGTCTAATGTTGTCTCTTACGATTGTTAGCAGCCGTTTTATATCGGGACTGTCTAAAGGAATACTCTCTGCTTTTAGCATATCTTTAACCTTTTTAGCAACCTTGCTGCTAGAGTTTCCACTTAGATGTTGTCCAATGATATCACTTTGTGCTCGTAACTGGCTTATTTGTTTTTCTAGTCTCATTTTCCAAGCGGGTACCACTTGTTTCTTGGTACTTTTCTTATCAGTTCTCTGATATAATGCCTGACCATTGAGTTCAATTACAGTTGCTGCTGCAGCATATGCAACCCACTGTGTAATGTCTCGAGGTCCTCAGTTCTATTTAAGGACGTCCCTGCTGCTAGGTTTACTCTCGCTAGTATTTCGTGGGTTCCTGTCTTGAATCTTAGCTTAGGGATACTCGGCCTCAAGGTCGGGTCACTATTTTCGAATAAGGACAAATTTTCCAAATATTTTTGGTTTGTATTGTCCGTATCAGCCTGTATAGTTTGATCTTGTTCGTTTCTTACTTCCTGCTGTGCTGTTAGCTCTTCCCCTTGCTGAAGGTTGTGCAATGTTCTGCCAACTTCACGCCGGATTTGGTATATTTCAGCTTGGGGTAGCAGGCGGTTAGCGTAAATAGCTCTTTGACGGCACGCTACATTTTGTTCGGTGAGTTTTAATTCCGGATATATCTGGCTTATTTCGCGGTGGAGTTTTATTCTCCAGCCAGGGCGGGGGTTAGCTTCACAGTCGTTGATCAAGAGGAATGTTTTGATAAATGTTCTATGCATGTCACGCGTCCACTTGATTCGACCGGTCTCTGTTCTATTGACTCCAGGGTCGGGCTGCAAGCTAGTCTCCATTGTATTGTGTTCCTCGCCGGTGTTTTGATGACTAATAGTCGGCAGGGGCTTGTCCTAGCATCCTGCCGTTAGTTGTAGTAGTACTAATCGAATTAGTGCCTCCCCCAGAATCCGTGAGGCTGACTGCTTGCGCAGCGTGGGATTGCAAACTTTCGTTTAGACCCACCTGGGGTACATCTTCTTCTAAATTCGACATCATGATTGTTTTACTCAGTATTTACACATTTCGTTAGAAATGGTTTGCATTTATACCTTCTGCCAGGTTACTGATACAGCCGCCCTTAACATAGGGAACAGACGCTGTCGAGAAACCGCCCCTAACATGGAGTCAGCCGTTCCTTCACTACATCAGTTCCTACGCCTACCTGCGGTAGCCGGTGACCAATGTAGGCCCCTTTAAGGCAAGGACCACCAACCTTTTAGCCGCCTTTTACGGCAGGCAGGTTCTACCCTGGGCCTAGATTCGCAAACCGGAACCCAGACGGCTTTTATTATTATTATTATTATTATTATTATTATTATTATTATTATTATTATTATTATTATTATTATTATTATTATTATTATTATTATTATTATTATTATTTTCAGGTTCGACAGATTGTATCTGGATATGGCTTCTATCCTGTTTCGGCATTGGTTGCAAGAAAGCAGGTAGATTGGTAGGTTTGGAAAAGTTCAAGTTTCAGTTGTCGGTGTCGTTTAGTACACGTCTGACAATTCCGCTGGTTTCTATAAGAACAACTTTTTGTAGCTGGTAGTATATTTGTTCTTTAATGTTTAGTTTTTTTAGGTTTTCGAAGAGTGTGTGTGGTATTTCTCCAGTTGCACCTATGATGATTGGTACTACCATCACTTTTTCTTGGTTCCACATTTCTTTTATTTCGTTGGCAAGAGGTAAGTATTTACTAATTTTTTCTCTGTGTTTTTTTTGTAGGTTTGCGGCAAGCGGGATAGAGAAGTCGATCAGGTAAGTATGTTTGTTTATTTTGTCAGTAAACGCCATGTCTGGTCTATTGTGTTGTAAGGGAAGATCCGTTATTATTTCTCTGTTCCAGTATATCTTATAGTTTCCTGTTTCATGGATGCTTTCTGGGTTGTATTTGTAGTATGGGATTGTTTCGGTGATTGTCGGTTCGTGAATTTTTAAGAGCTCTGGTGGATTACTTTGCCAACATTGTCGTGTCTTTTGGTATATTCTTTTGGGGCTAGTGTTTGGCATCCGCTTATGATGTGATCGATGGATTCGGTTTATTCTTTGCACATTCTGCATCTATCTGTTGGGATACGTTCTTTCATTATAAATTTTTTATAATTGCGTGTCGCAATGACTTGGTCTTGTATTGCAATAATGAATGCTTCGGTTTCGGGAAATAGATATCCAAGTTTTAACCACATGAGGGATGCTTCCTTGTTGATGTGTGGTTGTGTCAGCGATGCTGGATATCTGCCATGTAATTCTTTTCTTTTCCACTTATCCTCGAGGTTATCTCCCTCTGGTTCGTCGTTATTTTCTTGTGCTAGGTTTAGCGGTGTTGATTTTTTGTCTAGTTTTTTTAGGATTGTATATAACTGGTTATTAGTGACTTCATCATTAAAGTATTTTCTGAGCATCGTTATTTGTTGTGTCTTGGTATGTGGATAATTCCTTGCCCTCCTTTTTCTCGTGAGATGTTTACTCTTTCTATTGAGCTGCGTGGGTGGTGTTTGCGGAATTTGGTGCTCATTGTACGGATGTCACGATTGAGCTCTTCGAGTTCTGTGTCTGTCCAGGAGATTACGCCAAAGTTGTAGGTTAGAATAGATATAGCGTATGTGTTTATTGCTTTTGTCATGTTTTTGGAATTTAGTTTAGTTTTTAATATTTTCCTTATTCTTTCCTTGAATTTGTTTTTTAGTGTTTCTTTGCTGCGTTTTTGATATATTCCTCTCGCTTGTTGGTATCCTAGATATTTGTACAATTCTTCATTTTCCATGCCTTCTATTTGTCCTTTGTCTGCTCCCATGTCATACCCTTCATATTGTCTCCACTTTCCCCTAGTTATGTGAACACAGTTAACATCAGCTTCCCACGGAAAGCGACTCATCAGCACATTCCGAGATAAGAAGAGGAGAAGTTATAAATACAAGTAAAACCTTTTGTTAGCCAACTTATTATTATTCTTTCGACGTGAAATCATTGTTAGACGTAATAAAGTTCCTGTAAACCGAAATTTGTGTTTTTTAAAAAAGTGTTTTCAAAAGAAAGAAACTTAACTGGCGCAGTCGGTAGGATCTTTTCGGAACAGTTTCAAAAGTCCCCAAAAATCGCGACGTGTAACCGTGTGTCTGTTTAGACTTAACCGGAAAATCCGAGTGAACACTTCGAAAAAACCCATTTTGGATTACAGTGCTACCAGGTAGAGGACAAAATAGCCAACCCCTGGAGCTCGACCCAGAAGATTGGAGAAGACAAAATAGTGGACCCAACTTCACCGTAGATTAAGAAAAGGAAAAGAACAGGATGAAAATATCCATGTAAGCAAGTTTTGTTTTCATTTTATCCATTATTTCCTATGTTTCTAGTGCATTTATAAATTTTAGTTCGTAGGATCTCACTTTAAACGGAAATAGTTAATTTCTCTCAAATAAAAGTATCTTTCTCTAAATTGAATATATACGTATGTTAGTATGTTAAATGTCTAATTTGGAAGATTTAAATACAATTTTCGCGAAACTGTCAACAAACGCGTTATTAGAAACAATTCACGAAACAGGCGCAGAAACATCATTTCAACCCGAGCTATTTCAGCCCGAAATTAGTGATCAAATAAACAACTTAACGGAAATAATTAATAATACAGAAACACAGTTTCAAACACCAAACCCAGTAATATTACCAGCTAGACTAAACATGCCTCCAACCACGAATTACCAACTATTGAAATTGTACGTTGACATTATACCACAGTATAATGGCGACACCCACACTCTTGGCATTTTTATAGAAAGCGCCGAAAATTTAATAAAGGCTTTCTCAAGCCAAGACGCGGACTTGAATACATTCATATTACGCGCAATAATTGGTAAATTAAATGGGAGAGCATTAACCCTGATTGGTTCTAGAATTGAATTAAGAACATGGGAAGAAATTAAGCAAGCCCTAAAATTATGTTTTGGCGACCAACGTAATATTGATTGTTTAGTACAAGATCTATTAGCTCTGACACCAAATAAACAAGAAACACCCTATAATTTTGGCATGAGAATACAAGACCAACGCAGTCTAATAATTTCTCAACTTAACCAAAACGGTAATATAAGTACAGAAGAAAAAGTTATTTATCTCAAAAGTTATGATTCTCGTGCTTTAAAAACATTTATAAAAGGTTTAAACGGTCAACTTCAAAATAACATCCGCCTAAGAAATCCCGATTCGCTGGAAAAAGCAATGTCTCTTGTAATAGAAGAAGAAAATTTTTATTATAGCCAAAACAGAAATACTAATTCAAACACGCAATCATTTAAAACGGTACAAAGAATAACACCCATACAAAAACCATACGTACCACATACTTTTACGAACAACCAATCAAGACCTAATTTCAAACCAAATTTCAGCTTCCCAAGACCACCTAACTATACCAATACCCCACTACGATTCCCAAATTTTAATAATCAACCTCGATTTAACCCACCGAATTTCACTCATACCAACACCAATTTTAATGCAAACCCCTTTTATAGAACCCCTTTTAATAGTTACAATAACCGACCTATGTCAACCCAAAGTAGGTTAAGACCATTTAACGGGTTTAATAATAATATAGGTCAGGGACAGTTCAATAACCCAAGTAGACAATTCCAGCCTAGTAACTCATATTCAAGACCCGCGTTACCTAAACCGGAACCTATGGACACGTCGTCTGGTAATACTCATCTAAACTACCTAAACGCGCAATACCAGGAGATGCAAAACCAATTAGCGATTGATGAAAATCAATACTACGACGAAGATCAATTTGACCAATATAATCAACAATTTTACAACACTTTTCCCTTGCAAGAAACTAACGTGAATTACTACGGTGGTTACGATAGTCAATATAACAATACAATTAATACAAATATCCCTGCCACCCATGCAGAGCAAAATTCTGACGAAATAAATACGATAAGACAAACTACAAAAAACACATGCGAGAACGACAATAATGTAAATTTTCGCGAGGTTCAGCCTCAAACCGAGACAACTTAATAACCCTTAATTTTAATAAAGCTAATTTACCCCATATTTTCATACTCGAGTTAAACGCAAATTTTTTAATAGACACAGGCAGTTCTAGAAGTATTATGAACCCTGAACTAGCCCACACGTTCTATAAAGATTATATTTTTCAAGAAAACTTTAACATTCAAACAGCTCACAATATTTCATATCACAATGAAGTAATATTAATACCCATTTTCAAAATTTTTAATGTCAACGAAGATCACAAATTTTACCTTTTCAAATTCAGTGAAAAATATGATGGCCTTATAGGTACGGACCTCTTAAAACAAATAAAAGCTTCAGTAAACATCGACCAAAAATTATTAAGCACGCCCCGTGCAAATAATATAAATATTATCTATGAATCGGAAGAGTTTACAGAATTTAAGGACAAGCTAAAAACCAACAATCATATTATATTTATCCCACCACATACAGAACAAATTTGCAAACTCCCGGTAAATTTAGAAAATGGTATAGGCCTAACAAATCACATAATTTTTGCCAAAAATGTAGAATCTCCCTGCGCAATCGTTAATGTAAAAAGTTTCTTTGCTATTACAACTATTACTAACACAGACGAACGCGAAGTAAAAATAACATTGAGTACTCCATACGAAATAGAAACGTTAAATATCGGAGAATTAAATTTTATCGAAAAAATGGATACTAACCAAAATTTTGATCAAAATACTGATATTATTCTAAAAAATAATTTATCAAATATCAGAATAGATCATTATATACCTAGATGATATAGTAATTTTCTCAACCTCACTACAGGAACATATTCAGCGACGAACAAACCCCGAAAATACCCAAGGCCCAAGTACCAATCGAAACACAAAACAAAAAGCCGATTAAATAAAAATAATATCTGATATTCAAATCACACCACCGGATCAATCACTTATCGACACACAACATTCAATTGTGAATGAAACAACCAACGAAGGTATAAAAATATTAGATGAGATAATCAATAACAAAATTAACCAAATATTAGTTTTTCCATGGCCTCATCACAAAATATACATCTTACAAGAAAATTATCTAAACCATAAAATTATTACTTTGAAAATCCCAGAACAGAATAACGAAAATCTTATTTTTGAATTTTTACGCGATTATACAATACTAGGGAAAACCTATCATATATATTTTCACACAGACCAACTTTATATTAACTTTAATCAAGTTTATCTCAAAAAATTCTCAGAGCGAGGACCGAAACTAATTAAATGTCCAAACTAACTAATACTGTCACAGATATAGAAGAGCAAATAATGTTAGTAAAAAATCACCACGAAGGAAAATCCACAGAGGCATCATTGAAACAATCGAACATCTAAAAAGAAATTATTATTGGATAGGACTGAAAGAAACGGTGTCAAATTTCATAAATGCATGTGACACATGCAATCGCGCAAAATACGCTAGGAAAAAACCATACACCCCATTAATTGTCACCGAAACGGCTTCAAAACCCTTTTCAATAATACATATTGACACATTTACGTTCGACAGTAAAAATTATTTAACATTGGTAGACGCATTTACCAAACTAGCCCAAGCATACCCGATAGAAGGCAAAACAGCAATTCATATCAGTAAAGCCCTAATTAAATATTTTTCTTGTTACGGTATTCCTGATCGATTTATTTTGGATAACGGAGGTGAATTCAATAATGAAACTGTAAAAGAAATATTGGCTTTACATAAAATCAATGTTCACTTCACAACCCCTTATCATCACGAATCAAACGGCATAGTCGAACGATTCCATTCAAGTATTATCGAACATTTACGCATATTATTGGAAACACACCCGAGTGATAAAGAAAATATTATGGATTACGCCATAATAGCTTACAATAACACCATTCACTCAACTACAAAATACACACCATTTGAACTAACCTTCGGTCACACTAACGCTAGGGACCCAAATGAAATCTTCATACCACAAGCTTTCTATTCCAAATACGTGGAAAACCATAAACAAAAATTAGATCGTGTATACGAAAAAATAAACCAAAACCTAGAAACCCAAAAAGAAAAAGCAGTATCACGACATAATACCGAAGGAGACATAAGTAATGAATTTAAACTAGGACAAACTGTCTTTAAACAAAACCCTCAAAATCGAAATAAAAAGTCTAATAAATTTTTAGGTCCTTACGAAATAACCAAAATTCTCGAAAACAAGTCGAAATTTCATCCAAACTCAAGAAAAATAAAAAAGAAAATATTCATATAAAAGAATTGAGAAAACCTAAGAAACCTAATATTGTTGCAGGTCCCTCATCCTCATCGCCCACGCGACAGCACTAACCTATCCCAAGTACTATGACCTTAACCACAACCCGGGACTACTACCACTAAAACTTGGCAACGCGCAAAACAGAATAGACGTTTGGTCTTTTATACAAATCTTTGACATAACAAATATAATCAACGAATTTCGTGCACTAAAAATTAATTTTAGAACGCTAAAAAACATTTTTATGAGTAATAAAACCAAAGCTGGTTATAAAGACGAATTTGTGAACTCGTATTATTTGGCACACTCATTAGAAAAGAAAATTGAACAACAAATATATCAACTAAACCCTTCTTTACTATTAAATAGAAAATTATCAAAACGAGGACTCATCGACGGACTAGGATCTATAATAAAATCAATAACGGGCAACTTATGTAGATAGTAACGACGCTTTACGTTATGAATATGCAATCGGAAAACTCACTAATAATCAAATAAAAATCAAAACATTGGTAGATGAGCAAATTACACTGCTTGAAAAATCAATCGATACCTTTAATAAATCAATTCATGTAATTATAGACAATCAATCAATGTTACAAGCCAAAATTATTCTTATTGAACAAGCACTAAAAACAATTGAAATTAGAAATATAGAAACATACCTATATGTACGCATTCACCTCTCAATTTTGCAAATAATTACAGCTTATCAAGAAATTTATGATATTTTAGAAAAAATAGAAATTGCCATAAGCTTCGCCAAATTAAAAACGTTTCATAACTCAATGATAGAACCAACAGAGCTTCTAGAAGAAATAAAATATATAAAGACACATTTATTTAACAAAAAACTGCCTTTCGAACCAAAAATCGAAAACATTCTACTTTTCGAAAAAAATATTATAATCAAAAGTTATTTAAGGGAAAATAAAATAGTATTTATATTGGAAATACCAATAGTAGAGAGTGAGGGTTACGATTACTACCATTTATATGCACTTCCCGTGATGCAAAATAATACCTTTTCCTTCATTCTACCCCAATCAAAATACCTTACCCTAAACGAACAAAACTATATGCTCTTTGATCAAGAATGTCTACAAGTTGATTCAGAAGAATTTATTTGCCATGAAAGCAGCCCAATATCAATAAAAGAAGAAGAAGCACCCTGTGAAGTCCAACTTTTAAGCCTCTCCAAAAACTCAACAAACTGCCAACTTCTACCAGTGCACATTACAGACATTAAAATTCAAAAACTTGAAAACAACAAGTGGATTCTTGTTTCACCCGGTAGCATTATAATAAAGCAAAAATGTAATAGTGACCGCGACATAAACAAGTAAAAGGAACATTTTTAGTCGAAATAGACTTAAGTTGCGAAGTACAAGTCGGTAAACAGTTATTAAAAACCTATCGAAGTGTCCAAAATAAATTCAAAAACATTGAACTTCCAAAATTACAATTTAATGAATCAGAGTATTATGCTATAAACGCAGAACAAAACTTTAAACCTCTAACAATCAACAGTGTTAACTTGGACGAACTAAAAAACGTAAAAAACGCGTTAATCTCTCAAAAACAAAAACTTAAATTAATTTCGGACACGGATATCTATGGGCCGTATAGTTCCAATTTTTGGACAATATTAACCATTTTATTGATTACAGCCATTGTCGTACTTGCTGTCTTCCATTTTCGGAGACGCCTATTAAAGAAAAAACCACCGACTGCCACTGCACGACAAGATACCCAGGAAGTCCAAGCCACCCCAAGAGATGTCCGACTTCCCCATATTAGTTTTTCGATGTTTTCTTTGTTGTCTGCATATAATTTTAGATCATCCATATAGAGGAGGTGGCTTATTGTGTTGTTTTCTATGGTTGTACCTTTGTTTGTTTTGTTTAGCATGTGTGAGAGAGGGTTCACTGCCATGCAAAACCAAAGTGCACTAAGCGCATCGCCCTGGAAAATTCCGCGTTTTATTTCTATGTTGTCTATTGTGAATTTGTTTTTGTTGTTGTTTACGCTTAGTGTTGTTTTCCATTTAGTCATTGTTTGTTTCAGGACGCTCTGAATAAACGGATCAATTTTATAAATTTTTAGCACTTCTAGTAGCCACGAGTGTGGGACACTGTCGAAAGTCTTTTTGTAGTCGACGTATGCAGTGTACAGTGGTTTCCTTTCTTTCTTTTTGTGTTGTGTTATAATAGTGTCAACAATTAGTTGTTCCTTGCAGCCTTTGGTTTTTCTTCTGCACCCTTTTTGCTCTATTGCTAATAGGTTGTTTTCGGTTAGATGTGCATATATTTTGTCTGTAATAATTGATGTTAATATCTTATAAATGGTTGGGAGACATGTAATCGGTCTGTATTTATCTGGGTAACGCTGGTCGGTGTTGTTTTTGGGAGTAAGTATGTTAGTCCTTCAGTCATGAAATCGGGCATTTCTGCTTGTCCTTTTACAATCTCAGAGAATAGTTGTGCTATTTTGTCGTGTGTGCTTGTAAATCGTTTCCACCAAAAGTTATGCAGCCCGTCTTTTCCTGGTGATTTCCAACTGTGTGTTTTCTTTATGGCTTTTTGTACATCGTCTATTGTTATGTTATGATTCATTTGTTTTTTGTTGTGCATTCTTGTTTTTTCATCTCTGATCCACCTTGATGTTTGTTTGTGTTTCTTCTCATGTGACCATATACTGCTCCAATAGGTTTTAGTTTTTTCTTTATCTGGGTTTTCATTTTTTTGATCGTTGTTTGTTTTTTGGTTTAATTCTCTGTAAAATTGTCTTTCGTCTTCTTTAAATTGTTTGTTGTGTTTTCTGCGTTGGTCACTTTCTTTAAGTCTCCTTAGTCTTTTGGATTTGGCAGCAAGTTTCTGTTTGAGTAGGTCTGTTATTTCATTTATGTTGTTATTTTCTGCGTTTTTATGTATTGCTATTATTTGTTGAGCTTTGTTCTTTAGCTTTTGACTTGCGTTTGGTTCTTTTGCCTTTGTTAGTCTTCCTATTTCTGTTCGTAGTTCATCTATCTTTTTGTTGATTCGTCGTTCCCATGGTGGTGGCATATTTGTTTCTTGGGTTTGTTTGTTTTGGGGGTTTTTTTGGTGCAATGATTTTTGAGACTGTTGCCGCTCCTATGTAGGCCAGGTTGTGTATGATGGTGAGATTGTCTTCGTTTTTTATTTTGTTCTTTATTATGTTGTTATTTGTGTGATGATTTTATTCGTATTTGCTCTAATTTTTGCTTTCAGTTTGGGTAGTTTTGGTCTTAGGTTTGGCATAGTTCCTTAATATTGCATGTATGTCTCTTCGAAGCGGTTTTGTATTTGTATTTCCTCTTCGGTTATTTCTCCCCTTTGCTCGTTTATGGTTTGGTTTTCATTTCTTGGTGATGTTGTTGGATTTATTCCTAATTCCTGTTCGGCTTCTCTTTTTATTCGGTCCATTGTTTCTGGAGAAATTTTGTTTGCCGATAAGATGGCTCGTTTTTGGTCCAGGATGTTTTGTATTGTTCTTTGCCTAAGCTCTGGGAATTGTCTCGTTACTTGTATGTGTAGCTCTTTGCTGTATCCTGTGGTTTTAGTTTCCATATTGGTTAAAACAAGAAAGCTGCGATATAGAAATTCATTCGTGTTATCTGTCCATTTTATTCTTTGTCGCAGTCTGCCCTGTAGAGTGGTTGGATGTCCTTGAACTTCCAAAGCATCTCTGCTAGGTGGTGTTGTTTCTCGATTCCTGTTCATTGCGTCGGTGTTTGCCTTTTGCAGGTCAGCGGCACCGGTTCCACTGGGTCCTGCAACAGACTGGTCATTAGGGCGGTTCCGAACAGAGTCAGCCTGAGACTCCGCCACGCCCGAGTAGCGATTTCGACGAGTCCTTATAGCGTCAACATGTCACACTGCTGGGGTTGCTGGCCCCAGCAGCGGTTTGCCTGTTTTTGGTCCGCTGGTGTTATTTTATTTCACACCTACTCGTCAGCTAGGCTGATTAGAGCTTTCCCCTATCCGCCACCTGGGGACGCGTCCGGTAGGAGACAGGCAACTCCCTCGGATTATTATTATTATTATTATTATTATGTTTTCAGTGTCAGTTCAGAGAAGAAATTCATCTTAACCTGTACTGTTTAGAAACTTCCGTACTATATGGCACGTTTGGAGGATGACGCTTTTCTGAATAAGTTGGTATAAATAACCTGAAAGGCCCAGTTTTTCCAAGTTGGGCTTGAAATTTTTCCTCATAGCTCCCTCCACCGATATTATAATCGGAATTATGTCGATTTTATCTAGCTTCCATATATTTTTTATCTCTATAGCCAAATTCGAGTACTTGGTCTTCTTCTCCGATTCGGTTTTAGAGAGGTTGTGTGTTAGTGGGCAACCTATATCGATTATGAAAGCTTTCTTGGTGGTTTTTTCGATGAGAAGAATATCCGGACGGTTGTGGTCTACTGTTCTATCCGTTATTATTGGCCTGTCCCAGTATAAGAGATATTCAGGGGATTCAAGGACTGGCTCGGGTGAGTATTGGTAGTATGGTGGGAGGTTTTCCCTTAGCCCTAGTTTATGGGCCAGTTCCTTGTGGATGATCTTAGCCACCTGATTATGTCTCCCCAGGTAAGCGTTGGGGGCCATAGCACCACACCCCGCCGTGATATGTTCTATCGTTTCTCCGGAGCAATTGCATTTTCTGCACACATCTTCCACATTTTTTTCAAGATGACTTTTTCATAGTTTCGAGTTCGAATGACACGGTCTTGGATAGAGATTATAAAACCTTCTTTTTCAGCGTGAAGCTGCCTTTTCTCTAACCAATTCAGTGACATTTCTCTATCTATGAGTGGATTTTGGAGTGCAGTGGGGTATTTGCCGTGTAGGGCTTTTTCTTGCCAAGTTACAAGCTGTTGACTTGGCGGCGCGCGGATGATGTTAGGTAATCCGTTTTGCTTTAAGTTAAGGGCTGTATATCCAGCATCTGCTGCTACCACTTTTTTACGAATTTCCCCATTCGATTCTTGGAAGTATTTTCTCATAGAGGTCTCTAGCGACTTGCACAAGTTATATATATTAATGAGACCTCTTCCTCCCTCCTTTCGTTTTAGGTAGATTCTTTCAAGTGCAGAGCGTGGGTGGTGGAATCTGAATTTTGTTAGCAGCCTGCGCGTAAGCCTATCTAATTCGTGCAAATCCGTGTCTGAATACTTAAGGATTCCGAATGAGTAGGTAAGTATTGGTATTGCCCAGGTGTTGATGGCAGTAGTAAGGTTACCAGCATTCAGGTGAGTATTAAAAAGCTTTGTTAGTCTGCTTTTGTATTTGTTTTTAAACTCCCTTTTTAGGCTTGTGTGGTTTATTTGTTGGTTTTGGGAGATGCCTAAGTATTTATATGTTTTGTCCTCATCTAGTATATCTATGCCTTCAAGCAGTCCACGATTTTGTTCAGTCTTTCCGCGTACGACATTCAAGATTGCGCACTTGTCTAAGCCAAACGACATTTTGATGTCATCGCTAAATGTCTTGGTTATTTGAATTAGGGACTGTAGGTGGGTTTTGCTTTCAGCGTAGAGTTTGATATCGTCCATAAATAGAAGGTGGTTTATTCTAAAATTCTCAGTTAAGTTGGGACGATATCCGTAGGATGTTGACTTTAGTAGTGAGGACAGTGGGTTCATGGCCAAAATGAACCAGAGGGGGCTTAAAGAGTCGCCTTGAAATATACCTTTTGATATATTTATATTGCCAAGCTTCTCTTGTCCAATATGGAGATTGGTATTCCATTGCTCCATTAGGGTGCCTAACATGTTGCGTATTAGGGGGTGTACTTTGCAATATCTTCTTTAGCCAGTCGTGAGGAACAGAATCGAATGCTTTACTATAATCTATGTTGCACATATTTAGATTTCGCCTTTTAACTTCTGCCTGTTTTATAATAACGGCATCGATTGTAAGCTGTTCCTTGCAACCCAAAGCTTTCCTAATACAGCCCTTTTGCTCATCAGCTACCAAGTTGTTGTTTATGCAGTGTGTGTATATTTTTGAATACATGACTGATGTTAAAAGTTTATACACCACTGACAGACAGGTGATCGGTCTGTAATTTTTTGGGTCATTTACCTGCCCTTTTTTAAATAAGGGGAAGGTATTGCCACTGGCAAGACGAGCTGGGAAGTGCTCGGGGTTTAGGAGAGCCTTGCTAAAGCAGTTTGCGATAACAGGGTGTAGGGTGGTAAAAGTTTTGAGCCAGAAATTATGAATTTGGTCAGGTCCCGGTGATTTCCAGTTAGCCAAGTTCTTAGTGGCATCCCTTATATCACTGGATGTTACTTGCGGCTCAGGCATTTCTTGAAAAGTTTCAGCCTCGGCTTCAACTTTTTCGAGCCAGCTTGCTTTTTCGTCGAAATGGGACGCGTCGGACCAAATATTACTCCAAAATGCATTAAATTGGTCTTTATTTATGTCATTAGTTGGAGTAACGTCGTTTTCTTCTTGGCTCAATGTCCTATAGAAGGTTTTTTGGTTACTGGTGAACTGTTGGTTTTGAACCTTCCTCTTTGTGGCTTTGTTGTATCGTCTTAGACGAGCTCCTTTAGCCTTAGATTTTTGTCTTGTATTGTCTCTTATGATTGTTAGCAACCGTTCTACATCGGGACTGTCTAAAGGAATGCTCTCTGCTTACAGTATATCTTTAACCTTTTTAGCAACCTTGCTGCTAGAGTTTCCATTTAGATGTTCTCCAATTATATTACTTTGTGCTCGTAACTGGCTGATTTGTTTTTCAAGTCTCATTTTCCAAGCGGGCACCGCTTGTTTCTTGGTTGTTTTCTTATCAGTTCTGAGATATAATGCCTGACCATTGAGTTCAATTACAGTTACTGCTGCTGCATATAACCCACTGTGTAATGTCTCGAGGTCCTCAGTTCTATTTAAGGACGTTCCTGCTGCTAGGTTTACTCTCGCTATTATTTAGTGGGTTCCTTTCTTGAATCTTAGCTTAGGGATACTCGGTCTCAAGGTCGGGTCACTATTTTCAAATAAGGACAAGTTTTCCAAATATTTTTGGTTCGTATTGTCCGTATCAGCCTGTATAGTTTGATCTTGTTCATGTATTACTTTCTACTGTGCTGTTAGCTCTTCCACATGCTGAAGATTGTGCAACGTTCTGACGACTTCACGCCGTATTTGATCTATTTCAGCTTGGGGTAGCAGGTGATTAGCATAAATAGCTCTTTGACGGCGGTCATTTTTAATTCCGGATGTAGTCTGGTTATTTCTCGGTGGAGTTTTATTCTCCAGCCAGGGCGGGGGTTATCTTCACCACAGTCGTTAATCAAGAGGAATGCTTCGATAAAGCTTCTATTCATGTCTCGACTCCACTTGATTCGACCGGTTTCTGTTCTTCTGGGTAGACCAGCGGTAGTTCTATCCACTCCAGGGTCGGGCTGCAAGCTAGTCTCCATTGTGATGTGTTCCTCGCCGGTGTTATGTTGAATTTTGGTTCGGTTGTCGGCAGGGGCTTGCCTTAGCATCCTGCCGTTAGTTATGTTAGTACTATTCGAATTTATGCCTCCCCCAGAATCCGTGAGGCTGCCTGCTTGCGCAGTGTGAGATTGCGAACTTTCGTTGTCACCCACCTGGGGTATATTTTCTTCTAAATTTGACATTATATTTGTTTTAAATCGTTTTTACACATTTCGTTAGAAATGGTTTGCATTTTATAACTCCTGCAAGGTTACTGTTCAGCCGCCCTTAACTTAGGGAACAGACGCTGTTGAGAAACCGCTCCTAACATGGAGTCAGCCGTTTCCTCACTACAGCAGTTCCTACGCCTACCTGCGGTAGCCGGTGACCAATGTAGGCCTCTTTAGGGCAAGGACCACTAACCTTTTAACCGCCTTTTATGGCAGGCAGGTTCTACCCTGGGCCTATTCGAACCCAGACGGCTTCTTTTTTATTATTATTATTATTATTATTATTATTATTATTATTATTATTATTATTATTATTATTATTATTATTATTCTTATTATTATTATTATTATTATTATTATTATTATTATTATTATTATTTTGTTTTCAGTGTTCTGTTTCTCAGCTTTTTGTTGGTAAGGCTGGTGTTATTTACAGTACAGAGAAGAAATTCATCTTAACCTGTACTGTTTAGAAACTTCCGTACTATATGGCAAGTTTGGAGGATGACGCTTTTCTGAATAAGTTGGTATAAAAAACCTGAAAGGCCCAGTTTTTCCAAGTTGGGCTTGAAATTTTTCGTCATAGCTCCCTCCACCGATATTATAATCGGAATTATGTCGATTTTATCTAGCTTCCATATATTTTTAATCTCTATAGCCAAATTCGAGTACTTGGTCTTCTTCTCCGATTCGGTTTTAGAGAGGTTGTGTGTTAGTGGGCAACCTATATCGATTATGAAAGCTTTCTTGGTGGTTTTTTCGATAAGAAGAATATCCGGTCGGTTGTGGTCTACTGTTCTATCCGTTATTATTGGCCTGTCCCAGTATAAGAGATATTCAGGGGATTCAAGGACTGGCTCGGGTGAGTATTGGTAGTATGGTGGGAGGTTTTCCCTTAGCCCTAGTTTATGGGCCAGTTCCTTGTGGATGATCTTAGCCACCTGATTATGTCTCCCCAGGTAAGCGTTGGGGGCCATAGCACCACACCCTGCCGTGATATGTTCTATCGTTTCTCCGGGGCAATTGCATTTTCTGCACACATCTTCCACATTTCTTTTCAAGATGACTTTTTCATAGTTTCGAGTTCGAATGACACGGTCTTGGATAGAGATTATAAAACCTTCTGTTTCAGCGTGAAGCTGCCTTTTCTCTAACCAATTCAGTGACATTTCTCTATCTATGAGTGGATTTTGGAGTGCAGTAGGGTATTTGCCGTGTAGGGCTTTTTCTTGCCAAGTTACAAGCTGTTGACTTGGCGGCGCGCGGATGATGTTAGGTAATCCGTTTTGCTTTAAGTTAAGGGCTGTATATCCAGCATCTGCTGCTACCACTTTTTTAAGAATTTCCCCATTCGATTCTTGGAAGTATTTTCTCATAGAGGTCTCTTGCGACTTGCACAAGTTATATATATTAATGAGACCTCTTCCTCCCTCCTTTCGTTTTAGGTAGATTCTTTCAAGTGCAGAGCGTGGGTGGTGGAATCTGAATTTTGTTAGCAGCCTGCGCGTAAGCCTATCTAGTTCGTGCAAATCCGTGTCTGAATACTTAAGGATTCCGAATGAGTAGGTAAGTATTGGTATTGCCCAGGTGTTGATGGCAGTAGTAAGGTTACCAGCATTTAGGTGAGTATTAAAAAGCTTTGTTAGTCTGCTTTTGTATTTGTTTTTAAACTCCCTTTTTAGGCTTATGTGGTTTATTTGTTGGTTTTGGGAGATGCCTAAGTATTTATATGTTTTGTCCTCATCTAGTATATCTATGCCTTCAAGCAGTCCACGATTTTGTTCAGTCTTTCCGCGTACGACATTCAAGATTGCGCACTTGTCTAAGCCAAACGACATTTTGATGTCATCGCTAAATGTCTTGGTTATTTGAATTAGGGACTGTAGGTGGGTTTTGCTTTCAGCGTAGAGTTTGATATCGTCCATAAATAGAAGGTGGTTTATTCTAAAATTCTCAGTTAAGTTGGGACGATATCCGTAGGATGTTGATTTTAGTAGTGAGGACAGTGGGTTCATGGCCAAAATGAACCAGAGGGGGCTTAAAGAGTCGCCTTGAAATATACCTTTTGATATATTTATATCGCCAAGCTTCTCTTGTCGAATATGGAGATTGGTATTCCATTGCTTCATTAGGGTGCCTAACATGTTGCGTATTAGGGGGTGTACTTTGTATATTTGCAATATCTTCTTTAGCCAGTCGTGAGGAACAGAATCGAATGCTTTACTATAATCTATGTAGCACATATTTAGATTTCGCCTTTTAACTTCTGCCTGTTTTATAATAACGGCATCGATTGTAAGCTGTTCCTTGCAACCCAAAGCTTTCCTAATACAGCCCTTTTACTCATCAGCTACCAGGTTGTTGTTTATGCAGTGTGTGTATATTTTTGAATACATGACTGATGTTAAAAGTTTATACACCACTGACAGACAGGTGATCGGTCTGTAATTTTTTGGGTCGTTTACCTGCCCTTTTTTAAATAAAAGGAAGGTATTGCCACTGGCAAGATGAGCTGGGAAGTGCTCGGGGTTTAGGAGAGCCTTGCTAAAGCAGTTTGCGATAACAGGGTGTAGGGTGGTGAAAGTTTTGAGCCAGAAATTATGAATTTGGTCAGGTCCCGGTGATTTCCAGTTAGCCAAGTTCTTAGTGGCATCCCTTATATCACTGGATGTTACTTGCGGCTCAGGCATTTCTTGCAAAGTTTCAGCCTCGGCTTCAACTTTTTCGAGCCAGCTTGCTTTTTCGTCGAAATGGGACGCGTCGGACCAAATATTACTCCAAAATGCATTAAATTGGTCTTTATTTATGTCATTAGTTGGAGTAACGTCGTTTTCTTCTTGGCTCAATGTCCTATAGAAGGTTTTTTGGTTACTGGTGAACTGTTGGTTTTGAACCTTCCTCTTTGTGGCTTTGTTGTATCGTCGCTCCTTTAGCTTTAGATTTTTGTCTTGTATTGTCTCTTACGATTGTTAGCAACCGTTTTACATCGGGACTGTCTAAAGGAATGCTCTCTGCTTTCAGTATATCTTTAACCTTTTTAGCAACCTTGCTGCTAGAGTTTCCATTTAGATGTTCTCCAATTATATCACTTTGTGCTCGTAACTGGCTGATTTGTTTTTCAAGTCTCATTTTCCAAGCGGGCACCGCTTGTTTCTTGGTTGTTTTCTTATCAATTCTGAGATATAACGCCTGACCATTGAGTTCAATTACAGTTACTGCTGCTGCATATAACCCACTGTGTAATGTCTCGAGGTCCTCAGTTCTATTTAAGGACGTCCCTGCTGCTAGGTTTACTCTTGCTAGTATTTCGTGGGTTCCTTTCTTGAATCTTAGCTTAGGGATACTCGGTCTCAAGGTCGGGTCACTATTTTCAAATAAGGACAAATTTTCCAAATATTTTTGGTTCGTATTGTCCGTATCAGCCTGTATAGTTTGATCTTGTTCATGTATTACTTCCTGCTGTGCTGTTAGTTCTTCCACATGCTGAAGGTTGTGCAACGTTCTGCTAACTTCACGCCGTATTTGATCTATTTCAACTTGGGGTAGCAGGTGGTTAGCATATATAGCTCTTTGACGGCTCGCTACATTTTGTTCGGTCATTTTTAATTCCGGGTGTAGTCTGGTTATTTCTCGGTGGAGTTTTATTCTCCAGCCAGGGCGGGGGTTATCTTCACAGTCGTTAATCAAGAGGAATGCTTTGATAAAGCTTCTATTCATGTCTCGACTCCACTTGATTCGACCGGTTTCTGTTCTTCTGGGTAGACCAGCGGCAGTTCTATCGACTCCAGGGTCGTGCTGCAAGCTAGTCTCCATTACGATGTTTTCCTCGCCGGTGTTATGTTCACTAATAGTTCGGTTGTCGGCAGGGGCTTGTCCTAGCATCCTGCCGTTAGTTACATTAGTACTAATCGAATTAGTGCCTCCCCCAGAATCCGTGAGGCTGACTGCTTGCGCAGCGTGGGATTGCAAACTTTCGTTTCCACCCACCTGGGGTATATCTTCTTCTAAATTCGATATCATATTTGTTAAAGTTATTATTATTATTATTATTATTATTATTATTATTATTATTATTATTATTATTATTATTATTATTATTATTATTATTATTATTATTATTATTATTATTATTATTATTATTATTATTATTATTATTATTATTATTATTATTATTATTATTATTATTATTATTATTATTATTATTATTATTATTATTATTATTATTAATATTATTATTATTATTACATATCGCCCGATCGAGCGATATTTATATATCTCCTTTATTTTAAAAATGTGTAAGGGTTGTTGAAAATATCGATTTTTTGACATTTTCGATTTTTTTTCTCGAAAGTAGTAAACGTCGAACTGATTTTAATAATTAGGTTTTATAGAGGTATTGCGGGGGCACATTTTGTAAAAAAATTCAAATATACAGGGTGTACCGGAAAAAAGTTATTAAACGTCAAAGTCGGGAAATATGCGAAATCCGCTGTGAAGCATTTCAGGTCGCAAAAATTATTTTTTTTGATTTTTATTTCTGGAGGTTCGAGAGAATCGTCAAATAAAGAGCAAGTTCGTAGATGGAGGATATCGGAAATTAAGAAGTAATTTTTTAAAAGTCGAAAAATGGCCATCGCAGGGTCGTCTGGGGTACCAAATAACTCGAATTGGGTACGTCGGACATATTTCCGGTTTAAACGATCAGATCTCAAATACTATAATTTCACAATACGTCTCTAAAAATATTAGAAATAGTGAAAATTTAAAAATTAGGATTTTACACCCAAAATTTTCACGGTTTTTAATTTTATTCTCGAAAAATAATTTTTTTATTAAAGTGTCGTATATCCTATCGGAAAGAGCTCGTCAAACTACGTTTAAAATATATTTTTTCGATCCTTAATCATTTTAATTTACAGAGGACGAAACGAATGAATTTTGATTTTTTTAAAAATTTTTACACTTTTTTTAGGTACTGGTCCGCTCAATCGATCTAAGAGCGACTGTAATTATTTTTTTTGGAATATTGTTTAGAGCAGTGGTTCCCAACGAGTGGTCCGTGGACCACCAGTGGTCCGCAGAAGCCAAAATATGGTCCGCGAATGATTTTAAATGCGGGCGAAGAGCGCGTGGTGGGGGCAGTACGCGGAGCCACCCATGACAGAAACTGCAAGGATGCTTTTGAATCGAATTCACTTGAGTCGTTTTGGTGTAAAAAAGCAATTACTTATACTAAACTTCGAGAAATCGCTTTACGCTATTTTATGGTTTTCTCAGCAACTTATTTATGTGAACAAGGATTTTCTTCTTTGTTGGTAACAAGGCGAGGAATCGTTTGAAAGTAAGTGATGATTTGAGTGTAGCTTTGAGTAACAATATTAGTCCTAGGATAGCCGAACTCGTGAAGAAGATGCAAGCTCAGAAATCACATTAATACAAAATTACAGAATTTTATACTAAAAATATTATTATTTCTTTTTATGTAATTTCCTATTAAGTTTTAAATTAAAGTTTCAGTTTGATTATTACAGTTTATTTTTATTATACCTACATAGTGGTCCCTGCTAACAAGAATAATATAAAAGTGGTCCCTGACCAAAAAAAGGTTGGGAACCCCTGGTTTAGAGGGATAAATAGACTTTAATATTCATATTATGTGCGCTCTTCGGTAGTACGTTTAGTGGTTCAAAAAAAAATTTAATTTTTTTCCAAAACTTTTTTATATTCGATTATAGCTTTTACTATAGTATCCTTAGAGAGTTTATTTTAGGCTTATTTTATTCCTCAATCTTTTCTCAACACACCTGTATACTTGAATATATCAATTTATTTTTTTTACTTTGGGTAAAAAGGTTGGCTTAGTACTGGATGAACCCAAAATAACTTTATTTTTTGCTTTCTTTTTCTAGCTAAACTGAGAGCACAAACACATGCAATTTCTACAAAATCCATGGTTGAATTGACCTTTATAAGCAACCTAGATGCGCGCTGTGGGAGATAACGGGCAACTTTTTGGGTGACTAAACTATTTAGTTGCTAGTGCGCGGAAGGCTTTAGTGTAGTTCTCATATTAAGATTGAAATACTTAAATATCAAATGAAATATTTGTAAATATTTTTTGACATGTTTTATATCGACAAATTAGGCGATATGTTTTCACATTTTTATAGAGGAATAACGGGGGCACATTTTGTAAAAAATTTCAAAAATACAGGGTGTATCGGAAAAAATTATTAAACGTCAAAGTCGGAAAATATGCGAAATCCGCTGTAATCCATTTCAGGACGCAAAAATTATTTTTTTCCATTTTCACATCTGGAGGTTAGAGAGGTCCGGCAGCCGCCGAACCCTATTGTTTTTAAGAAAGATTAGAAAATGGAAAGTAATTTTTTTGATTTTTTAAAAGTCGAAAAATGGCCATCGCAGGGTCGTCTTGGGTACCGAATAACTCGAATTGAGTACGTCGGACATATTTCCGGTTTACACGATCAGATGGGCCGTCTCAAATACTATCTTTTCACAATACATCTTTTTATACCTAAAAACATTAGAAATAGTGAACAATTGTGAAAATTACGATTTTAGACCCAAAATTTTCACGGTTTTTAATTTTTGTCTCGAAAAATATTTTTTTTTATGTAAATGTCGTATATCTTATCGCAAAGAGCTCGTCGACGCATGTTTAAAATATTTTTCGATCGTTAATCATTTTAATTTACAGAGGACGAAACGAATGATTTTTGATTTTTTTTTAAATTTCTTACAATTTTTTTTTAGGTACTGGTCCGCTCAAATCGATCTAAGAGCGACTGTAATTCTCTTTTTCAACTTTTTTTAGACTGTTGTTTAGAGCAATAAATAGGCTTTAAAATTCATACCGTGCGCGCTCTTCGGTAGTACAAGTTTAGTGGTTCAAAAAAAATAAAGTTAAATTTTTTTACGTTTTTTTTACCAAAAGTGTTTTATATTCGTTTATAGCTTCTACTATAATATCTTTAGACAGTTCGTTTTAGGCTTATTTTATTCCTCAAAACACGCACGTATACTTAAATATACCAATTAATTTTTTTAAATTTGGGTAAAATTGATATATTGGCAGCGGAAACTATGTCGAAATGCAACGTTTTTAAATAGCTTGCCATGAAATTCAAGGACGGCTTCCATATTGAAATAATTACAGCTGTCAAAATTGGCCTAAAATGAGTGTTTTTGACTTCATAATGTGACGTTTAAACGGTTTGACGTTAAAAATTGAATGTTATAGATTATTTGGGACTTTTATAATTTAATGAGACCAAAATTAAAGCTTCATATATCCGAATAATTATCAAAATTTCAATTTTAAAAATACTCAGAAATTTCCGTAAAAGTTTCATTTTAACAGAATTATGACTTTTCGAAGAGATTGCTTTGGATGCATAAAACGTCATCGTGGATATTAAAAATAGAAAGTGTCAAAATCTTCTACATTACAGTGTTATAAAACAGATAGCTCCAAATATAGTATTTATAGATGCATTTTTCATTTTAATATCGGTCTGCCTTGGTAAATTTTTAATGTTTGGGCATATTCGAAACAGCCGAAAATTGCCTACAAGATTTCTTTTCCTTGTGACTTCATTTGTCGAGATAAAGAATAAATAATTTAACTTTCCATTGCCGTATTTCGTTTCCTATTATTTGATGTCATCAGATTTCGAGTAAAACGTTTCGTCATCGAGATACCATCATAAGGTTTTCACATGTTAAATATAAACTTGTCATTTTTTTTGCAGTTTCGTAAATCTGGCTCCTTCTTATGTCTTTGGCCAATAATACTGACACCAAATAGCAATGTTTTAACCCTATAAAACATCTTCAATCCTTATATTCGAAAAATGTATGATAGTGTGAAATTTGAAATGAACTGCTAGAAAAACAAATACGAAGATGTAAAGGCATGTAAAATTAATTTACCTCGGAAACTACTTATCCGGTCTTTAATAACTTCGGTGCTGCGGCACGAACTTTAAAACATAATGCGCCGTAGGCGCAAATACTTTCGGAGCTGCGGCCCAAACGTTAAGGTGTTAATTTTGTGAAACATAAATATTAATATAAATACACGAGTTACAGTAATATTAGTTATATACTGACAGCTCTCATTTTGACATTGACATTATTTTTTATGAGTAATAATCGCGTTTATAAAAAAATATATTGTTGTTGGGTGTAATTCTCATATTAACGTCAGTCACTTTTCTGTTTTTAAAGTTGCGAAAGAAGAAAATACAATATACCTTTGATTTTGTATTGCTTGTTGCTTAAAACTTAATTGTGTCGTGATTGATTTGTTTGTACGTATCAAAAATTATTTCTGCTGCTTTTTGCTTATCACTTAATGCTAATTTGTTAATTGTGTCTTGGCCTTTATTGCTTGAAGTATACTTCAACGGGGGAGGATATTGCGGACCACGCATTTTTTTTTTTTTAATCAATTTTTTTTTTGTAAATAGCTTGATAATTTTAAATCGCCCTGTACATTAAAAATACTTATAATCAGGCATGAAGTAAAATCTATTCCAACTTTCTAAGTGCCACATGTTGACCGGTAACAATTTTACGCACTTTCGACTTTCTATTTTCTAACCAGGGTTATTTGGGGAAGTTTGGTCCCAAAAAATATACGGTTCAACATGTGGGAAGAAATCTAACCAAAGAGTCGAGCGGGACCAAGGTGGTATTGGGTAAAAATAACCCACACTGGGCACTCCATGCAATTTACATATAAACAATATATAAATCAGTGCCTTACGAACCAAAGAGTCGAACGGGACCAAGGCAGTGTCGGGAGAAAATAGCCTACACTGGGCACTCTATTTAAATTACATATAACCATTATATTATTGATAGGTCGCGTCTTAACAGTGCTATGTACGACGACATTATCACTTGTTCCTGTGCCAAGAAAAGTTTGCTATTGAAGTTCGCATAGGTTTTCTTGTGCTACGAAGCTATACGCAGCCACAATAAGGTACTGAATTCCGCTCACCTGCCGAGCAAAGGTGTTCCAGCCTGCTTTGGACACAGGTATCATTTAAATCTATATTGAACGAGTGGTTGGCTTCGATTGGGCTCATAATAATAAAAACTCTATGATTGTACCTTTTACAACACAAGTTATAAACATTTTTTAAATTTAAATAAATGGGGAAGATGACACCTGACTGGGTTTGGAAGCTGCCGGTCCTCTCGAACCTCCAGAAGTAAAAATCGAAAAAAATAATTTTTGCGACCTCTAAACCCAGAAAGTTTAAATATTTCAACTTTATCCGTTTTCTAAAAAAAAAATCGGGAACATGAAAATGTCAAATGTGACACAAATTTCCAAGATAGAATACAATAGGGATCCTAAGATAGGGGATATAAACATATCGCTCGTTCGCGATATGTAATAAATCTCAGCCATTTGCCCCATAACAGCTGAGAGTCCAACCGACGGGAGATAGTCGGCCAGCAAAGTAGCAGACGCAATCCGCTCTTTGCTTAACGTCAAAAACCAAGTAGATCTATTCCATGTTATAACATTTCCCTGCTCTCATATTGTTTCTATTAATGTGGGAATAATTTTGTAACAGAAACTTCTAGCATTGATTTGTAATGTGTTTTTAAACATAAACACAAGCAGTCACATTTGTTTCTTTATGCCTTTACGAGGTACTTGCATTGCAGAGATCAAGTATTCATATTTTTACTACGATTACATGAACGATTGTACAATAAAATAATTTCATTTTAACTTATTATTATTTTTCGTTTTCATAAGAATAATTGTAGTTAAATATGTCTGAAGAAGACGAATTAAAAAGGTTAAAACTCAGGCGCGCGGGAGTCAAAGGCCATTTAACTTGATTTGAAACCTTTATCGATGATGTGTCAAATCAGAATAAAATTGAAGAAGTTCAGGTGCGTTCGCTAAGATTGGAGGAGTCATGCTTTAGTTTTAAAAATATTCAATCTGAAATTGAGATTATTAGTTCGGTGTCGGATACCTCTGAAATACAATCATTTTAAGACAAATATTTAGGTTAGTAGCCCAAGGTAGAGACATAATTAGAAATTATAAATTAAAAATAGATCGCGAACGCTCAAATAACTCTAATAGTAGGGCCATATCCACAACAAACCTCAATGTTAAACTACCTCTCATAGACCTTCCACAGTTTAACGGAACATATGAGGGTTGGTTACCATTTCAAGAAGGTTTTAAGGCATTGGTACTTGACAATCCGTCTCTTAATAATATCCAACGATTTTATTATTTATTATCTTGTTTAAAAAATGACTCGAGTCAGGTCATTCAATTCCTTGAAGTAAGTAATGATAATTTTGACGTCGTATGGCAATTTTAAGGGATAGATATGAAAATTTGCGCGTCATTGTGCATAACCAAGTTAACGGTATTTTTGAACTGCCTCTAATGTTCAAGGAGAACCACACCATGTTAAGAAAAAATATAGATACATTTTTAAAACATTTTCGAGAACTTAAGTCCTTAGGGGAACCCATGGAAAAATGGGACACATTATTAATATATGTGATCACTAACAAACTAGACAACCAAACCAAACGTGAGTGGGAAAGTTCCATAAAAACTAACAAATTACCCAATTTAACTATGTTTATCGAAATTCGAAGAATTCGTCCATTTTTACTCAAAGAGACCTGCTATTTGATATTTTGCAAGAAACCTAAGGTTCACAAAGAAGGTATCCCCGTTAGACCAGTAGTATCGTTTGTTAGCTCACCATGTTATAATCTCTCTTCTTGGTTAAATAACGTTCTTAGAAATGTTACTGATTTCCAGAGCACATACGCAACGAAGAACTCCGTGGACTTTGCCAATTACCTAAAAAATATTCATATTCCACAGGATGCAATTCTAATATCTTTAGACGTAAAAAATCTATTTCCCAGCGTACCGCCTGTTGATTGCATTACTCTAGTGGGAGGTTTACTGGCGAAGAAGGGTCTCTCTAATCTGTTAATTTCAGATCTAAAGTTACTTTTAAAAACCGTCCTGGATCAGAACTTTTTTCAATTTAACGGTAAGTTCTTTAAACAAAAAGCAGGCCTTGCTATGGGTTCTTGTCTCTCACCTTTCCTTAGTGAAGTTTTTATGAACAACTTGGAGAAGAAAATCATGAAAAGTCGATCATGATTTAACAGACTTTTTAAATTTTGTAAATTCATTACATAATAAAATTACTTTTACATTGGAGAAAAGGAGAGTGATGGCAAACTTCCTTTTTTGGATCTTTTATTAATAAGAAAACATAATTCTATAAATTTTGAAATATTTAGAAAGCCTTCAGCAACCGATAATATAATTCAATTTTCGTCTAATTCACCATATTGTCATAAATTTGCTTCCTTCAATTCATTTTTTTACAGATTGTTTAAACTCCCTTTGTCTAGAGATGCTTTTAACGCAGAATTAAATATAATTAAACAGATCGGCATAAATAATGGTTTTCCAATAAGTACTATCAACAAAATTTATTTTAAATTTGTAAATAAATTCAAATATTCATTCAACATAATTCACGCTAAACCTATAATTAACAAGCAATTCAGATGTATCACTTTTTTTGGTAATATTTCTTTACAACTCGCAAAATTTTTTAAAAATCTAAATATTTCAATAGCATTTAAGACTGTTAACACCGTTAAAAAACACTTAGTAAAAACAAAGGATAGAATAGACCAGTTATCTAGTTCAGGAGTATATTCGTTGTTTTGTGATGATTGTCCCGCTGTGTACGTTGGCCAATCAGGAAGGAAAATATCCACTAGAGTGCGCGAACATCTTAGCCTCTTTAATAAATATAAAGACTCTGACATAACAGAAACAAAATCAGCTTTTGCCACTCATTTGCTAACATCGGGACACAGTTTTTCCACACCTGAAAACGTAATTTTATTACACCAATGTACGAAAGGTAAAAAACTTGATTTGCTCGAAAAAATGGAAATTACCAAGGCAAAGAAAAGTCCAGTACTTGCCTGCGTAAATGATGTTTTTAATTTCGAGCCCCATCTGATTTTTAATAACCTCAAAAGGGAATAGCTGTTTGTTTTGTTTTCATTTATTTTTGACGCGACCTTTAAGTTGGACTTTGACTTTGGGTATCTTAAGTTAGAATAGGCAACCAACTGGCTTCGTCCTACGTTTGGGTTAGTATCGTTTTATTTCTGTTGTAATGTACAGGTGTTAGTTTTAAAAACAAGTTTTAAATTTTTAAATGTTTGTAAGGTAATTTGTTTTTTATCTAATTTTTCCGTGCAATTTATAATTATTGTATTTACTTATTTAGGTCTGATGATGCCAGTTTAGGGCGAAACATGTAACCTTAATAAAAGGATTGAAAAATTTTGAGGCCGAGACTTTGTGTCTTTTTTTCTTGCAAAATATGTTTATCGACTTTTTAAAGAATAATGCGCAGGATTTAGAAACGCTCGACACAAAGGAGAGGCAAAACGGTCCTAAATCTCCATCATATTATAAAGGTTTAAAACCGGCAAGTCATTTAGTTAATAATGGTCAAGTAGTTAAAGATGATTTAATTTTCTTGGTGGACGTATTTTAAACGTTGAAATGTTAAAATTATTTCAAGGCGGGCGCCATGTTTAGTCATTGTTAGATTTACTAAAATTTATTATTATTAACTTGTAAGTTAGATCTACAGGAAATTTGGCAACGATGCATCATCTGGGAGTATGGCTGATTTGACTAGATGGTGTAAAAATCGTGTCTTAATAAAAGGATCATTTTCAAGCATTTATCTAGTTGTTTTATTTTATTCAAGTGTCGTAATCAATCAGTAAAAATAAGCTTCACACTTCAACAGGCAGAATGATATAAGAAAAAGTTGAGGAGCAGCTGAGCGGTATTTGTTGACAAGTGTCCCCCAGATCCCATGATACGGATTGCGGGTTAAACCCAGTGTGCTTTCCTTTGACTTGAGCTAAAATCTTGGCGTTTTCGTGGCAACCGTGATGACAACAAGCGAATTTAATTTTTGACGTTCCACGCGTATGATTTAGTCTTGGATTTTTAATTAATTGTTAATTTTATTGTGGCGCGTTTATAAACTTAAAAGTAAATCATAATGATTTGTTTGTATATTTTTTTTTATCACAAATAGCTTTTATTTCGGGTTCAGTAATTATCCAATAAAATACACCTCTAGAAGCGGCGTCTAATCTTCATACCTTTATTTTTCACTCGAAACTAGATTTTCTACGTAAATTATCACTCAATATAATTTTTTCTTATAATCAAAGATAAGACTATCATCAGATTATAAGTAAAAATTACATTTCGTGAAAATTTGCCAGAAAATCGATTTCTTGTAAAAAATAGCGGTATTACCGATATCCATCGGTATATAACTGTTGAAAATTTAATGGAAGAAAATAAAATCACTGGTTGTATAAAAAATCATTTGTGTAATTCGAGAGCGGCAATGCATTACTGTGCGTTCTCAATACACAAATAGCTATTTCCTCTTTAAAATAAAACAAAATTAAATACCTAATCTGAGCAGACACATGTATACGAGAGGAAGAGCTAGGAACACACCAGCGGTATGAGCTGGCGAAATCTGGATAAATCATTATGCGTCGCAGGTATGCACTTCTTACATTGTGAGCAATAAGCAACTTTTTTATAAGTATCTTGTGTTGTTTGCGTTAAAAATATAAATTTTCTAACGTGTACGTATTTTTTTTTTAATAAATCTTTTTAGTCACCATATTAAATATCACCCGTAGAAACCAAAAAAAGGCCAAAGGCCAATAAAATACTTACCCAAGGCTAGAAGCAAAAATTCCAGCAACAAAAAAGCCTGTTAAGCCTTTTAGGTGTCCCATTACGGACATAACATAGAATGGTAATATTTCATCTGCATTCTCGATTTGTTTTTGTGACAAAGGATTACAGTCTTTGTAATTAGCAACCAAAATCATACCAGTATAGAAATTGACGGTGTATATTAAAATTAGACCAAAACAGGATGTCCATAGAGCCCTGAAACCAATAAAGCACTATTTATAGGTCTGTCGCTAACAATATAGGCACACTATAGGCAGTTAAAAATAAACTCGTAAATACTTTTATCCAGTTTAGTTCATTATAAAACTATTAAGGCTAGATATCACTGTTCAACGGTATCTTTCTGATTCCTGCAGATATCGCTATATGTCGACGAGGTATGCATGAATGAGATCCCTTTACTCTTGGAATATTAAACTTACTTAAAACTATACACAACTAACATAAAATTAAATAAGTTATAGGACCGCAAATGGCGCGAGAATCTCAAAGCCTCCGTAGCGTAATCGGTAGCGCTCTTAGGAGAGGGAGATGATATTATGTTCTGCGCAACTTTCCTCCCTGACTTGTGCGCATGTGCCAGCCGTGTGCGCGTGTTATCTATCACACGTCATCTGTCTTATGTCAACGTTACATTCTTAGGGCGTTTTCTACTATGGCAATAATATTTAACATAGGTCACGTATTTAGGATGGCATCATATTGTAAAAAGGAAAAGATAACGGTTGTTACATGCAATTAAGATATGTCAGGGTCACCCTGTCGCTTGTCCAATATTAAAATTATAATTTGACATACGACACGTGTGTTCATATTACACTTAAGGCATCTGTCATTGAAGATATATCATATATCACCTGCCATTCGGCAAACGCCAACTTTAGAATACGTAAAATCGTGCCGAAAAAAAACTGGAACAGCAAAATGTACCTAGACTATTAGCTTAATTTGATTCAGTTTGAATTTTAATTCTTTGGACAAAATATGTTTTGTTACATTTCGGCATTAAGTACAGAGCAAAAATCCATAAATACAGTCGTTACAGCCTTATTTCAGCCTGGTTCCATTCATCCCTTAGACACGGGTCGCACGACTCCGTAGGATTGGGCCGTTTGTGTATTTTGTCTGTGTTTTGTGTGTGGGTAATGTGCTCCCCGCTGAGTCTGGCTGCAACTGCCTTCGCAGATATAGCCGAACACTGCAGTGAGCTTGTGATTTGGTGTTGTGTAGGTACCACAGTGCGGTTGTATCCCTCTTGGTCTGGCTTCTATCCACAGAGACCTGTTCAGTATGGTTGAACCTGCTGGTTGCCCTGAACCGCTGACTTGTTCTCTGAGTCATTAAAGCTCTCAAGCCCCCACCACCAAACCGGGGATACATCGGGGGGTAATCTTCTATACTAAAATGACTAATTCGTGCCAATTCAAATTTCTTAATTCTGTTTAATCAGGATAATATGAGTATAAAACACATATATAATGACCATTGCATGATGGATATGACATTCGATCAAAAATATATGTTTGCATTGTTGAAAAGAACCATTTGGTTTCCTCCTTATTGACAAGAATTGTGAATTATACGCTGGTAGATACAGAAAATAATTTGATTCTTTTATTTTATATAAATATAATAGATTTTGTTTCCTAGAACCTTTTTTAAGTGTCAGTTATGAATTAACGTTTGGCCAGAGAGCTTATCAAATCGAGAAAGGATGTGAAGAAAAGATTTCGAAGTTTAAAATTGGTCGCATCTACTACCCAATCTCAACTTCTACAAACCTATAAACCATTAACACAATTATTACAACAATTAATTTCAACAATTGGTAAAACTAAATTGATTGATGTTAAACAGGAACCTATAGATTACAAAGATGAATTGTTAACCCCAAAATCGGATGCTGGCGCATGCGCAAAAGCCAGGTATAAAAATGGCGCAGAACATACCAACTCCCTCTACTACGCTTGATATGAAATCGAGAGGTTCTGGGTTCGATTCTTAGCGGAGGCATAAAACTTTTTCAATTTTAAACTTTTGTCCGCATGCCGCTAAACATTGTCATGTTGTAAATTTAACATATAGTATTTATGCAATGATTCTAAAATATTTTCTATCGTATGGTTAAAAATAGTACACATTCATGTATAACAGTATAACACAAGCTTTGCAACAACGCGATTACATTTTTATACAATAACGGCTGCTAAATTATACATTGCATATATTTCATAATCGATTCGAATAAATCTAAATAATTTTATTCAGGAGCCAGCCATTTTCGAGAAAATTGCATGTAAAGATACCCTTATTCTTCTAATATGTCTAAGTTACCATTATGAAAATTGCAAATGTTAACCTAAATCTCATGGTAGCTATTTTAAAATAATTACTTACAATCTAACTTGATAAATGCTTTCCACGGATAGATATTTTTGGATTGATGCCTGGTTGGAACAAAACATTGTTAGCCAATAAAATGTTCCTCCGACTACAACAGACCAAAAACTATGTCGGATAGTTGGATCAGGACTAAAACTGAAAAATAATTATGGTTTATTTGATATGATGAACTAAAAATATATTAAGTTTACAAAAGTACATTAATCATAATTTAAAAATAAAGTTTTTTAGTTGTCTGTAAATAAATATTGTTAAAAAAAGCAATTCAGATCAAGCGTAATTTTAGTTATGGTCTATTTCTTTTCGATTGAGAACGATGACAGAAAAAAAAAATTAACAAAAATTCTCCTGATTGGTTAAATCATGCACCAATTTACACTACATAAATAAATAGCCCACTGTTAAAGCTCCTATTTTGAAATGACATAAGAAGGATAGAAAATATCCGTTCGATTGATTTTTAGATAATATAGGCTAATTATAAGCCCTTTAGCAATTAAAAATAACTTTTGACTCTAGTTATATTATGAAATAAACAATCTATCAACTTTCTAAATATAAAATCGGTTAAGTTTACGTTTTTCTATGACATAGATAGTAAACCTACGCCTACTTTGTGTTGAAGCAAAAAAGGACGCCCGATTTGTTGACAAAATATGCCAAACGCCGGTAACAGAAGAGAATAATTTCGACAAAAAATATAGAAAAAGAACCATTCAGGAATTATTGAATATATTGAAAACCAGCCGAAGCTATTATACAATACTATCTCCAATACACCAAGTTTTTGGACTTTGGCAATATATGCACTTTTAATCCTGGGAACCATATTCTACGCCTATAAGAAGATATACCCCAAAGTAATTATCCTTAGAAGAAAAGCCCAGCAGAAAGAAAAAGAAGCTATCGACTTTGCCGATGTCCAACTTCCTCGCTAACCCTTAAAGTTGGATTTTAGGGGGGAGGAATTATATCACCCTTAGTATATCATCACCTTAAAGTATAATATTGCATATTTCATATTTCGCTGAATAAGCATAAGATACCAACAGACAGTTAAGACGCTCATGAGAATCTTCAGTCTGGTTTTGTATTGTCACGCTATAACATATTTTCCATATTTTTGTAAACTTAGATTTTTAGTTAAAAATAAATTTTTTAAAAAGAAACTTCCCTTGTCTAAGGATTTAATTGGCGCAGTCGTGCAGATTTTCGGAATCGATCGTATCGAACGGGCGATTTTCGTATCAACGATTAACCGAAATCGAACCTAAAGTTAGTGACTTTGTTGTGCGGAGGTGTTTTGTGGAGTAACGTCATTTCCCATTAAGGATTAGCCGTTCATCTATCGCAGACCATTAGACCCATCCAGGCAAGGCACTATCGAAAATTGGAACACACATTGTCCAATTTTGCAAGAATCCAAGTTTTGGGAGGACCAAATCGCCGACCATTACGAAGTTCTTATAGTATGAAGGCCAGTTTCATTACTATTTTAATGTAAGTGCAATTTAATGTCTATTGAAATTGAAGATTTAGCCGACTTTCTAAAAAATTTGAATATTGACAGTACACCTTCAACCGGCTCTCAAATTTTAACAGAAAGTCAAGCTACTTTATCTATTGATTCTGTTAGTACATCAATAAAAAATATTGAAAATCAAATTTCAGAATATTTACTTAACAAACAAATTTCAGATCAGTTAACAGAAAATACTGATATGTCTCGTTTTAATCCCGAATATTTAAGATGCATTCCGGAGTTCAGCGGGAACCCAAATGATCTTAATAGATATATATCTGTGTGTGAAGCTTTGATAAACGAATTTTACGATATAAATAATCCAACATCTTTTCAAAATGTCTATTTACTTAACTCTTTGATTTCAAAATTATCAGGAAATGCCAAAGTAGTTGTTAATATTCAAAATGTAAGTTCATGGCAAGATGTGCGTAACACACTTACGCGTAATTTTGCAGATCAAAGAGATGAGTCGTGCTTAAACAGAGATTTGGTTATGTTGCGACAAAATGCATTAGAAAAAGCGCAGCAATTTTATGATAGAGTTTTAAATATTTTAAATCTTTTATGTGCATACGTCGATTTACATGAAACGACTAAAGAAAATAAAACTTTAAAACGTACATTATACCAAGACTTAGCATTAAAAACATTTTTGTCAGGCCTACGCGAACCTTTAGGCACAACTATAAGATGCATGAAACCAAAAGATCTTAGTGAGGCTTTGCAAATCGTCCTCCAAGAAGACAATGTACACTATTTTCAAAATTCCAGTAATAAAAATTTTACTAGGCCCGGACCTAGCCTAACAAGACCTGATCAAACACAAAAAATAGTGCACAGCACACCAATTCATTTTAATGCAAATACGCCGAATAATTTCTTTAGAAATCAAATGCCGAATAGATTTCCATCACAACCTATACCTATTCAACCCCGGTTCAACTATCAACCGCAAAGGTATTTTACAAATTCGCAAGTTTTTAAACAACGGCCGCAACAAAATCAAAACCAAAATGTATTTAAGCCTAACCCACAGAGAACATTTCCCAAACCTACACCTATGACCGTATCTACACGAAATACAAATTTCGGACAAAACCGTCCATTTAATAATAATAATAATTCATTTCGACCCCCTCAGCAAAACCAATGGATTGCTGAAGAATTATTTTACACCCAGACAAACGAAATGCAACCTGATCATCAATACTATGACCTAGGACAACCCAGTCAGTATTACGCGGATCATGACTTACACGTACAGTACTACTATGACAACAGTAACGACACATCTAATGAATATTTTGTTGAAGAACCGAACGATCAGTCAACTAATACTAACAACGACGAATATAATGAGGGTAACCAAAATGAAAATTTTCAAATAACCCCTACGAAAGACAACCAAACATAACACCCCCGGTAATTTCTCTTAATAAGACGAATTCGAGCGATCATATATAATTTTTCCTGAATACAATATTAAAATTTTAATCGACTCTGGGTCAACAAAATCGTTCATTGACCCCCAAATTGCATTTAAGTATTTTCCAAATTTAATTCAAGAAGATCCATTTATTGTTTCAACCGTCTTTCAAAAATCAGCGCATAAATACAGTGCTTCTATTAAAGCCTCAAAAATTTTCAACCTACCACATGCAACTAATCTTAAATTCTTTTTATTTAAATTTCATAATATTTTTCATGGACTTTTAGGGCTTGATAATTTAAAAATTTTACAAGCAAATTTAGATTTTGATAAGGGCTTTTTAGTGACACCTTTTGCCACTATAAAATTAAGTTATCATACAACTAAAAGTAGTCTTAATTTAATAACAATTACACCTCGCTCTGAACAAGTTATAAAAATAAAAACTTCAATAAAAAACGGCGAAATTATTATACCCCATCAAAAAATTCATAATTGTGAAATACCCGAATCATTAACAATCGCGAAAAATGGCGAAGCCATAACGACTATTTTAAATTATACAATCAATCCAATAACTTTAGATTTCTCAGAACCAATATCAGTAGAACAATTTGACGAAAAGTTAATTCAAGAAATAAATTTGAACAATTTTGACGACACACATAAACAAAAATTAGATTTTTCCAAATTTCGTACAGATCATTTAAATTACGAGGAAAAACGCGAAATGCTAAAATTATTAAATGAATACGCCGACATTTTCTACGATGAAAATAAACCCCTGACCTTTACCAACAAAGTAAAACATCAAATTCGTACTACTGACGAAGTCCCTATTTATACTAAATCGTACCGATACCCGTACGTTCATAAACGTGAGGTTGAATCTCAAATAAATAAAATGCTAGAACAAAAAATAATTAGACCAAGTCATTCACCGTGGAGCTCACCTATTTGGGTAGTACCAAAAAAGGCAGATGCCTCGGGTAAACAGAAATGGCGAGTCGTAGTTGACTATAGGAAGTTAAATGAAAAATCTTTAGACGATCGATATAATCTTCCTAATATAACTGATATACTAGACAAGCTTGGTAAATGCCAATATTTTACCACGTTAGATTTGGCGAGTGGTTTTTACCAAATTGAAATGGAAGGAAAAGACATCGAAAAAACTGCCTTCAGCACTGAGTTTGGTCACTACGAGTATCTGCGCATGGAACTGAAAGGAGCGCCTGCGTCGTTCCAGCGTGTTATGGACAACATTTTACGAGGGCTACAAAACGAAAAATGTGCGGTATACCTAGACGACATAATTATTTATTCAACTTCTTTACAAGAACATATCGAACGGTTAAAATTAGTTTTTCAACGCCTTAGAGACTCAAATTTTAAAATCCAACTTGATAAATCGGAATTCTTAAGAAAGGAAGTAGCGTACTTAGGCCATATAGTCACCCCTGACGGAATTAAACCGAACCCTGAAAAGATCAAGGCGATAAAAAATTATCCAATACCATCTACTACTAAACAAATAAAAGGCTTTCTCGGTTTGTTAGGTTACTATAGACGTTTCATAAATAACTTTGCCAAAATTACAAAGTCACTTACAAAATGTTTAAAAAAGGGCGCGAAAATAGAACATAATCTGTCACTTGCTTTGAAACATGTAAAAATCTACTTATAAATGAACCGATTCTTCAGTACCCTGATTTTACTAAAACATTTAATTTGACGTGTGACGCGAGCAACGTCGCGATAGGATGCGTATTATCTCAAGGACCTATTGGACAGGATCGACCAATAGCGTATGCCTCAAGAACATTAAACGAGTCAGAACAAAACTACTCGACCATCGAGAAAGAACTCCTGGCGATAGTTTGGGCAACCAAATATTTTAGGCCATACTTATTTGGACGGAAATTTAATATAATAACTGATCATAAACCTCTCCAATGGCTTTTTTCGTTAAAAGACCCAAATTCAAAAATGTTGCGCTGGCGAATAAAATTAGAAGAATACGACTATACCATAATTTATAAAAAAGGCTCTCTTAATTGTAATGCAGACGCACTCTCGCGCATCGAAATACACACCAAAGAAATAAATTTAGATTATAACGACATAGAAAATTTAATATCAGAAAATAATGACCATCAAAATTAAACTATTGACATCGATCAATTGGACCAAATTGACCAACTCCTTGGACAAACGTCAAATAATCAAAACAAAGACAACAATGATAATGCATCGCTCATCGTACAAACAGATGACGTAAATATTGACCATGACCTACCCGATGATGAAAATGCAACAGTGCATTCTAACGCGGAGCAAAATCCTATAGTTGGAATTCCAATAACTGATGACCCAGTTAATTACGGTAACAATCAAATATTTGTCACCTCTGTTTTACATTCCCCCGCGAAACCTAAGATAACAATTTTATTCGAAAAGAAAAAACGCCTCACAGTGCAATTATCCGAGAATAATTTTGAACACGACGTTATCAACTTTATTAAGGATTATATTTCCCCGGACATACAATATCATGTTTATTTCGTAGACGCAAAACTATACGAACCATTTTCAACAACCTTGCAAACATATTTTAAATGGCCGTCTATCAAATTTAAACGTTGTATGAGAAAATTAATTGATGTTACACATAAAGACGATATAGCTGAAATATTAAAAAATTACCACGAAAGTAAAAGTAATCACAATAGACGAAACTTATCTAAAAATTAAAGAAAACTATTATTGGCCAAATACAAAAAGTGCAATACAAACATTTATCAATGAATGTGAAATATGTCAACAAAGCAAATACGAACGCAATCCAGTAAAAATAAAAATGAATATTACACCCACTGCCTCAAAGCCTTTTGAAATCGTTCACCTTGATACATTCACTTTTGAGCAGTCAAAATTTTTAACACTTGTCGACAGTTTCTCAAAATATGCCCAAGCGTACCCCATAAATTCAGCAAGCGGTACAGAAATTGCAGATAATTTAATTAGATACTTTTCGCACCACCATATACCATCTCAAATAGTTTGTGATAACGGAACAGAATTTAAAAACTCTCTAATAACCGAACTTTTAGGCCTACACAAAATTAAAATACATTTTATTTCACCGAACCACCCGCAGACAAACGGCGTAATCGAACGTTTTCACTCTACAATAATAGAACACATTCGACTCCTGAATACACAAGGTTTTTAAAAAACACCTATGAATATGAAAATGTTATACGCTATATTAGCCTATAATAATTCCCTACATTCTGTCACAAAAATGAAGCCTACAGATGTTATAAACGGTCACATTTCATCAAACGACCCATTTAATTTAGAAATAGACAAAATATTACTTAATGACTATGTCAACGAACACAAAGAAAAGGCAAAACTTATATATTCAAAATTAAACTCTGATATAATACAAAATAAAGAACAGGTTATAGAAAAACGGAACCAAAACCGCGATAACCCCGAAATATTCCAACCAGATGATCAAGTATTTATTAGAAAACACACGCGTCAGAAAAACGCAAATAAATTTCAAAAATCTAATAAATTAACAAACACCAATCCCCAGAAAAAAACGGTTTCTACTGAGAATCAGCCAAAAATTCATATGGACAATCTTAAAAGGCCGCTTAGAAAAACGTATTCTTTCGACAATTAAAATATAAATTTTCTTTTCAGATTTTCGGGAACCCTCGGATCCCAAGAAACAATTTCCATTCGGAAACTAGACAACAACCCTGGACTTATCCCTCTTAAACTAGGAACTACGAAAGTAGAACATTATTCACACGAGCTTATACATTTTTATGGCTTAAACCCGATATTGATAGAGATCAATAAATTAAACAATCAATCAGATACCCTATTTAAATTAATTAATAAAAATAAAGACTACTCTTATGACACTTCTAATTACTGCAAGATATTAAGTTTCATAAGAGATAAAGTAGAAATAAAAATACGCGAGATACTGCCACAACCTTTTCGAACAAAACGTGGTCTTATAAACGGCTTAGGTTCAATTTTTAAATAAATTTCAGGAAATTTAGATTACGCGGACGGAGAAAGATATGATAAAATAATTCAGGAATTGCAAAATAACCAAATTAATTCAGCCGATAATATTAAAAGGCAAAATACTCTATCAGTTGCTCTAATCGATAAATTTAATAATACCATAAGACAAATTAGACATAATGAAAAATTATTGGAATCGCGCTTACATCAAATTTCTATATTTATAGAGAATCAAACATACTGTGAGAACGCAATGTTTATCAAGGACCTCATGAATCAGATTATCAACATGTATGAAATTCTAAACTCTATACTTCAAGACATAGAAAACTCTATTTCTTTCTCACAGTTGCAAATTATGCATCCAAGCATAATAAAAACTGCTGATTTATTAAGTGAACTAAAAACGCTTGAACAGTATATAAATAAAGAGCTATTTCCACTCGAATTAACTTTAGAAAATGTACTTTTATTTTCAAAATTTATAAAAGTTAATAGTTTTATTTTAAACAATAAAATACATTACATATTACATGTTCCAATCACGTACCCTGAAATCTTTAATTATTTTCATTTATTTTCTATCCCTATATTTTTTGAGAGTCAGTTTAAGGCGATAATCCCGCGCGATAAATTCTTAGTAAAAAACAAATTGCACTACGCATTTACCAGCAACCTATGCCATGAAATATTTCCACAACAATTCATTTGCCTAAGAATGGACATCAAGGACATTAGAGAAGACAGCCCTTGTATAATCCAGCTACTTGACGTTAAAAACACCTCCGCCTGCGAAAAAACACTAATTAAGGTATCGAAATCAACCATCAAGCAATTAAGCGATTCTAGCCAATGGATAGCGCTGCTACCCAAACAAGATACTCTCCAACTAAAATGCAACAACCAAGAAGAAGTACAGAAACCAATGGCCGGCACATATCTAATTGACCTGCCTATTGGATGCCGAATATCCACTTAAAAAGAAATAATATTTAATAAAAAACAATCTACCAAATTAAACCAGCCCATATTATTTCCTGACCTGGACACAAATTTGGCTCCACAATTTACCAGTAATACGACACTCCGGTTAGAAGAAATCGAACTGGACGACCTGAAATCAATTCGAAGTAACATTATTGAAAACCAGCCGAAGCTATTATACAATACTATCTCCAATACACCAAGTTTTTGGACTTTGGCAATATATGCACTTTTAATCCTGGGAACCATATTCTACGCCTATAAGAAGATATACCCCAAAGTAATTATCCTTAGAAGAAAAGCCCAGCAGAAAGAAAAAGAAGCTATCGACTTTGCCGATGTCCAACTTCCTCGCTAACCCTTAAAGTTGGATTTTAGGGGGGAGGAATTATATCACCCTTAGTATATCATCACCTTAAAGTATAATATTGCATATTTCATATTTCGCTGAATAAGCATAAGATACCAACAGACAGTTAAGACGCTCATGAGAATCTTCAGTCTGGTTTTGTATTGTCACGCTATAACATATTTTCCATATTTTTGTAAACTTAGATTTTTAGTTAAAAATAAATTTTTTAAAAAGAAACTTCCCTTGTCTAAGGATTTAATTCAGGTAAAAAAAAAAATTTCACAACTTTAATTTTTATATTTTACAAATTAAATAATAATTTCGAGCTGTTGTAAGCTTGTTTGATGTGAAAAGGTACCTAATAAGTGTTTTATTTTAGTATTTATTCAGAAGTGACTACTGTTATTGTTCTGCAATAAGAATAAACTGAACAATTATTTGAAACTGAACAATTTTGGATACGCATTATGTATTTCTATGGCAAGAATTGCTAGAATAATCTCAAATGCTACTTATATATCATATTTTAATACTACTAGTACCTAAAAAATGTATCTAAATAATATTCATAGCTTCTTAATGTAATGCCGTGCCCTTTTTCTATCTTTATTTAAAGGGAGCTTTCACTTTAGTAAGGCAGGAGCACTGCAAATATTAGAAGGGGAGCAGGGTCGGTCTTAGAGTACGTACTATCAGTAAAACAAGATGATATTAATGTCAAATGGGGAGAGGCCCCCATTCTTAAGGAATGCGACAAACAAGTCAGGGTCACTGTATTGCGCAAAAAGTTTGCATTTGGTTTTTCCTAGAAGTATTTTTTTCAAAACAAATCAGGGTCAAATCTGCGGATGTTACACGGTGTTCTTAGAAAACAAGCCAGGGCCAAAGACTTGACCGGTGAAGAATATGTGAGAACGAGAATTTGGCTCAAGGTTTTCTTATTTTTTTCTACGAATATGTCGAAAGATTTTGTTATTGAAAAATGTCAAGAATGTATTTGAAGGTTACTAGGGTTCAAAACCCAGAAGGAATTCGCTCTGAATGTCACGTACACCAAAAGATTGCACAACTTATTTTTGGGAGAGGATTGACTTTGTTGAAGAATTTTTAGTCGGTAGTTGTAAGCTTCAGTGAACGCTTATGTCCTATCATTGCTTACTACAAGAATATAAAGGTAAACTTTAGTGATCCATTTTTTGCTTTTAAGTTTTCTTTTTGAATGGGTTTTAATTCAATTATTTCCAAAATACTACTTATAAATTTAAATTTTTTTAAATCCCTTTAATTTAAATCTCGAATTTTTATAATTTTTTTTTTAATTTAAATTATTTTCAAAAATAATTTTATTTATTCTACTATACCCATATCGAGACATCACATTAAAGTCTATTAGCTAACCAATAACGTAGTGTGGAATTTAATTTTTACAAATGTCATTCTATACACATGATACTAAGATTACAAGATAATATGGTATTCAAAGTCGTCATCTCGTAATTAAGTAACCCAAGAAACAGATTGTCATTTTCATTGTGGTAACGGAAAGAAATTTAAATATTTAAAAATGAAAAATAAATTATTAACCTCCCATTAGTGACTAATACAAACCATTACCCTAATGATGATATACCGAGGAAAGTAATTTTGACTGCTTACAAGTACGTTAAATGGCATACAATTCAATTACCAAGCACTTTTTATAACGGGCTTAAATTACCGAACACTCTATTGTAAAAGTGCTTGCTAGCACTGTGCTCAAAGTACTATTGTTCTTGAAGAAACTACTGTCCAGCTCTGCTGTCGCTAAGTATGCAGATAAGCCCAACGCAACTACTTAAGTTTAAAATCGATAACAGTTATTTATTCTTTACAGAATTAGAACAGAAATGTTAATTGTTGGATCTTACCTTAAAGCCCTCGTATATTAACATCAAATATTCAGAATACAGTCCACTATCGCCATCTATCCAGATGGAACTATAACTTCAGACCCTAGTGACAAAAGTTAACCATAGGGAGAAGACGAAGAGAAGCAAGATGCGCAAAACCATCTAAGTCCTGTATTTCACTTATTGTGTTTTATTTACGCCAGAAATATTCTTCACAGCCCGGTATATAAATTGGAGTAAAATAGGTTAGTTTATACTTAAATTAAATAATTTTTTTTTTTTTTTAATTTAGGATTCTGGAAGAACAGTATGCCTTAAATCTGTATAGTGTATCTAAAATAAACTTACGTGATATTGTAGATTTCGAATATTAGACTTACTTAAATATTTCCAACTTTGTGGCATTATAGTTATTGGACCATACAACACCCGTACCGCCCACAAATTTTTCTCCTAAATACACAATAAGCAATATTGACCCAATAAGTACTCCTGTTTGAAATGTATCAGCAATTATCACTGCTTTCATTCCACCCTAAGATGTGTATGCATAATTATAATAAATAGCTACGCTACGAAACAAAGTACCATAAACGGGGGAAAGTTGACCGATTTGCAACTTTAGAAGGAATTATCTTTGTGTAAAATTAGAAAAAAAGGGTATTCATGTGGACTATATTATAGGCCTGGAAGTATATTAACCATAGTTTTTTAGGTTTAAGGTAAAAAATGTAAATAAATCTATTTGGACAACTTCGCCCCGCACAGGGGTGAACTTGACCGACTATTGATTTTGCATGATGATGCATTACAGTGAGAGACGTAGTTGACCACGGCAGTTGTCGTGTAAATGTACTGTTAAATATTTACATTTATTTTTTTTAACTAACACAAACTTGGGACAAACAAGTAAATAATAAAACAAATTAACATAACTACTGAACACTTGAAAATAATAAAGCAAAACCTTCATTGAAGACTGTAAATATCGAATGAAAATGCATGTCTATATTATATTGACAAGTCATTTTCAAAAGAAAGTTCGCCCCTTCTGCCTATCTGAGGTGAATTTATAGCCTTTTTAATGTCCGATATTGGCACTTCGTTAACGTCTTCTTTTTCGTGCCACACAAATATGCTTTTATATTTTTTGGCAGCTATATTAGCACTTAATGTTCCTTCTACTACCTCAGATAAACATAACTCTAAGGTCTCCTGAGGGTACTGTTTAAGCCGCTTTGAACCATCTTTTCGTTGGTACCTGCACTCTCGGCATATTTTACTAAGCTCTGTTACTATAACCTATCGCCATACAAAATAATATAACTTAAAGAGCTCAAAAACATTTCGGACTATCGCGAATAGACTGAATAGATGCAAAACGCTATGAGCTTGTTGCGTTTCGAGTTTTTACATTTTCTTTTTACTCAAAAAAACTTAATTTTTAATAATTTTTTTTACATATACCCATTGAGAGAGGATAACTTATGTAATATAATAGAAATAATATAGGGAACGAGATAGCTATCACTGGACAGATCAAAGTTTGACCACCTTGTTTTTATGGCTTAATACAGTGGAATAAGGAGTATATATTATAGTTTTTCACGTTATTTGCATCCGAAAAAAGATATCCCACAATATTTTATAAGTTTATTAGGTTATTGATAAGAAAAAATGAAGAAAAATTCTTTTAAAAAATAATGGACGAACTCATAACCGAAATTACCCCACCGGTCAACTTCCCCTGGTTTTACAGTATTTAAATTATTACTAAATGATAGACTACCTACCTGAGAAGCATAAAAAATGCACACCACGTATACGGCGGTAACGGCTAAATATACGTTCAACCCAGTTACTAAAATTAGTAAAAAAATATACTTCTTAAAATTGTTTTATTTAAATATCAATCCTATTATAAATTTCCTAGAATTTAAATCATTTCTGCACAATGTTTTTTTTACTGTTATTACATCTCAGATCTTTTTGAAAATCATTTCTTGATTTAAATAATTGAAACCATACAGATTAAAAAGGGCTTCCTTTCATTTCGTCGGATTCATCCCCAAAAGCGCTTCGCCATCTTATGGCTCATCAGTGCGTCTGCAGAATCTGATGAAAGAAGGAAACGAGCACGCAACTATATTAAATATATTAGGCATAAAAGACAGGCGATACTTATTTCTATAAATTTGTTGGAGGTACTGGGTATGCTTTAGTAGTGTCGACACTGATGGCGCCGCAGGGTCTATCACACATGGAACTCAAACCATATTTACCTTTGCTTAGTGCCAATGCTGGAGCATATACTGCCACACTGGTGTATAAGACCATTTGAATAATATATAATCCACTTGCTAAGTACCTTGTGAATGGATTAAACCTAAAATATAAGAATATAAAAATTTTCTTATGGATAAGTTTACTAAAATAAAATACCCTATAGTTGGCACTTCCAGATAAATCTTTTTAAGATAAGCATTTGATTGATTTTGAACAAATTGGTCAGAAACAATCATTGCCATTGGTGTATTTTCTATGAAAACAATATGGCAAGAGGTTTAATAATAAATTTGGATAAATATTTCAATGTTTTTGTCTTTTTATGTTTAAAATCGTACAAAAATACAAATCCGGAAAAAATTCACCTTAAATATAGCTATAGTCAAATAGCATTTACAAGTATCAATGTTTTTAAAAGAGGACGGCTAAATGAAATTCCGAAGAATATACCAAATTATACAAAGTACAGTTGGGCATTTCCGAGAAGAAAAAAAATAGTCTCTTGAGGCTTTGCACTAAAACCGATATTCCTCCAGAATATCACGCTTGGTACCAAGCCCTACCAGGTGACAAGAAAAAGGGAAATACCATCCCGGAACCCACAGTAGGTGAAAGTGACACAGAATCAAACTCGGATTAAGTGGTTAATTTTAATTTTTTTTTGTTTTTTAGAATACTCTTTTATGATAAATACAGTTTTTTGTAACAAAATTATTTGTCTGAGTTACAGATCTCCTATAACTTAATAAGTAAATTAAATTTAAGCAGCTGATTCATGTTGGAACCAATAAATTAGCAATTTTATTCTTTGACCAAGTACGATTTAAAGATTTTAAAAATCAGTAAAAAGTGACCAAGTCACTTTTTTGAAACTAATAAGAACAATGGCTATTTTTTAAATTTTATTTAACGGTTATATTAAAAGATTCAATTATAAAGCAAATCACAGTATAAATAAAACTTGTATTAAACAACATCATTTTGGTAATTATAATATTAATTTCAGGTCAGCTTAAAAGTGTATTTACTAAAAATTGAAATTTTAGACTTGGTTAGTTTTAGCTTTAAGCCTACGAATGTCAAGTAAATAGATGTTTTATATTATAGTGGAAAAATATGTGCATCATTAGTTATATTCTTTTTGACGCCGCAAACGTACTATTTAATTTCTATTAATATTTTGGTGAAGAGGGACTTGTCTTATGTTGTATAAACGGTAATTTATACAATAATTATTTAAATTAAAATGCTCAAATTTTGACCATGTTAAAATACCATAAGCCCATTGGGCCTTTTTAAAGCCGGAGAAATTTTTACTTGAAGCGTTCAGTAGTACGTCAGTCCGCGTAGCCGGGGTTTCAAACATAACCCAAATGACACGCCCCTTTGCCGAAATAAACCACGTGCTTCGACACGTTAATACGAGCGGAAATGCATGTGGAGTTCAATCAGAACCGAGTTTTCAGTCGCGTCAAGATCTCCGCTTCGTTGTTCAAATCGTACCGTCAGTATTCTAGTATTTGCACATAACTAGAGAAATGGGTAGGACAGCTAGTCTTGGGTCGACCGATATCGTTTCTCGTGGGAAAAGGCAGAAAGTCGGCTTTGCAGTGAAAAAGTCTGATTCCAAACAAATATTTTTAAACATCCCTAGTTAGGGAAGTTATAAAGTGTGTAGAGTGCTAAATAGTGGTATTTTCGAAAGCTTGTGTTTCCTCACGTAAGTAAAAATAGTATAAGATAGTAGGCTTACAAAGACTTCAAAGCACTCATCTGTTAGAAAAAGCCGTAAATGTTGCGAAATCTTAAACGATCATAATTGTTGACGTTTTTGAAAGTAGTTTCATATAAAACCGTACGAGCCATACATTTTATTGAGTATAACGTACCAGTTCAAAAGTTAAAGTTGTGCCGTCAAAGGTAACAAACACAGTAACAAATAGCTTTTTTGAAAACAACCAAATTCATTGCAATTTGAACTCCGGCAACAAGTCATCAAAACAAGTTCTACGTATTAGAATTTCAATTTTTCAACAACCTAATGAAACACATACCCTTTGAAGAAGGCGTGTGTAAATTTCCGTAAAACTAACGTATTTTTGGACAGCATCTCCGTGAAGTTAAATAACATATTTAACCTAGTGCTACGTAGACAATCGCGTGTGCTAGAACCAATCGTTTTGTCGGACACTAGTGACCTAGTGCAATCGAAACATATTCGTTGTACGTTAATAATAATACACTTTTTATTTCGTGGAAATCAAACTAACGTTTGACGTTCTTCATTTTAGTTTTTCTAAATTTTGTAAAAAAGTGCTTGCATTTCTCTTTTATAATCAAGGAAGTGAATATAATAATTTTTTACCTTAATGCAAAATTGAGAACAAATTTGTGTCTAACTGATTAAAACCTAAACTAAAAGTTCAGTTTACAGATTTACACTTAAAATACTTTAATAAATTTTTGAAATAGAAATAAATTAAATTTCTTGTTACCAATTACATAAAAAGTGAAAAAGTGGCAAATTTATTAATTTTTCATAAAACATTTTTTAATAAAAATATTACATTTTTATTTACTTTTGCAATAACTTAACGTCAATCATGCAGTTCAAGTTTTCCAATCGGAAAAAGACTACCATATATTTTATAATCATTTCTCAATTTTTAATAATTTAGAACTTAAGATTAAGGGCGCTTGTGGTTAATCTCACAATAATCACTTCGCTATAATTGTACTTCAGGTTTATAGTTTTATGGCCGATCTAATATATACTTTAATAATATATTAAAACGCCTTTTTTGACATACCGATTTAGACACATTATCGGTTGACAAAGATCATTAGTCTTACGCTTCGCCAATTTAGTCTTTACATAGAAAAAGTGGTTAGGATTGTAAGAGATACCAGTTTTTACACTACACTAAAACACCATCCGTGGAAAACCTTCAGTTTTCAAAAGAGTCCACCTTGATTAATAATTTCTTGCAGTATATCTGGTTTACTGATATTAGTCATGTGCTTTTTATATAAATAAATAAAAGCCCAAAACTTAAGTCTTAATTAGACCATTTTAATTTTGAATCCTAAATTCAAAATAATTTTCTTAAAAAGTTAAAATAAATTAAATCTTCAAAAGATGATAAATAATAATTAATCCGACCCTTTCGTTGAGGCGTCAGCAAGTCCAGCACTAGCGGGTTAAGATGTGGGTCCTCAACAACAACAAAACCTTTTTTTTTTATGATAAGATACCTGCACTGTAGGAAAAATCCTTTAAGGCGCTCTGGGAGCGGTGCGAGTGCGAAAAAAGCGATTAACGTGGGTCTTGAAACGTTGAAGATTGTATTCATTGGGAAACACGACCTCAGGAAGATCATTCCACAAAGATGACGTTCTTCAGATGAAAGAATTCTTGAACAATGAAGTTCGAGGAGTACTAAGCTGAACAACATATGGATGAGCGGCAGTGGTTCGCCGTGTATTTCTGTTTTGCATTGCTCTAGGTGGAATCAAGTGGGCAATGCCAGTCGAACACCTGCCATGGAAATATCTGTAAAAGAGAGCCAAATCACCAACCTGTCTTCGATGCTCCAGGCTATCAAGGGTCTTGGTCAGCTCGGGGTCGCCGATCAGACGAACGGCTCTCCTATGAATGGAATCCAGTAGCCGAAGGGTGTGCTTGGGTGCAGAGCTCCAGACGTGAGAGCAATATTCTAATGATGGTCGAATCTGGGCTTTGTAGAGTGTCAAAAGTTGATGAGGTGTGTACAACCTTTTGGTGCGGAAAAGTACACCGAGTTTCTGTGCAGCTGTCTTGGCAATTGCGGCAACGTGATCATGCCAAGACATATTACCTCCCAGATTGACCCCCAGCAAATTAATAGACGGTGCCAGGGGAATTGCGTGTCCTGCCATGACTATATCCGGTTCTGCAATGTTAACCTTTTTGGAGAAGACTGCTGCCTGGGTTTTCTTAGCATTAAATTCGACTTGGTTACTGTCACCCCAAGCCAAAATTTCTTCCAGGTCATTGTTGAGGCGCAATACTTCATGCTGCCTGCGAAGATGTGCGTCGGCAGCGATGTTTGGGGAGTCAAGGTAAAAGATGAGACAAGTGTGCTGTCACCAGCAAAGCTATAAATTGGATTTTGGGTTTTTACTAGAAGGTCGTTAATATCCAGTAAAAAGAGGGTAGGCGACAATATGGACCCTTGAGGAACACCGGCATTGATGGTGAAGGTGTCTGAGAGAAACCCGTCAATCGCCACTTGCAGAGAACGATTCTTAAGGAAGCTGGTTAACCATAAACAAAATCCATTGGGCATACCGTAGGATCGCAATTTACTTAGAAGCCCATCGTGCCAAACACGATCAAAAGCCCTGGAGATGTCCAGTGCAACAGCCCGGTATTCTCCATGCTGTTCGATGGTGTTGCTCCAAAGATGAGTGACATATGCCAGAAGGTCACCTGTTGATCTGGACTTACGAAAACCGTATTGATGGTCGCTGATAATGTTAAGCCCTTCCAGATACTTTAGGAGTTGTTGGTTAATAGCTTTCTCCATTACTTTTAAAATTACTGAAAGCAATGCGACGGGTCGGTAGTTGCTTGGCAGGGTCTTTTTACCTTTCTTTGGAATAGGCTGGACACGCGCCAACTTCCAGCAGGATGGAAATATTCCTTTTTTGTAGGATAAGTTGAAAAGTCTACAAAATACTGGTGTAAGTTCATCGGCGCATGTCTTGAGAACAATGATAGGAATTTCGTCTGGACCAGAAGCTTTATTGACGTCGAGTCCTTTAAGAATCCGTTTAACAAGACGCTGACCGAACACGATTTCAGACATTTGCGATTGAACTGAGGGAATTTTGGGTGGTGGTTTTCCCTAAAAGTCTACAGTGGAATGCGAGGAAAACAGTTCAGCAAGTAGGTTTGCTTTATCCCCGGCTGTGGTTGCTATTGTGCCGTCGGAACGTGTTAGAGGTGGAATAGTTGACTTTGTAAAGTTTTGGCTGACGGCCTTAGCGACTGACCAAAAAGGACCTTGATCCGTTAGGACTGGCAAGAAGTTTGTTTTTGATTCTCTCGTTATGAGCTTCTTTGCTTTGGTCTATCATTTGCTTACATTGGTTTCGGGTGGTAACAAAGATGGCGCGATTTTCAGGAGTAGGGTTTTTACACCACTGTCGGTAAGGCAGGTTTTTAGATCTGACAGCACGCTCGCAATTCTTGCTAAACCAGGGCTTGCCGTTGGAAGGTCGCTTTTTGGAGAAAGGAATAAAGGCCTCCATGCTAGTTAGAATGACGTGACCTCCTTTGCACAGACAGATGGATCATCCGAAGAAAAGCATACGCTTAGCCAGGGAAAGTTGCGAAAATGGTCTCTTACGGGGTTTAGAAGGTTGTTCAGAACTAATTGGCAGCTCGCTTAGGGTTGAAATAAGTTTGTGATCGGAAGAGCCCAATGGTGGTTGTACGGTGACCGTATATAGGTCTGGATTTGAAGTTAAAAAGAGATCTAAAAGATTAGCAAAATCCCCAGCTCGGTCTGGAACCCGCGTTGGTTCTTCTACGAGTTGAGTTAGACCAGAACTGATCGCAAAAGATTCGGCCTCGCGGCCTTGCTCATCGTTGGTGTTTGAGTATTTAAGCCAGTTGACATTGTGGACGTTAAAGTCGCCAAAGATAGCAACTTCGGCATTCGGATGATTGGTTTGCAAGAAGTCGATTGTGTTGGCTAGTGATGAGAAGAGAGCCCTGTAATGCATGTCGCTTGGAGGACGGTAAAGGCAGCATATAAACTTAGTGATTTTTTGTGAAGATATTTTAAACCACATTACATCAAAGTATTTCGGTTCCAGTATCTCCTCCCGTTGGCAGCAAAGATCATCTCGAATGAACAGACAGACCCCAAAGTTGCGTCTTAAACGAAAGTGAAAATCATATCCAGGATATAAATAGCTGAAGGTGTTCGTTGACGCTCTGACTTTTGTCTCAGTCAGTGCAAGCACATGAGGCTTGGAAGATTGTAAGTGCTGGTGGACTGAATTGATGTTAGTGTTAAGCCCTCTAATATTGCAGAAATCAATATTGAAGTTGTTACTTTTGGGTCTGTTAGCAACTGCAGGCGCCACACCATTTCCTCGTTGAGTGTTGTTGGAGGAACCCAGTAAATTGTCGGAAATGGTGGATAATTCATTAATTTCGCTTGATGACGCCACAGGACCAGTCCCCATCCGTAGATCCGATCGGGGGGCGAGTTTACCTCCGGAATATTTTGATCTTGGAGCTTCCATCATGCTTCTTTCATACGGCCCCACCCTGGAAACCGCAAACATCAGCACAGCGACGAAACGTTAACTCAAAGAGCAACTTCACGCCGCGTAAACTGATGCAATGGTATCTCACCGGGCGATGCCGGGTGGGCCAGCATCTTCCATTTGTAAAAAAAACCTTAAAATTAACATTACACCAAACATAGGAAAATGACTAATATCTGTAAACTAGATATATTACAAGAAATTATTAAGGTGGGCTTTTTGAAAACTAAAGGTTTTCCACGGTTGGTGTTTTAGTGTAGTATAAAAACTGAGATCTCTTACAAACCTAACCACACTAAAGACTAAATTGGCCAAGCGTAAGACTAATAATCTATGTCCAAATCAGTTTTTTAAGATTATATTAAAAATATATAAAGGTCGGCCATAAAACTATGAACCTTAAGGTACAAATATAGCGAACTGCGCCCCCTTAATGCGAGATTGCAGAACAATTACAAAAAGATTAACTACCAGGCAGCGTCTTTAATTTTAAGTTTTAAATTAATTAAACTTGAGGAAATAAGAAGAGTATAGTGTAGTCTTTCTCCGAATGGAAAACTCAAACTGCAATTGTACGTTAAGTAATTGCAACAGAAAATAAAAATTTAATTTATTTTTATGTTAAAGTTTTTCATAAAAAACTAATAAATTTGTCAATCACTTTTATGTAATTGGTAAAAGAAAAGAAAACTTTAATTCATTTTTGTTTCAACATTTATTAAAGTATTTTAAGTTTAGATTTTGTAATCGAACTTTTAGTTTAAGTTTTAATCGGTTAAACACAAAATTGTTCTCAATTTTGCATTAAGGTAAAAACCCCCTGGTTTATTACAAAAATTAATATAATCACGTTCTTGATTATAAAAAGAGAAATTCTAAAAACACTTTTTTACAAAGATTAAAAAAACTAAAATTAAGTTTTAAAATTAAGAACGCCAAACGTTCCAAGTTATTTAAACGAAATAAAAATTTTACAACAAATATGTGTCGATTTTACTAGTTAAAAAGTTTATAAAAGCTCCATGGAGAAGCGTTTGGACAAAACGATTGGTTTTAGAACAACGCGAATATCTAGGTAGCACTAGGTTAAAAATGTTATTTAACTTCACTTAGACATGCTGTCTAAAAATATGTTTGTTTTTACGGAAATTTACACACGTCTTCTTCAAGGGTTTTGTGTGGCACTAGGTTGTTAAAAATTGACATTCTAACACGTCAAAACTTGTTTTGATGACAATTAGCACGGAGTTTCAAATTACAAAAAATTTGGATGAAACTTTAACTTTTGAACTGTACTTTATATTCAAGAAAATTTTTGGCTCGTACGGTTTTATATAAAACGGCTTTCAAACACGTCAACAGTTATGATCGTTTTAGGTTTTTTATTATCTACGCCTTTTTCTAACATATGAATGCTTTAAAGTCTTTGTAAGCCTACTATTTTATACTTGCGGACCAACGCAAGTTTTTACTTACAGAAAGACGTGAGGAAACTCACGCTTTCAAAGACACAAGTATTTAGCATGCAATGCACTTTAAAACTTCCCTAACCACGGATGTTTAAATACTTATGGAATCAGACTACTTCACTGAAAGGCTGACTTTTCCCTCAGAAAACGACATAAGTCGACCCCAGACTGGCTATCCTACCCCTGTCCCTAGTGTGGTGCAAATACTAGACTACTGAAGATACGATTTGAGCAACGAAGCGGAGACCTTGACGCGACTGAAGGGTCAGTTCTGATTGATTTTAAAATGCAATTCGGTCGTATTTACGTGTTGAAGCAAGTGGTTTTCGTGGTAGGTGTATTTTGGCAAAGGGTCGTGTCGTTGGTTTAGAATTTTTATTTTTTGAGACCCCGGCTAAGCGGACTAAATTCTTCAGATAATATCTCACCGGCTTCAAAAAGGCCCTTTGACATGTTATAATACCATAGTATCATAACATGGTTAAAAATTGTACAAATTATTTATTATGCCCATCTTAAATAATTACTTATATAATGTTTATACAACACATAACAAAACTCACATTGTAGGATTGATATGTTAACAGAAATTCGTTCCAATAATAAAATTCAGGATGGCACACACACGTGTAAGGTAGGAAGTATCAGTGAATGAAAAGGAAGAATTTATTTAAATAATGCTGAATTTTGATTTATGGGTTCGGCATATTAATCTAATGATTAAATTAGTTGGGTATACTAAGTGTAAGAACGAAACTTTTATTAGGTAATTTAAGTGTGATTGAAAATTGTTAATTGACCATTTTTTTCTTTATTTTAAAGATAAAACGATCAAAAAAAATGTGAATGAAATTGCTCAATTTAAAGTAGTGTTGATAATATCAAAAAAAAGGCAATATGAAACAGAAGAAGATCTAAAAAAGTTGGAAGCATTCAAGATATAAAGGACATCATTAAACCTAACACAAAAGATGAAACAGAAAACAGTTATGAAAGAAAGGAATCGACTAAAATATCTATACACAATAATGACCCTTTAACCTACATATTACCTCAAAACGACTGCCAGTATGAATCTGAATATAATATTGTAGTGCCGAAAGAAACAAAGAGAAGGCTGTTTACAGATGACAATGTCGAAGATGTCAACCATCAGGCAGTTAACATTAAGTGTGGCTATTATTGCTGCCCCTAATCCATTTCGGAATTCAACCATTTATAATGGAATATGTTTTTTTTTTAAACAAATTTATTTCTGACCTTTAAACAGTAATAATACTGATAACAAGGCCTAAACTTTTAAGTATTTACAATAGGTAATAGGTTACATTTTAAGGTAATATAATATTAATATACAATATATAATTAACAGTATAGTAAACAGTAGGTAAACAATTTACAGTACGATAAACAATAGGTAAGTGAGTCCATTAATACGTTTTCAGTTCATGACATAGTCTTTTAATTGTAATGAGCGATGTAACTTCATGTGGTATGGTATTATATGTTTGAATGCTTCTATATATTGGTGAATCCTGAGCCTTTTTTGTTCTTGCAAAATCAGTACAATAATTTAATTTTTGTCTTATGTTATATTGATGGAATTCATTTGCTTGTTTTAGTTCAGAGTTTATTTTGATATTTTTTGTTTTTATGTTATATATTAGTTTAGTTTGTTCTAAAGTTCTCAATTTGTTTATGTTTAGTATTCTTGTTTGGTTGTAGATGGTTACTGAAGAAGTATAATAGTTCATGTTGTACAATGCCTTAATAGCCTTGTTTTGTGATCATTGTAATTTGTCAAGCAGGTATTGTCCGGCATTTCCCCAACATGGGATTAAGTACCTTAAGTGTGGTTCAATGAAACCGCTATACAACATAGTTCTGGTTTTATTATTTAACAAACTTGAACACCTTCTTATAACACCAATCATTGGGGCTATTTTTGATAGTACACTATTTATATGCTTCGACCAGGTCAATCCATCGTCTATTATAAGTCCTAAGTATTTATAGTGGGTAACATTTTTTAATTTCACATTTTTTAAGTATAAGTTTAAGACACCACCCGGCTTATTTTTTTGTTTAAACGTCATATACACTGTTTTTTCAGCATTTAAAGTAAGTTTATTTTTACACAACCATTTATAATAGATCTGCAGGTCTTGATTTATCTTTGATTCTAAATTATTTATATCACTATCTGAGTAAACAAGCGCAGTGTCATCAGCAAACATGAAATACCTAGCTTTAAGTCCAGCATGTTTTAGATTATGTACATAAAGTAAGTATAGTAAGGGACCCAGTATAGATCCTTGAGGTACTCCAACATTTACCGTGGCAGTAGAGCTTTTCCGTCCATTTATAGTTGTGTAGTGCTGTCTGTTTTTTAAGTAAGATTGCATCAGGTTGTAAGCAACTCCTCTTATTCCCATCTTATGTAGTTTTTCCAGTAGCATTTCTATGTCCACAGTGTCAAAAGCCTTCTTCAAATCAATATATACTACAGTTACATATTTATTTAGATCCAACTGAGATGTAATATGTTCCAGCAAATCCACCGTCGCGCCTAGTACACCACTCTGTTTCTGGAAACCGTACTGATATGGATCAAAATTAAATTTTTTGTCAATAAATTGTATAAGCCTAATTTTGACTATTTTTTCAACCATTTTAGAAAATGTATTTAAAATTGAAATAGGTCTATAATTATTTAGCTCGCTGTGATTTCCACTTTTATAGGGTGGTATAATCTTTGACACTTTAAATTCCTCCGGGAAAACTCCACTGGATAACACTTTGTTTGTCAACAGGACTATTTTGTCATTTATAATGTCAAACAATTGGATTATTTCTTTTTTTGTAATAGTATCTTCACCAGGTGCGGAGTTAGATTTAATATCTTGTATGACTTCGAGAATTTCTAAGGTGTTTGTAGGCCTTAAAAAAATTGTACCCAAAACTTCTTCGTCCTCAAAGACGGTACCAGTTACTGGACTTATTTTTCTTGCAAGATCCACTCCGATGCTTGAAAAATGTATATTTGTTTCTTCTAGTATATCTGTTGGGCACTCTAGGGTTTGTCCACTTGTGGTATTGATTTTATTTATTGTAGATTTTTGTTTTTTTCCCTTAGAGCAAAGCTCATTCAGAACTTTCCAGGTTTTTTTGACATCATTTTCAGCATTTTCCAGTTTTCTTTCCGCATATTGTTTTTTTAGGTAATTTCTCAAGTTGTTCACCTCGTTTTTTAATTTTTTAAAGTTTTTTTCTGTATTTTCATTTTGATTTAGTTTCCATCTTGAATATAGCTTATCTCTCTCTTTTATTTTCTTCTTAAATTCATAGTTTACCCAGTATTGTTCATTTATTACTTTAAAATTGTATTCAGTGGTGGCTTCATTCCTTGTTTGATTTATAATATTTGTAAGCTCCTTAAATGATTGAAATTCTTGACTAGCAATTTGCCTGGATAAGCCTTCTCGCCAAAGTTGTATATTCGTTTTTTTTCTTATTTTTTTTTTCCGGGGTATCTTGGGGATATTTACTTTGATATTTAACAACTGGTGATCCGAAATCATATGGTCTTTCGTAGTTATTTCACAGTTTAAGTTTTTGTTTGTTATTACATGATCTATGATGCTCGATTTTCTGTTTCCTATTCTAGTGGCTACATTTAAATTATTTTGTAGAGAAAATGCATTCATTTCGATAATATTTTTATAGTCTATGATGGTTGGTGAATTTTGGGATATGTCCAAATTAATATCTCCAACTATAATGCAATTTTCTTGTGTAGTTTCTGTAATTCTATCAATTAGATTCAGGAAAAGAGCACTCTGGCTTGAGGGTGGTCTATATATTGCACATATGGAACACTGTAAGGTATTTATATAGATCTTAATCATGTTCATATCATTTAGTTCAATATTATCACAGTTTTCAAGAGTGTAGTTAAAATAGTCTTTTATGAGTATGCACAAACCTCCCCCTCGTGTGTCTCTGCAGTTATGGAGAGCTGTGTATCCTGGCACGTTAAAATGATTTGTTTCATTTTTATATAACCATGTCTCAGTTTATATAACAATGTGTATTTCGTCAGTATTGCACCTTATAATGTCACAAAGATCATCCAACTTATTGCGTAGACTCCTTACATTTATGTATAAAATATTTAAACTTAACTGTAATTCTGCAAAGAAAATTTTTCTAAATATTATTTAAACTCCCTCGTTTATGTTAGATGTGTAAGTCCTCTATGGAATTGATTTTTTTTGGGACACTTTCCTCTGTTTTTCTTAAAAATACCCTACCATTTACACAGTAGGCATACTTATAATTATACTGCTTTTTGAATTCTCTGGCTGCTTTAAATAGATTTTGGTTTTGCTTCGTTAGCTCATCGTTCAAAAATATTTGCCCATTAGTGCCGGTAAACTTACAGTCCTTGGTATAGATAGTTCTAACAACCTTTCTCCGTTGTAATATCTTTTTCTTAATCTCATGTGTTTTACACTTTATTATAATCGGTTTTACATTTGTTTGTGTTTTTACTCTATAACAATCCGTGATTTCTTCCTGTCCTATTTGTACGCCCATTCCTTTTAATAAAGTTTCGACTACCTCTCTTACTGTTCGGTTTTCTGGTACATCTATACCAGTAACCACTATGTTATTCTGTTTTTCCAGTTGTTCGGAATGGTTAAACTTATTCTCAAGTAATTTTAGTCGTTCTTTTAACTCTTCATTTTCTTGTGTGATTCTTTTGTTCTGTTTCAAGCACTCCTCATTCAGTTTTTGTTGCGCCTCAAACTTCTCAGCCATGTATTCTATACTCAATCTTAAATCTTTCATTTCCATTTCATATTTTTTGTTAATTTTATCCTCAAATATGCCAAACTCTTTTCTGAGCATTGCCTTCATTTCAGTTAATATGTTTTTGTCGGTGTCATCAGATAGGGTTCTTGTTTTTTGCATTTTTCCTTGACATTTGGTATGTTTTAACTGTCATTGAAAGGCAAGTTCTATGCTTCCAAGTAAGACATTTTTCACACATTAGGCCATCATCACTGTCTTTCACTAAACTCCTCCTTCTCTGACATCTTGGCAACACTGCCGATTCCCAGATACAATATTTGTCTACAATAACACGTTTATTAAGCAATAATTTAAAGTTATTCCTATTTCCTTTTATCTATCCTGTGTTTTTTTGTTTTTGCCAATTTTGCCAATGTCCTTATAATAATAACAATATTTAAATTTCGACACTTCGAATATTTCACTTTTAACTCGGGAATTTGACTCAGCTGATATGCACTGTTGCCACGTTTTTAGGAGGGAGTTTTACATGCCTAAATAACATAACTCGGAGCAAATATTGGGTAAAATGCGCAAATTGCACAAGAACATACCATATAAAATATATTTTCAAAAAATTCTTTGAAATGAAACAATTTTTGTGCAATAATTGTATTAATAAACTAAATATGTAACTTAGCCTTTGCGTTTCCTATTTATTTTTTCAGAATTTTTTTTTTAATGTTTCCAATGACTGTCCATTTTGCCATGCCAATTACTATACGGAACAGGCCAATAACTATGCAATCTGTACTAGCGGCAATAAAATCAAAGGTTTTAATATAAAAAATAATGTAATAATGTAATAATACAAGTGTGTACTGTACTATAAGGGCCAGTGTGATTGTGAGAAAATTATTTCTGTCAATGCTACATCTGTCACAGTCAACCTTGCCGGTTAAATAACTATTATTAAAATTCCTTGTGAAATCCGATATTAGTATTATAAGAAGTTATTTACCAAACGGGAACGCTTAAGTTGTCCAATCACTATAGCTTTTACCCTAATAATGCGAAAAAAAATATAACAGATACTAAAAATGGCTCAAGAACCCAAAAATCATAGAACAAACCTTTAAAAACAATGTCCAAGAAATTGAGGCACAATAAAATAATCGCCCAACAAAAAAATAATTATTCAACATATTCTCTGTTCCAAAGCTTCCAAAAACGTATAAAAAAGGTTACTATCAGTCCCGCTAGCTAAAAAGGAAATATCAAAAAGCAAATGATAATCTCAAACAGCAAAGGGAAATCGAGAATATTAATATAGTCGATAAACGGAAGCACAAAAAAAATTTTTTTAAATAATAAAAAAGTATACTGTAGGTGTTAAAAAGATTAAGAACAAAATTGATTGATTGAATACTAATTCCAATGATCAGATATTCCCTTTGAAACAACATTTAAAAAAAAATAATACGTATTAGATACATTGCTAGATCAAAAAATGTTCATAATTTTGTTTGTGTAATACAACAAGAAGATAAAACTAAGTAATGGGCATAAAGTATTGCCAAGAAGAGTCATAGCAGCGTAATTAAATTTCAACAAATATTAAAGATATTCACTTTTCCTAAAAGTACAATTTCAGAAGATCTAGTAAAATACGAGTTTAGTTTATAATGTTAAACCTTAAATTCAACTGACTTGAATGGCATTATAATTATAACTATTCTACACCCAACATACGTATGACATAAATAACAAGTCCCGCCTTTAGCACCAGCTAAGCAATATTAAAATATTTTCTATGCACAAAATATTTAAAAAACTGACCCTAAACAAAACTAAACTCGTATTTTACTAGATCTTCTGAAATTGTCATTTTAGGAAAAGCGACTATCTTTAATATTTGTGTAAATTTAATTACGCTGTATGACTTCTTGGCAATACTTTATGCCCATTACTTAGCATTCTCTACACAAACAAAATTATGAATAATTTTTTTCCTAGCGATGTATCTAATACGTATTACCTTTTTTTAAATTAGTAGTACTAGAATCGGATGCTATCCATAGGATGAAAAAATCAATTTTGTTCTTAATCTTTTTAACACCTACAATATACTTTTTTTATTATTTAAAAAAAAATCTTTTCTGCTTCCGTTTATCGACTCTATTTATATTCTCGATTTCCTTTTGCTGTTTGAGATTATCATTTGCTTTTTGAAATTTCCTTTTTAGCTAGCGGGACTGATAGTAACAGAGAATATGTTGAATAATTATTTTTTTGTTGGGCGATTATTGTATTGTGCCTCAATTTTTTTGGACAATGTTTTTAAAATTTTGTTCTATGATTTTTGGGTTCTTGAACCATTTTTAGTATCTGTTATATTATTTTTCGCATTACTAGGGTAAAAGCTATAGTGATTGCTAACTTAAGCGTTTCAGTTTGGTAAATATATTTTAACTTCTTATAATACTGTCGGGTTTCACAAGGAATTTTAATAATAGTTATTTAACCGGCAAGTTTGACTGTGACAGACCCAACATTGACAGAAATAATTTGCTCACAATCATACTGGCCCGATTACCTTAATTTTTAATTTACTAATCACGCACCTTTGAATGTGAGTATATTAATGCCTGTCAAAGTCATTTATGTCACAGTCAAACTTGTCGGTTAAATAATAATTATTAAAATTCTTTGTGAAACGCGACATAAGAGATTTATAATAGTAACTACCTAAGTAAATAGATGAAATATTTAGCCTTATGACTTAGTAACACTTGTATTATTACATTATGTTTTATATTCAAAACTTTGATTTTATTGCGCTAGTACAGATTGCATAGTTATTGTGTGTGTGTTCCATATAGTAATTGGCATGGCAAAATGGACAGTCATTGGCCAAATTTAAAAAAAAAATTCTGAAAAAATAAATAGGAAACGCGAGGGCTAAGTTACATATTTAATTTATTAATACAATCATTGCACAAAAATTGTTTCATTTCAAAGGATTTTTTGAAATACATTTTACCTATATGATATTGTAATAGAACGGGATTTCTAGCTTTGTTCTTATTTCGATTTTTCCGTAAAAATCACGTTTTACAGAATACATATCCAAAGGGGAAACTAAAAGGATGCTCTCGGTAAATAAAGCAATAAAATACTTTCGAAATCCTTATTGGTATCGAAGCAATTCGTAGAAAGTTATACGGTACTTTTTCTTTAAAGTATACTTCTAACTGCCTGTCGATCCGAGAGATGGTCAGCATGTGTTCAACAAACCCTTCGCCGGAGGGCTCTTTTATGATTGTTTCGCGTATATTATACTACATGAATCATATGTTGGGAAAACTGAAAAATGGAAAATATATGAGGAAGTTGGTTGTTGGATCTGTATCTTGGCCGATCCGATTAAGAATGGAAAAGGCTAAGCGCATTTGTGTTGCTTTTTCCCATAACGTCCAAATGGGTTTTTTAAACGCATTTGATCTAGTGCTTTAGGTTAATTAGGTATAAAATCTCTAGTACATTTATATAAGATATAGAGCATAGGTAATTTTGCATCTATAGAGAGGGTTAGTATTTTATTTCTCAAACCGTGGGATTGGAGCCATCTATTATCTATTGGCTAAATCTCTCAGTACCTAAGGCAAAATAGCCGACGGTAACGAGTACCGGGATTGGTCCGCGAGCAGGGTAAAGTAATCCTATAGGGTAGAAGTCATAATTATTGGGAACAATAAAACTTTAAGTGGGGTTGACAAGAGGTCAGAAAGTATAGTGACAAATCTACTAAAATCAGTTCCTCGGGGTTATTGGTACGGGAAAGTTCCAAGTTCGTTTTCGTAATGAAAGGTTTCAAAGGGATAGTTTGTACGGGAAAGTTACGAAAGGTTATTCTTACGCGACAGTTCCGAGTTTTACGTCTTACGAAAAAGTCTTATAAAAATCAATAGTTCCGTTTTCGCGCTTTTTTTTCTTCTGAAAGTGAATCTTAATTCAAAGTGCAAAGATGGGATTAAATATCAGGGTTTACGATCGTCGTTTAGGACTCTCCAATCTTAGGATTAACTTCAGGGTTTTCTTTATTTTAACTGAATCAGATTGGGTGGTTTTCTCATATCAAGGGTTTATTTTCGAGTTTGTTCTCTTTTACAGTAAACGCATGTCTGGGTTTTAATTGCATATTGGGTATCATTTCAGTAAAACACCTCTCTTTATTCTCTTACACTTATCTTGTAAATATCTTAAGTTTAATATTGTAAAGTTTCTTTTTCTTTATCTCTTGTTGTTAATAGATTTAAGTGTTTTGAAAATATAGTGTTTTGTTGCTTACTATAATAAAAGGGATAGGGATTCACAAGAGTGAACGATTCGCGTTCGCGTAGGCAGCGCCGTTTCCGAGGACTATCGAGGCAGAGCGGCATATATCTGATGAAGGCCCGATTGGTAAGTCGTATAATATTAATTAACACCTTAATTGACATTCAAGGAGAAACATCACGACCAGAGTGCTCTTGCGATAAAAGTGTAGTCAGGTAGTTATTTCCGGGATAAATTCTAAACTCACTGTGAAGGGAAGGATCTAGAGGTTCGGCTAGGGATACGCTACCATTGAGTCTTAAACGCTACCAGTTAGATACGTAATTCAATAATACTAGACAGTGCCATAATCTAGATCAATCCCGTCACAGTATGTTCTTGTGCAATTTGCGCATTTTACCCAATATTTGCTTCGAGTTATATTATTTAGACATGTAAAACATATTCCATTGTAAATGGTTGAATTCCGAAATGGATTAGGGGCAGCAATAATAGCTACACTTATTATGTTAACTGCCTTATGGTTGACATCTTCGACATTGTCATCTGCAAACAGCCTTCTTTTTGTTTCTTTCGGCACTACAATATTATATTCAGATTCATACTGGCAGTCGTTTTGAGGTAATATGTAGGTTAAAGGGTCATTATTGTGTATAGATATTTTAGTCGATTCCTTTCTTTCATAACTGTTTTCTGTTTCATCTTTTGTGTTAGGTTTAATGATTTCCTTTATATCTTAAATGCTTCCAACTTTTTTAGATCTTCTTCTGTTTCATATTGCCTTTTTTTGTTATTATCAACACACTTATCTACTTTAAATTGAGCAATTTTATTCACATTTTTTTTAGGTTTACATGGAATATATTCTGGAATATTCTGGCTCTTTATTATTTTCAATAAAAATTATTTCAGTTTTTCCCCTTTCAACCAGTTCATTTATACGTTTTTTTTTTCTGCCTCTGCTTCTTTTTTTATCGCTATGTTCTTCTTTAATGCATCTTTTTAAACTGACGAAGTTAGTACGAAGGGGAGCTTTTCTGTCTTTCAGTTTTGATTTCTTTCAAGGATTATTGGCCAAATGACAAAATCACCTAGTGACGATATATTTACTACGGTTTCCTCTTTGTTGGCGGATGAAGTGCTTGGCATTTGACATTCGTAATCTATATTTTGTTCTATTATAATAGGAATGTTTTCAATATTAAATTCCTGGTCATAATTAACACAATCAGCAGCCTCCATAATCAATAATTACCTTAGAATTTGATGATCCCCCGCGTCGTTCTAGATTTCTGATTTTGATTTTTTAAAAGCTTTTAATATCTACAAAGACTATAATTTTTATCTTCTACTGCTTTCACCCCTAATCAATTTAAACACATCTACAAGGGGTTTTGTCGTTTTATCTTTAAAATAAAGAAAAAAAAATGGTTCACTTCAATCACACTTAAATTACCTAACAAAAGTTTCTTGCTTACACTTAGTATACCCAACTAATTTAATCATTCAATTAATATGCCGAACCCATAAATCAAAATTCAGCATTATTTAAATAAATTCTTCTGCTTTTCATTCACTGATACTTCCTACCTTACACGTGTGTGTGCCATCCAGAATTTTATCATTGGACCGAATTTCTGTTAACATATCAATCCTACAATGTGAGTTTTGAGAAGTGTTGTATAAACATTATACAATTATTTAAGATGGGCATAATAAACGATAATTTGTACAATTTTTAACCATGTTATAATACTATGGTATTATAACATAGCCAAAGGGCCTTTTTGAAGCCGGTGAGATATTATCTGAAGCGTTTAGTAGTCCCTCCGTCCGCTTAGCCGGGGTCTCAGAAAATAAAAATTCTAAACCAACGACACGCCCCTTTGCCAAAATACACCTACCAAAACGCGTAAATGCCAGAAAATCGCCGAAAACCAAGTGTTCATATGTATAACTTTCCCAATACCATACAATTGAGTAGGTGATGTATATGAAAACTAGTTTTTTTAGTTATTAATACTTATTACTAGTGTTTTTACATAATAAGATTCCAGCATAAACAAAATTTTCCTTTCAATACGTCAGATCCATTCCTAGATGAATTTCGCTATATCATGGCTCATCAGTTGCTCTAGGATTCAACGGGAGAAAGGAAAAATGGTCTACTATGAGGCAGTCCGTGGCAAAACTTATTAGAACGATGTAGCGATATCTAGCGTCATTGTTAGATACTTCTTCTTTTAATACTTTGTTTATTTCAATAAGTTTGTTTAGGCTCGGAGTCGACGAATGAAGGAAAACAAACTGTTAAACCGTTCCAAAAGAAACTTAAACTTACTTATTTTTATAATAGGTTTATTAGAGGTGTGAGTTTGCTTTCGAAGTGTCTAACAAAGATGTCGCTAACATGCTCAAATTCTTCTGATACATAATAAAATTTCTTTGTTTAGTTTTTGAAAAAATAATTGGATTCTAAAGGTCTGGTGGTGTCTATATGTGCCAATCAAGCCCAAGTCTAATTGTGTTGAATACTGGATCATTTACCTTATTATTTCATGATATATAAATAACACAATAAAGCTATATCTAACCTTTTTGACAAATACTCATAAGAACTGGTCAGTCGTAAATTCATAAATACGGGTAAATATAAATTTGAAGTTACAGGGATCACAACGATAAAGGCCACACATATCATCCAAAACTGACTTCCATGTGAGTACATTTCTGCTGGATTGCCAAGAAGTTCTACAGCAGTGACAAAGCTAAAATAAAATATTGGAATATCGGTTTAAAATGTTCTAATTTAAGAATTGTGAAGAAAATAATACAGTACATAAAAAGCAGCCCAGCGAGGAAAACTTGCAATAAGTATTTGGCAAACCAGCGTCAATTCAATGTGAATGTGGTAATTTACTTTATTTTTCTTATATATTATTATTATCTATGAATAAAGTGTCTTAACTAAGAGGGTTAATGTTGATGGACACTTACAGAATTTATTGATAAAATAACGAGACGCCAACCAAATCATCAAGTAGAACTGGTTCGCCATCATCATCAGTATTAACAACTATTCGTATTCTTGTGGGTGTCCTAATAATGAAGACACACCGCACAATCATGAACTGTTACATGCTTGAGCTTTCTATTTTTATTTCCAACTTCAGTTTTAGGGCTTCTTTCATTATAAAGTCAATGTTGTGTCTGATGGAAGACTTCTACTGAATGTTCATGGTAAGAGAAAGCGATGTTAGGCTTGGTGAATGTAGTCCTGAGGAAATTGATCACTATGACTACCTGATGATTTGCTTGTTGCCTTGTTATTTTAAATTCCTATTGTTTACCTGGTCTATTGATATTGGGCCATCAACCTTAAACGGGCAAGATAAAGTAAATAGATTGATCAACGTATGTTGGTACTACCATCGTATAATAAAGGCCGTAATAGTACTAATTAAACGACTTTCTCTAACTAAGTTCAATCATAATTATATAAAATACACGTGGTAGTAGACCACTGTTTGGTAACGTATCCTTAGTAGGGTCTAGACACTACCTTCAACATATATACATTTTCAATCTGACACCTCCGGACTATTACCTTTATTCCTGCCTTATTACGTTTTTGTTTGAGAACTTGTGGTGGGTGGCTAGTGATCTACGAGGACGTGTATCTTATATAATTATATTTAATTCTTCTTCTTCTTGATGTAATTATGATAAAATTTCCTTAATCATTATTTATACTTCAATAATATATCCTCGTAGACCACCATCGTCAAATAATAAATAGTTAAATTCGGCCCCATTGGTTTCGATCAAAGTAAATTAACAATTTATGAATCGACTAGATTATTAATCGATTATCAGAGTCGACTTAACACGATAGCATACATTGGATAATCCCAAGGTGTTCAGGTTAGTGAACAGAAGACAGAACTACGGGATGGAATCTTGCTAAATTATTGCCACACTATATTTTGCGTTGTATTTCTTTAAAAGAAACTACCACAACATAGCGTAGTATTCCGGCTTGGCTGTGATACACTTCCAACAAATACCCTTTTCTGGTTAACTAAACAAACAGCCAAACCACTTTACAACTAATTTGTAGAATATGGTTTTTTTTTTTTTTTTTTTTTTTTTATGATAAAACACCTGCACTGTAGGAAAAATCCTTTAAGGCGCTCTGGGAGCGGTGCGAGTGCGAAAAAAGTGATTAACGTTGGTCTTGAAACGTTGAAGATTGTATTCATTGGGAAACACGACCTCAGGAAGATCATTCCACAAAGATGACGTTCTCCAGATGAAAGAATTCTTGAACAATGAAGTTCGAGGAGTACTAAGCTGAACAACATATGGATGAGCGGCAGTGGTTTGCCGTGTATTTCTGTTTTGAATTGCTCTAGGTGGAATCAAGTGGGCAATGTCAGTCGAACACCTGCCATGGAAATATCTGTAAAAGAGAGCCAAATCACCAACCTGTCTTCGATGCTCCAGGCTATCGAGGGTCTTGGTCAGCTCGGGGTCGCCGATCAGACGAATGGCTCTCCTTTGAATGGAATCCAGTAGCCGAAGGGTGTGCTTGGGTGCAGAGCTCCAGACATGAGAGCAATATTCTAATGATGGTCGAATCTGGGCTTTGTAGAGTGTCAAAAGTTGATGAGGTGTGTACAACCTTTTGGTGCGGAAAAGTACACCAAGTTTCTGTGCAGCTGCCTTGGCAATTGCGGCAACGTGATCATGCCAAGACATATTACCTCCCAGATTGACCCCCAGCAAATTAATAGACGGTGCCAGGGGAATTGCGTGTCCTGCCATGACTATATCCGGTTCTGCAATGTTAACCTTTTTGGAGAAGACTGCTGCCTGGGTTTTCTTAGCATTAAATTCGACTTGGTTACTGTCACCCCAAGCCAAAATTTCTTCCAGGTCTTTGTTGAGGCGCAATACTTCATGCTGCCTGCGAAGATGTGCGTCGGCAGCGGATGTTTGGGGAGTCAAGGTAAAAGATGAGACAAGTGTGCTGTCATCAGCAAAGCTATAAATTGGATTTTGGGTTTTCACTAGAAGGTCGTTAATATACAGTAAAAAGAGGGTAGGCGACAATATGGACCCTTGAGGAACACCGGCATTGATGGTGAAGGTGTCTGAGAGAAACCCGTCAATCGCCACTTGCAGAGAACGGTTCTTAAGGAAGCTGGTTAACCATAAACAGAATCCATTAGGCATACCGTAGGATCGCAATTTACTTAGAAGCCCATCGTGCCAAACACGATCAAAAGCCCTAGAGATGTCCAGTGCAACAGCCCGGGATTCTCCATGATGTTCGATGGTGTTGCTCCAAAGATGGGTGACATATGCCAGAAGGTCACCTGTTGATCTGGACTTACGAAAACCGTATTGATGGTCGCTGATAATGTTAAGCCCTTCCAGGTACTTTAGGAGTTGTTGGTTAATAGCTTTCTCCATTACTTTTGAAATTACTGAAAGCAATGCGACGGGTCGGTAGTTACTTGGCAGGGTCTTTTTACCTTTCTTTGGAATGGGCTGGACACGCGCCAACTTCCAGCAGGATGGAAATATTCCTTTTTTGTAGGATAAGTTGAAAAGTCTACAAAATACTGGTGTAAGTTCATCGGCGCATGTCTTGAGAACAATGATAGGAATTTCGTCTGGACCGGAAGCTTTATTGACGTCGAGTCCTTTAAGAATCCGTTTAACAAGACGCTGACGAAACACGATTTCAGACATTTGCGATTGAACTGAGGGAATGTTGGGTGGTGGTTTTCCCTGAAAGTCTACAGTGGAATGCGAGGAAAACAGTTCAGCAAGTAGGTTTGCTTTATCCCCGGCTGTGGTTGCTATTGTGCCGTCGAAACGTGTTAGAGGTGGAATAGTTGACTTTGTAAAGTTTTGGCTGACGGCCTTAGCGACTGACCAAAAGGACCTTGATCCGTTAGGACTGGCAAGAAGTTTGTTTTTGATTCTCTCGTTATGAGCTTCTTTGCTTTGGTCTATCATTTGCTTACATTGGTTTCGGGTGGTAACAAAGATGGCGCGATTTTCAGGAGTAGGGTTTTTACTCCACTGTCGGTAAGCCAGGTTTTTAGATCTGACAGCACGCTCGCAATTCTTGCTAAACCAGGGCTTGCCGTTAGAAGGGCGCTTTTTGGAGAAAGGAATAAAGGCCTCCATGCTAGTTAGAATGACGTCGGAGACCTCCTTTGCACAGACAGATGGATCATCCGAAGAAAAGCATACGCTTAGCCAGGGAAAGTTGCGAAAATGGTCCTTTAGGTCTTCCCACTTAGCTGATGTGTAGTGCCAAATCTTACGGAGTTTAGGAGGTTGTTCAGAACTAATTGGCAGCTCGCTTAGGGTTGAAATAAGTTTGTGATCGGAAGAGCCCAATGGTGGTTGTACGGTGACCGTATATAGGTCTGGATTTGAAGTTAAAAAGAGATCTAAAATACTAGCAAAATCCCCAGCTCGGTCTGGAACCCGCGTTGGTTCTTCTACGAGTTGAGTTAGACCAGAACTGATCGCAAAAGATGGTAAGTAATTTATACGTGATACCGCCATCTAGTATGAAATAGCCCAAGAAAAACTCGAAAACATTTAAATATTGTTCTATTTAAATTCCATCAAATAAATTTTAAAAGAAAAATAAATTTAATATGACAGCTAGCGTAGCAGTATAGGTTGTATTGTATCTAGGTACCATTGCGCCCAAAAAAAAAACTGGGACAGGAAAATTGTTGTTGTAGAGTAGCTCCTTGATTATAAGGAATATGTAAAATCTATTGAGGAAAGGTTATCATTGTTGTTCTAATTATTGTCATGGAAATGAATAAGTTTAACACCAAAACAACAATACTACATTTTAAAAAATACACGTGGAAAAATGAAAATTCGCATATTATGCCCGTATCCACCAATGGTACACGTTAATCAGAATTAGTTAATTCTCCATTAGCTTTAATCGAGATTTAGTTAATTTGCGTATCCACCAATATTTTATTTGCCTAATTTACTAATCACGGTTACTCAATTGGAATTAAGAAAAATTAGCTAGCAATCCCGCTTTTCATGGATTTTTTGTTGATTGTCATGGCAATAATTGTCAATGTCAATATTTAATTTATATGAAATAAGTTAAACATTTTTTGAAAAATCTTATTTGTAAAAAAAGGTAATTGGCCATTTACGTAACCGAACAGGTAACGTGGCCACAATTCAAAGACGCAATCTTAAGGATATATTACAACGAGGATGTACAAGACCGATTGAGAAACGAGCTGTATTTGGCGGAACAGAAAAACACCGAATCGGCAGAAACATTTTTAGTCAGAAAATGGCAAATATGTCAGAGAATGCTGCCAGCACTATCAGAAAAGGATAAAGTACATCTACTAATGAACAGGCTGAAGGGACAATTACGGGGCAGCTTAAGGGCATGGTCGTGCCAAACAGTAGAAGAACTGATCTCAGCTGCAACCCAACTTGAATGGGACTGGACAAGTATAGAGCCACCAGGACAGCGGCAACAAACGAACAATAGGGGAAACCAGTGGAATAACAGGAACAGAGACAATAGAAACCAAAATTCTCAAAATAGGCCATTCGCTTGTTACAACTGTCAAGGGCCACACTTAGCCAGGAATTGTTCAAATAATCAAACTGGTGGACAACGAAATCAGAGGTCCAGAGATAATTGGAATGCGGCGAACCAAATTAAGGAGTAGGAAGAACCACCAAAACCAATGACAGTTGAATATAATCTGGGATACTACGACATGACACCGGAGGAGTTAGCCGACGAAGATGAGTTCACACGCACAATATTAGGGGAACTACATGAACAAATATATGGATTCGTATATCGCGCACAAAATGCCGAAAAAAAAAAAGAGTGGGAATATGTATACCATGGAAGAAACATCAGACCGTGTATCAGAACCAGAGGAGGAAGAATATACAATAGTCAATCATGAGGGCACGCCTATGAAAGGATGCGCGAGATTGGCGCGAATATTAGCAGGAGTAGAACAAGAACCAAGACCATGGAGCGTTAATCGCACTATAACAAACGGCCCTCCAAGACAAGCCTTTGAAGACACCGATATTCCAGAAGAACTGTCTGATAATAGTGTACTAGAGTTCGACGACAACGGTATAGAACTCAATCCAGGGCAATAAGGCCTTAGTTGGTTCAAAGAAAATGACGCAATCTGGTTCAATGAACATGACGATATCCTGGAAGACGAACGACGACTAGCGGCATTAGACGAGGAATATGACCGAATGAAGCTAGCAGAAAACACGGCTAATGACAAAAAAGGAAAAGAAGAAGGGCACTATCATGCTAACATGGTTAAAGAGGAAGCAAGTGACGATAGCTGGTTAGAACCGAGCCAGCAGGATTGTAAACTAGAAGAGTCATTTGAAGAATCACAAAACATGTGGGAGGGCATGAATTTTTTGTCATCCCCAGACGATATTGTCGTCAAAGTAAAAGAGACGAGCCAAGACAAAGTAGAATTAGCCATTCCAGAGACAAGGATAAATCATGACCGCTATAAAGGATGGATCGTGGAAGCTGTCAAGGAGAAGTTTGGGGGCGATACCCCACTGTCCGCTTATGGAGGTACAATCACAGAATTATATATTCGACCACCAGATCCGGGACCATTTCGTGATAACAATGGAGTGCCTAGAAGATATATGTAAAACCGACTCCCCTCCAATGTCATGATTTTTGAAGGCCAAGCAGACAAGAAAACAAAACCCGATCAGAGACAAGAAGACTTGATAAAGAAAGAACCCGAAGTTGATAAGAAAATGGCATACAGTAACGATCCAGCAAGAGCAAGGATGGATGTCTTGACGCCGGCGCAAGTTAGTGTGCCCCCGCCACTGGCAGCACCCAGAAGAGACGTGGCCGAGACCAGGTCACGATCGGAACCAGTCCTGCCAATGTATCAGGAAATGGACAGTAAAGAGCCCATCAAAAAACCCAGAAGATACTCGGAAATGAAGAGACAATATATGGCCAGCTCGGGCCATCCAATGACCTTTGAAGGTGCAGAGTTAGAACCCACAGGAACCAGCAGGGAACCTATGTGTCTAGTCCGGACACATAAGCAAGTAGAGGCAGTATCAAGGTGTGTAGTCTGGACACAACAGCAAGTAGCGGAAATATCACGGTGTCTAGAACGGACCCCTTATCAACTAAAGGTTATTGGACCCCGGAAGACTGAAGAAACCCACTCAGACTCAGGCCATATAGGAATGTTCCCTGAGACACCCACACCTAGTTCAGCGGGAAGTCCGCGTTGGTGGACCTGGTTAAAGAAGCGCGGTAAAGCATTAATCCGGAGAAGAATAAATGGTTAGATAGATCAGACTAGGGAGTAGTATTAAGTTTTGTATATAGTTCTGTAGTTAGTTAAGTTAAGTTGAATTGTAAAGGTGCTAGGTATGTGACATGTATGAAATATTATTTAAGAAAAACTTAGTTATAAGTGGAAATATATAAGTTAAGTTAAGAAGGTAAGTGAAAAGATAATGCGCTTACACCTCGGCCGCTGCCTAACAGCTGGCAGCCGATGGTGAAATTGGGGATTCATCGGAAGTTGTCGGTTATGTTAGGGCAGTAGGAAGTTAGCAGTTAATTAGGAATAGAAAGTTTAGTGGTTGGTAGGGTGGGCATACCCATGAGCAGGAAACTGTCCATGGTTTTAGTGGCAGGTTGGGAGGGCCTACCCATGGGGGTGAACAGCGTCCATGGTTTGTTTTAGGTTGATTAGAAGGTTTAGTATCAGGAATAGTAGGTAAAAATATCTTTCAGTAAAGTTTGATGTAGTTTTGAAAATTAATGAGGGGTAAGATTTGGAATTAAATGTGTATCATGGCGTTCAGTTTAATGAATAATGAAATCGGACTTTTAAGTTGTGAGTATCATGACGCCTAGTATAAGAGGCAATGGATTTAAATTTTGTTAGTCAGGGCAGGAACAAGGGAATTAAAGAAGTTTTGGATTTTTTATCTAAAAAAATTCTGGCGCTCAACATTAGATTGGGAAACTTTGGTATTCTCCTTAAGATATTGGGATTCAATATAATTGGCAGGATTTTTCTTTTATTTTAGGAAAATTAAAAGTTTTGGGGTTTTACATGTAAGGAAATTCAGGATTAGGGAATAATATTCATGGGGCTCAATATTAGGGAATTTTTGAGTTTAAAGAGATATAAAGTCAGACATGGGTAATAAAATGATATTATAGTCAAATCGAAATATAAGGGAAAGCTGATTAAGGTTTTACGAATTAGGAAGTTTTGAGAATTAAAAGAATTAATAGAAGCTCTGGAAGCTTGAGAATTAGGAAGGTTCTGGGAACCAAGGAATAGTTTAAACGGGGGTTTATACATTAGGGCAAGTAGGTCTGAACCCAGGAGGTGTTTAAACGGAAGAATAATGACTCTGGGAGTCAGGAATTAGAAGTTCTGGGAATTTCGGAGAATAATGAGTTCTGGGAACTCAGGAAGAATTAAAGTTCGGGGAACTTTAGGAATTTAGGGATCTGGGATCCTGTGTAGAAGGAGGTTGGGGACTTTGAAAAGTTGAATTTAGGAGTTCAGGGAACTCAGGAAAAGCGAAATAATAAAGGGGATTTTAATCAGCAAAGTTAAGTAATGAGTTCATAGAGAAATTACCTGTGTTAGATTGAGGATCTAGATGAAATGAAATAATGTTTACAAGAATTCAGTATAGCTTTAGATTTGGGTTTGTTCAGGGTAATATTTTGAGGAGTATCACTGTCAATGAAAGTATGGGGAATAATAAGTTAGTATCAGGGCAGGATTAAGGGAATACAATTTTTGGTTTCTTATATATTGAAAAAATCATGGCGCTCAATGTAGATAGAGTTTTAGTGAAAGATCATGTAAATTAATAAGATTCGGGATAAAAAGATTTAGAAATAAGATCAGTTGGATAGCCTAGTTAGAGTATAACCTTCTAGTTAAGTTGAAATATCTTAAGTTTTGAAGTTTTGTAATAAGTTGTAAAATGTTATTTCGACTTTGAGTTTATAAATAAAGAAGGTAGGACGAGGTATCCAATGACACGCGGAAAGGGGTGGTCGTGTGGAATTCCGTTATTGTTTTTTTTTTGTAGATTTGCCCTCGGTCATCATTTGTAATGATCCCCAAGTTCAATCTAGGGGGGGGGGGTGGTGATACGGAATCCCACACGTATAAAGTAGTTTTTTCGCGTAATAGATGGCGCGGTATATAAAATATAGCCGCCCAATGTTTTCGTCATCGAATCTTATAGTAAAATGGTTGGAGTCTCGTGGACTCCGCCGGCTACCACCATCTAGTCGACAGCAATATCTGATGCGGACGAGTTAAGATATCTGATAATCAACGCGGGGATCCAAAGAAGGAAAGATCCCGGATTTGCGGCTCGTTCTTATAGCCGCCGATAGCCGTACATTCGGAATCTCACCGAATTTAAGTTATTGGAAATCTACAGTACCGAGTTAAAAAAATTCACTGGTTTTATTAGAAGAGACTTCATTTTCAGAGCGACAACGATCGGCCGCCGCATACTTGCTGGCCCCGATCCGATATATACTAACAACGAAAAAGGTGATAAAAAATATTCGATCAAGTCCAGACTGAACCCGGACGAAGACGAAGGCCACTATTTTAGACTTCAGGAATAGGTGCAGGACGTCGCCCCATGCATTTTGACACCCAAAACCTGGGATCCCGGAGGACGGCCACGGGTCCAAAAGGAATTTAAGAATTTTTCTGAAAGTTATTTTTGGACTTTGGAATTTCAAGACAAAACTTTTTTCAAGCTGCTGGGCCGAGGAAACCAGAAGAGGGCCAGTCATCTTTATAGGAAGAGAAATACTCCTAATAAAAGCCTCTTTCATTTGAGGGGTGGATCAGACCCCAAGCACAACGGCCAAGGTTCGAGCCCGGCCAAGTGACAAAAGTTCACCTATCTTATATTAAGTGTTTTGCTGGCCAACGGGAAGCATGCCAATAAAAAGTCACTCACCGTCACGCCAGTTAGAACCGAATAATATGGAATTCCCGGACATTGATAATATCTCGATTATGACTGCAGGAACAATGATGCCATCAGATGATGCCGGCCCTAAGAAGGGCATCATTAATAAAGTTACTCATGGCAACCCCTCGCTGCGTCGAGATGCGGAGCTCGGAATGCCCGCTGAGCTTTCTAGCCGAGGCAACAAACACGAGGACGCAGGTCGAGGGCCGTTAAGCGGAACCTTGAGTATCATGGTCGGAACGATATTTTCCATTATTATATTCTCATCGAGTCTAGATCTCGGCGTCGCGACGCCTCTTCTTAAAATGCATAAAATCCTTTCTTATTTGCAATACAAAATTAATCTTTGAAAATATTGCAATGCTAAATGTTTTAACTTCTAAAAAGTGATTTTTAAGCCGTTTCTAGGCATCGTATATAAAAATCCTTTTTATATCCAAATTGGGGCATTTTTTCTTAACTTTTTTCAAAAAGTTGCATTTATGCTCCCCAATTATTTTCGGGGGGGGGGGGGGGGGGGTCATGACACCCGGAGTTCCCAAGCGGTCACCCATCCAAGTCCTAACCGCGGCCATGGTCGATTGCCTTTTTCAAGCTGCTGTGACCGTTGACAGCAATAAACCTTCTCCGGCTTGATGATCTTACGTTGGACTGGGATATGTTTCGGCATTTCTTGTAATGTTAAAATACTTCACAATCAGTTTTGATGATAATTTCTTGGTTTTTTCCTTTAACATTACGACATATGATATATAGAGATAAAGATTGCCTTAAGCGGTTATATGAAAACCGTAAAAGGGAGGTTAGAAAGCTTAAAGGCAAAGACAGGCAGGAAATATTAAGGACGGGTGGTGGCACTCCCGGAAAAATCATAATTGATGCAGCAGATGAGCTACTGCTTAGAATAATAACCCGAAGACAGTGGAGGGACTGCCAAGTGAGTTTGATTCCGATGCCCCCAAAAATAAATTACCACGGTTAAAGCAGGAAGATATTTTTGTTACAAGACATCTGAACTAAATAAGGTATTATTTTGGTTAATGTACCATTTTTTTTTGATGTACCCACTACGGTGTGGATTGACATGGCAATTGTCAATGTCAATATTTAAATTAGGCGATCCAACGATGTGTCCAAATGGCGGCTGGCTGGCAAATACTGCGTTGTAATTGGTGCACATGACTATATAAATAATATTGCTGGTGACTTTTAACGGGTGACTCAATGCTTTTTACCAGCCAACCGCCATATTGAATCACGTGGTTTGGATTCCCTAATTGTGTGAAAATAGGTTAAACATTTATTTAAAAATATTCTTTGTAGAAAAAGGTGAGAAAAATGCGTCGTACAATTTGTGCGTATTTGTTTAGTTGGTTTACTTTTACTACTTTAGTCACCAGAATTCTTGTGTCAGTGTTATGTAATTTTTAAAAAATGCCTTTAACTTCAGAGCAAAAATCGATCATATTATGGGGTTCCCATAAGGGACATTGTAGGCGCATTAGGAATAAACAAAAAAACAGTGTTGTTGGCTAAATCCAAAATTCAAGAACATGGAAGTATCGTGAGAAACCCAGGTTCTGGTCGCCCATCGATGACGAAGATATAATTTTAATTAATTATTTAAGGGACAACCCATTCGGAACCGCTATTAAGACTAAAGAAGAAACCCATTTTCCTGGATCTTCAATTACAGCTCGAAGCAAAATTCGAAAGTCTGAACTCAAAAACAGGTGTTCTGTTAACAAAATATATTTAACAGAACTAAATAAGCAAAGACGAGTACAATTTGCTTACGAAAACAAAAACCAACTGACCAATAACCATGACCAAGTTGATGTAAACATGACTTTCATCCAAGAAATGAAGAAGAACTGCGCCAGGGGATAAACGCAGCATGGGATAATATATCCCAAGATTATACATTCAGCTTAGTCTTAAGTATGCCGCATCTGTTACAAAAAGTAATTGAAAACAACGGCGCAATGACTAAATATTAAACAGCTGCTTTTAAGTATATATAATTTTGGGATGTTGCATTTAGAAATGTTTATTTTTGGTTAAAATTTTGTATTTTTTCTGTTTTCCACTTTTGGCTTTTGTTGTTTTTGGATTTTTTATATTTAATATATAAGTCGATAGTTGTTTATACATGCTCTATTATTTTATTTAAAACCTGGAAAAATTGTCCATTTTTAAAAGGTACCTACGTAAATTTTTTAAAGCACCTTTATTACAATACTTTTATTTCGCGCCGTATGTAGTAGATTACCTACCAAATTCATGGTAACGCCTAAAAAGTTGGTGGCATAATTATATTGTTTTCATAATGACGACGATATCCACTTCTCGATATCCTTATAGACCAAGAGTTCTTTCTGGGACTACTAATTCTTGTACTACTTTTTTTTGATCGCAATGGTATCTATTACAGAGACAAACATGGCAAAGGATTAAAATTATTGTTATATTGTAGTTTAAAAATCCAATTATATAATATGGCATGTTTCATGATGAACTCAATAATAATTGTTGTTGCAAAGAAATTATTTTATACACTCTTGTTGTAAATATTATCTTTTCGAGTACCCTTGTGCCGATTTACCGAACAGGATCCATAGGCAACCCGCAATGCCTGGAGATCCAGTGGAAGAGAGAAGTTAGAGACGAGAGAGACGGAAGAGTTGAAGAGTCGAGAGTCGAACGTCAAGTCCGCGCAGAGTATTTATTGAGTCCAGTGTCCACAGTGATCATCCATCTATATATTTTGTATTATATACAGGGTGATTCACGGTGGATGGTACGTTAGAAGTATATGACGAACCAGTTAACGAATCGTTTTGAAAATTTGGTTGTTTATATAAACGGACATGCTCTATTTATCTAAAATATTTTTAATGATGCAGTGTTGCCACGTCTACCTAAAATTAGTAACAACTTCGTTATTTTAAATAGAACACCCTGTATTTTATTAAATTTTTGAACCCTCTATTACTTTCTTAACAACTTTATTTAATGTTGTTCTATACTTATCTCTTACCGTTTCTAAGATAATAATTAAATTGCATTTTTTTGACGAAAAACGTTAACTTAAAAAAATGTTGATATTTTTGAACTCTGAAATATTAGAGCCCCGAAAATTGGTGACTGGGTAAATATTACCAGGGGGCTTTTAACCCTATGCCGAAATCTTAGTTGCGATATACAGGGTGGTTTAAAAATACAGTTAATTTGGGGACTTCAATAGGTGACCATAAGTATATTTTTTTAAATGTAATATATATCACTGATTTAGAAAGCTACTTAAATTGGCTCATTATTTTTGTATAACATATCTATACCTAACTAGTCAAGTTTCTGACTTATAAGCCATTATTTGTAAAATTTGCTCAAAAATTTGATTTTTAGTAAGTATGCCATGACAAACTCTTGTTTGACATAAAAATTATGGCACTTTCTTTAAAAATTCAGTTAAAAATTACTGAAGAAAACTATTTAAACGCAGTACTTATGAATTTATTTATTTTATTTGGACAGTGGAATATAATTATCGCTAGAACATGTATAAAGTTTAATGAAATGTACCCAAATCTACCGCCAATGAACTTAAGGAAATTTATACTATTTCAGGATTGTAATAAAAAAAAATTAAATCGATCATTTTAACAATTGTTCAAAACGCTGTCCGTTTACATCCAAACACTTTAAGATGCGGGTATTTACCGCATTAGTCGTGGAAGATCTAATCTCATTTGGATTTTGTTCTCTAAATGCTTGGGTAACTCGACGTAGCAATTCTTCTTTTGAATGTACTGGTGACTTGTAAATTTTTTCCTTAAACATGCCCCACAAGTAAAAATCCAATGGATTGAGATCGGGTGATCTTGGAGGCCAATTCCAAGGCACCAAACGTCTTATCCAACGATCATCAAAAAGTCTATCGAGTTCCACTGTAACTTCTCTTGTACAATGTGCAGGAGCCCCATCGAGTTGATACCAACAGCTTCGATAATCTTCAAGGGGCAGATTATTAACAAAGTTTTCGACAACTGTTCTTAAAATATTTAAGTAGCTTCTCGATGTTAATGACTCGTCGTATATAAAATAGTTTAATTGATCGTCCATTAACATGCAGAAAACATTAAAACTAAATTTTTCTTGAAATCCAGCTTCCTTGGTGACATGAGGGTTATCTCTTGACCAAAAATGACTATTTCTTCTATTGAAAACCCCTTCCCTTGAAAATTTAGATTCATCGGTCCAAATTATTTTACTTAAAAAGTTTGGATCTTCTTGGGTGCGCACTAATAACATCTCACAAAATTCAACTCTCTGTTGTGGATCTTGAGGCTTCATGACTTGAACTTTAGTAAATTTAAAATCATGCATGTTATGCTGTTCTAAAATCCTCTGGACTGATGAATATGTTAGACCTAAATCATATTCAGCACAACGTATTGACGACTGAGGAAATGCATGAAAATAAGCCAAAACATTAATCTGGTTGTCTTCGTCAGAAGTTACGGGTCGAGGCAAGTTTCTTGGGGCTTTTAAAGTTGAACCAAACTCAGTAAAATTTTTCGGGATCCGTAAGAATTTCCTTAAGTTCGTGGCGGTAGATTTGGGTACATTTCATTAAACTTTATACATGTTCTAGCGGTAATTTGATCACACTGTCCAAATAAAATAAATAACTTCATAAGTACTGCGTTCGAATAGATTTCTTCCATGCTTTGTAATCATTCAGTATCTCAGTCGACCTATTGAAGTCCCCAAATTAGCTGTATTTTTAAACCACCCTGTATATCGCAACTAAGATTTCGGCATAGGGTTAAAAGCCCCCTGGTAATATTTACCCAGTCAACAATTTTCGGGGCTCTTATATTTCAGAGTTCAAAAATATCAACATTTTTTTAAGTTAACGTTTTTCGTCAAAAAAATGCAATTTAATTATTATCTTAGAAACGGTAAGAGATAAGTATAGAACAATATTAAATAAAGTTGTTAAGAAAGTAATAGAGGGTTCAAAAATTTAATAAAATACAGGGTGTTCCATTTAAAATAACGAAGTTGTTACTAATTTTAGGTAGACGTGGCAACACTGCATCATTAAAAATATTTTAGATAAATAGAGCATGTCCGTTTATATAAACAACCAAATTTTCAAAACGATTCGTTAACTGGTTCGTCATATACTTCTAACGTACCATCCACCGTGAATCACCCTGTATACGTTTACGTTGTTAGTTCTTGCGTTCCAATCATTAAATACCTTTTTAGTAAATGTGGAGTGTTTTCTACCTTTCAAAGGGCCATTCCGAGTATCCCGACGAGTGCCGAAATACCCAGCGATCAAACTGAACAAGTTAAAATAGACAACACTCTAAAAAATGAGTTGATTGCTCATAGACTTAGTATACCTAACAATAATCTTTAGAGATCCCAACGAATTTTAGCTGTTACTTGTTTGGTTGAAACAAAATTCTTTAGTTTTTTTAAACTAAATATTATTCTTAACTGTATTATAGTATTGGCAACCAGGTCGGCATGTTGTAATTAACAGATTGGCTTACCTAGTTCCCACAACAAGTTTAAATATTTATCTTCACCCAGGGACGTATATAAGGGGGAGGTTTAGGGTGTTCAACCCCCCCCCCCCCCAATCGAGCCGTCCGTGTATACAAAAAGGATAGAATTAAGAATATTATTATTCTTCTGCGGTATTAGAATTACATTTAATACAATTATTAAAAATCTAAAAACTAAGCTTAAAATAAATAAACTGGATTTCAGTGTACTTATTTAGCAGAGCCCGCTAAGTACGTAATGGTAACGGTAACGGTCATGAATGCTACGATCATGGTTCAAACGACTTCAAATTTCCAAAATGATATCCGGAATGTTTTAATACATCAATGAACAAAATAAATTGTATTTCTTGAATTTAAAAATCTTTCAGAGTGAGACTTATACTGATAAAGTTTCGATAGTTAATCTACCAAAAAAACGTATTAAGTATCTGAATTATGAATAAATCAGTTTTGGTTTGCAACGAGCATAGATGCACCTTTGTTGAAAAAAACCTGTCAATCCGGCCCTGTTCAAAATATTTTGATAAAAATTGCACATTTTACGAAGACGATTTCAGTTCATCATCACTCCAGAAATAAATTAAATCAGTGCAAAATCTAGAAAACTATTCACAATTAAAAAGTGCTAAGAAATAGAATGGGAGACGAAAGTCTTACAGGCTTCGCGCTCATGAGTATTCATCGGAATGTGGCGATAAAACTAGATTCCTTAAAAATTGTAAATAAGTTAGCTGAAAGAAGAAAGAGAATGAACTTAATTTTGTAAAAATAAGTACCGTAAGTTTTAATAAATTTTTTAATTATTATCTGTTATTTTTTTAAATAGGTACCCCGAAACTAAGACAAGGTTATACTCACATCAGCATAGGGGATCAAAACGAAAATGGGTGGTTAAAGCCCCCCCCCCCATTAAAAAGCTATAAATACGTCCCTGTCTTCACCAAACACACCAGGACTACCACGAGATGGTGCTAAAAGTATATACGACCCTAGAAGGTTGATAATATTATAATTTTTAGTTTTAAGACTATCGTTTGGAAGGTATACAGTGTCTGCCGAGGTTTAGTTAACATATGGGAAACTTTTTTATTTTCAATATTAACGCAAAAATGTATCCTTCATAAAAAGTTTTTCTTGGCCTAAAAATAATAACGCCACTGAAAGTTAAGTTATATTATACAGGGTTCCCAAAACAGTTATATTATATCTTAAAAGCATAATTAAAAAAAAAAACTTATGTATGTATGTAGTAAAAAAATATACTATGTATGTAACCGAAATGTATTTTGTAACAACTAATTATAACCTGAACATCTTTTGTAACTGAAAAACTTGAAACAGTTTAATTTTACTTTTAGTGCTATTAGTCCTTCTCCTATCCAAAAATGTATTCGAATATACCTCTTTTTAATAGTCCGACGCCACTAACCTCAACAATGTTTGGTATTTTGGCTGCTAACTTTTCTCTGCCAACTTCACACCAGTTGAATAATAGTCACCTTGATATTCTTTTTAAATAATATATGATTGTTGAATAGAAAGGAAATTTAATAAACATTAATGCCCGTATCCACCAACATATATTCTTGCTGATTAAGAATAAATTGTGATTAACTAGTTAAATCGGTATCCACCAATCAACTTTTTTACTTAATTGTTACTTAACTTTACCCGGCCAAATTTGGTCCATTAGGTGCTTAATTGCGATTAGAAAACGTCAAGAAATGTCATAATATGACATTTTACAATATTATTGTTTCGTAGTTTTTTGGTGTTATTGTGATTTCTTGCTGAACATTTAACTATTTGTCGGACCCCAAACAATGGAGTTAAATAGAAGATAAAATCATACGTGCGTGGAGAATACAAATTAGCATGGAACTCTTTTAAGCTTGTCGTGGAGAAATTTTTCGGGAATCAGATAGAAAATTGTAAAGAAATGGTGAAATTTCTGTTAAAATCTTATCAGAAATTAGGTTGCGACATGCCGTTAAAAATATATTCTTTTCACTCCCACCTAGACTTATTTCATGAAGTTAACGAATGTTAGTGATGAGCATGAATAACGTTTCCACCAGGATAGTTAAACTATGGAGTAGGATATCAAGGGAAATAGAGCCCAGCAGTTTTGGCCGATTACTGTTGGTTTTTAGATAGAGATTTACCTTACTTGCGGTACAAAAGACAATTAAAAAAACAACGTACTAAATGAAATTTAAATTACACCATGTTTTTTATTTAGTTTTATTTTTAAAATTAAAAATCTATTATAAGAGATTTTATATTATTTATTACCAAGTGCATTTTTAAGTTCATTGCCATAGGTTCAAAGTCTGTAGTCTCCCAGATTTTTATCGTTTCTAGCTGCAAATTATAATTAAAAAATATTAAAATGCATTATTTCAGTGGTGGATACATTTAGTTCTTTGTATACATAACATACCTAACTTTTTTCGGTATTTTTTACATAGAGAAAAGTGATTTTTCTTTATTTTTTTAAGAAATGTAGATTTCTATTTCACATGCACTAAATAAAAATCAGTAAATCACAATAGTGGAAGCTTTGTTAATTCCTACAAAACTATACAGAATAATTATGTAGAAATGCGTGTAATTTTAAAGACATAATTTCTGCTTTATTCTCTAATATATCCATATAATTATCTAATATTATTTGAAAAATATTCATCTTATAATTTAATAAAAAGTTTTTGATTCTTTTTCTTTTATTTAATCCAACCAAACCTTTATTTTTCGCTATTCTGGAATCTTTAACCATTTCAATGCTAGAAAGGGTTCACACAGTTTTTAAATTATATTTGTCTACCTTACAAAAACCAAGGACCTAATCGACGACAAAAATTAATACATTTCAATTTTTAATATACAGGTATTTTGTAAACTTTTTATAGGTACTTAAGTAATTTTAAAATCAGACGACAAAAATTACAAAAGTAGTAAAAGTAAACCAACTAAAGAAATACGCACAAATTGTATGATGCATTTTTCTTGCCTTTTTTACAAATAATATTATTAAATAAATGTTTAACCTATTTTCACACAATTTAAATATTGACATTGGCAATTAATTGCCAGCTAATTTTTCTTAATTCCAATTTAGTAAACTTGATTAGTAAATTGTGCAAATAAAATATTGGTGAATACGCAAATTAACTAAATCTCGATTAAAGCTAATTGGAGAATTAACTAATTCTGATTAACGTATAAATTGGTGGATACGGGCATAACTGTTTCCATATCTTCGGTTTTAGAAAAGATATGGCCTTGGGGTTTTCACAATAATTCTTCTTATTCTTTCTTCTTTTTATTTAATTAAAAAAAAACAAATTTCGTTGCATTTAAAATTTTTGAGAAAAATGCAGTTGTTAATTTTACTAAATAGCGTCCTCTATCGGTCACAACGGACTCCAGAACATTGTTTTTCTTTTATCTTAATAAAATGTATGTAACGAACTACAGTTTGTTAAATTCGGGCAAACCAAACCAAAGTTTAGAGTACTTTTTTAATAACTACTTTTGCCCCCTTCCCTTTTTATTGAATTGTTAGAGCAAAAATTTGAGAATAAAAGTTATTCATAATTCTTTAGATATTGCCGCACTATACACCTTTAATATATCTTTACTATGAAGATTTTTGAGAAAATCCCGTTTTGTGAGGGTCACTGTAGTTACGCCTCCTAGCGGCAAAACTAAATTCTTTAAAAAAATACCTAATAATTTCGCATATATGAGCCTATAAAAGTCAGAGTGGTCTGGTCAATTTGTTTGGTATTGCGATTGACACTATCGTATTATAGTTCTGTACAAAATATTATATATCTATCTTTATCCATCACTACTAATATAGAAAAAACGCAATCATAAATACCGATGAAAACCAGACTGGATTTGGACCATTATGCCACTAAATATTTAGTATAGACTGTAAAAGCTGCTTTGTTTTATCTCATAAAAAATTTAATAGTTGAAACTAAAGGGACAAGTGGATAAAGGTGTTAACTGAATAATTTAATAAATAAATTCAATTTCAATTCATATAGATACTAGAACTAGATTTCAACTTCTGACCTTTATTCACTACGATTCTGTAAATAATATTAATACCCAGAATCAGCAAATAAAGGTCAGAAGTTGAAAACCCGTTCTAGCACCTTTATAAACTAAAAATATATCATCCATTGGAGATACAAAAAAATCCTTACGGCCAAACTACCGCAAGAGTAGAAAAGCTTTCAAATCCCGATATCAAAACAGTACCGTAATGGGGCTGTTTTTAAAATAACTTAAATTTTGAATTTTGTCCCGCCAGTTACGCCCTTTAGTGCAATCGTACCATTTCAAAAATGATTTCCAGCGTTTTTTTTTCCCTGAATATTTATGACTAATACTTTTCGAAATACTGCTGCTCGCCCACCTTAGAGGGACATCAGATATATTAAAAAATCTAAAAGTTATTTACAATATTAATGCCCATATTCGCCGTATATGAATAAGCCGAGTTTAAGGCTTAAGCTCGCTTAACGCATCATTTTTGTATGCCACGTAGCCATAAACATCTTTAAGCTAGCTTAAAGGTAAGCGTCCAAATTCGGCGGCTTTATATTTAAAGCCAAGCTTATTTAGAGTAATGACATCATAACCTAATTTTTTTTGTAAACACAAGGTGGATTTTTGAATTTGAAGTGTAAGAAGCTGTGAATTTTAATAATAATGTTTATCCTATGGATTACGATGCAAATTTAAAAGTGCTTTAGTGGTAGTAGTAGCTACAGCAGTACTTAATAATATTGCTTGAGCAATGCATGATGGTGATCCCTCAAGTGGGCATTAATATGGAAGAGTTAGAATACTTAATCCAACAAGGAGACCTACCTCCAATTAATTCACAGGAAAATATAAAGCATGATTTTCGAAATGAGATTATAGAGAATTATTTTGCAAATCTATCATAAAAATTATTTGAAGTAAATAGTAGTATTTATATATAGGATCATAAAACCCATCTCTCCTACAATATAGATAATTCTAAAAATTCACAACATAATAACTTGTTACATGGTTATTGTCAGTATGAATGCAATACAAAATCGTATTCTATTTTAAATGCAAAATAGGCAAATACAACAAAATAACTTATTACAAAATTATCCATGTTGAATTAAGAATGGGACAACCTGTAAGCAAGCTATACACAGCTTGCTTACATTCAAAAACTAAGCAAGAAAATAATATCCTGAGTTAAAAATAGAGAAGTCTTGAAATAAAAATGAGTTTACCATATTCTATAAATTTTTCTTTTTATTAACAATTCTACTTCTAACAATTCTATTTCCAACTTTATTTTTTTTATTACAAGAACATTTTCTTGTTCCATATGATGTAACTGCCCTTCAGCTAACATCAATCTTTAATCTAATAGCAGGTCATATTTTTTGGCTATCTCGGAGGAAGTTGGGCTTTTTACCACAGTTGTTGGTCTTCTACGGCTTTTTGGTGTGGTTTTTGCATGGTCAGGCACCTGCAAAAAATCACAATTATGTACTTAGAAATTACTTTCAAAAATGATTCAAGCTTGTTTTAAATATTCTTATATTTTCTACGATTTTGTCTGTTACCAAGGGGGTAGAATTTTTTGCTAAATCTGATCTTATAGGTTCTTTTAGTTTTGTGGCATTATACTTTCTCCAATCAATATCATCCGTCTCTATATCGATAGACTGACTGATTTTATCAATTGGCTAGAATAAAAAAATGTGATGTAAATTATTGTTCATAAAATATTTCATTGTAATAAATAGCAAAAATTCATTGTTTTAATTATTTTTCTTGGTACTTTTCTTCTACTAAATCAAAAGCAATAAAATTAAATTCAACTTACTAATATCTTCCTTTCCGTACGTGCATGTATGTTTTCTGCAACTCCATCATCTATTATATAGAATGCCACTTCATTATTTTTATCAGGGTCTAAGTTTAATAGGGTTTTCATCTGCGTCATCATCAAATTTGTTTTTAAAACCCACCATTTTTATTGATAATTGACATTAAAAGGTCGTCTCTCTCATCCTTTTGTATTTTTGGAGGTGGGCCTCCACCGGTGAGAGTAACTTCCCTTTTTTCATCAGCCAAGGATTTTCGAAGCTTCTTTTTTCTATTTTCATAGCATTTCTTCAAAGTAGAAGTACAGCGTAATATAACAGTAGATGAACTAGCTTTAAAGTTGTCTGTGATCTGCTGCCAGGCCTTTTCCTTTTTCTCTCCTGAAGCCCTATCAGTTTTCTTATCCTTTATTATAGATGAATATTTGTTAGCTATAATTCGTAGTAAGTGAAGCTTCTCGCATGTTGTAAAGTTTGGACCTCTTAATTTTTCACTCATTTTGCTTTGTGAAAATAAATTTAAAAAATAACAATGATAACGTTAGAAAAACAAAATTGGAAATTGCAATAACATAACCAAACAATACCAGCTGACTTTTATTCTTGAATATTTTGACTTTAATGACACGTAAAACATTAAATATTCCTACTAAATCCAGCGTTGCCAAGATTGGCTTAGCTAAGCCACGTTTATTATACAGAGGCAAATAACGAAAAAATGTAAGCTTAACTTAAGCATTAAGCGGGCTTACGTAAGGATCGCTTATGAATGAAAACGGAGAATACGGGCATTACCTACTCAAGTCCCTAACGGTCCCTACTTATGATAACCACTATGGTCAATATCAATCAAGGTTAAGTATTAAAAATGGTTGACGATAACTTATTATACATTTTTAGGTTTTATTTTTCTACTACATATTACCTTGCTGCTAATGACACAGCCATGGGAAATGTTCCCATAGAACTGCCCCCAAGTAAAAAATCCTGACTGCTTTCATGTTTTACTGCAAAAAAACCATAAAAGACTCCAATTCCACAGGACACAACCAACAGAGTTCCTAAAACTAGATAATCCGCCCACGAGAATGTATTATATTCAGGATGACTTTTACATCTACCTAAAAATTGGTAATAAATCTGTACTGAATTATTTTCTAAAAAAGTAAAATTTTGCGACTAGACTTAACAGTCGCAGGTTGTGATTTTTAAATAAGTCTAGCCTTGAACTACACCGTGCGACATTTGTAACTTTGTAACAGACTTTTGCGGTCATTATGACCCTTTTAATAAAAAATATAAGGTAAATAAACAATAAATCAATTCGATAATTACTTATTTTATTAAATAACAAACGTTTTCAAAACAAGTTTAAAAAAATAACAATTCGTTTTAAATTAAAAAGCAGTTTTTTAAGAAAAACCAAGAATTGTTGTATTTTTGGCTTAAATAGTATAACTACATTAATTAGCTGCAAGAATAAAAAAAAATATCTATAGCCTCAACCAACAATAGTTATGATGATAAGTTAACATATAGTAAAAAATTAATAATAATTTAGAACTGGAAAATGTCGCTTAATTTTTTTTGCTCACAAAATTTAACCGTCATTACGGTCTGTTCGCGATAAAGAAATATTTCTTTTGTTTATATACCGTTTAAGTATCGTTTATATTCGCCCAATATTCAAATTCTATATACGCACGGACATTATTTTACCCGATTGGTGACTTTCTTGATAACTACAATAAAAAACAATGACTCCTCAATAGTTTTTCGCGAAGAAGCCAAATTTGATGTCAAAAAATATTTTTTAACACATACAGGGTTATGATAAATTAAGGAAACAATTCAATATCTCGAAAATTGAAAAAGCAACCTTAAAACCCTCGGACACGTCGATTTAATTTTACTTTTGCGCAGACTGTAAAATTATTTTGAATTATACAGGACCACTCACAAAAGCTCTACAACTGTCAACTTTGGTTTTTTTAATGGAACACCCTAGTTTTTTTGGATATTACGCACAATTCTAGCCAAATTTCGTATAACATAAAATATGAAATGGAAATTTTAATAATGCTTGGTACTGGTGATAAGACTAGAACACAACAGGAAGTTAGTGAAATGTTTAATAACAAATATCCCCATAGGGAACGCATAAGTAAATCAGCAGTGAGCAAAATTGAAAGAAAATGGAGGGATACTGGCAGTGTGAAGGATCTTACTGGAAAAGGTCGCCCTACGATTTCAGATGAAAAAAAGTTAGATCTTTTGTTAACCTATGAGGAAAATCCACATTCTTCGACGACCCAAGCGGCATGTGATAACGATGTACACAGAACAACGGTGGCAAAGATTTTGAAAAAAGAAAAGTTTTACCCTTATAAATTACAATTCGTTCAAGAGTTATTGGATGATGATCCACATCGCAGAAATGAATTCTGCGAAATAATGACGGACATGTGTAATAATAATCCATTTTTTGTTAAAAGGATCTGTTTCTCGGATGAAGCCACATTTTGTCTCAGCGGTGAAGTCAATAAACAAAATTTTAGATATTGGGCGAGAGAAAACCCTCACTGGTACAGGGAAAGTCATTCACATTATCGTCAAAGTGTGAACGTTTGGGCTGGTATTGTTGATAATAAAGTTATAGGTCCATATTTTTTTAATGCATCACTAACAGGGCAGCTGTACCTCGAGTTTTTAGAAGATAGTCTAATCCCAGCATTGGCTACTTTATATCCTAATCCAAACGATCCTGACCTCCCAATTGATCATCTGTGGTATCAACAAGACGGCGCACCGCCCCATTATGCGGCTAACGTCAGAAGATATTTAGATAATACTTTTTAAGGGCGATGGATAGGGAGACGTGGCGCAATAGAGTGGCCACCAAGGTCGCCGGACTTAACTCCCTTAGATTTTTTTCTTTGGGGATATATTAAAGGCATCGTGTACAAAAATAAGCCCGATACCGTCGAAATTCTTAAAGAGCGAATTCGTAATGTGATAAGAAGTATTCAACCTAATGTGGTTACTAATGTGCAACAGGAATTTGTTGACCGACTATGGCACTGCAGAGCTGTAAATGGTGGCCATTTTCAACAGTTCCTAAAGTAGTAGTTCTGTTTAATATTTAGTTCTGTTTTGCGATGTTGCTTGAATTAATATATTTCTCAATTTTTTGATAAATTTGACATTTTAAATGTCTAATTTTAATTCATTAAAATATAAGGTAAAATATACAACTTTTCCTTCACTTAAGTTATTTTATTTTACATTTCTTTAATGTATCAAATTTGTGATTCATCTATAAATATCTCGAAAACTGTCAATTTTAGTCATATGTTATGTTATACGAAATTTGGCTAGAATTGTGCGTAAAATCCAAAACAGCCAAAAAAACTAGGGTGTTCCATTAAAAAAACCAAAGTTGACAGTTGTAGAACTTTTGTGAGTGGTCCTGTATAATTCAAAATAATTTTACAGTCTGCGCAAAAGTAAAATTAAATCGACGTGTCCGAGGGTTTTAAGGTTGCTTTTTCAATTTTCGAGATATTGAATTGTTTCCTTAATTTATCCCCACCCTGTATATATGCGGAAACAAAAATGGCAACCCTACTTTTTCTTAAGCGGTTGTTTATAATTTTTTGTTTCAATTACATATAGTTTTCGATGAGTTAAATTTAAAATGTAAGCTAAATATATAGAGCATCAAAAATGTAATTAGACTTTGCACTCTAGGATATGATGTTTGCAGAATTTTATGCCGTTAATTATCATGTAAACGATTTTTGGAGAATGCACAATTTCTTTCTATGGAGTTCGGAACTAATTGCCACAGAAGGAATTTTAAATTATTATTTAAGAAAAAATATTATCAAAAACTTAATTTTTATGTCTTGAGGTCATTAATTAATATTGTTTTCTTACCTCTCTGAGTATCAGTCTCTCCCCCTGACCTCGGTAATATAGAAATACAAATAAAAAATACGAGAACTATTGTTTTCAATCGTAAATAAGGTAGGTACCATTTATTCTTGGGATGTGTCATGGCTGCCTATAATAAAGTTTAGTAATATCGCCTAAAATAAAAAACTTTAAGGGCACACCTAGACATTATACATTCTACTTGTATGATTGAATATTTTAATAATCATGAAGTGATGAAAATTTCATGCTGGGTATACAATACAAATATTTTAAAATAATCAATATATAAAATCCTTTAATAGCGAAGCATTTATATTATTTTTTACTTCAATAAAGGCTGACTTTGAAATTGTATTTATTTTCTTTTCAAACACGTTACTCAATAATTATTATAATATTTTTAATTAAAAACTTTAAGCTATGTAATAGTAACTTGATTTGAATAAGTCGTCACGTTACCAATAATCCGTAAATTCCAAACTAAGTTTTAAACTGTTTAACTGTTAACCATGTCAAATTGCAGCCGTCCGTCGTTGTAAAACTGTCTCTGAAGAAAAAAACTGTGACAAACAACAGACATTGTATAAGTTTTTCCAATTTTTAACCAAACATAACAAAAATAGTGTTTTACGAATTTGTTTGTTTACAAACATGTTCATAGCTTGAAAATGCCGCAATTTTAACAAGTTAATAATAAGAACTTACCTAACTTCAATATTCAAATATAGAAAACGTTCTAAAGTAAATTTGAATTAGATATTTGCCAATTTACCCGACTATTCTATTTCCTTCGAAATTAGCAATCAAAAACAATAACCATATGAACTTCACTGCATAATAATTTCTAATAAAGATCAATTACGATAAACAACTCGCACTCTAAACAATGCTTGAACTGGAAATTTCTTAAAGAAGTGATGCGGTTTTTTAATTTTCGTCGGTGGGGGTAATTCAGTAATTCAGAGTTGGTGGTATTTACATTAAGATGAAAACTTAATTAAAAAATCGCATATTGAAAATCGACTGGCGTTGCCTCTCAAGGTCAAAGTTATTACATAAAAGATTTTTTTTTAAATTTTTATTAATTTTTTAATTTTTCTTATTTTCATTTTTAAATATTTTTAAAAATTATATTATTTACTTTTGTATCCTGCGAACTGTGATATGAAAACATATCGCTTAAATTAATTTCATATTTATGTATTTTAATCATAATATGAAAACTACACCATAAACAAAATATTTTTTTAAGCGATTATTACACATAAACATGGCAAAGTACAGTATATAACTAATAATACTGTAACTCCTGTATTTCATCTTAATTCCTTTTATTTATGCTTCACAACGTTAACACTTAATATTAAATAGTTTATTAATAAGTGAAATAGTTACACCTTGAAAATGTCAAAATAAAAAAAATACACTGGCGAGCAAAAAATGTAGGTCACTATGTAAATATGCCATGTTCGCCCATGGAACCATATAAGGAATCGTATGATCTTCGAGAATTTCTGTAATGTACCTGTGAGATGTTAGGGAGCCATTTTGTACGAAGAACAATTCTGTGCGGGCTTGTTTAGTGATTCCTGCCCAAACTATTACCGAACAACCGCCAAATGGAAGACGCTCTTCAATATAAACTGCAGCATATCTTTCTCCTGTTCTTCTCCATACTCATCGACGTCCGTCTGAGCCATTGAGGCAAAAACGTGACTCATCTGTAAACGGTACATTTCTCCAATCCATGCCAAGTGATAGAAGCCTACACCAAATATTTCGAAATTTAATTTATTCCCTTATTTTCTTCAAATTTCCTAAGTGACCTAAATTTTTTGCTCGCCAGTGTATTATAAGTTAAAAACAATAATAAAGTTCATTTTCTGAGTTATAAAAAGAACATTATTGTGTTTTTCTAAGTAATATATTTTACAGTAGGTTTTTTGTTTTTTATACCTTAAAATTTAGAATGTTACAGTGGCGGTTCGCGGTCTTAAAAAATGGTGGTTGTGCGACTACAACATTAACTAATTTATATTTTAACTACGTACTTATATAGCTAATTTTTGTAAATCAGATCGATTCTTTGGTTCTTTAGCGAGGCAAACTTGTCAATAATATCGTCATAAAAGGAATTTTGAGCCATAAGCTCCAACAAAAATTCGTTATGAAGTGAAGCGAAATAACAGCCAAAGATAAAAGTCTTTCTTGTGAAATGGAATTCCTTGTAAAAGTCTTTACCCTTTTTAAACACAAAAAACTTCTCTCTGCCATCATCGTCGATGAAATTGTAAGAATCAGGCAAAATAGGGTATAAGCTTCAGTGAAAATCTCCTTAACTTGATGTGACGGGATTGATCTAGATTATGGCACTGTCTAATAATATTAAGTTATGAATCTAACTGGTAGCGTTTTAGAAACAGTGGTAGATCCTTCCTTTCACAATGAGTTTTTCCCGGAAATAACTAGCTAATTACCCCTTCATAGCCAGAGCACTCCAGTCGTGACGTTTCTCCTTGGATGTTAATTAAGGTGTTAATTGATATTATAACAACTTACCAATCGGGCCTTCACCAGATATTTCAGCTCTGCCTCGACAGACCTTGGAATCGTCCACTCTTGTTAGCGTGAATCCCCTATCCCCTTGTTTATAGTGAGCAATAAAACACTAGATTTTCAAAACACTTAAATCTATTAACAATAAGAGAGAAAGAAAAAGAAACTTTACAATATTAAACTTAAGATATTTACAAGATAAGTGTAAGAGAATAAAGAGAGGTATTTTACTGAAATGATATCCCATATGCAATTAAAACCCGGACATGCGTTGACTGTGAAGGAGAACAATCTTTAAAGTAAACCCTTAATATGAGAAAACACTCAATCTGATTTAGTTAAAATAAAGAAAACCCTGAAGTTAATCCCTAAGATTGAAGAGTCGTAAACGACGATCGTAAACCCTGATATTTAATCCACTGATTAATGAATGAATTTTTAAAGTAAGTATATTATATAAAATATCAGTTACATTAAATATATTGTTAAAAAGCTGCATATCGCAAAATAGTCAACTGGCGTTGACTCTAAAGGTAAAAGTTATTACATAAAAGAATGTTCCAAAAAAAATTGAATTTTTTAATTTTAATTTTTTTAAAATTTTTTTTTAAATTCTGTTTTATTATATTATATACTTTTGTATCACACTCCTGCTGTGACTGTGATGTGAAAACATATCGCCTAATTTGTCGATAGAAAACCTGTCAAAAAGTATATACCATTATTTCATTCGAAATTTTTTTCAATCATAATATGAAATGAGAACTGAGAACTACACCCAACAGCAAAATATTTTTTCATAACCGCGATTATTACACATAAAAAATGTCAAAATGACATCTGTCAGTATATAACATAATACTGTAACTCGTGTATTTATTATTATTTCAGGCCTCGACTTCGTAAATAGAGCCATTGTAGTAGCCCTTGCGTCGCGGTTACACACTGTTTTAAAGCGCAACGTCGGTACTATACCGATCTCGGGATTTATGAATCATTCCTTTGCAGTGTGCCGATTACACAACGTGCATTATTGGGTTCTCGCGAGTTTGTTTTGATTCGGAAGTTTTTACACACCATGCCAAAATTTAGTGTTCTTAGTGATCAAAAAGACTCCAGAAAATGGAACAGCTAAGAAAAAAGCTTGCAGCATTAAAAAAGAATTGAATGAAATACAGGGCCCATTGAATGCTAGCTACGTCGCTGGATATAACTGATTGCTTCATGGCATAAACTCGTCCGAGCGTACGAGCCTTATAGCTGAATATCCCATTCCCCAAAATTGCCAGTCTCTACATCTCCCAAAACTTAACGACATTGTGATAGCAGCTATAACGAATTAAACAACTAAGCGATGCTGACCGCTTGCTCGTGGCCTTATTTCATATAGTGAATCACAATCTCGTAGAGAACTAATATCAATGACGCCTAATAAAGACCTAAAGGAGACCCTGGCTAAATGACCCATTTCCACAAGACCTTATGTAAACGATTTAGAAGACCGCATCAATACGTCAAATCCTTTTGCTACCAGCAGCTCTAACAGCTTGGGAGAAGAAACCAGAGATCGTATCAAAAAGAAACCAAAGGCGATAAATCCTGAGGTTAGTAAAATCACAGGGAGATTGTTTTTGTTTCATAGCCAATGGGAACAAATTACTCAAGACAAACGTGTTTTGTCCTATATCAAAGGATTAAAAATCCATTTCATACTAAGCCCTTTTAGAAATTTACCCCTAGGGAATCGAGATGGAATAATAAGGAGTTTTTTGAAATTAAAAGTTCTCTTACACAATTATTAACAATTGCTGCTATTTCGCAAACTCTTAGACAAAAAGATCAACTCAATTCCTAACATTTTCTTAACGCCAAAGAGCGACAGTTCCAAAAGGTTTATATTAAATCTAAAATCGTTAAACAAACATGTTAAAAATGATCATTTTTAAATTAGAGGAATATAGGACAGTTTGCAAACTAATTATTGAAAAATATTTTATGGTCATCCTGAAGGATGCATATTGCATATTTATTAATTTCAGTGGCTGAGTCACATAGGAAGTACCTGTGTTTTTTTAGAATTTTTTCAAAAACTGTCAAACCTGTCTTAGCTCTTCTAATAGATAGGGGATTGCTATCCAATGTTTATCTGGATGGTTTTTTATTACTTGGAAATAGCTATTTATCGTGTCAAAGAAATGTTTTTCTCACCAAAAACATATTACATAGATTAGGGTTATTATAAATGTTCAAAAAAGTTGTTGGTGCCAAAACAAGTTGGTACATATTTAGGTTTTACCTTTAATTATATTGCAATGATCATCTCACTGCCTGATAACAAGAGATTACGATTGTTAAAGTTAATCAAACGATTTAAGTTAAAATACGATATACCTGCAAAATTAGATATTTTGCCATGTTCCTCGGTAAATTAATTTCTTGTTGTCCGGCGATGCCTTATACATGGTTGTATATAAAGCTGTCTAAACAAGCGAAATGTCAGGCCTTACAAAAATCGGGTGGAACCTTCGATTCTAAAATGCACCTTACTCCACGAATGTCTGATAATTTTAATTGGTGTTTTTCCCATCGTTGTATTCCAAAATCAATAAAACCTATTCACTTTAAACTTGAAATTTTCTCCGATACTTCCCGTACAGGCTGGGGCATAATTTGCAATAACCAGTGAAGACATGGTTACTGGTCTAACGCACAAAAACATCTCCATATCAACCATCTAGAACTCTTAGCAGCATTCTTTGGTTTGAGATGTTTTGCAAAAGACCTGCAAAATTGTACAATCTTATGCAGAATTTACAATACTACCGCTATAGCCTGTATAAACCGCATGGGCAGTTCTCAGAAAATCACGAAGCGGACAAAGAATCGCGAATATTAAAATATGATATTGAATTCGAGTTAAATCAAAAATTGTTTGACAAAATTGTACTACGCTTCCGACGACCTTATATTGATTTATTTGTTAGCCGGTTAAATAAAAAATGTGAGAAATTTGTATCATGGCTTAAAGATCCAGAGAGTGTTGCGGGGGATGCCTTTACCTTAAGCTGGCTCAATATAAAATTTTTCGCATTTCCCCCTCTGCTTTAATTTTGAGAACCTTACAAAAGATCATCGCCGACAAAGCAGACGATATACCTAGTAGTTCATCTGAATCTCTTAGCCTTGGTATTCCATTTTTAAATCTGTATTAATGAAAGAACCAATTTTCTTTGCCCCTCGTAAAGATTATCTTTATTTTTTCGATAGGTCACCACATCCCTTATGTCACCAATTTACCCTAGTTGCATGCTGCTTATCAGGTAAGCTTTTCAAATAGGGGCAGTTCCCGAAGAAGCAGTCGATATATGTATGGCATCAGTGATTCGATTTTCGAGACTCTTATTGAGAAATACAGGTAATTTTTTACATAATACATATTTTTTTCCAAATTTTAAAAATTGTTCATTTTGTTTGGCAACGTTGCAAAAAATTAAAAAATTAAATATGGCGTCATATGGATAATTTTATAAAGAAACAAAAAATATTAAAATAAATAGGGTATAATTTTCAAAAACAATAGGTTTCTGTAGCTGCTTGTCTTTTATAACCTACAGAAGTAAAAATCGAAAAATATTTTTGAATGGATTTCATTATTTTTTTGACTAAAGCATTTTTTGGTACACCCTGTATAATTGAATTTTTTTACAAAATATGCCCCCGGTATTTCTGTATAAAATCGAAAAACTTGGAATTTTCACGTTTTATCTTTTCCAAAATAAAATGATAGAGAATATCAAAATCAAAATGGAAATCCGACTCCGGTGGCGACAACAATCAAACAATTCTTTATGGCCAGGTTATACCTCAACTAAACTAAACTTAACTTAACTAAGCTAAGATAATTAAGAAATTAAAATACTACATTCATATGGAACCATTTATACATACAATTAAGGAATTAAACTAAACTAAGAAGTTGGTCAACTTTTAACTTTCTTAGTTAAGTTTAGTTGATTTGGCAATTTTCGTGCGACGATCGGCATAATCCGTGATTTCCATCATTCAATAAGTGAAGGATTGAAGCATAAAGAAGAATTTTTGATTTCTGCACGTAACCCTAAATTTAAAGAAGTATTCTTGGTCATGGTCTACCATCGCCTTAATCAAATTATGGAACATTCCGCATTCTCTTCGGAATCTATTAATTGGTCTTACTCCATACCGTCTAATCCGCTGTGTAGAATTTTTTTTTAAATAGGTTGGCTGTCATCAGCATGCACAATAAAAGAATAAATATATTTTTTTCTACGAGTGACCGCAAAGAATCTACTTTGCGTACACTTTTGCATACGCAAAGTAGCACTTTGTTAAAAAAAAAAACAAGTATTTTTGTGTCAAATGCGGTTTGTTCCCTTAGCAACCAAAATACATTGTCATACAACGCTTTCATGTCAGTTTAGAGGTCTTCTTCAAAATTTTCACTAGCATTTTCACCTATTTAAAATAAAAAAAACTGTTTTAAAAATGGATATCACTGAATAAGAACTTCCAGAAGATGTCCTAGAAGCCGCCAACATGGCTAGTTTGCAATTGCTGCCTGCCAAATCGCGAGAAAAATACGAGAGACAGTACAAGTTGTTTTCCAAATGGTGCGAACAAAGGGGGATAAAAACGTTAAAGGAAGAGGTACTTTTAGCCTACTTTCTTAAGTTAAGCAAAGAATTTAAACCTAACACAATGTGGTAAAAATATTCAATGCTCAAAAATGTAATAAAAATAAAAAGAAACATCGATATTGGTGAATTTTATAAGCTCACTGCATTTCTAAAAAAGCAGAATATTGGGTTTAAACCAAAAAAAGCAAAAATATTTACGAAGGAAGAAATATTCAGTTTTATTAATTCGGCACCAGATGAAATTTACCTTTTAATTAAAGTTGCCACTATTTTTGGACTTGCCGGCGCATACCGAAGGGAAGAGCTAGCAAATTTAACCACTGCCGATTTTGAAGATAAAGAAAGCCTCATAATTGTCAAAATTAGGAATTCAAAAAATCATAGAGCAAGAAATTTTATAATATCGGAAGAAATTCATAACGGAGCCTACCTGCAACTGTACAGAAAATACAAAAGCTTACGCCCGATAACGTTAAACAACCGATTTTTCTTAGTCTACAAAAAAGGTAAATGCGTTTCACAATGTGTTGGAGTAAATAGTTTCGGAAAGATGCCTTCTGAAATAGCTGCCTTTTTGAAACTGCCAAATCCGGAACTCTATACAGGGCACAGTTTCAGAAGGTCATCAGCAACGTTACTGGCCAATTCTGGAGAAGGAATCACTGACATAAAACGTTTGGGGGGTTGGAAATCTACTGCGGTAGCTGAGGGATACATCGATGAGTCCACAACTTATAAAAAAGGGCTGAGCAACAAAATTTTAAGCTGCAGCCCTAAAAAATGTGAAGCAGTTCCAAGTGCTTCAAAGAATGGATCCATTTCTTCCTTTTGCAACACGACAGTACTGATGAACCAGGAAATGACATCTACTACAACATTTTCACCTCTAGTTGCTAGATCTGCAATAAATGTAGAAAAAGCGACCAACTGCACATTCCATATTAATGTAATTAATAATAATAAATAGGCAATTTAGGTATAAGTACTTATAAGTGGTTTTTGATGTCAATAAAAATTTAAAATTAAAAAAATATATAGTTATTTCACTCGTAGAAAAAATATTGTTCCTAACACGTGCGCAAAGTAGTTTTCCCGCACTTAAAGCTTATCCGAACTCCGCTTCGCGTCGTTCGTCTAACTGCTTTCGCGTGCGGGAAAACATAACTTTGCGCACTGAATAGGAAAACTACTATTTCCGTTCATCTTTGAGAGACTACAAATCAAATGTCAAACAAAGCAAACCGATAATAAGAAAGGTTAGGTTAGGTGCACTTTCTTCTTCTCTTATTGTGGATATCATTAGGTGGTCGAGTTGAAGTATAAACACTGCTCTTTTTTTCTTAATTTAATTTATTTAGTTTAGTTTAATTGAGGTATAACCTGGCCATTACGGTGGGGGATATAGCATATCGCTCAAAGGCGATATTTAAAATTAAACCCAACACGCCTTAAAAGTATAAATTTCATTACGAATTTATTCTAACTGTTCTCACTCTGTTCTATGCTCTGCTCCTTTCGATTTCTATCCATTTTCCAACGTTTTTTCTTTGGTGAAAACTTTTCTATGACGTTTTCAATTAAAGCACGAAAATTTGTAATGACGTTAACGGGTGGTAGTGGCAGAGGGGTTGGATATGCTACGGGTACATAACCTGACTAGGTAGGACATAACCTGGTTAGGTAGGATAACAATGGACCAGGGGACCAAGAAATTAAAACTCTTTAAAAGACGTGATCTCAAACGAAAGTTTGTATACTACATGTGTGATCTACGAAGGATGGAATTGTGAAATACAATGCACTGTCTTTACACGTCAGACAGTGCATTGTTATCATGAATTAAAGAATAAAACGAATCTCTAAAAAATAACCATTGATCAAACCTTCCATCAAAAGTAGGTAAATTTATTGGTGGTAACTTTATAGAAGAAAGATTAACTTACCAGCAGCAACATTATTGGGTACTAAAGGTGGTGATGGGCTATGTTCAAATAAAAACTTTTTTCAAATTCCTCCCTTTCGGGGGCGTATACAGGTATCGTAGTTTTTATCGCATTCTTTATCATCAGCTTCAATTTCCAATAATTGTGCCTCGTTAAATTGATCAAGCAATAATTCACAACGTAGTAGGCGGCTTGTAATTCACGTAAATTAGAACCATCTTCATCTTTAACCGAATTAAAATAATTATAGAATCCTGTAAGATTACCTTTTATAGACCTACGCTTGTTTTTAGCTAAATCTGCCATTTTGACAAACTTACAACGAGTACCAGTAGGTAAAATATGAAAGAATTGTCAGTAATTACCACTCAAAGCGGTTGTAAAAAATGACAAATTGTAAAACCATTCAAATTAGGTTTTGTAAGAAAACATACTAAAAATAAATAAAGGACAAGGAAACAGGTAAAAACGGGTACAATCTAACCTTAACGCTGCTCAAAACTGACTTGGTGTATTCATGTATATTGTATCTTAATCAGATATGCATGGTGTACTATTCCAATCCAAGCCGTAGGAGAAGGTTTCCAGTCAAATTGATTTTATATTGTGTCTGCTGTATGTTTCCTCACAGATGTATTTCTAAACATGCGCTGCTGTTGGATAGAGATCTAAAAAATAATTGAAAACTATCCGACGTCGAAGGACCAATTTTATGTTCAGTAGGGTTTGTTTAATGTTGATAGAATCTCACGTTTTGATTAATGAACTTATTTTATTTGAGAAAAGACACAATTCTGTCAGTTATATGTTGCATCGTCGAGCGGGACATAGGAAATCCCATGTAATATTAAATGGGGTCAATTATTGGCTACCCTAATTATTTTAGAGAAAAATTCTATTTAGGTTTATTAAAGAGCACTAAAACCCACATTCCAAAGAATAACTTTGGATATTTTTGATGAGCCCGTTTACGGGTTATCGCCGATTTCTTTTTAACTATTTCTCCTTTTATTGACCCGTATTTGCGGACACCAGTCAAGGTAAAAGATGACTGTCAAATAAAGTTGTCATTTTGAAATGTGTGCTTTATTGTTATAAAAAGTCGTACATCGAAAATATTAGCCATGAATTACACTTCTGAAGAAAAAATATTGATGATTAAATGGTATTATCAAGGAAATAGTTATCAAAATGTATCAGACATGTTTGCTGCTGTGTATCCAAATAGACCGATACCTGCAAAATCTACAGTCGAAAGGACTATCAAGAAATTTGCGACAAAAGGCACTGTAATAAATAACTGCAGATGTGAAGAAAGGCAGGAACAAAGAAGAGATGCAAGAAATGATAGGGACTTGCAAAGGCAGGAACAAAGAAGAGATGCAAGAAATGATAGGGACTTGCAAGTTTTATTGTGCGTGGAAGAAAATGATGGGAAGATCAGCACAAGGAAACTAAAGGCTGACATAGGATTAGATCACACCACAGCGTTACGAGCTTTGAAACGACATAAATATTATTCATAAAAAATGTGAAAAGCACCAAGAGCTAAGAGATAGGGACGAAATACGACGACAGGAGTTTTGTTTTGGTATGATTGAAAGAGCAAACATTGATAGGGAATTTTTAAAAAACATTTGTTTCACTGACGAATGCACATTTACCTTAAACAATGAACCCAATGTTCAAAATTATCGATATTGGAGCAAAGAACACCAACACAGGTTTGTCGGAACAAGGACGCAATATCCACAAAAAGTTAATGTTTGGGCTGGGACTTTCGGAGAAAATATTATCGGGCCATTATTTCTTACACGAAATTTAAATGCAGAATATTTTTTGGAACTACTTGAAGATCATATTTTAACTACTTTACATGATGCCGCCAGGGAAAATCAGGAAGTTTGGTACCAAATGGATGGCTGCTCGGCACATAGTACCCTGGCTGTCCGGGAATATTTAAACCGTGCTTTTAATGGAAATGTTATTCGCTTAAATCATACAGTAAATTGGCCAGCCAGGTCTCCTGATTTATCGCCAAATGATTTCTTTCTCTGGGGCCATTTAAAAAACAGGATATACAAAGATAAAAAATACCCAAATCTAGACGAGTTAAAAAATGCTATTTCTGCCGAATGCAATAGAATTTTAGTTTACCAACGAGCGAATGTAAGAAGAGAATTTTATGATCGCCTCGGTTATTGTCTAGCAGTCAATGAAGGAATATTTGAACATCTTCGTAAATCCTAAAGTTCTAACAATTTAATAGTACCTACCTATTAATTAGTAAAATATTGAAACATGTAAAATGTCATAATTAACCTTGTAATTGAATACTTTAATTTAGTTTTATTCAGATTATTTGTACTCATAAATACACCTTTAATATTTTCGATGTACGAGTTTTTATAACAATAAAGCACACATTTCAAAATGACAACTTTATTTGACAGTCATCTTTTACCTTGACTGGTGCCCGCAAATACGGGGCCATAAAAAGGAGAAATACCTAGTTAAAAAGAAATCGACGATAACCCGTAAACGGGCTCATCAAAAATATCTAACGTTATTCTTTTGAATGTGGGTTTTAGTGCTCTTTAATAAGCCTAAATAGAATTTTTCTCTAAAATAATTAGGGAAGCCAATAATTAACCCCATTTAAAATTACATGGGATTTCCTATGTCCCGCTCGACGATGCAACACCCGGTATATTATGTGACGTCTTTTACTCTTCTGTCAAGTTACCTTTGACTGGTTGCTGGTACGTCTCTATTGTCGCAAATACCACCTATACCTGTTAGGTATGATACCAAACAGAAGTACTTAGTTGTTATTCTAGGTTTGGACTACCTAAGTCCTAATATTCTCACAATCAAAATTTTTATAGAAACAAGTAAAAACGCAATAAGGCAAAAAAAACTATACACAGGGTGTGTCAGTAAGGTGTCTGTCTTAGATAGCACCCTATCAAAGATAGGGAAAAAGTGTAATACGAAAGTGAAAGGGTTTTTTAGGATGCATAGTATAAAAATATTTTATGGTTCTAAAAAGTGGTACTGAAAAGAAAATTAAATGGGACACCCAGTATAATTTTCTAGATATGATTGAATGGGATAAAAACTTTGCAACCCTAATAAAAAAATTTAAGTGAAATTGAACGTTGCCATGTAATTAATTTTTTTTCCGAAATTTTATTAATTTTAAAGATATCGTTAAAAAATCATAATAACCTGTGAATTAACCCTAGGCAAATATAATTTACATTGTGGGTACGATATATTGATCTATGATAATGTTTTTTAAATCTCTTAAATCATTATAAGTTGGACAACTCGATAGTTTTAAAAATGCTTTATTTCAAATTTTTTTTTAAATGGGACGCCCTATTTTTCTTAAGCAAAAGGATTTATCTTTCGAAAACCTTAATTTTTTGTTAAACATGTCATATATCTAAATATCATATTTTTTGAAATATTTTAGGATTTGTCTTAATTCAGGGTAAAAAAGGAAAGTTCTAATTGAATAATTTAGTCAAGATTGCTTTGGAACAAAACATAAATAATATTCGTTTTCCCAGCTGTCATTGCAAAATTATTTAGCTAACATTTAGTGTTTAAATTTTAGTTTCCTGAACTAACTTTATCCTTAACTCAAATTTTCTATTTCGATAAAGTTAGTTCAGGAAGCTAAAATGTAATCAGTAATAAGGCACAATATGTTAACGAAATAATTTTGATATGACAGCTGTGACAAAGAAAATTATATATTTTTTGTTCAATAAATCAAATAAAAAATACCCTATATATTAAAAACTATTTAGGCCAGGCACTGAGTACAAAACTAGGAGGTTGTCTCGCAAAAAGTCAAATGGTGATGAAATTTAGCAGAGTGGTAGACCTCGGTCCTCAACTACTACACCTACATCTACAGATGGCGCTCCGTGCCACATGTTGCCGGTGTGTCCCACGAAGTGCTGCCTAAGTAGCTTCGAGTTCCCTTTTCTCTTCGTCGGATCCTAGCTCTACTGATGAGTCATGATATGACGAAACGCGTCTAGAGATGGATCTGGCGAAACAAAAGGAAAAATCTTCTTCTTTACTACATCTAAGTTTGCGACCATGGGGGAGTGCCGCTCGAGAGGGGGGGACTAGTCCTACTCTATCGTAAGAACTATTTTTATCAAATAGTTCCACCAAAAAACGACTGTGATTTTTATGTTAAGAGACAAATGTGAAGATTTGATTTTACGGTAAAGCAGACAAAAAAAAAACTGTTCTGAACCCACTTACTATATATATAAAACTAAACACAGTCGTAATTTAAAATTATTTGATTATAATATTTTGTCTAAAAATTAAACATGTTCATCTAAAAAACTAAATGTATTGTAAACTATAACATTTTTGGTCAATAACAAATCTAGATTAAACCTACTAATTTAGTGCTAACCAGATTGCACCAAACGTTTGGTGATTTTATGTAATTATTTTGTTGTACGCACAGTCTTCTTAATTAATGCCAATTAAATAGATCTTTAAATGTCGTTTATGTGACAGAGCGTGTTGGGTTTAATTTTAAATATCGCCTTTGAACGATATGCTATATCCCCCATCGTAAAGAATTGTTTGATTGTTGTCGCCACCGGAGTCGGATTTCCATTTTGATTTTGATATTCTCTACCATTTTATTTTGGAAAAGATAAAACGTGAAAATTCAAAGTTTTTCGATTTTATACAGGAATACCGGGGGCATATTTTGTAAAAAAAATCAATTATACAGGGTGTACCAAAAAATGCTTTAGTCAAAAAAATGATGAAATCCATTCAAGGACCCAAAAATTATTTTTCGATTTTTACTTCTGTAGGTTACAAAAGACAAGCAGCTACAGAAACCTGTTGTTTTTGAATGTTGGTATGTCCGATTGACGTAAAATTTGACACAAAAATAGAACTTGTTCCAATTCTTAAATAAGTTCATGAAAAAATTTACGGAAGCAACCGCCCTTAAACAAACTCAATCAAATTTATTTAAATTTAGCTTAAAAATGTCACCGAACCGAAAAAAAGATGGCTTCAGCTCAGTTATAGACGCAAGCAAAGAAAAAAAATTATGTTACAGCTTTGTTAGTTGATGATTTATCAACTAATATCCCGACATTGAGACAGAATGTTGAATCACCTATGCCAACAAGAGAGGCCTACGAGGCCTCAACTTCCAAGGCCAATGAAAACTCAGTCAGTTTGGCTACAGCTACGAGGGAGACCTATAACGCTTCAACTTCTAAAATCTATGAAATACTTTCACTTTCTAAAATAAATCAGTGTGAAGTAGAGGTTACCAACATAGAGTTAAATCAGCAACACAAACAAATGCTTAATAATTATCAGTGTGACAGTGGAAGTTCTTGTCAGCCCAGAGAACCCAATTTGTCAGTAGCCTTGGCTTCTTGGGCTGTAGGGAACAATATAACATAAATAGCATTGCGCAGTTTGTTAGCAATTTTAAAAATTAACAGGGTCTGAATATTTAAATTTGTACTCAGATCCAAGATCTCTTTTACATACTCCTAGAGATACCAAAATTACTGAGATGGGATCAAGGAAATATTTTTATTTTGGAATCAAAAATTCAATACAAAACTTATGTGATCGTTATAATATTAAGGTACTATGCCTCATGATACCAAAATAAAGATATTCAAAAAGTTCAGATGAATCGTTTTGGCCCATTCTTATTTTAGTCACAGGCATTAAAAATTTATCCACAAATGTGGTTTGTTGTGCGATATACCTGGGAAAAGCAAAGCACTAGCAAATGAATACTTATTTGATTTTGTACAGGAGGCCAGGGATTTGTGTGTCAATGGAATTTTAGTTAACAACTTAAAGTATTGTCTGTTTAAAGGTTGGAGACAATGACGTTTCTTGAACGGCAGTAGAGTAAACAAATAAAGACAATGCAAGTCCAAAACTCTACTGCCGTTCAACTTAAAGTATAATTTTCAATTTGAAATGTCAATTTCTAATCTTATCTTTTATCGATTAAAGGACGTAATGGGTATTTTACTTGTACTAAATATACATCAGATAAAGACTATCAAATTGCTTATATTTTTCGGAAATAATATCTTCTACTTTTCTTTAACAGATTACTCTATTAGAAACAAAACTCAACAAGAGCACCATCTCTTAAGAAGTATTTTGGAAGATATTTCTAATTTTAACATGATTGACAATGTTTCAATATTCACTGTGTTTTACTTGGTGTTATGAAAATACTTCTGTGCCAAAAAACGTTTGGGGGATTTTTGGATGCCCACCATATAAATTAAGAGTGGCAGTGGTCAATCAAATTTCAGAGAAACTTTTTAACCTTAAAAAATGTATTCCATCAGAACTTGCTCGTAAGACTAGGCCAATAAATGAATGTAAAAGATACAAGGCAACAGAGTTTAGATTACTACTCTAATACAGTGGCATAGTTGTTTTTAAAAAATCGATACCTTCCAGATACTATAAAAATTTTCTGTCTTAGCCTTGGCATTCTTTGCTCTAAGAAATTTTGCAAAGATAAGGACCTGTTAGATTATGCGGACGAACATCTAAATCATTTTGTTTTGTCATGCAAGAAACTTTCCATAGTAAATTGCTTTTCTTTGGTATTGTTCTATGAAAATTACGATTATTGCGGTAAGATTGAATAAAAAACTAAGTAGCATTAAACATACGCAGAAGAAACGAATAAATCAAAATTTTCTGCCTAAATGAAACCTGTTGTTATTGGGGCTTGATTGGGATAATAACTTCTGTTGATCACTGTTTATATCAATTTATTGATGATATTTTAGTACAAAAAACAACACGAGGTAACAAGTAACAACCATCTAGTTTTACATTTGAAAACTACTACCAACCTTAAAATTATCTTATAGTAAAATTTCCTATATAACTCGATGTTACCAACATAAGAAAAATAACTTTATTGGTAAATTGCTCATAACTTCAACACACCTACTCAATAAAATTATTTTTTTAAACCTAAATCTCCTCTAAATTTCTCAAATTTTATTCTGGCTAATGGCTTTGTTAGAATATCTGCCACTTGCTCTTCGGTTTTCACATGAATAATATTTACAATTCCTAATTAAATTTTTTGTTTTATAAAAAAATACTTAATATCAATGTGTTTTAGTCTCTTATTATTTTCGGGATTGTTGGCTATGCAAATAGCCGACCTATTATCTCCTATTATCTTCGTATAAAATAACAGGCTCATTCATTATGACATTAAAATCAATTAACATTTTTCTTAACCAACAAGCCTTAGTAATGGCGAGACTCAAGGCTACATACTCAGATTCAGTGGAGGAAATAGCAACATTTTGTTGCTTCTTGCTTGCCCACGAAATAGAGCAATTGAACATTTTAAAAATAAAACCCGTAGTGGATTTACGGTCATTAGTATCTCCACCCCAATCTGAGTGAACATAACCACTCAAAATATTACTTTTCTCATCAATTTTTAACAACAAAATTAAATTTAAAGTACCTTTGATATATCTGAGAACTCGTTTCAAAGCTTTATACAAATTTTCATTTGCCTTATCTTGATATCTACTTAAGAGACTAACACTCTCACATAAGTCTGGTCTAGATCCTAAAGCTGCATACATTAAACTTCCAATAATTTTTCTACATACTTTTTGCATCTTTAGATCACTTTCATCATTTTTTAAAGACTTTAAATCGACATTACAATCTTAAGGTGTTTTTATATCGTTACAGTCTTGCATATTAAACCTTTTTAATATATTTTTTAAATAATTTGCCTGACTTAATTCAGAATAGCCTTCTTTTAAATTTTGTTTGATCTCAATTCCCAAATCTTTCATACAAAAGTTTTCACTTAAAATATGTTTTAAAATTTCAATCTCATTATTATCTGTCCCCAAAATTAACAAATCATCAACATATAAAAGTATATAAAGTTTGTTCTTTTCAGTACCCTTACTATATAAACAATAATCATTTTGTGACCTTACAAGACCGTGATCTTGCATTAGTGAGTTAAATTTATTATTCCATCAATTGGGTGACTTTTTCAACCCATAAATTGACTTATTGAGCAATATCATTGTTTTGTTTATTTGTACCTGGCAGGGTCATATATACCTCTTCCTGTATGTCCCCATACAAAAAAGCACTACGCACGTCCATTTGATGTATTGGCGCTCCCAATTTGTTGCTTACAACTAACAACATTCGAAAAGTTGTTAATTATGCCACTGGAGCATAGATATCATACATCTCGATGTCACCATGGTCTTGTTAAAACCCCCGCGCCACTAACCTCGCTTTAAATTCACCATCACCTTTTACTTTGAACACCCACTTGCTCTCAATTACTTGTTTATTTATTGGCCACGGCACTTCAGTCCACGTAATATTTTTATGAAGCACTTTTAGTTCTTTTTTCATTGCTTCTTTCCACTTTTCACTATTTTTGCTCGTTACAGCTTCTTCATAACTTGTTGGTTCCTCTGGTTCAGTATAAAAACTCATTTCGTAATCTGTCATCCACTTTGGTTTTCTCACCTCTCTTTTCTCTCTTTCTGTTTCTTTGTCTTCCTTTTCCCTTTCATTTTCACTATCTGTTTCGCTTATTATATTGGGTATTTCTGTTATTTCCTGGATATCTTCATCCAACTCTAGCATTACTATTTGTTCATTTTTCCTTTGATTTTCCTCAGCTCTTTTAGTATCTTCATCACTACTCGGTATAACAACTATGTCACTGTGAAGTTCAACTGCAGTTCTTTGAGGAAAATAAATTCTATAACCTTTTACTGTGTTATCATATCCAACAAATATGCCTTCTTCACTTTTGGGGTCTAACTTTCTTCTTTTCTCTTTAGGAATATGTACTGAGACAGTTGAGCCAAGTTCTTTAAATATTTTTATGTCTAACTCTTTACCAAACCATAATTTATATGGTGTCTCATTTACTTCAGAGCTGCAGCTGGCTCTATTTAATGCAAACACGGCTGCATTTACTGCTTCAGCCCACAAGTTTTTATTCATTTTTCTACTATGCAATAGGGTCCTAGCTGCTTCAACTAATGTGCGCATTTCACGCTCAGCTCTTCCGTTTTGCTGCGGTGAATATGCACAAGTTTTTTCATGTATTATTCCCTTATTTTCCAATGACTTCCTTAAATCCTTATTGATAAATTCCAATCCATTATCTGTCCTCAATTTTTTAACTTTATTTCCTGTTTGAGTTTCAATCATTTTTAAAAACTTTTCAATATTTTCTACTGTGTCTGATTTATTTAAAATAAAATAAACAAATCGATATTTAGAAAAGTCATCTTTTAGCATTAGGAACCATCTGGCTCCTCCCAATGATGGTATTTCCATCGGACCTTCCCGATCTCCATGAATGAGTTCACCTACTCTTTTTGAACTCGATTAACTTGTTGGGAATGTTAATCTATGATGTTTTCCCAATAAGCATTCTTTGCAAAAAGGGTTCGTTACTTCATTATATTTCACTTCATTTCTGTTTAAAATTTTTCTTACTTGATCAAAATGAATATGTGCCAACTTTCGATGCCAATCTGTTAAACTTTCAGTTATATAACATTTTGACGAAGAATTTTCTTTAGCTATAAAATTCATTTTATACAGCTTTCTACGAAAGCGTGGAAGGGCCACATCCTACTTTTTTTTGAAATTCACACTTTTTTTTACAGAATTTCGTAAAACAACTGTAAATTTTAGCTGTTTTGTATAAAAAGTGTGAATTTACATATTTTTTACGAAATTCACAATCTATTTACAAAATTTCGTAGGAAAAGTGTGAATTTCGTAAAAAGTTTGTGAATTCACACTATTTATACGAAATTTCGTAAAAAAGTGTAAATCGTAGGTTTTTCGTAAAAAAGTGTGAATTTCGTAAAAAAGATTGTAAATTGCAAATGGCCATTACCATTCTTCATATTTTGTCAGAGTAGCTATAGCTAAACGTGCATCGCATATTATTTTTAGTGCAACTTGTGTAGTATTTTTGAACAAAGGATACAATGGAGGAGGTAAGTGAATAACATTCTCTATAGCTTTATGTTGCCGATTGGAATAATAGTACATTATATACCTAGGTTGAGAAGTGAGCTATTATATAGCGAGCGCTATAATGTGCGAGGTACATAATAGCATTCTCAACCGAGGTATATATAGAATTTTTTCTACTACTAACAGTAAAATGTTACATATTATTTTAATTGGTTTAAATCTTTGTTACCCATTTCCACCTAATTTTTAAAAAAATTTAAAAATCAAGTCACCTGGGATTTTACTTGTCAAAATAAAAAATAAAATTAAAGAAATGCGTTCTTAGCTGTCAGTATTTTCAAAATTAACAGGGTCTGAATATTTAAATTTGTACTCAGATCCAAGATCTCTTTTACATACTCCTAGAGATACCAAAATTACTGAGATGGGATCAAGGAAATATTTTTATTTTGGAATCAAAAATTCAATACAAAACTTATGTGATCGTTATAATATTAAGGTACTATGCCTCATGATACCAAAATAAAGATATTCAAAAAGTTCAGATGAATCGTTTTGGCCCATTCTTATTTTAGTCACAGGCATTAAAAATTTATCCACAAATGTGGTTTGTTGTGCGATATACCTGGGAAAAGCAAAGCACTAGCAAATGAATACTTATTTGATTTTGTACAGGAGGCCAGGGATTTGTGTGTCAATGGAATTTTAGTTAACAACTTAAAGTATTGTCTGTTTAAAGGTTGGAGACAATGACGTTTCTTGAACGGCAGTAGAGTAAACAAATAAAGACAATGCAAGTCCAAAACTCTACTGCCGTTCAACTTAAAGTATAATTTTCAATTTGAAATGTCAATTTCTAATCTTATCTTTTATCGATTAAAGGACGTAATGGGTATTTTACTTGTACTAAATATACATCAGATAAAGACTATCAAATTGCTTATATTTTTCGGAAATAATATCTTCTACTTTTCTTTAACAGATTACTCTATTAGAAACAAAACTCAACAAGAGCACCATCTCTTAAGAAGTATTTTGGAAGATATTTCTAATTTTAACATGATTGACAATGTTTCAATATTCACTGTGTTTTACTTGGTGTTATGAAAATACTTCTGTGCCAAAAAACGTTTGGGGGATTTTTGGATGCCCACCATATAAATTAAGAGTGGCAGTGGTCAATCAAATTTCAGAGAAACTTTTTAACCTTAAAAAATGTATTCCATCAGAACTTGCTCGTAAGACTAGGCCAATAAATGAATGTAAAAGATACAAGGCAACAGAGTTTAGATTACTACTCTAATACAGTGGCATAGTTGTTTTTAAAAAATCGATACCTTCCAGATACTATAAAAATTTTCTGTCTTAGCCTTGGCATTCTTTGCTCTAAGAAATTTTGCAAAGATAAGGACCTGTTAGATTATGCGGACGAACATCTAAATCATTTTGTTTTGTCATGCAAGAAACTTTCCATAGTAAATTGCTTTTCTTTGGTATTGTTCTATGAAAATTACGATTATTGCGGTAAGATTGAATAAAAAACTAAGTAGCATTAAACATACGCGGAAGAAACGAATAAATCAAAATTTTCTGCCTAAATGAAACCTGTTGTTATTGGGGCTTGATTGGGATAATAACTTCTGTTGATCACTGTTTATATCAATTTATTGATGATATTTTAGTACAAAAAACAACACGAGGTAACAAGTAACAACCATCTAGTTTTACATTTGAAAACTACTACCAACCTTAAAATTATCTTATAGTAAAATTTCCTATATAACTCGATGTTACCAACATAAGAAAAATAACTTTATTGGTAAATTGCTCATAACTTCAACACACCTACTCAATAAAATTATTTTTTTAAACCTAAATCTCCTCTAAATTTCTCAAATTTTATTCTGGCTAATGGCTTTGTTAGAATATCTGCCACTTGCTCTTCGGTTTTCACATGAATAATATTTACAATTCCTAATTAAATTTTTTGTTTTATAAAAAAATACTTAATATCAATGTGTTTTAGTCTCTTATTATTTTCGGGATTGTTGGCTATGCAAATAGCCGACCTATTATCTCCTATTATCTTCGTATAAAATAACAGGCTCATTCATTATGACATTAAAATCAATTAACATTTTTCTTAACCAACAAGCCTTAGTAATGGCGAGACTCAAGGCTACATACTCAGATTCAGTGGAGGAAATAGCAACATTTTGTTGCTTCTTGCTTGCCCACGAAATAGAGCAATTGAACATTTTAAAAATAAAACCCGTAGTGGATTTACGGTCATTAGTATCTCCACCCCAATCTGAGTGAACATAACCACTCAAAATATTACTTTTCTCATCAATTTTTAACAACAAAATTAAATTTAAAGTACCTTTGATATATCTGAGAACTCGTTTCAAAGCTTTATACAAATTTTCATTTGCCTTATCTTGATATCTACTTAAGAGACTAACACTCTCACATAAGTCTGGTCTAGATCCTAAAGCTGCATACATTAAACTTCCAATAATTTTTCTACATACTTTTTGCATCTTTAGATCACTTTCATCATTTTTTAAAGACTTTAAATCGACATTACAATCTTAAGGTGTTTTTATATCGTTACAGTCTTGCATATTAAACCTTTTTAATATATTTTTTAAATAATTTGCCTGACTTAATTCAGAATAGCCTTCTTTTAAATTTTGTTTGATCTCAATTCCCAAATCTTTCATACAAAAGTTTTCACTTAAAATATGTTTTAAAATTTCAATCTCATTATTATCTGTCCCCAAAATTAACAAATCATCAACATATAAAAGTATATAAAGTTTGTTCTTTTCAGTACCCTTACTATATAAACAATAATCATTTTGTGACCTTACAAGACCGTGATCTTGCATTAGTGAGTTAAATTTATTATTCCATCAATTGGGTGACTTTTTCAACCCATAAATTGACTTATTGAGCAATATCATTGTTTTGTTTATTTGTACCTGGCAGGGTCATATATACCTCTTCCTGTATGTCCCCATACAAAAAAGCACTACGCACGTCCATTTGATGTATTGGCGCTCCCAATTTGTTGCTTACAACTAACAACATTCGAAAAGTTGTTAATTATGCCACTGGAGCATAGATATCATACATCTCGATGTCACCATGGTCTTGTTAAAACCCCCGCGCCACTAACCTCGCTTTAAATTCACCATCACCTTTTACTTTGAACACCCACTTGCTCTCAATTACTTGTTTATTTATTGGCCACGGCACTTCAGTCCACGTAATATTTTTATGAAGCACTTTTAGTTCTTTTTTCATTGCTTCTTTCCACTTTTCACTATTTTTGCTCGTTACAGCTTCTTCATAACTTGTTGGTTCCTCTGGTTCAGTATAAAAACTCATTTCGTAATCTGTCATCCACTTTGGTTTTCTCACCTCTCTTTTCTCTCTTTCTGTTTCTTTGTCTTCCTTTTCCCTTTCATTTTCACTATCTGTTTCGCTTATTATATTGGGTATTTCTGTTATTTCCTGGATATCTTCATCCAACTCTAGCATTACTATTTGTTCATTTTTCCTTTGATTTTCCTCAGCTCTTTTAGTATCTTCATCACTACTCGGTATAACAACTATGTCACTGTGAAGTTCAACTGCAGTTCTTTGAGGAAAATAAATTCTATAACCTTTTACTGTGTTATCATATCCAACAAATATGCCTTCTTCACTTTTGGGGTCTAACTTTCTTCTTTTCTCTTTAGGAATATGTACTGAGACAGTTGAGCCAAGTTCTTTAAATATTTTTATGTCTAACTCTTTACCAAACCATAATTTATATGGTGTCTCATTTACTTCAGAGCTGCAGCTGGCTCTATTTAATGCAAACACGGCTGCATTTACTGCTTCAGCCCACAAGTTTTTATTCATTTTTCTACTATGCAATAGGGTCCTAGCTGCTTCAACTAATGTGCGCATTTCACGCTCAGCTCTTCCGTTTTGCTGCGGTGAATATGCACAAGTTTTTTCATGTATTATTCCCTTATTTTCCAATGACTTCCTTAAATCCTTATTGATAAATTCCAATCCATTATCTGTCCTCAATTTTTTAACTTTATTTCCTGTTTGAGTTTCAATCATTTTTAAAAACTTTTCAATATTTTCTACTGTGTCTGATTTATTTAAAATAAAATAAACAAATCGATATTTAGAAAAGTCATCTTTTAGCATTAGGAACCATCTGGCTCCTCCCAATGATGGTATTTCCATCGGACCTTCCCGATCTCCATGAATGAGTTCACCTACTCTTTTTGAACTCGATTTACTTGTTGGGAATGTTAATCTATGATGTTTTCCCAATAAGCATTCTTTGCAAAAAGGGTTCGTTACTTCATTATATTTCACTTCATTTCTGTTTAAAATTTTTCTTACTTGATCAAAATGAATATGTGCCAACTTTCGATGCCAATCTGTTAAACTTTCAGTTATATAACATTTTGACGAAGAATTTTCTTTAGCTATAAAATTCATTTTATACAGCTTTCTACGAAAGCGTGGAAGGGCCACATCCTACTTTTTTTTGAAATTCACACTTTTTTTTACAGAATTTCGTAAAACAACTGTAAATTTTAGCTGTTTTGTATAAAAAGTGTGAATTTACATATTTTTTACGAAATTCACAATCTATTTACAAAATTTCGTAGGAAAAGTGTGAATTTCGTAAAAAGTTTGTGAATTCACACTATTTATACGAAATTTCGTAAAAAAGTGTAAATCGTAGGTTTTTCGTAAAAAAGTGTGAATTTCGTAAAAAAGATTGTAAATTGCAAATGGCCATTACCATTCTTCATTTTTTGTCAGAGTAGCTATAGCTAAACGTGCATCGCATATTATTTTTAGTGCAACTTGTGTAGTATTTTTGAACAAAGGATACAATGGAGGAGGTAAGTGAATAACATTCTCTATAGCTTTATGTTGCCGATTGGAATAATAGTACATTATATACCTAGGTTGAGAAGTGAGCTATTATATAGCGAGCGCTATAATGTGCGAGGTACATAATAGCATTCTCAACCGAGGTATATATAGAATTTTTTCTACTACTAACAGTAAAATGTTACATATTATTTTAATTGGTTTAAATCTTTGTTACCCATTTCCACCTAATTTTTAAAAAAATTTAAAAATCAAGTCACCTGGGATTTTACTTGTCAAAATAAAAAATAAAATTAAAGAAATGCGTTCTTAGCTGTCAGTATTTGGTAAATATTCGCGTTAGATAAAATTATAAAATGTCTGAAATTAATGACAGTTTCCTAAGTATCTTCCTAATTATAATAAAAAGTCCTATTTTATTAATAATTTGATCCTATTTTTCGGAATTTCTTTATTTAAAATGGTCCAATAATATGATAAAGAAACGGTAAGTTAAGTTATAAAATTGTCTGTAACAACCTCATTGAACAGCTGTTTTTCCTTATTGACCTAGGTAATTTTTTATTATCATTATTAACCTAGGTGTAGAATTGTTACTTCTCGATAGAGCAATGGAGTAAATAATGACGATTTCTCAAGTAAGTAGTAGAAAAAATTAATTATTAGGTAGGTAGATTCAAACGAGCTATTTATGTTAGATACACGTGCTAAAAGGAGTCTTTAAAATTAATTTTAATTACGTTAATTTTTAATTTTAAAAACAATTGTTCATTACGTAGGTCTATTAGTTTGCTAAATTTAAGGTTATTGCAAAACTTTTCATTCTAACTCATGCGTAAATAGGTATATTCCCCGCATTTGATTTGACTGCTTGCCCGAACTCGGTTTGCATCGCTCGGGTCAACTCCGGTCGCGTGCGGGAAAGCAAACTTGATTGTCTGAACTTGATACTAACTAAACTATATTATTTATTTTAGGATGACTTAACGATCAGTAAAATATTGAAATATTTTTCTTATGGGTTTAAGCAAAAATAAATTTTATTAATGCTACGGACTTTAAATGGTATTATAATTTCACACAGAACCCTTAAAAGAGTACTACAAAAAGCGAATCGCTACAGAAGAAAAAATTATTCTTCTATTAGGGACATAGTCCATTTTATTGAGAATGAGATAAAAGGATCTGGGCAGTTACATGGTTATAGGTGGATGCATCTTAAATGTATTCAAAATAACTTAGTTGTTACTCAGGAAGTAGTCTCTGAAATTTTGCGTGTTTTGGACCCAGAGGGACACGATATACGTAAACGAAAAATACTTAGGAGGCGCCAGTATTTAAATAAAGGACCCAACTTTTTATGGCATATAGACTCTTATGATAAATTAAAACCCTACGGAATATGCATAAACGGATGTATAGACGGATTTTCCAGGCACATCATTTGGCTAAGAATGGGGCCCACCTCAAATGATCCCAAAGTAAGTCATGAATGAAAAATTTGAACCCTGTATGACTTTCACCTAAAATTGTCTCTTATGTGCAAGCATAAAAATTGAAAAAAAAAACGAATAGATGTTGGTGGTAGAATTCGTCCCGTTTAATAAAGTATCAGGGCCAAGTTCAATCTGCATTTCATTTTGCCCAAAAAAAGTAAAATTTACTTGCCTCAAATTACAAATATTACAGAAAAAGAATTAAACTTATAAACAAAATACCTAAATTTCATGTACTTAAGTAGTGCTTATTTTTAGGTAAAAATATCACATTCGTGTGTTTTTTTAAATGTTTAATTTCATTTTTCTTTGCTATTTCACTTTACCCTGATCCCCGTACACCCGAAATATGAAATTTCGTAGATTTTTCGTACCTAGCTATGATTTTTAGGTTATCGGTGGCTATTTCTTGGATGCATTAAGAATCACAGGTGGATGTCCTAAAACTGTTCGTTCTGATATGGGCACGGAAAATGGTGTAGTAGAACGCCTTCAAAAAACATTGCACGTAACGTTTAATACTGAAAAAAATGATATGCCCCATATATATGGAAAAAGCACCCATAACCAACGAATTGAGTCTTGGTGGGGTATGCTTCGAAAACACTGCGTTCAATATTGGATGAATATTTTTCAATCACTAAAAGAAAATAATTTCTTTCAAGGAACCACTCTGGACAAAATGTTAATTCAGTTTTGCTTTTCCGCCATTATAAAGGTAGGTAAAACTAGGTAGGTATCTGTTATAGGTATAAAAGTACAGAAAATAAGAAAATATTATTTTGATATAATATGCGACACTCCAGCGTTCTTGATTTAGAAAAACAAAAATTTATTGAGGAATTGCTCATATTGTAAGCAATTTTCTTTTTAATCAAGATAGTTATAATTAGAATCTTTATTGAAGGACACGAGGACTTTGTATATTTTGCAAGAAATTATTTAGCCAAGGATATAATGAGGAAGCAATATGTTCTTTAGAATGAATGGATTAAGTACAAGGGGCTATTCACGATATTTTCCGTATGTGTGAATCAGGTATTATGTGGAGGTCAAGTTTTTAAATGAATAAAACATTTTTCAATTCAATATAATGTTACGTCAAATGAGCATTCTTACCATAATTATAATGAACCCGATTCAAATTTTATTTATTTTTAGATTGAATTGGAACAAGTTGTTCAGGAATGGAATATTCATAAAATAAGTAAGACAAGGAACAGTATTTCCCCAACTGGACGACCTACTTTGATGTACGAGGTTCCGTCTTTATATGGAGCTAAAAGTTATTTACTGCCAGTACCTACATTTGCTATTGAAGAACTTTCCTCAAATTGCACATTTTCAAATTACCCTTGCAATGAAGATTTTTATGAACTTTGTACAATTTTAATAGAAGAACAGCAATACATCCAAAATAACAACTCTACTGATTGCATAGAATTGTATAAAAGATTGAGAAAAGATTTACATAACATATTTAACATTACTGTTTAATAGATTTAGTTTATGGTCAAGCCGTCACGGAACTAAAACGCAGTTTTGGCTATGCATTGACCCTAATTTAGGTAAAGTTAGGTAGGTACCTACTTACCTGTTATATTTTGGTTTTGTTGGCATTAAAACAATTTGTATTTTCCATTTGATATTTGTCCGCATAGAGTAATTAATAATATAATGTTTTTGATAAAGGTACTATGAATAATTTACTTATGTGTGTTACATTTAAAAAATTTAATGAAATAATAAAACAACGTTTACGTACTTTTTATTCCTCTTTTTGGGCATAAAAGTGTCACTTTTATTCTTTGGTGTATAATATTCTATTCTTCCATTTGTACTTACATAATTTTAAAAAACTCAGTAGGTAGTGTTAAAAAATTAAAACCTTTTATAGAATATAAACCTTTTATTTGGTATTCTCAACAACTTAAACAAAAGTTTTCTTTAACTTATTTACATGGATTAAAACCTAAAACTACTAACGTGGGGGAAGCAGTGTTGCTTAAATGTTTTAAAAATACAGATGCCATAATCCCTTAACATAACATATATTTTTGTAAAACATACCTACTATTTTAATTACCTATCTAAAATAGGAACATAGGTAATGTTAATAATTAACCAACTGCAAAACAGTAACAAAGCTTGTCACTTGCCACAAACTTTAAAAAGAACTGGCCTTTAACTTCATTGATTGAAGAGATCACCCTTTAACAGAATTTCATTAATATTGGGGCAGAGGACACAACCCACTTTCGTTTTAAAAATTTAAAGACCTTATTAATCTTTGACCCAAAGTTAAAGAGAAATAAGTAGTAAAAAAATTATATTTTTTGTTTGTGGTTACCTCAATTTACTAAGTTTACAGGGAGGTGAGCCTTTGTTCACACTGTATAAAAACTTTTTTTTTTCGCAGCAATTTTATTGCACTAGTGCACACTGATTATACTTATATCTTTTTCAAGCTAGAAATAATGAGTATAGAGATAGATACACTCAGTGACTGGTGCAGTCAAACGAAAATTATAAAACACACGAGTGTAACAGTGTTTAAATTTAAATAATGTCCATTACCCAAACCCCTGCATCCAGAATATTGTTCAATTCTGATCTAAAAATCATAAAACTTTCATATGTAGTTGGAAGTTCTAATAAATTGTTGCAGGTATGCGCCACTGGTGCACGACTTAAACCCGTACTAGAATTAAAATCTATATTTATTTCACCATTCACCAAATTCGAACCCGTGCAAAACCGAAGAAATGCGGATCTGCATTTGTCATCGCGTTTCCTTGATATATTTTTTTAGAAACGACACGACCCTCTTTTTTTCTTCGGTTAAACTCTCTGAAATTTTTAAAATGGACAAGACATTTTTATCCGTCGGAGCATGTTTTGAATATATCTTGCCAATATCCAAGTGATTTAATTCTTTTTAAAAATCATTTTGCCAACAGGCTTGCACATAGTTAGGTTTTTGTATTAACCCTTCTATAGCTATTTGCGTTATTAACGTTTTAAAGTTTTCTTTATTTGGGGCCCACTTTCCGTCATAGCTAGAACAAAATTCTAAGATGTCTTCGAACTCTACCGCATCGTAGTCACATAAAGCATTTTTAAGTAGTAAGGAATCTGACCTAGAAACATATTGAATAAAATTTTCCAGAATTTCGTCATCTTGGTATGTTTGTCCCAAACAACTTTTCACAAAAACAGGTGCAATTTTTATAGGAAAATAATTTTGCCATAAGCAACTTTCGACAATGATTTTTCCGATAGCTGTCCATTCCTTATCTTGAAAATCGTGACGTAATGCGGGTATTTTCATTTCGGTTCCCATAGTGCACACTTCATAGAAAGTAATGAAGAATTCGGAAATGGCATCTCGCAGAACCCCACCGACGTCTTCAGCCTTCTCCAAACTCCCATTCGGAAGAACCATTTCTACTTCAATAGTTTGAAATGAAATATTGCGTTGTTTCATGGCATCCAGGATTTCATAGAACACATGTCCTCTGTGAATAATTAATGTATCCTTTCCTTCCTGGACATCGGAAATATTATTGTTGCTTACGTATGATTCTGTAGTCTCTGGTAAATTGTAAAAATTGTCTTCGTCCAAATCAAACATTGATGAATCCGAATCCTAAAATTTTATTTTTCACGATTTTTAAGTTTTACTATTAGGAATAGGGGTTCGTTCTTTGTTTAGGTATAGAGTTTTACTCCCCATTGAAAAGGGCCGATTCGTAATAAAATCTTCATAATATGATCTTACATCTACCTTGTCTGATCTCTGATCTGATGTCGAGGGTCCAGATATTGAAGTATTCTAAAAAAAAAATGAAACAATAAAAAATGTTTAGGCACCCGAGTTAAATAATATAAGAAACAAAACAATTGTTACAACATTGACATACATGACGGTTTGGCACCAGTCTGTACGCCAAGTCCAAATTTTATATGTGCCTTATTCAAATCGTCAGACGCTTAGAAGGGAAGTGAGCACATGACGAATATATTCGGCAGCCGTCTACTTGTCACGAAGCCCCCTGCCGAATATATTCGTCAGCCGTACGGAAGGGTTAACTTACCGGATTGTTGATAGGTGAAGATAGGTCATCTAACAGTTTATCTAAACTTTTCCTCCTTAACCTCATTGCCAATTTTGGTGGAGTTTTTATATCTGCTGCGTAATCGTTATCATCACTCGGATTTTTCAGAGATGTCTTCCTTTTGGTTGATAAATAAAAACGAACGTTTGACTATCCGGTTACTTTGTATATTTCGTTGACATCAATGTCATTAATTATTTTATGACACTTATAGTCTTGGAGCTCAAAATCAAATTCGTTAATTTTTCCGTATGGGCACGATCCATCTGGAAAAAATAATTGGATTGCTTTTTCACTAATGTCATCGGCCTTTGCGATTTTTGGTACAGAGATCCTTCGGTTCCCCCCTATCGGCCCCCTCACATGTTTATAGCATTGTTTATTGTCACAGTAGTGCCTCCACCCAATTTCTACCATTCTGGTTGGCTTTTGAGAGTTTCCTTTCTTTTTTATTGTTAACGGTGCCTTTTCTTTATTGTTGTCACCAAAAGTATTAAATGATGTTCTTAATTTCTCAATAAGGGATTTTCTGCGTGTTTTTAGAGCAAAAGATTTTAAGGCTAATCTATCTCCGTGTGCAGGCAAATAATTTGAAAGCTCTTCGTCTGTCATGACTTTCACAGCAGCAAGATCAATCTAAAAAAAAAACATACAAGAAAATAATTAAATGAAAAATATATTTTTTTCCAACAGATATTACAAACATAACGGCGAAAAAGATGTATTTGTTTTCCTTTTTTAACTTAAAAAAGCTACAAATTGACGACAAACAGCTGCACTTAGCACCGAAGGCGGCATTTTTTTAAAGTAAAGCAAAACATTACAATTTAGGTAGACATATCATTTTGATATTAAACAAAATTGACACAATTTGCTATTTATCATTTTTATTGGGTTAGGTAGGAGGAGGGATATTACCTCCTACTTGTTCCATTTTTTAAAAATATACCCACCTTTATCTATAAATCTCTGTATGTTTTTGTCTTCAGCGACTTTTCAAAAATTCGTCCAACGAATAATTATGTAGGTACTTCCTAAAAAAATATATTAAAAAGATTAGTTTTATTTTAAATTGATGTAAAAATGTATCAGTTAGTTGTTCAAAATCAGTATGTATTACCATTGTAGGTAAGCTTTTACACAGATCAACACAATCCAGTCTCAAAAATACACACATATAGAAAAGCAGATGGATAGATAAACAAATAGGTATGCGCTGAAAGCCGCCACTGCGAAGAACTCATACACACTAAACTAATACCAAAGTTTACAGAATACTAGTGTTGGGCGATTATGAATGATATAATCGAAATATTTCGATTATGGCCGAATGATCGATCATTCGATTATTGCAACCGAGATACGAATCGATTATGAATGATTGGGTTTCGAGTTACTTCGTCCGAATATCGTCGTTCTTATATCTTTGTGCACCGGCTACACCTATGCCTTCCAAAAAATATTTTCGAAAACTAGCATCATCACCGATTCTAAAAGAAACAGGCTTTCAAGCGAAAAATTTGGATCACATCGTTTTTCTAAATACAAGTTTGTAGATTGTTAATATTAAGTTTTTTTTAAAACTTTTTTATATTAATATTTTACATTATTTTAGTTATTATTCCTATACTGATCAAATATATTACCACACGTAAAAAATCTATAATTTATAATTCGAGTGTTTATTTCATATTTCATTATCGAAATCGAACGAAATATGAATAATCTACAACTTACTAATTTTCCATCATTCATAATCGAAAATTCGAATGATCATTCGATTATGAAAAGCGATCATTTCGATTCATTCGATTATTGAAATATATCGATTATGCCCAACACTACAGAATACTAAGCTTTGTTCCAACCAAGCAAGAAAATCGTCCCAGAACTGTAATTTCCAGCGTGTCAAATAAATGTTGAACTAAGCGATCGATTGTTGCATTGGCAAATTAGTTGAGCGACTCGAAATCACCGTTCAGGGAACGATACTTTTGCTGTGTTGGAACAAGCGTTAAGTGGCCCACACACCATGAGATGTACCTCGAGCCATGCCGCGAGGCCTACGTCTCTGATACCAAATCTCACGGTCTGTGTTGTTGTATCGACTAGTTTTTGTATCGTGCGAGACCGTCTCAATGAGTCCGCCACGGGCGGGAGACTGATACTTGCCGCGAGACGAAACACGACCGGTCTCAACGTGTGTGTGCTAGTCGCTAGGTGTCGTGAGATTCGCAGTCGGTTTTTGCAGTTATAAAATATTTTTACTTAGTATCTTAGTATTGTTCAAGAAGATGAATACAGAAAAAATATTTTGGGAAGAATTTATAGAAGAATATAGAAATTACGAACGTTTTTCCTTCAAAAAACCAATACTTTGGCCATTCTCTTTTTTTCTGTTTATCTTCAAAAACTACTTATCCTACTGCGACACCAACTGCAATTTTTTTTTTCCTTCGAAAGATTGTGGAATGACATTTTATTATACAACCTCCACAAACTCGAGTATGCCTGATACTGATACTGTTTCAAGGTGTAGGGTCTCTTGAGACGTGATACCGTTTCGTGCGAGTCTTCGCCTCGCAACGTGCCTCGAGTCAGGTCTCATAGTGTGTGGGGCACTTTATAAAAGAAGCCGCTGACGCCAAGGCGTGTGACGGACTACCTGTAAATGTACAGTGGTCCGATATGTTAGTAAAAATATGATTTTTATAATTTGATTTAATTTATTAAAAATAATAATGCTCTTCAAAAATAAACGCTAATATTTCTAGTGTCGGATATCGTCTTTGGATTCCCTTCCCGTTCGGACACCTGCAGGCCCGGTTTTTCGGAAAATGCAACACCAATCCAAAACTTAGTCATTCAGTGATACAATTGGTTCGAGAAAGTGTAGCGGTGATAGACAAGTATTGGAAAAATTCTGTTAATAAAGTTATAAAGACTGAAAACAGTTATAGACAATTTATTCCAAATATAGACCCTATAATTATAAGATTAAGTGAAGATGATTCTTAATCAGACAACCATACAGACTAAAAATAGAAAATTTCAATGGTAACATCAGTTGAATTTTACAGTACATTTATTAGTACAATATAACACAGCTTGGTATAGGCGTATGTTTCCAATTTGTATAAATAAAAATGCAACACAAAATTCGACAAGTTATCTTAACGTCATATTTTGAAAACTTTCCCAACATTTGGCCTGATATTGATATATGTCAGACCACCGCACTAGGATATGCCATTATCCGCAGTAGTCGGTCTAGGAACGCGAATTATATGTCGGGCCGAGGATTTTGGGGTTTTAAAAAACACTGCTTTTCAAAGAACACAACTCCCTCACATATAATAAAATTTATTTTGGAAATTTGGAGAATGCAAAATTACAATGAACAGTAACAACAGAAGTAAAGCATAAATGTCTCCTACTACTATTTATAACATTTCTTATCTATAAAACTAGGAGTGGTCTAAACTGCTTACATCAACAGTATAGAGAATGTAACTCCTCCACCCTTTTGAAAGTTTCTATGACCTAAAAGTCAATAGTGTTTGAATCATTTTTAACATTTTTAGTTTTAATGTAAATAGGCCATAGATACTTTGAAATACAAAACAGTATTATTATGCAAAGAACAATGTATAGTAAAACTGTCCAAATACTCGTTTTATCATAATATACGGGTGTATTTAATAATTTTGAATTTTCAGATTTTTGTAAATTGATTTCTTCTTGTAATTTATTTAATTTATTAAAATTAATATTATTAAGGTTGAGCAGTTTTACCTTTTTATACAATACTTTATGCGTTAAATTATTATTAATATTTGGTAAGGGTATATGTTGAAAAGTATTTTTTATATTTTTATAGGCTTGAATAATAATATCTCCTAATTTTAGGTTACAAGGAAAACTTAATTCTAATAAATATGTTCCATTAAATAAGATATTGTTTTGCGAGTTTTCGCATGTTTCAATCCCTACAATATCTTTATTTGTTACCAAAATCCATTTATTGGTATCAATATTTTGAAGTTGCATATTATCGATATCAATATACAGGGTGTCACAATTCGAAATATTATGTTCATATCGTAATAACTGTACCTCACAAGGGATGTTTTTATAAAAGTTTTCCGAATGTATATGAGTACATAAATGCTCATTAATCGAGATACGTTTACATGGTTGATTAGAATATCCAAAGTGCTTTTCATTGATTAATAAATATTCAAAGTTAGGTACAATTATTTTATAATGGTTCTCATACTTAGTAGGTAAAGGAAATAATTGAAATAAATCATAATTTTCTTTTTCTACCAAAGGAATCTCAATTATAAAAATGACTTCTTTATTTTTAACATAACTTTTTACCTCTAAAGTATTCTCTATTTTTAATATATTTTCTGCCGTTGGTTCAAATGGTAATTTTTCAAAATTTAGTTTTACATCAAGTAATTTTAATTCAGTTAAAAATTCTTTTGTATTAATGATAGTATTATGAAAAGTATTTAATTTTGCAAAGGTTATTGCAGTTTCAATATTTTCTAATATATCATAAATATTTTGATAAAATGTAGTTATTTGTGAAAAAATCATATGAATACGAAAAAACTCAAAAAGGTTGGTTTCTTCGATTTCGACTTTATTAATTATATCAATTATTTGGTTAACGCGTAATTTTAAGATTTCTTGATTATGCGAAACGTTTTTAATTGTTTCTCGGAAGTTATTTATTGATTTGTCAAAAAGTGTCATTTGTTTGTCTAAAGCAGTTTTTATATTATTTTGGTTTTGTCTTAATATGTTTATATTATTATCGATGTGTTCGGCATCTTCTTGATCTAAATTACCTGTAATGCTTTTTATTATACTACCTAGAGCATTTATCAAGGCTCGTCTTTTACGGGTTTTAATTGGAAGAAGTTGATCTAATTGATTATTAATTTTTTGTTTAAGATTGTCAATAATAACATAGGAGTTATGAAATTCTCTTTTGTAGTTAGAGCAATTATTAATATTTTCTTTAAGAGTATCGTATCTGTTGTTTATTTCAGAGAATTCGGTAATTAAATTTTTCATATCAAAAATTTGTATAAAGGTCCAATGATTGGTCGCTTTTTGGGCATTACCTATTTTATAGGGTAATATTCCTGGGTTATCATTTAGGTTATGGTATTTTGGGTTGTCTCCGTGGACGAAGGGCCATCTGTAACAAGTGGTTTTTTTAATTCTTTAATATGTATTATTTCAATTTTATTAGGGTTCTTAATGTTTTTTATTTTTACACGGTTATGTTCGAGTATTTCAGTTATTAGATAAGGTCCTCCAAATTTGGATTTATTTTTATTTCTTTGCGAGAGTTTTTTATAAACTTTTTCAGGTTTTCAGGTCTAGGTTTCGCGAGTTGAACATCAGAGATAATTTTTATCTTTTGCTTACTAGCGCCTGGATTATTTAACAATGGATTTTTTGTTTCAGCGTTTTCATTATCTTGAATGGGGTTTTCAGAAAGGTCTCTTAGAAATTCGACGATGTTTTGATTAGAATCACCAGGGTTATTTATTACAGATTCGTTTTCGTAAATATTTAATTGAATGCGTGAAAGTGCGTCAGCATTAGTATTCAATGAACCTTTTTTATAAATAATTTCGTAATCATATTCTTCTAAGCGTAACCGCCATCTTACTAATTTTGAATTTGGTTCTTTAAGGTTAAAAAGCCATACTAGTGGTCTATGATCTGTATAAATATAGAATTTACGTCCAAATAAATAAGGTCGAAAATATTTACACGCCCAAACAATGGCTAACAATTCTTTTTCAATAGTTGAATATCTTGTTTCGGTTTCGTTAAGGGTACGAGATGCGTAAGCTATAGGTCTGTCATTTGGAATAGTGCCTTGAGATAAAACTGCGCCTAAAGAAAAATTACTTGCATCCGTAGTTAATAAAAATGGTTTTGTGAAATCGGGATATAGTAGAATGGGGGCATTAATTAAAAGTTGTTTACAATGTTCAAAAGCATTTATAAAATTTGTGTTGTGAATTATTTTTACGTCCTTTTTTAAACATTGCGTCATAGGCTTTGTGATTTTTGCAAAGTCTTTTATAAAACGTCTATAGTAGCCTACTAAACCTAGAAATGATTTTATTTCTTTAGTAGTTTTAGGTATTGGAAAATTTTTGACTGCACTTATTTTTTCAGGGTTTGGTTTTACACCATCTTTGCTTACAATGTGTCCCAAATATTGGACTTCTCTTCTCAAAAATTCGGTTTTATCGAGTTGAATTTTAAATTTTGAGTTACGTAGTCTTTCGAAGACTTTTCTTAAATTTTGAATATGTTCTTGGAGACTTGTACTAAAAACAATGACGTCATCTAAGTAAGCTAAACATATTTCATTTTGTAAACCGCGCAGAATATTAGTTACGACGCGCATAAAGCTTGCCGGTGCATTTTTTAGTCCGAATGGCATCCGTCAGAATTCGTAGTGTCCTGTATCCGTAGTAAATGCCGTTTTAGGTATATCTTTTTCATGCATTTGAATTTGATAAAAACCGTACGCTAGATCTAAAGTTGTAAAGTATTGTGCTTTGCCTAGTTTATCTAAACTATCGGTGATGTTTGGTAAAGGAAATTTATCGTCAATACTTTTTTTATTAATGTTTCTGAAATCAATACACATGCGCCATTTTTGTTTACCGGATTGGTCCATTTTTTTAGGTACTATCCATATAGGAGATGACCAAGGTGAATTTGAGTCTCTAATAATATTTTGAGCTAATAATTTTGAAATTTGACTTTTTACTTCTTCACGGTGTATTTCAGGATATCTATAACTTTTTGTATAAATCGGGGTTTCATCAGTTAATCTTATTTCATGTTTTATAGCATTAGAAAAACTTAAGGGTATATCTTCGCAATGAAAAATATCACGAAATTCAAAACATAATTTACGTAGTTCTTGTTTTTCTTCGTAATTACAATGATCGAGTCTTATATTTTTTAAATTAGCCTTCAGCTTATTATCAATTTCTTTATCAGGTTTTTCTTGTTCTATAGGGTGATCAATAAAATTTATTTCATTTAAATCTACAGGTTCTATTTCAAAAGTTTCAAAAAATTGAATTTCCATGGGGTTTTCCTGAGGGTTTAGGATTGTAGTGAAAGCAAAATTGTTTTCTATTTTTACAAGACATTCTGGTATTTCAAGGTGTCCTAATTGTTGGTAAGGCAATATACCGTATCCATCTTTTATATTAACAGGGATTTGTATTTTTTGTATGGTTCTTGGGTCAATAACATAGGTTAAATTACATTCAATATTTTTTTGGTTTTGTAAATTGTTTTGTCGAATAGGTATATTTGTATTTGGCAATTTTAACGTAGAACTATTAAAATCTAAATTAGCATTTAATTGTTTTATAAGGTCTAAGCCTATTAATCCATCAAATTTATTTGAAAAATCAAAAAGATAAAATTTATGTATACCGGGTGTATTAAAAGTAGGAAAAATTGGTAATATAGCAATTTCATTATGAAAAGATGTTGCGTGTGCAGTTTGCACTTGGAAAATTTCTTTTTGAATAGAATTTGGAAAATTTTCATAAGCAATTTTTGGACTTATAAAACTTCTTGTACTACCTGTATCTAATAAAAATTTTGCATTTAGTTCGGGTATTAAAATAAAGGGTAATTGGATATTATAATTATTAAGATATACTACGTCATATCGGTCTTCTGGCTCGTTTGGGTAAAATTTGAATTTTCTTGTTCACTATTTTGTAAACTATCTGAGTTAGCAGAATAACCCAAATTTATGTCATAATCGTTTTGTTCTTGTATTTGGTTGAAGTCATGTTCGGTATAGTTATAGTCATAATATTCATTATTATAGTCATAACTTTCATTGTCACAATAATTTTCAGGTAAATAATCATTATTTGATTGGATCGGTTGATCAGGTGATCTCTGCAAGACTTCCTGATTATAAAGTTCTTGAACAGTGAATTTTTTATTCTGATTATTATTATTATTATTAATGACAGTATTACCAGAACTAGTGTCCATTGGTTCAACTTTTGTCCTTCGCGACATTTGTCCGAAATTTTGATTATTGAAAGGTGGTCTTTGCTGATTATTATTTGTAAAATTGGGTCTTGGTTGAGAAAATATATTTGGTTGGGTAAATCTCTGGAAATTGTTATTTTGTGAAAAATTCGTAAAGGGTCTAGAAAAATTATTATTCGGTGAAAAATTTGCAAAAGGTCTTGAAAAATTATAATTTTGTGGATAACTTGTAAATGGTCTAAATGGTGAATTATTTTGAACTGGATTAAACGTCGGTTGTTTATACGTTTGTAACATAGGAGAATTCGGTTTTTGATTTTTATTTAAAAATGGAGTAGGTTTAAAATTATTTGACATTTGCGCATTTTTATAGTAAATAAAATTTTCTTCTTCTCTGACATGAGCCATTGCCATTTCTAGAGAATCTGGTTTTTTTAATCTAGTCACAAGTTGTAAATTATATGGTAAACCATTTAAAAAAGTTTTTAATGCAAACTCGTCATAATGTTTAATTTTAATTAATTTTGTATCAGGATTCTCAGGTCCAGCATTTAATTTTGAGAATAATAAACTACGAGAATCTTGTATTCTCATACCAAAAATAATCGGATTTTCATTTTTATATGGTCTTAAGTTAAGTAAGTCTTGAATAAGACAATCAATTGATCTTTGATCAGAAAAACTAGTTGTCAATACACCTTTGATTAATGCCCAACTATTTAATTCTGTTCGAGATACAATTAACTCTGCAGCTCTACCAGTCAATTTGCTTAAGATAGTGTCGAAAAGACAAATATTAATACTAGCATTTAGGTCTGTTCTACAAAAAAAAGCTTTTAACAAATTTTCAACTGCGCTGATAAATCTGTTTAATAATTTTGGGTTTCCATCAAAATGTGGGATATTATCAGATTGGTATTTTAAAAGTTGATAATTTATTTCAGGCATTGTATTTTCACTATTTTCTCGAGTTGATTCAAGAAACAAAGAATTTAAAATATCTGTAATATTATCTATTTCAGAATCAATTTTGAAAAATTTATTTTCTTTGAGACACTATATAGCAAGAATAAATAAACACTCTTAAAACTAAAAATGTCTAACACTAGGAAAATGAAATGCAATTTTTGCAAGGACAATATGATTACTTTATGAATGTTATAAATAACAAAACAAAGAGTATTTTCCGTACAGAAATTAAAATAAATACGTTGTTTGAAAAAAAATGAAATTCAAAAATCAAAAATGTCAATTTTCACTTACAAAAGGAAAATGATGAAAATCTTCATTGGATCCTTAGCCTAACTGGATTGGCGATTTTTGTCCTCCCCAGGTCCTTAATCTAAACTGGTTTGGCGATGCTTGTCCTCCCCAGGTTTGTTCACGTCCAGCGATGCTTGTCCGTCGGTGAACCAGGAAAATGGATTTTCCCGGACTCCTGAAGTTCTTGAACTGTATTTTGTCCAGCGGTGTACAGTTGCTACCTTAGATCGGTGCTATCGGCTTCTGAAACACTTTTGGATTTCCTGCAATGTCCAGTTGCTACCTTAGATCGGTGCTATTTGCTTCTGGAACACTTTTGGAATTTTCTCCGTTTTTTCCGTAGGTCTTTTTGAATAAATTCTTGAAAGAAACCGCTACCAAAATGTGCCTTTTTGGAACGTTTCAAAAATCCGCACGACTGCGCCAATTATATGTCGGGCCGAGAATTTTGGGTTTTTAAAAAACACCGCTTTTCAAAGAACACAACTCCCTCACATATAATAAAATTTATTTTGGAAATTTGGAGAATGCAAAATTACAATGAACAGTAACAACAGAAGTAAAGCATAAATGTCTCCTACTACTATTTATAACATTTCTTATCTATAAAACTAGGAGTGGTCTAAACTGCTTACATCAACAGTATAGAGAATGTAACTCGCGGTCCGTTTGACTTTGATCCCTTGAAAAATAATAATATTTTTTATTTTTCAAGAGAAAATTTTACTTTTAAATTCCACGAAAACTTAGGCTTTACCTATCTTAAATGTTTTTCGTACAATAAATAGCCTAGGGACAGGAATAAAAAATTGCGGCGACGCAGCATTTAACGCTGTTTTAATGGGGGATTTCCCTAGTTTATGAATCAATATTTCAAGATAGATGGAGTTTGGCTAAGATTTGCATGGCATTTCAGCCACCTTGGTTTGACAAATGAACACTATTGGAATGAATTATACTTATATAAAGACTCGTTATAGCACGTGTACCTAACTCTTACAATAAACAGATGTTGTATTTGTGTCAATCAGTATCTATAATAATTAATTTTATTTTACTTATGACAAATCAGCTACAGACTACTTTTAAAAATGTGAGAAATTATTTATTACTATATTAGAACAAATATAGAGAATGTTATTCACTTACCTCCTCCATTGTATCCTTTGTTCAAAAAAACTACACAAGTTGCACTAAAAATAACATGCGATGCACGTTTAGCTATAGCTACTCTGACAAAAAATGAAGAATGGTAATGGCCATTTGCAATTTACAATCTTTTTTACGAAAATCACACTTTTTTACAAAAAACCTACGATTTACACTTTTTTACGAAATTTCGTATAAATAGTGTGAATTCACAAACTTTTTACGAAATTCACACTTTTCCTACGAAATTTTGTAAATAGATTGTGAATTTCGTAAAAAATATGTAAATTCACACTTTTTATACAAAACAGCTAAAATTTACAGTTTTTTTACGAAATTCTGTAAAAAAAGTGTGAATTTCAAAAAAAAGTAGGAAGTGGCCCTTCCACGCTTTCGTAGCTTTCCTTCCCTGTGTGCTACTGCTTTTATTTCTCCATTACTTCCTAGCAATTCACACTTTTCCTTATTTGCCTTCATGAATAAACCTTTGTCCAGTAGAGTACTCAAAGAAAATAAATTTGCATCTAGCTCGGGCACTAATAGTACATCACACAACTCCATGCTACCATTCCATGCTTTACCATGTACTTCTAAAATTGAGCCATTTCCTACTTTTACTTGCTTTTATGCTTCTGGTTTCCTCAATTCTTTAAATTTCTCCCTTGTATAGCACATATGCTCAGTCGCACCACTATCTAACCACCAGTCATTTTCATTATTTGCTTTTCCAATCAATGTTGACCTATCAGTACAATTTAGTAGACTTGATAATCCCATTAAAGCCTGTGTAGTGTTAACTTCTGACTTTTTATTTTTGTCTTCCTCTTCTTTCCTTTTCCTTTACCAGCAATCTTTGATTAAATGACCGTCTTTTTTACAAAAGTAACAAAACTTCTTAATACCTTCTCTCGAGCCTTCTCTTGACTTCCATTCAGGACAATTTTGTTTAATGTGCCCTGTTTTATTACATTTAAAACATTTCACTTCTCTTTGGTGCTGAAACTGTTTATATCCTCCTCTGCTCGGTAAAGCTGACTCTGTATCACTTTGTCTTTTATTTCTTTCTTCTTCTATCAGTAATCGAGACATCAATTCTGATAAAGTTTGTTTGTCGCTAGAAGTAGATTCCCATGCTGATACAAAGTGTCTCAAACTTTTTGGCAGTGACATTAAAATCTTTGTTATTGCCATTTGGTCACTTATTTCCTCACCCTGCTGTTTAAGGTTTCCCTGAATTTCTTCAATTTGTGAAATAAATTCTGCAATGCCCCCTTCTTTGTATTCCATACTAAAAAACTTTTGCTGTAGTAGATGGACACTGACCTGAGATTTGTGTTCGTAAATACTACTTAACTTATTCCACATTTCCGCTAATGTTTCACAGGACAGTATATGTGTTAGAGGTTTTTCTTCGATTCTGCATACTATTTATTCTTGGGCTCTGGCATCTTTTCTTTCCCATTCTGATATTAGAGCATCACATGACTTTGGTTTTCTTGTTTTTCCCATTGTTACTTCATAAAGACCTTTTGACTTTAATACCACCTGAATCTGGAATTTCCATGTTATCCAGTTCTCCCCATTGAACTTTACGACTGGAACTCCTTGTTCTGCCATATTTTTTTTTTAACTTTTTATAAAAATGGGTAGTTGTTTAAACCCGGTTGATTACTTTTTAACTTCCCTTGTAAAAGGACGCTATCTATTATATCTATATCACGAAATTCAAAACATAATTTACGTAGTTCTTGTTTTTCTTCGTAATTACAATGATCGAGTCTTATATTTTTTAAATTAGCCTTCAGCTTATTATCAATTTCTTTATCAGGTTTTTCTTGTTCTATAGGGTGATCAATAAAATTTATTTCATTTAAATCTACAGGTTCTATTTCAAAAGTTTCAAAAAATTGAATTTCCATGGGGTTTTCCTGAGGGTTTAGGATTGTAGTGAAAGCAAAATTGTTTTCTATTTTTACAAGACATTCTGGTATTTCAAGGTGTCCTAATTGTTGGTAAGGCAATATACCGTATCCATCTTTTATATTAACAGGGATTTGTATTTTTTGTATGGTTCTTGGGTCAATAACATAGGTTAAATTACATTCAATATTTTTTTGGTTTTGTAAATTGTTTTGTCGAATAGGTATATTTGTATTTGGCAATTTTAACGTAGAACTATTAAAATCTAAATTAGCATTTAATTGTTTTATAAGGTCTAAGCCTATTAATCCATCAAATTTATTTGAAAAATCAAAAAGATAAAATTTATGTATACCGGGTGTATTAAAAGTAGGAAAAATTGGTAATATAGCAATTTCATTATGAAAAGATGTTGCGTGTGCAGTTTGCACTTGGAAAATTTCTTTTTGAATAGAATTTGGAAAATTTTCATAAGCAATTTTTGGACTTATAAAACTTCTTGTACTACCTGTATCTAATAAAAATTTTGCATTTAGTTCGGGTATTAAAATAAAGGGTAATTGGATATTATAATTATTAAGATATACTACGTCATATCGGTCTTCTGGCTCGTTTGGGTAAAATTTGAATTTTCTTGTTCACTATTTTGTAAACTATCTGAGTTAGCAGAATAACCCAAATTTATGTCATAATCGTTTTGTTCTTGTATTTGGTTGAAGTCATGTTCGGTATAGTTATAGTCATAATATTCATTATTATAGTCATAACTTTCATTGTCACAATAATTTTCAGGTAAATAATCATTATTTGATTGGATCGGTTGATCAGGTGATCTCTGCAAGACTTCCTGATTATAAAGTTCTTGAACAGTGAATTTTTTATTCTGATTATTATTATTATTATTAATGACAGTATTACCAGAACTAGTGTCCATTGGTTCAACTTTTGTCCTTCGCGACATTTGTCCGAAATTTTGATTATTGAAAGGTGGTCTTTGCTGATTATTATTTGTAAAATTGGGTCTTGGTTGAGAAAATATATTTGGTTGGGTAAATCTCTGGAAATTGTTATTTTGTGAAAAATTCGTAAAGGGTCTAGAAAAATTATTATTCGGTGAAAAATTTGCAAAAGGTCTTGAAAAATTATAATTTTGTGGATAACTTGTAAATGGTCTAAATGGTGAATTATTTTGAACTGGATTAAACGTCGGTTGTTTATACGTTTGTAACATAGGAGAATTCGGTTTTTGATTTTTATTTAAAAATGGAGTAGGTTTAAAATTATTTGACATTTGCGCATTTTTATAGTAAATAAAATTTTCTTCTTCTCTGACATGAGCCATTGCCATTTCTAGAGAATCTGGTTTTTTTAATCTAGTCACAAGTTGTAAATTATATGGTAAACCATTTAAAAAAGTTTTTAATGCAAACTCGTCATAATGTTTAATTTTAATTAATTTTGTATCAGGATTCTCAGGTCCAGCATTTAATTTTGAGAATAATAAACTACGAGAATCTTGTATTCTCATACCAAAAATAATCGGATTTTCATTTTTATATGGTCTTAAGTTAAGTAAGTCTTGAATAAGACAATCAATTGATCTTTGATCAGAAAAACTAGTTGTCAATACACCTTTGATTAATGCCCAACTATTTAATTCTGTTCGAGATACAATTAACTCTGCAGCTCTACCAGTCAATTTGCTTAAGATAGTGTCGAAAAGACAAATATTAATACTAGCATTTAGGTCTGTTCTACAAAAAAAAGCTTTTAACAAATTTTCAACTGCGCTGATAAATCTGTTTAATAATTTTGGGTTTCCATCAAAATGTGGGATATTATCAGATTGGTATTTTAAAAGTTGATAATTTATTTCAGGCATTGTATTTTCACTATTTTCTCGAGTTGATTCAAGAAACAAAGAATTTAAAATATCTGTAATATTATCTATTTCAGAATCAATTTTGAAAAATTTATTTTCTTTGAGACACTATATAGCAAGAATAAATAAACACTCTTAAAACTAAAAATGTCTAACACTAGGAAAATGAAATGCAATTTTTGCAAGGACAATATGATTACTTTATGAATGTTATAAATAACAAAACAAAGAGTATTTTCCGTACAGAAATTAAAATAAATACGTTGTTTGAAAAAAAATGAAATTCAAAAATCAAAAATGTCAATTTTCACTTACAAAAGGAAAATGATGAAAATCTTCATTGGATCCTTAGCCTAACTGGATTGGCGATTTTTGTCCTCCCCAGGTCCTTAATCTAAACTGGTTTGGCGATGCTTGTCCTCCCCAGGTTTGTTCACGTCCAGCGATGCTTGTCCGTCGGTGAACCAGGAAAATGGATTTTCCCGGACTCCTGAAGTTCTTGAACTGTATTTTGTCCAGCGGTGTACAGTTGCTACCTTAGATCGGTGCTATCGGCTTCTGAAACACTTTTGGATTTCCTGCAATGTCCAGTTGCTACCTTAGATCGGTGCTATTTGCTTCTGGAACACTTTTGGAATTTTCTCCGTTTTTTCCGTAGGTCTTTTTGAATAAATTCTTGAAAGAAACCGCTACCAAAATGTGCCTTTTTGGAACGTTTCAAAAATCCGCACGACTGCGCCAATTATATGTCGGGCCGAGAATTTTGGGTTTTTAAAAAACACCGCTTTTCAAAGAACACAACTCCCTCACATATAATAAAATTTATTTTGGAAATTTGGAGAATGCAAAATTACAATGAACAGTAACAACAGAAGTAAAGCATAAATGTCTCCTACTACTATTTATAACATTTCTTATCTATAAAACTAGGAGTGGTCTAAACTGCTTACATCAACAGTATAGAGAATGTAACTCGCGGTCCGTTTGACTTTGATCCCTTGAAAAATAATAATATTTTTTATTTTTCAAGAGAAAATTTTACTTTTAAATTCCACGAAAACTTAGGCTTTACCTATCTTAAATGTTTTTCGTACAATAAATAGCCTAGGGACAGGAATAAAAAATTGCGGCGACGCAGCATTTAACGCTGTTTTAATGGGGGATTTCCCTAGTTTATGAATCAATATTTCAAGATAGATGGAGTTTGGCTAAGATTTGCATGGCATTTCAGCCACCTTGGTTTGACAAATGAACACTATTGGAATGAATTATACTTATATAAAGACTCGTTATAGCACGTGTACCTAACTCTTACAATAAACAGATGTTGTATTTGTGTCAATCAGTATCTATAATAATTAATTTTATTTTACTTATGACAAATCAGCTACAGACTACTTTTAAAAATGTGAGAAATTATTTATTACTATATTAGAACAAATATAGAGAATGTTATTCACTTACCTCCTCCATTGTATCCTTTGTTCAAAAAAACTACACAAGTTGCACTAAAAATAACATGCGATGCACGTTTAGCTATAGCTACTCTGACAAAAAATGAAGAATGGTAATGGCCATTTGCAATTTACAATCTTTTTTACGAAAATCACACTTTTTTACAAAAAACCTACGATTTACACTTTTTTACGAAATTTCGTATAAATAGTGTGAATTCACAAACTTTTTACGAAATTCACACTTTTCCTACGAAATTTTGTAAATAGATTGTGAATTTCGTAAAAAATATGTAAATTCACACTTTTTATACAAAACAGCTAAAATTTACAGTTTTTTTACGAAATTCTGTAAAAAAAGTGTGAATTTCAAAAAAAAGTAGGAAGTGGCCCTTCCACGCTTTCGTAGCTTTCCTTCCCTGTGTGCTACTGCTTTTATTTCTCCATTACTTCCTAGCAATTCACACTTTTCCTTATTTGCCTTCATGAATAAACCTTTGTCCAGTAGAGTACTCAAAGAAAATAAATTTGCATCTAGCTCGGGCACTAATAGTACATCACACAACTCCATGCTACCATTCCATGCTTTACCATGTACTTCTAAAATTGAGCCATTTCCTACTTTTACTTGCTTTTATGCTTCTGGTTTCCTCAATTCTTTAAATTTCTCCCTTGTATAGCACATATGCTCAGTCGCACCACTATCTAACCACCAGTCATTTTCATTATTTGCTTTTCCAATCAATGTTGACCTATCAGTACAATTTAGTAGACTTGATAATCCCATTAAAGCCTGTGTAGTGTTAACTTCTGACTTTTTATTTTTGTCTTCCTCTTCTTTCCTTTTCCTTTACCAGCAATCTTTGATTAAATGACCGTCTTTTTTACAAAAGTAACAAAACTTCTTAATACCTTCTCTCGAGCCTTCTCTTGACTTCCATTCAGGACAATTTTGTTTAATGTGCCCTGTTTTATTACATTTAAAACATTTCACTTCTCTTTGGTGCTGAAACTGTTTATATCCTCCTCTGCTCGGTAAAGCTGACTCTGTATCACTTTGTCTTTTATTTCTTTCTTCTTCTATCAGTAATCGAGACATCAATTCTGATAAAGTTTGTTTGTCGCTAGAAGTAGATTCCCATGCTGATACAAAGTGTCTCAAACTTTTTGGCAGTGACATTAAAATCTTTGTTATTGCCATTTGGTCACTTATTTCCTCACCCTGCTGTTTAAGGTTTCCCTGAATTTCTTCAATTTGTGAAATAAATTCTGCAATGCCCCCTTCTTTGTATTCCATACTAAAAAACTTTTGCTGTAGTAGATGGACACTGACCTGAGATTTGTGTTCGTAAATACTACTTAACTTATTCCACATTTCCGCTAATGTTTCACAGGACAGTATATGTGTTAGAGGTTTTTCTTCGATTCTGCATACTATTTATTCTTGGGCTCTGGCATCTTTTCTTTCCCATTCTGATATTAGAGCATCACATGACTTTGGTTTTCTTGTTTTTCCCATTGTTACTTCATAAAGACCTTTTGACTTTAATACCACCTGAATCTGGAATTTCCATGTTATCCAGTTCTCCCCATTGAACTTTACGACTGGAACTCCTTGTTCTGCCATATTTTTTTTTTAACTTTTTATAAAAATGGGTAGTTGTTTAAACCCGGTTGATTACTTTTTAACTTCCCTTGTAAAAGGACGCTTCTAACAGCTGATCTCCTAACCGCGTATGCAATCACATGCGTCTTCCGACTCCCAAAAGCCTGGACTTCTAAACCACTTTATTACACATATAGGTGAGTCTGGGCCCATAACCTGTTGTTATTGGGGCTTGATTGGGATAATAACTTCTGTTGATCACTGTTTATATCAATTTATTTATGATATTTTAGTACAAAAAACAACACGAGGTAACAAGTAACAACCATCTAGTTTTACATTTCAAAACTACTACCAACCTTAAAATTATCTTATAGTAAAATTTCCTATATAACTCGATGTTACCAACATAAGAAAAATAACTTTATTGGTAAAGTGCTCATAACTTCAACAAAAACCAAATAAGTATTTTTCTGCGTTAAATTTGTTTAATGGTAGGTTTAGGGTTTTCAGGTAATACTAAGTAAGAGCACAAAACTTCAAGATTCCAGGAAGATTATTGAACGTGTATACTAAAATAGGTCATTAATATGTTGTGTGAAAATATTAGCTTTTGATATCGACTGTAGAACCATGGTTATGTAGTTAAAAGTTTCGTGTAAAGATTATGACGTAAAAGTGAAAGATATATTTGTTCGGTTTGTAAAATTTTAATAAAGAAAAACACAACAATATATTGACTGTTATACTAATAAAACTTTGAACTCCTTTGACATGTATAGTGCAAGTATATGTCATCGTATTGTTATTTGAATGAGGTACAGACTTCGAAAATCGAAAATTTTTAGTAAGTTTTTAAGATTTAGGATAAATCTATAAATACCTAAAATTTTGTAAAGGGTGTTGTCTGTTAACCTCCAAAGATATACAAAATTTTAAAATACAATAATTATTTTTTTTAATGAAATACCCTATATTTATTAGATTCGTCTGATAGAGTAAGTATCATTTATTATTGTTGAGTCATACCTTAATTAACTAGTTTTGCCAATATTTTGATTTTTATTTAATCAAATTCGGCACCGTTTTACTGCTTCATGACGTACCAATCAAAATAAATTCCGAACACATGTCATTGTAGAATTTCAAATTTTGCCAAATTTAATTCTAAAATATTTTAAAGAGTATTTGGGTTTAAGGCGTATTTTTTCATTCATAATTGTCTATAGACTATAAAAATATATAAAAATTTCCAATTTTTAAAATTTGTGCAAGTAGCATCATTAATCTCAGCAAAGGGCAACCGACAACAATCATGAATATTTTTTGGATTTAAACAGAAATTGTTCGGAAAATGACTAATTTCTATATTTCGGGGTCGGAAAATTCGATTTTGCTGCTAAATTTGACGTTTGACCTTGGCCCTATAATAGGTACCACTAGAGTTCTTTGTATCAAAAAATTGATAGTTTTAGTAAACCTAATTTAGATACTATATTTGCATTCTTGTTCATAGTAAATGTAGTATAGAGTAGCAATGCTACAAAATAGACATTATTCAACATATAAATACTATTACACTGGAGATAGGTACTCATAAATATTTTTTATCATTGATATTTAGGTACCTATGCATTTTTTTAATAAAAGTTTTCAATTTCAAAGGATTGCAACCAAGAAACTAAAGAATTTTCTAGCGCATTCGCTTAGGTTATAAAACTAAGAGGTAGGAATATTGGAATTTGAAATTATTTCAATATTCAGGTCTAACCCGAAAGCAAAATCATCTCAGTTTCTAAAACCCATTATTTGTTTCTAGATTGACTATGTTCTCTGCACATTTTTTTCAATATTATATTATTATTCAACACAATCATTTCTTTATTATCCGTCATTCCCCGCAGTTCGTATTACCCATCAGCGCGGAACGATTGCCGCGTACGGTAGCCTTCCTTAAAAAAATCGTACGGTACTAAAATGAGATCAGCCCAGTCGACCTCTCCACCCCCAGGACAATTACACATACGCCATAGGTCATTTCGCTTAAAGTTAAATCCATTATACCGTGACTAAACTATTCTTGGACCAATTACCTCGTAGTTCTGTCTCCGTCCAGTGGTCTAGTGCAATCGGGGCCGTTTCGAACAAAGCTGTACCTTCCCTTGTTTATGCACCGGACCACCACCACCTGGACAATAAGGCCAAAGGCGCGTGACGTCACGACTGTAGGCTAAGCGTTGTAACAGGCGTATACAAAGTATACACTTGTTTAGTGTTAATATTAGCAGTTTTAACAATAAGAGATGTTGAAAATTGTTGTAAAGGTTCATGGATTATATATATTTTAGTTTAAAATACTCTACAGTTTTGATATGAAATAATATGATTTCAGTGAAAAAATAAGGATTAAGCTCTGTGGGGGCCCTTTCCCTGTTATCGGGCCCACGGCGACGATCTTCCTTGTTGGATCCCACAAATTTTCTGACGGTTCGGGCTGTGGAGAGTAGTACTGCCTTATGTAGAACCTTGTAAAAATGGTCGTTAAGTCCCAGTTCTTTGATGTTCTTCAGGAGGCTCTTTGGGACCACCCCAGTTGATGACATTATAATTTTCACTGTTCTGACGGTATTCATCTGCCATTGTCTCTGTAGACGTCCTTCAAGTTCTCGATATTTTGCGATTTACTTCAGCGTTCTTCAGAATCACGTTGTTAGTGTTTGGGATGGCTATTTCTATAAGCGTAGTATTTCTGGCTCTTCTATCTACTAAAACAATATCAGGTCTATTATGATTAACAGTTTGGTCAGTTAAGATGGTGCGGTCCCAGTATAGTCTGAAGTTATTGTTTTCCAGAATTGATTCCGGAGTGTACTGGTAGTATGGCATATTTTCCCCCTGTAGAAGTTGTAATTTAATTGCCAATTCTTGGTGAATAATTTTTGCTACAGCATCGTGCCTCTCTTTGTATTCGGTAGACGCAAATATCTGACATCCTCCTGTAATGTGCTGGATGGTCTCTGATGTTTGACATCCATACCTGCATCTGTCGTTCTCAACTGTCGGGTCTTTCACTATATATTTGAGGTAGTTGCGAGAAGGTATGACCTGATCTTGAATTGCTAATAGTGATTCCACCGTTTCGGGAAACATCTGTCCAGAGGTCAGTCAGTAGTTCGACGCTGCTTTGTTAACATGTTCTTGCATGATCTCATTGATGAGTCTACCGTGCAGTGGTTTTTCCCTCCAGTTCTGCAGCTTCTCGTTGTTTGGTTGATGGTGTACTTGAACTTGGTTGTCCATAAGTCTGAGGGGGGTGAAGTCATCTATTTGGCATATAGCTCTATGTAGTTCAGAGTCGGCCGATCTTCTGTAAAAGAAATTTAGTAGATTTACTATCTATTTGGTCTAATTGCTTACCGATATTTGCCAATCCTCTACCATCTTCTTGTCTTGGAAGCGTAGTCCTTTCGGTGGAACTTCTAGGGTGGTGTTTACCTGATTTCGTCAGCAGTATTTTAATCTTTCGCTGTAGCTTGTCGATTTCAGTTTTACTCCAGGATAGTATTCCAAACGTGTAGCCAAGCACGGAGCAAGCGTAGGTGTTGATTGCTTTAAATAAGTTTTCACTGTTAAGTCCAGATATAAGCAATTGTCTTACCCGTTTCACGAACTCTGTAAGGAGTTCTTCCTTCATCTTTTGTTGGTCTATCTGCGACCGTTTAATTAGTAAAAAACGATTTATTATTATGTTCTTAATGTTAGTTTTCACAGCTTTTTGTTGGTATGACGCTTTTCTGAATTAGTTGATATAAAAACCCTGATAGGCCCAATTTTTCCAAGTTTTGTATTATTATTATTATTATTTTTCTTAATGTTAGTTTTCACAGATTTTTGTTGGTATTGCTGGTATTATTTACAGTACAGAGAAGAAATTCATCTTAACCTGTACTGTTTAGAAACTTCCGTACTATATGGCAAGTTTGGAGGATGACGCTTTTCTGGATTAGTTGGTATAAATAACCTGATAGGCCCAGTTTTTCCAAGTTGGGCTTGAAATTTTTCGTCATAGCTCCCTCCACCGATATTATGATCGGAATTATGTCGATTTTATCTAGCTTCCATATATTTTTTATCTCTATAGCCAAATTTGAGTACTTGGTCTTCTTCTCCGATTCGGTTTTAGAGAGGTTGTGTGTTAGTGGGCAACCTATATCGATTATGAAAGCTTTCTTGGTGGTTTTTTCGATGAGAAGAATATCCGGACGGTTGTGGTCCACTGTTCTATCCGTTATTATTGGCCTGTCCCAGTATAAGAGATATTCAGGGGATTCAAGGACTGGCTCGGGTGAGTATTGGTAGTATGGTGGGAGGTTTTCCCTTAGCCCTAGTTTATGGGCCAGTTCCTTGTGGATGATCTTAGCCACCTGATTATGTCTCCCCAAGTAGGCGTTGGGGGCCATAGCACCACAACCCGCCGTGATATGTTCTATCGTTTCTCCGGGGCAATTGCATTTTCTGCACACATCTTCCACATTTCTCTTCAAGATGACCTTTTCATAGTTTCGAGTTCGAATGACACGGTCTTGGATAGAGATTATAAAACCTTCTGTTTCAGCGTGAAGCTGCCTTTTCTCTAACCAATTCAGTGACATTTCTCTATCTATGAGTGGATTTTGGAGTGCAGTAGGGTATTTGCCGTGTAGAGCTTTCTCTTGCCAAGTTACAAGCTGTTGACTTGGCGGCGCGCGGATGATGTTAGGTAATCCGTTTTGCTTTAAGTTAAGGGCTGTATATCCAGCGTCTGCTGCTACCACTTTTTTAAGAATTTCCCCATTCGATTCTTGGAAGTATTTTCTCATAGAGGTCTCTTGTGACTTGCACAAGTTATATATATTAATGAGACCTCTTCCTCCCTCCTTTCGTTTTAGGTAGATTCTTTCAAGTGCAGAGCGTGGGTGGTGGAATCTGAATTTTGTTAGCAGCCTGCGCGTAAGCCTATCTAATTCGTGCAAATCCGTGTCTGAATACTTAAGGATTCCGAATGAGTAGGTAAGTATTGGTATTGCCCAGGTGTTGATGGCAGTAGTAAGGTTACCAGCATTCAGGTGAGTATTAAAAAGCTTTGTTAGTCTGCTTTTGTATTTGTTTTTAAACTCCCTTTTTAGGCTTGTGTGGTTTATTTGTTGGTTTTGGGAGATGCCTAAGTATTTATATGTTTTGTCCTCATCTAGTATATCTATGCCTTCAAGCAGTCCACGGTTTTGTTCAGTCTTTCCGCGTACGACATTCAAGATTGCGCACTTGTCTAATCCAAACGACATTTTGATGTCATCGCTAAATGTCTTGGTTATTTGAATTAAGGACTGTAGGTGGGTTTTGCTTTCAGCGTAGAGTTTGATATCGTCCATAAATAGAAGGTGGTTTATTCTAAAATTCTCAGTTAAGTTGGGACGATATCCGTAGGATGTTGATTTTAGTAGTGAGGACAGTGGGTTCATGGCCAAAATGAACCAGAGGGGGCTTAAAGAGTCGCCTTGAAATATACCTTTTGATATATTTATATTGCCAAGCTTCTCTTGTCCAATATGGAGATTGGTATTCCATTGCTCCATAAGGGTTCCTAACATGTTACGTATTAGGGGGTGTACTTTGTATATTTGCAATATCTTCTTTAGCCAGTCGTGAGGAACAGAATCGAATGCTTTACTATAATCAATGTAGCACATATTTAGATTTCGCCTTTTAACTTCGGCCTGTTTTATAATAACGGCATCGATTGTAAGCTGTTCCTTGCAACCCAAAGCTTTCCTAATACAGCCCTTTTGCTCATCAGCTATCAGGTTGTTATTTATGCAGTGTGTGTATATTTTTGAGTACATGACTGATGTTAAAAGTTTATACACCACTGACAGACAGGTGATCGGTCTGTAATTTTTTGGGTCGTTTACCTGCCCTTTTTTAAATAAAAGGAAGGTATTGCCACTGGCAAGATGAGCTGGGAAGTGTTCGGGATTTAGGAGAGCCTTGCTAAAGCAGTTTGCGATTACAGGGTGTAGGCTGGTGAAAGTTTTGAGCCAAAAATTATGAATTTGGTCAGGTCCCGGTGATTTCCAGTTAGCCAAGTTCTTAGTGGCATCCCTTATGTCGATGGATGTTACTTGCGGCTCAGGCATTTTTTGCAAAGTTTCAGCCTCGGCTTCAACTTTTTCGAGCCAGCTTGCTTCTTCATTGAAATGGGACGCGTCAGACCAAATATTACTCCAAAATGCATTAAATTGGTCTTTATTTATGTCATTAGCTGGAGTAAGGTCATTTTCTTCTTGGTTCAGTGTCCTATAGAAGGTTTTTTGGTTCGTGGTGAACTGTTGGTTTTGTACCTTCCTCTTTGTGGCTTTATTGTATCGCCTTAGACGGGCACCTTTAGCCTTACATTTTTGTCTAATATTGTCTCTTACGATTGTTAGCAGCCGTTTTATATCGGGACTGTCTAAAGGAATACTCTCTGCTTTCAGCATATCTTTAACCTTTTTAGCAACCTTGCTGCTAGAGTTTCCACTTAGATGTTGTCCAATGATATCACTTTGTGCTCGTAACTGGCTTATTTGTTTTTCTAGTCTCATTTTCCAAGCGGGTTCCACTTGTTTCTTGGTACTTTTCTTATCAGTTCTCTGATATAATGCCTGACCATTGAGTTCAATTACAGTTGCTGCTGCAGCATATAACCCACTGTGTAATGTCTCGAGGTCCTCAGTTCTATTTAAGGACGTCCCTGCTGCTAAGTTTACTCTCGCTAGTATTTCGTGGGTTCCTTTCTTGATTCTCAGCTTAGGGATACTCGGCCTCAAGGTCGGGTCACTATTTTCGAATAAGGACAAATTTTCCAAATATTTTTGGTTTGTATTGTCCGTATCAGCCTGTATAGTTTGATCTTGTTCGTGTTTGTTATTGTGTCCCTGCTGTGCTGTTAGCTCTTCCACATGCTGAAGGTTGTGCAACGTTCTGCCTACTTCACGCCGGATTTGATCTATTTCAGCTTGGGGTAGCAGGTGGTTAGCATATATAGCTCTTTGACGGCTTGCTACGTTTTGTTCGGACAGTTTTAATTTCGGATATATTTGGTTTATTTCTCGGTGGAGTTTTATTCTCCAGCCAGGGCGAGGGTTATCTTCACAGTCGTTAATCAAGAGGAATGTTTTGATAAAGGTTCTATTCATGTCACGACTCCACTTGATTTGACCGGTTTCTGTTCTTCTGGGTAGACCAGCGGCAGTTCTATCGACTCCAGGGTCGGGCTGCAAGCTAGTCTCCATTGTGATGTGTTCCTCGCCGGTGTTATGTTGTTTTATAGGTCGGTTGTCGGCCGGGGCTTGCCTTAGCATTCTGCCGTTAGTTATGTTAGTACTATTCGAATTTATGCCTCCCCCAGAATCCGTGAGGCTGCCTGCTTCCGCAGTGTGGGATTGCGATATTTGTCTAAATTCGACATCATATTCTTGTGCAATTCAGTACTCATTTCGTTAGAAATGGTTTGCATTTATACCTTCTGCCAGGTTACATACAGTCGCCCTTAACATAGGGAACAGACGCTGTTGAGAAACCGCCTCTAACATGGAGTCAGCCGTTTCTTCACTACATCAGTTCCTACGCCTACCTGCGGTAGCCGGTGACCAATGTAGGCCCCTTTAAGGCAAAGACCACCAACCTTTTAGCCGCCTTTTACAGCAGGCAGGTTTTACCCTGGGCCTATATATTCGTAAACCGGAACCCAGACGGCTTTTATTATTATTATTATTATTATTATTATTATTATTATTATTATTATTATTATTATTATTATTATTATTATTATTATTATTATTTTTCTCAATGTTAGTATTCACAGCTTTTTGTTGGTATTGCTGGTATTATTTACAGTACAGAGAAGAAATTCATCTTAACCTGTACTGTTTAGAAACTTCCGTACTATATGGCATGTTTGGAGGATGACGCTTTTCTGAATTAGTTGGTATAAATAACCTGATAGGCCCAGTTTTTCCAAGTTGGGCTTGAAATTTTTCGTCATTGCTCCCTCCACCGATATTATGATCGGAATTATGTCAATTTTATCCAGCTTCCATATATTTTTTATCTCTATAGCCAAATTCGAGTACTTGGTCTTCTTCTCCGATTCGGTTTTAGAGAGGTTGTGTGTTAGTGGGCAACCTATATCGATTATGAAAGCTTTCTTGGTGGTTTTTTCGATGATAAGAATATCCGGACGGTTGTGGTCTACTGTTCTATCCGTTATTATTGGCCTGTCCCAGTATCAGAGATATTCAGGGGATTCAAGGACTGGCTCGGGTGAGTATTGGTAGTATGGTGGGAGGTTTTCCCTTAGCCCTAGTTTATGGGCCAGTTCCTTGTGGATGATCTTTGCCACCTGATTATGTCTCCCCAGGTAAGCGTTGGGGGCCATAGCACCACAACCCGCCGTGATATGTTCTATCGTCTCTCCGGGGCAGTTGCATTTTCTGCACACATCTTCCACATTCCTTTTCATGATGACCTTTTCATAGTTTCGAGTTCGAATGACACGGTCTTGGATAGAGATAATAAAACCTTCTGTTTCAGCGTGAAGCTGCCTTTTCTCTAACCAATTCAGTGACATTTCTCTATCTATGAGTGGATTTTGGAGTGCAGTAGGGTATTTGCCGTGTAGAGCTTTCTCTTGCCAAGTTACAAGCTGTTGACTTGGCGGCGCGCGGATGATGTTAGGTAGTCCGTTTCGCTTTAAGTTGAGGGCTGTATATCCAGCGTCTGCTGCAACCACTTTTTTAAGAATTTCCCCATTCGATTCTTGAAAGTATTTTCTCATAGAGGTCTCTTGTGACTTGCACAAGTTATATATATTAATGAGACCTCTTCCTCCCTCCTTTCGTTTTAGGTAGATTCTTTCAAGTGCAGAGCGTGGGTGGTGGAATCTGAATTTTGTTAGCAGCCTGCGCGTAAGCCTATCCAGTTTGTGCAAATCCGTGTCTGAATACTTAAGGATTCCGAATGAGTAGGTAAGTATGGATATTGCCCAGGTGTTGATGGCAGTAGTAAGGTTACCAGCATTCAGATGAGTATTAAAAAGCTTTGTTAGTCTGCTTTTGTATTTGTTTTTAAACTCCCTTTTTAGGCTTGTGTGGTTTATTTGTTGGTTTTGGGAGATGCCTAAGTATTTATATGTTTTGTCCTCATCTAATATATCTATGCCTTCAAGCAGTCCACGATTTTGTTCAGTCTTTCCGCGTACGACATTCAAGATTGCGCACTTGTCTAAGCCAAACGACATTTTGATGTCATCGCTAAATGTCTTGGTTATTTGAATTAGGGACTGTAGGTGGGTTTTGCTTTCAGCATAGAGTTTAATATCGTCCATAAATAGAAGGTGATTTATTCTAAAATTCTCAGTTAAGTTGGGACGATATCCGTAGGATGTTGATTTTAGTAGTGAGGACAGTGGGTTCATGGCCAAAATGAACCAGAGGGGGCTTAAAGAGTCGCCTTGAAATATACCTTTTGATATACTTATATTGCCAAGCTTCTCTTGTCCAATATGGAGATTGGTATTCCATTGCTCCATTAGGGTTATTATTATTATTATTATTATTATTATTATTATTATTATTATAATTATTATTATTATTATTATTATTATTATTATTATTATTATTATGTTTTCAGTATTCTGTTTCTCAGCTTTTTGTTGGTAAGGCTGGTATTATTTACAGTACAGAGAAGAAATTCATCTTAACCTGTACTGTTTAGAAACTTCCGTACTATATGGCAAGTTTGGAGGATGACGCTTTTCTGGATTGGTTGGTATAAATAACCTGATAGGCCCAGTTTTTTCAAGTTGGGCTTAAAATTTTTCGTCATAGCTCCCTCCACCGATATTATGATCGGAATTATGTCGATTTTATCTAGCTTCCATAAAGTTTTTATCTCTATAGCCAAATTCGAGTACTTGGTCTTCTTCTCCGATTCGGTTTTAGAGAGGTTGTGTGTTAGTGGGCAACCTATATCGATTATGAAAGCTTTCTTGGTGGTTTTTTCGATAAGAAGAATATCCGGTCGGTTGTGGTCTACTGTTCTATCCGTTATTATATGCCTGTCCCAGTATAAGAGATATTCAGGGGATTCAAGGACTGGCTCGGGTGAGTATTGGTAGTATGGTGGGAGGTTTTCCCTTAGCTCTAGTTTATGGGCCAGTTCCTTGTGGATGATCTTAGCCACCTGATTATGTCTCCCCAGGTAAGCGTTGGGGGCCATAGCACCACACCCTGCCGTGATATGTTCTATTGTTTTTCCGGGACAATTGCATTTTCTGCACACATCTTCCACATTTCTTTTCAAGATGACTTTTTCATAGTTTCGAGTTCGAATGACACGGTCTTGGATAGAGATTATAAAACCTTCTGTTTCAGCGTGAAGCTGCCTTTTCTCTAACCAATTCAGTGACATTTCTCTATCTATGAGTGGATTTTGGAGTGCAGTAGGGTATTTGCCGTGTAGGGCTTTTTCTTGCCAAGTTACAAGCTGTTGACTTGGCGGCGCGCGGATGATGTTAGGTAATCCGTTTTGCTTTAAGTTAAGGGCTGTATATCCAGCATCTGCTGCTACCACTTTTTTAAGAATTTCCCCATTCGATTCTTGAAAGTATTTTCTCATAGAGGTCTCTTGCGACTTGCACAAGTTATATATGTTAATGAGACCTCTTCCTCCCTCCTTTCGTTTTAGGTAGATTCTTTTAAGTGCAGAGCGTGGGTGGTGGAATCTGAATTTTGTTAGCAGCCTGCGCGTAAGCCTATCTAGTTCGTGCAAATCCGTGTCTGAATACTTAAGGATTCCGAATGAGTAGGTAAGTATTGGTATTGCCCAGGTGTTGATGGCAGTAGTAAGGTTACCAGCATTCAGGTGAGTATTAAAAAGCTTTGTTAGTCTGCTTTTGTATTTGTTTTTAAACTCCCTTTTTAGGCTTGTGTGGTTTATTTGTTGGTTTTGGGAGATGCCTAAGTATTTATATGTTTTGTCCTCATCTAGTATATCTATGCCTTCAAGCAGTCCACGATTTTGTTCAGTCTTTCCGCGTACGACATTCAAGATTGCGCACTTGTCTAATCCAAACGACATTTTGATGTCATCGCTAAATGTCTTGGTTATTTGAATTAGGGACTGTAGGTGGGTTTTGCTTTCAGCGTAGAGTTTGATATCGTCCATAAATAGAAGGTGGTTTATTCTTAAATTCTCAGTTAAGTTGGGACGATATCCGTAGGATGTTGATTTTAGTAGTGAGGACAGTGGGTTCATGGCCAAAAAGAACCAGAGGGGGCTTAAAGAGTCGCCTTGAAATATACCTTTTGATATATTTATATTGCCAAGCTTCTCTTGTCGAATATGGAGATTGGTATTCCATTGCTCCATTAGTGTGCCTAACATGTTGCGTATTATGGGGTGTACTTTGTATATTTTCAATATCTTCTTTAGCCAGTCGTGAGGAACAGAATCGAATGCTTTACTATAATCTATGTAGCACATATTTAGATTTCGCCTTTTAACTTCTGCCTGTTTTATAATAACGGCATCGATTGTAAGCTGTTCCTTGCAACCCAAAGCTTTCCTAATACAGCCCTTTTGCTCATCAGCTACCAGGTTGTTGTTTATGCAGTGTGTGTATATTTTTGAATACATGACTGTTGTTAAAAGTTTATACACCACTGACAGACAGGTGATCGGTCTGTAATTTTTTGGGTCGTTTACCTGCCCTTTTTTAAATAAAAGGAAGGTATTGCCACTGGCAAGATGAGCTGGGAAGTGCTCAAGGTTTAGGAGAGCCTTGCTAAAGCAGTTTGCGATAACAGGGTGTAGGGTGGTGAAAGTTTTGAGCCAGAAATTATGAATTTGGTCAGGTCCCGGTGATTTCCAGTTAGCCAAGTTCTTAGTGTGGATGTTACTTGCGGCTCAGGCATTTCTTGCAAAGTTTCAGCCTCGGCTTCAACTTTTTCGAGCCAGCTTGCTTTTTCATCGAAATGGGACGCGTCGGACCAAATATTACTCCAAAATGCATTAAATTGGTCTTTATTTATGTCATTAGTTGGAGTAACGTCGTTTTCTTCTTGGCTCAATGTCCTATAGAAGGTTTTTTGGTTATTGGTGAACTGTTGGTTTTGAACCTTCCTCTTTGTGGCTTTGTTGTATCGTCTTAGACGAGCTCCTTTAGCCTTAGATTTTTGTCTTGTATTGTCTCTTACGATTGTTAGCAACCGTTTTATATCGGGACTGTCTAAAGGAATGCTCTCTGCTTTCAGTATATCTTTAACCTTTTTAGCAACCTTGCTGCTAGAGTTTCCATTTAGATGTTCTCCAATTATATCACTTTGTGCTCGTAACTGGCTGATTTGTGTCTCATTTTCCAAGCGGGCACCGCTTGTTTCTTGGTTGTTTTCTTATCAGTTCTGAGATATAATGCCTGTGACCATTGAGTTCAATTACAGTTACTGCTGCTGCATATAACCCACTGTGTAATGTATCGAGGTCCTCAGTTCTATTTAAGGACGTCCCTGCTGCTAGGTTTACTCTTGCTAGTATTTCGTGGGTTCCTTTCTTGAATCTTAGCTTAGGGATACTCGGTCTCAAGGTCGGGTCACTATTTTCAAATAAGGACAAATTTTCCAAATATTTTTGGTTCGTATTGTCCGTATCAGCCTGTATAGTTTGATCTTGTTCATGTATTACTTCCTGCTGTGCTGTTAGTTCTTCCACATGCTGAAGGTTGTGCAACGTTCTGCCAACTTCACGCCGTATTTGATCTATTTCAGCTTGGGGTAGCAGGTGGTTAGCATATATAGCTCTTTGACGGCTCGCTACATTTTGTTCGGTCATTTTTAATTCCGGGTGTAGTCTGGTTATTTCTCGGTGGAGTTTTATTCTCCAGCCAGGGCGGGGGTGATCTTCACAGTCGTTAATCAAGAGGAATGCTTTGATAAATCTTCTATTCATGTCTCGACTCCACTTGATTCGACCGGTTTTTGTTCTTCTGGGTAGACCAGCGGCAGTTCTATCGACTCCAGGGTCGGGCTGCAAGCTAGTCTCCATTACGATGTTTTCCCCGCCGGTGTTATGTTCACTAATAGTTCGGTTGTCGGCAGGGGCTTGTCCTAGCATCCTGCCGTTAATTACATTAGTACTAATCCAATTAGTGCCTCCCCCAGAATCCGTGAGGCTGACTGCTTGCGCAGCGTGGGATTGTAAACTTTCGTTTTCACCCACCTGGGGTACATATTCTTTTAAATTCGACATCATATTGGTTTTAAACCGTTTTTACACATTTCGTTAGAAATGGTTTGCATTTATACCTTCTGCCAGGTTAGTTCAGCCGCCCTTAACATAGGGAACAGACGCTGTTGAGAAACCGCTCCTAACATGGAGACAGCCGTTCCTTCACTACATCAGTTCCTACGCCTACCAGAGGTAGCCGGTGACCAATGTAGGCCCCTTTAAGGCAAGGACCACCAACCTTTTAACCGCCTTTTACGGCAGGCAGGTTCTACCCTGGGCCTAGATTCACAAACCGGAAGGAACCCAGACGGCTATTATAAGCAATTATTATTATTATTATTATTATTATTATTATTATTATTATTATTATTATTATTATCATACAATGCAGGATTGCTGAACACCACAGAGTCCGAGTAATTTTGTCCGGTTCTAATACATGAAAATAGACTGTAATCGGGTCTCTATTTAATACATATACGAGAGCGAATTATGGTAGGACCAATTACCTTAAAATTCTTTGTCGTTTTAATTTAAAACATAACATCTCGCACCACACAAACACACCCTCACACACACCCTCTCATACACCCTACCACGTAGTTTTGTCTCTGTCTAGTGTAAGCGGGATCATTTTGAACAAAGTTGTACCTTTCTTTGTTTTTGCACCGGACCGAGTTTCAGTAGAAATTCTGTCTCGCTTCAACTCATACCATAAGCCGGAAAAATTACCTTTCTCTCTTATACATAATACCACATACAGATCATCTATCTTACTTCCACTGATTCACACATTGCCGTCAACTATTCTCACTCTTACACATAAATCGAGTATCATCATTATTCTATAATATTCACACATTCTTGTATCTACATATTTATTTGTGGCAATTTATTTACACTTACCCAGTTGTGGTTCAGATGTCATAAATAATTTTCCATTAAAATTCGAAATCCATGGAGTGTAAAATGAAATCCCTAGATTAATTAAATTAAAAAAGAATCCATTGATAAGCTAAATATTTCACAAAGTGCCACAATGTTGCTTGTAATGCCACAAATATATACGAAAGTGTAACTGTGTTTAAAAACGTATATATGAGCAGGCCTAATCTAATTAAGCAGTTTTACTTATTCCTTATATTTGAAGAAGCATAACTAAATGGGTAAGTAGACCATTGCATACCTAAAAAAAAATATATTAAAAGTATCCGTTAGTTAGTTACGGTTTAAAAATGGTCTTTTGTAAAGAATAAGTCAGTTGACATATTATTATCAGGTTTTTCAGTTTGCAATACGATGTATAAAATAGTTCAGACATTGTGTTGCCATTTAAGATATTTTATTTTAGTAGTCTGTAAGTTTTTTGAACTAATTATTCAAAATTATTAATTATTTTTCTTTTAGAGCAAAAAGTATATATTTTGTGCTGGTAATCACTTGAGGCACAATTTTAAGGTTATTTATAAAGGAAGGTAATGGTTAGATGTCACCCAGTCAATATTAATAATAATAAAGCCAGGGACCTGGAAGTGTTGGCTTTAAATATGTATGGCATGTAGAGAGAAAGACAACAGCCCAATAATTAAATGATCAAACGAACTTACCTGTGATGTTCGATCATAGTTTTAGTAGACTTCCAGTCCGAGGATATTAATACAACGTAGTACTCCTTTCCTACTCGTTAGCGCCACTATATTTAAAGAAGTTCGGCCATGTGCTTCCCCGCTATCCTCCGTTACTCTCCCAAGTATCGTCATTAATCCTTTGAATTTAAGCATCTTCGCAATCTAAGGGGTATAACTCTCAGGGATGGGTGGGATATTAATATCCTCGGACTGGAAGTCTACTAAAATTATGATCGAACATCACAGGTAAGTTCGTTTGATCATTTAATTTTAGGGCAACTTCCAGTCCTCAATATTAATACAACGTAGATGTTCAAAGATATATAACACTCATTGCGAAGACGTTTATTAAAAGGAAACAAACTTTTAATTATGAACAAACAAACATATCATTTGTAATAAAATGAAATTAAACTCAATTCTTAATAAACTACACAATTTTCATTTGTGACAGAACAAAAGTAATTCTAATTCTAAATAAAATAAACAAATTTTGATTTTGTAACATAACAAGTACTTCTAGATAAACTAAATATTATTCTAATATTGTTTTTGCAAATTGAGAGGTATTAAAAATAGGTCTCAAGTAATAATTCTGAAACACTGCAGAGTTATTAGACCAACCTGCAGTATGTCGAATTACATCCAAAGACACATTTTTCTTAAACGCATGGGATGTTGACGCATGTCGGGTTGAATATGCTGTAAACTGTTTGTCAATCCCAGCTTTATGGCGGGTCTCTTTCACCCATCTGCTTATTGTGTTTTTGAGATGCTCGTGCGTGAGGATACCGTGTACTTAAAAACAAATACATTTCATTGGTAGGCCTGATTTCTTTAGTCTTTTGTATGTAGTATTTTAGGATTGATGCAACACATAAAGAAGGATTATCTCTACCGAAAGGAATCTCCAAACAAGGCTGTACTTTATTATGGCCTGATGTTTTCAGTTTATCCTCAATAGAAGCCTGTAACCCATTAGCGGATTTGGTTATTTTATTGATTTTTATATAAAAAATGGTCTGAACCCTTTGACCCGTAATAAGTACAAGTAATGTTGCTAATTTTGAGGATAAATCTTTTAAATTAAGGTCTTCTAATGGATGTATTTTTCTAAGTATTCTGTAACTAATTTAGTGTCCCATGTAGTATTATACTTTGGTAAGGCAGGTCGTAAATTAGATATGCCTTTTAAAAAACGTTTAAGGTTTACATCGTGAGTTATATTATCGTGTAATAACAAAGAACGAGCGGCTCAGTGGCTTTTGAATGTCCCAAATCCCACTAAACACAAATAGAACATTTACATTCTAAGAATGTTCTCTATAAGTCCGGAAAGTGACAAACATTCTAAGTATATTCTCAGTATATTAGGTAAATGCATATTCTTTTTGATACTATTCTTGGAATGTTCTAGGAATATCAATCAACATCAATTCAGTCCACCAGCACTTACAATCTTCCAAGCCTCATGTGCTTGCACTGACCGAGACAAAAGTCAGAGCGTCAACGAACACCGTCATCTATTTATATCCTGGATATGATTTTCACTTTTGTTTTAGACGCAACTTTGGGGTCTGTCTGTTTATTCGAGATGATCTTTGCTGCCAACGGGAGGAGATACTGGAACCGAAAGATTTTGATGTAATGTGGTTTAAAATATCTTCACAAAAAATTTATATGCTGCCTTTACCGTCCTCCAAGCGACATGCATTACAGGGCCCTCTTCTCATCACTAGCCAACACAATCGACTTCTTGCAAACCAATCATCCGAATGCCGAAGTTGCTATCTTTGGCGACTTTAACGTCCACAATGTCAACTGGCTTAAATACTCAAACACCAACGATGAGCAAGGCCGCGAGGCCGAATCTTTTGCGATTAGTTCTGGTCTAACTCAACTCGTAGAAGAACCAACGCGGGTTCCAGACCGAGCTGGGGATTTTGCTAGTCTTTTAGATCTCTTTTTAACTTCAAATCCAGACCTATATACGGTCACCGTACAACCACCATTGGGCTCTTCCGATCACAAACTTATTTCAACCCTAAGCGAGCTGCCAATTAGTTCTGAACATCCTCCTAAACCCCGTAAGATTTGGCAATATACATCAGCTAAGTAAGAAGACCTAAAGGACCATTTTCGCAACTTTCCCTGGCTAAGCGTATGCTTTTCTTCGGATGATCCATCTGTCTGTGCAAAGGAGGTCTCCGACGTCATTCTAACTAGCATGGAGGCCTTTATTCCTTTCTCCAAAAAGCAACCTTCCAACGGCAAGCCCTGGTTTAGCAAGAATTGCGAGCGTGCTGTCAGATCTAAAAACCTGGCTTACCGACAGTGGCGTAAAAACCCTACTCCTGAAAATCGCGCCATCTTTGTTACCACCCGAAACCAATGTAAGCAAATGATAGACCAAAGCAAAGAAGCTTATAACGAGAGAATCAAAAACAAACTTCTTGCCAGTCCTAACGGATCAAGGTCCTTTTGGTCAGTCGCTAAGGCCGTCAGCCAAAACTTTACAAAGTCAACTATTCCACCTCCAACACGTTTCGATGGCACAATAGCAACCACAGCCGGGAATAAAGCAAACCTACTTGCTAAACTGTTTTCCTCGCATTCCACTGTAGACTTTCAGGGAAAACCACCACCCAACATTCCCTCAGTTCAATCGCAAATGTCTAAAATCGTGTTCCGTCAGCGTCTTGTTAAACGGATTCTTAAAGGACTCGACGTCAATAAAGCTTCTGGTCCAGACGAAATTCCTATCATTGTTCTCAAGACATGCGCCGATGAACTTACACCAGTATTTTGTAGACTTTTTAACTTATCCTACAAAAAAGGAATATTTCCATCCTGCTGGAAGTCGGCGCGTGTCCAGCCTATTCCAAAGAAAGGTAAAAAGACCCTGCCAAGCAACTACCGACCCGTTGTATTGCTTTCAGTAATTTCAAAAGTAATGGAGAAAGCTATTAACCAACAACTCCTAAAGTATCTGGAAGGGCTTAACATTATCAGCGACCATCAATACGGTTTTCGTAAGTCCAGATCAACAGGTGACCTTCTGGCATATGTCACCCATCTTTAGAGCAACACCATCAAACATCATGGAGAATCCCGGGCTGTTGCACTGGACATCTTTAGGGCTTTTGATCGTGTTTGGCACGATAGGCTTCTAAGTAAATTGCGATCCTACGGTATGCCTAATGGATTTTGTTTATGGTTAACCAGCTTCCTTAAGAACCGTTCTCTGCAAGTGGCGATTGACGGGTTTCTCTCAGACACCTTCACCATCAATGCCGGTGTTCCTCAAGGGTCCATATTGTCGCCTACCCTCTTTTTACTGTATATTAACGACGTTCTAGTAAAAACCCAAAATCCAATTTATAGCTTTGCTGATGACAGCACACTTGTCTCATCTTTTACCTTGACTCCCCAAACATCCGCTGCCGACACACATCTTCGCAGGCAGCATGAAGTATTGCGCCTCAACAATGACCTGGAAGAAATTTTGGCTTGGGGTGACAGTAACCAAGTCGAATTTAATGCTAAGAAAACCCAGGCAGCAGTCTTCTCCAAAAAGGTTAACATTGCAGAACCGGATATAGTCATGGCAGGACACGCAATTCCCCTGGCACCGTCTATTAATTTGCTGGGGGTCAATCTGGGAGGTAATATGTCTTGGCATGATCACGTTGCCGCAATTACCAAGACAGCTGCACAGAAACTTGGTGTACTTTTCCGCACCAAAAGGTTGTACACACCTCATCAACTTTTGACACTCTACAAAGCCCAGATTCGACCATCATTATAATATTGCTCTCATGTCTGGAGCTCTGCACCCAAGCACACCCTTCGACTACTGGATTCCATTCAAAGGAGAGCCGTTCGTCTGATCGGCGACCCCGAGCTGACCAAGACCCTCGATAGCCTGGAGCATCGAAGACAGGTTGGTGATTTGGCTCTCTTTTACAGATATTTCCATGGCAGGTGTTCGACTGACATTGCCCACTTGATTCCACCTAGAGCAACGCAAAACAGAAATACACGGCGAACCACTGCCGCTCATCCATATGTTGTTCAGCTTAGTACTCCTCGAACTTCATTGTTCAAGAATTCTTTCATATGGAGAACGTCATCTTTGTGGAATGATCTTCCTGAGGTCGTGTTTCCCAATAAATACAATCTTCAACGTTAATCGCTTTTTTCGCACTCGCACCACTCCCAAAGCGCCTTAAAGGATTTTTCCTACAGTGCAGGTGTTTTATCATTAAAAAAAAAAAATATTAAAAAATAATCTACTTTTGCAGTATATAAATAGAATATTCTTAGAAATACCCTTATGTAATATTCTTGGAATATTTTCGTTGGAACATTCTGTGTATGTGCTAGAATGTTCTTAGAGTGTTCAAACTAAATGTACGTTTATCGTACTTGGATAGAATATTCTGGGAATACGTCCATACGGAATATTCTTGGAATATTTTGATTGGAACATTCTGTATACTTACTAGAATGTTTTTAGAGTGTTCAAAATAAATGTACCTTTATCGTACTTGGATAGAATGTTCTTGGAATACGTCCATACGGAATATTCTTGGAATATTTTGATTGGAACATTCTGTATACGTACTAGAATGTTCTTAGAGTATTCAAAATAAATGTACCTTTATCGTACTTGGATAGAATATTCTTGGAATACGTCCATACGGAATATTCTTGGAATAATTTCATTGGAACATTCTGTATATGTGCTGAAATCTTCTAAGAATGCTCAAAGTATATAGGTACTCGGATATAATATTCTTGGAATATGTCATTGCGGAATAAAGTCTTCAAAGTAATAGAGTCTTCCAAGTAAATGTGAGTTATATAATACTTAAATAGACTGTTCTTGGAATAGGTCCTTGTGGAATATTCTTGGAATGTTCTATATACGTGCTCTAAAAAATATTTATACCTATACATACCTAAATGTATGTATGGTATACAAATACTTAATTCTGCTTGAAATGCCCTTTGTGGCGTTATTAGCCACTCAAAAGAAAAAAAAAGACTGTGAAAACATAGGTTGCGCTGGCTTTGTTAATCCTCGCCCAGATCTTCCCGGTCCGGAACCACCCCAAGGTTTAGCAACGTTTAATATCGGTATATTAATCAGTATTAATGTAATTATGAAATGGAATACTTCGACTTACCATGCAGATTTTAGGAGTTCTTGCTGGGAAAAATGGACACCTACCAAAAACGGCGCGGTACAGTTGATGGGTTCTGGGTATCTGGTTCTCTCTCCTTTCCAAAATCGCGCATCGCATCGTACACGAGTACGGTGGGTAGGTACGAGGGACGGTAAAAAGGTAGGAAATGGAAAGTCGAGAATATGTAATTTTAAATGTAAATTAACTAATTAAATTGCAATAAGTAAAACAAAACGCGTAATTTTGAATGCAAGTAGACACCCATAAAGAGGAAAAATATTTATAAGAATTATACTTTAAACTTAAAAATAATATTAATTATAAACCTAAATATATATATAAGCAGCAAACGAGGACAGAACATTCCCACCCCCATGAAAACCCAGGGCTTTCATAAGAGAAGAAATAGGTATTAATTAATAGGCAACGGGCAAAGTTTAAGCAAAGGTCTTTTAAGAGTGCCCTTAGCCGTCCTCACCGTCGCAACCCTTGGTACTTTATCGTGGCCAGGGAAAACTTCCACAATTTTACCCAAAACCCAATTTAAAGGCGCAATATTATCATCTTTGATAATTACCATTGTACCTGGTACAACAGTATTAATTGGGTCATGCCACTTTGCTCTTTGTTGCAAGGTGTGGAGGTATTCTCTGTGCCAACGCTTCCAGAAGTCACGGTGCAAACGCTGCAAGAGTTGCCACCGCGTAAGTCGATTCATTGGTAAATCTGTAGTGTCTGGATCGGGTATGGCCGACAAAGGTTTTAATGTTAAAAAATGACCTGGGGTCAAAACTGACAAATCAGAAGGATCAGAGCTTACTGGGGAGAGTGGTCTCGAATTAAGCACTGCCTCTATTTGAATAATAACGGTATTGAGTTCTTCATATGTAAGTATTTGTAAACCCATCACTCTTATTAAATGAGATTTAACTGATTTTATGTTAGCCTCCCAAATGCCTCCCATTGAAGGTGCAGCGGGTGGATTAAAATGCCAAATTATTGCCTCACTCTCAGCTGCATCAGCAAATATTTGACGTAGGTATTTGTCACTGCCGACAAACCCGGTGCCGCAATCAGAATAAAGATTTAAAACTTGGCCTCGTCGAGCTATAAATCGGCGAAGTGCCGCTAAGAACGCTTCAGTAGAAAGGTCAGATACTAACTCGAGATGTACCGCCTTTGTACTACAGCAAATAAATAAACAAATGTATGATTTATGCAGTTTTGCACCTCTGAGCTTACCTATAGTAATTGGAAAAGGTCCACACATGTCAAGTCCGGAATTGGTAAAAGCTTTTGGAAACTCAGACACCCTAAACTTTGGCAGATCACCCATAGGGGGTTGATAAGGTTTAGGATTTACCTTCCAACAGATATGACACTTGTGTATTACCTTTCGTATGACCCTTTTAGCAGATATTATCCAGAAATTTTGGAAAAGCAAATGTTGAGTGGTTTGTATACCACAATGTAGGTAGGTATAATGCAACTCATAAATGAGTAACGTAGTAAATTTAGCATTTGAAGGCAAAAGTAAGGGAAACCTTTTATCGTAGGGTAAATCAGAGTAAAATAAACGACCACCTACCCGTAGATAGCCATCTTTATCGAGAAAAGGTTTTAATTTTTTCAAGTATTTTGGCAAGGGCCTGTTATTTTTTAACAAAAGTATTTCTGAAGCAAAGTGAGTAGCTTGACAGTATTTTGTAAGAAAAAGTAATGCATTATGTAATTCAAAAATTGTCAAATGCGGCGAATAACTTGTCGTATTTTTTTTGTATTTCTTAAATATATTTGTAGCTCTCAAAATGTATGCAATAATTCGTTTTATTTTAGAAAGTGAGTTAAATTTTTCGAAAAGTAAGTCAATAAAATTTATGGACACAGAGGTAGTAATTGCTAATTTTCTTTGTTCGTGAGAAATATCAGTAGTTTTACTTATTTCAAATTTAGAGAAATTCCAGTCCTTTTGAGGTTGAAGTAAAAAATCTGGTCCGTTCCACCAGAGTGAAAAATCTGTGAGCTCTGAGAGAAACATACCTCTGCTGACACAATCGGCAGGATTAAGTTTTGAAGGTACATGTGACCAGAATTCTGGCGCCAACCTTTCCTGTATATATGACACACGGTTGCTCACAAATGTTTTCCACTGATGGGGGGAACTTTTAATCCAGTTTAGTACAACTGAACTGTCAGTAAAGGCAAAGATATTTGTAAACTTTATTTTTTGTGAAAAAACTTTTAGAATATAATGCATTAATTTTGAAAGTAAAACAGCTGCGCAGAGCTCTAATCTAGCTAAGCTTACTGTTTTAAGAGGACTCACTTTCGACTTAGCGCAAACAAGATAAACTTTATATGTACTATCAGGAAAAAGAGCACGTATGTATACCGTTCCACAAAAGGCCCGTTCTGAACTATCACAGAAACCAAACAATTCTTGTGAAATAGAGTCTGAAATATTTATTTCGCGGTTAATTTTTACAGTATTTAAAAATTCTAATTCGGCTTTAAATTTATTCCACTTAATTATAACTTCTTCAGGCGGTTTTTTTATCTCAATCGATCCCAAGTGACCATAGAACTTGTATAAGTATTTTAATAAATATAGTAAGCGGGGTTAAGTACCCAACAGGGTCAAATATTCGAGCAAGTTCACTTAGCATCGTACGTTTAGTGCATTCATTAGTTATATTAGAAAATTTATAACAAAAAACATCCAAACTAGGATCTCATTGTAATCCCAAAATTTTTAAAGTATTATTAGCATCGATATCAAAGGAAATACCCTGGTTGATTATATCAGAATCTGGCATACCTTTAAGTAAGGCGGGACAGTTACTTGCCCACTTTCGAGCTTCAAACCCTCCACGGGATAAAAGTTCAATAATTTGATTTTTTATTAAAAGTAATTGTTTATGCGTAGCCGCTCCTCCTGTTATGTCATCAACATAGGTGGAGGTTTGTAGAATTTCTGATGCCAACGGAAGGTCAGTATAATCGTCTGCCAGTTTTAAAAGTGTTCTGATTGCAAGATATGGACTAGAAACAACCCCAAATGTTACAGTATTGATTTGATAATGAGAAATAGGATCATTAGGAGAAAAACGCCACAAAATTCTTTGATAACTTCTATCTTTAGGATCTACTAAGATCATACGAAACATTTGTTTTATATCGCAAGTAAAAACGTATTTATGTAATCTAAAATTAAGCAGTATATTTACTAGGTCCCTTTGTAGCTTGGGCCCAGTATATAAAGTATTATTTAAAGAAGGCTTATTAATAGCCGAGGTACTGGCGTCGAAGACAACACGAATGGGTGTGCTAGTGGAATCCCTTTTAAAAACAGCATGGTGTGCAATATAAAAGTAATTCTGTATATCAGACGCAGGAGGTTGAAGAGTAATTTCCATGTGTTTACTTTGTATGTAATCCTGAATTACATCACAATAAGACTTGTAAAAAATTTGATCTCGCGAGAATCGTTTTTCTAGCGATAAAAATCTACGTAAGGCGACAGTAAAGGTATCGCCGAAATCCGGTGCAGTAATTTTAAATGGCAATGAAACCATATATCTACCTGATATATCTCTTTTGGTAGTTTGCAAAAAATAATTTTCACAGTATTCATCCGCCGGGGATCTAGTTTTAACCTCTGGAACTTCCTCAAGTTGCCAAAACTTTTGTAAAGTATTAGTGAGAGTATCGCAATTTGAAAGAGTAGTAGAAAAAAAGGTTTTAGTTACTTTGTTGGAAGGGGTAAAAGTAGTTTTACCCATTAGAGTCCAACCAAATATTGTATTAATGCAAACTGGTTGCTCGGGTCCATTATATAATCGACCGTCTTGTAAAATATAAGGAAAAACATCATTACCTAATAATAAATCAATTTTAGATTTTTGTGAGAATGTTGGATCGGCTAATAATAAATTGGAAGTAAAGGAAAAACTTTCTTTGGAAAAAGAAACAGTTGGTATATCATCACAAATCTTATCCAGAATAATGGCATCTAAATCAATTAAAATATTTGGATTGTGTACAGAGGAAATAACACAATGCACGCCTGATCGGGCAGTAGTGCACATTGAATCTAAACCTTGTAATGATAGAGCAATATTAAATTTAGACAAGGATAATTTATTTGCACAACTTTTAGTTATAAAAGAGGATTGGGCTCCACTGTCAAGTATGGCCTTGACAGTATGCCAATTATTAAAAGTATCTTTGACTCGCAACAAAACTGTAGATAGTAAGACCTCGTGATCGTTGAGTAACATTCCCACGGTAGAAGTTTTCGCAACTGTAGGAATAGAATCAGAGTTTTCAGCCGCAAAGTTAATCTGAATATTTGAGTCAGAAGAGCTAGCGGTGTTTGAATTATGACCAGAATTATTAATACCGTGTTTAAAACAAAGCATAGTATGGTGATCTTGACGACACAAACGACATCGTTTTTCTGAATTGCAACGACTCACGGTGTGTGCAGTCGCAAGACAGTTCACGCATGCCTTTTGATTTTTTACAATTTCAAACCTCTGTTTAATTGACTTTGAAGTAAAAACAGGACATCGATAAATAACATGATTTCCTTTGCATAAAAAACACGTATTATTTTGTTGACTATTTAATAAGAAAGCAGATCGATTCCGTAAACTTTGATTATGAGTATTAGTATGATTTTGTGAATTACGGGGGGAGTATGAAAAATGCGAGTTTTGATGTAAAATGGGTTTTGATTTTTGTGGAACTGATTCTAAGGCAATGCATTGTTTTTGCAAGAAAACTTTAATTACGTCATATGTTGGTACGTTATTTGAAGCATATTGCTGCTCAAATGTCTTTTTTGTTGAAGGGTCCAACCTATCAAGTATCATATAAGATAAAATAAAATCCCAACGATCAGTATGAAATTTTAAATTTTGCAAAGAAGACAAATTTTTTGAAAAAGTGTCTAATAAATTTCGTAATCCGGTAATATTTTCAGTGGTTAGTCGAGGACAATCCTCAATAGATTTCCAATGAGTAAAAGCTTGTAAACGTTTGTTATTATATCGTTCGACTAACGTATTATAGGCAACCATATAGTTGTCATTTGTAACTAGAATATCTGAAATTAAATTAAAAGGTGGACCTTCCAGTGAAGAAAGTAGTTAATTAAACTTTTCAATATTGCTTAAAGTACGATTACTATGTACCAAAGTAGAAAAGGTTTGATTAAAAGTAGGAAAAGTAGTGACTTCTCCTTTAAAAGTAGGTAATTGTATTTTAGGTAAAATAGCATTATCTCGCACATTTCCTTGCTGCCTGCTACGCGGAGAAAAAAGAGGGTGAATTGAATTATCCAAAACGCCATGTTCTTCTAATGGCAATTCAAATAACTCGTAAAATACTGTCTCAATTTCGTGACAGCGTTTAGCAAAATCAATTCCTGTCTTTTCCTCAACTTTCAGTTCGTCAGATTTTGCCGCAAGCAAAGCTAATAAATTGTTATGGTGTTTCTCAAAATCCTTCATTATTTTACTGAGACTTCTATAACGAACTTTAAAAGGATTAAGTGCAGCTATATCCGTTTTGGCTAACACTGCAGCATCAATAAGCAAAGACAATTGTAAAATAGAAGTTTGCCGCAAAGCTTTTGCTTTCACAACCTTATCGGAGGTTGACATATTAATTTATTTTTAGGTAAATGTACAAAAAATATATGCAGACAATGTAAAAGGCGAGATAAAAGGTGCGTTTTAAATTTTAATATATTTTAATAATACTCAAAATAAAATTTAATGTAATTTTGGAATAACCCCTGTAATTAAATTGCAAGTAACATATGTGCATAGAAAAGGACAACGAACAGCTGTCTCAAACTGTAAATAAAGCAATACTTGTATTTATATATAAAAAAAGAGGCAATTGGCAACGAACAAAAAATATTTTAACACCGTTCGAGATCCCTTTTTTTTGCGACCGTGAAACCGGCCAGGATATCACAATAACCTTCGCTTGCTGCAAATATAAATTCAATAAAAAACGCACTTTAGCAGTACTAGTAATGGCGAAAGAATGTAGCAAATTTGTAAATTCGTGCATCGACGAAATTTTATGCAAAATATAGTAAAAATAGCAGTAAATAGTAATAAATTGCAAAATGGCACAGTATAGTACCATGCGATTGTAACATAAGTAGTATAGAAATAAGTATGTAAGGATAAGTCGGTATAAATTGCATTAAATTATTACGTTGCTAAGCCGAAGGTGGTCTGAAACAAAGAAAATCCAAACTTTTGGGTTCAAAAAGCATCTGGCAAAAGAAGGACCAATTAATGTGGCGTTATTAGCCACTCAAAAGAAAAAAAAAGACTGTGAAAACATAGGTTGCGCTGGCTTTGTTAATCCTCGCCCAGATCTTCCCGGTCCGGAACCACCCCAAGGTTTAGCAACGTTTAATATCGGTATATTAATCAGTATTAATGTAATTATGAAATGGAATACTTCGACTTACCATGCAGATTTTAGGAGTTCTTGCTGGGAAAAATGGACACCTACCAAAAACGGCGCGGTACAGTTGATGGGTTCTGGGTATCTGGTTCTCTCTCCTTTCCAAAATCGCGCATCGCATCGTACACGAGTACGGTGGGTAGGTACGAGGGACGGTAAAAAGGTAGGAAATGGAAAGTCGAGAATATGTAATTTTAAATGTAAATTAACTAATTAAATTGCAATAAGTAAAACAAAACGCGTAATTTTGAATGCAAGTAGACACCCATAAAGAGGAAAAATATTTATAAGAATTATACTTTAAACTTAAAAATAATATTAATTATAAACCTAAATATATATAAGCAGCAAACGAGGACAGAACACCCTTGAACAGTGAACACTGTTTTTGCTTGAAAATTGAGATTATATAAAGCTATATAGTCAGCTAAGAATATAGAAAATATTATTGACTAGTCAAAGGTCTTCAAATATTTCTCACCTAATCTTAAACTGAAACGAGAACTTCATGACGGGCCTCTGTGAGGGGTTTGCCCTAAATTTATAACTTTTTTAAATAACAAGCAAAAAAAAAATGAGATTTACAGGAATCAGTGAATTGGCTTAAAAACACCTTATTATATATAGTTAATTGATTTGGCCGCCCCAAATTACGCCATCCATATTGTTAATTTTCATCGTACGACGCTAAAAGGATTTTTTCTTTATATCTACAACTCAGGATCAGGAAACGAACATCAAGTAATTTTTAAGTTACCAAATAATTATTCAACAATGGTGACATTTTGCAAGCCAACAAAATCCCGCTTATTGATTTTTCAGACCCTTAAATTCTCAGTACTGGCTGATACCTGAAACCAGATATTCGATACGCTGGAAAGAATTATATTTGGTGCTAAATATGAAACAGGTTTTTATAAAGTTGTGTATGTGGATTCAGAGAAAATCACATTTGAAATATCGTTTAGCGGAATTTTTTTAGTTTGAAAAATGTCACCAATAACAAACTCTAACGTGTTCAACCCTTGCTAGGAACCTCGGACTGTTGCTAGACGTTAACCTGAGGTTTACGGAGGATATAAATAACTGTATAAAAAAGACTTTTGCTAATTTAAAACGTATATTTAACCAGAGGCATCTTCTAAATCCTGATTTCAGGAAATCGTTATGTGGCAGTCTAGTTCCATGGCAATTTACATTCTATGATACACTATACGGTCCGTGTCTTTTATAGAGGGATTAAAAATGTCATTGAACCGAAAAAAAGATGGCTTCAGCTATAGTTATAAACGCAAGCAAAGAAAAAAACATGTGACAGCTTTGTTAGCATGTGTTGATGATTTATCAACCAATATCGCGACATTGAGACAGAATGTAGAATCACCTATGCCAACAAGAGAGGCCTCAACTTCCAAGGCCAATGAAAACTCAGTCAGTTTGGCCACAGCTATGAGGGAGACCTATAACGCTTCAACTTCTAAAATCTATGAAATACTTTCACTTCCTAAAATAAATCAGTGTGAAATAGAGGTTACCGACATAGAGTTAAATCAGCAAAACAAACAAATGCTTAATAATTATCAGTGTGACAGTGGAAGTTCTTGCCAGCCCAGAGAAACCAATTTGTCAGTAGCCTTGGCTTCTTGGGCTGTAGAGAACAATATTACACAAATAGCGTTGCGCAGTTTGTTGGAAATTTTAAAAAATGAACATTTTTCTAGGTATGAATATTTAAATTTGTACTCAGATCCAAGATCCCTTTTACATACCCCTAGAAATACCAAAATTACTGAGATGGGACCCGGAAAATATTTTTATTTTGGAATCAAAAATTCAATACAAAACTTATGTGATCGTTATAATGTTAAGGTACTTATGCCTCATGATACCAAAATAAAAATATTGGTAAATGTAGATGGTGTCCCACTTTTCAAAAGTTCAGATGATTCGTTTTGGCCCATTCTTATTTTAGTCAAAGGCATTAAAAATGTATCCACAAATGTTGTTTGTTGTGCGATATACCTGGGAAAAAGCAAAGCACCAGCAAATGAATACTTATTTGATTTTGTACAGGAGGCCAGGGATTTGTGTCTCAATGGAATTTTAGTTAACAACTTAAAGTATAATTTTCAAATTGAAATGTTAATTTGCGATTTGCCTGCAAAATCTTATGTTTTATCGATTAAAGGACATAATGGGTATTTTAGTTGTACTAAATGTACATCAGAAGGAGACTATCAAAATAGCTTATATTTTTCGGAAATGATATCTTCTAAAAGAACAGATTACTCTTTTAAAAACAAAACTCAACGAGAGCACCATCTCGGAAGAAGTATTTTGGAAGATATTCCTAATTTTAACATGATTGACAATGTTCCAATAGACTATATGCACTGTGTTTTACTTGGTGTTATGAAAAGACTTCTGTGCCAAAAAACGTTTGGGTGGATTTTTGGACGCCCACCATATAAATTAAGAGCGGCAGTGTTCAATCAAATTTCAGAGAACCTTTTTAACCTCAAAAAATGTATTCCGTCAGAATTTGCTCGTAAGACTAGGCCAATAAGTGAATGTAAATGATACAAGGCAACAGAATTTAGATTACTACTCTTATACAGTGGCATAGTTGTTTTTAAAAAATCAATATCTTCCAGATATTATAAACATTTTCTATGTCTTAGCCTTGGCATTAGAATCCTTTGCTCTAAGAAATTTTGTGAAGATAAGGACCTGTTAGATTATGCGGACGAACTTCTTAATCATTTTGTTTTGTTATGTAAGAAACTTTACAGACCTGATTTTGCAACCCACAATGTACATAATCTTCTTCACAGATTGTGTTAGACTTTTTGGTCCTTTGGACAACAGTAGTGCATTTCCTTTTAAAAATTTTATGCCGCAACTTACAAAACAAGTGAGAAAGGCTGCACATGCCCTACAGCAGGTGATTCGAAGATTGACAGAACAGCAAGAATCATTTCCAAAATTTACCGAAACTATCAAGTTAAGTCAAATAAAAAAGTTATTTATGCACTCCAATGGGCCACTGATAGATGAGTGTGGTTATCCACAATATAAAGTTCTTCAATTTGAACATTATCGTTTAAGTGCTGCAAAGTTTGCAGACTCATTTGTCGTCTTAAACAATAAAAAAATTATTGAAATTAAAAATTTTGTTACCCACCGAAACCAAATTGCAATTTTAGGTTATCCTTACTCACAAGTTAAACCATTTTTTACTCAACCAACTAATTCAGAAAATTTTGGAATTGGTCTTATTAAAAAAAACACAAAATGATTTGGAAGTTCATTCAATAGAATTAATTGACCAAAAACTGATGGTTCTACCCGTTGAACATGGTTTAGTTTGTATACCACTAGCACATTTCCAAATTATTAGTTGTATTATTATCATACTGTTTGATCTGGCGATTAGTGTTCTCTTCCACATCAAGTTGGGGGCGAGTACTTATTTGAATACTCGGAGCTGGTTCTTAAATAAAACATTATTTTGTTGTTTGCTACTAAGTGTGTTTATTTTCTAGCCCAAGAATTTTACACTGCACAGGTTATCCTAACTACTTTTGTGCACAGCACTTAACTTATCACTTAACGAGCCGAGAACTGCTTAGGTTATAATTAAAACTGGGAAAAAACTCAACGTGACATATCGAGAGGGTGTGAGTGCCGAGCGCGAACCTTCACCCTTGAGTCGTATCGTAAGACTGCCTCCTCAAGAGGTCTTCACAGCGTTGCCACATTTATTTTGGCGAATCTACTTTTATTTTATTTTGAATCTACTAAAATCTACTAAATTAGGGGAGGGCACAAGGGCTCGGGTGATTTTTAAATAATAGTGAAAAAAGGGTCGCGGCCTCGACATAGGCAGCAATAACCATAACCTTCCTCTTGTTTTCTAAGTGGTGTCTAAAAAAAAAAAAAGGTCGTCGTCCCATATTAAAATATATAAGTACTTAATTAAAATAATTTTTGCAATAATTATATTGTTAATGGTATTTTTACATTATTGAAAGCTATATATTAAAATATATTAAAATCTATTAAAATCTACCAAAATCTACTAAAGAAAATATGCCTACTAAAATTTTCTGAAGAAGGGTGAAAATCTACCAAAAAGTAGAAAATCTACTAGATGTGGCAACGCTGGGTCTTCAGCGGTGAGATTAAAATGGTGGAGTTTGGAAGGGGTAGGTGGGAGACCAATCAACCACAGCGATTTATCGGCCACGCTTGGCTTGGGAGTTGGGCACGCACCGGGGGTGGGCTTTAGCGGGAAGGAGCGCATGCATTGTGGGGGGATTTGGTTTCTTGTAACTCCAGTGGTAAAAGACTCTAAAAATCACTGGGCAAGATAGAGTTTCAACATACTCCCCCGCGTTGAAGTTACGAGAACTTCTAAATAAAATATAAAACTAATGAAAAAATTAAAATACAAGCGTACAAAAAATGTAGATTAGAGATCTGACGAATCTTGTTGGGGTAAAGGACAAACCTTCGTGATACTTCGGATAAATTCACCGTGTTGAGTCCTGAGTTTAACAACTCTGACTTTACCGTCTAATCCGGGCATTACTTCCGTGATTCGTGCGCGAGGCCAAACTAATGGTGGCGCGTTATCATCTTTTAATAATACTAAGTCGTCTACTTTTAAGTTTTCGGATGGTTGGAGCCATTTTGGCCTATTTTGCAATCGATTGAGGTATTCTACCGACCATCGTTTCCAAAATTGTTGTTGTATTTGTGTGCATCGCTGCCAAAAAGTTAATCTATTTTCGGGGTGATCTAGTAAACTCTTTTCGGGGTATGCTGTAAGGTTTGTTCCTATGAGAAAATGTCCGGGAGAAAGATAGTCTAAGTCCAAGGGATCGTTTGAAATAGCACAGAGGGGACGTGAATTCATGATACTTTCAATTTGAGTAAAAATCGTGGTTAACTCTTCAAATGTTAAATTAGCAGTGCCAACAATCCGAACTAAATGATTTTTTGCGCTTTTTACCGCTGATTTCCAAAGTCCTCCCCAGTGAGGGCTTCGTGGAGGGATGAATTTCCATTCAATTTCGAGAGAAGTCAAAAAATCTTTAAGATAATTAACATTTTGTTGATTTTTAAAGAAGTCGTATAATTCCTGTAGATAATTTTTCGCTCCTAAGAAATTCGTACCATTATCGCTAAATATACTGGAGGGGTTTCCCCTTCGTGAAATAAACCTTTTAAGAGTTGCGAGAAATGCTTGAGTTGACAAATCAGAAACTACCTCTATGTGTACTGCCTTAGTGGTCATACAAACAAAAATTGCAACGTAACATTTTTGCACTGGAGCTTTTCATAATCGAGAAGATTTAATGAAAAATGGGCCCGTGTAATCAACGCCTACCTTTTGAAAAGGTCGTGCAACCGAAACTCTATCTTTTAGTAAGTCACACATAACTTGTTCACTGGGTTTTGCGTAAAATCTAAAACAAGATAAACATTTCCTAATAACGCGCTTTACCTCTCGCAAGCCGTCCAACGGCCAAAATTCTAATCTTACATTAGACAAAACAGTTTGAGCTCCTGCGTGTCCTAACCTTAAATGCTCTTTTTTCAATAACAATGATACAACGTGATTTTTCGAGGGCAGCAAAATTGGATGCTTTTGATTATAATGAATATCAGCGTTCGACAAGCGACCGCCTACGCATATAAAACCTAAGTCATCGAGAAAGGGTTTGAGTGAGAGAATATTCTTATTAGTAAGTTGCTTGTTATTTTTTAATTCCGAGATTTCTTGAGAAAAATGTTTAGCTTGTAAATTTTTTACTAAACAATTTAATGCGTTTTTCATTTCATCGGCCGTGAGAGTGCCTGTTATTTTATGAAGCTTATTTCGAAAATTATAAACAAATCTTAAGCACCACGCCACTGTTCTTTGCAATCGAATAAACAAAGAAAATTTGGAAAATGTTGTTTCCCAAAAATCGTTCATAACCCTCACCATAACAACATTTTTTCGCATTTCCGGGATTTCCTTTAATTTAAATTTTGACTCAAGAATATTGAAGTCCGTCTCTGGGTCTTGCAAAAATTTAGGTCCGTGAAACCACATATTCGAGTTGATAATATCTTTAGAAGATATACCACGAGACAGTATATCCGCCGGGTTGTAAGATGATTTGACGTGTCGCCATTTAAAATTAGTAGTTAACTCTTGTATCTGACTTACCCTGTTTGACACAAAGGTAGTCCAACGTGATGGGTGTGACTTGATCCAGCAGAGTGCGATTTGTGAGTCCGTATAAAGATTTATCGAGTCAAAAGTAAGATTTGAAGAAACCGAGGTGATTTTTTGTGTTAATTTAGCTAAAACTACCATACCACACAGTTCTAATCTAGGCAACGAGACTGTTTTTGTGGGAGAAATTCGCGATTTCGCAGTTATTAAATTACAAGATATAGAGTTATCAATATAAACTGCTCGAATGTAGAGACAGGCACCATAAGCTTTGAGGCTAGCATCCGCGAATCCGTGTAGTTCTATCTTTATAATTTTTTTTTCTATAAAAAAGCATCTCGAGATTTTTAATTGTGACTATTTAACTAGAGTGTTTTACACTGGCAAAATGTCATAGCAACGGCCGGTCTTCTACTGGCAAAATTACTACCTGCACCTACCTGGACAAAATTCACATGTGATTTTTGCCGCGGCAAAATTTTAATTTTTGATTGAAAGAAGTTTTGTTACCATGGTTCTGTTAATTATTTAAAATGTCATTGTATTATTTCTTGTTAACAAACGTCAAATTATCTTAGTTCAAAAATGAGTGTTTCTGAAGAAAAAAACAGATTTGGAATACAATCCATTACAGAAATTAAAAAGGCAGTGTCGGAGAATATACCTCCAAATACGCGTATCTCCAAAACTTCCATTTGGCGACAGTTTTCGCAGTTCTTATTGATAAGAGATTATAAGCTTGAAAAGCATACTCCAGCCGAAGAATTAGCAAAAATTATGGAAGATTATGCTTACAACATGAAAAAACTAAAGGGAGAGGACTACAAAGAGTCAAGTAACAAAAGCATATGGAATACCACGGCGCAGATGCTACAAGAAAAGTATTATCAAGAATTTAATATAAAAATAGACCCATTTACCGACATTCTTTTTAAATCAGCCCGTTTGGCAAAGGACTTAAAACGAAAACAACTTCAAGGTAACCAAGAAAAAAGAAAAACAAGTTCGAAAGCCCTTACAACACAAGAATTATTGGAAATGATAAAAATTCATGACGAAGACACCCCAGACGGCCTACAGAAAAAAATATTTCACTTATTTTCTTTTGAACTTGCGTGGCGAGGCAACGAAGCAGTGAACTGCAAAGTACATTATTTCCACCAAGAATTAGACCTAAATGAAGAATTTACGGGACGTATCGAATACAATCCCATATTTTCAAAGACTACACAAGGAGGTGCAAAAGCCTTGGCCAGTAGCAAATGGTTGGTAAAAAACAACACTAACAAAGATCTTTGTCCTATTCGTCTATTTTTAAAATTATTTGAAAAAAGAAATACCAATCCAGAAATTACAAGTGACAGGCTCTTTTTGACAGTTCATCCAAATTGGAAAAAAGGAATTTGGTACAAAAACATGCCTATTGGAATAAACAGCACAGAATGGAAATGGACCAAAATCTCAGCAGAAAAAATCGGCGTAAATACCAAAAAATTTAAAGTAACAAACCATTCACATCGCTCTTCCACTATTTCTGCCCTTGCAAAAAATGGCGTTGGTGAGCAAGAAATTATCAAATTAACAGGACATTCCCACGCCAATTCTTTGAAGCCTTATTTGCAGTTAGACTCTGAACATCATTTAAAATTAATTGCAAACTTAAGAGAAAAAGCACCAGATCAAGTAATATCATCAAATCAAAATCAATCAAATAATGCACAAACGTTTAATTATCACAACTGTAACTTTTACATCAATAAATAAGTAATTTTTTTGTTTTATTCTTAAATAAAAGTTTTCTAATTTTATTGTTCTTTGTCTTTTTTCTAGTTAAATAGTCATGTCGAATACCACTCGAGAAAAAATTGTGTAAGCAAAATTGTTCTCAAGGATTTATTTAAGTTTGTTGCTTTTAAGCAATTTCGCTCATGACATTTTCGACAAAATCACTCGCCTGACGGCTCGTGATTTTCTCAAAAATGTCATTCGCGAAATTGCCAAGCAACAAACTTTCATACCTTTCGAAAATTTTGCCGACAAAATTTTATCTCTTGTGATATTATATATGACTATTTAACTAGAGTGTTTTACACTGGCAAAATGTCATAGCAACGGCCGGTCTTCTCCTGGCAAAATTACTACCTGCACCTACCTGGACAAAATTCACATGTGATTTTTGCCGCGGCAAAATTTTAATTTTTGAAATTCTTTGAAGCCTTATTTGCAGTTAGACTCTGAACATCATTTAAAATTAATTGCAAACTTAAGAGAAAAAGCACCAGATCAAGTAATATCATCAAATAAAAATCAATCAAATAATGCACAAACGTTTAATTATCACAACTGTAACTTTTACATCAATAAATAAGTAATTTTTTTGTTTTATTCTTAAATAAAAGTTTTCTAATTTTATTGTTCTTTGTCTTTTTTCTAGTTAAATAGTCATGTCGAATACCACTCGGGAAAAAATTGTGTAAGCAAAATTGTTCTCAAGGATTTATTTAAGTTTGTTGCTTTTAAGCAATTTCGCTCATGACATTCGCGAAATTGCCAAGCAACAAACTTTCATACCTTTCGAAAATTTAGCCGACAGTGTGATATTATATATGACAAATAAGATAAGTTACTTATAAAGTCTTTCCATTCAGCGAGTAAGTCTGACGGAAGTAGTTCGTCCCATTCGACTCGGCTTAGCCAAATTTTTTGCATGAGATGTTTGCCAACTACAACTACCGGATTTATTAATCCAAGCGGATCATACATCTGTGCTAACTTTAAAAGCACTTCGCGTTTTGTATAATTCTCAATTTTAGATTTATCCGGGAGTGAAACGGTAAAGTAGTCAAATTTTGAATTCCACGCTATGCCTAACACTTTACTAGACGAGTTTTCAACTTTTATTTCGTATTCAGTATTTTGTGAGTCATTACAAATTTGATTTAAAAATTTATTAGAATTTGAGCAAAATTTATGTAATTTAAACCCTGCTGAATTTAACACTGTGTAAGTTTCAATCAGCTCTTCATAACTATCACACGCACATAAAATATCATCTACATAAGTAGAGTTTAATAAAACATTCGACGCTAGGGAATACTCGACTTCAACCTTTAACGCGATATCATTCAATGTTCGGGTGGCTACGTAGGGAGCGAAATTAGTTCCAAAAATTACTGTTACTAACTCTATACATCTGAACTCATTATTTGGGTTGTCTCTCCATAAAATGTTTTGGAGAAAGGTTTGTTCCGGGTTTATTTTAATTTGTCCTAAGTACATTTTTTCGATGTCCGAGGTCATAACAAATTTAGAAGTGCGGAATCTACATAAAATATCGTATAATTCGGGCTGTACGGGAAATCCTTTTTGGGCTATATCATTCAGTGACAAACCTGAAGAACTTTTACAAGATGCGTCATATACTACTCTCAATTTCGTGGAAGTGCTGGTTTCCCTAATTACACAGTGGTGTGGAAGATAATATTTATTTTCGTTATTTTCATTTATGAGTGCGATCGGAATATATCTACCATAACCAGAATCGATATAATTATCAATGAAAGCCTTATATTCTGAAAAGAACTGTGGATCTTTTTGAAACCGTTTTTCTAAATACAAAAATCGTTTCTTAGCTTGTGTAAAAGAGTCACCTAAACATAAATGTTCTTTTTCTGATTTTAAGGGTATGTTTACTTGATATCTACCGTTTTCTACAATTTTTGTAGTATTTAAAAATATTATTTCAGCTAACTCGTCCTGGGGCGTTAAAATAGGTTTATTAGGGATTTCTTCAAGAGTCCAAAATTTTGTAAGGGCTTGATCAATATCTTCCGTGTTATTTTCTGTTTGTAAAAACAAAGATACATTTGTAGTTGTTGCCGTGTTTATGGAGTAATGAGATAAAACCTGCTGACGAGGTATATTTCCTGCTATAACCCAACCTAAGTGTGTGTTATGCAAAACCGGCATATTATTTCCTAACCTTATGAGTCCATCTGATAGTAATGTATAATACATATCTGCGCCGATTAAAATATTAATAGTAGAGGGGATAAAAAATGTGGGATCTGCTAACTTTATGTCGTGAGGTATGTTCAATTGATCAATTTTAATTCGTGTTTGGGGCAATTTACTTGTAATTTTCTCTAACACTGCACATGAGACATTAAAACGTAAATTTGTGTTAACATTTGAAAAAATGTTAAGGTGTACCATTTTATTTGAGACAGTGCTTTTTTGAGAAATTCCTGAAATTTGTAAATTTCTGTCATAAGTGTTGCAGTTAAGTTTTCGTACTAAACTTTCAGTGATTATAGACGACTGAGAACCGGAATCTAACAAGACTTTTGCGACTATGGGTATTTTATCTGCAGAGTACAAAGTTACTTCAGCAGTTGCTAATAAAATATCAGAACTTTGCGTCGAGAAAGCAGTTACTTGAGGGTAATTATTATTAGCATTCTGTCCGCTATTTTGAGGGTGATTTTGAGCTGTGGTCTGTCGCGACCGATTTGGGGGTTCATACCTATTTTGCATAGTACCGTGATTTCTAGGGCGGTTTACCTCAGCAGTAAAGGGATTTCTAGGACCTACTGGGTTAGTGTTTTGAGGGTGTGGATATGAATTGGTATTTTGAGAGGGTAAGTAACCGTGCAATAAAGTATGATGTCTTGCCGAACAGACATAACAACTTTTTGAAATACAATTTTCCACAGAGTGTTTACTTCCTAAACAGTTCCTACACATTTGATTATTTTGAATATATTTCAATTTTTCCGAATGAGGTAATTTAACAAATTCATTACACGCGTAAATTTTGTGATTATTTAATTTACAATACATACAGTAAAAAGCAGATACTCGAGTCCGGGGATCTTGAGACTGAACTTGTATATTACTATTTGACGCAACGTGCGAGTGAGTTTGAGGACTGGTATTATAAGGGCGTCGACCTTGAACATGACTTTGAGTTTCCGGATTTAATATTTCTAGCGAGACACATTTACTATTTAAAAAATTAAAAAAGTCATCTAAAGTGGGTAATTTAGAAGAATCCCTATGTAATTCAAAACCTTTACGAGTGTTATAATCAAGCTTTTGGCCTAACAAGTAAAACAGTAATAAATCGCGTTGATCTTCTTTGTTTATTAAATTATTTAGCGATTCAAGGTTCTGTTAGTGCGTTGCATTTTGTCAAAACGGGCATATCAAAAAGTAATTTAATGCGAGCATTTATTTGTAATAATTTATTCGCGTATCTTTTATTCAAAGTGTTAATTGCGATGTCAAAATTATCGTTAGTTAGTTGTAAATTATCTATTAAACGTAAAGGTTCATGTCTTAAGTAGCCCTTAAGGTACATGAAACGTTGAATATTAGTTTCATTGGGGTTATTTATTATTAAAGTGGTAAAAAGTTCGTAAAACGACACCCAGTCTGACGGGTTTCCAGAAAAAGGAGGTCCTATATCTATACTTGGTAATTTTACCGCGGGTGTAACTTGAGAATTCTGGAATATAATCGGGGCTTGAGAAATTTGCGGGGTAATTTGTTTTGAAAATGTGTCGATAAATACATTTAAGCGCGATAAAACCGTATAGAACCTATTTTCAACGTCTTCTCTCTCCTGTGACTCAGTATCTGAGTTATCTAATAAGTCAATTTCATCCTGAATGTCATTAAATATCATAAACACTTCACTTAAACGTGTCTGACGGGTAGTAAACTCATGAAGTTGCAAATTCGGGGTATTTACATTTTTGTTCAAATAATTTTCAATTCGCGAAAGAGAAGATTTACAAGAAGCTCTTTTTTTAAGTAAAGTTTCCATGATTTTAATCTTAAAATATTCTTAACACTATCGAGACTAAAATATTCACGTATTGAATACCTACAAATACCTACTAGGTACTTCAATGCTTTCTTAACCTAAACCAATGCATACTACTTTTAAGAGTTATTTTGTCAAAATACTGGTAATATAATTTAAATATAATATTAGGTAGGTAAGTATTATTAATTATTGCGCAACATATTAACCAAAGAAAATTTAATTTGTAAAATACAAGAAATTATTTTCTCTTTTTAAAAACTGTGAGGTTAATATTACCTAAAACGAAAGTTTAACTAAAATAGTCACTGAGAATTATTGCGTTACTGTTTTACAATAAACTGGAAAGATCTGACCTTAAATTGTTCAAATTCTATGAAGTTATCCTGGGGTAGCGAATTCAATTCAGGTGCGATCCGACGGCAAAGTGTTTAAAAGCGGGGCTAACTGCTTTATAGTCTTTATACACTGGTATCCGACGGCAAGCATCTAACAGCTAGGCAGGCTAGGCTGATTGTTCTTATAATTTTTGTTCCGACGGCAAAGAAGTCTAACAGCGGGGCTGATTGCTGTATTGTCTTTGTAATCTTGGATCTGACGGAAAGGAATCTAACAGCGGGCTGATTGCTGTATCATCTAACAGCGAGGCTGATTGTCTTTATAATCTGTGATACTGTGATCCGACGGAAACGAATCTAACAGCGGGGCTGATTGCTGTATTATCTAACAGCGGGGCTGATTGTCTTTATAATCTGTGATACTGTGATCCGACGGAAAAGAATCTACCAGCGGGGCTGATTGCTGTATTGTCAATAATTTCTGGGATCTGACGGCGAATCTAACAGCGGGGATGATTTCCTATTCTCGGTTTGCTAGAACAGATATTTTTTAAGAAAAAACTTCTACTGATCCGGCTCGAAGGAACATTGTTTGATCTGGCGATTTGTGTTCTCTTCATCTCAACATCAAGTTGGGGGCGAGTACTTATTTGAATACTCGGAGCTGGTTCTTAAATAAAACATTATTTTGTTGTTTGCTAATAAGTATGTTTATTTTCTAGCCCAAGAATTTTACACTGCACAGGTTATCCTAACTACTTTTGTGCACAGCACTTAACTTATCACTTAACGAGCCGAGAACTGCTTAGGTTATAATTAAAACTGGGAAAAAACTCAACGTGACATATCGAGAGGGTGTGAGTGCCGAGCGCGAACCTTCACCCTTGAGTCGTATCGTAAGACTGCCTCCTCAAGAGGTCTTCAGCGGTGAGATTAAAATGGTGGAGTTTGGAAGGGGTAGGTGGGAGACCAATCAACCACAGCGATTTATCGGCCATGCTTGGCTTGGGAGTTGGGCACGCACCGGGGGGTGGGCTTTAGCGGGAAGGAGCGCATGCATTGTGGGGGATTTGGTTTCTTGTAACTCCAGTGATAAAAGACTCTAAAAATCACTGGGCAAGATAGAGTTTCAACACACAGTTATTTTAAATAACATTCTGGAGGTTAGCACTATATTAAGTTAAAAATAAACTCTAATTATTATTATTATTATTATTATTATTTCTATGTATTATTATTGTAGGTCAACAGTTTTATTGCGGATACAATAATATGGCCAATTTTGTCTTCATATTATTTTACTTTAGTATAAGCATCATGGTTTGGCACATAGTCAAATTCTTAAAAGAAGACTCAGTGGAAGCTGTGCCAACTTCATGGCACGTGCCGGAAAAATTGGCCTGCTATTGGCCCCCAAATGGAACCAAAATGGGTAAAATCCTCAAATATATTAAACATCTTCAACCACCAATAGAAACATGGTTACTACATTCTGTAACTCTTCTGGGAACATATGGTAAGATTTTTTTGTGCATAATATTTTGGAAAAATACTTATTAAAAAAAATGTCAACTGTATTTTTATGTAAAAACAGATGTGTGTATACGCAACACAATATGTTACTTTGTATTAATTTAGAAAAAAGTACACCTAGTTTCACGGCTAACTTCCAGGTGAATAAAATAATTTTAAATTTGCTGCAATTTTTAGCCGCAACAGCCTATATATTTTCAGGTCGTGAAACTTCGTCTTTAGCGCCTTTACAAATCAATAGTATGCGTAAGACAGAGAAATAAATGCCTTTGATCACTATTAAACACGATATTGTGATTTAATGCTTTCGCTTTGCAATGAATTTAAGAGACCCGCTTGCAATAGGTTGCCGTTAATTAGGTCACAAGAGTGGTGGAGGGGGGGGGGGGTATAAGGGTTTAATTGTTCGCTGTTTAAATATTAATATTAAATAAAATTAATTGCTATTAAAATTATTAAAACCAAATTAAATGTTACGCAAAAAAATCTCAAAATTTGACGGACGCAAAGACAAGGTGACAAAGGGGAATTAGCCTCATTTCCTGAATTAAATTATAATACCCTGTTTCTTTCTAAATTGAAAAATCTCGCAGGTTTCTACTGACCTATGTGTTTTTTGTGCTCTATATTTTTTTAACAATAAATAGGCAGCGATTGCTTGTCTTCGTCACCAACGCCAACATAACAAATTTGCATTGTTCATTTGGACGTTTCCTAATTAAAGTTTAATCAACAATGAATACAGTGAGGACCCAAAGCCCCCCCCCCCTCTCACTTCTAAATCGTTTGGTATATTTTAATAAAATTTAGAACATTAATATTTAAGTAACGTCGGGTTGCACAAAGAATTTTAATCATAATTATTGAACCATCAAGTTTGACTATGATATAAATGACTTTGACAGGCCTTAAATAGGTACTCACATTCAAAGGTGCATGATTAGTAAATTAAAAATTAAGGTATAATCGGGCCAGTATGATTGTGAGAAAATTATTTCTGCCAGTGTTACGTCTGTCAGAGTCAAACTTGCTGGTTAAATAATTATTATTAAAATTCTTTGTGCAACCTGACATAAGTCTTGCATTTTTTGACATACCAATGACAGCTGTAAATCTCTAGATGACATCTGGGTCCGCTTTTGGAATACATTCTTCTACTGATACCTCATTTTAAAGGTATTTTAATGCTTGAGACATTCTCTAATTTAAAAATAATAAAAAAATTTAATTAAAAAAAAATTAAAATTAGTTTTTGCAAAAAATTTCGGCATATTTTGCGTTCCGGATTTCATTTATTGAAGATACGAACAGCAGCTTGGTAATTTCGACTAGCTTCGCTAAAAATAATAACCGCTTCAAATTTATCTTGTAAAGAACATGCCATTTAAGACAATTTAGGGCTAAGAATATTTTCTGTCAATCAGTCATTTAAAAAACTTATGACAGCAACAATAAATAGTCATATAATAGGTAAAAAAAATTTGCATAAAGTAATTTTAATTTTTTTTTAATTAAAAAAAAATATTAATTGGAGAATTGGAGAACCCCATTTTCATTTTAAAAAATATTCCAAAAGTGGACCCAGCTGTCATCTTGAAATTTACAGCTCTCATTGGTATGTCATAAAATGTCAGACTTACTCAAATATTATCTTGTCTTGGCCTCCTAAGTAAGTAATCGAAATGAATAATAAATCTCAAATTTTAAACTCTACCTCCCTATTGTCTAAAATACTATAAAATAACCTTACCTCACTTTCGATCTTTGTCACAGTCAACCAACAGCCAAATTATTATTTAATTTTAACGATCGCGCAACAACGCTAACGATCGCGCAACAACGCTTAGGCAGGCCGACACTATTAGTGGACCAGCGCAAACATCGGGACAGTGTTGCCAGACTGGTCAACGAATTATTCTGCGGAGTGCTAAATTGTATATCAAGGTTGTATTATCAGATATATTTTTATTGGCCCCTTGCCCTTACTTCGTCCTTATCAATAGTTTCAGAAAAAAACAAAATTCTGAATATTTTCATTGTATATTGTGTTTTTAAATCTAATTGTTAAAGTATTTCTTTTTTATTAAAAATTCTTTAAAAATCTGCATTATTACAAAATGATTCTACAGCTCTGCAAATATGCTTCCAAAAATCTGCTAAATGCAGAAAAGTTTGGTAGGTATTTATACGGGCGATAATTTGAAAAATAATGCGAATACGAAATGATTCTGCAGCTCTGCAAATAGATATGCTTCCAATAATCTGCTAAATGCAGAAAAGTCTGCTATTCTGGTAGGTAGGTAGTTATTTATACGGACACGGACGATAATTTGACAAATAATGCTAATCGACTTAAGATAGGTATATGAGTACTACTAGATCGTCTCAAACTGGCGGATTTGCTGAATCCGAAAAGTCAAACCTTATCGGAGTATGTGGTGCCGACCCGGCCATAATGATTTTGCTCCAATATTGACATATATCTTTTGTTGTAAATTAAATTAAAAATTATTATTAAGGAAACTATTTTAGTATTTATTAGCATGCCTAGTTTGAAAGCGTAAATTAATTTACGTATACGTGTAATGTTTAGCGGTAGCTTACGAAAGACAGGAAGACATCAAAACGGTAGATCCGCCGCTAAAACTAAAGATCTGGCAACACTTATCAATATTAAAAACGTCATTGGCTGGCTGATTACATTCGCTTCTTCCCAGAATTATATTTGTAGTCGGTTTTACTCGGCTGTATATATAGTGCGTATCATATGAACAATCCACCAAATTTCGATATTTCCACCTGGAAGTTAACCGTGAAACTAGGTGTACATTTTTTACAACATTCAAATATAAGTTTTTTGAAAAACTATTTTTTTTTTACTAAAAAAAATAGTTAAGAAACGCACGAATTTCTAAAAATGATATTGACAATGACAAAATATTTTTTTTATACCGACATTTCTAAAATTAACAATTTGTAATTTTAATATGTTTTGTTGTGTTATATGAAGGAAAGAAAACATTCTATACTCTGTGATCGAGAGAGTGCAAGCTAACACAAGCTTCCTGGAAGACTTAAATGTTTGCAACTCCCTTTGACATGATACATAGGAATCTTTAGCAAGAATATTTATCTATAAGTCATCATATTTTTACTTACTGTCCAAGAAATAGGGTCTCCATATGTATTTTGTAACACTTTGTAAGTTTACTTAACATTTAATAAAAACTATTTTGATTTTGATATATATGTTACCGGCAAAGCCCGTTAAGCAGTCATACCTAGGTTTGTCTAGGCAAAGTCCGCATTGCCGGGCCACTTTAGGCAAAGTCGGAAATTAGTTGATATTTCCGACATTGCCTGCACTGTTGTAAGACAATCTTAGGTTTACCAAATATGTAGCAGGCAAACTCCGAAATAACCTACCGCATTACTATCCTACCTACTGTCAATATTATACCTATGTACGAGTAAGAAGCACAGTTTGCGATAGAAAAAAAAAACACAAATTAATTTGTATTAATAATTTATTGTCTTTTAAAGAACAATCACAAATAAAATAAACTTTCATACTAAAAAAAAAACTGAAAGCATATTGAGGTATAATCAGAGTGGATCCTTATAAAATACACTTGGTATTGTTTATTATGACACTTATTAAAGAAACAGGCATTCGCCAAAAAAAAACACATTCAAAAAACCAACTAAAAAGATATTGAGGTAGAATCAAAGAGATCTCTTTGGGTAAAGTTTCTTTGGGTAGAATTAGGGCTCCTGCATGATACACTTTTTACAGAGTACATATTATACAGGGATGATTATAAAATAAATTTAGTGTTAATTATTTCACTTATTAGTACAAGATGTCGAATGGTGACACTTGGAATTAGTATTATGAAATATAACACTCGTGGTTTGTAATTTTCACTCGTATAATGTCAACATAACACGTGTTTCGCTGTCACAGCAGCTTCATCATATTAAAAACATAATTTCCTTAAAATATAGAGGTCCTAATTGACAATAGCTATACAGATGTTGGTAAAACCAAGTTATAAAATTATTAAGGTACTACATTATAAGGACAGGTAGGTGGATACTAAACTAATTATGCATTGAATAAATTTAACAAAGGAGAAGTGCAATTATCTAACTGGTCATTTAATAAATTTGATGAATTTTTCCATTTGTTGATTTCTAGAGACTCTAATAAATTTAATTTTAGACTTTTTTGTTCTACATGTAAAATATCAAAATTATTATTAAAAATGTGGTTTTCTGAATTTAAATGATCTGCATATGTGGAGTGTTTATTATTTTTGGTAAAGGAATCCTGGTGATCTTTAATTCTAGTTCTAAATGAACGACCCGTTTGACCTATGTAATATTTGGAACAAGAACCACAATTTAACCTATATACTCCACTTTTGTTGTCTTTTTTAAATTTATCTTTATTATTTTTTATGATTTTGCTTAAATTATTGTTTGTTTTGTATGCTATTTTCATATTATGTTTAGTTAAAAAGTTTTTTATATTATTACTAGCTTTGCCGATAAATGTTAAAGTTGTGTACTTAAATTGATCTTTTGTTGTAGGGAATACTTCATTTATTGTCATTTTATACTTCATTTTTGAATATATATTATCTATTAGTTCATGATTATATCCATTGTTAATTGCTATTTGTTTTATTAAGTTAAATTCTTTGGTAAAGTTTTCATTTGACATAGGAACATTGATAAGGCGGTGAACCATACTATGGTAAGCTGCTACTTTATGTTGATAGGGATGATGTGATTTATTGTTAATTGTTGTGTCCGTGTGTGATGGTTTATGATATATTGAAAAATCAAAATTATTATTAATACGACTAATTGTTAAGTCTAAAAAATTTATGGAATTATTATTTTCATGTTCAATGGTAAATTTTATGTTAGGATGAATAGAATTAATGTAATCAAAAAATATTTGGAGCTGTCTAGTAGTGCCAGTAAAGGAAACAAAAATATCGTCTACATATCTGTACCAAAATTGACAATATTTGGACAAATGATGTTTGTGAATAATCTTTTCTAAGTTATTCATAAAAATTTCGGCCAAAAGTGGGCTTAGTGGATTCCCCATAATTAATCCATTTTTAGCGGTATACAATGTATCATTAAACTGGAAATAATTTTGATCCAAACATATTTCCAGTAAATTAAGAATTTCATTTTTTATTTTTATCAATGTTCCTATGTCAAATGAAAACTTTACCAAAGAATTTAACTTAATAAAACAAATAGCAATTAACAATGGATATAATCATGAACTAATAGATAATAGGTATATATTTAAAAATGAAGTATAAAATGACAATAAATGAAGTATTCCCTACAACAAAAGATCAATTTAAGTACACAACTTTTAACATTTATCGGCAAAGATAGTAATAATATAAAAAACTTTTTAACTAAACATAATATGAAAATAGCATACAAAACAAACAATAATTTAAGCAAAATCATAAAAAATAATAAAGATAATTTAAAAAAAGACAACAAAAGTGGAGTATATAGGTTAAATTGTGGTTCTTGTTCCAAATATTAGATAGGTCAAACGGGTCGTTCATTTAGAACTAGAATTAAAGATAACCAGGATTCCTTTACCAAAAATAATAAACACTCCACATATGCAGATCATTTAAATTCAGAAAACCACATTTTTAATAATAATTTTGATATTTTACATGTAGAACAAAAAAGTCTAAAATTAAATTTATTAGAGTCTTTAGAAATCAACAAATGGAAAAATTCATCAAATTTATTAAATGACCAGTTAGATAATTGCCCTTCTCCTTTGTTAAATTTATTCAATGCATAATTAGTTTAGTATCCACCTATACCTGTCCTTATAATGTAGTACCTTAATAATTTTATAACTTGGTTTTACCAACATCTGTATAGCTATTGTCAATTAGGACCTCTATATTTTTTAATATCACATCTGATGAAGCTGCTGTGACAGCGAAACACGTGTCATGTTGACATTATACGAGTAAAAATTACAAACCACGAGTGTTTTATTTCATAATACTATTATGGATTTTCATCAAGTAAAGGCTGAAACAATTCGACACTTGGAATTGCATAACAATTTTAATCTTACATTTACAAGAGTTAGTGGTGCATTTTTTGGTACAGTTACATCTTTGAAACCCTTGCCCTCCAAATGAAGAACTGTGCCCACTTATTTCGCGAAGTGATAGTTCTATGTTCGGGACATCTTCGATTTTAAAAAATTGTTCCCTTCAACTTTGGATTTGGTTTCTTGAATTAAAGAACTGATTACACCATGTTTAGTACCGATTTTATAAAAACCATCTGCAGTTTTTTAATTAAAACTCCTAGTATATTACGGGCATCTCCTTTGCCTCTATCTAAACTCGAATTCAGTGACGTCGCGCCCTGCCGCAATTATGTGAACACGTAGCGACAAGTTTCAACCGCCTGGAATCGGAATATCAACTTATTTCGTAGTTTGCCTGCTACACATCTAGCAAACCTAAGATTGGTCGTACCACAGTGTAGGCAATGTCCGAAATATCGAATAATTTCGGACTTTGCCTAAAGTGGCCCGGCAATGCAAGTATTTTTTTTTTATATAGGCGCCAGCCACACCAAACACATACTTTAGAAACTTAGCATATCTGTCCTTATCCCCTCCCCTTCCAACCATATCATAAAATATTTATTTTAGAAGACTTTGAGATTGCACAAAAAAAGGTTGAAATAGCCAAAACTACCAGCGACATTTCGTCCTCAAATGGGATAATGAAGGCTTTTCAAGGCAAAAGAGCGCGAAAGAAAAACCGTAAATATTTTGAAGAGGATGAATCATCAGAAATAGAATCTGATTCCGATTCTGAAACGTGTTCCTTCCCTTCTTTCAAAAGAAAAAATGTTGGTGGTAAGTCTTTCTTATTCTTGGCTGTGACAGAATTAAAAACCTGGCATTATTAAACTTTCATTTAAATTTTATTTTAAAAAGTTGGCCTAAAACAAATTTATTTTAGATTCATTTGGTAAATCTTCAAAAAAAAGGTCAAGCAGCTTGACACCAAAAGGAAACACTCAGACAAGGACTCCAATGACTAGGAGGTCTAGAAGTTTCTCTCCACAAAAAAAAACATTTGAACTAAGCGAGAATGAAGGTACGTAATTCATAATTCGATAACAACTTTTCTAGAGGGACCCTTTTTGCTCAGTTTTTTTTTGTAACAGAATTAAAAACAAGGTACCACATGCACGACCCATACCTGTATTCCATATTTAAATTAAAATTATATTAATTATTTTCTTTTTCTAGATACCTATGCCTCAAATCGAGCCTAAAAATACCAGCATTATAACTCGTGATAATGCTGGTCAAGCTGATGTTAATATCATGACCTCAACCACCCTCAAAGATAAACATCATTGCTGTGCGAGTGATACTGGTAAGTACCCGCATCGCTTGGTATACATGACAACAATGCTTTTTAAATAAAACTATTATTTGTGAAGTATATGAAATGATAAAAATATTTAATTTAAATTAATTAAAATAATTAATTTAAATTAATGTTAAATACTCTGCACATATTTATATTTTTTACATTTTAGAATTTAAGAAGCTTGTGCTCCAAGAACTGGCAAAGTTAAACTTACAAATTGCGGCAGTGCACTCGTCAGTTGCTACCCTGATTGACATCCAAAATATGCAAGTTGCCAGTAATGCATTACCTAATAATGCGAATAAAAATAATTTACTTAAAGTTTTACAAGATAAGTTGTATAGAAAAGTATAGAAAAACTTCATGAATTTGAAGACTGGTTAAAAGAGGAAGAAAATTATAATTTCTTGGTAAGTTCTATAATGCTAATTACCTCCATCTTGTTTAAACGTCTGTGCATTTTAAGAACCAAAGAGGAACTTTTTATCTTTATAGGGTCCAAAATTAGTTATTATTTTCTAGTTATGTCTGATTTATAAAATATATTCTCAATCAATATCCAGGGTGTTACAACTTCGATATACGAGCATTGGGATCTCGGAACCTATAACAGATGGGGAGTTATGGTCAAGTTGCGTTATTTGGTGTTTAATAAAGCATCGTTAAAAATTTTAGCTAATTCCGTTTTGTTCCTGAGGTATTCGTAAAAAACCGAAAGAAACCTAAATTTCAAATATTCGTTATTAATTTTCTTGCGCTTTTAATTTCAAATTTATAGAAAAGCTGGTTGGACATTCTTTGAAAAACAAATGATTAATTACAAGAGTCAGATCAGGATTAAAAATATTTAAAAATTATTTAAAGATTAGTGTTAGCCAGGGTTGCAATAGGTACATTATATTTTTTTTTTTGAAAAAATCAATAAATCATTTTTTCAATTAAATCGTGATTTTTGTTTATTTATCAATTTATACTGTTTTTTATGTTATGTTGTTAATGACTTTATACTTTTGTGTCGTGTTTTTGTCGTTTCTAAAATATTGGTGTTTTTTTTTTATTTTTAAGTTGCAGAATTACGAAGAATTGGTGGACATTCGTATGCTCAACTAGTACGAAAGATTTTATACAAAACTTTGAACAATGAAGTGGCTATTAATTTTTCATGGGATGGACGGACACAAACAAAAAACAGCATTCAAAAATCTCAGCTTAGCAAAAGCAATTCTAGGTAATAATGGTTAAATGTTTGAAATAATCTTGGTAAAAATCTGGGGCGTGGTGTGAAAGCAATTATTGACACTGACATCGACCCTTCCATGTGATTACTTTGATTACCTTTAAGATTTCAAAGGAAGCTTTAACTTCCTGATAGTGTGTATGTATTTTTCTAAAAGCTTTTACTTTTTTTTAGATGCAGTTAAGATTCATTTTCAACAATCCAGTGATACTGAAATAATAAATGTTATCAAATTGTGGTTGGTAAAGGCCAAGGAGAGAACCATCTGGGCTATAAAACTGACTGAAAATCATTGGATGTAATGGTAACAAACCCTTTCAGGACGGCGACTTTTACGGCTTGATTTACCCCACAGACGGGAGATTTTGCAGTGCCATGTGGCCGGGTGTCGTGTATAGACATCGGATACATAAACGGGTTTTTAGTGCAATAAAGTCTTATCTTGTCACTGTTCCTATTATTTCTTTAATTAGAAAATATTACATATTCACTTACGATATTATTAAAGAGTAATTATAAAGTTAAAAAATATGTAGTAAAATATCTATATCAAATAAAATATAGGTACTTAGTAAAAAAATGAATTCTATTTTTTTTTTGGCAAAATTTAAAACTCAGCTTGCTCACGGTATATATTAAAGCAAGGGAAAATGCACATTCCAACATACACTGAATGCATACTACCCGAGTTTCCTTATACCTATTTAAAACATGTATGTACCTAGAGCATTTACAGAATATTCTTGGAATGATTTAACTTACCAGAGTAATAATCTTGGCATATGCTATGAATGTGTTTAGGAACGTTCCTAGAATATGGTTATAATCAGTGCTGTTAATATTCCTAGAATATTGAATGGTATGTTCCTAAAAACAGCATTAGCATATTTTCTCGTACATTTAAAGAATGTGCTAAGAATTTTTCCAAATAATATTCTATACATGTGATGTGAATACCTATACTATTTCACATTCCAAGCACATACAAATCACGTGAAAACACCTTGCTGTAATCTATTTACGGCATGTTCTATGAAAGTACCTAGAACATTTACAGAATATTCTTGGAATGTATTAACCTCCTAGGGTAATATTCTTAGCATGTCCTATGAATATATTTGTGTTTAGTGGGATTTATGTGTCTTATTTTCTAAAATGCCCTGTAAGAAAATAATCACTTCACAAACCCCTGATTTAAACACAGACAACAAACAGTAACAAAATTTATAAATTTTGTGGCAACGCATACTTCGTTTTGGTGCGACAGTGCCAAAAATACGGAAAGAAATAGGTTAGGAGCTCAGTTGGAAATGTCAGAAAGTATTAGGTACGAATGTTTGCATAAAATTTAAATTGGAATAAAGCAGAGTTTTTTTTAACAACAAATTATGGAAATATCAAAAGCATATTATACAAAGATAAAAGAGAAAATTCATTGATGATTAAAACACGAAGTAAGTACCCACAAGTTATAATAATATAGTAATTATTATTAAACCAAAATAAGCATTTTTTCTTAAATAATGGACACTGCGACTAGCTTAGTTTATATTTTCATAAAGTATATTTTAAAATTAGCATAAGATAAGCTTTTCACAAAAAAACTGTAACCAGTTATTTGTTATGTTTATATTTTGTATCATATTTTAGCTGCTCAATTATGAACCAAACCAATGATAAAATGTATGCAACGTAAACGTATGCAGAGTTAAATTAATATAAAGAAGACATAAATTGGCATTGATACCGATATGGCTTGAAATATAGAAAACATTCTCCTATCCCAGAACTTACACTAAAATATTATCTTAGTAAGGGAATAAAGAAAAAAGTGCATTTAATATTACAAATATACATGCATGCCAGCACTTTTGAAGAAATCATCCTCCCACAGGTAGGTAATAGAATAATTGTACTTAGTTGAATTATTAAAGCCCATAATATTTACTTTACTGATTGTTCCGATATACCTACTCAACTGAAATGCTTCAGTCTCCAGTACCAGTTTTATTGTTAACATAATATTACAATAAATTATAAATTTAAAACACGTTAGAAAATGGCTTCTTTTAAATTAGTTTAAAAAATATAATTAACAATTATTTATGTCTCTTGTTTTGGTGTAGTATTATTGTACGCACAGACAGACAGAGTAGCGAGTAGCAGTGGCGGCTCGTGAAGTATTGATGCGGTGAGGCGAATTTTTGGTTGCATGTCATTATCAATTGTTTTTTGAATATTTGCGCCTAATCATCTATAAACCCCGTGATATTTTGGCCAACAATATAAACGCTGTTTAAGAACGCAACCGCAAATCCAGTTATGACTTTGATACCAAGAACTTTGAAAACTGCGGCTATATTGTTTTCCGTCTTTTTATCTTTTGTAAGAGTACTTATCTGAGGGGCAGGTCTACCATAGCAAATAATTTTTCGCTTTTCCTCTTCATTACGCCTTGAAAAAGGCGTTTCCACAAGGGACATCACGATATCATGCAACGGATTCATTATTGTTTATCAACGCGTCGAAAGAAATATCGAAAAACAAAATACACACAGTATAAAAATCAAAAATGAATCGATAAAATCGACCGCCAAAACACTAATCACTCCTACTTCCGGCACTCCCCGAACTCTGACCCAAGAAACCGTGAACTGCACTTGTCGCTCATGCAGTGTTGCCGACTGGCAACGAAATTGCGGAATGGGTAAAAAAAAATGCTGAATTCTACACCAAGGGATATTTTTATTTACCTGTTGCCCTCACTCCTTCAGTTGATCAGTTCACACCCCTATATCAACATTTTCATAAAATTGAAATTTATATTGAAAAAGATATATGTTATTAAGTACATTACAAAATAATTAACAAAAAATATGATTTAACTTAGCTAAATAGACAACATCGCAAATCAGAGGCGAGGTTACAGTCGCCTCGGCAACAAAGTAAATCGCGACCTACGTTTTGAACAAATGTGATGGAAATGTAGAGAAGACACGGACGTCGGCGTCGTCTTCTAAATAAATATATAAAATAAATGCATGTTAGGCGCCATGGTATTCGAGGCGAAATATTTATCGCCGGAGTGTGTCATCGCACTGACGACGTTATACGCAAATAACATTTTAACGCAAACTATAAAATGCATGTGTAGTTTATTAATTTTATGGCGTAAAAAAAAAATATAATTAATTATTTTTTGATAGAAAAATAAAACTTAATAAAATTATTTTTTTATTATTTTAATATTTGGTTCATCAAAAGCCTAGTGAGGCGGCGCCTCACTTGCCTCATCTGACGAGCCGCCACTGGCGAGTAGCCCAAACCGTTATTGCTATTATACATTTTTTATATCGCTATTTAATGTTTATTCTTAGCTTTATTTTGATAAGCTGTTGCAGAATAATTTTTGCTAGAACAAATTGACTTATAATAAATTCTAAAATAATTGAATGACATTAGAATAACACACAATAAAATTGTCTATAATTGCCAAGAACTACAACAACGATTTGAGAGTGAGCAGGCCTAACTTTTTACACTATAGTGACTTTTAAAGTTTTTTTTGTTTATGTATATTGTGGCATTTTGAGTAAAACATAGATCCAAAGAAAAATCTATAAGGCCTCTTTCATTGAAGTTCGAAGTTGACTTGTCAACCTATAGCACTTAAAATATTTTTTTAGTATCGTTGATTATTTTAGAGGCCAAAAACTGACATATATTTCTTCAGACATGGCTTTTTTAATATAATACAACTGAAATTCAACTGTACTGAAAATTTAATGGCCAAGATAGTTTAAGGGTGCATCACTACGGCACGAGACAAGTGGAAGTTTTGCAGTTGCCCATACCCCATACTTCTCTGGTAAAAAATTCCTTTTTTTATACTGGCACAAAAGTATTTAACCACTTACTAGCTTACATTAGATCTTTGAGAACCCCTAAAAGATGAATGCTCAGTCTCCAGTACCATTTTTATTGTTAACATAATATTACAATAAATTATAAACTTAAAACACGTTAGAAAATGGCTCATTTTAAATTAGTTTAAAAAATATAATTAACAATTATTTATGTCTCTTGTTTTGGTGTAGTATTATTGTAGGCACAGGCAGACAGAGTAGCGAGTAGCCCAAACTGTTATTGCTACTATACATTTTTTATATCGCGATTTAATGTTTATTCTTAGCTTTATTTTGATAAGCTGTTGCAGAATAATTTTTGCTAGAAATAAATTGACTATAAATTCTAAAATAATTTAATGACATTAGAATAATACAGAGTAAACTTGTCTATAATTACCAAAAACTACAACAACGATTTGAGAGTGCGGCCTAACTTTTTACACTAGCCCCTTTTAAAGTTTTTTCTGGTTATGTATATTGTGACATTTTGAGTAAAGCATAGATCCAAAGAAAAATCTATAAGACCCTCTTTGATTGAAGTTCGAAGTTGACTTTCAACTTGTCAGACTTGTTGACTTGTCAGAGGCCAAAAACTAACATCTATTTCTTGAAACATGGCTTTTTTAATATAATACAACTGAAATTGAACTGAACTGAAAATTTAAGAGCCAAGATAGTTTAAGGGGGCATCACTACGGCACGAGACCAGTGGAAGTTTTGCAGTTACCCATACCCCATACTTTTCTGGTAAAAAATTCCATCTTTTATACAGGCAAAAAAGTATTAAACCACTTACCAGCTGACATTAGATCTTTGAGAACCCCTAAAAGATTCAAATCGGCTGTGAAAGGGCTTTTGCTAGAGAAAGCCTACTATACCGTTCCAGAGTTTTTTAATGACAGATTTTAATTGTTTTGTATCCTTTGACCATGAACTATCAGTTCTAACTGACTTCTTTTTTTAAACCTTTGACTGTTTTACTGGGTTTTGTGTTGTTAGCTCTGTATGTTTCTTGTTATATTATATTATATTTCGGTCATATCGTACAGCATTGACCATTAGCATTAAGGGTACCTATGTTTTGTGATGATATAATATGTATAAGTAAATATTATAGTGTATCTAGGCTTAATTACTTTGTCAGCAAGAATGTATTCTTTGGACAATAAAGGATTTTCAAGTAAAAGTAAAGTAAAAGAAATAAAACTGAAGATATATTGTTACTTTATTGCCTTATACTACACTATACTTGAGGCTTCATCAGTCAATGTAAAAAAAATCAAAGCACAAGTTTTCCGCAAAGCCTATTATGTAGATAATATAACGTACAAATAGGTACTGCAGTGAAAAATAATTACTATGTAGTTTATTTTTCATTAGTAATTATTTTATTTTTTTTTGTTTTAGGCACTAAACAGTTACACAGAAAAATGATAGAACTGGAAATGAAGCAGTTTTAAAGGATCATTTCTTGAATATTCAATATGAAATGTTTATACGTATGTTAAAAAAGTATTTGTTCATGATAAAAAAAAATAAAGTAAAATTTTTAAGTGACAAAAAGAACTTTAGTTTTTATGAATAAAATATTTTGCACACCTTACACGATCATTCAGGCTGACACGCTTGATAAAGAGATTACAATAATTTTACCGATTGTGTAAGGACAAATTTTAAGAATTTGAATTGATTGCCAGGCTGATGTAAATTTTCATTAGAAGCAAAACTGCGGCGGGAATGAGGATCACTTAGGACTGTCAGTCTGAATGAAATTGTATAGGCTCTTCATTTCGCTTCTAAGGGTAGCGTTTTTATACCTTCAAATTCAGAAAATTTAAAATTTATGTTAGTTTTTAAAGTAAGGTAAGGGCTGCGCGATCGATATACGATATTTTTGAGTATCGATGCATAATACTGTGTATCGATCAAATGGTATCGACAGATCATGATTTGAACAACTGTAGGAATGCAAATGATACTTTGATACTCATTATATATCGAGGACCTTTTATTTTTAGAAGTCACTTTTGATAAGACAAGGTTGGGAGGTAGTAGTTAAGATTTTTTTATAGAACTCACTGTCATAGAAGGTTACGTTTATTATATAGGTTATCGATATTTTGATTTATCTTTTTCAAACCGATACTTGCTTGTATCGATACTTCTGGTGTATCAGACATCCCTACTTAATAGAGGAGATGTCACTACGGATCGGGAAGAAGTTTTGGCAACAAGAACATTTCTTTAGAGGTTGCTTTGACCGGGAGAAGCGTTTTTCCCAAAAGGAAGGCGACTAAAAAAAGTGACCTCCAGAAGAAAAGAACGTATCCAGGCTCTAAAAATCTTCTTACTCTCAAAAGTGACTTCTAAAAAAAATTCTGACCCTTCACACGCCTCTATACTATTTTCATGGCTTACAGTAAAAACCACCCATTTGATAAGGCTCGGAGGGGAGGGGAGCAAAGGCCCTTCGCAGGCGAAATTTGATTCAGCACTTGAATAAAAAATTGGTAGCAATCGTTCAGTGGCGGGTGCCAGGATTTTTGAGATGGGTGGGCACAAGCGGGCCCGATGATTTGAAGGTGGGCGCTTTCCCAAAAAAAGGTCAATCTTCGTTCTCTTTTTACATCCTTCTATAATCTCGCTTCCTTTCTCATTAAAAATTTCATAGTCAAATACCCCTTCCCCCACAGCAATTCCATTACAAAACCGATTTTCAAAATTTTGGGTGGGCACCCGTGTTTGTAGGGTGGGCCAGTGCCCCCCTCTGGCGCCGCCGCTGTATTACAAAAGTACCGTTGTGCTCTGATTGAACTTCGATTTTATTCCCTTTCTTATTTGATTTTATTCACATTTTTCGTAACACTTTCAATAAAACCCATGTAAATGTTTTGAAAATGCCCTTTTTTTTTTTTAAGAAATATGTATGTTTACTTTTCAATTCAAATTATACAGATGGCAATTTCTATAGTTTTAACTAATTCGACTAAAAAATTTCTTCTAAAGGTTTTTTTTAAATTAATAGAAAACATGACAATTTTTTACAGATCAATTATACAACGAAGAGAGCCCCCCCCTCTGAAGATATTTTTCTGTACGCCCATATCTCCTTAATTAGGGCCGATTCAATTTTGTTTTGGGCTAAACCCCTAAGATACCCGCACGTACTGCCTGTTGGCAGTGGCAAATTTAGAGGCCCCCCCCCCCCCTAGGGAAGATTGATTATATTATCTTAACATGACATGACTCTATATTGCAATTCACCACCGACTTGCCTCTTATTGCCGACGCATTACAAGAAATTTCGCAATGGGATGACAATATTTCATCTACCAAAGCTCATATTTTAGTCAAAGCAATATGTGAGTGCGAGTTTATACTCACAATATATTGTTTGTCTGATGTTATTAGTGTCACATTGCCCTTAAGCAAATATTTGCAAGGTTACAGTATTGATTTAAATTCAGCCACAAAAAATGTTAAAGGCCTACTTCAAGTTTTGGAACAAAAAAGAACAAATGCTAGTAATTTCTTTACATCAATAATTTTAAAGCAAGCTCAAAACACACTAACGAAACTCGAAGTAGATCTTAAAATTCCCCGTCTTTGTGGCAGACAAACGAACAGGGATACTTTATCCGAATATAAAAGTCTGTCGCCTGCTGAATATTGGAATAGGGTGATATATATTCAAATTTTGGACAAACTAATAGTCGATTTAAAAGCTCGTTTCAATAAAAAAACTATTGAAAATTTTAGTTTAATAAAAACTGTAATGCCAATTATTTTCCGAAAATTAACGCCTGAGTTATAACTTTGAAACTCGGAAGTCCTTTTTGAAAAACAACTTTATTGAATAAGAATATACAGGTCATGCAATGTAGCATGAGCCCTGAGATGCGCAGAAGAAAGAAAAGGAGAGTCAGTGTACGACAGAGATACCTAATACCGAATTTTAGTAAAGTACAGTCCGCGTAGAAAATAAAAGTGGGATTTGATTGATAAAGCCGTAGTGACTGCTAATCGTGTTTGCTAATTGGGCCCTGTTATGCAAAAATCAACCAACCAACAAAATAGTTAATTCCTTTTAATTATTTTTATAATAATTTAAATTATCGGAAATTTTTTCAACACCAAACTTAACTATTCAATATGTAAATTATATTGTAATTCTATTATTCTAACAGTAAAATTATTTTATATATTTTGACCATGCAAACTTAGATACATTGAGGGTTAGTTGCTTTTTGCATAATATGGCCTAATTATGTGTTTATTATGCTTTTATGGCTGCCCTTTCTCGAAACAATATACATATTTGCATCTATTCATATGTGTTTAAATTGTTGGTAATCCTCAGTAATGGGTTTTCCATATTTAATGGGCAATTATTACTTCGCATCCCTGTTTTATAATTTTATTATGGCCGACACAATTTCGGCTTTATATAATTAAAGATGTATGTACATAACATATTAAGAGTCTAAGTTTTAAAAGTACATGTATGACTATTATATAATATTTATCAGTTTCATTTGTCTAATTCTTCTATTCCGGACAGAGAACCCTCGCTTACATAATCATCAGAGTCTTCGCTTGAACTGCTGTCGTTTCATCCATATAAACAATTGGCCGTCCTTCTGCACGGAAAACTCTCATTTTCTTTAAAAATTGGATGCGGAGATGCCTTACGTCAGGTTTCTCCATTAAAATATTTCTATTGGTTTTGATTTTTCTCCAACGAAATCCAATTTTTCTTATTTCTTTTCTTAAACTGTTAAGCATCCCTGGTAATTGATATCATTTTGAAATTTTTTATGAATTCTTGCTAGAGTTGGCACTTGCTTTTCTGTTTTATGAAAATTGTGAATTGTTCTGCGTAAAACACCTTGAAAAGCAACGTCCAAGACTATTTTGCTTTTTCTGTTTTCACGCTTTTTGTTTCGCGTGGAAAAAGATTTAACTGCTCCGGATTCGATATTTTTGGCTTCTTGCTTAATTCGTTTAATTGCGCTTAGACTAATCTTTGTAGCGGCTGAAACACATTCGTGAACCTTCCTGATATCAATTTCTGGTCTTCCTGTATCTGCCTCTTGTTGCATAAATTTTATTAAATTATAAACTATTTCACGGCTTTGACCGCTCAATACTCGGTTTAAGTAAGACTTTACTTTTAAAAGGCATTATTACAAATAAATATAGTAATAACTTTTTTTCCAATGAACCTCCTACTTTTCTGACAGACTGTACAGAAGTGTGCGCTTCAAAGATCATCAGAATAATGAGCTCTCGGCTAGCTCCTCCCACCTGTTTACTGCGCACCCAAAAGTCAGAGCTCAAGCTATATTGCACGAGCTGTACATAGATCGATTTGTTATTTTACAGTAGAGTACGAGCGGTTACTCTATTCAACTATGACTTTTAACTAACTGTAAAACAACATTACAAAGTATAAAAAGTGAACAAGATGCTTAGCTAGCATTAAGATAATATTGTGATGAATCTGCATCTTCCTAGGATAGGGTGTGATATAACTCCTCCCCTCGGAGATTCAACTCCACGGCTAACGGGGTAGTTGAACGTCTTGAAGTTCCAAGTTTTCTTTCACTATGGCTTTCCTCTGTTGTAATTTTAGTTTAAGATAGCATCTCCTCTTATAGCAAAAGTACACTATACTAATTATTAATATTGTATAAATTAGTATTGTCCATATACTGGGTAAACTAGAAATATTGCTGAAGAACAAGTGTGGTTGGTTTTCTTTGATCTTGTTTTCCAATTCGTAAAGTCCATCTAGTTTGACATCTTGTATGTGAAAACTGAGGTTGAGGGTTGGTAGGACGTCGATTTCGTCATCAAAATCAGGAAACAAGATTGGTTGCCTGTTGCTTGTAATTGATCTTCGATTATTGATTATTGCCTCTTGATTAATATTGGCTCGGCATCCATTAGGGATTTGTACCAGGTAGGTACCATGTAGCTTTTGGCTTTCTTCTTGTTGGTTACATTTTAATTTCACAATATCTTCTTTGGGTAAAATAAAGATCCATTGATCGGCAATATCCAATTGTTTACATATCGGCTGGGTGATTTGTGCTTCGATTTGCTGACAAGTGGAGGTGGCTTTTGATTCTAGTCGTTTGACTGTACATGGGCTACTTTCTGTGATTTCCATTTCTGTGAGGTCCATTTTGTCGCAGATATAGGACTGGTCTTTAACTTCTTGGCATTCTGCGCCTCGATATGCGTAGTGCAATTTATTTTTAATTAAAAATTTACTTCGCGGTATTACTACCTTAAACAGACTCTTTTTAAGGACAGGAATGGAATAAAGGTGTAGATAATCGAATTGTTCAGGATATACCATTGGAATATGTAATATGTAATAAATAGGTTACCCGATTATTTAAGATAAAACATTCTAAAGTTATTATTTTTTCAAAGGTTAATGTATTTTCGAGTGTGACTTCTATAGGCATACGCTTGAGACCTACTTGTTTTTGTGTTTTTAATAATTCAAAGTAAAGATCTTCAGTTTTTACAATGCTAGGGTGCATGATTTTAAGCCTAGAAAAAGCAATTGAATTTTCTATATCTTGTAAGGTAGAGTCTATTATTTCATAGATGTTTATTATTTGATTTAAAACGTCTTTAATAAAATTCGCGTTTTCTTTATAATTAAATTTTTGCACTAGGACGCCTATTAGATTTAATTTGGATTCCAACAATTTTTCATTATCGCTAATTTGCTGAATAGTACTATTAAATTTTTTGATTATACTTGAGGAAATCGAATTCTCTTTCAAAATATTTGCAGCCAATTTGTATTGGTTATTTTGCAACTCTGCAATAAGTTTTTCATATCGCTCTCCGTCAGAGGCGTCTAAGTTACCTGATACGGCTTTAAAGATTGAACCTAATGCATTAATTAAACCTCGTTTAATGCGATCTGGGTGTGGAATTATTTCGTTTATTTTTGTTTCAACCCTATCTTGAATTAGATTTAATATTTTTAGATAATTTGCAGCATCAAATTCGTATTCCGGATGATCACTAATTATCATTGATAAATTTTTGCATTTAATATGTAATTTATTTATTTCAATAATTATTGGGTCAGGATCATAATAATGAATAAGTGTATACGTATATTCTTGAACTTTAGTTGTTCCTAACTTAAAGGGAATTATACCAGGGTTATCATTTATTTTCCTTATCGTAATTATTTCTTCGTCTCCGATAACGGTGATGATTAGCCTGAAATAAAATATTTTGTTTTAGTCAAAGCTGTATGTATTTCTGAGTGGGCGTTCCATGTGAACTTTAGCATGAGACTGGGTCTTTACTGTTTTCCTATTTTTGTTCACGTTTTGAATTTCCGTGGGCTTTGTAAATTTGTCCGAGAGTTTTTGCCTAATATGCTTTTTTACGTACACTTTTTGGTTTGGTTGAAATATTTCTGGTTTGTCACGATTTTCGTTAATTTTTGAAATAGTTTTTCCTTTACGTTCAGTTAATTTTTCATTAATATCTGAATACAATAATTTGGATTTTTCTTTGTGAGCATTAACATAGTCATTTAAAATCATTTGGTCTAATTTTATATCAAATGGGTCATTAGCAGAAATATGGCCATTTATGATATCGATTGGTTTTAACCCGGTCACCGAATGAATGGAATGGTTATATGCTAGTATCGCATAGATCATTTTTTGGGTAATTGGTGTTTTCGTAAAAATTTGATTATTTAATAGACGTATATGTTCAGCTAGGGTAGAATGTAGCCGTTCTACTACTCCATTGGATTGGGGATAATTTGGAGAACAGAAATGCAATTTAATTTTATGCAAATTTAAAAGCTCTGTTACTACGGTGTTTTTAAATTCAGTCCCGTTGTCTAAAATAATTTGTTTAGGTATACCTACTATGATGAGAGAAATATGATAATAATTTATCAACAATTTCTGTTGCAGCAAGCGATTGAAGTGCGTAAGCTTGTGCGTATTTTGAAATACTGTCAATGATTGTTAGAAATTTCGTTTGTTCAAGCGTATAAGTATCTAAATGTAAAATTTCGAACGGTTTAGAGGCGGTTTGTGTTACATTTATTTCCATATTTATGGGGTGGCGTTCGTACTTACTTTTTTGACAGATTTCACAATTGTTTATATAAGTCTGAATTGAATTTTTTTGGTTCGGCCAATAATATTTTGACTTAATTTGTTGTAAGGTTTCATCTATGCCGCGATGGTTGGTTTTTGATTCGTGATATTTTTGTATAATTTCAGGAATATCGTTTTTATCGGTTACATCTGTTAATTTTATTAAGCAGCGTTTTAATTTTAAAGAGGGCCATTTGAATGTATTCCGAATTACTTCGCAAAAAGGTTCGTACATTTCTGGTTTTTCAAAATATAAGTGATATTGACTATGTAAAATAAAACGAAAGTATACTTTGTTATTTGTCACTATATTGTAAAAAATTTTGGCGTTACGGCCGTTTCGTAGTACAACTACATCTTCATGACGCTAACTAACTTTTACATAGTTAAAATGTATTGTCACAAAGTAACGGACGAGTCAATAAACTCTTTTAAGTGATATTGTTTGTCAGGGATTATTAGTTCTTTGACTAAATTTAATATGTCCTCCTCGAAGTTATTTTCCGATAATTGAATAAAATATCGGCGTTTTTTCTCAAATAAAATAGTAATTAGTAGCGGGAGAGCGTAGTACTGATGAAATAATTATTTGATTTGAGCCATAATTGACTGGTATGTCACTTATAGGAATTTCCACTATAGGGTCCTCGCTTTCATTTGTATGTACAGTCATGTTGTCATCAGGCGGTTCTTTTACAGCTGATTTGTATGTTGCAGTGGTATTAACCTCCGTTGATTTATTATCACCCACTTGTATAGTGGTGGACATTTGATCTGTATTGTCATTTTCAGTTGAGGTTTCTCCTTGTAATTCTTTGTTAAAATTTTCAATATAGTTTTTAAGGCTAAAATTTTCGTCTGTCTCCTTCGTATGTAATTCGATACGGGATAATGCGTCTGCATTAGTGTTAAGCTTCCCTTTTTTATATATGATAGTATAGTCATACTCGTCAAAATTATTTAAATTAATTTCCTGCATTTTTATATTATTAAATTTTTCCAAGGCACTGGGCTGTGAAATATCTTTGGTTACAGAATTAGAAGAATTATTTAGAACAGTTGTCATGGCATATTCATTTCTAGCAACTGATAAGCATTCTGATATCTCACAGTTATGCATCTTTTGATGTGGGATAATTGTTTTATCTTTTTTTATTGAGGTTTTAATTTTCACAACTTGTTCAACACGTGAAGGGATTGTTATACAATTAAGTTCAGTTTCAGTTTTATTATATTGCAACTTTATACGTGCATGCGGTGTTACTAGAAATCCTTTATCAAAGTCGAGATTAGCTTGCAAAATTTTAAGATTATCAAGTCCAAGTAAACCATCGAATACATTGTGAAATTTAAATAAATAAAATTTTAAATTTTCATTTTTTGGCAAATTAAATATTTTTGACGTTGGTGAGCTGAATTTTGGAAAACAGTTGAAACTATGAAAGGGTCATTCATAATTTGGTTTGGGTATAGGTTTTTAGCAATATCCGGGTCAATAAATGATCTGGTAGAACCGGAATCAATCAATATTTTTAAATTAGTTTCGGGAAATACGATATATGATAGTTCACTATGATCGGACATATTTGAGGATATTTGTGTGTTTCTATGTGGTTTTGCTTGTCTTGGTCGTCCTCGTGAAAATTTTCGTTGTCTTCACGCGAACCTGCATAAGAAATGTATTGTTGTCCTAGGTCATTAGGTTCATAATAATTATCTGAGTAAGGTTGGTCATGGTAACGAGGATTGTATTCAGAATATTGATTTTCGTCAAAAGCGGGTTCTTCGTTTTGGTTAATATTTTCCGTCTCGGCATTATAAACTTCTTCGAAAATTAATTTTGGCGGGTTATATTGTGGTTTGTCCGCGAAAGGTTTAAATTTCGATGTTTCCACGCCCGACATGGGTGTAGGTGGTGGCATTACTTGTTTTTGTTGGTGATTGTTATGATTGGGTCTAAAAACGTTATTAAAATTTCTGTTGCCCGGTCTGCCAAAGACTTGAGAATTTGTGGAAAACCTCTGTGGAGGCCTATTAAAATTGGGTCTAATATTCATAGGCTGTGATGGAAAACTAGGCCTAAACACGTGATGAGGAGTATACGCGTTAAAGGAATAGTTCGGTCTTGCCATAAAATTTGGTTGTGTATTAAATGGTAACATGAAACGTTGCGAATTTTGGTTATTAAAATTATTCGAGTTTGTTGGACGTACAAACAGACTGTTATTTGGTCTGTTTATATTATTTTTAAACTGCATTGTTTGGTTAGATTGTAAATATCTAATATTACCTTCTTGAATTACGTATTGAATCGCGTCGGTTAAGGAATCAGGACGCATACTGAGTATGGTGGTCCCTAAAGGTTCCCTAAGTCCAGATAAGAATGTTTTTAAAGCAAGTTTTTTATACAATTCGCGTTTTACATTCGCTGCGTCTGCGGCGTCATGCGCGTCTACAAAGCTACATAATAAATTCAAAATTTCCAAACACTTATCATAAAAATTTTGGGGTGTCTCATTTGGTAATTGTTTTAACATAACCAAATCTCTATTAAGACAGGTTTCGTCTCGACGATCCGCAAAATTTCTATAAAGCGTATTTTTTAAATCTGCCCAAGTTGTGACATTTTGAATATTTATAACTAATCTAGCATTGCCAGTTAGTTTTCCAATTAAAGAATTTAGCAAGTAAATATTTTGAAAGTCAGCGGGGTTGTTCGCGTCATAAAAGGTATTTATTATTGTTTCACATGTTGCCAAATATCTATTTAATTCGGTGGCGTTTCCGTCAAATGTTGGAACGCAATTTAAATATTCTGGTTTAAAAACGTTAGGCATGATAGTATTTTGTAAACTTAATAAACTATTTTCTAAAACTACGTTAGAGTTTGATCCTACGAAACAAATCTCTTGGATGAAAGTACTTTTATCAAAATTTGTTGCAGTTTCGCTATACTTTCACATAAAAAATTAATTAAAGTATTTATTTCGGGGGACACTTCTGGTACAGTGGGACAAGAAGTGGAGTTAGAGTCAGTTGATGCACAGTCCACGATGGATGGGGTTTTCGATGTCTTGAAAGCCACTCTGCACAAACACCTCCACTAGTCACAAAAGTCACAAGGTTCGTTCGATAGTTTTTAATCGTTGCCGAAATTGAAATGTACGATACAATCAATTACTATCGATCCGTCACGACTGCGCCAGTTATAACTTTGAAACTAGGAAGTCCTTTTTTAAAAACAACTTTATTGAATAAGAATATACATAGATCGATTTGTTATTTTACAGTAGAGTACGAGCGGTTACTCTATTCAACTATGACTTCTAACTAACTGTAAAACAACATTACAAAGTATAAAAAGTGAACAAGATGCTTAGCTAGCATTAAGATAATATTGTGATGAATCTGCATCTTCCTAGGATAGGGTGTGATATAACTACTGTCTTAAACTTCTTTGTACGTTTTCAATTTCTGTTGGCACCGCAGAAAGAAGTTTTTCCACTCTATTTTAAAAACTTACCTGAGGTCTACCATGCTAGAAGACCGCCTTAACGGCTTAGCTTTACTATATATCAATCGAAGTATGGATTTAGACATATATGAAATTATCAACCGGTTTGCAAGCAAAAAGAGACGGCTTGATTTTGTCATTTAAATCGATTTTTAAATTTTTTGATACTTACAAAATGGTATAAAAAACTTTAAAGATAATTTTTAGTTTCGTCTGTTAGTTCGTCTTAATAGAGCATTGTTTTGCTTATTTCAGTATTTTATTTTTTTAATTATGTCTTAGTATTATTTTTTTGTATTTACCTTTTTTTCGGCACAAAAGAGTTTTTTGTACTAAATAAATAATACCGAAAAAACCTACCTCTCGTTTTAAATTTTATTCCACATTAAAGTTCCGTAAATAATAGGAATGTAAAGGTTATGTCTACAAATACTGAAATTGCGGTTATAAAATAAAAAAGTTTTGTTTTTCCTGTTACTACTAAATTTGGTTAATTTTTGGCAAAATTAGGGCGTGGCACCCAAAAATTAAGGGCAATTAAGAAATAATCTGCTGTAATAAAGTTAAAATATTGGAAGGAGTAATCAAAATCAACAGTTTTACTTAAAACCTAAAAGGGGTTCTTGGAATCTGTGACTAAAATATTGGTTTTATAAAGTCATAAATCAGGTAGGTTGTTAGATCATCTTAAAAAGTTGAATTATAGAGAAATTAGAGGTTAATTTTATAGTTAATCGATCAAAAAACCTTGGGCCAATCATATTATCCAAAATTATAAGTAAAAGTGGTAGATTTTCCTAAAAAATTCCAATAATATTGGAAAATACTTGAAACACATAACTTTAATCAGTGTATGTCGACCTATTAAAGTTATGTCTTCATTAACTAACGAAAGTGATAAGAAACAAATGAAAATGTGGACATCTGTGTATTTTTAGTGGCATCTGCCAACTAACTGTAACTTTTTCTCTGAAAATTATGTTGACAGTGCCTTAAAAAAACAAAATTTATTTGGTTGCTATGAAAAGTTAACGGTAGTTATTTATTTATTTATTTAAAATACACCATTTCACAGAAAAATCCAATTACTGAATGGGTATATACACTATTATTAAATAACATTTCTAATATATATATAATAAGTAGTAATAAGTAAAAAAATTACATCATAAAACTATTAAGTAGAATGTACACTTTCGACCATGGAAAAATGTTTAAGTGAGACTTATCCTGGCTAACCTGCAGTTAAATATATCAAACGTATTTTGGTACCGATTGTAGGTATGTACTTTGTATACGCTGTAACGGCGAGTATTTTTTAATATTAGTTCGCGATGTGGGTATGAAAAACGTAAGAGAATGACGGGCTGAGCTGCGTGGAACCAAAATATTTATCTGATGTAGAATTTCTGAGCAATCAATTTTGTTATGAAGGATCTTATGTAAAAATTTAAGGTCAGCTATCATTCTCCGGTCATCTAAGGAAGAGAGCGAGTGACTTTTCAACAGCTGATCATGGGGAAAACCAACATTAGGATAGACACCATTATTCTTGAAGCTAAGGTATTTAAGAAAGCGTCGCTGAATTTTTTCGAGACTGTCAATATGTACCTGGTAGAAAGGTGACCAAATCGTAGAGGCATATTCCAACTTTGATCTGACAAAAGCAAAGTACAACAATTTTATAGTGTTTTCGTTGAAAAAGTCGCGGGAATTTCTAATTATAAATCCCAAGGCCCTAAAGCAGGATTGAGTAAGGTCGAGAATATGGGGGATAAACGATAATTTGCTATCAAACAAAACTCCAAGGTCACGAAAGGTCATCTGGCGGTTTAGCCTAATGCCATTAATAGAGTAATCAAAAATTACTGGTTCGGTCTGTAAAGTATACGAGACAATATTGCACTTACTAGCATTTAATGGTAGATTATTGATAGAGCACCACTCTGCTATTTTGTCAAGTACCGCTTGGAGACGTCGACAGTCGTCGATAGTACTTATTCGAATAAAAATCTTCATATCATCGGCATATAATAGCCCCCTTAAGCCAGCGTTCACCAGAATATTATTAATAAATATATTGAATAATAGAGGCGCCATGATAGATCCTTGCGGAACCCCCGATGTTGCCCTAATTTCGCCAGAGCTTTGACCACAGCACTCCACTACTTGTATTCTGTCTGTTAAGTAGGATTGAAACATATTTAATAAATTAGTTGAAAATCCAGCATCGTTCAGCTTATCAAGTAGAATGCTGTGGTCAAGCCTATCAAAGGCTTTAGAAAAATCCGTATACACAACATCTACCTGACATTTTTCATCCAGTGCTTCCGCAATAAACTGAGTTGTGCAAAAAAGAAAAGACGTAGTTGGCCTACCCTTAATAAAACCGTGTTGAAAATTTGAGATATTATTGTTAATTAAACGCCAGAAATCAGTGGGATTGGACAATATTTGATTTTCAATGTATTGGCAATAGATCATATAAGAGGTGTTGATATCCGTTTTAATTTTAGCTCTGAGTCTTCGAAAGTCTTGTAAGTCAGTTTGTTGTTTTGTACGTTTGTATTTTTTCCATAAGCGAAACTTTTCTTTAATGTTTTTTATTATATTTAAGTTATACCACGGTGGGTAGTTTTTTTGCGCCTTTTTGTTTTAGGCACGAATATATCCAAAGTCTCGTAAAGAATAGAATAAAATTTTTCACATGCTAAGTTCAACATCGGTAATGTATCCAAAATATCCCACTTAACATCTATAAGGCAGTTATAAAGACCAGGAAAGTTGGCTCGCTTGAAATTATAAAAGACATTATCTATTCTCCTGTTATTTAATTTTTTTTGTTGCTCTAATTCAAACGACACCACCAGAGCGGGGTGATGAGCATCCTCGTGCAGTAGAATATCCTCTGCTCTTTCCACGTAGCATTTAAGCGACTGACTGTTTAAAACCAAATCCAGAAATCTGTTGTTAATATTAGGAATTGAGTTAGTATGACTTAAATTTAAAAAACTCATAAAATTTAATAAACAAAGTGATTTATCAGATAAGGGCATTCCCTCATTGACAGGGTAAGAAAAATTAGGCAAGTTAAAATCTCCTAAAACTAATACCTTGGAATCGTAGAGGCTCTCAAATCCACTAATCGTCTCAAACAGCTCAATATAGTCATCGGCCGGAGTAGCAGGTGGCACATATATGACAAAAATATATAAGGAATAGTGATTGACACTAATCTTTACACCCAGGACATCAATTTGAACTGGAAATCCCGGTAGATCAACTGTTGAAACTAAGAAATTATTTCGAATCGCTAAAACAACACCACCCCCCCTGTTACAGTGCAACTGTTGATAATTTCTATCATGCCGAAAAACACAGTACCGAGAGTCGAACAGTTCAGAATTTAAAATACCGGACTCAAGCCAGGTTTCGGTCAATGCTAAAATATCAAAATTCGTGGCGCGAACAGCATTGAGAAGGTCACCCGTCTTGCTCCTCAGTCCCCGGACATTTTGATAGTATAAAGACAAATTAATATTGTATTTAGTTCGTTTATTTGTGGGAGCAACACCGTGACCTACCCGGGTGCTACCATGATCATCCGTCTGAGAAATATACCCAGTTTCACCTACACGACCAAATAATTGCTATTGGGTCGAGGTAACTTCAAATTTTGTTTTTTCTAAAATCTGCTTATATGAAAAACAGTTATTGTAATCCCAGGCAGCATGATTTGTACCGATATTTAGTTTTTGTTTATCTTTTACGTTACAACAGTTAGTACATTTGTATTGATTTTTATTTGTTTTACATTCCTTGACATTGTGATTGCCTGCACATAAAGGACAGGACACCGCGTTTTTACAAAATTTGGAGGTGTGGTTAAAACTATTGCAGTTAAAACATCGTGATATATATAGTGATTCATAAACACTGCAGTTATCTAATCCTACGATCAACTTACCGACATTTAAAATATTCTTAAAAATAACCGAATCTACCTGCAGGTCAGCCTGATAAATCTTGTTGTTTTTTTTAGTTGGCCAGATTTTATTTACTTTTAATTCGGATGAGTTCAAAAATAATTGACTGTTTTGGGATTTAATTAGCTCACAGATTGTTTCTTCTTCGTAGGGTTTCGTAAGTCCAACTATACGGATTACTGGTTGCACTTCTTTCAGCTCTCTTACTTCATAAATATCAGACACTTTTTCTGTTACTAAGTCTCTAAATTTGGACGCACTGCTTGGGGTAGTACTCAGTACATATCCTCCATTTGAAACCGCTTTAACTTGTCTGAATGTTATTTTCTGCGCAACAGGATCAATATTTTCCATGATGCTTGGTGCGTGAGTTTGACTGCTCCTGATTCTTTGGTTTGATAATGATTTTCTTTTGGGCTGTAGGTTTAGCTATTTCAGCATAGCTGCGACTGCTTGATTGAAGAAGATCAGAGTTTTCCTTAGATAAGTCTGCTGCTTTGTAAGAGATTTCATTACGTGTTGATGTAATTATCTCTTCTTTAATTTTGTTTAGCTGATCGGTGAGATTCTTTACTAACTCAACATATTTACTCTGTAACATTCCGTCTATTCTACTTCCAAGTATTTCAGACTCAAAACTGCTACATGTGCGACACTTCCAGTAGACACCAGAGACACCGTTAATTATACTGATTGCTTCAGGTGAGACATACATACAATCAGCGTGAAACTTTTTCTTACAGATACCATTACACGTGACTGTCGGCCGGCGTGCAGAAGATTTACAAAATCCACATTTCGACATTTTGGTTATAGCAAATCTCACACAAAATAAGTAAGACTTTCAACCAGTTCATGCACTTTTTACTACTTTATTAGTTCTCATGATTGCCTTTGTTACCGAGTATCAAGTAAGACGAAAATTACTAAATTAAATATTACCGAAACTTTTAAATTTTCCGTTCTAAGCGGAACGACAGAGTAGCGTGTGTGTGTGTGTTATGTTTATTTATATTATTATTTATATTATTTATATAGTTATGGAGTTAACGATCGTTAACTCTAAAAAAGCTTTGTGCAACCCACTGTATGAGTTTAAAAATCATTGTCGTCCTTTAAGAAAAAATAATATATAACGTGACACTCACCGATACAGTTAAAAAAAGAAGAGCCAAATTATTAAAGCGTTTATTTTATTAACAAATAAAGATTTTTGTTTCATCCATCTTTAAACGCATTTCGCTATTTAAGGTATCATTATTTTATTGTTTAATAATTTTTTTAGGTTGAAGAAAAATATTATAAATTACCTATTTTGACAGCTATTGTTAAATTAAGCTTATTGTCAAGTGTCAAAGCAAATGGGCATTTTTGTTTATTGATATCACGTTTTTCAATATGATTGTAACTATTTTGTAAAATATTGCTAAACTTACCATAAAGAAGAGTTGTTCATTTAGGGCAAAAACTCCTACTGCCGAAAAATGTATTGGTAAATGTTTAGTTTGCAAGCTTATCAGAGTCATCTAGAAATATATTAAAAACTAAAGTAAATTAAAATAATTAATATACAGGCTATTCTTGGGTAAAATATTTGTATTCCATTTGATTTGTAAGGTTTTGTCAATGAAAAAATAAAATTTGGATATGGTATATAAAAAAGAGATATTGGTAATACGTTTAAAATTAAAAAATTATGATGTAACGCTTAATAACGTAACTTTTATAGCGTGAACTCGTATTTTGGAGTTATCACTTGTTCCGAAAATGATAAAATAGTGGATTAACGGAAAAAAATATATATCGAATTTATTAGATAAGTATCTAACCTTACCACCAAACCATTTTACATGCAAACATTTTTTACGTTCATACTAAAAGAAATTTTTTGGAATACTAAGAAAGGAGAGAATTAATAAAACATATTTAAATAGTTAAGAGAAAAAAATTCTCTGGTTAGATGGCAAAATCAAGTATGTCGATTTTTGGCCTTTTTGAGATTTTTATACCATTATGTTAGTCATAATAAGGCCTAATAGATGATAAGACCAGATGTTATTTAGGATGTAACCTGCGACGTCATCAGTGTCAAAGTTGGAAACTTCCAAAGCATACCCATTGTCTCCAACAGAAACAAAAATAAGAAAATGCTGAGGGAAGTTACCCGTTAAGACACAATTAAAGGAGTTCCGCTAGGCAGCGCTAAACTCGCACTCCCGGTTTATGGAAACCGAAAACAATGTTTAGCGTTGCTTCGCGAAACTCCTATAATTGTGACTTACGTCTTTATAAGTAACTCTCTCAGAATTTACTTATTTTTATCAGTTTCTTGGAGGCGCTGGGTATGCATTGGTAGTGTTCAACCTTGACATTGATGGCGCTGCAGGCTTCATCCTACATGGTTTTTACTGTCGTACTTGGGCAATAATATTCATTATAGGTCTCGTGGTTAGGATGACGTCATATTACGATAAGGAAAAGATGGCGGCTGTCACTTGAGAATTGAGATATGTCAAGGTGACCTGTTACTTGTCAGTTCTCAAAATTAATGCTTGTTCGGGACGACGCAACAAGGCGTTTAGAGAAAACCTGAAGTCGATCGGCCAACTGGTTCGGGAGATATAGTTTTTCGCGATTAGTGTCCTTATGTCTACAGGTGCAGTGCTGAAGTTTTGGTTGTAGGGTGGCAGATCTTATCGGTCAGCGAATAAATATTTTAAACATCCCAAGTAATAACGGAGCTAGATGTGTTAAACCATTAAGTACTTAACACGATAAAATTCTTACGATGCACTGGTAATGTCTATTTCTTAGTGAGAAATCTTTGAAAATTTATTTTTCATGCTTTCTTAAAAAATTACCTATAATTCTCAATAAGAGTATCGAAAATCGAAAATTTCTCGTCAGCTCTTAAGTTTAGGGATAGAAAAACTGTCTTAAATCTTTAAGTACCTAAAATTTTGTACAGGGTGTTTTCTGTTGGCATCCAAATATACAAAATTTTAAAATACAATAACTTTGTTTTTTCAAATAAGACACCCTATATTTATTAGGCTCGTGTGATAGATATTGTAAGTATCTTTTATTATTGTTAAGTTATATATATATATTCACTAGTTTTGGCAATATTTTTATAATATAATATAATTTTTATAATATAATATAATTTTGTAAGGAAACTAAAAATGCTAAAATATATAGGGTGTTCCATTTAAAAAAATTTATCTTTTTATTGTCTTACTTTTCTGAAAAAATAATTTTAAAACATATGTTTTTTTATACCTTACAACTTTTATAAAAACTTTTTCTTAATATCTTTAATAGTAGAGACGGTATATTACTTTGTTAGACAAATAGGCCACCCTGTATTTATAATTTAAAATATTAAGATTTGCCCCTAAAAAGCACGTCTTTGGGGGATCACAGAAGAAGTTTATTAAGGAAGATAAATAAACAAATTTATTATATTATAAATATTGAAAATAAACTTATATTATCGTAGTTTAAGGTTAGTACGTAGTATAAATAAGACTGACTGTAATATAGTAGGTTAGATTCTATAAGATTCTATTAGGACTCTATAAGTTAGTTGTAATATGGTTTTTTTTTTGTAAGATAAAATGAGATGTTTTAGTTGGGTTTATTTTTATTAAGAAGACGGCCGATATCTCTGCAATTTAATTCTGAACTAGGTTACCTTATAAACAGTCACTGCCTTTTAGGGCGCCGACTAGCTTCTCAGCGGAGAGTGGTGTGGGTTAAATTACCTAAACAACAAATTAAAAGCGCCACCTGCTTTGTGGCCCTTATGGTCAAGGCAGTGATTGGTTGTAAGCGAAAACAGGAAAATATTTCAAGGAAAACACAAATTCAAAACAATTCGTTTTAATCGCCACACCAAATACCCAAAAATATAACAGTTGTTATACCTGTTGTTAAAGGTACCTAAAAAGGCATATTAATATCAATAAATTATCCTTAGTTTAAGAAAGCTATTCATTGGGGCCCCAGAGTGGAAGCACCCGAAACTGTCTAACCTTTCTCTGTGCGATCTGACTCCAACGACCTTTTAAAAGTTGACGGCCGTGTCAGATACCGGTTTCGAAAACAGAAAGAAGAAATGAAATCATTGAAATCCAGAGAAATATAGGTTAGGTAGTTTAAGTTAAAGTGTGGCCTAAATCATAAATGCTAAAGTTATTAGGATAGATTCAATTAATTGTGTGCTTAATACATTATTAAAACGGTATGATAACCAAATACAACTGACTCGGTTCAAATAGGCCTATTTCACTCCGATTTACACGTGTTGTGCCTTACATAGACTGAATACCTTGTAGGTATAACACTATTAGTGAAATACTCTAGACGTAATTACACATTATTGTGAGTGGATATATATACCCTACAAAGTGGGTTAGTGCGTAATAATGATTAATATAGTGAAACAGTAACTTTAAATAATTGGCCGAGGCCTTAGCGTGACATTATGAAGATATATCAAAATTAGGACATCACAAACACATAAAACCTGTTAGCTGGAGGCTTGAGAAGTGGACCAGGTTCATCGAAAATACCCCAGGTATGGCAGGATACCGAACACTGCAAGGGCTGGTCACAGGTAGCTGCTTCTCTAATAAGCCGGACACATAACAGTCAGGTGTGGAATTCTGTGACTGTTTGAGGACTCATAGCAGACGATGAAGTATGGAACTTCATGGAGCACCAGTGTAGAACGTAAATTGGAGTAGACAATAGAAGATAGAAGAAATAGAAACCAAAAAAGAAAGAAGGAAGGCCTACGACAAAACTGTATGTTAGAAATCATCAGATTATAAAAGGTAAGCATTTGGATATTATTTTAAAGATACACTTACTGATACTTGTCTTGTTTGGAAAGAAAATATAAAGAAGGGACTTACCGGAGATCTTGTGTGGCCTTTTGTTCGACTAGAAAATCAGGAAGCCAAGCTTATACCATTTCGTTGGTAGGAAAATTGTCACATTCGACTATGTGGGTACAAAAAGCAATTTGCTACCCATCTACCAACACGGACTCAGTACTTCCTTATAAAAATCTGCAAAAATTGCACAACTGGGACCTTTAGATGCACACTGCATAAAAGCTATATCCCCACTGTAGTTTTTCTGTCTCGAAAAAGGCGGCAAATTCGGCGTCGGTATTTCTAGGGATTTTTGGCTGACTAACCAACAAACTTTGACACTAGGTTTTGACATTTTAGTAATTTTTCCCAAAACAATAACATTACATTTTATTTTTACTTTACTCGCTAATTCATGTTCAACTTAGACTACATAGTGTCTTTACTTAAGAAAACAGTAAGGTATTTTACTAGATTAATGACCTCTTACTTTTCACCACAAAGTGTCCATTATTGTTTTGCTGATGTACTGTATCATGATTTTAGTGACCGATACTACTATTGCATTAACTAAGACAAGGGCTTAAGAAGCTTCTAAGAAATCATAAGAACACTAAGGCTTTCCTTGGACTAGTGATGAACACTGAACTTAGGATAGTGTTCCGTACTACTACACATCAGGTAGATTAGGCTTAATCATTAACACATTTACTATAACCGTATCTCTAAACTCTCAATTGTATAACTGACCTTTACTACCATTACTTTATTTAATAATATTCAATGAACCAATTATTTTTAGGTACACAAGGGAGCCAAGAAGCTGGGACAGTCAGAAGGCAGTGCTAGTCATTAACCACTAACTGTAAGCTTACAAGATCGTCAAAATATATTGAAGTATTATAGTAGGGACGAATTGTTTTATTTAAGAAACTAAATTGTGAAGGACGGGGTAAGTGTATAATATTTAATAATTATTAGGGTATAATTTAGCACCAGAAAATAAAACCGTTACATAGTTAAGGTTCATTATAGCTCTGATATAATGTAACTACTAGTAACAAATATACCCTTTTTAATACCTAACCAGTAAAATAAGTATTTTACTTCTTCGAACCAAGTAGTTACCTTACATAGCAATCCTGCCAGTCCAACTACAGTACATGAATTTTTAGTAACTACCTTACATATAAAACAAGAGGTCAATACAAATAATACCAACTTCCAATTAATGTCACTGGTCATTTTACATTAATAAAACGGTACCCCGGATGCCTCTTTGGCATTCTTTTAAATATGTTTAAAAAAAACACCCTATTAAGGCTGTTCAGAGACTATTTAGTCCATGACACACATCTATAGGGTAGCCTTCGTGTTTTATCGAAGGCTAGCAAAAGTTACGTTTAAGAAATACTGTATTTCCCTAGGTGATGGTTCATGGGGTTAATAAAAAATACGCAAGTTTGAGTTACTACAAAAAATGGAATGTTTTTATTTAATTAATAATTAACTGTTACAGATTGACACAACACAGGTGTTTGACATAAATGTTAATCAATAAAATAGTTACTTAAATTTAGATTTACCACACAAGATAATTCAGGAGACTAGCTACACGCGATTCATCCGATCATTACAAGATAGCCTGGATCCGTTGCATTGACTCAACGTAGGTTCGCTAACTCTAATCTGTCACAGGCTATCTAATAATGTGATCTGAATAAATCCCGTTTATACCTAGTACCTGAGAGGAAATTTAGTACATTACCGAACATTAACAATCAATGTTTTTTACAACTAAAATGGGTCCAGACACATGGAACAATTTGGTTTCTACGTCAGTAGAAAATGACTATATTTATAATTAAAAAACGAATAAGCCAATTAGCTGTTAACTGGATGAACAGCTGATTGGTAGTCACACACCACTACTATTAGTGAAATGTATGCATTACAAAAACATAGTGCTTAACTGGTGTCCAGCAAAGTATCCGTGACAAATAAAGGGGTAAATTATACCTGTGGTCCACAAATTAGGAGGGATGAAACCAATTTTACATCAGTGAATTTTCACAATAATGAGAAGAGCGTCGACAAAATGCCTTTTCTTAACAACACACAGTATATTGGCACCGTAAACAACGGTTTTATTCCAATTTAAAATTGACACATTAAATTCGCATTTTTCGCGATGACAGATCTGCTGTCTATCTAAAATTTTAATGACAATCGCGCCACCCGTAAAATCACGCGTGGCCGTATGGAAGATTTGATTATTATTTTACTTTAAATAATTAATGAGGACAGGTTGCAGTCGTTCTGCAACATACTGCCCGGCATTGAAACGTCATAGCTTCAAAAGGAACTATAAATATGAAATAAATTGAAAGTAACGTCTCCACAGTGAAGTCAGTTGCGAGACAGTCACACATACAGCAACGAAAACGGAGCGGTTCTACCTGAACCGCAGCCGAATGGGTAGTGCGATACTACCGGAAGAGAAGACACTTGTTATTTATAGACCGTGGTGCAAACAGTGTTGGGGCGCAAGAGCAAAAATGGCGGTCAAGGAAGATAAATAAAAACTCTAGTGGTTGCTGCAGGATTTTTCACCTGCAACTGACTCCATTGGTAGAGGACAAATCTTCGCTATTGATCGAGTATATTACCCTCTGTTGTTTTTAACATGACTATTCTGACCTTTCCATCAGGTCCACAAACAGTATTTATAACTCTTGACAAGGGCCACTTTAGCGGGTGAGTAGTATTATTTTCTTTTAATAACACAATGTCATTAATTTTTATGTTATCAACGGGAAGAAGCCATTTAGGCCGATTTTGTAGTTGATTTAAGTATTCTGTAGACCAACGTGTCCAGAATAATAGTTGTATTTGAGGACATCTACTCCAAAAGGAAAGACGATTTTCATTTCGTTCAGTAAGATCCCGTTCGGGGAATGCCATAAGGCTAGTACCAATTAGAAAATGCCCAGGGGTTAGACTCTGTAAGTCTGCGGGGTCATTAGACAAAGGACATAATGGGCGAGAATTTAGAATAGCTTCAATTTGAGTCAGTACAGTACTAAGCTCTTCATACGTAAAGTGGGCGTTACCAATAAGTCGTAACATGTGAAATTTTGCGCTTTTAATTGCGGCTTCCCAAATTCCTCCCCAATGAGGAGATTTAGGTGGAATGAATTTCCAAATAGTTTGGTTAATAGTTAAAAAATCATGAATAGAGTCAAGGTTAGTTTGTTTTTGAAAAAATTGATAAAGTTCATATAATTGATTTTTTGCACCTTGGAAGTTTGTGCCATTATCTGAGTAAATTACAGACGGATTGCCTCGTCGGGCAATAAAACGTTTAAGACAAGCAAGGAATGCTTCAGTCGAAAGACTTGAGACAAGTTCTATGTGAACTGCCTTTGTAACCATACATACAAATACTGAAATATAACATTTAGTTAGGGGAGCCTATCTAAGACGAGATGCTTTGATAAGAAAAGGTCCACCGAAATCGACTCCGACCTTTTGGAAGGGGCGAGACACTCGGACACGATCTTTAGGAAGATCGGCCATAATTTGCTGAGCAGGTTCAGCGCGAAAGCAATAACATTTGAGACAATTACGAATAATCTTTTTAATTTCTTTTAGGCCATTGAGCGGCCAACAACGTAAGCGGAAATTTGATAGAACAGTTTGAGCTCCAGCATGGCCCAACCGTTGATGCTCTTGTAGTAACATCATTGTAACTACATTATTATGAGCTGGTAATAAAATGGGGTGTTTCTGATCAAAGGGAATATCTGCGTTTTCTAAGCGTCCTCCTACGCGTAGGAGACCGTCAGCTTCACAATAAAATGGTTTAAATGACAACAGATTCTTATTGGACAAACATTTATTGTTTTTCAATTCAGAAATGTCTTTAGCAAAATGTGTGGCTTGTAAGGCCTTTACAATGATATGGAATGATATATATATAATTCATGTGTGGACAAAGGTCCAGCATTTTTAATAACATTTGATTTTGCGTTATTTGCAAACCGAAGACAGTATGCAATAACTCTTTGTAGCTTGGAGAATTTTGAAAATTTTCCGAATAGCTCATTACAAAATTCAGTTTCGTCAGAGGAAATATGAAGTGAAATGGGGGCAATTTTTCTTTCTTCAACAAGAATTGCTTTATTAACCTTTTCATTTGAGGTAGAGGGTTCGATATTATGATCAATGAATATGAGATCAAAATTTTCACCTTGAGATAACATTTCTGGTCCATTGAACCAAAGGGGGCAATCAATTAAATGTTGCGGCAGGCAACCACGGGAGGGCAAATCAGCGGGATTATTTTTTGAGTCAATGTGTCTCCAAGTACATTTTGAAGTAAGATCTTGAATTTGTGACACTCGGTTTGAAACAAACACTGACCATCTGGATGCATGAGATTGAATCCAGCAAAGAGCTATCATGGAATCAGTCCATAAGTGAATAGAATCTATTTGAAGATTATTTTCATAAATTTCTCGTACATGTTTGACAAGTTGAGATAAAAGAAGCATTGCGCTTAATTCCAATCGTGGGAGAGAAATCGTTTTTAAGGGGGCAACTCTAGACTTTGAAGTAACTAGATTTGATGAAACTGTTCCATCTTCATATAGAGTTCTAAAATACACACAAGCAGCATAGGCGGACATGCTTGCATCTGCAAAGCCATGTAACTGAGTTTTTCGTTTTGGTTTATCAAGAAATAAATTGCGAGGGATTTTAATTTGCTTTAAATTCACAAGATCAGAAGTAAAAGTATTCCAAAGGGAACCAACATAAGGATCAATAATTTCTATGTCCCAATTTATTTTTAGGAGCCATAGTTTTTGCATTATTAGTTTGCCGAGTACTACGACACAAGACACTAATCCGAGGGGGTCATACATTTGAGCAATGATAGACAGAATCACCCTTTTAGTGAGACGAATTGTATTCAACATGTGAGAAGGAGAGAAAGTAAATATGTCAGTCATGGGATTCCATTTTAAACCTAAAATGGAACTAGAAGCGTCGCCAATAGGCACATCAACTTTATGAGGTCGGTTTGTTGACAATTGGTCAACGAAAATGGGAAAGTTTAAGCACCATTTGTGCAAAGTAAAACCATGTGTTTTCAATAAATGCGTTAATTCATCATGAATTTTTTGTAAGTCATTAGATGATTCACATCCATGTATTATGTCATCAACATAAGTATGGTTTAATAAGGCATCAGAGGCTAAAGGAAAAGTTTTGGTTAGCAATCTCGGTTAAAACACGAGTTGCTAAATACGGGGCACAGTTCGTACCGTACGTAACTGTGGAAAGTTCGATACATTTAATATCTTCATGTGGAGTAGGTCTCCAAAGAATGTTTAATAAAAAATACTGATCAGGGTTAATTTTAATTTGGCGGTACATTTTCTCAATGTCCGCTGTTAGAACAAAATTAAAATAGCGAAAGCGACATAAAATGTCGTACAGGTTAGGTTGCACCTGAAAGCCTTTCAAAACAATGTCATTTAAGGAAATATTGCTGCTTGTTTTGCAGCTACCGTCAAAAACCACTCGGATTTTTGACGTTGCACTATTTTCGCGGAATACCGCATGGTGAGGGATAAAATATTTATTGAAAGGTGGACTACTACCATCTGTCATTTCGAGAGATAAGGGGACATATTTGGCGTGACCTAGGTCAACATAATCATCGATAAATTTAGTATAATCTAGTCGAAGTGACGGGTTATTCTTTATCTTATTTTCAAGATTCAAAAATCTTTTCTTTGCGATATAAAAGGATTCTCCTAGGGTTTTAGTTTCCTCAGGAGTTTTGAGGGGAAGGTCGACTTGATAACGACCATCAGGTAATATTTGAGTTGTTTGAGAAAAGATACATTCTGCCTGTTCATCAACAGGAGAAAGAGAAATTTTTTGAGGAAGTTCCTCAATATTCCAAAACCTCTCAATAGTGTCATTCAATATTTGTTGTTCTGCAGTAGTTTGAAGAAACAACGAAACTTTCGAGTGTTCACTGCCTTGCACAGTCGAACAAGAAGTAAAGCGGGAGACATTTTTATTATGATTCAACAATTTCTGGGGAATGTTTCCAGCAACTATCCATCCTAGATAAGTTTCCTGGAGCATGGGAAGGTTATTGCCAAGTTTTATAATACCTTGCAGCAATAAAGTATAATAAAGCTCTGTTCCTATTAATACGTCAATATCATTAGAAAGTCCAAAATCTGGATCAGCTAGATAAATATTTTTGGGGATATTAAGCCTAAAAGCGTTAATATTTACTTGTGGGAGTTGACAGGAAATATTTGGCAACACTGCGCAAGAAAGTCTAAATTTGCTTCGATAGTTGACTTTGGAGTGTAATGTCAAGTCTATCATTTCATTAGACGTGGAATTCGTCTGAGAAATTCCAGAAATACTAAGTTGTTTCTTGTAGGTTTTTAACTGTAATTTATCAATCATTGGTTTAGTAATAAATGACGTTTGTGAGCCACTGTCAAGCAAACATCTGACTGAGATACGAATGCCATTTGCATTATAAATATACACAGAGGCTGTGGCTAATAGCACATGAGAAGGGTAAGTTGCCATGGCAGACAACGATTGTGATGCGAGTGATTCGTTCTTTGAATCGTGAGAATCTACAGGGGAATTAAAGCGTCCAGAGTTTTTGGAGTGAAAAGTTTTTGTATTATTTTTATGCGAGATTTCGGCTCTTTCATAACGCGAAGATTGCTGAGGAGGCAATGAAGGTTGAGAAAGATTTGCTACGTGTGTAGCTGTGCAATTATTATTCTGACAATTTGGTGGAGGGACACTGTAATTATTCATGGGAATCATAACTGGTTGTAGTGATGATACACTTTGTTGATAAGTTGTGGGGGTTGATTGTTGATACGATGATGTAGTTGCAATTTGAGAATTAGGGAAATGTAACAGGGTGTGATGTTTCTGTGAACATATATTACACACTCGTGTGGATTGACATTGGGGACTCCTATGACTATCACCCAAGCAATTAAAACAATAACTTTTTGACTTTATAAACTTGTGCCTTTCGGCTACTTGTAAACCTTTAAATTACATACACGTATAAATTTTATGAGTTTCATTACAAAATGTACAATTTTCAAAACTAGGATTTGATTGATTAACATGTAAAGATAAATTAGATTTTTTATTTGCAGTGCCATCTAGACTGGCTAGATTTTCAAGGACAGTGCATCTATGATCAAGAAATTTAAAAAATGCGTCGACCGTTGGGATTGTATTTACTCCCTTTTCAGTTTCGAACGCCTTTTTTGATACGAAATCTATTTTTCGTTCAAGTAAATGAACCATTAGAAGGTTCCAAAGTTCTTCAAAAGATAAATTTAAATTTTTTAAAGATTCAACATTGCGCTTGCAATTAGTAACAAAATCTCTAAGAGCTTGAGAACTACCTTTAGAAATAGAGGGAATGTCCAATAAATTCATTAAATGGGTATTTATAATGATTGTTTTATTTTCGTAACGATTTTTAAGTATCGTGAGAGCAGAACCATAATTCTGATTTGTGACAGCGAGCGTGTCAATAAGTTTTAACGGTTCATCTTTCAATAAAGATTTGAGGTACATAAATTTTTGTACATCACCTAGAGAGGGATTGTCATGAATTAATGCAGAAAAGAGTTGAAAGAATGAGGTCCAATCTGAAATTTTACCAGTAAATATTTGGATATAAATTTCAGGCAATCTTACTTGCGGAATAATTGGCGTGGCAGCAGTTGCTGATACATTAAGATAGGATGGAGAAATACTCCGAGTTTGTGATTCTAAAAGAGAAGAAATTTTGCCTTCAAATTTGGCATATAAATCAAAAAATGTATTTTCAATGTCAACACGATCTATATCGTCGGGGTCAATTTGTTCAATTTCTTCTTGAACATCAGAATAGTTAGAAAAAACTTTAGTTAAGCTTTCAAGTCGAATTTTATAGGCAAGATGATTATTTTCAACATCCTGCGAACAATCATACCAATTGGCTAAGCGAGTAATAAATCCTTTGTAACCTGCACGTTTTTTACACAAGTCTTTCTTTGACGTCATTGTGAAAAATTTCTATACCTTTGAAAATCAATAAAATTAAAGGAAAATCTTTGTTTTGAGTTTCCAAGAGAGCGCACCGAGAGTGCGAAACAAAAATAAAAATTTTCAAAAATATTAAACAGGAGAAAATAAAAATATTTTTTTTTTAAATTAAGTCTATGTCCTTTAAGACAGAGAGCTCACAAGGATATAGCGATATTTTATTCAAAAATAAAAAATTAAGCCAATAGACAGGTAGTCAAAATTTGTGGCACCTTTTTTCAGTGTAATACAATTTATAATTTGTATCAACTTTTCTCAGGTACCAAAAATTGTTTTAACTATTTAATATTTATTCAAATTTTAGCAATATAAATGGCTTCAATATTTGCACACGCTTGTACAAATACTGACTTATAACCTATACGTTAAAATAACTCGTAGCAAGAGAGCGAACTAAATAATTTCTTCAATAATATCAGACAATTAACTGGAGATAAATACAAAGACGATAGCCCTTGGTGCGAAGTTTTCATACGACCGATAGACAAAATTAGCACGATAAAAATAGAAATTTGTGTACTCACGACACAAACTTTAATCTAAATTTTTCTTTAGTCGAATAATAACCGCAATTCAAAAAAACTCGAGTAAACGTTGAGTACTGACGACTTTAACCTTTAACAACACGTTTCTATCCGAGTGATAGAGAGATAATTCAAAATAAATTAGAAAGTTACGTAGGTACCTACTGATGACGTCAAACTTTTTACAAATACACGTTTTCTATTCGAGTGATAGAAAATTAGTATAAAATAAATTAAAAGTTACGCACTGATGACGTCAAACTTTTAGAGATACAATTTTTCTATGCGAGCGATAGAAAATTAGTACAAAATAAATTAAAGTTTACGCACTGATGACGTCAAACTTTTTAGAAATACACCTATTGTGCAGAATTGATTTGCGATATTTTAAATACGAAAGATATAGGTAACACTCTTAAGTGTCACTACAACATTAAAATATTAATACAACTAAACACCTGCAAAAATGTGTACCTATAACACAATTTATATATTACTATAATAGCTAGAGATTTATCACTCCGAATGAGTGTGAGAGAGAGAAATACATTTTAAATTTCAAGAGAAAACTTTTATGTTTTTTCCAACAATGTTTATATTGTTTTTACTATATTAATCACATTTATGCAAACTCAAACTTACGAAATCCGCGTTTCGAAGGACCAATAAATTTGTTCAGAGACTATTTAGTCCATGACACACATCTATAGGGTAGCCTTCGTGTTTTATCGAAGGCTAGCAAAAGTTACGTTTAAGAAATACTGTGTTTCCCTAGGTGATGGTTCATGGGGTTAATAAAAAATACGCAAGTTTGAGTTACTACAAAAAATGGAATGTTTTTATTTAATTAATAATTAACTGTTACAGATTGACACAACACAGGTGTTTGACATAAATGTTAATCAATAAAATAGTTACTTAAATTTAGATTTACCACACAAGATAATTCAGGAGACCAGCTACACGCGATTCATCCGATAATTACAAGATAGCCTGGATCTGTTGCATTGACTCAACGTAGGTTCGCTAACTCTAATCTGTCACAGGCTATTTAATAATGTGATCTGAATAAATCCCGTTTGTACCTAGTACCTGAGAGGAAATTTAGTACATTACCGAACATTAACAATCAATGTTTTTTACAACTAAAATGGGTCCAGACACATGGAACAATTTGGTTTCTACGTCAGTAGAAAATGACTATATTTGCAATTAAAAAACGAATAAGCCAATTAGCTGTTAACTGGATGAACAGCTGATTGGTAGTCACACACCACTACTATTAGTGAAATGTATGCATTACAAAAACATAGTGCTTAACTGGTGTCCAGCAAAGTATCCGTGACAAATAAAGGGGTAAATTATACCTGTGGTCCACAAATTAGGAGGGATGAAACCAATTTTACATCAGTGAATTTTCACAATAATGAGAAGAGCGTCGACAAAATGCCTTTTCTTAACAACACACAGTATATTGGCACCGTAAACAACGGTTTTATTCCAATTTAAAATTGACACATTAAATTCGCATTTTTCGCGATGACAGATCTGCTGTCTATCTAAAATTTTAATGACAATCGCGCCACCCGTAAAATCACGCGTGGCCGTATGGAAGATTTGATTATTATTTTACTTTAAATAATTAATGAGGACAGGATGCAGTCGTTCTGCAACAAAGGCCTTTTTTGGAAACTTAAGTGAAAAAACATAAAATACGATCCAGACAACCTTTAGATTAATTAATATATTTAACCCTTTTGTATACTATATTCTTAGTCGTAACTATTTCTAAATATATGTAATCCATGATAATTACACAATACGAGGCAATGACAACTTGTAATTATTATTTAATATGCTAGCCGATACAGTAACTGGGTAATATTAAAGATCAAGGCATGTAAAAAAAAATGTAAATAATTATCTGAATGTTGGTAACCTTATTCAATTCAATTCAATTCATCAACACCTGGGCAATACAATTACTTACCTACTCATTTGAAATACTTAAGTAATAAGATATGAATTTGCACGAACTAGATAGGCTTACGCGAAGGCTGCTGACAAAATTCAGATTCCATCACCCACGCTCTACACTTCAAAGAATACCTTAAACGAAAGGAGGGAGGAAGAGGTCTCTATAATAGATCTCTATGAGAAAATACTTCCAAGATTTGAATGGGGAAATTCCACAAAAGTAGTAGCCGCAGACACTGGATATACATATAACCCTTAACTAACAGCAAAACGAATTACCCAACATCATCCGTGCACCACCAAGTCAACAGCTTGTAACTTGGCAAGAGAAAGCGCTACATGGCGTGTTGCAGACCGGTTTCGAACTCTTTTGTTCTCGTCAGGTGGTGACATCCTACCAATGTAAAGTTTTTATGTCTTGGTAGAACCATGGAATCAGATTTGTATTTTATTATCTAACAATGTTAGACAAAATACAACCTTATAAGGTACTTTCAGGTGGTGTGAAAATTTATTTTTCATGCTTTCTTAAATGTTTGCTTCCACCTGACTAGTAAGAGATTCTGTGTTTTTACAATTCCGGTAATTTTTTACTATCATGATGTTTTTTCCAAAATTTTAAGAATTTTGCATTTTGTTTGGCAACGGTGCATATAATTAAAAAACTAAATATGGCGTCATATGGATAATTTTGTAAGGAAACAAAAAATGCTAAAATATATAGGGTGCTCCATTTAAAAAAATGTATCTTTTTATTGTCCTACTTTTTTGGACCACCCTGTATGCTTAAAAATAATTTTCTAACGTATATTTTTTTATACCTCACAACTTTTCTAAACACTGTTTTTTATATCTTTAATAGTACAGACGTTATATTACTTTGTCAGACAAATGGGCCACCCTGTATATGAGAATATTAAAATATTTTGTTTAAATATTTGTTAATATTATATAAAAGTTAAATTTTAAAAGTAGAGGGAGATGAGGGGTTCTGCGCCAATTCCTGCGGTCCCTTCTGCGCATGCCCAGGCAGTGCGCAGGCGTGTGTCATCTGTCATACGTCATCTGTCATACGTCATCTGTCATACGTCATCTGTCATACGTCATCTGTCATATGTCAGATGTCGCACTGTTGGGCGTTAGCTACTTTGGCATTAGCTACTTGGGCGTTAGCTACTTTGGCCTTAGCTACTTGGGCAATAGTATTCATTATAGGTCACGTGTTTAGGATGACGTCATATTATGTTTAGGAAAAAGATGGCGGCTGTCACCTGTCAATTAAGATATGTCAAGCTCACCTGTCACTTGTCAAATGTTAAAATTGAAATCTAACACGTGGGTCGTGTTCAGGGTGACGTCATAAGTCGTTTAGAGAAAACCCGAAGTCGATCGGCTAGCTGGTTCGAGAGATATAGTTTTTTGCGATTAGGGCCCTTATGGCTAAAGGGGAAATGGGGAAATTTGGCAAACGGGTATAAGATGAGTATACCTATCAGCTAGCGAAGAAATATTTCAAATATCTCAATTAATAACGGTGCTAGACGTATAAAACCATTAGGGCCTTAACACAATCTCTATTATACCGCGCGGATTAAAAATAAAACACTTAAGTAATACAAAAATTATTTATTTAACCATATTATATACTGAGTTTTAGTAATTTTATATAAATTAATTGCTAGCAATAAGAAACAGGTTACAGCTATAAATACAATTAAACTATAATTGCTGGCTGAATCATCCAAATCGTCGGTTGATGTAGAGTTGCCACATTGGGAGAGAGTGGTGTTCCTGTATACGCTGATTAGAGTCTTCCAACCTGTTTCGCCAATAGTGTTATCTCGGAACAAGAGCTTAACCTTGTAGCGAAGCAGTTCGTTAGCTGATGATGGGACTGTTATGTAAGAGGCAGGAGTAATTTTCTTATCAATCATCTCAAAAGGCATCTTTAACCATGTATTATTGGATGAAAGTTCATTGGTCTCAATCATTACTGATACGTTTCGAACGTTAAAGGAAGTGTAGACGTAAAACACATTTTGCACTAGTGCCACCAGGAGCACATATGATGAACTCAACGCAGCCATGGTTGGAATATAAATGATTTAAATTTTGTTCTTAAAGATACTTATAGCTTCATAACTATTAAACAAACCAGTTATAAATATTATCAGTAACACTATTAGGTAAAAACTACCCCGGATATTGCTGATGGGTGTTTGTGTTAGGGTCTTCTTCTCTCTACCAGGCCGAAGAGGCCTGTTTACTTTAAGTTGTCGACATTTCCATAATATTTTAGCCAATTCACAATGTTTAGCGTACTTGTAATGATCTGCTAGGGGGTCATCTTCTTCCTCCCAACCATCAAATTCGCAGTGGCAAAAAGCGCATTTAACCACATCCGAATGCTTCGTAAAATAAAAACCTGCATATGCCAGGTCTTCAGGACTAACTTTATTACGCCAGCCTACAAATGTAACTAATCTGTCTTCAAAATTTCGAATCAGACCAAGGCCGTCATCGCCGCAATCTATACAATCTACACTATTCATTATGAACATGATTCTAGCGAGAGGGTTGTAACTATACTAAAAAATAAAACATAAAATTGTTTATTTATGCATTTATTAAGCATCAGTACACATATATATTTTATCAAAATCATCCAGCACCTTCTGCGGATTATAATGCAATAGCTCCAACATATAATAATTTTGTTCAGAAATGTTTAAATTACAAATATTTTTAACAGCATCAATAATGGTGTTATCTATATTAACATAATAACCAGCATATCTTAATAAATCATCATAAGCGGTTCTAAAGCCTAAATTTTTCACCAATTCTAACCTATAATTAATTAAATATTTGACATGTAAAATAGCATTAATATCATTACAACAAAAACATAATATTATATTGTCACGTGGGAAAGAATTAAAGGCGACAAGTCTCCATAACACCTACTTTATTATATAATATAAAACGACAGTTGAACGGTTACATAAAATTAAGTTTTACTTACAACATTATTAACTAGGGACGAGCTCTCTAGGGCAAAGGGCTGATAACCGGAACAGGACTCTGCGCTGCTACTGACCCAATATTACTTATCTGGACCGAGTCGTATCTGCCCAAATGATCGGCTTGAATCGTCTTGACCAAACTGGTCGAGACCCGAATGGTCCCGACCCCCGAATGGTATCTTTTACATGGTACCGACCTTAAACTTCATTTAAAAACTTTTTTTCTCTTCTAATTTCTTCCGTGCTTCTTAAAACCATACTATCAAGATACTTCCAATACGGTGTCGAGCTTCGAGAGGCATCATCCTCATCTTCAATTTCACTAAAGTCTGTAGTGTAGTCGGGAGTAGCGATATAACTAGCATCGTCAAACATGGTTGAAATTAAACTGAGATTGTTAAACATGCAGATGCTTATAATTACATTTACCCCCACTCCTCAATCGAATTTATTTATATTAAGTTCCAGAAATAGCAGTTTGGATAAAGCCCAACCGCTCCTCGCCTCATTAAATTCCGCAGTTTTGCACAGTAAGATATTTTTATATTCGGTATAAAAATCTTCTAAATTGGTATGTTGATCAATAAAGTCATACTTGGAGTTAAACGATTTGGTCTCTTGTTCTTTTGTAGAACTTAGTAGATAACGACCATATAGCTCCATGTTGACTTTTATTTTTTGAGACGTAATTAAAGTTTCTGATAGCAAACACATAACCCTATTCTTTATCGCATCTAAATAAAGCTTAACATCAGTCAAGTATGAGTCACTAGATATATGATAAGTAACAATCCGGTTCTTAAAAGCGGTATGAACAAGTTTAACATCATAATCAAATTCCACACTACAATTATGCTTGTGTTTGATGGTGCGATTATGGCTACTAAAAGCCACAACTTCACAAGCACACTCTTCACAATAAGGCATGGCGACATCTGACAATAGTTTGAGAATCAGCCGGTTTTATACAGATAGAGAGTATAACTGTTATACAATTATAAAAATTGTTATGAATAAACCTTATTATCGCTAGAACTGTGTTTCAATAAAACGAAGAAAATATTTTTTTACCATTTATTTATAATACATAAACAATACAATATTCCCAACATGTAAACAATATAATTTCTAATATTATACAGACATCTATTAATCTAACCTATAATTAATGCTAATAATAAACTTAACATGAATAAATTTAAACCACATCCTTAGACATATCAATCCAACTGTTGTGAGATTTATCAAAACCAAGCCATTTAACATACATTTTCTTGCCTTTTTTGCGTAAAATTTGTTCTATAAGAAATACATCAGGTTGTTTAGTTTTTTGTAATTCTTCTTCATAAAATCCACCACTAATTGGATGGTCTTGCATATCTTTCAACAAATAAGTCGTAGGATTGGTAATTTGCACTTTCGAAACTTTAAATAACTCAGTGGTCCAATTAGGTACATATCCTTTTTCAAACACATGTTTAGCTTTACTTATACGAACAACATCTCCGACTTTAAATTTTTGTCTCCCTACAACCTTGAGTTTATTATAAACAGAATTTAATAACTTGACCTCGTTCTTTTTACCGACATCCTTAGGCTTCATACCGATTGTGCAATGTTTGGTGTTGTTGTAACTTGTCGTAACTTGTTCCAACAAGTCGATCCATTTATGATTGCCATTCAAGGTAAACAACTTTTCTTTTATTGTTCGAATAACACGTTCGGCAATGGAAGCCTTTAAAATGCTAAAGGTGCTATAATGATGTATATTATGTTTCTTTAAAAGATTCTGAAAATTAGAGTTGTAATATTCTTTCCCATTATCGGTGACTAATTTTTTCGGTACCCTCTTTGAATGTTTAAGTATATGTTCCATAGCAGTAGCTACCTCCTGAGCAGTTTTGGACTTGAGAGGGTGTATCCACAAAAATTTCGAAAAACAGTCAATTACAACCAATATGTACTTAAACCCCCGGTTTTCTCGAGCATACTGATCAAGTTGTGCAAGATCGGATGCAAAAGTATCATCTAATCCAAACTGTAGAAATCTACGACGTTTAAATTTGTTTCTAGCCGGTCTATGTAACTCATTAACAACCTGCTGCCATTTTTTCAAACATAATAAATAATTTTTAAAGAACAGGTATATTTATAGGATTACTTTAACAAATCAATGCGCTTTCCCAAATTCAATACATTATTTTTTAATAGTTTTTACATCTTTGACAATGAGATTAATAGCATTATTAACGGCAGTATCTACATAGTTCTTAAAACCAATGTCAAGTTTATCAAGCCAGTAAGCCATACCCTCACCCACTTGCTTCCTTATATTAACATCAAACTCGTCAAGCTTCTGCGTGATATAATCATTAGCAGCTAGCTGTATTTTCGCTGAGAGGGAAGCCATTATATCATCTACAAATTTTTTATTTACAGCATCAGATGCATCTGTTGGCGATTTAACGTTACAAAGTCGATGATCTGAAAAATTATAATCGCCATCCCCAGTAACAGCAATTAGGTTTGGTGCTTGTAGCACTCGAATCCTTTTTTGCTGAGATGAGGAGGGTAACGAATGTCCGAACTTATTCATGGTTAGTACTATAATGACGTTGTATGCATAAGCCGCTGTATTAATAAAATTCAATTACTCCAAGTCGTTCCAATTCGTGTAATATACTAAAGATTTCGTTTCTGTTATTATTATTGCCAACTACCTCAGAAGCTTCCAACTTTTTCAATCTTTCAACCAACTCGTTCACATCGTCGTAGTATACAAACTCCTTAGGTTTTTCATTATATTGCATTAGGGAGGATCCAGATTTATTTCCTCTCTCTGATTTGGATCTTGTGTGTATTTGCCTGGTTGTAATATTGGGCGAAGGCAACTTAGATGTTGATGACAAGAGCGGTCTAACAATAGATGTATATTTATTAGATCTATTACCCTTTAGCTGACCAGTTTGTTTCATGTATAGACCGGTGCGTTTAAGAATATCTCCATATTCTTGTTCATCAGCTTTAGTGTGAAATTTAGGATCTTTTAAAAACAACAAGTCATATAAGCCCAGAGTTCCTTTATACTTGATGCTACCTACTTGAATGCTTCCATCTGCTAAAAAGTTTACAGGCTCTGATCCTATTTGCCAAGAATCATTTTCAGCGTTGTATGTTACTCCCTTTGCATCTATTTCAGGAGAGTTATACCAATATTTTTTTACATATTCTTGAGTGATCTCAGGGTATTGCTCGATAAACTTATGAAACACTTCCGAATTTCGAAGAGAAGTTTCAAAAGCATCTTTCATACTTTGCAACGATGTTTCTGCAGGGTCTTGAAAGGCTTCTTCAAACACATCATCAGAATGATCAACATCACCATACTGTGCTTCATCAGTTAGAAATTGCACTTGTGGTTTTAGTTCGATTTTTTTCAAGGGAGGAGGTTTGACATCATCAGAAGTTTCGATTTTTATTTTACGTTTTTTAGAGTTTTTCTTATCAATAGATGCTTCAACCAGTTTATTTAATGGGTTTGTAATGGGCGCATCATCCTCCTCGCCACGTTCCAGCTTTAACGCTAAATATTTCTTTCGTATGGTATTACCCGCCTGAATAATTCTTCGCTTAACATCCTTATCGAGATTTTTCAAATAAGAAGCCATGATAAACAGCTAAAACAGCCCTGTTTAAAAACAGCTAAAACAGTCCTGTTTAAAAACAGCTAAAACAGTCCTGTTCAAAAACAGCTAAAACAGCCCTGTTTAAAAACAGCTAAACAGCTATGTTGTGTTATTGATTCGATTTGTTAAGACACGTCTATACTCAATGACGTTATGTGTTGGCCTAATGTGCTATGACTTAGGGTAATAAATAAGTATCAAACTTGCTACGATACCGACCCCTATTAATATCATTATCTTTAACAATAACTAAAAATCCATACCTATCTTTCCAACATTCCGAACATATACGCTTAAAAGTATCAAAGGACATGTCTGTATTTACATGATCATCGTAGATATGTTTCAGGTTTAAATCATCCTGTTTGAATAATATCAGTACATTAGCATTGTCACGAACCAGCTGTTTCGGAATCTTGGAGTATGTTTGAGAGAGATAGAATGAATCAATATCATTGTGGCGTCCCATACAGAAATAATTGCGTATTTTATCCTGCTTCTCACAGGCTACATCGTCAAATATGAACACAGAATGAGGCAGGGCAGTGGAAGGATCTAGAACATCATCATTATCGCTATAACCGAAATATCTAAGCCGCGAATGTTGTAAGGCCTTTCGCAGAAATTCGTACTTGTCTTGCTGCAAGGATTTGGAATACACATATACATGCTCAAATCTTAAGCCGTTTTCATCAATTAATAAACTTATCATTACAGCGGTCTTGCCACAATTACTAGGGCCGCATATTAAAGCCCTAATGGTGGATGGTAGAAGCCGGCCATGTTTCCTATTTTCCTATTTCTTCTGCATATCAATATTATGGACCTTAATAGAAATTTTTTGTTTCTCTTTCCGCATCTCTATAAGTATAAGTCTACACTCTTCGATGACATCATTACTAATGCAGACGTCACAGGGTGCAGGTGGGTTGAATAGCGTTATAAGCACATTACCAGTAGAACTTCACCTGCCTGGCTATTCATATTGCGGTCCTGGTACAAAGCTTCAAAAACGATTAGCTAGAGGCGATCGACCAAAGAATAAATTGGATAGTTATTGTCGCGATCACGACATTGAATACTCAAAGTTTGCAGACTTGGAACACAGGCATAAAGCAGATACAGTACTAGAAAACAAGGCTTGGGAACGTGTCAAGGCTGAGGATCCTAGTTTAGGTGAAAATACATCAGCTTGGCTAGTAACAAACGCCATGAAGGTTAAACGCAAGTTAGGTGCTGGCAGCAAGAAGACAAAGAGATCTGTATGCTTGTCTTCGGTTGTAAGACAGATTAAGAAACAACTTAAACATTCAGGTTCGGGGAATGTTGGTAGAAAGAAGACTTTAAGTAACTTACTAAAGGCAGCACGAGTAACAGTGAAGAAAATTGGTGGCTCCAAAAGAATCAGGGTTCCTCGAGTTATTCCACTACCAAATCAAGGTGGTATTCTACCACTTATACTGATATTTGCCGGACTTAGTGCGCTAGGAGCATTAAGTGGTGGAGCTGCTGGTATAGCCAAGGCAGTTAATGATGCTCAGAGTGCTAAAGACAAACTAAAAGAATCACAACGACACAACGAGACAATGGAGGCTATTGCATTGGGGAAGAAGGGCAGTGGCTTGTATTTGAAAAAACACAAGACAGGCTATGGTTTGTTTTTACGTAAAATGCCAAAAAACTACCAATAAAGCTACCTGAACGTCCTTTGACCGATCAAGATATTAGATTATATGCGACTCGCTTAAAGATACCTAATTTTCGAGGTGTATTTATGCGAGATACATTGCCGAACGCACCCCGAAAAACAGAGTGTGGTGTTGTTAATTTGGATCGAAATATAGGAGACGGTACACATTGGGTAGCTTATAAGAAGAATGGTGATAAAGTTGTTTATTTCGATAGTTTTGGCAACTTGAAGCCCCCAAAAGAATTTGTCAAGTATATGAAAAAATCTAAAATTTATTTCAACTATGACCAATATCAGGATTATAAAACATCAAATAGTGGCCACTTGGCATTATCATTTCTCTATAATAATAAAACTTTATAAAATACAGTAATGTTATTGTCTGACATCAGTCATGTCTCAAACGTTCGCATTAAAGGGTCGTACTAGTCGGCTTGAATCTTATTTTGTACCTCCAATAGAATTAGATTTGAGATACGATTACTCTTTAGCATTGATTTCGCTAAATACTTGGAATACAATCCCAAATATTGAAGAAGGTGGTAACAAGTTTCATTACAAAGTTAATAAACAAGAAGAACGAGTAGTAGAAATACCAACTGGATCCTACGAGTTAGAAGATATTGAACAATTTTTGCAGAAACATCTCGCTGATTCTAAGGCAACTGCTCCAGAGCGGAACCTTATTATATCACTCAAACCCAACAACAATACGTTACGGTGTGAGTTGAAGAGCGTATACCACATAAACTTTGAACCAAAGGATAGCATTGCAAAGTTATTGGGATTCTCACCACAAGTTCTAACAGCTGGTAAGCTGTATGAGTCAGATCTACCAGTTGAAATTATACAAGTTGCTACCATTAGAGTAGAGTGTAACATTATTTCCGGTTCGTACTATACAAATAATCCATCACACACTCTCTACGAATTTTCGCCAACAGTGGATCCTGGTTATAGCATAAATATTGAACCAAGAAACTTAATTTATTTACCAGTGAACCAGAGGAGAATATATAACATTACGTTATCTTTACTGGACCAAGAATCGAACCCAGTTAATTTTAGAGGTGAAGAAGTTGTAATCAGATTAGAACTTAGACGAGATGGGGTTAGTGTTTAATAGTAAAAGTTATTTAAACACCAACGCATCAGCTGGGCAATCAGTCTGCAGTCAGAAGTCAAAGGGATCACTCACGTTTTCAAATATAGCTTATTTGCAGTCTATAGGCCTACACTATCGCTATTATGTCAGAAAAACTTCAAATATTTTTATTAATTCTCAAAAATCTCAATTTCGTCATTATTTAATAATAATGACGAAATTGAGATTGTTATTAATCAGCAAGATGTGTTTTTGGATATGAGCGAAGCTCAACTCTACATAGAGGGAACATTTAAGGAGGAAACAACAGCTGGTAAGACTGGCGATTGTAACCTAACCAACAATGCTGGAGAATTTTTGTTTGACAACATATCATATGAAGTGAATGGTAAAGAAATTGAAAAGATTCGAGATCCTGGAATAGTTTGTACAATTAAGAATTTGCTGTGCCTAAACGATCTAGAGAGCCGTGCATTAGATATTGCTGGTTGGAACTGGCCTAGTGTAGCAATCAAGACCTTGGACGAAACCTCCAAGGAGTTTAATTTTCGCATTCCCCTTTCTATGTTGTTTGGAGTGTTTGCCGATTATAAGAATGTTTTAATGGGTAAACAAAAAATTAAACTGGTTCGAGCCAGACATGATGACAACTGTTACAAGTCCAGTGGAGATAAGAAGGCGGAAATTAAATTAAAAACTGTCGAGTTAAAAGTTAAACACATCTATCCTAGTGATGCAGTAAAATTACGTCTTTTGGATGAAATTGCCAAGAACAAATCAATATTTATTCCGTTTAGAAACTGGGAGATACATGAGCTGCCTGCTCTACGAACAACAAAGAGAGATATTTGGACTGTTAAGACCATGTCTGAGAGAGCAAGATATGTTATTGTATTTTTTATGAAGAGTCGTAAAGACAACTATAAAGCTGATTGTACTTATTTCGACAATTTAAAGGTGACTGATGTGAAGTTGCATCTCAATTCAGAGGTTTACCCCTACGAAGCGTTAAACTTAAACTTTGAAAACCGACAATTTACCGAGGCCTATCAGATGTATACGGATTTTCAAAAAACATATTTAGGAAAACAACAGAGTGAACCACTTTTAGACTTTACTACTTTTGCAAGTAGAACTCTGTTTGTTATTGATTGCTCAAAGCAAAATGAGGCCATCAAGAGCAACACCATTGATGTCAAGTTGGAATTTCAAAGCTCCGAAAACTTTTCTGCGGATTCAAGAGCATTTTGTATTATTGTGCATGATCGTATTCTTGAGTATCAGGCTTTAACTGGTCAAGTACGAGACATGTTGTAGACAGTTGTTCTTTAGCCTTAGCAAGATGAAGGTGGTTGTAGTAGATGTTCAAGGATTTCGCATCCCAGACTTTTGCGCCAAGGAGCTGGCTATTTATGATGGGAAGCAAATGAAGAGTTATCTGTTTAAACCAGCTAAGCCGTTTTACATGTTATCAGAGGATTGTCAAAAACAAGTATTATTTTTATATGGGAATCATCATGGGCTCTACTACAATTATGGAGAAACCGACTACAGTCAACTTTATACAATTATTCGCAAGGACCTGGGAGATGCGGATTATTATTTATGTCAAGTTAAAGATGCATTTTTAACAAAGACATTTTTAGATATGAAACATAATTTACCATATATTATAAATTTAGAATTTATTAGAGATAGTGTTAACGTACCAAAATTATCTAGAGGTATTACTGATTGTCCTTATCATAGTTTAGATGTATCTAGTTGTAGTATTAAGAATGCTTATATTTTGTATGAATATATTTATAATTTTTTACCTAAATAAAGATTAAAAATATATGCATTGTTTTTTATTTATATTAATAAGAGTTCTATGAGAATTTAGTCATTTAGTCTCCAGCTCATGGCAAAGACAGTCGATCTTAGAGCTAAACTCCAAGAACATCTGCGAAAAATACGTAGGCTTAAAAGAGATATAAAATACTACGAAGATCATAAAGTTTTGGTTAAACAGTTGTTAAAACTTAACCTCTAATACTTATCAATGGCGGCCTCCTCTTCATCTTCCGCTTGGGATAAGGTGTTTGAATCTCCTTCTCGATGCCAGCAGGATGATGTAGTACAGCGCAAAATCAAACCAAGCAAAGTCTTTGAGATTGATGATTGCATCACCGTTATATTTAATACAACAGAAGAAGAACGTAAACAAGTAACTTTGGATACTATTGGATATGAGAAGATTTATTTCTTAAATAGCGAATTTGTAGAATTCTTAAGTACTTTAGATTGTTTTAACGCACATTGGATGGATATTTTTATGATTATTGGACAGTATACTCTAGTGTTTCATCGAAATGGTGAGAAGCGAAGCCTCAAGTTTAAAGACGCCATGACCGACAAATATTTATTGCGATGGACCGATAAGCTGATACGTTCCTTTTCATGGCATGTTATTACATTGATCAACCTTAATAATAAATACTATCAATAAATTATTGCTATTAAGTATCGTGTTTTATTTTTTTGGGTGAAATAAGACAATAATTAAACAGTAAACATGTTTATTTAAAAACAAATCTGCGGTATCGATTAATAAATACATACATACATGTCTTTAATATAGAAATAATGCAATATTAATAATGTTGTAAATATCACAATAAAATAAATACATAGCCTAAAATATAATTTTATTATAACTACCTAACCTAATATATATTAATAATACCGTAAATATCACAATAAAATAAATACATAGCCTAAAATATATTTTATTATAACTACCTAACCTAATATCACAGCCCTCCAAAGGCATCAGCTATTAAAGGGGGTCGAAACAAAAATACCTGTCCTAATCAGTCTTAGCGCATGGTATTTCCAATGATTCCTCATACGATACGATATCTTTGTGACCCCAAGCAAGCGTGTTCTCTAAATCACCGGGTATAAGGTAACGCTTGTCGTCCGCGTATGATAGCGCTACCTTATTTTTCAGTTCGACATACATATCATGTTCATGCGAACGGAAAGTGTTCATTCTACGATGAATCTGAGTTCCTTCTACGTCAACCGCTTCTCTATAATCGTCCAGAGTCAGTTTTTTTTGGGTGACGTAGTCAGGAACCCCTTTAGCTTTTTTAGTCAACTTTCCCTCCACATTAACGCAATATGCTTTCGCCCCGGTTCCATAGAAATCCCAAATAATCTTTCCTGCATACTCATCTTTCATTTTGCCTAATATCGATTGGTTTGCAGGAACATTATGTGGGTTATCTGGAGAGTAATTGGAAGTATCAAATCTGTTTAAATTAGCTGTCATGTCATCATAGAAATTCGGTGTTGTAACTTTTAAAATTAAAGAGTCGGTATCAGTGTATAGCAATACCGCGTTTTTACCATATTTCGGCTTAATGTACCCGTACAAAAAGTCATACATAATGGTTTTGGATATCTCCAAGATTGAAAAACCCACTTAAATGGGTTTATTATACACCACTTTTTGTTTTTTCATCTGGATTGCTACCAGGTTTTCGCTATAAATGGTTCGATCTTTGAAATGGGGTTTCGCGATTAACGCTCCGGCTCCCAACCTCCTACCAATATTTTCCCAGTGGGTAACAAGCTTGACATCTACCCGTTTCTCCACATTTTCCATCGTCTTGCCAAACACAGCATTGCTCATAAGTTTAAAAAGGTCTTTTTCAAACTTATTTTTGGCCTGATTTCTCAACGCTGTGTTTAGATCGATGTACTTCTTAAGCCAGGGCGATTGATCAAAGGATATAACGCGGTGAATTTTCGTAAGCTTAAGGCCATAATTTAAAGCTTGTTGTAAATTTTGAATGTGAATGATGTATTTCTCTTTTTTAATAAAATTTGGTATTAATTTTGTAATTTTCGGGAATTAGACCCTGGCGGCGCAATGGATTGTGGGCAAAAGGGTAGCTCGTTATGTAAATAATGTAAACTGTCCGGATATTCCAAATCGACTTCTAAAATGTATCCTGTCGGTGATTCAGGCGCTATATTCATATAATCTAAATTTTGAATTTCGAGCTCGTCTAACCACTTAAAGCTCCCCGTTGGTAGATATTGAGGCATGGCTGCACCATATAAATTAGTGGCATCCAGGTACATGATGTAGGAGTTGGGTTTTGAAGCGTCATAATTAGGTGTAAATTTATTGTTCGCAAAAGCTTTTCTACCACTACACTGACTGACTCCTCCGCGAATCCCGTGTTTAAAGAAGTGCACCATGTCTAGATCGGTCAATAGTTCTAATTGGATAGACGTTGCCTTAAGAGCGGCGTCCATCGAAAGACCCGGCGCAGTGAAGTACTGCGCAGGGTCAAGACCATACGTAGCCAGACACACGTCTCTAAAACTTTCAAAGACATCTGTCAAAATTAATACGTCGGATTTTAAATAGATATCAGAATATTCGCCTTAAGTATAGCATTTAAACAAATTCCACACCTTCCAAGCACGCTTGTAATCATCGGAGGAGATGTCCTCTTGTTTAAGCTGGTTATAAAAGTCTTTATGCGATGGAAGCCTGTTTTCGTCTAATTTTGAAAATGAATCTACGTAATTATACGGGAAGACACCCTTCTGTCGAATAAGTTCAAATTTATTATCATCCTCGAAATATTTTCGCACCGTTTTACACTGATCTGATTTTAAATTTTTACTGAGTTTATCCAGTCCTGTAGCCATGAAACGTAAACTGTCCAGGAAGCGTAATTTTAAAAATACCTGTTGTTGTTTACCATTCTTGTTTTCGACGTTATCCACCAAGACGTGTTTAGTAAAGGAAATATACTTTTCCTTATTTTGAGGGATAACGTCCAACTTTTCCTCAGCATAAGCTAACTCCTTGACAAAGAGGTGGAAATCAAAATTAGACATATTATGAAAGAAAATAGGAATAAAATTGGGGATTTTATAATTTAGGTTGCATACAGAGTGGGCGGGGCCTCGATATAGCCCTGTTGTATGATCGTGATCATGAACTCTATCGTTTGCCTCTACATCAAATAGCTTTTCGCAAATGTGACAGGTTGGTGCTTGTCGATGCATATTCTCTTGTTCCGCTGTTATAGGTAACATAGGCACCACCTCCTTCATAAAATGATTATAGATTGACTTGCAGTCAGCCTCTAATCGTTTTATAAATTCTTTATGTGCACCATGTCCTCTATAACTTTGGTACTTTGAATAGGCATCATCAAAATCACATTTAATGTAGTATGCAAATGAATAGGGTACATGTTTATGAGTCCTAACAGTATAGGATGTATCAGGGTCCCGCTCATTTTGCTCTGTATCCAAGGGTTCAAGGATTGTCTCGAAGTCAGCGTACACAACGAAAGGCACCTTTAATTTCTTTTCAAAATTTGTAAATTTCAAAATATTCTCGGGGACCTCTTCTCCGTATTTATTCTTTTTTAAATCAGTTGTTGGTACTTTAGCCAAAACGTGTCCGCAATCATGTTCTTGATGAGCTTTCAATTTTTGCTCGGAATAGAAATACGACAAACAGCCATCACATAAATACTTTGCCTCTTTGCGTTTAGATAATTGACTTGAGATCAGTCGAGACATGTTTCTTATTAAACAGTAATGACTTTTTTCATAATCATCACTAATTAATAACAAATTTACATGGCTCTCCTTGCGAGATGGCGTAAAGTATAAGGGACCCAAGACTTCAATACTATTTTCGCCATTGTTATAGACTTTTTCTAGGCCATAAACATTGATGGAAATATTATTGAGTCGTTCAAATTTAGCTATGTCACTAAGTTTAATTGGAAATTCCATACCTGTGAAATCCAGCTCATTCTCAAAAGGCAGATAGTTCGCGACTCTATTTGCATGTTGAGTACGATCTACGGGATGCAGGGCTGCTAAGACTGACCACATGAAACACTTTTGATCAGTGTTTTGAATGTTTAGAACGGCTTTCTTTGCGTCGATCTCCTTTGGCAGCGGGATGTATGATGATGAAAAGCTCTACCTCGACTTTCAGTTGTTCATATTTTGAAACAATGTCTCCCACCAACCTTGTAAATTTTTCTTTTAGATGGACCAGGAACCTGGGGACGTTGGTGGGATCTTGGTTTGTGGAAAGTCGATAGGTAGCAATTCGGCTCCGGAATGATGTTTTAATTAGTTCTACACCTTCCTCCTGCACTGCACAGCAGTTCTCCCGATGACGTAAGGTCCTTAGGTGGCTAGACCAGCGGGAGACAGGCACATCCAGCTTGCAATCCCTGCAATGCCTCTGCTGCTGCGAAGATGAACCTGACGTTGATGGTTCTGAAATAAATTAAAATATTCGCTTAGATAACTTTTTATACAATTATTACACTTAAAAATATCTGCAATGGCGCCCTCGTATTGTTTTGTTTTAATTTCCTGTTCTCTGATGATCTTCATATAGGAGCGAGACATATGTAGATAGTTATAGCAAATAATTTAGACGGGTTGCCTAGGAATGTCTTATCGCTTTTTATAATTGCATGATAAAATATCTAATTTTACACAGTATGATGTAATAACTTACCATCTGACGAAACAAGTCTAGCCCTCTTGGCCATGGCTACTTGCGAGGATGTCGCTTGTCTTTTGGGGGCCCTATGCTTCTCCTGTTGGTGTCGTCGAAGAGCCCACCTTGACTTAAAGCTCTCCCCGCAAGTTTGGCAGACTGTAGCTGTAAGTCTGCAATCGCCATGACTTTTGAGGTTGTCCTTTCTGGTCTAGGAGCGTTGGCAGTGTTCACACACAAACATTTTCTGTAAAATTAAATTTATTGCGTTATTGTTCAATATAAACAGACTGTTTTCTACTATAGTTATACCTACATAATATATTTAACAGTTTGTAATACTTTTGCAATAGTTTAATAATTTACTTTCACTTCATAATATCTACTGCCAGAAACTATTACGTATGTATAAAACCTCCTTTAGCAACTTCTGTATAACTCTAATGTTCAATATTCACTTTAAAATAATATAAACACCTCTTTCAGTATTTTTGCCATTAAATAATTGTCTAATAAGCAAGCATAGCCTTAGTTATTCTGTTTTTAGTTTAAACGTCGTAACACTAAAAGAACAATACATTTTAAAAATATATACCACCGTGTTACCTTATTTGGTACCTAATTTTTGATAGAGCCAACAATATTTAAATAATTATGCACTGATATAATATAACAAATAATATCTGTACTTACCAAATAATAACACACACTCCACACACAATAAGAAAAAATTAGAATTCGCTAGCCACACCTTGTATGTATGAGCGCTTGGGAACGTCTGAAGAATGAATGCTTTTGCTCGTATTTATACCCATAAGATGATGCAATCCTTCTGACTACATACGTTTATTAAACATGGTAATTAATCGCTAACCACATTCTCGGAGATATAATAATTACATTTACATTATTTCGCTTATAAATTTTTTTAAAAATAATCATTATAATGCATGTAAGAAACTGTTATCACATCCGGCAGCAACCGCAATGTTCCCGGTTTGTGGTTAAGTGTATACCCACATTTGATAAATATTCTGTTAATAATACTTAATTAACTATTATCACTGCCAGACATGTTTCCGGTCTGCGGTTAAGCGAACACATGCAGTTGATAAATATTCTACTGATAATATTATTTAGTCGCTGGAGCCGTAACCACAATAACAAGTTGACCTGATTATTTAATTTAGATGTATTAAATATATTTTGAAATATTTACGACTATGAATGAACCACCTAGAAGGTTTAATAATATTAATGAATATAAACGCTGTCTATATCGTATTTTCTGTTTTTCACCTAAAAATACCTTAATAGGGTGTTTTTTTTAATATGCTTAAAATAGTGCCAAAAGGGCAGTCGTAGTACCGAAGGTACTTTTTCTCCTATTTAACTCTGAAACATCGATTTTGGCTTCTGCGCATTTCCAAAATGGCCTTATTTTTTTAATGCGGGGTTCTATAGGTATGGCTTAATAATGGATATATTCGATAAAATTATAAAAATCTGAGGTGCCGTTTTGGCAATTATTATGGTTTTACTGATAATTTGAAGACTTGGAAGTATTTTGATTTTGGGATTAAATAGGCATGGTTTAGTAATGCAAATATGGAAAAAATTAGAATTTTCAGATGTACCGTTTTGGCAGCTTTGGTGATTTTACTGATACTGTATAGATATTTCCTCCTGGAACTATATTAATAATAATCATTGCCAATAGCCATTGTATAGAATCAATTTTACATATCTTGTGTTAAGGCCCTAATGGTTTTATACGTCTAGCACCGTTATTAATTAAGATTTTTGAAAGATTTCTTCGCTATCTGATAGGTATACTCACCTTTTATCAGTTTGCCAACTTTCACCTTTCCACCTTTAGCCATAAGGGCCCTAATCGCAAAAAACTATATCTCTCGAACCAGCTAGCCGATCGACTTCGGGTTTTCTCTAAACGACTTATGACGTCACCCTGAACACGACCCACGTGTTAGATTTCAATTTTAACATTTAACAAGTGACAGGTGAGCTTGACATATCTTAATTGACAGGTGACAGCCGCCATCTTTATATCATAATATGACGTCATCCTAAACACGTGACCTATAATGAATACTATTGCCCAAGTAGCTAAGGCCAAAGTAGCTAACGCCCAAGTAGCTAATGCCAAAGTAGCTAACGCCCAACAGTGCGACATCTGACATATGACAGATGACGTATGACAGATAACACACGCCTGCGCACTGCCTGGGCATGCGCAGAAGGGACCGCAGGAATTGGCGCAGAACCCCTCATCTCCCTCTACTTGTAAATAAAAAACGTTTAAGTATATGTATATAAATATAAACGCAGTTTTTTTAAGATATAGGTATAATAAAATTTTGAAAAATATATTATTCATAACAATATCAATTAAAACATTTCCAAAAATATTTTTAAATTATCCGTTTCCAATATCCATGCTTTGATTTCGACTTTATTTTTTTTTTAATGAAATATATTTTTGAATTTTTGTTGGTAAATGATCGTTTAAATAAAAACATTAATATTTTAAATTTTTTTGTCCTATGGACTTATTTATTTGAGGTTTTATGGTTATTTCATCTTTATGACGAGTATTATGATTATGGTTTTTAAATTGTATAAGATTTTTATTTTTAAATATGTATATTAAGATATTATAAATGTAATTTGTCTAATGTTTATTTTCTTTGTTTCAGAATATAATTTTATAGAAGGATAAAGATAATCTTTATTAAATATAATTTTTAAAAATCTTTCTGTAATATTAAATAATAAGGGATGACATACCATTTCATGTATTGCCAAATTGATTTCTAATTTCAGATCGGTTTTTCTGAAAATGAGACCAAATTCCTTTGATTGATTAATCGTTAATGTAGTAGGCAGAGATAATCCAACAAATGATAAAATACTAAAGAAAAATTCGTAACACATATCATATCTAAAACAAAAATAACTGTTAAAATACATTGTTGTATAGAAAGTAATTTATACTATTATTTAAGTGAAAATAATGAGCAAATTTTACCCATGTTAAAATCCCATAAGGGGCCTTTTTGTAGTCGGCGAGATTTTACCTGAAGCGTTCAGTAGTCCATCCGTCCGTCCGCGTAGCCGGGGTACCAAACTTAAACCAAACGACATGCTCCTTAGCTAAAATAAACCTATCAAAACGCGTAAAAGCCTAAAAATCGCCGAGACCACGTGCTTCGATACGTAAATACGAACGGAAATGCATTTTAATTTTAATTTTAATCAGAATGAGCCTTCAGTCGCGTCAAGATCTCCGATTCGTTGTTTACATCGTACCTTCAGTATTCTAGTATTTGCACGAGAAAGGGGGAGGATAGCTAGTCTGGGGTTGACCTATGTTGTTTCTTGAGGAAAAGGGCAGGAAGTCTGCTTTTTAGTAAAATAGTCTGATTCAAAAGAGTATTTTATCATCCGTGGTTAGGGAACTTTTAAAATGCGTTGAGTGCTAAATACTGTTGTTTTCGAAAGTGTGGGTTTTCTCACGTCTTTCTGTAAGTAAAAACTTGCGTTTGGCCAGCAAGTATTTGTTAGTAGGCTTATAAACACTTCAAAGCACTTATCTGTTAGAAAAAGCCGTAGATGTTGCGAAATCCTAAACGATCATAACTGTTGACGTTTTTGAAAGTAGTTTCATATAAAACCTTACGAGAAATAAATTTTATTGAATTTAAAGTACACTTGTACCAGTTCAAAAGTTAAAGTTTTGCCGGCAGTAACAAACAAGCTTTGTCGAAAACTTACAAATTCATTGTAATTCGAAAATCCAAGCCTGAAGTCCTCAAAACAAGGTTCCACGTGTTAGTTTCAATCTTCGACAACCCAGTTTCACATAACCTTTAAAGAAGGCGTGTGTAAATTTCCGTAAAAATAAACGTTATTTTTGGACAGCATCTCCGTGAAGTTAAATAACACTTTTAACCTAGTGCTATTTGGAAAAGCACCAGATCTTATTCTGATTTCAAATATAGTTGTATCGATATTTTGTATGTTGTATGTGTTTCCAAAATACAAAATTAAATTAATTACCTTTAATTCCTTAAATGTTTTGATTGAAAAAAGTCATTTTATTGCCTCTCCTTGCGCCTGAGTGGTCTGTTGAAAATTTGTCAACTGAGAAAAGGTGGTGAGACCAATCCTGACAGACTGATTATTGCGTTGCCATAATTTTGCCTGGTTTCCCTGACACTTGACCTAAACTAAAAGAACTATGATGGCTTCCAGTAGCGTCACTAGTGAGGAAATAGAGAGTACCCAACACTTTGATTTTTTACGTAACTTCGATACTTTTGATTTTAGTCAATCGAAGAATATGTAACAACTAATTATGATGACCTTGAGCGATGTGCCGCTGTTCCACGAGTACTTACGTCGTCTCTACTCTGGGTGAAGATTTCAATCCGTCGGGGAAAAATAACCAAATAAACGATACTCAAAAAACGGTTTAGCGCGTCTGCAAGGGGAAAAAGCCGCATATCGCAAATCGGCAACGGGCGTTGCATCCCAAGGTAAAAGTTATATAAAGAAAATTTTAAAATGTTTTTATTTGATTAATTTTTATTTTCAAATAGTATAATATTTACTTTTGTATCACACTCCGATGGACTGTGATGTGAAACTATATCGCTTAATTTTTCGATATAAAACCTGTCGAAAAATATTTACAAATATTTTATTTCATATTTAAGATATTTAAGTTTTTCAGTCATAATATGAAAACTACACCCACAAAATATTTTTTTATAAAGGCGATTATTTCATATAAAAATTGTCAAAATGATAGCTGTTAGTAGGTGTATTATATTACCCAGGTTCACAAATGAAACCACTGTCGTCTTGCAACACAACTATTTATTATCCAGTTTTAATATCTATGATTATAAAACACGCGGCGTACCTTTGTGGCGCCATTCACGACTGCTGTCCTAGCGCACCCTAGTGGCTAAGGTTGACCCTAACCCCAAACCATGGCCAGTACCACAGAAGCTACGGCCGGTACATTAACTATATTATACTTTATGATACATCTCCCCTTCTAAAGTAACTTATAAGCTAGGACTAACTAAAACTAAACATATGATGTCAACAAAGATATGTTACAAATCTAATCTATCAGGTTTTTTAATTAAGCGGCCTGATCTGGTTTTAGTGGGTTCATTAGCACTGGACGGAACAATACGCACTTGTTCACTTTCTCGGCCCTTATTGCCCTCATTCGGCACACTAACACGCACTTGATTATTTGGTTCAATTTCACAGTTAGTTAAGTCTTGTCTATACATAATAAAGTCATTATCAGATTTTCTTAAATCGAACCTATTTCTACGAACCTCATTACCGCTCTTATCTAACACTTTATAAGACCTCGGTGTTTTATATAAATCAATAATTTTGCCTGACTCCCACCTTTGATTTAGATGATTAAATACCGTGACATTATCATTTGGTTCTAATTCTTTAAGGTCTGTGGCAGTTTTATTGTAATAATTTTCATTGCGTGCTTGTCTCTTACAAAGACCTTCTTTTACATTTTTACACAATGTTGGTTGCAATAACTCTGCACAAACTGGAACCTGTGTTTTACACATTCTACTCATTAATAATTGAGAGGGTGATTGATTTACATATTTCAAGGGTGTATTGCGATAATGTAATAAACTTATAAATATATCTTTTCCATCTTCTACGGATTTTTTTAACATTTTCTTAGCTAATCCTACAGCCTTTTCAGCTAAACCGTTTGACCTTGGATAATTTGGGCTACGGGTTTCAATATTAAAATTCCAGTCTCTAATCATATCTTCTGGCGAAGCATATTCAGTCGTTTTTACAGCTTTTCTTAATTCAGTTACAAACGCATCAAAGGACTGCCCTTCTGACTGCGAAATACTATTAAAGACAAACCTCTCGAAAATGATGTTTTTCTTAGGCGCGCAGTATGCCTCAAATGCTGCCTTAACCTCACTTAGGGACTTCTTTTTTTCATCTGTTAAATCAAAACTGTTAAATAAATCAAGCCCGTCATCGCCTATTAAATTCAAAAATACAGCTACTTGTTGTTCTCCGCTTTTCTTTGACAACTCCATTGCGGTTGCAAAATAATCAAATTTTTGTGCGAAAAGCCTCCAACTTTCAGCTATATTCCCCTCCGTACACAACGGCTGCGGCGGCTTGAACAAGGACTCCATTTTATATATATATGCTTTATTTCCCTGACACCATGTATTATATTACCCAGGTTCACAAATGAAACCACTGTCGTCTTGCAACACAACTATTTATTATCCAGTTTTAATATCTATGATTATAAAACACGCGGCGTACCTTTGTGGCGCCATTCACGACTGCTGTCCTAGCGCACCCTAGTGGCTAAGGTTGACCCTAACCCCAAACCATGGCCAGTACCACAGAAGCTACGGCCGGTACATTAACTATATTATACTTTATGATACAGTAGGTATATAGGTATATACCAAATTTTGTTGAGATCGGGTAGTTTTCGAGGTAGATCGATAAATAAATAGTTTTTAAAGTAAATTAATTTTACGCGTACATACTTCACATTTTAACCCTTGAATTATATCTTACTTTTTCTGAATATAGAAATTGAAGGTAGACCAAAGTAAACAAAATTGGAAATACAATATTGACGTGATAATATTGCCGTGTCCCGTTCACAGTTAAAAATCATGGGACAAATTTTTCCTGGGGAAGTTTCACGCTTGGGTTAAAGACTGTGGACGCGATACAGGGTGAGCTAATAGCTATAATGTACAATAAAAATAAAAGGAGAGGGGCATTGTCACGGTAGGAATTTTTAAAATTATTAACTAAACTTAAATCACACAAAAACGATTACATAAACTGAATATTGGTCTGCGCTTCCGACTTCCGACCAAATGTTGAAAGCATATGTAAATCCAACGAATCCAATTGATTTTTATCACAATATCCCCTTCTTACAACCAGAACAGCCGACCTTCCACCGCCCACGACCACTACCATCAGGAAGCCGACTAGCCACGGCGAAGCTGACCGACAACTCCCGAAGGCACCGACAACGGTGAGGACCCATTCTTTAACGGTGAAGACCCATACCTAAGCTCAACACTAAAAATTGGGTTAATACGTTTTGACGGCCTTTCTATATCTTGTGGGTGTACAGATTCTTTCGCGGAAGGTACGATGTAAGACTTGCGCTATAATACTAGGTTCTTATAGGACAGTTTTAAATTTAAAAATGCGAATACGGTTGTTTTGTGTAAAAAAGCTTACCGGAAGTTTCTGCTGCTTATGATCATTTTTACTGCATGGTAAATATTGAAAAGTATTACAAAAAATAAATACGGGACTATTATTAAAAGTTGCAACGAAAATGATGAGATAAGATTGTCTGCTTGAAAACATAATTTGTTATAAAGTGCATAAATAGTTTTCAAATTTCTTAAGAAAGCATCAGCACATGCAGTTGTCTGTGTATTTTCCGTCAAAAATATTCTAGTCGAATTATTGCTGCTTGTTCGAATGATTGTAATAAATAACTTATTTAATAATATTAGATGTTCTCTAATAATTACATGACACATAATCCAATTAAGAATGATTACTTCAATATAAAGATTTCTCGAAAGAAGTAAAAAGCTGCTACAAATTTCACATATTGGTAGTTCCATGAAATCTAAAAAAAATTATATAATTAATTTTCTTCGCTAAATTTATTATTATTCATTTATATTCAATTCCTAAGGATGCAACAAATAGACATTTTTTTATTAGTTGCATCATAGCACATCTAAAATTAAATCAGCCAAAAAAACTTGCTGTATCTCCGATAACTATATCAGGTGCCTTGAGAATGGCTTCAAGTCAAACAGTAGATAAAAAAATATTTAAGAATAGAAAAAAAACTTAGTTTTAGTTTTTTAGAACTAAAATATAGAAGAAGAAAATTATTATTCTTTTCTCTTTAACCAATTCAGTGCAGATTTTAATTTTGGCCTTACAATTATATGGTAATGTTTTTCTTTGGTTTAATTAATTTTGGTTAATTACTTCTTATCAATCGGTACAATTATGAACGCACAAGTTCTTATTTTCGACACTCGAGGTGAAAGCGCAAAGTCAGGCATGTCTAGGACTTGCGTCGGAACCGTGAAGCCGAAAAGGACAGTGGGAGAAGTTTGTTCGTGAAAAAAACTTTTTTTAAAAATATGTTATCGACAGTAACTCTTACACTTATTTCCTTTAGGATGCTTTTATCATTAGTGCAAGTGTGTGGATTATTCTCCGCCCGAGGAACTACCTGGATAAGAAAGAGGGCCCTCTCTACCGCCACGGCGTGTCAGTCCAGGTAAGAGTGTGGTTTCGACCAGCCTGTGCGTTTTCTTCTTCTCTTCGTATATTAAAATTACAAAAAAGTTTATGTTAACAGCCAGTGCAGTTACCTGCGATACCGCATCACAAGGTTCTATTAAAAAAAGGCAGTGTTTACACAAAACTATATAATGATTTTATTAAAATTTTGGTCTTATTCCTTTTTAAATTAACTCAGTGTCTTAGTTAATCTGTTGCTCACGTCGCTTATTAGTGATTTGCTGCATGCGACTATAGGACGAAAAGTACTTTTCCAACGGAGTCTCGGGCGCCACCTCTTGGATTAATGTGGTAAGAGGCCCACAGTGCCTTCGGATAGCTTTTAGATAGTGGAGAAAATAATCCAGGCGTTCAACTGCATATGCATGGTGCGAAGGAATAATATAAAATAAAACAATCGGTTTAAAAACAGTTTGTATTGAAAAGTTTTTTTACAATAAAATATGCCTCATTTATTATTGGTTTTAAACCGAAATGAATTTACCAGTTAAAGAGAAAAAGAGAGGAGGTTGTATACGTTCATCGGTACCCGACAGTGTATCTTTTATTTAAATGATTCCGGCTTTGGCGTGGTGAAATGATTTCGCGGTTTCATATTTGCAAGCGTTTCGGCGGTGGACTTAACGGTAGCGGTACGTAGGCGCAAACGGAAAAAGGATCTGGAAGTATCAGTATAAAGGTCGGAACAGCAAAGGACTTGCAGATATTAGAAATTGGACGCGACCTACTTATGCTATCGGAAAAGAAACCCGTGGCCAAACTACTTACAAAAATAGATGCGGCCGGAAATACGTCGAGTGGTATCGGTAAAAAGTTCCAAAAGAGAATGATAATACGACTAGCAATTTGGTAGCGGTTAAAACAGTATGTCGGCTTTTCTGTGCGTGCGTGACTATGTATGAATCTCACGGAATTACACGTGCTGGTGGTTCAACAGTGTTTGCATGGAAATTATAAAGGTGTACTGTGTATGTGTCGGACAGAGATAGGTATGTCGATTGTAGGTGTGTGTGAGAGAGATGGATACTTTTGATAGTGCTGCAGTAGCTCGGAGTTGTACAAAGAACGGAGATAATACATTAATGAATTTAGCCCGGTATGTAAATGAAACAAGATAGAACTACTCGATCAATGGTTACCTGGGCAGTCCGATCTTTCCGTATAAGAGGAAAAGAAAGGTGCAAGAGAGAGAGAGTATAATCTACCTAGCGCGTATTTAATCAAGACAGAGCTACCTGATCGATGGTTACCCAAGCAGCCCGGTGTCGCATATATATATATAGGATAGTTATCATACCGGTCGTTGTATGTGTAGAAAAGAGACAGGTATAACGGTGTAGGTGTAATATGTATATGTCGTTATATAACAAGACAGAGCTACCTAATCAATGTTATCCCAAGCAGTCCGGTATCGTATTTGCAGTCTTAGGTAAAGTCGGTGGCAAAAATAGAACAAGACAAGGCTACCCGATAAAAGGTTACCCGGGCAGCCTGGTCCCATGTATTAGAATAATAAAGAATGTTTAATATATCCCGGTATGTATGTGTCAGAGAGAGAACAGTGTATTGTATGTAGGTGTCGGTGAACCAGAAAGTGTAATGGCGGCGTGTATACAATTTTAACCGTCTACCTACCTGATGTTTCCTACCGTTTATCAATAGTCGGTCGGTCTCGGTGATGGTCGGGAGCTAATCGGAGTAGTCAACCGTTCGCGAGGTGAGAGTACGGTACTCTGATTGTAACACGGCACGATCTTGCTAAGGAAGGCTCAAGCCGGCTGGCTCCCCCTCCATCGCGCGCCGCGATATCGAGAAGTACCGTTGGCGACGGTGGTTCCGCGCCGGCCCCCGCTATGACTAGTGGGGAATGAAGGAAAACTAAGAAAAGCTATTTCCCGGTGTTTCGCGACGGAAAACTTTAGAAGATAAATCATTACAATTAATATGAATTATTTACCATCAAGAACTGACTTCGTACGATGAAAAGTAAAAAAGATAGGTACGGATACGTATACAACCCTGTAAAAATTATGTAACTTCATTACAACAGTCAAATCACTTCTGCACACATATTGAAGCAAATTTGTAAGATTTAAATTTTTTAATTAACTCAAAAAACTTCATATTGGATGCTACAAACAAGTTCAGAAGTTTGCAAACATTCCTTAAAATACGGCATACACTCTTAGTATTGAAGTAAAAAATAGTAAAGAGCTATTGACCTAGAAGTCGATCGTTTGAAATATGGAAAAATACACATAAATAATATTTAAAACGTACTAAAACTATCCCGGATAGCCATAAAAAATAAAAGAGTGCAAAAGGGATATTTTGACAGTATGGCGTTGGAATTCTCCATTTGATAAATACATAATATTAGAAATGTATTTTTAGGAATTTTTGCTAAATTCTAAATTTGCTTGTAGTGTCCTTGTAACAAAATGGAGGTTTTAACTATTTAAAAAACATGAATTTAAATAAATCTTACTTGTTTGACGCATATACAGAAGATTTTGGTTAATTTGAAAAGGTATAACCCTTTAAAATATAAAAAAAATAGTTTTCAAGAAATTTTTTTAATAAAATAAGACTTTGTTTGGGCATATTTTCTAACGTTTTCTCTAGTTTTCAATATAATAATAATTTATTCTTGACATTTTTTTATATTTTTTTTACCTTCCCTGTGTGCTGTCTGACTTAAAGCTATTGTAAATTGCTTTGGCGGTATTTAAATTTCGGTTGTGCAATATGAAAAAATTTCTTGTTTGTTGTACTCTTAATGGACCAAATTGTAATACTATTCAACATTATGATCTAACAATACATTATCATTAGTTATATAACAAAAGGTAAATTTTTAAAAAAATAATATTTTACTTTAAAAATATCATAGTAAGTATATTCTAAGTAAATAGTCAAGAATATTAAAAATAAAAAATCTTCAACTTATTAACTCTTAATCGCTTGCTGATACATTTTTGTTTTCACCACCAAAATAATATTTTTATTGAAAAGGCTTGTTTACATTATCGTTTTTTGGCGGGCAAAATCCTCACTTCGAGTCCTCCCCGCGGGCGTCCGCTGGTAATGACGAAAGTCAGCTAAGACTGAGTCTGGCACATCAATTGCCTTCGCTCAGTCGTGTTGTGAGGTACCTAAATCCAAGGTGGTGTGAGCAACCGTGCCTAGGATGGAAGACTGAGGGTGAAATCCGCCTTTAACGAGCTCCTGTGGTGGACCAGGCAATCACCGCAGTATAAGCACCTTGTCCTGGTATGCCGGCTCTGCCAGGATCGACCTTTATTTCCGAGCTTACTCGTGGGACCTACATGGAAAACGAAAAAGAAAAACTAAAAAAGAACGCTGAAGATAATCAACTCAAGCTACCAGGCGGTGATTCGGTCACCGAGGGTAGCCCATACAGCGAGAGCATTAATGAAAGCGAGGAGGAAAAGCTGCTACGATCACTTGACACAAAGTAGGCGGATCCTAAGGACAGCAAACCTCACAGAAAGGTATCAGCTGGTACAAGAAAGATGCGACAGTGCCAAAGGGCTAGGCATCTTCTGGTAAAACTGGAAAGCAAACAGCCAGCTGAACTCTCAAGTAGGGACAATGGGACGATAAAGTGGGCAAGAGAACTCTTGGCCCAAGACCCATTCCACGTCCCCTATACGTATCAAAAACCGGGTGCAACCTTCGAGAGAAGTGTCGCTGGAAAGAGGACACGTTCTACAGACGATGAGAGCACCCCAAAAGAACTAAAGAAAAGAAAGTCCTTTCCACAGCACGGCAAAGCTTGAATGTCTTCTAGGGGACTGACTGCGGAGACCAAGAAAGTCTCTGCGGTAGTTTCAAAAACGAAGAGTTCCGCTGCGCTTAGTAGTGGAGGGGGAAAGTCTGCTTTCAAGGAGCGGTCCGACAGTAGAACAATGTCGGAAGCGACCCGCAGCAGCCTCCAAGTGGCTGCGATTGATGCCGGCAATAAATGCTGGAAGATCACAGCAGACCGCGGGATCCTGGTTGAAAGGAGGCTAACGGAAATCCTTATGGAGTTTCTAATAGCCAATCCTGCCGACAGGATCCCTCAGTACGACACCTCAGGATGGACTAGAGGAATAAAGATCATCAATTGCACGGATGATTTCTCCTTAGCATTTCTGAAAGAGAGTGTCAAAAAGATCGGACAACCTTGGGAACTCGCCCAATTACAGGTCATCCCCCGCTCGGAACTAACAGAGTGTCCGAGAGCTAGAATTTGGTTGCCAGTGCCAACCATTCCAGAAAAGTCCTTGCTGCCACTCTTGGCAGCACAGAACTCAAAGATTCCTTGTAAGGAATGGAAGGTTCTAAAGATGGAGGACTCAAAACCCACAGGGAGGAGCGTAATCCTCCAGCTCACAGACGAGTCGCTACCAGCCCTAGAGGAAGCTCAGTTTAAGCTTCATTGCGGCTTTAATGCGATCGCTGTGAACATATATAAGGGCCTCCTCAAACACAAGGGGATTGACCAGAAAGTTAATCTTGCCAAACCCAAGCAGGATGTCGGAAGGAAGGAGGAGACAGTGACATCTGCCACGGTAATGGAAGAAGAACAGAGTGCGGCTCCAGAGAAGGAGCCGACTCAAGAAATGGAAGTTGAACCACAACAGACGCCCAGCGATGCTGCGAGTGGTCCAAATCAACCTCCACCACAGTAAAATGGCCTCTAGCCATCTGGCTCTTCTCATGGAGGAGAAGGGCCTCGACATCGCCTTGATCCAGGAACCTTGGGTCAGAAATGACGCCTTATGTGGATTAAGGCTAAAAAACTACTCTCTCTATTACGCCAGGGGCAATGGTAAGCCAAGAACTTGTATTTTAGCTAAAAATAAAGTATTCCTAATGCCTAATTTTAGTAACCAGGACATAACAACGGTCTAACTGGAGAGCAAAGGAGCGCAGGGATCCGTATACATGGCGCATGACGTTCCAACTCCATCGGTAGATGTCCAAAATATTGTGGAATCTACCAGGATTTCTAAGCAAAGCTTAATCTTGGGATGTGATGCCAACGCCCATCACACAATATGGGGTAGCACGGATATCAATGACCGAGGTGAGTGTCTTTTTAATTTTATTATAAATACTAACCTTAGTTTATGTAATAACGGTAATACACCTACATTTGTTACTGCGAACAGACAGGAAGTTCTGGACGTCACGCTTACAAATGAATCCAACAATCTAAAGGTACAAAACTGGAGAGTGTCCAGCGAGGATTCGTTCTCGGACCATCGTTGGATTCAATTTGATATCAGTGAGTCCACGTACTTGCCTACACCATTTTGTAATCCTAAACAGATTGGTAATAATTTTGCGGAATTATCTCTGAAAAACTGGCAAATCCTCCCAACAATCTCTTACCAAATAGGGCCTCAATTGATGAAGCAGTTAATAAACTAACAAATACCTTGAAAGCAGCTTTTTTCAAAAGCTATCCGATAAGCAGACCAGCCAAAAGGCCATACCCACCATGGTGGAGCGCAGAGCTGGGTCAGCTAAGAAGGGACATGCGAAGGTTGTTTAACAAAGCAAAGAGCAAACGTACTGAAGATGAGAGCTCTTATTGAGAGGCTCTAAAGACGTACAAGAAAGCGATTAGAAAATCTTAAAGAAGCGCTTGGCACAATTATAGCGAGCGGATTGAGAGCACAAACGAAGCCGCTAGACTTAGAAAAGTTCTATCAAAGGAGCCTAGTGCTCCCTCTTTTCTAAAAAAGGATGATGGGACATACACAGAGAGTAGTGGGGAAACCCTTGAACTACTGATTGATTCCCACTTTCCTGGTAATACATCGGCCATAGAGCCCCTTATCGATCAAGGAGACGTTCCGGATTTGAATAGCATCAAATCAGTAGTCACTTACAATAAGCTAGAATGGGCGATTGACTCATTTGAACCTTACAAATCACCAGGATTAGACGGGATAATGCCCGCCATGCTACAAAGAGGGAAGAGAATCATGATCCCTTGGCTCTTGGTGATATACAGAAGCAGCTCGCATTTTACTTATGCCGGCTGACTGGAATGAGATAAAAATAGTCTTCATCCCTAAGGCTGGTAAGAGCAGTCATGTAACCGTCAAAGACTTTAGACCAATAAGCCTCTCTTCGTTCCTTGTCAAAACATTGGAGAGGTTACTGGATCTGCATATCAAGAACTCGGTGAGAGAGCGAGAATTAAGCTCATCTCAACACGCTTATACCAAAGGGAAATCAGTGGAAACGACGCTACATGAAGTAGTAGGCACTATTGAGAAATCTCTTAACAATAAAGAGTACACTCTAGGTACCTTCTTGGATATTGAAGGAGCCTTTAATAACCTCACGACCGAGGCAGTGTGCGACGCTCTAATAGAAACAGGGGTCGATAACTACATCTGCCGTTGGATTAGGAGGATGTTGAAAGGCCGTTAAATCTGCTCCAGTTTGGGAAGTAGCGAGATGGTCAGATTTGCTGGAAGAGGAACTCCGCAAGGCTGGGTTCTGTCACCAACACTCTGGCTGAGAGTTCTAAATAAAGTTCTCATAGCGTTGGAGAAGGCTGGAATAAAAGTGATTGCATACGCTGACATTATAGTTATACTAGTGTCAGGTAAATTTGTAAACACAATCAGCGACCTAACAGGAATGGCGCTACGAATACTACAACAGTGGGCCATGAAATGCGGGTTTAAAATCAACCCCGAAAAAACCAAGGTACTTCTATTCACACGCAGAAGGGTGATCGAGAACTTCAGACTTCCAGTACTCGACAATAATGCTTTAGTGCTTAAGAAAAAAGCAAAGTATTTAGGATTGGTACTTGACTCCAAGCTAAACTGGGGCATAAACTTGCAAGAACGAGTGAAAAAAGCGTCGGTAGCATTATATGCCTGCAAAAAAGCAATTGGAAAAAAATGGGGATTTAAACCCCACATAGTTTCACTGGATCTATACGGATATTATAAGACCTATATTAATATACAGGGTCCTTGTTTGGTGGACCGCTTTGGAAAAAGCAGTGCACACTAAGTCAATAACAAAGATACAAAGGACAGCTTGTTTAGGAATAACCGGAGCCCTTAAGTCAACCCCGACAGCGGCGCTAGAGGTCATGTTATATATACCCCCTGGATATCTATGGAAAAAGTATAGCTGCAAAAAGTGCCCTGCGACTGAAAGAGTCGAAATTCTGGAAGGAAACCAACTACGGGCACAGCAGTATACTAAAGATCCACCCGGGGAATAATCTACGAGACCCGACTGATTACTCTGTCCCAATAACATGCTTCGATAGAAGGTATTCTATACTCATTCCGAGTAGGGAAGAGTGGGAAGGCAATCAGAATATAACGAAAACAGATCACGCAATCGTCACAGACGGTTCAAAAATGGACGTTGGTGTGGGAGTCGGGGTCTTTTTCGAAAGTTTACAAATACAGAAATCGTATAGACTCCCCAACTATTATAGTATTTTTCAAGCAGAAGTACTGGCAGTAGAGAAGGCGGTCAATATCCTGCAAGAACACCTTGGCTTGGGAGTAGCCTCGTCAATCACCATCTTCAGTGATACTCAGGCGGCGATTAAGGCAATCTGTTCCAGCAGCGTTAAATCAAAGCTCGTAAAGCGATGCCGCAACAATCTATGCACACTTGGCAACCAACATCAGGTTATTCTGTGCTGAGTTCCTGGACACTCCAAAATAGATGGCAACGAGGCTGCCGATGCGCTCGCAAGAGAGGGCGCAGGCATGCCAGCTGATCTAGCAGACAATACAGTGAACACACCACTGGGATTGGTCAAAGAGGAGATTCACTACACGGCCAAGCAGCTTGCACAGAATAGATGGACAGGGTTGACAACCTGTAGTACATCCAGGCAACTGTGGCCCACATTCGATAAAAAAAGAACCGCAGAGCTATTGAGACAGTCGAAAAGACGTGAGAAATATTACTGCGGTTGTTACCGCACATTGCCTCTTCGGTAGACATGCCGAACGTATGCAAATACCTACTAACGACTTCTGCAGAAGTTGCAGAGATGAGGAAGAGGAAGAAAGTATTCAACATTTTCTGTGTGAATGCCCTGGCCTCGCAAGAAGGAGGTTCACTACTCTGGGTGAACCATCTTTCGATAGCCTGGAGGAACTAAGCAACTTACAACTTGGACGGCTGAGCAGATTTCTGAACAGTAGTGGCTGGTTTGAATGAGTTGTTAAAATCCTTCCGCGGTTACGTCGCACTAACCATCAGAGATCTGATGAAGGTGGGTTCTACCGAACACGTGTGGTATCACAACGGACCTAATTGGGACTACGTGAGACTGTTTGGTCAGAACCAAGAGTCTGCCACTCTTACCTAACCTAACCTATCGTTTTTTGCTTGTTTCGTAAAAATAAAAATCATAACACTAAAGACTCTAAAAAATCATTCTTTATCTATTAACCAATGTTGAAAGAAAATTCATGTTTTTTGCTATACCGGTGTAAAAAATATTGTCATTGACCTTGTTATCTAAAAACTACGATTACGAAAATGAATCACTTGTTAATTTTTAAGGCACCCTTTTTTTATTAAATCTGAAAATATTTGACCTGCTTTTGCACTAAGTACTTTAATAATTTGAAAGAACAACAAATAAAGAAGAATGGCATAATTAAGATGTGGAAATAAATAAATAGACGGTGTTAATTTTAAAAATAAGGGGAATAGGAGTTATTTAGAGTCCAAAAAATCACCTTCGAATTTAAGATAGCTGGCCCATAAACGAGGTCTTAAGGAAAACCTCCCACCATACTACCAATACTCACCCGAGCCAGTCCTTGAATATATGTTATAATGATTGATTGACACCATAATAATAATAATAATAATAATAATAATAATAATAATAATAATAATAATAATAATAATAATAATAATAATAATAATAATAATAATAATAATAATAATAATAATAATAATAATAATAATAATGATAATAATAATATTATTAATAATAATAACAATAATAATAATAATAATAGGTGTGAAATAAAATAACACCCGCGGACCAAAAACAGGCAAACCGCTGCTGGGGCCAGCAACCCCAGCAGTGTGACATGTTGACGCTATAAGGACTCGTCGAAATTGCTACTCGGACGTGGCGGAGACTCAGGCTGACTCCGTTCGGAACCGCCCTAATGACCAGTCTGTTGCAGGACCCAGTGGAACCGGTGCCGCTGACCTGCAAAAGGCAAACACCGACGCAATGAACAGGAATCGAGAAACAACACCACCCAGCAGAGATGCTTTGGAAGTTCAAGGACATCCAACCACTCTACAGGGCAGACTGCGACAAAGAATTAAATGGACAGATGACATGAATGAATTTCTATATCGCAGCTTTCTTGTTTTAACCAATATGGAAACTAAAACCACAGGATACAGCAAAGAACTACACATACAAGTAACGAGACAATTCCCAGAGCTTAGGCAAAGAACAATACAAAACATCCTGGACCAAAAACGAGCCATCTTATCGGCAAACAAAATTTCTCCAGAAACAATGGACCGAATAAAAAGAGAAGCCGAACAGGAATTAGGAATAAACCCAACAACACCACCAAGAAATGAAAACCAAATCATAAACGAGCAAAGGGGAGAAATAACCGAAGAGGAAATACAAATACAAAACCGCTTCGAAGAGACATACATGCAATATTACAGAACTATGCCAAACCTAAGACCAAAACTACCCAAACTGAAAGCAAAAATTATAGCAAATACGAATAAAATCATCACACAAATAAACAACATAATAAAGAACAAAATAAAAAACGAAGACAATCTCACCATCATACACAACCTGGCCTACATAGGAGCGGCAACAGTCTCAAAAATCATTGCACCAAAAAAACCCCAAAACAAACAAACCCAAGAAACAAATATGCCACCACCATGGGAACGACGAATCAACCAAAAGATAGATGAACTACGAACAGAAATAGGAAGACTAACAAGAGCAAAAGAACCAAACGCAAGTCAAAAGCTAAAGAACAAAGCTTAACAAATAATAGCAATACATAAAAACGCAGAAAATAACAACATAAATGAAATAACAGACCTACTCAAACAGAAACTTGCTGCCAAATCCAAAAGACTAAGGAGACTTAGAGAAAGTGACCAACGCAGAAAACACAACAAACAATTTAAAGAAGACGAAAGACAATTCTACAGAGAATTAAACCAAAAAACAAACAACGACCAAAAAAATGAAAACCCAGATAAAGAAAAAACTAAAACCTATTGGAGCAGTATATGGTCACATGAGAAGAAACACAAACAAACATCAAGGTGGATCAGAGATGAAAAAACACGAATGCACAACAAAAAACAAATGAACAATCATAACATAACAATAGACGATGTACAAAAAGCCATAAAGAAAACACACAGTTGGAAATCACCAGGAAAAGACGGGCTGCATAACTTTTGGTGGAAACGATTTACAAGCACACACGACAAAATAGCACAACTATTCTCTGAGATTGTAAAAGGACAAGCAGAAATGCCCGATTTCATGACTGAAGGACTAACATACTTACTCCCAAAAACAACACCGACCAGCAGTTACCCAGTTAAATACAGACCGATTACATGTCTCCCAACCATTTATAAGATATTAACATCAATTATTAAAGACAAAATATATGCACATCTAACCGAAAACAACCTATTAGCAATAGAGCAAAAAGGGTGCAGAAGAAAAACCAAAGGCTGCAAGGAACAACTGATTGTTGACACCATTATAACACAACACAAAAAGAAAGAAAGGAAACCACTGTACACTGCATACGTCGACTACAAAAAGGCTTTCGACAGTGTCCCACACTCGTAGCTACTAGAAGTGCTAAAAATTTATAAAATTGATCCGTTTATTCAGAGCGCCCTGAAACAAACAATGACTAAATGGAAAACAACACTAAGCGTAAACAACAACAAAAACAAATTCACAATAGACAACATAGAAATAAAACGCGGAATTTTCCAGGGCGATGCGCTCAGTGCACTTTGGTTTTGCATGGCAGTGAACCCTCTCTCACACATGCTAAACAAAACAAACAAAGGTACAACCATAGAAAACAACACAATAAGCCACCTCCTCTATATGGATGATCTGAAATTATATGCAGACAACAAAGAAAACATCGAAAAACTAATACAAATCACAAAAACATTTAGCGACGACATACACATGGAATTTGGACTGGACAAATGCCGAATCAATGCAATGGAAAGGGGAAAGTGGAGACAATATGAAGGGTATGACATGGGAGCAGACAAAGGACAAATAGAAGGCATGGAAAATGAAGAATTGTACAAATATCTAGGATACCAACAAGCGAGAGAAATAGATCAAAAACACAGCAAAGAAACACTAAAAACAAATTCAAGGAAAGAATAAGGAAAATATTAAAAACAGCTTTGGCGTAATCTCCTGGACAGACACAGAACTCGAAGAGCTCAATCGTGACATCCGTACAATGAGCACCAAATTCCGCAAACACCACCCACGCAGCTCAATAGAAAGAGTAAACATCTCACGAGAAAAAGGAGGGCAAGGAATTATCCACATACCAAGACACAACCAAAAACAAATAACGACGCTCAGAAAATACTTTAATGATGAAGCCACTAATAACCAGCTATATGAAATCCTAAAAAAACTAGACAAAAAATCAACACCGCTAAACCTAGCACAAGAAAATAACGACGAACCAGAGGAAGATAACCTCGAGGATAAGTGGAAAAGAAAGGAATTACATGGCAGATATCCAGCATTGCTGACACAACCACACATCAACAAGGAAGCATCCCTCATGTGGTTAAAACTTGGATATCTATTTTTCGAAACCGAAGCATTCATTATTGCAATACAAGACCAAGTCATTGCGACACGCAATTATAAAAAATTTATAATGAAAGAACGTATCCCAACAGATAGATGCAGAATGTGCAAAGAACAAACCGAATCCATCGATCACATCATAAGCGGATGCCAAACACTAGCCCCAAAAGAATATACCAAAAGACACGACAATGTTGGCAAAGTAATCCACCAAGAGCTCTTAAAAATTCACGAACCGACAATCACCGAAACAATCCCATACTACAAATACAACCCAGAAAGCACCCATGAAACAGGAAACTATAAGATATACTGGAACAGAGAAATAATAACGGATCTTCCCTTACAACACAATAGACCAGACATGGTGTTCACTGACAAAATAAACAAACATACTTACCTGATCGACTTCTCTATCCCGCTTGCCGCAAACCTACAAAAAAAACACAGAGAAAAAATTAGTAAATACTTTCCTCTTGCCAACGAAATAAAAGAAATGTGGAACCAAGAAAAAGTGATGGTAGTACCAATCATCATAGGTGCAACTGGAGAAATACCACACACACTCTTCGAAAACCTAAAAAAACTAAACATTAAAGAACAAATATACTACCAGCTACAAAAAGTTGTTCTTATAGAAACCAGCGGAATTGTCAGACGTGTACTAAACGACACCGACAACTGAAACTTGAACTTTTCCAAACCTACCAATCTACCTGCTTTCTTGCAACCAATGCCGAAACAGGATAGAAGCCATATCCAGATACAATCTGTGGAACCTGAAAATAATAATAATAATAATAGAAATAATAATAATAATAATAATAATAATAATAATAATAATAATAATAATAAAAATAATAATAATAATAATAATAATAATAATAATAATAATAATAATAATAATAATAATAATAATAATAATAATAATAATAATAATAATAATAATAATAATAATAATAATAATAATAATAATAATAATAATAATAATAATAATAATAATAATAATAATAATAATAATAATAATAATAATAATAATAATAACAAATCACCTACCTTATAGATATATCAATACCTAACGACCCCAACATTCAAACAAAATATAGAGAGAAAATAACAAAGTATTCGGAATTAGCCATGGAAGTCCAGAGACTTTGGAAACAGAAAAAAGTAACGATCATACCATTCATAATTTCAACCACAGGCATCACCCCATACATCTTCAAGACACATCTTGAGGAACTCAGTCTCAACCCAAATATCCATACAAACATACAAAAGTCTGTCATCCCTAAAACATGCACTATAGTGCGATCATTCCTCAATTCAAACAATAGACTCTGAGACGACTTGGTACAGCCCGTCATCCCAGAAAAGAAACATCACTTGATTAATTAAAATTAAGTGAGAAATAAAGAGAATAATAATAATAATAATAATAATAATAATAATAATAATAATAATAATAATAATAATAATAATAATAATAATAATAATAAAAAGGTGGGTTCGCAATCCCACACTGCGCAAGCAGGCAGCCTCACGGATTCTGGGGGAGGCATAAATTCGAATAGTACTAATAATACTAACGGCAGGATGCTAAGACAAGCCCCTGCCGACAACCGAACTATTCAACCGAACACCGGCGTGGAACACATCATAATGGAGACTAGCTTGCAGCCTGACCCTGGAGTCGATAGAACTACCGCTGGTCTACCCAGAAGAACAGAAACCGGTCGAATCAAGTGGACTCGTGACATGAATAGAACATTTATCAAAGCATTCCTCTTGATTAACGACTGTGAAGATAACCCCCGCCCTGGCTGGAGAATAAAACTCCACCGAGAAATAAGCCAGATATATCCGGAATTAAAACTCACGGAACAAAATGTAGCGTGCCGTCAAAGAGCTATTTATGCTAACCACCTGCTACCCCAAGCTGAAATAGATCAAATACGGCGTGAAGTTGGCAGAACGTTGCACAACCTTCAGCATGTGGAAGAGCTAACAGCACAGCAGAAAGTAATACATGAACAAGATCAAACTATACAGGCTGATACGGACAATACGAACCAAAAATATTTGGAAAATTTGTCCTTATTTGAAAATAGTGACCCGACCTTGAGACCGAGTATCCCTAAGCTAAGATTCAAGAAAGGAACCCACGAAATACTAGCGAGAGTAAACCTAGCAGCAGGGACGTCCTTAAATACAACTGAGGACCTCGAGACATTACACAGTGGGTTATATGCAGCAGCAGTAACTGTAATTGAACTCAATGGTCAGGCATTATATCTCAGAACTGATAAGAAAACAACCAAGAAACAAGCGGTACCCGCTTGGAAAATGAGACTTGAAAAACAAATAAGCCAGTTACGAGCACAAAGTGATATCATTGGAGAACATCTAAATGGAAACTCTAGCAGCAAGGTTGCTAAAAAGGTTAAAAATATACTGAAAGCAGAGAATATTCCTTTAGATAGTCTCGATGTAAAACGGTTGCTAACTGTCGTAAGAGACACTATTAGACAAAAATGTAAGGCTAAAGGTGCCCGTCTAAGGCGATACAATAAAGCCACAAAGAGGAAGGTACAAAACCAACAGTTCACCACGAACCAAAAAACCTTCTATAGGACACTGAACCAAGAAGAAAATGACCTTACTCCAGCTATTGACATAAATACAGACCAATTTAATGCATTTTGGAGTAATATTTGGTCTGATGCGTCCCATTTCAATGAAGAAGCAAGCTGGCTCAAAAAAGTTGAAGCCGAGGCTGAAACTTTGCAAGAAATGCCTGAGCCGCAAGTAACATCCATCGACATAAGGGATGCCACTAAGAACTTGGCTAACTGGAAATCACCGGGACCTGACCAAATTCATAATTTTTGGCTCAAAACTTTCACCAGCCTACACCCTGTAATCGCAAACTGCTTTAGCAAGGCTCTCCTAAGCCCCGAACACTTCCCAGCTCATCTTGCCAGTGGCAATACCTTCCTTTTATTTAAAAAAGGGCAGGTAAACGACCCAAAAAATTACAGACCGATCACCTGTCTGTCAGTGGTGTATAAACTTTTAACATCAGTCATGTATTCAAAAATATACACACACTGCATAAACAACAACCTGGTAGCTGATGAGCAAAAGGGCTGTATTAGGAAAGCTTTGGGTTGCAAGGAACAGCTTACAATCGATGCCGTTATTATAAAACAGGCAGAGGTTAAAAGGCGAAATCTAAATATGTGCTACATAGATTATAGTAAAGCATTCGATTCTGTTCCTCACGACTGGCTAAAGAAGATATTGGAAATATACAAAGTACACCCCCTAATACGCAACATGTTAGGTACCCTAATGGAGCAATGGAATACCAATCTCCATATTGGACAAGAGAAGCTTGGCAATATAAGTATATCAAAAGGTATATTTCAAGGCGACTCTTTAAGCCCCCTCTGGTTCATTTTGGCCATGAACCCACTGTCCTCACTACTAAAATCAACATCCTACGGATATCGTCCCAACTTAACTGAGAATTTTAGAATAAGCCACCTTCTATTTATGGACGATATCAAACTCTACGCTGAAAGCAAAACCCACCTACAGTCCCTAATTCAAATAACCAAGACATTTAGCGATGACATCAAAATGTCGTTTGGCTTAGACAAGTGCGCAACCTTGAATGTCGTACGCGGAAAGACTGAACAAAATCGTGGACTGCTTGAAGGCATAGATATATTAGATGAGGACAAAACATATAAATACTTAGGCATCTCCCAAAACCAACAAATAAACCACACAAGCCTAAAAAGGGAGTTTAAAAACAAATACAAAAGCAGACTAACAAAGCTTTTTAATACTCATCTGAATGCTGGTAACCTTACTACTGCCATCAACACCTGGGCAATACCAATACTTACCTACTCATTCGGAATCCTTAAGTATTCAGACACGGATTTGCACGAACTGGATAGGCTTACGCGCAGGCTGCTAACAAAATTCAGATTCCACCACCCACGCTCTGCACTTGAAAGAATCTACCTAAAACGAAAGGAGGGAGGAAGAGGTCTCATTAATATATATAACTTGTGCAAGTCACAAGAGACCTCTATGAGAAAATACTTCCAAGAATCGAATGGGGAAATTCTTAAAAAAGTGGTTGCAGCAGACGCTGGATATACAGCCCTCAACTTAAAGCGAAACGGACTACCTAACATCATCCGCGCGCCGCCAAGTCAACAGCTTGTAACTTAGCAAGAGAAAGCTCTACACGGCAAATACCCTACTGCACTCCAAAACCCACTCATAGATAGAGAAATGTCACTGAATTGGTTAGAGAAAAGGCAGCTTCACGCTGAAACAGAAGGTTTTAGTATCTCTATCCAAGACCGTGTCATTCGAACTCGAAACTATGAAAAGGTCATCATGAAAAGGAATGTGGAAGATGTGTGCAGAAAATGCAACTGCCCCGGAGAGACGATAGAACATATCACGGCGGGTTGTGGTGCTATGGCCCCCAACGCTTACCTGGGGAGACATAATCAGGTGGCAAAGATCATCCACAAGAAACTGGCCCATAAACTAGGGCTAAGGGAAAACCTTCCACCATACTACCAATACTCACCCGAGCCAGTCCTTGAATCCCCTGAATATCTCTTATACTGGGACAGGCCAATAATAACGGATAGAACAGTAGACCACAACCGTCCGGATATTCTTCTCATCGAAAAAACCACCAAAAAAGCTTTCATAATCGATATAGGTTGCCCACTAACACACAACCTCTCTAAAACCGAATCGGAGAAGAAGACCAAGTACTCGAATTTGGCTATAGAGATTAAAAATATATGGAAGCTAGATAAAATCGACATAATTCCGATCATAATATCGGTGGAGGGAGCTATGACGAAAAATTTCAAGAACAACTTGGAAAAACTGGGCCTATCAGGTTATTTATACCAACTAATCCAGAAAAGCGTCATCCTCCAAACATGCCATATAGTACGGAAGTTCCTAAACAGTACAGGTTAAGATGAATTTCTTCTCTGTACTGTAAATAATACCAGCAATACCAACAAAAAGCTGTGAAAACTAACATTGAGAAAAATAATAATAATAATAATAATAATAATAATAATAATAATAATAATAATAATAATAATAATAATAATAATAATAATAATAATAAAAGCCGTCTGGGTTCCGGTTTACGAATTTAGGCCCAGGGTAGAACCTGCCTGCCGTAAATGGCGGCTAAAAGGTTGGTGGTCCTAGCCTTAAAGGGGCCTACATTGGTCACCGGCTACCGCAGGTAGGCGTAGGAACTGATGTAGTGAAGAAACGGCTGACTCCATGTTAGGGGCGGTTTCTCAACAGCGTCTGTTCCCTATGATAAGGGCGGCTGTATGTAACCTGGCAGAGGGTATAAATGCAAACCATTTCTAACGAAATGAGTACTGAATTTCACAAGAATATGATGTCGAATTTAGAAAAATATGTACCCCAGGTGGGTTCGCAATCCCACACTGCGGAAGCAGGCAGCCTCACGGATTCTGGGGGAGGCATAAATTCGAATAGTACGAATAATACTAACGGCAGGATGCTAATACAAGCATCTGCCGTCAACCGAACTATTACTCAACATAACATCGGCAAGGAAAACATTATAATGGAGACTAGCTTGCAGCCTGACCCTGGAGTCGATAGAACTGCCGCTGGTCTACCCAGAAGAACAGAAACCGGTCGAATCAAGTGGAGTCGTGACATGAATAGATCCTTTATCAAAACATTCCTCTTGATTAACGACTGTGAAGATAACCCTCGCCCTGGCTGGAGAATAAAACTCCACCGAGCAATAAACCAAATATATCCGGAATTAAAACTGTCCGAACAAAACGTAGCGAGCCGTCAAAGAGCTATTTATGCTAACCACCTGCTACCCCAAGCTGAAATAGATCAAATCCGGCGTGAAGTAGGCAGAACGTTGCACAACCTTCAGCATGTGGAAGAGCTAACAGCACAGCAGGAACACAATAACAAACACGAACAAGATCAAACTATACAGGCTGATACGGACAATACAAACCAAAAATATTTGGAAAATTTGTCCTTATTCGAAAATGGTGACCCGACCTTGAGGCCGAGTATCCCTAAGCTGAGATTCAAGAAAGGAACCCACGAAATACTAGCGAGAGTAAACTTAGCACCAGGGACGTCCTTAAATAGAACTGAGGACCTCGAGACATTACATAGTGGGTTATATGCTGCAGCAGCAACTGTAATTGAACTCAATGGTCAGGCATTATATCAGAGAACTGATAAGAAAAGTACCAAGAAACAAGTGGAACCCGCTTGGAAAATGAGACTAGAAAAACAAATAAGCCAGTTACGAGCACAAAGTGATATCATTGGAGAACATCTAAGTGGAAACTCTAGCAGCAAGGTTGCTAAAAAGGTGAAAGATATGCTGAAAGCAGATAGTATTCCTTTAGACAGTCCCGATATAAAACGGCTGCTAACAATCGTAAGAGACAACATTAGACAAAAATGTAAGGCTAAAGGCGCCCGTCTAAGGCGATACAATAAAGCCACAAAGAGGAAGGTACAAAACCAACAGTTCACCACGAACCAAAAAACCTTCTATAGGACACTGAATCAAGAAGAAAATGACGTTACTCCAACTGACATAAATAAAGACCAATTTAATGCATTTTGGAGTAATATTTGGTCTGACACGTCCCATTTCAATGAAGAAGCAAGCTGGCTCGAAAAAGTTGAAGCCGCGGCTGAAACTTTGCAAGAAATGCCTGAGCCGCAAGTAACATCCATCGACATAAGGGATGCCACTAAGAACTTGGCAAACTGGAAATCACCTGACCAAATTCATAATTTCTGGCTCAAAACTTTCACCACCCTACACCCTGTTATCGCAAACTGCTTTAGCAAGGCTCTCCTAAACCCCGACTACTTCTCAGCTCATCTTGCCAGTGGCAATACCTTTCTTTTATTTAAAAAAGGGCAGGTAGAGACCCAAAAAATTACAGACCGATCACCTGTCTGTCAGTGGTGTATAAACTTTTAACATCAGTCATGTATTCAAAAATATACACACACTGCATAAACAACAACCTGGTAGCTGATGAGCAAAAGGGCTGTATTAGGAAAGCTTTAGGTTGCAAGTAACAGCTTACAATCGATGCCGTTATTATAAAACAGGCAGAAGTTAAAAGGCGAAATCTAAATATGTGCTACATAGATTATAGTAAAGCATTCGATTCTGTTCCTCACGACTGGCTAAAGAAGATATTGCAAATATACAAAGTACACCCCCTAATACGCAACATGTTAGGCACCCTAATGGAGCAATGGAATACCAATCTCCATATTGGACAAGAGAAGCTTGGCAATATAAATATATCAAAAGGTATATTTCAAGGCGACTCTTTAAGCCCCCTCTGGTTCATTTTGGCCATAAACCCACTGTCCTCACTTCTAAAATCAACAGTACAGGTTAAGATGAATTTCTTTTCTTCTCTGTACTGTAAATAATACCAGCAATACCAACATTAAGCTGTGAAAATTAACATTGAGAAAAATAATAATAATAATAATAATAATAATAATAATAATAATAATAATAATAATAATAAGAATGGCTGTTTTGTTATTGCGTATTATTGTATTGCGGAAGAAAAAGTGTATTTTTGCATTTGTTTGCATATTTAGTTACTTATACGTACCTACCTACAATCCCACTGTAAAATATACTTACCTATATGAACCATTACTTCAGGTGCACTACAAAACAAATTCAATATCGAATAAATTATAATGCCATATAGAAATCTCGAACTACTTTTATACTCATTAGTATATCCATGATAAGCAAATATTTCATCCAAATCCATTGACGCATTAAGAAATTGAATTAACGTTTTTTTTGTTAAATGTGTAATAAATATAACTGAAATCTAAAATGGTAAAATAAGATTCTCATAATATTTTGACATTTCATTTAACAGAAAGGATTTATGTCGCTTACTCATCAATAGGATTTTGCACTGTTATCAGGGGTAATTACACGAGTGCTTAAAAGTTTTCGATAATTTTGCATGAAAGCTTATTGCCTAAAAACTACATAAGAGTAATTTCTTATTTTGGCGAATAAGGCCGAGTCCGAAGGAGGAGGGCTATTTTACAAAATGTGAAAATAAACGAATGTAGATTTTATAAGGCAATATGCTGAGAAATGAAATTATCTGAAATTTTTTATGCAAGAGTGTAATTTAGGGTGAAAATTACTCGAATTAACAAAAGTTAAATGCAATAATGTATTATATAGTTTACTATAATAATTATTAATAACGCAGTGGTAATAATTAATATTGGAATTAGACTAGGAATTTGAAGAATCTCTTGAGGTTGATTTCGACATTTTTAAGCAACTAGGTTTGGCATCCATTTCCTTCGTTCTCATTTCTTGAATAACAAGCTTATGGTGCTCCTCATCCATTTGTAGATATGACAAAACTGATTTTTGTGTTCGAATGTCCCGTGATTTTTATAAGCTGCTGCTCGCCAACTCCCTGCTTGGCTAGTTTTGAGCGCGTAAAGAAGGTTGGTTATTTTTACGTTTTTTGTATCAAGACCCCTTTTCTTGGCCTGGCTGGTGGTCTATTGACCTATAATATTTTTGCCAACTGAAGTATTCTTATACCAGTTTCCTGATCTTTTCCAGAATGTTACTGTTAAAAATAATCGTTCATGATTAATATGGCTCCTATTTTGTATAAATTTGTCAAAAAGACGTATAAGACAAATATCAGAATTCCTCGTGTTTGCAATTAACCATTTAGAGCTTGTAAAGGGTGCGGTTTTCGAAAAAATAGGATTGTACTCTATACGACCTGTGTTGTCCCCACTACTGTAAGTTTCCTTTCCTTCACCTCCTCTCCGAGCCAGCTCGTAGGATAGTAAAAAAAATATTTTTTTTCTATACCATCGCGAATACTTTCATCGCAACTTATCAACAATACTTTTAAATTTATCATGTTTTAAAAAAGCTGAACTTACTTTTCTCTATTCTGGTAGATACTGCACTTTCTTGCGTTTTGCGCTTTTCGGCTCACAATACCGTAAATGGATCAAACCTGATTTGGTACTCGTTGCTGAAGCATTTTCGCTGTTAAGTTACATATAATTTTTTACATATTATTTTTATTGTAAAATCCTTGCCGTTTTGTTTTTTCATGTTAGAAGCCCAGTGTTGGAGTATGTCCGCAAACTTTTTAATCTGAGTCTCCTTGTTAAAAACATACCTTCTCTCTTCACAAAACATCATAAATTGACATATGGCTTGCTATTTTTAGTGTAGGATACTCTGTGCAATCTTTTCTTGAATTACTTCGATTGATTCCTTTCCAAAACGTGACATTTTTAAAACTAAACTCGAAACAATGAGAATGTCAGACTGAAATATTATTCCAATAATGGCTTCGTAAGGGGTTACTATGATTTTGTGTTCAATAGGTAGAGGGGTTGTTTTTGATAGCTAGGGGTATTGTTTTCGGGGGTAAGTGCACAAGTGCATCAAAATTACCGATAATTTGTGAATGAAATGTGTTTTTTATTATAGCAAGAGTTTGTTTTCATATTTTCGCGAAAAAGCCCGACTCCGCAGGAGGAAGGCATTTAATCAAGTAAATTTAAATATTTTATTTAACAGAAAATACTAACAATAAAATTAAAATGCTTAAAAATTACAAGAATTGCAATGAAAAGTACCATTGCGATCAAAAAAAGGTATTACAAGAATTAGTAGTCCCAGATAGAGCTCTTGGTCTATAAGGATATCGAGAAAAGGATATCGTTGTCACTATGAAAATAATATAATTATGCCACCTAACCTTTTAGGCGTTACCATTGAAACGGACCTACCCCAGGTGTGTTATTCACCTGCTGAAATCTGTCACTCTAGCTGTAATCGTCAAATATTGTGGTACGACCCTGCCTACGTTGTGTTTTTTTTAGGTTCTTTTAAAGTTTGGTACAACGGTAAAATTATTTCAGATTTTAAGATACCCCAGCCTTATTCTAATCCTTCCGGTTTTCCCTACTCATTCCTCGGCATTCCAATGCCAGATAATAAAAATCAAAGAGGTTTCATAAAACACTTATTTATTACAAATCGATATTCCAAAAATATACATATTCAAGCACTTTACAAAAGTATAATAAATATCGATTAAATTAATTATTACATTGTATAAACTTAATTTAAGAGAGTCTGTCTCCCATAATTTAGCCCGTTTGCACCTACACAGGTCTGCGACACTAAGAAGTGATGCGATATTACCTTTTGTTGCCAAGTATGTCTGCGACTCTAATGGCAACACTCTTCCCTCTTAAAACCCATTTCCCATTATTTGATTGGTCTGCAACCATACGCTGTTTTAGATTGATCCCCTGTTAATCTGCAATTTATTTGTATTACCTGTCACCCCATTCTCGTGTACGGATAATTTAAATTGTTTATCAATTTGCGTATATAATATGACCCTAAATTCACGTACACGTTTGGTATAATGGTACTACGTAGTATAGTGAAAAGTCGGGAGACAACTGTCCAGTGGTGGTGTCCCACTGCCGAACGATTCAACATATAACTTATAAAAGTGCAATAAAATTTAGGAGCTTGCTCACTTTCCGCATGTGTCACTTTTCTTCTCAAGTGAGCATTGTTTTTCACATTACTAGAAAGTCAAAAGACAACTGTCCAGTGGTGGTGTCCCACTGTTGAACATTCATTCCTATGAAAAACCCGTCACACCATTTCAGTACACCTTCTATAAATTAATGTTCTACAGGCAACATCATACCAAATAATTATAACCCTTTAGATTAACTATATTTGTCATAATATTATAAAATAGATTATTACTTTATTATATATACCTTCCTCCCCCAAGTCTTTATCTAACATTGCAGATTATTAATTTTACAAGTAGCATTATTACTGCATAATAATGTCTACCTTTGTTCTGAAGTACCCCGTAATAAATCCCATGGAAGACAAACTAACATCTGTTACAGTTAAAGGTTCCTCGACCCATTTTTATGACCCTATATTAGAAAGCAAAAGTGTATTGATTTTTGTTACATGGTACCGTTATACTGTTTTCACTCTTTAATTTAACCTTTAATAATCAATTTTGTCTGACGACAACTTTATTGACCTGCAGTCAGTTGCCATTTATAACCCTTGCAAATTTTCGGATTTCAATTTAGCAGTAAAATTTGAAGTACGGGAGTTAATATAAAAAGAATATTTAGTTTTACTGAAATTACATGATTGAACCGCAAATACTGGGCTACCCTTTTAATTTGTAAATGAATAAAAGCGACTTTGGTCCTGCAGATGTTTTAGTCGGAATTTAGTAGACATCTATTGACCTGCGGTCCTCCCCTCAATTTATTTATCCCTTGAAAAATTGATGATTTGATTTATTTATAGTAATATGTGCAACAATGAAATTAATTAAGAGAATATTTAGTTTTTTTTTATAGGTTCGGCATTTAAAGAATTAATAATTTAGAATAATAGCTGTATTGTCTATTAACCGTATTAGTTGGATTTTTCACTGCGCCTTCTTCAACGGGAAACACCGGCATAAGCTTCCGGAACCGTAGGGCTAACTCGGCGTCGATCCCGTCTGGTCAAGTTGCAGTTTACCCAATTAATTTTTGTCAATTCATCAATATAGCGTTTGGATTTAATTCCGTTATCAAAGATTTCTAGCGCACCGTCTCGACGTCCGGGGCCGTAGGGTCGATCGGCGCAGAGAGTCATCTCGATAAGTAGAAAACAATCCAACAATTTGAATGATAATTGAAATGGAATATATTACCGAACATACAAAAAAAAAACATTAAGGTCATAAGTTTAGATAAAATAATATTGAATTATTTATGACATTTTACCGTAAAAAGGAAAACAATTTATTTTACCTGATAAGAGCTTCATTTGCACTGCGCGTTCTACCACTTTACCACTTCTTCTTGCTTTCATTTTATTGAGATAAGTTATTTAAAAAAAAATGAAATATCTGACTGGCAGCGTAACCGCCTAATTTTAGCACGACAAAATTTTGAATAATCTCCAAGTGCGTAGCGTCTCTTGTTTTTATACTCACGACCCCTCCGCCCTCCGAGTCGACGTATGGTAGCGTCGCTTGGGTCATATGTTTTTGATAAAACTAAAGAATTTGACCTGACTTATCCGTTTCCCTAAATATATGGTAAACTTTTACACTTTTGGTGGCTTTTAAGCTCTTTTAAAACGAGGATTCCTCTGTACATATTATTGGATCTAAAAATATTAGCTTCTTGGTTTTTGTCCTAAAGAAATATGTGGAAATTTTTTAGAAAAAAAAATAGCCCCGGGTCTGGGGCGTTTCACCATAAATTTGGTAATCTACTATTTACGTGGCGAAATTAAAGTATTGTAATAAAGGTGCTTTCAAAAATTTACCTACCTTTTAAAAATGGACAATTTTTCAAGTTTTTAAATAAAATAATAGAGTATGTATAACAACTATCGATTTATATATTGAATATAAAAAAATCACAAAAGCCAAAAGTGGAAAAACAGTAAAAATTCAAAATTTTAACCAAAAATAAACATTTCTAAATGCAACATCCTAAAATAATATATTATACTTAAAAGCAGCTGTTTAATATTTAGTCATTGCGCCGTTGTTTTCAATTACTTTTTGTAACCGACGCGGCATACTCAAGACTAATAGCAATTTCGGTTTAGCACTCTGAGAGTGCTCCGGGAGCGATCTGTGACGTCATAGATTCGCCCGAGATTTGCTGTCGCCCTAAATACGATTGCCCTCGGACGGAGTGTAAATAGAATGTATGATTGCTCTTAAAATTATGACAGATGGTAAAATAATTTTAACCTTTAAATTTAATATAAAGTTAAAACAATTCTTTTTTAAATTAAACAAAAATATTACTATGTTCAAAATATTCAAACAACAACACGCGAAATTACAAAAGAACACCGTTCAGAGTCTTAAAGAAAAAGTGTAGCCATTGCGCAGACACAGCCTATCTACTCCGTAAAAATTTGCAGATCGAAAAAGAGCGCTCGCTAACGGATTCAGAGTGTCGCATGCGTGATATCCAAATCTCGAAGGAAATGTCGGAAATGCGTATTCTTGAAATACGCCTGCGAATTATACTGGTCGACATTATTACGAGTGGGTAAAATGATGTGAGATTTATTACGATGAAAACTGTCGCTTTCCAACGTCATTAAAATTTTTGAAAATATGGCGGAATTTGAAGAGTTAGAGATACTTGCAGCAATTAAACATCAAGAAATTCAGGAACATGTTAGATTTCAGCGCAAGTACTATCGATATCGGGATGGGTTTAATATTTCAGACTGCCTCTTTTTAAAACATTTTCGTTTGAGCAAGGAATTGGCAAGAAATTTTCTTAAAATACTACATGTAAATGCACGTTTCCCAGGAAGTACTAATGACGCCCACATTTGGGTTAATAGTAACATAGAGCCCATTTTGAGAAATCTTTATATGAGGGGTCATCATGGATTCTTTTTACTTGGTAAGTATAATATAATATATAAGTTTAGGTTAGTGACAATATTATAAATAATCTTATTTCTTAGGAGACTCTGGATATTCTCTAAGACCATGGCTACTAACACCATTAGCCAATCCACAGACCAGAGCTGAAGAAGTATTTAATGAAAGGCACAAAAGTATACGATCACTTATTGAACGGTGTAATGGTGTACTCAAAATGAGATTTAGGTGTCTATTAAAACACAGGTTTCTACATTATCATCCAACAGTATGCTCAAAGATAATTAATGCCTGTGCAGTGTTACATAATATGTGTATTGATGCTAATATAGAACTTGAAGAAAACGATTATGCTAATAATGCAGACGAGTTTGGTATTTTTGAAAATAATTTAAACATAGTGGAACAAATAAATGTTAATAACCCTGATCTACAAGCTGGGAGACAAATGCAAAGATGTATTATTAATAATTATTAACAGTTATACTCGCAGTTATATAAAACAAGGATGTTTTTGAAAAATTATTTTTGTACTTTATTATTAAAATAATATATAAATAATAACTTTTAATTTTATTTATAAAAAGAAATAGCCAAAAATAACATTAAATTAGGCATTTGATTTAAATTTTGTTGCCAAGTCTTCAAGAGCTTTGGCTTGTCTTTCCATAATAAGTAATTTACTCTCGCAGTAATATTTCTCAAATTCAAACTTCTGCTGCTCAAATGCCAATCTCTCTTCTGACAGATTCGCTAAAGATGCTATCGACTTGGCAGATGTAATCAAGCGATTTGCTGCAACTGTTCGTTTTTTTGTTTGATTTGGGGTATCTAACAGGGTGTTTTTTTTTCTTCAGTTATATCAAGCATATTATTATTATCTTCTGTAAACTTAGTGTTTGGTGGAAATGCATCTATTGGCAAGGTTTCCATATGTTCGTCCTTATAAATAAATTCGACTTGGGATTCAGTAACATAACTATCTCCCGTTATTGATGTGGGGTTTATAATGGAAAGAACTTTCTCCTCTACTGGCGTAATTTTTCCTATTGGCGGAGGTTAAACAGGCTTTTTTTTGACTTTGTACGGCTTTTTATATCTTGCCACGTCTTTCGCCATTGTTTCCAATCCTTTTGTCCACCAGGAATTGCATTTAGTTTTAATGCTATTAATCTCCACTTTTTTTCTGAATCTTTGTAGCTAAGCTTATTGGTGAGCTTTCCCGATAAAAGATCAGAATCTTCTGTAACTAACTGAACTAAATCATCTTTTTGTTGTTGGCTACAATATTGATGTTTACCTTTCTTTTCCTCCATATTTAAATACTATCAACCAGGTTAAAATATATAAAAATGGCACAAACGCACAAACCAGTATTTACCACAGAACTCGAACAAAGGTATTTACTATTTACTGTACTAAAATAATTTTATTTTGACATCTATAATCTATCTATCAAATCATCATAACCCTAACGGCCCTGTCAAAATAGATCAAAGAACTCTATTTGCTATGCTGCCACTTCCTGTCCTTCGAGAATATCTCGAATACGACAAAAAGATTCGCATTGTGATCGAGAATACAGTTTTGTGTATTCGTTCGACATGACACGTGCGACATTTGTCGAATTCGACATTTTTAAGCGAGATTCCAAAATTGTTTCCCTAAATCACTGTGTTGAGAACATAAGAAGATAGTAAATTGTAAAATAATATTAGAGCTTAAAGCTTAACTTAAAAGAAAAAGTCTGTCTAAACCTCTACAATTTGTTAATGTTGAGAGATACCTTTTTTGTTCAATTCATTATTAACCACTGTAATAAATGGCTATTTCCTAAACAATGTTTTCTTTTGTGGAGTTTTTATTTTGTGAAGAGTTTTCGTATAGAAAGGAAGTTTTAAATATATTCATTATCAGAATTGTGAGCACTAATTTTTTTTAATACTAAGACAAAACACCGTACATACCTAAGATTATAAAGTTGTATGCTGACACATATACGCTTGTTACTTTATTTATAAATGTTAAAAATGACATATCTGTGTAATGTCTCACCGTAAATAGCGGTCTACCATCTAGTTTTCATGAGCAAAAATAATGACCAAATAACATTCAATCTTGTAAAGTTAAAAAGTGAAAAAAATGCGACATGGAACTGTGTAATATTATATTTCGCCAGTTTTAAAAGATAGTCTATCAGTTCTCGGTTAGGGCCAATTTTATAAAGTCAACATAACAAGTTATTACCTGACTGATCACTCTTAAATTGAACTTTGTTATCAATCTCACATTATAATGTGAAACACAATTTCCAGTTTAAACCAACTTTATAAAATTGGTCCTTAAGCCGATAGTTAGGTACTTACTATTAATGGCATTTGAGCGAAATGATATATGAAATGAATACACTGCATAAATCCTGTAGTTGTATAAAAATCATTTGGGTTCTTGTATTGATCTAAAGAACTAATGCCACAATAAATGCAAAATAATACAAAACTGAAAAATCGTACATAGTACCAAGTGCTTTTGGGCTTTGGTTTAAAATTTGTCGTGGTTATGATATAGGATTTTAACAAAAATACATCTGAAAATATTGTCACTGGCATAACAAGTTCTTTAAATTTCATTTTTGATAGTAAACAATGTATATCACCCCAATCGTTGTTTTATATGTATATATACTAAGTTTTAAATGAATAAAAGCTTCTTTTTATATCTAACGACAAAACTTTTTTAACGCTTTGAAACATTCTTATAATAATATTTACAAAATAGTTTTCCATTAGGGTATTTTCCATTAGGGTATTTTCGATACGCGTATGGCATTTATAATGATTACTCAAAAAAGCCTAAAGCTTGGCGCACACGGTGCTTTGAATTAGTTGCATGTGTTACAATGTAGATTCGCGTACATAAGCGAAGCGCGACGCGTCGCATCGATGCGGTTGAGATTGTAAGGTTCCACGCTAACTTATATTATGCGCGGCGAAAACGGCGTTTTGGATTATTGATCGTTCAAATATTTCTTTGCTCCAGTAAAAGACATTCGCAAAGGGGTGACCACCCTTCTGGAGGGTTGAAACCATAGACATATAAAAAAAAACAGAGACAAAATTGTTTACATATTATCCCAATCATACCGATTTTTAACAGAAAGCGATGATAATAAATTCCTGCGGATTGCCCTAGATCTACCTCCTGTGTTTTAAAATAAAGGGTATACCTATTCATAGTATAATGAGTACATTTTTATGTCTACTTAACTATGAATACTAAATTATTAGTGTGCTTTTTTAAATCAATATACGCAATTTCTACTTTTAAAATTAATTAGTTCCAAAACTTTCTCTAAAGCTCCTCTTAAATCTGGGCCTCCTGGGCCCTTATATTCCCGAGGTTCCCTGACCTCCCAAAACAATAACACCACTTGCCCTCCCGACTGAACCCGCTTTAAAAGAAAACCACTATACCTTGTTTAAGAATCGTCGAAAATAATCCCTTAACTCAACCTTCACTAAAGACCACTAATGTGACAGCTTACACACAATTTTTTCAGGAAAAATTTTACCCTTAAGCTTATCCCAAAAATAATTTTAACTTTCGCTACTATGAAAGCAGACGAATCGTTCCGGCACGGCTTCTCTAAAAGCCCGCGTCCAAGGGAGTCCGTTTTCACTTTAACTTTGCTCGGTTTTAAGAAATTTTATCGTTGAACGACGGTATGATACCACCTGATTACTCATCACATTAAAAGATTTTTTTAAATTTTGATTATTAGGCAGCAGGCTCTCAAATATTTTCTTTAAATACATTTGTAGCTGACAATTTTAATTCTGTCTGTTTTGGGAAAATAACTTACAGTTAAAATGATTGCTAAACAATACAATGACATGGTGAAAACAACTGGGAGACTAAGAGCGTTTTCACACGGCACCATATATCGCGCGCGACAAATGGTCGCAATATTGCTTTTACACCAAATTATGTGTTTTCTAATGAGCCATTTTCACACACAAGCGATATTAGAGAACACATAATTTGTTGTAAAGCAATATTGCGACCATTTATCGCGCGCGATATATGGTGCCGTGTGAAAACGCTCTTATGTCGGGTTACACAAAGAATTTTCATAAAAACTAACCAGCCACTTTGACGGTGATATACATGATAATGGCATAAATACTTTTTTTACAATCACAGGGTTATGGTTTTAATTTAGGCAAGTTTGATTGTGAGTAAATTATGCCTGCCAATGTCATTTATATCTGAGTCAAATTTGCTGGTTAGTTAATTATTGTTAAAAATAAGTAAACTGATTTTGGTTTTCAAGAGCCCATATCAAGATTCAATCATTCCGTTCTATTTTCAGTTTAATGGGTGGGATGTCTTTTGGACCACTAAGTACAATGTGGGTGACTTTACTTTATGTTTTTTTTATATAGTGTGATGGCTAAAATATCAAGCTCTGTAAAATCTGGTAATTTTAAAATTGATATTTCTAAAATAAAATGTTTTGAAATCTGAATTTTATTATTGTGTTGGTTACAGCTTTATGTTAGGTACCTACTTACTGTACCTACTACAGCGAAGGGCCGTTCATGTCAATTGAAAATAAAAAAAAAATTAAAAATCGTTATATTCTATAAACCCACTTTCTCGACTTATTCGAGAATACGAAAAAGTGTTGATTACAGATTAATGTTACAGCTCAACGCCGTGTCAATTAATAGTATATTACATACCGAAGAGGGAAGTGTTTCATTACTGTCGAGAGATTAGTTAGTTATCCGAGACGCGAAGCGTCGAGGTTAACTTTAACCTCGTGACAGTAATAAAAACTTTCCTTTGAGGTTTGTATACTATTTTATTTACAACCACACTGTTGAAAATTAGATAATGTTTGATTTTTTCAAAAAATGTAGTAAAAATTATTGTTTTGACGCCAAACAAAAATATGCTGGTTGCATTGCCTTTAAACAAATTTGAATTATTTATCTCGTTCTGTCAAATTTGTGTTAGAAAAAACCCGAAATGTTATCGAATAGTGAGAATGAAAATTATTTCATGACAATAGAACTCAAAGAGGTTGCAGAAAGAACAGAAGCAAGTTTACTTCCGGGAGAAAAGTAGGGGGCGATATGAAAAAGCATTCAAGGTATATGAAAATTGGTGTTTAGAAAAAAACACAAAGAACATCGCATCGGAGACAGTCTTTATGGCATATTTTAGTGACATGGCAAAGGAAAAAAAGCCCTCTACTCTTTGGGCTATCTACAGCATGAAACTTCACACTATCCGGGCGGTCTCTTAAAAATTTTGGTTAAAGCCTATAATAAGTCAAATTTAACCATTAATTTTAACAAATAATGTGATAATGTTTAATTATTATTGTTAATTGTCTTGTTGATATACGCTCCTTGTATAAGAATTTTTAAATCAAGATATTACATAAATATTTTGCTTTATTGAATGAGTGGGAGAAATGAGAGAAGAACAAGAATTAGGGAAATGAGTGAGGGAAATGGTTGAGGGAAGTGGAAGAGGGAAGTAGACGTAGCTAATGTGACACTTTCAAACTTTTAATAGGGTTGTGATGTCAACATTACATGTATGGTTGTAAATAAAATACAAAAATATTGCCTATTACGATTCCTAGCAGCATAATTGGCAATATAAAGATGTTTGGAAATAATTTTTTTTATTGACAAACGCTACACTGCGCTGTAATCCGAACAGTAGTACCTAACACAAAGCTGTAGATATATATTTTCCATCCGAAAAGGAAGGGGGAGAGTTAGTAGGTTTCATAACACCTAACCTAATTGCTATATCACAATTTTCGGAATTTAATTTTTGTTTAACGGCACTGCGCTGTACAGTAGGTACCTAACATAAAGCTGTAACCAACATAATAATAAAATTCAATTTTCATGGCTTTGTATTTTAGAAACATCAAGAGATTGATATTTTAGCCAGCACCGTGTACGAAAATTACATAAAGTGAAGTCACAGACATAATTAGTGGAAAGACAGCCCATATCCAATAAACTGAAAATGATGAGAATATGGGCTGATTAAATTAATTTATTTTGATCAAGGATATTAAAGCAAAGGGGATACGAAGTTGAGTCACAGTCTTTGACGCACAAATAATGCCCATTATTAGCTCCATTGTAAACAACTTTTTAGAAAAACACTCGGTGAGTTCGGAAAATTAGCATAATTTACCTTTGTCGTTTTGTGTTAATTAGACAAGGACGTCAGATGCGTTCGAGTGTTCAGGACGTGTTTTCTATTGAGCCCTTTTTGGGACGCCCGTCTTTCATATCTGTTTAACGTTTATCAATACCTGATTAATATCTTTAATGTATATGTTGGTTTTCAGTGTTTCTGTGTTAAATTTAAGTATTTTTGAGTGGAAAAAGCAACTCGTAATAGTGTGTGTAAAGTGTACGGTAAATTAGAAATGAAAGAAATAGAAAAAGTACGCCTTTTGCAGTTTAAATGCTGTGACGAAAACCCACCAATCATTTTGAAGATTGCTATTTATTCTTCACGATTCAGATCTATCAGTACCGACTGCGCGTTTAGATTGGCAATATATTGTTTTGGGAGACAATGGACACACACATCATCAGGTAGATCCGAAGATATGTGGGGATTTAAAAGTTATAGCAATTTTAGCGGGACTTCATGGAAGATTTACAAAATATTGCTGTTTTCTTTAATGTCCAAAATCTTATATGACATAATCGGCTTAGTTTGATGTCTAGTATCTCCAGTTACTCTACGGCCCATAAGTTACCGGACACCCTGTATAGGTACTGACTTAAACACAAGACTATCGTTCTTGAACTTGAACAGAAGACTGAATTTGAGAATTTAGAGTTTTAAAAATAAAAACGTTTTGCTTTATTTTAAGTCTTTTCAACATTAATTGAAATTATTAATTATTAAATAGTCATGTTATTTTTTATTACTAAATTTTCAGTTAGGTTTTCAAATTCAAGGCTATAAAGTTAACTATTAAAAAACTGGTCGCTTTAATACATTACATTACCCATTTCCTATTAGATAAGAACTCTGGTACATAAGTTCAAAAGTCATAAGTTTGTGTGAAAGTTCAAGTTATATTTATTTATATTGATTTTAAAGTGCAAAATCATCCAATATCTACCTTTTAAAGCCAATTTCCTAAATTACACTTAGTTTATATTAAAAATAGCTGGGTTGTGTGGATCCAGGACCTAAGAGAAGTTAAAAAGTTGTTGTTAGGGATAAGCATGGTCAACAGTTCGTTTCTGATAAGTTGAAAATTAACCTTGGTGTACCACAGGGAAGCATTCTAGGGCCACTTCTGTTTATTATTTATCTAAATGACCTACCTACAATTTTATTAAGCCCACTTGTATCCATCGTAAATTATGCCGACGACACCAATCTACTAATTAGAAAGAAAAATATCATTGATTTATTAAGTATCTCGAAAGAACAATTCTTAATAGTAAAAAAATGGTTCCACGACAATGGCCTTATTCTCAATACAGAAAAAACACAATGCTTAATTTTTAAGACATCTAGAAATAAAAAAAATACTCCTAATTCTATTACTATAGATAGTTCAAATGTTGATATTGTTGAGACTTGCCAATTTTTGGGTATGCACATCGATGCAAATCTTAAATGGAATACCCATACAGACGCCCTTTGTAGAAACCTTTCCACATCTTGTTATATGCTCAGAATAGTGTCTAGATATCTAAACTTTAGTATTTCTCGTATGATATATCATAGCAACTTTTTATCCTTACTCCGTTTCTATATAATATTCTGGGGTCACACATCGGGTTTGGGCAAAGTCTTTATCTATCAAAAGAAAGCTTTAAGAATTCTACTAAACATGAGTTATATTCAGAGTTGTCGTGGAGTATTTAAAACGCAAAAATTGTTAGCAACTCCGGGTATTTATATTTATGAATGCATTTTGTTTTTCAAAAAGAATTAAGGTAAATTCACTCATTTAAAAAAAGAACACACACATGATACGAGAGGTAGACTTTTTGATTATAATTTTCCAAAACACTCTTTAACATTGACGGAGCACAGCTGTCACTATGCTGCCATCACTTTTTTTAATATTTTGCCACAGCATATAAAATGCATAAATAATTTAAATAATTTCAAAAAAGAATTATTTATTTATATTAATAATATTGAACCGTATACAATTATTCAGGAATATCTTGATTATAAAAAACAAAATTTGTGATTTGGTACCTGTTATAAATTTAAGTGTATTTTACAATTTTTTGTTGTTTGTAGAATTTAGAATATGTATTTTTGTAATATTTTATGACGTATTTCCAACTTTGTGAATTTTACAAATTTGTTTTGAAATAAATGCTTATCTATCTATCTATCTAATATGCGCTTCTACTGCATGTTTTAAACAATATACAGGGTGTCCCACCGGGAACCGAATCGATCTATATATAGAAAACCATACAAACACTATACAAAATGTGACAGTATGCTGATGCTGATGGGGGCGACCAGGCTAAAATATTTTCATAATGGTGGCACTTCTAGTTATACCGGAAGTAAGTATCAACTTGCTTATTTCAAAATGGGACACCCTATATATTATTACATTTTTGCATTCTACTCAAGATTCTAGACAGATTTTGTATACCATGTCCTATACCTATGTCTAAACGTTTTTGACATATTTGAATTTTTATGTCAAAAATGACGTTTGCAAGCCTTAGAATAATTATCAATTTTTTCTATAAAGAAGCCTTATTTATTTAATTTAAGTGGGATTCCTTGTTATAAAGGACCTGCTTTAATAGATTTTTTATAATATTTTGATAACTATTAATACACGGTGTATAAAAAATAAGATTAAAAATGAAAATGAAAAAACTGTCAAAAGTCCAGATTTTCAAATGGAAACACCCAAATTTTATAATTATTTCTAATTTAGCATTAAAATTAAGGGTAAGTTTGTATAAGGTTGTATATCCCAAAAGTTCTTAGTTTTCGAAATATTGCCAATTTAATGTTTTTATATGGGGATTTTGCTCTAGATTTTTAATTCAGTTACTCTTAGTTTGCTATGGCGGCGTTGAAAAACAATCAAATGCTAAAAAAATCTATGACGCTGTCACTTAACATTATTAATAATCATTCCCGGGCGCTTAAATTATACAAATGAAGATTATTTAAACTTATTTATTATTTATGGAGAATGTGATAAAGTTATATCATGTCACATTTGCCATTCGATATCCGCAAGAACAGAAGCCATCACAATGTGCTTATTAATAATGTTTAAATGGTAAGTGACAGCTTTATAGATTTTTTAGCATTTAATTGTTTTTCAACGCCGTCATAGCCAACTAAGAGTAACTAAACCTAAAATCTGCAGCAAAATTCCCATATAAAAATATTAAATTGGCAATACTTCGAAAACTAAGAATTTTTGGGATATACAATCTTACCCTTATTTTTAATGCTAAATAAGAAATAATTATTAAATTCGGGTGTTTCCTTTTGAAAATCTGGACTTTTGACAGTTTTTTCATTTTAATTTTTAATCTAATTTTTTTAAACACCCTGTATTAATAGTTATCAAAATATTATCAAATATCTATTAAAGCAGGTCTTTTATTACAAGGAATCCCACTTAAATTAAATAAATAAGGCTTCTTTATAGAAAAAATTCATAATTATTCTAACAGCGGGTTGCACGAAGCAAAATTAGTTAGCCCTGATTAAGAAACAAAATTTATAAATTGTGTGGCAACGCATACTTCGTTGTGGTGCGACAGCGCCTCAAATACGGAAAGAAATAGGTTAGGAGCTGTCAGTTGGAAGTGTCAAAAAGTATTCCGAAATTCCGAATGTTTGCATAAAATTTAAATTGGAATAAAGCAGAGTTTTTTTAACAACAAATTATGGAAATACCAAAAGCATATTATGAAAAGATAAAAGGGACAATTCATTGATGATTACAACACGAAGTAAGTACCCACAAGTTATAATAATATAGTAATTATTATTAAACCAAAATAAGAACTTTTTTCTTAAATAATGGACACTGCGACTAGCTTAGTTGATATTTTCATAAAGTATGTTTTAAAATTAGCATAAGATAAGCTTCTCACAAAAAAACTGTAACCAGTTATTTGTTATGTTTATATTTTGTATCATATTTTAGCTGCTCAATTATGAACCAAACCAATGATAAAATGTATGCCAGGTAAACGTATGCAGAGTTAAATTATTATGAAGAAGACATAAATTGGCACTGATATTTTTTTATACCCATATGGCTTGAAATATAGAAAACATTCTCCTATACCTATCCCAGAACTTGCACTAAAATATTATCTTAGTAAGGGAATAAAGAAAAAAGTGCACTTAATATTACAAATATACATGCATGCCAGCACTTTTGAAATAAGAAATCATCCTCCCACAGGTAGGTAATAGAATAATTGTACTTAGTTGAATTATTAAAGCCTATAATATTTACTTTACTGATTGTTCCGATATACCGTCTCACCTGAAATGATTCAGTCTCCAGTACCAGTTTTATTGTTAACATAATATTACAATAAATTATAAATTTAAAACATGTTAGAAAATGGCTTCTTTTAAATTATAGTTTAAAAATATAATTAACAATTATTTATGTCTCTTGTTTTATTGTAGGCACAGACAGACAGTGTAGCGAGTAGCCCAAACTGTTATTGCTATTATACATTTTTTATATCGCTATTTAATGTTTATTCTTAGCTTTATTTTGATAAGCTGTTGCAGAATAATTTTTGCTAGAAACAAATTGACTTTATAAATTCTAAAATAATTTAAGGACATTAGAATAACACACAATAAAATTGTATATAGTTGCCAAAAATTACAACAATTTGAGAGTGCGGCCCAACTTTTTACACTAGTCCCTTTTAAAGTTTTTTTCTGGTTATGTATATTGTGGCATTTTGAGTAAAGTATAGATCCAAAGAAAAATCTATAAGACCTCTTTGATTGAAGTTCGAAGTTGACTTGTCAACCTATAGCACTTAAAATATTTTTTTAGTATCGTTGATTGTTTTAGAGGCCAAAAACTAACATATATTTCTTGAAACATGGCTTTTTTAATATAATACAACTGGAACTGAACTGAAAATTTAAGAGCCAAGATAATTTAAGGGGGCACCACTACTGCACGAGACAAGTGGAAGTTTTGCAGGTGCCCATTCCCCATACTTTTCTGGTAAAAAATTCCATCTTTTATACTGGCAAAAAAGTATTTAACCACTTACCAGCTGACATTAGATCTTTGAGAACCCTTAAAAGATTCAAATCGGCTGTGAAAGGGCTTTTGCTAGAGAAAGCCTACTATACCGTTCCAGAGTTTTTTAATTTTAATGATAGATTTTAATTGTTTTGTATACCTTGACCATGAACTATCAGTTCTAACACTTCTAACTGACTTATTTTTTTTAACCTTTGACTGTTTTACTAGTTTTTGTGTTGTTAACTTTGTATGTTTCTTGTTATATTATAGTTCGGTCATATCGTACAGCATTGGCCATTAGCATTAAGGGTATCTATGTTTTGTGATGATATTATATGTATAAGTAAATACTAGTGTATCTAGGCTTAATTACTTTGTCAGCAAGAATGTATTCTTTGGACAATAAACGATTTTAAATTAAAAGTAAAGAAACAAAACTGAAGATATATTTTTACTTTATTGCAATATAGGCCCTACTCGAGGCTTCATGAGTCAAAGTAAAAAAAAAATTAAAGCACAAGTTATCCGCAAAGCATATTATGTAGATATACCTAACATATATACAAATAGTGCAGTGAAAAATAATTACTATGTAGTTTATTTTTTATTAGTAATTATTTTATTTATTTTTTGTTTTAGAAGCACTAAACATTTACACAGAAAAATGATAGAACTGGAAATGAAGCAGGTTTAAAGGATCATTTCTCGAATATTCAATATGAAATGTTTATACGTATGTTAAAAAAGTATTTGTTCATGATTAAAAAAAAAATAAAATAAAATTTTTAAGTGACAAAAAGTACTTGGGTTTTTATGAATAAAATATTTTGCAAACCTTACACGATCATTCAGGCTGACAGGCTTGGTAAAGAAATTACAGTAATGTTACCGATTGTGTAAGGACAAATTTCAAGAATTGATTGCCATGGCTGATGTAAATTTTCATTAGAAGCAAAACTACGGCGGGAATGATTGATATCCCTCAGGACTGTCATTCTGAATGAAATCGTATAGGCTCTTCATTTCGCTTTTAAGGGTAGCGTTTTTATACCTTCAAATTCAGAACGTTTTTAAAGTAAGGGCTGTGGAGTATAGGTGCTTAAAAGTAGGGATACGAGATCGATATACGATATTTTTGTTGAGAATCGATACATAATACTGTATCGATAAAAAAGAATCCACAGATCATGATTTGAACAACTCGGTAGGAATGCAAATGATACTTCATACTTTTTGAATGATACAGAGTAAAATGTATCGATACTCATTATATATCAAGGACCTTTTATTTTTAGAAGTCACTTTTAATACAAGGTGGGGAAATAGTAACTAAGCTTTTTTAAACTTTTTTTAATGAACTCACAGCTTACGTTTATTATAGGGGGACCGTGTATCGATATTTTGAGTATCTTTTCCAAACAGATACTTGCTTGTATCGATACTTTTGGTGTATCAGACATCCTTACTTAATAGAGGAGATGTCACTTACGGATCGGAAAGAAGTTTTGGCAACAAGAACAATTTTTTAGAGGTTGCTTTGACCGGAAGAAGAGTTTTTCCCAAAAGGAAGGCGACTAAAAAAAAAGTGACCTCCAGAAAAAAAAAACGTATCCCGGCTCTAAAAATCTTCTTACTCTCAAAGGTAACTTCTAAAAAAAAATTCTGACCCTTCACACACCCTATACTATTTGTAAAAAACATCCATTTGATAAAAATCGGGGGGGGGGGGGGGGGGGGGGGGGGGGGGGGGGCGCAGACGAAATTTGATTTAGCACTTGAATAAAAAATTGGTCACAATCGTTCAGTGGCGGGTGCCAGGATTTTTGGGATGGGTGGGCACAAGCGGAACCATGAGTGCCCACCCTGGTGCCCCCCCAAAATTGATGGATCCGTGTAAGGGACTTAGCTATAAAAGAGAACGATGACCTTTTTGTTTTTTGACATCACTTAGAAAAGAGGAAGGTTTTGTTTGTGGCTGCCTATAGCGTCGGGAGGCCGGGACCTTTTTTTTTTTTTTTTGAAGTTACTTTTATTTTGGGTAGTGCCCACTCAAAAATCACCGAGCCCATTTGTGTCCTCTCATCCCAAAAAGCCTGGCGCCGCCACTGAGTCAAATACCCCTTCCCCCACAGCAATTCCATTACAAAACCGATTTTCACAATTTTGGGTGGGGGGCCAGTGCCCCCCCCCCTGGCGCCACGGCTGTATTACAAAAGTACCGTTGTGTTTTGAAAATTGTGGTTTGAAAGTATACAGATGGAAATTTCTATAGTTTTAACTTAATTTGACTAAAAAATTTCTTCTAAAGGTTTTTTTAAAATTAATAGAAAACATGACAATTTTTTACAGATCAATTATACAAGGAAGAGAGAGCCCCCTGCTCCTCTAAAAATATTTTTCTGTACGCCCATATCTCATTAATCAATCAGAGCCAATTCTATTTTGTTTCGGGCTCGACCAAGATACCGGCACGTACTGCCTGTTGGGCTATGAGAATATTCAACTCACGCACCCTTTTATTTTCTGTGCAATCATCTGTCATTTGTTTTGTCTTTTGTTTTAAAAAGTAAACAAAGTAGACTGTAGAGGTTTTTTCATATTTCTGTTTCTAAATTAGCGAGAGAGTCCTGTGGCAAGAAAAAAAATTGAATATGAGTGCCTTCACTTATTTCCTGATTTTGCCTCTAAGAAAAATATTGGCGACTGCCTTTAGACTGCCTGTTTCACGAGAAATACAAATTCCTGAGCAGGTTCTACAGAAAATTTTGATGGACATATAGCTATTTAAATACATCTGGAAGTGATGAAAACTAGTAAACATGTTTGTTGTTTGTTTAAAAGGTCCAATTTGGACATAGAAGGGTAATAATTAAGAAATAGTCCGCTGGAATAAAGTTAAAGTATTGCAAGGAGTAATCAAAATCACAGTTTTACTTAAGAGGTTCTTAAAATCTGACTAATATTGGTTTGATAAGATCGAGGATAAGATATAGAGATTATAGAGAAATTAGAGGATAATTTCATAGATAATTAATTAAATAGACCTTAAACTAATCATATTATCCAAATTTAAAAGTAAAAGTGCTAGATTTCCCTAAAAAAATCCAATAATATTGGAAAATACTTGAAACCAATAACTTTAATCGATGTATGTTGCCCGATTAAAGTTATGTCTTCGTTAACTAACGAAAGTGATAAGAAACAAGTGAAAATGTCGACATCTGTGAATTTTTAGTGGCATCTGCCAACTAACTGTCACTTTTTCTCTGAAAATTATGTTGACAGTCCCTTAAAAAAACAAAATTTAATCGGTTACTAGGAAGATTTAACGGTAGTTATGGAGTTAACGATCGTTAACTCTAAAAAAGCTTTGTGCAACCCGCTGTAAGGCTTGCAAACGTAATTTTTACATAAAAATTCAAATATGTCAAAAACGTTTAGACATAGGTATAGGACATCTGCCTAGAATCTTGCGTAGAATGCAAAAATGTAATAATATATAGGGTATCCTATTTAAAATAAGCAAGTTGACACTTACTTCCGGTATAACCGGAAGTGCCACTATTATGAAAATATTTTAGCCCGGTCGCACCAATCAGCATACTGTCAAATTTTCAAAATTTTCCTATGTATAGTTTTCTATATATAGATCGATTCGGTTCCCGGTGGGACACCCTGTATATTCAAAAGAAAAATGTGTGCAGTTTTAAATTTATCTTTAAAAAACTGTTACGTATAGCGTTTTGACAATTATTATAGCACACGCGCTCCTCCTTATTTCAGTCCAGAGCGAAGACGAGAAACGAGAAACTTTAGTAATTTCTCAGCTTTGGTGGAATTTACAATAGCGACACATTCAGTGGACCGGTGCTCAGTTATTTAACCATATCGCGGCGTAACATTATTTGGTGTCTTTTTGTGGATTACTATTGGATTACAATAAAAAAGATTTTGTTTAAGGTAAGAAACACAAATATTATTTAAATCAACATTTTTGCTTAATAGATTTATAAATTATTTTGTCTTTTATTTATTTAGGTTTCTTAAAAATGTAAAATCAACTTAGGCCATTCATATAACGTTTTTTTAGGGGAGACTAAAACATTGTCGCCTTTTGTTTTGGCTCCCTAACTACTTCAAAACGTTAGTTCGAGAGTTAAAAAAAACGTATCTTCTTCCTCAAAACTTCTTTGATGGAAAATTACTTTAAAAAAAAACGTAACGTGTCACCTTAACAAGAAAAAAGTTTTCGTACCCAACACTTGAAAAAGAAAGTCGTCTGCCACCAAATCTGGTTGGAATCTCCATATTATATTTATGGTGATTCACGTTGAGTGACCTATTAGAATATTTCGGAAGCGAGTAAGGTTATCTCTTTAAATATTTATTCGCTCTACGTAATCTTAATTTTTCTCCAACAACCAAGCCCTTTCCAAGTGACCAGAGTATTTTAATTTCCGTTCCCAAATACTGAATATGACAAAGTGGGATTTAAACTTAGAAGATATTGAATTTTTGGAAAAAGGCTTAAAGTTTTGCCCTACTCAAGAACTTACACAAACAAATATAATCCCTTATCACAGAATAACCCGGATTTTATGTCCGATATTAGAGGTAAGTTTTCACTTGCTTTAAAAGAGTTTTCAAGTAATAATACAGAAAACAATTAAATTTCATATTAAAAATTTATTTATTAAACATATTAATATTTTTGTAATAATAAAATACTTATTTATTTATAAATTTAAAACTTTGACTTGCTTCTGGGGAAGGCTGATAAAATAAATTGCATTATCATTCTTGAAAGAGTCTTACATCAAAAAGGTTACAGCTTTTTTATGAAAGTTTTGTTACTTTAAATAAAGATGTGCAAAAAATATACTGAAGAACTTAAGACATTACTATCCAAGCATCAAGATGTTTTTAATACTTTTAACTGCCCCAAACCAAGAATTCCAAAGAATCCTATTACACCTTTTCTGTATGGTATGGCTAAAATTCATAAAGATGACAAAACTATCCGCCCTGTTGTATCTGTATAGAATTAAAGTGTAAAAATAAAAATTATATAAAAGTTAAGTTGAGGGTTGTACGCCTGGATCTTGGGTCAGGACCCTTAAGGAGGATGGTACCTATCCATTACTACCAACAAAATTTCTTGTACTCCTGTAGGAGAACAATCATAGAATTAAAAATGTAAAAATTAAAATAATTATATAAAAGTTAAATTGAGGGCTGTACGCCTAGTCTACGGGAGTGCAACAAATTTTGTTGGTAGTAATGGATAGGGCCTGACCCAGGCAGCCTAGATCTTGGGTCAGGACCCTTAAGGAGGATGGTACCTATCCATTACTACCAACAAAATTTCTTGCACTTCCGTAGGAGAACATATATTAATGATTTCTCGAAAAAAAAACGCCTTGGATTCTTAATGCGTCATCATGGATATAAAAAATATAAGGTGTCAAAAAAATAGGCGAAAATGGCATATTTCATTGCAAGTTTTGTAAGTTATTTTATCATTTTGCGATTTAAAATTTGGGATAAGAGATAGCTCGAAACTTCTACAATACAGTGTTATAAAACAGATAGCTCCAAATATATATTATTTATAGATGCATTTTTTATTTTAATAGCCGTGGGCAATAAATTCTATGCTAAATTTTTTCAATTTTCAATGTTCCGTTTTTAAGTTGCCGATTTGCGATATGCGGCTTTTTAAATACGGTGACAAAACTTAAATGTTAACTGATGTAGATTAAGTTAGATTAGAGTGGCAGACCTTTGGCTCTGACAAAACAGTCTCACATAGTCCTATCAGGTCAGTTGTGATACCACACGTGTTCCGTCGAACCCACTTTATCCGATCTCTGATGTTAGTGCGGCGTACACCGCAGTAGGATTTAAACAACTCATTCAAACCAGCCACTACTATTCAGAAACCTGCTTAGTCGTCCAAGTTGTAACTAATTTTATTTTTTTATAAATAAAATAGTAGGTTATAAAATTAAATCCATTTTTTAATTTAATGACTTTTTAACCAAGGTTACCCTAGTTATAATAATTTCAAGTATAATTTATTTTCAAATTTTTCGTTAATTTATAATGTTATCCAAGAAAATCTAAGACATCGAACAAAAGCGTAGTAAATAAAATAATTTAATTGTAGCAGCGTTGCTGAAAGTATCAATAGCGGCGCAGTCGAAAGATAACTCGCGATGTGGTGCTTTTGTGCTGAGATGAATATTATAAAGGGACAGAGATTCTGCAATACGACATACAATGAATACAATAGTGCTGTATTTAGTGGAACTAGAGAAGCAAGCTTAATGCCATTTAAAACTCGCTATTTATCAGCGTCGGCATGGGAAGTGCTGTTTGTGTTTCGGACAAACTGCACAATCTGTATCTAATACTGTTAAATCATGCACATGGGATATTGGCATAAGAATGGGGATCTTGACCAAAAGTATAAGAACAAAAGGGATTTCCCAGACATAAAATTGTTAAAGGTAGCAATAGGAAGAAAGGCGTTAAAAATGTTACTGTTTCAATATGTCTCATAATTTAGGAAGGAAAAATAAAACCATTGTTGATTTAAAATTATCCATTAACTAAAAATTCAGAATTAAAGAGATCATAATTTCTTAAATGTAACGGGTACTCAACGATTGCGCGGAGTAATTGTATGCCTTGAAGATAAGATTGGTTAATAATAGGCTATTGTACAAGGTAAAGGAAACTCAACGTCTTCTACACAAAATTCATTATTTTGCCCTACAAAGGGCCAGCTGGTATAATCATCAGCACCATAAGGTGCTAAAAAACTATTTAAAGTTGAAAATATCCAGATAAGGAGTATACGTAATTACAGACTTACCTCAAGAGCCACATTTTCTTAAGGAGAAAATTTAAATTACACTTATGAGAACCCCTAAATAAAGTAGACAGAAAAAGGAATAATCTTTTCTTTTGCGTTTTAACATAGTTAAGGGGGTTTTAATAGATAAAATTTAGAAACTTTCTTTTAATCAAACTCTTCACAGTGCGTGGAGGCACACACACTTAATGGAATCTAGTAAAACAGGTAGGTATCTATAATTTGACAGAAGTAAATCAGAAAGTGTTTGAAATCTACGCCATCTAACCGGTAGCGTCTAAACTTAAGGTTTTAAAAGAAAGTGAAAATCATTGCAACATCAAATGATAGTAGTAAATCCATATATAATCTATTTATTAGTGTCAGTGGGGATAGATGTTATGTTCTGCATCAAGTTATCCCTAGCTTCTGCGGATACGCCAATACCACAGAAAAATGATAGGTCGTCGCTGTCGCTATACCAGAGAGGACACTTCGGGTTCTGACCAATCAGGATTTTTTTCAAGATGGCGGAGGCGACACCGGGTGCCATAGCAACCTGGCCGAAATTAGGCATTTTCATTGGCTTGGTATCCCCCTGATTTATGAATGAAATAGTATTTGTACTACGATGTTTGGCAGCTTCTAAGTTCTCTAACCTTACTATTTCTAGTGTTGCTGGGACTTTATATGATGAAGCAAAGCCATTGATTTATTTGATATTATTTTGTGATAAAGATATTTTATTATATTATATATCTTTGAACAAGACTAAATTTGTTTTACAGTTACAGTATGTACCACAGAGTTTCTTTTACTTTAACAATAGGGACATTAAAAGAATTGGTATAGATTTAATTTTATCAAGGCTATAGGAGCTTTCAACAGTTTCAACACCAGTAACACCACAAAATTTTCAACACTATATATAGTCAAATTTTTTTAAGAAAATGCCAAGTCACTTGTCATTTATGGCACCCTGTTGACGTCTGGTCTATTTTACGTTTAGAGGTTGGCTAAAAAGACAGGACCGGACTATTTTTATGTTCCACTAACAAACTAAAAAAATATTTAAATATTAAGTTCCTTATCTCCCATTTTAATTTATCAAAGAAGACTTTACCAAATTTTCTATTTAAATCATGGTTCTTAGCTGTTAAAGCTGAAAGTGATGAGGCTTCATTGAAGGGTTCCTTGGAGGCACAGGAGATGGCCAAGAAAGGGTTTGGTTCCAACAGACTGCTTTTAAATGAGAGCAAAACAGAGAGAATGGTATTTGCACTGAGGGAGGTTGGGACTGTGAATGACTCAGTTGGTCAAGTTAAATTACTTGGGGTTTCACTAGACTTAAAAGCACAATGGGATATGCATGTTGAGGCTGTAACCTCAAAACTAAATAAAACTATATATCTGCTGCGCCGCCTTGCAGAGAATGTATGTAAAGTACTTAGAACAGCATATTTTGCGACCTTTCATTCACAGCTCTCGTATGCCCTTCTTGTGTGGGGCCATGCCTCGGGTGCCCAACGTTTGTTTGGTCTCCAAAGGAGGGCGGTTAGGGTGGTGAGCGGTCTTGGTTATAGGGATGATTGTAGAACAAGCTTCAAGAGGCTTGGTATACTTACGTTACCATCTCTGTACATTTTTGAGAATTTGCTCTTTGTCAAGAAAAATATCCATTTATTTGCAACCCATCAAGACGTGCATGCATATCCTACCAGGAATAAAGGTAACTTAGTGCCAGCTCTATGGCGACTAAAGAGGTGTCAGAATGGCCCAGGATACTGGGCTATAAAATATTTTAATGTGTTGCAAATGGACTTGAGGGAACTACTTTTTCATAGATTTAAGGAAAAAATAAAACAAATTTTAATCTCGAATCCATTTTATTCAAATGAGGAATATTTTAATTATTTTAGTCCATAGTGTACTCTTTGTTATTTTAAATGTAAATTATGTTCATTTTTAAAAAAGGATGTATTTTTGTAGTTTTTAATGTTATATATTCAATGACGTGTGTACATTGCTGTATTGTAATTCTAAACACGAATAAACAATTTGAATTTGAAACTAAAGTTGTCAAGAAACTTTTGGAGATGTTATCCAAATTGGAACAAAAGTCAAGAACCTATTAGGTATCCACTGAATACTACCTAGATATTGTGATAGCAATAATTACTTACAATAAAGTAATGTACTAATAAATTATGATAGTGGCTTAAATATTCGTTAGGTCACTCTGTAGTCCCTTTGCATACCTAAGGAGCTTTTATGACTCTACTCCTTTCTGAAATACACTATAGGCCTATTGGTTTACTTTAAGTTTGTATAAGTAGTATACTTTATGGTTACACTTTTTTGCTTACTGAGTCATTTATTATTGTTTTTATTACTATCACAGTTAACTCATTTGAGGAAGGATCATACCAGTAATTAATACTTTTAATTTTGTTACATGTCATTCATGACTAGATTATAATAATAATTTTTTTATCTTATATAGTATGCTTGTTTAGTTATACTCTTAGATATTATTGTTACTATTATTAATACTATTTGTACCGTTTGACTGTACTCGTACTAATGTACTAGTAAAATAAATATTATCGACAAAGCTTTTAAAAAATTTAACTTATCGACACACTACTTGCCTTTGCCCGTGAATATTAAAGAATGTAATAAATGCCGGTAATACTGCACCAGCTAGGTAGAATACGTAAAACATGGTATATATGGTTAAAATATTGGTATACAAAACAATCACTATGCTTCATTTTAGTTATGACTCTAACTTTCAATCAGAAAACTCTATTTCACAAACTACTAAAATAGTATAATAACTTAACAAAAGACATTACAAACTCTGATTCTTTAAATGCATTTAGACGAACTGCTTTAAATATCGTTAAAGATATATATGATTATGAATTCTGACCACCCGTACTAGAATAATTGTGTGAAAATATTAAAACAGTGTAAGTACACTCGAAGTTGGCAACATTCGGCTGAAAGCTACAGAAATTGTACCAAGAGACAAAAAATAAAATAATTGTCAGGCATGACAGATAATTTGATTACAACCTATTATTATTGATATTAATGTGATACTGATTAATCTGAATCGTCAGAAAAATCGACGTCACTATCATCAACATTAATAATAACAGGTTCCTTCATGGGAGCGATTATTAATCGTTCTTTTTCCCATGCAGCTTTAATCACTTTATCTGTATGACCAATATAGTTTACCCATTGTTCCTTGGATACACCTTGTAGAGCCATCTCCCAGGCTTTCGTGACATCCTTCTCCTCCAAAATATACTCGTCATAAAGTCGCTTGGCCTGACTCCATACCATTTCAATTGCATTAAATTGGCAATGGTACGGAGGGAGACGCAAAACTTCATGACCAGCATTTTGAATGAGTTGGTCCACTTTGTAACTCTTTTCAGCCCGTGATAGCTGATTTATATGCTGCCACAACTCCTGGACAGTGTCAGCTTGAGAGAAGGGTATCTCTTTTTTGATCAACCATTGCTGTAGATCAGCTTTCAACCAGCTTTTGGTTGGCCAGTAATTGAAATAGGGGATCACCTCGGGAGGAGGAGGTTCCCCCACTCCAAAAAAAGCTGTGGGAGCACCTCGGAGGAGGATTGCGCGCGCACTTTTTATCTGATTTAAATATGCCCCCACTCCAAAAAAAGCTGTGGGAGCACCTCGGAGGAGGATTGCGCACGCACTCCTTGTCTGATATTAAATACGCCCCTTTCGTCACAAATAATTTAAGAGCACACTAAGAGGAACTTATATAAAACAAAAATGGCTAGTACAAATTCAACAATAATATAAACTTACCATAAAAAATAATGAGCCACAAGCAAACACACACACATACTTAAAAATTAAATTAGTCCGATGTGGTGCTTGAAACAACATTAACTTGTTGTTCCCAATTGTTATCGCGAGAAACAACCGTAGGAATAGTGTTTTCCGCCCTTATAGAAAACATACTGCTACTGCTAACAAGATTAACTTGTAGATCCCAATTATTGTCCCGACGTAACCGTTCCCACTGTTCAAGGGTCCTTCGAACTAATCTAATAGGCCTAACCACAGGTCTAATTACGCGTTGTCGCACAACACCTTCATTATTCGCATTAGCCATAATATGAAAACAACAAACTCCGAACGAAAAATCAACCTAACTTATGAAAATACAAGTTAAAACTAAAAGATTTCAAAATATTGCAAACAAATTAAACCCTTAACAAGTGGTTGAATTAATTAAAAATAATTACATAGGGTGAATACTAATAGGAAGATGTTTCGATAGATGGTTACAAAGATAGCAAAAATTATAATCTTATATTCACAATTGAAAGCCATCAAACATAACAAATAACCAACGGAGCCATCAAACATGACAAATAACCAACGGAGCAAACAAATATGTAAAATAAATAAATTTATAATTGCATTAAAATTTCATCATCTACAAAACAACATAAACATAATAATTATGTATATTGTATATTCAACATGATATAGGTGTTGAAAAAACACTAAAAGTTGCCAATTAATTGAGAAAAATATAAACTCAAATGCAAGAAACATTGGCGTACTTAATCCACAATAATAAAATTATGAACTATTTACCAAATGACAATACAATTATTCAAAATATCAAAAATCCCAAAGCAGCTACCTTTAGAAAATATATTAACTTAATGTGCCTTATTCAACTTTACATTAAGTCAATAATCAAATTTATGTTAAACACATCTTATTATAAAAAATCTATAAATCATAGAATAAATACTAGAAATGCACTACAAAATAATTTGGTAAGAGAAAACCACAAACATATAATATTCCAGAAGGGTGTTTATCTTAACCAACCAAATCTGAAATGTTTTTTATAATAAGTAAGAAGATGCACACAATATTTTAAATACCAATATGCATCACCATTTTAGCATTAGTAAGATTAACTATTTAGAATTTAGAATAAGTTTGGTAAGTTGCTATATAATATTGCTAAAATAAATAAATAATTTTGTATAAATACATAATAAATAAAACAAGAAACAAAAATTATCTTTTACAAAAACCCTTGTGAAGTATAAAAAAAATTTTGAAACGACACTGACCATTGCAAACTATAAAAGCAGGAAGCAATCAATGTACAACAAGCTAAATTGCATTCAACTTCGCGAATCATACAATGTCCAAATCAATCGAAAATAATAGTGTAGAAAACCTTACAAGTTTGTGTACAAATAGTGACAGAGTTAATATATTACAACATATACGCATAACACAAAAAGAGGTAAATGAGCAAATAGTTAATTCAAACAATTTAAAAATTAATTTGAGCGAATATTTAAATTTTGACAACGTTTCAGACTCTAATATTCCAGACTTTTCAGACATAAATACTAACATTTTTTCAAAAAATTCACAAAATTCATATGACAAAGAATTCTTTGAAAGCACTTCTAAAAATATATTTCATAACACTTCGAATATTGAAGATATTGAATTGAAAAATATCTTACTAACAACGAATCTCGAAGAATTTTCTGAAGAATATTCAGATATTTCAGATTGTGAAAAAGAAATTATAGAAAATTCATCTGAAAACTTATTTAATAAAATTTCTATCAATATTGAGAATAATAATACTAATAATAAACTAAAAAATAGATTAAATAGTGCAAAGGATAAAGCATTATTTCAAATTACTAAGAAACATTTTAAAATATCGAGAAAGAGTATAGCAAAATTAAAATCTTTAGCATTTTATTTAGACTATACTAGCAAATTAGAACCAGAAAAACAAGACTTTCAAAGATTAAATGTTAAATTTTGCGAGTTGGTCGCAACATTATAATAAAAATATTATTAAATCATTCTACACCTAGGGTTAAAAAATAATTTTTATTGTAAGCTAACACATAACCAGACAGACAGACAGAAAAACTAATATTTAAATAGTTGACTGTCTACTATAAGATATCCATTTTCTGACTTAAAACTAGAACAATATGAATTTTGACCAACCACATCAAAATTTTACAAATAATTACCAAAAATTCACCCTCAGACCCAACACCCACCATATATTTAAGTATAATAGTATAATATAATAAAAAAATTTTTTGTTTTAATGTTTTAAATTTAAAATCTAATCAAAACCAATAAAACTGATAAAATTAGTACTAATAATATTCGAGACACTATAATTCAATTTTCATTAAGTGTACTGGAATAAAAATATATTTATAACAAAAGTTGTTAAGAATAGGATATAGATCAACAATATACGACACCATTCCAATTATCCTAATACACTATTTAAACATTCTATAACTAGGTATATTGATTTAATTTAATTAAAAATGTAAAATTATTCTCTTTCTAAGCTCATATTTAATCCCACACACAATGATTTTATTGTTATTGTTGAATGCAAGTTAGCTTCCATAAGAAGAGACAAATAGTTAGTAAGCATAATGTTTCAATGTGATAAGTGTTCAAAGAAGTTTACTCGAAGGGATAATTTGAAACGTCACGTTAAAGCTGTTTGCAAGAAACCAGCAAGTCAAGAATGTTTGGAGAAAATAAATAATACAGGTATGTAGAAAAACATTTTTAAATTTTCCCTTCTGAAAGTTGTAAAATTTCTCTTTCTAAAATGTAAAAATAATAGTAGTAAAAGTAGTGAACCTAAAAATAAAATTTCTCTCATTGGTCAGGTATTACAAAATAATAATAGTTATAATAATAATAATATTTATTCCATATTTTGCAATATACAATGTCGAAAGTTATATAATAATTTAACATTGTTACAAGCACAATGCCATTGCTTAAAATTTTTATGATTATAACATTCAACCATTTCCTTATATTTACTTAGCTTCGGTTCAATTTTTACAGGAATTTGTAATATTAGACAAGAATCAAAGAGTTGTTTTAAACAATTTGCTTTTAAATCACCCTTAACCATAAATTTCGGATTATCATATAGTAAACGAATGTCAATCAAAATTGCTTCAAATTGCGTTAAGTCGATGGATCCAGAATTCCAAAGCAAACCATGATAATTATTTTCCAAATGTTCTACAATTTTTACATCTGCTTCTTTTAACATCTTCTTACTATATGGAGGTTTGAATAAAAAGGAACAAAAATGGACCCCATCATATACTGCAAGCTCTTTCGGTAAGAAACCGCTTGCAAGTGGATAACCCTGTATATCGATAAACACACCCTTACGTTCCTTCGCCATCACAATGATTTATTTAGAATGTCAAATTAAAACAAAATAATTTATTTTTAATTGAATACTCACTTTAACGATGTCAATCGAGAACTAAACAATATTTTGCAAATTTTAACATTTATATCGTTTTTAAACAACAAAAATTAGTGTAGAAATTATTTTGTTTTAGATCAAAAAAAATATTGTCAAGGATGTAAAATATTTATAAACAAAAATTCTTGGTGTCACCATGCTAGAACCAACAAACACAAAGCTAACGCCATTAAGAAAACATCAGAAGATAATATATGTATAATTAATTCAGCTTTCCAAGAAAGAATTATTTCATACAAAGTTAGTCCAAATTCTTTTCATTTAAAAGTTGACGAGTTTTTCAAGGAAGTCATATCAAAAACAATTGAAACAATTGAAAAGGAACTTCAAAAACATGGATGCATAAAAATTAATCTGGAATTATTCGGACTTTACTTAAACCCAAATGATGGAAATCACAATATAAAATCTTTTAATACTCCATTCAGAATAATATGCAACAATACAGATATTAAGATTAATATTGACGAAATGATCCAAATAGTGGATAGAAAAGCTGACGAGTTTGCAGAGAGAGATTCTGGTAATTTATTTCATAAATTAAATATATTTTAAATTTTGTTTAAATTTCAAAATAACTATTTTGCTAATTACTTTTTAACCTTTTTTACAGGATGGATATTATTGAAGCTCCTACATCTGGAAGTGAATATTAATAAATTCAACCCTCTTAAGGCTACATCATATATACCATTACCAAAGAAATTATGCAGAAAAGAGCTGTAATTAACATTCAAAATAATGACGATTATTGTTTTGCTTGGTCCGTATTAGAAGGAATCATACCTCCAACAGGTCTTAATTATAAAACTTCATCATATCCACATTTCTCAACTGTGCTAAATTTAGCAAATATTAAATTTCCTATAGCGATTAAAGATATCCCAAAGTTTGAAAAACAAAACAACATATCAATTAATGTATACATCTTGGAAAAAGTTAAAAAAGATTTTAAAATCGAATATGAAATTGTCGGTCCATTGCATTATACAAAAAATAAACTTGTTCATCATATAAATTTATTATTAATTGATGATGATGATGGAAATTTTCATTATTGCTATATTTCCGATTTATCTAGATTAATTTCTCAACAATTATCGAAACATCATGGAAAAAAATTTATTTGTGATGGTTGTTTACAATATTTTCGAACAAAAGAATATTTAGATCGACATAGCTTGCATGATTGTGACTTTGTTAGAATAGTATTACCAACAACAAAACCAAAGATTGATAAATTTGGCAATATTGTTCCAGAAAATATTCTTAAATTTAAAGACATTCAGAAGCAAATGGAAGTACCTTTTGTAATTTATGCAGATTTTGAATGTATTCTTAAACCAATAAGTAACACTACAGATAATGATTTGTGTCATTCTACTTCATATACTATTAAAAAATGTGAACACATTCCATATTCATTTGCATACTACATCAAATGTTCTTATGATGATAGTAAATCAAAATTTGAATTCTATAGAGGTCCTAAATGTGATGAAGTTTTTTAAAATTATTTAGAGAGGGATGTTCATTATATTTACAATAATTATCTTAAACATTACAAACCAATGGAAAAACTCAATAGTATGGAAATGTTGCGTCACAATTATGCAAGCGAATGTCATATTTGTGACAAACCCATATTAAATCAAACAGACAAGGTAGCTGATCATAATAAATTAACAGGGTTCTATGTCGGCCCAGCATATTCTATTTGCAATTTAAATTATAAGCTACCTAATTTTATTCCAGTTATATTTCATAATTTAAAAAATTATGACTCTCATCTTTTTATAAAGAAATTGTGTTTGCAAAAAGAGTCACTCTCGGTTATAGCCCAAAATAAAGAAAAATACATCTCATTTGAAAAATGTATACATGTAGATAGCTATATAAACAAAAAGACTAAAGAAAAAAAAAGAAAGTTAATAAGTCTTCGTTTTATCGATTCTTTTCAATTTTTACCAAACTCATTATCTAAATTATCAGAGACACTAAACGATAATCAATGTAAGGAAATAAGAAAGTTTTTTCAAGACGATGAAGAATTTAAATACATTCGACAAAAAGGAATATTTCCTTATAAATATGTTGATAGGTATTTAAAATTAAATGAAAACATTCTACCAAGTAAAGATCAATTTTATAATGAATTAACAGATGAACCCATTAGTGACGAGGAATACAAAAGAGCAAAAGATGTTTGGAACTTATTTAACTGTACTTCTTTAGGTGAATATTCAGATGTTTATCTTAAAAAAGATGTGCTACTTTTGGCTGATATATTTCAAAATTTTAGAACTACTTGTTTAAATACATACAAATTAGATGCAGCTCATTTTTACACTTTTCCAGGAATGAGTTTTTCAGCATGTTTAAGACAAACTGGTGTAGAATTAGAATTATTAACAGATCCAGACATGTTACATTTTTTTAAATCAAGTGTGCGAGGAGGTTTTAGTAGTTGTGTGTGTAGAAAATCTATAGCAAATAACTTATTTCTTCAGGATTATGACCCATTACAGCCAACCAAATATATTGTATATTTAGATGCGACCAACCTCTATGGTAATTCCATGGCTCAGTGGCTTCCAGAAAAAGGTTTTGTTTGGCTTTCGAATCAAGAAATTGAAAACTTAGATATAATGAATATTTCAGACACATCTGCTAAAGGATATGTTTTAGAAGTTGATTTAGAGTATCCATTTTTACCAGAAAGTTTTACACCTCAAGATTCTAAAACATCAAAGTTAATTCCAAATTTAAATAATAAGGAAAAATATGTAATTCACTATAGAGCTTTAAAACAATGTCTTAAATATGGTATAAAGTTAACTAAAATACATAGAGTAATACAATTTATCCAATCTCCTTGGTTAAAGAAATATATTGATCTTAACACAGAGTTAAGAAATAAATCTAAAAATGAATTTGATAGAAATTTTTATAAACTTGCAAATAATAGCATTTATGGTAAAACCATGGAAAATGTTAATAATAGAATGGATATAAGATTGGTTAGTGAATGGGCTAAAAATAAAAAAAGGGATGGTGCTGAAAATTTAATAGCAAAACCTCATTATAAAGATCATACAATATTTTCTGAAAACTTGGTTGCTATTCAAATGCAAAAAGTATCTATTACATATGACAAACCTATATATGTCGGATTTTCAATATTAGACATATCTAAAACTGTTATGTATGATTTCTTTTATGGATTTTTAAAACCGTTTTATAAAGAAAATGTTAAACTGCTTTACACGGATACTGACTCATTTATTCTAGAAATTCAAACAGATAATGTGTATGAAGACATTAAGCTAAATATTGATGAGTTTGATACTTCTAATTATAAAATTGGTAATAACCACAATATGCCCATAACAAAATCTGTGATTGGCAAATTTAAGGATGAATATGCTGGTGAAGCAATACTTTCTTTTTATGGCACTGGAGCTAAAGCTTATTGTGTAAAAACAGAAAATCATTTGTTAAAAAGGGCCAAAGGTGTTAAAAAAAGTAGTATTGCTAAACAGTTGGACTTTATTCATTATAAAGATGTTGTAGAAAATAATTCTAAAACCTTTTGTTCAATGTATGTTTTTAGATCGCGATTACACAATATTTATACTGAATTAGTTAGCAAATTAGCATTAACATCAACTGACGATAAACGATTTAAAATTCCAAATAGTTTTGATACTCTAGCGTGGGGTCATCAAGATATTCCTTTTTATTTGTGGTTCAAAGATCATGAAATGGATTAAATTATTTCCTTCAACATCATCATTAACTCTATAAATAAGAAAACATTTTACAAATTAATTTATTTTGAAGATTTCTATCATGTGTTTAGAATCATTTGAGAAAGAAATAGACAACTATTTATTTAAAACTTATTAAAAAAGACTGTCATCCTTTAAAACTTGGAATGGAAAAATGACTCCAGAGCTACTTGCCAGTTCTGGATTTTATTATACAATGATTGAAGATGTTTGTAAATGTTTCTATTGTGGTATTGAAATATTTAATTGGCAGAGTGATGATTGTCCAATTAGTGAACACTATAGATTGAAAAATTGTGATTTTGTAAAATGTTTATGGTATGCAAAATATAAGAAACATGAACAAAATATAGTAACCAATTCCTCAAAATATTGTAAAATTAATGATTACTTAATGTTTATTATATTATTTTTATTATTAAAATTTGTATTTTTCTAATATATTTGTAACTATTGTAACCTGCTGCAAGTTGTGTCTTCTTATGTTTAATACATATTAATCTATATTGTTTGTTTTAATTTCCCACACTACTTTAGAATTTAAATTGGAGGGGTGGGGATATTAGTATAAGAGTAGGAATCATAACAATTTAACAATAGTTAGTTCTGCTCTTCATTATGTCATATTTTAATCAATATATTGGTGAATCTAAAAATTCATATCCAAAACCTGATAACAATATAGGAAAGAACAAAGAAATACTTTTAAACAATAACTTGTTTCGTTTGAATACTTCAAAATGTGTGAGTGTTGGAATAAGTTTAGATAATTTTCAACCTAAAATCAATATTGGCAGCCAAAAAGGATTTAACATTATTTTGACTGAGGAGGAGTGGCGTGGCATATTAAAACATCAAGAAGTGGTGGTCAACTATTGCTATTCAAGTGACAACAATCACAGTCCAATTAAGATTGGTGATGTGACAATATATGTTGAAACAACTAATCAACAATCATTTATAAAACTTGAAAAGTTTGATGATTATCTTTACTTTACAAAAGACACATTGGATAAATTGTGGGAAATTCAAGAGCTAATTGATTATAGAATTCAAATGCTTAAAAAACAAGATTTTGAAAAATATTTTTCCATGATTCAGACTACATTGAATCCATCTGTGGACCTTTTGACAAATGTGTATAATGCTGCAAATCCATGTCAAAACACTAATAGTGAAAATGTTAGTGCAATGCTTGAAATGTTGTCCATGTATCCAAATGTTATAGAAAGTAAACTAAGAAGAGCTCCGAAAAGAAAATACTATGAAGAAAACAGTGAATATTAATGAAGAAAATAATCAAATGTATTTATTAGTTGTATGGAATTATGCTTCCAGACAAGCAAGAAAGAGTGAATGGATGAAAAACTATTCGGACCAACTTCAATTTAAAAATAGGATTAAAATATGTGAAAATGTACTTTCTAAAATATTGAATAAAGAACATAGAACATAGAACACATATTTATTGTGAAAGATTTAATAATAATAAATGATTTAAAATATATATTTTGTTTATTTCTTAAATATAAGTTTACACAAATTTCTGTTATAACAAATATTTTTTAAATATCCATGAATTGTGTAATTTGTCAAATCCTAACCAATTAACAAACAATTTATTTTTATTTTTTCTCAGCACTTTTTCAACCAAATACATGTTAGGATGTTTCACTTTCTGCAACTCCTCTTCGTAAAAACCACCTTCAATATTTTCATTTTTGTCATCTTTTAAAAGGTAGGTTGTTGGATTTGTTAGTTTAACTTTTCTTATTTGAAAAATTTCAGTAGACCAATTGGGAGTATAACCTTTTTCAAACGCTTCTCGTTGTTTTGAAATTCTTACAAAATCATTTACTTTAAACTTTGTATGATTTAAATCAATTATTTTTTTAAAAGTAAATGCGTTTTGTAATATTTGTTTTTCATTTATAGGTTTAACATCAACAGGTTTATATCCTATAGTGCTATGAGTAGTATTGTTATACTTTTCTATAATAATTGGCAAGATAGTATGCCATTTGTAACTACCTTGATTGCTGAAATATTTCCACATGCTATTTTTTAGAGTTCTATTAACACGCTCAACGATGCTTGCTTTTAGGTTCGAAAATGTACTATAATGATTTATATTTAACGTATTCATAAGCTGCTTAAAATCTCTATTATAGAACTCAGTTCCTAAATCAGTTTGCAAGTTTGTCGGTTTTTCTGTTTTATCTAAAATTATTTTCATTGCCGCAGTCACATCCTTTCCTTGTTTACTTTTAAGAGGTTGAGCCCAAACATATTTTGAAAATGTGTTAATTACTATCAAAATATATCTATATCCCCTATTTAACTTAGCATAGGGTTGCATTTCCACCAAATCGGCCTGCCATAAATCGTTTATTCCTTTAACAACCACCCTTCGTCTCTTATAATTTCTTCTAGCAGGCTTGTGCAATTCTTTGACTATCGTTTCCTTAGTGAGAGACATTATGAATAATAAACAGATTTAAAAATATAATTGTCCCAATAGCTGTTTTTATACACTTTATCCAATTCTTCAAGTTTTTGAATTAAAATAAATTTATTCACCAATCTTAAATATGTCTCAATTTTAACAATAGTTGTTCTTATAAAATCAAAAGTATCTTTAATTTTTGTGTTTAGATATTTCCATACTGTAGGATCACGCAGAGTATCTATTTCACCCATTCCTTCATCTAATTTATCTACTTCTTCATTTAATTTTTTAATGATACTATTTAGTAAGGAATGAATACTACTAACAAAGTTCCTATCTGATATAGATATCTCACTAATTTGTCGTCCAATAAGAATACTATCTATGATTTCGGTTTTTGTTGTATTTAACTTTTCAATATCCGTTCTAAACTCATTAATACTTTCTTTTGCATTAAAAAATACTACTTCCTTAGTTATTGCCAGCAATATTTGATTTATTTGTTCAACTTTCTCTTTTAAAAGTTTATTTTCATTTTTAACAAATTCTTCCACCAATTTAATATCGCTACTAATTTTATTTATATTTAAGTCAATATCCAAATTATTTTTTTTATATTCTAAAAGTTTTAAAGAAATATTATTGGGCACTTCATTTACAAGTTCTCTAACATCATTTACTTTGGATCGTTTTGATATATGACGGCCGAATTTATCTAGGGTCATTTTGAAAATGTGCTAAAACGTTTATGGTATTCTTTTATATTATGATATTGGCTTCTTTTAATTCTTCAATTAGTGAAATAACTTCATTGTTGTGCCCCGTGTGCCCTGCATTCATAGAAGCCACCAATAAGCGTAGTCTGTCAACAAGTTCATTAGCATTATCCCAATACACATAGTCGGTATTTGGTTTATTAACTTTTAGAGTTAAGCCGGATCCATGTATATTAGCAGATGCTTTTTGATTTCGATATGGAGCCTTAATTCTTGTGAATGTTGATGTTTGGGTTTCTCCTTCAGAGTTGATATTTCTTGTTTTTGTTATACCCTTCTTCTGTAAATATGGTCCTATTATTGTAACATATTTAAGCGAACCATTTCCTTGAACTTGTTCATTAGGATTATAATTTCTACGATATGCATTAGTTTGTGTTAAAATGTCCATATAATTATTCAAGTCATCGGTCTTATATCCTTTTGGTTCCTTTTTAAATAGCAATTCATATAAACCGGGGGTTCCTTGATATGTAATATTTTTAACTTTAATATTTTTGCCAACAATCTCCACAGGTTCTTGTGTTAATCCTAAATAAAATTTTTCTCTCTCTAAATCGTGAACTATGCCGTAATGGTGATCAAACGTGTGTTCTACATCCTTAACACCGTCATCAATGTATGTACGAGGTAATGCATGAAACATGTTTAACCATTGTTGATAGCTTGGTGTTTCAACAGTCGTTCGTATTGATTGTCTAGTTTGTTCCAATAAATCTGAAAGATTTCCTATTGTTGAATCAAGTGATGAAGATGATGGTGTTGTTTCAGCTACAATACTTGTTTCTAGCATGCTAGGAAACTGACTCATTGAAGTCACACTTGTGTCAAAAAATGATGGTAGTTCTGTTGGAAGCATTGGAGTTTTACCAGTTTTTCTTAAGTTTCTTGTCTTTTGCGGAGTTGATGTTTCATTAAGTTTTGTATATGATGAAACCTCTTCTTTTATTGTAACTGGTTCAATTTTAGCAATTGTTGAAATTATTTCTTGTAATGGTTGGATTAATGGTTTATATGTTCCTTCAAGTTTCGAATGAGATTCAAATTCAGCATTTTTTAAAGCTTGATATTTTTTCCTAACTGAACTCCTTGATTTAACAAGTTGTCTTGCTAACTGTTCATTCATTGCTGATTATTTTAGAAAAATTATATGGTTTTATAAGTAAATGTAGGAATCAAATCCTTTTCGATATCTGCCCGAATTTATATTGGAATCTTTATCTATTACCAAAAATCCAAATTTTTCCCGCCAACATAACAAACACATTTCTTTAAACTGATTAAACGACATTTCAACATTGACATGATCATCGTAAATATGTTTTAAATTTGTATTGTCTTGTTGAAATATAATAATTAAATTTGCATTGTCTCGAATTAGTTGTTTAGGAATAGATGAATATGTTTGACACAAATAAAAACAATCGGTATTTCTATGTCTTCCAAAACAAAAGTAGTCCTTTACTATATTCTGATTACAGCAAACTATATCATCAAATACTATTATGGCGTTTGACAATACGTTCTGTGGTGAAACTATGTCTTCTTCATTCTCTGATTCATAATAACCAATATCTTTTATCGATTTAAAAAGTGTTCTTAAATATTCATATTTGGGTTGATATAAGGATTTAGAATAAATATACAAATTTTCAAATCGCAATCCATTGGGATCTTCAATTAAACTAATAATTATATTAGTTTTACCACAACCTGACCGACCAACAATTAAACCCCTTTTACTACTGCCCTCAAACAACTTTCCATGTTTTCTAAATTTATTTGTTGAAGTATCATGATCCTTAATTATAATAGAGTATGGTTGTTTTTCAACCCTCATATTACATAAGAGTATTTAAGCTGACTGACAATGTAAAACTAGTCATTTTGTATTGATATTTTAACTATATAATGTTTCAACCCTATAAGAAACATGTTACTTATAATACGAGCAACAAGAAAAGAGGGTGTGGTTTATTTAATTCTCTCTTAAATAAATTGCCAATTGAATTACATCTTATCGGTTACAATTTTTGTGGACCTGGGACAAAGTTAGAAAAGAGATTGTTGAGGGGTGATAAGGGAATAAATTTATTAGATGAGGCTTGTAAGGAGCATGACATTGCATATTCAAAATCGAATGATATAAAAAGTAGACATATTGCTGATCAATTACTATCTGAGAAGGCCATAGCACGATTCAAAGCTAAGGACGCGAGTTTTGGAGAAAAAGCAGCAGCGTTGGGAATAGGTGGCATCATGAAAGTTAAAAAACGGTTGGGTATGGGTCTTAAGAGAAAGAAGGTAAAGGGATTAGGAATAACATTATCTCAAGCTATTGCTCAAGCAAGAAAAGGAATAAAGGGAAAAAAGTTTAAAAGTTTAAACGATGGTATTAAAACTGCTTTGAAGTCTATTAAAAAACGCGGCAAAGTAATACCTTTCAAAAAAAGAATAATACCTATTCCAAAGACTGGTGGATTTCTACCATTGATACCATTATTTGCGGGTTTGTCAGCTTTAGGTGCACTGGGAGGTGGAGCTGCAGGCATTGCAAAGGCTGTAAATGATGCAAAAGCTGCTAAACAAAAATTAGATGAAGATAAACGACACAATCAAACAATGGAGACTATAGCGTTAGGGCAAAAAGGAAGCGGACTTTATTTAAAACCATATAAATCTGGATGTGGTTTATATTTAAACCCATATTCAAAAAACTGCTAAAACATATACCACCAACACCTCTTACTAATTATGATTTAGGTAAATATGTTAAGTTTTTACAAATTCTCAATTTTAGAGGTATATTTATGAGAAATAAGTTACCTAAAAAAATTAGGAGAGTTGAAAGTGGTATTATTAATCTAGACAATTCTACAGGTGATGGAACTCATTGGACTGCCTATATAAAAAAAAGAAATCAAATAAATTATTTTGATAGTTATGGCGATTTGCGTCCTCCAGTTGAAATAATGACATATTTTCTCAGTGATAAAAATAGCAATGTTATAAATTATAATTATCATAAATATCAAACTTTTGATATGACAAATTGTGGTCAATTATGTATAAAATTTCTTTATAATAATTCATGAAACTAAATAAATAATTATTCTTTGTTGAAATCTTAAGGAGATATGTCCTTTAGTTTTGTGGTTAGCGGCAATTCTGCCATTTTAGAAACAGAATTTCATCCACCCATCTACTTAGAAGAAAATAATAACTATGCTATTGGACTTGTAAATTTTGAAACATTTAATGCAATTCCCAATATTGATGAAAGCAATAATCGTTTTTTTTATGGTGAAACTGGTCAATTTATAACCATTCCGCCAGGGAGTTATGAAATTGATAATATTGGTAAATTCTTACAAGAAAAATTGGAAGAAAAAAATATTTCCTTTTACCTTCATGCTAATAACAATACATTACGCTCAATAATTAAGTGTTCTGAAAATATTGTCTTTAGGGGTGGATCTATAGGTATATTGTTGGGATTTAATAATCAAATACTTGATTCAGGACAAATTCACATTTCTGAACGACCTGCAGAAATAATAAAAGTTAACTCAATAAATATCGATTGTAGTATCGCTGAAGGTTCATACTTAAATGGTGCTCCGGTTCACATAATACATCAATTTTTTCCTAGTGTAGCTCCAGGTTTTAAAATAATTGAATCACCTCAAAACGTTATATATTTTCCTGTTACTGCCAAGGTTATAGATAACATAGTTATTAAAATATTGGATCAAGAGGGGGAACTTATTAATTTTAGAGAGGAAATCATAACGCTAAGACTACATCTTAAAAAGTTAGAAGAATAATGGTGTTTCTTTACAACAAGATTTTGCCAAGTGTTGACTATCATAAAAACATTCATATAAAAAGATTTAATTCACATTCTGTTAGTAATAGTGAAAACTCTAAAGGGTTAACATCTTCTAATAGGAAATTTTTAAAATCATTGGGTTTCAAACTTAAAACATAATATGGATCATCTTAATGTAAAGCAAAACATTCTTGTAGACGAATCTATAACTAGTTATGAAATACTTTCTTTCGATCCTTTTAATCCAAACAAACTAGGACCAAATGATGAAATTAGAATAGCTTTACAACAAACAGGAAAATATTCTTTACCTTGCAAGAGTGAAATATATTTAGAATTACAAGTTACTAAAGAGGATGGTGCTTCGCTAAAAAATACTGTATTAATTAACAATGCTCCAGCATTCCTGTTTAAAGAAATGCGTTATAATTTGAATGGAGTTACTATCGACTTTGTAAGGGATATTGGGATCACTTCAACACTTAAGGGATATGCATCTTTTAATCAAAACGAGAGTGCAAAATTAGAAAATGCCGGATGGTATCCAAATTCAAAAGCCGCAGAGAAAATTATGACTGATGAAAAGGGGAATGTCTCTTTATGTATTCCTCTAAAGATGTATTCGGGATTCTTTGAAGATTATAATAAAATTATTTTGAATTCTCAACAAGAGCTTATACTTATTAGAAGTAATGATGCTATAGATGCGTTATTACGCACTAGTGAAGATGATGAAAAACCAAAAATTATAATAACAAAGCTTTGTTGGCGAGTTCCTCATCTTACTGTAGCAATCCCGCAAGAATTAGCATTAACAAAACTAATTGATAAGAACAGCGATATACTAATTTCTTTTCGAAGTTGGGAGTTAGTTGAATATCCTGAATTATTAGAAACAACAAGACACAACTGGACTGTAAAGACATCTTCCAAAATCAATACCCCACGTCATGTATTATTTTGTCTGCAGCAGAATAGGCGTGGTAATATAAAAATGGATATGAGCAAATTTGATCATTGCGAGTTAAGAAATATAAATGTTTATTTAAATTCAGAAAGATATCCTTACAATGATCTTCAACTTGATTTTGCAAACAATAAATTTGCAACCTTATATAAAATGTTTTCTGAATTTCGTCAAGTGTATTATAACCAACCCACGGAACCAATTTTCAGTCCAACCGATTTTAAGAAAAATGCACCAATGGTTTACATTAACTGTTCCCATCAGAAAGAATTGCTTCAAACTGGTCCCGTAACTTTAAAAATTGAATTTGAAACTAAGGACAAAATACCTTCAAAAACATCAGCATATTGTCTTATTATTCATGATAAGGTGTTTGCTTATAATCCGCTAACTAAAATTGTAAAACAACTATAATAATTACTATTTGTATGTATTATATATAATATTTGTTGTAGTTATATTTTTGTCGTCAAAGAACAGTCTTTTTTTTAAATGTCTTCAGTTGAAATGAAACAAATTGAAAATTTTTTAAAAGAGTTGAAAAAGTTAAAAATTCAAATTAAAATATATACCACTAAAAAATTTGTCTTCAAGAGATTTGCATATATAAAGATATGCGATTAATTGTGGATTTACAAGGATTTAAAGATGATGGAAACAAGTTTATTCCCAAAGAACTTGCTACATATGATGGAAGCAGAATTAGCCATTATATATTTAAACGACCATATCCATTAAGTCTCTTATCTCCAAAATCATATAAACAAGCTGTTTGGTTAATGAAAAATCATCATCATATCGAATGGGATTTTGGTTTTACTCCATTACACTATTTTTCTAATATAGTAAGTGAATTGACCAACGACTTTCAATTTGTTTATGTTAAAGGAGCAGAGAAGGCGGATTATATTAGAAAATATTGTAAGAATACTGTAATTGAAATATGTGAAGAACCAATCTTACATAAATCCAATCCTAAATGTTTTTCTCATTCAAAGACACCTTCAATGTGTGCACTTTCGAATGTATTTTATTTGTATGATAATTTTTTTATGAATGAATAAAAATCGTTTATTTTATTTAAGTTGCTTTATTTTATCATATTCTAATTTTAATACATTAACATAATCATTTAAATCTAACATACTAAATTCTAATACTAACATGTCAAAATTTTTAGTTTCTAAAAAGTTTATACAAGCTTTAGCAGCCATTTTACACAATGAAGCGTGTTCTGTATAGTTTATCCACAATGTTATGTCTTGAGCATCACTAGTCTCTTCACACCCAATAGCATAATATTTAGAACACGCTTCCGACATAATAAAGTTTTCAAACATTTCTATCACAATAAGATCCATCTTTTTACACTTATATAGGCACAATGTCAGAAATAATTGACAAAACTTCACACATTTCTTCTTCAGCCAATAATATATATTTTAAAGCTTGATCATCTGCCACATATTGCTTCAATGTTATCAATTCGCAAGCAAATCCACCTTCTAACAATCCTTTTAATAACTTTGAACACTCCTCGTCATCATAGTATTCTTGACACAATTTTATACCTTTTTCATAATGTTGTATCAGGCTATTATAAAAATATATCCACTCTGGTCTGCTATGCATGGCACATGTAACATTTGAATTAATTTCTTTAGAAAACTCATTTTCCAATTCTTTAACACTTTGTAATAGGTTGTTATTTGTTGACTGCATTTGATTCAAAGTAAACTGAACGCTGGTGGTGATACATTTCTTTCGCAACCTTTTAAAGAATATGTTCCCCTCTACATTTACTTGAAGGGTGGGAGTGTAATCAGTCCAGATGCGTGCGCAATCCTCCTCCGAGGTGCTCCCACAGCTTTTTTGGAGTGGGGGCATATTTAAATCAGATAAAAAGTGCGCGCGCAATCCTCCTCCGAGGTGCTCCCACAGCTTTTTTTGGAGTGGGGGAACCTCCTCCTCCCGAGGTGATCCCCTATTTCAATTACTTTGGCCATTTTTTGGTTTGCCTGGTATGGTAACTGGCATTGTCTAATATAATGATGGAGGGTTCTTCTAAATTTGGGAGCAACGATTCTATCAACCATTTTTCGAAATTTTCAGAGTTCATTTCGCTATGATAGTCTCCCTTGTTGCTATTTGATTTAAAAATTAGCCGAGCATTTTCGACAAACCCCTGCTGACTCCCTGCATGTAGAACAATGTATCTACGACAGATATTAAATAATTTATTAAGAATCAATAATATTCGGTAGTAATCCGTAATTTTCTAAAGAAACTTGTTCAGTGTAGACAATGTGAGAAATGTGTTTTAAAGATTTTACAGTAGTCGACATTGAAGAAAGCCTTTTTTAAACGAGAAAAACAATGTAAGACAATATTTTTAAATAGCAACGCCTAAAAAACTACTTTAGCGGAAATACCTGTTCTTCAAACTGAAGCATTTTTCACTATTGTGTCAAGAAATATTTTACAGATTTTAAAAATTTATTCTATAACTAATATCCCAGTATATAACGAAAAAGTAGTTATTAATTTCCAAAAAACAATATGTTTGATACTCTTACCTATGCTGTTCCTCCTCTTATCTATACCCTTCCCCTTTTTCTTTCCTGACCGATTTTACACTGTCATCCTGCCAAGATTTGCGAAATGAACCATTTGAAAAAATCCATGTCTCATCCAAAAAGACATATGGTTTTTTCTCAACTCCCAACTGTTCATTCTCCATGTATGCAGAAAGAAATCTTCGCCTCTTGTCAGCTATACATGGCCTCTCCATAAGTGCACGCCTGTTATCGTCATTTTTGTAAAAGAAGCCTAAGCTCTTTATAAGCTTCATCACTGTGCTGACGCTTCCAGTAATTTTCTCCTTTTCATGGAGCCGGGTGTGTAGACTCTTGAGGGTAACTGATTTTCCTAAGAACAGTTTTGTATAAAGTTAATATGCTTATATTATTAGTAAAAACCCTTAGCTTTCTGGTTTTAAGATATACCTGTAAAAAAATTAATTTTTATACTCAATATGCAAATGATAAGTAAGTGGTCAAAAGTAAAGAAAATACGCTTATATACTGTACCTAATTTATAAAAGTATATGAGCTCTATGACATGCACTTTTGAAGTGGTTGTCAGTTATTTCATAACAAACAATTTTATATGATAAAGTATACACTATCTATCAATGGTAAGAATACGATGGTTTTCCTAAATGAAAGTCAGTTTTCTGACTTGAAAGTCCACTGTCATTTTAGGTAAAAAACATAAGTTTGTGATCTGCATAAATATGCCTAAAGAACTTTTGTATTCTTAAGATAAATAACTTAATTAAACTAGAAGGTATAACTTTTAAGTGGAAAAACATAATCGTAACATTTACTAATCAGAGCTGTAGTTTCTAATTTCATTAGATAAAATCCTGCACTAAAAAACCTAACATGTTAACTATCAAAAAAAAAAAGAAATTGTTAAGGTTTTCCCACACCGATACAGTTTACCTTTATTTGAAGTAGTACCTAAGTACTGCAGTTCTGATTTTTTTATATAAAACCTGTAACTTCTGCCACTGAGGTAAAAATGCCCTGCTGAAAAATAAAAATATTGTTGTTTATTTAGTTGGGTTAAATATATTGTAGTTATTACTTACTTTCTGCATACATATTATAAAGTTCATCCCTGACCGCGACACGTGCACCCTCTCTTAGGTCATCGGTTAAAGGCTTGGCCCTCTTTCTTGACAAGACAAGACGATCTTCCTGGGGTCCTTTCCTGTATCGTCGTACAGAAGATTCAGAAATCTGCAAGGCCTTGCCAGTTTCCTAAAATTTCAAATTTTATTTATTATAATAATGCTAAAATTATGTTTTGACTTTAGATTTCTTAAAATATTTACCTGAAGAGCGCTTAATTGAGGGTGCATTATATTAAAATATTCGTACACATTTTGTGCGAATTGTTGTGCCAGCTTATTTCCTTGCAGCATAAAATACTGTTTAGCCTAGAACAAAAAATATAACAGCAAATGATTACACTTAAGATATTTGATGAATCCATTTTAACGGGTTTTTGGTGAATGCGCAAGAAAACTGCTTACCCTTCCCTTTATTCTAATCTATTCTTTTCTTTGAAGATTTATTATACGGCAACTTATATAGATTAACTAATAATATGATAAATTAATTTATTGGCGTCATGATCACTTTCTATAAAAATGATGGTAAAGGACCGTTACCGCAACTTTAGACACTATTTGTAAATATAAAATAATAAATTAAAATGTTATATTTTACCTTATTTCCGTCCGTAATCGCAAATCTATCAACTAAGCCATTGGGCACACAGTAATCATGATCCATATCCATCTAAAAACTCAAAAATAATGGTATTGATAGGAGTTAAATAACCTAAAACGGTTTATTGTACTCACCGTGGTAACTTAAATAATAAACTCCAAGAAAATTGCAATGCAAAAGTCTAAAAATATCTCAAATGTTTTTAAACACACACTATATAAAAAACAGCCACAAACATACTAAAAAACACCAAAAAACAACGAAAATAATAGGACGCGAACTAACATGTGAACTTGTTACGGTCCACACTAAATCTAGTAACTTTTCGGCGGAACTAGAATCAGCTGTGAATGTCATCTGTGGCTTTCAATTGTCGAAACGCAGTTTTCTATCGCGAAATAGACTTTTATCTATCTTAGAGATAGTCATAATAGTATTAACAACTTTGTGTATTTTCCCAATTTTATTTAGTTTCTTTTAAACATTTTTGGTAGGCAAGCTCGGCTTCTATTTATAGAGTACGTTGGATTATTATTGTCATATGCTTATAGATATTAGTTGCAGCGGGAATTATTCTTGTTAATTTCCTAATCAGATATATTCAATGGGGTGGTAGGCTGACTATCAGTCTTCAAGCAAATAATGTTGTGGCCAAAAATTTGCCGGATCTTGTATTTTTAATGTGATTTTATGCATTTTACCATTACAGTCACATATTTTGACCTATTGTGAAGTATTTAAGCAATTTTAGATCTAACTTTATATTTAATAAGTAAATGTTTCTACACCGAAAATTTAACTAGTTAATATTAAATAGATAACAGGAAATAAAACAATTAACTTTTCCAAAGAAATTACCTGCTGCATCATGTTTGTAAGTGCATGTATGTATTTAAAGGCTATTAAATTACTAGAGTTATAAAGAATGCCAGAGGGTAAAAAAAGACCAGGAATAGATTTAAAATATATATTGAGTTACCAAATAATCACAATTTTGTTAAAACATTCAGTTATATGACTAAAAAGTATCAGAAAATCCACTTATTTTGTATGCATCTATTCATTTTTTTAGGTACCAAACATCTATTGTTGATGCTCCTGTAGTCTAAATATGAAGATCTAAATGCAGCTATTGATCTTTAATTCCAGCACACTCTGTAATATGCAAGCTCTAAACCTAATAGGCTACATTTATGAAATATCTATAGACAATTTATTACAAAATAAAAAAAAATAATTACAAAGTTAGGACCTATAAGGAATGTTAATGACATTCAACGTCGGTTTATACAAAAATGGAGTAAGCGCCACACAGTGCCTGAATGTTGAGAGGGCTCATACCTCAAAAGAAAATATCTCCTATTAATAACATAATAATACAAAAATTAAATAATCATTTAGAAAAGCATACCAATATACCTACGTTTATACCTACACAAACCTCAATCACTGTTCACTCAATGAAGAGGAGGACCTGAAAAAATCTGCTGTAGGCCATATGGTGTATAAAAATTAACAATTGCATAAATTATCTTCACTATTTACAATAATTTGAACATTTTACTGAGTTTACCATAATAAAAACAGTATTAACCGTACTAAACAGTAATATTGGAAAATATGTACAAAAGTACAGTAAATACCTATTAATGAAAATAGAATAAGTATATATATACAGAACGCTAACAATACTGCGTCTTTCCATACGGCGACCTTATGGCGTCTCCCAGAAATACGGTACTTAGGCGGTATCTTATATAAATATATCGTTAACAAAGAAAACACGGTGTCATATCTGGTTTCAAATTTGAATTATCTTTAACGGTAGCGAAGATGTATATTTGTACAATACTGCGTCTTTCCATGTCATGTACTTTATTGCGTCCGAAATATATTTTTCTTATTCTACTAACCATGCTGCACAATCGACATCCAGTAAAGCCATAAGGCGTTGTTGTCGGTTTTATTAAATTTCTTTATTTTGTTACTGCTTTTAGCAAAAAGTAATAAAAGCATTCATTCTTTATTTTTATATTACATTCACTTAGAAATCAAAATTATTCTGATGCTATATAGGGTGGTTCTTCAAAGTTTCGTTTATGGTTTTGTTATTAAAAAGTTAGACTATAAGATATAAATCGACATAATTTTACTTAAACATTTTCAATTGGAACTTGGGACTAGGAACATTTTTTTATTATTCAATTTAGCGCTATATTCTTTGTAGAGCCGTTAGAAATGGTAAGTGAGTTAATGGACACTGGGTTTATTTAACACTGGACGCCATTCAGGATTTTCAACACATACACACATAATCATGGATTTCGACTAGTTTCGAAAGGGTTTGACAGAATCTTTAGTTAGAAAAGCAGGAAATGTGAATAGAAAAAAGGCAGTGGGAGATCCATAAAGTTCACACTGTACAAAAAGTACACAAACATCTATTCGGCATTTAAGTCAGTAAATATATCCTACAAAACAACGATTATTATCGAAGTGACCATCCCCCCCGAATGACAGTTTCAGAGTGGTTTAAGTGTAATTCGCATAATAATGAAACCGTGTTTATAAAGGTTTGCTTAGTGTAAAAGACCTACGTGATAAAATTACAAATAAAACAATTCCAAGGCATACTTTGAGGTTTTTTAAAATCTATAAATAAATGCAATATAAATTTTATACTCATAATATTTTTATGAACAACGCCACAAAAACAAAAATCGTTTGGTGCTTCCTTAAACTTTATTGGTTGGTTGGTTAACGGTGGGGGCCTTCTTGCAATACAGCCTTATGGCTTGTTATACCTTATCCTGACCATGTCTTTTTAAAAGATGTATTTCCTTTTAGAAAGTCCGATAGATGTCTATGACTACGAAGCCATGCCGAAGGTTGTAATCTCCTTTAATTTCTCCGAGGATTTTAAATCTTCTGCAGGTTAGTACTTCGTAGATAACTTTAATGTGTTGGGTGGTTTCGTTATTGCGTAAAAGGACTTAGCACCCCACAGTCTCCAGATTTTACCACATAGATCGACAGTCATCAACTCAATTGTATTCCATTTAGATCCGTAATTCGTGAACCGTCTCTTTTATTTCAGGTGTCGGATCAGTCCGAATTATTCGTAAGATCCGACACTTTGAACCGGCTCAGATCCGATCCGTCCATCTCTACATATTACACACCCGTATACCTCATATTATTATGTGTTAATGGCAGTGATGTATAACCACAGCACCATTTGGAGTGTGTCTTCAGGTTTTTCTAATCAGGCTTCTTTATCTTATTAGGCCAATTTTTGCTTTGCTTAGGTTTCCAATAATTTGTTGGTTCCAGGTCAGCTTGGCATCCAGGATTAGTCCTAGGCAGTGTACCTATTTAACTATTTTTATCTATTCCCCAAAGATTTTTAGGTTGTCATAATTTCTTGTTTATCTTCGTTTGGTGAAATGTAAAATTGCAGTCTTTGCTTCGTTGACGTTAAAGTCCACCTTATCAGCACTGCTCGCTTGTCAGTGGTCTTTGCAAAAGCTTTCCTAGTATATTGGATTGTATAGAGTATAAACTGTTTACCTAGTTTTGCTCAAGCTATCAAAATGGGTCTTCACAATACAAATTCACTTAACAGCAATTAAATGGCAGGGCACAACTTAGTTACATGAAATAAACATAATAAACAATTACTGTTCTGATCAAGAACCAAAACTATTTTATGCTAACTGGGGGTTGTATCGTCCCCTTGCTTTATTAGTACCATCGAGTCACTAATTTCATTTTTTTTGCATTTATGACATTATCTTATATAAACTCTCATAATATCAATCAACTAGCTAGTGCCCCCCGAAATAAGTATTATATATTATAAGACAGAATTCCATCGAACGGGTAAAGGATTTCAACAAAATCCACCTAGTAGGTATGTTAATCAGGTCCCATGTAAGACCTGAAACTTACAAGACGGACTCCTGAAGGTATGGACGCCCAGAATCCCAGTAAGGTTTTTAATAATTCCTGGAGTACCAGGAATACTTAACAATTGCTTTCTCACCTATGATCATAACAAATACATTACGTTACATACTAGGCTTCTTATCTTTTATTAACCTGTCCTTTGTACACTTATATAATCACAGATGCCGTCACAGACCCTAAGTACACTATCATCTTTCTGCAGTCACTCACTAACTAACTGTTCTTAGATGCATCTTTTTTTTTATCTCATAATATGAAATAATAGGGATCCACAGAAAAATTTACCACATCATTACAATACCAAGAGAATACATCTATGATACGTGCACTCATAAGGAAACTAAACCAAGAGAAATGATCCAATGTAAAAATGTTACCGATCATAATTCTGGACGACGCCGACGTTCAAATCTGTAACGTTGCCGGTAATAAAGATTCAGCGAATGCAAATCTCCGTCTAAAGTCACTTTTCTTCTCGACATTTACGTCGCGGCTTTGAGCCATGCTTTAACCCATTTAGAACAGATGTTCAAGTTAACTAAATTTATGGGGCACTTCGATCACTATCTTTAAAGTTTGTATATTCGTAATACCTTTAATTTTAGCTGGATCTATAGAAATTCCGTGACGAATTACAACGTCACTCAAATATCTCACTTCAGCAGAACCAAATTTACTTTTATTCTCATTTAAAGTTAATCCAGCTTTATTTAAACGATCAAAAACAATTTGTACAACTTCTAAATGTTTAACAATAATTTCTCTTATACTCCAAAAGAAAGCATACGAAATTAAAATAAAAATTCTTCTAGGTAGAGGGAGACTAAATCTATGTATTTCTTATAAATTAAATTTAAAATAATGACCTGTGTCAAGATTTATTATCGCGACAAGCTTTTATTTATATCATTCAATTTTATAATGTAACAATAGGATGGGTTTAATTTACTTCAAAGATTATTTTCTTATTTTTAGTGCATTCAAATAAAGGCATTCTTTAAAAAAATTTTTAATATTAGTTTGTTTATTTCTTTTTTAGTATTCGTTAGATATTTTTTCAAAGAATGTTGAGTTTAATTACTGCGTCATTATTCAGGTTTGTTCGTTTTTTTTTTATAATAAAAATGCATTGTGATCAGAACTGAATCATTATGTAAGATTTTAACTCCGTAGGATAAGAGGATGAAGTTTAGGTTTGTTCGGTTTTTTTTAAATGCATTGTCATCCGTACTAAATCACTAGCAAAATTTCAACTCCGTAGGGTGAGAGGAAGAGGTTCGAGTTTGCTCGGTTTTTATCATAAAAATGCATTATCATCGGAAATAAATCACCATGTAAAATTTCAACTCCGTAGAATAAGAGGATGAAGTTTAGGTTCGTTCGGTTTTTTTTTTAAATGCATTGTCATCCGTACTAAATCACTAGCAAAATTTCAACTCCGTAGGGTAAGAGGAAGAGGTTCGGGTTTGCTCGGTTTTTATCATAAAAACGCATTATCATCGGAACTAAATCACCATATAAAATTTCAACTCCGTAGGATAAGAGGATGAAGTTTAGGTTTGTTCGGTTTTTTTTAAATGCATTGTCATCCGTACTAAATCACTAGCAAAATTTCAACTCCGTAGGGTGAGAGGAAGAGGTTCGGGTTTGCTCGGTTTTTATCATAAAAACGCATTATCATCGGAACTAAATCACCATGTAAAATTTTAACTCCGTAGGATAAGAGGATGAAGTTTAGGTTTGTTCGGTTTTTTTTTAAATGCATTGTCATCCGTACTACATCATTAGCGAAATTGCAACTCCGTAATTTGAGAGGAAGAGGTTCGGGGTTGCTCGGTTTTTATCATAAAAATGCATTATAATCGGAACTAAATCACCATGTAAAATTTCAACTCCGTAGGATAAGAGGATGAAGTTTAGGTTTGTTCGGTTTTTTTTTAATGCATTGTCATCCGTACTAAATCACTAGCAAAATTTCAACTCCGTAGGGTGAGAGGTTCGGGTTTGCTCGGTTTTTATCATAAAAACGCATTATCATCGAAACTAAATCACCATGTAAAATTTCAACTCCATAGGATAAGAGGATGAAGTTTAGGTTTGTTAGGTTTTTTTTTAATGCATTGTCATCCGTACTAAATCACTAGCAAAATTTCAACTCCGTAGGGTGAGAGGAAGAGGTTCGGGTTTGCTCGGTTTTAATCATGAAAATGCATTATCATCGGAACTAAATCACCATGTGAAATTTCAACTCCCTAGGATCATACAAATGCATTATCGTCTGAACTGAATCACTAAAATTTCAACTCCGTAGGATAAAAGTAAGGGGTTCGGGTTTATTGAACATAAAATACACTGTCATCGGTACTTAATCACCATGTAAAATTTTAACTTCGTAGGATAAAAGAAAGTGGTTCTAATTCAGCTTGCAAGATTTGTCACTAACACACACCCACAAACTCCACACATACCTATATAGCAAGTTAAATAAATGATTTTAAAAATTGTTTCATATTTAGGGGTGTATTTACACTCTTAGAGGGTGAGTTTAAAAAAATCCTGTCTTAGTGAATGTTTGCAGCCCAAACTAAAGCTGTATGCAAAATTACAGCTTTCTATCTTTGGTAGTTTGGCCTGGGTTTGAGAAATTAGCGGTAGTGGTATTTTCACCACTTAGTGGTAAAATTCCGACATAAAAATGATGTTATATAAAAAAATTAAACAAAATTGACGTGGTTTGGTGTTTTCCTTAGAAGTCAAAGGGTTTTAATTTTTAGTGTTTTTTCTCTTAGGAGGGCTAGCTTTGCAATATTCTTGCTTAGTGGACGTCTAAGAACGTAAATAGGACTGTAGGCCAAATTTAAATTTTTTAACATTAGTTTTATTTTTTATTCATTTTATGCGAAATATTAAAATTTGAAATCACATTTATTATCTATTATAATAAAGGTTATTACATTGTTGTCACATTTGTGGACGCAGCATTGTACCTTTTCAACAAAATCGTTAAAAAATACCCGGATGTATATTTTTCGTACAAAGATGAACGCCCCTCTATATTGAGTTTACGTGAACTAAAAATATACATTTACAGTTACAATACGCATAATACTGCGTCCAATTTTTTTTTTTTTGAAATTTAATAAATCATAAGTAATGCACGTAATTTAGTTTATTTTGATACCAAAAGTAAGATAAGAAATAATGCTTTATTGTGCTATTTTTAAATATCACCTATGTTGACCCGGGAGCAAAATAACACAGGATAACAATACTGCGTCCGGTATACGGCCGTCATATCATCCAGGACGCAGCAAGATATGGTAGAGAGCAAATGCATGGACGCAACATTGTTTGTAGTCTGTATATATATATATATATATATATATATATATATGTATAAATTTTATATCATTATTAATAAAAACCACTTAAGTAGATTAAATAAAACTAGCCTGAATAGGGTCTCGGGAATATCTTTTCCACAATCAACCTGATAGTCATAACTTCTTCGTTACCTAAAAATAATTAATTTTGTGTGACACAAAACTTTTAATACAGTGTTAATAAGTATATGCAAGAAAAAAATAGATTTTTCAAAAAACAACATAAAGCTACTAGTCGCAGTTTCAACAAACTGTCCTTGTTTTTTTTTGAAAAAACAATGGTCTCTTTAACAAATGCACTACTTCTTTGAATTAAAAAAAGAATACTTCTAAGTAATTATAACCGTGGTACAGTGTACACACTAAATACACATACTTACTTTAACTGTATTTTAACAATCATGATTTTCCTGATGGCACATTCGGTTTATATAGAGTGCTTCTAAATTCTGGGGCATTGGGATTCTAGCAAGTTATTTTCAATTTCTTCATAACTTGTAACCTGTGGCTGTTGGCTGTGTATTTGCAAGCATTTTAACAGCAAAATTATTCACTTTATAGTAAAAATAGCTGCTTGCTGATTCCACGCTGCTACTAGATAACTAAACAGCATACTCAACTAACGTTTATATATACATTTGCATTATTACCATCGGATTAGTGTTACTAAGGTTGTTGTACTGACTGGACCACAATGCAGAAGTTTAAGAATAAAGCTGTAAAAAAACTAATTACTAAAAGGGGTAAGGGGGGTTCGCTTTATTTCCGCTCTAAACAGAGCACGAGCGGCTATTATTAAGGAAAAACCACAAAATCTTTTGTCGGCAGCACAATGGGCTTTAAAATTATTTGCAGGAGTTGAAAAAGTACTTTCTACAGGAGTAATACCGATCTCCAAAACTGGAGGATTCCTGCCTTTGATTCCTCTTTTTGCTGGCCTTAGCGCATTAGGAGCATTAAGTGGTGGTACTGCTTATATTGTAAAAGCTGTTAACGTTGCAAAGAGTGCTCAATAAAAGTTAGAGGAAGACAAAAGGCACAACGAAACTAGGGAGTCTATAGCTTAGGGTAAAAGTGGCAGTGGCCTGTATTTAAGGAAATAAAGAGTGGATTGTTGCTCTACATCACACCTTATAAATATCATAACAACTAAGTTAATGAATTAGTTGTCTTTAAAATCCGACGAGATAAGTACCTTTTGCTTAAGTGGTCTTAAAAGCTTATTATTCTCCTCCATTGGATCTAAGATATTATGACAGTGATTATGTGATGGGGCTTATTAGTGTGGGGACTTTTAACGCCATCCCTAATATAAACGAAAATAACAATAAATTTTATGTGGAAGATGTTGCACTTGAAATTCCTATTGCATCGTATAAAATATCAGCTCTCAATGACTACCTACAAGAAGCAATTGAGCAACAAAATAATATCGACTCAGTTTTTTTTAATGGAAATACGAGCACGCTAAAATGTGAGCTTAAATGTACTCATACTTGTAGGATTCCGCAATATGAAACTACAGACTGGTACTAAAGACCTGTACTACACCTGTAAATATTCTTAAAGTAAATGTTACTAAAGTAGAGTGTAATATTGTTATAGGAGCATATCACAATAGTAATCTAGTTTATAAAATCCATGAATTTTGACAATCTGTTCCCGCAGGCTTTAAAATATTCGAAATTCCTCAAAGCGTAATTTATATATCAATTAACACCAGATTAATAAGTAATATTAAATTAAAGCTTGTTGATCAGAATGGTGATGTAATATAAACCTTAGAGGCGAAGTCATTACCATCAGGCTTCATTTAAACAAAGTTATATAAGACTTGTTACGATTAAATTTTATTAGTAGTTAAGTAAAGTTGTAAAAAAGGGTTGTAAAGAAACTCATTAATTTCGAACAGCTGTTGAAAATCACTAAGGAAGTTAAAAATTTGTCAGCTGATAATAGCCAGTATCCCAAATCATTAGGATATACCCTAAAGGGAATCCATAATAAGTATACTAAACGTTCCTGAATCTCTTGTCTTTGACAATTCAATAGTAAAAATGGAAAGGCAGAGTCATCTGCCTTATTCCAACTCGTTTAACAACAATGATGAAATAAGGATTCCTGTTCAGCAAACTGATATATACACACAGCCTTATGCCTGTCATATATACCTTGAAATAAGACGATGCAACTGTTTTAACTACAGCAAAATTTGTAAGCAATTTCTTTTGCCACTTGTTTGAAGAAATCCGGTTTGAACTTGGAGGTAGAATCCTGGATTCAGTACGTAATCCTGGAATAGCCACCTCAATCAAGGGATATGTTTCGTATAATGCGAACGAACTTAAAAATTACAAGAACGCTAGATGAAGCATTGATGATAATTTTACTTGTGATGTGGTTGATAGATACTATGGGTCATTTAATGTTTGTGTTCCGCTACGAACGATTTTGGGATTTGCAGAGGATTTTCAGAAGATATTAGGAAATGTAAAGCATGAATTGGTATTATTAAGAAGTCATTCTGATAACAATGTAATTATCAACTGCAGTTGAGTATATATGGGTTACAATAGATAAAATTGTTGGGAAGCTGCCTCATATTTCGGTATCTGATATAGAACGATTGGATCTACTAAAGATTATTGAAAGTGGCACCGAATTAGACGTTGGCTTTAGAAGTTGGGAGCTAGCTAAATATCCTACTTTACAAACTGCTAAACAGCATACCTGGACTATAAAGAATGCTATCAAGTAGAACGCCCCAGATGAGTAATTTTAGGATTTTCAACCGACAGCAAGGATAAGCTATCCAAAAACTGTAGTTTGTTTGATCATTGTAATATATTTAATGTTAATTTTTATTTAAATTCTAAAATGTATCCATATGATAATTTAAATTTAGATGTTGCTAGAGTTTGAAGAATATTTTTAGGAAAAAGAAAATGAACCACTTTTTTTCCAAACGAATTTTTAAAAAATGTTCCCCTTATTATGATTGATTGTTTTCGACAAAATGAAATATTAATTTCGGGGATTGTTGATGTTAGGTTGGGGTTTGAAACGAAAGAAAATGTTCCAGCAAATAGTACCGTATACTGTCCTGCTTATAAAGTACTCACCATTAGTGGGGACTATTCGAAAGGTTTAAAAATTATACTCTTATCTCTCTTTGGTGACGTCACTGTTCTTAAATAAGTAGTTTAGATATTAGGTAGGTTAGATATTAGTTATTATAATATTAGTGGGAAATAAATGCTTTTACTAAAATTATCGTCAAAAATTGATTCTCCTCCTCCCCCTTCCATACTTCCATAGAAGAATTCGCTGCGATGTGTTGTTGATCCGTTGATTCACTGTTCATTTAGCTGATCCACTGTTCGTTAACCTGATCAGCTGTTTATATAGCCTATCCGCTGTCCATTTATTTTTTAGCGCCCCCATTTTTTCACCTACTTAAAAACCACTATAACTTCAAATTAAATTAATTAATTATTGTGAGCTATATTAGCAGAGATTAAACATTCATTCTAAACGAGACTTTTACTATAACCCGCAAGAGTTAACTTTAGACCTTAGCGCAGTAGGTAGTACACAACGAGAATGATTATTGAAACGCAACTTTATAGTATTTAGACAGAGTATCTTTTATTCAAAATAAAACAAACATAATCGATTCTTATATAAAAACTAATGTGAAGGATGAATCTGATGCTGTTTAATAACTTTGTTGATATTAGGTTCCAATTTACTCAAAAACAGCCGCAAGTCGCCACGTTCGGTTACATGCAAACGATTTCTCTTTTTATTAAGCAGCGTTGCCACAGCACTAAATCCACGTTCACACAAATATGACGATGGGAAGCTATCAAGAATCGTTGATCGATTGACCACAATCCAGGGTACAATTGCGGGATCGGTTTTTGTAGCCAATATTCTTGGTAGCCATTTTTAATTGTTGATTTTTATTGCCTCGTTTGTTGTCAATTCCATAAGTTCTTCTTCCAGCTGAAGTGACATTGCTGTGTTGACATTTGAAAACGGATCCAATACCCAGTCTGGTATTTCCAAGTTCAAAATGTCCTGGTATCGTTCGGTAAAGTCAATGTGCAGGTTTTCCAAATGTTGGCAGTAGGCAAACAAGTTGTCGTTACTGCAGGATACTGATAAATTCGGAAAATTGTGAAACTCACGTCTGCCCATATTCTTTTTGTGTAGAAGCAGTTTGGCTGCGAAAGCAGCAACGACATTTTTTGTTTTAATTAAATTTAGTGTATCGCCTTGCAGTTGGAGATTTATGTCGTTGAACAATTTACATATGTAAGCTATATCATTCTTTGATGTAATGAGTTTTTTGCTCAATTTTATATCTTTAATTTCCAAGAACTCTATCACAGAGTCAAACAGGTCGTAAAATCGAGTCAGACAATTGCCTCTTGATAGCCAACGAACTTCAGTATGAAACAACAGTTGAAATCTTCGTCATTAGTAAACACAAAGTAATCTATCATTTAAAGAGCTGCTACGGATTTTATTGACTGCTTTGATGACACATTGAAGTGATTGAAATAGTCGTTCACTTAAGTTTCTAGTAACCAAATGTTGTCTATGAATAACGCAATGTACCGCAAGGACATCTGGAATTTTATTTCTTAAGTACGCTATGAAGCCTTTATGGCACCCTGTCATAGCCGGAGCGCCATCCGTAGCCACTGATATAATATTTTTCAAGGGATCTCTTTCTCGCCTTTTGTATCGGTCTCTAAATTTCTAGCAAACAATAGTTCTTCACATATTTTCTCATCTTTAATAAACCTCACGTAAGACAGCAACAATGCTTTATTAGTTGGTAAAGTGGACTCGAATTGAGAATTGACTAGTCCTCAGATGATTGCACAATGATCCTATAATGTTTTCAGCCATTTTATCAATTCGTCTTGGCACATAATTATTACTCAAAGGAATTTTTCGGATAATATCTGCGGCCGGTTTATGAAGCACAGTAGTTATTACTTTTTTTATTGCTGGCACAATTAACTCTTCTCCGATGTTGTGAAGTTTGCCTTTTTGAGCAATTAACAAAAAGATATTGTAGGTTGTAGGTAGCTCGAAGTCCGTCGTCATCTCGCAGCCGCCGAAAATAGTTTTGCTACACTTGGCTGAGTATTATGCTTCTTCTCTATATCTTGAAAATATGCTACATTTTTGTCTTTCTTACCTGGATGCATTTTATTCAAATGATCTTGCAGTCTTAAAGGTTTCATTGCTTCATTCGAAAATATTTTTAGACATAGAAGGCACAAAGGAGACAATGGGTTTGTGGGATTTTCAATGAATCCGAATTTAATATATTCCGCAAAGTATTGCCGTCTACTCTTTTTTACTTCCGACATGGTTTTATTTTGAGAAATAAGTAAGTAAGTGTTGAACTTAAGTACTACTTATCTATTAAGTGCGAAACTGCAAATGAAAATTAAATAAATATTACGTTTGTTTATATAGGATTCCATAAGCACCACACCGACAGGAATAAGACAAACATGCATAAACTCGTTTATCTCATTCGACGCTCAATCGTACTCAACAAGTAAGAACAAGTATTCTATGAACCAGCCGATTCATACAGGAATGCACAAATCGGGTTATTTAACAAAAACTTATTAAAACATGATTGTCTATTATTTACGAAAATTACCTATCTAGGAATCCTAATAACTATTAAAATGCGAAAGTTGCTTTTTATTTGTTTGTTTGTATCTACTTCCATTTCGAAACGGAGCGACCGATTGACATGATTTTTATTTTATTTATTCAATAAAACAGGACATATATATAACTATGCGCGGAGAGGAATATCGAACCGAGTTTGAGCAATGGTGAGTTAAAGGACCTTGTTTAATTCTCATTACTAGCAACTTTTGAGCCTTTGCATCATCTTTAAGCAATTTATTTAATTCATCACCACTTGGCTTGATTCGGGTACCATCTACAATATCAAAATAACCTCTCCCCTTGAACATTATCATTGTTTGAAATTTCCACACAGGCGAATTGTCGCCTTTCAATTTTATGGTCGCTGTATCACTATTCATTTTTACTTTTATTATTATGGGTTTTTATTTTTTATTGGTAACTATTTAAAAAACTCCTTTTTTTTAACTTTCAAACTTTTCTCACCTACTTGTCCGTTTTGTTTGTTTTTTTTTATTTTATGTTTTTGCCGCTAGAGCACACAACTTCACACTTTTAAGTTTTTATTGCTTTTTCTTCACTTGCACGCACCTGGGCCCATAACCTGTTGGATATTTAACTCCGTTGGATCGTGAAGAAAAGATCTCAACTAACTTTTGTAATTAGCTTTAATTTTATAGGGAAAAAAACACTTTTCAAACTTTTACAACAGACAGCGATGTTCTTAACTTGACATGATTTGTGTTACTAATTTTTATTACCAACCTAAATATTTATAACTAGTAGGTTGGTAGCGAATATCCACATGTTTCAATCTCTTGTGAAATTCTGGGTTTTTACACACTTTAATAGCCGATTGATTGTCCTCAAAAATTACTACACTTAAACAATCAATCTCTGATATTTTTAAATCACTAAACAAACTTTTTAACCAGCATGCTTTACTTATAGCTAAACTGAGTGCTGCATACTCTACTTCGGTGGACGAGAGAGCAACAGTTAATTGCTTCCGTGAGCTCCAACTTATTGTACATCCGAATACTTTAAAAATATATCCCGAAGTTGATTTTTGGTCAATTTGGTCGCCTGCCCAGTCAGAGTCGGCGTACCCTTCAATTAAGTTATTAAATTTATTTTTATGGTAAACTAAAGATAATTCTAAAGTTCCTTGCACGTATCTTAAAACTCTTTTTATCGCTTGCCACAGCTGTAGGCTTGCATAAGATTGATATCTACTTAGTTAGTACGCTTATACATAAACAAAGATCAGGCCTGGAACACAACATTGCGTATATTAAAGATCCGATAGCTTTACGACAATCATTTTCGATTTCTTTACTTTCCGATTTTTCGCGTTTTAATTCATCATGTCGAAAATTGGGTTCCATAGGCGTACTGACTTGCTTACAATTTTGCATATCGAAACGCTTCAAAATACTTTTAAGATATGTGGTTTGGTTTATTACTATTTTATTATGAACTAAATTCTGTGTAATAACCATTCCTAAAAAAAGAGAAATATTTCCTAAATCTTTCATTTTGAAATTTTCATTTAAAATTTGTTTTATTTTACTTATTTCTAATTCATCATCACCTGCTATCAATAAATCATCTACATACAGTAAAATAAACATTCTTGATGAATCTGAATTTTTTAGATATATACAATATTCATTTTCTGATCGTACAAAATTTAATCTAAACATTAGATAATTAAATTTTTTATACCAATTCTTTGGTGATTGTTTCAAGCCATATAAGGATTTTCTTAACTTTACAATGTTTCCTTCATTTTTATCAAAACCTTGAGGTAACACGATGAAGACATCATCATTAATATCGCCATTCAAGAAAGCACTGCAAACATCTAGTTGCGTAATCTTAGAATTGAAATTATTACATAGAGCTAGAAAAATCCTTACTGAAGGTAACTTGGCAACAGGGCTATATATATCATGGGTGTTTATACCTGTCTGTTGAAAACCTCTGGCTACCAAACGAGCCTTATATTTTGCCACATTTCCTATTTCGTATTTTTTTTTCTTAAATACCCATTTACACTCAATGACTTTACTTGTTATTTCACTTTCACTCACTGGAAACCATGATTTGTTTTCTCCTAACGCATCAATCTCAGCTTGTATCGCCTCTTTCCATTTTTCACACACACTACTTGCCATTGCGTCATCGTAGGTCAGAAACTCGATATCTTCATTACTCGCTGATAACAAAATCTTGTCCATGTCTAACTCATATTCATCGTACATTGTATTTCTTTTTCTTTCTCTTCTCAGCTAGTATTTATTATTTATCATTTCATCTTGTATCTCTGAACTGTCACTGTCAATTTCATGATACACACTTTCATCACTCTGATTGTCATTATTTTCTGATAAAGTTTCATTTTCTTCATTTTGACTATCGCTATTCTGTGCTTCTTCTTTATTTTTTTTATTATTAGCCCTTTCTTCAGTGATTTTTATTGTGTCATTTTCTGTCTTCGTCTTTTCAGGTAAGAATATGACATCCCTATGGGTTTCTACTATTTTTTTCTCATCTTTAAGCCATTTATTTAATTCATCACCACTTGGCTTGATTCGGGTACCATCTACAATATCAAAATAACCTCTCCCCTTGAACATTATCATTGTTTGAAATTTCCACACAGGCGAATTGTCGCCTTTCAATTTTATGGTCGCTGTATCACTATTCATTTTTACTTTTATTATTATGGGTTTTTATTTTTGTATTATTTTATAGGAAAAAAAAACACTTTTCAAACTTTTACAACATACAACGATGTTCTTAACTTGACATGATTTTTGTTACTAATTTTTATTACCAACCTAAATATTTATAACTAGTAGGTTGTGTATGCAACCAACATAACACAAGACATTTACCATTCTTCGCGTAACCAAAGATAGATGGCGTAATGGGTATCAATTTCAACAACTTTGAACTCGTATAGGAAATAATCATTATGTGCTCAATCTGATACAGGAAGGTGAAATATATTTAATATATGAATTATAATAGCTATTGTACCTAGCACCTAATGGTTCTATTCATCTCGCGCAGTTGTAAAAAAATCCTTTACTTCTCGATAGGATCTATACCTACACCCAGAATTTCAGCACGCCACCTCTAAGGGCACTAATCGCAAAAAATTATAACTCGCATACGAGTTGGCCGATCGATCTCGGGTTTCTTCTAAACGACTTATTACATCACCCTGAACACGTGCCATCTTAGATTTTAATTTTGACATTTGACAGGTGGCCTTGATATGTCTTAAATGACAAATTCCCGACGCTATTTTTTTCTAAACGTAATATGACGTCATTCTAAACACATGACTTATAATGAATATTATTGCTCAAGGAGCTAACACCCAAAATGGTGACGTTTGACATATAAAGTACGTAGAGTTGACGCACGCTTCTTCTGGCGCATGCGCAGAAGCTAGGGGATAACTTGATGTAGAACATATCATCTATCCCTACTGGTGTCCAAAGTAATAGTCCTAGAAGTAGAGGGTAGAAAGGGGATTGGATTTATGAAGTGTTAAGTTTATGGATATCAACGTTAGGGGTATATTTTTGTTCGTCCGGCAAACCTACAGACTCGTCAGAAAAGTATCGCTTTTACTCCTAATAAAACAATATACTATTTTCCCAACCACTTAATTTAAAGGTATACCTAACCCCTTCTCATACGATAATATCATAGCTTTATGTTATTCTCACTAGATGTACTTTATTATATGAATGATAGAAAAATTTACATCGATAATACATTGTGAAATAGATTTATAAATTACATGAAAACAATTAAGTAAAATAATATTTACGGTACCGTACTTTTCCAATATTCTCTAACCATTTTGGTTCATCTAGTGCAATGTTTAATTTAGATTTCTGTATATTTTTTAGTTTTTTCCATAACTAATAAAGATAATTTCTACCGAAACAATTATCACAACAATGGTTTCCATAGAAATTATCTGCTGGTCAAGTTACATACCAGGAGATACATACAGTAGGCCTAAATAAATAACTGATGAATTTTGCATGTCTGGTAAATCTGATATGTAGGTTAGATTACAAATTACAATTTAAATGTCTTAAGTGAATTTTATATTTGAGCATCATCTATCGCTAGGCCATCTTTGGAGACAAATGGAATTTTTTAACCCTCTAGAAAAATTTTGGGTCAATAGGAAAAATTTAGGACCAAAAACGCCAATTATAATTTTTCTCTATGTGGCTGGAAAAAAAGTGTTTTTAGCTCCAAAGCTAGATAATAGTAGCATCAGAGATTGACGGTTAATTAAATGTGAATAAATATTTGTGCCCAGAGGAGCAAGTGCTACAGCATCCTTAAATTTAAAAAATTATTTAGAACATTACAAAAAGTAAATTCTTCTCATCCTCGCCTGGCGCCTTTTTGTTCTGGAGATTTTTCAACACTTTATACAGCTCCTGAGGATTGGTATAAAGTGTGGGTAGTTGGGATGGGGTATTTTTGTTTTGTGAATTTGTTGGCGATTTTGGTCACCTCCTTTTGGTCTTGTGTCGCATTGGGTTTTTTCGCGCATGCGTGGGCCAACTGGTCCGCGAGGGTTTGCGCTTTTTGGCTGTTTGTTGTTCAGTTGTAAATGTTGGTATTTGTTCATCGTTTTTTCTTGCCCGTTTTACTAGTCTCTAGAGAAATTTGTCTCTGGTGTTTAAGTTTGTTATTATGTTGGTCCATGTCTGGTTTTTATGTTCCTGTATTCTCTGTCTAATTTTTTCTTGTAGTTGGTTTGTTCGTATTCTGTCTTGTATTTGTCTTAGTCTTTGTCATATTTTTCTTATTTGATTTTTAAGTCTTATTAGGTCTTGTATGTCTTGTGATAGTCACGGTCTCATTAAAATTTCATTCATTTTTCTTGAAAATATTTTTACAAAAAAAGTGATAAATAGAAATTGCTGAAAATTATTTTTAAGACTCTACCACGCGCAAATTTAGAGGATGAAAAACACCGTTTCGCTACTGCAGGATTCTGGAAAGGCTATTTGAAATATTAGTCGGGACAATTTAAAATTTAATAAAGAAATGTTTGTATTTCTAAGCTACAAAGCCCTTTTTTGAAAAAATTTAGAATATGTATAAGAAAATGCCCACTAAAGGTGAATATTTTTAGGTACTTTTTCAAGGTTAATATCGTAAATAAGAATTTTTTTTTCAAAAAAATAGCCATGTAGCTTAGAACTTCTATGTCTTATCTTTAAAACTTCAAAAATTGAGACAATACAATGCCGTAATAAGTCCGTTTTCTTGCAGCGCGCACTGAAAAAAAAAAAGAGTTTAAGAAATCAAATAAATGATTTATTTGATTAATATTTATTGGTCCAAGATAAATACAATTTGGTTCATACAAATCTAGTTTGTATTAAATAAACTAAGGTATTTGATATATTTTCTATATTTATTTGGTTTCTTAATTAGTTAGGTGCAATAAATAGTGTTTGCTACAAACACTTTTTAAGATTTGGATTACATTTGTAATGGCCAACAATGCATTATTTCGAATAAATAATTTTTATTTAAATTCCATGAAATTATTGTCGCTCGTTCCGACTCGACCTTCCCGGGCAATCGCACCCAATCGGCTTCGTCTTTGCGCCGCGCCGTGCCTTCGCGACCGCTCTTCTTGTTAACTTTAGTAGAGGTGAGATTAACGGTGACTTTCAAGTAACCGGTATACCGGTGACAGCGACTTTAAGGTCACCGGTATTTTTAACAGCGACTTCAGACCCGGTGACTTTCATAAAAATCTCTAACTTTAGATGAAAATATTTTTAAGAGGAAAAACTACAGAGATAATAATAATAATAATAATAATAATAATAATAATAATAATAATAATAATAATATTATATTATTATTATTATTATTATAATATGATAATTATATTAATAATAATAATAATAATAATAATAATAATAATAATAATAATATTATAATTATTATTATTTTGTAAATAATTTACAAATGGCGAAGTTGAAGCAAGCTCCCTCACTTAACCACTAGGTATTTGGATTTTAAAATATTTTAGAGCTTGTTCTCACTGTTTGATGATTTAATCACTGCGTGTAACCCTTTTAAAATCATTTAAAATTTATATAAAAAATATATTTGCATACCTTAATATTATCTAAAAAATCTTTAAAAAAAATAGTCTTTAACAAATCAACTTTTCGCACAAGCTCTCATAAAAACTAAACATTAAATATCACTAATCTATAAACACAACTTTCAAAAATAAAAATATACGGTGACAGTGAAATAAAAACCAAAACGTAACCTAAATCCTATAATCCTCTCAAACCACGTCAATCCGTGGCATCACCCTGCAAGTTATGCAAATACTACCTTCTCGAGCTTGACCAACCACAAGCAGAAATAAATTTTATTATTTTAATATTGTTTCCGCTGTGTTCAGCAACCAGTCATACAGGTCGCTGCACAGCCCGGCGCCTCGATGAAAATCGAAAATCCGCGCTGTTATCTGTACTCGCAGGTCGCTGTTTAGGTCACTGGTCGCTGTTTAATATTCGCATTTCGAGCAGTTACCAGTGACTTGATCTGATCGGTCGCCGTTTAAGCCCGATACTTGGAGCGGCGACCTGGGTGTGGTACGGTAGGTCGCGGTCGCGGTGACCTGGGCAATTTGGTCACCGCTAATACCGGTGACCAGATAGGTCGCCGGTATAAGTCACCGGTACAAAAATATCGCTCATCTCTAAACTTGAGTTCATCACCGGTGTTGGTTGGATATTGTTTTGTTCGAGTTCTGTGGTTATTGTTGTGCAATGGAGCAATGGTTACTGGATAAAGGCTTGGGGCATCTTCAGCCTGTATTTGAAAGTAATATATTATGGGTTATAATTATTTTTATATTTTATAAAGCAAGTTTTTTTCACGCCGCAGGCATTAGAATAAGTTATTGTTATTATATTATTCTTAATTTGATATAAAAAATACTGATGTGAAGTTGGCGGCCAAAACTTGGCGGCCGAAATCCCGAAAATTGCCGACAGTGGAATATTTTCCAGAGAAATAAGTTAAATGTCTAAAAAATTCTTACAAGGTCTTCAGACTTATAGTGACCGTCTTAAATCATTTTAGTCCATTTAACGAACAATTCACCTCCAGTGGCGTGTCTTTGGTTCAAATTCCATCATATTTTGGCCGCTAAGTCATTTTCGTCAATTTCTCGAAAACTATAAGCGATAACAGGTACACATTCACAGGGTACTTAAGGGGAAACTAGTACTACAGTTTACACTATTAAACTTTTCTTGCAAGGCCGTTTCAAATTCCACCATATTTTGCCTGCTAAGTCATTTTCCTCAATTTCCCGAAAACCAAAAGCGATAACAGGTACACATTCACAGAGTACTTAAGGGGCAACTAGTACTACAGTTTACACTATCAAACTTTTCTTGCAAGGCCGTTTCAAATTCCACCCTATTTTGGCTGCTAAGTCATTTTCGTGAATTTCTCGAAAACTATAAGCGATAACAGGTACACATTTACAGGGTACTTAAGGGGCAACTAGTACTACAGTTTACACTATCAAACTTTTCTTGCAAGGCCGTTTCAAATTCCATCATATTGGATAATTGTGTCCATGAGTTTTATATACGAAAACTAATTTTCTTTCCCCAAAAAATATTACAACTGCTGCTGATAATGAACTCTATATTAATGCCGGTACTCTTTAACTAACGTATCTTTATATGTTTTGGCTGCTAAGTTCATTTTATCAATAGTTGTAAATCTGCACTACAGATTCATATTTACAAATTACGTAAGAGGCTTTAAGAACTGCAGTTTGCACTCAGTTGGACTATTGTAGGGTAATAATAAGGCTTTACCTTATTTTACCTAATTGTACAATTAGGTAAAATAAGGTAAAGCCTTATTATTACCCTACAATGTAACTACTTGGTTCGATAAGAGAGAGTCATCAAGACGTGTATGAAATGTATATATTTTCTATTCCATTTTACAATCAGTCATAGTTACTTATATACTAAACTTAACCTTAAACTCGTAACTTTAACTCTAAGCTTAACCTATGATTATATAAATGTTATTGTTATATTTAATGTACAATAACATATTGTTACCTTTAATAGAGGGTTATACCCTCGACTATATCCTCGTTATTGATATCAGGGTAAAGGTAACAATAATATTATACATACCATTAAATTGTACAATTAGGTAAAATAAGGTAAAGCCTTATTATTACCCTACATCTCCTGCGGGAGGGAAAAAAAATCTAATATAACTAAATATTTGATTTTTTTTGTATGTTTACGTAATTAGGTAAGATTATTTAAAATTCAAAAAATGTTTGTGGTTTTCCTGACCGTTAATTCAAATAGATGAGTTTGTATTTTGGGATTCGGTCAAATTAAATGCAGTTTAATTGGTTGACGTTTCGGTTTATTTAATAATTAAACCATCATCAGAACTATAAAAAGAGAAAGAAAAAATTTTTTTATATAAAAAAACACCATTTGCGAAATACATCATAAGTATAAAACATTTTTAAATTTCTAATTAAGGTTAATATTATAAATTTAAAATATACAACATACCTTAATACTAGCAGATGTTAGCACTAATATTCACATTTAGAATTACATTTTAATACATTGTAAAGTGTTTCTGGTGTAACAGAGAACTGAATTTTAATTTTAGTTTTAAAGTAGGTAGTTTATATAAAGGTATGTCTTTCGAGGGTTTGGAAATTCCGTTTATTAATTCTATTATTGTAAAATATTGTTTATAGTAAAAATTTGCATTCATTTAGATGTAATTAAATCATTATAGATGTTACTTAAATTATCTGTATCAGTTTGAAAATTAAGAGAATTCTTATTCTTTTTGATATGTATCATTTCTTTTATGTTTCGTTTTTTATAATTTGTTTCGAAGTCTAAGATTTGAGTTTGTTCAAAGTCAAAATTATGAAGATTATCTATTGCATGTTTGGATAGGGCAGTATGTGATTGGTTAGTATTTCTTAGGCTGTTCTTATGTTCTTTGATTCTGTTTTTAAGGTATTGTTTTGTTTGACCAATGTATGTTTTTGAGCAGTCAGAGCAATCAATTTTATAAATTAGATTAGTTTGATTTAATTTTGGTTCTGTAGGTTTTAATTTTGTAAATAATCTTTTTGTATTATTACTAGGTTTTTCGGCAATAATAATATTGTGTGGTTTAAGTATTTTTTTAATTTTTTCATTTATTTCAGGTATATGCGGAAGCGAGATGTATTTGTTATTTATTGGTTCTTGTGGATTTGTATTGTTGTTATTGTAAATGTGCTGTATTCTTTTTTTAATAATTGGTTCATAAAATTTCTTGGGATAGTTATTGTTTTTAAGAATTGTTTTTACTTTGTTTATGTTTTGCGGTCTATAGTCAGTATGGCTTAATGTGATTGCTCTGTCAGTAAGGGAGTTTACAACGCTTTTTTTATATTTATTGGGGGTGTAGGACTCAAAATTAAGATATCTTCCAGACCAAACAGGTTTAGTGTACCAGTTTGTTTTGATGTTACCTTCGTTGTCGTGATTAATGCTTAAGTCTAAGAAATTTATTGAGTTATTTTTTTCTATTTCATATGTGAATTGAAGTTTTTTATGAAAATTATTAAATTTATTAAGAGTATATTGAAGTTTATCTTTTGGAACACACAAAATGCAATCATCAACGAAACGCTTAAAAAAATATGGTTTATAGTCAAGAGTCTCGATGACACTTTCCTCTAAATGTTCCATGACTAAATTGGCTATGGTTGCGGAAATGGGTGAACCCATTGCTACGCCATATATTTGTGAATAAAATTGTTCATTAAATTTAAAATAGGTTGAGGTTAGACAAAGTTTAGTAGCCTCTATAAATTCATGTTCTGGAATTGTGCTAAATTCTTTTATTAAATTCCATTTTTCTTTTATACAATTAATGGCAAGGTCAATAGGGATATTTGTGTATAACGAGATAACATCAAAAGAAACCAAAATGTGATTTTTGGGTATTTTTTTATTTTTTATAAATTCATGAAAATTCCATGAGTCTTTAATGTGGTATTCACTTTTTCCGATAATGTTTGTTAAAATGTTAGAAAGAAATTTGGAAAGGTTATATGTTGCAGAGCCAATAGTACTAACAATAGGACGTAGTGGAATATTGTCTTTGTGTAATTTGGGTAAACCATATATATATGGTGGTTGGCCATTGTGGCAAATTAGTTTGTTTTTTAAATTTTTTTCAATATATTTAAAAAACAAACTAATTTGCCACAATGGCCAACCACCATATATATATGGTTTACCCAAATTACACAAAGACAATATTCCACTACGTCCTATTGTTAGTACTATTGGCTCTGCAACATATAACCTTTCCAAATTTCTTTCTAACATTTTAACAAACATTATCGGAAAAAGTGAATACCACATTAAAGACTCATGGAATTTTCATGAATTTATAAAAAATAAAAAAATACCCAAAAATCACATTTTGGTTTCTTTTGATGTTATCTCGTTATACACAAATATCCCTATTGACCTTGCCATTAATTGTATAAAAGAAAAATGGAATTTAATAAAAGAATTTAGCACAATTCCAGAACATGAATTTATAGAGGCTACTAAACTTTGTCTAACCTCAACCTATTTTAAATTTAATGAACAATTTTATTCACAAATATATGGCGTAGCAATGGGTTCACCCATTTCCGCAACCATAGCCAATTTAGTCATGGAACATTTAGAGGAAAGTGTCATCGAGACTCTTGACTATAAACCATATTTTTTTAAGCGTTTCGTTGATGATTGCATTTTGTGTGTTCCAAAAGATAAACTTCAATATACTCTTAATAAATTTAATAATTTTCATAAAAAACTTCAATTCACATATGAAATAGAAAAAAATAACTCAATAAATTTCTTAGACTTAAGCATTAATCACGACAACGAAGGTAACATCAAAACAAACTGGTACACTAAACCTGTTTGGTCTGGAAGATATCTTAATTTTGAGTCCTACACCCCCAATAAATATAAAAAAAGCGTTGTAAACTCCCTTACTGACAGAGCAATCACATTAAGCCATACTGACTATAGACCGCAAAACATAAACAAAGTAAAAACAATTCTTAAAAACAATAACTATCCCAAGAAATTTTATGAACCAATTATTAAAAAAAGAATACAGCACATTTACAATAACAACAATACAAATCCACAAGAACCAATAAATAACAAATACATCTCGCTTCCGCATATACCTGAAATAAATGAAAAAATTAAAAAAATACTTAAACCACACAATATTATTATTGCCGAAAAACCTAGTAATAATACAAAAAGATTATTTACAAAATTAAAACCTACAGAACCAAAATTAAATCAAACTAATCTAATTTATAAAATTGATTGCTCTGACTGCTCAAAAACATACATTGGTCAAACAAAACAATACCTTAAAAACAGAATCAAAGAACATAAGAACAGCCTAAGAAATACTAACCAATCACATACTGCCCTATCCAAACATGCAATAGATAATCTTCATAATTTTGACTTTGAACAAACTCAAATCTTAGACTTCGAAACAAATTATAAAAAACGAAACATAAAAGAAATGATACATATCAAAAAGAATAAGAATTCTCTTAATTTTCAAACTGATACAGATAATTTAAGTAACATCTATAATGATTTAATTACATCTAAATGAATGCAAATTTTTACTATAAACAATATTTTACAATAATAGAATTAATAAACGGAATTTCCAAACCCTCGAAAGACATACCTTTATATAAACTACCTACTTTAAAACTAAAATTAAAATTCAGTTCTCTGTTACACCAGAAACACTTTACAATGTATTAAAATGTAATTCTAAATGTGAATATTAGTGCTAACATCTGCTAGTATTAAGGTATGTTGTATATTTTAAATTTATAATATTAACCTTAATTAGAAATTTAAAAATGTTTTATACTTATGATGTATTTCGCAAATGGTGTTTTTTTATATAAAAAATTTTTTTCTTTCTCTTTTTATAGTTCTGATGATGGTTTAATTATTAAATAAACCGAAACGTCAACCAATTAAACTGCATTTAATTTGACCGAATCCCAAAATACAAACTCATCTATTATTTAAAATATTTCTTAACTCTATTTTTATGAACTAAAACTGGCTTATTGTCTATTTCTATTAGGATATTTGGCGATTGTTCATCTAACACTGTATATGGACCATTGTATATCGCGTCCATTTTTGCACTGGCACTGTTATTTCTTAAAAGTACTTTTTCACCAACCTTATAATTAATTATATTACATTTCCTATCGTATACATTCTTTCTTTCACTTTTTGACTTTATAAAATTATTTTTTGCGTCGCTACATGCATGTTGAAGCCTGTACTTTAACTCTAGTGGGTAGCTGTCAAAATTGTACAGGGGGCTAACTTCCCTTAACAAGTTTGAAGGTAATTTAGCCGTTTTGCCAAAAACTAGTTCGTATGGGGTATACTTAGTTTCAGTATGCACGCTATTGTTATAAGAAAAACACCAAAAGGGTAACCAACTACTCCAATTACTTGGGTCTTTCGCTAATTGCATACGTAAATATGCCCCTAGTGATTTATGCGAGTTTTCTAAAGCACCTATTGATTGAGGATGATATGCAGTAGATTGCAACTTTTTAATTTGAAGTAACTCACACGTTTGTGTAAGGGTTGAAGCTATAAATTCCGTCCCTTCATCCGACACTATCTCGTCCGGAATTCCATAACGTTAAATAAAATTTTCAACAAATGACTTAGCCACGGTTACGGCTTCTTTGTTGTTAATTGGATAACATTCCACAAATTTACTGAGATCGCATTGTAAGGTCAAAATATATTTATTACTATGTACATCTGGTTCTAAAGGACCTACAAGATCTAAATAAATTCTCTGGAATGCTGAAGTAGCAGTATGAGTTATTGTCATTGGTTCTATATTTTGCTTTGAATGTTTATATCTTTGACAATCGTCACATTTTCTTACGAATTCCTTGACATCTTGTCGTAAGCCTATCCACGAATAATACTTTTTTATATTATTATACATTCTATTTATCCCTGCGTGACCTCCTGTCGGCAGTAAATGGAAATCGTTAAGAACTATTTGCTTTGTCTCACGATCGGATATCCTTTTTATATTTTTAATAACAGATATTTTTATACCGGTTTCTATTATTAACTTTTTATTTTTAAAAATGTTTTTTAACATTTGAGCGCTCTTTTCGTCTTTTATAATAATTAATTCTCGAATATTATATTTATTACATACGGCATTCAATTCCCTCAACGATATACTAAAAGCTAACGTCGATCGAGATTTTTGAACTTTATGTTCCGTACAATTATTGTTCCTGAATTGCAGGGCTTTCGGCCGAGGCTCCTGATTCATATAAACAATATTTTTATCTTTAAAATAGAAGAAATTCCCTATGCTGCAGTCATATTTTTTACTTTTACACATTTTAATAAATTCAGAATTTGAAACAGGACAGAGTTCACAAGAATTATTAGGCCGTTTTACTAATTCTACCACGCCCGGGTGATCAATCCGTTCGTTAGTATTCGAACAACCTACGTTACTTGTTTTGTCTGTCTGTCGTTTTGTTGCTGCTCTTGTCATGGCAAGCAATGAGGTGCCTACAGTATTTTCTATATTTTTAAGTTCATTTTTACTTAATTCGATACGCGATAAGGCATCCGCTATTACGTTTTCCTTTCCTTTTACGTGCTTAATAACAAAATCGTATTCTTCTAATACTAACCGAAACTTTGTGAGTCTACTTGACGGATTCGTCATACCAAAAAGAGAAATAGGAGGTTTGCAATCAGTTTCTAGCGAAAATTTTCTTCCATATAAATAAGGTCTAAAGTGCTTAACTGCCCATACAACTGCTAATAGTTCTTTCTCGACTGTACAATAATTATGTTCTGCTTTATTTAATGACCTACTCGCGTAAGCAACCGGCTTATCATTCATGTTTAAAAGAACTGCCCCGATGGCACTGCCTGATGCGTCTGTTCTCAAAATGAAAATATTGTCTTCAGCAAAATTTGGGTACTGCAAAACGGGTGGTTTTATCAGTGCGGTCTTTAATATTTCAAAGGATTGTTGACACTCGGGTGTCCAACGAAATTGAACCTTTTTTCTAGTCAGGTTATTTAATGGAAGTGAAATTTTTGCGAAATTTGGAATGAATTTTCTATAATAATTAGCAAATGCAACAAATCGTTTAGTTTCGTTTGCATCTTTGGGTACGGGATATTTTTGCAGGACTTCGATTTTTTCTTTGTCAGGAAAAACACCTTCCGCCGATATCACATGCCCAAGATACAAAATTTCCTTTTTAAAAAATTCACATTTATTAGGATTTAGTTTTAGATTCACTTCTCTAAGCCTTTGAAATATTTTAACCAAATTTTTATTATGGTTTCCCAAACTATTTCCAAACACAATTAAATCATCAAGGTAAACAAAACAGCTGTCGTAATTTAAACCTGTCATAGCAATAGCCATTACCCGACTAAAGGAAGTAGGGGATGATTTCAACCCCATCGGAAGACGTGTCATTTGGTACTGTCCCCTTTCTGTCGTAAACGCTGTGTACGGTCGACTAGCCTCGTCCAAGGACACTTGATAGTATCCTTGTGAAAGGTCTAAATGAGAGAAATACATTGCTCCTGACAATGAGTCTAAAATTTCAGTAATTGATGGAAGTGGAAATTTTTCATCATCCCTTAACTTTTTATTAGGAAGACGAAAGTCGATTACAACTCTAAAACGTTTAACACCTGTTTGGTCAGCTTTTTTAGGAACTACCAATAAGGGTGCAGACCATTCTGACTTGGTCTCTTCAATAATTCCATCTTTTAACATTTTGTCAATCTGCGCATGTATTTCTTTCTTTTGTGCATGAGGTAGTCTATATGGTTTCACGTATGACGGTGATGCGTCAGGTTTAAGTCGCAACGTTTGTTTATAAATGTTTGTCGTAGAAAGTGGGTCGTTCGCTAAATGAAAAATGTCCGAATATTTAGCACAAATTTTTTGAATGGAAAATTTTTCCTCTCTATTTAAATGTTTTGTATCGATTAATTTTAGCAATTCGTCTACTCGTTCAACCGAATTATGTTCCGTTCCAAGAAAACAACAAGTTTCATAATCGCTGACATTTTCAACCTTTGGATAAAAGTTTGTTAATGTTACTTCCGCGTCGCGTGTATTTAAAATTTTTACTGGTATCATATTACTTTGCGGTCGAGCTAAAACACTTGCTATATAAATACCATCTGCTAATTGTTGTGGTAATACTAGACAGTCATCATTTTTGCTAACATAGCAATATTTAATCATTTCACAACGAGCCGGTATTTTAAACTGTGATTTTTGGTTTGACAACATTGGCAATGAAACAGTTTCATATTTAGTAGAAAACGAAAACTTAAAATTTTCAAAATTTATCTTGGCATTATATTTTTCAAAAAAATCTGAGCCTAAAACTCCATTTATTTTATTTTCAAAACTTTCAATTACATGAAATGTATGTTTTAATTTGATATTGTTATTAATAAATTCCAATGTCAAGTTCGCGATACCATGTGAAAGTGTTGAACCGGCCACCCCATTTATTTTTATTTCATTTCCTTTGTTTATATATTCATGTTTATTAATAATTTTTTTAAATATAACACTTATAGAAGCTCCTGTGTCGATTATTAATTTTAATATAGTGCCTCTATAATTGACTTGAATAAAATTTAGACCATTTAAATTTAAAATTACAGATTCTAAGTTTTCTTTAGGCTCGAAAAAACTGATCGGCTAATGTTGACTGTCTAATGTTATCCTCGCACGTATTTTCATCCTCCTTTCGCATGTAATATGCCCTATTATTTTTATTATTTCCTCTAAAATTTTGGCCACGATTTGACGAACTCCTATATTGCGAAAATCTATTATTATTATTATTTCGCGAGTTCCCTGCGGGTAAACTTTTTTGATATTTGAAATTTGGCATGAATTTTTGGCGTTGATTATTGTTGAATGACCTATTTATTTGATTTTTGTAGTCCCTTTGGAACCTATTAGAACCGCGTTTATTTTGCATATGGAATACCGAATGAGTTTTATCTCTTTTTTCAAGTTCCTCATCCATAGCTCCCCTTATTGCGTCACCCAATCTATTATAATTTCGTGCTTTAACAATAGTGCGCATATCATTACTCTGTAACCCGTTTGCAAACACATTAATGGCAAGTTTTTCATTGACACTACTCAGTACCCTTAAGGCTTCGTCATTTCCGTCCGATTGGGCGATGGTTAGGTCCAGCAGTAAATCCTCTATAGTTTTTCCAAACTCTTCAATGGATTTACCTGCTTGCCTAGCACCGTTTAATTTGACAGAAAGTGCACTAGCAGACTTTTTGCAGAGAAAAAGAGTTTTTAAATCATTAATAAGGGCTTGATTTGATGCGTATTCAGTACGCATTCTTATTTTTGAATTACCCGTCAATATTGCTTTTAAAACGTAATTAGTTAAACTCTTTTTTCCGGCATCGTCCAGTAGCGAGTCGTATAATTCGATACCATCAATAAGTTCTTTTGTCGTTTTCTCCGTACCATCCATGCGTGGCATCAGAGATGCGGCCGTTTTTAAATCAAATTTTTCACCCATTTTGGCTTCTTCAAAACAATCAGAATCGGAGTCACATACGCCCGGTAATTCTGTTTCTTTTGCTTTGGCCTCTTTTAACCTACTATTCAAAACCTCATTAATAGCCCCAAAATACTGATCTAAACATTTAGCATACTCTTTAACATCGGCTATTAATTCAGCTTTGTTTTGTGACCTATTAAATGTACTCTTTAAATTTTCAAATTCCCTAATAAGCCTATCTAAATTTTCCAACTCACTCTCTATTACTCTCGTTGAGCTGCGCCTCTTTACGGAATCTTTGCCAATATTTCTGTGGAACACCTTTGCTTCTTCCAATAGATAGCGGAATTCCTTAGTGTCCATATATTATTCCTTCGGGCTGGCTCCGGGTCTGTAGTGGGCTGTCTGCAGGCCTGGCTTGAGTCTAGTATAGGTCTGGGCTGGGTTTAGTGTAGATCTGGGCTGGATCTAGTGCGGGCCTGGGCTGGATTGTTGCTAAACTATATCTTGGCTTCTTGCTATTTCTTGCCTTATTTTCTTCTGTAGCGTCTTTTTGCATCGGTTGATTATATATGCTATTATGCAAAAGCATGCCAACACACAAAGGGCTATTCCAACCGTGTCTTTTACTGTTATACTATTTGTTACTCCGCCGCTATTTCCCGCTTGGGCGATTATAATTTCTTCCTTGCTCTGATTCTTCCCCATCACTAATATTTTTCACTGGACACTACACTTAAATTACATTTTTTTTTTCAAGACTTGTATAAAGTCCTCTGGCAGGATCGCCATGTAATGTAACTACTTGGTTCGATAAGAGAGAGTCATCAAGACGTGTATGAAATGTATATATTTTCTATTCCATTTTACAATCAGTCATAGTTACTTATATACTAAACTTAACCTTAAACTCGTAACTTTAACTCTAAGCTTAACCTATGATTATATAAATGTTATTGTTATATTTAATGTACAATAACATATTGTTACCTTTAATAGAGGGTTATACCCTCGACTATATCCTCGTTATTGATATCAGGGTAAAGGTAACAATAATATTATACATACCATTAAATTGTACAATTAGGTAAAATAAGGTAAAGCCTTATTATTACCCTACACTATACTATAAAAGTAATTTTAAAGATTAACTTCTTTAACTGCTAATTTTTGTCAGTTTAGATCATGATTTAATACATACACACATGCCACCCAAGCAGCATTTTCACAACGTCCGACTAATTTTGTAATACTTGCGACGTCGCTTTTAGTACAAATAATACACACCTCTTGACCGTTACTAGACGACGTTGAGTCATCCTTTGTTTTGACCATATTTGATAACGTTGTACCGAAGTACAACATCCAACGTTAGATCAGCGTCCGATTTGGTCATAATTGATAACGTTGTACCGAGGTACAACATACAATGTCAGATCAGCGTCGTATTTTGTCATATTTTATAACGTTGTATCGAGGTACAACATCCAACGTCAGATCAGCGTTAGGGATTCTATATAATGTTGCAACAACATAAATATTTTATCCATGTGTCCTTTTTCGGTATTGAATCAGCATTTGACTGATAAAGCCTCACTAGCTTTTTTGACGGTGGCCAAAATAAATAATGTCCATGTTCTTCCCACTTATGGGGAACTCTGCACTGGTTCCACTTCTTCCAACTCCTGGATTAGTACCACTTTAAAGTAGTCACCCATTTCTTTCTTTCTTCAATTTGTACAAGAAAACTAGATGATTAACGATTAAAAACTCGACGATTAAGAACGACTACCCGGTGCGCGCATTAATATTTTGTTAGGTTATGGATCGATTATCGGGCGTGATTACTATTACGTCCGTAGGGATGCTAACATATCCGTGGGAATTTTAGTTAGCTGTTATTTTACCGCTAATGTTAAGCCATCCACAGAAAATGTTTTAATTTAATCGATAAAAAAATGAAGACAACCTTAAATATTGATTGTTATAGCTAGCGTTAGTTCGGATAATTTTTAATACGTTATCGGAAAGGTAGCCACGGCCCAACAAATATAAATTAGATAAGTAATCAGTTGATCTCGCCCGGTAATACAGATTCCTGTTTTTCCGGGTCGTGAATAGGTCGTAATTAGTAAATTTTCCTACCAAAGGTTGTGTTTGGTAAGCCATTGGGTTAAAAATAGCCACTCGAAGTTATTGTTAGTAAAACTTTGGTAGTTTGTACGACTACGCCATTTTAGCCATTTGCAATAATGCATCTTTGGCGGCCATTGTTGTTCAACTTTAATTATTTCTGTTTTATATGATCAATACTTCTATGATACGTCTTAAAACACATTGAAACTTTGTAATAAAGCAACATAATTATAACTTTTAAGTTTAGAGCAAAATAAACTTTTTTCAAAAAAAAGTATTTATTTTTGCAAAAATATTTTTTTACAAAAACTGCGAATTTGCATGGCGCGCTTTTTATTTCCTATATCTTAACCATAATTATCAGTAAAGTAGCTTGCGTTTACGTTTTTACTATGTCAGTAACACGAACGAAATTATTTAAAATTATCATTATGCTAAACGTTTCTACCATCTAATTTAATTATAACAATGCGACATGATTATTTTACAAGTTACTATTGTCTTGTTATATTTTATAGGTTAGCGAAGTTGTGATAATATAACCAGTTAGTATATATATGGCGACTATAACTATCATATATCTAAAATTTTGCACTACATGGTCTAATTTCTTGTACTTCAAAATATAGTCGCCACTTGTCTTTAATAACAACTTTAAGTTGGTTTCCGACGTCAAAACGACCCAAAAATGATTGACCATATTGGTGCAAACAGGAGTTGTAACAAGGTCGTACTGACGTAGTATGCCGACGTCGGGTCGCGTAGGACAACATCGGCGCGACGTAAAATTGCTGCTTGGGCATATTCGTAGCAGGAATGTTTATCTAATTTTATACATTTTAAGTGCATGATTCTTTTACAATATCTGCACTTGACGAAATCTGTTATTGTGCATTTTCTTGAATAAAAAAGGCAGACATTTTTCACATCCGGTGATTTTTCATTTTAATATTGATTTGTTCCATGAAATAATCGCTAAATGCGATTTCTGAAAATATTTTAGTTGCAATCAATTTCTCTATAATTTGCACAGACAAATTATGATTTAATAGCAATAAATGCTATGAAATGAAAAGGAAAATCTTCTTTACTCATTGTTTTCGGTTAATAAACCGATGTGAGTTAGCGCTGCCTAGCGGGACTCCTGTAATTGTGACGAATGTCTTTACAGGCGATTTCCTCTTAACATTTACTTATTTCTCTAAGTTTGTTAGATGTGCTGGTATGCTCAAGAGTGTCTAACAACGACACAGATGGCGCTCCGTGCCACATCTTACTGGTGTGTCCCACCAAGTGCTGCCTTAAGTAGCTTTGAGATCCCTTTTCTTTTCGTCGGATCCTAGCTCTACTGATGAGTCATGATATGACGAAACGCGTCTAGAGATGGATCTGGCGAAATGAAAAGGAAAATCTTCTTTAATATATGCTATTGTTAAGGCTTGTAATCAAATGGACTTGTTGACATATTTACAACACGCGTTTGATATTGCCCTGGGGAAAGTTGAACATTGTGAGAGCCTTATAACCATACATTTATGTTGTGCCCATTTCATAAAAATGATATCTAAACATATAGATCAAAGCTTTAAGAATAACGCTAATGCTATGATCGTTAAGGATTTTATTGGGCTGTGCATAACTCTTAAATCTATGAAGGATATTTCAGAATGGTTCTTTAATATATCTATTTTACTGACGTCTCAATATTATGATGCAACTGTTCAAATAGCCTACACTAGTTTGTCACAGATGAGCCAAGGATCTAAAATCCATCAAATAGATGACTTATTTGAGCATATATCTGAAATGGTTCTTGAACCAGAAAACAACAAATTGGAAATCCCTCAAGCCCTATACCAAAAGAGTCCTTTCAGCGAGTTAATAAGCAATGTTGTTCCGTCCAGTAATGGACCTTCGAACCCATTTAACAACCAAGAATTTCATAAACTTCTTTTAAATAACTATATGTCCTATTCACCACTGTGGACAGGGCTAATGATAAAAGAGTATTATAAATATGACCGGTTCAGCAATGCCTATGTCGAAAACTATTTTCTTCATTTAAAATTAAATATTTTAGAGGGTGAAAAAAAGTTAAAGGCGTCAAGATTTTTAAGAAAATGTCGGGAACATGTTTTAAGCGTTTTTAAAGAGCTTGAACTGAATATTCCTAAGTCAAATTTAACAAAACGAAGGCCCTTACCAGAATGTGAAGAAAGACAATCTCAAGGGTAAGGAAAAAAGGTCTAAAATATTAAATAATCATTTTACTGGACATTTTTTGTACACATCCATACAAAGTCCGTTATTTGTAGACCCAGTAAAAGATGATCCTTTCGATTTGGAATATTGTCTATACTGTCATTGTGGTAGACTTAATGAGACTACTTTGTGGGTTCAATGCGACATGTGCCACGATTGGATTCACCAAAAATGCGCCAATAATAATAATAAGCAAAACAACAATTCTTTTAGTGGAACTTTCGTGTGCAAATTATGCTTGAATCTTTCACCAAAACTATCAAGCGAAAGTAATTTCATTGGAGAAAAATGTGAATTATATTTGGAGAATTTAAAAAAAGTTCAGAAGAACGAAAACAGTTACAGGAGGATACTAAGAGTCAAAAAATATCTGAAAAGTGAAAAAACGAACGAAAAAAACGCATGAAACGCATAACTTGTTCTAATTTTGGACGCATTTTTAAAGCTAAGTCTAACAAAGCAAAAGAAAATTTAAGAAAAGATTTAACTTTTGAAAAAGATATATCAAATATTCCAGCTATAAAATATGGTATAGAAAACGAAAAAATTGCTTTAAATATGGATGCAAATAAAATGGATACTTTAGTTAGGACATGCGGATTAATGGTTCATAAGGATATACCATATTTGGCAGGTTCACCTGATGGAATTGTTGGAGAGGACGGCATAATAGAAATCAAATGCCCAGTCAAAGCATGAAAGCTTTCACTTGACAAAGCAAAATTGGACTATTTGACTTCCGATGGAAAACTGAAAGTATCTCATAATCATTATTTTCAGGTACAAGGTTTATTAGAGATAACAAACAGACCATGGTGCGACTTTGTAATTTATGGTTCAAATAATATTCAAATTCAACGTATATGTCGTAACAAAAAGTTTTGGGTTAGTATTTTCCCCAAACTTAAAGAGTTTTATTTGTTTTATTATCTGCCCTATCAGTTACTGCAAAGTGTGGAAATGTCAGAACAACAAAGTAGATGGACAACGTTAAAACAAATTGATTTATTAAATAACGGCCTTGTCAACGACCATCAATTTTACAGACCATTGCCATGTGGTAGGGATTAAGTAGTGGCAGTATTTGAATATGACTGCCATATTAATGAAATAAGGCAAAGCGATTTTGATTCTCTTACTGGACAAAATTGGCTAACGGGATTTGTCGTTTCAATTTTAAATAATATTTTAAATCATAATTTGTCTGTGCAAATTATAGAGAAATTGATTGCAACTAAAATATTTTCAGAAATCGCATTTAGCGATTATTTCATGGAACAAATCAATATTAAAATGAAAAATCACCGGATGTGAAAAATGTCTGCCTTTTTTATTCAAGAAAATGCACAATAACAGATTTCGTCAAGTGCAGATATTGTAAAAGAATCATGCACTTAAAATGTATAAAATTAGATAAACATTCCTGCTACGAATATGCCCAAGCAGCAATTTTACGTCGCGCCGATGTTGTCCTACGCGACCCGACGTCGGCATACTACGTCAGTACGACCTTGTTACAACTCCTGTTTGCACCAATATGGTCAATCATTTTTGGGTCGTTTTGACGTCGGAAACCAACTTAAAGTTGTTATTAAAGACAAGTGGCGACTATATTTTGAAGTACAAGAAATTAGACCATGTAGTGCAAAATTTTAGATATATGATAGTTATAGTCGCCATATATATACTAACTGGTTATATTATCACAACTTCGCTAACCTATAAAATATAACAAGACAATAGTAACTTGTAAAATAATCATGTCGCATTGTTATAATTAAATTAGATGGTAGAAACGTTTAGCATAATGATAATTTTAAATAATTTCGTTCGTGTTACTGACATAGTAAAAACGTAAACGCAAGCTACTTTACTGATAATTATGGTTAAGATATAGGAAATAAAAAGCGCGCCATGCAAATTCGCAGTTTTTGTAAAAAAATATTTTTGCAAAAATAAATACTTTTTTTTGAAAAAAGTTTCTTTTGCTCTAAACTTAAAAGTTATAATTATGTTGCTTTATTACAAAGTTTCAATGTGTTTTAAAACGTATCATAGAAGTATTGATCATATAAAACAGAAATAATTAAAGTTGAACAACAATGGCCGCCAAAGATGCATTATTGCAAATGGCTAAAATGGCGTAGTCGTACAAACTACCAAAGTTTTACTAACAATAACTTCGAGTGGCTATTTTTAACCCAATGGCTTACCAAACACAACCTTTGGTAGGAAAATTTACTAATTACGACCTATTCACGACCCGGAAAAACAGGAATCTGTATTACCGGGCGAGATCAACTGATTACTTATCTAATTTATATTTGTTGGGCCGTGGCTACCTTTCCGATAACGTATTAAAAATTATCCGAACTAACGCTAGCTATAACAATCAATATTTAAGGTTGTCTTCATTTTTTTATCGATTAAATTAAAACATTTTCTGTGGATGGCTTAACATTAGCGGTAAAATAACAGCTAACTAAAATTCCCACGGATATGTTAGCATCCCTACGGACGTAATAGTAATCACGCCCGATAATCGATCCATAACCTAACAAAATATTAATGCGCGCACCGGGTAGTCGTTCTTAATCGTCGAGTTTTTAATCGTTAATCATCTAGTTTTCTTGTACAAATTGAAGAAAGAAAGAAATGGGTGACTACTTTAAAGTGGTACTAATCCAGGAGTTGGAAGAAGTGGAACCAGTGCAGAGTTCCCCATAAGTGGGAAGAACATGGACATTATTTATTTTGGCCACCGTCAAAAAAGCTAGTGAGGCTTTATCAGTCAAATGCTGATTCAATACCGAAAAATGACACATGGATAAAATATTCATGTTGTTGCAACATTATATAGAATCCCTAACGCTGATCTGACGTTGGATGTTGTACCTCGATACAACGTTATAAAATATGACAAAATATGACGCTGATCTGACATTGTATGTTGTACCTCGGTACAACGTTATCAATTATGACCAAATCGGACGCTGATCTAACGTTGGATGTTGTACTTCGGTACAACGTTATCAAATATGGTCAAAACAAAGGATGACTCAACGTCGTCTAGTAACGGTCAAGAGGTGTGTATTATTTGTACTAAAAGCAACGTCGCAAGTATTACAAAATTAGTCGGACGTTGTGAAAATGCTGCTTGGGTGGCATGTGTGTATGTATTAAATCATGATCTAAACTGACAAAAATTAGCAGTTAAAGAAGTTAATCTTTAAAATTACTTTTATAGTATAGTCCAACTGAGTGCAAACTGCAGTTCTTAAAGCCTCTTATGTAATTTGTAAATATGAATCTGTAGTGCAGATTTACAACTATTGATAAAATGAACTTAGCAGCCAAAACATATAAAGATACGTTAGTTAAAGAGTACCGGCATTAATATAGAGTTCATTATCAGCAGCAGTTGTAATATTTTTTGGGGAAAGAAAATTAGTTTTCGTATATAAACTCATGGACACAATTATCCAATATGATGGAATTTGAAACGGCCTTGCAAGAAAAGTTTGATAGTGTAAACTGTAGTACTAGTTGCCCCTTAAGTACCCTGTAAATGTGTACCTGTTATCGCTTATAGTTTTCGAGAAATTGATGAAAATGACTTAGCAGCCAAAATAGGGTGGAATTTAAAACGGCCTTGCAAGAAAAGTTTGATAGTGTAAACTGTAGTACTAGTTGCCCCTTAAGTACTCTGTGAATGTGTACCTGTTATCGCTTTTGGTTTTCGGGAAATTGAGGAAAATGACTTAGCAGGCAAAATATGGTGGAATTTGAAACGGCCTTGCAAGAAAAGTTTAATAGTGTAAACTGTAGTACTAGTTTCCCCTTAAGTACCCTGTGAATGTGTACCTGTTATCGCTTATAGTTTTCGAGAAATTGACGAAAATGACTTAGCGGCCAAAATATGATGGAATTTGAACCAAAGACACGCCACTGGAGGTGAATTGTTCGTAAAAATGGACTAAAATGATTTAAGACGGTCACTATAAGTCTGAAGACCTTGTAAGAATTTTTTAGACATTTAACTTATTTCTCTGGAAAATATTCCACTGTCGGCAATTTTCGGATTTCGGCCGCCAAGTTTTGGCCGCCAACTTCACATCAGTATTTTTTATATCAAATTAAGAATAATATAATAACAATAACTTATTCTAATGCCTGCGGCGTGAAAAAAACTTGCTTTATAAAATATAAAAATAATTATAACCCATAATATATTACTTTCAAATACAGGCTGAAGATGCCCCAAGCCTTTATCCAGTAACCATTGCTCCATTGCACAACAATAACCACAGAACTCGAACAAAACAATATCCAACCAACACCGGTGATGAACTAAAGTTAACAAGAAGAGCGGTCGCGAAGGCACGGCGCGGCGCAAAGACGAAGCCGATTGGGTGCGATTGCCCGGGAAGGTCGAGTCGGAACGAGCGACAATAATTTCATGGAATTTAAATAAAAATTATTTATTCGAAATAATGCATTGTTGGCCATTACAAATGTAATCTAAATCTTAAAAAGTGTTTGTAGCAAACACTATTTATTGCACCTAACTAATTAAGAAACCAAATAAATATAGAAAATATATCAAATACCTTAGTTTATTTAATACAAACTAGATTTGTATGAACCAAATTGTATTTATCTTGGACCAATAAATATTAATCAAATAAATCATTTATTTGATTTCTTAAACTCTTTTTTTTCAGTGCGCGCTGCAAGAAAACGGACTTATTACGGCATTGTATTGTCTCAATTTTTGAAGTCTTAAAGATAAGACATAGAAGTTCTAAGCTACATGGCTATTTTTTTGAAAAAAAAATTCTTAGTTAAGATATTAACCTTGAAAAAGTACCTAAAAATATTCACCTTTAGTGGGCATTTTCTTATACATATTCTAAATTTTTTCAAAAAAGGGCTTTGTAGCTTAGAAATACAAACATTCCTTTATTAAATTTTAAATTGTCCCGACTAATATTTCAAATAGCCTTTCCAGAATCCTGCAGTAGCGAAACGGTGTTTTTCATCCTCTAAATTTGCGCGTGGTAGAGTCTTAAAAATAATTTTCAGCAATTTCTATTTATCACTTTTTTTGTAAAAGTATTTTCAAGAAAAATGAATGAAATTTTAATGAGACCGTGACTATCACAAGACATACAAGACCTAATAAGACTTAAAAATCAAATAAGAAAAAGATGACAAAGACTAAGACAAATACAAGACAGAATACGAACAAACCAACTACAAGAAAAAATTAGACAGAGAATACAGGAACATAAAAACCAGACATGGACCAACATAATAACAAACTTAAACACCAGAGACAAATTTCTCTAGAGACTAGTAAAACGGGCAAGAAAAAACGATGAACAAATACCAACATTTACAACTGAACAACAAACAGCCAAAAAGCGCAAACCCTCGCGGACCAGTTGGCCCACGCATGCGCGAAAAAACCCAATGCGACACAAGACCAAAAGGAGGTGACCACAATCGCCAACAAATTCACAAAACAAAAATACCCCATCCCAACTACCCACACTTTATACCAATCCTCAGGAGCTGTATAAAGTGTTGAAAAATCTCCAGAACAAAAAGGCGCCAGGCGAGGATGAGAAGAATTTACTTTTTGTAATGTTCTAAATAATTTTTTAAATTTAAGGATGCTGTAGCACTTGCTCCTCTGGGCACAAATATTTATTCACATTTAAATCACCGTCAATCTCTGATGCTACTATTATCTAGCTTTGGAGCTAAAAACACTTTTTTCCCAGCCACATAGAGAAAAATTATAATTGGCGTTTTTGGTCCTAAATTTTTCCTATTGACCCAAAATTTTTCTAGAGGGTTAAAAAATTCCATTTGTCTCCAAAGATGGCCTAGCGATAGATGATGCTCAAATATAAAATTCACTTAAGACATTTAAATTGTAATTTGTAATCTAACCTACATATCAGATTTACCAGACATGCAAAATTCATCAGTTATTTATTTAGGCCTACTGTATGTATCTCCTGGTATGTAACTTGACCAGCAGATAATTTCTATGGAAACCATTGTTGTGATAATTGTTTCGGTAGAAATTATCTTTATTAGTTATGGAAAAAACTAAAAAATATACAGAAATCTAAATTAAACATTGCACTAGATGAACCAAAATGGTTAGAGAATATTGGAAAAGTACGGTACCGTAAATATTATTTTACCTAATTGTTTTCATGTAATTTATAAATCTATTTCACAATGTATTATCGATGTAAATTTTTCTATCATTCATATAATAAAGTACATCTAGTGCGAATAACATAAAGCTATGATATTATCGTATGAGAAGGGGTTAGGTATACCTTTAAATTAAGTGGTTGGGAAAATAGTATATTGTTTTATTAGGAGTAAAAGCGATACTTTTCTGACGAGTCTGCAGGTTTGCCGGACGAACAAAGTGAGTCCGGCAATTACGGACGAGTCATAAGAAGTTCCTTTTACTCCGAATAAAACATACTTTTTTTTCTTCAGACGTTGTTTAAATATGAAAACACAAAGATACAAAATGTTTTAATTGTTTTATTTAAAAATTTTAAGTTTTGAGAAGGGGCTAGCGTTACTATGGATTTATTATTATATTGTTTGATAGCGACGTGCCATTCGATTTGACAAGTGTCAGAATTCATTATTGCGTAACTTTATTTAATTTTTATCCTTTTAAAAATAGAATTTTTTAAAACTACATTTACTTCAAATTAAAATGTCAGACTCAGAATTTACCTGTACGCCCCCGGAGGTTGCCAAAATAGAAGCAAATGTTGCGAACAATTTACTGCCAACAAAATCCAGTGGTGTTTACGAAGCTGCGTTTAAAAGATTCCAGGCATGGTGCAATGAGAAAAACACCAAAAATAATTCTGAAAATGTACTCTTGGCATATTTTTCGGAACTAGCGAGCAATCAAAAAATGAAAGGTTCAACAATGTGGTCACATTATTCTATGTTAAGATCAATGCTAAATATCAGACAAGGAATAGACATAAGCAAGTATTTGAAGCTACGAGCTTTTTTAAAGAAGCAAAACGAAGGCTACATTCCCAAAAAAGCTAAAGTATTCACCAGGGAACAGTTTGAAAAATGTATATCTGAAGCTCCTAATCAGCAATATTTGGGAATTAAGGTAAATTTAGGTATTACCTCAAAGTATACAAATTTTTTATAAAGGTAATATATATAATTTTTAGATTGTTTTGGTTATTGGAATATCGGGTGCATGCCGATGTGATGAAATGGTGAAAATGGTCGTTGATGACATACAAGACTTAGGATCTGCGATTCACATAAGAATTCCTAATAATAAAACTAGGAAACCGCGGTCGTTTACTATTGTTGGGGAGCAATATTTAAGTATTTATAAAAACTATGCATAATTACGCCCGGAAGGTATGCGCGAGAAGAGATTTTTTTTAAAATTTTTAAATGGTCGGTGTTGTCGCATGGTAATGGGAATTCATAAAATAAGTGCTGTTCCTAAGGAAGCAGCAGTGTTTTTAAAACTACCAGGTGCAATAGAGTACACCGGCCATTGTCTAAGGAGAACTTCAGCTACACTGCTTGTAGATGCAGGGGCAGACATTAAGTGTTTAAAGAGCCACGGGGGGTGGAAATCGAGTACTGTAGCTGAAGGGTACATCGACGAATCGATGACCAATAAGAAAGATATTGCAAAAAAAAATTTACAACCAAATAATAATAAATCAATTACTAATAATTTAAATACTGCAATAAATTCGACAGAAAGTGGTTTCACTGAGAGTTCAACACTAGAAAATACCGAAACAACCAACCAACAGGCCATCGTAACAAGCAGTCTTAATTTTTCTGGGGCTACAATTAATAATTGTACTTTTAATGTTGTATTTAAATAGTTATGTAGGGCCAATATGGGTAAACGCACCTCCTTAAACAAATTTACCTTTATTATTATTATTATTTATTATTATAGGGATTAACATAGTTTTTGAATGCTAGTGCTATTACCCTAAAAGTACATTTACCCTAAGTCACATTGCTGTACTTTATTTTTATTAAAATAAATAAAGTATGTTTATAACTTTCTGGTATTATTTAATATATATTTAGTCATGAGAACACAGTCATACTTTTACTTCCGCTGTTATTGGCAACGGAAGAAAAAGTAAATACTTTTTCTTCCGTTGGCAAAAGCAACCGCCTTCTGACGAAAAAGTAGAACTTTAACGTCAAAAAATTAGTAGAAAAACGTCAAGTTTATTGACGTTTGAAGAAAAAAGTGTTTTTAGCTCCAAAGCTAGATAACAGTAGCATCGGAGATTGTTGGTTGGTAAAATTTTAGTTTTGGGAAATAACTTCAATAATAGTAGTTTGTACAAGAGTGGATATAATGTCCATATGGCACAAGGAACTAAATTGAACACGACACCGTAGGTGGAGTGCTCAAACTTACGAGTCTTATTTATTGGTATCGCTGCAAAAACTGAATTCTTTATTTCGACTAACGCAGTGCACTTTACTACTTTTTTCATGTTTATTTGAGAGGCTGTAAGGTATACCTACAATTTTGATAATGTCCTAAATAATATTAATTTTTAATTAAAAAAGGCCTACCGTTGTATGCAATAACAGTCCGGTTAGCCCACCACACTAAAACTAAACAATTTTTTTTAAATTCAAACAATATTTATTCCTTTTTATATTTCTTCTTGCCTTAGTCTGCTCCAGTATCCTCTAACGGACAAGTTCGAAAGAACTGCATCAGTATAACTATTGAGTAAGAATATTATGACTCAATAAAATAAGCGAAGTTGTTTGGTTTAAGCTTTCTGCACTAGAGGGCATATTTAGAATAAAGACTACTTGAACTAAATTTCTGATCATCGCTTAAATCATAGTTATGCAAAAAGCTGACTGCTAATTCTGTTGCTGAAAAATCAATATCATGTTTAAGATTCAACATATAGATGGCAGTAAAGTATAACATTTACTGCATCCAGGATATTCTTGATATAAAGGTGAATGTTGTTATTTGTATGATACTTTTAGAAATAAAATGACATATTTTTCATTGTTGTATTTGAAAAGGCAACGATCAGTGTTCATTTCCGGATGAAGTACATAAAACTGTCAGTGAGAACAGTAGTGAATCTAAAAATATACTTATTTATTACAAATGAGTTAATGGTTTAAACAATAATTAATTAAATTAAAGCGCTCAGTAAATACTCCAATATCCAACAACACATTATATTATACTAATTACAAGTAAGGTTACCTACTAATTAAAAAAATTGTAAATTTTATACAGGTGTAAGCTTTGTTCGGACCAGAAATTTGATTTTAGGTTTTATCAAATATTTATTTGCAAACAAAGACCTTTTAACATAAATACAATAACAGGGCTATTTTATGTACAGGATGGTCAACTAAGAATGACCGACGGCCATATCTCAGAAACTAGTAATCATACAATTCCGGATACATTTTTGTGTCATAAAAGTGCCTAAGAGAAAACGCCGGAATTTATTCTTGAGTTTGTAAAATACCCGCAAGGGGGCGTACCAGCCATGACCAAGGTCAAAATTGGGATTTTCTTCGTGTTTTGACTAATTGACAGGTATAAAAAATATCTGTATGTTAATCCTTACATATTTTCTAACACTTTTTTTCATACACAAATTTTCCGATCTAGTAAAATAAAGTGGTGGGGGGAATTAATTTTTTTCTAAAAATACGCCACGGTTACTTCGGTTTGGCTTAACCGATTTGAACAAACTTAGTCTTCTTTAAGGGAGCCTTATTTAACCTATAAACTGCGCTTTTGTTTTTTTATCCTAGGGTTTTGCCGTCGCCGCTAGATGTTAACTGAAATATAAGCAAATATTAGCTTTCTCTCGAAAAAGTTAAATGCAATGATAAGTTTGTTTTATCATGGTATAATAGAAAAATAAATTCCTAACATTTTGGTAAAAAACACAAATTTGTAACTTTTTACAACCGGAGTTATTAAAAAAATTAATTACATTATACGATTTTTTTCTTTTTATAGGCGTTTCAATTTTATCTATGGAATGATTTTACCACACATTAATAATAATTAAATAAAAAGTTACATATAATAAAATTAAAAATCGATGACAGTCTTTCAATTACAAAATTCTTTTGTTTTACATGCGTTGTTTTATATGCAATTAAAAAATTTTGAGTACTGGCCCGTCCACACGTGTGTCGTCCAAATCAGTTTTAAGTTATTTTTTTTTCTAAATATTTAATCATTCATTCACATTTTCTTTAAATTTAATATCCAGTGGCCCCTGCTCAATTTGTATGTCATAATATCTCCGCGTATAGGGTCGCCTTTAAATGTTCCTGTGAACCGCCTGCTCTAGGCAGCACATGAGGAAACAAGAGTCGTGTAAAAGTCGCCAAGAGAGACGTCGCTGATCAACATCAGAAACAGCTTCATGTAGTCTCGCAGGCCATTTTAGCGTGTAGGAAAAGATGGGAAAATGGAGGTACAAAGTATCCTATCAAAATGTCGTACCACTCTAAGTAAGTCCTACCACTCTAAATAAAAAAATGGGAAATTTATCCAGAGATCCCATATAGATACTGTACCACAACGGCCATAGTAGGAGATCTAAGCTCGGATGCTTTTCTTAACTGTTTAAAGCGGTTCGTATCCCGACGAGGCTTATCGCATCTATTCAGACAACGCAACCAACTTCGTGGAGGCTAGTAATAAACTGAAAGAGTTGTGGGAAACTATTAATAAAATTAGAAAGGACAATGCTGTTTAAATCTATAGTTTAGAAAATAAAATTGAATGACATTTTATTCCCCCCAGATCTCTCCATCAAGGCGGACTTTGGAAAGCCGCAATAAAGTCGGCAAAATATCATATTGTAAGGGTTGTTGGCGATAGAACTTTTACATTTGAGGATCAGTCTACCATATTTTCCAAGTAGAGGCGGTTTTGAATTCTCGACCATTAACCCTATATATCCTCCGATCCTATCCTTCAAGTTTTGACACTGGCCCCTTACTTATTGGGGAACCTCTCAATGCCTCACTGTATAAAGTGCGTATTTGTGTGTAGACGGGTCTGCGGTATAGTCCCCCTGAGATATCAGCTATTTGGTTTTAAATTAAAATAATATTTTTCATTATTGATTTATTTCAACAATATATACATAGAGAAATGACAATAATTGAAGAAAATTAATCCGGTTAAAACTCAACACTTACTAAATCAAATAACAAAAGAAAAACTATATATAAAAAAATTATAACATAAACACAATATAGAAACAAAACCTAATACCCAATAAAAGAGTTGCTTTCATTTCGTCAGATCCATCCCCAGACGCGTTTCGCCATATTTTCAATCTTCAGTAAGGCTATAGGATCTGACGAGAGAAAGGTAGTTACACATAACTATTTCAAATAGTTTAATTTGTATAACTATATTATGGAGAGTGTTGCCTGAGCGGGACATCTAGTGTCGAAGTTGAATACTACAAAAACATATTCAACCCTCCAACAAACTTAAAAAATAACTTTAACACCACACTAACTAACTAACTTCACACACATCAAAACCGGCTTTTTCACTATTTTCATATTATTTTATAATTTTGGCATTTAAATGGCTAAGCCGGTGCTAATAGGAGTTTTTCCTACGAGCGTGCGCAAAGTAGTACTTTGCGCACGCATTTTTGTGTGCAAAGTTACACTTTTCCGCACTAGTGCGGATAAGACTTTTATCCGCACTGGGTGCGGAAAAGTAAAACTATTCAAAAATCTCCTTGGTAGGGAATATTTATATTTATTTTAGTAGCTGTAAACTATTTTATGGCAATGTGAGAAGCCGTTGCAAGAGTATTCTCTTTTATCTTTTAATCGTAATTCCCGATATTTGTATTTCAGCTTAAAACGAAAAAAACTGTATTTTTTAAGTACCTCGTATAGTGATAAATGATTATAATATTGCCAAGCAACAATAAATGTACATGTCGATTTTGACACATAATGTCAGATTTTTCCTCAGTTTCTATGTCCACAAGAATCTACAAACACCGACACTTTTATTTTTATCAAATCATAAAAAGGCTTAAACACTGTTAAATAAATTATCATATTTTTATTTTTGTTGTTATCTGATATGAAGCTCGTAGGAAAAATGTTGTTCCTAACAAGTGCGCAAAGTGCTTTTCCGCACGCAAGAACTTATCCGAACTCCGCTTCGCGTCGTTCGTCCAACTGTACTTGCGTGCGGAAAAGTATCACTTTGCGCACTTGTTAGGAAAATAACTATATCATCAATAAAACTATTGCTAGATCATACCATAAATTTTTGCAGCTCATTGAAAACATGCACAAAATCGACCAATTTAAAAATTGCCAAATGGAGGCGATGAAATTACATCCGAATTATTCTTGAATTTTGATATATTTTTGTTTATAATAACTAAAATGTTATTTTTATTTATTTGGTCATACAGCCAGGATTTGAAAAAAAGACTGGTAAATCCTAAAACTTTCCAACACTGTTCTCCTCTGATAAACTGCGACTTTCATCTTGGAAATGATATTAACACTTTGTTTGAAAAACTGACTCTTGTGGACATATTTTTATATAATACGAATTTAAAGTTTTAAATTCATTTTTTTTAAATACATTACAAAAAATCACAGAAAGATCGACAAAAGTGGCCAGTGGTCAAAACTTATAGATGGTTAGGATCGGAGGATAGGGTTAATGGTCGAGAATTCAAAACTGCCTCTACTTGAGAAAATAGGGTAGATTGATCCTTAAATGTAAAAGTTCTATCGCCAACAACCCTTATAATATGATATTTTGCCGAATTTATTGCGGCTTTCCAAAGTCCACCTTGATGGAGAGATCTAGGGGGGATAAAATGTCATTCAATTTTATTTTCTAAACTATAGATTTAAACAGCATTGTCCTTTCTAATTTTAGCAATGGTTTCCCACAACTCTTTCAGTTTATTACTAACCTCCACGAAGTTGGTTGCGTTGTCTGAATAGATGCGTTTACATAAGCCTCGTCGGGATTAGGAATCTGTTAAATGATATATAGATAGTAAGATTAGTCTAATAAACATTTACTTTTACCTATTTAATATGTAAGACAATAAAGGTGACAATTAGTTTTTCATAACTACAAAAATAAAAGCAGTCACCAGAAATTGATACAAACTGTCAAATAAAAAATATTTGTCATTATCGAGAAGTTAAAGTTTTGTTAGTTGTTTTTAAAAGATTATTCTACAATGGCTCAAATTGGTATTAATGGTTTTGGACGAATTGGCAGATTGGTAGTGAGAATAGCTTTAGAAAAGGGTGTTAAAGTAGTAGGCATTAATGATCCATTTCTTGATGCAGAATACATGGTGTATCTTTTTAAATATGATTCAACTCATGGAAGATTTAAAGGTTGTGTATCTACCGATGGAAAATCACTATTTTTAAATGGAAGCAAAGTCGATATTTTTAATGAAAAAGATCCTACAAAAATTCCATGGGGCCAAGTTGGTGCTACCTACGTAGTAGAGTGCACTGGTGCATTTACAACGGTAGAAAAAGCATCTCAGCACTTAAAGGGTGGAGCGAAAAAGGTAATTATATCAGCTCCGTCGGCTGATGCTGACACATATGTTGTTGGGGTAAACTTGGAGAAATATGATTCATCACAAAATATTTTATCGAATGCATCTTGTACTACCAATTGCCTCGCTCCTCTAGCCAAAGTTATACACGATAATTTTGAAATTGTTGAAGGTTTAATGACCACTGTGCATGCCACCACAGCTACTCAGAAAACAGTGGATGGACCGTCAGGAAAAGATTGGAGGGGAGGTCGAGGTGCTGGCCAGAATATAATACCAGCAAGTACAGGTGCAGCAAAGGCAGTAACAAAAGTAATTCCAGAACTTAAAGGCAAACTAACTGGAATGGCTTTTCGAGTTCCTGTACCTAATGTTTCCGTTGTTGATCTAACATGTAAACTTGGCAAACCCGCATCCATGGATGTCATTAAAGCAAAAATTAAGGAGGCTTCCCAAGGAAATATGAAAGGAATAATTGGTTACACTGAAGAACAGGTGGTCTCGACTGATATGAATGGTGATGCCAGAAGCTGTATTTTTGATAGTCTTGCCTGTATAGCTTTAAATGACAGTTTTGTCAAACTAATTGCCTGGTATGACAATGAATTTGGTTACTCTAATAGAGTTGTGGATTTAATTCTTTATATTCATGGCAAATAACTAATTGCAATTTACATTATCATGTAAAATCAAAAATCTTGTATTTTCTTCCCAATATATCCTATTTTTGAAATTATTATGTCTAATTTTTGTGTAATCACTTAAACAACTTAAGTTTGTTTAAAATAGAAAGGCAAGTACTTTTAATTGCCTATCCATTGGTACACGATAGTTTCTTAAAAACATTTTTAGAAGACACAATTTGTAATAATAATATTTTTGATTTTATCCCAATAACTCAAATCATACGGTAAAACCACAGAATCAGAAAGAAGATTAAATTTGCAGAAAAACGTGAAAAGTGTAATTTGATATCTTCGTTTGCTTTAGAGTTATTGCCAAAAGAATAATTTTTACCTCTTTAATAATTGAAGAAGTGATTGTTTTCATAGTTGTTATTCCACAATAACAAAAAATATTTTTAACTTTTATGATTATGTAAGTTTGTCAGTCATTATTCCTATGGCCCAAAAACTACTAATTAATCATATTATTATGAAATACATAATTCGAATATGGTGTTTAAAAAAATTGATCTAGATAACTGTAAAACAAAATTAACAGGTTTCCATGAAGATAAATAAATTGAAATACCACTGATTTAATTTTGACAGGGGTTGATTTTGTTTCACGGCTATCTAGATTTATTTTTTAAAACACCATATCAGAATTATGCCTAAGTTATACATTTTCTCTAATTATATTATTAATTCTAAAGCAGTTTTTGGGGCATGAAATAATGAATAACAAACTTACACAATCATAAAGTTTAAAAAAAATTTTTTGTCGAGGATTGATTGACAATGAAACTATGAGAACGTTCACTTCAATTAAATTGGTAAAAGTTATTGTTTTGGCAATAAATCTGAAACGAAAAAAGATATTAAACTAGGGTATTAATAGTTTTTCTTCCAATTTAATATACTTTCCGATCATGATGATTATACTTTATACCATATGATTTGAGTTTTCGGGATAAAATCAAAAAACTATTATTCTTACAAATTGTGTCTTCTAAATTTTATTTTAGGAGCTATCGTGTACCAATGGATACGACAATTAAAAGTACTTACCTTTCTTTTTTAAATTAGCTTCAGTTTACTAAAATCGGATAAGTCGTTTAGAAGTTACAGCAATTTAAATTATTACATTTTCAACTCTTATCAAGGTCGGTACGCCAATGAGCCCCGAACTAAAATTATGCAGAATTGTAGACAATTTACCACTTACACTTACCTGCAAAAATAACGCACAACCAAGGGCGAAGAAGACTTGTTATGTCATAAAAAGTCAAACATTGCTATAAATACTAATAATAAATAATAAATACAGTAATTATATATTATGTTTAACAAAAGCTTTATTAGAGAATAATAAAATAAATATGATTTTATTAAAATAATAATTTAATTTTATTTATTTTATGTCCACAAAACCAGCCGCGCGGTGAGCGTCTGAATTTAGGTAGTCGGCAAAATGATCAAACGCTGCGCTTCCCGATTGAAGATAAAGACAATCGCGGGCCGAGTCTTTGGTTTGCAGAACATTGAAATAAAAATGTGTTTTGATGCATTTTTTCTCTGTGAAATGGCGAAGAAATGGCTTTAAATAATAAATCTATATTTCTGGAAGATAAGAAGAAATTTATTTTATTAAGTATTCAGATTGTGTTTGACATTCATAGCGAATACAAGTTATTTTTTGTCTCATTTTTTACAAAAAAGCCAAAAAATAATACGGTTGTGGAGGTGGGACATTGTGGTAGTAGTGTTATAGAAGAAAACATCGTTATAGTAGCATCAACAAGTAGTGGCAGTACTGGCAGTGACTCGCAAGAATTTGAGGCAAGTAGTAGTAGTAGTCAACCTAGCCGTTTTCCTGAGGAGCGCTCGCAGCAAAGTGTAAGTATATAATTATAATATGCCTTTTGGTCTTTAATTTGATACGCATATTCATATTTCGTAATAAAAATAAATGATAAAAAGGAAAAGGGATAAAAATAAACAATATTTTTTTGTATGTTCAAAGAATTACAGGATGTGACGTACAGTTAGATCTAAAAAAAAATTATTTTAACATTTTGTATTTTAGTTTTACTTTACCGTTATTTTCAAATATGTGAAAACTGTTAAGTGTTGATTTGGGTTAGAAGCTTCGTAGAGCGAAAAAAAGGAATTTATATTGATTTTGGTTTAACCATTTTATAGGATGGTAATGGTATTTTGTCTTTGCGTTTGAGTTTAAAATCTTAATTACATAGGCAAAAAAGGGATTTTATTGAATTCGTACTATTCGTTCTATTTTTTTTTCTGTCATATTTTTTAGTAAAGTTCAAATTTGGTATGTAATTTTAACTTAATTTAAATAAAATTATAAATAATATACTTTTTTGAATTTAATACCTATGACCTGCTTTATTTGTTAAATAATGTATAGGTCAACCAAAAGTCAAAGAAATTTGCTTTTAAATATTGTAACGTCAATACGATACGTCAAAAATATCGTATAAAAATATGATAACTATGAAATTAAATTTGTTTATTTTTTTTTAAGAATGGCAGCCAGCTATATGATATTGGGAATGCAGTCGGACAATCTTTAAGTGTCCATGAAAAAATAAATTTTCTAAGCAATACTTGGATCCCTGACTCAAAATATGTTTTTCCATTGAAACAAGAAGGGAAACAACAAATGCGTAAATTCGGTGTTCATTGGCTAGCTACAACAGTATAACTGGCTTGCGTATAGCGAAAGTAAAACTGGAGGATTTTGTAAATTTTGTGTGCTATTTGCACCAAATGGCGCAGGAATGGGTAGCCAAGTAAGAATAAAATATATAATTGTTTTAAGTTTTAATGAAATAAGGTTTTAAAAAACTAACTGAAACTAACGTAACGTAAGCTTATTATTTTTCAGATTCTTAAAATGCTTGTAAGAGAACCGCTAACTAAGTTTAAAAAAGCCCGAGAAATGCTTACGCAGCATGAAAACACCAACTACCATAAATTTTCAGTTAAAAAAGCAAATGATTTTTTAAACATAAAGATGTCTGAAAAGTCTGTCAGTATTTCTGTGCAATTAGACAAACAAAAAGCAGAAATAATTGAAGCCAATAGACAGCGGTTAGTGCCGATTATTAAAACAATTCTATTTTGTGCCCATAACAAATTACCACTTAGAGCTCATAGAGATGATGGTAATATAGATATTAAAGATAGCTCAAACCAAAACACTGCAGAAAGTAATGATGGCATTTTTAGAAACTTATTAACTTTTCGTATTGATTCTGGAGATTTAAACCTTAAAAATCATATACTAACAGCACCAAAGAACTGTACAATGATAAGTAAAACAATCCAAAATGAAATAATATTTTGCATTGGGAAGGTTATAACTACTGGAATTGTTAATGCTATAAAACAATTAAAATTTTTTACAATAATTTGCGACGAAACAACCGATATAAGTACCAAAGAACAAATGACATTCTGTGTGAGGTATTTGGATAGTACGTATGATATAAAGGAAGTTTTTTTGGGTTTCATTGAGCTGCACTCTACAACTGGCCAATGCATCAAAGAGGCCATAAAAAATCAAATTAAGCAACTTGGACTTTCTATTGATAATCTTCGTGGACAAGGATATGATGGAGGCAGCAATATGGCTGGAAGATTCAATGGAGTCCAAGCCTTAATAAAACAAGAACAGCCCTTGGCTATGTATTTACACTGTTTAAGTCATTGCCTTAACTTAGCTATTTCCAAAAGTTCTGAAGTTTCTGAAATTAGGAACATGATGGGTATTTTGGGTAGGGTATGTTCTTTTTTTAGTTGCTCTGCAAAAAGAGTTTTAGTATTTCAACAAGCCGTTGATGACTTAGAAATAACCGAAAGTAAAAAAAAGAAGTTAAAACCTCTGTGTGCTACGTGCTGGGTTGAGCGTCATAATAGCGTAATAACTTTTAAAGAACTATATAGTGTCGTATATGCCTTTTCATACGCATATACGATATTACAAGCAAACTAGAAAATATAAGGCAAAATGAAGAACTCCAATTTAAACCAATTTTCTTGGAGGCCCATCACGCTCTTCAGAGAATTGGTACGACTACTTATTACTATGCCTAGACTTTGCAACAAACAAACAGGAGCAATATAAAGGCAAATAACGAAGAAGAATATTACAGAAGGTTTCATACCTTTCCTGGATCATATTATGATCCAAATGAAAGACCGATTTAATCAACTTTCTACTGTAATACCCATAGAAGATATTATTCCAATACACCTTTAAAAATATACTGATGCCAAAATTGTTGAGGCTGCAAGAATATATGAAAATGATATGTCAGGATCCATGCTGGAATTACAGGCGGAATTAGCGATATGGAGACATAAGTGGAGTGACACTGTCAGTGTTGATCTACCAAAATCATCAACAGAAACCTTAAAAAGTATGTCCAAAGAATGCTTTCCCAATATAGAGATACTACTAAAAATTTTTTGCCACAATCCCTGTAACAAGTGCTACGGGCGAGAGAAGAGAAGTTTTTCATTGCTAAAACTACTAAAATCCTATTTGAGATCAACGATGGGACAGGAGAGACTCAATGGGCTAGCTTTGGCATACATTAATAAATCTAGATAACTTAATATAAATGATATACCTAGTTAAAACTTTTTGTCAAATGAAGTCCAGAAGAATTGAAACTTGTAATTGGTCTACTTAGATTATCGTTGATATAATTTGTTGTATTTATATGTACTATATTATAATACATTTTTTTGTCAAATTAAAAAACTTTAAAAAAAATTATTCAAGCCCCCCCTTTGTTAAATCCTAGATCCGCCCCTGCGCCCAACCAAAAATAATGCTCAATTTCAAAGCTGATTTTGTCGCGAACCGATAAATCGATTTCGATATTTTTTTTTAGAACTGTAGCTTTTTTCTTTTTACTTATCCGATTTGAAAAAAATTAGGTTTACCGGTGTAAAATGAGTAAAATTTTCGGCGCCGCAATTAAACTTCGACAGATAATGTGCCGCGGCCCAAACGTTAACAGAAACTGTTTTTTGGTTCCAAACTATGTTTGGAAAAGTTTTATTTAGAGAGTTGAAGAAAAACACCTTTATTTTCCATTGCCTTATTTTGTTTCCTATTATATGATTTCATCAGATTTCCAGTACAACGTTTCATCATCGAGATACCATCATCGGGTATCTTTTTTTAAGTATAAACCTGTAATTTTTATTGCAGTTTCGTAAATCTTGCTTCTTCTAATATCTTTATACAATAATACTGTAACCAAATAATGTTTCGACCCTATAAAACATCTTCAATCTTTATATTCGGAAAATGTATGATAGTTGTAAAATTTGAAATATGGACTGATAGATCAACGAATATAATATACGAAGATGTAAAAGCATGTAAAATTAATTTACCTCGGAAACTACTTATCTGGTCTGAACAAAATTTGGCATACGAATGAAAAATTAGTTATATCAGATAAAATATTTTAGAAAGAAAAATACGCATGCCTTTGCCCGCCTTGACAAATTGAATCATTAAACTAACTCTAAAATTACTTATCATCCAAAATTTGGTATACGTATTTAATAGTATATTACTATAAAAACTACTTATCCGGTCTGAAAAAAATTGAAATACCTACGTAAAAGGGGTAAAATTTTCGGTGCCGCAATTAAAGTTCGACAAGCAATGCGCCGCGGCTGAAACGTCAATCGACAAGGCGCCGCAGCCTCAAATACTCTCAGCGCGGCGGCACAAGCGTCGACAAACGAGGCGTCGAAGGCGCAAAAACTTTCGGCGCTGCGGCCCAACGTTTGACAGGCGCCGCAGCCCAAACGATACGGTTTAGCTCTATAAATTATATTTGGAAAAGTTTCATTTACAAAGATGCAGAAAATATAATTTTACCCTTCCATTCCGTTTACTATAATATTATTATGATGTTATCAGATATCGAGTCCAATGTTTCGACTCCAGAAAAAAATCTTCAATTTCTATATTCGGAAAAATTAAAATTTAATTCAAGGATTAAAATGTGATGTAGGTACGCGTAAAATTAATGTACTTTAAAAAGTATTTAATCAAAACACCCAGAATTTGGTAAACAACGGTGGTCAGTTATTGGCGATACGCTGCGGTGTGTTTTTCTGAAGCAAGTTAATTTTAAATTGGTGACCCGTAAAAATGGTAAATTTTGAAAACAGTGAACTAGTAGATACGGTGTTAATTGACGGTAAGTGTCGTCAAAGTGTGGCTGCTGCTTCGAGATTATACGCAGAACGATTTCCCTTGCGGGTTCATCCTACACTCAGAAGTTTTCTTAATGTTATTGAACGGGCAAGTTAGGCAGAACCGTATTTGATCCATAGTGTAATTAAATAATGTATATACCTTATTTTTGAGTTTTTTGAAATAATATATTTGAAAATGTTTTTATTTCGACCCTAAAGGACCGAAATGCGCGTCAGGGATTAAAAAATAGAGAAACATAACAAGTAGTTATTTTTATTTTTCATATAATGGAAATTACGTTTCACCAAGAATGCAGCCTAACTTTAGTTAGTTATTTTAAATAGGTGTTACTTTGGACACGGGCTAAGCGACAATAATACAACTTTTACAGATAATCTAAAGAAGTTTTAAGTTGATACTTTAAGTATTGACTTTAGTCGCCATACTAAAATACCCAGTATTAATGTTTATTTTATACTTTAAATAAGTATTTAAAGTATTTAAAATTCATAAATACAACGATTCAGTAGTATATAGCGTGTCTTTTCGAATTAATTCAATGAAGTGTGTTTATTCGATTATTTATTTCATCCTCATCACGGCACCCTCGAATCCATTCTTCTCGCGTTACTAATCGCGATTTGACATGCCATGTCTATTTTAATGCGTATCCCCATAATTTTCACTCTAGACTCGTCGTAACCCACCGCTAATATTTCCAACGGCTCACTCTTAATTCATTTTACATTACACGTTACACTTATGGCGCCTGTGCAAAAAGTACATTAAATAATTCATGGGCATGCATCTCTATTGTAGGATGTGCGTGATAGATTTTTCTTGAATGGATTTATTTATTTTATAAAGTAAAAGCATTTAAATTTAAGATGTGTTGGCTTCTTTCAGCCAGATTTACGAAAGAGGTAGGCACTAAACTCATTAAATTAAAAAACGAGAAATTGTAACAACCTGAATTAAATTATTCTTTGATTTGTAAATTTGGCATCATTAGTTATATTAAAATGGTCAATACTGTATGACCATCACCGTTGTTATCAAGCTTCTTTTTAATGTTTCCACTTACCTAATAGTAATTAGTGGCGTAGCTGGGCGATCGCCCTAGCCTTCTTAAGTTCTGCGCTCACCCGTCCTGCTCTTTATTATAATAATATAATTTTTTTTTTAATTTCGGGTTTGTTCGGTGTAGCCCAAAGATTTTGAACAATAATTAACTAACAACTTTGACGGTGACCTACATAACACAGATAAAAGAGTTTTGGACTTGCATTATCTTTATTTGTTTTATATCACAAAGTTTCAACTGGTAAATATCTCTAGTCGTCTTCAGGTGAATACTATACACAGTTATCTGATCAGTAAATTAAAATAATCGGGTCACTTTGATGGTGAAAAAAGTATTCCTGCCAATATCATGTATATCACGGTCAAAGTTGCTGGTTAGTTAATTATTGTTAAACAAAAAAACCAAAGAGAAATATTGAATTTATATATTTAAAATAAAAAAAACCTGAATTTTATTAGGTATGTATGAGGTGATTTACAAGATATTTTCATACTCAATAAACTTATTTATAGGAAAACGGTTGATTGAAATAAATTTTTGTATTAAATTTATACTACAAATTGGCCGCAATGGGTTTTTTTTAAATTTAATAATAAATAAATAACAAAATAATCAATTCGTTTCGTTTTACATAATTTGATGCGGCCGTCGGTGTAGAAGCTCCCTAATAAAATAAAATGAATTGTTGTTGTTACAATAGTAATATTTTTCCAAGTGATTGTCAACAGTTGTCAAATTAAAAAACATACATTGTAAACGAGTTTCATTATCTATTAATGTCATTGATATCACATTCAAGGTGCAATCATTGTTTAAAAAATCTTTGTGCAACCCGACATAGGGCTATTTTTGGAGCCTTTATAACAAAAAAATGAAAATTTAAAAAATCTGTTAAAAGAAATTTCAAAAACTTGATGGAATTGTGAGAGTCTAAGATTAAAGAAAAAAGCGACTAATGATTTTCAACATAGTATTATTTGTTATTTTAATAAACTATGTAAACATTGCTTATTTTTATTTTGCTAAAAATAACTATTTTACACGATTATTTTATGCAACACTACTGTGCTTTAAGTCAAAATGTTTAATAATTTGTTGGCGTTTTTCATTTCAATAAAATTGTAATCGGCAGTGTGGGTATTTTCGGCAATGTTATCTCCGCTAGAGGCAAAATCGTTAGTTCGATATTAAACCGTCATATAACAATAGAAGTTCCGGACAGCTTCGCCAGTGCGCGCCACTACGCGCATATTGATTCAATGCCGTTCTCTAAGAGACCAAACACATAGACGTGTCATACAAGTGGACTAGGATCTTCATTGATTAAAATTTTAATCGAGGCTAGGCCTATAACTCCTCTTAATTATTGACAAAACATTAGCTTAAAACTAGTACATTATGCCGAGAATATCTAGAAATCTTATAATCTGAAAATATAATATACAGGGTGTCCCTTAACTTATGGGCCGTAGAGTAACTGGAGATACTAGATATCAAACTAAGCCGATTATGTCATATAAGTTTTTTCGGATTGTTACTCGTTCTAGAGATACAGGGTGTTGAAAATAAAAGTTTTCTCGAAAATAAGCCATAATTTTAAAGCGGTTTAATGAATCGAATTGAAAGTTGGCAATATTATGTTTTTATGAGCAAGAAATAAGACTTTGTAGACATTTTTAAGTTTCAAACTAGAGGGCGCTAGTTGCATACACTGGGCATCATAAATCTATGATTTATTTTCTTACCTGTGATATTAGGTGTTTTTCAATTATAGTTTCTTAAAAAGGGTATTTTCTGAGTCAAAAATGTGTACTTGATTGATCTTAATATCTTTAACGGTTTTCGAGATATTTCCCTTTAAACATCCCAAAGCATAAAAAACATGGTAAATAATTAAATTAACAAAAAAAAACTGACGATCCGAAAAAACTTATGACATAATTGGCTTAGTTTGATATCTAGTATCTTCAGTTACTCTACGGCCCATAAGTTACGGGACACCCTGTATATTTCTTAAAATATTAAATATTTAATTGAACAATTATTTTTTTTTTGGTTACAAAATTAGCTTATGGTATTACATTGTAGTAATTTGCTAAATTGGGTGATAAGCAAAATTTAAGTTTAAAAAAAAAATCAATTCTGAAATTAATGTTTAAAATTTTGTAACTAGTGATAGGACTTTGGAACTAAGGATTATCGTTTTCTCAAACCAGGAAGAAGAATTAGGGGAATTGTGAACAAACCTTTCAGGGTAAACAGTTTTCCTTCCTGCACGTCAAAAAATGTATTTCATGACCCCATGACTAGGTAATTTGCTCCTGAATCTGTAAACACTGGTTTTACAAAGACATTCTTAACTCTACTCTACGATACACTAAAAGCCTACTCTGGAGTCCTGTATTTTATTCCTCTATCTTTTTACAGCATACACATCGAGAAGTTTTAAAAATTGTTTTCCAAGTTGAATGAAAATAGGTATTTTCGTGACGGTGACAGTAAATTTTCCCAAAATTAACCCTTTCGCGTTTTTTATTAGTTAGCCTTGGACATAAATTGGAATCCGAAAATAAAGCACATATTTAGAAAATCTGTGATTTTCTTTTTTGAGCGCGCGCAACCAATTTAATCAATTTAAGGTTTTGAACTTTGAAATAGACTTTTTATATTAAAACCATTAAATCGCATAAAATAGATAATAATTTATTATCCAATCCAAGTTTCAGATTTGTTAAAATTTGCTTACTGAACTTCGAAGAACATTTAGAACATGTATTTATTAGATGGGTGGCAACAGGGTGGCCCATTTGTGTGAGGAAGTAATATACCGTCTCTAGTAGGTATTTAAGATATTAAAAAAAAGTATTTATGTGATTTACAAGATATTTTCATACTCAATAAACTTATTTATAGAGAAACGGTTGAAATTTTGGTATTGAATTTATACTAAATCGGTCGCAATGGGATTTTTTATAATTAAATAAGAAATAACAATGTATAAATTCGTTTCGTTTTACATAATTTGATGCGCCCGTCAGTGTAGAAGCTCCATAATACCTAAACCATTAAAATTGCATAAAATAGGTAATAATTTATTAAAAGTTTCAGATTTGTTAAAATTTGCTTACTTAACTTAAAAGAACTTTTAGAAAATGTAGTTATTATATTATATTATACAGGGTGGCCCATATTTATGTGAGAAAGTAATATACCATCTGTAGTAGGTTTTTCAAGATATCAAAAAAAAGTTTTTATGAAAGTTGCGAGGTACATATGCTCTAAAATTATTTTTAAATATACAGGATGGTTTAGAAAAGTAGAACAATAAAAAGATACATTTTTTAAAATACAATACCCTATAAACAGTGTGTCCACGGATAAAGTTCGGAAAAGGAAAGACTTTTTTATTTGTGGGTTTAGAAGAAAAAGTAATTTTTTTATAAAAACGTCTGCTTGTGTCGACACTACGATTTTAAATATCATATTGACGATTACTATACAGGGTTAGTCAGAAACAACATTTTTAGTTTTTTGGATTTTGTTTAAATGATGAAATTAATCACTTTGAGAAAAATGTTTATTAGACTTTTTTGCACAATTGGAATAATAAATCACGGTTTTGAAAATATTTTCATATAATTTCAAAAAAGAAATCAAAATCATTAAAAATGTTATTTATGATGTACGACGTATAGCAATCGTAAATTTGGTATTTGAAATTGTAGTTTCAGAACAAGCAGACTTTTTATAAAGAATAACTTTTTCTTTCAAACCCACAAATAAAAAAGTTTTTTCTCTTCCGAACTCTTTTCGTGGACATACTGTATATGTATTTTAGCATTTTTTGTTTTTTCACAAAATTAACCATATAATATTATTATTAAGTTTTTTTAATTTTTGGCAAGGTGTGCAAAATTTGTATAGGGTGTTTTCTGTTGACATCCGAATATTGAAAATTTTAAAACAAAATAACTGTGTTTTTTCGAATGAATATTTATTTGGCTTGTCTGATAAATATTTTAAGTAGGTATCTTTTATTGTCTTTAAGTCATACCTAAATTTACTAGTTTCCGAAAAAAATCCGCAATTTTTACTTTCTTAGTTAAAATAAGTCAAAATAAATGTAACTGAACATAATGTTATAATAAAATAAACTGATAACTAGAGTTTCGTATTAGTTTATTGTTAAGTTAAACGAAGCTAAATACATCCTGTCAATAAATCGCTAAGCACAACAATAGTATTTTACGTTACGAGGCCGGTAGGTGACTTATTACAGTACGAGTTGGTTTACGGACAAGGCGACGTAGGAGCCGAGTCTGGAATATAAACTAGTGCTGTAATAACACCTAACGGATGTGTATCGTATGATATTTTATTTCATCCTGTCTTTATAATCCTTTTTAAAAAGAATAAACAAATAGGTCATATTACCTTTTAAGTGACAATTTGTCAAAGATCGAAAGTAACCAGTCATTGTTTCTAAAATCATACCATTGTTGCTAGGGGCAACCCATTACAGTATCTGATACTGTAATGTTCCATTTACCGGCTGCAAATGAGTACAGGCTAAGTAAATTTACTGGACAGGATGAAATAAAATCAATATTTTACCAAATTATTATTATTTGAAATGTTAATTAATAGAGGTATTTATTTAAAATGTCAAGGAACAGAGGTCAATGACCCGTGAGTACCCGTTCTGAGTTAAGAAATAATAATTAAATCAACCTCAAAAATCCCAAGACTGGTACAGAAATAATAAAAACCAATGGCTATAAATCCAATCTACGATTACGCATTTCAAATTTCAAGTTACAAGAAACTTTAAGTTTTTTTAAACACAAAATACAAGTGTACCAAAAGACATATTATTAAGCAACTTGATATTGAAAATAAGTCCACAAATATTGAAATAGTATAAAGGTAAATAAACAAATGGAACGAACATACAAACAACGCCATTAGACTAAACTTATGAATGGCGAGTTTAGGCGTCGTTAGATCTTGGTTCAGTGACAGTCAATAAATCATTTAGCTAATTTTCTTCCTTACGAACAGTTTTTTTTTCTATTCCCTTTATTATAAGTCACACTTCCTGGTCTGTCAAACCTCTCCATTAATTTTTCGGAAGCCCGTTTATTGCGTTGTTGTTTGTCTGGATATTTTTTATGTTAAAGTGTTGTTGCCTACAATGTATTTTTGTCTTTTGTCACACAAGAATTTAAATCATATCAATAATAATTAATTTTTTAAATAAATGTTACATACCTACCTACGTAATTATACGAAGACATCGGCGAAAAATGTATACTATTATACGAATTTTAGTTGGCATACATTTGTTTTGACTTTGCTAGTCATGGCTAACTAGAAAAATAAAAGTTAAGTTTTTATCACGAAATATTAAATAAAAATCTATATATTGGCAAAACTAGTAAATTTAGATATAAGTAGGTATGGCTTAACAACAATAAAAGATACTTAAAATATTATCAGACGAGCCAAATAAATATATTTCATTTAAAAAACACAATTATCGTATTTTACAATACTCTATATTTGGATGTTAACAGAAAACACTCTGTAAAATTTTTTAAGTACTTACTTGAAGATTTGAGACAGTTTCTCTATCCCTAAATGAAAAGAGTTTACAAGAGATTTTCAATATTCTAATAGAGAAATGCAGGTAATTTAGTACTATCATGTTTTTGCCAAAAGAGTATTGCATTTTGTTTGGCAATGTTGTCAAAAGTTAAAAAACTAAATATGACATCTTATGGATAATTTTGCCAGGAAACAAAAAATACTAAGTTATATCAAGTGTTTCATTTAAAAGAATGTATCTTTCTTTGATATCTTTAATAGCAGAGGCGGTATTTAACTTTGTCACACAAATGGGCCACCCTGTATAGTAGGAGATATTCGAATATATCGGGTGGTAATCGTGGTTGGAAACATAAGAAATATTTGTTACCCTGTTGACTTTGGAGCGGGATGTAGGGAGACTTTTTAGGGTCTCTGTGTGATGAGTGCACATTCGGAGTTTGAAAAATTCTGCAGAACCCTATCTTAAGTTATATGAATAGGATCGCGGTTGGTTTTTAATCGGAATTCAACGGGTGATGCTGCGGACACCAGCATTGATAGGACTTGTCAACTGTGATTTGTCACATTGTCAAATGTAATTTGAAAGTATTGGATTTCTTACTAGAAATAATGTTTACCTAGGTATTTATTAGAGTTACACAATAATAGAACACACTATGATAGAATGGTTTTATGCGGGAAAAAGCTTAAGTATTATCTGATATGTTTTCCATTTATTTCCCTGATACCAAGTCGTTTGAGGCGAAAGGCTGTAATAAACAAAGCAAATGCATAGCTCAGAATTATAAGAGAGCTAAAGAAAACAATGATAGAGATCTCAAAATTTTACTTCACGTCGAAGAAAATAAAAATATCAGCACTAGATCTCTAGGGACAGAAAAACATCACAATAAGGTACTGCGAACTTTGAAAAAGCATTAATATCATAAACATCAAAACAATCAATAATAGCTAAAAGGGAAAGCGAAGATCACTTTTTTGTTTGAAATGATGGAACCAGCTAACAACAACAGATTTGTTTTACAAAATATTTGCTTATTAATTAAACGCTTCGTTTTGCAAATAGTGTTTGTTTTATTTTAAAATTTTAGTTAAATCCAGTGTAAAATGTATTTGTTAAAGATTTTTAAAAAGGCTACCATTTGCTAATTACTTTTGACAATGACAAATCATAGGTTGACAAATCCAATCAATGCTGGTTTCCGTCATATCACCTGTTGCATTCCAATGAAAAACTAACCACATCCTATTCAAATAGGTTAAGATCGGATTGTCCAAAATTGTTCAAACTCTGCATGGGCACTCACACAGAGACCCTAAAAAAATCTATCTGTAACCCCGCCCTAAAGTCAACAGGAGAGCAAATATTTGGACAGGCTAAAACTTGCATGGGATATCCTATTTCCAACCACGATGCACCACCTGGTATAAAACTTTAATTGAAAAAACGGTTTTAATTTAAAAATATATTTTTTGACTAAATATATTCGTTTGGTGTTAAATTTAAAGCATATATACTTCTTTAAGAGATAGACCAAATTTTTTTATACTGGGGTCCAAAATAGATGACTGAAGATCGATGTTGGTCGGGATCATAGACATCATTTCTGAGGGTTATTTTGTGTTTAATTCCTATGCGTGATTTTTAATAAAGTTCAAATATCCACAGCTCTACGCCGCTGGTTCGACCAGCTGTTCTATTGTTCCCACCGCCCCTTCGGACGGGAGAATGTCGCATGCCGGAGGTACGACGAAGGTTGAATGTGCGATACAGGACCTTTGCTAGCTGTCACTGAAATATTTAGAATACACGGTATTAAATTGCATCTCGCTTTTTTTTATTATATAGGATTTTTATAAGGTTGGATGGATGAATTCTACTCGGTGGTGTAAAATATGACAAATAAAATAACATATTTTGTTAAATATTAATAAAACTATATTTAAAACTTCTCGTACAATATCTGCTTAAAAACGTATCGTCTATAACTGCCGTTCTATATAGACTGCCTGCATTTCCTTCTCTCTACCCAAGCTTATTCTAACATAAACAAAACTATCCTATGGGTTTCGTCAAGACCCCATAAATAAGGTTTAACTGTGCCGATGGTGGTGACACCTATCAGTTACTTCTGGCGTTATTTCTTACAGTGGACATTAACAGGCAAAGTTTACATTTTTCAATATAGGTTGTTTTTATTGTGTTTTTTTTATTTTAATAATTATTTAAACTAAATTAACCAATTTAAAATAACTCGCATATCACCAAGCAGCAACCCCATCCGAGGTTACCTCTATATTAGTGCCTGAAAAAATATCTGTTTCTTTTCTTAACGTTTTTATTTTTTATTGTATTACTATCTATCTTTGTATCACACATATTTTGTGAGAAAAAAGACCAAAGTCTCGACCTCAAAATTTTCACGGTCTGTTTATTTTTGTTGTAACATGTTTCGCCTCAAACTGGTATTATCAGACCTAAACAAGTGTAGACAATTACAAATTGCACGGCAAATTAACAGCTTAGTAATGTTTATATGCTTACGAAATAAATTTTATTTTAGCCGCAGTTTCTTAACACTCCCCTTTACCTCGTCCTTATTTTAGAATGCGGGGTATCATTAGGGAGGCTCTTCGCACCCGCCTACTTTGTCTTAGATTTCTTGCTTCCTGTGGGAAACTTGGGCAATTCATCTCGCGCCTGGAGTCGCTTCCTTATCCCAGCTTCTCTCTACAAATGCCTTCCGAACTGGATTCGCTGCCGCCAAGCACTTGCCGATATGTTTGTGCCTCGCGTGCAGGCAAGGCGTAGCATATTTATGATGCAAACTTTAGATAGGTAATTCAAACTAGCACAGCTCCCAGTTCTAAATCCGACAGACTGTTGCATGCTAATAAATAATAACAGTAGGTATTTTATGCAGGTCTAGCCAACGAATTGAGTGGGCATAAGTGAAAATAAATCAGAGTTAAATTCGTTATGGCTCTTCCCTTGAGGGTTGAGACAATGATGATCTCTAAAAACTGGCCCGATATACCATGCCGGAAAATAGTATCCGTGACAAGAAAAGCTAGTTAAAATAGACTCAATAAGAAATTTAGTAATGGATAATGTATTTTATTGCTAGACCGATTCCGGCATTGGTCACAATTAGTCACTTTTGTTATTAGCACCTGTTTGTATTTTATTTTACAATAAAATAAAGTGTTCGTTTACTGCCGGAAATCACTCTGATAATGTACGGCTTTACTGTCAGTTGGCGATAAAATACTTTTTCTTCAAACGTCAATAAACTTGACGTTTTTCTACTAATTTTTTGACGTTAAAGTTCTACTTTTTCGTCAGAAGGCGGTTGTAAATACTTTTTCTTCCGTTGCCAATAGCAGCGGAAGTAAAAGTATGACTGTGTTCTCATGACTAAATATATATTAAATAATACCAGAAAGTTATAAACATACTTTATTTATTTTAATAAAAATAAAGTACAGCAATGTGACTTAGGGTAAATGTACTTTTAGGGTAATAGCACTAGCATTCAAAAACTATGTTAATCCCTATAATAATAAATAATAATAATAAAGTTAAATTTGTTTAAGGAGGTGCGTTTACCCATATTGGCCCTACATAACTATTTAAATACAACATTAAAAGTACAATTATTAATTGTAGCCCCAGAAAAATTAAGACTGCTTGTTACGATGGCCTGTTGGTTGGTTGTTTCGGTATTTTCTATTGTTGAACTCTCAGTGAAACCACTTTCTGTCGAATTTATTGCAGTATTTAAATTATTAGTAATTGATTTATTATTATTTGGTTGAAAATTTTTTTTTGCAATATCTTTCTTATTGGTCATCGATTCGTCGATGTACCCTTCAGCTACAGTACTCGATTTCCACCCCCCGTGGCGCTATAAACACGTAATGTCTGCCCCTGCATCTACAAGCAGTGTAGCTGAAGTTCTCCTTAGACAATGGCCGGTGTACTCTATTGCACCTGGTAGTTTTAAAAACACTGCTGCTTCCTTAGGAACAGCACTTATTTTATGAATTCCCATTACCATGCGACAGCACCGACCATTTACAAATTTTTAAAAAAATCTCTTCTCGCGCATACCTTCCGGGCGTAATGATGCATAGTTTTTATAAATGCTTAAATATTGCTCCCCAACAATAGTAAATGATCGCGGTTTCCTAGTTTTATTATTAGGAATTCTTATGTGAATCGCAGATCCTAAGTCTTGTATGTCATTAACGACCATTTTCACCATTTCTTCACATCGGCATGCACCCGATATTCCAATAACCAAAACAAAATTATATATATTACCTTTATAAAAAATTTGTATACTTTGAGGTAATACCTAAATTTACCTTAATTCCCAAATATTGCTGATTAGGAGCTTCAGATAGAAATTTTTCAAACTGTTCCCTGGTGAATACTTCAGCTTTTTTGGGAATGTAGCCTTCGTTTTAGTTCTTTAAAAAAGCTCGTAGCTTCAAATACTTGCTTATGTCTATTCCTTGTCTGATATTTAGCATTGATCTTAACATAGAATAATGTGACCACATTGTTGAACCTTTCATTTTTTGATTGCTCGCTAGTTCCGAAAAATATGCCAAGAGTACATTTTCAGAATTATTTTTGGTGTTTTTCTCATTGCACCATGCCTGGAATCTTTTAAACGCAGCTTCGTAAACACCACTGGATTTTGTTGGCAGCAAATTGTTCGCAACATTTGCTGCAATTTTGGCAACCTCCGGGGGCGTACAGGTAAATTCTGAGTCTGACATTTTAATTTGAAGTAAATGTAGTTTTAAAAAATTCTATTTTTAAAAGGATAAAAATTAAATAAAGTTACGCAATAATGAATGCTGACACTTGTCAAATCGAATGGCACGTCGCTATCAAACAATATAATAATAAATCCATAGTAACGCTAGCCCCTTCTCAAAACTTAAAATTTTTAAATAAAACAATTAAAACATTTTGTATCTTTGTGTTTCCATATTTAAACAACGTCTGAAGAAAAAAAAGTATGTTTTATTCGGAGTAAAAGCAACTTCTTATGACTCGTCCGTAATTGCCGGACTCACTTTGTTCGTCCGGCAAACCTACAGACTCGTCAGAAAAGTATCGCTTTTACTCCTAATAAAACAATATACTATTATCTGCCGAATTTGCGGCAGGTAAAGAATTACCCTTCGCAAATTTTCACTCTATGCCAAACAAACCCGCAAAATTTGGCATTTCTCATAGTCATTCATAGTAGGTCAAATTTTTTGAGGGGTGCTTTGGAATACGCACATGGTCGGCCGACATTTTCTTACGTGTCAAATTTAGGCCAAAATGGGTTTTTTGTCGTCGGATTGTGAAGCTATTTTAACCTTTCGAGCTTGAATATGGGATGGAATAGGTAGTATGAAACTTCTACTTTAACCACCCACCAAATATAAGGCAAGCACTATTAAATATTTTACGTAGACCCGATTCTAAAATAGGTCTGCAGCTCGTCTTTTCTATTAATTTATCATGGGGAAAACAGCAGTCGACGTATCGAATGCTTCGATCGCGTGTTCTAAAAAATGGAAGGTGGGAGGTAAATAATAGCGTGTTCTCTGTTTAACGTGTTACAAGCTACTAATAATCTCCGTCTGATGCGTCTATATCGGCACCCTAGATTCGAGTTTGCCAATAGGGTATAAAGATCCATTGTTCAGAGTCAGTCTGGTTCAAAAAACTTTCCTGACAAGCTGAAAAGTAATGACAAAATCCTGCCATTAAAATTTTCAAAAGAGGACATAACTAACAAAACAAAAATACACAATGCAAAACCATTTCCAAAGTGGTTTAAAATGACTTCTGCTCGTAAAGAGCTAAAATATATTATTTTACGAAATAAGTGGGTATACATGGTAATGAATTGACAAACAAAATATAAAATGTCATAGAAGGTTTTAATAATTAAAATATGAATACTTATAACATTCACGAGAGTTTTAGATAAAAAAAATAATTTATGAAAGTGTTTACAAATTTTTACTGCAACTAATATGATTTTGTGTGTATGTAATGTCAAAAATCAGTTATTTTTAAACCCATCTTCCCCTTGCTGCTTATCTAAGCTGCTGTTTAAATTGTTATGAGATTGCCCCTGTATTATTTTTTTTTCGCCCAAAGGGTTGAATTCCTCACCCATACGACGTAAGTCTTTGTCGTGATGCAGCTTTTATTATTATTATTATTATTATTATTATTATTATTATTATTATTATTATTATTATTATTATTATTATTATTATTATTATTATTATTATTATCATTATTATTATTATTATTATTATTATTATTTTTCTCAATGTTAGTTTTCACAGCTTTTTGTTGGTATTGCTGGTATTATTTACAGTACAGAGAAGAAATTCATCTTAACCTGTACTGTTTAGAAACTTCCGTACTATATGGCATGTTTGGAGGATGACGCTTTTCTGGATTAGTTGGTATAAATAACCTGATAGGCCCAGTTTTTCCAAGTTGGGCTTGAAATTTTTCGTCATAGCTCCCTCCACCGATATTATGATCGGAATTATGTCGATTTTATCTAGCTTCCATATATTTTTTATCTTTATAGCCAAATTTGAGTACTTGGTCTTCTTCTCCGATTCGGTTTTAGAGAGGTTGTGTGTTAGTGGGCAACCTATATCGATTATGAAAGCTTTCTTGGTGGTTTTTTCGATGATAAGAATATCCGGACGGTTGTGGTCTACTGTTCTATCCGTTATTATTGGCCTGTCCCAGTATAAGAGATATTTAGGGGATTCAAGGACTGGCTCGGGTGAGTATTGGTAGTATGGTGGGAGGTTTTTCCTTAGCCCTAGTTTATGGGCCAGTTCCTTGTGGATGATCTTTGCCACCTGATTATGTCTCCCCAGGTAAGCGTTGGGGGCCATAGCACCACAACCCGCCGTGATATGTTCTATCGTCTCTCCGGGGCAGTTGCATTTTCTGCACACATCTTCCACATTCCTTTTCATGATGACCTTTTCATAGTTTCGAGTTCGAATGACACGGTCTTGGATAGAGATAATAAAACCTTCTGTTTCAGCGTGAAGCTGCCTTTTCTCTAACCAATTCAGTGACATTTCTCTATCTATGAGTGGATTTTGGAGTGCAGTAGGGTATTTGCCGTGTAGAGCTTTCTCTTGCCAAGTTACAAGCTGTTGACTTGGCGGCGCGCGGATGATGTTAGGTAGTCCGTTTCGCTTTAAGTTGAGGGCTGTATATCCAGCGTCTGCTGCAACCACTTTTTTAAGAATTTCCCCATTCGATTCTTGAAAGTATTTTCTCATAGAGGTCTCTTGTGACTTGCACAAGTTATATATATTAATGAGACCTCTTCCTCCCTCCTTTCGTTTTAGGTAGATTCTTTCAAGTGCAGAGCGTGGGTGGTGGAATCTGAATTTTGTTAGCAGCCTGCGCGTAAGCCTATCCAGTTCGTGCAAATCCGTGTCTGAATACTTAAGGATTCCGAATGAGTAGGTAAGTATTGGTATTGCCCAGGTGTTGATGGCAGTAGTAAGGTTACCAGCATTCAGGTGAGTATTAAAAAGCTTTGTTAGTCTGCTTTTGTATTTGTTTTTAAACTCCCTTTTTAGGCTTGTGTGGTTTATTTGTTGGTTTTGGGAGATGCCAAAGTATTTATATGTTTTGTCCTCATCTAATATATCTATGCCTTCAAGCAGTCCACGATTTTGTTCAGTCTTTCCGCGTACGACATTCAAGATTGCGCACTTGTCTAAGCCAAACGACATTTTGATGTCATCGCTAAATGTCTTGGTTATTTGAATTAGGGACTGTAGGTGGGTTTTGCTTTCAGCGTAGAGTTTGATATCGTCCATAAATAGAAGGTGGTTTATTCTAAAATTCTCAGTTAAGTTGGGACGATATCCGTAGGATGTTGATTTTAGTAGTGAGGACAGTGGGTTCATAACCAAAATGAACCAGAGGGGGCTTAAAGAGTCGCCTTGAAATATACCTTTTGATATACTTATATTGCCAAGCTTCTCTTGTCCAATATGGAGATTGGTATTCCATTGCTCCATTAGGGTACCTAACATGTTGCGTATTAGGGGGTGTACTTTGTATATTTGCAATATCTTCTTTAGCCAGCCGTGAGGAACAGAATCGAATGCTTTACTATAATCTATGTAGCACATATTTAGATTTCGCCTTTTAACTTCTGCCTGTTTTATAATAACGGCATCAATTGTAAGCTGTTCCTTGCAACCCAAAGCTTTCCTAATACAGCCCTTTTGCTCATCAGCTACCAGGTTGTTGTTTATGCAGTGTGTGTATATTTTTGAATACATGACTGATGTTAAAAGTTTATACACCACTGACAGATCGGTCTGTAATTTTTTGGGTCGTTTACCTGCCCTTTTTTAAATAAAAGGAGGAGGCCTTGCTAAAGCAGTTTGCTATAACAGGGTGTAGGGTGGTGAAAGTTTTGAGCCAGAAATTATGAATTTGGTCAGGTCCCGGTGATTTCCAGTTAGCCAAGTTCTTAGTGGCATCCCTTATGTCGATCGATGTTACTTGCGGCTCAGGCATTTCTTGCAAAGTTTCAGCCTCGGCTTCAACTTTTTCGAGCCAGCTTGCTTCTTCATTGAAATGGGACGCGTCAGACCAAATATTACTCCAAAATGCATTAAATTGGTCTTTATTTATGTCATTAGCTGGAGTAAGGTCATTTTCTTCTTGGTTCAGTGTCCTATAGAAGGTTTTTTGGTTCGTGGTGAACTGTTGGTTTTGTACCTTCCTCTTTGTGGCTTTATTGTATCGCCTTAGACGGGCACCTTTAACCTTACATTTTTGTCTAATGTTGTCTCTTACGATTGTTAGCAGCCGTTTTATATCGGGACTGTCTAAAGGAATACTCTCTGCTTTCAGCATATCTTTAACCTTTTTAGCAACCTTGCTGCTAGAGTTTCCACTTAGATGTTCTTCAATGATATCACTTTGTGCTCGTAACTGGCTTATTTGTTTTTTATATTATTATTATTATTATTATTATTATTATTATTATTATTATTATTATTATTATTATTTTCAGGTTCCACAGATTGCATCTGGATATGGCTTCTATCCTGTTTCGGCATTGGTTGCAAGAAAGCAGGTAGATTGGTAGGTTTGGAAAAGTTCAAGTTTGAGTTGTCGGTGTCGTTTAGTACACGTCTGACAATTCCGCTGGTTTCTATAAGAACAACTTTTTATAGCTAGTAGTATATTTGTTCTTTAATGTTTAGTTTTTTTAGGTTTTCGAAGAGTGTGTGTGGTATTTCTCCAGTTGCACCTATGATGATTGGTACTACCATCACTTTTTCTTGGTTCCACATTTCTTTTATTTCGTTGGCAAGAGGTAAGTATTTACTAATTTTTTCTCTGTGTTTTTTTTGTAAGTTTGCGGCAAGCGGAATAGAGAAGTCGATCAGGTAAGTATGTTTGTTAATTTTGTCAGTGAACACCATGTCTGGTCTATTGTGTTGTAAGGGAAAATCCGTTATTATTTCTCTGTTCCAGTATATCTTATAGTTTCCTGTTTCATGGATGCTTTCTGGGTTGTATTTGTAGTATGGGATTGTTTCGGTGATTGTCGGTTCGTGGATTTTTAAGAGCTCTTGGTGGATTACTTTGCCAACATTGTCGTGTCTTTTGGTATATTCTTTTGGGGCTAGTGTTTGGCATCCGCTTATGATGTGATCGATGGATTCGGTTTGTTCTTTGCACATTCTGCATCTATCTGTTGGGATACGTTCTTTCATTATAAATTTTTTATAATTGCGTGTCGCAATGACTTGGTCTTGTATTGCAATAATGAATGCTTCGGTTTCGGGAAATAGATATCCAAGTTTTAACCACATGAGGGATGCTTCCTTGTTGATGTGTGGTTGTGTCAGCAATGCTGGATATCTGCCATGTAATTCCTTTCTTTTCCACTTATCCTCGAGGTTATCTTCCTCTGGTTCGTCGTTATTTTCTTGTGCTAGGTTTAGCGGTGTTGATTTTTTGTCTAGTTTTTTTAGGATTTTATATAACTGGTTATTAGTGGCTTCATCATTAAAGTATTTTCTGAGCGTCGTTATTTGTTTTTGGTTGTGTCTTGGTATGTGGATAATTCCTTGCCATCTTTTTTCTCGTGAGATGTTCACTCTTTCTATTGAGCTGCGTGGGTGGTGTTTGCGGAATTTGGTGCTCATTGTACGGATGTCACGATTGAGCTCTTCGAGTTCTGTGTCTGTCCAGGAGATTACGCCAAAGCTGTTGGTTAGAATAGATATAGCGTATGTGTTTATTGCTTTTGTCATGTTTTTGGAATTTAGTTTTGTTTTTAATATTTTCCTTATTCTTTCCTTGAATTTGTTTTTTAGTGTTTCTTTGCTGTGTTTTTGATCTATTCCTCTCGCTTGTTGGTATCCTAGATATTTGTACAATTCTTCATTTTCCATGCCTTCTATTTGTCCTTTGTCTGCTCCCATGTCATACCCTTCATATTGTCTCCACTTTCCCCTTTCCATTGCATTGATTCGGCATTTGTCCAGTCCAAATTCCATGTGTATGTCGTATAAATAACCTGATAGGCCCAGTTTTTCCAAGTTGGGCTTGAAATTTTTCGTCATAGCTCCCTCCACCGATATTATGATCGGAATTATGTCGATTTTATCTAGCTTCCATATATTTTTTTATCTCTATAGCCAAATTCGAGTACTTGGTCTTCTTCTCCGATTCGGTTTTAGAGAGGTTGTGTGTTAGTGGGCAACCTATATCGATTATGAAAGCTTTCTTGGTGGTTTTTTCGATGAGAAGAATATCCGGACGGTTGTGGTCTACTGTTCTATCCGTTATTATTGGCCTGTCCCAGTATAAGAGATATTCAGGGGATTCAAGGACTGGCTCGGGTGAGTATTGGTAGTATGGTGGAAGGTTTTCCCTTAGCCCTAGTTTATGGGCCAGTTCCTTGTGGATGATCTTTGCCACCTGATTATGTCTCCCCAGGTAAGCGTTGGGGGCCATAGCACCACAACCCGCCGTGATATGTTCTATCGTCTCTCCGGGGCAGTTGCATTTTCTGCACACATCTTCCACATTCCTTTTCATGATGACCTTTTCATAGTTTCGAGTTCGAATGACACGGTCTTGGATAGAGATTATAAAACCTTCTGTTTCAGCGTGAAGCTGCCTTTTCTCTAACCAATTCAGTGACATTTCTCTATCTATGAGTGGATTTTGGAGTGCAGTAGGGTATTTGCCGTGTAGGGCTTTTTCTTGCCAAGTTACAAGCTGTTGACTTGGCGGCGCGCGGATGATGTTAGGTAATCCGTTTTGCTTTGGGTTAAGGGCTGTATATCCAGCATCTGCTACCACTTTTTTAAGAATTTCCCCATTCGATTCTTGGAAGTATTTTCTCATAGAGGTCTCTTGCGACTTGCACAAGTTATATATATTAATAAGACCTCTTCCTCCCTCCTTTTGTTTTAGGTAGATTCTTTCAAGTGCAGAGCATGGGTGGTGGAATCTGAATTTTGTTAGCAGCCTGCGCGTAAGCCTATCTAGTTCGTGCAAATCCGTGTCTGAATACTTAAGGATTCCGAATGAGTAGGTAAGTATTGGTATTGCCCAGGTGTTGATGGCAGTAGTAAGGTTACCAGCATTCAGGTGAGTATTAAAAAGCTTTGTTAGTCTGCTTTTGTATTTGTTTTTAAACTCCCTTTTTAGGCTTGTGTGGTTTATTTGTTGGTTTTGGGAGATGCCTAAGTATTTATATGTTTTGTCCTCATCTAGTATATCTATGCCTTCAAGCAGTCCACGATTTTGTTCAGTCTTTCCGCGTACGACATTCAAGATTGCGCACTTGTCTAAGCCAAACGACATTTTGATGTCATCGCTAAATGTCTTGGTTATTTGAATTAGGGACTGTAGGTGGGTTTTGCTTTCAGCGTAGAGTTTGATATCGTCCATAAATAGAAGGTGGTTTATTCTAAAATTCTCAGTTAAGTTGGGACGATATCCGTAGGATGTTGATTTTAGTAGTGAGGACCAAAGGCCAAAATGAACCAGAGGGGGCTTAAAGAGTCGCCTTGAAATATACCTTTTTATATATTTATATTGCGAAGCTTCTCTTGTCCAATATGGAGATTGGTATTCCATTGCTCCATTAGGGTGCCTAACATGTTGCGTATTAGGGGGTGTACTTTGTATATTTGCAATATCTTCTTTAGCCAGTCGTGAGGAACAGAATCGAATGCTTTACTATAATCTATGTAGCACATATTTAGATTTCGCCTTTTAACTTCTGCCTGTTTTATAATAACGGCATCGATTGTAAGTTGTTCCTTGCAACCCAAAGCTTTCCTAATACAGCTATTTTGCTCATCAGCTACCAGGTTGTTGTTGATACAGTGTGTGAATATTTTTGAATACATGACTGATGTTAAAAGTTTATACACCACTGACAGACAGGTGATCGGTCTGTAATTTTTTGGGTCGTTTACCTGCCCTTTTTTAAATAAAAGGAAGGTATTGCCACTGGCAAGATGAGCTGGGAAGTGCTCGGGGTTTAGGAGAGCCTTGCTAAAGCAGTTTGCGATAACAGGGTGTAGGGTGGTGAAAGTTTTGAGCCAGAAATTATGAATTTGGTCAGGTCCCGGTGATTTCCAGTTAGCCAAGTTCTTAGTGGCATCCCTTATATCACTGAATGTTACTTGCGGCTCAGGCATTTCTTGCAAAGTTTCAGCCTCGGCTTCAACTTTTTCGAGCCAGCTTGCTTCTTCATTGAAATGGGATGCGTCGGACCAAATATTACTCCAAAATGCATTAAATTGGTCTTTATTTATGTCAGTTGGAGTAACGTCATTTTCTTCTTGATTCAGTGTCCTATAGAAGGTTTTTTTGGTCCGTGGTGAACTGTTGTTTTTGTACCTTCCTCTTTGTGGATTAATTGTATCGCCTTAGACGGGCGCCTTTAGCCTTACATTTTTGTCTAATGTTGTCTCTTACGATTGTTAGCAGCCGTTTTACATCGGGACTATCTAAAGGAATACTCTCTGCTTTCAGTATATTATTAAGCTTTTAGCAACCTTGCTGCTAAAGTTTCCATTAAGATGTTCTCCAATGATATCACTTTGTGCTCGTAACTGGCTTATTTGTGTTTCAAGTCGCATTTTCCAAGCGGGTACCGCTTGTTTCTTGGTGATTTTGTTCTCCGCTCTCTGATATAATGCCTGACCATTGAGTTCAATTACAGTTGCTGCTGCAGCATATAACCCACTGTGTAGTGTCTCGAGGTCCTTTGTTCTATTTAAGGACGTCCCTGCTGCTAGGTTTACTCTCGCTTGAATTTCGTGGGTTCCTTTCTTGAATCTCAGCTTAGGAATACTCGGTCTCAAGATCGGGTCACTATTTTCGAATAAGGACAGATTTTCCAAATATTTTTGGTTTGTATTGTCCGTATCAGCCTGTATAGTTTGATCTTGTTCGTTTATTACTTCCTGCTGTGCTGTTAGCTATTCCACATGCTGAAGGTTGTGCAACGTTCTGCCAACTTCACGCCGTATTTGATCTATTTCAGCTTGGGGTAGCAGGTGGTTAGCATAAATAGCTCTTTGACGGCACGCTACATTTTGTTCGGTCAATTTCAATTCCGGGTATATCTGGCCTATTTCGATGTGGAGTTTTATTCTCCAGCCAGGGCGGGGATTATCTTCACAGTCGTTGATCGAGAGGAATGTTTTGATAAAGGTTCTATTCATGTCACGACTCCACTAGATTCGACCGGTTTCTGTTCTTCTGGGTATACCAGCGGCAGTTCTATCGACTCCAGGGTCGGGCTGCAAGCTAGTCTCCATTGTGATGTGTTCCTCGCCGGTGTTATGTTGACTTATAGTTCGGTTGTCGGCAGGGGCTTGCCTTAGCATCCTGCCGTTAGTTATGTTAGTACTATTCGAATTTATGCCTCCCCCAGAATCCGTGAGACTGCCTGTTTGCGCAGTGTGGGATTGCGAACTTTCGTTGTCACCCACCTGGGGTACATTTTCTTCTAAATTCGACATCATATTTTTTTAAATCGTTTTTACACATTTCGTTAGAAATGGTTTGCATTTTATACCTCCTGCAAGTTTACTGTTCAGCCGCCCTTAACATAGGGGAGAAACCGCTCCTAACATGGAGACAGCCGTTCCTTCACTACACCAGTTCCTACGCCTACCTGCGGTAGCCGGTGACCAATGTAGGCCCCTTTAAGGCAAGGACCACCAACCTTTTAGCCGCCTTTTACGGCAGGCAGGTTCTACCCTGGGTCTATTCGTCAACCGAACCCAGACGACTTCTTATAATTATTATTATTATGATTATTATTATTATTATTATTATTATTATTATTATTATTATTATTATTATTATTATTATTATTATTATTATTATTATTATTATTATTATTATTATTATTATTATTATTATTATTATTATTATTATTATTATTATTATATATAGGTTATACCAGAAACTTTAAATATAAACGGTTAAAAAAATGAATTATTTTTTTTAGAAATGGTTAATAAATTAAGTTATGACAAGTGAAAAAAAAATGAAAGAGGAAAAGATATTATTATATTATTACTATTGAACAATTCTAGGCAAACCTACCCGAAACAATTAGGCCCATATTATAGCCTAAGCATAAAATGCTTATCAAAAATAAAAGCTCTCCTAGAAAATTGTTTTCGGTGTCTAGCCGAAAGTGTAGGGCCGGATCTACGTATGGGCTTAATGGGCTGCAGTCCAGGACCCCCGGGTTCCAGGGGGCCCCGTTTCCCTTTAAGATAAACAGAAAAAGATTAATACAATCAAAATAATAATAATATAAACCAGTAAAAAACACAAATAAAAAACCCGAGATAACAATGACATATAAAATTTATTTCGAATTTTTCAGATCAATTTACTTTCGTTCTTCCGCTCTGTCACCGAATTCGCGAAATCACGGTGAATAAATGTTATTTTTTCACTGCTAGAAAAATGTATTGATATTTTCGATAAGAATTCAAAAATTAATTTTTAAAACATTATTTTATTAGTAAATCAGATTAACATTATTATAGTACTGGACAAACTTAAGCAAAAAAATAAAAATTTTCTGACACGAAACACGGAAAATAATAGATTTGACAAGCAATAAATTTTCAACAGTTGGTAATGAGAACAAGCGTGGGAAAAATTATCATATAAACTAAAAATTTTGATTTTAATTTTTGTTCAGACAGTTATAGCAAACTGTTGAAAAAAAAATATTGTTTGTATTTCCCGCGCAAAAGTGTTTTTATGACACATTCGATTGAATTTTTAACCTCGACCTACGGTCTCAGTACAAATTTTCTTTCAATGCTGATCTCACCAAAGATTTGAAATGTGATAAGCAAATAAAAGAATTTGCAGCACAAAAGTGTAGAAACGTGTTTTATAAATTTCTTATTGTTCTTATTGTTGTTATGTTTATTTATTAATACTCTCAACTCTGTCTTGCTTAAGTTATGTTTAGGTTAAGAATTAATGGCTTTAATTTTTTGTTCACCAAAGATAAAAAAGGTACCTGTTTATTTTAACTACTTTTACCTAAGACTTTTTTACCTAAGTTTATAATGTCTTTTTGTTTAAAATAAAAAACTTTAAGTTTCGAATGTTAAATTTTCACGCATAAAACATTTTTTTAGGATAATGCCTAATTTATATAATTTCGTGGGCGCCCCAGATATCGTTAGCCCAGGGCCTTCAAATGTCACGGTCCGGCCCTGCGAAAGTGTGATAATTTAATACACAAACCCCTAAGCCTGTGCAGGTGTTTTGTCTCAATTGAGGAGATGAAAATTTTATGAAACAGGAGATCTACAAGCACTTCAACAGTTCAGTACTAAAAGTTATGGCGTAGATATATCTTTTCTTGTGCTACTTAGCTGATGTAGTGTGCTGTAATACCCATATCAGCTTCTGCTGCCAGAACCCTATACAAACTGCTCCCAAAGTCCAATTTCTGGTTACACCACAAAAGTCCCCACGTAAGAACAATAAAATTGAACACTTATTTACAATTTCTATTGATGAGGCCTTTACTTGATGAAAATCCATGATAATACAATAAGAAAACACAGTATATTCTTGATTTTCACTTTATATTAGGTAGAAACCATTACAGCTGTTTCGGTACACAGTACCTTCGTCAGATGGTGAGTACTAAAGACTAATTTACAAGTTTATAATATTTGTTAATATAGTCATAACAGTCAGTATGAAGGGTAATTTATATTACCTAAAAATGTAAATTTAATAAGGGAGAGTTATTCAGGTCTAACTGGTCGTTTAATAAAATATTGGAGTATTTAAGTTTGTTGATTTCTAAAGATTCCAGAAAATTTAGTTTGCGGCTTTTGTTTTGTACATGTAATATTTCAAAATTTTCGTTAAACATATGATTTTCTTCAATTAAGTGGTTAGCATAATTAGAGTCTTTTTGATTTTTGAGAAAACTTCTTTTATGTTCATATATTCGTTTCTTAAAAGAACGACCAGTTTGACCTATATAAACCTTAGGACATGAATCGCATTTTAATTTGTATACACCAGATTTATACCATTTATTGACTTTACTTTTATTGTTTTTTATATATTTTCCTAAAGAGTTGTTTGTTTTAAAGGCAATATTTAAATCATGTTTTCTTAAATATTTCGACACTCTTTCGGTAAGTTCACCTGTATAGGAAAGAGTATAAAATTTATTATTACTTTTCGGAGGTTGGGGATAGACCATTTTTATTGTTTTATTGTTTTATTGTATAATAAATATATATAGAAATCAACAAACTTAAATACTCCAATATTTTATTAAACGACCAGTTAGACCTGAATAACTCTCCCTTATTAAATTTACATTTTTAGGTAATATAAATTACCCTTCATACACTGTTATGACTATATTAACAAATATTATAAACTTGTAAATTAGTCTTTAGTACTCACCATCTGACGAAGGTACTGTGTACCGAAACAGCTGTAATGGTTTCTACCTAATATAAAGTGAAAATCAAGAATATACTGTGTTTTCTTATTGACTTATTTACAAAGTGAAAAATAAAAACCCTCTGAATTATTGAACAGACAAAAAATTATTATTGTTATGTATACAAATAACCAAATGTACCCACCACTGTAATAATGCATTTTGATAGTTTTTAATTGGAATTGGGAGTTAGAAACAATAGAAATCTGGGAGACTATAGACTTTGAACCTATGGCAATGAACTTAAAAACGGACATGGTAATAAATAATATAAAATCTCTATATAACAGATTTTAATTTTAAAAATAAAACTAAACTAACAAACATGGTGTGACTTGAATTTCATTTAATACGATGATTTTTAATTGTCTTTTGTACTCCGCGAAGGGCAAATCTCTATCTTAAAACCAACAGTAATCGGCCAAAACTGCTGGGCTCTATTTTCCTTGATATCTCTTCTCCATAGCTTAACTATCCTGGTGGAAACGTTATCCATGCTCGTCACTAACATTCGTTAATTTCATGAAAGAAGTCTAGGTGGGAGCCTAAAGAATATATTTTTAACATGTTGCAACCTAATTTATGGTAAGATTTTAAAAGAAATTCCACCATTTCTTTGCCATTTTCTAATCTATGATTCCCTAAAAAGTTCTCCACGACAAGCTTGAAAGAGTTCCATGCTAAGTTTTCAACACCACTTATCTTTTATTTAACTCCATTATCTGAGGCCCGACAAATAGTAAAATATTCAGCAAGAAATCACAATAACACCAAAAAAAAACTACGATAAAACAATAATATTGTAAATGTCATATTATGACATTTCTTGACATTTACTAATCGCAATTAAGCTTTAAATGGGCCAAATTTGGTCGGGTAAGTTAATTGACAATTAAGTAAAAAAGTTGATTGGTGGATACCGATTTAGATAGTTAATCACAATTTATTCTTAATCAGCAAGAATCTATGTTGGTGGATACGGGCATAATCTTTGCTGTGCTTGTAGTATGCGTATGTGTATAGCAAGTTAAATTTTGCCTCTGTTGTATGGAATCCAATGTATGCTGTATATATAGATAGATTAGAAAGGGTGCAAAACAGATTCTACTATTTAACAAAATTATATATTTCACGACATAAACACTGTAAGATTGAATTTTTGTATATTGTCTCTACGGAATCGAAGATTTTTATCGGACTTGGTTTATATGTTTAAAATATTCTCGAATCTGGTCTTAAGGATGGCGTTCAATGTTGCACCGCGACAAGTAAGAAACAATCACATTTTTTATATTCCGTTTCATCATACAAATAGTTTTCAAAACTCACCAATCAGCCGAATAATGAAAAACTCGAATCGCTATTTTTCGGACCTAGATCTGGATTTCTTTGCAACATCTTTGAACAGAATTAAAAAGGCTCTAAAACGAGGGCTTTTAGAATAATTTAATAAGTATCACAATGCCTCGTTTACTCATGTTGTTATTATTGCCTATGGCAAATACGTTCTTTTTGTGTTACTATCAACCATAAATAGTATTAGCTTATAAGTACTGATATTGTTGTAGGGTAGATATAATTTACTTATTATTGAATAAGTGGATACTGTTTATGGGATTTCCCGTTTGTATCCTAAATAAATAAATAAATAAACACAAAACTGGTATTCTTCTAAATAACATAAAATTATTAAAAATAAATTATTATAATCAAGTGCGATATGGACATCATATCCACTATTGTTATACAAACTACTCTAAATAAAGTGTTTTAAAGTGATTCAAATTAACCTTTTATTTCGATGGGGTACTGATCTTTATAAACAATATAAACATGTTATACAAAACTTCTCGGGTAGGTACCTCCACCGGAACAATATGTTAAGTTATATAAGAGGCTCTCTGGTAAAGCACACTAATAAATTATCTTGTTGTCTACCTGTGGTCCATAATTTTGTACTTAAAAACTGCTGGCCTATAATATTAATTGACAGATGATTTAGCATAATACATTCTTAAAGCAAAATTCTAAATCCTATAACAAATTGACTCAATGTCAATGGATATATTATTTAAGTAAATAAGACATTTTCCCTCGCAGTGTCCCCATTACTGTGATAAACAGGGACATTACTTCCAAAGTGTAGCGATTTAGTAAATTTCCATTCGCACCCCTGCATTTTACATTTAAAATGTCTTCTACTATTTTAAACTATATCACCAGGCGTCTCAGGATTTTGTTTTAGAACGTGAAAGAAAATTGCTACTAAGATAGCACTTAACAAAATATATTGTGTGGATTTTGTTTTTTTATAGTTTTATCCTTGAATTAAAATAAATGGTCCCAAGCATTTTAAAAAGTTTTAAAAAATTTTAATGTATTTTTAACAATAATAATATTGTCATTAGGTTTATGAATAAATATATTTACTACGAAACACGAAAATTTAACCTAAAAATATGTGAACCCATCACTATAGAATGATCTGAATGCAATTTTTCGTAGATTAAAAAATTACGCGATAAGATTCTAAAAACCCTTTTAATTTATTGAGGAAAATTTCTTCACTGCGTTGATTGCAGATTAAACAAATATATTTTATATACCGATAAAAAAAAGTTAGTGTTTAAAGAAAATAATTGCTAATTGCACTAGGGCAATGAGTCAGATTTTATAAAAGTTTACTTAAATCGTTTTGCTGATTACTCAGAAACAAGTACAGATTTTGATTTAGGCTCAATTGAGGAGAAACTGTGCAAAACGCATTAAATCCATAATATGTTGTTTTGAATAAAACTTAAAAAACTAGCAAAGTAAAAAGTAATGTAAAAAGTAAAAAAAAGAAGAAAAACTAAGATTTTCATGTGGCGCAGAATGATTTATGTGATAGGATTAAAAAGGAATATTTCCTTTTTTAATCTAGATTTTCCATTTTCAACATAATATGGTATATTTTTTAGTGGATTTACTGCATTTTGGTTTAACCAGAATGTGCATTTATACCATTTTGCTAGGTTAGTATGGATTTATTCCTTTTTGCTTACTTCTTGTTTGGATTTATTGCTTGAAGTAATTAAGTTTACATTATTTTATAAAGCCAATAAAATTTAAGACTTCAGTGAAATAATTATTAATTATATATATAAGATTATTGAAATAAAAGAATGCAAACTTTTAGACAGAAATGAATATTCTTGTTGTAGATTTATTTTACTTTGCTTAAATTCGAATTGGATTTATTGCACTTTGCTTAAACATGCATTGGAATTATTCCGTTTTGCTTAGCTGTTTTTAATATGGCTATTTCTAATTGATTTATCGCGCTTTGATCAAACTGGGTTGTTCTAATGATTGACTAATAAGCACTACATTTTTATATTTACCTTGAAAATTATAAAAAATGGATTTAATGCGTTTTGCATAGTTGCTCCTCAATTGCTAACTTGTATCGCACAAGATCCCCATTAAAACATAAACCTAAGCCAAAAAGGCGTAAATTAAATAATGTTGATTTAAATATGTCTTTAAAACCAGAATATTTGGGTATGATCCCAGAATTTCGCGCTGAAACAAAACTTTTGCCGCGATTTATTTGCCAATAATTAGTAGCAAAATTATATAATCAGACTGATTTAACAGATTTTTAAAATGAATACCTGATGTCAGGTATTCTAGCTAAAATAAAAGGCAAAGCCGCCCCAAACATATCATCATGTTTCATAAACACTTACACACACCCTAAATTAGGTCTTCTCAATGCTTATGCAGATAAGCGCGATATTTACACATTAAATATGGTGTGGTGGGTGTTGGTTCGACATAATAGCGCAAGTTGCGAGTAGAGCTGTTGGTATTGCTGGTGTAATTTACAGTACAGAGATTCATCTTAACGTGTACTCATTAGAAACTTCCGTACTATATGGCAAGTTTGGAGGATTACATTTTTCTGAATTATAATAAACCTGGGGCAGAACACTATTATAACTTAGAACTTTTATACTTACAATTTAACAATCTTAATACACAATTTAACGATCTTGAGCTTATTTTTAGTAACAATTCCCTTATAAATAGCGACCATAGTGATTATTATAGAACTGTGAGCTACAATCAAGAACTAATGTATGAAAATATTAGAATTCACCATAATAATCGTACGAACTATTTTAGTACGACTAATTAACCCTATGGTTAGATAATGGGCTGATATACTTAAGCAACGACCGAAAAGTAACCCCGTCAGCAGTTTGATGGCCTACATTAGCAATTCCAATCGATTGCATATTAATTATTTTCGTACTACTTAAATTATATTATACTTTGTATTTTTGAAATAAAATTAACTTTTTAAAACCTCTTTTTGAATAGTTAAATACTTAACTTACATACATACAGAAAGCTTAAATAGTGGATTTTATTCAAAAGATTTATTTACATTTCCATTTCAAAAACCGACCTATTTTTAAAAATCTTATATTACATCAAATATCAATTGTCTAGCATAGTACAAAAATAGTTAAATAAAACTCAAAGAAATACACTGTATTCGGAGTTAATGAAAAAATTGATCCAGGGATATTTAAACTTTTTCCAGAGTTTTTGAATCCGTCTATAAATTCCAAATATTGATCTATACGAGTAAACATTGCTGAATCGGTTGCAACACCACAATCTACTCCCCATGAAATAATGCCGGTTTGTATTGCAGTGCAAAGTAATGGCCCTCCAGTGTCTCCTACACAAGTGTCTACACCTTGCAATGGCTGAGTACACGGATTATCTCCAAAGTGATGTGATTTCTGATAAATTCGTTTACATTTTCTGTCAGATAATATTTTTACATAAATACACTCAAGATCCAATAAATCAGAGGCACTTCTTTGATTCCCTTCCTTCCAAAGTACGATTAAGGCATTCTCGCATATTTCTCTAAGATAGTCAGTTTCAAATGGTCTCTTTGGAAGAGTTGCATATTTAATAAAGTCTGATTCCATAACTGGCTCCAATAATTGAATTACAGCAATATCATTATGGCGATCAGCCTCAATATAGTCAGGATGAATAACAGCTTTTTCTACTGGAATTTTTAAAGAATCACCTGAAGGATTGGATACTCCAGCAAGTACAAATAATTCGTTAGATTGGCCAATACAATGTGCTGCTGTTAAAACAAAGAATGTATCGATCAATGTTCCTGCGCATTTAACTGACTCATCCTTTGATGCTATAGCCACTACGAATGGAAAATCTTGAACAAGACAAGTAAATTCACTTACAGGAGGTATTATAGTAGAGTTCTGCACATCACTAGCAATTAGCCTCCATAATAAGAAAACGAACTTTAACCCTTTCGAAATATAATTCATTTCATGTCAAATTGACTTTATAATATTGATTGTTGTAATAACTGTCAAGGTGGTTATTTGAAACTTTCAGTTGTATACCTTTCTGAAGCCGGCTTTATACATTTTATTTACAAATTGGTAATGCGATTATTTAATTAAGAATATTAAATGCGAACATACTACCTAGTACAAAAGCCCTTGATTCTTATATATCATTAAGGTTTTTTTTATAAAGTTTTGTTTTGCATAATTATTTATTGGGTACCTACAATACAACGATTTTTTTATTGTAATGTGTTACTGCATGTGTTTACATTATAGTAAAAAACTATAGTATGAGTCGGAAATAATAGTGACTCATCATTTTCAAATCGAGAGCAACGGCTTATATGAAGTCAGAGGAAAAAAAATTCACGAAAATAAATATTCTGCTATATTAAAATTTCAAAAAAACACTGGAATTGTCTCCCCTAACTTCGTACAACCCACTACACTGTATATGAAAGCCATGAATCACTGACTATTATTTCCGACTCGTAATACTATAGTTGTATTGTATCTAATAAATTACAAAAAACGACCTAACTGACTTAACTTATACAAAATGTGTGCTAAAATTAATGTTGTCAATATTTTTTTACAACTGCTACCAATACCGATTTTTTTACGTGTAGCTTGTACACAATTTCGATCAAAATCATTTTGCACGCCGTCGCCAAAACTGAGTTAATGGGCTTGTAATTTATTAAGTATACTAGATGCTACGTCCACAAGAACCAATTTTGTTTTGTTTGTATTAATGTATGGTCAGTATCAAGTAATTCAGCGAAATATATAAAAGTATACATTGTAGAAAAAATATAGTGAATAAACCGTTGGACAACCTCTTTGCAAATTTGCTCGATTTTACTAACTTTTGAAACTGTCTGGCCCGTGTACACAAAGTAGTTTTTCTTTTTGTTATTTAATGACCAAATTTATAATTTTGATAAAAGAGTCAGCACCAGTTGTGAACTTTGAACGGTCAGTTTAAAAACTTGATTGTTTGAATATTATTCAAGATGCGTTTATTTGATGAATGTAAGGTTGAACTAAATTGTATTAATTGTTTAAAAAGCGGTTTACACGCAATGTCGTATCGCTAAATTTGTCTAAGTCGATAAAACGTTGCGTATGAATAAAAAATATGTACAAGCTTTGGGTCTACGCAATGCATATACACGAAAGAAGAAATTGAAAGACAGCTTTCGGACATGTATACAGGGTGGCCGAAAAAGTATACGGGTGCTACAAATTCGTGTGCGTGCAAGGGGATTTCGAAAATGGTAAGACATACGAAAATGGTTAAATTGAGACAAAGTTGCGTATTCTGGGGCTTAATAATTGGGTTAAAGAAATTTTTCCATTTTTTCAATATTCCAAATGCTTTCGGAGATATCCGAAAAAAAACCCGATATTTCCATTTTTGGTTTTTAATTTTTTACGCCTTCATTTTTGAATTGGGATAAAAACAAAAAACACTTTTTCATTGCCGTCTATTATAATCTAGACTAGAAGATGGCGTTATTAGGTTTCTAATTTAACGTTTCGTTCTTTAAATACCAACCTCAAGTCAATTTATTTAAATACGGACCTGGAATTTTAAATAAAGTTTTAGGGACGTCTAAGCTTTAAAAATTTAATACAATTTAAAGGTTTCTAAAATTTTAACGTTTTGTCATCTAATAACACATATTTTCAAGTTATCTTTTTACACTGCGCAACTTATTTAACGCACAATCAAAAATTTGTCTCAGCTTTAATCTTATGTATTTTCATCATTTTTTGTTAGTTTTTATTGATTTTTTTGTTAAATTGTAGGTTTTTCTATTGAGAGTGTCACTGTGTTAGTTGTTTTGGTTAAAAAAGTTGTTGTTGTATTATACCGGGTGATAATAAAAAGTAATTTTTTTTTGGAAAATTGCAGACACCCTGTAGGGTATATTAGCTATTGCGCGTTATTCCAATTATAGCTAAATTAAAGCCTCTAGTTTTGTTTACATTTTCTTTTTTTCTTTTTTTGTTTAGCTTTGATACTTTATGAAATACACTGTTTTGAAACACCACGTGTTTTTATTACCTGAAATGCATTTATCGGAGGAAAATCAAGTGACAACTGAAATGCATTTTGAATGCTATGGAAAATGAAGTGACAACTGAAATGCATTTAGAAGGCTATGGAAAATGAAGTGACAACTGAAATGCATTTAGAAGGCTATGGAAAATAAAGTGAAATCTGTGTAATCGGTTTTTTGTTGATAGTCCAGCAAGAATTAGTGAATAATGGAACGGCAAAACAGAAATTTAACACGTGATGAATGTGTTCAGGGGTTACATTACATGGTGAAGGGTGGAGTTACAACCGCATAGCTGGTAGGTTGGGAGTGTGGCACACAACTGTAGCGAGGGTAATTGAATGGTTCGCAGAAACAGGAGAGCATTCCGGGCCGACCGGTCAAGGTAGACGTCGTGTTACAACTCCTAACCAGGATCGTGTTTTAAGAGTGCTGAACGACAAAGATTTACAACTGCAAGAAAGTTAAGATCAGAACTTCAAGGTGCATGTGGTCCACTCATATGTGTTTAAACTGTGCGTCGACGACTAAGAGAAGACAATTTAAGACCCTGGATTGCTGCTCGAGGACCCACATTAACAGTAGATCATCGAAGAGTCAGATTATATTTTGCTAATGAGCATGTTAATTGGTTGGAAGCAGATTGGGAACGTGTTCTCTGGACTGATGAGTCGAGGTTTAACTTGTATAACTGTGACAGTCAATGCAATTTTTTGCACACAACTTTATATGGAGGTGGATCCGTCATGGTATGGGGTGGAATATCTTTGACGGGGCGAACACAGTTGGCAAATGTAAATGTAAATCTTAATTCTGAAAGGTATATTACAGATATTCTTGAAGATCATGTTGTGCCTTATGAACCCTATATAGGACCTAATTTTTTGCTCATGCAAGACAAGGCGCGTCCCCACACGGCTTGTATCTTGCAGAAGTTGAAATAAATTACATAGAATGGCCAGCCCGTAGCCCCGACCTAAATCCCATCGAAAATTTTTGGGACTATATTGGTTGGCGGTTACGAAGTGAAGGACGACAACCACAAAATTTTACAAGAATTGGCCGAACGTCTGGTCGAATTATGGGATGGTTTAGATCAAAACGTAATAAGAAACTTCATTTTAAGTATGAATAACAGATGTCGGAAGGTCATTCGCGGAAGGGGTGGAAACACCAGATACTGATTCTGTAATGAATTTGTTTTTTTTGTTGTTATTTATTGTTGTTTCCTTAATTAAAGCAATTTGTACATTTTAGGTGTTTTTTTTTAGTTTTTTTAGCAATTAAACAAAAAATAAAATAAGACAATGTAGATATAACTAGAGGCTTTAATTTAGCTATACTAATTGGAATAACTCGCAATAGCTAATATACCCTCCAGGGTGTCTGCAATTTTCCAAAAAAAAAAATAACATTTTATTATCACCCGGTATAATACCACAACAACTTTTTTTAACCAAAACAACTAACGCAGTGACACTCTCAATAGAAAAACCTACAATTTAACAAAAAAATCGATAAAAACGAACAAAAAATGACGAAAATACATAAGATTAAAGTTGAGACAGTTTTTTGATTGTGCGTTAAATAAGTTGCGCAGTGTATAACGTGACGGTCGTGAACATTTAAGACAAACCAATAAAAAAATATTTCTTATCTGAAAAATCCATCCATTTTTACTTATATTTTGTACGAAAAAATACCTTCTGTTTTACAGTATTTCGCTTAAGGTCAAAGGCAAAAACAATAGGACTTGAGATGTTATATTACAAAATAAATAAAATACTAATAAAAAATAGACTTACTTCTCAGGACTTAAAAACTTGCTTTTACTTATATTTTACGCTAAATCTTATGAAATACAACGTAAACATAATAACTTTCTGTAATGTAATGTAATTTTAATATTTAAGTTATCCTAAAAATAATTGCCAGGGCCGTAACAGGAAAGAAACGATAATTTCAATTACTAATAATGTGATGATTTGATGACAAAACGTTTAATTTTTAAAAACCTTTAAATTGTATTAAATTTTTAAAGCGTGGAAGTTCCTAAAACTGTTTTTAAAATTCCAGGTCCGTATTTAAAAAAAATGACTGTAGTTGGTATCTAAAGAACGGAACGTCGAATTTAAAAACTAAATACACCATCTTGTAGGACATAAAGAACGGCTAAGAGAAAATGTTTTGGTTTTTTTCCCAAGTCGAAAATAAAGACGCAAAAAAATAAAAACCAAAACGGCTTTTTTCGGATATCTTCGAAGGTATTCGAAACATTTACAGTTTTCTTTCACCAAATTGTTAAGCCCCAAAATATGCAACTTTGCCTCAATTTACCTTTCTTCGTATCTCTTACCGTTTTCGAGATCCCCTTGTACGTACACGAATCTGTAGCACCATGTATATGGGAATTTTTTTATTACTGATTTCTCATTATTCTTAATGAAAGTTGGTGCATATCTTAAAACTATAAACGCATATTTTAGATTTCACCTGCGGCTAATAGTAAGGAAGCAAATACCTTTTTTTTCGAAATCGCTTCCAGAATAAAATACCGTAGTTATAAAAAATATAGCAAAATTTTTTATGAAAATGTTTGCATATTAAAAAGTTAGTTCAAATGTGAAAGTCTTGTTATGTATCTCAATTTTCAATTTTTTTTAATCCTCAATATTTCTCTAGACGGTACGTCGATTTTTTATGTGGATGCGCCGGTCTTCCTTTTTGTACGAAATCTGAATTTTCTCTTTTAACCATTAATAGAGGCGCAGAACTCTTTATTTAAAAAAATTAATTCATTTTTCTCTTGTTAGATTTTGCGATAAACACAATATTTTCATAGGTTAATTTTTATTTTTTTTTCCCAAAATTTTAGTAAATTTATTTTAATACAATAAAGACAGGACCTATTACTATTATTAAACACAATACAAGCAACAAGATTTTAGACCTTTGAACTCTCTATTTGTGGTTAAAATTTAGGTTCTTTTATTGAAGTACTTATTTAGGTATTTTTTTGCATATTTATTTACTACTTATTTAGAAAGAATTTAATAATATGCGCAAAGGCAACAGCCATTAAAACATAATTTGTTACCATAAATGAGCGGTGACGATAGGGTAACGAGAAGCAAGGCGAAAGATAAATTAAATACAACGGCTACAAAGTTGTTTTCAAACTTCCGTCCAACTCATAGAAGTACCGAAATCAACCCGTTTAGCTAATACAAGCCTTAGCAGAAGTCCTTCGTGTTCGGCCTCGCCCTCAGTAGAGAACATAATCACATTTAAATTATCATACAATAAATCTGAGACAGAAGAAGTAGACCAAGACATCGCAGAGTCACAATTAACAAATAAGACAATACAAGACAAGAAACCCGATTCCCCATTGCAACAAAAATATTTTCAATATAACAATATTTCAAATAAACAAATATCTGGTTTGGAACCATTCCAAACTCTGCAGGTGTCAAATAATTTAACTTGGCATTACTTGGGCTTTTATTTAAAATATAAGCAGCTACCCTTATCGCTTCATTCCAAAATTCTTTTGGCATGTTTGCATCTTTTATCATGGTTCGTGCCTTATCCACCAAACTTCTATTAAAACGTTCAGACTTGCCATTTTGTTCTGGTATGTATGGATTTGTAAAGTCAATAACAGTACCGTTTTCACTACAAAAACTCTTCATTTCACCTGAAATATACCCTCTACCATTATCACATCTAAGTATAGAGATTTTTAAATTAAACTTTGCTTGAACCATTTTTACATATTCTTTAAAACGACTAAACACTTCGCTTTTGGATTTAATAATATAAACATATACAAAATTAGAATAATCATCTATAAAAGTAACAAAATATTTGCCACCATCATAACTTGTTGGTGTTATTGGACCTGCCACATCAGTATGAACAATTTCAATCAATTTTTTTGTCTTTGACCTAGTACCGAACTTCAACCTTGTCATCTTACCTCCAACGCAAGCTTCACAAAAATTAACTTTACCCAATTTTACATTTTCAATTCCAATAACCATATTATTTTTAATTAGTTTCTCCAAATTTGAATAACATATATGCCATGTTTTTACAATTTCATTTTCAATTTCTGTATTTAAACATTCATCATTTTCAACCTGAAATCTTATTTCATATAAGTTATTTCTATATTCTATACCTATCAAATTATTTTCATTATACAAACAAATCTGACCATTATTAAAAACAACTTTGATATTTGCCATCTCGAGCCGTTTAACAGACAATAAGTTTTTCCTTAAATTTGGTACATACAAAACATTTTTAATAGTTCATTTAACTTCTTTTTCATATACTTTACTAATAACTTTAACGTTTCCTACCCCAATAGCCTCCATCTAATTATCACTTTTAGCTACGGCTATCTTTACTAGACTCTCTAACAACATAAGATCACTAAAATATTTTTTATCATTTATCAAATGATCTGTACATTCTGAATCGACATAAAATAACAGTTCATTTATTTTAACATTTTTAGAGTCGTTCATACCTGACAAAAAACAAATACCTTGCTGAGAACCATCCTCATTCTGCTCTTGGTTATGTTTATCTTGAGTACTTTCTGTATAATTTCATCCTCTTGGTCCATTTCCTTCACTATTTTTACTATAGTTCTGTCCAAACTGTCTACCTACACCTCTTCTATATCCTTGACCTCTGAAACTTCCATGAACACCTCTGTAACCAGGACCTTGACCTCTAAAACTTCCATTACCTCCTCCTCTAAAGTTTTGCCCATATCTTGCTCTGCAATCTCTTTTAAAATGTCCTCTCTTACCACATGAATAACATACACCTCGACTTATACTTGTATTATTAAATGCTGCTGGCTTACTGTCTCTTTTAAAACTGTCACCATTTCTCACATCACATACAGATTTTCGTCTTTCAACTTCAGCCCTCAATTTTGCTTTAACAAAGTCTATTGTTAAAATATTCGTTGAAGTGTTTTCTAAAATAGTCACTACAGTTTCAAAACTTTGAGGCATTGCCATTAATAAATTGCACACAATATCCTCATCTTTTATTTCTGCCCTGGTAGCTTTTAACTGATTAATTACTAAATCAAACTCTGCCAAAAATTCCTCCAACTTGTTTGCATCTATCAGCTTCATAGACATTAGTTTTCTTCTTCTTAACATCAGTTGACCCGAAATACCTCTTTTTTCATATCTATCCTTTAAACATTCCCACATACTAAATGCTGTATCTTTTTCTCTTACTATTTCTATTTGGGTATCATCAAGACATTGAACAATCAGGGACTTACATCTGCTATCTCTCTTTTTCGCTTCTATCTTTTTCTTCTCATCGGTATAATCTGCTTCCTTATATTCCTATTCAATAAATTTATAAACATCTTTTTCCACCAATAGAACATGCATTCTAAATTTCCATGTATGATAATTACTACTGTTTAGTAGTTCCACATTAAAACTATTTTTACCGCTTAAATTCGCCATTTTTTTTCTTGTTATTTTTCTTCTCCAGGTTACGCTTTTATACTTTTCTTGATTCCGTTTCTGGGCCCATAACCTGTTGTGTTTTTCTTTATAAATAAGACATCCAGCGGCATCAATTCACAAAGCTTTATTTTATATACAGCAGAATTTTACAATTATTTAAATACTAAATAAACTACAACTAGAAGCGGACATTGCAGACACTACTTTTTTTTTAAGAAAAACAAACAGTGCCTTCTTGTTTTTTCCATACTTACATTCTCTCACGCCATCTATCATACATTACTAAAACTAACCTAAAGGTAGGTACTAAAGATATCTGCTTTCTAGTAAATCATTGGCGTACCATATTTGATTTACAACAAATGTTTTCAGGGATTTTTATTTTAGCTTTATATTTCTAAGAACATTATATTTTGAATCGTGTTTCCCAATATTTAACAGTCAAGTGATCCAATGACACGGCGTCACGCTTTCTTCTCGCCGGTAGCCTTACTGTTCCAGAAGGGGCTTAAGAAAACAGGGAAGAGATGACAAATGTCAGAGGACTTGACACCTTGTCAAAGAAACACCTCGTCACTGGTGATTTCATAGACGCAAAAACACGGAAATATCTCTCTTAGGCCCGGTTGTACAATTACGACTTAAAATTAGTTCAGAGTTGAACCAAACTCAAACTTCATTTTGATGTAAAGATGTTGTCAAAATCAAGTTTGAACTTGGTTCAACGCTGAACTAAGTTCAAGTCGTAATTGTACAACCGGGCCTTATTACCGCTAAAAGTAGTTTACAAAAGACTTATCGCGTGTGTTTGTAATAAAGTATTTTGAAGTTAAGATTTGGATCTGGAAGTACGAGAAATGCCGACCACCCACTGTCACAACAACCACACTTTATACTGGAAAGAACTAAAGAGCCTGTAAGATCGTTCCCTTTATATCCTGTATGGACGCTTTTTCACTTCTCTTAAAGTTAACTACGACTTTATATAATGTTTGAGACTTTCGCTACGAATTCAAATTAATAGATTTATCGCAACTAAATAAATTGATTGATGAGGAGAAACATATTAACTATTTTTGTGACAAGCTTAAACGAACTCATTGGAACCGTATAATTCTTCGACTCATTATTATCTCATTTGTTTGGATTTTAGTGTAAAGATCTTAGTGTTAATAAATTTTGTTATCATTTAATTATAGCTAATTAGATGCCTAGTGACTGTCTGAATGTCTGTTTAAAGAAAATGAATAGTAATAAGAATACGTTTTATTTTGTTAGGCCACCCAACTATTGTGTTTTAGTTTATAAAATTTGTTAATTTAAGTTTTATTGTTTTCATTCTTCCCGACCAGAAATCCAACAAAAATAATATATACTGAATCAGTGATGGTTACAGCTACGTGATCGTATCACGGTCACCCCCTCTTGTGTTAGGGCAGCAACTATGTAGTTTCTCCAACACATTTTAAAAAAAATAGGAAAAACTGAAATAAACAACGCAGAAACACAGACGAACACCGTCGAAACTAAGAACAGACAAATACAGGCTGAAACAGGGACCGTAACGATAGTAACTAACGTACATACAAATATACATAACCCCCGACAAGGTAATCTAAATTTAAATACAATGACCAATACGACCATCGAAAATTTATTGGCAGAAGCAAAAAATTCCACCACTCCAAAATTTATCTCGCCACCTACCTTTGACACTACCTTGGACTCCCCAGTAACTTTTCCGTGAAAATATGAGAATATCTCAAATTGCAATGGGTAATTTAAAATCGCATATTTAGGAAACTTCCTGGTGGGCCCCGCAAGTTATTGGTACGCGGATTATACGGGAAAACAACAAAGATGACAATTGTCTTAAAATAAAAAAGGACCTTATTAACGAATTTAGCGGCAAACAGCCCATGTGCAAATTAAAATTTAGATTTAACACGCGAAAATAGAATGACAAACACTAAAAAATACTATTATGACTTGTTACATATCGCTCGACGTTCGAGTGGTATATATATATATATATATACATCCCGCTATCTTCTGGGCGTCCTTTCATAACTCCTCCTCTGAGCGTCCACCACAAATTTCTCAAGGAATTCCTACTTTTCCAAATGAATATATTTTAAACTTCAAATGTAGATGTCATCACGGGTCATTAAAATTAAATTTGCCGGGAAATATTTTTTAAAGATCTATATCACCGATATCTCGGCGTCCTTTTATAAAACCACTCGAAAGCGTCCAAAATATACTAAAAACGTTTAAATTTCCGCCCCCTAGCGTCCCATTCGTATATTTAACTTTTATTCAGTCGATTATGGAGCGTCTGACATTGTTGCCAGATTTAAGCCCATCCGAATAACCTTTTCCTCCTACCCCCCAACCGTAATAACATTCTTTATCGGTGAATCACGGAGCAGGCTAGATATATTGAAATTGAATGGTATGGTAGTTTTCGATTAGGCAATGTTTTTAATAATTACAACAATTTATGCGCTTTAAATATGGGGACTTAACTAAGATGTTACAGAATAAAAGTTTTATTGACTTTTAAATGTTAACTTTCTATATTTATTGTTTTGAATGATTCGAGTTGAATATCTACGAGTTACAAATTTTCTGCAAAGAAAAATGAAAAGATTCGTATTGTGACAATTCTTAGGAAAAAATTTGTAGAATATTGTATTAATTTTCTTATACATCCCAGCCATCACCATGGGATGACGCATACACTTGCTATATTCTAAAATTATCGCCTTTTGAACAATTTTGTGAAAATCACGTTATTCATTTTGTTTCTTTAGCAATAAATCACGTGCCACTTAAAAATTTAAAACAAATAGACATAAGGAGAATTTATGAAATAAAGTAAATTAAAAAAATGATCTTTCAGTAAGCTCTAAAAATATTTCACAAGGAAAAAGTAATCAAGATACTTAAGGACTAGCTGAAAAATTTTAAAGCCTTCAAAGGAGGTAGACTTTTTTGATCTTACGTTAGTAATAAAAGTGACAAGTACCGATGCCAAATACAACTGATTTATTATTATCATCCGTGTTTCCGTAGCTGCTTATTCATTAGAGCATTTACGCGATTCGGAGCAGCAACGCTAAAATAAATTGATTGAAACATTAAAATGTTTATCATCAAAAATACCAAGAGATTCAAAGCTTCCGTTAGTGTACAATTTCAAGACTTCCTTGCTGATAAACGAGACATTCTCAATTGTATAAGATTGGGCATGGACACCATAAGGAAAAAGGATGTGCCGTTTTATAAAAAAAAAATTAGTATTCATATGAACTATATTATGGACGTTACAGCTAAAGCGATTAGAAAAAACATCAACAGAAAATTTTATTGGACTATTAACACCGTTAATAACATTAGATCCAGAAGGCAAAAGACGCAAGATACGCTTTTGACGTAGCGTGCGTAAAGCGATTGATATAAAAGGAAGACCATCTAGCTTCAACGCACCAAAAACTGTAAAAATGGTAAATTTATACAACGAAAATATTCCAGATGGTCTTTAGAAACTACGTTCTTTGAGTTAGGTAGGAGGAGGGAAAACTTCAAGTTGTTTGACGCAGTTTTTTCAAGAGAAAAAACTTAATAAAATGGATCGTTACGTAGCATATTCAAATAAAATCAAGTTTTTTAAGTCTGCCAGGGTGGATGTCTGCCAGGGTGGATATCTGATGAGAAAAGAGGACATCTCTAGTAAGTAAGTAATATTATTGATACAATTTTGTTTTAAATACATTTTTCTAACGCTCTTTTTTTTACAGATTATACAAGAAGCTGGTCTTAAGCAAATGATTTGAATGAGGGACACTAAGAAAGTGGACATTGCTCTAGTAAGGTACATTTTTTCTTCAGCTTTCGGTTCCTAATATTATTTGTATATTATTTTTATCTAATGGTTTTTTTAAGAATAAGAAACTCGTCTACAGAAAATGGTTACAATTAGAAACACTAGAAAGAGGACGTTTCTCTAGTAAGGTAATTTCTTTCCTCAGCTTTACTTTTCTAATATTATTTGTACGAAGTTTTTTATAAATACATTTTTCTAATGTTGTTTTTTACAGATTATACAAGAACCTGTTCTTTTTTTAAAAGAAGTTTGTACGACTGCCCATTGTTTTATTAAAAAATTTTGTACTAACTAGATAGTCAGAATTGTTTAACATCTATGTGTATTCAAGTACCGAGATATTTTTTTAATTGTCTCAATTCACTGGTAATTTTCCTAATAACCACAATAATAAACTATTAAACATAGTTATAATAATATGGTCTCCAATGATTTCAAATTTAAGCGAAAAAATATTGGCTCTCAGATTTGATAGATAGGATGCCGTTTTGGATCATAGTCAATTGCCAGGCGAGTGTCAAACGGCCCCGCAGACCCCGCCGCGCGGGGGGGGGGTATATTGGGGGCCCCCGGGCCCCCAATACCCGAGTCGAAATTTTTGGTCTGAAATAGGTCTGAAAATGCTGCATAAGGTCTGAAATACTAGCACCGACTCAACCAGAAAGGACTTTTTCAAAGTTGAAGCTAGTAAAAAGCTTTACGAGATTTAGTATGGTACAACACGCCTTAGCTCATTGGCCATAATCTCAGTAGAAAATGAACGAGCGTAAGATGTAGATTTAGACAAAATAGTTGACAAGTTCCTTTCGTTAAGGTACAAACGTTAGGGCATTTTATAAGTAGTTTTTTAAATAATGCATATTTAATTCTATATCTTTGTACTTATTAGTTAAATATTTGTTGTATGTTTTTCTTGTATTAGAAGAACATTTTCTTTAGAACTTTTCAATCATCCCTCCTATATTATAATAACATATAATAATTTATAGAAATAAATTAAGTTTCGAAAATTCGCTGTGTTTTTGACTATTAGATAATAATATTGTGTATAAATATTTACTATAATGGGTTATTTTTGGATAATAGAATAGTGACATAGGGAGCCTCAAAAAAAAGTTCGCCACAAAATTTGATACGCTACTGCCAATTGCATATTACGTTTATTATTATTGTATCTCAATTTGCTTAATTAAAAAAAAACCTTTTTAATGCACGCCGCTGGAGGTAGAGAGCAAAATAATATATAGAATTTAATGAAAATTAAAAAATACGACGTTCAAATCAAATGATTTATCAAAGACGCCAGCTTACAAGAATTCTAAAAATAGACCTACAGCGTTGCCACAAGGCGATGTCACCAAGGACTCTTGGTAATCGACGCACTGAAAGTAGAATATATCCCTAAAGAATATACAAAGGTGGCGCCTAGCACCTCTACCGGCCGACCCGTGCTACTAATAATATACCAATAATATTCAAAACAGTAGCGTTTACTATTTCCCGGGCGTCCAAAAGATTTCGAATCTGTGGAGTGCTATGATCACGTGGGCACAGATTCTACGGCGATTCAACAGAGCGTCCGTATACGGACGCTCTGTTGAAGCCGGACGCTTGGAAAATAGCAAATCGTTAATGTACGGACGCCCAGAAGCTAGTTGGATGAATATATATATATATATATATATATATATATATATATATATATATATATATATATATATATATATATATTTATCTCCTTTATTTTATTACATATCGCTCGACGTTCGAGCGATATGTATATGTATATCTCCTTTATTTTAAAAATGTGTGAGGGTTGTCGTCGTCGTCGTCGTCGTCGTCGTACCCGATTTTTGAAATATCGATTTTTTGACATTTTTGATTTTTCTTCTCTCAAGTGGTAAACGTCGAACTGATTTTGATTATTTGGTTTTATAGAGGAATAACGGGGGCACATTTTGTAAAAAATTTCAAATATACAGGGTGTACCGGAAAAAAGTTATTAAACGTGAAAGTCGGGAAATATGCAAAATCCGCTGTAAAGCATTTCAGGTCGCAAGAATTTTTTTTTTGATTTTTACTTCTGAAAGATCGAGAGAACCGTTAAATAAAGATCAAGTTCGTAGATGGAGGATATCGGAAATTAAGAAGTAATTTTTTTGATTTTTTTTAAGTTGAAAAATGGCCATCGCAGGGTCGTCTTGGGTACCGAATAAGTCGAATTGAGTACGTTGGACATATTTCCGGTTTAAATGATCAGATGGGCACTCTCAAATTCTATCTTTTCACAATACATCGTTCTATACCTAAAATCATTAGAAATTGTGAAAATTTAAAAATTACGAATTTAGACCCAAAATTATCACGGTTTTTAATTTTTTTCCCGAAAACTAATTTTTTTATTAAAATGTCATATATCCTATCAGAAAGAGCTCGTCGACGTACATTTAAAATATATTTTTTCGATCCTTAATCATTTTAATTTACAGAGAACGAAACTAATGAAATTTGATTTTTTTTTATTTAAAAAAAAATTTTTTTTAGGTACTGGTTTGCTAAAATCGATCTATGAGCGACTGTAATTAACTTTTTCAACTTTTTTTTGCACCATTGTTTAGAGGGATAAATAGGCTTTAATATTCATACCGTGCGCGCTCTTCGGTAGTACGTTTAGTGGTTCAAAAAAAATAAAATTTAATTTTTTTACTTTTTTTTTACCAAAACTTTTTTATATTCGATTATAGCTTCTACTATAATATCCTTAGAGAGTTTATTTTAGGCTTATTTTTTTCCTCAATCTTTTCTTAATACGCCTGTATACTTGAATATATCAATTTATTTACTTTGGGTAAAATTGATATTTTTAGAGCGAGAACAGTAAAATTCGTCAAATCTCAAAATGCAACGTTTTTAAATAGAATGCCATGAAATCTCAAACAAGCTTCCATCTTGCAATTATTTACCGCTGTCAAAATTGGCCTAAAATGGGTATTTTTGACTTTAGAATGTGACGTTCTTTTAACGGTTTGAACTTAAAAATTAAATGTTATAGATTATTGGGACAATTTAATGAGACCAAAATTAAAGTTTCGTATATCCGAATAATTATCGAATTTTTAATTTTAAAAATACTTTGCAATTTCCGTAAAAGCTTCATTTTAACAGAATTATGATTTTTCGAAGAAATTGCATTGAATGCATAAAACATCATCGTGGATATAAAAAATATGAAGTGTCAAAAAATGCCAAAAATAGCAGAAAATGGCATATTTCATCAAGTTATTCTAGCAGGACGCGCTTTAAAATTTGGGATAAGAGATAGCTCGAAACTTCTACATTACAGTGCTATAAAACAGATAGCTCCAAATATAGTATTTATAGAGGCATTTTTCATTTTAATGTCGGTCGGCAAACCCTATATTTTCAAGATCGGGTATATTCGGAACAGCCGAAAATTGCAGACAAGATTTCTCTTCATTGTGACTTTATTTGTAGAGATAAAGAACAAATAATTTAACTTTTACATTGGCGTATTTTGTTTCCTATCATATGAGGTCAGATTTCGGGCAAAACGTTTCGTCATCTAGATACCATCATCAGGTTTTTGGTTTTTATTTTTAAATATAAACTTGTAATTTTTATTGCAGTTTCGTAAATATTGCTTCTTCTAACGTCTTTGTGCGATATTGCTTTAACCAAATATCAACGTTTCGACCCTATAAAACATCTTTAATCCTTATATTCGGAAAAGTATGATAGTTGTGAAATTTAAAATGGACTGGTATTAATAAAAAGATGTAAAAGCATGAATTGAAAACTACTTATCTGGTCTGAACAAAATTTGGCATACGAATTAAAAAAGAATTATTGTTATTAACAAAGATTTGGTGTATTGAAAAAAGGCTGTATTTTGCTAGCTATCATTTTGACAATTTCAAGGTTCAACTGTTTCAATTTAACTATTTAATATAAAGTGTTAATTTTGTGAAACATAATAAAAGAGATAAAGATAAAATACACGAGTTACAATATTATTAGTTATATACTGACAGCTGTCATTTTGGCAATTTTATGTGTAATAATCGCGTTTATACAAAAATATTTTTTTGTTGTGTGTAGTTCTCATATTTATATTGAAATACATAAATATCAAAAGAAATATTTGTAAATATTTTTTGACAGGTTTTATATCGACAAATTAGGCGATATGTTTTCACATCACAGTCCGCAGGAGTGTGATACAAAAGTAAATAATATAATAAAACAGAATATTTAAAAAAAAAATAATAAAATTTAAAAAAATTCAAATTCTATTTGTAAGCGTCTTTTTCCTTGCCTTCAAGTATGGAACGAATTGCGCATATCTGAAAAGTCTCCCAATCTTGGGACCCACAAATATTCCCTCTTTAATTTTAGCGTCACATATTCTAGAGAACTTTTCTTTTAAATAATTAAAAGTACGACCAAGTCCCAATTTTATATGAAGTTGCGGTAGTAAAATCTGTTCTGGGAGAGCTAATAGCCAGCTGCGAATGTTGAACGCACATTTTTGGAGCAGCAGATTTAGGGAGCCCAATTTTTATCTTGGTCTCCGACGTTGCAACTATAATACAAGTGGTAAGCATTTTGATTAAAGGACTAAGAGTACGCGCAGAGCTGTGAGTAACTTAAGTAACTAGATACTTTTAGTATCTAGTTACTTAAAGTAACTAGTTACTTAGAAACTAAGTTCTTTTTGGAATCATGCCAAAAGTAACTGTAACTTCGTTACTTTTGAAAAGTAACTTGTATCTAGTTACTTTTTAGGAGTAACTATACACTTAAAAACTAACTAGATACTTTTAAAGTAACTAAGTTCCTTTTAAAGTAACTAAATTCCTTTTAAAGTAACTAAGTTACTTTTAAAGTAACTAAGTTCCTTTTAAAGTAACTAAATTCCTTTTAAAGTAACTAAGTTACTTTTAAAGTAACTAAGTTACTTTTAAAGTAACTAAGTTACTTTTAAAGTAACTAAGTTAGGTACTTTTAATGTTTCTCTAGGATACCAATAATGCACACGTGCCGTCCGTCCATCAGATGATGACCAATAATCAGATTTTCACGAAGGGACGAGCGGCGAGTCGCGAGCGTCAAACAGCCAACTGGTTGGAACACGAAATTTCTTGGAAAGTATTTTATTCTACTTGTTCGTTGTTCGGATTAACACTTCTTAGTTTAGTTTTCTGATGGTAATAGTGGTAGTGTGTACAGGAAAATGAGTTATCACTACCTGGTAAATTTATGGTATATCTAGTTCAAAAGCATCTTAGTTACTTTTAGAGTTTCATAGTTACAATTAAAATAACTAGTTACTCAAAAGTATCTTAGTTACTTTTAGTAACTAGTTACAATCAATGTAACTACCCAGTAAACACAGTTGTTACATAGGCCTTGTTTTTATATAAATGAGGCGTCCAGTTACAAAACTCTTTGAATCCAGACACCAAGTTTTTTCAGGAAAGACCTAAAACTTATAATTTAGTTCAGCCTCAAATTTAACTCTTCATATTTAGTTTCCCGTAAGCAGAGTATGTTCTAAAACAGGTTTTTATATATTTTAAATGTATTACAATTAACATAAATCCGTCAATTAAAAAAATAAATTGGATTAAAACAGTTTTGTTGCCAAATAATGGATTTAAACAGCTATGAAACAGTTGTTATTGGATAAAGGAAGTTTTGGAAAAGTAATTGTAGAAAAAGTTGTATTTCAGAAGTTTTTATTATTTATCTTACAATAGGTACCACAATATTAAAACCTACATTCTCATGCCATCTTCTTCTTCGGTATACTCAGGCGCAGGTTCTGCTTCAACTTCATTTTCAATGTTATGTTGGTCAGTAACATTCAAGTTATCAATAACATTTTTATAAGGTTAAATCTACATTGGGAAGGTCCTTCCAATCTTGCCCAAAATGTTTCTTTAATAGATTTTCTACGCCCTTAACTTTGGCTTGTTTTACCGGATATACTTTTGGAAGTAATTCTGGACTAATAAAACTAAGACTTTTCCCCTTTTTTACTACAGACTTGTACAGTCACTCCTGTCATTTCTATAGAACGTTTCTCCTTTTACAAGTACATTTTTCATTCGTCCTGATAGCTGTTTTTTCTTTAGAGTAATGCCACCCATATTATCGCCCTTTGTATAATAAAATCAGGAAATATATCAATTTAAATGAATTTTATTGAATTATAGCAATATTTTGTCGTTAGAACCTCAGAGAAAGGTGGTCAACAAATTACTAAACAAAGCAAGTTAGAACCGCGAAATAGCTGTGGAAGAAAACAGTTTTGATATCGCACGGTATAAGTGTAATCATATGGGATTGGATTTAGGCAGTTTTCATACAATATGTAAGTAATGGATAGAACGAGTTTTGAAACAATATTTACGATGGATTAAAAGAGTTTTGATGCCGTAGCGGGTTTTTGCATTGGATTATTAATGGATCTAGAAACTTTTGCTACAAGATAGATACATGGCCAAATTAAATAAAGAAGTTAAACTACAGCGCCACCACTATCTCATTTTTGAAATAAAATGGATTTAAACAGTTTTGTAACTGGACGCCTCAAATGTAAGGGAACTTTTATACTTTTAAATCAGGTTACATCAATTTTATCAAAATAAAATATAATTTTTTTTAAATAATTTTAAAACCGTAATATTTTTATAAAATCTTTCATATAAGCTTAAGTTGTAACAACGGAATATAAATTATATGTAAAAAAATTTACTGATTTTTTGGATAATTAATGCAATGTAAATTTAATGTAAAATATTTTATTTACTTTTTTAAATAAATGTGATAGGATAATTTTAATGTAAGATACTAAACGTAGGTGTTTTTGGTAACAAATATAATAATTACGTTACAATTATGATTCCATGATGTATAAGAAAATTAAGTTATAATTTAAACAACTATTGACAGTTTTTAAATTTCGCGCCATTTCGTACCGACCGGTTTCCTGTCGATGTCGCTGTGTTGGTTATGTGCCGCGTGGGTGGATGTTGCGATCGCCGGCATTTCTAATTCTATCAATTTTTGTGAAAGTTAATGCGTAAGTGTTAGCTACATATAAGTCGTTTTCCATAAAATTAGTTACTGTTAATTGTTAATAACTGCATTAGGTAATGCTGTGTGATTTTAATGCTTATGATTGTTAAGTTGTAGTTGTAGAGAAGTTAAAAACATTTTCCTTTTCTAAGTAAGTTTTTAGGGTTAGGCATGTAAAACCGGCTTGACTATTTGGCGAATAAAAATACGGTTGCTTATTGCCGCATTGACAAAGGCCTATTTTTATTTTATTTATATAGCAAAGCTGTATAAGGTATGATCTTGTTAAATTACAAATAACCTGCAATATTCGCCACGTAGACGAGTCCTAAGTGTTTTGTCGAGGGTTGTGCCTAAGAGGGCCATTACAAAACTTACAATGCCACGAGATTTTGTTAACTTATCAAAAAAACAACAAAAAAGAGTGATCAAACAATCTTCCCTGCAATTTTCTAAAAGAATTAAGTTGAATAGTGATATTACGAAGGCAGTGATTTCTACCCCTGCTATGGGGCCTGCCACTGTAGCTTTTTGTTCTGATCAAGGTCCTTGTGGCCCAATACCTGCTGAAACTTACTGTTTAGGTACTGATGTTGGTACTGTCTTGACTGTTAATGCAACAGACAGACATTCTGACAATGACGATGATGTTCAGTTTGTAAACAAATTAGAGGTAGAAAATTCTTTTGTTTGCGATCTCAATAATACATTTGTTAAGCACAATGCCTCACAAAATTTAATAAATGACTTACTAGATGTATTAAGAAAACATGGGCACAAAGAGATTCCAAAAGATGCTCGCACCTTTATGAATACCCCTAGGTCAGGTACTCATAACATAATAGAAATGAATGGAGGAAAATATATTCATTTTGGTCTTTTAGACAACATTAAAATGTTTCTTAAAAAGTGTAATCCTGTCGATAATCTTTTAAAATTAAATATTAATATTGATGGATTGCCAATAACAAAATCTTCTCGAAGCCAATTTTGGCCTATTATGGGAGATATTATTTTAAAGGAGAGTATTACAGAGCAATTTATAATTGGTGTTTTTCATGGTTTTAGCAAACCAAGAGATACTAATGAGTTTTTGGGACCATTTATAGGTGAATTTCAACATTTGGAAATAAACGGTATTTGTTTTAATGGTACTCTACATAACATAAAAATTAATTATATTATTTGTGACGTTCCTGCAAAGGCATACATATTAAATACTTTAGGACATACAGGTTATTTTTCGTGTACAAAATGTATCGTTGAAGGTGATCTTTTTGAAGGGAGAGTAATATTTTTGGAAACTAATGCAGCTCTCAGAACAAATGAGTCATTTCGAAATAAAACCAATCCTGAACATCATCACGGGCCATCAGCTTTAGAAATTTTAAATATTGACATGGTAACCCAATTTCCATTAGATTATATGCACCTTATACTGTTGGGTGTAACTAAAAAAATTATATTACTTTGGCTTAATGGCAACAAGGAAGTTCGGCTTACAAAAACCCAAATTAACAGTTTGGACGAGGCATATGTTTCAACAAAGGGCTATATAATATATGAATTTGCTAGAAAACCAAGAAGTATTACATCTGTAGCTATGTGAAAAGCTACTGAATATCGCTTATTTTTAATATATATTGGTCCAGTTATACTTAAAAGTATACTAAATACAAAGGCCTATACTCACTTTTTGACATTAGCCATTGCAGTTCGATTATTATGCGAAAAAAAATTATCTCAGACAAATATTTGTTATGCAAATCAACTAATGACATATTTTGTTAAAAAGTTTGGCTATTTATTTGGGTATGGAAGTTATAGTCACAATATACATAATTTGGTTCATATAGCTGCAGATGCTAAAGTTTATGGGTCTTTAGATAAATTTAGTGCTTTTAAATTTGAAAACAGTTTTACTAAAATTAAAAATTAATTAAAAAATTCAAGATTTCCTTTACAGCAATTATACAACCGAATATCTGAAGTAAATAATATATGTAATCAAAATGTACTTTCAGACTACCCAAAATTTTTTTTTAAAAGAAATAAGATTTTTAAAGTTCAGTTGGCTCTTTGTACTTTTTCGCTAAAATTTAATGAAAACTGTTGCTTATTAAAAAACAAACAAATTGTATTAATTCAAAGTTTTCTGAAAACATCAAAGGGTGAAATTATTTGTTTTGGTAGAGTTTATAATAATATTAAACCTTTTTTTAATAATCCTTGTAACTCCACAGGAATGCTTGATATAAGCCAAGTTAATAATAATAATCTTTCGGAAAAATTATTATCGTTTAATATTAATGAGATATCCAAAAAATGTTTAAGACTGCGGTTGGATGAAATCAATATGGTAGTGATGCCTCTTTTACACCACTAAAATGCATCATTTTTTAACAGCCAGTAAACATTGCATTTTTTGAAAAACAATTTACTTTAATGTAATGTGGAATGTGGTTTAAATGTCCATGTTATATTACTCACTTTTATGTCCACACTTCATGTAAGTAATAAGTTTTGCAGAATACTTTTAATGTTTATATATTTTTGAGCCAATTGAACTATACACTATTTGCAACCATTATAAATTTAAACTGTGGCACACAACACATTTTTTTAATTAAAATAAGGTACATTCATTTATAATGAAATATGTCAATCCCTCCAACAAAACTGGGCTTGTAAATTTGGAATCAGATACATTACGAGACTGTTGTATTATAATTTTTTTTTACTTAATGAATAATTTTATTTTGACTATTGGCAATCAATTTTTATAAGTAATTATTTAAAGTTCATCCTGTATATCATACTTGTATGTAAGTATGTAGATAAAAATGTTATTGTTAGTTTTGTAGCATTTTACTTTGTACAAAAATCACATTTTTTTATGGTGTTCCTTTTTATTGTAATATTATGTGTACTGCACCTGGATGTAAAGTATCTATGATGTACTACATATTGTAATCTATTTAGGTGTTGCTCCCTTATTATAGGTAAAATAGTACAAACAAGAACTAACATAATGGCTTGTCAAAAAAAATTTGCTGTTGTTTTTTTTGAAAATGAGAAAATTTACTCTGAAATACCTGTCTCTTGGCTGACATCAGATCAAACACAATGTTGGTAGCCCAACTGTGTAAACCCAAGAAGTCGCATGATTCGTGGTGATAAACCTAATACTGATGAAACAGCATGGATTTTCTCCATGATATTAAATTTAAAGCGTATGCTTGTGAGTATCTTTTAGTAAAAATAAATTAAAACCTATACCTAATATAGTTTTACATATCTTTTTTAAGTACATAAATTAAATTTTATTTTTTAGCCACTCTAGAAAGTGCCAGAAAGAAGGCTGAGGAACCTGATTACGTAACTGGTCACGAAGATTTGGTACTAGGTCCAAGACAAAGAAAACAAAAAAATGTTGAGAGCAGTTTGTCTTCTTCTGAAGATTTAACACCACCGCCAACACCAAAGGGTGTATTAAGAAACAGAAAGAAAGCATCAAAAAAACAATTACAAACAGTGAAGGACAAAATGAATGAGAAATCTAGTAGTTTCGAGCTATTATTTCTTCAGCAGGAACTATCCCGCCAGCTGATGAATATCCAACAGTGAAGGCAGTGCTGAACACTGGAGATAATAAGCAGCATACCATAATAAGGGATATGATAGAGACTATTCAAATAAATTCAGATCTAGATACGAAGGATGAAACTCCATTCACTGTATGTAAAGGTTGGTAAAATTACAAGCAAAGACATGACAAGTCAACTTATTCGTTTTTTTGTGTATCTTTTCATGTTAAAATAAAGTTTAAGTCTGATATTATCAATAATCTACTTTTGTTTTGTTTTTAGAAAACCCGTCAATAGCAGATCTTCATTTGGAAAGGCGTAAATTACAAATTTTTAGTACCTAAATAATTACATGTGTTGCTAGAAAAATATAGCATAGAATATTTTAGAGGTTTTAACAAATTAATTTTATTAGGAAATAGGTGGTTATAAAATATAATAATGTTGATAAATTTTTTTTTTAATTTTAGAACAACTTACAATATTATGTAAGACAATGCAGAAATATTTAGTTAGTATTGATAAGAGGATAAAAACTCTCGAAAAAGGCAACTTGGAACTTAATGAAAATTTGGAAACCTTTTTGGCAAAACAACTGATGATATTACAAATTTTGACCAGGATATATGCAATAATCAGCAGTTCAAAAAAAGTTTTGTAAGTTAAACTTTTTTACATAATTATAGTTAAAAATCTGCAGGTTAGTCCATGTGAGATAATGTCAGAAATTGTAAAAATGTAACCCCTTTATTAACTAAAAAGGTTTAATTGAACACCAGCAATTGTTTACTTTCAATTTTCCTTCGTTAATATGTATAATATCAAAAAATGCTTACATATAAAAGCCATATAGAATTACTATATTTAATATGATACAAAACAAAAACTAATTTAATATCTAATTTTTGAAATAACGCAAATTTTGAAAATTGGACATTGTATTACACTTGTAGTTAATAATTTTAACATACTGGTAAAAAAATAAAAGTCAAAATCAAATAGTTTGTTCATAGTCCAGGAAGTAATTTTCTGTTAAAAAAGCACTTGAGCAATACACTCTCTGTCTGGGCATAACAAATATAGCATTGTAACACCACCCCTACATAGTACAGAAACTCTCGGTACTACCCTTGTCGGTGCCGCGACCGTCGCCACGGCCCGCTCGAGACCCGTACCAGCGAGCACCCCCACCCTCTGACGTCACGGATCCAGCCGCCTGAGCGAACAAAAAGCTAACCCCGAGACCTGAAACGGCAGTTCCTCTCGAGCTCCTCTTCTTAGCCTCTGCTTGGCATCCTTGCGTGGATCCTTGCTCTGCACTTAGAAGTAAACGCTCTGCGAACCGACACTGCTACTTCGGCACCCTTGTGTGGGTCCTTATAGCAAGTAAAACGCGACGCAGCTACTTGGGCACCCTTGCGTGGGTCCTAATAGCTTATACACCGGCATCCTTGTGTGGATCCGGCCCGGCTCTTACGTATTACTTATTACTGTCATTGTACCATTGTATATATTTAGTGTTGTTATTAATAAAGACCTTTAACCATCTCAGGTGTATCTTCGACCCACAATCCAACCTTACAGTGGCAGCCCAACGTGTGGGGCCCGAAGATAATAGATAATTTCGCAAATAAATGACAACAGTGTACGTAATTCTCGCGACTAGTGTAATATTGTGCTTACTCGGTTGTGTGTGTAAATTCCTCTGGACGCCCGTGGAACAACCAGACCGTCACCGAATCCAACAGGAACCTTTGGATCTCATTGCCGTCTACACCCCAAACCAGTAAAATTCCAGTCACACGTCAGCAAGCGGCGATGGCGCAACAAGCGGCTATAGCGCTGACTGCGGAAGCCCTGCAGGATTTAATAACGCAACTTCAGCCTTCAGCAGCCCCAGCCAAGCATTTTACCCATTGCCCAGCCCGCTTCAATGGAACCAGAACGCAGGAAGCCGTCGATGATTTTCTTGACAGTGCGGATTTCTTTAAACAAAGCGAAGGAATCTCAGATGCAAACGCAATTCGAGGCCTAGCTCTACTATTGGAAGGTTTTGCTCACACCTGGTGGACCGGTGTCAAGTCAGCAGCACAAACCTGGGAAGACGCCAAAAACCTCATACGAAACGAGTTTGCACCCCGGCCACCAGCCTACCAAGTCTACCAAAACTTGTTTGGAAGTAGACAAGGGTCAAACACACCAGTAGGACAATTCATAGCAGAAAAACGCGCCTTGCTCTCATACATTGATCCACCCTTACTGGAATCAATGCAGTTGGATATGATATACGGACTACTTGCAAAAGAAATTCGGGACAGAATCCCACGAGAAAGCATCGATACCTTTGCCGCCCTGCTGACTCGCACCCGCTTGATTGATATTCTGGAAGACACAACAGAGGAGACCAAGACTAGGAAACCGAAAACTCGCTGTCAGTTCTGCAGAAACATCGGACACGACATCTCTGTGTGTCGAAAGAAACAAGCCAGTCAAGCCAATAAAGAGAACCTCGCATCTCAACCGGCAAACACAAATTCCCAAGGAAATGGCATCAAGTGCTTCGGGTGCCAACGTCCCGGTGTTTTCCGACGAAACTGTCCTAACTGCAACGCCAAACCAGCCGACCGCGCCACCGCAGCTTTCTCCTTCATCACTCTAGCTGATAGGGCGAGACCCGCGGTAAATATTAACATTAATGGATCCACTGGTTCTGCCTTTTTGGACACAGGAGCACGCGCTTGCCTCACCGGTGCCTCCCTACAACGAATATTGCAGAAACAAGGATACCCCTTTCAGAAACGATCAATGGATATAACAATGGCCGATGGTAACACACGATCACAGATAGTACAAATGGTTACAGTACCTGTCTCACTTCAAGGACGAACTATCCAGGCATCATTCTGTGCAATCCCGGACGCTCCATTCGCCCAGACGTTACTAGGCATCGATTTTATTACCGCCGCCGCACTTCTACTTAACTTTGGGAAAAAGCACTGGTACTTTGAGGATGCTCCACATGCTCCACATCTCTTTACGCCAAAAGAAGATTCTGCGACAAACCATACTCTTGGCCGTATGGAAACCGACCAAGATGGACTAGTGAAAACTATCCTACAGGAGTACGCCGCCCCATCTCAGTTATCACCACTGCCGTCTTCCCCGACGCACCAAGTAAGGAGACCAATACCCCAATTGCTCCCCTGCAGTGACACCCTAATGGAATGCGACGACCACTCGAAGTTAGCTGACCACTACGGCCCAGATCTAAGCATTCCTGCAGCCGCCGCTCACGCAAACAATCTCTATTCCCGCCAAGGATATATGTACCAAGACGCTATGGATAATATCGACGCTATATGGGACGATCTCCCTGCGATGCAAGATTCAGGCATCACCTTTGCCGCCTTAGATCTAAGAGAGGACGAAGCATGCGAGTTCGAGCCACTACAACGTCAGACTCAAAATCAGCTCCTGCACCAGAACGACGCTCTATTCGACTTGCAAGGACCCCCGACTCCGTTTGCGGAACACCAAATCGATACAGGAACCCAAGCTCCGATAAGTGTGCCTCCATACCAGCTTACGCCACAACGACGAGAAGCCTTATGACTAGAAGTGCAAGGCCTACTACAGGCCAATATCATCGAAGAATGCGACAGTGCCTGGGCCGCTCCTACCGTACTCGTTCCTAAATCCGGAGGAGGTATTCGCCTATGCATTGACTACCGCCGACTTACGGCTGCTAGCCTACCTAGACTACCTAATACTACTCTCTAGTAGCCTTGATAAGCACCTAGACGCCCTCCGCCGAGTGTTTGCAATGTTAAGCGAGTTCCGGCTGCGCCTTAACCGCAACAAGTGCCGTTTTGGATGTACCAGTATCCGCTACCTAGGACATGTGATCTCCACCGATGGCCTCCACACTGATCCGGCTAAGGTCAGTGCCATTCGCGACCTGCCAGCACCAAAAAATGCAAAGCAGACCGTCACGTTCCTACAAACGTGTAGCTGGTACAGAAAATTCATACCGCAGTTCTCAGAGATTGCTGAACCCCTTAGTAAGCTCACCCGCAAGAAAGCTGCCTGAAATTGGGACACAGAACAACAGCAAGCATTCCAAAAACTGAAAGACGCGTTGACAGCCGCCCCAGTGCTCCGACAAGCTGATCATGAACAACCCTTTATCCTCCGAACCGATGCCAGTAGAGCAGCTTTACTCCAGGGGGAGGGACATGATGAGAGGCCCATTGAGTACGCCAGCCGCCTCCTCACGGCCCCCGAAAGAAACTACTTCACCACCGAGAGAGAAGTACTCGCCATCGTTTGGGCAGTCAACCGCTTCAGAGGATACTTAGAAGAGACCTCTGTCATTGTCATAACCGATCACCAACCGCTTAAATGGCTGATGACTCTTCGATCACCGACCGGCCGCCTAGCCAGGTGGGCCCTGCAACTACAACCATATAACCTACAAATCAGCTATGTCCCCGGAAAATCTAACGTCGTAGCTGATACGCTATCACGACCGCCTCTGCCAGACAGCGAAGACACATCGCCTGATATCTGCTTAATCAGTATAGACCTTTCTAGCACGAGTGCCATCGCCCTGCGCAACTCCCAGTTGGAAGACCCTGAAATTAAGAAGATTCTAGACTGCTTTGATCAAGACTCTTCGGAAGACACTGCTCCATGGACCTCCCGAGGTTACCTTTCCTTACACGGAGTACTGTATCGCTACAATCCAGAGAGTGGATCAGATGAAGCACAACTAGTAGTTCCTAGCCAGGACCGCCAGAAGATACTACAGGAATGCCACAATTCCCCAGTTGCCGGACACTACGGGACCAACAGAACCCTCGACAAAATCCTCCAAAGATTTTATTGGCCCGGAATTCGACGCTCTGTTACAGAGTACGTTAGAACTTGCCCTGAATGCCAAAAATACAAACCGACCAATCTTGTGCCCGCCGGATTAATACAGACGCCAGCGATGCGTCACCGCTTTGAAATAATTACAATGGATCTATTCGGCCCCTTACCCGAAAGTTTCAACCAAAAGAAATGGATTCTCGCCATTGAAGACACCGCCTCCCGCTGGATCGAATTATTCGCTTTATCTCAAGCCACCGCGGAAGAATGTGCCTGGACCATGGTCAATGAAGTTTGCCTTCGATTTGGACTTCCTCGCCGCGTTATCAGCGATAATGGACCTCAATTCATCAGTGCAGTCATGCAATGCATCACTCATTGCCTGGGAATCGACTAATGCCTTACCCCCGTATATCACCCTGCTGCTAATCCAGTAGAACGAAGAAACCGAGATCTAAAAACCCAGCTAGCCATCCAAGTCGGACAAGATGACCTGGCCCGAGAAGTTACCCGCTATTCGTTTTGCAATGAATACCGCCCGATGCCAGTCTACAGGATACACTCCCGCTTACTTGGTACTCGGACAGGAGCTGCGCTCTCCTGTAGAAGTCACCCATGACCTTCGTACCATTGTTCAGCAGGAAATCTTCATATCAACCGTGACGCCTCGCCTGTTACGAATCGCCGACACTTTGCAACTAGCTAGAGAAACGCATGAAAAGGAGCAAGACCGCTGTAAGATGTATGCCGATTCGCGAAGACGCCCCTCCTCAGATCTTCAACCCGGAGACTACGTCTATGTCACCACCAACACGCTCAGCAGCAAAGAACCGTTCTGCGAAGCTGGCTCCCCGACGTGATGGACCCTACGTGATCACCCAGCGCCAAGGACCTACCAGCTACATGATCGCCCATCCAGAGAAGCCAGATGTGGAACACGGACCCTACCACGTATCCGCCTTGACGCCCTACAAACCTCCACCCGACCAGCTGGATGTTCCAATGACCTCCCCGATGCCTGCGGTGCCCCTTAGGAAGCGAGGACGACCCCGGAAAACCCAACCAACAGAGCCAAGGACGAGGACGTCACCTAGGCTCTGAGGGGGAGATTGTAACACCACCCCTACATAGTACAGAAACTCTCCGTACTACCCTTGTCGGTGCCGCCACCGTCGCCACGGCCCGCTCGAGACCCGTACCAGCGAGCACCCCCACCCTCTGACGTCACGGATCCAGCCGCCTGAGCGAACAAAAAGCCAACCCCGAGACCTGAAACGGCAGTTCCTCTCGATCTCCTCTTCTTAGCCTCTGCTTGGCATCCTTGCGTGGATCCTTGCTCTGCACTTAGAAGTAAACGCTCTGCGAACCGACACTGCTACTTCGGCACCCTTGTGTGGGTCCTTATAGCAAGTAAAACGCGACGCAGCTACTTGGGCACCCTTGCGTGGGTCCTAATAGCTTATACACCGGCATCCTTGTGTGGATCCGGCCCGCCTCTTACGTATTACTTATTACTGTCATTGTACCATTGTATATATTTAGTGTTGTTATTAATAAAGACCTTTAACCATCTCAGGTACTAGTCATCGGACAGCGACAAGATATTTTACATTTTAATATGCTTATAAATGCCAGAAAATTCATACATAAAATAAAAGAAAGAAAACCCAAAGGATGGGGCTGCACTGTATTGGAGACATTAAGAAAATTGTAATCGGTTTATTTCCTAGGTCCAATACACTAAAATAATGGGCGGAAGGGATGTAAAAGATAATATAAACAGATGTTTCCCGTGCCTGTTTACAAATGAACTAGGTACTAAGTGCTCCTACGTTGGATTCAGAGGCAATTTTAAATTGCAAAATTTTAGTTTCATGAAGCTTTTTATTGGTAAGTAAGACTAGCATATAGAAAAAAGTTAAAAAATACATCAAAATTTAAAAAACAGACATAACAAACTTCTTCTCTAGTGACTATGTGATATTTTTTGTAGCTTTAAGAAACATTTTATGTTTATTGAAAACAAATATTGTGGTTTTAAATGGGTTTTAATGGCCTACATGATTGGTTGGTTATAAATTGATGGCACACATTTTTTAAATAGCAAATAATCAGCGACATAATCTACAGATATTTCTTTAGCAGTTTATTATTTTATAATTTTTAGAGATCATGATGTCTCAGCACAACTGCACTATACATGAGGTGGAAAAATGTGTTGGTGAATGGTTCCGACTTAGCCACCAAAGGGAAAAAAGGGAGAAAAAGCACTAAGCATATATCAAATACTTTAAAATAAATTAATGTATTTTGTTTTTGAACTCATTATAAATATATAATATAAAACAAAGAATAACCAACCCTTTATTTAATTGTAGTAGACATGCATAAAAGCGCATATCTTATAATTAGGAATTAATTGGTCAATTGACATATAAATTTAAAAAAAAAGTTACCAAGTAACAACAAAACAAGTATACATTATAATAGGTGTTACACAATGTTATGTACTTATTTTCATAAATTATTTTTGGGCAATATAAATGTAAATAGCCCTGTGCAATTGTAACAACAAAATGATTACCCTGTTTATTTTTTATATTAAGTTTTCGACTTAAAATTGGCACAAAAATCTTAAATCTTAAAATAAGTACATAACTTTAAGTACCACCCTGTATATCAGTTACATATTATTTATAGCATTTTAAGATTGATATGTGATTTCTTATTAACGTAAAACGCAAATAATATTTACATCTAGCATACATATCTGTTACATAATACTGAAGGCATATCAAGATTAATATTTTGACATAATTGTAATGTAAACGGCAAATGCACTTGAGTTGGAAATTTTGCGTTAACTGTTAGTTTAATTTTACTTCCCTGTTATCTTATTGAGTCACTATGTTACATAACGAGATAATCTTGTTATGTAACATTTTAGTTCATTTTAATATAATTGTGTTTACTGGGTAGTTACTTTAAAAGTATCTTAGTTACTTTTAAATTATCGTAGTTACAATCAAAGTAATTAGTTACTGTAAAAGTATCTTAGTTACTAGAACTAGTTACTTTAACTAAGTAACTAAGAACTAAGTTACTTTTAGGTAAAAGTAACTATTCCTTATAAGTATCTAGATACATTTGTGCAAAAGTATCGAAAAAGTAACTAGTTCCTTTTCTGAAGTGACTTTCACAGCTCTGAGTACGTGTTTGTTTGTTATTTTGACAAAAGTCACTTATGCCTGTAATCTCCGTAACCCTTCAAGCCGGCTTAAAATTTAATACAGCTTAAATTGCTGATTTCGTATTCGCGGTCGCTATTTGGAGACTTAAGCTCAATTAACTTTAAGCCCTAAATATTGCAGGCTTAACCACGCGTCTGCGCCGTATTTGACTTTTCTTTGCTCCTGTTATGTAATATATATTTGTATTTTTCGAAGTTAAATATAGAAATAGAAGATGAAATATTTATTGAGAACGATGGAGATATTTTGGATGTTATCAATCTTGGACTTCCCAGAAGAATCTACGAAAGAGAAGTATATTATTAACATCATCTTGTAAAAGAACTTTTGGGGGCGGTTCTCCGTCAATAAAAAAAAATCTTTTTCTTCCCTGCCACATTTTTACGTGGCTCTTTCTTCTTATTACACTATAGTTTTTTAGCTGATTAGCGTCCCGATAGTTATTTGAAGGATTTACCGCATTAAAGTCTTCCTCAATGAATTTCCACAGTTCTTCCCTTTTTTTTTACGGAAGCACGGTCGGTTTTTTTGTCATCAAGAGCTTTGAATTTCAATATTTAAAGAAAGCTGAATAGATAGGCGCACTATGATTCATTCGATACGTAAGAACCGAAGTGACTTCGGAGCGCGCCGTCTTTATTGCGTAAAATAATACAATATCTTGTGTCTGAAATCGATCGAAAAAGGAGACACACCTTACTTTGTCTCCAAAAACGGTTGCCACATTTTTGCACGATCCGTCGTTCTTTAAATATTGAAATTTAAAATAAAGAGTTATCGCATATTTGTCAGCAATTAATCTGAATAGGAATGATTTTTCTGAATATATAAAGTTACAGCACCTTTTTTTCCTTTATTTTAACAGGAAAAGGAAAATTATGAAAGAAGTCAGTTGAAATTTAAAACTACACAAAGTTAGTAACGATAACACAAAAAAGACGTGGATTTTCGTTCGTTGCTGCAGACATTAACTCTTAAAAAAAGAAGAGAATAACCGCATCGTTGCCAGCCCAAAATAGGGCTTAGTTAAGTAACCAAAAATTGTCTACGATGCTTATTAAATTTAATTTAAGCCAACCTTAAAATTTAACAGAGCTTAAATTAAGTCCGCTTTATGAAAAAATGGAGAATACTGGCATTAACCACACACATAACAAAAATTATCCGGCTATTTACACAAACTTTCTAATTTCTCAAATACGAACTGCTCTCGATCAACTGGTGGTTGAAATACAACTAAATAACAAATTGGGATTTATGTTATATGTAGTTAAACTCCTTATAAAGTACACCTGGTATAATAAATCTAGGTATTTCTCATTTAATGGTCGAATTTTCCCATACATTTAAGGTAGGGTAAATAGCATGGATCTATAAAACCGGAGCCAACTGAGACTTTTACAAGACAGATTGTTAATTAGTATAATAAAATAAGTAAGATTTGTGCACGTTGCTTTAAGATATAGAGCAATAATAAACTAACCCACAACTTTGTTATGACATCGACTGCTTATCTTACAATCGGGTTAGCTTAATTCTTAATTTATTTATCAGACAACTTTGATTGCGAGTGCCAATGTCATTTATGTCACAGAGAAAGTAGCTCGTTAGTTCATTAATGTCAAAAATCTTTATACAACCCAACATAATTGTTGTATAATGTTATATACTCGGACAGGTACCTACCAGTTCTATTGTGAAAAAGTTGTGCAAATCTCCATGGATCGTTTCTAAAAAACAATGTTTTAAGTCAGTTTGACATAAAATGTCAAGATTTTTTTTTTTGTTATGGGGATTTATAGCCTGTACGGCTGAGAATGCTACTGATCGGCCTTTTACAAGTGAATTTACATGTATCGTTGAAGATTTTTCATTCGTAGTAGCCATAGTGACGATTAATGACTTAGTGAAATGCGCAGGAACTTTAATCGATGCAAATTTCGTCTTAACAGCCGCACATTGTGTGGAAGAATCTAATAACTACTTTGTATTTGCTGGAATATCCAATCCTTTAGCTGATGCTTTGAAAATTCAAGTTAAAAACGTTGTTATTCATCCTGATTATCTTAAAGCTGAACGTCATAATGATATTGCTGTAGTTCACTTAATGGAGCCCATTGAGGAATCAACTTATATTAAGTATGTAGTCCTTCCAAAGAGACCTTTTGAAAGCGAGTACCTTAAGGAAATTTGCGACAATGCCCTAATCATACTTTGGAAAGAAGGCTATCAAAAAGATGCGTCTCATTTAAAGGGTATTGAATGTATTTTTATAGAAATCCTACCAAACAGCAACTGTAAAAAAATGTATCAGAATACACAGAAGTTCAACACAAATTCATGTGATCAACCGTTACCTGGCCAAGACACTTGTATCGGAGACACTGGAGGGCCGTTACTCTGTACTACAATGCAAACTGGCGTTATTTCATGGGGGCTAGACTGTGGTATTCCAAGTGATTCTGCAATGTTTACTCGTATAGATCAATATTTGGAAGCTATTAAAGAAATGAAAAACTCTTCCATGTGTTTGAATATTTCTAATTTCATTTTGACAATAACTAGTAGTATAATGAGCTTCTTTAAATTTTAACATTTATTTAATACTCTAAGTTATTAAAGTTTTATAAAAAAACTTATATACTCTGATTCGTAAGTTGTTATATTTTCAAAATTTTTAGTACTTTATAATATAATCGTATAAAAAATTACCTAATTAACACATAACTTATTGTTATTGAGTTTCCTGTTGTGGTTGATGTGTAGATGTCTGTTGTTCCTGTTGGGGTTGCTGTTGTTGTGGCTGTGCCACATGTTGTGCTTCTTGTTGCTGACTGGCTTGTTGTGAAGAATCACCTACATTTTGTTTTAAGGCATTAAGGGCACTCTCCAGTCCCGGAGGGGGAGTTGGTAAATGTTCTCCTTCAGGTTGGAAACCATTTTCATCAGCAACGTATCTGGAATAAAAGTGTAAAATACTTGTACCCCTTTTGACTAACTACATAATATATTAGTTTAAAATTTATTAACGAACTTTAAAAAAAGTAAGAAGAAAAATTTATTTTAATTTTTTTTTACCAAAAAGAGATATTAACATGTTTGATGAACACCTAAAAAGCATGAAATAATTGCAATCATCGACGTCATTTAAAAAAAAATTAGATATAGTACAATTCTACAGGGTGGCCCATTTGTCTGACAAAGTAGTATACCTTCTCTACTATTAAAGATATAAAAAAAAAGTTATTATACAAGTTGTGAAGTATAAAAAGATATTTATATTCTTAAATTATTTATAAATATACAGGATGGTCCAGAAAAGTAGGATAATAAAATGATACATTTTTTTAAATGGAACACCCTATATATTTTAGCATTTTTTATTTCCTTGCAAAATTATCCATATGACGCTATATTTAGTTTTTTAATTTTTTGCAACGTTGCCAAAAAAATGGAAAATTCTTAAAATTTTGGAAAAAACAATATAATAAAAAATTTCCTATATTTTTCAATAGGAGTATCGAAAATGGAAAATTTCTTGTAAGCTTTTAAGTTTAGGGATAGAAAAACTTGAATCTTTAAGTACCTAAAATTTTGTACAAGGTGTTTTCTGTTAATATTCAAATATATAAAATTTAATATATGTTTTTTCAAATGTAACACCCTATATTTATTAGGCTCGTCTGATAGATATTGTAAGTATCTTTTATTATTGTTAAGTCATACCTATACCTAAATTTACTAGTTTTGCCAATATTTCAATTTTTATTTAAATTTTGGTAAAAAACTATATTTTTTATTTTCTAGTTAGCCATGACCAGTAAAGTAAAAACAAATGTAATTGAATATAATGTCATATTAAAATAAATTGATAATTATAGTTACGTATTTATTTAATTAAATAAAACTTCTTTTTCATTACGCAACTTGATATTAAAAATAAGTTCACAAACATTTAAATTGTGTAAAACAACACCATTAGACCGAACTCACAAAAGACGAGGTTTCGCGCCGTTTGTTCTCGGTTCAGTGATAGTCAATAAATCATTTAGCTAATTTTCTAGCGTTCAAACAGTTTTTTTTCTATTCCTTTCAAGGTCATATTCACGCTTCTTCTTCTATCAAACTTCTCCATTAATTTTTCCAAAGCTGGTTTATTGGGTTGTCGTCTGTCTGGATAGTTTCCATGATAAAGTTTTGTTGCCAACGATGTATTTTTATTACTTACACCAAGAATGTAAATTATATAGCATTTCGGTACTTGAAAAAATAATTTTTTACATAAATATTAAAATTATAAGAGGACCTCGTCAAAAGAATATTACTATTATACCTACGTATTTTAATTTTAACATTATATTCAATTACATTTGTTTTGACTTTGCTGGTCATGGCTGACTTGAAAAATAAAAAATATAGTTTTTTTCACGAAAATTTAAATAAAAATAGAAATATTGGCAAAACTAGTAAATTTAATTATAGGTATGACTTAACAATAATAAAAGATATTTACAATATCTATCAGATGCGAGCCTAATAAAAATAGGGTGTTTTTTTTACTTAAAGATTTAAAACAGTTTTTCTATCCCTAAACTTAAGAGCTTATAAGAAATTTTAGATTTTTGAGATTTTTATTGAGAAATACAGGTAAATTTTTGTTATCATGTTTTTTTTCCAAAATTTTAAGAAATTTTCATTTTGTTTGGCAACATTGAAAAAAATTAAAAAACTAAATATGGCGTCATATGGATAATTTTGTAAGGAAACAAAAAATGCTAAAATATGTAGGGTGTTCCATTTAAAAAAAAATCTTTTTATTGTCCTACTTTTCTGGGTCATCCTGTATATTTAAATATAATTTTAGAACTTATATTTTTTTATACCTCACAACTTTTATAAAAACTTTTTTTTGATATCTTTAATAGTAGAGACGGTATACTACTTTGTCAGACAAATGGGCCACCCTGTATAATTTTTTTAAATTCTGACAAAGTAAGAACAATCTTTGTATAGGTACTAGTAGTACCTGCAAGGTTTAACAATATGTAATAGTTATTAGATGACAAGAATATACAGGGTGTCCGGTAACTTATGGGCTGTAGAGTAACTGGAGATACTAGACATTAAACTAAGCCGATTATGTCATATAAGTTTTTTCGGATTGTCACTTTTTTTTTTTGTTAATTTAATTATGTACTATGTTTTTTATGCTTTGGGATGTTTAAAGGGATATATCTCGAAAACCGTTAAAGATATTAAGATCAATCAAGTATACCTTTTTGACTCAGAAAATGCCCTTTTTAAGAAACTATAATAGAAAAACACCTAATATCACAGGTAAGAAAAAAATCATAGATTTATGAAGCCCAGTGTATGCAACTAGCGCCCTCTAGTTTGAAACTTAAAAATTTCTACATATTTTTCTTATTTCTTGCTCATAAAAACTTTCAATTGATTCATTACACCGTTTTAAAATTATGGCTTATTTTCGAGAATAAACTTACTTTACTTTCAACACCCTGTATCTCTAGAACGAGTAACAATCCCAAAAAACTTATATGACATAATCGGCTTAGTTTGATGTCTAGTATCTCCAGTTATATTTTTTTTAAAATATAACACAATAATTAAAATATTTCAACACTAGTGTTCAAATAGAAGGCACTCTATTTAATTTAAACATATGGTGTTAATTTGATAGCCACCCCTATTTATTAAAAATAACAAATTTTAGAAAGCAGTAATTAAAGTGTTTAACTTATTTATCATGTATTTGCCGAGTGATTCAGAATTAGAGGGTGAAAATACCCTATATGAAATTATAAAAAATGTTAATAATATACTGGAAAATCTATTACAAGACAAAACAAATTGCGCTAAAGATAGTGTCATGTATTAAACAACAAATCTTTATTGGTATCGATAGCGTAGAGATTGCATGGTCACAGGTTTAAATCCCATCAGGAGTATTTGACTTATTTTTATAAAAACATTAAATAATTTATAGAATTATTTTGAATTAAAATCTTCCTTGTTGGGTGCAATTTTTAAATTTATGTTTAATGCATCTTTCCTTGATTAAATTTAAAATTTTTCATTCTGGTTAATTTAGTTGTTAATCCAGGATTAGTTCTTCCTATGATATATAAAATATGAAAAAATGAAAAAGTTAAACTACAAATAAAGGAAAAGCCTATTGACAAACTATGAAACCAGATATTAAGGGAACATAATCCCAAGTATGCTAATTTCAACATTAGATAAATAACATATTTTATTTTTTAACACTAGTTTTAAAATATTTTTTTCAAAAATCAAAAGCTTTTTTAATAATTCTTTGTGATCGTAGAAAGAATAGTGTACATTACTCGTATGAAAGGGATTATTCTATAACTCGGAGCATTTTTACACTCGGCTGGCGCCTCGTGCTAAATATCTCCTAGTTTAAAAAATATCACTTTCATCACTTGTTACATAATATACTATTACATCATATATGTTTCTTATTCTTTATTTAAAAAATAACAACTTTCAGTTCAACTTGGTAAACCATAAAATCAATGTTAAATTGGTATAATTTTTGACTAATAACTAGGGGTAGAAACAGTTAGGAAATGGTCAGTAAAACAGAACACACATAAAATCAATTTTTGAGTTTAACATGTTTAGCCAGAAGTTGGAATTTTTCAATAGAGATAAAAAACTTAGACATAATGTAAAAACAAGGGTTCTCTAAGAAGAACTGTATCAATTCTTTAACCTGTCAAAATCGAAAAATGTCTGATTTAACATCAATGTGGGCCTAGACTGTTGTGGACAATTAGAAAATGTCGAGTTTTTCATTTAATTCATTAGAACGGCGCTTCTTAGAGAACCCCTGTTTCACCTTCATTTGAAGTTTTTATTCTCTTGACCTTGTCCAGAAATATAGTTGTCATCCGGTATATGAAAACTTGAAAACCAGATTATTTTCCCTCTCTTCATACCTTTTAGCCGAATATGGGAATATTAAATTCAACTAATATGTTACTTACCTTAAGCTTATAAGCTGTCCGTCTGGAGCAGTATAACTAAAACTTCCTTTTAAAATTATAACAGTATTGTTGGATTCCTCTTCACCATCCTCTGCACTTCTTCCTTGGACATCGGGCGCACCTTTCTTAATAGATCCTGTTTCCTCTACCTTGATGCCATTTCCTGTTTCAAAACTGAGAAACAATAATAAAGATTAATCTTAATTTTCACTGCTTTTATTACAAAGCCATATCGTAAGATAAAAACAATTTCCCCTGAATCGATCCCGCATATTTTAAATTATATCTATTTAAACGTAATCCCGAGTTTAATGAGTGTAAAAATCATCTGGATATCCTATATATGATAAAAATGCCAATAAAAAAGAAAGATTATGACAATCTTTTAAAAAAATATAAAAATAAAACTATTTTTTTACTAGGTTTAATAACTCCCATAAAATTATAATTTGTAAGCGAAGAAGAAATATTACAGGTTGTTAAATAATTAAAAAATAAATTCATTTGTGGATACGAAGAGATACCAACAATAGATAATAGTTTATTATAACGGCAATAGTAGAGAATATCGTTCGTGGCGTTAATAATGAGTTTGGTACTACCACAAAAATTGAAACATGCTTTGGTAGTTCCAATTCTTAAGAAAGGTAATTATAACTACATAAAAAAATTACCAACAAATAAGTCTTCTCCTATCATTTTCCAAAATTAATATTTATGTGATAACTTTAATTTTAACTGATATAATAAAAAAAGTTCTTTTAAAGGTTTATTTTTTTTTTGGCAATCTAGGTTACCCATACAAACTGAAGTGTATTTAAGGAGCTAAATTTTAAATAAGTTTTTTTTTAATTAACTTGATTTCTGACAAAAAAATATATTTTCTGACTTGTCTTTGCGTGTAATTCGCTGAGCGTCTGCAAGGTAGAATCAGCGAATACTACATAACTTGAATTATAGGTAAGTAGGTACACTTAATTGTAAAATAATTTTGTGCAGTGAAGTAACTAGTTCAATATAAAGCCCTTTCGATAAACCTTCAAGTTAATTTTACCCAAAACTATAGTACTACAGGGTTAAAAAAAAATACTACACAGAAAATGCTATACGACTTAAAGTATTAGCACACTACTTACTTTTATTCACATCACCCATTGTATTCTGCTATAGCTCTTGTGTAGGAAATCATAAGTTTTGTTAAGTACGGTGAAAACTTATCACTACTATTATTAAAGATAATATTAACATTCCTTTTAAAAGTGTGTACCTAAGGACTATAAAATAGTTCATGATAATACTTTTATTTAATAAAATTATTGTTTATTTTCACTATACCATTTTTGGAAGCTCAAGTTAAAACACCATTTAAAATAGTAACAAAATAAAACTTGCAATTGAACATGCAAGAAGTGAGTAAGTAAAATGCCTGTATAACGTTCATTTTTACAATAATATTTTTTACATTGAATCAGGGGTTATGTCATAAAAAAGTTTTCAGTAGATAGAAGACCATATTGGTATATACTAACAAGTTATCTACAGACATCACAAATATACAAAAAAAAATAATAAAAATAGATATATCATGATGATCCAAATTAAAACTGGTTTAATTGATATTAGACAATATTTTTATTTTAAATGGATTTGAATGATGGAAGAGTTTTGGATTTGTAATGTCTTTATTTGATTTAAATCACAAACATGTAAGTATCTCTAGTCGTCTTCAGGTGAATACTAAATAAGTACTGTAACTACAGCTCTATATTTGCTAGCTAGGTGTTCTGGAGCATAACAAAGATGGACGCATTTATGCGTTCAGTTTCTTGCGCGGAAATATTCTAAAATACCATCTGTTTAATAAAGGTTTTCAGATATTTCTTATATCTAATGAGGGCCCACTAAAACAACCTGTGTTCTGATGTAGGATAGTAGCTACCTTGAATTTCCTCTACCTCCAGTGTGGTTCTTTATCCAGGATTTGAGCTTATATGATGACCGTGTGTCCAGGCATGGTCAGCCGCACCTGATTTTTCTGTCTCTCCTTTTAGCGTATTATTTCTGTATTTTTTGATCCTTGTTTCGAGTGGTCTTAGTGTCTCATCAATGTAAGAATGGCCCTATTCGCAGGGGACCCGGTAGACACAGTTTTTACTGTCTTTTTGGCTTGTTGGTTTCGTCTTCGTTAGATAGGTTCTTAAGGTGTCTCAAGAGTTGTTGTATCGTTGTTCTAGTATTCCTTTAACATACGGAATGTTACGTGTTCGTTGTGCATTTTTTTGCTTCTTTGCATTTGGCCGATTCTCCAATATTTTGTCTTCCGTACTTATAGGGTAGCCATTTTTGTTGAGGTCGGTCTTGATGTAGTTAGTTTATTTTTTAAGGGCACCATCTGAATTACAAATAGTGATTGTTCTATCCACAAGCATTCTTATTATGCCATGTTCTATGTTGTTGGAGTGATTTGATATGTAATTGAGATATTGACCAGTATGCGTAAGTTTGCTATACACTGAAGTTTGGATAGTATTGGCATTTTAACGTCTAGGAAAGGTTTCTTTTTTGTCCATTGTAAATTTAATTGTAGGTGTGAAGCTATTAATGTGATATAGGAATTCGCTGAGTTCTTTATCGCTTCCATTCAAATAAAGCTCTAAGTACTGTATTTATTTTTTAGTATTCACTTGAAGACGACTGGAGATACTTAACAGTTGAAACGTTGTAATTTTAAATAAATAAAGACAATGCAGGTCCAAAACACGTCATCATTCAAGAAACGTCATTGTCTCCAACCTTTAAACAAACACTTAAAGGCTGTACAGTGTATATACGCTGGATATCCAGCGTCTGCTGCTACCACTTTTTGTAGAACTTCCCGATTTGACTCTCATAATAATAATAATTATAATTAAATATTATAAATATCTAGTATTTGGCTTTCCTCTCCGATTCGGTTTTAGAAAGGTTGTGTGTTAGTGGGTAACCTATATCGATTATGAAAGCTTCCTTTTTAATAAGGAGAATATCCGGTCAGTTATAAGAGATATTCAGTAGATTCAAGGAATGGCTCGGGTGTGTATTGATAGGTGGGAAGTTTTTTTTTTAGATCTAGTTTATAAACCAGTTTTTTGTGGATGATCTTTCCACCTGATTAGGTCTCCTCAGATAAACGTTGGGTGACATAGCACCACATCCTGCCGTAATATGTTCTATCGGTTCTTCGGGGCAATTGCATTTTCTGCACACATCTTCCACATTTCTTTTCAAGATGACCTTTTCATAGTTTCGAGTTCGAATGACACGGTCTTGGATAGAGGTTTTAAAACCTACTGTTTCAGCGTGAAGCTGCCTTTTCTCTAAAAAATTCAGTGACATTTCTCTATCTATGAGTGGATTTTGATTTGCCATATAAATATATGGCATTACATAAAAGATAATAAACAATATTAAAACTTATAGGTAATAATGTCAAAACACATATAGAATTTTTTCGTTTGGGTGTTGTGAAACTATTATACAGTAGACCGTTTTCCTTCACTAGTCGACTTCTAGCCCTACTGATGAGTCAGTATATGACGAAAAAATCTTTTAATGGAATAAATTATTCAAACTTGGATTTTAGAGTAAAATTGTTCTTAGAACAGCAAGGTGTTCTTGATGTTATATCTGAAGATCCTCCTGCTTAAACTAATTCAACTAAGTATGAAAAATTCAAGAAGTAAAGCCAAAATGATAATTATACAGAGTGTAGCCGTTAATATACTGGAAATGGTACGGACGAAGGTCGTTACCAAGGGAATAATGCAGATATAAAAGAGAACATATTCTAAGGTAGTTTTGCAAATTGAGTGTTATAAAATATACAGGGTGTACTTCGTTAAATGCATTTTTGAAGGATTATGATCAAACCATATGTGGGATAAAGGGAGCTGGTGGTAATATAGATGAAAATGAAATAATTTTACAGCTACTCTCTGCAATGTCAGATTCTTATCAGACAGTAACAACAGCGATAGATATAATGTTTTGCCAAAACCAGGCTACAATAAGTCTAGATTTTGTCAGAAATTAATTATTGATCGAGGAAGCACCTCAAAATAAAAATAAAGAGGAACTGAAGCCAAATGTTGCATTTGCCGGTCAGAATTAGTGAACCTTTATATAGAGATGCGGAAGATACGGAGGAAGAACTGGAAATTTCTCTGAAAACTTAAATAAGAAAGCTGCTTTTCCATTTAAATGTTATGCATCTAATGAAACGGGCCACAGACGCTCAGAATGCCCAAAAATAAGAAAACAATATTATTGTGTTGGTTTTAGTGGAAATAGATTAGGTGCTCATCTGTATACACAACAGAAGACGAAGAAAGTCATATATATTTTTTGAGACTTGAAGAAGAAGTATGTGATAAAAGTGTGTGTGACAGAAAATAAATTAAGTTCATTTTGGACAGTGATGCTACAAACCACTTAGTACGACGAAGTCTTGAAAACACGTTGAACAATGAGAAAAATGTACATTATAAAATAAATGTAGCAAAGCCAGGTAAAAATATTCTAGCAAAGAAATAGGAAATATTAAACTTCAGACTAAAAGAGGAAGGTTAATTACAGTAAAAAATATATGTGTATGTAAAAATCTTCTCTCCGTTCGAAAATTGTCCCATTTCTTTTCAGGTAATTTTTAAAGATAAGATTTATACTAAAAGACAATGCTTCAGGGAAATTTATATGTTATATCGCTGTGGCTAGTAAATGAAAATGCTGTTGCTAATGTTTCATTAGAAAATCAGATGCTACTTTATGAAGTAGAAGCTTTCTATGGAGAAATGGGTCATTCATATCGTATCCTCTCCCAGGGGTGTGTGAAGTAAGCATAAAAGGAAATCCAACCCGCTTGTCATTTAAAAATTGTCGAAGATGACAGAAAAACCAAACGTATTCTGGAAATTATACCAAGCAATATATCTGGTCCAATCCAACAACTTACTGTGGTGAGCGCCATTTTATTACAAAAATCACATTTGCTGCGGCTGATTGTTTGATAACAATTATTCTAACGAAGTCGAAGGAACATTACCATGTAGGGTTAGGAACGAAAAGCCCTATCTTTTTACTTATAAATTTATTCGATAAATATCAGAACCTAAGCATTTCAACCTACAAGGCCATCGTAAGAGCATACTGAAAGAAATTTAATAGCGAGTTGTATTAAATAATAGATAATAAATAATATTAAAATTTACAGGAATAAGGTCAAAACGCATAAACACCAAGTAGGGTGTTTTCTCTTCTTTAAGTATCCTAGTTTTAGTTCTGTTAATATAATAAACAGATGCTCTAACGACTTCAGTCCATAATTCTTTATTCAACTCAGAATCAAAAACTAAACAACGTGCTTTTTCCATTATAGTTCTATTAAAGCGTTTAGCCACTTTATTTTGCTGAGGATTACCTATAAGCAACTGTATATTGTATCTTAATACCTTTTTTTTGGCAAAAATCTCTAAACTGTTTTGATGTGTATTCACCGCCATTAGCACACCTGAGTTTTTCTATACGCATATTAAACTTTGGATTAACCATTGTCACATATTCCTGAAACTTTAGTTAGAGCCTCACTTTTCTTTGACAAAGGGTAGCATGTTCAAAAATAAGAAAAGTGATCAATAAATGTAATAAAATAGCTCTAACCACAGTACTAAGTTGCTGGATTTATTAGACTACATGCTTGGTATAATTTCCAGAACACGTTTGGTTTTTCTGTCATCTGCAACATTTTCAAATGACAAGCGTGTTGGCTTTCCTTTATTGCTTACTTCACATACCCCTGGGTGAGGAGACCAATATAAATTACCCATTTTTCTATGATACTTCATAGAAACAAGGGTGATTCATATTGGTATTTTTTAATCACTTTGAATGACTCCCACGGCAACACGAACACTGAGCGCTGGTTCCATAGTTACAAAGAATCTAAAAGGTACCAAACCCAAAATTAACTTTAGGCAGACCACCAAATGTAAATCCAGGGACTTTCATAAAAAGTTTATAATGAAAATATATTTAAAAAAAACAACATTTTTGAACCTGTTTTCAACAAATGTACACACCGCTCTCTTTTCAATATGGGCACTTGAGTTTATTAAAAAATAACAAGAGAGTCGGCGGCTGCTGTCACAAACGCTGGGAAAAAAGGATTAATGCACTAACTTTTTATCTCTTCGCATAGTTACAGTCACATAGTAAAATTTAGAATATTTTATTGTAAGAAAGTTATTCTTGTCTATGTTATTTATCTCACAAAGTTACTTTGGTTAGTTAATTCTTAATTAAAATTTAAGCATAATCCGACATTAGTTGACCGAATAAATTAGACATAACTAAATAACCTTGGGCAATACCAATCTAATACAAAAACATAAAAACAGCTATAACTCAAAGTCCTTCTACTTCAAATAAAATATTAGGCGGAAATTTACAGGGGATATTAAGTTTCATGGACGATATTATTGTCCCCGGACAAAATATTAAGAAATATTTAATACATTTATATAAGGTATTTAAAAAAGTACACAATATGGGTTAAATATAAATTAAAACAAAGTATTTTTTTCAAAAATCTATCAGTTATCTAGAAATTTTAAATGAAACCATATAAGAATATTTATTTAAATAAAAAATAAATTAAAATTTAAAAAAAAACTGGTGAATACCGCATGTCGATATCTTAGTTTACGCCGAAGATACAAGAAATTATAGTATCAAATTGGCCATCTAAATTTACCACTAGGAAGAATTTGGCGGCAAAAATAAAATTAACCCCCTATCCTTCCAGAAAATTGTATTGACTCTGTCAGCAATTGTTGAATTTTGGAAGCACTCAATATATTGACAGCATATCAAAAGCTTCGCAGTTTACAATTAACATTTTTGTACCACAAAAGCATTAAAAAACTCGATAAATGTTTCATATGGTTATAAACGTTTCCCAACTTTTTTTTCTATAAATAAAGGGTTTTAATTGTTTGGGACAGCTTTTTTATTTTTGTTTTAAGGCCCACTTTATTAAACAAAGATATTCTTGGTTAATTATTACTAGTTGTTATTCCACAAGGATATTAAAGCAAAGGGTCACAGTCTTTGAAGCACAAATAATGCCCATTATTAGCTCCAGTGTAAACAACTTTTCAGAAAAACACTCGGGGAATTCGGAAAATTTTTATAATTTACTTTTGTTGTTTTGTGTTAATTAGACAAGGACGTCAGGTTGCGTTCGAGCGTTCAGAATGTGTTTTTTATTGAGCCCTTTTTGGGACGGCCGTGTTTCACATCTGTTTGACGTTTATCAGTACCTGATTAATAGCTGTCATATAATGGTTGGTTTTCAGTGTTTCTGTATTAAATTTAAATATTTTTGAGTAGAAAAAGCAACTCGACATAGTTAGTATAAAGTGTGCGGTAAATAAACATTATTTGACGAAAATTTGGCTGGAAAAGGGTGAAGTTCAACCGGAACTTCAAAATTTGTAGGTAACAATGTTGTGGCTGCAAATTACTAACAACTTGGTTGCCCAATGTTTTTAAAAATTCACTTTCTCGATTCTCATTTATTATTTTTTTCCTAAGAATTTGGCACTGTTAACGATCAGCAGGGTGAAAAGTTCCAGATATCGGGACAATGGAAATTCGGTACAACTGTTGGTTTTTGAGGAGAGAAGATGTGATCCTCCATAAAAGGAAAACATAGAATTAGTGTGCTTTAAATAAATATTTTTGATGTTTGCTTTTCCTTAGATATAAATTATAAAAATAGGCTATATACACGTTTAAAAACTTATAAAAATCTTTTTTTTTAGTATATATTAAACGGTACGCCTATTGATCATCGATACTGCAATCGCATAACAGCCAAAGCAACTATTAAACCATTTACACACGTAAATAAACAGTTGTGTATGAAAATAAATTATATATATTGAAATTACCATTTTAATTTTATTTAATCAAGGTATGTAAAATACTTAGCAATTTCATGAATATTCTTGATATATTCAACTTGAAAACTATCATATAAGAAGGTGCTATCCAATAGTTATGAAAATACGCTTACGCTAATTATCAAATAATTTTATGCTTTACATACATGGGTATGTTTTAAATTTCTGTATTATTTTTAAAGCATACAATTATTTGATAATAAGCGTAAGCATATTTTCATCGATGTTGGTATGGATCAACATCGACTTAAAATCTACCTATTGTGTATTTGGAAGGATTACCTACAGCTAGTTTTTTTGTAATCTAAAACTGCTATATTTAAGTTTTAGAATGAAAATATTTATTATGAAGTGACAAAATAATTTTTCATGTTCTGTAAATGGTAAATTTAAAATATTTGCTGACTAAGTATTATTGGTACTTGGTAAATTTAAAATATTTGCTGACTAAGTATTATTGGTACTAATACCACGACTCTTGGTAATAATTATTTTATCATATTAGGAGTATACATCCATCTATTAACGACCTTTAAAATTCATTTGGAAATAACGAAGAAATTTGAAACATTGTTTAGGGCGTTAAATTGTCTAAGGTGTAACATTTTATTTCCCACTTTTTTATATTATTAAGTAGGTAGCTCCCAATTATTAAATAATTCATATTTTTTGTGGAAATTGCATTTTCGAGGACGATAAATTTCGTCTGTGAACTTTTGAGTCACGTCCATCGATTGTATACTTTGCACAAACGAGACATCAAATTTATCAGCTGTTAGAATGACACCAGAAACAGACTAAAAATAAAAATAAATGGAGATTCTACATGTAGAAATTTGTTTATTTTTCGTAAATAACAGGCGTCAAGCTGACATTTAGAAAGGGAATAGAAATACCGGGTCCATATTTTTTTTAAGTCGATATTATTCCCACTATACTTGATCAGGCGTTAAATGAGTTGGAATTAGGGTGTTATATTAATTTTTTTACTAAAATTCTTCGATAATTGAACCAATAGATATAAAAATAAACAAACTTGTTTGGCTCAAACATAAATGGGGGGGGGGGGGGGCAAAGGGAAAATTCCCTTCTGTCTTGCCATATTATGCATTTTGTCGTCAGAGCAAAGGCAAATGATAGAAAAAATGTCCATTTTCATTTACTATATATTTTCTGTTAATAGGAATAATTCATATTTATAGCTATAATTTACTAGCATCAAACAATATTATCGAATAGTTTATTAGATTATTGTAAAAATATATTTATTATATGGCAAAAAATTTTGAGTTATTAGGTTCTTTGTCTAAATAATGTACTAATAAATAAAATAAACTAATCCGTTTACCCAACAATTAATAAATGAATCATTTTTCCAGATTTCGACAATAATAAAAATAAAATCTGGAAACCCATCTTTTAATTGTCATTTTGACAATGCAAATTTTGAAATTGAAGATTTGAGAAGATTTATTGAGTTTATTAAGCATTTCTACTAATTTTGCAAGTTTAAATTACTATTATCATATATATAACACAGCACCAAAGCAGTGTGACGGCTGTGGAAAATTTGACAAAAATAGACCAGAATCGTGATTTTTGGGGTAAGTACACATTTTTTATTTTTCATTGGCGTGGATCGGTGAGTTTTTATACATTTTTTTTCTACTGAGCTATGTCAGTAGATTAATAAATGTCCATTGTAAAAAAATATTAGATATGGGTTTGGCTAAATATTTAATGTACCTGTGGTTTTACCGTTCTTTTAATTATCTACACAAAAATAAACCTATAAATTTAAAAATATATATTTTTAGTTGGCTCAAAATTACTGAGAGAAGAAATGCTTACATTTAAAAATTATATAAGAACGAAATATATGTTTCAACCAGTTTAGCAAAAACTGTTGGGGGGAACAATACCTATTTAATACTTGTGAATATTAAGAAAGTAAAAAAGGAGAAATGCAGCAAGAAATACCCAAAAAATTCTCAAGTTTCATATAGATTTCAAAAAACGCTAACACTATTTCTGCAACTTAAACAAATATTTAATAAATTTTTAAAAAATGCAGCATATTTTAGGCTTAGTTAAATATTTTGTTATAATATTTATGTAGGTAATAAAATTTGTTAATATGAATTATTCTAAATTTTTTTAAATTTTAACTTGTTATTGTTTGTTGTATAATAAAATCAAGTATAATGGTTAAGGGTTCCTTATTTTAGAATAAGTTATCATTTTACATTTCTTTTTTATCAATATTTAATAATTTTTTCATTTTATTCAAGAAAATGCAAAATAACGGTACCTTTAAACCAATTTCATATAACCTTCATAATATACAGTTACAAGCTTCAAACATTTTATTTATCAATATTATTAATAAATTATTAAAATCGAAAAGAAAGCTTTGGTAATTTTGATAATTTCGTTTTTTGCTAAATTAATAATAGTAGATTCTGTAACGAGGTTGGAATGAAAATTTGATTCGAGTGAAAGATTTCGAACGCAAGCGTACCACGACTACCACGAGTATCGAATTTTCATTCTAACCGAGTAGCAGATTATATTTTCTCCACGACCAAAAATACTATTCGCAATATTTGTAATTTCACGTGGAGTATTATCCAGTTCCATATCTGATTCATCCGATTTCTCACTCATATTTTGACTTGCACTAAAATTTGTCTTCTGACATTGACAGTTTCGAAATTCATGGCAACCTATGTCGTTTAGATCAATTACAGAATATTCATTCCGTATCTTGTTATGGAATGAAAATATACGCAAAACGCATGAAAATCAAGTGTTTCAGAATAAATATTTCAACTCAAGAGGGAAAATTTTTACATTCTATTATCAAAAATGATTTTGGAATTATTGTATTCAGTAATGGTCGTGGAGAAACAATATTTTTTTAACTGTAAATTTTGGAACCACGCTATTTGGCCGCTCTATGGAAATAACTATAATAAAACATTAATTTAAAAAAATGTTATTGCTTGCAACGTACTAGTTAACAAATACCTAGAATAATTGCTCTCTATAGTTAATGAAACAAAATTCCTTTTCTTATCAAAGTAGATTGTTTTTTAATGACCTTTTTCCAGAAATGAAAACTGCTGCGACCAATAGGATTATGGGGAATATCAAATGAAAATATATTTTGGCTGGAAAATTTGTTGCCAAACTGTATAAATTATTTTATAAACAAAGATTTTCTTTTCTTGATAATGAAATATATCTTCAATGTAACTGATTTTTGTATATTATAATAATGTAATGTATATCTACTAATCATAAAGTAGAATTGACATAACTTAAAAATTGTGTCAATTTTATTACAAATAATAGGCCTTTACAGAAAAATATATTAAGGAATGTTATGGTATGATAATTTGGCAATATATATCAAATTTTGTTTGAGCCAAATAATTTGCCTATGTTCTTAAGTAAACGCTGGGTCTAATTATACAGGTCGTTGCTAAAATTCTTCCTAGCCGTCCATTTAGATATTATAATTAACTATCAATTATTTAATTTAAGCCCCTTTTAAATTATATGTGTGTTCTTAACCAACGATACCTATTTTATGAAAATATCGTTTCAATGCAGCAGATTTCATAATATTTTTTCATATATCTTGGGCTTAAATTCCTAAATATCGACTAGCGATTTTCTCCAATTTTATTCGTTTTTAATATATTTTCTATTTAAATCATTATTTATATATGGATCTATTTAAAATCCTTGAAAAAAATTGAAAAATTTGGCAATTGCGTAGTATAGCGGCTAGGGATTAACAAAAAAATGGTATATATATTTTAAATGTTACTATAGGATAAGCAAGTGACACCAAGTTTGTTAAGGCAAACCGGAGTTTTGTAAGTAATTCTTTCAAAGAAGGTTCCCCCTTCTACCGTTAGTTTATATGGCGAGAAGAGAAAAATCTATTAAAGTAAAGTTATATCGAATAGTCCAAATAATAAAACCCTTAATTAACATAACCTTATTTGGCATATTATCGATAAAAATCCTATAATTTTTTTGGTCATAAATATGTTGAACGCTTGCTAGCGGTCAATTTAGGAACTTAAAAATAATTTTCAGCAATTTTTCCTAATCGATTTTGACATCATTTTTTTTTATTATTTCAACAAGTTGGGACAAACGGTTCCTTAGATATGGCCGGCGTCCATCCGGTACATATTTTAATTAAAATTATATTTTCCTACCTCTATACGGGGTGTCCGGTAACTTATGGGCCGTAGAGTAACTGAAGATACTAGACATCAAACTAAGCCGATTATGTCATATAAGTTTTTTCGGATTGTCACTTTTTTTTTATTAATTTAATTATTTACTATGTTTTTTATGATGTTTAAAGGAAAATATCTCGAAAACCGTTAGAGATATTAAGATCAATCAAGTACACCTTTTTGACTCAGAAAATACCCTTTTTAAGAAACTATAATTAAAAACACCTAATATCACAGGTAAGAAAAAAAATCATTGATTTATGAAGCCCAGTGTATGCGACTAGCGCCCTCTAGTTTGAAACTTAAAAATTTCTACAAATTCTTATTTCTTGCTCATAAAAACATAATATTGCCAACTTTCAATTTGATTCATTTAACCGCCGTTTTAAAATTATGGCTTATTTTCGAGAATAAACTTTTACTTTCAACTCATGTCTAGAACGAGTAACAATCCGAAAAAACTTATATGACATAATCGGCTTAGTTTGATGTCTAATATCTCCAGTTACTCTACGCCCCATAAGTTACCGGACACCCTGTATAAACAAGACATTAATTAAAAGTATATATTCAAATTCAATAAAATAAATATGCGAACTTGATCAATAAAGGTTACCCGCGTTAAGTGTTCATAAAAGCTAGTGCCCTATTATTTCTGCATACTATTTAGATTTGTTTTAAACAAAACTTAATGTATAAGCATTTCAGACCAAAATTAGTGCTTTTATTAATTTTTACCTGTAGCTAAACCCTCCATCTTCTTTGGTCTCTGCAGATTGGTTAACAATTGGAATAGGGGTTGATCCACCTTGTTGATGGGATGTTTGTAGTGTAGCAGAGGCATGCTCTTGAGGCCTACCCAATACTGGCGATAATGCTAATACCAAAGTCATCTAAAAGTTATAAGACATTATGCACATGAGTTACAAAATTCTTAACATAATAAATTTCTTAATTTTAAAGTTTTGTTATCTTTGTTTTAAGGAATAATAAAGTTATCAAAAATACTAAAAACCGAACACATACTTGTTGAAAAAACTTTGTTCCCTCTGGTACCTATTTTCCCTGTACATGTTTAAGAAAAACTTTATTTAAATATTGTCTAACAATTTGAGAAAATAAAGCAACCAAAACAGGAATAACATATTATCACTATAATCGAATTCAGGACTAACTTCCTGAACTATAATCTGTTGAAAACATATTTCAATAATAAAAATCTTTCTAGAGTTTCACAAACCTTTTCCAGAAACAATTAAAATCACGGCGGGAAAGCTGCAAGTTTAAAATCATGAGGCGAGAGCCTGCATTTTACATATTTTTTATGTAAAAAATGTAAATTTACATAACGTGAATCATATTTATCTACAAGCAAGAACTTTAATAGATGATGGCATTTTTTGATATTATATGGTTTATATATTTACACATGTAAAGATAGGACAAAATTACACTATAAATAGATAAGGTCTTACCAGAAAAACCAACATAACGAATATTAACAATGAGAACCTAAGAACTATGATGTGTGAGGTGCAATAGATAACTTAACATTTTTAATCTAACCTTATATACCGCCCCGTTCGTTAAAAATACATTACAAAAATGTGATATAATAGTTACTGGTGCTAACAAATTCAACCTTAGTTTATTTACAAGTATCAAAATAAAATAAATCTAGAAATAATGTTAAACAAATATGACATTCTGCATATGAGAAAGTGAAGAAACATTAGTAAATACATAAAATTGCCTCATCTACTGAACATCCTTGGAACCTTTTAGAAGTGTATCTTTAATCTGATTCAAGATAACATCGAATGATTTTCCAGAAAAATAGCAATACACTTTTTGGAAGGAAAGAAATAAGAACACAAAGTCTTCCGCCACTGTTATATTAATGAAATATTTTTGATTTAAAAAATGTCTCTACATGTTTCAAATGCAGAAGCATTCATCATCAGGAGAATAAATGAAAAAAGAAGAAACTAGTGGATATCACCTTACGGAGCATTAAAATTGTAGGTTAGATGGAAAACGGTTCAATGAGTGGAACGGTGAGAAAATCATTACGCACGTTATATTGTGAAAAAGAAAATTAAATGGGTTTGAGGCTTAGGGCACTATAAGAGTTTAAATGTAGAATGAAAGATTTAAATTAAATAGAATGGAAACGAGAAGAATCATTTGAGAAAAAAGAATAATGGACTATTCATTTCAGAAAATATGGAAAAAGAAGTGAATGTAAGTATGAGGAAGATACATATTAATAAAATGTAATAAAAAATTAAGTGGTAGTTCAACTTTATAACTAGAACTTTGTCAACATTTCTTTTAAGCCGTTCCGGAGATACCGGGCTTCGAAGTTGGTGATTTTGTTATCATTAAATTAACAGAAGCTTTGAGATTAGAAACTCACTTTTTTTTGGATACGTAATTTTTCATGGCGGAGCCACCCAGGCTATTGTCATATATGTCAGATGTCAAAAAAATGACAGATACGACGCGATTTTGAATTTTTTTAAATGGCAACCCACATTTATAATTACATCACTGTATTGCATTTCGCGGTTCGATATCAAAAATATATAGTTGTCGATATTTAATTATAACACTTACGGAAATATGACAGCATCAAAAACTGTAACGTAAAACGTAAGTACACTATTCCTATGTACTTTGTTGTGTTTTAAATAATGTTTGTGCTACCTATGTTTTTCATACCTACGTTTGATGGGTCCTTTGACCAATATTTGTTCTTTCAGGACAGTTTTAACTCAATTATATAAATTTTAAAATTATAAAAATTTCATTATTTACGATTATCTTTACAAGGCACTGCAGCGAGCACAATAAAATCTTTACAAGTTTGTGATGCAAACTATACTATTGCTTGGCAGCTTCTCACTGAACGCTTTGAAAACAAGTCTTTACTTGTTAATAACCATATCAGATAACTTTTTAACTTACCCGCGATTACAAAAGAATCGCATCAAGGTCTCAGACAGCTTCTTGATGATACTCAAAAACATTTACGAGCATTGGAAGTTTTGAAGCGTCCAACCCAACACTGGGATGATTTAATTATTTACCTAATCACTACAAAACTTGATATCAATTCAAGACGTGCTTGAGAGTCAAAAAATGGTTCAAATACATTACCAGAATTGGGCGACTTATTATATTTCTTAAAAGCGTTGTCGCGTACTGGAATCCTTGAGCAATTTTAATGATTTTTTAAAACAACAACAAAAACCTTTATTGCGCCCTCCGTCTGGAAACAATCATCCTAAAACCTTTCATTCCCAGGCAACCCCTATAAAATGTTACTTATGTTCCTAAGAATGGCTGTCCTGAATTTCTAAAACTTAATTCTTTAAATAGATTAAATACCGCGAAACGACTAAGGAACTTTTTCGATTAAAACTTGATTGGGATGAATCAATCCCTGCCGATCTTTACACCTTTTGGTGTAACTACTGTTCTAAATTAATGTAACTCAATACTTTAAAAATATCTAGACATGTAAAGTGTTCAAATTTAGTTTCAGTGCAACTTCATACTTTTACTTACTGAACTCACTAAAAAGATTAATTCATCTACTACCTTAAATTTCACAAACATTACTTACTGGTGTGACTCTACCATTGCTATTTCTTGGATTATTACTTCCCCACACATTTCGTTGCCAATACAACTTCACAGATTCAAAACTTGTCTAAGCCTGAGTCCTGGAATTACATTAATACCGCTGATAATCCAGCAGACCTACTCTCAAGGGGTGTAAGTCCGTTATGTCTTACAAATTCTGATATTTGGTTTCATGGCCCTCATTGGCTTACACTTTCCAAGGATAAATGGCTCTTTTACACCCACGACAACAAATTATGATTTTGCTAGAAAATATCCAGCTATTTTGCCTGCAAACCATCATTATTTAATACTAATTGCTCGTCGTGAGCACCCCTAACTTTTTACACGCTGGCCCACAGGCACTACTTGCCTCAATAAGAGAAAATTACTGGCCAATTTCCGGTCGTAACCTTGTGAAAAAATTGTTCATGAAATATTTTCTGATAACGGTTCCACATTTGTGGGTGCAAATAATAAAATTAAAAAATTCTTTGATAAACACAATGACATCATATCTGAAGGTCTAGCAAACGATGGAATAAAATGGAATTTTATACCGCCACGCGCCCCCCATTTTGGTGGTCTCTGGGAGTCGGGCGTCAAATCAGTAAAGCACCATCTGAAACGCGGATTAGGTAACGCAGTTGTTACTTATGAAGAGCTTTGTACCGTTTTCTGTCAAATAGAGACTTGCCTCAACTCACGACCACTCTATCCCCTTTTCCATGACCCAAACGATACTAATCCTCTTATCCCCTCACACCTGTTGATTGGAGCATCATTAACCAGCATACCAGATCACGACTTCACGAGTATACATGAAAATCGTCTCTCTAGACTTCAACGAATGCAACAGTTAATACAACACTTCTGGTCAAGGTGGACCAAGGAATACGTTTCAAACCTTCAACAAAGGGTCAAATGGAAAGAAAATTGTCAACAGCTACTCTTATGGTCTTGGTTAAAGAAGATGAATTAAAATGAATGTTAGGACGAATACTAACTCTTCATCCTGGAAGCGACAACATAAACAGATCAGTGACTGTTAAAACTACGAATGGTGTTATAAAACGCCCAGTTGTAAAACTTTGTGTTCTTCCAATTATGGACTAACAATTGTAATCAGTGACCACGTGGTGCGCAGGACCCTATTATTGGGCATTTGCGTGCAGAGCATTTTTGCTTGAAACCCTTCCTACAGGCTTCAAGGCTGGGGACTATGTTTGTGCAACAGCAATTGTGCCAGTGCGCCCCTGCATTATGTGTGTGTGCGCACGCGCGGAGAGTTTACCACGACTGCGCGACGAAGTGGTCCGAAGCGGGATGATGCAGCTTGCGGCCAGCGCGAAGGAATAACCACCGCCCCGTGACAGACATAACCAATAAGTCGAGAAGAAACAAAACCTGAAGCGTACACAAGACTTTAATTTTATCTAAATTCTAAATGTAAGGTACATCAAAAATAAACAAATAGTGAAATTCTCAAAAACCTTTACTTTTCCCCTCCAAACACTAAGATAGGGAGGTGAAAACAATTTTTCTCTAAGAAGCTTCGTTCCAATGCTAGAGCCTCTTAAAGTAAAGTGACCATCCGTCCCGATTTAGGCGGGACAGTCCCGATTTTGAGCCAAACGTCCCGATTTAACAGGCGTCCCGCTTTTGTCCCGCTTTATAACAAAATAAATTCGGTGAGTACGGCCACAGAAGAAAAACATAGTAGGTACATAATTAAATTAATATTTTTATTATCAAAAAAAAACTTATACTAGGTACTAGACATCAAACTAAGCCGATTAAGTCATATAAGTTTTTTCTGTTTGTTACTCGTTCTAGAAACATTGCCATAGTTTAACGGGGCAGTTTAAAAATCTAATTTTTCCTGCAAGAACCCTTGTTTATAAGTAGTAACTAAATCAAATAATTACTATTTAGCCTCATTAATACATTAAACATACAATGAATGAATTGTATTGAAAAGACAAATTGTTTATTTTTAACTTACAAGCTTTCTGTTGTTTTGAATCTTAAATTCCCTACACCTATTCCAATTATTACATCATATTATCATTGACATAAAAAATAGGAATAAAACATTGTCTCAGTTATACTTCTTAAGGGGTACACAAAATGTTACAAAAGTTGAGGTATGACACTTGAAGAATCTATTCACCGAACTAAAGATTTTTATACACTGACATCAATATTTTCAACCTATTATACTATGAGTAGTGGAAATGGTAAAACATGTTAAAGTTAGTGATACTGCATAAAAAAAAGACAAATTTTGAAAACTTTTAAGTGTTCAATTTGTTGTTCCAAACATCTCCAGTCCTTGACTTATTTCTGGACATTTCCTACAATATTTAAAGCACAAAAAATATGTATACCGCTTTAACTAAATGAAATTTTTATTTACCTTTGTTGGTTGTTTGTGATGTAAATAATTTTCCATCATTTTCTACTATTTTAATAGGGGCCCCAATCAAACTTAAAACTTTCTTAAATGGTGAATAATGAAGAAGAGTATAGGCACATAAAATTAGATTACAGAAGCAAAATTATTAAGATTTGCAGAACAAACTTTAACAAAATATTTAAGGTTATGACCCGTATTCTTGTCAATTTCTTTCTCTACAGCATTGCCACAATATCACTTAAAGTTTAGAGCGTTGTCACTGTTAAGCAAATAGTTGCGAAGAATGTTATTATTTCTAAAAATATTTTTATCGCGAATAATAAAACTTTTTAATAGAAAGAAAACTTATCGGCAAGCGGACAGGGTAGTGCGTCTATCTTTTGCATTAAAGTACACAGGGACGCCAAAGGTAATGGGTTCCCTGAGGTACAGGTAGACAATGACAGGCTGTTTCGTCCTTGTTGAGACTCATCAGAATGCCACACTCTTAAAAATAACATGATATGGATTACTAAAATTTGGTTCTGACAACTATTTATTTTCGTAAAATCGGACTCATCCCAAAAATAAGTCTGTACAACCAAAAAAAATTGTAGTTATTAAACTGCTGAACTAATTAATAACATTAACCAACCCAACCTACAAATTTTAGTTGTCACAACGAAATTTTATATACGGATAACTAAATATTATATGGTACCCCTGATATTAAACTATTAGTTGACACAACTAATGTGTAAATATAGAAAATTTAATTTTTTCTTTCGAGGAAATAGTGGGTTTGTTCAAGCTTTGAGTTCTCTTTGTTTCGTCGGATACTAGCTCTACTGATGAGTTTTGATATGACGAAACGCGTCTAGGGATGGATCTGACGAAATAAAGACAAATTCTTCTTCTGTAAATATTATATGTTATATGGTACTCCTATTTTTTAACCATACCTATTAGTTGTCACAACTAATGTGTAAATATGGAAAATTGATTTTTTTTTCTAGGAAATATTGTTTTTGTTAATGAGGCAATCTACAAATATTGTCAAAGCAATCATTTACTCGGGCCAAACTTGAAATTTTCATAGAGTAACAATTACGTATGTAGTCACAACATTGTGTTAATTATCTTTTTTCTGTACTTTCTAATTGTAAGAAAGAAGTTGAATCATAAATAAGAAATTTTTTTATATTTTTGTCATTGCAGATGCACATTAGAAAGTTTGAATGAACTGCTTATAACGCATGGCAATATTAGCAAGTTGATTTGATAGAAATAATTTAAAAAAAAGTCTGTTTCATTTCTAAAAAAAAAAATGTCATATGTAATTTATACTTAGTAACGAAAAATACTCCTTCCTAGAGTCCCCATTTAAATAAAAAAATTGCCTTGATATTACTACTCTATTAGGTATGCGTAAACTAATTGGAATAAATGGTTTCTTTAAAAAAAATTATTTCCAATGTCCTTATTCTCTCATGTTTTTATAATACATACTTATGCAATACAAAACAGAAACAATAGATTTTTAACTTATTTTAATCAACCTTTTGGGTTGTTTAATTGCTTATAGATTTGAATTCTTCTTATTTAAATTTTCTTATCTGCAACTGCGATTATTAAAAAACAAAAAATATACCCTGGACTTTCTATTTAAAATATACAGCTATATGAAATTTGTTACTATTGGTCAGATCAAAAAGTCATCAATATGACTTTCTTTTATAGAAATGAAACATAGAACAAAAACAAAACAAAGAAATATTTTTAAGTTATTTCTCATCGGGTCACCTTGCCATGCTTTATAAAAAGCTTATTTAAACTTTCTGATGTACAACTGCAATGATAAAAAGTGAGTACAGCGATGCCGTTAGTTAGACACATGAAGAATAACATTACTTGAAATGAAAAGTTAGTTCTGGTAACTAAGAATGCATCTTAATCAAAATTAACAAAATGATCGGAACTACAAATTCATAATGTGTTATTACAACAAGCTTAATTGATAAATACAAGTTTGTAGGAACCTTGATGTAAAATTTAAATAAGATATATACAGAGTAAAATTCAGCTAAACAAAATATTTCATTGCGCTAATAACCCTAGGTGGTTGATGCGCTTTTTTGTAAATAAAAAAAAAAAATATATATATATTTTATTTCTGCCAACTAATATGAAAACAAGATATTCTCTTTGACCTGATGTCTTTTCCTAACTAAAAATAGTTATTTTTGGTAACGTAAACATGAGAACAAATAAAAATTAGTACCAAATACAAGTCATTTTTAAGAGTGCATAACCTGTAAGCAATTCCCAATACAGCGAAAATATATTTTCAAGATATTTTTAAGAATGATGGAAACCTAGTTTCGCCGTCTGTTGGAATCAACTCAATGCAAAAGATAGTCATCAGATGTGGACACGAAAAGCACGGAAGGCCACACATCCAGTATGGGAAACATTTTTTGCGCTTTCCTACACATCTCTACGGTTTTATAGATTCAAATTTAGATCGCGTTGGAGGCGCCCCCTAGGGAAATTCCATTTAGTTAAAGCTTTACACATTTTTTGTGCTTTTAATATTGTAGGAATTGTCCAGAAACAAGTCAAGGACTGGAGATGTTTGGAACAACTGGGAAGTTAAGTTTAATGTTTTTTTTATTTAAAATGAAAGGAAATAATATGTTTATATATTACATTTAACCCAAGAACATTAACTCATTAAAGGTTTTATTTTATAAACACATCAAACATGAATACATAAATTCTTCTGATCTTAACTTCGAATTTCCATAAGGTCTGATTACATGTCTTATTGCAAAATTGTTTGCTAAGAAGGGTAAATAAATAAGCACTACGAAAATACTACGTGGGAAATAGCAAATGTCTTAAACATAACCATCTGGCAACCATTAGGGTAGAAATCAAGATGAGGGTTTTAAGACGATAGCGAAAAAATATTTTTCAATGGAAACATTTTAAAATAACATCTGTAAAATAAATTATATTTTCAGAACATTAGGAAGGCCACAATATTTAAAGGAAGTCTTTCAGAAGATTTGGTATAACAAGATAACTTTGGAGAAATATTTTTTGCGGCTATACAGAGTGAATCATGGTAAGTGGCCTATTAAACAATCTCCAAAAAGGTAGATTTATGTTATTAATACTTTAGCAGTAGACATAATCTACGCTGAAATTTATTGAAGATAAATATATTTTATCATTCCTGTTACTTTCGATTATATCGATTGACACAATAGTATTTTACGTTACAAGGCCGGTAGGTGACTTATTACAGTATGAGTTGGTTTACGGACGAGGCGACGTAGGAGCCGAGTCTGGAATATAAACGAGTGCTGTAATAACACCTAACGGACGTGTATCGTATGATATTTTATTTCATTTTGTCATTATAATCCTTTTTAAAAAGATTTAATAGAAATGTTTATTACAAATTTTAAAATATAAATGCGACTGTCGTTTGCTTGTCACTGCCAAATAGATAAAATTATAATATTTGAGTAAAGAGTATAAATATAGTTTAAACAAAATAAAAATTACTAACTTTAGTTAAGCAAAATATTTAAAAAATTGTAAAAGAGAGTCTAATCTGTAGTTGCGTAATATTTTTCATTTACTAAAGTTGGTAGAAAAAATACTTTTACAAGTTAAAGCATCTACACAAAGTTATTTAGTATCGATATTATGAAAACAAAAAAAAATTACTAACTTTAGTTAAACTGTAAAAGAGAGCCTATTCTGTAGTTGCGTAACATTTTTCATTTACTAAAGTTGGTAGTTGGTACAATATGTATACTTGAACATTTTGTTTCCTATAATTTTAAGTGACAACTTGTCAAAAATCCAAAGTAAAATATCATTATTTCTAAAAACAAAAGATGGTTGCTAGGCAATACATTACAGTACCTGACACTGTAATGTTCCACTTACCGGCCGCAAATGAGTACATGGTAAGTTGATTTACTGGACAAATGAAATAAAGTTTTCTAAATTATTATTATTGATGTATAAATTAAAAAAATTTAGTTAAAATAGTAATATAAAAATTAATTAGGATTTAATTTATCATTTAACTGACAAATCGAACCTAAAAAACCACTCCCATTTTAACTGGAAACTTTTAAATTGTAAATCGCCATCTTCATTCGATGCTTAAATACTATAGAATATTCACGTTTTAATTGCATTGTGATTGTTTCTAGGTAATATTATTTGATCAATAATCGAGAAAAGTACTCAGCTGCCATGAAAGATTTTTGAGGATATGGCGATTAACGCTGACGAGTCAATGTATTACGGAATTTTGACATTATTGGTAATTGACGGTAGTGCATAGAGCTGACGTTGTCGACCATGTTGGACACCGTTGCCAAATTTCAATTTTAGGACTGTCGCCCGGTTCTGATGACACATTATGACACGTGCTTGTAGGGTAAAAATAAGGACATTATGGTAGAATTACCAAATCCATTACTTTACCTTTTATTATAGGAGATGCTATTATCGCACACCGGAATGATGAAGAGGAGGTTAAAAACATTTTAAAGTCAATTTCTCCCAATGAAAATTTATTATTCTCTAAAATATTTCGCGTGGGTCGTTACTCTGCCTCTGCAACACGTCCCCGCCCAGTAAAGATCGTTCTTAATAATAAATTTGAGGCGCGAAGAATTCTTAGATTGAAAAAGGGGCTTGTCAATACAAAGTACTCCAAAATAGTTATCAAGGATGATAAAACACCTCGTCAGATTAAGCATCTTCAAGAAATTCAAGGTCAGCTAGAAGAGCGCTTAAAAACTGAAAAAAACTTGACCATTAAATATATAAAGGGTGTTCCAACCGACGATTCACAAAACCAACGATCCTAAATGTTCCTATCTTTTATACCAACATCGCTTCATTGCGTGCAAAATTTAACGAACTCTGTGCGCTAATTAATATTAAAAAACCCGGAATAATCTCTATAACAGAAACTTGCTTAAAACCTACTATTCTAGACGCTGCAATCGCTCTGCCAGGCTATACTGTTTACCGGGCTGATAGGGCTGATCAAATAGGCGGTGGTGCATGTATATACCTTAATAATGACATATATTGTGATGCTATTGTAACTACGGTTAATTTTGACTCACCTGGAATAGAAATCGCATGCGTTAAGATATCCAAAACACCATATAGCTTGTGTTTTTCATCAATTTACAGACCCCCCGATACTTCTGCCGATAACACTAATAAACTTCTGGAAAATATAGCTATAATTTCAAAGCTGTGCAAAGATGTTATTATCACTGGTGATTTTAATTTCCCTGAGTTGGTCTGGCCAAACCCTGCTGAGGATCAAAATCCTCTAGTTGAAGCTTTAAGGGACAATGGGCTTGTCCAACTGGTGACTGAACACACAAGATTCCGCAAAAATCAAAACCCATCCACACTTGACTTAGTCATCGTGAGCGATCCTAGTTTGGTGAGCAAAATTGAATATCACTCTCCTGTGGGAATTTCTGATCACATTGTGCTTAATTTCAACCTACAATACATAAATGCAAGCTCCAAGAAATGCCAGATCCGCTATTTTAAGAAGATAGATTATTAGCAGCTTAGCTATAATATCCAGCACATCGATTGGCCCAATATGTTTTTAAACAAACAGGTGGAGGAGCAGTGGGGCCTATTTTATCAGACAATAACTAGCCTTGCTAGCCTGTTCTCCCAAACAGTTGCTGTAAAATGCATTCCTAATAAACCTTGGATCAACCTCAGAATTCTTAACATGATCAAACAAAAAAAAAGTATGTGACAAAAATACATGCGTAGCAAAGATCAATCTGATTATAATGCTCACCGAAAATATTCTAATCAACTTAGCTGGAGCATAACTCAGGCAAAAAAGTGTTTTGAAAAAAAGCTCATTTCTTCGACTGATAAAAAAAAGTTTTTTAGATACGTAAGAAATTCTGTCTCTTCAACTGTTTCCTCTCCCCGTGTCAATGATATGAATGGAATTCTGACAACTAGTGATCTCGAGACAGCATCCATATTTGCTGATTTCTTTAGTACTAATTATTCCACTGACAGCGGGTTGCACGAAGCAAAATTAGTTATGTATGGATAAGAAACAAAATTTATAAGTTGTGTGGCAAAGCATACTTCGTTTTGGTGCGACAGCGCCTAAAATACGGAAAGAAATAGGTTAGAAGCTGTCAGCACGCTGTCAGTTGGAAGTGTCAAAAAGTTTTCGAAATGTTTACATAAAATGTAAATTGGAATAAAGCAGAGTTTTTTAAGTTTTTTTAATAACAAATTATGAAAATACCAAAAGCATATCATGCAAAGATAAAAGGGAGAATTCTAACCAAAAACATTGATGATTAAAACACGAAGTAAGTAGGTACCCACAAGTTATAATAATAAATAAGGTTTTTTCTTAAATAGTGGACAATGTGACTAGCTTAGTTTATATTTACATAAAGTATATTTTAAAGTTAGCATAAGATTAGCTTTTCACAAAAAACTGTAACCAGTTATTTGTTATATTTATATTTTGCATCATATTTTAGCTGCTCAATTATGAACCAAACCAATGATAAAATGTATGCAACGTAAACATAATATAATATGCAGAGGTAAATTAATATGAAGAAAGCATAAATTGGCATTGATACGCATATGGCTCGAAAAATTGAAAACATTCTCCTATCCCAGAACTAACATTAAAGTATTATCTTAGTAAGGGAATAAAGAAAAAGGTGCATTTAATATTACAAATATACATGCATGCCAGCACTTTTGAAATAAGAAATCATGCTCCCACAGGTAGGTAAATGTACTTAGTTGAATTATTATAGCCCATTCTTTACTGATTGTTCCGATATACCTTCCCACCTGAAATGCTTCAGTCTCCAGTACCAGTTTTATCGTTAACATATTACAATAAATTATAAATTTGAAACACTTTAGAAAATGTTTTTTTTCAAATTAGTTTAAAAAATATAATTAACAGTTATTTATGTCTATTGTTTTATACATTTTTTATATCACTTTTTAATGTTTAATGTACTGTCTTATTCTTAGCTTTATTTTGATAAGCCATTGCAGAATAATTTTTGCTAGAAATAAATTCACTTTATAAATTCTAAAATAATTTAATGACATTAAAATAACACAATAAAATTGTCTATAGTTGCCAAAAACTGCAACAACTGTTTGAGAGTGCGGCCTAACTTTTTACACTAGTCCCTTTTAAAGTTTTTTTCTGTTTATGTATATTGTGGCATTTTGAGTAAAACATAGATCCAAAGAAAAATCTATAATACCTCTTTGATTGAAGTTCGAAGTTGACTTGTCAACCTATAGTGCTTAAAATATTTTTTTAGTATCGTTGATTGGTTTAGAGGCAAAAAACTGACATCTATTTCTTAAAACATGGCTTTTTTAATATAATACAACAGAAATTGAACTGAACTGAAAATTTAAGAGCCAAGATAGTTTAAGGGTGCATCACTACGGCACGAGACAACTGGAAGTTTTGCAGTTGCCCAAACCACATACTTCTCTGGTAAAAAAATGCCATCTTTTATAAGGGAAAAAAGTATTCAACCACTTACGAGAACCCCTAAAAAATTAAAATCATCTCTGAAAGGGCTTTTGCTAGAGAAAGCCTACTATACCGTTCCAGAGTTTTTAATTGTTTTGTATCCCTTGACCATGAACTATTAGTTCTAACTGACTTCTCTTTTTTAACCTTTGACTGTTTTACTGGTTTTTGTGTTGTTAAAACTTTGTATATTTCTTATTATATTATATTTCGATCATATCGTACAGCATTGGCATTGGCCATTAGCACTAAGGGTACCTATGTTTTGTGATGATATTATATGTATAAGTAAATATTATAGTGTTGCTTTATTACTTTGTCACCAAGAATGTATTCTTTGGACAATAAAGGATTTTAAGGTAAAAGTAAAGTTAAAGAAATAAAACTGAAGATATATTTTTACTTTATATAGGCCCCACTCGAGGCGTCATGAGTCAAAGGAAAAAAAATCAAAGTACAAGTTATCCACAAAGCATATTATGTAGATATAATGAACAAATACTGCAGTGAAAAATAATTACTATGTAGTTTATTTTTTTTTTAGTAATTATTTTAATTTTTTGTTTTAGTAAAGATCGTTCTTAATAATAAATTTGAGGCGCGAAGAATTCTTAGATTGAAAAAGGGGCTTGTCAATACAAAGTACTCCAAAATAGTTATCAAGGATGATAAAACACCTCGTCAGATTAAGCATCTTCAAGAAATTCAAGGTCAGCTAGAAGAGCGCTTAAAAACTGAAAAAAACTTGACCATTAAATATATAAAGGGTGTTCCAACTGTTATATCAACCGACGATTCAAAAAACCAACGATCCTAAATGTTCCTATCTTTTATACCAAAAATCAAAGTACAAGTTATCCACAAAGCATATTATGTAGATATAATGAACAAATACTGCAGTGAAAAATAATTACTATGTAGTTTATTTTTTTTTTAGTAATTATTTTAATTTTTTGTTTTAGGCATTAAACAGTTACACAGAAAAATGATAGAACTGGAAATAAAGCAGTTTTAAAGGATCATTTCTTAAATATTCAGTATGAAATGTTTATACGTATGTTAAAAAAGTATTTGTTCATGATTAAAAAAAATAAAGTTAAATTTTTAAGTGACAAAAAGAACTTTGGTTTTTATGAATAAAATATTTTGCAAACCTTACACGATCATTCAGGCTGAGTGTCAGGCTTGATAAAGAAATTACAGTAATTTTACCGATTGTGTAAAGTAAGAACAAATTTTAAGAATTGATTGCAGACTGATGTAAATTTTCATTAGAAGTAAAACTGAGGCGGGAATAAGGATTGATTTCACTCAGGACTGTCAGTCGGAATGAAATCGTACAGGCTCTTCATTTCGCTTTTAAGGGTAGCGTTTTTATACCTTCAAATTTATTTTAGTTTTTAAAGTATGGGCATATAGGTGCTTAAAAGTAGGGATGCTCGATCGATATACGATATTTTTGAGTATCGATACAATACTGTGTATCGATCAAATGGTATCGACAGATCATGATTCGAACAACTCGGTAGGAACGCGAATGATACTTATACTTCATACTTTTAGAATGATACACAGTAAAATGTATCGATAGTCATTATATTTATCGAGGACCTTTTATTTTTAAAAGTCACTTTTGATAAGACAAGGTTAGGAGCTAGTAGTTAGGCTTTTTTTATAGAACTCACTGTAATAGGAGGTTACGTTTATTATAGGTTATCGATATTTTGATTTATCTTTTTCAAATCGATACTTGCTTGTATCGATACTTCTGGTGTATCAGACATCCCTACTTAATAGAGGAGATGTCACTACAGATCGGAAAGAAGTTTTGGCAACAAGAACATTTTTTTAGAGGTTGCTTTAACCGGGAGAAGAGTTTTTCCCAAAAGGCCATGTGCAGACGAAATTTGATTCAGCACTTGAATAAAAAATTGGTAGCAATCGTTCAGTGGCGGGTGCCAGGATTTTTGGGATGGGTGGGCACAAGCGGGCCCGATGATTTGAAGGTGGGCGCTTTCCGAAAAAAAGGTCAATCATCGTTCTCTTTTTAATAATACCGCTTCCTTAGTCATCAAAAATTTCATAGTCAAATACCCCTTCCCACACAGCAATTCCATTACAAAAACGATTTTCACCATTTTGGGTGGGCACCCGTGTTTGTAGGGTGGGCCAGTGCCCCCCCTGGCGCCGCCGCTGTATTACAAAAGTACTGTTGTGCTCTGATTGAACTTCGATTTTATTCCCTTTCTTATTTGATTTTATTAACATTTTTCGTAACACTTTCAATAAAACCCATGTAAATGTTTTGAAAATGCCATTTCTTTTTTTTTTTTTAAATGGGTATGTTTACTTTTCAATTCAAATGATACAGATGGCAATTTCTATAGTTTTAACTAATTCGACTAAAAAATTTCTTCTAAAGGTTTTTTTTTAAATTAATAGAAAACATGACAATTTTTCACAGATCAATTATACAACGAAGAGAGCCTCCCCCCCCCCCCCCCCCCCCTCTGAAAATATTTGTCTGTACGCCCATATCTCCTTAATCAGAACCGATTCAATTTTGTTTTGGGCTAAACCCCTAAGATACCGGCACGTACTGCCTGTTGGAATATGAGAATATTCAACTCACGCGCCCTTTTATTTTCTGTGCAATGGTCTGTCAATTGTCTTTTGTTTTAAAAAGTAACAAAAACAAAACAAATTAGGTCGAGGTTTTTTTCGGTTTTTTAAATTTGGGATAAATTCGCGAGAGAGAGTCCTGTGACAAGAAAAAAAATTGAATATGAGTGCCTTCACTTATTTCCTGATTTTGCCTTTAAAGAAAAATATTGGGGACTGTCTGTTTCACGAGATATACAAATTCCTGAGCAGGTCCTACAGAAAACTTCATGGGCATTTATTTATATATAAATACGTTTGGAAGTGATGAAAACTAGAAAACATGTTTGTTTAAAACGTCCTATTTGGACACAGAAGGGCAATTAAGAAATAATCTGCTGTAATAAAGTTAAAATATTGGAAGGAATAATCAAAATCAACAGTTTCACTTAAAACCTAAAAGGGGTTATTGGAATCTGTGACTATAATATTGGTTTTATAAAGTCATAAATCAGGTAGGTTGTTAGATCATCTTAGAAAAATGAATTATAGAGAAATTAGAGGTTAATTTTATAGTTAATCGATCAAAAAAACCTTAAGCTAATCATATTATCCAAAATTATAAGTAAAAGTCCTAAAAAATTCCAATAATATTGGAAAATACTTGAAACCCATAACTTTAATCAGTGTATATCGACCGATTAAAGTTATGTGTTCGTTAACTAACGAAAGTGATAAGAAACAAATGAAAATGTGGACATCTGTGTATTTTTAGTGGCATCTGCCAACTAACTGTCACTTTTTTTCTAAAAATTATGTTGACAGTGCCTTAAAAAACAAAATTTATTTGGTTGCTATGAAAAGATAACGGTAGTTATGGAGTTAACGATCGTTAACTCTAAAAAAGCTTTGTGCAACCCACTGTGAGCCTCCCGGTGCTTTACCTCATTCAAATATGACTTTTAACAACCTGGTTATTAACTCAATCAAGATAACACAAGTCAAGGTGTTCGAGAAATTGAGTGAACTTCCAAACTCCTCTTCTGCTCCAGGCGGGCTACCCAATTCTATTTTAAAGGGATGCGCATTTGCCTTAAGCACACCACTGTCTATAATTATGCAGAACTCACTTGATTCTGGAACTCTTCCGATTGCCTGGAAAACTGCGACAGTTATTCCTGTTCACAAGAAGGGGGATAAATTCCTTGCTGAAAATTACCGACAAATAAGTCTCACTCCATCCGAGGTGAAAATCATGGAAAGAATTTTGGTGAAAGAGTTGCTGGATTTTCTGTTAACCAATGAAGTTATACCTCAAACACAACATGGATTCTTGCCAGGTCGATCGACTACCACTAACCTTCTAAAGTGCCTTAATGATTGGACTTTCTCCCTTGATAGAAACTTACCGATTGATATCGCCTACCTTGACTTTTCTAAAGCCTTTGATAGGGTACCAAAACGAAGATTGCTGTATAAACTGAACAGCTGTGGTGTTAGAGGCGATCTTTTGCGCTGGGTAGAGGCTTTTTTAAAAAATCGTGAGTTTTCCGTTAGGATAGGTAACAGTATGTCTCCGCTGCGTCCAGTTTTGAGTGGCGTGCCTCAGGGATCGGTCTTGGGCCCGTTATTATTTTTGGTGTATTCAGCTGACCTTACCAGCGCACTTCAGGGCAGCACAGTATCAAATTATGCAGATGATACTAAATTATATTGTAACCCGCTAAAGCAAACTTTGCAAAATGACTTAAATATAATAGCCACTTGGTGTGATGCTTGGCTCATGCCCCTAAATGAAGCAAAGTGCGTGGTTATGCATCTCGGTCGTACAAATCCTAAGTTACAGTACCATCTTAACAACGTTGTGCTTATGAAGGTCAATCAACAAAAGGACCTCGGGATAGTGATCATCAGTGACTTATCGTGGGGTAAACACATTGATAATGCGTGTAAAAAAGCTAAACAGTCTTTGTTTTTAATAAAAAAAATATTTTCACGTCCTGATATCCGGACTAGCTCTTTAATTTATAAAACTTATGTCCGCCCAATTCTTGAATTTGGGTTTGGTGTTTGGTGGCCTGTGTTAAAACAACAAAAAGACCAAATTGAGAAAGTGCAGCGATTTGCCACTAGGATGCCGTATGGTGTTGTAAGACCAACTTTTGAGAACAGACTGATAATTTTTGGACTCATTTCTGAAATGGATAGATTGGTGCCGGGAGATCTTATCCCTACATATAGGATACTTCACAACCTATTCTCTGTTGATTTAAGTTCCCTTTTCACCCTTAATACAGACAATCGCTTGCGAGGTCATCGATTAAAGCTTCGACGTGAACATTTTTTCACACGAGTCCAGGAGTTCTTCTTTTCCAACAGAGTATTTAATCTCTGGAATATCTTGCCTGATGAGGCTATTGATGCGGACTCATTAAACATTTTTAAAAATAGAATTGACATTGACATGACTCTTTTTGCAGACTATTAGTTTACATTTATTCTCACTCATTTGTTAACCTTTTAAAAATTTACCATTGACATTTAGCGATTCGATATACTCAAGACTATTAGTTTAAGTATAATAGAGTTTATAGGTTTTCAACCTCAACTCTTCTTTGTAATAATAATAATAATAATAATAATAATAATAATAATAATAATAATAATAATAATAATAATAATAATAATAATAATAATAATAATAATAATAATAATAATAATAATAATAATAATAATAATAATAATAATAATAATAATAATAATAATAATTATAAAATAACAAATTGTTTAATATTCTTGGTATAAGTATTTAAGAGTGATTACCACATCACGTCTGACAATGAGCATAACCCATGACTTAACCTTGTTATGGTGTTCAATATTAAGCAGGAACTTATAACAATAATATTTAACAATTTGTTATTTAAAGAAGATTTTCATTTCGCCAGATCCATCTCTAGACGCGTTTCGTCATATCATGACTCATCAGTAGAGCTAGGATCCGACGAAAAGAAAAGGGATCTCGAAGCTACTTAAGGCAGCACTTGGTGGGACACACCAGTAAGATGTGGCACGGAGCGCCATCTGTGTCGTTGTTAGACACTCTTGAGCATACCAGCACCTCTAACAAACTTATAGAAATAAGTAAATGTTAAGAGGAAATCGCCTGTAAAGACATTCGTCACAATTACAGGAGTCCCGCTAGGCAGCGCTAACTCACATCGGTTTATTAACCGAAAACAATGAGTAAAGAAGAGATTTTCCTTTTCATTTCGCCAGATCCATCTCTAGACGCGTTTTGTCATATCATGACTCATCAGTAGAGCTAGGATCCGACGAAAAGAAAAGGGATCTCGAAGCTACTTAAGGCAGCACTTGGTGGGACACACCAGTTTTGTTATTTGTTATTTTATAATAAAAGGTAAAATAATGGATTTGGTAATTCTATAATATTGTCCTTATTTTTACCCTACAATAATATATTTGGTAATTCTACCATAATGTCCTTATTTTTACCCTACATGCTTATTAGGAGCTGAAATTGATGGAATTCCTAGTTTTTTGTGTTATTTCTGACGTACTACTTTGACCATCCTCTCAGGTATGGGTCGCTAATTTTTGTGACTAATTTCCTTTTCATCTGTACAATATATTGTATATTCAATTGTATATCTATCGTCTGAGTTCTTAATATTTCATAATCTACGGAATGGAAACTGTCCTGCAACAAACTTTTTCGTTTGTTATAACAGTTATCAGCATTTGCTTAGGTATTTATTATTTTCATAAAATCTCTGATTTAATTTAATATTAAACTTTAAAATTAGAATACTACGCCCCTCTATTCACGGGCAACGCAATTTATATTTTAAATTTAAACTACGAGCGCCCCCTGCTATAGGAAGTAGAAAGGTCTCGGTATCGATTTTATTCCTTGGTGCTTAGGCAACAACTTGTGGTGCGCAACTCGTGGTGTATGACTTGTTGTCTAGTCATTGGCTTTATTTGACTTGGAGGAACAGCTGATATGATAGGTATTTTTCTACAACTTTTGTGTGATTTTTTCTTTTTAAAGCTTGCTATTCAAGATTTTCAAAAACAAAAATGGTAACAGAAGAGAATAATTTCGACAAAAAAATATAGAAAAAGAACCTTGGCCAAATGAAGGTAAATAAAATTATATTTTTTTTTCTTCCACAGTTATTTACTTTAATTATGTTTTAGGAATTCAATAATAAGTGTAGAATTTAGTTTTTACAATTGTCATTCTATCCACATGATACTAAGATTACAAGATATGATATTTAGAGGCTGTGTCGTCTTTTTTAAGTTAGTACACCAAGAAACAGATTATTTTCATTGTGGTAACGAACAGTGGCGTGCCAGAAAATATGTTGGGGGGGGGGGGGGGGGGGCTCAGTGGGCGTAAGTAGGATTTTGCTGTCAGGATAGGACCGTCGGAACTACATGTATCCTACGATATTGCAGATAAGAAAGAAGGCGGAAATGCGCCGCAGGCGAAAAATGTTCGGGGCCATGCCCAAAGTTCGTTTAAAATTCACCTAACTACTATCAAATTTTGAAAATTAAATTATTGCCACTCCCCCTCTTACATTTGTTTTTGTAAATGTTTTTTTTCCTTTTTTCTTGATATTCCTAGCTGCCTCTTTATTTAAAATTTTTTTTTATATTTTTGAAAAATATGAATATTGGTGTCAATCCAAAATGTTAACATAAGACGTATGTATGACTCTAACCAGCGTTTTACGGGCTCGATTTTTCATGATTAAAAATAAGGTAAATATCGCTCACCTCTCAAAAATTGATGATTTTTTCAGAAATCATGTATTTTAAGAGCGTAGTTTTCGGTACAAATGCTTAGATTTTAAAATACTCCTTCTTAAATGCCGTTGTGTATACTCATAATAAAGCATTGGCGTTTCTTCCCGCTTCCCGCGCTATTTTTTATATTATAAATTATCACTCTCCATAAAAAATGTTTCAATTAAAATGTTTACTTTAATTTTTCGCTTTAAAAATAAATACCTATTTTTTTTTTGTTTCTGTTGTAAAAATATTTTATTGCATTGGGTTATATTTTTTTGAATTTAAAATAGCTCCAAAAAAGGGAAAACGGAACAGACCAGTATATAATAGAAAAATACTATTATATATTATCCTTTTTCCTACTCATTTTCCTTTAAAATTGCATCATAGATCAATATCTAAAACTATACGCGTCCAAAACCTTAATTTCTATATAACACAGGACTGTTAGAAGAAAAAGTTTAAAAACTAAAGATTTCCTGCAAGACCTTTGTAATCTAAGCCAATAATACATTATTTACGGATTTAAATAAAGAGTCCAAGCGTGGGACGAAAAATTAGATTACAATTAGACATTTATACCAGAGTCCCTAAATATGCAACTGACCAAATGTATGAGTATTATGGTTTGAGAAGAAATCATATTCAGTTATTATATTGATTACAGGTCGTTTCCAAAAAATATTTTCTGACGGTAAATATTCGAACCAGGTTATCTGGAGTTCCATAAGGCTCCATATTAGGGCCGTTACTTTTTCTAATTTATACTTCCGATCTTTAAAATACTGTAAAGTGAAAGCAAGGGCTGCTGACACACAAATTTCTGTTTTGATTTTATGGAATATTTGGAATCTGAAGAACTTTCAAACGATGACTTGCAAACTGTAACTATTCTGTATTAATTTCGTGAAACATAAAAGAAAGTATTAGAGAAGTATTACTTATCAGTTATATACGAACAGCTTCGTTCGCTGCCAGGGCCATTCCCGAGGGGACCTACAGTTTATCGTGGGTTTCGAACCATGATCCTCAGTCATGCGACACCCCCCAAGGGCTATCAACCCTTGGTTTATTGCCATTGCATGACCTACCGACTGGGGAGTGTGTACCTTCTTCCGCACCCCACGAGATGTCCGATCTCATCTGGCCTGGTTACCGGCGTGAATGGGGTGGGTTGGGAGATGATACCTTTTACACTCTTCCCTGCATTTTTAAATCCACTTAATTTCGGACATACTTTTTTTTATTGTACGTATTGTACTCCGGAAATCGAACCCGGGTCGCCGCGGTCGAATGCCAGTAGCTCTACCTCTGAGCCATTGCCGCGGTTTTTTTGACAGTTGTTAGTTTGACAATTTAAGCGACATCACAGTCCGTAGGAGTGTGATACAAAAGTAAACAATACAATAAACAACAGAATATTTAAAAAAGAAAATGAAAAACAAAATTACAAATTTTAAAAAATTTAAAAAAATTGATTTAGATACTAACTTTTACCTTTAGAGGCAACGCCAGTTGTCGATTTGCGATTTGTGGCATTTCGATATATCAATAAAAATATTAAATTATCGAATTTCCTGACCATTACCTTATTTTTAATTTCCTTTTTAGTGTTTTTAGACACCTTTGATTATGAGTAAATAATGCCTGTCAATGTCATTTATGTCACAGACAGTCTAACTGGTTAGTTATTTGTGGTTACAAATCTCTATACAACTCAACATAATCTAAACTAAAATGACATTTAATTTTAATAGAAAAATAAGTTTAAAGAGCAAATTTGGTTTTAAAACTTGTGTATTTGTGTAAATTTATTATTTTCCAGAGTCAAATTAGTTCTAGTTGACTTTGAAAACAAAGGAGAGTGCATACAATGTTAGTGTTTGGCCAGCGTTGTATTATGCCATGGTAATATTAGACCTAAAAGCCGATGTATCTTTGATGCCATAGTAGTGAGAACAAAAAAAAATGAAAATGAAGGAAAGTATAAAAAATAAGATATAAGCTGTATCTTAATGTAGGTACTTTGGAAAATTATAAGCTGCCAGTCAAATGTAAGGCTGTGCCCGGCCACTAGACGTGACTATATTGTTAGCAAAGCAACATAGCAGAATAAGAACTTTAAAACGCCTCGTACAGTCCCTAAACTGCTAGGGTCGGACACTTAGTATATCATCAGGATCAGTACAATATCCTCTTTTGAGTTCTCAATGGAAGAACTCTTGACAAACTGGCTAGCAAAACCAGATCCAGAAAAACAGATCCTCATTTGATGAAGGATCAGGAAAGAACCAGCTAAAGGTGAAACGTAAACTAGAAATAAAAGTGAAGCCCTCACACTATCCAGGACCTTGTCATTTAAAGGCTGGAGACAAAAGCCTGGAAGGAGTTGTAATCCGTGATAAAACCCGTTAGGACAGTTTTGACGACTAAATTTTTTTTAACTCCTAGAGCTACAAAAAATTTATTTCTTATTAATATTTGAGCACTTCTTATAAAATTGGTGGACCGAAATTGCGAGTCCTATGTTTCTTTCGTATAGAATATACAATATTTTAAAATTTGAAAACCGCTTTTTAAGCGTTTTAGACCTTTTGCGAAGTAAGTCTATGTGCTTTTTAACAATTAAACAAAATGCATGAAACAAAAAGGAGAATTTATGTTTTTTAATTTGTTCTTTTCTTTATTTTCGCTCAAAGTTGTGGCAGTGTGATCACTGCTGTGTGAACTTTTAATTAAAATACCATGATTGCTTTCGCAATTGCCTCCATCTGTCTATCATATTTCGTGTTTATCTACAGAAGGTAATAATACGAAAATTTAATTTATAGAGCCGTTGCAATCCTACATTCCATCGCGTTTTCGATAACATAGTTCACGAATCGAAATCCGCACTGTTTCCTATTGCTTTCGGCAAATAACAGACGATGCAAAGCCTATAGCTCGCGATGTTGTGGAAGTCGATTTCAATAATAAATTGCGTGTTGACAGAGCAAAAAATTAGGTTAAATTTTGATATCCTCAAACTTTATGTCATTTTTAAACTCTTGGTCGACACCAAAGTGTGGCTTATGACAAATAACTTAAATTCAAAATATAGGTATAGCTGGGAGTCCATCGTGTTTAAAAGAAAATCTTGTATACTTTATACAAATAAAATAAAAACTCAAATAACGCGGATTGCTAATGTTCCAAAACCGAAACTAAAAGGGAAATCCTACTTAAGATATTTTAACTTAAATATCACTATGCAAGAAACACTCTAAAAATCTAACGCGTCCGAACTATATCGATAAACTTACCGAACAATAACGTTAACTTAAATACACCCGAAAAATACCTACACTTAGAGGTTCTCGCTACGAAGACCATTTGAAATAAATATAAAAATGCCTCTGATGAGGGTTTTCTATACTACTCCAGCACGGATATCACTTCCAGTTCGAATATGATAATGGCCTTTGTAGCGTACGAACAAAAATGGCTATTCTGTAAAATACCCCTTACCAACCCTTACTAGTAGTAGTAGTAGTAGTAGTAGTAGTAGTAGTAGTAGTAGTAGTAGTAGTAGTAGTAGTAGTAGTAGTAGTAGTAGTAGTAGTAGTAGTAGTAGTAGTAGTAGTAGTAGTAGTAGTAGTAGTAGTAGTAGTAGTAGTAGTAGTAGTAGTAGTAGTAGTAGTAGTAGTAGTAGTAGTAGTAGTAGTAGTAGTAGTAGTAGTAGTAGTAGTAGTAGTAGTAGTAGTAGTAGTAGTAGTAGTAGTAGTAGTAGTAGTAGTAGTAGTAGTAGTAGTAGTAGTAGTAGTAGTAGTAGTAGTAGTAGTAGTAGTAGTAGTAGTAGTAGTAGTAGTAGTAGTAGTAGTAGTAGTAGTAGTAGTAGTAGTAGTAGTAGTAGTAGTAGTAGTAGTAGTAGTAGTAGTAGTAGTAGTAGTAGTAGTAGTAGTAGTAGTAGTAGTAGTAGTAGTAGTAGTAGTAGTAGTAGTAGTAGTAGTAGTAGTAGTAGTAGTAGTAGTAGTAGTAGTAGTAGTAGTAGTAGTAGTAGTAGTAGTAGTAGTAGTAGTAGTAGTAGTAGTAGTAGTAGTAGTAGTAGTAGTAGTAGTAGTAGTAGTAGTAGTAGTAGTAGTAGTAGTAGTAGTAGTAGTAGTAGTAGTAGTAGTAGTAGTAGTAGTAGTAGTAGTAGTAGTAGTAGTAGTAGTAGTAGTAGTAGTAGTAGTAGTAGTAGTAGTAGTAGTAGTAGTAGTAGTAGTAGTAGTAGTAGTAGTAGTAGTAGTAGTAGTAGTAGTAGTAGTAGTAGTAGTAGTAGTAGTAGTAGTAGTAGTAGTAGTAGTAGTAGTAGTAGTAGTAGTAGTAGTAGTAGTAGTAGTAGTAGTAGTAGTAGTAGTAGTAGTAGTAGTAGTAGTAGTAGTAGTAGTAGTAGTAGTAGTAGTAGTAGTAGTAGTAGTAGTAGTAGTAGTAGTAGTAGTAGTAGTAGTAGTAGTAGTAGTAGTAGTAGTAGTAGTAGTAGTAGTAGTAGTAGTAGTAGTAGTAGTAGTAGTAGTAGTAGTAGTAGTAGTAGTAGTAGTAGTAGTAGTAGTAGTAGTAGTAGTAGTAGTAGTAGTAGTAGTAGTAGTAGTAGTAGTAGTAGTAGTAGTAGTAGTAGTAGTAGTAGTAGTAGTAGTAGTAGTAGTAGTAGTAGTAGTAGTAGTAGTAGTAGTAGTAGTAGTAGTAGTAGTAGTAGTAGTAGTAGTAGTAGTAGTAGTAGTAGTAGTAGTAGTAGTAGTAGTAGTAGTAGTAGTAGTAGTAGTAGTAGTAGTAGTAGTAGTAGTAGTAGTAGTAGTAGTAGTAGTAGTAGTAGTAGTAGTAGTAGTAGTAGTAGTAGTAGTAGTAGTAGTAGTAGTAGTAGTAGTAGTAGTAGTAGTAGTAGTAGTAGTAGTAGTAGTAGTAGTAGTAGTAGTAGTAGTAGTAGTAGTAGTAGTAGTAGTAGTAGTAGTAGTAGTAGTAGTAGTAGTAGTAGTAGTAGTAGTAGTAGTAGTAGTAGTAGTAGTAGTAGTAGTAGTAGTAGTAGTAGTAGTAGTAGTAGTAGTAGTAGTAGTAGTAGTAGTAGTAGTAGTAGTAGTAGTAGTAGTAGTAGTAGTAGTAGTAGTAGTAGTAGTAGTAGTAGTAGTAGTAGTAGTAGTAGTAGTAGTAGTAGTAGTAGTAGTAGTAGTAGTAGTAGTAGTAGTAGTAGTAGTAGTAGTAGTAGTAGTAGTAGTAGTAGTAGTAGTAGTAGTAGTAGTAGTAGTAGTAGTAGTAGTAGTAGTAGTAGTAGTAGTAGTAGTAGTAGTAGTAGTAGTAGTAGTAGTAGTAGTAGTAGTAGTAGTAGTAGTAGTAGTAGTAGTAGTAGTAGTAGTAGTAGTAGTAGTAGTAGTAGTAGTAGTAGTAGTAGTAGTAGTAGTAGTAGTAGTAGTAGTAGTAGTAGTAGTAGTAGTAGTAGTAGTAGTAGTAGTAGTAGTAGTAGTAGTAGTAGTAGTAGTAGTAGTAGTAGTAGTAGTAGTAGTAGTAGTAGTAGTAGTAGTAGTAGTAGTAGTAGTAGTAGTAGTAGTAGTAGTAGTAGTAGTAGTAGTAGTAGTAGTAGTAGTAGTAGTAGTAGTAGTAGTAGTAGTAGTAGTAGTAGTAGTAGTAGTAGTAGTAGTAGTAGTAGTAGTAGTAGTAGTAGTAGTAGTAGTAGTAGTAGTAGTAGTAGTAGTAGTAGTAGTAGTAGTAGTAGTAGTAGTAGTAGTAGTAGTAGTAGTAGTAGTAGTAGTAGTAGTAGTAGTAGTAGTAGTAGTAGTAGTAGTAGTAGTAGTAGTAGTAGTAGTAGTAGTAGTAGTAGTAGTAGTAGTAGTAGTAGTAGTAGTAGTAGTAGTAGTAGTAGTAGTAGTAGTAGTAGTAGTAGTAGTAGTAGTAGTAGTAGTAGTAGTAGTAGTAGTAGTAGTAGTAGTAGTAGTAGTAGTAGTAGTAGTAGTAGTAGTAGTAGTAGTAGTAGTAGTAGTAGTAGTAGTAGTAGTAGTAGTAGTAGTAGTAGTAGTAGTAGTAGTAGTAGTAGTAGTAGTAGTAGTAGTAGTAGTAGTAGTAGTAGTAGTAGTAGTAGTAGTAGTAGTAGTAGTAGTAGTAGTAGTAGTAGTAGTAGTAGTAGTAGTAGTAGTAGTAGTAGTAGTAGTAGTAGTAGTAGTAGTAGTAGTAGTAGTAGTAGTAGTAGTAGTAGTAGTAGTAGTAGTAGTAGTAGTAGTAGTAGTAGTAGTAGTAGTAGTAGTAGTAGTAGTAGTAGTAGTAGTAGTAGTAGTAGTAGTAGTAGTAGTAGTAGTAGTAGTAGTAGTAGTAGTAGTAGTAGTAGTAGTAGTAGTAGTAGTAGTAGTAGTAGTAGTAGTAGTAGTAGTAGTAGTAGTAGTAGTAGTAGTAGTAGTAGTAGTAGTAGTAGTAGTAGTAGTAGTAGTAGTAGTAGTAGTAGTAGTAGTAGTAGTAGTAGTAGTAGTAGTAGTAGTAGTAGTAGTAGTAGTAGTAGTAGTAGTAGTAGTAGTAGTAGTAGTAGTAGTAGTAGTAGTAGTAGTAGTAGTAGTAGTAGTAGTAGTAGTAGTAGTAGTAGTAGTAGTAGTAGTAGTAGTAGTAGTAGTAGTAGTAGTAGTAGTAGTAGTAGTAGTAGTAGTAGTAGTAGTAGTAGTAGTAGTAGTAGTAGTAGTAGTAGTAGTAGTAGTAGTAGTAGTAGTAGTAGTAGTAGTAGTAGTAGTAGTAGTAGTAGTAGTAGTAGTAGTAGTAGTAGTAGTAGTAGTAGTAGTAGTAGTAGTAGTAGTAGTAGTAGTAGTAGTAGTAGTAGTAGTAGTAGTAGTAGTAGTAGTAGTAGTAGTAGTAGTAGTAGTAGTAGTAGTAGTAGTAGTAGTAGTAGTAGTAGTTTTTTTTTTTTTTTTTTTTTTATGGAGGATTAGGAATCTTCAAAAAGACCTGCAGGCGAGTGGATCTTATGTGCCTGCAGAGTGTCGGATTCATGCCCTGTCAGGAGCATGCCTACCGACTAAACCCTTCCCTCTCTTTCCTCGCACCCAAGCACCTCGGAACTGCTGGTTTAGCATACTTCAAACTGCTGGGTGGTCTCTTGTTGAATCTATTTTCCGTTTTACGTCTTACTTGTCGTATTTATGGGTTCCTATTTTCTCTTTGCCTTTCATTTCTTTCCTTTTCTTTTTTTTCCATTACACATCTAAGGAAATGCTGTATGATCCGCCACCTCTCTTCACTGTGTAGCATATTTGCCACCAAATTGTTTAGGTTTAGCTCTAGGCCCAAGATCAGGTAAGTTTCTTGTCTGTATATCGTCCATCTTGGACACACAAATACTGTGTGCTCTGGGGTATCTTCATCTCCACAATATATACAGTTTCCATTTTCCGCTGCTCCAATTCTACTAAGGTAGCTTTGGAATGATCCATGTCCTGTCAGAAATTGGGTGGTATAGTAATCTATGTTCCTGTGTTGGCATTCCATCCATGGCTGTATATTTGGTATTATTCTTTTGGTCCATTGTGCTTTCGTTTCATTATTGTCCCATTCCTCTTGCCACGTATCTAGTGTTCTTTGTCTTTCAGCTTTCTTGATGGTAGATTTTTCCCCTTCTGCCGTGTATATACGTCTTCTTTCAGCTACTTGCAGGTGTATTGGTGTGATTCCTGTGATCACCTGAAGGGCTATCGTGGATGCAGTGCGGTATGAGCTCGCGACCCTTATAAGAATTCTTCTCTGTATTCGCGTCATTTTTCCTAGTTGTCTTTTAACGTTCATGGTCTCATACCACACCGGCGCTCCATATAGGAGTATCGAATGAAGTACTCCACTCAGGACCCTTCTTTTACAGCTACTTGGGCCACCTATATTAGGCATCAATTGGGACAGTGCTGCCAGTCTCTTCTCTGCTTTTTCAATGCTCTTATTTAAATGTTCTGTGTAGGTTCCATATGTGCTTAAAACTATTCCCAGATATCGAAGTGTTTGTCTCGGTGTTATTATTACTCGCCTTATTTCAAAGGTAATATGTGCTCTGTTTCTCCCGCCCTTAAGAATAACTGCCTCTGTTTTCTCTGGAGCCAGTTCCAATTCATGTTTTTGAAGCCATCTATCTATTCTCTTTAGCGCCTCGTTTACCCTGAGGATGAGAAATTCGTCGTCCTCTGCTTTTACCAAAATACCTAAATCGTCCGCGAAACATATCTTTCTGATGTTATCTCCTAGATTTTGTCTCAAGAGGCCATCGTAGAGGATGTTCCATAGAATTGGTCCAAGTACTGATCCTTGGGGGACTCCTGCTGACATACTTTTTTCCACGCCCGCAATCTTCAGTTTTCGGTCTGTGAAATAGCTCTCTATTATATTTATAATATATTGCGAGATATTCCTTCTTTTGAGTTCCTGGATAATGTAACTCCACGTTGCTGTATTAAAGGCATTTTTAATGTCCAGCGTTATTAGGACGCACCATTTTTCTGTCGCTTGTCTGGCTACGTTAACTACAGACTCTACAGCTTGGACTGTGGATCTTTTTTTCCTGAATCCGAATTGGTCATCGGATAGTCCTCCTTTTTCTTCTAGCTCTTTTTCCAGTCGTTCCCTTATGAGGATTTCAAACAGTTTGCCCATGGTGTCGAGAAGACAGATGGGTCTAAAGGCAGATGTACTTTCCATTTGTTTTCCACTTTTTAGCAGTAGACATACCCTTGCAATCTTCCATATTCCTGGAAACTCTTGTTCCTGGAGTAGTCGATTAAGAGTTGCCAGAAGAAAATCTGGCACAGTATCTATCATTTCTTTGACAGCTTCAGGTGGGATATTATCTGGACCTGCCGCTTTTCCGTTTTTTATTCGTTTTCCTGCAGCAACTAGCTCTTCTCTGGTGAAGTTCTCTACGCCTCGGACCACCCTTCCACGGTCCCATTTATCATCTTTGGAGGGGAACAAATCTGCCACAATTTTCAGTTTTCTCTCTCGTGATATATTATAGGGGGTGGATGGGTTTTTGAGATGTTTTACAGCTATTTTATATCCATTTCCCCAAGTAGTAGTAGTAGTAGTAGTAGTAGTAGTAGTAGTAGTAGTAGTAGTAGTAGTAGTAGTAGTAGTAGTAGTAGTAGTAGTAGTAGTAGTAGTAGTAGTAGTAGTAGTAGTAGTAGTAGTAGTAGTAGTAGTAGTAGTAGTAGTAGTAGTAGTAGTAGTAGTTTTTTTTTTTTTTTTTATGGAGGATTAGGAATCTTCAAAAAGACCTGCAGGCGAGTGGATCTTATGTGCCTGCAGAGTGTCGGATTCATGCCCTGTCAGGAGCATGCCTACCGACTAAACCCTTCCCTCTCTTTCCTCGCACCCAAGCACCTCGGAACTGCTGGTTTAGCATACTTCAAACTGCTGGGTGGTCTCTTGTTGAATCTATTTTCCGTTTTACGTCTTACTTGTCGTATTTATGGGTTCCTATTTTCTCTTTGCCTTTCATTTCTTTCCTTTTCTTTTTTTTCCATTACACATCTAAGGAAATGCTGTATGATCCGCCACCTCTCTTCACTGTGTAGCATATTTGCCACCAAATTGTTTAGGTTTAGCTCTAGGCCCAAGATCAGGTAAGTTTCTTGTCTGTATATCGTCCATCTTGGACACACAAATACTGTGTGCTCTGGGGTATCTTCATCTCCACAATATATACAGTTTCCATTTTCCGCTGCTCCAATTCTACTAAGGTAGCTTTGGAATGATCCATGTCCTGTCAGAAATTGGGTGGTATAGTAATCTATGTTCCTGTGTTGGCATTCCATCCATGGCTGTATATTTGGTATTATTCTTTTGGTCCATTGTGCTTTCGTTTCATTATTGTCCCATTCCTCTTGCCACGTATCTAGTGTTCTTTGTCTTTCAGCTTTCTTGATGGTAGATTTTTCCCCTTCTGCCGTGTATATACGTCTTCTTTCAGCTACTTGCAGGTGTATTGGTGTGATTCCTGTGATCACCTGAAGGGCTATCGTGGATGCAGTGCGGTATGAGCTCGCGACCCTTATAAGAATTCTTCTCTGTATTCGCGTCATTTTTCCTAGTTGTCTTTTAACGTTCATGGTCTCATACCACACCGGCGCTCCATATAGGAGTATCGAATGAAGTACTCCACTCAGGACCCTTCTTTTACAGCTACTTGGGCCACCTATATTAGGCATCAATTGGGACAGTGCTGCCAGTCTCTTCTCTGCTTTTTCAATGCTCTTATTTAAATGTTCTGTGTAGGTTCCATATGTGCTTAAAACTATTCCCAGATATCGAAGTGTTTGTCTCGGTGTTATTATTACTCGCCTTATTTCAAAGGTAATATGTGCTCTGTTTCTCCCGCCCTTAAGAATAACTGCCTCTGTTTTCTCTGGAGCCAGTTCCAATTCATGTTTTTGAAGCCATCTATCTATTCTCTTTAGCGCCTCGTTTACCCTGAGGATGAGAAATTCGTCGTCCTCTGCTTTTACCAAAATACCTAAATCGTCCGCGAAACATATCTTTCTGATGTTATCTCCTAGATTTTGTCTCAAGAGGCCATCGTAGAGGATGTTCCATAGAATTGGTCCAAGTACTGATCCTTGGGGGACTCCTGCTGACATACTTTTTTCCACGCCCGCAATCTTCAGTTTTCGGTCTGTGAAATAGCTCTCTATTATATTTATAATATATTGCGAGATATTCCTTCTTTTGAGTTCCTGGATAATGTAACTCCACGTTGCTGTATTAAAGGCATTTTTAATGTCCAGCGTTATTAGGACGCACCATTTTTCTGTCGCTTGTCTGGCTACGTTAACTACAGACTCTACAGCTTGGACTGTGGATCTTTTTTTCCTGAATCCGAATTGGTCATCGGATAGTCCTCCTTTTTCTTCTAGCTCTTTTTCCAGTCGTTCCCTTATGAGGATTTCAAACAGTTTGCCCATGGTGTCGAGAAGACAGATGGGTCTAAAGGCAGATGTACTTTCCATTTGTTTTCCACTTTTTAGCAGTAGACATACCCTTGCAATCTTCCATATTCCTGGAAACTCTTGTTCCTGGAGTAGTCGATTAAGAGTTGCCAGAAGAAAATCTGGCACAGTATCTATCATTTCTTTGACAGCTTCAGGTGGGATATTATCTGGACCTGCCGCTTTTCCGTTTTTTATTCGTTTTCCTGCAGCAACTAGCTCTTCTCTGGTGAAGTTCTCTACGCCTCGGACCACCCTTCCACGGTCCCATTTATCATCTTTGGAGGGGAACAAATCTGCCACAATTTTCAGTTTTCTCTCTCGTGATATATTATAGGGGGTGGATGGGTTTTTGAGATGTTTTACAGCTATTTTATATCCATTTCCCCAAGTAGTAGTAGTAGTAGTAGTAGTAGTAGTAGTAGTAGTAGTAGTAGTAGTAGTAGTAGTAGTAGTAGTAGTAGTAGTAGTAGTAGTAGTAGTAGTAGTAGTAGTAGTAGTAGTAGTAGTAGTAGTAGTAGTAGTAGTAGTAGTAGTAGTAGTAGTAGTAGTAGTAGTAGTAGTAGTAGTAGTAGTAGTAGTAGTAGTAGTAGTAGTAGTAGTAGTAGTAGTAGTAGTAGTAGTAGTAGTAGTAGTAGTAGTAGTAGTAGTAGTAGTAGTAGTAGTAGTAGTAGTAGTAGTAGTAGTAGTAGTAGTAGTAGTAGTAGTAGTAGTAGTAGTAGTAGTAGTAGTAGTAGTAGTAGTAGTAGTAGTAGTAGTAGTAGTAGTAGTAGTAGTAGTAGTAGTAGTAGTAGTAGTAGTAGTAGTAGTAGTAGTAGTAGTAGTAGTAGTAGTAGTAGTAGTAGTAGTAGTAGTAGTAGTAGTAGTAGTAGTAGTAGTAGTAGTAGTAGTAGTAGTAGTAGTAGTAGTAGTAGTAGTAGTAGTAGTAGTAGTAGTAGTAGTAGTAGTAGTAGTAGTAGTAGTAGTAGTAGTAGTAGTAGTAGTAGTAGTAGTAGTAGTAGTAGTAGTAGTAGTAGTAGTAGTAGTAGTAGTAGTAGTAGTAGTAGTAGTAGTAGTAGTAGTAGTAGTAGTAGTAGTAGTAGTAGTAGTAGTAGTAGTAGTAGTAGTAGTAGTAGTAGTAGTAGTAGTAGTAGTAGTAGTAGTAGTAGTAGTAGTAGTAGTAGTTTTTTTTTTTTTTTTTTTTTTTTTTTTTACGAGGATTAGGAATCTTCAAAAGACCTGCAGGCGAGATGGATCTTATGTGCCTGCAGAGTGTCGGATTCATGCCCTTATGCAAGGCATGCCTACCGACTAAACCCTTCCCTCTATGGACCAGGTAGGTATCCTTCTTGGAACTGCTGTTGGCATTACTTCAAGGAGGTGGTAAGTTATGTTGGTGTTCGTCTATCTATGTCTGTTCTTTTTCATCTGCGATCTTCTCAGTTAATATGTCTCTAGCGGTTCTTACAACTTCTTCCCACGTATTCTTGTTTGCTAGCATTTCTCTGACTAAGTTATCTGGTGTTAAGCGAATCCCTGTAACGTTTTTAAGTCTTGTTTGTTGTTCTACCCATCTAATGCACTCGAAGAAGGTGTGTTCGGCAGTATCAATGGACCCGCAGTATCGGCATTCATCAGTCTCTTTTAATCCCAGCCTGTGAAGATATGCATTGAATTTGCCATGTCCGGTAAGTATTTGCGTCAAGTGATAGCTGACTTCTCCGTGCTCTCTCTGTGTCCATGGTTATGTTCGTGATTAGTCTTTTGGTCCAGTGTGCTGTTCCGTCTTCTGAATTCCACACTTGTTGCCATTGGTCCAACATACGCTCATGGGCAATATTCTTTACTTCTTTTCCCTCAGCTTCAACCCATACTCTTTCTTGAACGAGAAGGTCGATTGGTGGTGTCCTAGCGATTAGCAGAAGTGCCTTTGTTGATACTGTTCGGTAGGCTCGGGTGATCCTGATGGCTATTCTCCGTTGTACCCCTAAGTATTTATTTCTATACACTTTTTTCCTCATAGCCCTTTGCCATATTGATGCCCCATAGAGCAACATCGATTGGACTACTGAACAGAGGATTCTTCTATTTCCCTCGGTGGGCCCCCCTAAGTTTGGCATAATACGTCCTAGAAGTCCAATGGTATTGTTGGCTTTTTCTGTGGTATTCTGTATATGTGGACCCATTGTTAAGTTTCGGTCTAGAGTAATTCCAAGGTACTTTGCAAATTCTTTACTTTCTATGGTTACTTCGTCAACTTCGATTTGTATTGATTTTATTGTTCTTCCTGCAACTAGGACCACGGCTTCTGTCTTTTGTGGAGCTAGTTTTAATTGTTTTTCCTCTAGCCATTCTGTAACTGTATGCAGAGTATGGTTTGCCTTGACCTCAATCATTTCTGCGTCGTCTGCGGTAATGACTATGCCTATATCGTCCGCATAGCCAACTAGTGTGACCCCCTCTGGTACAGGGATTCTCAGTATACTGTCGTAGAAGATATTCCATAGTGTGGGGCCCAGAACTGATCCTTGAGGAACTCCACATGTGGTCTGCATTTGCTCATTTTCTCCTACCAGCAGAGTTCTGTCTTCAAAGTAGCTTACAATGATGTTATATATATACGGGGCGATTTTTCTTCTTTGTACTTCTTTAATTATTTCCTTCCACGGGACTGAATTAAAAGCGTTTTTGACATCTACCATTACTAGGGCGCATTTTTTCCCCCTACTATATCCAGTTCTTGCATGATCCGCGATATGTATTACTTCCCTGGCGGCGCTGATTGTGGACTTGCCCTCTCGAAAACCATTTTGTCTCTCGGATAAACCACCATTTTTATCTATCTCCCTCTTGAGCCTCCCCAGGATTACCTGTTCGAGTAGTTTACCCAGTATATTCAGTACACATATAGGTCGGTATTGCTTTGTCTCTTGTCCTGGTTTTGATACTTTTTCTATAAGTACCAGTCTGGCGGTTTTCCAGGCTTTTGGAAACTCACCTGTAATCAGTAGCTTGTACATGATCTCTTTCCATTTTTCGATGTTGCTTAATACCACCGCTTTTACAACTTCGGGGGGTATGCCATCTGGACCAGGGGCTTTTTTGGGCTTAATTCTATTTGCAGCCTCTGTGAGTTCCTCGGTTGTAATCGGGGGACAGTCATTCGCATCTACTTCCGCTTTTCTTGCTTTGTAGACTGGGTGTTTCGGGAATAGTGTTTTTGCAATTTCCATCTGCTTCTCGTCCGATAATATAATTTGCGGCTTAAGGTGCAGCTTCTTAGTGACTATTTGGTAGCCGAGGCCCCATATATTGCAATCTATTTCGTCGGTTAGTTCCTTCCAGGTCTTTTCCTTTGCCATTTTGATGGTTTTTTTAAGTTGCATTCTATCCTGAGTATATGTATCATGGCATAACCTTTTTCTTAGTTCGTCTGACCCCTTATTTGCCCTCATCATAGCCCTTCTGCTTCTCATACATTTTGCTCTAGTATCTGCAATCTCTTCTGACCACCAGTAGACCGGTTTTCTTTTTACATTATTATTTCTGGTTTTTCTTCGGAGAGTCTTATTACAAGCATTTGTTATGATGTTTGTAATGTCATTTGCATTTAGCCCCTGTGGGTGTTTTAGCAGTTGGTCATTTACTAGAGCTGTCATCTTGGGTATTGCTGGGGTTTTTACTATCCAGCCTCGATTAATGTGTCCATGGTTGTTTTTCTGCTGGTATACTTGTTGTTTGTCCTCATTTATTTCGAACACTATGTGTTGATGATAGCTGAGGTTTTCTTCTTCTAGCACACGCCAGTTTACCAGGTGTTTGGATACTTTCCTAGAGGTAAGCGTAAGGTCGATAAAAGATTGGCTGTTTCCTCTAACAAATGTTGGCACCTCTCCTCTGTTTTGTATGACTAGGTCTTTTTCAGCCACCCATTCTGCAAGGATTTTTCCCCTCTTGTCCTCTTTCTTCGAACACCATAAAGAAGATTTCGCATTAAAGTCCCCTGCAACAATAATTTCCTTTTCGCGGCTTTCTATATGTTGTCCTAGCTCCATGAGGTATGCAGTAAACTGAGTTAAGTCGATATTTGGAGATATATAACATCCATAGATTATCATTCTGTCTAGTTCTATCCAAACGAAGCCATCTCCCGTTCCTGCATTTTGGACGTTAATATTTTTGTTTGGCACGCTTATGGCCACGTTTACTTTTTTATCAGTAAACCAGTTTCCATTTATTGCTGACTTTATATGTGGTTCGGCCATAATTATTATATCGGCACTGTTCTCTTCCGCAAATTTATGGACAAGATCCATTGCTGAATAACCTCGGTCAGTATTCCCTTGTAGTATTTTGACTCCCTGGTTTTGCTTATTATTTCTGTCCATTTGAGTATTCCTTCCCTCCATTTCTAGTTATTTTTGATCTTGGCTTCCCTTAATAGTTTTTGGTAAACTGGGCATTTAGCGGTTCCAGACTTGTGTTCTTTTTTGTTACAGTCGAAACAGTATGGTGCTTTGTTGCACTGGTTTGCCTGATGCCCTTCCTCCGCACAATTATAGCATAGTTTTGCACGGCAGTCTCTTTTGCAGGTTCCACTCGAATGTCCATATTGTAGGCAGTTTGTACATCTTCCCACCGATACCCGTTCCTTTACTCTGCAAGAGGACCATCCAATCTTGATGAATCTAAGCTTTTTTAATTTCTCCCCTAATTCCTGATCTACTGCAACCGTGGCTGCTTGATTTTCTGTTCCGCAGGGTCTCATAGATCTCACCTCGATCTTACTATTTGGCGCCTCTAGCGCTGCTTCTACCTCGATTCTAACCTCATCCTTTGTAGTAACTGGGTCTATGTCGTATATATGAAAAATTCTAGGTCTCTGTTCTGTAGTGCGGGTCGAGATGTTCGGGAGCTTGTTTTCAATGGACATTTTAAGTGGTTCTAGTTTGTCTCGCCCTCCTTCTATCGTCAAGATCATATTTCCGTTTCTAGTTCTCCGGACATTTTGTATTTCTACTCCTATTTCATTTGGTTTTATGTTTGTTTTGACTTCCCTAAGCAGTTCTGCGTATGTTTTTCCTTCGGATGAGATAATTATTGCACCTGTTGTCCTTGACCTGGTATCTTTCTTGTGCTTCCCTTGGGTAATTTGTCCATCTGGCATTTCGTGCTGTTTATTTACAGTTTCTTGTTTCATACGCTTTGGTATGTGTAAAGCTACTGTAATGCTTGTATCCTCGAATATATATTCCAGGCACTTTCTCATGTAATCCGGGGTATAGCTGTCGGGTATGGGTATATGTATTCGTGTCCTATTATTCTCTATAGCAGCTTTTTTAAGCTTGTATAAAGCCCTGATCATAATTTCTGTTCTATTTCCTTCTTCTGTAGTGTCTTCCGGTAGTACTTTGAATATATATCTGGAATTATTTTCCCTATCTAGTGTAGGCATCTTGACTGTAGTGACTATGTAGGATACCCCAGGGTTCTTTAAGTCGGCCAATTCAGGGTATCTTTCTCTAAATGTCCTACCGATTCCTTTTTCCATTTTGGTATCCTCCACATACACAGCCAGGTCATCTTCTGTGCGTTGTGCGAGTGGGTTACCTTCTTCCATAGATACCTTTTCGAATACACATTCGGGCCATTTAGTTTCCGCTAGTTCGTGAAACTCTGCTAGTGAGCGTATGGTAGAGAGTTTTTTTTTAATTTTATTTCTTTCTGCCATTTCTGCAGACCCTGCCGTTTCTATTGTCTGCGAACCCTTCTCGGCAGTAACCTTTGGGCATTCCGTTTGCATAAGACCTTCGGCTTTTCCTTTTGGGTCCTCAGCAGATTCTAGGTTGTCCCCTGCCTCTATCCATTGTCTAATACTGGTGCCTTTTAGTTGAGCTACTATACTATACATTCTGGTTATTGCGTCCTTAATCTCTTTTTTTGTGTTTGGTATAGCTTGTATCACTGTGGTCATCTTACCGATTTCGATATGGGCCTGGTCAAGGAGTTTTTGTATTTTTTGTCCTATAGAGGGGTCCCTTGTGCTCTCCGATTTGTCATTTTTTTCTTTTGGGGGAGTGTCCTCCCGGGGTCTCTTAAAACGTCTTTCGTCGGATATTATGTCCGCCACAGAGTGGCTTCTAGGTCTCACTGGTGATCTTGACAGTTTTCCACTACGCTTAAATGGGGCCTCAAACAGTTGTTCGTCTTCTTTTCCAAGTTGTTTTCCTTTATTTTCTCCTTGCTTCTGTTTCTCTGTATCTTTTTTTTTAGGTTCATCCATACTAATTCCCACGAGTTGGGACGACTTATATCGGTCCAGCATGGCAGTGCGCCCTTACCATACCAAGGCTAAATATCCCCTTCGGTTAGCCACTTCCTCCAGGCATCGCTTGCGACACACCTTATCCCCTGTGTCACGCAGCTCCTCGGCACGATGGTGTTACACCTTAAGCTTGGGGTCCGTTCTTCGGTATCTCTCTTAGTCTGGCTCCTCACCCTCGACCTGTTCGGCATGGGAGGCCCTACCAGTAGCTACGCTACCGCCGACATAGTAGTAGTAGTAGTAGTAGTAGTAGTAGTAGTAGTAGTAGTAGTAGTAGTAGTAGTAGTAGTAGTAGTAGTAGTAGTAGTAGTAGTAGTAGTAGTAGTAGTAGTAGTAGTAGTAGTAGTAGTAGTAGTAGTAGTAGTAGTAGTAGTAGTAGTAGTAGTAGTAGTAGTAGTAGTAGTAGTAGTAGTAGTAGTAGTAGTAGTAGTAGTAGTAGTAGTAGTAGTAGTAGTAGTAGTAGTAGTAGTAGTAGTAGTAGTAGTAGTAGTAGTAGTAGTAGTAGTAGTAGTAGTAGTAGTAGTAGTAGTAGTAGTAGTAGTAGTAGTAGTAGTAGTAGTAGTAGTAGTAGTAGTAGTAGTTTTTTTTTTTTTTTTTTTTTTATGGAGGATTAGGAATCTTCAAAAAGACCTGCAGGCGAGTGGATCCTATGTGCCTGCAGAGTGTCGGATTCATGCCCTGTCAGGAGCATGCCTACCGACTAAACCCTTCCCTCTCTTTCCTCGCACCCAAGCACCTCGGAACTGCTGGTTTAGCATACTTCAAACTGCTGGGTGGTCTCTTGTTGAATCTATTTTCCGTTTTACGTCTTACTTGTCGTATTTATGGGTTCCTATTTTCTCTTTGCCTTTCATTTCTTTCCTTTTCTTTTTTTTCCATTACACATCTAAGGAAATGCTGTATGATCCGCCACCTCTCTTCACTGTGTAGCATATTTGCCACCAAATTGTTTAGGTTTAGCTCTAGGCCCAAGATCAGGTAAGTTTCTTGTCTGTATATCGTCCATCTTGGACACACAAATACTGTGTGCTCTGGGGTATCTTCATCTCCACAATATATACAGTTTCCATTTTCCGCTGCTCCAATTCTACTAAGGTAGCTTTGGAATGATCCATGTCCTGTCAGAAATTGGGTGGTATAGTAATCTATGTTCCTGTGTTGGCATTCCATCCATGGCTGTATATTTGGTATTATTCTTTTGGTCCATTGTGCTTTCGTTTCATTATTGTCCCATTCCTCTTGCCACGTATCTAGTGTTCTTTGTCTTTCAGCTTTCTTGATGGTAGATTTTTCCCCTTCTGCCGTGTATATACGTCTTCTTTCAGCTACTTGCAGGTGTATTGGTGTGATTCCTGTGATCACCTGAAGGGCTATCGTGGATGCAGTGCGGTATGAGCTCGCGACCCTTATAAGAATTCTTCTCTGTATTCGCGTCATTTTTCCTAGTTGTCTTTTAACGTTCATGGTCTCATACCACACCGGCGCTCCATATAGGAGTATCGAATGAAGTACTCCACTCAGGACCCTTCTTTTACAGCTACTTGGGCCACCTATATTAGGCATCAATTGGGACAGTGCTGCCAGTCTCTTCTCTGCTTTTTCAATGCTCTTATTTAAATGTTCTGTGTAGGTTCCATATGTGCTTAAAACTATTCCCAGATATCGAAGTGTTTGTCTCGGTGTTATTATTACTCGCCTTATTTCAAAGGTAATATGTGCTCTGTTTCTCCCGCCCTTAAGAATAACTGCCTCTGTTTTCTCTGGAGCCAGTTCCAATTCATGTTTTTGAAGCCATCTATCTATTCTCTTTAGCGCCTCGTTTACCCTGAGGATGAGAAATTCGTCGTCCTCTGCTTTTACCAAAATACCTAAATCGTCCGCGAAACATATCTTTCTGATGTTATCTCCTAGATTTTGTCTCAAGAGGCCATCGTAGAGGATGTTCCATAGAATTGGTCCAAGTACTGATCCTTGGGGGACTCCTGCTGACATACTTTTTTCCACGCCCGCAATCTTCAGTTTTCGGTCTGTGAAATAGCTCTCTATTATATTTATAATATATTGCGAGATATTCCTTCTTTTGAGTTCCTGGATAATGTAACTCCACGTTGCTGTATTAAAGGCATTTTTAATGTCCAGCGTTATTAGGACGCACCATTTTTCTGTCGCTTGTCTGGCTACGTTAACTACAGACTCTACAGCTTGGACTGTGGATCTTTTTTTCCTGAATCCGAATTGGTCATCGGATAGTCCTCCTTTTTCTTCTAGCTCTTTTTCCAGTCGTTCCCTTATGAGGATTTCAAACAGTTTGCCCATGGTGTCGAGAAGACAGATGGGTCTAAAGGCAGATGTACTTTCCATTTGTTTTCCACTTTTTAGCAGTAGACATACCCTTGCAATCTTCCATATTCCTGGAAACTCTTGTTCCTGGAGTAGTCGATTAAGAGTTGCCAGAAGAAAATCTGGCACAGTATCTATCATTTCTTTGACAGCTTCAGGTGGGATATTATCTGGACCTGCCGCTTTTCCGTTTTTTATTCGTTTTCCTGCAGCAACTAGCTCTTCTCTGGTGAAGTTCTCTACGCCTCGGACCACCCTTCCACGGTCCCATTTATCATCTTTGGAGGGGAACAAATCTGCCACAATTTTCAGTTTTCTCTCTCGTGATATATTATAGGGGGTGGATGGGTTTTTGAGATGTTTTACAGCTATTTTATATCCATTTCCCCAAGTAGTAGTAGTAGTAGTAGTAGTAGTAGTAGTAGTAGTAGTAGTAGTAGTAGTAGTAGTAGTAGTAGTAGTAGTAGTAGTAGTAGTAGTAGTAGTAGTAGTAGTAGTAGTAGTAGTAGTAGTAGTAGTAGTAGTAGTAGTAGTAGTAGTAGTAGTAGTAGTAGTAGTTTTTTTTTTTTTTTTTTTATGGAGGATTAGGAATCTTCAAAAAGACCTGCAGGCGAGTGGATCTTATGTGCCTGCAGAGTGTCGGATTCATGCCCTGTCAGGAGCATGCCTACCGACTAAACCCTTCCCTCTCTTTCCTCGCACCCAAGCACCTCGGAACTGCTGGTTTAGCATACTTCAAACTGCTGGGTGGTCTCTTGTTGAATCTATTTTCCGTTTTACGTCTTACTTGTCGTATTTATGGGTTCCTATTTTCTCTTTGCCTTTCATTTCTTTCCTTTTCTTTTTTTTCCATTACACATCTAAGGAAATGCTGTATGATCCGCCACCTCTCTTCACTGTGTAGCATATTTGCCACCAAATTGTTTAGGTTTAGCTCTAGGCCCAAGATCAGGTAAGTTTCTTGTCTGTATATCGTCCATCTTGGACACACAAATACTGTGTGCTCTGGGGTATCTTCATCTCCACAATATATACAGTTTCCATTTTCCGCTGCTCCAATTCTACTAAGGTAGCTTTGGAATGATCCATGTCCTGTCAGAAATTGGGTGGTATAGTAATCTATGTTCCTGTGTTGGCATTCCATCCATGGCTGTATATTTGGTATTATTCTTTTGGTCCATTGTGCTTTCGTTTCATTATTGTCCCATTCCTCTTGCCACGTATCTAGTGTTCTTTGTCTTTCAGCTTTCTTGATGGTAGATTTTTCCCCTTCTGCCGTGTATATACGTCTTCTTTCAGCTACTTGCAGGTGTATTGGTGTGATTCCTGTGATCACCTGAAGGGCTATCGTGGATGCAGTGCGGTATGAGCTCGCGACCCTTATAAGAATTCTTCTCTGTATTCGCGTCATTTTTCCTAGTTGTCTTTTAACGTTCATGGTCTCATACCACACCGGCGCTCCATATAGGAGTATCGAATGAAGTACTCCACTCAGGACCCTTCTTTTACAGCTACTTGGGCCACCTATATTAGGCATCAATTGGGACAGTGCTGCCAGTCTCTTCTCTGCTTTTTCAATGCTCTTATTTAAATGTTCTGTGTAGGTTCCATATGTGCTTAAAACTATTCCCAGATATCGAAGTGTTTGTCTCGGTGTTATTATTACTCGCCTTATTTCAAAGGTAATATGTGCTCTGTTTCTCCCGCCCTTAAGAATAACTGCCTCTGTTTTCTCTGGAGCCAGTTCCAATTCATGTTTTTGAAGTAGTAGTAGTAGTAGTAGTAGTAGTAGTAGTAGTAGTAGTAGTAGTAGTAGTAGTAGTAGTAGTAGTAGTAGTAGTAGTAGTAGTAGTAGTAGTAGTAGTAGTAGTAGTAGTAGTAGTAGTAGTAGTAGTAGTAGTAGTAGTAGTAGTAGTAGTAGTAGTAGTAGTAGTAGTAGTAGTAGTAGTAGTAGTAGTAGTAGTAGTAGTAGTAGTAGTAGTAGTAGTAGTAGTAGTAGTAGTAGTAGTAGTAGTAGTAGTAGTAGTAGTAGTAGTAGTAGTAGTAGTAGTAGTAGTAGTAGTAGTAGTAGTAGTAGTAGTAGTAGTAGTAGTAGTAGTAGTAGTAGTAGTAGTAGTAGTAGTAGTAGTAGTAGTAGTAGTAGTAGTAGTAGTAGTAGTAGTAGTAGTAGTAGTAGTAGTAGTAGTAGTAGTAGTAGTAGTAGTAGTAGTAGTAGTAGTAGTAGTAGTAGTAGTAGTAGTAGTAGTAGTAGTAGTAGTAGTAGTAGTAGTAGTAGTAGTAGTAGTAGTAGTAGTAGTAGTAGTAGTAGTAGTAGTAGTAGTAGTAGTAGTAGTAGTAGTAGTAGTAGTAGTAGTAGTAGTAGTAGTAGTAGTAGTAGTAGTAGTAGTAGTAGTAGTAGTAGTAGTAGTAGTAGTAGTAGTAGTAGTAGTAGTAGTAGTAGTAGTAGTAGTAGTAGTAGTAGTAGTAGTAGTAGTAGTAGTAGTAGTAGTAGTAGTAGTAGTAGTAGTAGTAGTAGTAGTAGTAGTAGTAGTAGTAGTAGTAGTAGTAGTAGTAGTAGTAGTAGTAGTAGTAGTAGTAGTAGTAGTAGTAGTAGTAGTAGTAGTAGTAGTAGTAGTAGTAGTAGTAGTAGTAGTAGTAGTAGTAGTAGTAGTAGTAGTAGTAGTAGTAGTAGTAGTAGTAGTAGTAGTAGTAGTAGTAGTAGTAGTAGTAGTAGTAGTAGTAGTAGTAGTAGTAGTAGTAGTAGTAGTAGTAGTAGTAGTAGTAGTAGTAGTAGTAGTAGTAGTAGTAGTAGTAGTAGTAGTAGTAGTAGTAGTAGTAGTAGTAGTAGTAGTAGTAGTAGTAGTAGTAGTAGTAGTAGTAGTAGTAGTAGTAGTAGTAGTAGTAGTAGTAGTAGTAGTAGTAGTAGTAGTAGTAGTAGTAGTAGTAGTAGTAGTAGTAGTAGTAGTAGTAGTAGTAGTAGTAGTAGTAGTAGTAGTAGTAGTAGTAGTAGTAGTAGTAGTAGTAGTAGTAGTAGTAGTAGTAGTAGTAGTAGTAGTAGTAGTAGTAGTAGTAGTAGTAGTAGTAGTAGTAGTAGTAGTAGTAGTAGTAGTAGTAGTAGTAGTAGTAGTAGTAGTAGTAGTAGTAGTAGTAGTAGTAGTAGTAGTAGTAGTAGTAGTAGTAGTAGTAGTAGTAGTAGTAGTAGTAGTAGTAGTAGTAGTAGTAGTAGTAGTAGTAGTAGTAGTAGTAGTAGTAGTAGTAGTAGTAGTAGTAGTAGTAGTAGTAGTAGTAGTAGTAGTAGTAGTAGTAGTAGTAGTAGTAGTAGTAGTAGTAGTAGTAGTAGTAGTAGTAGTAGTAGTAGTAGTAGTAGTAGTAGTAGTAGTAGTAGTAGTAGTAGTAGTAGTAGTAGTAGTAGTAGTAGTAGTAGTAGTAGTAGTAGTAGTAGTAGTAGTAGTAGTAGTAGTAGTAGTAGTAGTAGTAGTAGTAGTAGTAGTAGTAGTAGTAGTAGTAGTAGTAGTAGTAGTAGTAGTAGTAGTAGTAGTAGTAGTAGTAGTAGTAGTAGTAGTAGTAGTAGTAGTAGTAGTAGTAGTAGTAGTAGTAGTAGTAGTAGTAGTAGTAGTAGTAGTAGTAGTAGTAGTAGTAGTAGTAGTAGTAGTAGTAGTAGTAGTAGTAGTAGTAGTAGTAGTAGTAGTAGTAGTAGTAGTAGTAGTAGTAGTAGTAGTAGTAGTAGTAGTAGTAGTAGTAGTAGTAGTAGTAGTAGTAGTAGTAGTAGTAGTAGTAGTAGTAGTAGTAGTAGTAGTAGTAGTAGTAGTAGTAGTAGTAGTAGTAGTAGTAGTAGTAGTAGTAGTAGTAGTAGTAGTAGTAGTAGTAGTAGTAGTAGTAGTAGTAGTAGTAGTAGTAGTAGTAGTAGTAGTAGTAGTAGTAGTAGTAGTAGTAGTAGTAGTAGTAGTAGTAGTAGTAGTAGTAGTAGTAGTAGTAGTAGTAGTAGTAGTAGTAGTAGTAGTAGTAGTAGTAGTAGTAGTAGTAGTAGTAGTAGTAGTAGTAGTAGTAGTAGTAGTAGTAGTAGTAGTAGTAGTAGTAGTAGTAGTAGTAGTAGTAGTAGTAGTAGTAGTAGTAGTAGTAGTAGTAGTAGTAGTAGTAGTAGTAGTAGTAGTAGTAGTAGTAGTAGTAGTAGTAGTAGTAGTAGTAGTAGTAGTAGTAGTAGTAGTAGTAGTAGTAGTAGTAGTAGTAGTAGTAGTAGTAGTAGTAGTAGTAGTAGTAGTAGTAGTAGTAGTAGTAGTAGTAGTAGTAGTAGTAGTAGTAGTAGTAGTAGTAGTAGTAGTAGTAGTAGTAGTAGTAGTAGTAGTAGTAGTAGTAGTAGTAGTAGTAGTAGTAGTAGTAGTAGTAGTAGTAGTAGTAGTAGTAGTAGTAGTAGTAGTAGTAGTAGTAGTAGTAGTAGTAGTAGTAGTAGTAGTAGTAGTAGTAGTAGTAGTAGTAGTAGTAGTAGTAGTAGTAGTAGTAGTAGTAGTAGTAGTAGTAGTAGTAGTAGTAGTAGTAGTAGTAGTAGTAGTAGTAGTAGTAGTAGTAGTAGTAGTAGTAGTAGTAGTAGTAGTAGTAGTAGTAGTAGTAGTAGTAGTAGTAGTAGTAGTAGTAGTAGTAGTAGTAGTAGTAGTAGTAGTAGTAGTAGTAGTAGTAGTAGTAGTAGTAGTAGTAGTAGTAGTAGTAGTATAGTAGTAGTAGTAGTAGTAGTAGTAGTAGTAGTAGTAGTAGTAGTAGTAGTAGTAGTAGTAGTAGTAGTAGTAGTAGTAGTAGTAGTAGTAGTAGTAGTAGTAGTAGTAGTAGTAGTAGTAGTAGTAGTAGTAGTAGTAGTAGTAGTAGTAGTAGTAGTAGTAGTAGTAGTAGTAGTAGTAGTAGTAGTAGTAGTAGTAGTAGTAGTAGTAGTAGTAGTAGTAGTAGTAGTAGTAGTAGTAGTAGTAGTAGTAGTAGTAGTAGTAGTAGTAGTAGTAGTAGTAGTAGTAGTAGTAGTAGTAGTAGTAGTAGTAGTAGTAGTAGTAGTAGTAGTAGTAGTAGTAGTAGTAGTAGTAGTAGTAGTAGTAGTAGTAGTAGTAGTAGTAGTAGTAGTAGTAGTAGTAGTAGTAGTAGTAGTAGTAGTAGTAGTAGTAGTAGTAGTAGTAGTAGTAGTAGTAGTAGTAGTAGTAGTAGTAGTAGTAGTAGTAGTAGTAGTAGTAGTAGTAGTAGTAGTAGTAGTAGTAGTAGTAGTAGTAGTAGTAGTAGTAGTAGTAGTAGTAGTAGTAGTAGTAGTAGTAGTAGTAGTAGTAGTAGTAGTAGTAGTAGTAGTAGTAGTAGTAGTAGTAGTAGTAGTAGTAGTAGTAGTAGTAGTAGTAGTAGTAGTAGTAGTAGTAGTAGTAGTAGTAGTAGTAGTAGTAGTAGTAGTAGTAGTAGTAGTAGTAGTTTTTTTTTTTTTTTTTTTTTTTTTTTACGAGGATTAGGAATCTTCAAAAGACCTGCAGGCGAGATGGATCTTATGTGCCTGCAGAGTGTCGGATTCATGCCCTTATGCAAGGCATGCCTACCGACTAAACCCTTCCCTCTATGGACCAGGTAGGTATCCTTCTTGGAACTGCTGTTGGCATTACTTCAAGGAGGTGGTAAGTTATGTTGGTGTTCGTCTATCTATGTCTGTTCTTTTTCATCTGCGATCTTCTCAGTTAATATGTCTCTAGCGGTTCTTACAACTTCTTCCCACGTATTCTTGTTTGCTAGCATTTCTCTGACTAAGTTATCTGGTGTTAAGCGAATCCCTGTAACGTTTTTAAGTCTTGTTTGTTGTTCTACCCATCTAATGCACTCGAAGAAGGTGTGTTCGGCAGTATCAATGGACCCGCAGTATCGGCATTCATCAGTCTCTTTTAATCCCAGCCTGTGAAGATATGCATTGAATTTGCCATGTCCGGTAAGTATTTGCGTCAAGTGATAGCTGACTTCTCCGTGCTCTCTCTGTGTCGATGGTCTGATGTTCGTGATTAGTCTTTTGGTCCAGTGTGCTGTTCCGTCTTCTGAATTCCACACTTGTTGCCATTGGTCCAACATACGCTCATGGGCAATATTCTTTACTTCTTTTCCCTCAGCTTCAACCCATACTCTTTCTTGAACGAGAAGGTCGATTGGTGGTGTCCTAGCGATTAGCAGAAGTGCCTTTGTTGATACTGTTCGGTAGGCTCGGGTGATCCTGATGGCTATTCTCCGTTGTACCCCTAAGTATTTATTTCTATACACTTTTTTCCTCATAGCCCTTTGCCATATTGATGCCCCATAGAGCAACATCGATTGGACTACTGAACAGAGGATTCTTCTATTTCCCTCGGTGGGCCCCCCTAAGTTTGGCATAATACGTCCTAGAAGTCCAATGGTATTGTTGGCTTTTTCTGTGGTATTCTGTATATGTGGACCCATTGTTAAGTTTCGGTCTAGAGTAATTCCAAGGTACTTTGCACATTCTTTACTTTCTATGGTTACTTCGTCAACTTCGATTTGTATTGCTATGGTTACTTCGTCAACTTCGATTTGTATTGATTTTATTGTTCTTCCTGCAACTAGGACCACGGCTTCTGTCTTTTGTGGAGCTAGTTTTAGTTGTTTTTCCTCTAGCCATTCTGTAACTGTATGCAGAGTATGGTTTGCCTTGACCTCAATCATTTCTGCGTCGTCTGCGGTAATGACTATGCCTATATCGTCCGCATAGCCAACTAGTGTGACCCCCTCTGGTACAGGGATTCTCAGTATACTGTCGTAGAAGATATTCCATAGTGTGGGGCCCAGAACTGATCCTTGAGGAACTCCACATGTGGTCTGCAATTGCTCATTTTCTCCTACCAGCAGAGTTCTGTCTTCAAAGTAGCTTACAATGATGTTATATATATATGGGGCGATTTTTCTTCTTTGTACTTCTTTAATTATTTCCTTCCACGGGACTGAATTAAAAGCGTTTTTGACATCTACCATTACTAGGGCGCATTTTTTCCCCCTACTATATCCAGTTCTTGCATGATCCGCGATATGTATTACTTCCCTGGCGGCGCTGATTGTGGACTTGCCCTCTCGAAAACCATTTTGTCTCTCGGATAAACCACCATTTCTATCTATCTCCCTCTTGAGCCTTCCCAGGATTACCTGTTCGAGTAGTTTACCCAGTATATTCAGTACACATATAGGTCGGTATTGCTTTGTCTCTTGTCCTGGTTTTAATACTTTTTCTATAAGTACCAGTCTGGCGGTTTTCCAGGCTTTTGGAAACTCACCTGTAATCAGTAGCTTGTACATGATCTCTTTCCATTTTTCGATGTTGCTTAATACCACCGCTTTTACAACTTCGGGGGGTATGCCATCTGGACCAGGGGCTTTTTTGGGCTTAATTCTATTTGCAGCCTCTGTGAGTTCCTCGGTTGTAATCGGGGGACAGTCATTCGCATCTACTTCCGCTTTTCTTGCTTTGTAGACTGGGTGTTTCGGGAATAGTGTTTTTGCAATTTCCATCTGCTTCTCGTCCGATAATATAATTTGCGGCTTAAGGTGCAGCTTCTTAGTGACTATTTGGTAGCCGAGGCCCCATATATTGGAATCTATTTCGTCGGTTAGTTCCTTCCAGGTCTTTTCCTTTGCCATTTTGATGGTTTTTTTAAGTTGCATTCTATCCTGAGTATATGTATCATGGCATAACCTTTTTCTTAGTTCGTCTGACCCCTTATTTGCCCTCATCATAGCCCTTCTGCTTCTCATACATTTTGCTCTAGTATCTGCTATCTCTTCTGACCACCAGTAGACCGGTTTTCTTTTTACATTATTATTTCTGGTTTTTCTTCGGAGAGTCTTATTACAAGCATTTGTTATGATGTTTGTAATGTCATTTGCATTTAGCGCTTGTGGGTGTTTTAGCAGTTGGTCATTTACTAGAGCTGTCATCTTGGGTATTGCTGGGGTTTTTACTATCCAGCCTCGATTAATGTGTCGATGGTTGTTTTTCTGCTGGTATACTTGTTGTTTGTCCTCATTTATTTCGAACACTATGTGTTGATGATAGCTGAGGTTTTCTTCTTCTAGCACACGCCAGTTTACCAGGTGTTTGGATACTTTCCTAGAGGTAAGCGTAAGGTCGATAAAGGATTGGCTGTTTCCTCTAACAAATGTTGGCACCTCTCCTCTGTTTTGTATGACTAGGTCTTTTTCAGCCACCCACTCTGCAAGGATTTTTCCCCTCTTGTCCTCTTTCTTCGAACACCATAAAGAAGATTTCGCATTAAAGTCCCCTGCAACAATAATTTCCTTTTCGCGGCTTTCTATATGTTGTCCTAGCTCCATGAGGTATGCAGTAAACTGAGTTAAGTCGATATTTGGAGATATATAACATCCATAGATTATCATTCTCATTCAGTAGTAGTAGTAGTAGTAGTAGTAGTAGTAGTAGTAGTAGTAGTAGTAGTAGTAGTAGTAGTAGTAGTAGTAGTAGTAGTAGTAGTAGTAGTAGTAGTAGTAGTAGTAGTAGTAGTAGTAGTAGTAGTAGTAGTAGTAGTAGTAGTAGTAGTAGTAGTAGTAGTAGTAGTAGTAGTAGTAGTAGTAGTAGTAGTAGTAGTAGTAGTAGTAGTAGTAGTAGTAGTAGTAGTAGTAGTAGTAGTAGTAGTAGTAGTAGTAGTAGTAGTAGTAGTAGTAGTAGTAGTAGTAGTAGTAGTAGTAGTAGTAGTAGTAGTAGTAGTAGTAGTAGTAGTAGTAGTAGTAGTAGTAGTAGTAGTAGTAGTAGTAGTAGTAGTAGTAGTAGTAGTAGTAGTAGTAGTAGTAGTAGTAGTAGTAGTAGTAGTAGTAGTAGTAGTAGTAGTAGTAGTAGTAGTAGTAGTAGTAGTAGTAGTAGTAGTAGTAGTAGTAGTAGTAGTAGTAGTAGTAGTAGTAGTAGTAGTAGTAGTAGTAGTAGTAGTAGTAGTAGTAGTAGTAGTAGTAGTAGTAGTAGTAGTAGTAGTAGTAGTAGTAGTAGTAGTAGTAGTAGTAGTAGTAGTAGTAGTAGTAGTAGTAGTAGTAGTAGTAGTAGTAGTAGTAGTAGTAGTAGTAGTAGTAGTAGTAGTAGTAGTAGTAGTAGTAGTAGTAGTAGTAGTAGTAGTAGTAGTAGTAGTAGTAGTAGTAGTAGTAGTAGTAGTAGTAGTAGTAGTAGTAGTAGTAGTAGTAGTAGTAGTAGTAGTAGTAGTAGTAGTAGTAGTAGTAGTAGTAGTAGTAGTAGTAGTAGTAGTAGTAGTAGTAGTAGTAGTAGTAGTAGTAGTAGTAGTAGTAGTAGTAGTAGTAGTAGTAGTAGTAGTAGTAGTAGTAGTAGTAGTAGTAGTAGTAGTAGTAGTAGTAGTAGTAGTAGTAGTAGTAGTAGTAGTAGTAGTAGTAGTAGTAGTAGTAGTAGTAGTAGTAGTAGTAGTAGTAGTAGTAGTAGTAGTAGTAGTAGTAGTAGTAGTAGTAGTAGTAGTAGTAGTAGTAGTAGTAGTAGTAGTAGTAGTAGTAGTAGTAGTAGTAGTAGTAGTAGTAGTAGTAGTAGTAGTAGTAGTAGTAGTAGTAGTAGTAGTAGTAGTAGTAGTAGTAGTAGTAGTAGTAGTAGTAGTAGTAGTAGTAGTAGTAGTAGTAGTAGTAGTAGTAGTAGTAGTAGTAGTAGTAGTAGTAGTAGTAGTAGTAGTAGTAGTAGTAGTAGTAGTAGTAGTAGTAGTAGTAGTAGTAGTAGTAGTAGTAGTAGTAGTAGTAGTAGTAGTAGTAGTAGTAGTAGTAGTAGTAGTAGTAGTAGTAGTAGTAGTAGTAGTAGTAGTAGTAGTAGTAGTAGTAGTAGTAGTAGTAGTAGTAGTAGTAGTAGTAGTAGTAGTAGTAGTAGTAGTAGTAGTAGTAGTAGTAGTAGTAGTAGTAGTAGTAGTAGTAGTAGTAGTAGTAGTAGTAGTAGTAGTAGTAGTAGTAGTAGTAGTAGTAGTAGTAGTAGTAGTAGTAGTAGTAGTAGTAGTAGTAGTAGTAGTAGTAGTAGTAGTAGTAGTAGTAGTAGTAGTAGTAGTAGTAGTAGTAGTAGTAGTAGTAGTAGTAGTAGTAGTAGTAGTAGTAGTAGTAGTAGTAGTAGTAGTAGTAGTAGTAGTAGTAGTAGTAGTAGTAGTAGTAGTAGTAGTAGTAGTAGTAGTAGTAGTAGTAGTAGTAGTAGTAGTAGTAGTAGTAGTAGTAGTAGTAGTAGTAGTAGTAGTAGTAGTAGTAGTAGTAGTAGTAGTAGTAGTAGTAGTAGTAGTAGTAGTAGTAGTAGTAGTAGTAGTAGTAGTAGTAGTAGTAGTAGTAGTAGTAGTAGTAGTAGTAGTAGTAGTAGTAGTAGTAGTAGTAGTAGTAGTAGTAGTAGTAGTAGTAGTAGTAGTAGTAGTAGTAGTAGTAGTAGTAGTAGTAGTAGTAGTAGTAGTAGTAGTAGTAGTAGTAGTAGTAGTAGTAGTAGTAGTAGTAGTAGTAGTAGTAGTAGTAGTAGTAGTAGTAGTAGTAGTAGTAGTAGTAGTAGTAGTAGTAGTAGTAGTAGTAGTAGTAGTAGTAGTAGTAGTAGTAGTAGTAGTAGTAGTAGTAGTAGTAGTAGTAGTAGTAGTAGTAGTAGTAGTAGTAGTAGTAGTAGTAGTAGTAGTAGTAGTAGTAGTAGTAGTAGTAGTAGTAGTAGTAGTAGTAGTAGTAGTAGTAGTAGTAGTAGTAGTAGTAGTAGTAGTAGTAGTAGTAGTAGTAGTAGTAGTAGTAGTAGTAGTAGTAGTAGTAGTAGTAGTAGTAGTAGTAGTAGTAGTAGTAGTAGTAGTAGTAGTAGTAGTAGTAGTAGTAGTAGTAGTAGTAGTAGTAGTAGTAGTAGTAGTAGTAGTAGTAGTAGTTTTTTTTTTTTTTTTTTTTACGAGGATTAGGAATCTTCAAAAGACCTGCAGGCGAGATGGATCTTATGTGCCTGCAGAGTGTCGGATTCATGCCCTTATGCAAGGCATGCCTACCGACTAAACCCTTCCCTCTATGGACCAGGTAGGTATCCTTCTTGGAACTGCTGTTGGCATTACTTCAAGGAGGTGGTAAGTTATGTTGGTGTTCGTCTATCTATGTCTGTTCTTTTTCATCTGCGATCTTCTCAGTTAATATGTCTCTAGCGGTTCTTACAACTTCTTCCCACGTATTCTTGTTTGCTAGCATTTCTCTGACTAAGTTATCTGGTGTTAAGCGAATCCCTGTAACGTTTTTAAGTCTTGTTTGTTGTTCTACCCATCTAATGCACTCGAAGAAGGTGTGTTCGGCAGTATCAATGGACCCGCAGTATCGGCATTCATCAGTCTCTTTTAATCCCAGCCTGTGAAGATATGCATTGAATTTGCCATGTCCGGTAAGTATTTGCGTCAAGTGATAGCTGACTTCTCCGTGCTCTCTCTGTGTCGATGGTCTGATGTTCGTGATTAGTCTTTTGGTCCAGTGTGCTGTTCCGTCTTCTGAATTCCACACTTGTTGCCATTGGTCCAACATACGCTCATGGGCAATATTCTTTACTTCTTTTCCCTCAGCTTCAACCCATACTCTTTCTTGAACGAGAAGGTCGATTGGTGGTGTCCTAGCGATTAGCAGAAGTGCCTTTGTTGATACTGTTCGGTAGGCTCGGGTGATCCTGATGGCTATTCTCCGTTGTACCCCTAAGTATTTATTTCTATACACTTTTTTCCTCATAGCCCTTTGCCATATTGATGCCCCATAGAGCAACATCGATTGGACTACTGAACAGAGGATTCTTCTATTTCCCTCGGTGGGCCCCCCTAAGTTTGGCATAATACGTCCTAGAAGTCCAATGGTATTGTTGGCTTTTTCTGTGGTATTCTGTATATGTGGACCCATTGTTAAGTTTCGGTCTAGAGTAATTCCAAGGTACTTTGCACATTCTTTACTTTCTATGGTTACTTCGTCAACTTCGATTTGTATTGATTTTATTGTTCTTCCTGCAACTAGGACCACGGCTTCTGTCTTTTGTGGAGCTAGTTTTAGTTGTTTTTCCTCTAGCCATTCTGTAACTGTATGCAGAGTATGGTTTGCCTTGACCTCAATCATTTCTGCGTCGTCTGCGGTAATGACTATGCCTATATCGTCCGCATAGCCAACTAGTGTGACCCCCTCTGGTACAGGGATTCTCAGTATACTGTCGTAGAAGATATTCCATAGTGTGGGGCCCAGAACTGATCCTTGAGGAACTCCACATGTGGTCTGCAATTGCTCATTTTCTCCTACCAGCAGAGTTCTGTCTTCAAAGTAGCTTACAATGATGTTATATATATATGGGGCGATTTTTCTTCTTTGTACTTCTTTAATTATTTCCTTCCACGGGACTGAATTAAAAGCGTTTTTGACATCTACCATTACTAGGGCGCATTTTTTCCCCCTACTATATCCAGTTCTTGCATGATCCGCGATATGTATTACTTCCCTGGCGGCGCTGATTGTGGACTTGCCCTCTCGAAAACCATTTTGTCTCTCGGATAAACCACCATTTCTATCTATCTCCCTCTTGAGCCTTCCCAGGATTACCTGTTCGAGTAGTTTACCCAGTATATTCAGTACACATATAGGTCGGTATTGCTTTGTCTCTTGTCCTGGTTTTAATACTTTTTCTATAAGTACCAGTCTGGCGGTTTTCCAGGCTTTTGGAAACTCACCTGTAATCAGTAGCTTGTACATGATCTCTTTCCATTTTTCGATGTTGCTTAATACCACCGCTTTTACAACTTCGGGGGGTATGCCATCTGGACCAGGGGCTTTTTTGGGCTTAATTCTATTTGCAGCCTCTGTGAGTTCCTCGGTTGTAATCGGGGGACAGTCATTCGCATCTACTTCCGCTTTTCTTGCTTTGTAGACTGGGTGTTTCGGGAATAGTGTTTTTGCAATTTCCATCTGCTTCTCGTCCGATAATATAATTTGCGGCTTAAGGTGCAGCTTCTTAGTGACTATTTGGTAGCCGAGGCCCCATATATTGGAATCTATTTCGTCGGTTAGTTCCTTCCAGGTCTTTTCCTTTGCCATTTTGATGGTTTTTTTAAGTTGCATTCTATCCTGAGTATATGTATCATGGCATAACCTTTTTCTTAGTTCGTCTGACCCCTTATTTGCCCTCATCATAGCCCTTCTGCTTCTCATACATTTTGCTCTAGTATCTGCTATCTCTTCTGACCACCAGTAGACCGGTTTTCTTTTTACATTATTATTTCTGGTTTTTCTTCGGAGAGTCTTATTACAAGCATTTGTTATGATGTTTGTAATGTCATTTGCATTTAGCGCTTGTGGGTGTTTTAGCAGTTGGTCATTTACTAGAGCTGTCATCTTGGGTATTGCTGGGGTTTTTACTATCCAGCCTCGATTAATGTGTCGATGGTTGTTTTTCTGCTGGTATACTTGTTGTTTGTCCTCATTTATTTCGAACACTATGTGTTGATGATAGCTGAGGTTTTCTTCTTCTAGCACACGCCAGTTTACCAGGTGTTTGGATACTTTCCTAGAGGTAAGCGTAAGGTCGATAAAGGATTGGCTGTTTCCTCTAACAAATGTTGGCACCTCTCCTCTGTTTTGTATGACTAGGTCTTTTTCAGCCACCCACTCTGCAAGGATTTTTCCCCTCTTGTCCTCTTTCTTCGAACACCATAAAGAAGATTTCGCATTAAAGTCCCCTGCAACAATAATTTCCTTTTCGCGGCTTTCTATATGTTGTCCTAGCTCCATGAGGTATGCAGTAAACTGAGTTAAGTCGATATTTGGAGATATATAACATCCATAGATTATCATTCTCATTCAGTAGTAGTAGTAGTAGTAGTAGTAGTAGTAGTAGTAGTAGTAGTAGTAGTAGTAGTAGTAGTAGTAGTAGTAGTAGTAGTAGTAGTAGTAGTAGTAGTAGTAGTAGTAGTAGTAGTAGTAGTAGTAGTAGTAGTAGTAGTAGTAGTAGTAGTAGTAGTAGTAGTAGTAGTAGTAGTAGTAGTAGTAGTAGTAGTAGTAGTAGTAGTAGTAGTAGTAGTAGTAGTAGTAGTAGTAGTAGTAGTAGTAGTAGTAGTAGTAGTAGTAGTAGTAGTAGTAGTAGTAGTAGTAGTAGTAGTAGTAGTAGTAGTAGTAGTAGTAGTAGTAGTAGTAGTAGTAGTAGTAGTAGTAGTAGTAGTAGTAGTAGTAGTAGTAGTAGTAGTAGTAGTAGTAGTAGTAGTAGTAGTAGTAGTAGTAGTAGTAGTAGTAGTAGTAGTAGTAGTAGTAGTAGTAGTAGTAGTAGTAGTAGTAGTAGTAGTAGTAGTAGTAGTAGTAGTAGTAGTAGTAGTAGTAGTAGTAGTAGTAGTAGTAGTAGTAGTAGTAGTAGTAGTAGTAGTAGTAGTAGTAGTAGTAGTAGTAGTAGTAGTAGTAGTAGTAGTAGTAGTAGTAGTAGTAGTAGTAGTAGTAGTAGTAGTAGTAGTAGTAGTAGTAGTAGTAGTAGTAGTAGTAGTAGTAGTAGTAGTAGTAGTAGTAGTAGTAGTAGTAGTAGTAGTAGTAGTAGTAGTAGTAGTAGTAGTAGTAGTAGTAGTAGTAGTAGTAGTAGTAGTAGTAGTAGTAGTAGTAGTAGTAGTAGTAGTAGTAGTAGTAGTAGTAGTAGTAGTAGTAGTAGTAGTAGTAGTAGTAGTAGTAGTAGTAGTAGTAGTAGTAGTAGTAGTAGTAGTAGTAGTAGTAGTAGTAGTAGTAGTAGTAGTAGTAGTAGTAGTAGTAGTAGTAGTAGTAGTAGTAGTAGTAGTAGTAGTAGTAGTAGTAGTAGTAGTAGTAGTAGTAGTAGTAGTAGTAGTAGTAGTAGTAGTAGTAGTAGTAGTAGTAGTAGTAGTAGTAGTAGTAGTAGTAGTAGTAGTAGTAGTAGTAGTAGTAGTAGTAGTAGTAGTAGTAGTAGTAGTAGTAGTAGTAGTAGTAGTAGTAGTAGTAGTAGTAGTAGTAGTAGTAGTAGTAGTAGTAGTAGTAGTAGTAGTAGTAGTAGTAGTAGTAGTAGTAGTAGTAGTAGTAGTAGTAGTAGTAGTAGTAGTAGTAGTAGTAGTAGTAGTAGTAGTAGTAGTAGTAGTAGTAGTAGTAGTAGTAGTAGTAGTAGTAGTAGTAGTAGTAGTAGTAGTAGTAGTAGTAGTAGTAGTAGTAGTAGTAGTAGTAGTAGTAGTAGTAGTAGTAGTAGTAGTAGTAGTAGTAGTAGTAGTAGTAGTAGTAGTAGTAGTAGTAGTAGTAGTAGTAGTAGTAGTAGTAGTAGTAGTAGTAGTAGTAGTAGTAGTAGTAGTAGTAGTAGTAGTAGTAGTAGTAGTAGTAGTAGTAGTAGTAGTAGTAGTAGTAGTAGTAGTAGTAGTAGTAGTAGTAGTAGTAGTAGTAGTAGTAGTAGTAGTAGTAGTAGTAGTAGTAGTAGTAGTAGTAGTAGTAGTAGTAGTAGTAGTAGTAGTAGTAGTAGTAGTAGTAGTAGTAGTAGTAGTAGTAGTAGTAGTAGTAGTAGTAGTAGTAGTAGTAGTAGTAGTAGTAGTAGTAGTAGTAGTAGTAGTAGTAGTAGTAGTAGTAGTAGTAGTAGTTTTTTTTTTTTTTTTTTTTACGAGGATTAGGAATCTTCAAAAGACCTGCAGGCGAGATGGATCTTATGTGCCTGCAGAGTGTCGGATTCATGCCCTTATGCAAGGCATGCCTACCGACTAAACCCTTCCCTCTATGGACCAGGTAGGTATCCTTCTTGGAACTGCTGTTGGCATTACTTCAAGGAGGTGGTAAGTTATGTTGGTGTTCGTCTATCTATGTCTGTTCTTTTTCATCTGCGATCTTCTCAGTTAATATGTCTCTAGCGGTTCTTACAACTTCTTCCCACGTATTCTTGTTTGCTAGCATTTCTCTGACTAAGTTATCTGGTGTTAAGCGAATCCCTGTAACGTTTTTAAGTCTTGTTTGTTGTTCTACCCATCTAATGCACTCGAAGAAGGTGTGTTCGGCAGTATCAATGGACCCGCAGTATCGGCATTCATCAGTCTCTTTTAATCCCAGCCTGTGAAGATATGCATTGAATTTGCCATGTCCGGTAAGTATTTGCGTCAAGTGATAGCTGACTTCTCCGTGCTCTCTCTGTGTCGATGGTCTGATGTTCGTGATTAGTCTTTTGGTCCAGTGTGCTGTTCCGTCTTCTGAATTCCACACTTGTTGCCATTGGTCCAACATACGCTCATGGGCAATATTCTTTACTTCTTTTCCCTCAGCTTCAACCCATACTCTTTCTTGAACGAGAAGGTCGATTGGTGGTGTCCTAGCGATTAGCAGAAGTGCCTTTGTTGATACTGTTCGGTAGGCTCGGGTGATCCTGATGGCTATTCTCCGTTGTACCCCTAAGTATTTATTTCTATACACTTTTTTCCTCATAGCCCTTTGCCATATTGATGCCCCATAGAGCAACATCGATTGGACTACTGAACAGAGGATTCTTCTATTTCCCTCGGTGGGCCCCCCTAAGTTTGGCATAATACGTCCTAGAAGTCCAATGGTATTGTTGGCTTTTTCTGTGGTATTCTGTATATGTGGACCCATTGTTAAGTTTCGGTCTAGAGTAATTCCAAGGTACTTTGCACATTCTTTACTTTCTATGGTTACTTCGTCAACTTCGATTTGTATTGATTTTATTGTTCTTCCTGCAACTAGGACCACGGCTTCTGTCTTTTGTGGAGCTAGTTTTAGTTGTTTTTCCTCTAGCCATTCTGTAACTGTATGCAGAGTATGGTTTGCCTTGACCTCAATCATTTCTGCGTCGTCTGCGGTAATGACTATGCCTATATCGTCCGCATAGCCAACTAGTGTGACCCCCTCTGGTACAGGGATTCTCAGTATACTGTCGTAGAAGATATTCCATAGTGTGGGGCCCAGAACTGATCCTTGAGGAACTCCACATGTGGTCTGCAATTGCTCATTTTCTCCTACCAGCAGAGTTCTGTCTTCAAAGTAGCTTACAATGATGTTATATATATATGGGGCGATTTTTCTTCTTTGTACTTCTTTAATTATTTCCTTCCACGGGACTGAATTAAAAGCGTTTTTGACATCTACCATTACTAGGGCGCATTTTTTCCCCCTACTATATCCAGTTCTTGCATGATCCGCGATATGTATTACTTCCCTGGCGGCGCTGATTGTGGACTTGCCCTCTCGAAAACCATTTTGTCTCTCGGATAAACCACCATTTCTATCTATCTCCCTCTTGAGCCTTCCCAGGATTACCTGTTCGAGTAGTTTACCCAGTATATTCAGTACACATATAGGTCGGTATTGCTTTGTCTCTTGTCCTGGTTTTAATACTTTTTCTATAAGTACCAGTCTGGCGGTTTTCCAGGCTTTTGGAAACTCACCTGTAATCAGTAGCTTGTACATGATCTCTTTCCATTTTTCGATGTTGCTTAATACCACCGCTTTTACAACTTCGGGGGGTATGCCATCTGGACCAGGGGCTTTTTTGGGCTTAATTCTATTTGCAGCCTCTGTGAGTTCCTCGGTTGTAATCGGGGGACAGTCATTCGCATCTACTTCCGCTTTTCTTGCTTTGTAGACTGGGTGTTTCGGGAATAGTGTTTTTGCAATTTCCATCTGCTTCTCGTCCGATAATATAATTTGCGGCTTAAGGTGCAGCTTCTTAGTGACTATTTGGTAGCCGAGGCCCCATATATTGGAATCTATTTCGTCGGTTAGTTCCTTCCAGGTCTTTTCCTTTGCCATTTTGATGGTTTTTTTAAGTTGCATTCTATCCTGAGTATATGTATCATGGCATAACCTTTTTCTTAGTTCGTCTGACCCCTTATTTGCCCTCATCATAGCCCTTCTGCTTCTCATACATTTTGCTCTAGTATCTGCTATCTCTTCTGACCACCAGTAGACCGGTTTTCTTTTTACATTATTATTTCTGGTTTTTCTTCGGAGAGTCTTATTACAAGCATTTGTTATGATGTTTGTAATGTCATTTGCATTTAGCGCTTGTGGGTGTTTTAGCAGTTGGTCATTTACTAGAGCTGTCATCTTGGGTATTGCTGGGGTTTTTACTATCCAGCCTCGATTAATGTGTCGATGGTTGTTTTTCTGCTGGTATACTTGTTGTTTGTCCTCATTTATTTCGAACACTATGTGTTGATGATAGCTGAGGTTTTCTTCTTCTAGCACACGCCAGTTTACCAGGTGTTTGGATACTTTCCTAGAGGTAAGCGTAAGGTCGATAAAGGATTGGCTGTTTCCTCTAACAAATGTTGGCACCTCTCCTCTGTTTTGTATGACTAGGTCTTTTTCAGCCACCCACTCTGCAAGGATTTTTCCCCTCTTGTCCTCTTTCTTCGAACACCATAAAGAAGATTTCGCATTAAAGTCCCCTGCAACAATAATTTCCTTTTCGCGGCTTTCTATATGTTGTCCTAGCTCCATGAGGTATGCAGTAAACTGAGTTAAGTCGATATTTGGAGATATATAACATCCATAGATTATCATTCTCATTCAGTAGTAGTAGTAGTAGTAGTAGTAGTAGTAGTAGTAGTAGTAGTAGTAGTAGTAGTAGTAGTAGTAGTAGTAGTAGTAGTAGTAGTAGTAGTAGTAGTAGTAGTAGTAGTAGTAGTAGTAGTAGTAGTAGTAGTAGTAGTAGTAGTAGTAGTAGTAGTAGTAGTAGTAGTAGTAGTAGTAGTAGTAGTAGTAGTAGTAGTAGTAGTAGTAGTAGTAGTAGTAGTAGTAGTAGTAGTAGTAGTAGTAGTAGTAGTAGTAGTAGTAGTAGTAGTAGTAGTAGTAGTAGTAGTAGTAGTAGTAGTAGTAGTAGTAGTAGTAGTAGTAGTAGTAGTAGTAGTAGTAGTAGTAGTAGTAGTAGTAGTAGTAGTAGTAGTAGTAGTAGTAGTAGTAGTAGTAGTAGTAGTAGTAGTAGTAGTAGTAGTAGTAGTAGTAGTAGTAGTAGTAGTAGTAGTAGTAGTAGTAGTAGTAGTAGTAGTAGTAGTAGTAGTAGTAGTAGTAGTAGTAGTAGTAGTAGTAGTAGTAGTAGTAGTAGTAGTAGTAGTAGTAGTAGTAGTAGTAGTAGTAGTAGTAGTAGTAGTAGTAGTAGTAGTAGTAGTAGTAGTAGTAGTAGTAGTAGTAGTAGTAGTAGTAGTAGTAGTAGTAGTAGTAGTAGTAGTAGTAGTAGTAGTAGTAGTAGTAGTAGTAGTAGTAGTAGTAGTAGTAGTAGTAGTAGTAGTAGTAGTAGTAGTAGTAGTAGTAGTAGTAGTAGTAGTAGTAGTAGTAGTAGTAGTAGTAGTAGTAGTAGTAGTAGTAGTAGTAGTAGTAGTAGTAGTAGTAGTAGTAGTAGTAGTAGTAGTAGTAGTAGTAGTAGTAGTAGTAGTAGTAGTAGTAGTAGTAGTAGTAGTAGTAGTAGTAGTAGTAGTAGTAGTAGTAGTAGTAGTAGTAGTAGTAGTAGTAGTAGTAGTAGTAGTAGTAGTAGTAGTAGTAGTAGTAGTAGTAGTAGTAGTAGTAGTAGTAGTAGTAGTAGTAGTAGTAGTAGTAGTAGTAGTAGTAGTAGTAGTAGTAGTAGTAGTAGTAGTAGTAGTAGTAGTAGTAGTAGTAGTAGTAGTAGTAGTAGTAGTAGTAGTTTTTTTTTTTTTTTTTTTTACGAGGATTAGGAATCTTCAAAAGACCTGCAGGCGAGATGGATCTTATGTGCCTGCAGAGTGTCGGATTCATGCCCTTATGCAAGGCATGCCTACCGACTAAACCCTTCCCTCTATGGACCAGGTAGGTATCCTTCTTGGAACTGCTGTTGGCATTACTTCAAGGAGGTGGTAAGTTATGTTGGTGTTCGTCTATCTATGTCTGTTCTTTTTCATCTGCGATCTTCTCAGTTAATATGTCTCTAGCGGTTCTTACAACTTCTTCCCACGTATTCTTGTTTGCTAGCATTTCTCTGACTAAGTTATCTGGTGTTAAGCGAATCCCTGTAACGTTTTTAAGTCTTGTTTGTTGTTCTACCCATCTAATGCACTCGAAGAAGGTGTGTTCGGCAGTATCAATGGACCCGCAGTATCGGCATTCATCAGTCTCTTTTAATCCCAGCCTGTGAAGATATGCATTGAATTTGCCATGTCCGGTAAGTATTTGCGTCAAGTGATAGCTGACTTCTCCGTGCTCTCTCTGTGTCCATGGTCTGATGTTCGTGATTAGTCTTTTGGTCCAGTGTGCTGTTCCGTCTTCTGAATTCCACACTTGTTGCCATTGGTCCAACATACGCTCATGGGCAATATTCTTTACTTCTTTTCCCTCAGCTTCAACCCATACTCTTTCTTGAACGAGAAGGTCGATTGGTGGTGTCCTAGCGATTAGCAGAAGTGCCTTTGTTGATACTGTTCGGTAGGCTCGGGTGATCCTGATGGCTATTCTCCGTTGTACCCCTAAGTATTTATTTCTATACACTTTTTTCCTCATAGCCCTTTGCCATATTGATGCCCCATAGAGCAACATCGATTGGACTACTGAACAGAGGATTCTTCTATTTCCCTCGGTGGGCCCCCCTAAGTTTGGCATAATACGTCCTAGAAGTCCAATGGTATTGTTGGCTTTTTCTGTGGTATTCTGTATATGTGGACCCATTGTTAAGTTTCGGTCTAGAGTAATTCCAAGGTACTTTGCACATTCTTTACTTTCTATGGTTACTTCGTCAACTTCGATTTGTATTGATTTTATTGTTCTTCCTGCAACTAGGACCACGGCTTCTGTCTTTTGTGGAGCTAGTTTTAGTTGTTTTTCCTCTAGCCATTCTGTAACTGTATGCAGAGTATGGTTTGCCTTGACCTCAATCATTTCTGCGTCGTCTGCGGTAATGACTATGCCTATATCGTCCGCATAGCCAACTAGTGTGACCCCCTCTGGTACAGGGATTCTCAGTATACTGTCGTAGAAGATATTCCATAGTGTGGGGCCCAGAACTGATCCTTGAGGAACTCCACATGTGGTCTGCAATTGCTCATTTTCTCCTACCAGCAGAGTTCTGTCTTCAAAGTAGCTTACAATGATGTTATATATATATGGGGCGATTTTTCTTCTTTGTACTTCTTTAATTATTTCCTTCCACGGGACTGAATTAAAAGCGTTTTTGACATCTACCATTACTAGGGCGCATTTTTTCCCCCTACTATATCCAGTTCTTGCATGATCCGCGATATGTATTACTTCCCTGGCGGCGCTGATTGTGGACTTGCCCTCTCGAAAACCATTTTGTCTCTCGGATAAACCACCATTTCTATCTATCTCCCTCTTGAGCCTTCCCAGGATTACCTGTTCGAGTAGTTTACCCAGTATATTCAGTACACATATAGGTCGGTATTGCTTTGTCTCTTGTCCTGGTTTTAATACTTTTTCTATAAGTACCAGTCTGGCGGTTTTCCAGGCTTTTGGAAACTCACCTGTAATCAGTAGCTTGTACATGATCTCTTTCCATTTTTCGATGTTGCTTAATACCACCGCTTTTACAACTTCGGGGGGTATGCCATCTGGACCAGGGGCTTTTTTGGGCTTAATTCTATTTGCAGCCTCTGTGAGTTCCTCGGTTGTAATCGGGGGACAGTCATTCGCATCTACTTCCGCTTTTCTTGCTTTGTAGACTGGGTGTTTCGGGAATAGTGTTTTTGCAATTTCCATCTGCTTCTCGTCCGATAATATAATTTGCGGCTTAAGGTGCAGCTTCTTAGTGACTATTTGGTAGCCGAGGCCCCATATATTGGAATCTATTTCGTCGGTTAGTTCCTTCCAGGTCTTTTCCTTTGCCATTTTGATGGTTTTTTTAAGTTGCATTCTATCCTGAGTATATGTATCATGGCATAACCTTTTTCTTAGTTCGTCTGACCCCTTATTTGCCCTCATCATAGCCCTTCTGCTTCTCATACATTTTGCTCTAGTATCTGCTATCTCTTCTGACCACCAGTAGACCGGTTTTCTTTTTACATTATTATTTCTGGTTTTTCTTCGGAGAGTCTTATTACAAGCATTTGTTATGATGTTTGTAATGTCATTTGCATTTAGCGCTTGTGGGTGTTTTAGCAGTTGGTCATTTACTAGAGCTGTCATCTTGGGTATTGCTGGGGTTTTTACTATCCAGCCTCGATTAATGTGTCGATGGTTGTTTTTCTGCTGGTATACTTGTTGTTTGTCCTCATTTATTTCGAACACTATGTGTTGATGATAGCTGAGGTTTTCTTCTTCTAGCACACGCCAGTTTACCAGGTGTTTGGATACTTTCCTAGAGGTAAGCGTAAGGTCGATAAAGGATTGGCTGTTTCCTCTAACAAATGTTGGCACCTCTCCTCTGTTTTGTATGACTAGGTCTTTTTCAGCCACCCACTCTGCAAGGATTTTTCCCCTCTTGTCCTCTTTCTTCGAACACCATAAAGAAGATTTCGCATTAAAGTCCCCTGCAACAATAATTTCCTTTTCGCGGCTTTCTATATGTTGTCCTAGCTCCATGAGGTATGCAGTAAACTGAGTTAAGTCGATATTTGGAGATATATAACATCCATAGATTATCATTCTCATTCAGTAGTAGTAGTAGTAGTAGTAGTAGTAGTAGTAGTAGTAGTAGTAGTAGTAGTAGTAGTAGTAGTAGTAGTAGTAGTAGTAGTAGTAGTAGTAGTAGTAGTAGTAGTAGTAGTAGTAGTAGTAGTAGTAGTAGTAGTAGTAGTAGTAGTAGTAGTAGTAGTAGTAGTAGTAGTAGTAGTAGTAGTAGTAGTAGTAGTAGTAGTAGTAGTAGTAGTAGTAGTAGTAGTAGTAGTAGTAGTAGTAGTAGTAGTAGTAGTAGTAGTAGTAGTAGTAGTAGTAGTAGTAGTAGTAGTAGTAGTAGTAGTAGTAGTAGTAGTAGTAGTAGTAGTAGTAGTAGTAGTAGTAGTAGTAGTAGTAGTAGTAGTAGTAGTAGTAGTAGTAGTAGTAGTAGTAGTAGTAGTAGTAGTAGTAGTAGTAGTAGTAGTAGTAGTAGTAGTAGTAGTAGTAGTAGTAGTAGTAGTAGTAGTAGTAGTAGTAGTAGTAGTAGTAGTAGTAGTAGTAGTAGTAGTAGTAGTAGTAGTAGTAGTAGTAGTAGTAGTAGTAGTAGTAGTAGTAGTAGTAGTAGTAGTAGTAGTAGTAGTAGTAGTAGTAGTAGTAGTAGTAGTAGTAGTAGTAGTAGTAGTAGTAGTAGTAGTAGTAGTAGTAGTAGTAGTAGTAGTAGTAGTAGTAGTAGTAGTAGTAGTAGTAGTAGTAGTAGTAGTAGTAGTAGTAGTAGTAGTAGTAGTAGTAGTAGTAGTAGTAGTAGTAGTAGTAGTAGTAGTAGTAGTAGTAGTAGTAGTAGTAGTAGTAGTAGTAGTAGTAGTAGTAGTAGTAGTAGTAGTAGTAGTAGTAGTAGTAGTAGTAGTAGTAGTAGTAGTAGTAGTAGTAGTAGTAGTAGTAGTAGTAGTAGTAGTAGTAGTAGTAGTAGTAGTAGTAGTAGTAGTAGTAGTAGTAGTAGTAGTAGTAGTAGTAGTAGTAGTAGTAGTAGTAGTAGTAGTAGTAGTAGTAGTAGTAGTAGTAGTAGTAGTAGTAGTAGTAGTAGTAGTAGTAGTAGTAGTAGTAGTAGTAGTAGTAGTAGTAGTAGTAGTAGTAGTAGTAGTAGTAGTAGTAGTAGTAGTAGTAGTAGTAGTAGTAGTAGTAGTAGTAGTAGTAGTAGTAGTAGTAGTAGTAGTAGTAGTAGTAGTAGTAGTAGTAGTAGTAGTAGTAGTAGTAGTAGTAGTAGTAGTAGTAGTAGTAGTAGTAGTAGTAGTAGTAGTAGTAGTAGTAGTAGTAGTAGTAGTAGTAGTAGTAGTAGTAGTAGTAGTAGTAGTAGTAGTAGTAGTAGTAGTAGTAGTAGTAGTAGTAGTAGTAGTAGTAGTAGTAGTAGTAGTAGTAGTAGTAGTAGTAGTAGTAGTAGTAGTAGTAGTAGTAGTAGTAGTAGTAGTAGTAGTAGTAGTAGTAGTAGTAGTAGTAGTAGTAGTAGTAGTAGTAGTAGTAGTAGTAGTAGTAGTAGTAGTAGTAGTAGTAGTAGTAGTAGTAGTAGTAGTAGTAGTAGTAGTAGTAGTAGTAGTAGTAGTAGTAGTAGTAGTAGTAGTAGTAGTAGTAGTAGTAGTAGTAGTAGTAGTAGTAGTAGTAGTAGTAGTAGTAGTAGTAGTAGTAGTAGTAGTAGTAGTAGTAGTAGTAGTAGTAGTAGTAGTAGTAGTAGTAGTAGTAGTAGTAGTAGTAGTAGTAGTAGTAGTAGTAGTAGTAGTAGTAGTAGTAGTAGTAGTAGTAGTAGTAGTAGTAGTAGTAGTAGTAGTAGTAGTAGTAGTAGTAGTAGTAGTAGTAGTAGTAGTAGTAGTAGTAGTAGTAGTAGTAGTAGTAGTAGTAGTAGTAGTAGTAGTAGTAGTAGTAGTAGTAGTAGTAGTAGTAGTAGTAGTAGTAGTAGTAGTAGTAGTAGTAGTAGTAGTAGTAGTAGTAGTAGTAGTAGTAGTAGTAGTAGTAGTAGTAGTAGTAGTAGTAGTAGTAGTAGTAGTAGTAGTAGTAGTAGTAGTAGTAGTAGTAGTAGTAGTAGTAGTAGTAGTAGTAGTAGTAGTAGTAGTAGTAGTAGTAGTAGTAGTAGTAGTAGTAGTAGTAGTAGTAGTAGTAGTAGTAGTAGTAGTAGTAGTAGTAGTAGTAGTAGTAGTAGTAGTAGTAGTAGTAGTAGTAGTAGTAGTAGTAGTAGTAGTAGTAGTAGTAGTAGTAGTAGTAGTAGTAGTAGTAGTAGTAGTAGTAGTAGTAGTAGTAGTAGTAGTAGTAGTAGTAGTAGTAGTAGTAGTAGTAGTAGTAGTAGTAGTAGTAGTAGTAGTAGTAGTAGTAGTAGTAGTAGTAGTAGTAGTAGTAGTAGTAGTAGTAGTAGTAGTAGTAGTAGTAGTAGTAGTAGTAGTAGTAGTAGTAGTAGTAGTAGTAGTAGTAGTAGTAGTAGTAGTAGTAGTAGTAGTAGTAGTAGTAGTAGTAGTAGTAGTAGTAGTAGTAGTAGTAGTAGTAGTAGTAGTAGTAGTAGTAGTAGTAGTAGTAGTAGTAGTAGTAGTAGTAGTAGTAGTAGTAGTAGTAGTAGTAGTAGTAGTAGTAGTAGTAGTAGTAGTAGTAGTAGTAGTAGTAGTAGTAGTAGTAGTAGTAGTAGTAGTAGTAGTAGTAGTAGTAGTAGTAGTAGTAGTAGTAGTAGTAGTAGTAGTAGTAGTAGTAGTAGTAGTAGTAGTAGTAGTAGTAGTAGTAGTAGTAGTAGTAGTAGTAGTAGTAGTAGTAGTAGTAGTAGTAGTAGTAGTAGTAGTAGTAGTAGTAGTAGTAGTAGTAGTAGTAGTAGTAGTAGTAGTAGTAGTAGTTTTTTTTTTTTTTTTTTTTTTTTTTTACGAGGATTAGGAATCTTCAAAAGACCTGCAGGCGAGATGGATCTTATGTGCCTGCAGAGTGTCGGATTCATGCCCTTATGCAAGGCATGCCTACCGACTAAACCCTTCCCTCTATGGACCAGGTAGGTATCCTTCTTGGAACTGCTGTTGGCATTACTTCAAGGAGGTGGTAAGTTATGTTGGTGTTCGTCTATCTATGTCTGTTCTTTTTCATCTGCGATCTTCTCAGTTAATATGTCTCTAGCGGTTCTTACAACTTCTTCCCACGTATTCTTGTTTGCTAGCATTTCTCTGACTAAGTTATCTGGTGTTAAGCGAATCCCTGTAACGTTTTTAAGTCTTGTTTGTTGTTCTACCCATCTAATGCACTCGAAGAAGGTGTGTTCGGCAGTATCAATGGACCCGCAGTATCGGCATTCATCAGTCTCTTTTAATCCCAGCCTGTGAAGATATGCATTGAATTTGCCATGTCCGGTAAGTATTTGCGTCAAGTGATAGCTGACTTCTCCGTGCTCTCTCTGTGTCGATGGTCTGATGTTCGTGATTAGTCTTTTGGTCCAGTGTGCTGTTCCGTCTTCTGAATTCCACACTTGTTGCCATTGGTCCAACATACGCTCATGGGCAATATTCTTTACTTCTTTTCCCTCAGCTTCAACCCATACTCTTTCTTGAACGAGAAGGTCGATTGGTGGTGTCCTAGCGATTAGCAGAAGTGCCTTTGTTGATACTGTTCGGTAGGCTCGGGTGATCCTGATGGCTATTCTCCGTTGTACCCCTAAGTATTTATTTCTATACACTTTTTTCCTCATAGCCCTTTGCCATATTGATGCCCCATAGAGCAACATCGATTGGACTACTGAACAGAGGATTCTTCTATTTCCCTCGGTGGGCCCCCCTAAGTTTGGCATAATACGTCCTAGAAGTCCAATGGTATTGTTGGCTTTTTCTGTGGTATTCTGTATATGTGGACCCATTGTTAAGTTTCGGTCTAGAGTAATTCCAAGGTACTTTGCACATTCTTTACTTTCTATGGTTACTTCGTCAACTTCGATTTGTATTGATTTTATTGTTCTTCCTGCAACTAGGACCACGGCTTCTGTCTTTTGTGGAGCTAGTTTTAGTTGTTTTTCCTCTAGCCATTCTGTAACTGTATGCAGAGTATGGTTTGCCTTGACCTCAATCATTTCTGCGTCGTCTGCGGTAATGACTATGCCTATATCGTCCGCATAGCCAACTAGTGTGACCCCCTCTGGTACAGGGATTCTCAGTATACTGTCGTAGAAGATATTCCATAGTGTGGGGCCCAGAACTGATCCTTGAGGAACTCCACATGTGGTCTGCAATTGCTCATTTTCTCCTACCAGCAGAGTTCTGTCTTCAAAGTAGCTTACAATGATGTTATATATATATGGGGCGATTTTTCTTCTTTGTACTTCTTTAATTATTTCCTTCCACGGGACTGAATTAAAAGCGTTTTTGACATCTACCATTACTAGGGCGCATTTTTTCCCCCTACTATATCCAGTTCTTGCATGATCCGCGATATGTATTACTTCCCTGGCGGCGCTGATTGTGGACTTGCCCTCTCGAAAACCATTTTGTCTCTCGGATAAACCACCATTTCTATCTATCTCCCTCTTGAGCCTTCCCAGGATTACCTGTTCGAGTAGTTTACCCAGTATATTCAGTACACATATAGGTCGGTATTGCTTTGTCTCTTGTCCTGGTTTTAATACTTTTTCTATAAGTACCAGTCTGGCGGTTTTCCAGGCTTTTGGAAACTCACCTGTAATCAGTAGCTTGTACATGATCTCTTTCCATTTTTCGATGTTGCTTAATACCACCGCTTTTACAACTTCGGGGGGTATGCCATCTGGACCAGGGGCTTTTTTGGGCTTAATTCTATTTGCAGCCTCTGTGAGTTCCTCGGTTGTAATCGGGGGACAGTCATTCGCATCTACTTCCGCTTTTCTTGCTTTGTAGACTGGGTGTTTCGGGAATAGTGTTTTTGCAATTTCCATCTGCTTCTCGTCCGATAATATAATTTGCGGCTTAAGGTGCAGCTTCTTAGTGACTATTTGGTAGCCGAGGCCCCATATATTGGAATCTATTTCGTCGGTTAGTTCCTTCCAGGTCTTTTCCTTTGCCATTTTGATGGTTTTTTTAAGTTGCATTCTATCCTGAGTATATGTATCATGGCATAACCTTTTTCTTAGTTCGTCTGACCCCTTATTTGCCCTCATCATAGCCCTTCTGCTTCTCATACATTTTGCTCTAGTATCTGCTATCTCTTCTGACCACCAGTAGACCGGTTTTCTTTTTACATTATTATTTCTGGTTTTTCTTCGGAGAGTCTTATTACAAGCATTTGTTATGATGTTTGTAATGTCATTTGCATTTAGCGCTTGTGGGTGTTTTAGCAGTTGGTCATTTACTAGAGCTGTCATCTTGGGTATTGCTGGGGTTTTTACTATCCAGCCTCGATTAATGTGTCGATGGTTGTTTTTCTGCTGGTATACTTGTTGTTTGTCCTCATTTATTTCGAACACTATGTGTTGATGATAGCTGAGGTTTTCTTCTTCTAGCACACGCCAGTTTACCAGGTGTTTGGATACTTTCCTAGAGGTAAGCGTAAGGTCGATAAAGGATTGGCTGTTTCCTCTAACAAATGTTGGCACCTCTCCTCTGTTTTGTATGACTAGGTCTTTTTCAGCCACCCACTCTGCAAGGATTTTTCCCCTCTTGTCCTCTTTCTTCGAACACCATAAAGAAGATTTCGCATTAAAGTCCCCTGCAACAATAATTTCCTTTTCGCGGCTTTCTATATGTTGTCCTAGCTCCATGAGGTATGCAGTAAACTGAGTTAAGTCGATATTTGGAGATATATAACATCCATAGATTATCATTCTCATTCAGTAGTAGTAGTAGTAGTAGTAGTAGTAGTAGTAGTAGTAGTAGTAGTAGTAGTAGTAGTAGTAGTAGTAGTAGTAGTAGTAGTAGTAGTAGTAGTAGTAGTAGTAGTAGTAGTAGTAGTAGTAGTAGTAGTAGTAGTAGTAGTAGTAGTAGTAGTAGTAGTAGTAGTAGTAGTAGTAGTAGTAGTAGTAGTAGTAGTAGTAGTAGTAGTAGTAGTAGTAGTAGTAGTAGTAGTAGTAGTAGTAGTAGTAGTAGTAGTAGTAGTAGTAGTAGTAGTAGTAGTAGTAGTAGTAGTAGTAGTAGTAGTAGTAGTAGTAGTAGTAGTAGTAGTAGTAGTAGTAGTAGTAGTAGTAGTAGTAGTAGTAGTAGTAGTAGTAGTAGTAGTAGTAGTAGTAGTAGTAGTAGTAGTAGTAGTAGTAGTAGTAGTAGTAGTAGTAGTAGTAGTAGTAGTAGTAGTAGTAGTAGTAGTAGTAGTAGTAGTAGTAGTAGTAGTAGTAGTAGTAGTAGTAGTAGTAGTAGTAGTAGTAGTAGTAGTAGTAGTAGTAGTAGTAGTAGTAGTAGTAGTAGTAGTAGTAGTAGTAGTAGTAGTAGTAGTAGTAGTAGTAGTAGTAGTAGTAGTAGTAGTAGTAGTAGTAGTAGTAGTAGTAGTAGTAGTAGTAGTAGTAGTAGTAGTAGTAGTAGTAGTAGTAGTAGTAGTAGTAGTAGTAGTAGTAGTAGTAGTAGTAGTAGTAGTAGTAGTAGTAGTAGTAGTAGTAGTAGTAGTAGTAGTAGTAGTAGTAGTAGTAGTAGTAGTAGTAGTAGTAGTAGTAGTAGTAGTAGTAGTAGTAGTAGTAGTAGTAGTAGTAGTAGTAGTAGTAGTAGTAGTAGTAGTAGTAGTAGTAGTAGTAGTAGTAGTAGTAGTAGTAGTAGTAGTAGTAGTAGTAGTAGTAGTAGTAGTAGTAGTAGTAGTAGTAGTAGTAGTAGTAGTAGTAGTAGTAGTAGTAGTAGTAGTAGTAGTAGTAGTAGTAGTAGTAGTAGTAGTAGTAGTAGTAGTAGTAGTAGTAGTAGTAGTAGTAGTAGTAGTAGTAGTAGTAGTAGTAGTAGTAGTAGTAGTAGTAGTAGTAGTAGTAGTAGTAGTAGTAGTAGTAGTAGTAGTAGTAGTAGTAGTAGTAGTAGTAGTAGTAGTAGTAGTAGTAGTAGTAGTAGTAGTAGTAGTAGTAGTAGTAGTAGTAGTAGTAGTAGTAGTAGTAGTAGTAGTAGTAGTAGTAGTAGTAGTAGTAGTAGTAGTAGTAGTAGTAGTAGTAGTAGTAGTAGTAGTAGTAGTAGTAGTAGTAGTAGTAGTAGTAGTAGTAGTAGTAGTAGTAGTAGTAGTAGTAGTAGTAGTAGTAGTAGTAGTAGTAGTAGTAGTAGTAGTAGTAGTAGTAGTAGTAGTAGTAGTAGTAGTAGTAGTAGTAGTAGTAGTAGTAGTAGTAGTAGTAGTAGTAGTAGTAGTAGTAGTAGTAGTAGTAGTAGTAGTAGTAGTAGTAGTAGTAGTAGTAGTAGTAGTAGTAGTAGTAGTAGTAGTAGTAGTAGTAGTAGTAGTAGTAGTAGTAGTAGTAGTAGTAGTAGTAGTAGTAGTAGTAGTAGTAGTAGTAGTAGTAGTAGTAGTAGTAGTAGTAGTAGTAGTAGTAGTAGTAGTAGTAGTAGTAGTAGTAGTAGTAGTAGTAGTAGTAGTAGTAGTAGTAGTAGTAGTAGTAGTAGTAGTAGTAGTAGTAGTAGTAGTAGTAGTAGTAGTAGTAGTAGTAGTAGTAGTAGTAGTAGTAGTAGTAGTAGTAGTAGTAGTAGTAGTAGTAGTAGTAGTAGTAGTAGTAGTAGTAGTAGTAGTAGTAGTAGTAGTAGTAGTAGTAGTAGTAGTAGTAGTAGTAGTAGTAGTAGTAGTAGTAGTAGTAGTAGTAGTAGTAGTAGTAGTAGTAGTAGTAGTAGTAGTAGTAGTAGTAGTAGTAGTAGTAGTAGTAGTAGTAGTAGTAGTAGTAGTAGTAGTAGTAGTAGTAGTAGTAGTAGTAGTAGTAGTAGTAGTAGTAGTAGTAGTAGTAGTAGTAGTAGTAGTAGTAGTAGTAGTAGTAGTAGTAGTAGTAGTAGTAGTAGTAGTAGTAGTAGTAGTAGTAGTAGTAGTAGTAGTAGTAGTAGTAGTAGTAGTAGTAGTAGTAGTAGTAGTAGTAGTAGTAGTAGTAGTAGTAGTAGTAGTAGTAGTAGTAGTAGTAGTAGTAGTAGTAGTAGTAGTAGTAGTAGTAGTAGTAGTAGTAGTAGTAGTAGTAGTAGTAGTAGTAGTAGTAGTAGTAGTAGTAGTAGTAGTAGTAGTAGTAGTAGTAGTAGTAGTAGTAGTAGTAGTAGTAGTAGTAGTAGTAGTAGTAGTAGTAGTAGTAGTAGTAGTAGTAGTAGTAGTAGTAGTAGTAGTAGTAGTAGTAGTAGTAGTAGTAGTAGTAGTAGTAGTAGTAGTAGTAGTAGTTTTTTTTTTTTTTTTTTTTACGAGGATTAGGAATCTTCAAAAGACCTGCAGGCGAGATGGATCTTATGTGCCTGCAGAGTGTCGGATTCATGCCCTTATGCAAGGCATGCCTACCGACTAAACCCTTCCCTCTATGGACCAGGTAGGTATCCTTCTTGGAACTGCTGTTGGCATTACTTCAAGGAGGTGGTAAGTTATGTTGGTGTTCGTCTATCTATGTCTGTTCTTTTTCATCTGCGATCTTCTCAGTTAATATGTCTCTAGCGGTTCTTACAACTTCTTCCCACGTATTCTTGTTTGCTAGCATTTCTCTGACTAAGTTATCTGGTGTTAAGCGAATCCCTGTAACGTTTTTAAGTCTTGTTTGTTGTTCTACCCATCTAATGCACTCGAAGAAGGTGTGTTCGGCAGTATCTCTGACTAAGTTATCTGGTGTTAAGCGAATCCCTGTAACGTTTTTAAGTCTTGTTTGTTGTTCTACCCATCTAATGCACTCGAAGAAGGTGTGTTCGGCAGTATCAATGGACCCGCAGTATCGGCATTCATCAGTCTCTTTTAATCCCAGCCTGTGAAGATATGCATTGAATTTGCCATGTCCGGTAAGTATTTGCGTCAAGTGATAGCTGACTTCTCCGTGCTCTCTCTGTGTCGATGGTCTGATGTTCGTGATTAGTCTTTTGGTCCAGTGTGCTGTTCCGTCTTCTGAATTCCACACTTGTTGCCATTGGTCCAACATACGCTCATGGGCAATATTCTTTACTTCTTTTCCCTCAGCTTCAACCCATACTCTTTCTTGAACGAGAAGGTCGATTGGTGGTGTCCTAGCGATTAGCAGAAGTGCCTTTGTTGATACTGTTCGGTAGGCTCGGGTGATCCTGATGGCTATTCTCCGTTGTACCCCTAAGTATTTATTTCTATACACTTTTTTCCTCATAGCCCTTTGCCATATTGATGCCCCATAGAGCAACATCGATTGGACTACTGAACAGAGGATTCTTCTATTTCCCTCGGTGGGCCCCCCTAAGTTTGGCATAATACGTCCTAGAAGTCCAATGGTATTGTTGGCTTTTTCTGTGGTATTCTGTATATGTGGACCCATTGTTAAGTTTCGGTCTAGAGTAATTCCAAGGTACTTTGCACATTCTTTACTTTCTATGGTTACTTCGTCAACTTCGATTTGTATTGATTTTATTGTTCTTCCTGCAACTAGGACCACGGCTTCTGTCTTTTGTGGAGCTAGTTTTAGTTGTTTTTCCTCTAGCCATTCTGTAACTGTATGCAGAGTATGGTTTGCCTTGACCTCAATCATTTCTGCGTCGTCTGCGGTAATGACTATGCCTATATCGTCCGCATAGCCAACTAGTGTGACCCCCTCTGGTACAGGGATTCTCAGTATACTGTCGTAGAAGATATTCCATAGTGTGGGGCCCAGAACTGATCCTTGAGGAACTCCACATGTGGTCTGCAATTGCTCATTTTCTCCTACCAGCAGAGTTCTGTCTTCAAAGTAGCTTACAATGATGTTATATATATATGGGGCGATTTTTCTTCTTTGTACTTCTTTAATTATTTCCTTCCACGGGACTGAATTAAAAGCGTTTTTGACATCTACCATTACTAGGGCGCATTTTTTCCCCCTACTATATCCAGTTCTTGCATGATCCGCGATATGTATTACTTCCCTGGCGGCGCTGATTGTGGACTTGCCCTCTCGAAAACCATTTTGTCTCTCGGATAAACCACCATTTCTATCTATCTCCCTCTTGAGCCTTCCCAGGATTACCTGTTCGAGTAGTTTACCCAGTATATTCAGTACACATATAGGTCGGTATTGCTTTGTCTCTTGTCCTGGTTTTAATACTTTTTCTATAAGTACCAGTCTGGCGGTTTTCCAGGCTTTTGGAAACTCACCTGTAATCAGTAGCTTGTACATGATCTCTTTCCATTTTTCGATGTTGCTTAATACCACCGCTTTTACAACTTCGGGGGGTATGCCATCTGGACCAGGGGCTTTTTTGGGCTTAATTCTATTTGCAGCCTCTGTGAGTTCCTCGGTTGTAATCGGGGGACAGTCATTCGCATCTACTTCCGCTTTTCTTGCTTTGTAGACTGGGTGTTTCGGGAATAGTGTTTTTGCAATTTCCATCTGCTTCTCGTCCGATAATATAATTTGCGGCTTAAGGTGCAGCTTCTTAGTGACTATTTGGTAGCCGAGGCCCCATATATTGGAATCTATTTCGTCGGTTAGTTCCTTCCAGGTCTTTTCCTTTGCCATTTTGATGGTTTTTTTAAGTTGCATTCTATCCTGAGTATATGTATCATGGCATAACCTTTTTCTTAGTTCGTCTGACCCCTTATTTGCCCTCATCATAGCCCTTCTGCTTCTCATACATTTTGCTCTAGTATCTGCTATCTCTTCTGACCACCAGTAGACCGGTTTTCTTTTTACATTATTATTTCTGGTTTTTCTTCGGAGAGTCTTATTACAAGCATTTGTTATGATGTTTGTAATGTCATTTGCATTTAGCGCTTGTGGGTGTTTTAGCAGTTGGTCATTTACTAGAGCTGTCATCTTGGGTATTGCTGGGGTTTTTACTATCCAGCCTCGATTAATGTGTCGATGGTTGTTTTTCTGCTGGTATACTTGTTGTTTGTCCTCATTTATTTCGAACACTATGTGTTGATGATAGCTGAGGTTTTCTTCTTCTAGCACACGCCAGTTTACCAGGTGTTTGGATACTTTCCTAGAGGTAAGCGTAAGGTCGATAAAGGATTGGCTGTTTCCTCTAACAAATGTTGGCACCTCTCCTCTGTTTTGTATGACTAGGTCTTTTTCAGCCACCCACTCTGCAAGGATTTTTCCCCTCTTGTCCTCTTTCTTCGAACACCATAAAGAAGATTTCGCATTAAAGTCCCCTGCAACAATAATTTCCTTTTCGCGGCTTTCTATATGTTGTCCTAGCTCCATGAGGTATGCAGTAAACTGAGTTAAGTCGATATTTGGAGATATATAACATCCATAGATTATCATTCTCATTCAGTAGTAGTAGTAGTAGTAGTAGTAGTAGTAGTAGTAGTAGTAGTAGTAGTAGTAGTAGTAGTAGTAGTAGTAGTAGTAGTAGTAGTAGTAGTAGTAGTAGTAGTAGTAGTAGTAGTAGTAGTAGTAGTAGTAGTAGTAGTAGTAGTAGTAGTAGTAGTAGTAGTAGTAGTAGTAGTAGTAGTAGTAGTAGTAGTAGTAGTAGTAGTAGTAGTAGTAGTAGTAGTAGTAGTAGTAGTAGTAGTAGTAGTAGTAGTAGTAGTAGTAGTAGTAGTAGTAGTAGTAGTAGTAGTAGTAGTAGTAGTAGTAGTAGTAGTAGTAGTAGTAGTAGTAGTAGTAGTAGTAGTAGTAGTAGTAGTAGTAGTAGTAGTAGTAGTAGTAGTAGTAGTAGTAGTAGTAGTAGTAGTAGTAGTAGTAGTAGTAGTAGTAGTAGTAGTAGTAGTAGTAGTAGTAGTAGTAGTAGTAGTAGTAGTAGTAGTAGTAGTAGTAGTAGTAGTAGTAGTAGTAGTAGTAGTAGTAGTAGTAGTAGTAGTAGTAGTAGTAGTAGTAGTAGTAGTAGTAGTAGTAGTAGTAGTAGTAGTAGTAGTAGTAGTAGTAGTAGTAGTAGTAGTAGTAGTAGTAGTAGTAGTAGTAGTAGTAGTAGTAGTAGTAGTAGTAGTAGTAGTAGTAGTAGTAGTAGTAGTAGTAGTAGTAGTAGTAGTAGTAGTAGTAGTAGTAGTAGTAGTAGTAGTAGTAGTAGTAGTAGTAGTAGTAGTAGTAGTAGTAGTAGTAGTAGTAGTAGTAGTAGTAGTAGTAGTAGTAGTAGTAGTAGTAGTAGTAGTAGTAGTAGTAGTAGTAGTAGTAGTAGTAGTAGTAGTAGTAGTAGTAGTAGTAGTAGTAGTAGTAGTAGTAGTAGTAGTAGTAGTAGTAGTAGTAGTAGTAGTAGTAGTAGTAGTAGTAGTAGTAGTAGTAGTAGTAGTAGTAGTAGTAGTAGTAGTAGTAGTAGTAGTAGTAGTAGTAGTAGTAGTAGTAGTAGTAGTAGTAGTAGTAGTAGTAGTAGTAGTAGTAGTAGTAGTAGTAGTAGTAGTAGTAGTAGTAGTAGTAGTAGTAGTAGTAGTAGTAGTAGTAGTAGTAGTAGTAGTAGTAGTAGTAGTAGTAGTAGTAGTAGTAGTAGTAGTAGTAGTAGTAGTAGTAGTAGTAGTAGTAGTAGTAGTAGTAGTAGTAGTAGTAGTAGTAGTAGTAGTAGTAGTAGTAGTAGTAGTAGTAGTAGTAGTAGTAGTAGTAGTAGTAGTAGTAGTAGTAGTAGTAGTAGTAGTAGTAGTAGTAGTAGTAGTAGTAGTAGTAGTAGTAGTAGTAGTAGTAGTAGTAGTAGTAGTAGTAGTAGTAGTAGTAGTAGTAGTAGTAGTAGTAGTAGTAGTAGTAGTAGTAGTAGTAGTAGTAGTAGTAGTAGTAGTAGTAGTAGTAGTAGTAGTAGTAGTAGTAGTAGTAGTAGTAGTAGTAGTAGTAGTAGTAGTAGTAGTAGTAGTAGTAGTAGTAGTAGTAGTAGTAGTAGTAGTAGTAGTAGTAGTAGTAGTAGTAGTAGTAGTAGTAGTAGTAGTAGTAGTAGTAGTAGTAGTAGTAGTAGTAGTAGTAGTAGTAGTAGTAGTAGTAGTAGTAGTAGTAGTAGTAGTAGTAGTAGTAGTAGTAGTAGTAGTAGTAGTAGTAGTAGTAGTAGTAGTAGTAGTAGTAGTAGTAGTAGTAGTAGTAGTTTTTTTTTTTTTTTTTTTTACGAGGATTAGGAATCTTCAAAAGACCTGCAGGCGAGATGGATCTTATGTGCCTGCAGAGTGTCGGATTCATGCCCTTATGCAAGGCATGCCTACCGACTAAACCCTTCCCTCTATGGACCAGGTAGGTATCCTTCTTGGAACTGCTGTTGGCATTACTTCAAGGAGGTGGTAAGTTATGTTGGTGTTCGTCTATCTATGTCTGTTCTTTTTCATCTGCGATCTTCTCAGTTAATATGTCTCTAGCGGTTCTTACAACTTCTTCCCACGTATTCTTGTTTGCTAGCATTTCTCTGACTAAGTTATCTGGTGTTAAGCGAATCCCTGTAACGTTTTTAAGTCTTGTTTGTTGTTCTACCCATCTAATGCACTCGAAGAAGGTGTGTTCGGCAGTATCAATGGACCCGCAGTATCGGCATTCATCAGTCTCTTTTAATCCCAGCCTGTGAAGATATGCATTGAATTTGCCATGTCCGGTAAGTATTTGCGTCAAGTGATAGCTGACTTCTCCGTGCTCTCTCTGTGTCGATGGTCTGATGTTCGTGATTAGTCTTTTGGTCCAGTGTGCTGTTCCGTCTTCTGAATTCCACACTTGTTGCCATTGGTCCAACATACGCTCATGGGCAATATTCTTTACTTCTTTTCCCTCAGCTTCAACCCATACTCTTTCTTGAACGAGAAGGTCGATTGGTGGTGTCCTAGCGATTAGCAGAAGTGCCTTTGTTGATACTGTTCGGTAGGCTCGGGTGATCCTGATGGCTATTCTCCGTTGTACCCCTAAGTATTTATTTCTATACACTTTTTTCCTCATAGCCCTTTGCCATATTGATGCCCCATAGAGCAACATCGATTGGACTACTGAACAGAGGATTCTTCTATTTCCCTCGGTGGGCCCCCCTAAGTTTGGCATAATACGTCCTAGAAGTCCAATGGTATTGTTGGCTTTTTCTGTGGTATTCTGTATATGTGGACCCATTGTTAAGTTTCGGTCTAGAGTAATTCCAAGGTACTTTGCACATTCTTTACTTTCTATGGTTACTTCGTCAACTTCGATTTGTATTGATTTTATTGTTCTTCCTGCAACTAGGACCACGGCTTCTGTCTTTTGTGGAGCTAGTTTTAGTTGTTTTTCCTCTAGCCATTCTGTAACTGTATGCAGAGTATGGTTTGCCTTGACCTCAATCATTTCTGCGTCGTCTGCGGTAATGACTATGCCTATATCGTCCGCATAGCCAACTAGTGTGACCCCCTCTGGTACAGGGATTCTCAGTATACTGTCGTAGAAGATATTCCATAGTGTGGGGCCCAGAACTGATCCTTGAGGAACTCCACATGTGGTCTGCAATTGCTCATTTTCAAAGTAGCTTACAATGATGTTATATATATATGGGGCGATTTTTCTTCTTTGTACTTCTTTAATTATTTCCTTCCACGGGACTGAATTAAAAGCGTTTTTGACATCTACCATTACTAGGGCGCATTTTTTCCCCCTACTATATCCAGTTCTTGCATGATCCGCGATATGTATTACTTCCCTGGCGGCGCTGATTGTGGACTTGCCCTCTCGAAAACCATTTTGTCTCTCGGATAAACCACCATTTCTATCTATCTCCCTCTTGAGCCTTCCCAGGATTACCTGTTCGAGTAGTTTACCCAGTATATTCAGTACACATATAGGTCGGTATTGCTTTGTCTCTTGTCCTGGTTTTAATACTTTTTCTATAAGTACCAGTCTGGCGGTTTTCCAGGCTTTTGGAAACTCACCTGTAATCAGTAGCTTGTACATGATCTCTTTCCATTTTTCGATGTTGCTTAATACCACCGCTTTTACAACTTCGGGGGGTATGCCATCTGGACCAGGGGCTTTTTTGGGCTTAATTCTATTTGCAGCCTCTGTGAGTTCCTCGGTTGTAATCGGGGGACAGTCATTCGCATCTACTTCCGCTTTTCTTGCTTTGTAGACTGGGTGTTTCGGGAATAGTGTTTTTGCAATTTCCATCTGCTTCTCGTCCGATAATATAATTTGCGGCTTAAGGTGCAGCTTCTTAGTGACTATTTGGTAGCCGAGGCCCCATATATTGGAATCTATTTCGTCGGTTAGTTCCTTCCAGGTCTTTTCCTTTGCCATTTTGATGGTTTTTTTAAGTTGCATTCTATCCTGAGTATATGTATCATGGCATAACCTTTTTCTTAGTTCGTCTGACCCCTTATTTGCCCTCATCATAGCCCTTCTGCTTCTCATACATTTTGCTCTAGTATCTGCTATCTCTTCTGACCACCAGTAGACCGGTTTTCTTTTTACATTATTATTTCTGGTTTTTCTTCGGAGAGTCTTATTACAAGCATTTGTTATGATGTTTGTAATGTCATTTGCATTTAGCGCTTGTGGGTGTTTTAGCAGTTGGTCATTTACTAGAGCTGTCATCTTGGGTATTGCTGGGGTTTTTACTATCCAGCCTCGATTAATGTGTCGATGGTTGTTTTTCTGCTGGTATACTTGTTGTTTGTCCTCATTTATTTCGAACACTATGTGTTGATGATAGCTGAGGTTTTCTTCTTCTAGCACACGCCAGTTTACCAGGTGTTTGGATACTTTCCTAGAGGTAAGCGTAAGGTCGATAAAGGATTGGCTGTTTCCTCTAACAAATGTTGGCACCTCTCCTCTGTTTTGTATGACTAGGTCTTTTTCAGCCACCCACTCTGCAAGGATTTTTCCCCTCTTGTCCTCTTTCTTCGAACACCATAAAGAAGATTTCGCATTAAAGTCCCCTGCAACAATAATTTCCTTTTCGCGGCTTTCTATATGTTGTCCTAGCTCCATGAGGTATGCAGTAAACTGAGTTAAGTCGATATTTGGAGATATATAACATCCATAGATTATCATTCTCATTCAGTAGTAGTAGTAGTAGTAGTAGTAGTAGTAGTAGTAGTAGTAGTAGTAGTAGTAGTAGTAGTAGTAGTAGTAGTAGTAGTAGTAGTAGTAGTAGTAGTAGTAGTAGTAGTAGTAGTAGTAGTAGTAGTAGTAGTAGTAGTAGTAGTAGTAGTAGTAGTAGTAGTAGTAGTAGTAGTAGTAGTAGTAGTAGTAGTAGTAGTAGTAGTAGTAGTAGTAGTAGTAGTAGTAGTAGTAGTAGTAGTAGTAGTAGTAGTAGTAGTAGTAGTAGTAGTAGTAGTAGTAGTAGTAGTAGTAGTAGTAGTAGTAGTAGTAGTAGTAGTAGTAGTAGTAGTAGTAGTAGTAGTAGTAGTAGTAGTAGTAGTAGTAGTAGTAGTAGTAGTAGTAGTAGTAGTAGTAGTAGTAGTAGTAGTAGTAGTAGTAGTAGTAGTAGTAGTAGTAGTAGTAGTAGTAGTAGTAGTAGTAGTAGTAGTAGTAGTAGTAGTAGTAGTAGTAGTAGTAGTAGTAGTAGTAGTAGTAGTAGTAGTAGTAGTAGTAGTAGTAGTAGTAGTAGTAGTAGTAGTAGTAGTAGTAGTAGTAGTAGTAGTAGTAGTAGTAGTAGTAGTAGTAGTAGTAGTAGTAGTAGTAGTAGTAGTAGTAGTAGTAGTAGTAGTAGTAGTAGTAGTAGTAGTAGTAGTAGTAGTAGTAGTAGTAGTAGTAGTAGTAGTAGTAGTAGTAGTAGTAGTAGTAGTAGTAGTAGTAGTAGTAGTAGTAGTAGTAGTAGTAGTAGTAGTAGTAGTAGTAGTAGTAGTAGTAGTAGTAGTAGTAGTAGTAGTAGTAGTAGTAGTAGTAGTAGTAGTAGTAGTAGTAGTAGTAGTAGTAGTAGTAGTAGTAGTAGTAGTAGTAGTAGTAGTAGTAGTAGTAGTAGTAGTAGTAGTAGTAGTAGTAGTAGTAGTAGTAGTAGTAGTAGTAGTAGTAGTAGTAGTAGTAGTAGTAGTAGTAGTAGTAGTAGTAGTAGTAGTAGTAGTAGTAGTAGTAGTAGTAGTAGTAGTAGTAGTAGTAGTAGTAGTAGTAGTAGTAGTAGTAGTAGTAGTAGTAGTAGTAGTAGTAGTAGTAGTAGTAGTAGTAGTAGTAGTAGTAGTAGTAGTAGTAGTAGTAGTAGTAGTAGTAGTAGTAGTAGTAGTAGTAGTAGTAGTAGTAGTAGTAGTAGTAGTAGTAGTAGTAGTAGTAGTAGTAGTAGTAGTAGTAGTAGTAGTAGTAGTAGTAGTAGTAGTAGTAGTAGTAGTAGTAGTAGTAGTAGTAGTAGTAGTAGTAGTAGTAGTAGTAGTAGTAGTAGTAGTAGTAGTAGTAGTAGTAGTAGTAGTAGTAGTAGTAGTAGTAGTAGTAGTAGTAGTAGTAGTAGTAGTAGTAGTAGTAGTAGTAGTAGTAGTAGTAGTAGTAGTAGTAGTAGTAGTAGTAGTAGTAGTAGTAGTAGTAGTAGTAGTAGTAGTAGTAGTAGTAGTAGTAGTAGTAGTAGTAGTAGTAGTAGTAGTAGTAGTAGTAGTAGTAGTAGTAGTAGTAGTAGTAGTAGTAGTAGTAGTAGTAGTAGTAGTAGTAGTAGTAGTAGTAGTAGTAGTAGTAGTAGTAGTAGTAGTAGTAGTAGTAGTAGTAGTAGTAGTAGTAGTAGTAGTAGTAGTAGTAGTAGTAGTAGTAGTAGTAGTAGTAGTAGTAGTAGTAGTAGTAGTAGTAGTAGTAGTAGTAGTAGTAGTAGTAGTAGTAGTAGTAGTAGTAGTAGTAGTAGTAGTAGTAGTAGTAGTAGTAGTAGTAGTAGTAGTAGTAGTAGTAGTAGTAGTAGTAGTAGTAGTAGTAGTAGTAGTAGTAGTAGTAGTAGTAGTAGTAGTAGTAGTAGTAGTAGTAGTAGTAGTAGTAGTAGTAGTAGTAGTAGTAGTAGTAGTAGTAGTAGTAGTAGTAGTAGTAGTAGTAGTAGTAGTAGTAGTAGTAGTAGTAGTAGTAGTAGTAGTAGTAGTAGTAGTAGTAGTAGTAGTAGTAGTAGTAGTAGTAGTAGTAGTAGTAGTAGTAGTAGTAGTAGTAGTAGTAGTAGTAGTAGTAGTAGTAGTAGTAGTAGTAGTAGTAGTAGTAGTAGTAGTAGTAGTAGTAGTAGTAGTAGTAGTAGTAGTAGTAGTAGTAGTAGTAGTAGTAGTAGTAGTAGTAGTAGTAGTAGTAGTAGTAGTAGTAGTAGTAGTAGTAGTAGTAGTAGTAGTAGTAGTAGTAGTAGTAGTAGTAGTAGTAGTAGTAGTAGTAGTAGTAGTAGTAGTAGTAGTAGTAGTAGTAGTAGTAGTAGTAGTAGTAGTAGTAGTAGTAGTAGTAGTAGTAGTAGTAGTAGTAGTAGTAGTAGTAGTAGTAGTAGTAGTAGTAGTAGTAGTAGTAGTAGTAGTAGTAGTAGTAGTAGTAGTAGTAGTAGTAGTAGTAGTAGTAGTAGTAGTAGTAGTAGTAGTAGTAGTAGTAGTAGTAGTAGTAGTAGTAGTAGTAGTAGTAGTAGTAGTAGTAGTAGTAGTAGTAGTAGTAGTAGTAGTAGTAGTAGTAGTAGTAGTAGTAGTAGTAGTAGTAGTAGTAGTAGTAGTAGTAGTAGTAGTAGTAGTAGTAGTAGTAGTAGTAGTAGTAGTAGTAGTAGTAGTAGTAGTAGTAGTAGTAGTAGTAGTAGTAGTAGTAGTAGTAGTAGTAGTAGTAGTTTTTTTTTTTTTTTTTTTTACGAGGATTAGGAATCTTCAAAAGACCTGCAGGCGAGATGGATCTTATGTGCCTGCAGAGTGTCGGATTCATGCCCTTATGCAAGGCATGCCTACCGACTAAACCCTTCCCTCTATGGACCAGGTAGGTATCCTTCTTGGAACTGCTGTTGGCATTACTTCAAGGAGGTGGTAAGTTATGTTGGTGTTCGTCTATCTATGTCTGTTCTTTTTCATCTGCGATCTTCTCAGTTAATATGTCTCTAGCGGTTCTTACAACTTCTTCCCACGTATTCTTGTTTGCTAGCATTTCTCTGACTAAGTTATCTGGTGTTAAGCGAATCCCTGTAACGTTTTTAAGTCTTGTTTGTTGTTCTACCCATCTAATGCACTCGAAGAAGGTGTGTTCGGCAGTATCAATGGACCCGCAGTATCGGCATTCATCAGTCTCTTTTAATCCCAGCCTGTGAAGATATGCATTGAATTTGCCATGTCCGGTAAGTATTTGCGTCAAGTGATAGCTGACTTCTCCGTGCTCTCTCTGTGTCGATGGTCTGATGTTCGTGATTAGTCTTTTGGTCCAGTGTGCTGTTCCGTCTTCTGAATTCCACACTTGTTGCCATTGGTCCAACATACGCTCATGGGCAATATTCTTTACTTCTTTTCCCTCAGCTTCAACCCATACTCTTTCTTGAACGAGAAGGTCGATTGGTGGTGTCCTAGCGATTAGCAGAAGTGCCTTTGTTGATACTGTTCGGTAGGCTCGGGTGATCCTGATGGCTATTCTCCGTTGTACCCCTAAGTATTTATTTCTATACACTTTTTTCCTCATAGCCCTTTGCCATATTGATGCCCCATAGAGCAACATCGATTGGACTACTGAACAGAGGATTCTTCTATTTCCCTCGGTGGGCCCCCCTAAGTTTGGCATAATACGTCCTAGAAGTCCAATGGTATTGTTGGCTTTTTCTGTGGTATTCTGTATATGTGGACCCATTGTTAAGTTTCGGTCTAGAGTAATTCCAAGGTACTTTGCACATTCTTTACTTTCTATGGTTACTTCGTCAACTTCGATTTGTATTGATTTTATTGTTCTTCCTGCAACTAGGACCACGGCTTCTGTCTTTTGTGGAGCTAGTTTTAGTTGTTTTTCCTCTAGCCATTCTGTAACTGTATGCAGAGTATGGTTTGCCTTGACCTCAATCATTTCTGCGTCGTCTGCGGTAATGACTATGCCTATATCGTCCGCATAGCCAACTAGTGTGACCCCCTCTGGTACAGGGATTCTCAGTATACTGTCGTAGAAGATATTCCATAGTGTGGGGCCCAGAACTGATCCTTGAGGAACTCCACATGTGGTCTGCAATTGCTCATTTTCTCCTACCAGCAGAGTTCTGTCTTCAAAGTAGCTTACAATGATGTTATATATATATGGGGCGATTTTTCTTCTTTGTACTTCTTTAATTATTTCCTTCCACGGGACTGAATTAAAAGCGTTTTTGACATCTACCATTACTAGGGCGCATTTTTTCCCCCTACTATATCCAGTTCTTGCATGATCCGCGATATGTATTACTTCCCTGGCGGCGCTGATTGTGGACTTGCCCTCTCGAAAACCATTTTGTCTCTCGGATAAACCACCATTTCTATCTATCTCCCTCTTGAGCCTTCCCAGGATTACCTGTTCGAGTAGTTTACCCAGTATATTCAGTACACATATAGGTCGGTATTGCTTTGTCTCTTGTCCTGGTTTTAATACTTTTTCTATAAGTACCAGTCTGGCGGTTTTCCAGGCTTTTGGAAACTCACCTGTAATCAGTAGCTTGTACATGATCTCTTTCCATTTTTCGATGTTGCTTAATACCACCGCTTTTACAACTTCGGGGGGTATGCCATCTGGACCAGGGGCTTTTTTGGGCTTAATTCTATTTGCAGCCTCTGTGAGTTCCTCGGTTGTAATCGGGGGACAGTCATTCGCATCTACTTCCGCTTTTCTTGCTTTGTAGACTGGGTGTTTCGGGAATAGTGTTTTTGCAATTTCCATCTGCTTCTCGTCCGATAATATAATTTGCGGCTTAAGGTGCAGCTTCTTAGTGACTATTTGGTAGCCGAGGCCCCATATATTGGAATCTATTTCGTCGGTTAGTTCCTTCCAGGTCTTTTCCTTTGCCATTTTGATGGTTTTTTTAAGTTGCATTCTATCCTGAGTATATGTATCATGGCATAACCTTTTTCTTAGTTCGTCTGACCCCTTATTTGCCCTCATCATAGCCCTTCTGCTTCTCATACATTTTGCTCTAGTATCTGCTATCTCTTCTGACCACCAGTAGACCGGTTTTCTTTTTACATTATTATTTCTGGTTTTTCTTCGGAGAGTCTTATTACAAGCATTTGTTATGATGTTTGTAATGTCATTTGCATTTAGCGCTTGTGGGTGTTTTAGCAGTTGGTCATTTACTAGAGCTGTCATCTTGGGTATTGCTGGGGTTTTTACTATCCAGCCTCGATTAATGTGTCGATGGTTGTTTTTCTGCTGGTATACTTGTTGTTTGTCCTCATTTATTTCGAACACTATGTGTTGATGATAGCTGAGGTTTTCTTCTTCTAGCACACGCCAGTTTACCAGGTGTTTGGATACTTTCCTAGAGGTAAGCGTAAGGTCGATAAAGGATTGGCTGTTTCCTCTAACAAATGTTGGCACCTCTCCTCTGTTTTGTATGACTAGGTCTTTTTCAGCCACCCACTCTGCAAGGATTTTTCCCCTCTTGTCCTCTTTCTTCGAACACCATAAAGAAGATTTCGCATTAAAGTCCCCTGCAACAATAATTTCCTTTTCGCGGCTTTCTATATGTTGTCCTAGCTCCATGAGGTATGCAGTAAACTGAGTTAAGTCGATATTTGGAGATATATAACATCCATAGATTATCATTCTCATTCAGTAGTAGTAGTAGTAGTAGTAGTGGTAGTAGTAGTAGTAGTAGTAGTAGTAGTAGTAGTAGTAGTAGTAGTAGTAGTAGTAGTAGTAGTAGTAGTAGTAGTAGTAGTAGTAGTAGTAGTAGTAGTAGTAGTAGTAGTAGTAGTAGTAGTAGTAGTAGTAGTAGTAGTAGTAGTAGTAGTAGTAGTAGTAGTAGTAGTAGTAGTAGTAGTAGTAGTAGTAGTAGTAGTAGTAGTAGTAGTAGTAGTAGTAGTAGTAGTAGTAGTAGTAGTAGTAGTAGTAGTAGTAGTAGTAGTAGTAGTAGTAGTAGTAGTAGTAGTAGTAGTAGTAGTAGTAGTAGTAGTAGTAGTAGTAGTAGTAGTAGTAGTAGTAGTAGTAGTAGTAGTAGTAGTAGTAGTAGTAGTAGTAGTAGTAGTAGTAGTAGTAGTAGTAGTAGTAGTAGTAGTAGTAGTAGTAGTAGTAGTAGTAGTAGTAGTAGTAGTAGTAGTAGTAGTAGTAGTAGTAGTAGTAGTAGTAGTAGTAGTAGTAGTAGTAGTAGTAGTAGTAGTAGTAGTAGTAGTAGTAGTAGTAGTAGTAGTAGTAGTAGTAGTAGTAGTAGTAGTAGTAGTAGTAGTAGTAGTAGTAGTAGTAGTAGTAGTAGTAGTAGTAGTAGTAGTAGTAGTAGTAGTAGTAGTAGTAGTAGTAGTAGTAGTAGTAGTAGTAGTAGTAGTAGTAGTAGTAGTAGTAGTAGTAGTAGTAGTAGTAGTAGTAGTAGTAGTAGTAGTAGTAGTAGTAGTAGTAGTAGTAGTAGTAGTAGTAGTAGTAGTAGTAGTAGTAGTAGTAGTAGTAGTAGTAGTAGTAGTAGTAGTAGTAGTAGTAGTAGTAGTAGTAGTAGTAGTAGTAGTAGTAGTAGTAGTAGTAGTAGTAGTAGTAGTAGTAGTAGTAGTAGTAGTAGTAGTAGTAGTAGTAGTAGTAGTAGTAGTAGTAGTAGTAGTAGTAGTAGTAGTAGTAGTAGTAGTAGTAGTAGTAGTAGTAGTAGTAGTAGTAGTAGTAGTAGTAGTAGTAGTAGTAGTAGTAGTAGTAGTAGTAGTAGTAGTAGTAGTAGTAGTAGTAGTAGTAGTAGTAGTAGTAGTAGTAGTAGTAGTAGTAGTAGTAGTAGTAGTAGTAGTAGTAGTAGTAGTAGTAGTAGTAGTAGTAGTAGTAGTAGTAGTAGTAGTAGTAGTAGTAGTAGTAGTAGTAGTAGTAGTAGTAGTAGTAGTAGTAGTAGTAGTAGTAGTAGTAGTAGTAGTAGTAGTAGTAGTAGTAGTAGTAGTAGTAGTAGTAGTAGTAGTAGTAGTAGTAGTAGTAGTAGTAGTAGTAGTAGTAGTAGTAGTAGTAGTAGTAGTAGTAGTAGTAGTAGTAGTAGTAGTAGTAGTAGTAGTAGTAGTAGTAGTAGTAGTAGTAGTAGTAGTAGTAGTAGTAGTAGTAGTAGTAGTAGTAGTAGTAGTAGTAGTAGTAGTAGTAGTAGTAGTAGTAGTAGTAGTAGTAGTAGTAGTAGTAGTAGTAGTAGTAGTAGTAGTAGTAGTAGTAGTAGTAGTAGTAGTAGTAGTAGTAGTAGTAGTAGTAGTAGTAGTAGTAGTAGTAGTAGTAGTAGTAGTAGTAGTAGTAGTAGTAGTAGTAGTAGTAGTAGTAGTAGTAGTAGTAGTAGTAGTAGTAGTAGTAGTAGTAGTAGTAGTAGTAGTAGTAGTAGTAGTAGTAGTAGTAGTAGTAGTAGTAGTAGTAGTAGTAGTAGTAGTAGTAGTAGTAGTAGTAGTAGTAGTAGTAGTAGTAGTAGTAGTAGTAGTAGTAGTAGTAGTAGTAGTAGTAGTAGTAGTAGTAGTAGTAGTAGTAGTAGTAGTAGTAGTAGTAGTAGTAGTAGTAGTAGTAGTAGTAGTAGTAGTAGTAGTAGTAGTAGTAGTAGTAGTAGTAGTAGTAGTAGTAGTAGTAGTAGTAGTAGTAGTAGTAGTAGTAGTAGTAGTAGTAGTTTTTTTTTTTTTTTTTTTTTTTTTTTACGAGGATTAGGAATCTTCAAAAGACCTGCAGGCGAGATGGATCTTATGTGCCTGCAGAGTGTCGGATTCATGCCCTTATGCAAGGCATGCCTACCGACTAAACCCTTCCCTCTATGGACCAGGTAGGTATCCTTCTTGGAACTGCTGTTGGCATTACTTCAAGGAGGTGGTAAGTTATGTTGGTGTTCGTCTATCTATGTCTGTTCTTTTTCATCTGCGATCTTCTCAGTTAATATGTCTCTAGCGGTTCTTACAACTTCTTCCCACGTATTCTTGTTTGCTAGCATTTCTCTGACTAAGTTATCTGGTGTTAAGCGAATCCCTGTAACGTTTTTAAGTCTTGTTTGTTGTTCTACCCATCTAATGCACTCGAAGAAGGTGTGTTCGGCAGTATCAATGGACCCGCAGTATCGGCATTCATCAGTCTCTTTTAATCCCAGCCTGTGAAGATATGCATTGAATTTGCCATGTCCGGTAAGTATTTGCGTCAAGTGATAGCTGACTTCTCCGTGCTCTCTCTGTGTCGATGGTCTGATGTTCGTGATTAGTCTTTTGGTCCAGTGTGCTGTTCCGTCTTCTGAATTCCACACTTGTTGCCATTGGTCCAACATACGCTCATGGGCAATATTCTTTACTTCTTTTCCCTCAGCTTCAACCCATACTCTTTCTTGAACGAGAAGGTCGATTGGTGGTGTCCTAGCGATTAGCAGAAGTGCCTTTGTTGATACTGTTCGGTAGGCTCGGGTGATCCTGATGGCTATTCTCCGTTGTACCCCTAAGTATTTATTTCTATACACTTTTTTCCTCATAGCCCTTTGCCATATTGATGCCCCATAGAGCAACATCGATTGGACTACTGAACAGAGGATTCTTCTATTTCCCTCGGTGGGCCCCCCTAAGTTTGGCATAATACGTCCTAGAAGTCCAATGGTATTGTTGGCTTTTTCTGTGGTATTCTGTATATGTGGACCCATTGTTAAGTTTCGGTCTAGAGTAATTCCAAGGTACTTTGCACATTCTTTACTTTCTATGGTTACTTCGTCAACTTCGATTTGTATTGATTTTATTGTTCTTCCTGCAACTAGGACCACGGCTTCTGTCTTTTGTGGAGCTAGTTTTAGTTGTTTTTCCTCTAGCCATTCTGTAACTGTATGCAGAGTATGGTTTGCCTTGACCTCAATCATTTCTGCGTCGTCTGCGGTAATGACTATGCCTATATCGTCCGCATAGCCAACTAGTGTGACCCCCTCTGGTACAGGGATTCTCAGTATACTGTCGTAGAAGATATTCCATAGTGTGGGGCCCAGAACTGATCCTTGAGGAACTCCACATGTGGTCTGCAATTGCTCATTTTCTCCTACCAGCAGAGTTCTGTCTTCAAAGTAGCTTACAATGATGTTATATATATATGGGGCGATTTTTCTTCTTTGTACTTCTTTAATTATTTCCTTCCACGGGACTGAATTAAAAGCGTTTTTGACATCTACCATTACTAGGGCGCATTTTTTCCCCCTACTATATCCAGTTCTTGCATGATCCGCGATATGTATTACTTCCCTGGCGGCGCTGATTGTGGACTTGCCCTCTCGAAAACCATTTTGTCTCTCGGATAAACCACCATTTCTAT